>OZ020256.1:2500-2681906 GCA_963971285.1 Astropecten irregularis
GCAAATACGGCAGTGTAAATACTGCTTTGAAAAGACAACTGCGCATGCGTACCAATCTACCTTTCAAGTCATGCATGACCACACGGTTTTGAATGGCGCCCTCTTTGGATTAAAATCAAGAAAAAATATACGGTTTCAGATATTAAGTTGATTCTTTCAACAAACCTCATTGTTAGGCAGGGTCTTTCATTGTGACACATAACTTTACCTCTGTCACCTCTACTTCCAGTCAAACATGAAGTGCCTCCTCATTTAAAAGTGGTTTACTCCTAGGATCATGATTCTTTCAAAATTATCAAACTAACGTGATTACGTGAACATGGTCGTTGTACAAAACATGAAGCTCGATCAATTCCACATACTCTATCCGCATTGTACATGTAGGCCTACGTACGTACGCAATTCACTGTGTATAAGATAAAATGCACATGTCCGATTGCGTGACACAAAACGTCGTTTATAACGTACGTGCCATAGTTTGCACGCAAGTCCTGTTATAATATCATTAAATACCAATATCAAATCGAAGGGGCATTTAAAGTATCGAACTATAATACTTGGGAAGAGTTGATGGAAAAACTGAAATAATCCATCGAGTTTGTCTTTTTGTACGTGGCAATTTGGTCAGCGCAGTTTTACACATGAAACAATTAAGTAAATGTCACGTCCTTTGCCCTTGAATTTGTATTTGTCTTTTTCTTTACGTGGCAATCAGTTTGGTTTTGGTCAGCACTCCAAATGGCTTGTATTCACATATGATTTTGTATTCGCTAAAAATATCGTCTTCACGCAATCATTTGTCGTAGACGATATGCGATTGCGCAAAATGATTTTGTATTCGCAAATGATTCTGTATTCGCATCATGATATCGCCTTCAAGAAAGTCTAAGAAGATCATCATTAAAAAAAACAAAATCACTTTGCGTATTAGCAAATGATATCGTCTTCGACAAATAAATACGCAAAACGATAACGTACTCGCAAATACATGATTTTATCTTCGCAAATGATTTTGTATTCGCTAATGATTTTCTATTTGCAAATGAATTTGTATTCGCAAAATCAAATTCATACATTACCAATCTTTCTAACCCCTAACCCTTAGTAATAAAACAGGAGTAGTACTCCCAGTATCAAAAAAAAATAGGAGTGGAACTTCCAGAGAAAAACTAAGACAAGGCAAGACTGACAATGACACAGTATCTCTTTCATATATAATTTATTTGTACTACATAAAAGATGTAACATCAAAACAATGTATGTGCGATTACCAATCTTTCTGAATTAAAAATTTAATTATTATTATTATGATTAAATTTATTAAACAGGGTATGTCAAACAGTTAAAAACTGGTTTACATTGGCGCCCAGCGTGTGAGATAAGATATTCACCGTGTACAGATTGCTTTTAATTTGAATAAATTGGTAGTAAATGTAAACAATATAAAATAGCTTAAATTGCATAATACATAATCACATTGACAGCAACTTATTTAAGAGCTGACTAATGTCAATTTGTGCATTATTGGACAAGAGATTTTGAATATAAGCGAAAAAACTTGGACAAAACTTGGAAAAAACACAATTATTTCAATTAATTAACTACGATAACAGCATATTGTAATGTAAACAATAAAATATAAAAGCCGTGACGTAAACAGGTCCTCATACATACATAATACATACATATAGATAATAAGATCCTGGGGTGGGCGGGGGCAGTATACCCCCCCCCCCCCCCAGGTCTTACTTTATAATATATGCTCAAATATATAGACAATAAGATCCTAGGGGTGGGCGGGGGACAGTATACCCCCCACCCTCCCAGGTCTTACTTTATAATATATGCTGAAATATACAGACAATAAAATCCTAGGGGTGGGCGGGGGACAGTACACCCCCCACCCTCCCAGGTCTTACTTTATAATATATGCTGAAATATATAGACAATAAGATCCTAGGGGTGGGCGGGGGACAGTACACCCCCACCCTCCCAGGTCTTACTTTATAATATATGCTGAAATATATAGACAATAAGATCCTGGGGGTGGGCGGGGGACAGTATACCCCCTTCCCCTCCCAGGTCTTACTTAATAATAATGCTCAAATAGACAATAAGATCCTGGGGTTGGGCGGGGGACAGTATACCCCCTTCCCCTCCCAGGTCTTACTTAATAATAATGCTCAAATAGACAATAAGATCCTGGGGTGGGCGAGGACAGTATACCCCCTCCCCCCTCCCAGGTCTTACTTTATAATATATGCTCAAATATATAGACAATAAGATCCTGGGGGTGGGCGGGGGACAGTATACCCCCCACCCTCCCAGGTCTTACTTTATAATATATGCTCAAATATATAGACAATAAGATCCTGGGGGTGGGCGAGGACAGTATACCCCTCCCCCCTCCCAGGTCTTACTTTATAATATATGCTCAAATATATAGACAATAAGATCCTGGGGGTGGGCGGGGGACAGTATACCCCCCACCCTCCCCGGTCTTACTTTATAATATATGCTCAAATATATAGACAATAAGATCCTGGGGGTGGGCGGGGGACAGTATACCCCCCCCCCCCCTCCCCAGGTCTTACTTTATAATATATGCTCAAATATATAGACAATAAGATCCTGGGGTGGGCGGGGGACAGTATACCCTCCCTCCCAGGTCTTACTTTATAATACATGCTCAAATATATAGACAATAAGATCCTCGGGGTGGGCGGGGGACAGTATACCCCCCTCCCAGGTATTACTTTATAATATATATGCTCAAATATATACATATATAAAGACAATACGATTCGGGGGTGGGTGGGGGTACTAAACCCCCTTCAAAAATTACAAACTACTGCAGATAAAGAACCACTTCTACTCTCACATATAATAACTATATACTAATTTATTAAAAAAGAATAACAAATCACTACAATAAATCAAATAATAAACAAATAAAATACTAATTACATAAACACATTTATTGAAAGATTAAATCTAATATAATAACTGTGGTTTGTACAATGATTCCTTTTATTTTTATTTTGCTTAATTCCCAACATAGTAACTTGCAATGGACACACTTTTCGTGTTAAAGGTTAAAGTGTTACTGGAGATAGAAGAGGTGAGAGGTTAATTAGTGCAGTTAATTGAGGTTATAATTAGTGAGACTTGTTAGTGCACAGAGAAATAAAAGAAAAGAAAGTGTGTCATTGCAAGCCAAATTTCTTTTTAACTGTCCCCAGGAATATGCACAAACAACAGTTAATTGCTACAACTATTTAATCCTAGATGCCATAGATGCCGTCCTTGGTGCCGTCCTTGGTGCCGTCCTGGGTGCCGTCCTGGGTGCCGTCCTGGGTGCCGTCCTGGGTGCCGTCCTGGGAGCCGTCCTGGGTGCCGTCCTGGGTGCCGTCCTGGGTGCCGCCATGGGTGCCGTCATGGGTGCCGTCATGGGTGCCGTCATGGGTGTCGTCCTGGGTGTCGTCCTGGGTGTCGTCCTGGGTGCCGTCATGGGTGCCGTCCTGGGTGCTCCATCCTTTTCTATAAATGATATAGAGCAAAAGAAAAAAATTGTCAGCACTAGAATGTAAAATGACCGTTTCTGATGTGTGTTACATTGATTTGGTGCCGTTTGAATTCATGAAATCTGACCTTCAGGGGCAGTGGTAGTTAGCTCATTAGTAGACGTCTCGAAGCAGCGAGTTCATCCCTCCAGCGTTCATCCTCGAGTCATCCCTCCATCTTCCAGCTCTGAAAATGTGACAGAATGGAAGACAAATGTAATGCTAAATCACACATAATTCCAAAACATTCCGAAAGTTATAGCAATGACCTAGTAAATGACGAGAACCTATTCCATTCAACATTTTGGAGAAGTATCCTTTGTCCATCGTCCTGTTCAGAGAAGAAGGGCAGGATTTGGGTTGTTCATGAGGCAATTGAACTGGATCAATTGGGGAAAGACTTGGATGCTAGTCATCAGGCCTAACCCTTGAAATTAGTGGCCATGCCGAGCCTTCAGGCCTGATATCCAATTTATGTCAGCCCAGAACTTCCAAACAATGGAGCTGTTTAGAATCATATCGTCCACATTCGTCTTTCCATTGCTACTCTGTGCCAATTGAGATGGTATGTAGACAATGGTCGACTCACCTTCAGGATGAGTAGTGACAAGCTTTTCAAGCAGGGCCATCAGATGACGTCATTCCTCCTCCCTGCTTCCAGTTACGGACTCGCAACATCTGTATCTGTAATAAAAATGCCACAACATCATTTTGAATTTAGTGTACCCGGTAGTTTATGTTTTGATGGTTAAATTCGGACGAGGGTCTATCTGTTCATTAATGCCAGATGTTTTTCACACACATACTTAACATCAGTCCAAAGATGAAGTGCTTGGGCTGTATTGATCACCAATTTAAAGGTGGTGCCCACAAGTTTACAGAGTTCCACAAATCTGACCTTCACAGGCAATGGTGAAATGAAATGAAGAAGAGCAATTCTATTCAAATTTGATATTCAAGTGTGCAGGGGTTGGAAATGTCCTACTGAGAGCGCACAACATGTTATAGAAAGCTTAGTGGTTGCTGTTGTGATTCTTTTTGATGTACCAGCCCTATATTGTTGGTTTGAATTGATTGAATGAATTGTCTCAAAAGTTTAATTACTGTATCTCACCCCGATGTCTGGTAGCGATGTGCTTCTCAAACAGGGTCATCGGCGGGTCGTCTATCATCCTCCCTGCTCCCAGATCTGTATGTGACAGGGAATAAAAGTTACAAGTCACAAAAAGTCGCCTCAGTAGCCAATTCACATGACTGGTGTTAAACTTTGTAAGACGCTATTCAAACATTCTTAAAATGAGAGTTTGAATGGCTTAATACACAGCTTGAGACCAGTCTTGTACTTATTGACTTCTGGTGACTTGAGGTGACTTGTGGTGAGTCTTTCTACAACTCTGGATTGTCAGGTTGACAAGCTTACCAGGAGTGAAAATCCTGTGACTTTTTGGTTCCCCGTTTATCTGTCCTCCAAGCAGCAACGTTGAGCTTCGGAGTCCTCCTGCACCATCTAGGAGTCAAAATAAAAAAGGAAAGAATGAAAACCAGTTCAAGTGCTCTTCATTCAAACAAACTCTTACCTCTGGGCATTGAAGCGGCGAGCTCATCCCCCAGCGTCCATCCTCGAGTCCTCCCTCCATCTTCCAGCTCTGAAAATGTGACAAAATGAAAGACACATGTTGCTAAATCAAACGCAATTGCAAAATATCCTAAAAGTTATAACAATGACATAGTGAATGAGGAGAACCTATTCCATTCAACATTTTGGAGAAGTATCCTTTGTCCATCGACCTGGTCAGAAAAGAAGGGCAGGATTTGGGTTGTTCATGAGGCAATTGAACTGGATCAATTGGGGAAAGACTTGGATGCTAGTCATCAGGCCTAACCCTTGAAATTAGTGGCCATGCCGAGCCTTCAGGCCTGATATCCAATTTATGTCAGCCCAGAACTTCCAAACAATGGAGCTGTTTAGAATCATATCGTCCACATTCGTCTTTCCATTGCTACTCTGTGCCAATTGAGATGGCATGTAGACAATGGTCGACTCACCTTCAGGATGAGTAGTGACAAGCTTGCCAAAGCAGGGCCATCAGATGACGTCATTCCTCCTCCCTGCTTCCAGTTACGGACTCGCAACATCTGTAATAAAAATGCCACAACATCATTTTGAATTTAGTGTACCCGGTAGTTTATGTTTTGATGGTTAAATTCGGACGAGGGTCTATCTGTTCATTAATGCCAGATGTTTTTCACACACATACTTAACATCAGTCCAAAGATGAAGTGCTTGGGCTGTATTGATCACTAATTTAAAGGTGGTGCCCACAAGTTTACAGAGTTCCACAAATCTGACCTTCACAGGCAATGGTGAAATGAAATGAAGAAGAGCAATTCTATTCAAATTTGATATTCAAGTGTGCAGGGGTTGGAAATGTCCTACTGAGAGCGCACAACATGTTATAGAAAGCTTAGTGGTTGCTGTTGTAATTCTTTTTGATGTACCAGCCCTATATTGTTGGTTTGAATTGATTGAATGAATTGTCTCAAAAGTTTAATTACTGTATCTCACCCCGATGTCTGGTAGCGATGTGCTTCTCAAACAGGGTCATCGGCGGGTCGTCTATCATCCTCCCTGCTCCCAGATCTGTATGTGACAGGGAATAAAAGTTACAAGTCACAAAAAGTCGCCTCAGTAGCCAATTCACATGACTGGTGTTAAACTTTGTAAGACGCTATTCAAACATTCTTAAAATGAGAGTTTGAATGGCTTAATACACAGCTTGAGACCAGTCTTGTACTTATTGACTTCTGGTGACTTGAGGTGACTTGTGGTGAGTCTTTCTACAACTCTGGATTGTCAGGTTGACAAGCTTACCAGGAGTGAAAATCCTGTGACTTTTTGGTTCCCCGTTTATCTGTCCTCCAAGCAGCAACGTTGAGCTTCGGAGTCCTCCTGCACCATCTAGGAGTCAAAATAAAAAAGGAAAGAATGAAAACCAGTTCAAGTGCTCTTCATTCAAACAAACTCTTACCTCTGGGCATTGAAGCGGAGAGCTCATCCCCCAGCGTCCATCCTCGAGTCCTCCCTCCATCTTCCAGCTCTGAAAATGTGACAAAATGAAAGACACATGTTGCTAAATCAAACGCAATTGCAAAATATCCTAAAAGTTATAACAATGACATAGTGAATGAGGAGAACCTATTCCATTCAACATTTTGGAGAAGTATCCTTTGTCCATCGACCTGGTCAGAAAAGAAGGGCAGGATTTGGGTTGTTCATGAGGCAATTGAACTGGATCAATTGGGGAAAGACTTGGATGCTAGTCATCAGGCCTAACCCTTGAAATTAGTGGCCATGCCGAGCCTTCAGGCCTGATATCCAATTTATGTCAGCCCAGAACTTCCAAACAATGGAGCTGTTTAGAATCATATCGTCCACATTCGTCTTTCCATTGCTACTCTGTGCCAATTGAGATGGCATGTAGACAATGGTCGACTCACCTTCAGGATGAGTAGTGACAAGCTTGCCAAAGCAGGGCCATCAGATGACGTCATTCCTCCTCCCTGCTTCCAGTTACGGACTCGCAACATCTGTAATAAAAATGCCACAACATCATTTTGAATTTAGTGTACCCGGTAGTTTATGTTTTGATGGTTAAATTCGGACGAGGGTCTATCTGTTCATTAATGCCAGATGTTGTTCACACACATACTTAACATCAGTCCAAAGATGAAGTGCTTGGGCTGTATTGATCACTAATTTAAAGGTGGTGCCCACAAGTTTACAGAGTTCCACAAATCTGACCTTCACAGGCAATGGTGAAATGAAATGAAGAAGAGCAATTCTATTCAAATTTGATATTCAAGTGTGCAGGGGTTGGAAATGTCCTACTGAGAGCGCACAACATGTTATAGAAAGCTTAGTGGTTGCTGTTGTAATTCTTTTTGATGTACCAGCCCTATATTGTTGGTTTGAATTGATTGAATGAATTGTCTCAAAAGTTTAATTACTGTATCTCACCCCGATGTCTGGTAGCGATGTGCTTCTCAAACAGGGTCATCGGCGGGTCGTCTATCATCCTCCCTGCTCCCAGATCTGTATGTGACAGGGAATAAAAGTTGCAACAAGTCACAAAAAGTCGCCTCAGTAGCCAATTCACATGACTGGTGTTAAACTTTGTAAGACGCTATTCAAAGATTCTTATAATGAGAGTTTGAATGGCTTAATACACAGCTTGAGACCAGTCTTGAACTTATTGACTTCTGGTGACTTGAGAGGTGACTTGTGGTGAGTCTTTCTACAACTCTGGATTGTCAGGTTGACAAGCTTACCAGGAGTGAAATCCTGTGACTGTTTGGTTCCCCGTTCATCTGTCCTCCAAGCAGCAACGTTGAGCTTCGGAGTCCTCCTGCACCATCTAGGAGTCAAAATTAAAAAGGAAAGAATGAAAACCAGTTCAAGTGCTCTTCATTCAAACAAACTCTTACCTCTGGGCATTGAAGCGGCGAGCTCATCCCCCCAGCGTCCATCCTCGAGACCTCCCTCCATCTTCCAGCTCTGAAAATGTGACAAAATGAAAGACACATGTTGCTAAATCAAACGTAATTGCAAAATATCCTAAAAGTTATAACAATGACATAGTGAATGAGGAGAACCTATTCCATTCAACATTTTGGAGAAGTATCCTTTGTCCATCGCCCTGGTCAGAGAAGAAGGGCAGGATTTGGGTTGTTTATGAGGCAATTGAACTGGATCAATTGGGGAAAGACTTGGATGCTAGTCATCAGGCCTAACCCTTGAAATCATTGGCCATGCTGAGCCTTCAGGCCTGATATCCAATTTATGTCAGCCCATAACTTCCAAACAATGGAGCTGTTTAGAATCATGTCGTGGGTCACAAGCAAAGAAGACTATTTTATCGTCCACATTCATCGTTTCCACTGGTACTCTGTGCCAAATGAGATGGCATGTAGATAATGGTCGCACAATTAGTTTCTTATCGACTCACCTTCAGGACGAGTAGAGGCAAACTTGTCAAGCAGGGTCATCAGTTGCCATCTTGTATCCTCCCTGCTTCCATAAACATTCTGTAAAACGATAGAAGATGCAAGAGAAAAGTATTCTATCAGTTAATATTTCTTTAGCTATAAAGCAATAATCTGGTGAATTCAGAACACACTGATCTACGACATTAAATAAGGATCCTTTCTGGTCCTTTCTTTTTTTGATCATCACATAAACACCATGGAAACTTTCAAATCAAGGTAAAGAACCTGTAAATGTTATCACTGGAATACTGTGATGGTGCTCTACCAACTGAGAAAGCTTAAGACTCATTGCAAGAACATTATCTGCACTTGCATGTTTCAGAACAACAATTCAATTCTTTTCAGTTACAGATGATGTACTGGAGAATACTGTCAAAGTTTGGGTTCCATGTTTCCACTACCTCTCACCTTCAGGAACAGTAGCAATGTTCTTGTCAAGCAGGGTCATTAGATGACGTCATTCCTTCACCCTGCTTCCAGTTCCACACTCGCAATATCTGTCATCAAAATGCCACAACATCAGTTGGAATTTAGTGTTGTTTATGTTTTGATGGTTAAGTTTAGACGAGGGTCTATCTTTTCATTAATACGAGATGTTGTTCACACACATACTTAACATC
Source organism: Astropecten irregularis (assembly GCA_963971285.1). Taxonomy (NCBI): domain Eukaryota; kingdom Metazoa; phylum Echinodermata; class Asteroidea; order Paxillosida; family Astropectinidae; genus Astropecten; species Astropecten irregularis. The sequence continues at coordinate 11,730 of OZ020256.1, forward strand.
AGTCCAAAGATGTAGTGATTGGGCTGTCCTGATCACTGATTTACTGGTGGTGCCCACAGGTTTTCAGAATTCATCAAATCTGACCTCCAGGGGCAATGGTGAAATGAAATAAAGTAGTGCAATTCTATTCAAACTTGATATTCAAGTGTGGAGGGAGGGGGGCACCCAGGGGTTGGAAATGTCCTACTGAGAGCGCACAACATATTATAGAAAGTTTAGTGGTTGCTGTTGTAATTATTTTTGTTGTACCAGCCCTATATTGTTGGTATTCAAAATTGTCACTATCTTTGATGGTTTGAATTGATTGAATGAATTGTCTCAAAAGTTTAATTACTGTATCTCACCCCGATGTCTGGTAGCGATGTGCTTCTCAAGCAGGGTCATCGGCGGGTCATCTATCATCCTCCCTGCTCCCAGATCTGTATGTGACAGGGAATAAAAGTTACAACAAGTCACAACAAGTCTCCTCAGTAGTCAATTCACATGACTGGTGTTAAATTTGTAAGACGCTATTCAAACATTCTTATAATAAGGCTTTGACTGGCTTTATATACAGCTTGAGACCAGTCTTGTACTTATTGACTTCTGGTGACTTGAGGTGACTTGTGGTGAGTCTTTCTACAACTCTGGATTGTCAGGTTAAAAAGGATGTGCCATTCTTACCAGGAGTGAAAATCCTGTGACTGTTTCGTTCATCTGTCCTCCAAGCAGCCACGTTGAGCTTCGGAGTCCTCTTGCACCATCTAGGAGTCAAAATCAAAAAGGAAAGAATGAAAACCTATTCAAGTGCTCTTCCTTCAAACAAACTCTCACCTCTTGGCTTTGAAGCAGCGAGCTCATCCCTCAAGCGTTCATCCTCGAGTCCTCCCTCCATCTTCTAGCTCTGAAAATGTGACAAAATGGAAGACAAATTTTGCTAAATCAAACGTAACTGCAAATATTCCAAAAGTTATAGCAATTGACCTAGTAAATGAGAACCTATTCCATTCAACATTTTGAAGAAATATCCTTTGTCCATCGCCCTGGTCAGAGAAGAAGGGCAGGATTTGGGTTGTTCGTGATGCAATTTAACTGGATCAATTGGGGAAAAACTTGGATGCTAGTCATCAGACTAAACCCTTGAAATCCCTGGCCATGCCGAGCCTTCAGGCCTGATATCCAACTTAATTATGTCAGCCAAGAACTTCCAAACAATGGAGCTGTTTAGAATCATGTCATGGGTCACAAGCAAAGAAGACTTATTATATCATCCACATTCATCGTTTCCACTGCTACTCTGTGCCAAATGAGATGGTATGTAGATAATGGTCGCACAATTAGTTTCTTAACGACTCACCTTCAGGACGAGTAGTGGCAAACTTGTCAAGCAGGATCATCAGTTGCCATCTTGTATCCCCCCTTCTTCCATAAAAGTTCTGTAAAATGATAGACAATGCAAGAGACAAGTATTCTGTCAGTTAATAATTCTCTGGCTAAGCAATGATCTGGTGGATTCAGAACACACTGATCTACGAAATTAGACAACGATTCTTTCTAGCTATTTGATCATCAAATAAACACAATGGAAACTTTCAAATCAAGGACAGGCAAGGGGTATTCGAAACTGTAATCACTGGAATACTGTACTGGTGCTCTACCAACTGAGAAACATTTTCTGCACTTGCATGTTTTAGAACAATATACAATTCTTTTCAGTTACAGATGGTGTACTGCAGAATACTGTCGAAGTTTGGCTTCCATGGTTACACTTACTCTCACCTTCAAGTACAGAAGCATTACTCTCGTCAAGCAGGGTCATCAGATGGCGGTTTTCCTCCTTCCTGCTTCAAAGTTCCGCACTTGCAACATCTGTCATCAAAATGTCACAAGATCAGTTTGAATTTAGTGTACCCGGTAGTTTATGTTGTGATGATTAAGTTCAGACGAGGGTCTATCTTTGCATGAATGCCAGATGTTGTTCACACACAAACTTAACATCAGTTTGGGACTAGCTTCCAAACATAAACCTGATCCAGTGTGGCGGTCTCAGCTGTCTACCAGTCTCAGCTGTCCCCCCTAGTGTAGCCAAACATAGTACGCCACTTAAACTGATAACTCTCCCGTATTTTACCATAATTGGTGGGGGGGGCCTGTTGTGTCTGGGAGACAGCTGAGATTGCAGGTTGGATACGTTGAAGCTCTCCAAAACTGCAATGCAGACTTGTTAGATTCATTTCAATGGCAAGGTGGTGCCCTTTTGGATTTTCTGTTAGTTACTGATTGATAAACTGGGAATGTACTTTCAAGAAAGTTCTAGAATTGTATCTTAAACTCTGACCTTCAGGGCAGTGGCAGGGAAGCTCATCAAGCAGGGTCATCAGTTGATATCTTCATCTTCCTGTCTGTTCCTCATCAACATCTGTAATCATAATTGTACAGGATTATTTTGTATGTAAGCTTTTTGTGCTTTTAATTGGTGGTCAAGTTCACATGAAGTATTCTGACATATACAGTGCATGACTAGGCAAGAAAGTAAAACAGTGAGTGCGTTCGAATATTGGAACCAGAAAGTGTTTTTTTTTTTTATTGCAGTGTAGAGGGTCAAAGTTTACTAAATCTGATAGACAAAAACAAGTATGAATTGGGTTTATGGTAAATTAGGCTGAGATTTGATAACCTCTCACCCTCTGACTCTGCAGTGGCGAGCTTATCAACCAAGGCGCATCCTGTAGTCTCTTTGCTTCCTGTGTCTTGCACATCCACAATCTGCAACAAACCAAACCTTGCCTAGCAATTGCTAGGTCTTAGGTTAGTAACGCACACACACGCTCACGCACACATCCCAACCCACTCTCTAATGTTAAATGTAATATAATAACTGGGGTTTGTACAATGATTCCTTTTAGTTTTATTTTGCTCAATCCCCAACATAGTAACTTGCAATGGACACATTTTCCGTGTTAATGAGGTTAAAATGTTATTGGTTATAGAAGAGGTGAGAGGTTAATGAGTGCAGTTAATTGAGGTTATTATTAGTGAGACTTGTTAGTGCAGAGAGAAATAAAAAACGAGAAAGTGTGTCATTGCAAGTCAAATTTCTTTTAGACTGTCCCCAGGAATATGCACAAACAACAGTTAATTGCTACAACTATTCAATCCTAGATGCCATAGATGCAGTCCTGGAAGCCGTCCTGGGTGCCGTCCTGGGTGCTGTCCTGGGTGTCGTCCTGGGTGCCCATCCTCTTCTATAAATGATAAAGAGCACAAGAAAAAATATGTCAGCACTAGAATATCAGAGGACCGTTGTTGAGATGTGTTACATTGATTTGGTGCCTTCAGGGCCCATATAATTGCTTCAACGGTTGCACTATTGGGGGTGCAATTCGAGGCATGTGCCCCATTTTAATGAATGTCTGTGCCCCTTTCCATTTCAAATATTGAAAAATTGCCTTAATACAGACAGGAGAGATGTGCAACTTTATGCCTACAGTGCTCCTCTTTGAAAAAGATATGCACCAAGATATGCCCCTTCAGAAATGATACTTAGTAACACTGATCATTTTTAAAGCAAAGATGTGATGCTTGGTCTGTACTGATCACTGATTTACAGGTGGTGGCCATAAGTGGACACAGATTTATCATAAAATCTTACCTTCAGGAGCAGAGGAAGTCAGCTCATTAGTAGACGTCTCGAGGCAGCGAGCTCATCCTACAGCGTCCATCCTCGAGTCTTCCCTCCATTTTCCAGCTCTGAAAATGTGACAGAATGGAAGACAAATGTTGCTTAATCAAACGTAATTGCAAAACATTATAAAAGTTATAGCAATTACCTAGTAAACGAGGAGAACCCATTCCATTCAACATTTTGGAGAAATATCCTGTCCATCGCCCTGGTCAGAGAAGAAGGGCAGGATTTGAGTTGTCCGTGAGGCATTTGAACTGGATCAATTGGGGAAAGAGTTGGATGCTAGTCATCAGACTAAACCCTTGAAATCCATGGCCATGCCGAACTATCAGGTCTGATGTCCAACTTATGTCAGCCCAAAACTTCGAAACAATGGAGCTGTTTAGAATCATTTTTTATTATTATTATTAATGGCTTATTGCACAGACATTTCGCAGCCATAAGCTAAATTGCTTGTCGTTTACATAGTTAAAAGAGAATGGAAAACATGCTCATGTCAGAATCATGTCATGGGTCACAAGCAAATAAGACTATTATATCGTCCACATTCGTCGTTTCCACTGCTACTCTGTGCCAATTGAGATGGCATGAAGATAATGGTCGCACAATTAGTTTCTTATCGACTCACCTTCAGGACGAGTAGTGGCAAACTTGTCAAGCAGGGTCGTCAGTTGCCATCTTGTATCCTCCCTGCTTCCATAAAAGTTCTGTAAAACGATAGAAAATGCAAGAGAAAAGTATTCAGTAAGTTATTATTTCTTTGGTTAAACAATAGTCTGGTGGATTCAGAACACACTGATCTACGAAATTAGATAAGGATCCTTTCTGGTCCTTCCTTTCTTTGATCATCACACAAATACAATGGAAACTTTCAAATCAAGGACAGGCAAGCGGTATTCGAACCTGTAATCATTGGAATACTGTACTGTTGCTCTACCAACTACGAAAGCTCAAACTCATTGGAAGAACATTATCTGCGCTTCCATGTTTCAGAAAAACAATTCAATTCTGTTCAGATACAGACTGATGTACTGGAGAATACTGTCAAAGTTTGGGTTCATTCCTCCTCCCTGCTTCCAGTTCCACACTCGCAACATCTGTAATCAAAATGTCACAAGATCAGTTTGAATTTAGTGTACCCGACAGCACCGGCGCACCCAGGATTTTGTCTTGGGGGGCTCAAAGAAAAAACAAAAACAACAACAAACATTTGGTGACTCCCCTCCCCCGTCGTCCTCCTCCTCTCCCTTTGTCTCTCCCCATTTCTTTCCCCATTTTTTTTCAGAGACCCTCTTGGGGGGGGGGTCAAGCCCCCGCGCCACCCCCCCCCCCCCCCCCCCCACCTTTGGGTGCGCCACTGCCCGGTAGTTTATGGTTTGATGGTTAAGTCACAAACTTAACATCAGTCCTAAGATGTGGTGCTTGGGCTGTACTGATCACTGATTTACAGGTGGTGCCAACAGGTTTACAGAATTCATCAAATCTGACCCTCAAGGGCAGGGGGTGGGCAACCTGCGGCCCGCCATTAATGTTTGTGCGGCCCGCGAGACGCATCCAGTGAGAAAAAAATTGGTATGTGCTTCACACAGCGCGGTATCAATTGTGTCATATCGGTATTGCTTTGACAAACAAAGCTCAGTTGTCAGGTTGTGTTCCTTAGTGGGGTTGCCCTCTAAGAAAATCCTCGTTACTGAATGTTTGGAATTGAAAGTGCATTGTTGACCATAGTGCGGCCCGCCAAATTTTCCATTCCTCGTTTCTGGCCCATTGATTCATAAAGGTTGCCCACCCCTGCTCAAGGGCAATGGTGAAATGAAATGAAGTAGAGTAATTCTATTCAAATTTGATATTCAAGTGTGGAGGGAGGGGGGCACCCAGGGGTTAGAAATGTCCTACTGAGAGCGCACAACTTTTCACAGAAGCTTAGTGGTTGCTGTCGTAATCCTTTAATTTTATATTGTTGGTATTCCAAATTGTCACTTTATCTTTGTTGGTTTGAATTAGATTATTAGAATAATGAAACCAGAAGGTTCTCTTTTTGATTGCAGTGTAGAGGGTCAAAGTTTACTAAATCATATAGACAAAAAGAAGTATGAATTGGGTTTATGGTCAATTAGGCTGAGATATGACAAACACTCACCCTCAGAAATTGCAGTGCTGAGTTCACACAAGATACCGTACCTTATTGTTAAGATCATAAACATAAGGACGCGAAAAAGACAAAGGATCTCGAGGTTCAACACTGAAGTCACATATATAAGATAAATGTTGGTACGTCAACATGACGATTTACAATCTTATTCGATACGCAGAGTTTTTACATGTCCCTATCAAAACATCACAAAAATAGCATGCAATAGACTGCACACAAGGTTTACAACCTTTAATTGTACATGTTCATAACAGCAAACATGTTTTCAAACGAGGAATGCAATGCACAACATACTTGTATATAGCATGGTTGAAAAAAAAACACATATTATAAACACCAGAAAGTTACCATCGATAACTTTCATTAAAGTCTTTCGCATTTGATATTGTTTACCCAAATAGCGAAATATACCAGGCTTTGTCTATAAACAACCAACTGTACCACAAAGCAATTATAAGTTTTCAGTGATAACTTTCACACACCCAATTAATTTTTTATTGATGGTTTATTAACGAAATATTTAAGCAGGGTTAAATACCAGGCATTGACTTTTTCATTTTATGGTTGACCTTACAAACACCAGCCTGTTATAGTGAGCAGTAGCCACGCCCACATTGACAGGCACGTGCAGTGCATTTCCTATGCAAATTACAATCACAATACACAATGGAAAGAATTCCACTGACGGCCATTACGGAAACAGGGTTATTAAAGGGTCTCTGCAATGGGAATATTATGGATTGAACATGTGCCAATAAAAAAACTGTACATGGGGATTGTAATTTTACCCACTTCCTCACACTGATTCAGGGTTAAAAACAGGTTTTTGGTTTGTATGCTAATTAGCATTTCCATATTCATGAGCAAAACTGTGATGTCATCTGGGGAACTTAGAGCAGTAACCCAATTGATTTGTGCACAAAAAGTTGCAGTTGTTTTATAGGTTTTCTGACAGACCTTTTCCTCCTCAATGGGTTTTATTTTGCCAAATATGTTCCTTTCACTCAACTGGTGGTGTAATTTTTTACCAAACCATTTCTGTAGGTCAAGTTTGCCTCTTCATTTCTTATGTTTCTTCATTATATTTTTGCTGTTGGTTCCCTACATGAGTATGCGTGAAAATCCACCGTTTTACAAAGCCATTCAAAGGAAAACCAAATGCTGGTTTGAAACCAAAATAAGACTTGCCATTCATTATTGTCAGTATATTCTCTGTATGAAGGCAATAAAATAACCCGACTGAAAAAAGCACTGCAGCCGCCCTTTTAGAGATAACTTATTGGATGCAAGTCATGATGAACTTCAATCTCAGGTGTGTACACTGGGGTAGCATATCTGAAAAGTGAGATTTTCATTTTCTTTTTTGTTTACCTATTTAGTGGTTTTTACAGAAAGGAAAATTAACTTAACACCGCTAAGTCTTTTAATAATTGTAGAGAAAATGCTCGCAACTGCCGAGGCTTAATAAATAAATGCCTGTAACTTCTAGGCTATATATAATTAATTAAACACTTACAGTCCTAACCGATGGAGCATGTTCTTCCGCTGTGAGGGGCAAACGCCACCGAGTCAATTTCCAAACCTGCCACACCGGCCAGGGAAAGTAAGAAGAAGGAGAGCTGTCTTCGCCAGAACCAGTCAAAAGGAACGACCTCACTGCAGTAGCGATGAACGTAGAGTGGGAAGGTGAAAATGGGTGCTTGGCTGTCCACACCCTTCTCGTTGTCGCCGCGCATCAGTGGGCAAATTAAAATAACAGAAACGTGCGTCTTCTGCGCACCATGCAGTCTTTATTGTTCAATTACAGCTGGCCACATTTCGGGCCTGTTTTATGCCGTGACTAGGGGAATTCACTACACCTACAATGATATACTTTGAATTAAGCGGTAGCCATTTTTCTCACAACGCCCTCTGTCGGTCCCATAGGTTTGTGCACAATTGATGGCCGTCAGTGGAATCTTTTCCCATATGGATGATAACGTGCACTTAAGCCACCCATATTATTTTCAGTATTTATTTGGGTAAGAAACTGGGTTTTTTTTTCAATGAAATATTGCCGAAATATGTTCATTTTAGGGTTTACAGGACCCATCAATAAATTTGCTTTAAGTAACAAATCTCATTTTGGAACAGAAAAAGCTAAATACTGAAAATAATATGGGTGGCGTAAAAGACACTAACCCCCACTCACGAAAGGTCTCGACCCGCGCATTGCAATTTTGTTTGGGGAGGGGGGTATACAGTCAATAAGTCAGGTTCGTTTTTAAGGAGAAAATATTATTGTTTACGGTGAGCGTTCTGTGATAAACTTGAAGAATTCTTTCACACCGGAAATATACCCTCCACTCACGACGTACCCCCCTCCCCGCCCCCTTGGGGGATTGTGATAAGACGGGTCCCAAAACTATAAAAGAAAAGGAAAACTACTTTTTGGAAATTTACTAAATATAATTTTGTTGGTTGTGTCCGTTTCTACATTATTAGCAAGGTTAATTTTGTGGAAAGAGGGCAGGGCTTTGATTTTTGAGGGAAATTGTGGGGTAAAAACGGTAACGAAGATGTAACATTTCACAGCCGCAAGGACGGCCACAGACGAGAATAGTCTTGTTTCCACTCTGACATTTTGAGGGCTCTTGATATGTTGGGTCTGGGCACTAGACTAACCGGACCAGACAAAAATGGCCTCATCCGATGAGACGGGCTGTTTTCAAATTTGCAAAAAAAGTTGTAAGAAAATTGCTATTTAACACTGAAATGTTGCACAAATTTATTCAATTTAGGCTTTTAAGGACCCATGAACATTTGCTGAAATTCAGAAGTATCATTTCTGAGGAGTACTAGAAGCTATTTAAGAGGTAAAAAAATCAATGTCATTTGGGGATCCCTTCTTATCACAATCCCCTTCCTTTGCATGGGTCCCAAGGGTTAGGCTTATTTTCACTGACTTACCAAGGACGAACCGTTTGAAGAGTTCTTCATTAAGCGTCTTCAGATTATTCCACAAAAATGAGTTCAACAAAAACTGAGTTCAGTTCAGTTCAGTTCAGTTCAGTTCAGTTGAAAGTTGTTGAATAAAATGTCAAAATCTTGCAGACTTGAGTCGGAGCTCCATTTTTCTCACACAACACGATCAACATGGATTGTTTTCTCCTCTCCATGAGCTCAGACTCGGCTGATAAACTGACGCAAATGTTGGTGTCCACACAACACATTTTAAAGGTTTTCTGAGCCGTTTTACGGTCCGGTAATATTCCAAAATTTTGAAAGCGAGCAGATCGAATGCGTGACAGATCCGTACCGTTCGGATTTACTGCATTGTAAAAACCATGTGCTTTCCCCAAATGGGCGTTGTGCGGTTTTCGCGCCAAATATCTGCATTTGGTATTACTTCGCACGACAGCTATTCTAGAACATATCTCAGATGATATAGCTCCAAATACTTCCAATTACTAATACATGTATAACAATTTCAAAATTAAAACGCTGCCATTGTGTATTTTAAAATATTTTGTGCAATTTGTAAAACAAATACGGGTCTATTTTTTGTTGTTCGAACCGGCGTAAGAATATATATAAGAATTTGTTTACATGACGCGTATAGGGCAGATGTAATTGGCCAGATATGCACATGCGTATTTGTATCCCTGAAATGAGAGAAATTCGCCCTGGTGCATGTCGCTGATTTGCTTTTTAAAAAAGTGTTATTTATTGCGGCACTGATATTTTTGGCAAATTCTGGACCGTCAACTATTAGAAATTAAACCGTTTGGTTTTATAACAATATTACGCGCCTGACTGGTTCAAACAATTGTTACGGTTTTATCTTCTTCTGCGGCACTATTAAATAAAGCAACGAAAAGGCTGGATTAGCGGGGGTTTTGAATAGATATTTATTTGTATCAAACATGTTAGCAAAGTAAGTTTGGTGTACCTGTATTAGAGGTCGACTTTCAAACCGAGTGCCGCGTGTTCGAACCCCCGGCCCCGTTAGTTGTTCCAATTTGGCCTACGGTCTATCGTTGTTATTATTTTCCAAGTTCTTTTTTTTATTGAATGCCACTATTACTGGTACATATTTAAATCTATTTAATTTTTGCGTCTCCTGTGGATAGCCGTACGTAGTATAGAAAATTTAGGTAGCACTTAAAAAGTAACAATAAAGTTCTACATAAGCTATAATAACAACTTCTGATGAAGTAGATTCCTGGCATTGCATACATTTTGTAAATGTGGGTATTGTCACTGCAATTGATTTTCCTGACAGAAAGCGAACATGATTTTGTTTTCTCGATGGAAAAGGGGATATTTGTTGTCACTAATTGTGTTCAAGTTACTCTGGTAAAAACAGGAAGTCGATGGTATTATGTCTTACTTTATGTATCCAACCTACTATACATGAGGGAAATCAAACATGCTGACGATGACAGAGCAAACGTTAACCTTATATAATCGGGCAACGGATTGGTGAGTTAATATCTACTGGTTGAATGAAAATATATCTAGCACAAAGGGTTATAGAATGAGAAACGTTTCTCAACAATTAAATTTGCTCAAATTATATGCACATTATTTCTGGTTGGGGAACGATTGTAGGCGTTTACGCACTTGTATGGGACAGGTGTATGAGGGTAGATGGGTCTGGCTGGGCTCGGGGCTGGATAACATCAAGAGGAGATTATTTGTGTCAGTAGGCCTACCCTTGTATGTTACAGAGGCATGGACATTGACAATACAAGAAACAAATAGACTTGCATTTTGGCCCAAAAATGAGAAAAATTGCGTTTTTGATATTTTTGACCAAAAAGTTTTCAAAAGTTGCTTCTAAATGCCCCAAAAGCTGCCCTAGAGTAAGAGGAAGCCATTTTCGATGCGATATAGTGAAACACAATTTACTTGCATTTTGGCCCAAAAATGAGAAGAATTGCAAGGTACGTACCCCTTGCCGTTTTTGTCATTTTTGATCCAAAATAACCGTTTTCCAAAGTTGCTTCAAAATGCCCCAAACGCTACCCTAGAATAAGAGGAAGTCATTTTCGATGCAATACTGTGAAAAAAATTTACTTGAATTTTGGGCCAAAACGAGAAAAATGGCAAGGGGTACCCTTTGCCGTTTTTTAATTTTTGACCCAAAATAACCATTTTTCAAATGCCCCAAAAGCTGCCCTAGAGTAAGAGGAAGTCATTTTTTCGATGCGATATAGTGGAAATAATAATTGTAGATACGCCAGTGTCAGTACAAATAATACTTGCGCACCCACAGGGCCATTTCAGCATTCCATGGGGAAACCATTCCATTTCTTCAATTTAATGAAATATATTTGTGGGGCCAACATCCTAAAAGCCGAGGCTTGTTTTGGATGTGCCGTAAAAAAAATAGAATGAAAATATTGCTTATTAATTTAAAGATATTTATACTTCAACGTTTTCCCAAAAGAAAATAAACAGAGTTATGCCTTGACTGAAAAGAACCACGTAGTAAAATATTAAGTATTCTTTCGGATATGTGCCGCCGACCCACTCTATTGATCCCAAAAAGCAAATGGAAGGCATGGGCCATATACTGCTTAGAGTCACACTTCTTAAAGCTCAGGCTATATACTACGTCGCTCCTTTGTTTTTAAGTAGGCATACGAACTATGATTATTAGCTAGCTTATATGGAAAGTAAACATATTCAGGATTAATTAAAATGCAAATCACAAAAACAATAAAAACTGCATAACGATTGTAAGTGCTTAAAATACGTTGGAATTATTTACATTGAGTTGACAAATTCTTGAACTATTACAAACTCTTAAAGGTAGTATCATACTTTGGTTTTTGTCAAAGAAACACAGATTCATGGGCAAAAGTATCAAGGATGATACAATAACAAAAACTGAAATTTTCAGTCCCATACGGTGCCCACTTTTTGAGAAAACAGTGAAAAACAGCCACAGGATTTATTAAGTATTTTCTCTTTTATTTTTGATCTTTAAAACATCAAAAATAATTTTGGTCACTGGTTTTACTCTTTTCTAGATAAATACAGCATTTCAGGAAGAAAACTTGTAACGGTATGTTTCTACCAACACCATCTTTATACCCTGTAACTTATAGGTAAATCTGTGAAGATTTCTGTTTAGGTTTGCTACCAAAGTATGATAGCACTGGAAAAATTATCAAGCGGTTACTCTGCTTGTTAGCGGCCGACCTACAGGTATAATATACTGTACAATTAATTCAAGTCCCATTAAGTACACCTTAGATAACTTTTTTTAAATCACCAAAATTGATTGCTAATCGTAACTCATCTTCTGCAAATTATTAACTATGGCTTACATTTTATCACATGTGTTAATGCCACGGAATGAAATAGGAAACTAGAATCAAATTGTGCCATTGTTGGACTGATGAATTTAAGGTTTGATTCGTATCCAAATACACTTATCTAAAATAATGATTATCTACACTTAGACACATGAAACTTTGAATAAAATCAACTAAAAATGCTACATTAAACAATATTTCATCAGGTTCTCAAGACTTTAATGGTAGGATTGATGCATTTCTTGAGAATGATTTGATTATATGTAAAGAAAGAATTACTTAAAAAATTGAAACAAATTTAATTCGTGGCCATCATTGTTGACTTTACAGTGTGTCCCCAAAAAGCGATACCCATTTGTCAGCTTTTTGATGTTTAGTCTATTGCATACACTACCTTACTGGGTAAATTCTTACCAACTTTCAATGCAATTCATTCTTGCATCACCGAGCAATTACTGATTGTCTTGAAAAGTCCACCAAAATTGAACTGAAATTGAAGAAAAAACTAAGAATGAATTACCCAACCTTAAAATCCGATTTTCATCTTTCTTTCATATACACAGTTTGTGCGTATTGACCACTTATTCTGGAATACTGCAAATTTGTTTATAAAGAGTACTCTTTCAATTGGTCATATTTTTGCCAATTTCAGCCCAATTTTGCTTAAATTCTACGTGGTGATAGCCAAGACATGGCTGTATCATATATCTTGAAATGATAAACAGTTTAATTCTAACATAATGGTTCTCGACACAGTGTTGCGTTTTTTCTGGGACACCCTGTATAGTACGATCTTTATACTAAAAATCCCAAGATTCTTGCCAGCACTAATTATGAAATCTACATGTTAGTGTCAACATGAATATTGTCAGGAGTGACAGTCTTATTGTAAGATGGTAGCATGGCCGTGTCAGTAACAAACACATCATTAATGAAACCTTCTTTACCAGCTTCGCCATATGCAGAGGGAGTCGGTTTGGGAAAGGGAGGGTAGCCAACTTCACGCCGATCTTCATCATCTCCTGGGCCCCATTCTGGGGTTGGTTTGATTGCAATCTTCAATCTCTGTTAACACAATCATCAATAAATAATCTTATTCAGCCTTAGATGTACATGTGTATCTATCTTAATTGCATATTAGGGAGACACTTTAGCGTCTATAAAGTGAACATTTGGGAGACATCTGCAAATAGGGAGACATTCCGTTGTTTCCCTATTATACCATGCAGCTACCTTTGAAAGACATATTTTTACAGTCCATTATAATAGAAGACAGAGAATGCGCTCAATATGAACATATGTCAATTGGTTTGGAGGATGTTTAGAAATAGGTAAATAGGTAAGTAAAGTTTGTGCACGACCCTATGGGAAAGTCCCGGTAATCTTTACTTCTAGAAAATTTAATATTAACTTCATTAAACATTCCAAGAAACCTTAATACAAGGCTCATGTTATGAAAGGGTTCCTGCAGAGTTCCACAGACCCTCGTATTAAAGGTAATAGCCTATCATACTTTGGTTTTTGTCAAAGAAAAAATATCAAGAAACATACAGTATAACAGTCATCTGTGAAAATTGCAGTCCCATCGGTGCCCAATTTTTGAGAAAACAGTGAAAAACGCCCACAGTATTTCTTAAGTCTTAAGCAAGCAGGTTCTTAAGCAAGCGGGTGATTTTTAAAAGTATACTTAGAAAGAAGAAGTCAGCCATTACCTGCAGAAATGTGCCTTGGACTTTGAAGACCAAGTAGTAAGTAGCATAACCGATGATAAACAGCAGTGATGACATGGTCATTATCCAACCTATTGCTTCAGCCCACGCAGGGAAGATGTAAGTACCGTACGATGCAGGTACATACTCTACGAAACCATATACTGTAGGGAACTATCCAGAATAATCAAACAAGATTATAATAATTGCCATTGAAAATGGGTTTTATTTAATCGAACCAAAAAAATCCTGCCCCTCCGGGTCTCGAATCAGGGATTTCTGGCTCTCAGGTCCGGACCAGGGTCCAAACTGGCATTTTGTGACACGTGGCAATAATGGTGAATTTTGATAGATTTCCATTATGACTACATGATTGTATAGTCATTGTTTGTCTATTTTTTTTAGTAGGCCTATCTGCATATTTTCAGCCTCGCTGGCAGCATTGAGCATCAATGGTTGTGGGGGACCACGGTACTGACATGATTTTGCTGGTGAAGGAGGGGTTGGCTGCCAACCACAACCAGGTAGGGCCCAGCCCTTTAACCCCCAACCTCTTCACCATCAATCTTAATTGCTAAGCAAAGTGTGATATCACAACACTAGTAACTGTATGGAAACAGGAACAACTCACTTAAAAAGATGAATCGTAAATCTTGAACAAGCAATCCATGTTACTAACTGTTACTCCATTCTATTCGTACATACTGATTGTAGAGAATGTCAACAACATGAGAAAATCAACCATCTTTGATGCAATACGTACACAGGTCTCATACCACACTTTGCATTGTGCTCAAGTTCATAAGACATTATGATTCTTAAAGCAATTATAGATGAATACACTGCACTTACTATTATCAGTGCTGGTGTAACGAAGTACCAGATTATCTTCCAGACGAATTTCCACACAACATTGTTCACCTTCATCATGAAACCGATTTCGTTCAGGAATCTATCCAAACCTGAAAGCCAACAAGTTATTGTCAATTATCAAATTATCAACTGCTGGACTAACATAATTGTCATAGTGATCGGTACTAACTACAAATAAAATAAAATTAGTGGTTGAAAATATAGCTGCATTACAGCCTCTAAGAAGGTGTTTAAATAACATATTGACTTGTTTGCAATTTTTGCACTAAATTTTGCTTTATTTCTAAAAACAAATGAATGCTTCTATAGTAATGATTCGTTATTTCATTTTTGTCTGAACAATATTTTGACATGCCAGAGTTAATGCAACAACAGCAAAAATAACGAAAAAGTCATCTGACTTTAAAGGCAGTATTATACTTTGGTTTTGTAAAAGAATGTAAGATTCATGGGCAGAAATATCAAGGAAGATACATTAACAGTCATCAGTCATCTTTTTTTTTCTTTTAAAGATCAAAAATGTTGTTGGTCGTTGCTTCTACTAATTTCTTGATAAATACACCATTTCAGGCGGAAACATTTTAACTGTATGTTTCTATCAGCGCCATCTTTACACCCTGTAAGTTATAGGTAATTCTGTGAACATTTTTTGTTTTGGTTTCCTACCAAAGTATGATATTACCTTTAATAAGTTTGGCTAAACTATACTACGGTAATATCCTTTGTCAGATTCATTTCATCTTTCTGTCTGAGGTGCTGGTTGGCCGTTTGTATGTTCATTGCATCTCTTATGCATGTAAGGTAATGTCTAGTGGTGTCAGGATGAAATGAAGACAAGGGTCAAGAGTACCGGACTCGTCATTACCATAGATGCAATTAAAGACAAACAGTTCAACCAGTGCAATGATCATAGGGCTGTAACCAGCAGAGTACCAGTCAAATAATGTCATCAGGTAGATGCCTCCCTGAAATAAATAACAACAACAAACAAACAAACAAACAATTCAGAATGCAAATCCTCATTTCACTACCTTGTTAGAAATAAATTCAATGTGTAACCTTTCCATATTTACTCATAGAAAGTACAGATTAAACCTAAGAAATAAAAACACCATACTGTCTATCAGGTGTTTGTTATCCTGTATATAATGGGTGTAGTGCCCCGGGTCCATTTCACGAAGCCCTGCGATTGGTCATATCTCGAGTTACGAAGGATAACCCATCGTAGGGGGACTGTCTCACGTATGGCTTTAATGCATCAACAATCATACGATTGATCGTAAGTTACGAAGAGTTTGGTGAAATCGACCCCATGAGGATCAAGGACATGGGGATAAAGGAATTACAATGAAACATTCTAGGCCTTGAATGGACTTAATTCTAGCTTCTGTTCAAAGTTGTCCTCGAACATACATGTGTATACTTAGTCTATTAGAATGGACAAGGTCATGTCTTCAGACAATAATGTGTGTATTGTGTGTAAACGTATTTAAGAGAAACCCATAGCAATGAACACAGCAATGAAATTAAGGGACATGGGGTCTTGATTTGTGACCGTTCCTAACTTGGATATCATGGAATCATCAAATATGAGGAGGTGCCAAAATGTTAAGAGTATACACAAAACCAACAAATATTGTTAGAAACAATGGGAATTATGTATTGGAATCTGGGTCTGTGAGTGGTGCCCATGAATGGACACAAAATGGAGTCACAGTTGGACTAATCATGATTGCTATTACTGGTAATTGTGTAACCAGTTAAATACGTCTCGATTCTTCTTTTATGCATATGTTCTTCCACATAATTATATTCCTTTGATATTTTACTCAGCAGCAAAGTCTCAATGATATGATTTTATTCCATGGCATAATTAAAGCAACATTAGGATCTTACATTCATGGTGAATGGCAGTCCAATCAGAAACATGATGAAGCAAACGATGAAAATAATCAGAGTTTTCCTCTTCCAAATGTTGGGGATGTAATAAGCAATCTCATCCATAACTGCAGTGATGATAGTTTCCAAGGCAACAAACTAAAATATAAAGGAAAATGTTTCAACATTTCAACATTTTATTAATTTGATTAAAGGTACAGTACAGGATTGGTAACATACCCAAACAGAAATGTTCGCAGATTTACGTACAGGGTTTATCATTTCAGTTATATGCTGGATCAGACAAAGTGTGAGTGCTGTTCTGTGACCTTTATACTTCTCATGTATTATACCTTTAAGTGCATCAATGAGCAATTGTCATTTAGCTCTGGCTGCCTACGTCAAACAAAGTACAATCTTTCGTACAACTACTTCATCATTTCAAGTATAGTTGAAAGTCGTTGTTACTAAGAAAGCTTATGTACCTTTTACCTTTTAGTGCTACCTACATTTTTAACCATTGTTTTGATACACTAACACGGTTCCCCACGATAGACTTTAATTTGATGAATATTATATAACAGAAAGATTTGATGCATTACCGGTATATGAAAGTTAAAAGGCAGTCATTCACAAGTTGTGTGTAAACTAATGGAGTTCTGATCTATTTCACTTACATGCATGAAAAAGTCATCATTTTAAATCAAACTCATTTTCAGTTACCAAACCTTGCCGAGCAAAGATTAGTGGAAACTATTTTATTTTACAAGTTTAATTAATTGTGTTGCACCCATCTGAACACGTTATCAATGACTGTGCTCTTTAACAGTGCACACTCTATGCAGCCAATATGCAGAAAATGATGTTAGGGCTTTTATAACTATAATAATTTCCAAATGACGTCTATTTGTACAGCTTGTTAATAAATATTTCCTACTGAACTACAAAGTACAAGAAATGTTCCTACCTGACTGTCCAGCCCAACAGTTATAAGCATGAAGAAGAATAGGAATGACCAGAGTTGAGGAACTGCCCCAATCCTAGAGATAGCTTCAGGATATGCCACAAAGGCAAGCCCAGGACCTGTCCAAGCAATATAGGAAAGTTTCAATATGTTGGTCAGCACAGAATAATGAGACTATTGCCTGGAATGATTTTGAGGATTTGCATGGTGACAATTGGTATGTGGATCGGTTTGCGGGGAACACCGTGTAATAATCGTTCGTATACTTTTGCACTTCTATTTCGTCCGCACTTCTTGTAAGGTCTCAACGTTTCGATCAGCCTGCTCTATAGTCATCATCAGGAGACTTTTGCCATTGACATAATTAACATTCTGTCTAACATACTGAGATGCCCTGCTGTGCTGCTTCAGATCAATTTGAAAATGCTGTCAATGTCATCTTAGATAATAATCAAATAAATAAGTTTTCCCGGTCATCTTCGGCCAATTTCATTTTCACGCATTCGTGTTCACGTGATTTGGTCTCCTCGGTTGAGACCGTCCCTCGGGTTCACTTTGATGCATCCGTACATTGCATTCAATTAAATTCACGGTCGTTCAGTTTAAATCGGAATTCATTTAGCACGCGGCTGTCGAAAGCCGTTGCGAAATTGAATGCTGTTCGAATGAACTTTTAAATTGAAATGCGATTCTATTCAATCGCCTGACATTTTTTACATTTGCTTGCACATGAAATGAAATCGAATGGCTATTTTGAGGTGCCTTGCAGTTTTACGCGATTAATGGAATGACGCAGCGTTTAAATTGCCCGCTCATTTGCCGAAAATGACCGGGAAACCTATAGTTTAACAGTGAGGTTTTATAATTTGATAAATGAAGTCATGCATCTTAATTGCAGCTAGCGAATGACAGCAGAATTATGTATCATTAATCTAATCTTAGGCCGAGTCCCAATTATCTGGCTGCGGCTACAAATTACGCATGTACCTATGGCAGCCACAAGCCAGTGACTGCAGCTATTTCCATAGACTTGTGTGTTATTTGCGGTCACAGCCAGAGATTTGGGACACGGCCTTACTTTCTCTCTTTTTTTTGTGCAGTAATTGAATAATTTGTTATTACCAGCATCTATAGCCTTGTCGATAGGAACTTGAGCATCACACGCCATGAATCCAATGATAGAAAACACAACAAAACCAGCCAAGATGCTTGTCAAACCACCGCTGATTATAATCACAAGGGTGTCACTGAAACAAAACATTTATGACAGTTGATTTAAATAATAGCTCTATGAGCATTTCACATAGCAATTCACATAGCGTGGTCAGTGTGTGCGCCGTTGAAACCGTCTGTTCCATGTGTGTTGAGTGTCGTTCTTCTAATTTCCCTAAAAATCTCAAAAACATGCCAACTTTCCAAACTCTTACCTTTATCACATCAAAAGGGGTATAGTTGTTCTATAATACAGTGCTATTCCATTCTCTAAAAAGTCTTAATAGGAGCGGGTGCTATTAAACCAATTAATGCCCAATGTCTGATATTGACTGGCAATCAATATAATTGAGGTGTTTTTTTTTACCTACCGGAGTGTATTGTTGTGAAACTTGTTATAGCTAGCCAATGTATGAAGGCCACCCCATCCAGCACCAAATGAGAACACAACCTGATTAGCTGCTGCTTTCCAAACCTGCAAATTACCACAGTAAAAAGGTTGTTTTTGGCATATACAATTGTTTCATGTATGTTGAAATCTATCCCTTACACACAAGGGCCAGAGCTGCTTAAAGATAGTATCATACTTTGATAAGAAACCGAAACAGAAATGTTCACAGATTTACGTATAACTTACAGGGTATGAAGATGGTGGTGGTAGAAAAAAGAAATATTGTGGCTGTTTTCCACTGTTTTCTCAAAAGATGGGCACCGTATGACTGAATTTTCACAGATGACTGTTACTGTGTCTGTCTCGATATTATTTGCCCATGAATCTGTATTTCTTTGATAAAAAAAGAAGTATGATATTACCTTTAAGCACAAAATCTGCTCTGCTGAGCATAACATTCACAAGGAGTTTAGGCTGTGGATCGGTTTGCGGAAACACCATGTAATTATCGTTCGTACTTTCGCACTAGTATATCGTTCGCACTTCTATATATTGATTTGATTAAGAAAGGTTTTTGGTGCTTAAGCAGCTCCATGGAATTGGGCCCAGGCCAATGTATAACCATATAGTGCGGCGCATCGTACTCTGAAATTAGACTGCGTACTCAAGGGGTTGTTTACACCCGGGGCCTACGTAGTCTTGGGTAGTAGTGAGGCGGGAGTATGGTTGCGTACCCTGTGCTTTTTAGGCACCCCGTAAAAACTACGTACAGTACTCTCAAAAGTACGCGAAACATTAATCCATCCGGGCGGAATTGCAGGCCCCGCTTTTTTTTTTATTTATGTCCTAAATACACTTCCGTAGTGGTCACCTTTTTCTTCTTCAAGTCATCATCAGTTCGTTTGCACACGAGTTGCACACACGTGAGTCTAGGCCTGCGTTTGTTTTCCGAGCTAGGGTAATTAAATAAATTCTGTTTAAATTCCATAAATAGCGTTCTCACGTGCGTGCAATATAATGTGAGTCCAAGGCCGTGTGCAAATATTTGACTACGGCTCATCAGAGATCTAACGATATAGTGTCTAACAGCGGCTGCCGTATGCTCTCTATTGATTCGTGTATACTTTCAAGCCAAAGCCATCATCAATTCAGTGAATCCGGTTGTTCTATGAAATCTCATCTCGACTCAACTAAGTTCCAAGACACGTCCCACTTTTACAGGCGAACATAGGTGTAACTTTCAATAAGATCTAGCCGAAATGACGGATCCCATTTTGTGTACGTATAAATAAATCAAGCAGGCATCTTTGATTTCAACAATGAAGTTGACGCATCTCTATATGGGCGGCTCTGGAGCGAGTCGTGGTTTTCGCCAATACACGTATATAGTATCGCTATGTATAGTGGTATATAAACCAACGCAACACCTTGAAACAAGATACGTGGGTCACTTTTATAGAGAATCAAGTAAAGTGGTACAGTCCATCCATATAGAGCAAAGTAGAGATAATTATTTAAACCAACTGACTACAATAGCTTCCTATGATGGCATGAAAGCACCAAGAAAAATGAGACTTTCACGCTGGTTCTCAACAGGATTTGTTTGATGCCGTGATTGCTACCAATTGAAGAAATAAAATGTTATTATGTATACCTGAATGTCCGAGAGTTTGTCGAATCTTGGTGTGATGAAGTATAATATTCCATTGACTGCACCAGGTTGTAACAGACCAATCACCAGCAATGCAATCAATGCTACATATGGGAATGTAGCCGTGAAGTACACAACCTGTAAAATGGTACAAAATAAATCCAGAGACGATGTCATCGTATACCAAAATACATTATTATTATTCATTATGAAAAACTGATGGACTTTTTATATACGCCAAATCTGGTACGTTTTTAGAGAATAAGCAATATTTTTTTTTTTCAAGCAGTTGAATTTGTCATAAAGAATACAGAGACATATTATTTGATATTTTACTTTCCGAGCGATATGATTTTGACGGTTGTTAGGTTGAGTAATTTGTCTCATTGGGCCTGTTTGTTTAACGTAAAGGATCACAAATCCTGCTGATCCGGATCCCATTTTAGCGTATCCGGAATAGGACGTGGATCCGCAGATGTGGGATCCTTTTGTTACCTTCCCAGATGACTTGATGCCTTTACTAATGCAGACGAAGACGAGTAACCAAGCAAACAGAAAGCAGAGCAGCAGTTCCCATTGAATGGAACCCATGTCATCCAGAGAATCAGACAACTTCAAAACTCGGCGTCTGATAAATAAACAAAAATAAATAAATAGCCTCGAGCCTCAAATCAAAACCGAGTGAATGTCTTAAAAACATGTCATTTATGCTAAGTATGGACAATAGCCTACATTCAATACCAACAACTATATGTATTTGACGTCACTCGTTATTGTTGTGTGTGTCGGTTCCAGGGGGATGGACTTTTTGGGGGGCGGGGCATAGGGGGTCTACATGTACTGATTCTGTAACTTTTTGGTTAAATGTAAGCACTTACATAAACATATACATTTATGCATTAAGCAATCATTTAAAAGCACTTTCACCCCTTTCCCAATTTTCGTGACATTAAACCTTTAACAAACGTAATTCTCATTATTAGGCCTAGGCCTATGTGGCCAACCTTTGCACAATCTGAACGATTTATACTATACATAATTATACTGTATACCAATAATGACCCGAGAACGATCGAGACCTGAAGTTTGAGTCTCCCCTTTAATTAAGGCCATCAGAACTACCAGCAAAATTCTCTAAAAGTTTAAAGGCTCTAGTAAAAGAATTTTCTGAACCGTCTAAGAAAAACACAGTATCATCTGCATAATTGGGAAAGCCTAAATTCGGAGCTAGCCCTCAATCGTAATATCCTTCAAAATCTTATCTTTGCGAACCATTTTTAGCGTGGTCTGCTTACCCACGGCAATTCATAGAGACTACAGACACATTCTGGGCCGAGGTGGATATTTAGAGTCATCCATATTACGTATAATGTAGTCTATATTACTCATGTAAAAACGGGAACGAACTTAAAATATTTAACAAACACAGGTCAATTACACAATACACATGACTTGTGGAAAACACAATCCGCATCTATACAGGGCCTACACAATTTTGGGGCCCACAAAGCAAACAAAAGAAATAGGCATGGGGCCTTTCGGCCATACAATTCTGCATAGTAGTACATTAGGCAGAGTTACAGGACTGTACATGTACATATATATGAAAATTAGTATCGTCCGGGTTTTTGCTTTTGCTGTATTTAATATAGGCCTACTCTTCCCCCAAAAAACAAGTTTCCCATGCATACTGATGAGGGTGAGGAAGCAAATTAAGTAGCATAAACCTCATCTACCCCCACACCCACAAAGGAAAAACGACAAAACCAACAAATATGAACAACCCCCAAACTCCGAATGCGCTCGGTCGGAGCTCCACTGACAAGAAGTAACAAATCATACTGACAAGCTATAGGGGAAAAACACGACTTTCAGTCCTGTAAAGTAGGGCCACCGGTATTCACCGTTGAAACTCTAACGGAAATCTCTGCTTCGCCTAATACCTTTCACACAAGAAGTTTCACACGACCCTACGTTTTAACATGAATGCGATTTTATCAAGGGACCCTTTTTAAAAGCTTGCTATGGTCTCATGTGAAACGTCCTTTAATGGGTATTAGCAACATCCCTGATAACACCATGTTTACTCCAAAATAATGTAATAATGTAAACGTGACTTTGAACAAAGGTTTTTGTTGCAAATGCAAGTAAACTTTCCGTGAACTGAATCCGTTGGCATCTTATTGATTTCAAGGTAAACTTCAACAATGAAAATCCACTGAACTTTGCGAACCTAGCCACTGCCATTGTCAGTAATTTCAATATACAGCAACTCAGCTGAATAACCACCTGTATATGACTTTACAAACCTATGTGTATGAATCATAATTGTAAAGAAAAATACTAGGCTGCACAACACAACAACACAGTTTGGGTAAATTTAGTTGTTACTCACATTCTAGTTTACATCTTCCACGAAATCAATTGAAATAACCATTAAGTACCAATAAATCAATTCAACTGAAGCCCTGGTAACATTAACCAATGCCTTGGATGAAAACTGAGACTTATGTTCTGTTTTCAACAAATAGTCCTTTCTGTTTTGGGTTGGAGATGAAAGACATGAATAAGACGCACACTTACTTGAAATACTCTTCACTGGAAAACACTGGTCTCGTGTCAATTGTGTAGTTGTTATCCTGGGGACATTCTAACAGGTCACTCCCCTGACTAGAGGCATAACAATCATCAGTATTGAAGTCTGTATGGTTACATCCAACCCATGGTAATGGATTCAAGAACGATGCAAACATGTAGTAGATAGAGTAGGCAATGATGATGTTGTAGTACAGACAGAAATAACCAGACACCAAGGTCATTCCAAAACCAATACCTGTACCAAAACAAAGAAATGAGGATTGGAACTCACAAACTTCAAAATTAACACATAAAGCATTATACTCGGCACTGGAAAACCAAGCCACAACTGAGCGTGCAGAACTAACGAGATAGGCAGAACTAAGGAGATCATCATTGTAAAGAATAAACCTCAAAAATAGGTCGTTTACCTCAAAAATAGGCCTAGGCCTATACCCGGGGAAGAACGAACATCAACTAGCTAGAAACAATGGCTCCTATACATTCTTTTGAAAATGTTGATACATTTTGTAATTAATGTCTGATTGCTTGGAGTTAGGAAGGGCCTGACGCGTTTCGATCCTCGCAGGATCTTTCTCTCAGCATTTGAGAAAGATCCTGCTAGGATCGAAATGCGTCAGGCCCTCCTAACTCCAAGCATTTGATATTATTTCAGGTCATTTTGGCTGATGAGAAGTTTGCAGAAGTTTATTACTTGGTTGATTGGTTGAATATGGGAAACAGTTTGACTTATGTTGTTCTACACATTGTTTCAATATACTGGGCAAATCATCGGTTGTGAGAATTCAAAGCACGCAATGAAAATACCAACTTGTATTACTACAGCACTTTATTGGGCCTACTTGTATAATCTTGTAACTTTATTAACTTGACAAATAGCATGGTGAATGACACGTACTCCTCCATGCTAGATAAAGTGGTTACATTATTACCTTTGAATAATGGGCTCATGCGCCAGAGTGATATGCACCCCAAGCTGCCGAACTGACCGAATGATATCTCCAGGAATAACATCGGCAAGGCAACCAGAATGAGCATAATCAGATACGGGAAGAGGAATGCTCCTGTAATCAAACGAATCAAATCCAATGATTAATCACCGACGAGCGTGTTGTAGAGGCATAGATCGAGCCTTTCTATAGCTCTATGGTATATATAGCGTGGAAGGTCGTTTCCTTCCTTCAGTTCATGGATAGAGGTTACGATCATGATCAAAACGTCAGACCCTCCTAACTTTATTTAGGCTTTGCGACTGAGATTCTGCTGGGGTTGAACCGTTGAAATGTCAGGCTCTCCTATAGCTTACTCTGAGCATTATTTTCAGGAGTCGATTTCACCAAACTCTTCTTTGTGGGACCGTTCATGCATTGCATTCACACTTGGGTTATCGATGGGTAATTATCGCAGGGCTTCGTGAAATCAACCCCATAGGTCATGATTTTAAATTAATGAGCAGTTTGCAGCACTTTATATTATTAATGCAATAACGGTAATCATCGATTACAAAAATAACAACAAATCTACGTTAATATCATCTCACCTCCTCCGTTGCTATAGCAAAGATACGGGAATCTCCACACGTTACCAAGACCAATGGCATATCCCATAGACGACAGGATAAAGTCCATTTTTCTGCCCCATTTGGCTCGGCTAACCACGTTTTCATTCTTGCCATTTTTCCCACTTTCCTTGCTTTTGCCATCCACTTGCTTCTCTTCCAGACTCATCTCTGCCTTCTTGGGGTGGTCATCCATTCTTATATCTCAAATAGAGTCCGGGATCAAGGTCCTGAAATGATCGCAATGGCATATATCCTCCGAATGAATAAGATGTTTCACGAAATAACACCCCACGGCGTATGCACGTGCAAAGCCCATAAGCATATATGAATTTTGGATATAAATTTGCATGTGCAGTAAACTATTCTTACTCACGCCTTCTGCGCAAACATGCGACCTCGAAAAAATGTTTGCGCGCGGTACACCCTCGACAAGAATAATTGTTTCTTGAGCTACTATTCTTCCCTGCAAATTGTGCACCAGCGCGTTATGCATATGGGGAGTGCAATAGATTTTATTCACTATCAGTCACTTACACCCGACGGTCATATTACTGTTTACTCTTTGGTATATTGAATGACTTACGGTAATTCTGTGCAGCAGTGGTTTTGGAAATTCTGACAGAGGGTGATCATGAACAACACTGTACTGAGAAATTCACCAACACAACTCTCTGTATATAGAGGTCACCGAATCAATAATGACGGTATGTAGGCCTTTATGACGTGTGCAACGTTGGAAGGTGACAGAACAGCACTCACACTTTATCTAATCCAGCATGTAATATTAATAGAAACTTTGAGGTCACTAGCGGCGGACATTCTGAGTCAATAGTACGAAACTGTATAGGGACATGCTGAACAAAATAAATGTGTACGACTTATATGTCGTACGTATACGACCTATGAATCATATCTCGTACGTTATACGAGTTGTATGTCGTACTTACGATATGTAAGTCGTACGTACGACATTTATAACACGTACGTACGTGTTAGGTCAGAGAGTGGCACAGCATGTCCCTAATCCAGCTTCGTAGAATCATGTGAAAACCCAACTCAATTTTTCTTATAAAACATAAACAAGGTTTTTTATATGGCCAAGATCAAAAATGTTGTTGGTGTTTGGATTTACTCTTTCTGTACTGAAATACATCATTTCAGGTGGAAATGTGATCATTTCTACCAGCACCAAATTCATACACGTTACACGTAAATCTATGAACATTATTTTTCTGTTTTGGTTTGTTACCAGAGTGTTGACGTAGTACACAATATGGCCCCCTTCACCGGGATCTACGTAGATGTTCGTAGTGCGATGGCGTATGGTTGCGTACCCGTGTGCAAAGGCACCGAGTAGGCTATCGGCATATTGGCGTACATGTGCGTAGGATTGCGTATAACGGACGTAGGGTAGCGTACTATTGCGTAGGCATGAGATACAGTAGCATAGTTACGTGGACTTGAGTAAAAAATGCGTACTTTCGGCGTCCGGTGCTATACCGTACACCGAGACGGTACGCGAACATGTACATTAAACATGTTAAATTGTTTGCGTCCACTGGTCCATCTCGCGTATATTCCTGCGTCCTCGGCGTATCACGTCAGCCAGCTAGACTAGCATAGGAATTGTGTAGGGTTATAGGGCCATATAGAACTTACTGGGTATCATGGGGCAGCATACTCGTATACGCGACGCTATACGCAACTGTACGCACCCGTGCCGGCGATCGCGAAAGGGGCTATGAGAAAACCGCGTTAATTTAACAGCGGCACGGCATGAGATGACTATACTTGACGTGGTGTGGTGTGATAAACCATGGAGCTTGTGCGTTAGTAATTTTCGCCCCTTTGTGATTTGTATTCATGGTCATGCAAAGAAATCTGTGGGGAAAAAAAGGTTTTCATCGAAATGTATTGTTAAACGAGCACCACTTGTTGGTCTCCGTGGTAAAGGTTAGGTTGACATTGATCTCTGAACAAATTGAAGTTTGGACTGAACTTGTAAGGCAACGGGACTGGTGGTTAACTGGTTGCTTACTTTGGTAAGATTGTATAAGCGTTTCCTTTCAGTGTGCTAAGGGGGATTATCATAAAAAGTTGATGCAAACACGCTGTTATTCCACGACAGAGAAAGAAAACTGAAGAGGAAAAGTTCTCAGGGTTCAGATTAACACCGTAAATGGCCTCGACTGCCATCAGTTCGCAAACTTTAATAGCGGCACCGCACAGAATGGATTATCAAGTTAACGACCAACTTCCTCTTCCTACCATAATGGTTCGATGGGGGATAATTCGTGGTGGGCGGATATACTCGCCCAACCACCATGCTCTCACCTATACTACTCATGAAGCTGAGCAGTCAGCTAATTGTATTGTTTTTATTTTGCCTGGGGGATATGGCAACAGGCAATTTTCATTATCTTTGCGAAAACTCTTGGGGCACATGATATTGTCGGTCAAGCCAAATGGTAAACAAAATCAAACAGATTAGGCATATCTTCCAATTGAAAATGCGGATATTTGCGATGTAATTTTACTATGGAAACAGCAAAACAGGTATATCATCTTTCAAGTCAATAGATGTGTCATGGAGATTTGCAAAAAGTAAAAGTAATCTGTGCAAATTTCAATCCCATACGTTGCCCACTTTTTGAGAAAACAGCGAAAAACGGCCACAGTATTTCTTAAGTTAAGTGTTTTCTCTTTTATTTTTGATCTTTTAAAAGATAAAAAAGATTTTCGGTCATTGTTTTACTAATTTCTGGGAAAATACACCATTTCAGGCGGAAACATTTTAACAGTATGTTTCTACCATCACCATCTTCATTCCCTGTAAGTTATACGTAAATCTGTGAACATTTTATTTTCTGTTTTGGTCTCTTATCAAAGACCTTTAATAGCGCCCTCTATTATACTGCCACTACGCCTGCCACGTACCCACAATGCATCATAAACAAAGATGTCAGCCCCCGTGAGAAGGTAAGTTAAGCTAGGTACGTTACAATCCATGCACTGTGAGTAGGCCAGAAATGTCCACTGTGCTTGCGCGGGCTTGTAGCCCTACTGGGGGATTGCCCTACAAAATGTGGCATTTTGATTGGTTGCCGGGGGGTATTTTTTTCCTACATCATCGATATCGTGCAGTTAGAGACTCATTCTTAATTCCTGTGAAAAAAAAAATGGGATCCGTAGCTCCTTGCGATCGTGCGATCAACTTGAATTATTGGGTCACATTCAACCCTCTCCTATTCATAGATCAAATGTTCCTACTATTTTGAAAGGTATACATACAGATAAAGTGACATTTCAACTACCTTGTGGTGAAATTTGGGTGGAATCTGACGATCAGAAATGTGACTTTTTTGACCAGGAATGTCATGATGCTGTGCGTTGTTGTTGCATATTGGTACCCCTGCCCATATTGAATTTATGTAATTAACCACTAGAATTATAATTTATCTGATTAATCTTGGATAATTAATATCAATTTAAATCATGTATTTGAACCAAAATACTTCAATCTAATGTTGGAAAAGATTTCATGCATTTATTTTAATCCCAAAGATATTTATGGACATAATTGGACAAAATTAGCCCTCCTCCAGTCCTCGATCACAACTTTTTTTTCAATGTAATGCAAAACCATAGGGACCAAATATGCAAATTTTGGATCATGAAAATGGCTGTAACTTCCTTCAAAATAATGGTATGGAAGTGAGTGAGGTATCAAATGAAATGTATTCTCATGCTCTTTCAGATGATATACCTTGCAGGGCATATCTATGATATCTAAAAATTTTGTAACATCCCTAGTTAAGCCGTGGAGAGGGGTTCGGCAGAGTGATTTCTGCTCAATTCCATTTAAAATAGGCAGTCAATTTTAGATGATGTAGAAAAATACAAACACCATGGGTTCAAAGCTAGGCTGATGGATAGGCAGGGACCTAGGCCTTGTAATTGTAGGCCTAATAATAACGACAACGAATATAAAACTTAGGCCTACTTTATTACTTATCCTAAGCTAACTTAGGCTTAAGCCTTGGCGAATTTTCGCTCAAGCCGCTCCGGCCTTAGCCACACGTCCAACCGCCTGATTTACGAGGGATATGTTCGGCTCTGATGCGCACCCTCTTGTCATCACATTGCACACACTTTC
Source organism: Astropecten irregularis (assembly GCA_963971285.1). Lineage (NCBI taxonomy): Eukaryota > Metazoa > Echinodermata > Asteroidea > Paxillosida > Astropectinidae > Astropecten > Astropecten irregularis. Next base: position 40,847 of record OZ020256.1, read on the forward strand.
TACATACACAAATGTTCCTTAGTGTCTCATCTTCCCAATGATATATTATTCAATATTCGAATGATTTCAATCTTGTATTCATCTATTTTTCGGTCATTCTTGTGCAATATGATGACAAGAGGGTGCGCACCAGAGCCGCACTTATCCCTCATAAATCAGGCGGTTGGACGTGTGGCCAAGGATGGAGCGGCTTGAGCGAAAATTTGTGCCACACTAGTGGGCCTAAGGCTTACTACCCTTCGGCTTAGTTAAAATTGTGGTACGAGCTGAATTGGGCCCAAGGAAAAAGAACACAAACTGTTGAATGTTCGGAAATCCCCAACACTGAAAGAATTCCACTGATGACCATTACGGAAAAAGGATTATATCATCCAAGAGTTACCTTATTAGATACAAATTATGATGAACTTCAATCTCAGGTGTGGAAAACTTGGGTAGCATATCTGAAAAGTGAGTTTTTACAGGGTTTTTTTTACCTACAAATTGTACACTTTCAATACACCGGCAGCCATTTTGCTCAAAACGTCCTCTGTTGGTGGCATAGAGTTGTGCACAAATTATAGTCATCAGTGGAATTCTTTCCGCATGCTTATTGACAAAGCTAGGCTAGTATGCCTTAGGCAACTTAGACACAATATTTATCTGAATACCCACAACAACCATTTCCTTTTTTTGCAGCTTGGTGAAAGGCCTTATTGAAGGTCATCGAGTTATGGTTTTCTCAAAGTCCACCTGCCCATTCTGCATATTAGCCAAGAATACTCTAAGAGATGCTGGACTGAAAGACTTCAAGGTGCTGGAAATTGAACTGAGACCTGATGGTCCAGACATACAGGTACGATCCAGGATTAATATTCACTCTCACAAGAGATACAAGATATAACCAGCATTTTTATTCCTAAAATACAGCTCATGTAGTCCTCCAACAAGTTTGCAGACTAATTTTCTGAAAAAAGCCAAACGAGCCCATCTTACCACCACCTAAAATGTTAAGCCTGTTTTTTTTTTAATTGTCAAAGTGTGTCTTGCTCTTTTTGTGATCTGCAGAAGGTTCTTAAAGATATGACAGGCCTGTCAACGGTGCCCAGTGTGTTTATCGACCAACAGTACATAGGTGGCGGAGAAGATGTCCAACAAAAACAAGAATCGGGAGAATTAGAGCAACTACTGAGGGAGAAAGGATTTATAAATGACTGCAGCTCAAGTAACTGAAGACATTCCATAAATAAGTATATGAACTTCATGGATACTAATTGACTAAATAATGACGATTGATCATACACAAATCAGTGCATGCATATGACGTACATAACGATAATTTATGAATGACAACCCACCTTTAGTCTTCCAATAAAAACTACTTGATATGGAACTTGCCGCGAAAAATACCTCAATTTAGCAAAAAAGTTGAAAGAAAATGATTACCTTTGTCCTCAAAGATTCTGCCAAATTTTCATTTATATCCATGTGCAATATTTACTGTTGTTTAGTAATTTGGTTTTGTTAAGGCTTAGGCCAAGGCTGACAACTTGAGCTGTAAAGCATCTGTAGATATATAGCACACCATTGATTATGTTGGTTTTAAAAGGAGTTTTAAGTATCATTTTAGTAATGTTTTCTTAACCCTGAACCCTCTGCACCTACTACACAAGACAAGAGCTTGCTTACCACACATTAATATCACAGTCTCCATGGGGGAATTGGAGCATAAACGACAAACTACCATGGAAACCACTACTATTATGTCGGGGAGACATTTGATCTCCCCAATGCATACTCTTTCACCATGAATATATACCCTCCAGGCCATTCTATTATAAACCACACTGTGGTGTATTGTGGTATTCAGGATAGTGATACTACACTTACCACGGGAACAACCATGTGTGATAACTGTGGTATGCAGGTGGGCTAGGGTTAAGAAACTACCTCAAATGACTGCATCGGTGTATTAAAAAAAGAAATTATAAGAAGACTTACCTCCATACCTTAATTTTCTGATTGCTGGAGAGGATGTAAACGTCAATGGCACTAGGACATTGTAGGATCCCTAATCTGTAACTATCTTCTTGCTACAGGGAATGGTATGTTAAATATAAATAATAAGATGTTAAAATCATGTTGCAATTTTGAAGATTAAATCTACAGTGATCACAACATGCAGAAGGAATAATTTATGCAAACCACTGATTGCAATGAAACTTAAAGATTCACTCTTGTAGCTTTATTGCCAATTAATGCGTTTACACATTTATCAACCTGCCATCAGTTTTGTGTGTTCAATAAAAGAAAGGTCAACATAAATGCATAAAAAATGTTCAGTACGAAGTTTATCTCAAGTAATTAACTCGTCCTAATGCATATATAATACTATTGTTACACATAATGTTCATATAGCAGTGTATAGTCTCATTCTGGGAAAAGCAATAATATCAGGGTTCTTTTCATGATATGAATAGTCTTTCTATGTAAACAAATTTGATACAACATATTGAACATAAGATGGCTAATGACATGCTATAAGCAGCTCAGGTTTTTGCTAACATTTGTTTGCTTGAGACAAAACATGAACCATAATTGAATGGCTAGTTCAACAACACAACACATTTCCATGCGAGTCATAACTAATTATAATATTAGCCATTTTACGCTTATGCAGTACACTGCATAAGCGTTGAAATATCTTGGCTAAAATGGTTTCCATGCTTTCCAAATTTCAAGATAGAACATTTCAAAGTATTTACAGAAAATAGGTTTTGACCAAATTGTCCATTTGTTACAAGAGGCAGCAGTTTATCACTTTTAATTTCAAACTGTATAGGCAGACAATTACATATTTTAAAACTTTTTTAAGAACAATCTGTCGCTACAGGTTTTCTGTACATGTGTAAAAGATTGCAATAATTGATGGTTGATTTTGAAGGAAAATACAACACAATTCATCACCACATTTATCATCATTTTTAAAAAGGAAAGCATTCCCATTGGTTATTTGTCACAAGTTTCACAAAGTATAAATGTTACATTAAAGAAATATACATTAAAAAAATGTGTTATCCAACAAAACAATAAAACCCACTTGGAACTTAGCGTCAAGCATTTCTTTGTACATGGACTTATGAGGTTTAAACTGAACTGGAGTAAAATCATAATGTATTTCATACAGCATTCATTATATAGTTTTTATTTAATTACAAAAAGAGTACTGTACAGCATAATATTTAAAAGCATTCAATTACTGGTGATTATGAAATTATGCCTCTTACAAAAAAAACCCACAAAAATAGCCATAGCAGGTAATTGTATATGAAATTGTACTGATTTTACAATAAAAGATCAAGAAAAAGTATTAAATGTATTAAATAATGATGAAGCAGGCAGTTATGGAATTCTGCAGTAATAAATTATTCAGAAAGAAATACACATACTTGTTGATGTGAAGTATTTGCATTATTTTGTTGTCCATTCTCCTTTTCTTTGACCTTCGTTTTGAATGATATAATTAATCAAACACTGAGAAAGATCCTCCTAACTCCAAGCATTAATCAAACACATTAGAATGCTTATTAATATTTAATAGCTGTGGGGGTTTTGTGATGATTAGGAAATTAGAAACCTTTAAAACTGAATCAGTGTCATATTACAATGAACATTACTAATAAGCCATTGAGTCAATTCCTATACAGGCAAACTATCACACTGTCTGACCATAGACTGTGGTACTTATGACTTGTACAATGCAATGCTCCTTAATTAACACAGAGAGAACATTTTCCCAAAATCTTATTAAGACAGCGCAAGTCTCAGGGATATTTTGTACAGATACGGCACAAACCATTATTCAAACAGTAAAAATAAAAGCATGAAACATTACCAATATTGATAAATATGCCTCCAAAATTTCATGTGTCATACAAGCTACAGACAAAATTAAAATTCTGTGTAAGGAGCATGCTGCATATACATGTATGTAATAAATATGAAGAACATTGAATTCCATATGGATTTCGGACCAATTTCATATACATGTAGCTGCTTAAACACAAAATTTGCTTAAGCATGAAAAGTCTTCCTTGATCAAACAGGATTACCATCCAAATGTTCATGTGATGTTTATTGCTTTTGACTTGTATTCGGCAATTGTTTGCTGAGCGTAACATCCACAAGGAGTTTTGACTGGCAAACTGGTTTTATTTACCAAGGTTTTTGGTGCTTAAGCAACTTTTGGTGTTTAAATACACAAGGTTCATTAGAGACTGCAAAGTATAGGAAAACACCTCACGGCAAATAGAATCAATTAAGACATTGTTTTAATTAATTTTCAAAGCACTTACACAAACAACCAGAATCATATACTGTATGAAGGTTTCCACATGCAAGAGACACAAATGACTTACAATGTGCAATTATACATGTTGTTAAGTACCATTACATTTACATTCATAAGCCCTGTTTGCATCGCACAGTTTTTGCTTAACCCCTTCAGCCCGGGATTATTTTCAGCCCTGCTTGTTCCGACCTCATTATCAGCCACCGGCCACAATAGAGGTCAGCTGGCCCGGCTTTGTGTGCAGGGCTTGGCGTAAACAATGCAGGCACACATTGGTTGAATAGCACCACACAAAAGATCGCATTCAAGGTGGACTCTAATCCGTTCACCCCAGATGTTCGGAACTCGGAGATTGCTGTTCTCTCGAAAATGCAGATCTTTTCAAATGCAAATTATGGGGGTGAATGTACCACAATGAGCGGATCTTTGTGGACAATAAAGGTTAACAGAACCTCTTGTTCCAGACAATGCCCCCATTCAATGCATTTCAATGGAAATTACAAAGCAATCATGAATATTCTCAGGTCATGACGTGGGGCTGCTATGGATGCTCCCCGGGCTGAAGGGGTTAAACTCTTGACAAATTTACAAGATTGTTAATTAACCCCAGTTTAGACGGCTGGTTAACTTACATAATTGTTAAATGTATTTTACTGATTTGCAGTTTGGCTCTCTGGCAATTGTGGTAAGTTCTATAGGGCCAGTTAGCAGGCTTGTGAGTTGCATATTTAGTTTCATGTAGCTACAAAGTTCAGCGTGAATGGATTTGCCAAATTGAAATAGGACTAACAATGTAATCACATGATGTCCATGTAAATCGCTGATCATTAACATGATTGATTATGTGATTGACTATAGTACCAAGACTCAGTTTGAGTTTCTTCAGAGGCAAGCAACAGTTAATTATGTTGAGAAGAGCTTTACCCAAGATGAAATTTATCCAAATGTGGAAGCATGTATATGATTTTACCACTATGAGATGTTAACAAATATTGGCAGAAACTTTCACAAAATAAAGACCAATGCAAATGTGGATACACTGATGATGATGTTCATAAACAAAGCCAGGAGTTGATGTGTCTCATACAGTGATCCCTGTGAAGCACTGTGATGGCAATTGATGATCCATAAAGTTCTTGGACTGACATCATCATGGATGCTTGAAGGAAAACGTCAGAACTATTTCCAGGACGGTGGGTTTCCAATGGTGATGCTTAGTAGATGTAATGAGTAAGGACCAAGGAAGACACTCCTCTATGGAAGATGTACGGCTGTACAGGATGGTGTTTAATAGATGGTCAGGGGCCAATTTCATAGAACTGCTTAAGTACAAAATTTGCTTAAGCATGAAAAGCCTTCCTTGACAAAACACAGTTGAAGTTAGTGACCAATGGCAACAATAATACTAGCTAGTCTAGGTGAATTCATGCCCTTAAATATGCAGTGTCATTTACCTGACACTGTCAATAATAATAGTTGCTATGCAATGGACTTAAAGGTAGTATCATACTTTGGTAAGAAACCAAAACAGAAATGTTCACAGATTTACGTATAACTTACAGGGTATGAACATGAAGATGGTGCTGGTAGAAACCTACCGTTAACATTTTTCCGCCTGAAATGGTGTATTTATCCGGAAATCGGTAAAACAACGACAGAAAATCTTTTTGATCTTTTAAAAGATCAAAAATAAAAGAGAAAAGACTTAAGAAATACTGTGGCTGTTTTTCACGATTTTCCCCCAAAATGGCCACCGTACGGGACTGAAATTTTCACAGATGACTGTGACTGTATCTGTCTTGATATTTGTATCTGTACATGAATATGTACTTCTTTGACAAAAACCAAAGTATGATACTACCTATAAAGGGAGTATCATACTTTGGTAGCAAACCGAAACAGAAATCTTCACAGATTTACCTATAACTTACAGGGCATAAAGATGGTGATGGTAGAAACATACCGATAAAATTGTTCTGCCTGAAATGCTGTATTTATCCAGAAAAGAGTAAAACCAGTGACCAAAACAATTTTGATCTTTTAAAGATAAAAATAATTATGAAAATAATATTGAGAAATACTGAGAGCGTTTTTCACTGTTTTTCTCAAGAAGTGGGCACCATATGGGCCTGAAAATTTCATGGATGACTGTTACTGTATCCTGCTTGATATTTTTGCCCAGGAATCTGTATTTCTTTGACAAAAACCAAAGTATAATATTACCTTTAATGCTTATTATATACAATTGCATAAAGTCTTGACATTTGAATGTTTACAATCAATGCAATTAAATCTACCATACATGTCATGCATGTGTATATTCTTTAATACAGTTCCAGTCACATTTTGTTTAAACCCAGTATTTCAGCCGCTATACATGCAATTATTTTGTTGCCGGACAAAAGGCGGGTGGAGACACTGCAGTAATGGCGGGTGTTTCCTACCTCCATGGTCACACCATCGGATCAGTGTATACCTGAATCAATCTAAGTCAACAGTTTATAAAACTGCTTACATGTACTATACCGGTAGTCACATTCTATAATGGTTCATACATTGTATGATACTTCCCTGGATCAGTAAGTACTTAGTCATTGAGATTAATCATACAAGTCCTACATACACACATGCAATCGTGCATGTATCTGTGCTACATTCTACTATTCAACTTACACTGCATTCAAACACCGTAGTAGCTGTTAGAACTGTTGTGTAGTACGTCATTTGCAATATCATGTTTTCAGTACAGAGTCATCCATTAAGCAGTTAAATGAGTTTACATATTTACAGCAAATTCTAGTACTTTTAATGGCAATCAAATCAAACATAATTCCAACTGGGATTCTGTACCTTTCTATAAATCTCTCCTGGTCAGTGTTCCACGTCCTGACTTTCCGCCATCTTTCTCCTCTTCCCTTCTCTCCGTCACCTGCTTTAAAGCCTGCATTCTCTCCAAGTCCAGGTCAATGTATTCTACTTTAGGGGAGCTGGGCTTAGGAGGTCTAGGAGGCGGTTGACTGGGCTCCTCGTGGTGATCGTGAGATATTTCCAGATATTCAATGTCATCTTTATGCTGAGATGGAAGGGAGGCAGGGATTGGTGTACTGGAAAGACCTTCCATAATAGGACGCTGAGGTGAAAAAAAGGCAGAATAGGTTCAGAGTGAATGCAAGTGCTCTATGAGCTGGGGCCAATTTGCTAAGCACAAAAATTTGCTTAGCACAAATATGTCTTGGTCAATAAAACAAACCGCAACGAAAAATTCCGTTTGATATTCATGGTCAGTGAACAACAGCCAGAGAACAATCACAAGTGATACACACACATGGAAATTTGGTCGTTAACCCTGTTTTTATTAAAGTCATTGAAAAGTGAACAAAGAAAAATTGACTGGAGTGGGATTCAAACCGCCGACCTCCTGAATACCGTAAAGGCGCTCTACCAACTGAGTTATCCAGCCCTACGTTGGTGGTGACCCGAATAGTCAATTATCTTTGTTCGTTTGGCAGTCAGACGCCATGAGACCACGCATTCACCGCCATATCCCAGGGATCATTTCACTGATACACGCAGCAATGCTGCAACCTGGGAACAGTACATGAGGATCACTCAAAGAGGATATGGCTGTTATTATTAAGACAGAAATTTCATGGTTAGCAAATGTTTCTGCTAACCAGGGCTACAAAAAATTGGCCCCTGGTTTCATGTTAACCAGAATACCTTATGACATTATCTGTTTCCCAACCCGTACAGATTTTCCCTACTTTTTAAGGGCATCCTTCAGAAACATGCGGTACAATAGTACCACCTACATGTATGCCCAAATCCTGCAAATTTTTGCACGACATTTGGCATGTTCAGCCTCAATACTCTACATTCCTGTACTCCTGCAGGCTTTGAGTGGACTAAGGCCTAGTCTATACGCCGTGCTACTGCCGCGCCAAATTCAAATAATTTGACATTTTCAAGTTTGGCACGGCAACAGCACAGCATTTTAGCGTAAATTTGGCTCAGCAAATTGAGTTTGGCACGGCAAGCTCTTTGGCACGACAAGGTCTGCCATACTATCGGTATTTGGAACAGCAGTGACGCGTCACTTTCAATTAAGCTCGGCATTTAACAGAACTGCTGCGCTACTGCCGTGCTATTGCTGCACTCATTTGATTTAAGTTCGGCACGGCAGTAGAATGGCGTATAGTCTCGGTCTTAGCTACATGTCAGTCAGGGTTTATAGAAGTACACAGAGAGAAACAATTTCAGTATACCTCAGTAATAACTCCAGGTACATCTTTATAAACATACGCATCTTCCTCAGGTACAGACGGCACTGTCTGGGTCAAACCAAAATCAGGATCTGCTGCATACAAATCATCAGAGGAGGACGACGTGGTACTATCTCCTGTATTACTACGACCTCGGAACAGATCCGTCTCAGTTTCTAGTTCTTGATTCCTGAAAACATCAATCAAGAAAGGCCTGGTTAATAATGTTTTATACTAGATTTGGACATTGTCTGATAAGTGGATGTACACCCTGCAATGCCTGCAGTTTAGAGTGCGGCGGACCATAAATTCTTTTGTTTCCGGACAAAAGGCGGGCGGAGACACTGCAGTAATGGTGGACAGTATATCGTGCCGTTGGATCGGTGTATATGGAATCATTTACTTTACAACTTGACAAGGCATTTTATGAAAGAACAAAGAAAGAAAGATAGGTGGTTATATAGTTGATTGATGTTCTCGAACTTACTCGTATTGTCCTGGTCTTTTGATGAAGCTTCTCGTTCTGTCCGACTGGATAGGACGAAAATCCTGAAATGGTCTTCTGATGTCATCACTGTTGGCATAGAAACTGCCCTCCATTCCAATATTGTCCATGGATCCTTCATATAGAGATAGAATGAAGAACAAACACTACATGTCAGTCCTTGTAATCATTGGTTCATTGTTCACCAAGGTCAAGTTACTTGTACACAGTTGTACATTACTGGCACATGTAGTGAGTTTGAGGTGGCATTCAAACCATGGACTAACATTGCAAGGGATTGGGAAAAGGTTCACCATTGGAAACCATACACAAAACCAATGGAGCTGTCACCATGCCTCCATCCTGCCTTTATTCTGGAATGTGGCAGCTTGTTTGTGAAGAGATGCAAATAAATATTCTTGAAATTCAAAATTAAATTGAAACTATATTGGAAGTACAAATGCAAGCACTCAATGGGCAAACACAGGGCGTTTACGAAATGGAGGCTCAGGCTCCGTATCAGGCTCCGTTTCGTTAATCCATTTTGAAATAATGGGTATCAAAATCGAGGCTTTTGGCTGGGGTTCTAAAGTAGACTTTCTAGTTTGAACAGGAAAACAGAGCTTCAGCTTCAATGAAAAACCACAACCTATATTTTCAGCATATGGATGATAGAGCTGGAGCCTGAACCTGAGCCTGAGCCTCCGTTTCGTAAATGCCCACAGTTAAGATGGCATGTTAGTTCATCATGTACGTGTACGTATACTTACTGACTGAACTTTCACTTGCTTTCCTATCAGGCTTCGAGCTTCTGTCAATAGGGGGCGGTCTTTGACCGCCGGAGAATGTCTGCCGGTGGAAATTAGGAGGCAGCGGCCTACTGGCTGGTAAACCTCCGATGCCACTCATCACAGCATAGGATTCTTGTTCAACATCCACTGATGACCTTGAGCTGGTTGCATTACTGCCTTCCATAGCCATATACAGGGACTTATTGTCTGGATATTGAAACACACTAGAGGATTCACTGCTACCAATCATAGGCAGGTAACTCTCTTGTTGACCGACAGGACCAACACCGCCGCTAGCTGGACCAGGGCTGTAGCGCACATCAGATTCGTGGTGTGATGTTCTGGGTGGATGCGGTGGTGGGACAACCCTCTGATGCAGGTAGCTGGCTGACTTGGGAGGAAGGCTTTGTCTTGACTGTTTTGTGTTGATGTAGCGCACATCTTACGTGTTCAAATAAAAGATGGAATAGGCAACATGTGTAACTAAGTGAATATGAATATGAATGTTTTTAGTCAAAAATTATTTCAATCCAGGTGCATAGTGCATACAGTGGATGGACCGCCGATATACATACATGCAACGAATACCACTATACCATGTATACTGAACATTCGGCTATACCAAATATTATCTTTGACTCACAATCTTTTGTGTGCAAAACATTCCTGATGAATAATTATAATCGTTCATTATATCGAAATTCCACTGTACATTTTAATTACTATTTATGTGCAGTGTATGTCAGAGTATGTACTGCTATTTAACTGTTGCATTGAATTCTTCATTTCTTTAGTGAATATTGATTTTGATTTGGAGAAATGAGACCTTTCTTCATCATATCATTCCCATGAATATAGTTTACAAAATGAGAGACCATCATAGTTTGATATCTGCCTTCCATTGACATGTATGCAAAACCTACCCAACACAAGAAGGTAATTATGCAACGTACTGTAATACACATGGCAAACCTGTATTTGTAGTGTACATGTAATGTACCTGCTTCAAACACACAGACTTTGCATCTGGATTATTTTGCATACATCAAATTGCCTTTTCTGTGGGATTTTGTAAAGATTAACGTGACAAAGTCACATTATTGTGATCTACAGTATGACTATTTAAAATCAGGCATAAAACAAGTACATATCCTACCTGATGCACCAGGAGTGGGTACCTTACTGTCCAGCCACTGATGTCCGTTAGGAGGGGATCTTATGTCACTCCAATTGTTGACAGGTGGTACATCATATAACGGTGCCTGCTGTGAAGACACAGGTCTTAACTGTCCTGGAAGTACATCATAAGCTTCATCGCTTGATGGTGATATGGATTGCCTAAGGTGTTGTGGCTTGGGAGGCCTTGGAGGAATTGCTTGACTGGTATTACTGGTGGCAGCGGTGGGATCGTGTTTAGGAGGTCTTGGAGGAGGCGTAGCATTGCGTGGCAATCCATCATCGGGAGAGATCAACAGCTCTGTCCTTGAGGGAGGAACACTGTAAAGATCCTGGAGACCATCATCGCTGGCACCTCTTGAGTTACGGACTGATATCTGCTGGAAATCTAGGGCAAGTTTGTCAGTGGAGGAGCTCATCTCATTGTTTTGGTTCTTGATCAGAGACCGTGCAGGGGGGAAGTCATACAGCCCAGCATCATAATCTCGAACGGGTGGGACAGCGTACAAATCATGCTCATCACCATTTAATTTATGCTCTTCAAGAGTGACCTGCGAGTCTCCAGCAAAATCCCGTTGAGGTACAGGCTTATAAATATCATCCTGGTTCTTAAAGGAAGGTTCTCGCCTAAGAAGAGCTGGCGGTACATCATACATGGGCTGCATATCACTACTGCTGGGTCTCTGTAAAGCTGGAAGAATATCATAATTTTCCATGGACCCAGAGTCTCTTGGGGCAGGAGGTGGCAAGGGGGCACTTACAGATGGAATACTGGAATTACTTCCTGTGCTGCCTGATCGTGATTGGCTCTCCGTATCCATAGGAAATAATTCCTCAGGATTTCTGGTAATATCCCATCCACCATTGGCTGGCATACTATGGGCAACATCTTTAGTTTCTCCAGTCACACATTCTTCCAATGGGATGTAAGATTCATTGACCTCTGTGGGTAGTACTGGAGCAGAGGCTGGGTACTGTTGTTGAGTGTTGAAGTCATTATTAGGAGATGGTGCAACATTTATTGGTTGAGTAGGCTGGTTATCTTCAGCAGTGCCATCTTCACCTGAAATAGGGTATCAAGAAACATGAATGCACATGATCAGAATGGGGTTTGACTATAACTCCTGGTCAATGGTCATCCTAGGGAGTATACAGCCCCAGCTGCTGTAAGCACAAAGGCTAATCAAGCACAAAGCCATCTCTACCCTCACAGGTACCCATTTGGCTGGCCTTAAACCCACATTTTGTAGAATCACCGCAGGACATTGAGTAAAACCCAAGACCACTGTACACTGGAGGTCACATACAATCCTACATATTGTCCATGTGAGTGTACAAGTAAAATATTAATGAACACCATACAGTGATACATGGGTCCTGTCTACCAGGGTCTATTGATACATGTAGGTGCCATACCATGGAGCTATAGCTCCATCGGTGTCCATGATCATATATGCTATGCATGTTCATGTATGATGTTATTACATGTACATGATTGTATATACATGTTCAACACAGTAGATGAATGCTTTAGATAACATTTCAAGCCAAATTGAAACGTAATCCTTACTGCATGCTGTGTACCATGAGTTTCAGGTCCTCATAAATTTCATCCATTTCCTTTGCACGTTTCAAAAAAACATTCTGAAATTTCTGCAAACTTGGCATTAATTAATAAGCTTATTAAGCACACTAACGCATGTCCTATTGTGATATTAATACCAATTGTAGCAGCTTAACCCAAATAGAAAGCACAACATTGAGTTTGTTCTTGAAGTAAACATGTTGTTGATATCCAAGTTGAATTGTTCAGTGTTAATGACCACCTTATATATGTATATCCTCAGGAAGGAATAGGCTCTTCCTGCATGACTTGTAAAACAAAACAACTTGACTGACACACAATCGGGATAAACAACTTCTGCACTGTAACTTTGTACAGTTGTCGTGGTTGTAGGTACATGTATGTGGAGTTGTATAACATATATGTACAGTAAATGACAATGTTTCTTCTTTGAACATGTTGAAGTACAGACTGTATTTAATATAATTAATGTTCATCAATGCACGGCACACATGTAATGTACAGAACATCAACAGAAATGACAAAAAGCATGAAAAGTTCAAAAAGCACTGGACAGCAGGACTAGTAACTGAAGCATTTTACTAGCCCTTAACTTTTTTCTCTAGACCTGTGGCATTCATGTACATACATAGGAAAAACATAATTATTTTTAGGAACCATTTCAATTGTGCAAGGAAAACAAAATCACTACACAGCCGGACTAACTGAGTGCAGTATCTGTACACTTTACCAGACCTACACTGAAATCACTAGACTTGGTCCACAGTCTAGTGGATATTCCGAGCCCTGTGTAGGCCTACATGTACATGCAAACAGAATTTTGAAATGCTCTGCATACATATACATCATCCCCTCATGTACTCACTACTGTATCACAGGACCACATTCTGTCACATGCAACGTTTCAATTTAATACTTGGTATAAATGTGTTTTTTCATCCAATGCGGAAAAAAAAATGATCCGAAGTTCCTGATACATTATACCTAGGTGGATTTAGGGTACAATAAATACATACCTTCTAACTGAAAACCGCAGGCCAAACAAATGTGCCGCACCCAGCGAATCATATCTTCCTCCGTATTACTGACAAGGAAGAATTTTCTCTTGGGCGTGACAATGTCAAAGATGAATGCCCTAGCCAGGGATCGTCTGGACTCAAAGGTTAGACCTTGATCTACCTGCTCACAGGTGTTTAGGTCAATGGCTCCCTTGGGCTTGCTGGAATTCTGATCTTTGTAGTACTCCAAGAGAATGGATCTAGGAGTGCGCCTTAGAACAAACCATCGACGCTGCCATCTCTGAAAAACAAACAAAACGAAACAAATCAAGAAAAATTAATGACATTTTATAGCATGTATAATGTACAATGCCTTATCATTCAAAATCTGTACTCGGATGGCAATTCCTCAAAATCTGAACATTATAATATTCCACAATGAATTCTGCATCAGTTTGATCATTTTCAAATACAATCAAACACTTTAAAAAATGTTCCTTAAATCCAGGTAGCTCAAAACCTGTATGCAGAATGGTCACATGCATGACTCTCTTCAAGCAGGGCTGAATCAACATAAAACAAGTGGAACGTCCATTTTCACTACTTTCAGATCTGTCGGCATCCAGATTTTGTGCATCAATCTCAGAGTTACATGAACACTTGTAGCCAAGAAGAAGATACAAATGATAACTTTAATGCTTTGCAGTATGCGTGAGCCGAGCCATATTGCAATCTCAGGTGTGGCTCGATCCTGTTCACTGTTATACACGATGTACAGCACACCATATTATGCAGGCTGCATACTTACCACTAACTGTGTGCTCGTCTACACTGTTACAATCAATTTTTTTACAATACCACACACAGTCACTTCAATGCTCAGCTTGAAAATACTACAATACATGAAGGAAGTGAATCATTTATAGACAGAATACTGTAGTATCAAATCCAGTATCAACAATAAACGTACAACCTGTCATATGTCCGTCCCATCTCATATTTTGCCCACTAATGAGTACCGACTGGCGACGTCCACCTATATCGTACACAGGTTGTCAACAGCCACTTTTTTTTCTGGTGATAGATTTTGTTTCAGTTTCACTTTTTTTCTCTCTTAATGGATTTCATAAAGTGTAATATCAATACATGCAGTTGATGAAAACACATCAATCTCAACGCAACCATGCATAACATTTGAAAGCAATTAGGTGGTTTCTGGTTTGCAAATGACTAAAATAATTTATGACTGTCTTGTCAAGTAATTGCACTGGACTTTTCATTACATATTTTAAAAATTGTTTTCTGTAAAGTAAGAAATGTTTTTTGTTATTGAGATGTTAAATTTCCTTTTTAAATGCTCTACATAGTCATCAGACTCCTGATGATGATTTCCTTAATCTAATGTTGGATTAAAAAAAGTAGGCCTACATTGTAAACTACATGTAGGCCTACAAACTATATGTACTTGATAATGAATAATAAGTACATGAAGTATGTAGGCCTATATAATATAATAATGTATCTGTACATATGCAGGAAAACGTGGCCACCATTTATAATCAGTGCTCAAGTTAAGTACTCAACAAAATGAATTCATCATCTGACATGTCTGAAAGTGATTCTTATAACCATGGAGGTCTTCATCCATGTTATAACTAAAGCAAACTTGTGATTTATTTCAAGCAAACAGACATGATGTAGATTTCTTATGAGGCCCCTAAGTAGATAACCAGTATGGTTTTCCAGTTCCCATGTACACTGATGTACTGTACAAATGTACACGTACTGTACATGTGTGCAGACATGTACACTGGTACAACTACTGTACAAGTACAAGTGCAGTATGGGAGAGCTATAGGTACCTGTTGGAGGTTTCCTTCTTGGAAGAGCTCACTGCTTACGTCAATGGACTCAAATGGTCAATGCACAACAAAGTTTTCTTGCTGCATTATGCATGGGTACAGTTCCAATTATCCTGAATCAAAGAATTTTCCCAGAACAGAATTAGCATACAGTGTACATGCACTGCACATGTTTTTTTTTTTCCAAGAGCACCTCCTCTCTGACGGTTCTTGTTAGTGTACCATCCTACACCATACTCCAGTGAAAACACTTTCATTGTAACTTGATGAGTGTAGGGGGCCGGGGGCCTAGTACTTTGGTACATAGTATTCTCTGCACGTTTGTAGTTTTGTACACGTATGTAAGTAGTACAGTACGCTTTACGTGTGCATGTACCCTACACATATTGGTGAAGGTGAAATGTCAGCATTTGTGACTTTCAAAAACAACTTTTAATGCTGACTTTGTTCTCATCGTATTTTTACATGAAAACAAATCACAGATGGCTGCAGTTGGCTTCAATAATTGTTCAAAGCCATTTGTCTTGTTTTATTGGTGAAAACCATAATTCAACATAATAATGAAACACAATGACCTGGTTTCAAGGATGCAATAAGGGACAGTCAACGGTTATCTTTCATATTTAGCCAAACAAAAGGAAACATGTTTTGTCCCATTGTACAAAATGTGACCTTTGTTAACCAGGAAGCAAAGTGCTACAGTGTACCACTAACCTCCGGAAAAATATCTTTGGTCTAGAGCCCAAGATTTGCCTATGTCATGTGTGTGTGTGGGTCATATACTAACAATACTACAAACTAAAAAAAACAAAGGGTACTATTGTTTAAAACACCATTGTCTGATTGTTCAATATTTTTTAACATAAGAGGATATAAGTCATAAGCGGATGCTAATGCTATTGTTAACATGGTTAAAGAAGCCATGTACGTGGTATAATGTACTCATTAAAATGAATGATTTCCCAATTTTCTCATTTTTCTGCATGATTGATTTCACAGGATATATTCCACAGCATGAATGACATAAGCCTAACGCCACACAATTCTGGTTCAATTGATCAAAGTGGGCTACATGCATTGTCAATGAACTGTACACTCCATAAAAAATTTGGTACACAATGCCATCTAGCTAAATATACAGCTGTTATCATATCATATTAAAGTCACAGAAACTATCAGCAATAGAAAACCTATTGTAGTCCAGTGCCTGGAAACCTGGATATTGTTTCTCATTGCATCACCAATACATTTATGGTTCACTCACATGCACACATTACACATTATACAATCCCAGGAGCAGTCCAGAGTCCAGGCTATATAGTATGCAGGGCTCGAAATATCCACTAGACCTTGGGCCGAGTCTAGTGATATCAGTGTCGGTCTAGTAAAGTGTGCACAGCACTAGTCATGCTAGTACGGCTGTCTAGTGACTTTGTTTTCCTTGCAGACTTGCACAAATAAAATGGTTCCTAAATTGATGATTTTTGACACAATATTGCAACAATTATGTACATGAGTGCCACTGGTCTAGTGAAAAAGTTCAGGGCTGGATTTCACTGAACACTACTTGATTAATTTTAAGATTCAGTATCACCATTGTGATTCATATTGTGACATCATGCTTTGCTTAGCAATTAGGATTAATTCGCACTTTAGATAAATCTTAAGTTCTTTGTGAAATCGACCCCAGGTCTAGCAGAATTCTTCAGTTACTAGACCTGCCGTCCAGTGCTTTTTTTTTCACGAAATTCAAGCCCTGGTATGCCGTTACTTAACTCATAACATTGTAAGTCATAGTCATGATAATGCCAAGCATACAGCTAGGCATGCTAGGGGGCATTGTATTCATAAATTAACAAGCTCAAACACACTGACTGTATGCGACTGTTTTGTGAACATCCACTGATAAATCATCTTGACATAGTTCATATACTGCACATCCATACTTCCTTACTCTATGGTAGTGGTACATGTACATCATACTGCTCAGTGCTGTAAGCGTGTGCCAAAATAACAATTGGCATTAACCTTTGGCCTCGAGTTCTAATAGAAACATAGTACAATCTACATAAATATGAGAGGATGGTGAAATGTGCTAAGAGTATACATGAATGGCCAAAATCTGAACCATGGTAAAACTCTAAGTCTACAGATCTTCATTCATGTAGTTTACACATGGTGACTGATGAATTAGAATTCAATACTCATTTGATGCACAATGTGTATTACGTAAAAATTTTACTATTAAAGTATTGAAACAAAAGATACAAGTCAAAGAGCCATTGTCTGCAAGTACGCAAAATTGTACATTTACAGTATGCTGTATGACTCATAATAAAAATGGCAAATCAATATTTAAAAACAACATTCAACATGACAATTACTGTTTTCTTAATGTAGTTTTTACTCCAACCAGAATTTTGCCAATTCATGAGAATGGTGTGAAGAATCTGAAGAATCTTTTGTTTGTTTGTGATGGACATGAAAATGTTGTACAGTATGTGATAACATCATGATTTGTCATTTAATACAGTGAGTTAGCATCTTTAGCACAAGCTGCACAACCCACATGTGTGTGTTCTAGCCATGATACCCTCACAATATTGATTTCCTGTTTTAAAAGTTCTAAGTACATGTAGGCCCTACTTAATTATTTTTGTTGTTTCTATAATTAGAAACCCTTTGTGCGATGTGCCTATACAAACACACACATACTGTACGACTACGCAACGACCAACGGTCAGCCGTACGACATCTCCTACGACCATGCAATTCTATGCATGGCACTCTCGGTATACTCAACCAACAGGCCCAACACATGTTGCTATGAATATATTCAACGACCTAACACTCAAACTGAGACGGTTGCACGGTTTCATGGTAAAATGGCAACAAAAATGTAGCTGACCAATTTCAAATATGACCGCAGAGTCCGCGAGTTCTCGAACCTCGGGTGACACCACACAAAATGGTCAAAAGGTCGAAGGAATGTGCAAATTTGTACGTTTTGGGTACAATTCGTGACGAGGTCTGCCAAAGTGCCAATGAATTTTTCAAAACGGTGTACGGTTTTCAAAAGCTCCGAAAATGCACAGCACTAGCACATGTGCGTCAGTTTCATTCATGAAAACTGCTATTTTTGGTCAGTGCGATGATGTCACATAATGAGACGTGCCAATTCGTGTAAGGAATTTTTCGCTGTGCAATTTTTGTGGACACCACTCAGACCACTGTGCTCATTATACTACTACTTACTTACTAGCGGCATTCCACTGTATAACATCACAGCTGGAACAAGTAGACAAGGAAGGAGTTGTCCCTAATTATTTGCACTAATGTCATGGTGCAGAGATGGGATGTGTCACACAAGACTCACTAACTTCATCATCATGATCATGCATGATGATTATGGCCAGAATACGGAAATAGAAAAATACTTAAACTGGTTACTCACCGCACGGTTTATCTTATATTCAGGAGGAGATTTCGTCAAGAATCCGGAGTATAATACTTCACCCATGGTTACAACTTCTTGTTTCTAGAATTATTGTTTTAACACATACAGGAAAAACAGCGATTTTGTATTATACCCAACAAGGAAATCATTTCACCAGATGCATGCTTCGTAGTCCGTGAATGTCATGCATGTAAACTAAAAGATTTACGCTGGTACTGTGACTCATCGTTCAAATCCTACGCGAATTTCGATGGTTTCCACTTCTCTTTGACGTATGTAGGCCCATAGATATAATGTGTAGGCCTACCTCCTAACACCATATACACGTTTCATCGTGTGTTTATATTGTAAACCAAACCATTCAACTCGCGTAGTTGGTGGTCCTCTTCCTTCGCCAAAATGCTGTTATTTTGTCATCAACGAACAGGAAACGAAAATAATATTTACTATTTCAATGGTATTGTAAATGTGGCCAAAATAATATCAATTCGTTGAAAAATGCCAATTTACGTCGCTCTGATGCTAGCCTTTCGCCAAGGCTTTTATGGCTGGAAATACGCGCTAAACGGGGCAACCGCGTTTGCGTGAGGCATGGGCTAATTATTTTAGTCCTCGACGAAAGGCTACACTGACAGAAGTTTTCGACTGTAATTTCGCTGTTTGAACGTTGAGGGAGCCCTTGCAATGTTGATTGACTAATTCATTATGCAGTCAGGAACCGGCGGATTGAATCAATTACTGAGTCATTTGTGATCGAATTCAGCGAAATCAGAAGGTACGGGTATGTACACATCTATCATGCCTCTAGTCTACATTCTAATTCTATGTACGTTGAAGTAATGATTCCAAGAATGATGATTTGTAAAATCGGAAAGAATTGAGAATTCTACGGGCATGCTCAGCTTGCTTGCCGTGGACTTGTTCATAATGCATGGAGTAGAGTAGGCCTAGTGACAGTGTACTGACTATGACTAGCACTAGCACTGTACTGTAGGCTAGGCTACAATACAATTAATATTAATTAAATACTGTACTAGAGCCTAGCACTAGTACTACTACTTCTAGCCCACATGCACACCCAGGCAGTAGCATCGTGGTCCACGGTAGCATCATGTACAAATAGGTCACGATATTTCATTCCTAATTACCTATTACCATCTGTCATGTCTGTTCATAGCGGAAATAATAATCCAAGACAAGGCGAGAAACCCTTAATACAATTTTGTTCTCTCAAAGAAGAAGCTGACATTTCCCTCACCTATTCTTTGAATTGATCAATTGTTGATCATTTTGGGCCAATGGGCACAATTATTTCAACAACTGAACAAGTATTATTGCAAAATATATACAGAAATATGACTGCTTCAGAATGTTGCCAAAGGCGATTTTAAAGTTTGGGACATCTCATTCACTTTTGTTTTGTGGTATGATAAAAACACACGGGGGTCCCGAAGTTTACAATCGCCCTTTCTAAGCCTTTTTAAACCATAACTGAACTGTGCTACCTTTGAAGGTGTACTACACGTAGAAGTATTTAATGGCATTTTGTTGATTTAAAGTATAACCCGTCGAGGCATTTATGTATTACTGTGTTATTAATATTTCTTGTTTTCTATTTCTGTTACTCAGGTCCAGGTCAGGATGGCATCATCAGACAAACAATCCCAATCCCAACATCCAGAATATACACTGGTCATTGACAGTGACTCAACGTCATCTCCAGGGTCAAGTCCAGACATCATTGATTTGGAATCACCTTTATTTCCAGTAACTACAAATCAACCAGAATCTAGAGCAGAAGCTTCACCATGGGCGTGTGTACGTTGCACCTTACTAAACCCACCGGAGGCACCAGTTTGCGCTGTATGTGGGGCTCGCCGATTCATATCTTCACCAACTATTGCAATGGAAGGGGAGGGAGCATTTGCATTACCACAATCTCCAAAGACAGAAGACAAGAATGCTAAAGGAGCATCGAAATATGAAGAAGTAAACCAGGAATCTGTTGAGCTGAGAGGCACGTCAAACGCGCAGAAACCAACAACGAATAGAAATTCATTTATTGACTCTGCTAAACAAAGCGTTGGGCAGTTTATATCATCATTGATGTCTGGCATAAAGCCAGCTTCACCAGAGCCGTCAAATACAGATGCCACTGTTGCTAAGAAATCAGCAAATTCCCATCCGGCAGGGGAAGGTCAAAGTTCTGGTCAAGATGTTGGATGGCCGTGTCAGCGGTGCACGTTTGTGAATCCTGCCAATGCAAGTGCATGTCAAATGTGTGAGTTTGTTCCGTTAATGAAACAGGGCACGCCCACCAAGAAGTCGAGTAGTGCAGATCCTGAATATTTTCAGTTTCCAAGTGAATCACCTATGTATGAACAAGATGGTGCACTGTCATCAACCAGGGATGATTCTAGTCAAGGTGGGTCAGATGAAATGGACTTCACTAAACCTGATGATGTATCTCAGTGCATAGGGAATGATATAACTGATCTAACTGCTACATGTGCAGGTGGTGGACCAAGTGAAGAGCAATTGAAATGTCCATCAAGTCAAAAAACAACAAAAAGTGTCTGTGAAACATGCAGCTCAAAGTCTAAGGGGGTATCTTCACAAACTGCCACAGACCAAGACAACGAAAACATGACCTCTCGGATCACAAGCCAAGAAGCTGACCAAGCCCAAGTATCTGCTAAGATGCCAAATAAAGAAAAGCCGCAACGTGTTGCACTGAGACGTAAGCGCTGGACTTGTGTGAAATGCACACTCTTGAACGAAGACACAAGTCCAAACTGCAAGGCTTGTGAGCAACCCAGAGTTGCAGTACCCCGCGAGGAGATTACACTGAGCCAGTTCATACCTAGACCCAATGAGTGGTCCTGCCCACAGTGTACATTTGCTAACTCTGATATCATGAAGTCTTGTTCCGTATGTGGGACATGGAGACACAAACCAGAGACAAACACAGCACAAGAGCAGGAACACTGGTTGTGTCCTCAGTGTACTCTAGAGAATAGTCTCCAGCTTGGTCATTGTAGCGTGTGTGGATTAGAAAGAAACAACATAGAGAAAGGACAAGCTGAAGTAGCAACTGGCAAAATGAAAAGGCAAAAGAGTGTAATGTCCGACTCTAGGAGGAAAGAAGATGAAAAAAGTGCTAGGAATCAGTTCCAGAGAATCAGTTCATTCTGTCAACAAGTGAGTATTATACTGTGTGAACAATGAAACCATATGATTGCATGCAGATTGCAGCCCGAAGCTGTGTGTAGTAATTTCCCATGGGACGTCAGAGTAGAAAAAATCCATCAAAGTACAAGAAAAAGTTAATTGTAACATGTACCAGGAAATTTGTGAAGCATAAATTTCCGGCTATCCTTAGTGATTAATGCAAATTATCATTTTTTATTTCAATATAACACATTCATTTTCTCCATTATTATAATATAAGACTGAGACAAAGATTCACAGTCTGAATCCAGTGCCATACACATGTAGTTACATTATCAAGGCTGATGCACATTGCAAAAATATGAGAGTTAGAATTGGTCATGTTGGTCTACCAAACCCCTGTACACTTATATGTGGTAACTATTTATTTGTTTCATTTCTTACCTCAGAACTCAATGCAGTTTGTGGATGACTCCTTCCCCCCTGCACCTATATCAATCTCCTTCAAACCAGAGACACCAGGAGTTCATAGCAAAGTAGCCCAATGGCAAAGACCAGATCAGATAGCATTTTCAAGCTCATCTGTAGAGAGTATGGCTGCAATACCCTGGGAGGTGTTCCGTACCCCACTACCCTTAGACATCTCGCAAGGAGTCTTGGGAAATTGCTGGTATGTTTACTGGTTCTGAAAAAAACGGAATTGAATAGATGCCCCCTGATTGGTCAAAACTGAAAGGGTCAGTGCTGGGTTGGTTTGCATAATTAATCAGGAAATCTGCAAGCATGTGATAGACGCTCGCTCGATGTACAACGAGTGCATCTATCACATAGACTAAGGCCACACTTGTGTTCGGATAAGGGTATAATCGTAATGATGGAAATATAATTGGTTCTGAAAACATTATTATTTCTGACTTGTTTGGACCAATTTGTCTTTGAAAAACTTTGAAGGGAATGTGAATACATGTTTTTATTGTTACTGTTGAGCAGGTTTCTGAGTGCCTTAGCTGTTATTGCTGAACGAGCTGAACTTATTGAACACATCATGATTACCAAGAATATCAACAACGAGGGTGCTTATCAGGTCAGACTATGCCGAGATGGAGTGTGGGAAATCGTTCTCATAGATGACCTGTTTCCCTGCGATGATAGAGGCCGACTTGTCTTTTCAAAGGTTAGAAATAATAAGAATGAATCACATGGACATATGTCATTGTATGGTATCATCATAGAATGTGGCGGGGTTTTTCTTTTACATTCCACAATCCCTTGCACTACAGTTATCATCAGTAAAGTCATCATTGTGGGGTTTGAAATGATCATTTGCCGTGTGATTTGAATGCAAAACACCTTGTCCTTCATTCTTCTTCTCAAACAGACGCTGTTTAGATGGTAAAACATTAGATAGTATTAAAGAGTAATGAGTATAGACCGATCCAACGGCACGATTTACTGTTTGCCATGACTGCAGTGTGCCCGCCTGCCTTTTGTCCAGCAATACAGGAATTTACGCTTCCGCTGCACTCTATAATTACGTCCCATGATTAGAGGACATACACCCTGCAGTATAGAGTGCGGTGGAGCGTAAATTCTTTTGTTGCCACCACAAAATACGGACGGGGACACCGCAGTAATGGCGGATGGTATGTTGTGCCGTCGGATCGGTGTATACATGATTCTTTGTAATGATTCTATGTGTGTATACAGGCGAAGCGTAGGCAGCTTTGGGTGCCATTGATTGAGAAAGCTCTTGGTAAGATGAGTGGATGTTATGAGGCTCTGATAGCGGGTAGATGCTTAGAGGGACTTGCAACACTCACCGGTTCACCTTGTGAAAGTCTACAACTACATGGTAAGCATCTCAGAGGCAACTGTGTAGCTGTGGAAATCAAATCAACAAAATACAAACATTCCCTGTTATGACCATCATGAATGCTGCCAACAAATTTTCAGAAAATTAATCTTATGTTCATTTTGTTTACGTTTAATGACAGCAAGCAGTGCTACCCGTGGAGAGGTGATTGATAAAGATCTCATATGGGTTAAACTCCTCAGCTCAAAGGAAGCTGGGTAAGTCCATAGAGCTATATTAGAATTACTAGAGTGCTAGCTCTGCATTCTCCGTGTGATTTTGACATTTGACATTGTTGTTTGAAGGCTAAATGTTTGACTGTTTGGTTTGTTTCATCACATTGTAGATTTCTCATGGGTGCGTCGTGTGGTGGTGGTAATATGAAGGTTGATACTGAGCTTTATAAGAAAGTTGGTCTGAGGCCAAGACACTCCTACTCAGTGCTAGACGTTCAGGACATATGTGGCAACAGGTCAGGTTAAATCTTAATCCTTAAACAATTTATTTGTGCACTATACCTCTGTAACTGAATAATATCCAGTTGACTTGAACTAAATTCACTAATCCCAATGATCAAAACAGGAAAAGGTTTTCATTAAACCTAGCTGTTTATGAGCATCTTTACAAATTATACATGTTATAGACTTATACTTTGTCTATATTAGTGACATTTTTACCAAACTGAGGGCCTTTACGAAATGAGGCTTTAGGCTAGGCTTGGGATTTATTTTGCTGCTGCTTTTTTCTGTCCTAAATGAAATGAAGGGCTTGAGACACATGGTGAAGCTGGAGCCTTTCATCCACCATGTGGCCTAATCAGAGATGCCACCAGAATTTCATGAAAAAACATGAAACATCTTTATACAGCCCAGAAAAACCTGAAACTACCCTTACCCCCTTTAAAAAAAATGTGTTTTCTGGATGTTTCAGACAAAATCAAATGCTAAAACCTGAAAATCCTGGCAAATCCCTCCATTTTGTTTTGGGGCCTTAAACTGCTGAAGCAAAATAAGTCCCCAGCTTACCTTTAAGCCTGGTTTCGTAAAGACCTTAAAGATTGAAATTTTTCTATTGTAGGTTAATACGTCTACGTAACCCATGGGGGCGCTATTCATGGCGTGGTGATTGGTCCGATGAATCTTCTAAATGGACAGCAGATATGAGAGAGGCTCTGATGGCTCATGGAGCAGAGGAAGGCATCTTTTGGATGTCCCTCAAGGATATGATGAGGTAGGACATCTCTCTGGATTCTTCTTACTGAAGTACATTTGTGTACAAAACACTATCTACGTTCCTTCATTCAAATTCAGTTGTTTCGTTCTATACAACGTAGGTGCCATGCAGATGCCATGCTGCCACTAAAAGACATTCCTTCCTTTGTACACCCAATTTATACCAGAACGAATGGAATTTTAGACTATCCTTTTCCTCATTTTATGGTATTGATTCACCATTGGCAGTCATTTACAGCCTTAATTGTGCCTGAACATAACCTTGGTGGAGAATGTTTAAAATGGCCAGTACACATATTTACAGTGGAATCTCATTAATAGGAGAACTGTTGATACAACATTCTGCTAATAACAAGAACATTTGTTATTAATAGAATGCTACAGACCGATCCGACGGCACAAAATAGCGTCCGTCATTACTGCGGTGTCCCCATCCGCCCACAACAAAATAAGTTCCGCTCTGCCGCACTCTATACTGCCGGGTGTATATCCCCTGATACACCGCCAAGCAAATTACATGAATCACAAGTGGGATTTGTGTATTACACACAAAAGGTGGGCGGGGACACCTCAGTAATGGCAGGTGGTATTTCGTGCAGTCAGATCGATGTATATGTTGTCTATTGTTTTCATTCCTGATAATAAAATCTTCCTGCAAAGTCCAAAGGAACTCTTATTAATGACATTTGACTGTAATCTTCCAATGCAGTCATTAGTATGAATACATTTAGATTATGCTGATTATTATCCTCATCAATTGCCTTGCCATAGGTTCTTTGATTGTGTGGATATTTGTAAGCTGCATTGCAACTGGGCAGAGGTTAGACTAAAGGGAGTCTTACCTAACTTTGCTGGAGGTCCAATGAAGGTCACCATGCTGACAGTGGATAAGCCTACAGAGATTGACTTCTCTCTCTATCAAACATGGAGGTATGTTCATCTGTAACAAACAAACATTGATTGCAGTTAAATCAAGATGTTTTGGGCTGTAATGAAGTTTAATCATTATTGTAATGTAGATTCGTCATTTAATTTTAGATGCTTTTTTTTTTTTAAGACAGGCTTCAGAATTTTCTTCAGTATTTTTGTGTTTTTGCTGCATTGTTTTGCTAATGGACCCTTCTGGCCTGTCAATCTGTGCGCTTTGACCAATTGGAGGGCGCCTTTTAATCAGGTGACCACGAAAGCCTTTTTTTCAAACTTGGTCACAAGCTATACATGTATGTAAACACACACAATGGGCGGGGCTTAAGAGCAAAGCCGGAACGGTCCATTAATGTTTTGGTGATAACACAGATGTTGATCTAGAATCCAGAAACCCGAAATGTCACCCAAATACACACGTATTAGCTCTTTCTTAAACAAAGTCTCATTATTATGATATGTAGGTTATTTATTTGAATGTCATTATTAAATCCTGTCCCAATTGTTCATGTGCTTCATATTCTCACAAGTTGTTTGATTTGTGCATTCTTACAGGAGATTAGAGAAGTCAGCGCGTAATCCACTGGACCTTACCATAGTGGTCCTACGTGCCTGTGGAATGACAACCTCTGGCATGTCAAAGGTCACGACCTATTGCAAACGGCAACTCAGAGCATTTGTTGGTTGCAGTGCATTCTTTGAGCCTGGTTTATATGTGGTGGTGTGCATGGCTTTTAACCACTGGAATACAGGAGTCAATATGAGTGGTATGTATGTCATTGTACACTTATATCTTGAGCAAGTCTGTACATGTATCTGGATTAGAACCTGAGACATTTGAGGTACTATACCAGTGCTCCACCAGTGCTCCAGCTATCCCACCTTTAACCCTGCAAACAGTAAGGTGGTTTTTCCCTCCACATTTTCATATATTTAAAATAACTTTTGATTATTTTGTTAACGGTAGTATCCAGTCATACTTTGGTAGAAAACCAAAACAGAAATGTTCATAGATTTACCTATAACTCACAGGGTATAAAGATGGTGCTTAGAAAAAAATACCCTTAAAAAATGTTCCACATGAAATGCTCTCAAGAAATTAGTCAAAGATAAAAAATAACGGTGAAACGATTAAAGAAAATTTGTTGGCGTTTTCACTGTTTTCTCAGAAAGTCGGCACTGTATGGGACTGGGAATTTCACAGATGACTTCCATTGTATCTTTCTTGATATTTTTGCCCATGAATCTGCATTTCTTTGACAAAAACCGAAGTATGATATTAACTTTAAAGAGACTAAACCTGCTTCAGACTTCCCATGGGGGTTATTACTTACAAAACTGACTGATCATAAAACATATCCATCATATCCACGTTCCATATACTTAGATGTTACTCGCAGGGTAAAAGATGGGAGACGTGGTTACATATTCAGTTTGTATGTTTCTCTTAGGTGTACAGAGTCCAACCAGAAGTGCTACACATCCTCCATATTCATTAGCTCTACACAGCTCACATCCCGTCAGTGTATGTCAGATTAAACCAACAGAACATGCTATAGCTGATGCACTCATCATGTTAGCTGTACAGAAAGGCAAACGACATGAAGTAAGTCATGAAGACGTGTGTATTGTCCATAGGGTGTAGATGAGATATCAATAGTGTTTCATCTCTAAGGCACTGCTGCAGTTTGTAATGTACATGTAACAAATGGTATATGTTACATTTTAAACAACTCTTAAGGCCTTTGAAAAGTGAACAAAGAAAAATTGACTGGAGCGAGATTCGAACCGGCGACCTCCTGAATACCGTACAGGCGCTCTACCAACTGAGCCATCCAGGCCTCTTTGTTTAATGCACAGGATCCCAGATCTGCAGATCCACATCCCATGCATGATACGCTAAAATGGGATCCGGTTCAGTAGGATTTGTGATATGGTGCGTGAAACAAACAGGCCCTTATGCTTTCTTTTGCATTGAGATAGGCAAACTAACAGCATAGTTCCTGTGAACAAATAAAGGTGATTGAATCAACTGGAAAATGTGTCGAAATGTAATTCTGGTTACCATGGCATAGCTGAGTTGTGTGTTTATTCTATGAAGCCGGCTTTATATAATAAGCACATTCATATTGATATTTGCTCATTATGAGAGCAACATGTATTATTGATTACCAGATGGTAATGGTAGCCTGATTTGCTTTGAACAGGGTCGTGAGGGTGTGACTTGCTATAACCTAGACCATGGATGGTCAGGGTTCATCATAGTAGTCGAGAACAGACATTCAGATTACAGCTTGCATATGAAATGTGACTGTAATGGAAGTTTCAATGTGGTATCAACAAGAGGTAGTCTTAACACTGTGGACTGTATACCTCCATTACACAGGTAAGTGCTGCATGAACAAATAAATGACCTCTTGAAAATTCACATGTGCGGATAATTATATTAAAGGTATAATACATGATTGGTAAAGATCACAGTGCAGCACTCACACTTTGTCTGACCCAGCATATACATAAAATGATAAACCTTTTTCTCAAAAAGTGAGCACTGTATTGAACTGAAAATTTAACAGATGACTGTTACTGTATCTGCCTTGATATTTTTGCCCATGAATCTGTATTTTTTTGATAAAAACCAAAGTATGATATTACCTTTCACGTGAAGGTTCTCCACGAAAAATGTGAAATATTGGATAATGCATTCATCATAGCAGTAATTCAAAGCAATATTTCTTGTGACTGTTATCTTTCTTTAGACAAGTACTGACCGTGTTGTCCCAAGTGGTGGAGTCCAGTTACACCATCTGCCACTTGACTACTCATCGTTTGTCCTTGAAACGAGACCTGCAGGATTGGGGACCTCGTAGGGCATGTCATGTTCCTGAAATCAAACCAGACATTATGGGACTCCATCAACCACGTCCAATTTAACATCCAATAAAAGAATCTGACTTCTGACTGCCAAACGAACAAATAAAATTGACTATTTGGGACACCACCAACATAGGACTGGATGGCTCAGTTGGTAGAGCACCAGCCTGTACGGTATTCAGGAGGTCGCCGGTTCAATCCCACTCCAGTCAATTTGTCTTTGTTCACTTTTCAACGACTTTAAATTCAGTCAGTTTCCCTTGTGGTTATTTGATGGTTACATGTATATCCAATAAAAAAGACGGATTTCATCAGGCACTTGACATCTAATAATGGATTCACGAAGAATAGGAAAGAATTAAGACTCACCTTTTTGTAAATTACACTTTTTCTGCCTTAAATTTTATATGAATGGTAAATTTTTTATTTTTCTTTGAGTTAATTGTTTCACAATTAAACCTCTAAAGTTTATTAAATGTTGCCTAAAATTGCTGAAGATTATGTAGTTATAAGGTTTTTTTTGTTACATAACATTTCGATGTACACTGTCTAAATGTCGTGTCGATATACAGTTATAAAAAGTTGTGGATTTTCTGTTGTTTTTTGTTGGTGATTTGGGGATTCTTTAGTATTCATATTAATAGTTTTGCTATCCAAATTTTCCACAGTAATATAATAATTGTTACAATATTGGACACTAATATTTCTTTTTGACAAATTTATGAATATTTATGCGAGAAAATTGACAAGTATTATTAGGAAAAGTAAAGAACACTTGAATGTTTACTTAAAAAAAAAAACTATATCAACTCAAATATTTGTGCTGAGCAACACAGGTGTGTTAACATTTTTTCAGATTCGAAATGACTATGATGGTGAACATTATGCTGCAGGATTTCCCAAAGATTTTTTCAATCTTTATATATAATTAACTACAGCAATGAAAATTTTTGAAGTGTGTAAATCAACGAGAATTAAACTACAGCAATGTTGCCATTTTTTTCTTTTTCAATAACTGACTTATTAAAGTTTAAGATTTGGATCAACTTTAATAAAGTTGGCATGATAAAGCTTGAGATTGTGAGTGGAATCCTTTGTGATTTATTCGCTGTCATTTAAAGTCTTGTGAAATGAACTGGTAGTCTTAGGGCGTTTACAAAACGAAGGCTTAGGCTTAGGCTCAGGCTCCGGCTCCATTTCGTGAATCCATTCTAAAATTAAGGGTATCAAAATAAAGGCTTTGGCTGCGGTTCGGAAGTAGATTCTCTGGTTTGAAAAGGAAAACCGAGTTCCAGCTTCTATGAAACACTACAACTTATATTTTCAGCACATGGATGACAGAGCTGGAGCCTGAGCCTAATCCATCATTTTGTAAACACCCGTTAGTTGTTGAGATTTTCAAGTCCAACAAGAGTTGAGACCAAGAGCCAAGTTTAGAACAGATGGCTATAATGTGAGGCCAGCACAGTAGTATCAAGCCTTGACAGTCTGGGAACCAGACCTCAGCCTCCACAGGATGTTCAGGACCAACTTACAATAATGTGAACTTAGTTGTATGATGTTGTGCCCATAGCACTACAAACTGTATATTGGTAGCCTGCTTGTCTGTAGCAGCAATGTGATAGGGTACAATGGGAAGTAACACCTATACTAAAAAAGCAAAGCAAAAATGGGTCTTTATAAATTGTTGAAGATGACAAAAACATAATCCCTGATATTATGGGGGATCTTCAGCAAAAGTCAATATCAAACTTTGTCAATCTGGATACTGACCACAACAAAATGTAAGAATAAAAGGAAAATGCTGAACAATCATGATTAATAAAATATACAATATCTTTCAGGAGTTGTTATTGTGACAATCTGTCAAATTTAAAGACAAATAATAATGACAAAAGATCAAGAGAAATGAAATGAATTAAAATGTATGTATTGTCCATGCCTCTGCCAGCATATGAAAGATGCAAGTAAATATCACCTGTGCAGGAATTGGCCAAAATGCATAAGTTCAAGATACAACGCAAATTCAAGGATGACACATGATAACATTTTTCTTCAAGTAATGATTTTTCCGTTAGTTCCACCCTTCAATTGTTCAGAACAATCAATGGATAGATCAAAAGTTAATACTTTTGAACACTTGTATCTTTGAACATCCTTACGAACTCTCCAAACAAATTGGCAAAAGCATGGCCAGTACATCTAGCATGTACAGCAGACAATGATATGAAGCAACATGTACATGTATATACATCCTATGCAATGCATTGACTTTATAATCCGACCTCCATCATACTGTAGGCAAAATGATGATATAACCATGAACAACCCAACATGCCCAAGTTTCCATATCATGCTATTCAGGATAGCCCAATCAGCTGCCTAGTGTGTCCAAAACAAATTATGTCATGGTGCATAGGGTCTGTTACATGTATCTCCCAAGTGTCTACATTTAATATAATTAATTCAAATGAAATAAAATCAACAAAATTGAACCTAAAAGAAAGCACACAATCAATCTGGCATTCCTTAGCAAAGTAACATTAACTCTATGGTGATTAAACATAAAAACATTCCAATTTCACATAACATAAAATCTAAAAGCAACACTTTGAAGTTTTCTGAGAATCACTGTTAATGAAATCTTGAAGAGAACATTAAGTTCAAACATACGGTGCTCATCAAATTAAATTAGTCATAACTCAAGTGAATCTCAAACCAACGATAACAATAACAGAAAATTGTGCAATATTATAAACAGAAAAAAGGAAACAATTGAAACAAAGATAGCAAATGAACAATCAGTGCATCAACTTCAAAAGCTAGAAATAACACATGAAGAAAGAATGCATAAGAAATAAATGCAAGTTGTTGTTGGTTTTTCCAATCCCGACTGACAGGATATAAACCAGTCTCTATAAGCACTGGGTCAGTTTAGCGGAATTTGTGTGGACTTTTAATCAAACGGAAGAATAATTTGTGGTTCTAAATGTCAGCCTCCAACACACATCAGTCGAACATGTCGGATAATCAGACAATCCTTGTTTCCATTTGAATATATTGAAGATGCCAGGGCCAATTTCATAGAGCTGCTTAAGCACCAAAAATCTTGGTAAATAAAATCAGTATGCCAGCTAAAACTCCTTGTGAATGTTATGCTCAGCAAACAATGGCCGTATACAAGTCAAAAGCAATAACCATCACATGAAAATTTGGTTGGCAATCCTATTTGATCAAGGAAGACTTTTCATGCTAAAGCAAATTTTGTGCTTGAGCAGCTCTATGAAATTGGCCGCAGACAGCAAGTGTTTGCACAGACAAACTGGGAAAGTCTGCTGTCAAAAATGGCACTCAGGGTTAGGACGTTATACGCCAATCAATGCTCAACACTGTGAATTCATTCCCACACAATTACTACTGAAATGGTAAATGTAATTTCTGGATGAAATTGTGTTCAGAGGTGTTGCTTGTTTTGATACCATTTATAACATGATCGCACACTGCGAAAAATCAACCAAAACAGAAATTAAACCATTCCATGAAATTACCATGGAAACATCAATTTACCTGAGTTATTTCAGATTCAAATCCATGATCAAAGAATTATGAAAAAATTTCAATTTATGCTTTATAAAGATTATATATTTGTCTCCAAAAGATCTAACTTGCGAGCCTGTGCATCATTTGTTGGGTCCAGTTCTCGGCTGTTCTGCTAACCGTTTCTACTCCCCAGTGAAGATCGATGCATAATGCATTTGTCTTGTCATTCTCACAGAAGAAGTAAATCCCGATAAACACAGCAATTACAGCGAGTAAGAGTGTGATGAACACGGCAAGGCAAGATGTTCCTGAAAAGAGGATAGACAGGGGAATAAAGGCAAATATAACTTTTGTTATTACAATAACCGAGGATGGGTACTTAGGGAGACATTCCCATAGGGTTGTGCACAAACTTCACTTACGGTTACCTATTTCTAAACATCCTCCAAACCAATGAACTTGAAATTGACATATGTTCATATTGAGAGCATTCTTTATGTTCTATTAAAATATGTACGGTAAAAATATGTCTCTAAAAGGTAGCTGGTACCCTAGGGAGACATCGAAATGTCTTTCTAATTCCCAATGTCTCCCAAATGTTCTCCTTCAGACGCTAACATGCCTCCCTAATACCCAATTTGTAATTATCAGTGTCACTTCAGAAAATTACACGATAATTCATGTGAAGTTTTAACATCCAACTATCATCAAATTGTGTGACTTTCACAATGCAAAGCAGCGGTACTGAACACACTCAACAACAAGAGAGGTTCAATTAGATTCATTGAACGAAACAACACTTGTACAATAGGAAGTAAGACCATTACATGTACATTTATTGTGATACCTGATTTCGTCTTGGCTTGTTTATGCTGTACACCATTGGCTTGCTGTACTCCTATAATAAAAGTATAAAATTATTATACAATTAAATCAGATGAATGATCATAGTCTATGATTCAACCTTGTAAGAATATGACAGTCAATACAAGCAATCAGTACAATCAGACATTGCCTTCAATCATTACAATCAGGCTTGAAATATCCACTAGATCATGGACCGAGTCTAGTGATTTCAGCGTCGGTCTAGTAAAGTGTGTACTGCACTATTCCGGCTGTCTAGTAATTTTGTTTTCCTTGCACAATAAAAATGGTGCCTAAATTGACAATTATGGTTTTCCTATGTACACGAATGCCACAAGGCTAGTGAACAAAGTTCAGGTCTGGTAAAATGCTTCAATTACTAGACCAGCTGTCCAGTGCTCTTTTTTTTACGAATTTTGAGCCCTGGCAATCAGTCTTGATCAGATACTTGATCTCACCTTTATTAGCAGCCTTCTTCTCTCTCTTTTCTTCCTTACGTCTCTTAGTGGCTATAGCAGCTTCATACTCTTCAGTCTTCCTCTGTCTCTCCTGTTGCTTCTGAAGCTGTTTCTCTTTCCTCAATACTTCTTGTTTCCTTTCCTTTGCAGCCAGACGCTCTAATTTGGAATAATTTATAAAAGAGGAGTAAGAAATTAAAGGTATAGTACAGGATTGGTAACATACCCAAACAGAAAGGTTCACAGATTTACGTATAACTTTCAGGGTATGAAGATGATGATGGTAGAAACATACAGTTAAAATAGTAGTCTGGCACCCATTTTCTTTTTACAATTGGTGTTATCTTTTCCGAAGGGTATACAAGGAAGGTGACAAGATAGGTGGGCCGTGGATAAGGCCTACATCAAGGTGAGACAGGAAAAGTATGAACCTGCCAAGGCAAGCTGACACTACAAGCCACACTAACTTCTCTCTTTGTCTAGTTTCTTCTGTTGCTGATTGTCTAGTTCTCTCTGAATAGCAGACATGTATGCCACAACCTACAAAAACAAATACATACAAAGTATTTAATGAGGTTTCTTTACTATAATCATCAAATAACCACAAGGGAAAAAGACTGAAATTAAAGTCATTGAAAAGTGAACAAAGAAAAATTTACTGGAGCAGGGTTCGAACCAGCGAAAAATTACTCATGTGTTTACTCACCCTCTTTGCACATTCTTTGCACTGTTTATCATCCAAACAATCACCTACAACTTTCTTCAGTTCCTTGTCAAGATTTTCATTATCCTTCAGATCCAGCCATCTTAGATTCTTCAGATTGCCAAAACTAAGTGGCAGGTGCTCTAAATTATTACCTGTTAGGAAAACCAAACAATACAAGAGCCTCTCACTGTAGATAATAATATAATGATAATGATAACATATGACATTTGTAGGTGCTTAAAGGTGTATTTGTCCAGAAATTAGTAAAACGAAGACCAAAAACAGTTTTGATCTCGGGGTAAGATCAAAACCATTCTTTATGTTTTATGAGAATAGTTGAGGTGAGTTTTCGCTATTTTCCTCTTGACTCAGATGTCCGATTGAGCTCAAATTGTCACAGGTTTATTATTTCATGAACATGTTTGATCAGACAAAGTGTGAGTGCTGCTCTGTGACCTTTACCAATCCTGTATTATACCTTTAATTTTAACTTACAGTTGCTTCTAAGTGCACCATTGTCAAATTACTACAAAATACACAAGTATGTTTATTCAAACAACATAAGCAAAGACAGACAAATGAAATTCCTGTAGTGGTCTAATTCAAATTAAAGTAACATCATGAATTTGCTTTTACCCAGCAGGTCAAGACGCTGAAGATTCTTCAGATTTCCAATATTTTCTGGGAGAGAGGTGAGGTTGTTTTTGCTCAGGTCAAGCTTGGTAACATGCGTCAATGAACAGAAGTTATCCTGAATATAGAAAACAAACCAACAAATGTTACATTAAATTCTATGGTGTAAGTTTGCATATTAATTGCAAAATGTCAATATTTAAGGATGACTGAACTGGAAATTCATCAAGGAAATGCATGTTCCAGTTATGTATATATAGGTATTTACAACTTGTGGAGAAGAGGATTCCGGTGTGGCACTGCTTGAGGAATTACTGAAATTACATCCTATAATCATCAAATAACCACAAGGAAAAATGACTGAATGTTTAAGTCATTGAAAGGTGAACAAAGAAAAATTAACTGGAGTGGGATTCCAACCGCGACCTCCTGAACACCGTACAGGCGCTCTACCAACTTGGTTATCCAGCCCTATGTTGGTGGTGTCCCTAATAGTCAATTAACTATGTTCATTTGGCAGTCAGAAGCCATGAAACCATGCACATACCGCTAGAAATTACTTACCGGTATACTTGTAAGCTGGTTGCAAGAAAGGTCCAGGCACGTTGCTTTGGGTAAGGCTGCCTGATTAAGAAACATAATAAAACAATATCATCGTTAACTAGGACAGTGAATATGTAAACAGTAAAAAATACTTCATGAAAATACTGTATAAGGTCAATTCATTGTGCATGCGCTGCCATATTCATAGACATAAGACCAAATGAAAAAGACTGGAATTATAATCACGATTATGATCAAACTTTTACTCCTTTATATACATTATATGCAAAGAGCTGTACAAGAAGCACGTTTTATAATTGTCAAACTCATGTGAAATGTTTGTGTTGATGTAAATCCTTTCTAATTTCAGCAATAATTTATTTATTTCGAAAAAACTGACTGACACTCAACACAAAAATAATGATGAATTAAATTAATGGCACACACACTATTGCTGCCAACTCATGCAGATATGGGCTTCATATTATGTACTTCTCGATTAAAATAAAGTTTCACATTTCAGTAACCAGGAAATTTAAATAAAAGGTTGCTGGGTTGTTAACTGTCTTTGAACCATATCTTTGGGAATACTTACAAAAGACATAATAGGAAAAGTTCATCACTCTCACCATTATGTATTATATATAAGAATAAAACCAATTTATGTTTGAGATGGTTTACAGTACCAAATGTTTGCTGATGAAAGCAAATGAAAAATTATATCTGAAATTAGAAGACGATTATGATAAACGCCAATCTCATTCATTGTAAGTTAAAATAAATTTGTTTTGGAATTTGGAAGGCTTAAATTTAAAAAGGAAACTCTTCTTTCATTTATAGTGAACAGCGCTAAACTGCTGTTATTCCACTGTTCCAACAAGGACCGACTGTACAGAGGTATTTACAGAGTTAAGCATGTTTGAACTTGTATTGTATAAAGCTGTAAGCAGTGGTTGTACTTGTACTGCTCATATGTATACGTGTAATAATAACATGACTATAAATTGTACAGGGCGCCCTCTAGTCTAAGTTTCACTATCGTTCCGTTGTACTTGTAGGACAACTTACCAGCTCTTTTACGGGTACTTTGGTTAAGTTACTCATGCTCAAATCGAGCTCATTTCCGTCAAGATGATCTCGTAGAGATTCCTTTCCCATTGTCTTTATTTCTTCTGGGGAAAATGTGAGAAAAAATGCATAAATTGTACTAGATCCGGTCACTTAATTCTGCAGACGTTGCACTGACAAGAAATAGTCGGTACAGCTGTTTTGCAACGTTAATACACGTGTCAATGACATTTTGCAGTGTTGGGATACTAGACATATTTGGACCCTACCATTTTGTCAAAAGGGGTCAATCCGTGCTTTAATTGTGATTGAAAATAAATATATCCGTGAAAACATAACCACTGCCTCACACAAATAAAGATTTGTTTTTTAATTTCTTAAAATTGTTGTATTCACTTTTGAAAAAGTATTCTTGTAATTCGTGTTTGTTTTTAGTTTGTCTAAAATCGCAACACACCTTCAAAGAATAGACGAACTCTGTTGTGAAACATTGACCATCATTGGTTGCAACTTTACACAAGTATAATGATGTAGCATAATAATTGACCAATGACAGATATTGTACTACACTCTGCAAATGTTATCTTGCGTAGCACTGTCACATGTAGTCTGCAGCAAGTTTACGTATAGCATGATGTAATAAAGTGCCGGTTTTTCGTTTCACTGCAAAGTTACACATTTCTAGTTTTGATTTTACTATTTTATCACCGATCGAGTTATGGTTATGTAAAAGTAACAGTAGCAGCTATCAACCAAAGGCATACATTTTATATACAAGCATGGTAAGTGAAAAAAGAAACTGAAATTGTAAATCAAACAGGCAAATCCCATTCACTCCCACAGCACATAATTCGTGAAAATTTACAATTGCATGTAAAGTGTAACATTAATTCTCTTCTGTTATTGTAAAGCAATGGCCAATGCCAAAATTGTTAACAACCCAAATTAAGACTGATTTTATATGTTATAATTTGTTCTTTTTTCCAGGCTGCCAAGTATGTTGCACAAATCATTGTTCTTGGAGCTCAGGTTGTAGGTAGAGCTTTCACAAGGGCTCTCCGCCAAGAAATTCAAGGTGAGGTATATATTTAAAACTGATGACGTTTACCCTGTGTGATACTGATAGTGATAGATAATGAAACTGTCCCTTTTTTCTGAATTGGGATAATTCAACATCCTTGCAACATTATCGTCTTGCTAAATATGTCTTGACTAAAAAGTGAGAATCACAGAATGAGGGTATTCCGATTGTTCTGTTAGCAACAAAGCCTTCTCTAAGTGTTAAAACAAGTTGCCTTTGCAATGGGTTTTTTTTTTCACAGAAGAGTGACAATTGTGTTATTTCATCAAATAACTTGTACAAATATTCTCACCATGGACTGACTACATTTCCTACAGAATACTGTCTTTATCACAACATTTGTTTAAAATTCTAAATCTAGTCAAAATATTCTTAAGTTTTGAGATTGAACTTAAACAGTTTGAAGCAGCTTGGCACTTGAAATAGGAAACATTGATTGAATGGAAGTTTGACGCCCTAATTCTGGCCTTTGATTATGCATTTAGCGAGTCAACAGGCAGCCAAGCGTGCTGGTGGAGGGAAGGAAGGAGCCAAATCAGCAGCCAAAGACAGTCTATCAGGCATCAGTCTACAAGAGGCTAAGCAAGTTCTCAATGTCAGTAAAATGGAGCCTGAAGTCATCAATAAGAACTTTGATCATTTATTCAAAGTCAATGACAAGAGCAAAGGAGGATCATTTTACCTGCAATCCAAGGTAAGTCTACTTGGACATACATGTATCTCATTATTTCAGGTTTCAAGTTATTTGCCATTCTGTAGCACTGAATAAGTAACACTATGTCCCCCTAATACCATCAACGACCACTCAAATCAGTCAAGTTGCAGAAATAAAGCATTACACTCATGCCTAAGAAACAAGATGAGCCTTGAACCACATCAATAGACTGAATATTCTGAGCCTGCATGTATTGCTTGTATTTCAAGTGGCACAGATTGAATCAAGACATGACATGAGCAATTTAGTAGATTGAGAAGGTGGCAAGATATTTCAAATGATCTTGTTTCAAATAGTTGTTTGCAAAGTCTGTATTTTCTTGTTCATTCAGGTGATCAGAGCCAAGGAACGTCTGGATCAGGAACTAGACGAAAGTGAGAGGAAGAATATAGATGGAGGCACAACACAACAAACCTCAAAGGAGGCTCCACCCACATGATAGTGGATGTATGAACAAATAGACTTTTAAATGTGTAAATATTAAAGATGCAGTCTGATTGTTGAAGCCAACTGTGATTATACACACGGTACATACCTGGTACTCCTGGTGCTGAAACCTCTTAGCTTCTGTTCAGACATGACACGCTGTCAGATTGGTCCAGCATCGATTCCCTTTGAAGGTGCTGAAACCTCTTAGCTTCTGTTCAGACATGACACGCTGTCAGATTGGTCCAGCATCGATTCCCTTTGAAGGTGCTGAAACCTCTTAGCTTCTGTTCAGACATGACACGCTGTCAGATTGGTCCAGCATCGATTCCCTTTGAAGGTGCTGAAACCTCTTAGCTTCTGTTCAGACATGACACGCTGTCAGATTGGTCCATCATTTGTTCAAGGCTGATGATCTTGGTCTACAAAGACAAAAAGGCTATGGCAGTTTCAAGAAGGAAGAATTGACATCAATCATCATTACATCTCTGCTGAATCATGTCATCCAGTTCTGACCAGTACCTTGTCTTGGGTTTCGTATTAAGAATCAACATTTGCAATGCATTGGAAGTGTGAATCCCTCGTTGATTTACATGTTTTTAATTTCCTACCCCTCAGATTGGTGAATACATTTCCTTTGTTTTAAAGCAATCCTAGCAGATTTAAAATTTCCATTTTGTTAAAACAAAAATCTTTGAATTGTAAATGCAGATGTTACATCAGAGGCGCAATATGTTGTTATTTATAATTTTGTAGTGAAACCTGTACAGGCCCTTATTAAGGTGTTTACAATGGGAGATTATGTGGTAATAACAGGCCATATTCTATCCATGCCCATGACTACATTTATTAGGTGGACACGAGGTATTGTACATGTACAATGTATCTCTATTGCTATGGTAGCCTACTCTAAGACCTGAAGTCAATTTCACAAAGCCCTACAATCGATCGTAACTCCAGTTATGAAGGATAACCCATCGTATCCTGCATAGGGCTGCAATGCATCATAACTCCTACAATTGATAGCTAGTTACGATGGGTTTGGTGAAATCAACCCCTACTCAGATTGCAATGTTGTATTCATATTTCTCAGTGAATTTCTGCAAATTTAAGGTCCTTGTACTGTTCAATAAGCCAGAATGCAGTGGAATTAAAATCATCCTCAATATTGCTGCTTTGAAATAAATGAAACCATATTTTGCAATTTATGTGCTTTTTTTGAATGTCTTTTTGTTATTTTATGAATGATTGAGTGGAGGGTTGGCTGAAGGGAATGCATAGTCAATTAGTCATTCATTCATTAATTCCTTCAAATACTGGATCTTTTCAGTTACCGGTATTAAGCGCCAATTACATTTACATTTTACACGTTGTATAGGCTATAGGTATTCTTTTCTA
The DNA here is from genome assembly GCA_963971285.1 of Astropecten irregularis. NCBI lineage: Eukaryota > Metazoa > Echinodermata > Asteroidea > Paxillosida > Astropectinidae > Astropecten > Astropecten irregularis. Next base: position 81,277 of record OZ020256.1, read on the forward strand.
CTTCTAATAAGACATAGCAGAAGCGAGTGTTAGAAGAAGGGTCAGGTCCCCAAAAATATTGGCTCTAGAACCACGCCAGTATATTGTTCAGTGTGTGAAAAGAACTGTTTCAGAAACATAATACCATGACAGCAGAAACGACATTGTTTGGGGTTTATCAATGTGAAACTTAATAATAATGTTGCTACTGAGAGCAGAAAATTAACAAGACAATAACACAACAAAAGCATAACAATGAAATTAAAATTAAGCAAATTTAGTTGTTTGTTGTTAATATAAATATTTAAAATACAGTGTAAAAGGATAAACAATTTATTGTGACATTAAAAAGTTTCTAGACAGACAACAAAGCAATGAGTAAATTGATTTTAAAATGAATCAAGAGTCATATATCAGGTTAGAGTGTTTCTAAATGTTTCAAACTTACTGGTTTCAGGCAGTTTACTAAATGCATAAAACAGCGGATATCAAAAATAACACGATGTCACAGCAAAGGTCAAACAGTAATGTAGTGCATTTGCCACATTAAGTGTCATCTCAGTGATGTAAAAGAGAGGCTTTGAAAGGGATTTTGTAGTGGTGACTGACTGACCGTGGCTACTTGTACAATATCCTGACAGCTTAGGTTTCTTACAAGAGTCTTTCATTCAGGTATAATACTGGTACAAACAAACACTTGGTGGGATTTTAATCAAATTTAAATGGGAAGAGAGCCAAAGGTTTTATGTCCACAAGATACAATGCATAATACTGGTGCCTCTAGTCCTCCACATATGCATATTGAATGGAGTATAAACACAACTCAAACTATTCAAATGGACAGAATCTGTATTAACCCTATAAATTCATGGATGCAGGGACGGACAATGGCTTTTTCGTGTAGTTCCAACTTTTAAAACATGTCTTGATTTTTGTCTTCTAACCAAATAATCATTTTCTTTGCATGTAAACATACATGTATTCATAAATAGATCAAGATTCCCGTGTAGGTCAAGTTCATATCTTGTTCAATTTCAATGAGGCCAGGATAGTTATGTTATTACTGAATTGATAAATAAATCATCAAAAAGCAGAAACTGGATATCCATTCCAATTTAACAAAAATAATACTAAAAACAAAATTATGGAAGTACAAGGTTACCGTAATTAACTTAAAATAACTAATTATAAAAAAGAAAAGTACAAAATATAAGTGTAGTTCTATCTAAAATGTCTACAAACATCTCGCACAGGTTTGAATAAGGCCTCATTGTAGCATGAATGTAGCTGAGATTCCTTGGTCATGATACAAGTTTGCAGCATATACTGACTCAAGATATAAATGGAAGATCAATAAGTACATGCCTAGTTTACCACTCATTAATTAATTGAACTAATTCTCACATGATATGTGCTATGATTCTACACCCAGACAGGCCTCTCATTAGTGATTATTCTTTATTAAGACATTAACTCTATCCAACAAACATACTACAATTTACCACTCAGTTTTCCTGTATTACCATAAGTGTGCTATCATGAATACCACAATGAATGATATTGGTTATGATCGTGTTCCCCTGTAATAATGTGTCGTAAGCAGCCAGGAACGGATCCAGGATTTTCCAAAAGGGGTGCGTGGAAATAAAATTCGCTAATTAAATAGCGACGGATGCATTTCGGGGTGATCAAAGCTAGCTAATTTTGTATCCCCCTCTTTTTTCTTGTCTTTTTTGTTTTTTCCTCTTACTTTCTTTTTTTTTCTGGAAGAAAAGGGGGGCATTAATAACATTAATAAGGAAAAGAACACCTGGTTATTTTATGTATCCAGTCTTATTCCCTTTCATATTGAAGCCATTACCTGTATTAACTAATAATGACTAAACTCGGACCTCATAACTAACTAGAAGTAGCTACATTAACCTGTCCTGGCCTAGCGTGAATACCTTTGTCACCAATATATCCCCGACTTTCTCTCAAATTTGATGACACTACAATTAAGTATACAATGTACATGTATGGAAAACAATACATTAACAAAAGGCAATCCTCACAATAAATAATATCAATTATTTCATATTTTAACCGTTAGTCTTGGCAAGTCTGGTGTATCTTACATCATTCAGAAAATGCATAAGAAATTCACTAATAATGTTGATTAAACATGTTTAGAACTATTAGATTCTTATAATTTAATTAAGGAAATAAATTGAAAAAAACATTTGGTCTGTGATACAATGCTACAAGCAAAGATGCCTGTCAGAGTATTTGTTGACTTATCTCACTAAAATCGTATCTTTTACCAGTCAAAATACTTAAGGAGATCCCTTAGTTCTTACGTCTCATACATGTACTTTCATTCTAGATCAACATTCATTACCACATACAACATACGACTATACAGTCCCGCATAAGCCCACATGTATATTTCAACATGTGGAATAAGACAATACTATAAATGATCATGGTTGCAGAGCATCCATGTAGGCTGCTAGTCTGTGGAATAAAAAACTTGGACAATGAAAATCTCAAATTCACCATCTTGTAACATCTGGTCCATCCAGACCAGTCTTGTGCCACGCCCCACCTTGCTCAGCCTGTTACAATCTCTTCCAGGTACAGGGGTCGATTTCACAAAGCCCTGCGATCGATCATAACTCGAGTTAAGAAGGATAACCCATCGTAGGGGGCCTATCCCACGTATGAATGCAATGCACCAACAGTCCTACGATTGATAGTAAGCTAAGAAGAGTTGTATGAAAACGACCCCAGGTATAACACTCATTGTAAAGAGACAAGGGCAGAATGATACAGTATTCAATGCTTGATGATGAATTCTGAAATCTGCAATACGTTTAACATAATTCAGTAAAATTCCAAATTTAGTGCCTAGATTTTACTGAACAAGGTTAAGAACAACAGACTGTTTACAGCTCCCTAGATTCATGTAAATGTGTCACAAAGCAGACTACTGAATCCTATTCAGGGCTTGAATTATCCTCTAGACCGTAGACCGAGACTAGTGATTTCAGTGTCAGTCTAGTTAAGTGTGTACCACTCTATTCCGGCTGCCAAGTGATTTCATTTTCCTTGATGATTTATGACACAATATTGCAGACAATTACGGTTTTCCTATGTACATGAATGCCACAGGTCTAGTGAAAAAAGTTCAGGTTTAATAAAATGCTTCAGTTACTAGACCTGTGCTTTTTTTATTCAACCAAATCCGAGCCCTGCTATTCCATGCAGCTAAGTACCTTTTTCAGCTTGTTAGGCTGAATTGCATAATCTGTTCGACTCGTCCCAATAGATTTTATGTGCATAATACTCTCATCATTTAAACTTGCTAAAATAAAGACTCTTTATACTGTTCTACAATTGCAGTACTCTATATAATAGTGCATAATGATTTTATGTACAGGTTCATGTGTACATATGAGAAAATAGATAGTTTTACTTTGTAGTACATGAGAAAATTGTCAAGTACAAAAAAAAAACAATTCTAAAAAGACACATGTTCTATAGTACAGGTGAAAAAGTAGTTTTTGGGAAAATATAATGAAAATGAATACAATGTATGAAACAGATATTTACACTATTGAAATAATTAGTTTGTTGGTGTCATTGGTAATGCTGATTCATATACATGAATCAAGGAGATATTAGCAATGACATAAATACTTCTTCTTGTTAAAGGTATAATACATGATTGGTAAAGGTCACAGAGCAGCACTCACATTTTGTCTGATCCAATATGTGATGGAAATAATAACCTTTTAAAAATTTGTACTCCATCGGACATCTGAGTCACGAAAAAATAGCGAAAACCAGTTTCAAGTTTTCTTATAAAACATAAAGAATGGTTCTGATCTTACCCCAAGATGAAAACTGTTTTCGATCTTTGTTTTACTAATTTCTAGATCAATACACCATTACAGATGGAAATATTTTAACGGTATGTTCCTACCAGCACCATCTTCATACCCTGAAAGTTAAACGTAAATCTGTGAACATTTCTGTTTGGGTATGTTACCAATCCTGTACTGTACCTTCAAGTGATATCAATCACGATGAGTTTTGAAGCAATAAGTAACATTTAAAATACGCATTGATCCATGTTAAGTCCTTTGGACGAGGCCTTGGATAAATCAAAATCAAAAGTCTTGGTGGATTGTGACTCGCCGACACAACTCATAACAGATTGGTAGGAAGTTCACATTTTCAGTGAGTCACAAACACAAACTATCAGAATCAAACTGGAAGAAGATTTGCTTTGAATGAGTTTAGAAGTAACCTCTCTAGTGGTGGCATCACAATTAACTGCTGGTTACACCTTCAGTCTTTATCTCAATACCGGCATTCCTCTGGTTAACGGCATCTTGGTTTAAACTGAACCCTTCCTCTGTTGAATGCCTTTCCCCTTCACGGGATGGATCATTATTTGTCAATCCTGCAATAGAGAATGTCGCTGATGTGTTGCCGGCAAAATCAGACAGGTGTCCTGGAAGAGTGACATAGCTATAGTGAGGTTGAAGTGAAGGAGAATGAACAAGGATTGGATAGACGATGACCCCTTCAGGAAGTCCGGTTACATTACTTGTCGGTGGAACAGTCGTCACTGCTGGAAAAATTGAAACTGGTGAGGGTTTGGCAGGTGGGACATGAGCAGCAGCAGGCTTATTGGAGGGTGGTACACTTGCAGGTTTCTGCGAAATATAATGATTGAGATGATCCCGATTGGCATAGTGTCCAAATGTCTTGACGTGTTTCCGTAAGGAGCTAGGGTCTGTGTAACGTTTATCACAACCTGCAACTTTACAGAAGTAAGGCTTCTCCTCCAAGTGAGTCCGGGTATGCTTGAAGCGGTCACTTGAGTTGGAGTATCTCTTGTTGCATCCTGCTACGGGACATACATAGGGCCTCTCACCTGATGTACACATACAAGTAAAAATGATATACAGTATGCAATCTCTGTAACAAGCAAAGTCCTAAAATATGAAAGAAAACAAAATAGTTATACTAGCCATAAACACAAATAGTGAAAAGAGCAACAAGTATTTGTGCATGTTTGACAGCAAGTGAACAATGTACATTACACCCTTAATAACATTGACATGGACCCAATTCACGGATAGGCCAAAAGTCTGCAATCATAAGCCCTTTTCACACTGCAAAGCCAATCCCCGGGAAATAAATCCCAAGGAATTTCCTGGGAATTGAATACCCCACCAACACCCCAGCAATCATTCGAACTAGGCCCATGGAAACTCCCAGGGACACCATTTAACTGCTAGTTGCTTTTCCCTGGAAAAACTTCATACCCAGGGGATTTTGGCTTTAATCCTAATCCCGAGCAGGGGTAAAAATTCCCTTGGGATAGCTTCCCTGGGGATTTCATTGGTAGTGTGAAAGGTCCGACCAAAGTACCCCGGCAATGCCCCACCAATTCCCCGGGGAATTTATCTAGTGTGAAAACCCTCAAAGATGTATTTGAGACAAGCATTGCACGACAGTCATAAGCTGGCTCTTTACTAAAGGGTCTATGGACTCAATGGATGCTAAGATTTATTCATACAGTAATATCCTGATTAAACAGACTCCTACCTGTGTGTGACCTGTTGTGTATCTTCAGATTCTCCAATCTTGAGAAGGACTTGTTGCATATTGGGCATTGATGTGGCTTCTCATTGGTATGTGTACGAACATGAATTAACATCTTGTACCTATGAAGACAACCAAGTAGAATATGAAAGACTTTATCAGTCAGAGGCAGATTCAGTAACAGTTAAAGTGAAAAATTGTGTTTTTAATGCATAGATTTGACCTTTTTCTGGTATTTATTTCAAATTCTTACCTTGCATTAAAGCCTTTTCCCTTCCGGCTACAGCCTTCCCATTTGCAGCAATATTCTCCCTCCACCAACACAACGTGTCTCTCGTTCACATGAAGCACTAGCTCCTCCATCTCCACAAATTTCTGGCCGCAACTATTCCACTTACACACATGGTGTGGCAAGTGGGTATCAGTGGATCGTACATTGCTCTCCAGGGGTACAGGAATTGTCATGTTGCTGAAGGGATTGGAATCAGTATTGTCTACAGGAAAGACATTACTGTACTGAGTCTGGTGTGGTGTGGAGGGAGTAGATGAACTGCCTTCATGTTGATGGATAGAAGTGTTGAACTTGGTGAAAAGAAGAAGAAGACATTGAGACATGATTCGTGTAAATGTTACGGTTATTTCTCATCTGATTGTGCATGACTGCATGTCAGACGAGATGAAGATTAATTATTAACTTGTTGCCATAGAGACCGATCCGACGGCGCGACATACCGTCCGCCATTACTGCAGTGTCCACGTCCGCCTTTTGTGCCCACTGAACGGCAACAAAAGAAATTCCACTCCGCCGCACTCTATACTGCAGGGTGTATGTCCCCTGATACACCGCAAGGCCAATTAGTCAGCCAAATTTGCCGTTCAGGTATTCAAGAAGTAAATGCCACTGGACCTTGGATATTAAGCAGGTGAGTCAGTACCTGTGTAAAATCCAGCCATGCTTGGCACAAGCCTGTTTGCACCAGGATGCAAATCTTGACCAAACAATGTGAGCATCATAAAGTTGCTAATAAAAACCCTATTAACACTACCAGGGGTCGATTTCACAATTGTAACTCAAGTTTCAAAGGATAACCCATCAAAGGGGGCCTATCCCACGTAGGGCTGCAATGCATCAAAAGTCCTATGATTGATAGTAAGTTACGAATAGTTTGGTGAAATCAACCCCTGAGCCCTTAAATCTTCAGATATGGGCAACAATAGCTTCTTTTTTTTACATAATTGAAACAACTTACTGTAGGTGTAACAATCTCTTCCACTGTGTCTGAGCTGCTGTTAGGTACACCATGGCTAGTACTAATACTAGCACCAAGTAGTGAATGAGTCTCCATCATCATAGTACCATCTAAGGATAGATCTAATGGCTTAGATGTCATACTCCCTTGATGACTCAGTAGAGCATTAGCTTCTGTCACACTTAAATGTACACTGATCAAATCCCGCACGACGGAAGGTGCTGTACAAATAATGCAAAAAAAAGAAGAAATATTAATGGTATGATTACTGGGTTAGAGTATGATTTGTTCACTGTGAAGCATTCTACCAACTAATTCCAACAAATGGCATCAATCATACTTCATTATGACACAGAATGAACATTGTTATACATTGTAAAGATGAATGCTTCATAAGAACATTATGAATGTGCACTGATAATACGTGGTCATGGTACATGACGGCGAAGCACATATATACCGACACATCTACCTACATTTATACAGAGGTATGCATCAAGTCAAGTGAAATGGTGAAATGAGTTCACCAATGATTTAACTGCCTTCCTTATAGGCCTACAGTAGTGTACACGTTTACAAGTTCACGGTCTACTGCACTGACATGCAGAAGGCCTAAATGGAACACACTTTGATTCATTTCAACGCTGCCACGTTTCAACACTGTATTACACTCAGTCAACTGTATCAACTGCCATTGACTGAGTAACTCTTCATGCATGTAAGTTCAAACTAGGTAAACAACCTTTCATTTGTCCTAGGTGAGCTTGCACTAACAGTGCTTAAGCAAACTAAATGTGGTACTCTGTCACAAACACAATAGTGTTTGCATTATATTGACAAGCCCACCAGGCCCCACCTCCAACTCCTGCCCCTGAAAAGTGAACAACCTTTTCTTTTATTTCCCATAGCAGAAAGCTGAAGGCCAACAATGTATGAGACTTAGCCAGCAGCATATGCTAGAAAAGTCCTCAGACCTGGGGGGTATGATCCTGTAGCTGGGTCGTACTTCCAATACGTTTGTGCGCAAATACATACGTACATGTATAAATATATACACTCCTCCCCCACCCCCCCTTCAAACAGCCGCGCTGCGAAACGGTAATCTGCTGGCTGGTCAATGCCAATTTTGGTATTATCCAAAAATAAAATAATTATTCATACACACTTACATGTACCATACAAGAACATACAATGTAGATGTTTTGAGTTTACTGATGATAATCCAGTATACACTCCATGATTGATTAGATCACACAGCCTATATCTAATGTAGAAATCATAGTCCTGAGATAATATGGCATGTTTTGGACTGGTTATATCATGTACGTGATATATGATGATAATGGGTTGGGTCCTTTGACCTCTTCCACCTTGGCCTGGGGGTAAGGTGGGCTTCCATGACCCCTGACAAACTCAACATCTCAAATTTCACATCCATTGCCTCATAATATACAGTGTACCACAATTTCATGAATCTCACATACTGAACTCCATACACTGCTTGAATGAATTTTTTAATCGAGGAAGAGTTAAATGCTTCGCCAGATATAAGAAAGATTTGCCAGATATAAGTCATAGTTTTCCATTCATGATTAATTTAAAATGAATATTGTAAACCAATCGGCAAGAACACATGCAAACAGCTTTTAATTTGCTTTTTTAGCCATTTCAAAATCAACTGTAAACAAATATTCTTTGTTTTTGTTTTTAATTACCTACCTCTAAAACTTTTCAACGTACAGCTCTACAAAACTTTTCACAATTGTCAAGTTGTCCAACTTGTTTGTACATTCATCCCAATTATGAACCTAGGCCTATACAAAAAAAATTGCAAACATATTTAAGTTGTAGCACATTTTGGCTGTTGTTCGTTGACCATGAATATCAAATGGAATTTTTAAGGGTGTTTTGTCTTATTGGGCAAGACATTTTTTGCTAAGCAATTTGTTATGCTTAGCAGCTCCATGAAATTGGCCCCAGGTCAGATTCATCTTGTATAAAGAGACCAATGTTCAAAAACATACCTGGTCTGGTTGAAGGTGATGGTATTAATGTACCAACTTGCATCTGACTCTGTGTATATTTGAGTGTATTACTGCAGTTGTGGCCATCATCCCCTGATGTTGTACATGTCATGGTTTGTATTGATTGCTGTACACTGGAGTTGTCAAGTCTGGAAACCTTTGGGGGCAGGCTTGGACCACCGTGACACACATCCATCTAAATTAAAACAAAAAAATAACAACACAATATTAGGCCTATATGCTACAATTTGGACATGAATAATGTTTCATACTGTACATGATTGCGGCTCTTCCTGCATGACTGTTCATGTACAATAGCAACAGTTGAAAGACATTTCAAGCATGGAGGGGGTGTAGAAAAAGATCAAATATGCGATCCTATTATTCAGTTTAAATGTCCAATGAGATCATTTTAAGAATGTTTAAAAGACTTTAGGAAAGTCTACACAGCTATGCATGATCAGACTAGCCTACTGGTAAAAGCTATTATAACTGAGCCCAATTTGGGACTATAGGACTGAGACAAGTCTATGGCAAGCCATATGTGCTGGCAATACCCCCTGGACAGACCTCCCATGAGGTGCTCTCCATTGATTTGCACACAGTTTCTTTGTGTGCTGGTATGACCTTAGCCTGGGATAAAATTAACAAGCTTGTATATTCAGACCCCCTGGACTGTTGTACAACAGTCACTAGTGCTTCTACCAAAGATCTTCAGTGTATAGTCTGTAAAAAACAGACTATTGACCATACAGCTGAGATTTTTAATGGCATTTGCCAAATTTCTATTTTTAACTCATAGTGAAAAACATGAAATGCAAATAGGTGATACGACATATAGTAGGCCTACATGTTTCACCAATTGATTTGATGCATCAATCAACCAAAATCTGTCTTATTTTGATAATTACACTTTATTTACAAATAAAAAACAATTATCACTGATCAATCGATATTGGCAGAAATATAATTAGAGCAACAATAGAATGGCACATTCCAGACAAGTGTATGCACTGTTAATTGTAAATAAAATTATGTGAAAACAAAAACAGACTATAAAGAAAAAGAAATCTGCAGGCAGCTAATGAATCATAAAAAGTATGTAAACTAAACATATTATAAATGCAAACCTGTGTAAACCATCGATAAGAGACAAGTATGTACAGTATGTACATGTACATGTATACATAATTTATAAACACAATGGATAGATCATATGAATGGCAATAGAAATGGCAACAAAGTCAAGTTTCACAGTGAATGGATTCTTGAGAAGATATGCTACATGTACATGTAATAAAGAATCTTGTTATCCATATAGTTTACTTTGTAGAAGACTGGTCTGCCAGATTAGTGCAAATAGAAGCACAATGTGTGAAAAAATAAATAATAGGCCCCTAAAAATGTTTTAAATTAATCCAAGTTCTGCCCAATACAATTACATGTATGAAGCCACAACCTAATTTGCATGACTGACAGGTTGTCTAATCTTTATTTGAGTGATCCTTTTGAAATTTAGGTTCTATTTAGAGACATTGAAACGTCAAATTTAATTGAAAGGGATCCAAAACAATCCCTTTCCTTTGTCTGATATTGTCTCATGGATGTTCCTCTTCTGCGTAAGGTTGATTCTGTTATATTACAATGTGGTATTGTTTGTGTCACATTAGTCCAAATTAGTACACATGCTCAATTTTGTACTTCCATGGTCTTCCACTCCAATAATTTTATGATTGAATCTACTGTACAATACATGTAATCATACAATTCACATACTGTATGCTGAACAGGCAAATTGGATTGGAGTTTTTCTGCTCTAGTTTTACTATTCTGTATAATAACATTGTGAGTGTCATTTGTTGCTAGCTGTGAATCCCAGACATTTATACAACACATCCATGGAATACCTACACACTGTAGTCCATAGGTCATTGCTCTAACTACCTCCATGCTCTAACATACATTCCATATAGCCAGATCAGTTAATGAACAAGCTTATTTGCAGCTGAACTTTATGCAAAGGCTTGCTGATGTAAAATTGTTTAACTTTCACTGCACAATTGAAGGAATGTACTTATGACGAATATCATTTAAATGACATTGGCAAACAGAAGTATCATTCTTACATGTACAGTAGTAGTAGGGACATTATTTCCATATATTTTGCAGGAAATGGAAACCCCCCACTAGTCACTACACATACATGTACAATTCAGCTGTGTTCATGTAGACATAAATTGGCCCACTCATAAATTCTACATCTCACATCTAATGTAGAATTGGCTTTTGGCCAATATTATTATAAAAAGAACCATGATACATTTATCATGATAATTGTGCTGATGCGCTAACAATTATACATGTATGCTCAGTCAAGTAATAAATTCATGCTAAAATCTCCAAAATAAACTTTTGACATAATGTTAAAATGGTACCTACCATAATGCTGTACTCAATCATAAGTTGTGTAGGTTTAAAGTTTTAATGTTAAAAACGTAAAGTCAGTCACTACATATGTGGCAAGCATTGAAAACTGAACAAAACTGAACACAGTATTTTAATATTCCCCCCCAAAAACAAAAACAAATTAATAATAATAAAATCGTCTATTAATAATAAATGTCGTAAATAAATAAATAAATAACAAATAAACAAATAAACAAACACACAGTGCTATTAATTTTTACCGGTAGGCCTAGTAGGGTTCGAGTATAAATTCTCCTTACTTGGTCTTGGCGTTAACTTTTCTTGGAAATGACGGGAGTGATGAGTAATGACTGCACACAATAGACCCTATTGTCTATCAGTTATTTCAACAGGGGATGGCCTTTAAAAGGGCACATCTACTATATTCGACGTGCACGCGATGGCCCCTTTACCACCCCATGATGCTTTGCGCTGTTGTTGTGGGATATCGCGATCACCAATTAAGACCCTTGGACAATGGCGTAGACGGGGGGGGGGCCAGGGGGGGGGGCCCCCCTATTCATCCCCTAAAAAAAAAAATTAAAAAAAATTAAAAATTAAAAGAAAGTCTAAGGGCTCCTCCTCCTACACCGCCCCCCCCCCCCCCCCCCCCTCAAGACAACACCAACGTGCCTCAATGCTGGCGCACGTATTCAGTAGGCCTAGTGCGAGACAAGTGGATAAATGAATAATGAGTCGATCCTCGATCGTTTACATGTTGGCCCCCCTTATTAAAAATCCTTGTTGCCCCCACCCCCTTTACATGTTGGCCCCCCCGATTAAAAAATCCTGGCTACGCCACTGCCCTTGGATAACGCGATATCCAACAACAACGCAAAGCAACGCAAAGGAAAAGGTTGCATCTCGTGCACGTCAAGTATAGTGGATATACCCTTTTAAAGCCAAAGGGCGCCCCCTGTTGAAATAACCGATCAACAATGGCACACAGTCACAGACAAATATGAAATAAATAACATTATTGCATTCTGTCCTGTTAACTTAACTTAAAACTGTAAGAAACAGTTTCTTTTCTGGTATAACATGCAGTATTACTAATACTATTGATATTGTAAGACTACTTTAGTACTAAAGTACAAATATTGGAAACTGTAAAAATGTTTTTCAAGTCTCCCAAATTCAATCAAAGGATTCTCTTTATGGCCTAACGTTAGGCCTAACGTTAGGCCTCTCGGTAACTTCTCCGCGGCGTGAGTCACGAACTTTCTCTTGTTGTGAAAACAAAATAATGCTTAGTTTTGCTACATTTCCGTGTTATCGAATGAGAGAAAAACTGACATACTTTACAAATTAAAGAGATCACAGATCTTTCACAGTGCCACCATCGGACTCGGAGTAAATATCACTCAGATGGTCATTCCTGCAGACATGGCAGACGACCACCATGGGTGATGTTGCATCAAAAACTAAACACAAGTAGGCCTAAAGATGAAACACTCCGACAGACCATGTACAATGTGACTACATCACTAAATAATCGACTCTTGCAAAATTCAGTACTTTATATTATCGATTCTGAACGATGCATTAACGTCGTTCGTTGATGGATTACCCTCGATACTGACATATCGCAACACACCCGACTGAAGACTCGATTTTCTGCATAATCACAGCGGGAAACACTAAGCGGGTTCCTGAATCACGGAATGTGGTATCAGGGAGGGATGACGTCCAACAACACGACTTGAAGTTGAATATCGTCTGCATCTCCGTTAACTATGAATGGCGCCCTCTCCAAACACTTGCTGAAGTTTGACATCTCTCCGTGCTTTTATTTTTATTTTTATTTTTAGTATTTATTTCATTTATCGGGAAGAACAAGTTACAAAGCACGAGAACAACAATTAACACTTTCAATAGAACAGGACAAAACAAATACAATATCTACATAATAATCCAATCAGCTCCCGAAGGATTGCCCAAAAGGAAATATTCCTGTCAAAGGGGCTCTCCAGACTAATTGAATTAAATAAATATAATTGAAATAAATAATCAAATAAACTGGTAAATTTTCAATTTAACTTCACGTTTTATATAGCTAAATAATAGAACTACGAGAACAGCAGTGAATCATGCCAATTCATTTAAGAACAGACGAGAACACTGCTACATAACCATGGTAACTTTTACTTCAAGTTCAGGGATGATTTGCAACCATGGCCATGATTGGTAAGAAACCAAAACAGAAATGTTCAAGTTCACAGATTTACGCATAACCATGGAGGTAGGAATCCATGGTATAACTTATTACAGAGTATGAAGATGGTGGTGGTAGAAACATACCGTAAATTTTTTTTTCCGCCTGAAATGATATATTTATCCAGAAATTATTAAAAAAAAAAATCACCGAAAATCGTTTTGATCTTTTAAAAGATGGCTGTTTTCACTGTTTTCTCAAAAAGTGGGCATCGTATGGGACTGAAATTTTCACAGATGACTGTTACTGTATCTGTCTTGATATCTGTGCCCATGAATCTGAAGAACCTAAGTATATATGATATTACCTTTAATAATAATTGCTTTACACGGGTATAGACAGGATGTTTAGAATAACCTTTTTGTGAGACTTTTCTAGTTTCTGAGATTTTGAGCTCTGATTTCAATGAGGAAAAGGTCATTATGATCTTACTTATTCTTATTACTTTTCCCGGCATTTCAATAACATTTCTCTCAAAACCCTGCGAACTTTCCAAAACGTTAACTTGTTCATATCAAAATCAAACTGCAACAAAACAAACAAGCAAGCCCAGAAAAGAAACATTATCAGGTGCATTTTAAATTCGTTTATTATTTAATAAAAGAAATCATTAATTTTGTGAAGATACAAAGTTGAAATTGAAATAATTCAAGTGTCTTACCTGTTTGTACCTTTGAAAAATTTCAGGTTTTAAGATAAAACAATACTCTGTATTTTAATTTAAGAGAAAAGGTTGCTGTTGTTCACTGTGTAACAATCTAGATTAATTCTGAAATTTCCCATTACATAGTACATACATTGAGAAAACGTTTCAAAAACATGATTATTCTAAAACCGAAAAGGTAGCATGTAGGATAGATAAAAACAACTGTTTAGTTCCTTTAGGAGAGCTTATTATTTATGAAGTTCATACAGAATCAATAATCACTGTTAAAGATTTTCCTCTTATTGTTTTTTAATTAAAAAAAAAAAAGACACTGCATTTGAAAACATAAACTTGCACCAGCTCACCAGCAGATTTCAGTTCTATCCACCAAATTAAACACAAAAGGAACATGCTCACGCACATTTGAAATTTACTGCATTATCTGTTTTCTCAAAAAAATGCGAACACCAACCTTTGTATAAATTTTAAACGGGTCAGTACATTGGAAACCAGATGATTGGAAATTTGGAATGAATAAATGAATGCTCTCTTTAAAAAGACAATGATTAATCCTATGCCAATTGAATAGTGCATACCATACATGGAATACATTATTCATATTAAAATGAGTTTAGACACCAATGTTTTCCATCTGGTTAGATGAAGCAAAACGTAAGTGTAATACATAAACAATGGCACCAAGTCTGTCAAGTCATTAATCATGTAGTTCCCTTTAAACAGTGCAACACACAAACATGAAAGCCATGAAAACTGAAAAGCACTTAATCTTTAAAGCCCCAAATAATATAATTTCCCTCTAAGCAGACGAAAAGTGACCATTTCAGATCTTACAAGGACTACCTTATTCATATAACTTGCAGTAATTTACATTTAAAGCAGAACATTAAAGCTGTTCAAGTATAAGCATACAAGCCACTATCAGCCAAAGGTATGGATATACCGGTGGTATTACTTGTTACTGGATCCTTTCAATATGTGCACACTGTTTACCTGCT
This sequence comes from Astropecten irregularis, assembly GCA_963971285.1. NCBI lineage: Eukaryota > Metazoa > Echinodermata > Asteroidea > Paxillosida > Astropectinidae > Astropecten > Astropecten irregularis. The sequence goes on from OZ020256.1 coordinate 96,474, forward strand.
AAGATCGTTAACTTGATGGCTTTGTTTATAATACATACATCAGGCAATTTACACACAATCGCTTCCAGAGAATCTGAATGAAGAAAAATTGATCACATGTTTTATCAAAAATTTCTTGCAGATCATAAGATACTGTCAGAATGATTGTCATGCTTCATTGTTTCGTTCACATGCAGTGTAGTTTGTTGCGTTCAAGTTGCCTGTTAGGATTGAGTTCTGTGACAAGACCCTAATACAAACTCATTTGGCACTGTGGTAACACCAACTATATGTCAGATTTGTGGTCAAATCTGCTTTTATGATTTTTCACCATATAGATGAAATATGTCAGTGCTTCCTTCTCTATGACTGGCAGTGTCTTGAAATGCCTTGCCACTGTCTGCAAGCAAAACACAAACACATAAAAAATAATATGGCAATTTCTATTTAAAACCATTTAAGGGTTAACAGGGAAAAATTGAGATTGAGCTTAAGCCTCTAAATAAACAATGGCACTTACTGAATTCATTACCCAAATAATCCTCAATTTAATTAGCAATCAACTATTAGAAAAAAATGGTTGGCCTTCACTACAGATACTTAGACTTTTGTTTAGGGCACACACAATACACATCTAACCTTGATAATGAGTTCCACTATTGGTAATAACAAATGACATGCACAAAGCAATTGTCAAAACTATTTTCTTTATAAAACTGAATTAATTTCTGCTTGAAATTCTTATGTTACTTTAGTGACATCAGTTTTACTCTGAGAAAAGCTCATCAAAAATGTTTGGATTGGCATCCGATGTTCAACTGATTCATCACAATAGAATGTGTGTGTTAACGAGTTTGCCGAGCACAAGAATTTGTATTCTATCATGGATGTCCCCCAACACAACACACGATGTCTTGCAGTTCAAGCTCTTATGAAATTTAAATCCAAGTCCTAATGAATGTCTTAAAATCAAACCTACCTCAGCAAGTTGAGCTTTGTTGAGACCAGGTTTAGTCTGGAGTTTGTAATGCCGCTTGTACCTTCTAAGTGTGTTGACTTGAAGCTGAAAAAGGTCCACCTGTACAAGAAAATTGACATTTGTTTCCAACAGATCGAAACTGCCTCCCAAATTTGATTGCCATAATTATTACTGATGTGTTAATACTGATGTTTACATTGATACTGCTTTCCAAATAATGAAGAAAGCCAAAGGAAAATATTAAATGTTACATAAAAATTTACTAAGCAGTTGAAAGAATTGTTTCAAGGGAAAAGGGCCATTTAAAAGAACCATACGTCTAAATGAGCATTCTTTGCACATCTGAATTGTGCAAGGATGATAAAAGCACAATTTAGTCAAGTTAAACTGATTTATAGTAAATGGAATTTTATGTCCACAACTCATGATATATTTTTTTTGCTAAGGTTTGGGATGGGGGGGGGTCTGACATTTCAATTCTAGTATTTTATGTCAAGAAGGTTATCACTATATCAGATCTTGCACTTGAATTGTATAATATGTTTTAAGAAGTAACAACTTGCAAACTAGGCTTGCCCTTCACCGGCTTGGATGATTGGCATATCTCCGATGCTCAACTATTTCATCACAATAGAATGTGTTTGTTAACAAGGAACAACTTGTTAACACTACCCTACAGAATTATTCTGCATCACCCTTATTTTGAATGATTATGTATTCTGCAGTAAACAGCTCTATTCATTATATGCATATAATGAGTGTATGTGTTTTGCTCTCATGCCTGTGAGGAAAACTTGAATTAATCTTCGAGAAATGAGATAAAAATGAGAGAATTACCATGAGTCTGCTGCTACGTACTTCAGGCAGATCAAGGTCGCGATCTGGTGATATTCCTTCATCATCACTATCTCTCTTCTTCCTCTTGTTACGAACACTCTGTATCACACCCTTGTGAAAGTCACAAATGTAAATATGTCTGACCTGTTGAACAAAAAAACAGAAATCAAAATGAACTCAATGAATGTAAATATATTGATCAAGCCAAACTTTCTTCAGCTAAAAGAAATTATGGTTACAAGAAATGCCTTAATTTGCTACTTCAAGTAGCATCTAGTAGCATTTATAATGTGCATTTTTCCAATATTTATCCAGCAGATTCTGACAAGACGGAAATGGACAAAACTGAGCAGGAAAACTGTTTTATAAGTCTAACGAGGTACCGAACTTCAGCAATTACGCTGCAGCAACTGTAACTTGTAAGTAATAAGCTTTGCTTACATTAGACCAATGTACTTATAATGTCATGCCGCGGTTACATGTGCACTTTCTTACAAATGGTACCAGATTAATACCCCCATGATTATTTTTTACAGCCAACATGATTAGACTACACAGATTTGGTTGCAGAAAAACATAAGGAAGCTGTAACAATACCAAGCTTAAAATTAACAGTGCATTTCAATTGTTTAACGTCTGTATAATCATAACTGGGGCCGATTTCACTAACGTTTTGCGATCATCGCTAGGCCCAAATCCATCGCTAAACGGAAAATTCCTACACAAAGTAGCGATCAATTTTCCCTTTTAGCGATGGATTTGGGCCTAGCGATGATCGCAAAGCGTTAGTGAAATCGGCCCCTGCTGTTGCACATGATGCCAATAATATAGAAAATTACAAATTGCAATCCAGGGGCTGATATCTTCGGTAAAGCCCAAATCCATCGCTAAACGGAAAATGGATCGCTAGTTTGCATAGCAATTTCCCGTTTAGCGATGAATTTGGGCTTTAGCGATGATCGCAAAGCGTTAGTGAAATCGCCAATCGGCCTCTGATGTTACTTACACTGTGATCAATATTTAGCTTGAGTTTGCGTTGTTGTACTGTCTTAGCGATGCGTTTACTGTAGCAGGCATTACCCGCTGGTCTAGAACATCTATTTCCATCATCAACAAGGCAACAGATCTGGCCATGTCCAGAGTCCCGACTGTCCTCCTCTGTACTAAATCCATTCATTTTCATCCAGAGATTTCAAACTTTTAATCAATGAAACAATAAAAAAGAATCATCAAACAACCACAAGGAAAACTGACTGAATTTTCAGGTCATTGAAAGGTGAACAAACAAAAAATTGACTGGAGCAACCGAGCAAGATTCGAACAGGCGACCTCCTGAATACCGTACAGGCAATCTACCAAGGGCTTCTGACTGCCAAACGAACAAAGATAATTGAATATTAGGGACACCACCAACGTAGGACTGGATAGCTCAGTTGGTAGAGCCTGTACAGTATTCAGAAGGTTGCCGGTTCGAATCCCGCTCAAGTAATTTTTTCTTTGTTCACCTGTCAATGGAAATTTTTACTGAGAAGTAGGGCCTATCAGCTATAGCACCCAAGTTAGCATACTGGGTCTGAAACAACTTTCAAACCTTCTGAATCTTTTGTTTTGGAATCATTCACCAATTCAGGAAACCGGAAACTGAGACAAAATCCATCAATGATTAAAACACTCTCCTTAATTCGCTTTAGCATGTTTAGGCCCTCAAAAAGAATGTATAGGCATACAATCATTGTCATTACCAGGAAGGAATATTAGGCCCTGCTATTTCTACGAGCCATGCTCTGACATGGTGTCTGACAATCAAGACATGTCTGCTATTGTATTGATCATTTTCATCATTCTTAATCTTGGTTTAAACATCATAAAATGGAGGTCATTGAGATAGATAAATAATTTTAATTATTACTTTTCTCATTAAAATCCAGACAAAAATACCCAAGTCACAAATTACACCATGGCATGGACATATGATGTAGGAAGTTGTATTGTTAAATAACAGTATAGTTATTGTACATGTATGTACATGGCAAGCCTAGCCATGTCAGATTTTACAATCAGTCACACATACCGGTGCTTGGTGTACACAGCAAAATGCTTCCTGCTGAAGCTGCGATCTTGCCGATATCCTGAAATTAGCAAGGAGGTTATTCTTAAATCTTGCTGATTGGTTTTTATTCTACTCGGCAAATACGAGAAGAATATCAAATTCTCAAAGGCAGCTGTGTGAAACAATTACAGCGTAGGCCTACTGTCAATGGCTATTCTGTTGTATATGGTTTGGTTGTGTTTACCCTAGGCCCTATAATGTGCTGTACATGTAGTTTTATGTACGACTATCACGTGTACTAGTCTGCTAGTGCAGTATGCATAAATGCACTGCAAATTTATAGCCGGCCGCCGTGATAATGCACTGCCATGCCATCCGTCGTATACAACAATCCCTCAAAATACAGCTGCAGTACTACATGTACTTGCTATTGCTGCACGCACGTACACTGCAAGCATGCAAGAGGTTAGGGGACTGACTATTGACATGATGAATACAACCCACAGCGCTAGCGTGATCGTGTACAGTTCACGTATAGCATGCAGCTATAGCAAACCATTCAAGCCCCATGCATTGACTGTCTGCAAAGACTGCTTATAATATTAAATGCACATAACGCGTAACGCATGGCATGGCGTACATGAACATGTGGGGTCTAGCCTGTGCATATGCATATCGCATGCGTTGTACGTGTATTACTATACATACAATACACGTACGTATGGTGCCATGCCTGTAATGCATAAACAACTTCCGGACCTTGAGCTTTATTTTTATATGCGGTGACGTCAGAAAAAATGGACCAATCATTTGAAATGTTACTGAGTGCATTCTGATTTGTAATTAATACCAATTTTTGTTATTTCCTATTAATAAACTCACCAGTTTTGTGTATGCTGTTTAAGAGTCGAGGTTTTGTTACTCCTAATTTACCATTCATGTCACTTGTGAAAAAAATATTGAACAAAAACGATACAAATTCTTTTGCAGACGAATCATCTGCTTAACTTATTTGCATATGTAATTTGCCGCTAAATCTATCACATGACCGATGAGGTATGCGCTATGCTGCACAGACCACATGGGCTCAATAATGGGTTTTCATTGGATGAATCTTCGCTCCAACTTCGAAGTGACCAATCAGAGCCAAGCATTCCGTACCTTGGGCTTGTGCAGTCCTTTGCATAAGTAGCGTGGGTATAGGGAAACTGTACAGGCTGCCAGCTGCGTTGTGCATTGATTGTATACGTTGATGCATCTAACGCACGTATTGTAATAGCGTCTCCATATATCGCTGCACAAATTATCCTCCGAAGAAGCTTGGACAGGGTGAGTAAAATTTCATTTTGTTGGTCTCAAATTCCACCAAAAGTTCAAAAAATGTCTTACTGCACTAGACCAATACATGTTCTACTAATTGCACTAGTTTTTGATGGTACAAACAATTTTAAAATGGATGCATATGAGGTCATAAACTAAGGCAGTGAGTTGTTTTTTCGCCGGAGTCGTTGTTGAAAACACCATGATATTCCCATTGTCGCAACCGTTAGAATTTTTATGTCCACAATCCGAAGCAGAAATACCCGAAAATTTTCGAACGCATTTGTCAACTTCTCTGAATTTAAATGTTAGGCTGGGGTTTGGCTTGTAAGAAATGCATGTGAAAAATTTGCACAGTTTTCAGAAAGCTGAATTTGAGTTACGGCCGTTTGTTTGTGATGACCCCTTTTATTCCGCTTACCCTGACGCCATGCTAGTGTACAAATCGACCATATTTTTCACCACGAAAAACTCCCGTACTGCTCAATGTACACTCCACTTTTGGTACACAAACCTATGGGACGTTTCTGAAAATGTTTCAATCTTCAACATAAAAGTATGATTTTTCGATTTATCACAATATAAGCCTCCAAAGTGATATTTGAAGGGTACTTTCATTCATGAAAAGGAATGAGGTGTTTTTGGGTGTCGTTTTTCGGGCTTTGTTTGACCTCGATTTATCTGCCATTTTGTAGCGTTGCCCCACTACAACTCCATGCCTACATCGCTGTATATCTTCCCCATACTCAACACTTTCATGTACAAACCCAATAGGATAAGTACTAAATTGATCCTCAACCCAGCGCGGACACTTTAATCGTATATTTAGGACCAAAACTCTTTTCGAAAGTGTGATTTGGCGATGTTTTGGGACACGTTCGAATTCAGTTTTGTAGCGGGTGGGGTCGCTGAGAGATTTCCTCCATGTTTTTTCGACGTCAAAAATGCAAAGTCTGCGCTGAGGGGACAACATGCTTTGCATGTCGCTAGGCTTATGGTAGGCCACACGTGTTCGGATACAACCCATTGCTTGTCACAATGACAACACACATCCACCAGTGGCATTGAAGGGCTAATTTACGATGGATATTTGTGATTTTGTTATATTGTTGGAAGGATTTAGGGTCTGTTTTTTGGCGTGGCTGCCGTATGTAGTGCAGTGTCTGTGCACGTGTCTCATTTGCATAAATTGTGGAGTGGTGGTTCAGCTTTATTGGCTTTATCCATTGTCAGTTTTTCAAAAGATATTGATCAATAGTTTCTATAGTGGTGTGGGTTTGGGGATTTTAACTTCCAATAACAAATTTGGACTACTCAGTGTTTAGTACTTTTGTTCATTTTCTTAGTTTTATTTGTTGTCTTTTTCACATTGTGAGTCATCAATGTTCTAAATGAGTGGTACTAACCTTGCACTATTTGTGGTGAATTATTATTTTGAAAGCACTTCTAAGTAATTCACGGGTTGCTGTTAAATAATCAGAATTATTAAACTGTTTCAATAATTAAGTGACTTTTTTTAGATTTAATTATGTCATGATCAAACTCCAGATAAGTGGTTACAGTTTTGACATTTGTGCCAGATAACGCACTGTTGCTCATGGGAAAATGAATTTTTTAATTTTTTTTTATAAAGTTCACAACCAAAAATACAATGTATCAAAAATGCTTTGGTCTGAATGATGCATGTTGGTTAATTTAGAATTAATTTATTGAAATGGTTTTATTGTTGAAATGTCTTTAGCCCTTCAATCCATGGTCCTTGACTACATCCACATGAATACGTAACATGTTTTTTGAGAACCGCGTTGATAGAGCCCTGGTGAGCTGTGTTACATTTTGGACAATCAATGGTTGATTTGTTTGTGCAAGTTAAGCATAAGGAGCGCAATACCGAATGACTGTTACATCCTGTGGTATGGTCAGCACAATTCCTGCTGGACGGACCTGAAACCAAAGTAGGATGGCAACACTGGCTGAAACTGTAACCACTTTATTTTCATTATTTTAAATCATCACACAAATGACAAAGGTCAAGTAAAAAATATAAAATCTATTAAACCAGGCCTAGAATTGTTCTTTTAAGGCAAACATGTCTGCTTTACTACTTTATTCTAAAAGATACTTCCAGGGATATCAGAAACAGAACAGTAGGCTGTGTGTTCTGTTTCCGTTTTTAACTTGGCAGTTTCAAAAAGAAATTAAACAATTTCAAATTTTGAAGATATTTGCTGTATAATTTACTGAAAATCTATTTCAGCGTTTAAAGAATGTATGTCATTCAAAGGTTTTCTGAATGGTTATCCCGAATCCCCCTGATAGCATCAATATTTTTTGGTCAAGCACTCTGCTGATTGCAACAGGATCTCACAATTTGATCCCAATGGTGCACATGTTACAACCTGTTGCATTGAATAAGAGTAAAAAGTACATGTGATAACGCACCATATTTCTGGTAGCAATTTTCATTTAATCATGTTTGTTTATTGCACCGGCTTTATAAATTAACCTAATTAAATGTAGTTGTGAAGTTAACACATCATGTCCACACCATTTCAGAACATGATGGTAACAAGACATTGATATGTGTGCACATGAACGCACCTGTATTAACACATAGGACATTTATAGCATATTTGTATTCACTCTATCACTTTTCCATACTAATCTTTTAATTAAAGCAATATCTCAGGATAACCTAATTTCATTCGAAGGTTTATTAATTCGGTATTTCTTTTCTTTTTTCAAAGTTATTTTTGTACCCTTTCATATTGGTGTGTACTATGTATTTGTTAGTATTAATCATGAGACTGATTTCTTTTCTTGTCTCTACAGATTCTTTGGATTTTTACGACTACCTGAAAATTCGCAATGGTGAAGAAAGATCCAAACAAGCCCAAGGGTCGCATGTCATCCTATGCTTTCTTTGTGAAGTTTTGTCGGGAAGAGGTGAAAGACCAGACTGTGAACTTTGCAGAGTTTTCCAAGAGTTGTTCGGAGAGATGGAGGGTAAATTTTTTTTATTATTATACGCTTTCTGTGTTTTCACACAGTTCCTTAATTTGCACAGTTTCCCAAATGTCTAAGACCAGAAGAAATAAATGACTGTTGTGTATGACCTTGACTTTTTTGTGCCTTAGCATGAACATTTTGTCATGGAGGATATTTCAAACTTGTGCATGAATATTTTCTTATGTAGATGCTGGTATCTGGCTTTGTATTTATTTGATGTATGGATTTGTTTGTGCAGCATATGAATGATGGAGAGAGGAAGAGCTTTCATGACTGTGCTGATCGTGACAAGATGAGGTACGAGAGAGAGATGACTCGTTATGTTCCACCCAAGGGCATGAAGAAGAAGGGACGCAGAAAGAAGAAGGACCCAAATGCACCCAAACGTAATCTGTAAGTGTCCATTTATTAATCCGTTTAATTCATTAAGTCATCCTCATTTCAAAACTGTAGGTGCGAGTTAATACTTCAGATATTACTATTATAGAAAAGATGATAGAAATTGAAAGTTAGGTTTCCTCTTTCATCATTTCTTGTTTTCAGGTCAGCATTTTTCCTGTACAGCAACGACGAACGTCCCAAGATCAAAGCCGTGAATCCAAGTCTGGGTATTGGTGAGATTGCAAAAATCTTGTCAAAACAGTGGAAGGTTATCACTCCTAACTCGAAGGCCAAGTACGACAAGGCAGCCATTATGGATAAGGAAAGATACGTCAATGTAAGTATTGCCTTAGATCTTTTGCTTTCCCACAAAGGTTCTTTGAATTTCACAATTGCATCCTCCTTGGAAATCAACAAATAGTTGGCTATGGTGTCAGTTATCTAGCCCCCCCGAATCAAACAAGAGACTTGTGACTGTTAAGGCTTATAAAAAGTTTGTGTTACATATGTTAAGAAGTGTTTCTGCAGTGCATTTTTTGAAGGCAATTCTTTCTGTGCATTCATGTGGAGGTCGTAGCAGTTGAAGTAACCTTGTGAACACACACCTGAGACCGCTATGAGTGGGACATTGAAATTTTTCTTGCATATAAGTAATGATATTCCTATTGAACATAACATTTGGGATTATCATTGAAACTTGATTAGCCTTTGCCCTGGTAATAAGTTTGGATCGGACTTAATGATGATATTGAAATGTGTTTTAATTTGCAGGCCATGAAGGAATACAAGGAGTCTTGCAAGAAGCCCAAGTCCTCATCTTCTTCCTCATCATCTTCATCAAGCTCCAGCTCAAGTAGCTCAAGCTCCAGTGATGAAGAGTAAAGCAACGGATGCCGCAAGGAGGGAGACAAAACACTGAACATGTGTCAACAATAGAATCCCCCATTTTATTGTGGTTTTTTAAGTGATAATTGAAAAAAAAAATCTAGTTGGTTATGTTATTGTCCCAGTCCTTAAGTATTCGGTTAAACCAGTTAATTGGTGTTGGAGTAAGCAGATAAATAAAATACCACATGTAGGGACCATCGAACAACCGAATATTGAAATATCTTGTAATTACCCCTTAAAAAGTACCTCTATCTAAATCTTGATGTCATTTTAAATTTGTTAGCATATGCCATGGTAGCATTCTTCTTAAGTCTGTAAAAAATGTGTTTTGGAGTTGACTTTTGTGTATTTAAAAGCACCAGCATTGTGCGCCATACAAAGCCACAGACAAATCAGTAGTGTTTATCCTATTTGTACTGTTTACTGTTTTTAGCTGCTTCCCTTGTCTAGATTGATTCATTTTAAGTTAATTGGAAATCTTTCACAGAGTATTTTTTTGTATCATACCTTTTGAACTTTTGTTTTTGTAGTAAATAGTTAAAGTTTTCAGTTTTGAGTCATCTTCAAGATTTCCATTATCTTATGTTATGTATATGTTACTCATTCAGGGTGGTAAATCATCTCCATGGAGATGTATAGTCCATTTTCCTTATTGTCTGACTGGGAACCCAATTATTTACATCCAGTGGAAACAATCGATTGAGCCATTTTTTTTCTCATTCTAGCACTTAATGGTTGGCTGTGTAAGGAGTGTGATAGAAATGAATCATAAAAGTAAGATATTGATCTGCCATTTATACCTCTTTGTTGTACATGTATTGCAGACTTAAAAACAGTTATATTACAAATTTGAAGCTAAGTTTTACCCTTATTACTTACTAGTAAGAGTTGAAAATATTCACTAGACTAGACTATCAAGTACATGTACTGTACATCTAATATTCAGAGTTGATTCATAGATTTCCTATAATCAATATACTATCTATTCTTTGATAAACAACATTGGCAAACAATTAATTTAAATGAGACTTTGCTAAGATGTTTAAGTTGGCTGGAAATTACAGATCATAAAAACAAATGCCATGGATAAGTTTGCATGCATTATCCAATTTGAAAGCTCACATGTAAAATACAGTAATAGACAAAGTCCAGAAAAATGAATGACCTTTTCAGTGTACATGTACATCCTTAAACAAAACCCATGTGCTACCAAAACCGTTAAAGTAACACATTTTGACAGTTTGATTCTCGTAGTTGTAAATTTATCATGGCTTTTAATGTTGAGCAGGTAGAAAGTATGGTTGATTGTTGTTTATGAACCCAATTTTGTATGTTATTAGCGCTGAACCACTCCACAAAACCTACCACTGTATAAAGTTTCATCCAGTATGAAAGGGCCACCTTGGTATTCTGCCATGAACAAATCCATGATGTATCAAACATGAACTACTTGCTCTGTCAATTGTACATCCCATAGGGCTTGGCAATCCTCTAAATGTGCTAAGAAAAGTAACATTGCTGATACTGTGAAATAACATCATTTCGCTGAACACACAGTTGAGTTTAGTGTTACACTAGTAATTGTGATGACAGAAACATTGAGCTAGCGGTTTGTTATTCCCAGTTAACTTGACAGTTCAAATGCTGTGTGATATTGGAGATAGCCTTATTCATCATTTTGAATGTTCTGTAATGATATTGGAAATTAAAACTTTTTTTATGGAAGTGAATGAACATTGTATTCTTCTGTTTGATTTGCCAGTGTGAAAAACATTTCAATTCAAGTTTCCTATCACTACTTTGTGGATTTTGTATTGTATTACTAAATTCCATTTTCCATCACCGAAAGAAATCATTGAATTCAGTATACATGTACATGTACTGTATATGAAAGTTATGTTTTCTGCAAAGGGTTGATTTTTAAAACAAAACAGAAAATGTGAAGTCATCAAGGCCTCTAATTGGTGGCTATTATCTGGGGCCATCCCACAGACCCAAACTAGCCTTTCGTCTTCCAATGTACATGTTACAGTTGACTGAATAGATCCATAGGCAAGAGATTAGTATTATAATTCCCTGTCCATCCACTAACCATTGAGTTTTGCCTCATATTACATGTACATGTACTTGTATCCTAGACTAATGAAAATTAATTAATCGCATTAATTAATGTACAGTATTCAAGCTGTCGCAACTGTTTATCAAGTAACTGGTCTACTGTTTGCCTGTTGCACTGAATTTGAAAGGGTCAGAAATCCTGGATCATCCTTGCATTCACCCTGTTTTGATGATGTCAAGTACCATGGCTGTCTGGCTTCCACGTAGAAGGCCTCTTATTAAAGCTTTGCCCACACAAACATCATTTTTTAAATTTGTGCTGCCCATCTCTGCCAATAACAAACTTCTTTACCTGCAAAATGTCTTTCATGAACTGCATTGTCCAGTGTTGTGCAGAGAGGCCACTTCGCGTTTTAGCCTGAATTCAGGGTTTTTTTGTCAGCAAATTTGACAAATTTGTACTGTAGTAATTGATTGCAAACACATTTTGTGAAAGAGGGTAAGGGTAGTTACAGGTTTTTTCATAAATTCTGGTGACATCTCTGGTAGTGCCAATTTGAAATGCTGTATTTATCCAAAGAGTCATAACCAATGGCCAAAATTATTTTTGATCTTTTAAAGATCAAAAATAAAAGAGAAAGATTTAAGAAATACTTTGCCCGTTTTTCACTGTCTTCTCAAAAAGTGGGCACCGTATGAGAATGAAATTTTCACAGATGACTGTTACTGTATCTTCCTTGATGTTTTTTTGGCCATGAATCTGTATTTCTTTGACAAAAACCAAAGTATGATATTACCTTTAATAAAAGTGTCTGTGCATGATCTGTGCATTTAGTATTAAATGAACTTGTAGAAATCAATTGATTAAATGACATGTTTTTTATTCTTTGCTCCTTCCTGCAGAAATTTGAGAGTTCAACATGGTCAGGAAAGATCCCAACAAACCCAAAGGGCGCATGTCCTCATATGCCTTCTTTGTACAGTTCTGCCGTGAAGAGCACAAGGAACGTAACCCTGGCCAATCTGTCAACTTCACCCAGTTCTCCAAGAAGTGCTCTGAGAGATGGAAGGTGGGGGTCCATCTATTCCTTACATGTTTGGAAGAATGAACATAAAATTCACTTGTACACATTTTGACCATGAGAGAATTAACGACTGGGGCCGATTTCACGAAGCACTAAGATTGATCTTTAATGTGAATTCATCTTTATTGCTAAGCAATATGTGATGTCACAATACAAATCACTATGGTGATACTGAACAAATTATCTTAAGATTAATGTTAAGTGCTTTATGAAATCCAGCCATGTACATATAGCTACACATGTATAAATCTCTGTCGTGAAACCATTCGCTAAATGTACATGTACACATTTAAAAAATACAAAAGTATTCTACTCCATGTTGTCTTTGCCAAGATTTAGTACGAGCAACTTGCAATGAATTGAATACATGAACATGATATCACTACAGTACCTTTATTTTATCAGAGATAGTAGGGAGGAATATGAAGTTATGACCAAAGGTGGTTGAATTCAAGAAGGGCGTGTGCAGTTTTGTAAATTTTGAGATTGATCACAAGATTGATGTCAAAAGAAAAAATTAAGGGTTACAGATACAAACATTCCTTGTTTCGCTTCTACGCAGGCAGGGAATTGTTCCTCACATAAGCTGATATCCTCTTATTTCACTTCATTCTTTAATACAGAGATGCCATTTTTAAGATTTTAGCCTGAATTCAGGATATTCTCTGAAATTTGACAAATACATACATGCTGTACTTGATTTCGTCTGAAACATTCAGAAAACACATTTTTTTGAAAGGGATTAAGGGAAGTTTCAGTTTTTTCTAGGTCGGCAAGGTAAAGATGTTTCAGGTTTTTTCATGAAATTCTGGTGGCATCTCTGCTCTTGCCATTGAAAAGAGAAAAACACTGTATAAATTATGGTTAAATTGGGAATTTCCTCGATTTGTTCAAGTCCAAGTGCATGACTGTTGTATCTCTGTGTATTTTACAGACTATGGGAGATGGAGAGAAGAAGAGATTTCTAGAGTGTGCGGACCACGACAAGCTTCGTTATGAGAGAGAGATGTCTCGTTACGTACCACCCAAGGGCACCAAGAAGAGAGGTCGTAGAAAGAGAAAGGATCCCAATGCTCCTAAGCGCAACTTGTAAGTCAGATTTCATACATAGTGCTGAAGAAGACATGTCTTCAGTATTTAATCAGAGATTCATCCAAAAAACGCTATGCCGTGAATCCAGGTGCTAATTTCATGGAGCTGCTAAGCACAAAAATTTGCTTAGCACATAAATGTCTTGCCCAAACCACCGTTCAAAATTTCCTTTGATATTCATGGTCAGTGAACAACAGCCAAAGAACTATCACAAGTGATACACAACACATAAAAATTTGGTTGTTAACCCTGTTTTTATCAAGACAGAAATGCTTAGAGATTGCTCATGCTTAGCAAATTTTCATGCCAAGCAGCACCGCGAAATTGGCACCAGGTGGGTTCGCGTCAAACATCACACAAACCTCTTTTTCTCCCCAACAGCAGTATTTCTGCCGACACGACAGGCTAAGCAAAACTTAGCATGATGTCTTTTTTTCCGACATTTAACACATGCCAAAACACGGTTGGAGTTGGAAAGGGGGGGGGGTGTCGAGGGGGCTGCAGCACCTCTAACTTTTAAGATGGGGTTACTGAAACATGCTACGGCATCCCCTGGGAGCACACCATGTCATGAGAATCGTCCTTAAATTTCATCTAAAAAAAAAACCCAATATATTATTAACTACATCCTTCACAATTCAGCCCCCTAGCTACGAGTAAGGATGATTAGCCCAAATTATAATAACAAAGTATGCAAAAGCCTGTAATATGAAAATATTGTGTTGTTTTCCTGTGGACAGGTCTGCATTTTTCCTGTACAGCAACGATGAACGATCTAAAGTCAAGGCCGTGCACCCTGAATGGGGTATTGGTAAGATAGCCCAAGTGCTGGCTGAACAATGGAGGAATGTTTCTGCATCTCAACGTGCCAAGTATGATAAGGCTGCTGTACAAGATAAGGAGAGATATGCCAAGGTAGGCATGGTCGTGGTAATCCTATGTCTAAGGTTTATTGTTTGATCTCTGTGAAGTGTTTTACACTGAATGAATCCCTTTCATAGCTCTGCTGCTCATTTCCTGCATGTATATACACTGCTCCCTCATACTATTAGGACATAAAATTACCCTCCGTGGCTGAAACTTGTGGCAAATAAAAGGAAAAAAGGAATACATGTAGTGAGTTTGGGCTTCCTTGCACAGCGCCTCTGTTTGATTCTACCTGAGCCAGTAGTGTGAAAACTCAAGTCTGACTCATCTTTCAGTGCCTCAACATGCAGTCTGCAGTGATTCAGTTTGACTTATTTCATTTCTAGCAGATGACAACTGAACGTGTCATGTATCTGTTTCTCCTATAGACAAGTGGCTAGTTTTCGGAGTAGGTAGAGAAAGCAGTCCAGATCGATTGTTACTTGTTGAGAAATGAGATGGTTATTGGATGAAACTCACCCATCCACAGTACCAACCTTCAGTGCAAAATATATTTGTTTATTTCTAATCAATTTCTTGTTTGTGTTTGATTTCAGGCGATGGCTGAGTACAAGTCAAAGGGACTTCACAAGAAGAAATCTTCCTCCAGTTCATCTTCTTCCTCTTCATCTAGCTCCAGCTCAAGCAGCTCTAGTTCCAGTGATGAGGAGTAAGAAGCAGCTGCCATCCACCGATTAGGTTTACTTTCTTGTCTGCTGATTAGAGCCGTCTTCAGCTTGTGCCTCATCAAGTCCCAAATTGTATTCTTAGTGAGATTCAGGATTTACTACATCAGTAGGAGTTCGTACAGGATATGACAACTGCAAAACCTATGGGCTTTGAAAGCTTCAATCTTACAACTAGGTTTCATGTCATATAACAAACTAGAACTATATTCATTCCAAAATTCACACTCAGTTGCTGAAGTTTGAAACTTTGGAAATCTTATAATATGTTTTTTATCAAAGGAAAGTGTGAATTCAGTACATCATGAATGCTGGATACAGATATGATATATGGTATGCAAGATTTAGATAGGATGACCCACAAACTGAGTAGGTTTCCCTGTATGTGAAGTCAATTCTTCTTTCCTCATTTTACCATGGGCTTTATTGAGACTTTTTGAGTGATTCCAGTCAATGATTTTATCTGTAGATGGTACAGAACTACTATAGTAATCGGCATACAAGAAAGTGAATCTTAGTAGATGTAAGAAATCTACAACCTACATTCAAATCTGACTTGTGAAAGAACAAGTAGGAAGCCTAGATCATAATCATCATCTGTGAAGACTTGATTGCACTAACTAAACATTTCCCTCCTTGTTTAAATGAACGGTTTTTGCAGTGCTGCTGTTTTGACTATATTTTATTATTTGTGTTCAAGCTGTATGAGTTATTTAGCTGCTTGTAGATTCACTTTGTGAAGCTAATTAATGTAAAGGATGATTAAGTGGACCAACTGTTCAAATATTGCGGGGGAATAAGATGACATCTAGCTTAAAAAGCACGTTTTGAAATGATAATGTTTGACGCGTTTTTAGACAAATATCTTTTTTATATTTTTGCTTTGTATTATTTTAAATCCGTAAATGCATGTAAAATTGCTTTTGAGTTACTCCATGCTGTTTGGGTACCTACACCTTTTGGAATGATTATTACATGACATGTATGTAAGAGGCAAATTGGTTCAAGGTGGGCATAGGTCCCAATTCTACCTCATAATGAAACAAAGACACATCATCTTAATACTCTACCATTCTTTGCTTCCAGAAAACTTCAAAGATGTTTTGATGCGGTAATCACTCTTGCACATTGTATTGCAGCTTTTCTATTCACTTTAGGAGTATTTTACACTTGATTTAAATCCTGAGAGTTGTGTAGTTTTAAAGCAGTGCAGACACTATCATGACTATACATCTATGAACAGTGTCCTGTGTGTTAGCTATAACATTTGTGCAGTCCAGTGTAAAGGCTACATACTTTAATACATGGTGCTTAGTGTTGATGTTGATGTTTTCCAATAGAAAAAAGCTGCCTGTTAATTCAGTTGTGGAGATCATGATGTGTTTCTAGCTGTTGAACAAATATCAAATGGATAAACCTCAAGTTTTCAGTAAGCATAAAGACCATAAACGCCATCATGCTGGTAATTTGTTATCATACTGATTTCTAAATTGGAAGCTTATAGTTGAAACATTGTGAATCAAGGATCATACTTCAATTGAAAGGCTGCAATTACCCCTCATTTCAATTCCACTGGACTTAATATGCGCTATTTTAATTACATATGAACATTATTCAAAGTGAAACCATTGCCACATGTACATGCTTTTTTTTTTATTTAGATGCACCTTGTTATGTAGATGTTTTTTTTTACAATTACCATAAGCTCATTAATTCTATTGTGCTGTGTGCAACATGTATATTGCATGCATATTTCTCCACCTTTTTTAGAACGTGTGTATTCGATTTTGTTGTGGTTCAATTGAGAATGTATGTACTTAGATTTCTTTGCAAACTGCTGTGATTGAAGAATTGTTTTGGTTTTGCAGAAGTAGTTATACATTACATGTAGTTAAATCTAATTGCATATAGTAATGGGAGGGGTTCCAATTTAACTTTCAAGTTTTAAGGTACACGCCGGCCTTGTTGCACTATTTTTGGCGCCAATGCATGCCTTTATCATGACTGGAAAGGTCTTCCAAAAGTAGAATAGAACATTCCACACAAATAAACAGTAAAATTTAGCCGTTTACGTGATAATTACGAAAAGAAAGGAAGTCACGTGATTTCCTGACCGCCAACTCGCAATCATTGCGCCAACTCGCAAACATTGCGCCAACTCGCAAACATTGTGCCAACTCGCAAACATTGTGCCAACTCGAAAACTTTGAGTAAACTCAAAAACATTGCATCAACTAAAAAACATTGCGTTAACTCCGAAACATTTTGTGGATAATTTTGAAAAGCCTATTATTTTTTCAACAGATTTGTTTTGTTGTTTTGCCAATGATTTTTGCATCGTGAATAGCTTGAACGTACGTCGCGTTCCTGGAATTCTCATACGGCAGCTGCAACATTTAGTCACAGCTAAGAGTACCAGTCTAAAACCATTGGTGTGCCACATCCTTCTAACACTTGTTACGGCTGGAAATGCGTATACGCTAACCTTTGACCTTATTTTGATTTCCGTTAATTAACCCTAATTAAACGACTTATTTCTGATTTTTTTTTTTTCACGACAACCTTCATCAAATGTTCTAGAAATATTGTGTTATACTCTGTATTCTTCATTTTTGGGACTTTGAAGCTGGCGTGTACCTTTAAGGCCCATGTCGCATTTACTGGCAATCTTTTTGAATGTTTTCCTATTGGTTACTATGTTGTTGGTTGCCTGTAAGTTACCTGTGAAAGTTGCCTCATGTGAAATAGCCCTTGAATTATCTTCAGCTATATTTGTGTCGATTTTACCAATATAATGACATAAGGTTGATGTGTAATTTATCAAGTAACTTTTTAATTTCCGCGCACTTGTTTTCTGTTTGTTTGGGGTTTTTCCGAGATGCATTATTTTTCAGCTGTCATTTTCTTGTGTTTCATGGTAGTGTTGTAATAAGATATTTTATCACATCATTACAATTAGGTCATATGAAAAGGTTATATAATACTATCATTTGGAATTTACATACATCAACAGCAATTCATGCAATACAGTCTCCACTTATTGCATATGTGCATTCTTCTAAGAGCATTGGTACAAACAAACCTAATGCATTGTCATGATAATTTGTGGTCTTGGTGATATCAAGCAACATTCTTGTAAATGACTTGAAGATGTTTACAATATCCGTCAAGAAACATGAATGTGAATTGAAATAGAAACAACTACAGGGATAGGACATGTACTTTACATAGTGTATGTATTTGTGTCTTACATGATCATCTACTTCTTGGTATGAGTATCCTCCAGTACATTACACACTATGTGTTTTAAATGAAGGTTTGTGGAGAGAAAATGCAAACGGGATGGAGATGTTGAATTTGTTGCTTCCAAATATAAAATTCACTCATCTTACCTTAAAATTCCATGAAGAAATGCCAGAATTTGACTGCAAAGCAAATGACCTGGATCTGAAGTTGACCTAGTTGTCATTCTAAACGACAGTTTACTGTAGTTATACATTTCTTGTTCACTTGTAAGTATACATTATAACATAATCTTTGAGTGAGGAGATTTTCTGGCACTTTTAATCATATCAAATCACAGATGCAGATAAACTGTTGTTGTACTTGAAATCTGCTTATTAATGTCTGCCAAGATTACTAATTGTAGGAAATTGTATTAAGCACTTTGCATATAAGTTGTTGATTGCTTTACATGTAGTGTTGAGATGCATCGTGAATATACCATTGTTTAACTATGGATAAATATCTCTATAAGTATTGCATTGTATTATGTGAATGAATGTAAACTAGATTTAACGTAGTACACAAGTAGTATGCATATCCACTTACAAGTGACATTGTTTAAGTCTGTAATTCAATGTATATTGTTTTTCTCTGAAATAGCAGTAGAAAAAAAGATTAATTGGCATCAGCATTCTATCCTTAAAAAAATGTTAACTGAAAAATGACAACCATATTGCAAGTATTTCATCAGATTTAAAAAAAAGTATAGTTAATTAAAATTAATTGCCAAATGATATTGACTTGAAAACAACTCTTTCTTGCAAACCCATCTATTTAGCACTTGTTGCTGTTTTAAGACAAATTTATGGTACCCAGTGTAATTTCTTTCGCGAGTTTGTAGGTTTTTCAGTTAAAAAATTAAAGCTTTCATTTTAATCGTCCAAAAATGTCTTTGTCCAGAATGTTTGTTATTATTATTTCTTTTTTCTTAAAATATTCCAAATATAACTATGCCAGTAGTTTATGTTAACAGAATGCTGGTTGGTATATTAATCGTTATAAAAATGTGCTTTGTGTAATGTTGGATTTACTTCACTTAACTGAACATTTAGTTGTTATGATAACAAACTAAACATGACTTTGCGCTGAATTTTATTGGTTACATGTACATGTTCGTAATCAATGTTTCTGATGTTATGTGAAAATGTTTTAAAATTTGAAAGCATTTTCAAACATAAGCAATGCATCTTCACAGAATACTGTTTATCTGTGATAAAAACAGGTGATCAGAGTAAGGAGGGCTTTTAATTGTTATCCAAGGAGGATCCTTGTCAACAAAAGAGAAACATGATCAGACCTCCGATCATTTTATGTCCATGTTACAGTTTGTAGCAGTTGATGACTTGTAAATCCTGTTTTTGCTTTTGACATGGGAAATCATCAGATGTATTGCTTCATGTTTGAGTGAAAGGGCTGGGAAAGCAAAAACTCTCACGCCCAAACAAATTTTAAAAGGTGACTTGTTATGTATAAGAAAAACCGAAATAAGCACTTCTATTTACACTTTGGATGCACTTTGATTTGGTGATTGAAAGGCTGGGCTAACCATTTTTTGTAATCAATTGTTTTTAAATCAATTGTTATGTATCCTTTAATTGCAAAAGCATAAAGAGCAATTTCAGATTTCAATCTAGTTTTACTGTCAGATGAGCAGAAAAACCAGGTAATGAATAGCTACAAAACATTCTGATTTTAGAATATTTATTTTAATTGGTCATGAAATAAGGTGAGTGCCCTGTATTCATTGTACAAGTTACGTTATTAGTGAGTTGTTTTACTGATAACTTTCTATTATAGCATATCACCTTGAAGGTGTTTATCAAATGAAAGCTCCATGGCCTCAGGATGTCAAGTCAAGCCAAGTGATTATACAAGTACGTACCCATCATACCAATTAAGTGCTCATCAAGTCTTACTTCTTATTAGGGGACATTTCGGGAAACAACAAACTTGGGAATGAAGATGCTTTAACACTTGCATATTGTGTACTGGAGATCAATTTATGTTTATTCCAGTGATTTGACATACCAATGTATTTCTCTCCATTAATGATGGTGCTTCTGAATTATTTGGCGACGGCTTGAACTCGCACACACGTCAATGATAGTGGCTTCAGCCACTGTCCATAACTTGTGTGTAATTGTTTAGCCATAGCCAGATCATTTTGACACCATCTCAGATGTGTAGTTACCTTGTGCTACCATGCATTGTGTCAACTTTACATTTGTATTTATATAAATGATGATATGATGTATTACGACAACATTCTGTCTAGCGATTGGATGATAACAGACTGCATGGTGTGCAGCATTTATAGTTGAATGCTTTGCAAGAAACCTGTCGCAGCAATCAAATCCATATATTTTTAAAGTTAATATAGGTTTTCCTGGTCATTTTTCGGCAAAAAATCTCGTTTCAGTTTAAAAGTCCATTCAAATTAAACAGCATTCAAATTTGCAATGGCTTTTGGCAACGTACTAAATTGAATGCCGATTTTGCATGACTAAACTGAACAACTGTTGAACTTAATTAATCCAATTAATGCTGGTGGTATCAACTGAGCAGGCAAAATCAAGTGAGCACGAATGAGTGGAAATGAAATTGGCTGCTCATTTGCCGAAAATGACCAGGAAAACCTATAGTTAATTTTAGCTGTTGACAGTGCAGAAGTTTTGGTGGTTAACATGTCCACCTCTCTCATGGTTGTGTCAGATTTGAGGCCTAAGATGACAAATATGACAGCATAGGAACCTCGTCAGTGTCTAAGCATAATGATGGAAGAGTTAAAAGCAGAACTTTGAAAGTGTCTTTGCAGCTTGGAAACATGGTTCTGGGTTCCAATCCTACCACAAGTCCTTCACTAAGTCATGCCCACCCTTCATTGGTACGGTCTAATAATTATGCAAATCATTCTAGAGTACCACCCACTGAATGCAGTCAATATTTGTTTACTCATTCGAATATTCCTCTCATGAGGTCAATATTTAAATGAAGACATAATATTCAAAATAAAGCCATTTTCACAAGGCAAAAGTCCACCTCAAAACCCACACCACCATACTGACCCCAAGATACTTATCACTTATTTTTCTTTCCCTTTCGTTTTGTCTTTTTCTTTGCAGGTTGCCCTGATGTGGTTGTACTACTGGAATGCGATGATGACTTGATTGCAACTGATAGATCCAGGTCGGCACTAGGATTGTCAGGTGTTCTGAAAAATGAAATATAAAACATGTTAAATCAGCATTCTTTAACCATAACCCACCTACATTCCACAATTTACCACATGGTTTTTCCTGTGGTAAGTGTGGTATCCTGCATACCACAATACACCACAGTGTGGATTGAGTGGCAATGTGCGATTTATGATCCAGTTCCCAAGTGGAAACTGTGGTACTGTGTGGTAAGCAGCTCTTGTCTTGTGTGGTAGGTTTAGGATTAGGGCTACGTAAATGGCTCCAGGGGTCGATTTCACCGTGACAAAAGCCTACGATCGATCGTTACTTGAGATATGAAGGAAAATCCATCGTATATCCTTCAACTTCTACGTGGGGCTGCAATGCATCATAAGTCCTACGATTGATAGTAAATTACGAAAAATTAAGGTGAAATCGACCCCAGCTGGCCCAACGTTTCATACAATGTGTTCTGATCATCATCAGGAGGCCAATTTCATAGAGCTCCTTAAGCAAAAAATTTGCTTAAGCGTGAAAAGTCTTCCTTGAACAAACAGGATTACCAACGAATTTTCCATGTGATGTTTACTGCTTTTGACTTGCATTCAGTCATGATTGTTTGCTGAGCATGACACTCACAAGGAGTTTGGCTGCCATACTGATTTTACTAAATTGGTGCTTAAAAGCAAAATTTGGTGCTTAAGCAGCTCTGTAAAACTGGCCCCTGGAGAGGAGACCACAAACCTCCCCTGTTACTACCTTCACTATGCAAAACCTTCAAATCTTAGTCAAGTCAATACACGTATACCAACATGATTGTACAAGCAGGCGAATCTGTTTAGACTCTTGAGTCAATGCCTTATGTTTGGATGTCATTTTGTGTATTCCTACCTTGTCTTATGTGAAGTCATGTCAGCCTCATTCAGTGTAACAGTTTCCTCTTCTTCGCTATCACTACCATTCTCAGCTTCTACCAAGAGAAGAGAAAATATTGAAATGAAATAAAATATACTCATTCATTAGAACCATCATTCAGAAATCTTCAATGATAATGAAAAATGCACAGCTATTGGCCTTTACGAAATAACTCATTTGTATTAACAATGGTCACAAAAGTACAGTACAGGATTGATAACATACCCAAACAGAAATGTTCATGTTGGATTAGACAAAGTGTGAGTGCTGTTCTATGACCTTTACCAATCATGTATTATACCTTTAAAAGACAATACTGTCATGAAAAAATTGAACAACAAATACATGGCTACATATGAAGTTTCAGGGTTTTGTTTGAAATAAATATTATTGGTTCAATGCATTTTGTTTCCATATACATATTCATGAGGTATTTAAATGAGAAGT
The DNA here is from genome assembly GCA_963971285.1 of Astropecten irregularis. Lineage (NCBI taxonomy): Eukaryota > Metazoa > Echinodermata > Asteroidea > Paxillosida > Astropectinidae > Astropecten > Astropecten irregularis. Next base: position 119,567 of record OZ020256.1, read on the forward strand.
GACCACTGCCTGCTAGTGACCACCAACCAGAGGGAATTCTACAAGAGATGTCAAAGACACTATGTGCAGCTTTACTAGTATGTACATGTATGTATATACATGAATGTACCTTGAGTCTGTGACTTGTTTGTTGGTTGGTTTGTCTGTCTAGCACCATTTGATGGAGTATCCAACATCTCATCAACCTCCTCATCTTTGTCTTCCTCTTCCAACCCATCTTCATCCTCCATGACTTCATCTTCAGTTCCAGGAATCAGCCATGTATTTCCAGCCCCTTCTCCTATTGATCCAAAGCCAGCATCTATGACTGTTGGATTCATGTCTCTGTATAAATCAGTTAAAGACTTTGAAACATCTTTCAATATGCGATGTCCGATCATTTTGATAGATTGGAAAAAAAGGCCTATTCATAAAACTTGACAGTGCTTAGAGACAAGGCCACGCATCAGACCTAGTAACTTGGATTTTACCTTTCAAACTGCAGAGTACAGATCTAGAGTACTACCTCTTAACAGCACCACTGGCTTCTCGTTTTCTTTACTTGCCCCCTCCCATGTCCTCCCCCTATTTCTTCCCCAGTGGTTTTCTCTGTCACCTCATTTTTGTCCTCAGTATTTTCCTGCATGCTCGTTTGCCATTTTAGCCTTTTGAGAACAACTCTGGATTGGACAATCCACACATTCCATGCCATTCTCATTAGGTCAACAGTTTGAGGTAGCATATTTCTATAAATTAAGAAATGCTTTCAAATTATACAATACCTCATGCACAAGAAGTATACGATTAAAACTAAAACAAAAGATAGTTTTAAAAATTATTACTATCTTTGTTTCCTTTCTACATCCAGCTAGTTGACTAGACAATTGTAAGGATACACATCTTGTACTGGTTCTGTTCTAGTGATGACATCTTGTGCAGACTCCATGGAATGAGAGGTGTCTATTGTCTGAGGTGGTGAGATGGATGTTGTTATTCTTCTCTGTGGTAGAGATTCTGCATAGCCGCATCGTTTACCATCCGACCTATTAAGGTGAAAATGAAGATTCTGTGATAAGATGATGGTTAAATTTTAATATGCTTGCATAACAGAAACTCAAAAACTTTGATAACATGCCCTAGCAACCTATCCGAAGTTATGATTACCGGTAAATTATTTTGCCATTGGAAATTGATCAAACCTGGGCAAGCCTGTACAGTGTGTCCCCCAAAAAACATACCCATTTTCAAAAAAATATGACAAGAAATTGTATGTTTTTAGCTGTTTGATTTTTTGTCTATTGCATTCAATATCTCCCAGACCATATTCTGACTAAATTTCAATGTAATCCATTCATGCATCACCGAGCAATTACTGATTGTCTGGAAAAGTCCATTTTCCTGCCATTACAATTGAGTGACAATGGGGGTCATATTAACATTCTTAGTTGTGATCTGTAAATCTCCCCTCAACATGGCCACCCACATTCACTTCAAACAGATCACCACTAACATGACCACAACTGTCACTCATTTGTAATGGCAGCAAAATGGACTTTTCAAGAGAATTAGTAATTGCTCGGTGATGCATAAATGGATTGTATTGACATTTGCTCAGAATTTACCCAGTGAGATAGTGAATGCAATAGACTAAAAATAAATAGCTGAAAACATACAATTTCTTTTCCTAAGTTTTTGAAAATGGGTATCGTTTCTTTTTTGGGACACACTGTATTATTAAATATTATACACATATTAAAATGGCCAAATCAGAAGATACCCCTATCATTAGATAGATACTCATATTATAAGCTGCTCTAATCATAAAACACTGCTCCTACCATAAGTTATTCCTTTACATACCAACATCAATCCACCTTTATGTCATAACCTTATAATTACCTTGCTTTGGTATCATTACTCAATGCTTTCTTTATCAGCTCTATGATCTCAGCTACTTTTATCACAGCAATTTGTGAACATCTTAAGATCTGCAAAACAGATAACAGTAGAATGAGAAACAAATGACCAATAAAATGGGAATCACTTGCATTTAATTCATATTTAATCCTCAAATAATGGCTTCTGACTAGCAAACGAGCAAAGATATTTGCAAATTTGGAATAGCAACATAGGGTTAAATACCTCATTTGGAAGAGCACTGATATTGTTGGGGTCACAGGTTCAACCCCCCCCCCCCCCCCCACTTATTTTTTCGTTGTTCGCCTTTGAATGATTTATAGTATTTAATTATTTTCAGTGGCAAGGATTCAACCATGTTGTTTCCCAGAAAGTGCTTGCACAGAAAAAGAAATCTGAGCTCTGTTAAGTCCTTTCCACTTGATGAATGAATCCACAAGTCACTTAGTAAATATGTTGTGCGCTATACTGTATCTTCAAAAAATTCAGATTTGATGGTAGTTTGAAATCAAGATGACAATTGAGATGGGAATATCAAACATGAACCGCAAAGAAAGGATTGACAACAGATAGACATTGACCATGGAGGAACAAGAACCATGGCTACTAAAGACAAAGGTAAGAAAAATATACCGAAACAGGCAAAGGATGATAGGCGTCACAAGGTGGTAATAATAAGTATGCTTGTGGGAACATCATGAAGTATGTTTGATAATAATTAAGTGCCTCAGAAATTCCATTTCCACAATTAGTCTATCTGAGCTTTGTTGCTGCAAACAGTAACACAATACGGACTGTATGAAGTGAACATCTTTTAACCTTTCAATAATCACAGTTACTCCAAACTACTACATGTACCTTACACTTTATGTAAAGTCTCATGTATTATTCTAAGCATGTATTCATTTACCTGATCTTTAAGAAGTAGCATTCCTCCAGTCATCTGTACTGTACACAATTCTCTATGAGCATTCATAGCTACCACCATATTACCTTCCATTACATTCTCTTCCTTAAATGTAGGATCAACGAGTAGGTACTTCCTAAAGCAGAACAGGAGAAATTAACAAATCAGTTAACATTCCTGTACAGTACATATTAAAGAGGATGTTCTTTACTTAACAAACCTCGCTTTATTTGTTAGAACTATATTAATTAAATTACTTTAAGTGAGAAAAAAATATTTATCTCACATTGAACACAGAAAGAGTCTTTTTTGATGTTTTTCTTTCAGCCAGCAAGCCCCCAAAAATTCAGATTCTCTGAATTTCGTCAATGGGGGCAGCAGACAAATCTGTGTGATTTTGTGATGTAAGATATGGGAGCTTTTTGGGTCCCATTTGTATTTATCTCCTAATTCACATAAGGATTCTCTAATGACATGAATACAAGGCTTGAAGATGATTCACTCGATATTCTAGTTTCTATTTAATGACCTTGTCAAATGTTTATTCCTCAAGAATAACTTGACATTGTCTATAAGAAATAGGACAAAAAGAAATTACAGAGACAATGTGCACCATTAGAAGTTTATGGATTAGAATTAGAATTAAAATTAGAATTTATGGCTAGTATGTTTTAAAGTCTGAATCTTACTCAAACCGCTGACCAGCAATCTATTGTATGCATTGTTTATGGGAAATCAAGGACATTATCTTACCCTTGTTCAAAGAATGCAAATGATGTACATACAGGCATGTGATGAACACTCAATGGAACTGGGTCTCTGTCTTGTGGTGGATGCTGAAAATAAAACCAGGAAATAAATTGGAATCAAAAATTCAAATCAAAGCCTGAGTTTGTAAACATTGAATGTTACACTGAGACTTTACTAGTTGTACTTTGGCAAGGTGGTTAGGATTTCCAAAGTTTTAGGCCTAAAACTTAATATCATGATGATCAAGATCAAATAGATTGCTTAAAATTTCTCTGTTATTAAGTGCTGAAAGATGCCTCACTATTACTAAATTTATTTAATGCATTTTTGTAGTCATGAAGTTCTTCAACTTGTGATGTAGTTTCTTACGATAGTAACACTTTCTCCAACAACGGTAACATCCAGTCTTCTGAAATGGGACAATGCAGCAATTGCAGCAATACTAGCACAGTCTATAATACTGCCATCATGGTTCAAGATATGAACATCCACACGTATCTGCCATACCTACAAAATATTGGAACAAAATAGAAATACCACAACAATGCTAGAATATTGGGCTACTGTGAAACTCTAATATTTGGGAGAGTTTTTCTGAAGGGGATTTTCAATTTGGTACACAGCGTTGTGAGTAGTGGCCCTAAGACTCAGAGTCCCATATTTTGCATTTGTCATTCCCTTCTTTGTAAAAAGGATAGCAAGCTATATAACTTAATTTATGCATGCTAGATTAATGACATTAACACTCATTCTAGACTAAAACATCAAAAGAACAACCCGATCCTTATTAACATAATACTATCTGATTGGAAGATGATGTTTTTGGTGAATCTTGAGAAATGTACCAGCCATGCTAATAATAACTGATGATTTAACCTAATCTGTGTATATTGCTATTAATATAACTAAAGGTCACTGACCTTTTCTCCAGCTACAATGCACAGTGATTCCATATCAACAGCTCTGGAATCTTTTAGACATCTTTCTAGTAACCTGTTCAGTTCCACTCCATACTCTGATAACCTAAACCAAGAAGCAGATTAATAAAAGGACGAATGAAATAAGTGAATAAAATACCATCTTGTAAGGCCCTTTCACAGGACGCTAACAAACTCTCAACCACTGAGAAATTCTCTCACGGTTGTGAAATCTTACAAAAGTGTCATCGTGTAAAAGGACACCAATGCTTGAGAGTGACCGATGTCCCTGGTGAATCCTTGAGAGATTTTGACCAAGGTCCAGACCGTTGAGAGAATTTCCCAATGGTTGAGAGTTTGGGTTTTTTTGTGTCGTGTGAAAAGACCTTAATGCGTATTGCTAGACGATAAGAATCAAAGTCACACGTGGTCAGTTGTGTGTATCTGTATCATGAATCAAAATTTAGTTTATTTGCCAGCAATATCAGTCCTTAATGTGTAAGGTAGTGATGTACTGTACTGTACCTTCCTGGTTCAAAGCTTGGTGAGGCCATCGGAGATAATTCTAAATTTAGGAAGAGCTGTCCTTCAGTCGGTCTGGCATTCTTAGGTTCAACTGCTTCACAGCTTACCTGGGCTAGGACTCTGCAAATAAGTACATGTAATTACATATCCGAAATGGATGAGATTCAAACGATTGATTGACTTTATAAATTTGATCAGAATAGTTATCTTCTGATTTGGTATTGTTTTACATTTGAAACTGGCGCAGTATAGTTTAACTACAGTATTGGTGTCCCTGGTCATTGCCTTGAAAGCCCCTGGTCATTGCCTTGGTGCCCCTCAGTGGTCATTCCTTGATGCCCCTGGTTGTTGCCTTGCTGCTCCTGGTCAATACCTTTCTGCCCTAATTATCCCCTTGTTGTTCCCTTAAGCATTAACAGACTAAGTAAGGGTACCTTGTCAGACCGAGCTGAACCTCACAACATCCTCTTTCTAGTCCAAATGTTATCTTGATGTTTCTGTAGTCGTATGCATCACGTCCATCTATTCTCTGTTGTGAAATAGTGAAAGTGGAAAAGTGTAAATAAATATCACTGCGCATACTGGGTGAGGTAGGCGTTGTACGTTCATACTGTACCGTACTACCGTACACTTACCTGCACGACAATGCCCATGCAAATTGTAATTTGTACAGGTCTAGACTGTTCCGCAAGAAGAGAACTACTTACTGTTACTTGCAGGAGGCCTAGTTGTTTATTTAGGCACAACTGCAGAATACACCGACACTCACCTCTCCCATCTCGTACTGTCGTGAGCCTAACGACATTAACGTTAAACGTGCATAGGCCTAGGCCTAACGTTAATTACTATTAGTAATACTTAATTAATTGCATGGAATTTGGAAATGGTACTTTTGGATCATTGTTAACACCATGAGTATGACACCTTGTTTGGTAAGTTAGTAGTACTACAACTGCCTAAGTTTAGTAATATAAGTTTATGATAATCATGGATGGAGGAATTCATTGATCATAATACTTTTTTCACGAATCAGGTAAAACATGGATGTTGTAGGCCTATGCCTGGTTAAAATGTCACTGAGAACACAGACACAGTCTGAAAGTTACTTGGATTAACTTAGATCGTAAAGACTGCAGGAAAGAGATCAACCTAGTACCTTTCCTGATCTGATGGCAGCTGTTAAAAACTCCCTTTCAACGTTGGATAGCGGTGTCTCCTTCATTATGATGGATAATTAAGAGCTAACCAGCAATCGGTTTTCTGTCCACAAACCAACGCAACACACACGTGCATGATGATGTGTCGTGTTTTGAAGCCTATTATTTGACGGCTCTTTCATTGTTGTATATATTTTATGCATGAAATAGCTGTCGTTATGCGGGACGAGACCGCAACGTGCAAGTTGGCGGTATTTTAGATGCTTATAATTCGGCTAATCGTTGCTCGTTCTTGGGGTTGTTGGTTGGTCGGTTGATTGCTTTTTTAATATGTTGGCTGATTGGTCCGAATATGTAGCAATTTGTTTCTACATCCATGGTGGAGTATTTTTTTAATATATCTATACTTGAAACGGTACAGTTGGCACATTCCTTCATTGGTCATCAATAGCGCTCCGCACTAATGACGTCACAAAATCCCCGGATGTCAGACAAACATTGTCTCATGCACGCAGTCTACATGCACGCGCACACCACACTTGCATGGTTGCAATGTTTGTCTGAGATCCGGTGCTATTTTTAGCGCAAGTGCGGAGTGCTATTGGTTGATTCAATCATAGATTTATGATTCGACGCAATTGTTTTCTGGGTGATCTGCATCGTTCGTACGTTTGAGCATGGAGGAAGAAATAGACCTATCATGGTTTGAGCATTTACTTAGAGATGCGTGGTTGGTTCGTGATCGGTGGGTTGGTCGGTTGGTTGGATCATGGGGAAATGTGTCTTATTTCTCCATATCGTGGGATCGTGTTAGTTAGTTGCGGCTTGTCTGGGGGACTCGTTGGTTGGTTCCTAGCTTCCTCGTGGATCATGACAATGAGTTAGGAAGGCTCCACCTTGCATTCATGTACGGTTGGTTACTTGGTTAGCTTGTTTGTTGATTTGTCGTTTTGGTTGCTTTTGTATGAATTATTCAACTTTATCTGTGGTTAGAGCATATTATTCACATCTGAACATTTTTCAATTGTTCTAACTTCTTCGATTAAGTGGCGTACGGCGTAGCTGTCGGAATATTGCATGAAGAATTTAATTCCAGCATGGCATTGCATGTATAGAGCTAGGGTAGGAAGTATGCCTTGAAAATGTCTGCAAGTACCAGACGATCACGGTGGTCCATGACGACGGAGCCGGCTGAACTTTAGCACTCTGGCACATTTTTGCATTTGTACTCAATCAGAACTGCGAACAATGACGAGTCACGGTCGGGTAAATCACAGGTATTCGAGAGCCTGGGAAACATTGAAAATGAAAGTAGAAGATTTTCAGTCATTTGTTCTGAAAATATTTATTCGTGGAGTTTCTCGGGTCAAATTATTCCTGAGTAAACGAAATGGGTAGGCCTACGAGGTGTGTAAAAAGAAAAATCGGGTTCCTTAGTCGAAGAATTGTTCAGCTTTAAGGAATTATTGAGGGGATGGGATATCATGAATGGAGAAGAAATTGGAGTAAAAGAAACCGTCAGACTGGCGCAGCTTGATGAATCGACACACAGGAAACCCGCGAAACGAATCCAACCAATCACAGGACAGAGTGGATATTACTCACGCTGTAATGTTTTATTCTTAGACATGATTGACAGTTCTAAATGAGACGCGAATCTGATTGGTCAATACCACATACCATTCATTGAAGTCGAACGTTCCTGGTGGTATTGAGAATTTGCAAATTTGTAAATATCTTACGTATAATTTGGAGTTTAGAAATTGTAAATAGTATTTTTTTATTTACACTTATGAAATAATGTTACTTTAAAAAGTTAAATTTTGAATATCAGCTCAAGAATTGAAATCAGAGGGAAATTATACTCATTTTAGTGCAGTATTTACATCAGGCTCTCTTTACAAATGTCTGTGGAATTTCACGCAGCTGTTGACACTACGCCGTCCAGGCAAGTAGCCGCGCCATGCCAACTGTCAGCTGATTATAGCCACATCACTTGAGTCTCGTCCGCCACAAACGCTGTAGTGCGCTCACAAATCCTTGTAAAAACGAACATTTTAGCAAAGTATCTTCTTGTAATTCTACCATTTGCTAGATGGCGTCTTGGTGACTGATATTAGGCCATTGGTCTTCGAACAGAAAATTTGTTTAGTGTGGAATTATTGTAGGCGGATAGATATCTCGTAACCTTGAGCGTATATCGCAGCTGACTGTGTGACCAGCTGTTTTCCCGCGCCGCCACGATACGGGTAATGACCACGCATACAATTCAACCACGCCGGTACAGCTGAGACAAAAATAAAAACACTGTGGATTCTACCCTCAATTTCTGCAGCAGTTTTGCTTGGAAAATAACGGCGATTGTTGGAAATTATGGCCTATTATATGCGTAAGATGGAGAAAGCATATGCGGATGGGACTGATATTTTACCAAGCCCCATTGCATCGCCAGTCGGGAGGTATGTAATATTTTTAAATGCCATGCTGCTTTGTCAAAAAATAGTATTTCGATCAGCCACGTGATTTAATATTTACGTTTTATTTGCGACTCGCACAACATTTACTGACCGTAAATTGCTTCAATTTATTTAAAGGCCAGTATATACAACATTCGTTAAGTGCACTGAAGTATTTTGGGAGAGAGATTTCTCGGTATTTGTGCTATTTTTGTAAAGAATTATTGTAAGGATCTTCCCCACGTGTTCGCGTGGCGCTGTGTTAATGGCCGGCTGTTTTACTATCAAGGATGTGGCCGGCCTTTTCAAACCAGCTGATTCTAAAAATGATCGCAAATTATCTATTTCATGCTATGAAACATCTCGAGGTAATAATTCGTAGGTAGTTAACATGTGGTCAAGTGTGAGTTGTGTGTTTTGTTGGGTGGAATCTGTTGTTATTGTTGAGAAATGTGGAGTAAATGTTGCATGTAAAAAATGATCCCAGTAGTTGGGTTGCCACGCCTTGCCTTGGTCAGCCATTGAGAACCACACGTGAACCGAGTATTGACCAGACAATTGCCACATTTTACTATATTTAACCAACAATGATACTCATGTTTACATTCATATTAATATTGATCTCTTGTTTGATTGATATACTTGGGTGTTATGAATGTTAGTTCGATTCAGAAGGCTGATTTTGAATGTTTTTGTTTTGAATGGGCATTGTGAGTTTGCGGTTAATCGGCACGTGTGTGACATTGCACGTAGGCTAGATGCACGGACAGGATGCTGTGTTTAGCCTGTCAGCAGGCTGTCGCTAAGTAATGCGTGGGTGTATATTATGCAAATGATAGACTCCGTAAATACTCCGGGCACAGACAACTCATAGCTGTTTACCGTTATATTCACTTTCACTGGTCAATCAATTCATTACAAAATACGCAACCAGCCAGCTGGACAAAATCCTAATCCTCTTAAACCTTTTATGTGGTTTATTTTCTTGGTCACTTTTTCCAACAAATCTCAAGGAATTAACAGGGATGTTGCTAAAAAAGTAGATGAAAATCTGCTGTTTGTTTTATTGAAAGGCTTTGTCTGTCTTTTGTAAGTTGTAGAATAATGCGTGATTAACAAAGAGCTGTAATTGATTCTTTGTGATGTGCTTGCCAGTTTTTCCTTTTTTATGTATTTTTATTTTTAATTTAAATTTTAAAAACAAACCAAAAATTAATGTGATTATTAATTGTGTTTTCATTAATTGTAGGCTAATTGTTTTACAACCAATGTTTTGGCTGGGTTTTTAGTCTAAATTAATAAGTCTTCATTTCTGAGATATTGTTTTGTCTGTGTTGCTAATTACCTTGGTTAATGCTATGAATTGAATCAAATTACTGTTGGTTTGGTGGGTTGAAACAAAATGTATTCACATGAAATGATATCGCCCACGCATTTTGGCCTGCCTTGAATATTAATATAATATTAATGTGAATGTGAGTCATGGGGACAGTAGTACCATACCAACCTACCTATAGTAAGAGTGGAATGAGCCAGACAGCTGGTACTAGTCTGTCTGAGGAGTTGTCTGGATTCCCAGCAAGGCAGTATGTGCCTAGTAACATATGGTGCATGTGTCCCATTTCTAGCTACAGAAAATATAGACCATGTGCATCTTTGCATTTCATAGTCCGCTTGCCTCCATTTTATTCTAAGTCAGCATCTGGGCCGTGCGACTCATTGACCAGGTATCTGTCTTGTCAAGTTGTTAATACAAGTAACCTCCTTTCATGTAATTCTCGACTCGTTAATACGTTTTAGTTTTCAAAGATGACTCTTAGTTGACCTAAAGGAACTGCACATTAATCATAAACAATTTGCTAGGAGTTAGGAGGGCCTGACACGTTTCGATCCTAGCAGGATGGAAGGTCGGGGAGGGGGGGGGGGGAAGGTGGGTAGGATAAGAGGTGAACAATGGAGAGGGGAAGAATGGGTTATATTTGACTAAAATTATGCGTGATTCAATGAAGCTAGTGCAACAGTTATAAGGAAGCTAAGGAAATAGATATACAAAATATGAAATATTAGGAACTTCAATCCATAAATTGATGTGAAGTAGTGTGTCATTGATAATTAATTTGTTTTTATTTATACCATTATGCCTATGTCTCAAATGTCCTACACTGTTCAATTTATTTATTTTACCTTTGAAGAAACTGAAAGCCATGAAACTAAATGTCAACATCGTAAGTTAAGACGAGACCGACAAATGAGAATGATGACACATGTGCATTACGGAAGCCCCGTCAGAAGGCACGTTAAGCTTTTCAAGACGAATTTCCTCCTTTGGGAAATCAAAAATTACTTTGTATGACACTGCAAATATTACTTTGGCTTGTATTGAAGTAACATTGTAGGGTCAGATTTTTTTGTCATCATATTTTTCAAATTTGATTTTGGAGTCTTTTTCAGAATAATGTTTACCTTTTATTTAATTCACAATACAAAACAATTGAAATTGTAGAATTTAATATTTAGACATTTGGTAGATTACATTTTGCCAGGAACATTGATTAATTATTAGATAAGGAAACATTTGGCAGTAGAGACTTGAAACACAAAATTTAATTTTGCAATCAGCTGTTTCTTTTCTATAATTGAATCATGGTCAAGATAAATTTACCATTATTTACCATGACCAAAATGTCCATGTGGTTTTGTGTACAAACATGGTACTACATAACATGTAGGCCTACATGCTACATGCACACCATGATAAAAAAAATCTTACAAGGCGACAACAAAGCCATTGGCACCGTGCCAAGTCTGGCATTGTGCCAAGTCACTGGGTCTGGATGTGGAAGATACCAAAATTGTAATGGGGGGGTTTACTCTCATGATCTTTTCCCTCTCTGCTTACGGTTTGCTCAGTGTTGGGATTTTCCCAATTTCTTAGAAGCAAGGTCTTACAAAAATGGACAAACATAATATTTTTGGCAATTTTAAAACAGTGTCTATTCTTGCTTTGAATTGTAAGATTTTATAAAAAGAATGTCCAGTGGCCTATGCACAACACAGTACTTTTTGTCTGCAAGCCTTTGAAAGTCATAAATATTATTTTGCCTGCCAACCATAATTTATAAACGTGCAAGTGAGATTTGCATACATCAGGCCACTTTGTCCCATTGGTTAGATTCTAATTTATACGTTCTTATACATTAATGAACTCCGATGAAGAAGTAATTGAGTTAATTGAGATTGAACTTGATTACTTGAAAGTCTTCATGGCCTACATATTTCTCATCACATCAAGAGATAGCCTGGATTCTCTGAATTCCAATTTGCATATAATAATTTTCCTCTACTGATTGTTAGTCATGGAAACCGATTTTCAGTTCATGGAAATCATCAAGGGTGCAGTGAGGAAAACCTGGCGTTTCAACCTCCAGGAAATAGAAAAGTGGAACTCCTTTTGGTTTTGTTCAGGTTTTGCAAAATATCATTTGGTCGGTATAAAATCAGTATCAAATCTGCAATCAGTTTGAGCGTGAACAGATTTTAACTTCAAGGCTTTCTTTCAAGTATTTTAAAAGCATTTTTATTCATTTGTTTAATAAAAGAAAGAGGTATTGCTCACACGTGGGAAGGAAGATGTTAGTCACACAAGTTAATCACCCCTGTCCAGGAAATGGTATCATCTCATGAATGATTCATTAGCTGAGATGTGTTAGCAGGTGTTCCTGAGGGCAATGCGTAGTGCATTGCAATCAGCTGTTCTTAACATGTCGGTCCTCACTGACTTTTCCCCATAATTTTTATAATTTAACATAGAAATATTTTCTTATTTTGAACAAAACTACCAATTCAATTAGCAAATCTGAAAGAAACAGTTGTTTTAGTATGCCCTGATTAGCTTTTATTTGTTTTGTTGGATTGCTTTTAGAAATGTATTCATTGTTTTTTATGAGAGAGGGACAATATGAAGACAAATATTGCACTGTATAAAGAATATACTTTTCTCTATATAGTTATTTATGTAAATGCAGCTCACATTGTTTGATGTTCAAGAGAAACTTTCAGTGACTGATCATTTGAAGTAGAACACAATTTAAAATTATGTACAGGAATTGTTATGTTCTGGGAAAGCAGGTGCTTTAACTCGGTAAATGAGTGAAATAGGATAATATAAGCCATTTGCATCTAATGTGTGTCCATTAGTCAAGCCATTGACTGTAAACCAATGTAATTGTGAATCGAAGATGAAAATGAACAGGTTGTCATGGCCAAGTCTTGGATAATATCAATTTTTTTTAAATGCGTTTGCTTTTCAACTCAGGAGAAGTGTATAATATATTGTTTTTAAAGTAATTCTAGATTGATTGAAATTTGAAACAAAAGATTAAAAAAATCAATGTGAGCGGGTTCAAAATTGTACTCAGGAAGGAACCAAAACAAAGAAGTTTGACGAGAGTGGCAGAGGATGGAGCAGGTGCTAGAAATATTATTGATTGGAATCCCAAGGCAGGCTGATAGGTGGCACAACATGGTCCCTGCAGTAATAGCTTGAGGAAACAATAGAGCAGTGATGGAACATTTGTGGTATGATGAATGAAATCATCCCTTAATTGCAGGGACAAAGAGATTGGTGGTCTGGGCCTGTGGTCAGTCAGTTCAGGAGTCTGTCACAGACAAAGCAAAATTACCCAGTAATTTCATTCAATGATCTAGAAAGCTCTGAAGCTGCCCTGTATAGTGTAGTAGTGATTCACAGAATATGACATCATCTTGTAAAAATACGTGAGAACAGTGACACATAGCAATTTAATACATGGCAGCATTTTAGCTTGCTGGCTGTCAATTTTGGGCGTAATAAACTATCTGAGATTTATAAACCAGAATTCAAATTTTGCTCAATGTCCCTCATACAGAATTTTTACACCTCCCTTTAGTTTAAGTCCACCAAGGTGCAGCATGTAAATAACTCTTGAAAAGTAAGGTGACCAAGCCTGGAATTTAACGGAGGCCATGGCTTTCGTTGCCCTGGTTCTTGGCCTTGGTGCCCCTTCAAATGTTTCCTAATAGACACATGATAGACATGAGTTTCCAATGGAAGAGCCCCTTGCAATGGAAAAGTGGCCTTGCCCCTTTCAGAACCAAATTCCAGGCCTGGGTGACTGTTAGTGAGTGTTAGACACTAGAAATAATCATCAAACTTTTTGAAGTGCATCTAGATAACCTTATCGTTGTGTGAACCATAGATAGACCTAATAGTTTCAGGTGTAGCCGGCATACACATTTTGTCAGTTATGTTTACCTAGCACACACAGCAGTATCTGCAATACAACAACAGAACGGAAACAGATCCCCAAGTGCATGATAACACACGTGTGTGTAATGTAGTCTAGTCTGGGTTGCAAAGGTTGTGTTGGGAATTTTGTGTGTTGATTCTACTTGAAATTCCAGGGTAGTTTTCAGTCCTAGATAATGCGTGGGTGTATGGGCGTAGCATATGTACATATACATGTATGTAGTGTATGTCTGCTAGACCGATGATGACCATATGTGTATTGAATTAATATGAAGAACTCATAACAGCGCATGGATCAGTTTAATCTGCCAATTCCACCTGAATATAATTAATAGGATCATACTTTTTTAATGTTAACCGTGTTGCACCACTAATAATGTATGCTCAGCCTCAATTGTCATATTTCAATTGTGTTATTTCATTGTAGTTTGGCTGGAATGTTATTGGTTTGAATTGCAGGCTGAGGAATAGACACATGACATAAACACTCCAAGTCTCATGACACTTTGTGGGCTAGTCTTTCCTATTCTGTATTCTCCTGTGCAAACATTAATTTAATTTTTGACAGGAGTTTTGTTGCCATGTTTGTTGAAAGTGTGGAAGTAGACGATTTCATCTTGTTTCCTTGCAAGACGAGCGGGCAATTGCATTGAAAAGAGCAGGGTACCAGGGCAATGATGGGCACCAAGGCAGTTATTAACTTTATGCAAGTTTTCCAATACTTGTATTGTCAAGTTGTCTCTTTGATAAACCTTACCAAATCTTATTCTCAAATGTTTTTCTTTTCTTTATTCGATGTAGGTGTTCTCCAAACAGTCAGAAGGAACAAGAGAAACGAATTAGACGTGAGATTGCCAACAGCAACGAAAGACGGCGTATGCAGAGCATCAATTCTGGCTTTCAGTCACTTCGTACTCTACTACCAAATCATGATGGAGAAAAACTCAGCAAGGTTTGTGACAACAGACTTTAATTTCTCAGTTTGAAGACAAATTTGATGAAAAAAAGAAAAAATGTGCACCAGTTTTTCCTGAATAGCAAGCGGTTCTCCAGTATCTGTCTGTACAGTTGAAGTTAATTTCCGACTGAACTTCTTTTGACATCTATGTTACAGGCGGCCATATTACAGCAGACGTCAGACTTCATCTATCGTCTTGAGCAGGAGAAGACCCAGCTACTGAACCAGGTCATGCACTTTAAGCGCATCATGCGCAAGTATGACAAGGAAGATTCGGACTCGCCATCACCTAAACGGCGTAAACGTCAAGACAGTATGATGGATGAAGGCATTGGCAGTCCAGAGAACTTTGAAGACACAAACGTAAGGGTGTGTAGTTTCCTTCATATTATCATTCTTAATTCTTAAAAAAAGGTATAATACAATGATTGGTAAAGGTCACAGAACAGCACTCACACTTTGACTAATCCAACATGTACTTGAAATAATAAGCCTGTGAAAATTTGATTTAATCGGACATCTGAGTCACAAGACAATAGCAACAAGCCAACTTAATTTTTCTTATAAAATATAAAGAATGGTTTAAATCTTACCAAGAGATCAAAACTGTTTTTGGTCCACAATGTGAAGATTCTACCTGATAATTAATAATCTTATATAGCATCCTGCAGACTTCTAGTTGCATAGCTGTGTTTAAAGATTATGGAGATCCATGGCCGCCAACGTTCTAGAAGAATATCTTTGTTGATGGGGGTGCTTGACAGAAACCAACATCCACATACCAACATACTTTTAAATTGTACACATCATGTTGCATGTACGTTATAAATACTTGCAACTGTATCTCAAATAGTATGATAATATTGTTGTACATTTCACATATGTCTGGATTCATGTGATTAATTACATCTGATATAAATTCCAAGAGATTAAATCCCAGCTCACTGTTGGCAATACTTGACATTTGTGATAATGTGATATCATTTCCAGTCATATTATTCCATACATCCTGACCTAGGGTGATAGATTTATATCATGCATGAAATTGCATACATGATGCATATTGGCATTTCCACGGTTTTGGGACATTGTGACCCTGTTTGTTCAACGCGCAAGATCACGGGTCTTGCTGATCTGGATCCCATTTTAGTGTACAAGACGTGGATCCGCAGATTTGGGATCCCGTGCGTTAAACAAACAGGCCCTTTGTTACATATAAACAGGCCTCGTTTTTACATATTTGGGCATTTCCACGGTTTTGGGACATTTTGTAATGTAAGTTTCCTCGTTTTTGCATATTTGCATGCATTTCTAAGGAACCATAAGTGGTGTGAGAATGATTGATCAAGGAATAGGTCAAAGTCACTTAACAGGTAACTAAGTCTTACATTACCGTGGAATTGCCCATATCATATTCTTGCAGTTGAATTCTTGCCAATAGCTCGATCTTGTCATTTATTTTGATGTTTTGTATTGTCCATCATCTCAGGTTGATGAGTTGAAGCGAGAGCTTGTTGATCTTCGCTGTCAGCTGGACAGAGAGAGGCGGTATAGAATGCTTCTTGAGGAACAGAATAGATCCTTGGAGTCGCAACTGTACCCAGAGAAACTCAAGGAGTTAGCACAGCAAGTAAGAGCAGGCATCCAACTTTTCTCTTGGATCAGCTGATTTCCTCGTTTTTCCCATCACACTCGTGCCATTGAAAATAGAAAAAAACACTGCACAAAGTCTTGTAAAGATTGGACTTGAGTTGCATGCCTGTAAGAGCTACTGATTCCTGAAACTTTCTTGTGTTCTTTATTTCATTGGATGAAAGTATTCCTATTTTCTGAGAGTTATCAGTAGGTTGTGGTCCCCCACTGGTTTCCATAGGAAAGCGCACATAACATATCATCTTCGTTACATGGGTCTATCAAAATCTTAGATATGTTATGTCATATAATTCATGCTTGCAACATTTCCTCGGATCAGCTGATTTCATCTTCTTTTCACTTCACCCTTATGCCATTGAAAAGTGTATAGAGTATGGTAAAGATTGGAATTTCCTCTTTTGGGGGGAAAGTCCAAGTTTCTGAAGATTTGACAATAGATTGCCAAATTGCAAGGAAGACCTTGGGATTGAATTTGTCGTATGTTCACAAAGCACCCATTTTTGATATGCTTATAGTTTGGTACTAGCCTCAGTTCAGCCTGGTAAATGTGTTGCTGGTAATTTGTTGTCAAACACAGATCAAGATCCAAGAGCAGAGGGCGTATGATGAGAGGAAAGTCTTGGAACAACCTCCACCTCAGCCGCATCCAGTCATCATGCAGTACCAACTCAACCCAGCACAGTCTCACATCATATCCCCAGCGACCACGTTAACGACATCACGGCAGAACCTGGAGACCATCGTACAAGCCATCCGCCATCTTGAAGGTGATAAGACAACACCAGGTAACACACCACAGCAAACACCAAGTCATACACCCACACCGGATGATGAGGCACGTAAAGTACGTGAAGATGAAGACACATTAAGCGGCGACGAAGATGTGTATAGGAAAGAGCATTCGGTCATTGTCACTGATACAGAGAGCATGTGTAACCTCAGTAACAGAGTAACTGTTGAACTTCTTCACCCAATCGACAGGCTCAAGACAAGACCAAGTATCATTGTTTCATGAGAGTCACTAAGCTGATATTTATTCATCAAGTAAAATATACGTCATCTTATTAACGACTTGTAGTAGCTCCATTTAGTATTTGATGTTTAGTGTTTCTGTGTAGTCAATGAGTATTTATTGACATTTGGCATCTTGTAGATAAGCTCTGAGGGGTACATTTCTGTAGTTTCTCCAATGTTACATTGCTACGTTGTGCAGTGTTGTATGTATGTCATGTTTGTCCAGGTTGACTATCGGTAGTCAGTTATATCTTGCTACTGAATCAGTTCTTGCAAATAATCAAATCTGAGTTACAATCCAGTGTCTACAATGGAAATATAACAAATATTCCTTGATCAGCTGGTAATAAACTCACTCTGAATGGAGGAGCAGGGCTGGATTTCACAAAACTCTAAGATTAATCTTAAGATGAGTTGTCAGTATCACCATAGTGATTTGTATTGTGACATCACTCGTTGCTTAGCAATTAAGATGAATTCACACTTAAGAACAATCTCAGTGCTTTGTAAAAGCGGCCCCTGGTAATTTAATGGTTATTGCATTTGAAAAGTTGTGATTGGTTAGTGACTTAAACTATCTAGTTTGATGAAACCAATTCAACTTGTGCAGTGACCTCTAGATTGACCTTATTCGTGGATGAGACCCGTCAAGTGAGTCACAAATACCTCATCTGAAGCAGGATGAATTGACTGAGTCATAATTCTGTCTGGTTCTTGGCTGGGGAAGGGGGGAATGTACAGGGGGAGGGTAGGGGGAGGGTTTGAGGTTTGGCAAGGTTCATTCTGAACTGTAGACATTCAATAATGGCAAGATGTATTGCGGATATGATGCAGCAATGATGCAGCAATTTATGGAAATGGCGTGTCTGGAAGTGAAAGGTACCGAACTTTACGAGTCAGAATCGCTTACATTTGAAGTGTGCACATGTTTGTCCTGACCTGCTTTGAACATCTTTCTGCATAAAACATATGACCCATCACTCGCACCAAGTTCAACTGGGATTTTCAAAATGTTTTATAAAACTGTCTGAGCCACCGGTGTTTAACTGAACGACAGCTTGTATGTGAAGTGAAACTTGCAGAATCAAGTTGTGAATGTGTAAAGGCAAACACTCAGTGGCAGTATTTGTGGTAACCCATAGCGAAGGGGAAGTACCCTTTTTGCTTTTAGTTTCATATGGGGGTATTGAATGCATTTCATAGTTGACTATTATTCTAGGTTAAGAGGATTATGATCAGGTGATGGCGTTGAGTGTATGTTAGGTCAAGATTCAACCTGTCACATGTGATTCATATACACCTGTCTAGACGGTCGTTAATCATGAACTTCATAGCATAGCCTGAGGGGTGTACTGAGATGGAACAAGGAAATAGGGAAAGCAGATCACATGGAATGGCTCACTTGAAATGAAGGCAGTCACTCAGTGCTGTTGACTTGTATCCTGTATCGACACGTAATATGCAATTCTCATAGTTAGTTCAGTATCATACGCAAGCATTTGTCTATGTGTACTTAAAAAAAATGTCACACATATCCTCCCACGTAAGAGTGTTCGTGCCGATATTCAACTTGATTCTTTTTTATAGGATTAGTCGAACCCCAGAAATGCAAGTCATGTGTAGGATGCTAAGGTCAGTAGTTAAATATTGTTGAACGCCAGCCAAGTTTCTGCTTGGATCAGCTGACAGTATGCAGCTTCCAGCTGAGATCATGTGCTTTGCTGGCAGATTGCCAAATGTGTAAACTAGTGTGTCTGGAGTTTAGATTGCCAGGTCAATGTGAAGAGGTCAGGACAGACTTGACACTGTGTTGTAATAAGGCAGATTGCAGGGGGTGATTACGGAATTCTTTATCTTGTATTGTCTGTGTACATACTACACTTGTCTGAAGCAGGGTGTGATCTATACACACTGTATTCATGGACGTGTGCTGTATGCTACCAGCAATACTGCTATATGCATACCTACGGATCTAAGACCAACAAGTTGAAATGCCTTGCTGCGAGTGTCTACACATTACAATGTCTACTTGTTACTTGCGAGTGATAGGATGCTCATAAACTGACCGAATAACCGTAATAATGCTATTGGTTTAACTGACGCACTGAGAAATAATCCAAACCATTCCAGGGTCTGTACAGAACGTCACTGCTTGTTTGCAAAGGTCAAAGTTCAGGAACTCATACCTGCATATCAATTAGATTTTAGGTAGTGTCACTGAAGCAAACCAGAGCGGTTGGTGGAGTTGTAATAGAAGGAATTCTGAACCCCATTGCGGATCCATTGTTGGCTAGCTTCCAGCAATACTGTATGCTTACATGGCACACTTAATCAACAGCCATTTGGATTTCAAAGTCTTTTGCAATTCCATCTACAGCTCTGATATAAACCAGCAATCTAATCTGTAGCGGAGTATATATACGGTCAATGTTTATTTGTTCACTCTATGTTAACTCCAGTATGTACTACTAGTAATGCACATTTTACATGTGTCATGATGAAATTGTATCATACGAAAACCATGGAAACATTGTCATGTGAAGTTCTTAATTAATGTATGTGTGGTTTATTTAATATAGCCCAGTCTTTTTTCCAACTAACAATTTTTCCGCCTTCGGAGAATGCTGAATGACAGGAAATATATGACTTATTCAGATTGGAAGTCTCCAAATTATTTTGGCTTTGTTGATGATGATGATGAAATAAAATTGCACTTAAATCATATTTGGAATTTTGGAAAGAAAAAAAATTACAAAATAAAAATTACAAAAATATATATTTAGAAAATTGAGGGAAAAAACACAACAAAAACTATATGTATCAATACAAGTGCAGATTTTATTTAATTTAGAAGGCAATTTTGGTTGGTAGCCTTGACAATGTCCTTGGTTACAAGTCAGCAAGGTGTGAATTATTCAAACAATGGTTGAAGTACGCCTGTAGACCATAGTCAATGCTCGGTGTACACTATCAGTCTATGTACTGTGCTCTTAGTAATTGTAGCGTTATGTGAATTTTGTATACAATGTGTGTACTTTGTAGTATTGTAGTGATGAGTGTAGCTGGCAAGTTTTAGTGAGGGTACAACTCTGTGAGGTGGACTATCCAAAAACAAAAGCTTTAAATATTTATTGATTTAAAAAAGTATTTGACATACATGTATTTTTATATGAAAAGAAGAAAAAAAAAGTTTTTTAAAAAAGAATTGTTTATTTGATTATACACATAACCTTTTGATACTTAAATTGTTTGTTTTTTCCCCCTACCCCAACCCACTCCAAATTATATAAGTGTCAACAACCATAAAATGGTTGGTTTTTTATTTTGAGTTTGTGCATTGTCCCATTGATCGAGAAAATGTGCTTCAATGATGTGCTAAGATTTCACAATAATTAATGCATTGCATATATTTTTGAGCCCATGCAAACGTTGAGATAATTTGACGACACAGAATTTACTGTAGTGTCCCCTCTTGCCTTATGGATATTTTGTCAATGATAAAGTGACCCAAACCAAATTATATTCAAGGATGAAACTGATAAATCAATTGTATTTTATGAGAAAAAAACACAGTGCTTTATTGTCCACATTATGATGCATATGATATGTACCCCACTATCAAGCTGGTTAACTCAAAGATATTTCCAAAAGATGTGAAAATATTTGTCCTGGTTTCTCGTTGTACTATAGAATAGTGTTGTTTATAGGTAGTATTATAGGATTGACATCACAAAATGTATAATGTTGTTTAGTTTGGGTATGAAAGTGTTTCATTCGTAAATGTTATACTACCATGACAACCGATTTCTCTGCGAAATATTTTCCTTTGAAATATTCATATTGAAGAAAACTGCATTTAAAAAAACCTTTAAGATCGTACCGGCTTAGTCAATTCAATGTCTTGAAAAATATGATCACTGAATTTGATAAAATAGTTTCACAGTTGAAATTTGTGAAATGAACAACTGTATCATTGGAATAGATGCTCTCTTCAAAGAACCAGAGCAGGAACCAATCCTTTATACTTCCTTTAGAACATTGCTATCCCGGTGAGCACTGATGAAAACATGATGATTAGTGAAGTCATATCTGACTTATGAGTTCAGTGAAATAGGTCAAGGTATTTCTCATATTTACTGCTGGAGTTCTTCCCTCATCACAATGTCAGTTTTTCTCCTCTCTTTATTTCAAGTGCTGATTTGACCATTCTGCACATTTCAAACTCGCCCCACTTGTTGTATTGTGTGCCCAAACTTGAGGTTCCAACAGGAATAATGATTCCAATGTCTTTGTGCTTGTAATCAACTTGTAAATAATGATTAGAACTCGTTGTCTACTATTATCTTGCAACTTACAGCTTAAGTTTTAGCTGTATATTCTTTGTTTCATTGTTCCTTTGTTTGTTTCTTTGAAATTGCACTCCTGCAACTTCATGAATATTTCAAGCATCACAATATTGTTGTGTGTTCCCATGACAATATGATGTAAGCTGATTATCAATGCAGTAAGGTTCGTTCTAGACTTGTCTCAGTCCTCCAGTGTCTAAGGTGTTTAAGAAGAATGTGCAATGTACATGAGGCATGTTACGAATGTTTCTTTTTACTGTGTATGAGATTGTGACTGTTGGTTATATACACTTGCAAGACTCGTCAATAGTTGCTGTTGAAGTTTTGAAAATAATTTGCGCATAAATTTGCATATTTATGAATGAGCAGCTGTCTGTTATACCTCAGTCCTCCAATAAAAATTACTAACTTTATGAATATGTAATTGTAATACATTGTATCGTAAGTTAACATTAAAGAATAATAATGTAAGAATGTACATTATCATTGTTTCCTGAAAAAGACTGACCAAATATTAAGAAAAATGTATCGTAATATAGTGGGTTTAATGTACCTTTACGGAACATATTCTTGTTAACCATGTCCATTTTCTTGCTTTTTAAGAAAAAAAAAACTATATCTTATTCTTTATTTTGTTGCTTTGCAGTTATCTTAAACTATCTTTAAAATAATGGTGGTATATAAGTCCTGTTCACAGATTGTATGTTTGCATGTGCTATCCTCTTTGTTTCTCCAAAATTTATTTTGATGTAATTGAAAAATTTGAATGAATGCTATGTATGCCTAAAGAATTTCAGCTTATTTTTAAAGCTATTACCCATGGAAGCATCAACTTACATATTTTGGATATGTGATGTGTGCTCCAATAATTTCATAAAAGCACTGGATAAGGATTTTTAATTAATTACCAGATGAAAACTAAGATAATCTTTTTGTGTTGATTTGAAACCGATGCTGTGGCACATTCAATGCAGAAAACAGTGTTTACAAACAGTGCTTTTTACTAACTGGTTGAAAAGTCAAGCAATTTACAATGCAGTAGCAATGTTGTCAATGCAACAGTGTGATTGCGCCCTCTTGTGATGAAAAACAGGTAGGGTGCAAGCCAACTGGACTGAGAAAAATCAGAAACAAAAACAATGCAAATTATTGTAGTTTTGGAATGTAGATTAATAAGTAATTAGTTGACAGCTGTCACTGAGACCTGATGGCATTGCTGAAAGACATTGAAAGAAATCCTCCCTGACGTGTTTTTTGTATGATTGACTTGACATGTTAAATTCTCTACCTCACTATATCATTTGGAATTTAAATTTTACATAATTTTATGAATAAGTTGAAATTTATACACAATTTGCGATACATTGAAAGTCAGAGAATCTAAGATCAAGAAATGATCGTTTTTATCGGATAGATTCTGTGGATTTATAGAATTATTATCGTTTCGGTTTTCTTGTCATTATATCAGAATGTGATCCTGAGATATTTTGGTTGAAACTTAAAAACATGAATCCATTATACAGTTGGTTGTTGCTTGTTCTGTGTAGTAGTTAGAAAATGTGAGTCTCAGTACGGTGAGTTTCATCATGTCTTGGTGGAACGAGAATTTGTATTTTTATTTGTGGCATCCGATGCCCTTATTGTGTTGATACTGTAAATAGACCATTAAAAAAAAACAAGTGTATTTGAATGCCTGATATGTGTTATTCCATTTGCAACCTAAGATAGTATGCGATTTACCTCCTATGTATGCCTTATGTTATATCCTCCTCATATATACTGACCGGCAGATAATTATTAGTCATAATATTTGGGTGTGCAGTTTTCTATTCCATAGGTATAGTTTGTACGGTGGTCATATACCGGTGCAAAAGTGTCTTGCCATAAAATTGTAATTTGGAAAACTGTTCCTTTCCTTGCATGTTTTAAATGAATTCTTATTCTCTTGGATCTGTACTGTGAGTGGAATACCAGGTCTAAATTTACTACATGTTATCTAAAATACTGTCCTCTTCCTTGTGAATTTGGAGCATATTTCATTCGACTTTGGAAAATAACAGTCTGATTGTGAATTGTTCATAATATTCTTTAGAAGCAGACAGGCATTGTGGAAACATTGAATACATCATTTATATTCCTCATCTTATGACCTCAATAAATATATATCAAATATTGATATTTTGCTTAACCCCAAACCAGTGTCTCGAATGCATTCTGAAGTTTGTGATATTCCATGCGTGTTTAGAGATGTATCATAAAAACCCATTTTACAAATCCCTATCCTTCCCCGAACTAGAAAATTCAACTAAAGTAAAACTGGCAGAGGGCGCTATATAATATGACCAGAGACGATTTGCAAACGGATTGTACATGTCTTAATTTTAGCAAATAATTTTATCTGCCAAGAAGCCCATTTCCCCGAAGTTGCGTTTTGTTTTTGAGGCCATTTAATGTAAATCGAAATTTTGGCTTCAACTTGCACTAACACAATGGGTCAACGCAAACACCATACACTAAAACAAGTGGATATACAGTAACTGCACATGGAGATCAATGATACACAAGTACATGCCGGGACTAAGTTATTCAGAGAATGTTGACCTCGTCACATTGAACGGTAATATAAAATCAAAAGAACATTATTTATCCGCACATCAAAAGCCAAACGCAGTGGAATTGTATGTACATAATGGCTCATTATCCTCGATTTTCCATTCAGGAATAAACAAATGATTTACTGGAAATGGTTATTGAGTGTTTATTTCCTCAACATTGCAAGGAATTCGGGTTTATTTTTTTTTCAGCGTATTAATCTATTGAGGCAAGTTACGCGGCTCAACTTTGGTTGGTTGTAATCTGCATAATGTGTACAGTGTACTATGTGCCCTATGTTTGCACAGTATAGTAATACACATTATGCATTGCACACGATCGATAATTGGACTGGAGCCAACGACACGACACTGGGGAATTTATACTGGCGTTGTTCTCTGAAAATGACCCTATTCGTGTCATTTCCAATGGAGTATGATACAAGGTGTAGATTGTGGCTAATGTGGACGATGATGCAGAGTGGTCTTACGTGGTTGGTTGAACTTTAGTGACATTCTGGCGGGAGAATTTAAATCTTTTGTGAAGATTCCAGTTCACATTCAGCCTCACGGTACAGTGTACACTACGTGCGAGCGACAGTGAGGAACTTGTCAGCAAGGACAAGGTGAGTGTTGGTGAGGGGAGTGTTACAACTTCTGAAAGCTGTAATGCTTTGTAGGGAAAGAGTCCCACACACGGACAACACTACTGACGCCTCGTGCACAAACCTAGTCGGTATGGGACTAAATTGGAGAATTAGAAGTGTTTTGCAAGTAAATGCACCCCGGTTTCACATGCTAAACTTGAACAAGATACAATGAATTGTCAAAGCGTACTTGTCACATTAAGGAGCCGGAGGTTAACTGAACATGGTTTATTTTATTGTCCGTGTATGGAACTCTTCCCTTTTGTCATAGGGTTAATGTCCTATTTGTATAAATATTTCTAAGTTTAATTTAGTGGAGCACTAGCGTAATGAACGCAGTATAAATGAAGCGTTGGCATTGACTGTATGAGGCGACGTACGGATGTTTGTAAATTGAGTTGTAATGTGCAACTTTGGGTAAAAGACCTGTCGCCTGTTTTGTTAGTAAATTTATTTTGAGCTACCTGTTGAATTGTTTGCACTTCGTCGTTAGCATAACTTTCATTGTGGTGTTAATAAAGTAGGACATGATAACTACATGAAACGACTGGCATGGTCGTGAATGTTATCACGGAAATACGGATTATTACTGCTTACAAGTCAAAATTATGTTCAGGTTGTCACGATATAGGCAAATAAACACTGATCACAGTCTAGTTGTTTCCTTTTCTTTTCTTTAAGAAAATGCTTGTGATGAATGTGTTCATTCCTGTTGTGTTTGATTCGTCATGTGGTCCAATCGAAATAATTCCAAAGCCAAGGCAGGTTTCGTGAAGTCCCAGTAATCTTACATAGCGCCCTCTTTCACACTACATTATGTACCACTTTCTGCGCATTACGGTCCTGTAGGTACCGACGGCCCGGCCGTACTAACTTGCACCATCTTTTCCTTCCTCCATGCTTGTTTAGCTGACTTTCTGTAGAACTTAACTTTTCGACTAAAATTACTTCCTAATGACAGCATTGGCCCGGGGCAAAAACATACTTTTTCTCAAAGATTATATAGCGGTATATGCGGTTACACTGTTTGTGGAATGAAAACGCGAGCAGCCCAACATAATGTATACACATGCTGATGCTGCATGCTGATTGACTTTTGTTCTTGAAATAGAAAAGTATCTATCAACATATCCTCCTTATCAATGTAAAACAAAAATCTTGCCTTGAATTGATGGTTGGACCTGTATACAATAATAGAATGGACGTAATCTCCTCGCTGGTGTTATGAGTATGCAGTATATTTCTTTCTACATTCTGTAGTGGCATGCACCACACTATGGAATAATGTATACCAATGGACAATTTAAGATGCATTTCAGTAAATCGTTTTACTAGAAATAGGCCTATTTTTAACTCGACCGCCGGAATCACTCCTGTCCATGACTGATTCAACATGGACCCATATAATACGTAGTGTTTACACACACCAAAATAAATGGTTATAAAGATCACTTTAAAGTCTGAAAATAAAGGTTTACCCGGACGCAAAGCATCTTTAAAGGCAATGAGTGGAAAAGCCCAATTTTAGGTATTGGACTGCACGTTGTATTCATTACGTAAACTATACCAGCCATAGACATTATGCAAATTTGGCAGATGAAATAATGATTTGTGGTGCACAATAAGGCAAGTTACTGGGCAATATTCTGTGCATTCTGAGTGCTGACCGTGGTTGTTTTGTTGCATTCATTATCGAATCGGCCCTAAACCTATTGCTTAATACTCCCAACTGACCATTGAAGTGCTATCTCCATGATTCGGCCATTTGAAGATGACCGTCTATTTCATGCATGGCGGGAGTTTCTACGGTCATTCTGTATTTAACTGCCCATGAAGGAAGAAAGGGAAGATTCCTTGGGTGCAGCTGCATGGGCAATCATTGCCAAGATCATTATAAGAACTTTGTTGCCAATCCTTCAATTCTGATTCATATTCTTCTATATAATCTCAGGGCTTTCCCTTTTCCAAGGTTACGATATTTTTCATCATTGGAGAGCTGATTATAAATTACCTCGGAAAGGTCTCGGGGCTCGCAAACCGGTCGTTTTTGCTGTATTGAGTTTCATTGTTCATTTTGCTTCTTGCTGTTTTCCCCATATTTGGTTACAATGCAACCCTTCAGGCTTCCATACTGAACGTGGCTTAATCTTCTCATTTATTTCCAGTTGTATTCCATTCCTTGCAAGTTTAGTATACAAATCGGCTGCCTGATGCATCGAGATATATCATGGCCAAATTGCTGTCCTTCCTCAAAACTCTTCAGTGTGATCAGTCCTTCTTCTTGTTGGCTTAGAGTTAAGACCAACTTGAAAATACCCTTTTGATGCATGCAAAAATTATGCATCCTTTCCGATTGTTCTTGAGTTATGTATTCGTGGTTCGATTTGTCTAAACGGCTGTTTTGTGTTTGAGAGACGTGTTTCTGTTCTCGTTCTGTTTTTTTTTTCAAGTACAGAAGAGGGGTTGACCAGTTTCTGTGTTTACGTCAGTCTGAACTGAGATTTAGGTTATGAGGGTAATTGACAGAAACGTCATTTTTATCCATTATGAAATGCCTGTGATTATGGTGGAAGATGTACTGCGATTGCGTGCAATCTTGACCATCACGCGTGTCATAAGAAAGAAGTGGTATACGGTATGAAATCATTATGCTTTTATAAAATTTTCAATTTGGAAGTGTTTTTCAAAAGCATATATGTGCATGAACTGGCAAAAATGTAATGAAGTTCTCCTCTAAACTTCCGTCGTTATCGAGATACAGTATTTGCATCATACTTCCAGACACGGATTACCTGATTTCCGTTTTAGTAAATACAATTCACTTAAAAACAAATAAACTAACGAAACTAAAACCAAACTGTCCTTCATTGATTTCTTAAAAACGTGAACACTGATTTTGAGGAAGATGATTTTAAAGGTTGCTATTATCAATATTTTCATCATTAAAATTAGAGGATTGAAATGGATACTGACTTTCTATAAGAATTGTTGACGTGACTGATGATTGTAAAAAGCCGTGAATTCGGGTGATCTTGACACAACACATTCACAATCATTTCCCTTCAGATTCAGCTTGTCGTTATCCCGGTCATTTCGGCTGGTCTATCTTTCTCTGCAGTCAGTGATCTTGCACCAGGATCAATTTGCTTAATACCCGAGTCTCTCGCATCTGCAGGTTTCAACGAGTCTGGTCGACACTAATTTCTTGGGAAGAGACATTTTTACTTTCCAGACCATACCACTATTCCAATCTCAGTGTGCACTGTATTCCAATCGGCAGCTTGACAGTCATATTTACCATTTTTCCGTCTGCAGGGCAACTAATTTCAATGCAGATTTTGAAGCAGATACATTTTTTGTTGATTTTCAATTTCCGATTCAGCCCAAACGAGTTCAACACATGCACATGGAATTTGAAGTGTTGGACGCTAAACGTGTCAGATTCCCTCAGAGGCTACCAAGTTCTAAAATAGCACGAGTCCCACTTCCCGATCTATTTACATCGTTAATGGGTCAAACATCCGTCCGGTCACCCATTACATTATGCCATCATTAAACAAGTTTTTTTTTCTCTAAACTCGGGGGATTCGAGTGCCATGTTTGAATTCTATTTCTGATAATAATAATGTTAGCACCTCGACCCAAATATGGGTTTGGGACAAACACTGTAAAATGTCAGACGTAAAGGCTTTGTTGCCTCGTCCCTTCTCCTTGCGGTAAGATTGAACGTGTTCGCAATGTCAGATGAAGCTTTAATGGAGCAAGGTGAAGATTGATTGATGCACCTGTCTCGCCTTATGACCATTGCTTTCTTTGGGACAAAAATTACGATCAATCAATGAAAAAAATAATGAATAAATCCTTCTTCTGACAAGGTTCAATGAAAAATCTACCTTAGGAATCACTTCATTTTGTTTGCTCTGTACGAGGGGTATACTAATTGTGGACCCGTGTGCGGTTGGCGCCTTTTCCCACTTAAAGGTTTACTGTAATCAAATTCATAGGGGTGAAAGTGCTTTAAAATTATTGTTTAATATATAATTAATTACTATTTCAACTGATATGTTTATATGTAAGTGCTTAATTTTGACCAGAAAGTTACGAAATCAGTACATGTATGCCCCGCCCCCCAAAAAAGTCCCCCTTTGGAAGCGATCCACGCAACAATAGCGTGTGACGTCACCTACAGAAGTAGTCATGTAGGATGGCACCACAGTATACTGCGTGGCGTTCTGCATGTGACGTAAGCAAGGTTTTTCGTCGCAAAAAGTGGAGTGGTAAATTATGGGTGTAAAATGTCTCCTTTTGATATATTTACAGTACATATATATATTGATATGTATTTACAGTATTTTTAGCACAAACAATGATAGACAGGTTGAGTTTTATGACAAAACAGATGTATTTAACTTTATATGAGTTTGGATTACAGTATTTAATGCATACACTGCGACATTTACACATACACGGCCCAATACAAGGGTCGGCTTAATTTTCATTCTAATTTCCGTGCCGGCGTGGTTTGATGTCAGTTGTCTTCTCCTTTTTCTAGCTCATCCAATGCGAATGGATTACCCAAATGTATTAATGATGCAACTCGATATGAGTGTCCGATGTATTTCCAGTGCAATCTATAATACACAAGGCTGTACTTTCAGAGGTAGTTAAAGATAGATAGATATATCCGCAGCAAAGAAGATGATCGGAATCGGATTGTGTCAAGCCAAAAGTTACAATTCCTTCTTTTCTGGAAATATTACCTCCTTTGTACCTGTTGACAAATCAGTCTGTGCGTGACAGTCAATATTTTGTATTAGGATACATTACCTTTATCCCCAACCTGCCCAACAACAATAACAATAATTTGAAAAGAAAAGGGGAAAACGGACGAAATCAGGTGGAACAGGACCAATTCTGATTTTAATGTCAAGCACGGGGGGGGGGGAGATATCTAAAGAATTGAGCTGCCACATTATGGCATTTCGTGTACATCGATAACGGCTCAGACGAGATTGTACAACTTCAAACCCTTAAGAATGAAATAAATAGCCAATCATGATATTTGGATTTTTTTTTTCAACCAGGATATTAGTAATTACTTTCTTAAGTTTGAAAATAAAGCTGAAAATCAAATATTGGACTTATTACATCTGTGATGACTTCTCTTTCCAGGGATGCGACAAAATATCGAATTGGAGTCATTTTTCGCATGGACTAAAATCAGCGTCTGTTTCCAAGGAATTGGTTCAAGGCTAGACTGCATCCGGACCCGGACGGCTTCATTCTGCTCATTACACCCAATCCCATCCCCAAGTCGTCTTCTGTCGCTGGTCACTGACTTTAGGGACGCGAGTTTCCATCTACTGACAAGGACATCGGAAATTAAAGGTAAGACCGTTGAGTATTAGAATGATAAGACTTAGAATTATTTGGTACCTTGTAACACAGCTATTAGCCCTTTCAAAGTATGGCAGACGCAATGGGTGCAGTTTGTTTTGGGTAAAATCCTATGGTGTTTGACTCAAAATACCCACTTCAAACAGCGCCCTCCGATTGTGTCCACCATACTTCGAAAGAGCTAATGGGATACTTAAGTGCTACCCCTAAGCATCTTTGGGGACATACACCATGTCTTGAATATTCATGTACACTTAAAGATGGCATCGTGATCGAAGATTGTCTTATGGCAGGCATTATTATGGCCAATGCATCATTCGATCCCTAGAGAATTAGTACGTGACCAAATAAACAACGTAGCTGTATTTTCCCGGTAAACAAAACAGCAATAATAAAACGAAATTTCAATTATTTCGAGGTCTTGCAACCGTAGAAGCAAAAGACAATTACGAAATTGTTTGTACTGAAAACAGTCCATATAAATCAAAATGAAATCAAATAATCAAATAGTCAAGGGTAACTATACACGCAATAGAAATAGAAAATTGTGCTGAGCCAACAGGTTTTCTCCTGCCCCATCTCTTTTGGCACAGCAATCTTATTTTTCTCGGCTGCCTTGAATGTACCTCGTCTCTTGAATCTCAAGTGTATTAATATGGATAGTGCATCATACGTGTTTTCCACCTTCGGGCCAAACTTTTAGACCATGTAGGATTTAGTGTTATTCAGCGACTTATGCGCTGCGTTACAATTGAACCATTAAGAGATGTATACATCTCAAGTGGTTCAACCAAAAAACCTTTTGCCGAGAGAAAACCAAATCTGTCTGTAGGAGGAGTGGAGTAGCGCAACACGGCGTTGAGATAACGGAAGCTGCACAGGTGAACTAATAATGGCCATTGGCGTCAGGTACAACCCTCCCTCACCATCCAAGCATCCTGTACTGCCATATACAATCAAGATTCTTTCATTGTAAACACATTTTCAATTTTTGCAATTTTCGCCCTCTTGTGGCGAAAAGGAGATCTTCAGAGGATTATGATCTTCGTGGCCGGTGTGTGTGCCTTTAGCTCTGAGTACGTAGGAGAAGTATGGAACCCTGTGGCCTTTGCGTAATGATGTGATCTGATAGTCCTTGTTGTATTGTATTGGAAGGCCACTCTATACAATGATGTCACTTTCGCTGTCATCTTGCACATGGAGCAAGTCTCTTGGTTCATAAAGGCTATCACAGCAATGGACTCTAAGGGCGTTTTCGAAACGGAGGCTCAGGCTCCGTTTCAGGCTCAGGCTCCATTTCGTGAATCCATTCCAAAACAACGGGCACCAAAATAGAGACTTTTGGCTGCGGTTCTGAAGTAGATTCTCTAGTTTGAAAAGGAAAACAGAGTTTCAGCTTCAATGAAAAACCACAACCTATATTTTCAGCATATGGATATCAGAGCTGGAGCCTGAGCCTGAGCCTAAGCCTCCGTTTCGAAAACGCCCTATGTCTCTATGGAATTATACATCGTTCGACAAATGACCTATTGAAAGACCACCACGCACAATGCTACAGAAATGTAGATTGGATTCTTGTAGTAATGACGGAATATGGTGGCGTACGGTATTGGTGACAACCAGAGCACCTGGTTCGAAACGTATACTTGAATCCTGTGGTTTCTCATTGAGAATTTCATCCCATTAGATCCGATGTTGGACCTTTGTCTGCCTCGTATGTGGTCTGTCATGCATGAGCCTGTTTATGATTACATGAAAACATTGTTGGAGATGATTTCAGTGTCTGAGGATTGTCTAAGGATGGAGAGAACTTTACTCAATGTGTATGATCAAAACCAAAATAATATTCCGTTACTAGTTAACAAAGTACGGAATCACGTTGCATGATTATATAACCCGATCATATTGGTGCCAGTCTTTGTTATGCAACTCGTATATTTCTTTAAATAACAAGTTTTATCCCACACTCGTATATTTCCTTTTCCTAATTTTTCTTCAGAAAATCTTCTATTTACGTGCAGATCGAAAGTTATTATGGATGATGTCTCCTCCATGAATTATAAGGATATGCTTTTTATTTTAAAATTCAGTGAAAAACAGAAACTGTAAACTCTTTCCCTTTTCTGGGTCATTCATTATTTGTATGTAAATTTTGGTATTTTCCCGGATAGCCATGAAATCCCTTCAAGTTTTTGTAGACGCAAAACACGTAAATACTTTCTGTTGCCTGTCGAACTGAATGGCGTTATTTTTACGTTGACGTAAATTCTGGATGGATAAAAAATTGGACGATCCTATTTGAAGAGGACTTGGGCCCTTTTTTCACGATTGATCTTAAAATGCACATCAATCTTAAGCAAAGAGCGATTTCAGCATAAACACCATGGATGCTGTAACAACTGCATGTAGCTGAAACATGAATCGTAAAGCTTGGTGAAATCGACGTGTATATCTGACAGGTTTTATTGATGATATAGGTAACTGCACATTGACGAAGAGGACATTAAGTCTTAAATTTCCTCAGTTTGAAACCGAAGGTATCAAATGAAAGAAGTGGAAAGTAAAAATGAAGTATAACTCAACAGGAATGTGTGTACAAATTAGGCTTGCCCTTCAATTTAATACCGACGTAGATGGGCGCTGCATACTCAGTGCTTGTTGAGTGCACATGAAAAAAAATCATGCGATGGCTCAGGTAAGATTCGAACCCACGACCCCACCGACCAAAATCATTAATATTTAGGAATTTGTGTGTTTAGAGATCTGTTTGTACCGCGACACCATAAACAAGTGAGATAAAAAGGAATAATATAATATTGGATAATATTGAAAAAGAAGCCATCCGTATCAAAACACCATTTCTCAACCTATAACCAGTGTGATAGCCACTACTTGTTCACATTATGTCATTCGTCATTCACACACGGTGTTATTATTAAACTATTGCACGCACGGCCCACAAGATGCTTGTCTGAATGAGTTAGTTCACGTGCCATGTGATGGGATGTACAATCATCCATGCATGGCTTGCATGTACAGAGAAACACCTTCTTGGAAATTTCATCTTAAAGATAGTATCATACTTTGGCAGCATACCGAAACATGAATCTTCACAGATTTACATATTACTTAAAGGGTATAAAGATGGTGATGGTAGAAACATACCATTAAAATGATTCTGCCTGAAATGCTGTATTTATTCAGAAAAGAGTAAAACCAAAAGTAAAAACAATTTTGATCTTTTAAAGATGAAAAATAAAAAAGAAAAGACTTAAGAATTAGGCGTTTTTCACTGTTTTCTCAAAAAGTGGGCACCAACCAATCTGGGTCATCTGCCCGTTTTGCTTCCATTCAACCCCTTCATTGTATAGGTCAGGTTAGGGCAGGCCCATGCAATCGACGTTTCGTTTTCTTGAATCATTTCAATAGTGTTGACTAGGCAAGCTATATATTGATAGGCTTTATATGTTAAATTAGAATCTTGTTTCCGTTACAATGCATTCAATATTATAATCATGAAATCACGAGGGACAAGCAAGGAGTCATGGTGAAGGGATTCATGACACAGAAACACGCGTAACAACGAGCTCCGCCCGACGGCGACTAATCTCCGTAGTTCTTGACAGAGTTTCTGAAAAGAGGGACTTTTTATTCGCTGTGAATTATCTCCTAGCAAATGGCTTCTTGGTGATCGATAGATCGTGACAGTTTCCTGCAACGCTAAACCGTAACCAGAGGCACTTACCTATTGTTTCTTGTCCAGCATATTGTGATTGACGCTGGTTACCTGGTTTGAAATGAATAGACCAAGGAAATGGCTTCGGGGACCGAGTCTGCAGGTTTTGTCCTTAATGAGTTGTACCTGAAGAAGTATTACATATTATACAGGGTATCTGGTTTTTAATTTGCTTTACTAGAGAAGCAAATCTGTGGTGAAAAGTCATGCATTTTGAAATCGAGTACACTGGCCTGTGATGGCCTTGTAACGGATATACCGGGGGTATATTAAACTGGCGTGATAACCTTATGTGTGCAATGCATTGCTGCTAATAAAGACATTTGCCGGCGATTTCTTAAAATACTGTAAAAGAAACTTAACTTGAAATGCGACTTTATACTTGTCAGTTGTTGAACTCTTTATGAATTGGGAAAGCTTATATTTTTCACACCGGGAGAGTAATAACCAAAGATAGTGCAAAAGAAATTTACATTGATCGGGGTGTTAGTTTGTTTAGTTTATTATCTAATTCCCCGCTAATTTCACATAAAATTCGCCAACAGTTCAAAGAATATATGTCAAACAGTTTAACCATTTGCTCTTTGTTGCTATATCTACAACGGTAACATGGTTCGCCGTCTTCAGAATATTATCAAACTGAATATAGGAAGAGTTATCTTGTATCACACAGTGCCGTAACTTTGAAAACGAACCGTTTTAAGTTGTGAACTCAACTTACATCGAAATTATTGTCGCAGCAGTCGTTTTTGTCTGTAGAAATACAAGATTACAGATTAAGCTAGCTGCTATGATCAGATTATATCAACGTGACTTTAAAATGGTATCAGGCGTATTTTATGGAATACCAAAGACGCGCCAGCTTGCGTTCATAGTAATAATCAAGACCATTTTTGCCATGGGCCATTCACTCGGCTATGGAATAATCAAGTATTGGCATTTGGATGGCAATATTCAACAAGACCTTCTTCGTTCGAATACACAATGTAGTTAGATATTGCTAGCCAATAGCATTGAAGCGTACAGGCAACTGCATTAATTAAGTGTTATCGATATGTCTATCAAGCCTTAATGAAATGGAACTGTACCATCAACCAGTGACTCGTGAGAATTGGGCACCTAGTTGTAAAACTTCGACCATAAAGTACTAATGTGACTCTAAGGCAGACGATTACAATCAAGGAAAAAGCCCAAGGTGTTAAGCACTCAACTGAGCTGAGATCCAGTAAACAAGAAATGATGAATAACAGCTAGAACCATACCTTCACCAAAAAACCTCATCGAAAATTCGATTAGCGTTTGACTGCTTGAGGGCGCTGTATCATTACAATGATTGGGGGCCTGACCTACTGGACCATCTTTCACTGTCTTGTTTGATGTCTTAAAGGCACGTATTCATACCCATGCTTTTAACTTGGTTTTCAACGTCGCTACAAGGTCGACTGATCAGGGTACCTCCCCGGGATTCTGAGCAAGAAATTCCCGATCGGTAATTATTATGCATGATCCTATAGTCCAAAGGCTACAGCTGTAACATCACAACCCAGATACCACATCCATGTACATTACATCGCATTCACCAATATCATGGTAGGAAGACTCCAGTCGCCAATGTTTCTACCAACAAATCATAATGTGCGGAAACACCATGTAATATTCGTTCGTGCTTTCTAGGCTTTATCTATTTCGTTCGCACTTCTCGTAAGGTATCAACGTTTCGACTAGCCTGCTCTAGTCATCATCAGGACGGAGACGATTGAAATGTGGGATGTGAGGTCCTTATATGATTGCTTAGGAAGCTCTTCCGTGAAGGAGCTTTGTGATTGGGACTCACTGGGGTGTGAGAGGACCCGGATGTCTTCTATCAGCAAAGCTATACATTCACTGACCCACAATATTTATTAATGGAGAGTTATGAATACCGTATTTTCAGTAACAAATGTAAAATTTGATCAACAACAATAAAACAACAACAAAGAAACAAATCTCTTACAAAATTCGTTCATGATTGCGCAACTTCCATTTTCGCAATGCCTACAATGGTCAGTTTCATAAGCGAGTTGCTCTTTACATGTACGTGATATTCCTTGATTTCATGAAACGGTCGTCGGAAACTAACTCAGGTAGCTGGAAATATCACCGCGGATGTCGACGGACGGACGTACGGTACCGGGCCACCTAACATGTCAGACAATAAAAAGCCGAGTAGCGCGCGACAAGTCGTTAGTTGCAACTAAACAGGTTGCACAGCGTCTGATTGCAGTGAAACGCCCTGTCATCATCATCCTCTGCTCACAAATTGATGAACTGTGTTATATTATCATTACAATGGATTCATCTTACGAGAGAGATCCACTCCGGTGTAATATTTCCCTGGTCGTTACGGATGGCGAAGATGCTGCAAACCATGAGTATACTCCAACGGAGAAGACTTTGGTCACCATCATCATGCCTGCGATCATGGTCTTTGGCCTGATCGGTAATTTCGGTTTCATCTTCGTCTTGTGGCGAGTTACTTGGATGCGGACCACTCTCAACTTCTTTCTCACTCATCTGGCAATTGCAGATATTATCTTTTTGTCTGTTTCCATCATTGAGAAGATCATTGCGTATGCAGTCTCGCCCATAGCATTAGATAAATACTTCATGGGCGATGCTGGCTGCATCCTTTTCCATCTGGTGCCTGATACATGTTATTTCGCATCGGTATCTTTGGTAACTGTGGTAACATTTGAGAGATACTACGCCACTTGTCGACCACATGTTCATCGAGAGCACAGTACGAGAGCTAGACCCATCCGACTGGTGTCCATCGTGTGGTTTTTCTCCTTTGCTGTTGCTTGCTCGGTCGTCCCTAGCACGTCTTTATTCTTCACCGTGTGCTTAACATGGCCCGATGAGGAAAAGTACCAATTCCATCCGGACATCATGGGATTGTGTTTTTCGCTTGATGGGAAATGGGTAATTTACGCCAATATCATCCACGCTGCTCCTTTCGTGATTGCAATGTTGATCAACATCGTCTTTTTCAGTCTTATCATCCGTGCCCTTAACAGCATGGTTGCCCGTGCCCAGAGGTCCGGGTTTAGCGATCGCAGCCAGCACATAAGAGACAGAGTAAGTCGAATGTTAGTCATTAATGGCGTCGTGTTTTTCTTTTGTCTAACACCATTCCAAGTCACCACGTATATTGCATATAACGCAGCCAAACCTGGCGTAGTTTGGCTGCAGATTTGCAGGATGCTTCTGTACGTAAACTCTGCCGTAAATCCCGTAGTGTATAACATTACCAATGTGCGATACCGTAAAGCGTTCCGGTACGCATTCACTACGGGACGCGGTCACAGCCATCTTAACAACTACAACGCCAATCGTCCGTCTAGTAACATTGAAATGAATGCTCGTGGAAACACCAATAACACAAGAGCTACATTTAACTCCAATGTGCAAACATCAAGTCAACAAGTCAAGACTACTGCAAGTACATTTTGAGATAGGTACAAGTCTATCATGGTCATATGATAACAATCAGGTAGGCCTATACACCAAAATAGCCTACACATCTGTAAATATAATACAGCACGGCTGCAGCATTCATTGTAGGTTTATAGTATATGACAAAAGTCTGTGATAAGTATACCGATGATCAGAAATTAAACATTGAAATTAAGCACGTATTGTACAAACGGTGTTCCACCATCACAACGTTGTTCGTGGGGTTAATCTTTATTTTGTAAACGCCACTATTCGTTTGGCGCCAAAGAGACGTTTTATGTAGTGTATTATATTGTACTGTCACGTGAACATAAACATTAGAAGTAGCTTTGAACTAATGCAGACGTATTTGTACAAAGAATTCGTAAAATTGAAGCATTCATTAACATTTTAAAGCCGTCCTGTCAGACTGTCACAAAATGTATATCTGAGAGTCAAACTGTAAATATACATTGAAATGAATACGTTTTGAAATTCTATACGTGTGTTTACTATTAACTAATTCAAACTATACTGTTGTTGTCAGAGAAAGTGGAAAATAAATGAATGAATGAATTGGAGAATTGTTAGTGATATTATGAAATAATTAACAGACTGGGAAGTGAAAGTAAAGACCGATTCCAATCTATGAATTGAGTTATTCCATGGCACACATCTGATCATTAATCCAATCGCACAGATTGATACGTGTTGCTGATTGATGGATATAAGATCGAAATGATTATGTGCTAAACTTGCCAGTTTTGGTTTCTGTTGTACCGATGACTATTGAAACTATATGGCGAAGGATGCACATTTCCGTATACATGTATCAGGCAAAGAAACTATAAAGGTTTATAGTTTTGAATTTAAATCGATATCCGTGAATTTCCGGGGCTCATTGTGTGTTTGATCGATGGAATGTCAGAATGAATTTATCAATAATCATTATAGTCATTCAACCTAATACAGCCTCATCGATCAGAATATCGGCGCCAGAAATGAGATTAGTCAATGTTGTCTGATAAATTGTTTTTTACTGTCACTCAAAATATGATATGACGCTTAATATAATGACATATACCATGAAATATTCATGGTTAGAATTTGGTAAACGTTTATGTCGCTCTCTGATTTAAATGTTTGATAACACTTTCCTAAAGATACACTTTGGTACTGGTTGGACTTGGTCTGAGTGGACAAGGAATTATCAAAAAGTCAGAAATCAGTTCGGTTTGACTTTCTAAAACCAACATGACATATCTATGATTTCTCATTCTTGGTAAGAGAAATGATGTCAGACTTTCCAATTTTGATCTGACGTGTAGTACAACACCGAATGTTTCGAATTTCGATAATCCTATAGAAGATATGCAATCAGGAAAATGAATCAAATCAAAACGCGAACAGGAAAGAGAATGTTGTTGAAAACGAGAACTTGAAACTTGACCATGATCATGCATCTCTGTTAAAAATCCTTTGCAAAGATTCTCAATTTCCCTTGCAGAAGTGGTGATTTTGTGGTAATTTAATAAAATACCAAATGAGGCAAAGAAGCACCGATCGGTTGATTGCGATACTAAACAAACAGGTGTCTATTTATTTTGTAGGCGTTTGTCAATCTTTAGAAATCGATAACAAAATAATATTCAATAGCACATTTATTTCCAACTCTGTAATGTGAGATCAAAATTAACTGGAATGTAAAGGTTAAAGTAAATAAGAGAACGTAAACAAAAGCAAAAAGAATATAAACATAATTATATGAAACTATGTAAATAATCTAATTATTGAGCATTTTATCACGAGTTTGCAGCTCTGTGGATTGCCTTTGTAAACATAAAGTGCATAAAAGATGCAGTCCGGAATCTTGTTGTTACTATCCCAATTTGCCGTTGTAATATTAACGGGTGCTTTTCAGAAAGACAACGCGTTGAGTTATCACTTCCACATTGGTCTTCACCCGTTATGAAGTATTATGTTGATGTAACATGTGCATAAGCTGAACAGGGTGTATTTAATATTGTTAATTAACTTATTAGTGTACTGTTAT
This sequence comes from Astropecten irregularis, assembly GCA_963971285.1. Lineage (NCBI taxonomy): Eukaryota > Metazoa > Echinodermata > Asteroidea > Paxillosida > Astropectinidae > Astropecten > Astropecten irregularis. The sequence continues at coordinate 159,331 of OZ020256.1, forward strand.
GTCAATAATGCACCTGTATAATATATCACTCAAATTTACAAAACTATTTACAATAGTACAAAACAGTACTGGCAATTTGTCCTTTTGTATTGTATGGTTGTTTCATGTATCTGCATGCATGGCCTTGACCGAAGTGCTTCGTTTTGTTTAAGTTATTCCCTGAAGTCACGTATAACATCATAAAAACGTGTCTAACTTGCTGGTTAGCTGACATGCATCAGTGTAGCTCGTGTATGTGTCTGTACTTCTGATACCATAAACCACCTACACAATGTCTATGATAATACACTTGAGACTCGTTGACAGTACGCTGAAGTATCATAACAGTAGATTGCTTAAGCGTGAAAAGTCTTCCTTGATCAAACAGGATTCCCAACCAGATTTTCTGTGATATTTACTGGTTTTGACTTGTATTCGGCAATTGTTTGCTGAGCATAACATTCACAAGGAGTTTTGGCTGGCATACTGATTTCATTTACCAAGATGTTGTATGCTTAAGCACATTTTGGTGCCAAGTAGCTCTATGAAATTGGTCCCAGTAAGTTGATGGGCACACAATTAAGGCACATTCGAAATCAAGAAAAACAATCGGCAACTATTTTGACGAATTTTCAGACAGACTATGTACACGACGGACATGTACCACGACAGAACAACAGACAAACAGCCCAGACGTGAAACCTTGTTCATTTGACGAATGCTATCTCCATTAATACTGCATGCATCATGACCTTCCATCCGTGTTTATGTTGCTTCCCGCTATATATAAAAGTATGTACATTGTGTAATGGCCTTGCATTGTATTTGTGGAGATGGTCACATTAAATTGTAACGTTTTATCCCAAAATAAGAATGACAATAAATGATTTGATCGTGCACCATAAGATACCCTGAATGATATATAAATAAATGTAATATTCATGTAAGTATCAGAAAATCATTTGTGATTTTAGAAATTGAGAGAGAAAATAATGACACTTTTGAGATTAATGGGTGTCAGTGCGCGCGAGGCCGTGGTCAAATCAAATCACACATGAAAATGGATATATTTTGGAAACGAATGTCAATTGATGATTTCATTGTTTTAGAGGGGTATTACCATAAAATTCAGACTTTGGTTTGTATGTATGAACAACCATATAGTTACCACACACTATATTCCACCAAAAAGTATAGGCCTAAATGAAATATATTAATTATGTGAATAATTATTTCGCTGATTGTCATGATAACATGATGCAACTGTCTGGTATGGGCTGTATATTTTTACACTGTTAGCGTAATAAGTACGAAAGATTATGGCTGAATTTTCAATATGTATAAATTATTTCATCAGATGTATACTATAGGTGACATAAGATAATTATCTTAAACAATTCGGTGGCTACAACTAATTAACCGTCGCTCGGCCTTTTATAAAGCTGCAATGCTTGCGTAGAATTATCCATAAAAGAATAAACTTATAAGACATTGTCTCTTTTGGCATTTCATCCCAAACTATAATCAGCATAAAATATCCAGAATTCATGACTCTGTTCAGCGGTAGATCCTGAAGATCAGTTAGTAGGTCTGTACTAAACTGACAAAATCAAATGAATTAATTTGTATTGATTGAATCGTTATAAACAGTACTATAAAACTCAGTCACTTAATATCTAGGATGAATTTAAACCCGGTTCATACATAACACAGTGTCGATGCGTCACCGAAATTCGGTTTGCATTCACTTTTGAATATGATAGCATTGTGTGGATCAGTATTTGGCGTATTGTAATCCCTTTATGTTGATGCAGTTATGTCATATTGTTATGGAAACCATAATGGTTATGCTTTTCAGAGTTCAGCATTTTCAGTTAGCTCAACGTGACATTGACATGTAACACACAGCGAATAAGTAGATGTTTTATAAGCCATGTAAATGTGAGCGCAAACATGTCTATCTCGGTACCTATAATCCTCTAGTTGATACAGTAAGTACCACCCAACGTGTTGTTCTGATTGGTGTTGTATTATGTAGTTTTCGTCTCTGTAATAAAAACTGAATTATAAAAATGCAAATCTGCATGTCTGTCACACTGTTACGGAGAGTATTCCTTTATGCAATTTGACTGTTAAATGTCTTGAATGAAAAGTCGAATGTTGGGACATTGCAGTGAAAGGCTGGATATCTGAGTTGGTAGAACACCGGTGTAGAATCCCGGTAGTAGCCGGTTCGAATCCCCGTCACGCGCCAGTCAGGATGTTTTTATTTTCATTTGAATGACTTGGTAACACCGGACGTATCTTAGAAATTCTTTTATGAAGAAGAAGAAGAAGAAGAAGAAGAAGACTTTTTTTGACTTTTCAAGGAAAAACTTTATTTTCCATAAACAGTAACAAATATGTAAGAAACAATGATATGTCCAAACTAGCCGGTATAGAACATACAATATCATTATATTCTTGTTAACTGAGGCTTATACCCTTATTCATAGTAGGCCTATAGAGCACGATTCCACGAAATCGGTCTTTTAGAATCAAAGACAGACTCACGATCAGATCATCCAAGATTTGACCGGCGACTTTCTGCTCAATAGATAACCTCATCATGAAGAAAGTTATCATCCTTATTCACTTATGTTGCTTTTACACAGAAAGAATTATGACTGCCATTTTGTTTTTACATAATTCCCACAGCTGTTGATAGTCTGAGCCCAAACGAATCGTTTTTGTTTTCATGCATGCATGAATTTGATGACTGTTTGACTCGATCAAGATATTCTTCAATTTGAAAAATAATTTGAACGCACGCATGGATGCCTTTCATGACAGTTACCAGTTGGTTATATAAGGAAATGCACCAGTGTCTGTATATGCAGTACTGCAGGTACAACCACATACGTGAAAACTGGAAATTCATAAAATTTACATAATCTTCAACACAGCCATATAGTCACCACACACCATCTCAGGCCAGTTATGATTGTGACTCTGATTCAATTACTTCGCGCTAACAGAGAACAAAATATCAGACATTTTTAATTTAGTCCACTTCAATTAAGGCAGTATCTACCCAATAACATTTGATTTATCAAAAATACAACACTGAACTGAATTCCCAGCTGGAGTTGATATCATTGTACATGTATCTGTGATCATGTCACATCGAGTCTATACGATTGATTGGGATTTGATGGACCGTATGAGATTCTCAGATCCTTCGTTTCTACAGGATAATCCCCGAGTGAGCAATGAAGTGCCCTTACTTTACGCGTCACTTCAGTCCAAGCAGTGTGTGCATGATGCCACGTGAATACAAAGTAACCGATATCTAGGATGACGGCCTTCAAGACATCGTACAAGACGTCAACCTTATTAGGAGCCAGGGAAATAGGTGGCAAGTGCGTTAGGCATTCACCTCTCACCAATGTGGCCCGGGTTCGATCCCGGCCTTGGTCATAATGTGCGTTGGTTCTTTGCTTCGAGGGTTTTTCTCCGGGTTCTACTTCCACAAAAATCAAACACTTTCGATCTCAGGCTGTGCTCGATGATCATAATGGGGCGAACTGTGCTGGCAGCCATCGCTGTCAACTCAATCACGTTGTAGCATCATCCTTCGCAATTCAGCACTGTACATATTGTAATTGCTTGGCACCTGACTGACAAAATGAAAAAACAACAGGTTTAACGAAAGTGAACAAGCTGTGCATCAATAAGAAACAACATATTTCACCAACTTGACTCAGTGATGCTCTGTCACGTGCAGGCGAGGCACATCCTTACCTCAAAGATTTGAAAACGGATATCGACATAAAGATTTGAAATGTTCTACAAAAGAAGCATAAGGATGAGAAACCATTATTTTAATTTCAGTCTGGAGCTTATTGTATCCATGAAGTACATTATGTTTCTGTGAAATATTTTTTTATGAAATGCTGTAATTATTTGAGAGACTCTGCCTGCATTGTGAACAACACGCCCCATTTCATTCACCGATGTATATCTGCAATGCATATATACTCGGTGATGAAGAGTGCACACTCCATGAAAAAAAATCATACCGGCCCTGGCTCAAGGGATTCAAACGCACGTAAAATCATAAGCAATAGATTAATTAAATCAAACTCGATATGAACACGCACATATTCACCATAATTATAGTGAAATATCAGAGTGTGCAATGTACTTTTCCTTTGCAATGTACTACCTTTACATTCTCTAATGGACATCTACGATTGACTAAATACCGGTTACTCACGACCTCATTTTACAGTTTAATATTGTGGATTAACGTCTGTATCAAGAAGGGATAATAGTTTCTTAATGCTAAATATTTCAAATGGAAAATATGAGAATTTCTTTTGATGCAAATCGGTTTGACTGTGGATTATTGGTTACTAGAAACTGCTTGTCTCTGCATGACACGGAAGTCGCTTTTACCTCCCTTGGGACCAGGAGATTATGTCTTCTCTTCTTTCATCTTTTTATCAGAATAATGTCTTTTCAACTTACTTGTCAACACCATATAACATATAGCCATTAATGATCTCCAATCTATATGACTGTGTTACAGGTACTTTGAGGCTTGTTGAAAACAGGATGCATCAGCTTCATTGTGAAAATCCTTTCATGGAGCAAATCATCCGTCTTGTCTTGTCTTTCATAAATGGTTATATGACAGTCGTTGGTGCATTAGATGTCCCTTGCTTCTTGTTTAACGATGTCTCCACTCTTATCCATTTAACACATTTAGTCCCAAGTGTACGCCTTTACACGAATTGAATCTTGTCTAAAAGGTTTCTCTGCTCGTATATCGCCTCCCAAGCAGTAACTAAAAACGCAGGACAAATAGCACAACCCCTTAAAGTGTTCAGATTTTAAGGTGTTTGGTTTAAAAACATATTCTCGTGGTGACGATTTCAAAATGCAAGAGAAATGATGAAGAAGTTTGCTCCGTTGGCTTTTGACACCCGTGCCTCAACACAGTCTGAACTTTGTGCACGTTCTTTGATCTTGAGAACTTTGAGAAATGGTTGAAACCTGTTGAACTGTACCTTTGAAGACGACACTTCAATGTACAACTGATGTAGGCCCATGATATCTACACTTGATGCCTGGGTTACGCTGTCGGTTTCCTTCTGACTGTGAGACACAATGTAAGAATTGTCCGACACTAACAAGAAACTTGTAGTTCATCATACGCACATTATTTGCTTGCTTAAAAAGAATGAGGAACCGTTGTCATGGTGATAGTAATATAGGTCGGAGTAGCCTCTTGTCAGTCATTGTAAACTACTATTAGGTTAGAGTGATTTTGATGTCACTTGTAGAAAAAGGTTCGTTTTAAGAAATGAAGCTTCTCACATTGAGTTGCCAAGGAAACGAGATGTTTCATGAAAAAAAACTTTGTAAGTGTTATTTTCTCCGGAAACTTGAATTTGAAATTTACAAACAATTGAATTTACAAGAAATTTTGTCTGTGTTTCTTGAAGTAAAATGACAATCAACATTCTTATCAATCTTAACTTTTCATGATCCCAATATGAGAAAGATTTTCAAAATGAGTCTCGTGTTCCATTTTGAGATAGACCTTATCTCCCCTAAACCAAGGTTTAATACCTGAGGCTGGGTCGTTTCTCAAGTTTCGATTTGAAAAGAAAACCGTTGGCTTAAACAAATACTCAAAATAGCGAGGGCTTAATACTGCGAAACGATTAATCGTGTTTTTTTTAATATTCCGAATGACAACATCCTTCCGATAAAGATAATACATCAAGATGGATATTGGTGGTCACTCACCGTTAGAAAAACACAATGATACGGCTCGAACAAACTTTGACATCTAAGATCATAGGCTGTGTGTGTCCTCGGTCAGTGACTGTTAAGTGCAACCTGATAAAATTTAACTGACAATTGCGCTGGATGTTAAGTAGCTAAGACGAATTGCAAATCAGTCAAGACATTTTAAACGTGATACTGAAGATGATTCCGATTGTTTGGTGCTGCTTTATTATTTACTCGTCCATTCAGTGATAAATGCACAGATTTGGGAGAATCTTGGCGCATAACCACTCTCTAGAAATCATTGGTATAGGGTTGTTTCGCCATCTTTGGTTTACTCATATTTTAACTATGATTTTAGTCTTCTCACTTCGGCTAGTCTAAATGAAATCATCACCAACACACATTGAGTACCCCCCCCCCCCCCCGGCCTCCCCTCCGCCAAAACAGGCTATCTGTGCTTCCGCATCAGGCATACTCATCCGATTCTCAGCGAAACTGGCCATTGGCTAAAGGCCAGATAGAACCCCAATAATCTGAGATAGTAATTTAAACAATAATTTCCCTCACGTTTAGCTCTCTACTGTCTGTTATGCCGAATGTATATCTTGTGTCACAGTTGGTATTTATACTGATGTTCCCTTTGGAAACGGTAGGGAGTTTTACTTCTTACATAAACCACTAAATTACCATGATTCACCGAAGTTATGGTCAAGTGGATATCTCAGATATATCAAAGATTTCTCGGTTTTTTATTTCGGAAGCAAAGTGCACCGCGTTCATCCCGATAACATTCAAAGTATAATAACAAACAAACCAAGGAGGCCCGAGAGGCAGAGATCAGACGGAGTGAAGGTAATAAGAACAGATATGTTATCACATCACACGGTAGAATAGTCTGAAGTCTAACCTTAAATAATAAGAGTGTTTCCAGGCGTGTAATACGTTGATGGTTGTAGGCAATGTAGGTTTTCATCAGTCATGTACGGAACCTATAACTGCCGATCGCTGATCGCTATCAATACATTATAGTACCAGTTGATAATGTTTTATGCATTGGTATACGATGTGTTATGCCTTAAAAACAGAAATAGATCAAACCTAATACATAAACTAGCGTGACTTATAAAGTTATAGTGCCATCTCAAATGCGCTGCATGATGCTGTGCAGGTTTTATAACATGTCAGGTTGCCTCTTGTCTTGTGTCATGTTAAGATATCAGTTTTGAATAAAGGTTCAGGCTCGAATGATTTTATGCACTGTGTACTTATTGCGAAAGTGCCCATACATGGTTCATTTCCCTAATACAAGAGAGGTTCCTGCTTACTTGAGCTGTTTACATTTTCTGCTTAATGTCATTGTTCAATAAAAGTGCTTCAAACCATCACCACTGTAGCATCTCAACGTTTACTATACCAGGGAACCAATGAGCAATCTCGATACCGTTTGGTAATCTATCACACAGTAGTAGGCATACACGAACAAACAGTATCATATTCTCTTATAAAATTTATTACATCTAGACCCCTCATTGGAATTATAATGACCACTTATCCCCACTGGAGCAGTTTGTGAGTGGCTAATGATAATAAACTGACTTTACGAGCATTTAAAGCGTGTTGGCTTGCATGGTAATATAGGCTATAGGCTATATCAGTACATGTAGATAGCCTTAGCGATTCCTAGATGAGGATTACAACCATTAAACTGCAATGAGCTTCTATCAAATCGACTGTAACCCCTATCCTCAGTTCATGGACAATAATTCTACTGATTCATCACCTCACAAAAATACATTTCCATAAGGTCATGATATTATAATAATTGGAAATAACCAGCGCGTTTTAAGCAATTTATTAGGTTTGAATAGATATCGGCATTGGCTATAGTATATCTTATCATGTCCAGACTATTTGTGATTCCCGCTGCCATACTCGTTTGTGCTTTTTGTTCGTGGATCTTTATCTTTAAAGTGAATTTAAAGTGCCGTCTCTAAAAAGCAATGAAAAATATACGTATAAATTGTCAAAATCAATAACTTTCAAAATCCATAATGGAAAGTTATTGAGAGGTTTAACCATGAACCGATGTATTGGCTAATATTGCATCAGATGAAGTGCGGTTTGCGTGTGTTCAGTTTGGACCATGCAGGGGAATTCAGGTATAGACAACACAATGTGAAGTATTCCTTGAGGTGAAATAGTCAGGCCTTGAGTCAAGAGCACATATTTGGATGAGCGAAGGGAAATGGGATGTGTTCTTATCAAGATCTTTTTTTCCCCTCTTCTCCTCTTGAACTACTTGACCCTCTTGATGAATTCAACAATGTATGTACAGAGACATCTTAACCTATTGCCCTGCGGTAACAGTCTTTAGCCCACAGTACAAATTCTACTTATGCAGTCTTGCTCTTGTATATGCAGCATTGTTCTGTATACACGTAATTCGTGTTTTTGATTTTGATTTATATGAAGCTAAATCATCTTATAATGTGTATGATAATTCAAGGAAAGATCAAGGTTCTGTTCAGACCGGGGCTTAGTTCGCGTGATCACCGGTAACCGTCTAACCTCGGGCAGGAAGCTGTTTGCATTAGATGGCATTTTCCAGCTTTCAAAATTGAGATGAAGGTGCATCGGATGTTTACTTTAACCTCAGGGCAAAGTAAAGAAAGGGTGGCGCGCGAGATGGAGAGAGAGACAAGTGTATAGGATTCTCCTTTAGGCTGAAGTGCCACTGTGTGATGTTATCACAACTTGACCATCAAGTTGTGGTGAGGCGTTCTGTAGATCATGAATTAAAGAAGTGACATATGTTTTTCTATCAATGGTGATCAATATATGTAATGGTTTAGAACTAATCCAATCATTAGTAGAATCATGACTGCCAACCTGGATATATGTACTGTACATGACTTGTATATACCTCTTGCAGTCGTTATAGACTTGTATACAGTTTGCTCGTGTACGATCACAGTGATATGCAAAATTTATTTTGACTTAGACGATGGATACATAGCGATGCTAATCGACAGGTAAACACCTGATAACAATTCCACCAGGACTTCCTTTCCCGCGACGGTCAAAAATAAATGTTTGTTACCTTCTATGCATGCCATGTTAAAAGTTAGCTGCTTTAAAAAGATGAACGCAAATTCACCGTTTTGATTTGATTTTCATTATTTTCAATAAGCCGCTCAAGATAAATGGGTGTCGGTCATACATGAAGCCTCATGCCATCACTGCTGGGCGGATGTCAATCAGGATAGGAAACACGACTGCCTCATAGCTTGCTGGATGAAATGTCTGGAGATTTATGAAAATAATATTTCAATCGCGCCTGTAGAGCGGCCTAACTGAAAAGCAGTATGGATTCAGATCCATAGATTGATAATTCCATACCTGTGAAATTCCAAGACAAGAAATGAAATGAAAACAAAATACCTGTCACTCGTTATATATCAACAGAAATGGAAGATTTCACGAGCTCTCCTTAATCCCTAGAACTGGGCCATGTTGCATCCATGGGAGATTTGATATCATATTAAATCTCAGCTGGCAGGTGATGATCGTAAACGAATTCTCACATCGGAAATCTCTTTGGACGTAGAATATTTCTGGTTGAACATAATGATTTGTTTTTGAGAGAGAACCTTATACGCCTTCTACCGTCAGCATAATGCCCCAGGTCTCTACTCAAGGGTTGTACTTCAGGCAAACCGAAATACTCAAGTTTCCAATAAAAATACTGTTTCCGCAGCTTTTCTTTCAGTAGATTAGAAGCCCTATGCGCAAAGCAGTACCATAATTGATGGTTATTTCCACATTTTCATATCAAATTTAACAGCCCACCTGCATATGCTTTCAAACAGCATTCATTACTCAGCAGGGTAGAGTGGTTTAAAGTATACATTATGCACACGATCAGGTTTGTTTCGTTTGAGTTATGTCTTGAAAAACAGTTATCTATCCGACACTTGACCGAATTATACACCGCAGCAAAATGCAATGACAGCAATGACCTAGAAAGTATAGGACGGTTGTCAGTTTGATAAAGGTATAACCCTCTATCCACGTGTATGCGAGGCTGTGTAGGTATACAGTTACTGATGTCTGACCAAACATTGCCAAATCTACTTAAACAATTTCAGTTGTTTTTACACAAGAATAGCCCACAGCTTGAGGGACAAGGTAATTCAGTATGCAGTCATGCGAGGGATATTTGGCCCGTGCTGACAAACTCCCGCTCCTCATAATCTAATTACCAAATTCAAGTCTCTTCGTATTCGATGTTCATGAATTACAATCTATCCTGAAACCCCAACTGTTGTTTTTTGTCTTTAGACTCAATTAGCAGTACAAAACATCCACCGGCATAGAATATTATGTGCATAGTTACTCAATTCCGGTCGTGCTGGAATTGTGATATATTTTGCCCCATGGATCAGTAAGGATTATTATGCAGACATCATGGCTCCTGTTCACCCCTAACAAGAACAAATTGGCGAGAATGAGTCTTACAATGAATGTACAGGTTGGGAGGAAAAACTAGAAAGCTCTTGAGGACGGAATCTTTCACTTTTGTGTGCAATGAGCCTTGCCCCTTGAGCACGTTCATTCGGTGTTGATTTACTCCCTCTAGTTCTTCCTCTCCGTCTCTATTTGTCCATTCTCAGGTTCACATTTGGCAATAAATCACATTGTAGTGACCCCGGTCTTGGCGTCACGTTTTGTCTTCCATCTTCAATGTCCTCTCACTCTTCAGTCTCCTTCTTATAGGTGACACACAGACGTCTTGAGCACCACCAGAATGTTTGAAGAGTTTATCCTTTATACATCTCAGCCCGACTGAAATGCAATGTTAGTTGCTGGTTTCTTTGGGTTTGATGTTTCTCGATTCATTATACCGGAGCCCCTAAACCCTCTTCCTTAAAATGCATCAAATTTGCCTCACATAAAGGTACAATACATGATTGGCAAAGGTCACAGGACATCACCCACACTATGTCTGATCCAGCATGTATACATGAAATAATAAACCTGTGAAAATTTGAGTCCAATCAGACATCTGAGTCCCAAGAAAATAGCAAAGACCCGACTCAATTGTTCTTATAAAACATAAAGAATGGTTTTGATCTTGCACAGAGATCAAAACTTTTTTCAGTCTCAGTTAGGTGTTCTATTATTCTATTGTTCCTTTGGGAAATACTCATGGTCCTCTATATCTGCCGTGATATTAACGAAATGATAGTTTAAAGTAACAGTGAATGTGCATTGTTTCACAAGGGAAACGGTTTATAGAAAGGCACCTATACATGGAATGAACTTCGTAAGGCACTGCTGTCTATAGCGTGCACAGTATTATAAGGTTCACTGCCGGGGCAAGGACTCGTAAGGTTTTCCTTCATGAACTGGAACGTAATATCTCAATGTGCGTCATCAATATATTGCATATTAAACTACTCACTCGTATCTTTTAATGGGTCATGAAATCATGGTCCTGCCTTCTTATGAGAAGGGATTCTTTATTAGAACCATTACATGACTTAGTGATATTTTGAGGTGGAAACACCACTGTGTCGCCGTCATGGGCCAACAAACTGCATCCGTATCAAGCTGGGAATATAAAGTACATGCCACTAATAAACACATCACGTATGTTGAGCCTATCGTTACGTCGTGACATATCTGGATCTATACTCTGCATTGCAGAATCTTTCACATTTATAAAAATGATTACCTTGTTTTTGTATTTCTCTTTAATCTACAAAAATCTAATAATTATGTTTAGATTCTCGCTTTGATGCTTGGAGTTAGGAGGGGCTGGCGCGTTTCGATCCTAGCAGGATCTTTCTCAAAGGCTAAAGACAAGTGGCACAGCTAAATAGTGAACTGAAAATATTTCAAAAATAAGATTCTAAAAAGAAACTGCACGCCTCTTTTCAATTTGGCGGATCAGATTGTCTCCATGAGAAAGGCTTCATCCTCTTCCAAAATATTCGCCAGTTTCTAAAATAATAATTGAGATCTGCAAAAATTCATATTTGCTGCTGTAAAACAAAAGGACATGTAATTCCTAAGGGCGTGACTGACGCCGTTTGAAGCGTCCTAGATTCATATATACCTCCTGCACCCTCAAGATTAAATTGACATCTCTCAACACCTTTTCAAATACCAAAGGTTTTTATTCCAATCCAGATTTGGAATAATGTCCCCAAAGGGCTACCAATGTGAGATCGTTTTACGATGCCGATGTATTAACTTGAGCACACTTATGCTGCAGTATGTGAAACACATTGATACAATGCAATATTGAAGTTGAACTGATTTTCTCCTATAACCCACTTGGTATTTCATTCAGTTCATTTGGAGAGTTTGTGTGTAGAAGATCTATGTTTTCGAATTGTTGTCAGATTGCAAATTTGTACACCTGCTTGCCCCCTACTCTCATACTATTCCATGACTGACCCCTACTCCTATCTCACAATATTATTACAACGATAAACGATTAGACACAGACATCATCCATATATTATAAGTGCGTCTATATCGTCGAACAAGATTCACAAACTGCTGCCTAGAATGTTGATTACAAGTCGATCTTCCAGGGGAATGTACCTGTGTAGGCGACAGGGTTGAGACGAATGAACAGATTTACTTCTCTTATACCTCACCTCACATCAGACATACATTTCAACATTTTCAACTCATAAACTTTTTTTTGCATTTATACTATTTGAAAGCTTGGATTTTGTTGTTGGAATGTGTTACCAATATAATTTGTCAAAAATAAATTTCAATATGTTGTAAACATAGTCAACACATCCCTTTGCGTATACTACTACTGCACGAGTTTCATATTGTTTTACACTTGCTTGGAGTTTACAACCACTTACGTGGACTTGTTGTGTAGAGTTAAAGTGCCAATACGTGATAGAAACAGGTGTATGTATGTATGTACATTCCCTGCATGATGGTCACAACACCGACATAAGACACTTCGCATCCCTAAGGCACGTTATTAATCGTGTTTCTTGGTAGATTTTTAGGTCATTGTATAAGCATAAAAAACGTGTATATCTTCATGGAACGGATGGTCAAGTGGGAAAATACATACTTCGATCGTGTCGTAAAAAATTAAAAAAAACCTATGTGACACAATTGGATTAAACGGAGAGTAGAAGTAAGGTAATCCTTGCAATTATGTCCATGTCACTCTCGTACTGCCACTCTAACAGCATCGTATTTTTACTTATCTGCGAGAAATCTCACCAGTATGTTAATAGTCGTGCTACGATCCAAGTAGTAGGCTATATATAGCACACCATGGACAGAAAAACATAGGAGAGGCACAATACTGCGCTTCGTTTGAAAACAAAACCCCGCAGTAATAAAATTATAAACTGATTTCCATATGTTTCCAATGACTTTCATACTTCTGCTTTTATGATATCGTTTGGTCATGCCGTTGTGAGCAATTTCTTTATATACAGTATTGTCGAGCCTTGTGTCATCTTTAATTATTTGTATCCACTAGATTTCCTGCAAAGTTCAACTTCATAACATTCATATTGAAGGAATATGCCTATACGCAATAACTTTGTTTCATATTTCCATCTGAAACGCCTCGCTGTGACATATACAGCTTGTGTTGGTATTGGATTATCGTGCAGGTTTTGATATAACGCTGAATGCTGCTGAATGGAAATCTTTATGCAAATTGGTATAAATGGTAAAAAATTGGCGCTTCAATATCATATTATGAACATGCCTCCTTCGCTTCGGCAAAATTATCATTTATTGCTTCATGCATAGTTTAATTGCCTCTCAACTCGTAACTCATCGGATTGTATTCACGTTTTTTATCAGATTTTGTTTTGCCAACTTTCTTCTCAATAGCGCACAATGGCGTAAATTGTAAGACGCGTAGCTTAACTCGATGATATATCTTGCAGCCTGCATGCGTATATTTTTAGTTCGTCTTCCCTTAAAGGAATACATTGGTAAAGGTCACAGAACAGCACTCGCACTTTATCTGATCCAGCATGTACATGAAATGACCTATGAAAATTTGAGCTCAATCGGGCATCTGAGTCACGAGAAAACAGCGAAAACCTGACTAAATGTTTCGCTTATAAAACATAAAGAATTGTTTTGATCTTGTGCCGAGATCAAAACTGTTTTCGGTCTTTGTTTTACTAATTTCTGGATAAATACACCATTTCAGGCTGAAATATTTTAACGGTATGTTTCTACCAGCACCATCTTCCTACCGTGAAAATTATACGTAAATCTGTGAACATTTCTGTTTGGGTATATAGGCCCCTAGGTTACCAATCCTTTACTTGTACCTTTAATTGCCTCTCACCTCGTAACTCCTAGGGTTGTATTCACGTTTTATTTCACTAGAACTTGTTTTGCCAATAAATGAACTTTCTTCTCAATAGTACACACGATGGCGCGCATTGTTAAGACGCGTAGTTTAACTCAAGGATATATATCTTGCAGCCTGCATGCTTTTATGTTTAGTTCGTCTTGACTTCCCTTAAGATTATAATTTATTAGAGATGGCAGTGTAAGTCTATTAGATGGAATGAAGACAAACGTTTGTGTTAGAACCTAACGACTCATCATTAAGAAACCAATGTCATGAACTTTCATAAATATAGTATTTTCTTTCTATTATGTTAGCTTTAAGTAACGGGTTACTATAATCCATTAATTGGCTCAATGGGCGTGGTTCTTCAGTTTATTTGTGCTATGACTTATGCTTATTTCATTAGCTTAATGAGTTCGTTCTTAACATGAGTTGTATCTCACCATCATTGCTCAACAGTTAAGTTTGATGTGCATTTTAAAAATTGCATTTTGTCTTTTGTTTTCAAATCGAGCCCAAGTACGAAAATTATCCGTGACACATCATGCGCTGTCATTTGGATTACGAATAAGGATATATTCATTCCTTTTCTCGTCAGATATATTCATGATCTATAGGAAACCAAGCATGATGTAATTATTCACGTGCTAAACATTGCAATGTTGTATTTTACCTAAGTTCTAGACTGAGCCGGATTGGATGTCAGTCGCCGCATACTACTTAAGCCTCTGCGTTGACTATACACCAAATATAATGTTTCAACGGTCATTTTACCATTTGAAATCGGCTCCATGGCTATTAACCAGTGAGCATTATTGATGCCAGCGAATTCCAAATGAGAAAGATTTACTATTTGTCGCATGATGCTGTACAGACACATGGGTGTTTCTATATCACGAACTGTCAAGTTGAGTCACAATTCAGAAGCTGCACGGCACGTCTAGCTCGACTTTGCCGAATTTTGGACATGAAAAGGTTCTTGCAAGCACAGATCAATTGAAAATTTAAGAACAATTAAATTGGTTTAGGGTTATATTTCTCATATTAACATTCACTGCCTTCCGAGCAATTTATGAGATTTAATTTAAACCTTTTGCCATGAAAGTCTGAGACGATATGGATTATATACACATTGAACAACGGAGTTGAATTACATTTGAAGTTAAATTCAACTGGCTTGTTTTTATTATACATAAATGCAGGCGTTTTGACAGTCAGTCCTTGGCAATAAAGTCGGTCTTAGCGATACGATCTGACGCCAAATATGATAATGAGTAGTACTGATAACTGGGTAAACAGCCTGGATGGTCAAGATGCAGATCTGGAGATTATCTCTAAGATGAGTAGAGTGTGAACGTTTGGGGCTATCGCCCTTTACAGCACATGGCCGAGATTAAATAACTCTCCACTCTCCAACGCAAGGGTTGTAACCTGAGTACTCTGTAGGTGATGTATAGTGGAAACTGCACTTATTTGCCCGACTATGTCATCTGCGAATGTAAATTAAAAAACAAACACAAACACAACCTCCAAAAGGCAGCGGTGTAATTGAATTTTTATATGAAATCATCAAATTAATAAAAACTAATGTACGAGTAGCAGATACGTACATATTCCCACACAACAGACTTTTATAAATATGTATAATATTGTGCGAACAGCAAATCAAAATTTCATCATCATTTTGGCTTCAAATTCTAATAATGAATTATATAACTTTGCATTGTTTTCATTCAACATTTTTATATCTAACTTGAGTATAGTTTTTCTTTGTAGCTGATTAGCAATCATTACCCCGCTGAGTATTTTTCCAATGTATGCATCATCGAACACGATTGGTCGTATAATCCTTCTGTTTCGATGAAATCACATTAATTGATTGTATCTAATGATTTGCAATCTAAACAACATCCTACAGAATATCGACGTTTATGTACACAGGTGTTTTTTATCGAGAGCGTTCACCATGATTTCAGGGTCAAGATTTTACAAACATGTTTCCGGGATACCCAAGGATTGTAAAATAATACTAAAAGCTGGATTGAAACCATGGCATTTCAGCATCAAGGTTGGCACATTTATATTTTTAAGGATGGATAAATTATGTTTCCTGTCAAAAAATGATGAATAAATTCCTTCCGCACGATTTCTTGGAGTAGGCCTGTACCAAGACGTGGTGACAGCAGGCACTGTATTTATGCATGAGCTCAGCACACATATAGCAGCGATCAAGATGGAGAAATCTAAGCTTTTTGGCAGGAAAAAGGAGACCCCAAGCCTCTGCATGCTCCTGTTCGCTTCAGCTTGTCTTCTGCTCCCAGGGGATACATCTGTCTCTTTCTTGAATCCTTCAAGGGGAAATGGGCACCGACGTTTTCCCTATATGAGCCATCGATGTTTACTATAGCGTACAGAACCTGTGCGGGATGTTCTCCTTTATCAGCAGTGCTGATCTGTTCTGGGCTGCGGGGACATCAGGGGAATATGTCATATCGATTTTTACAAAGCCATGGCACCGTGATAAGTTTGTGGACGACTGGTGATCGACGTGACTAATTTCCATGTCAACAGATGTTCTGCTCATAATGCCGTCACGAAATAAAAAATAGAAATTCAAAATTAAGATCAAATTTTGACCTGTTTGTTTAATCATCCATATAAATAATGGTATGCACGCCGTTTGCTGAAGCATTAATTAACCGAAGATCAGTCTAAAAAAGCATAAAATTATTTGTGTGATGAATAATACGTGACGCACGTTTTAATAATGCATGCAATTTGGAAGAGTGAGAGGTTTCCAGTATGATGTATGATTTTCAAAAAATGGTTAGCGGTTGGCAATTTATTTCATACATGTAAAGAGCATAGACTGAGCATAAAGTACTGTACAGTGTAGACACGATGGCTCGACTGTATTAATTGTATCGATCCAAAGAAATTCGATCGCACATTTCATAAATTTCATTTAATTTAGAAACACAGTTTTTTGCAGCATCCATACTGAAGTTTCATATGAATAATGAAGTATTCATTTGAAGTAAAGTTAGAGTTAGTAGTTGGAAAAGTAGTGGAACATTTTCTTCAAGGCTATCAAATAAATCGTTTAGGCCTAAACTGGACAAAATGGAATAAAATGGGTTTATATTGAAGTTAAAGGCTAATCCCTATAGAAATGCATATTGTAATAGAAATTGTTATTACCGATGACCTTTATACTACCTTTTTATCTTGTAGCATTCTCCGAAGCGTCATTACCTTCTTTGGCAGACATTTTCTCAGGTCAGTTTGGGTACATAAGTGCCGACAGTGAAAAAGTGCAACAAATGTACACAGCGAAACTTCAATTTTTATTGTAGAAAACGTGGTTGCTAGTATGTGGAATACCTTCAGGCTGTGACAACCAAACAGCTCAAGAAAATATGCCCAAGACACCATCGGCCTACGCAGCTGCCTAAGACCATTGAATTAGCCCCGGGAAACGAAATGGAAATTCATTCTATCAAAGAGCCACGAGACATTAAAAGCCTGGATGTAAAGTGCATATTTGTAACCATGGGATCCGATGAGTCACAAAACGAAACCCTCCCTCTTTTACAACCTATTCCGAAATCTTACAGATTTACATTTATATTTGCGCTTCCATTCTAGCAATCTAAATCGGTTAGCAAGGGCCCAGGGATCTTCAAGTGAAATTCGCACACTTAACAAGATTTATACTGCCAATGAGACGGCCACTAACATGCTAGATGGAAAGCCAACCCAAGGGAAACAAAGCAACCTGCTGGAAAGTCTCTCCTGCGTAAGATCACGTGCTGCTAGATGTATTAAAAGAAACGTGACAATCTTGTATGCAGGTTGGCTGCCGCGCATCAGGTTTTATATGATTTTAAGAACCTTTATTATTCCGTCCTCAATCGCTGCAATTACAATACTACGAGATTTATTAACTGCTGTTTCGCCAATAACGGACTACTCACAAAAATAAAATGCCTTTTCCAAAATAATTTATACAAAATAAATAAAAACCCGCTAAAGCATGATAACATCAATAAAACAATTCTACAAAAAGTATACCAAATGTTTGAGATAAAATTATTGTGCAAATTTGCATCGTTATTACCACTGAGATAAAACTTCCGCGCACGATAAATATATAACGAAGGGAACATAACAGGATAAGATCAACAGTACTCAGAAAATCACTACTAGCCTCCGGGTTTCCGCCGCACAAAAACTCGGCACGAGAATGCCGGAGGTATGAGCAATTTGGAGGATGTTGACATTTCAGTATAAAGGCTTCTTCACAGCTCATTCAAGAGAGTCTCGGGTTTGCATTTGCATCGTAGAAGGACACTCAATCGCTTTTACCATTGAATCAACGAGTTTTATAAAACGAAGTATTGTCTAGTATTTCATGCTTGTTGAAAATTCATGCAAGGCTTGTCTTTTGACCGATTTAAACCACTTTCGCTGTTATTTAGCAAATAAGATCTGGAAACGTCTGTAGCATCCCCCCCCCAAAAAAAAAAAATCCTGACTGCGCGAAAGAGTCTGTCAGTACCTGCATCTTATGATGTCTGCTCATTCATCTTTAATGGAATGATGTCTGCAGACCCGTCACATTATATTATCTGTAGAACCGACACATTAAAATGAACCATCTGACTAGAATGATGTCACTCTGCAGAACCATCTCACTAGAATGATGCCACTCTGCAGAACCATCTGACTAGAATGCTGCCACTCTGCAGAACCATCTCACTAGAATGATGCCACTCTGCATAACCATCTCACTAGAATGATGCCACTCTGCAGAACCATCTCACTAGAATGATGCCACTCTGCAGAACCATCTCACTAGAGTGCTGCCACTCTGCAGAACCATCTGACTAGACTGTCACTCTGCAGAACCATCTCACTAAAATGATGCCACTCTGCAGAACCATCTGACTAGAATGATGTCTGCAGAACCATCTGACTAGAATGATGTATACAGAACCATCTCACTAGAATGATGCCACTCTGCAGAACCATCTCACTAGAATGCTGCCACTCTGCAGAACCATCTGACTAGAATGATGTCACTCTGCAGAACCATCTCACTAAAATGATGCCACTCTGCAGAACCATCTGACTAGAATGATGTCTGCAGAACCATCTGACTAGAATGATGTCTACAGAACCATCTCACTAGAATGATGTCTGCAGAACCATCTCACTAGAATGATGTCTACAGAACCATCTCACTAGAATGATGCCACTCTGCAGAACCATCTCACTAGAATGATGTATGCAGAACCATCTCACTAGAATGATGCCACTCTGCAGAACCATCTCACTAGAATGCTGCCACTCTGCAGAACCATCTGACTAGAATGCTGCCACTCTGCAGAACCATCTGACTAGAATGATGCCACTCTGCAGAACCATCTGACTAGAATGATGCCACTCTGCAGAACCATCTGACTAGAATGATGCCACTCTGCAGAACCATCTCACTAGAGTGCTGCCACTCTGCAGAACCATCTGACTAGAATGATGTCATTCTGCAGAACCATCTCACTAGAATGATGCCACTCTGCAGAACCATCTCACTAGAATGATGTATGCAGAACCATCTCACTAGAATGATGCCACTCTGCAGAACCATCTCACTAGAATGATGCCACTCTGCAGAACCATCTCACTAGAGTGCTGCCACTCTGCAGAACCATCTGACTAGAATGATGTCACTCTGCAGAACCATCTCACTAAAATGATGCCACTCTGCAGAACCATCTCACTAGAATGATGCCACTCTGCAGGACCATCTCACTAGAATGCTGCCACTCTGCAGAACCATCTCACTAGAATGATGCCACTCTGCAGAACCATCTCACTAGAATGATGTCACTCTGCAGAACCATCTGACTAGAATGATGCCACTCTGCAGAACCATCTCACTAGAATGATGCCACTCTACAGAACAATCTCACTAGAATGATGCCACTCTGCAGAACCGGACTAGAATGTTGCCACTCTGCAGAACCATCTCACTAGAATGATGCCACTCTGCAGAACCATC
This sequence comes from Astropecten irregularis, assembly GCA_963971285.1. NCBI lineage: Eukaryota > Metazoa > Echinodermata > Asteroidea > Paxillosida > Astropectinidae > Astropecten > Astropecten irregularis. The sequence continues at coordinate 179,532 of OZ020256.1, forward strand.
TCACTAGAATGATGCCACTCTGCAGAACCATCTCACTAGAATGATGTATGCAGAACCATCTCACTAGAATTATGGCACTCTGCAGAACCATCTCACTAGAATGATGCCACTCTGCAGAACCATCTCACTAGAATGATGCCACTCTGCAGAACCATCTCACTAGAATGATGCCACTCTGCAGAACCATCTCACTAGAATGATGCCACTCTGCAGAACGATCTCACTAGAATGCTGCCACTCTACAGAACCATCTGACTAGAATGATGTCACTCTGCAGAACCATCTCACTAGAATTATGCCACTCTGCAGAACCATCTCACTAGAATTATGCCACTCTGCAGGACCATCTCACTAGAATGATGCCACTCTGCAGAACCATCTCACTAGAATGATGCCACTCTGCAGAACCATCTGACTAGAATGATGTCACTCTGCAGGACCATCTGACTAGAATGATGCCACTCTGCAGACCCATCTCACTATAGAATTATAAACTGCCCCTTTGAAGAACCATCTCACTAGAATCATATCTGCGCCAATGGTACCTCACTTCAAAAATCAGCACTAACTACAATATACGACAACACCTTAGAATAAAGGACATAATTGTGGACAACATTAAACATTGACCATCTCCCCATGCACAATTCTTTAATGGAAGGGCTGTGCAATAGTCTAGGGGGCTATAGAAAAGGTTGAGGAAGACCAGGGACAAATAAAGGGTACCATCTCCCCTTGGTATAGGTATGATAGTCAAACCTCTGATGTCATGCCATTTACATTGCTCCATGGTCAAAACATAGAGTATAAGGAGCGATGTGCTCCTTGATCTTTGGTCAAAGCATGTGGACTCCAGTCATAGCGACCGATATCTGAAAACATAATATACCTATATACAGCACACGACTATAATGTACCTGAAATAGAACTGGCGCCTGGTATACCATGGCTGACTTGCCTTGGTAACCTGAACTTCATTGAACTGACATCTGACGGAAACTAGTCTCCTCACCATGAGTCGTGCATGTCGGAGCAACACAATCCAACACCTTGGAAACTGAGCCTATACGATCGTTTGGTTTCCAGCTGGGGGTATTCCATTCACAGAGCGCGTCTTATCGACTATACACTATCTCCTCTATCTGCATGATCACACCACGGGGACTTACCTCTCGATCGATGCCTTCTCAAGTTTAGAGACCTCTCTTTGGATGGATGCTGCGAGATTTGAGATGGGCAATCGCCAATGTATGTTATTTGAACACGGTGTTTATTAGGCAAATGTATTCAGCTGTGAAGTCTGGTGTGATCATTAAATTATCACACTAGATGAAGAAACGCGCGTCTACATAATGCGCGTCGACATGAAAACCATTCGACCATTTTCTAAATTCTAATTAAACACGCATGCCTTCATTTTATAAATGTACATGTACTTGAAATCGTTGTGTATAATTCCATATTTTCAATCATTAGGGCCTATAGGTCGTCAAAAATTCGTATATTTTCAACGAAGATAAAATGGACAAGAAATTAACGCTTCAACCTTGAGGATCCATCAAAATAACTTCCTTTATTGAACAGTATTTTTAAATTGAGCCATCATCATGCCATGACGTCACGATATTGGCATGGGCGGGGTAAGGCCTCCTACTTTTTTGTTAGAGAAAACCCACATTGGGGGAAGTAGATGTGAAACATCTTCACAAAACCATTTCCATCAGATATTGATAATTTATGATTTAAGAGGACAATGTATGATTCATTGTTGATTCTTTGTATACAAACAGGTTGAATGCACTATTGGCTAAAGGCTTTCTGTCTCACCTGTCATGCATCTATATTGAACCAACTGATGCAGTTTTGTGCAAGTAATCGTTATTTGTTACGTCTCATGTAAAATACTGCATGATAACTTCTGCTAAAACTTAATCTGCCAAAGCTTGCTGTACATTCCCACGTCTTTTCCTTCCTGAGTCGAGTGAATTGTGAGTGACTGATTATGCTTAAACCGCTCCAGCGATGGTAATAACATGAAGGCCTTCCTTCCTCCGTGGTATTACTGACTTCTGTATCGGTATAGGGTCTCCTCGATAACGTTAAATTTAGTCAAGAAAGTCCAGAAGGCGCGTAGCCAGAGTATTTCATCTTTCTGAACATTTCAATAGAAATACATTGTAATTGCAGGTACATAGTGTTTTACGCTCCTTTAAGCCAAATGCACATTTAAGGTATCTTTTATAATATTCACCACTTAAGACCAAGAATTCAGTACTTTTCCAATCATTTTTACGTTTAAAAATGGTGATAGTTATTTCGATACAATATAACACTTGATAGAAGAATTGCATTTCAGGCCACTTCCTCATTACTGAAGAGGTTTTGTGGGCATGTTTGAATGGTGCAAAGGAGAAAGTCAATTTTAACTTGAGAATGCATTGGTCTTCGACTGGTATGGTAGACTTTGAACGTGTGGATAATTCAGAAAGCCATGAATCAAAGGTGTCACTTGGATCTAATTGGTATTTTCAAGGGGTGAACCATCCGTCTCTCTCTGGGAGTGGCTTCTCGGCTAGCCTTATTTCCATGATTATGCTCTCGATGCAAACGTCTTTCACAACCACTTTCTTCTCTTCTTTCCATATTATAATACTCAATCCAATAAACAGTCTGTTTCAAGATGATTTAAATAATTCATGTGATAGCTATGAAAGCAGATTGAACGTACTCCACGTTTGGTAACAGACAGTGTATAAGTCATTTGTTTCACCCTTTCTCCATAGTTCATGTGAAGTATAAATTGACGAGACGAGTGTGTATCGGCAGTTTGATACCACGTGGTAATACCCTAATTCAAAACAGTTGATTTGTGATTGAGGACTAATCCAAGCCGCCGCCTTTCTTTGACGGTGATATCATACTTTGGTTTTTGTCAAAGAAATACAGATTCATGGGCAAAAATATCAAGAAAGATACAGTAAAAGTCATCTGCCCACTTTTTGAGAAAACAGTGAAAACGCCCACGGGATTGTTTAAATCTTTTTACCGTTATTTTCATCTTTTAAAGATCGAAAATAATTCCAGTCGTTGCTTTTACTAATTTCTTGATAAATACAGCATTTCAGGCGGAAAGATGTTGACGGTATCTACCAGCACCATCTTCATACCCTGAAAGTTATAGGTAAATCTGTAAACATTATTGTTTTAGTTTCCTACCAAAGTATGATACTACCTTTAATACCTCCTTCGAAACTTAAAGCATACACGAATAGGGTGAGGCTTGGCCACTCATAGTCCTGCCCAGTGAAAGCAACTGGTATCTCTAGGTAAACCCTATGCCGAAGGTTAAAAATAATTCACTACAATCTCTATCAATTTACACAAAATCATCAATTGGTCTTTAATATGAAGGCTCCACCATACTTCAATAGATCTCATGTGAGTATCAAACAGCTAGCGAAATCTCATCTACTCCTTTAATGATGATTGTATATGCTCCTAGCTATAAATAAATTGCCAATATTTGTTCTTTGAACAAGGCTGCGTCTGCGTGGGTTTATAACCATCATGTATACCCGTTACCTTTAGGGCAGTGTTATTGCTACCATTCAACTTTGAATGTCAATGAGATGCATGAAAAGCTATTAAGTAGAATATCATTCATCTTGTATGGATCCGTCTGCCACACCCTTACTCAAATTCTGACTTTCCCTCGCATATTTTACCTCATTAGTTCCTCTTTCGCCATCTTCTACTTTCTTTCTTTTCCCCCAAAGAGCCTAGTATCCTTGCAGCTATTATATTTGTTATCATTATCTGACTTGTCCATAATAAATTACAAATCTGTATTGGATCCAACAATAAAGATTAATCAATGTATTCGATATAATTATTACAATGAACCTCAGTGAGATCAAGATCAAACGCCCTCAACGTTAAGAACACTCGACTGCCAGACAAGTCTGATTCCCAGACCAAGAATCTCCGACAATTCTCTGTCAATTCTAAGATTTTCAATAAGAGTCGTCAGGGAATCTTTGGGCAGGGAACCAGCCTACTGCCAGACTGGTCACATAACGTATACTACTCCATTACCACTCAACTCCAAGTAATTACATTTACCTCCTCTATATTAATGACTTCATCATGTCCATGGTTTCCATCTTCATCAACAATTCTCTCCGTGGTACATCGCCTCCTAAGATCCCATACAAACAAGTGTTTCAACAAGGCAGCTTCGCTCCTCAAACACAACCATGCTTGATTATACCTCGTACCGAACACCTCGTTTTATATGCACCAAACTGCTTAATTAAAATGCCTCTTTCATCAAGTATCAGACCAATGAGCAAACTCCTTCCAGATAGATGCCACTTTACCTTGTTCCAAACATGCATGAGAAGCCGTTCTTTACCGCATTCTAGGCACTGTCATTGCTGTTTCTTATTTGTACACCTATAGATTGTAAGATAGGCCCATGACACACATGATGCAAAAGACATGATGCAAGAATCCCGCCATCTTACCCCTCCCCGCCCTCCAAAAAGAAATCGCATCGACGAAATGAATGCTACAGAACAAGAGTAACAGAGAAACGCTAAACAAACAGCAGACGAAACTGTAGAATGTTCTCCACTTTGTGTCGAAGAAACACAATTCTTCTTTGTAGGTAACATGATTGTCTGGTCCCTTTAAGAGTCCCTTCAAGTTATCAGAGGCTGTCGGATTCAGTCGCTATACTAGCTGGGATTCGACCAAATCTCTCTGTAAAATGTTCATCGTGCTTTTATGGTCGTAAAATCGCCACTTCATCATCCGAGGATTTCCAGGGCAATTTGAATTTCTAGATTCTCATTTCCTCGTGGCTTTATCGTGATTAATCCTCAATGGAGCGAATTCACACAAATAAAGCACCACGGAGCAACTTCTGACAGGCTTGGCACAATTTGTCCTTCAAATTCAAATTTAGAATTCCCTGAAGTCGCCGAACGATTACTTAATAACGAATACGCAACTCATTTATTCTGCTTGAAGGATTCATAATATAGTAGAAGTACCTTTGAAGAATTACAAAAGAAAACAGGATGACAGGAAAACAAAATTCAAGGTATTTGGGCTTAAATCACGAGGCAATGTGGATTCGGCTTTAAAGACTCGTTGTGATTATCAAATTAATGGTCGATTTGCGAGCAGTGCCAAATATCAAAGCAAATAGCAATTCTCTATATAGGCAGAAATTGGCAATTTGTTGGCTAGTCATTGGAGATTGACCTGATTATAGCCCCGATTACATCTACTCAAGACCTCACGTGCGACAATCTCATGAGCCTTCAGAGTACAAAGCGGCGTTCTGTTCAAATTGTTCCCCTACTACAGACCATTTAGATTGGAATTGGACATTTTTTATATACAGAAAGAAAGCAAATCAAAGCACATTCATCCCTTCAACTATTACAGGATTTGAAGAACTATCATAAGGCAATCTTGGGAACACGGGTAATAATTGCCAAAAGGATGCTCAAGATTTACGCCGAATCAAATTTCAAATCATTGGTTTGTTTAATATGGGGCAATAGTTTATATGGTAGTACACCTGTCTCAAACATACGGAATTTATTTCTACTATTCTACAAATGTAGATTTTGCATGCTAAAGCCACGCTGATGATAATACCATCCTTAGCTTGCACAATATAAAAGGTAGTGTCATACTGATTACTGAAAAATAAGGTGGTGATGGTAGAAACATACCAAACATAAAATTGTTCTGCCTGGAATGCTTTATTTATCCAGAAAAAGAGTTAAACCAGTGACCAAAATTATTTTTGATCTTTTAAAGATCAAAAATAAAAGAGAAAATACTAGGAATTACTGTGGCCGTTTTTCACTGTTTTCTAAAAAAATTGGCACCGTGTGGGACTGAAAATTGCACAGATAATTGTTACTGTATCTTCCTAATATTTTTCCCCATGAATCTGTATTTCTTTGACAAAAAACAAAGTATGATATTACCTTTCATTATAACATACCCAGCATCTCAGTTCTCACCGACCTTCCTCCACAGGTATAGGTCGGAGTCTTCCTCCGTCTAATCTAGGCCCGATGTTTGAACATGTTTTTGGACTAGTTTTTCTTTAAGATTTGATACAGAAATGGTAATAAAAAAAACACACAAACAAACAAACATGGCGGATACGGGCCCAGAACTAGACTTGCAAACAACTCGTTAAATGTTGCGGAGACAGCATAGCGAGTCCCCACACTAAGCTTGTGATACTGTTGCTGTATATTGCGAAACGGCTGGTTTCATTTCGCGACAACGACTTGTTGACGGGTAGTTGCCCATAAATTTCCGCGGGACTGTATTTCATAACTTAATTTGAAATTGTAGACAATTCCTCCACAACTGCGCATGTGCATTGCCATGGATACCTACCATGGATACTTAGCACAGGATCATCTTGTTTCTAGGCCAACGTCCCAAATGAGAATTTAAAACTAATCCTACGTCGTGAAATCGGCAATTGGAAATTCAAGTTTCGAGCTATTTTTACCCTCAAATCGGCTCAAAATCGGGCAATGTACCATCATCACCCAACTCCTCATATAAAGTTCCAAATAAGGCATACTGACAAAGAATGTAACTAGCCTGAGAGATAGACCATCGTGATTTTTGAAATCTCCACAGAATGATTATAAAGGCTGCAGACCACCTACATCCTCTTCTTACAAGAACATGGTATTTCTCCTTTCCACCCAATGAGCAATTTGCATAGCATGACCTACGATGCGGTATCCATGATATCATCAAATAAATAAAAAGTACATGAGATGCCGTCATGATGACTGTGTTATGTGTATAAACCTATACGCTTACACAGTTGAGCAAGTTGTCCAAGATGTTTTACAGGGACAGCCCAGCAATCCCTCGGGCCAGTTATCAATTAATATACGGTGTGATGTTGACTTACGAAACTAGATCTCCAATGCCCAATCACGCACCAGTGGGTGTAATTAGAATGTACGGCCACTAGCTGGCTTAGTTTGCGAGCCAGCCTAGAAACCTCCTCTTATAATATAACAGGAACCATCGTGTTTACTATCACCAAGCCACCGTATTACCATCTAAAGTGAAGGGAAATAGAAGTACACCGACAGAAATGAGCTCTTATATCTTCATCCACATTTCTGAATGCCGTGGCAGAGGATAGATAATTATAAGCAAGGTTTTATAATGAACTGAGATTCGAAGATTCAAGATTCTATTTCTTATTTTCTCCTGGACTGCATCATACAGTCCATTTTGTGAAGACATCTACGTGTATACACAAATTCAACCGAATTCACACTTGAATTTACATTTAGAAAATTTAATATTCATACAACTTTCTCTTCAAAGTAAATACAATTTTAATATCATGTTTGAAGCATCTTTTGAACCGCTAATTACAAGCTGCCTTGGTCTTGAGATTAAAACAAAATCAAAACAAGTAATAAACAGCTGCAAACTACTCATCATTTTGACCTGAAATACATAACAAGTATTGGAGTTAGGAGGGTCTGATATTTCGATCCTAGCAGGATCTTTCTCAAAGGCAAATTGAGAAAGATGTCATGCCTTCTTAACTCCCAAGCATGACATAATTTCACTATATGTTCATTATATTCAAATGAACAACTTGGGCATTTACTTGAACTTCAACGTATTCAATACCTGAATGATATGCATATATAATGTATCCATTAAAGGTAATATCGTACTTTGGTTTTGTCAAAGAAATACAGATTCGTGGGCAAAAATACCAAGAAAGATACAGTAAAAGTCATTTATGAAATTACTAGTCCCATAATATGGTGCCGACTTTCTGAGAAAACAATCAATCTTTTCACAGTTATTTTTGATCTTTTAAAGATCAAAAATATTTTCGGTCGTTGCATTTACTAATTTCGTGATAAATACAGCATTTCAGGCGGAACACTTTTAATTGTATGTTTCTAACATTTTAACGGTATGCTTCCATTAGCACCATCTTTATATACCTAAGTTATACGTAAATCTGTAAACATTTCTATTTTGGTTTCCTACCAAAGTATGATACCTTTAACATGAAGCATCTTCATGATGTCTTGGTGCCTGATATGGCATATTAAGTGTGGAGTTAGCAGGTGTCTTACACCTGTCAATCCCTCAGCACGTATAGCATTACATGATCTCGTATCTCATTCAAATCCCATGAACTTCATTTGGTTTCAAATGAAATGCGATGCACCCTGGATATCCTTTCACACACAAAAAAAGCTGCTGCTGTATAAATCATTCCAGTGGACAACATATTTTGAAATTTGTTTGGTTAGAACAATTTCCATTTGATAGATCGATCAGTCAATCAATCAATCAATCAATCAATCAATCAACAAACTACTAATTATGATGAGGGAAGGGAGACACTTTTGTTAATACTAAATCATACAAATCATTCCCTTGTGTTTTCTTTACCCAGCTTCATTTTCCTCTCTCCCTGATTATCTCACTCCAATTTTCGTCTTATGAAAGACAATTCTGATACTCAACCCACCCCCACCCCCACCCCCAACCAAAATATACCTGATGAGTCCCTGGTTTTTTGACGGAAGTCTATTGTTGATGCAATGCATGATGTTCTGAGTGACTCGATCTATATATCAAGCTGCTGATTGGTAGCCTACATGCATGTCTCTTCCCTTCCTCTGACGACTACTGTGAAAACAAACCAGCGGTGAACTGCACCTAATTTCTTCCAGGCGATTACTCCCAGAGAATTGATCCAACTAGATTCTTAAAGGTGGATATCTATCTATCCTCTTCTCTTTCAAGTCTTTGGATTGTCTGATCTATAAGACCTGTCCTTATGCTTACTCCTCTTTGTTTGATTCACCTGTCTTCTCTCTCTGTATTGATGGTGAACTGTCTCATGTTTAACTCTATCATCACCGTTCAATTCTTTCCTGAATGGACTTCTACTTCTATTCCTCTTTCCATGTTTTCCTTTTTCTTCCTGACGATGTTCAGCGGGGCTCTCCTCAGTTTGGTGAAGATCTTTGATTTTATCCTTTGCTAGTTTGCCACTGATGTCCTTTTCATCAGTAATTCTTTGGATGTCGCCTTGAGTTGGATTCTCGTCTTTGACAGCGGAGTCTTTTCTAGACTTTGAATTATGAGTAGATTCATGAAAGATGGCATCGTCATGGGCCGGCTTGAAACTCCCTCCATTCTCATGAGACGTTGACCACTTAGAGTCCTTCCTTTGTGAAACATGACCATGGTTCTTGCTGTGGTGATTGGATGGCATCTTGTAATCACGTAAGGTACTTACTAGTGTGTTATGCAGGAATCTCTTGTTGGTAGTGGCCTTCCTCTTCTGCCTTCAAGTTGAAAGGAAAATAAAAAAACGTAAGGAAGACAGTGGAATGGCATATTTTAGAAGAAGCCCACTTGACAAAATGAATACATTTGGCATAAGTGGTACTTCACGTAACAGTCTCTACAAGGGGAACATTCTGCTCCTAGAAAGGTGTTCTCAAACAGACATACTTTACCCTGAGAACAACTTCCTGAAGATTTTTATTTACAGGTACATGTAAATAATTATTTATGGAAGGAAGATTTGAGGCTTTACATGGTGACAAAAACTGACAATTGGTATAAGGATCAATTTGTCAAAACACCATGTAAGAATCGTTCATACTTTCGCACATCTTTTTCGTTGCCATAAGGTCTCAACATTTTGACTAGCCTGCTCTAGTCATCATCAGGAGACCTGATTTGGAAGGTAAATATTAAAAAAAATTGACCTTCACACAGCATTGTGTTGTCTTCACATGTGAGAATAATATCAAATGAATAAGGTTGTTTTGTAGTTGTAAATGTACATAATCATGTAAAGTTAATATTCAGAATCATTCTCTCTCATTTGGAGTTCTCTTCACAATTCAGGGATGTGAGTGGCCACATAAACAAAAATCTGAAAACACCAAGGAAAAAACTGAAATTTCAAAGTTCCTATACTTTTGTACACAGCAGGTGTACAAAAAAGCTGAAATGTTGAGTTCAAATCTAAACAAACAAAAAATCAGAATTCAGATTTAAATTTGAAGTTTCATATCCCTGACATTTGCTGTATTTTGAGGACAAGATTGTTTTAGTTTCAGTTACAAATTGGGGTTTTACCAAATTAAAAAAAGGGAAATCCAGCATAAGTGTCTGACAATTAGGAATAGAATCAAAAAAGTAAAGTAAATATCAAGAGAGATGAAACAGCTGGATAACAGCAAATGGAGATGATATGAAGTTGAAACCAGCCAGTTTAACACAGCAAAAGAATGGAAAAAAGAGATTTCCTCTAAACAAATATGAGATGGATAGTTGCCACATGGATAATAACGACACCACCCCCCCCCCTACCACCGAAAAACAAAACTTTAGTATCTCTATGCATACACAGACTAATAATATATACAGAGACTAGACATTAATGATGAATACAAAGCAGTCCATTCTACAATTAGTATTCAGTTGAAAAATGAATTGCCTTGTTTGACCAAACAGCAAAAACAGCTGTCACCTGCTACATTCCATGAAAATACACCAGTCTCATACATACTGAATATATTTCCATATATTTATAAACTACTGGTAGACCTAGGGCTGTAAGTTTACGAATAATTTTGTAACCGGTTACCCGTCTGTTTTTCGGTTACGGTTACGATTACCCTTATAACAAAGAAAACAAAGAAAAACAAAGAAATAGTAAGTTTGGGTCTTTTAGGAACTTTGTTGACAACATTCTTTTGTCACAGCATTTGGCAGTGGTAGACATAGCAAAATATTTAGCCTTGGCTTTGCATAAGCCGGCTGGTCAAATTTTCAGAAGATCATTGACATTTTTTTCTTTGTGAACTCTAGAAGTGTCTATGTTTCAAAAAGAAGAGGCCATTAAAAAGATACTTTTCGATTAACCTAACTGGGAAAATGTACCCGGGTACCCTTTTGAACGGTCGGTTAACCGGTTAACCGGATACAAACTGCAGCCTTAGGTAGACCTGTAATAAAGTAGGCTTGCGGAGACACCATGTGAAATCTCTTTTATAAATGTGTGGTTCTGAAAAGAACCGGTGAGAAAGGATCTCGACGTTCCAGCCAGTGTACTCTGGCCGTCCTCAGGAGAGTGAGGAGAGTGAGTCTGGCCGTCCTCACTCTCCTGAGGATGGCCAGAGTACACTGGCCGGAATGTCGAGATCCTTTCTCACCGGTTCTTTTTAGAACCACACATTTATAAAAGAGATTTCACATGGTGTCTCTGCAAGCCTACTTTATTACGTTCTTCCACCATGCAAAGCTTCAAATCCTACCTACTGGTATGTAGGAAGCATTAATTGATGGACTAATTGATTGACTATTGTGCAGGCAATCCCGTGCTGTTGGGCTTATTCCTTGATAAGTCATTCTTGAAGGACACCAATTAAGAAAGGTGTTATTGGTATCAGCAAGTATACCACTTATGATTCCTTAAAATGTAAGCAAATTATGCAAAAAAAGAGGTAACTTATGTTACAAAATAGACACCAAACCGTGGAATTATGCCCTGTTACAATAATGTAGCAATTTCATGATTTTTAGCAGTTGGCTACATTTACAAGGTGCATCATCTGTGATATACTGGTATGCAGAGCGTACAAACAACTACAAGTTTACAAATGGATCAAGTTTACTGATGAAGATTTATGCACACTATACAGAACAAGAGAGAAATAGGCCGCAGTGTTTCATAACAAGATTCTCTGACGCATAATATTCACTTGCAGTGTTCATCCTATTCTTGTTTTTCCTGGGTGTATAATTAGTGTGTGTTTATAATCATGTATGAAGATATGACAGCTAATGAGTGAATCTACTGACATGACTGTCACCAACTAGTAAAGGATCATCATACATCAGAAATGGCAAAGTATTTTGATAAAATTATGAAATTATGAGAGTTCTTCATTTAAGTTGTTTCAAGTATATTTTAATCGTCCACATTATTTCGAATTGTGAATTTCACAGAGAAACATTGAAGTTTACAACAAAAGACAACTTCACATCTTCCGAAGTTCTAGATATATTCTGGCTTCTTATAGCTCCCCAAGATTAACATGTATCATACACAGAATTTTATGCAAATATCCGACAAACATCCACTATTAATCATTCATGTAAAACCCTGTCCTGACGTTGTTTGCTTTCAAAAGATTAAAATTTACTTGCAATACCCTCTTGGGAATCCCTGTACGTAGGTCTTAGTCGAATTTAAATTCAAAATAAACATTAAGGAAAGAAGTTACTGAGTCCAAGTTACAATCAAACAGGGATTTATTTTTCATTGCTTTTTCAGGTCATGGATAAAGAAGGTTGTAAGCTTTCTGAATAATAGGAGGCTCTTCCATACTCTTGTTCGGACTTGCCTGAACTCATGAATAATATCAATAAGTGACCAGCTTATACTCTGGCTATCTACGTATGTAGAGTAGTACCTCAACAATAACAACTTGCTCCAATTTTTCCTTTGTTTCAATTAAGTTTCTCTTTTTTTTCCCCTGATTTAAAAAACTATTCCATCGTGATCTTATTTTTTTGTTTGCATGTAATTATGTATCCAGGTCAGCCTACTGTTTTGAACAACTTGTTGGTTGCATCAGTGGTGGGTTTATTCAAATGGAAATTACAGAATTGTACAAGGACATGTTCACCAACATTGCAAGTTTCTTTGCTGTATGGTCTAAGTACTCATAGCCTCACAGCCACTTCCATGCTAAACATAACAATCAAATGTCAGTACTGTGCATGTTGATGATGCTGTGACGGTCTGTAGAATTTAAATCGTTTATTTGGTAAACAGCACACACTTTACATGTACATGTATGTTTGTTCAATGATCATGACAGGAGTGAGTGGGCTATTTTTCCACTGAGTCGATGTTCATCATCAATAAATTACACTATGATATCCCCCTATATGAATGCCTGAATAGGTTACATTTCCTACCTGAAACAAAGATTTTAACATTAAACAATGTTCACCCAAATTCTTCAAGAATGGTGTGAGGTTGTGTGCTCTTGTAAAATGTTTGTAAGAAATAAGAAAATTTCATTTGATGTACATAATAAAATAATAATCCACTTAAAACCTGAGATTGATATTAGAATGATACATACCAGCCATAAGTTCCCATGGTCTGAGATCGTTCTTTGGCTCTCTTGGCTTCATGCAAAAGTTCTTCAACAGCCAACCTGTAAATTATACAAAAAGTACCAACCTGATTCATATTTGCTTGATACCGGAACTGCCCTTAGATAAGCTCATCAATGTCCCTTGATGATAACAGTCTGCCTCTTCATGTAAACCATCAGAGCAATTTGTTGCATAGCAACGCTTTGAAATCTTCCTATCAAGTATAGTTTGTTTCCTAAAAATGCAATTAGCCTTATCAAATTTGATTCTGAAAAGATTACCAACCAAATCTCATTGTGATGCTGATTGCCTCTGACTTGCTTTCTACATCCAACGTTCACACAGAGGTTTAGCATTAGTGTTCAAATAAACGTAAGTGCTTAAGCTGCTCTCTGGAATGAACCACAGAATAGATGCTGGGATTCACAGAGCTGCAGTCTCTAGTCGTATCAGGCAACATCACATTGAATTGGTTATGAACAGGAGTTGGCTGAATCAATGGCAATATTCACTGATGGGGCCAACGCCCATCTACAGCCTGCCCCTGCAGAGCCATGGAACAGACTGCCCACCACATAATCAGGGCTCGAAATTCGTGAAAAAAAGCTCTGGACATCAGGTCTAGTAACTGAAGAATTTTACTAGACCTATTTTCACTAGACAAATGGCGTACGTATACATGAGAAAAACATCATATGGATGCATCGAACACAGGAATAAGTTGATTAATTTGTGTAGGGAAGTCTAAAGACATCATTACACAAAGGATTGATCAATGATGGCAGCTTTGAAAATGACATTGCTAAGCTTGATCGATTACAGCAACAAAACTGAGAAGAAAAGTCAGTTGTCAAAAAAGTAAGAAATGAAGCCACAAAATCATAAATTTAGGCACTATTTTAATTGTGCAAGGAAAACAAAATCACTGGACAGCCGGACCTGTGCAGTACACACTTTATTAGACCGACACTGAAATCACTAGACTCGGTCCACGGTCTAGTGGATATTTCGAGCCCTGCATAATCCATGACTGCCCCACTTTGCCCCCACCCCCAACCTACGATCAGAACCTTGAAAACCCAAACCCTGGCACAGTGAGCTGCCTGCAGTGGTATTAGCAATACTGCCTATAAGTGTAGCCGTCTCATACGAAAGAAGCTGAACATACAACAATATGACAAAGCATCAAAAGTCAATCAAATCTTCATGTGGTATCTTTTGTTTTGACATTACACTTTGAAAGGCCTTATTGTTTGCTTACCAAAACATTCAGAACTTAGGGATTTGACTAATGTTCATCTAAAGTCATTTATAGTCAAGAGAAATGGATGAGAGCCATCTTCTTCTATTATGAAATGACAAAACAGATCATCTTTTCTAAAAAGTACCGAGTGATCACTTGAAATGCTCAAACAACATCATTATACAACATGTACAAGGTGTACAGAAAAATAGGATTACGGAGGATATATCATGAATGTCTAGAACGGAAATCAAAATCCCCTAGAAAAAAACAACAATCAAAACTTCTTGGAAGAGGAAAGTAATCTAAATTCCCAGGGCTTCGGTCATATCCTCCGAGTCTTTTTAAAATGAGAATGGAATATTGAGTTGGATTGGCAATCTTGTCATTCAAAACAGGATGCTTCGGGTCACGAGTAGTTTTTTTGTTCAGAGTTCTTATATTCTTGTCATCTGATCAATAATGTTTTTCAATGAAAGGCTGATGAATCCATTCATGAATTTTTTTTAATATAAACAATTTGTTTCTTTTCTTTGTTTAGGGAGGAGTGATAGTGACGGCAGACATATCTTTACTCAAAGGTAAGTTGACCACGATTTTATCCATCGTACTGACAAGTACAAGTACGAGAGTCAGGTTGTTTCTCATGTCTATCATCTCCATGCCATGACATTGATACCATAAGACGTTATGGACATATGTTTCATTCACATTGTTTGTCTAACTGTCTGCTGGTCTCTTCACCTGTTTTAATATTTCATGGATTCCACTTTCTTGTTATTTCTACCGTCCCATCCGTGAAGAAGACAAAACAACGTTCAATCCACCCACAAAATGTGTTCCACGAAATGGCGTCATATTTACACTCGGTAAAAGGCCACGATACACAGAAGGTGAAACTTGTGGATTTTAATTGAACTCATGCTTTGAAGTATTCGTTATTTACTTTTATAAAATTAAATAGATGTCAATCAACAAATGTTTCATACATGTATGTGTAGCAGAAACAGAGAGCTGTGTGAGCAATTCCATGAAAATAGGGACATGGCCTTAAAAACTGAAATGGCATTTCTCATTCCAAATGTCATCTTAACTTGTTGTACATAACCCAAGGTGTAAATGTCAATGTTCAATTGGGAAGTGCACACTAATATTTGTACACAATTTCCTTGCATGTATTTCCTCACAAACTAAGCAAACAACCTCTTAGAGGCCCTTTATTTTCAACAAATTTCTGACCTTCGATATTAACCAAAGTCAACTTCAATCCATGTATTATTCTATGGACTACACCTCCACACTTGTTTTTTCTAGCCAAAACCTGTTTGTTCAAGAGCTGTTGAAAGCTTTCAACATGCTACTAAACCTAGACAATGTGTGTTTTTGTCTGAAAAAAGTCCTTACGATTGAATAATATGGCATATATCTCACTATAAAAAAAGAGTTTGTAAAATCTGTTTTACAAATGTATACAAATAATGATTGCAGTCACTGCATGCATAAACCCTAATCCTATACAATCCCACTGCATCCTATTGAAGTGAGTCCCCACACATAGTCCGGTCTGGACATAATTCCCAGGGCTCAGTAAATTTGTACCTTTTAAAGGTAATATCATACTTTGGTTTTTATCAAAGAAACACAGATTCATGGGCAAAAATATCAAGACAGATACAGTAACAGTCATCTGTGAAAATTTCAGTTCCATACGGTGCCCACTTTTTGAGAAAACAGTGAAAAACGGCCACAGTATTTCTCAGGTCTGTTCTCTTTTATTTTTGATCTTTTAAAAGATAAAAAACATTTTCGGTCGTTGTTTTACTCTCTTCTGGATAAATACACCATTTCAGGCGGAAACATTTTAACGGTATGTTTCTAGCACCACCATCTTCATACCCTGTAAGTTATATGTAAATTTGTGAACATTTCTGTTTTGGTTTCTTACCAAAGTATGATATTACCTTTAAGTCACATATGTTACGACTTCCCTCTCCACTTCATATTTAATTCATGCTTAAAAAAGCCGCCTTGACAAAGCTCCATGAAGTGGAATACAAGGCAATTCTGAATAAGATATTTACTCTTTATAAAGTACTAGCCACCATGCTCTAGATTCATCAGATACATGAAAACATCTGTTTAAAGGTAGTATCATACTTTGGTAGCATACCGAAACACAAATCTTCACAGATTTACCTATAACTTACAGGGTATGGTGATGGTAGAAACATACCGTTAAAGTTTTCCTGCCTGAAATGCTGTATTTATCCAGAAAAGATTAAAAGCCAATAACCAAAAACAATTTTGATCTTTTAAGATAAAAGATAACGGTGAGAAGATTTAAGAAATACTAATGGATTTTATCAATGTTTTCTCAAAAAGATGGCACCATATGGGACTGAAATTTTTAACAGATGACTGTTACTGTATCATCCTTGATATTTTTGCCCATGAATCTGTATTTCTTTGTCAAAAACCAAAGTAAGATATTACGTTCCTTTAAAGAAACCATTTATATAAAAAAACTGCTTTTATACACATTGAAATATGTCAATGAAAGGTAAGAGTCTTTCCTAGATGGGTTGCTAGTTTTACTTTCCCAATCATGTCAAAATATCTTACCTCTCCAATTCGTCACCCTGTCCATTCATTTTTGAGGAGTCTAATTACCAAGAGCCCGTTGCTACCATCATACTTCAATCTTCTGAGTATATTACAGGTGCGCTGCTATCTATCATATAGAAGAAATCCATTAGTAAAAATGGAGTATTGCAAAACTGGTTCTGGATTATTAGAATATTTTTACACTGATGGCTAATCACTTTCATATCAGAGACTCTAAGTATCATAAGCTTACAGGTCTGTATTCATCATTCATCAAATGTGGGTAGGTCTTGATTGAGTAGGCGCACGTCCATTTCATGAATTTTATTGTGGTCACGATTCACATCATAAAAGTTCTGCAGTCTGTTAATGGTTCTCATAAATTGATCTGGTGAAATTAATATGGCGTTAAGATGATGAATGCTCAGCTGACTTATGCAAACTCAAGTACAGTTGCATCTGCAAATCTAATCTTAATGTCATTGCAATCATGAGCTTAAAACTCAGAAAATACAATCTGCACTAAATTTATTCAGATCTATAGCCCAAAATGTAATCATTTAATAAATATTTGAAATGAAATAAAAAGAAACAAAATATGATAAAATTGCACAAAATAATAAACATTTGGCACTTTTAACCTTTCCCCCCAAAAAACATAAGCATACTATGGTGGATTTCACAAAGCACTAAATTTAATCTTAAATCATGAATCAGTCTTAATTGTTAAGCAAAGTGTGATGTCGCAATACAAATCACTATGGTGATAATTACAAGTCAAAGTGAAGGTTGATGTGGTTGATCTCAGTGTTTGGTGATAATGAATTGTTTGCTGAGTCAGGTTCATAAAAAGTGCATGAACAGGTCCCAGTCATATCAGCCAATGATGTACGCTGTCACAAAACCATTCAAGGATTCTCTGAGTGAGTTGTTTGCAAGTCAGTAGAGAGATTTAGCTTCATGTTTCAGTTGTAATCCTATGTCAAGCTCCTCCAGTGTAGCCTAAGTGTTGTCATTCAAGCATGCTGGTAAGAGTTGAAGTATTTATCCGTACCCTTCACTTTACTGAAGTGTGCATACAAAAATAAACCAGTAGCTAGAAAGAAAATAGAGATGTTGCCACCTCATGTCACTTGAGCAAAATGAGATGAAAATGTTAATCCCTTTGTTTACTGCACTATAACTTCTATCTACGCACAAAGAAATAGCCTTGCAAATGCAAGCTACATGTAGATTACATGGAAATTCTCTAAGGCTTTCATCACATTTCGCAGAGCGGCTAGGTCTGGTTTGGCCACGTTGCAAAAGGTCAAGCACGGTATTGTAGGTGTTTAACCATCACACATACCCATGACCTATATGTACGTAATACGTATCCATAACACACCCATGAGCTTTGGCATACGCACTCACATGCAAATCTGTAACTTAATCTCTCTACCATGTAAGTAAAAATGGACAATATACAGTAGACTGTTTTCGTAGTAGGGGTCTTAGATATTTAAATTAATCAGATCATGAAAATGGATAACTCTGCTTGGTTGAAAGATTGCAAAAATCAAATTGATTTGATTTGATTTTAAGAACTTTGAAACTTCAAGTTGTATGAATTTGATTCATGGATTCATTGATCTGTAAAAGATCAAAAATGATTTTGGTCAATGGTTTTACTCTTTTCTGGATAAATACAACATTTCCAGCAGAAATATTTCAACTGTATGTTTCTACCATCACCATCTTTAACCCTATAAGTTGTAGGTAAATCTGTGAACAATTCTGTTTTGGTATGCTACCAAAGTATGATACTACCTTTAACGGTACAGGTGTACAGCGTTGGACAAGTACAATAGTACATGAAGTTGCAATGATTGTAACCGTTGGTTTGTCATGGTAACACAGACCTAAAGAAAGGGTCCATGACAGACCAAGGAAAACAAAAGACGAGAGCATCTTCGACTTGTCCTGTCATCAAACTATATGCGAAATATCTTCAAACTCATTGCATTTTGACAGTCAATTTTGCCCGTAGGCCTACATGTTAAATAAACAAAGTCCTGTTGTCATAAGATAAATTGGCAATTTCCTGAAAACATCTACTCAAGCTCAAATTTCATATTAAACTATCATGTTACTACTGGCAATGTGAATAAAGTTGTACCATGCCAACTGTACTAACATGACTATAAATGACTATTTTACCTAAAGGTTACACTTGACCAAAAACATTCTCTCCTCATCACACAATTTTCAAAGAAGTAGGTTTAAGGAAATCTCAAAAAACTAATGCAACCACTCTCTTTCTTTCCATATCTTAAAGGTAATTTCATCCTTTGGTTTTTGAAATGCTGATTCATGGGCAAAAATATTAAGAATATAGTAACAATCATCTGTGAAATTTTCAGTCCCATGCAGCGGCCACTTTCTGAGAAAACTGTGAAAAATGGCCACGGTTATTACTTGTAAAAATGCCCACGGTATTTTTCAATCTTTTTCGCCGTTATTGTTTATCTTCCGAAGATCAAAATTGTTTTTGGTCATTGGCTTTACTCTTTTCTGGATAAATAGGTCTACAACATTTAAGGCAGAAAAAATAATGTTATGTTTCTACAATCACCATCTTTATATCCTGTAGGCCTAAGTTATGTTTTAATCTGTGAAGATTTCTGTTTCAGTATGCTACCAAAGTATGACAGTAACTTTAATTTCTGCTAATTTATATCATGAAAATTATCAATTACATCAAACATGACCCTAAAAATACACTCAAATTGAATTTTTTTTATTCACAAATATCTGCACTTTAAGATATGTCAATCCTCTTACTTTTTTATATAGACAGTCTTTGCATAATTATCCATACATTATTCTGATTCTTTACAAAAAATAACCAACCAAATTTTCAGGTCATGTTTATAGCTTGAGACTTGTATTCACGAGGGGATTTGCCTGGCTGCCGAATTTCATTAAGTGAGATTTTTGAGCTTTTTGAGTAGATAAGATTCCCGAGTAGATCTGAGTCAAATATTTCTGACAGTTCTGTGCTTCATATGGTAACAAATATTCAAATTTCCATTAGGATAAAATGTCATTACTTGTTCAGTCAGCACAATCACATTTACGTTTCTGTACACTATGTAACTCATTTATCGGTGAATGAGACAAATGCAGAGATTTTGTTTTTCTGATGTGTACATGTACAGTGTACATATGCATGTCTGCTGCAAGATAATATTAATATCATGCATAATCAAAGATTGTTGAGGAATATCTCTGCTGCTGGTTATCTAATAAATAAATAAATAAAATAAATAAATATTACATACTGTATTATTCACCTGTCACAGTATTCTACACGTACAGTGTATATATATCTAGCAATAATTCACTTCGTGTTTTAAGCACTTTGAAAAAGAAAAAAGGTTTTACAGTCTTATAGGTTGCAAGTTGAATACTTTCCTTTGAAATGAATCAGTTCATACAAGTACCTTCATGTCCTGATTGTGGATTCCCTTATGGGTAAATGTGTCCATTAAACTGGTATAAAACACGATTGATAAAGGTCACAGAATAGAACTCACACTTTGTCTGGTCAAACATGTATCAATTGGACATCTGAGTCACAAATAGTGAAATAAGAAAAACCCAACTCAATTTTTCTCATCAAACATAAAGAATAGTTTTGATCTTACCCCGAGATCAAAACTGTTTTCGGTCCTTGTTTTAATCATTTCTGGATAAATACAGCATTTCGGGTAAAAATAGTTCAACAGTATGTTTCTGGTACCAGCATCATGTTCATACCCTGAAAGTTATACGTAAATCTGTGAACATTTCTGTTTGGGAACGTTACCAATCCTGTACTGACCTTTAAACAAGAAATTCAAAGGCATTTTTTATTCATCAGTATTACGTGTACACTTCTTCTCAGAAAATGAATACATTTATAAGGAATTGCTATTTGTAGATGGTATGCATAATTACACCCAGTCTTTTCCCAAGTTGTCAGTTATCAAAGTGGACCAGTGAAGGTAAATACAGTGTATGCATTGTAACAGCATATCCTGATGAATTATTGAAATTGAACATCGTGGGAAATCAGCAATAATCAATTCATGAAATCACCACTGTTTTATTCATATATCACAGGCTCTATACTTACCACAAAGTTACATAGTCTTCGTTAACTTTCTTTCCCTTTAGGGCTTTCTTTCTTCTAGATCTTCCTTCGGGCAAAAAGTCTAGTGATCATAAAAAAAGGCTGGAATTCTTGATCTATATGTGGCCGATATTAATCAAACTTGGCCATATCAAATTGTTTCTTTTGCCCTAGGCCTCGTCATATACTTGAAAATTAATTCCTGTGGCCATGTAGTGGTCAGTGCTGGTCATTCCATGACCATTCACAAACTGTTTCTCAAACAAACCTTCTTTATCCGTGATTTTTGAAGCACATTTGTTATTTAAGACGGCTGTTACAACTGTCTATTACTGTTATAATGCATACAATCCACTATCAATCACTGTCTTCAATAGCCCAAGACTAGAGTGTTATCTCAGGAACTTGAAAACTCCCACATATTACTCCTCTTCACCCAGGGCTAAATGAGTACCTGTGAGGGTAGAGATGGCTTTGTACTTGATAAATCCTCCTTGTGCTTAAAGCACCCAGGACTAATATACATGTACTCCCCGAGGAGTTGGGATGGTTTCAGGAGTGTTAGATTTGACCCATGATGGCCAGGGATAATAATATGCATCTTGTGGCCTACGAGTTAAGCTATTCAGCTACTTGCTCTACAGTGTACATATTTAGTGTGAACAATGCTTGACAATGTAGCTGGCGTGAAAACAATGCACTGGAACTTGCTTACATTGTGCTTACACAGGAAGTGATGCATGATGTGTATATTAGACCAAGTAACTTGGGTGCTGAACTCCCTTTCTTTAATTTTGGGGTTGACGGTCGGTCTAGCCCGACCGTCAAAATTGAAAAAAGGGAGTTCAGTGCCCAAGTTACTTGGTAGGCCTATATCATCATTTATAAAAACAATTCATAGTATAATCATGTGATAACAACTAAGCTGTCACTGAATCAATATACAACTGAGGTTTTCCATGATTAGTTTACTGTAACTGTTAGTACTGTGTCTGTAGTGTGGGAAAATTGGATTAAAATAAAAAAAACTTAAAACATATAAATTACAGTGATCAGTCAAAGCCTACGTGTGGACATTATGCGAAAAACACAGTACGTCCACAGTTGTAGTACTGACATTAATCAATGGAATCGATCAGCTCGTCTGATTACTACAAATTATTGATGAAATAATGATTATCTTACCATTAATTATCCGCAGTAATGTGACTGAATATGAATGGTTGTTTACAAGATTCAGTATACTGCCCTCATCGATATACTTTAGCCAGCTGGTTACAGGCTACGGCCGATAGAGGGAGACATACATCAGTCGTTGATAAAGTTCCCGCATAATAAATTGACCACTCATGCAAGTGACTTTTTAGTGAGTAGGCCTAGAGCTGCCTAAAAATAGGCTGACGAGTAAATTCCCAAAATCAAATAAATTAATACTTCAAATGGTGAGATACATTAATGGGTGGAATAATTAAAGTAATCTTAAATCTGTGTACGATCGGACAACCAATTGCAATTCAAGAGATGAATGGGGCAAGAGCCTTCCTTGTTTGTACAGGATTGGTAAAATACCCAAACAGAAATGTCGTAGTTTTAATACATAGGCCCTATAACTTTCAGGGTATGAAGATGGTGCTGGCAGAACCATACCGTTAAAATATTTCCGCCTGAAATGGTGTATTTATATCAAGAAATTAATAAAAACAAAGGCCGAAAACAGTTTTGATCTCGGGGTAAGGTCAAAACCATTATTTATCTTGTGATCAATCTACAGATTGTGGGTTCGAATCCAGCCATGGGCTAGTAGGTTTCTCGCTATTTTCTCGTGACTCACTGATATGTCCGATTGAGGTCAAATTTTCACAGGTGTGTTATTTTATGTTTATATGTTGGATTAGTAGACAAAGTCTGTTCTGTGACCTTTGCCAATCATGTGTTGTACCTTTAATACTCATAAAACAAAGTCAAAAGCAGTAAACATCACATGAACATTTTCTTGGCAATCCTGTTTCATCAAGGAAGACTTTTCATGCTTAAGCAGATTTTGTGCTTACGGCAGCTCTATGAAATAGGCCCCAGATTGTTCCAAATCCAGCCTTAATACGGTCGCTGCGCGTCACAAATAACCTGATCACGAGGACAATTGGATTTCAACAAAGCACCACCACCTTCCATTAAAAGTAGTATCATACTTTGGTAAGAGACCAAAACAGAAATGTTCACAGATTTACCAGAATCCAGTCATCCAGTTGACAGGTCGATTTGGAAGAAAAAGCTGTGAACTGCACCATACTAAATCAGGTCTAGATGGAGATACACCTGTATCCCCTGGAAACTTTCATGAGTTCTGTGCAATACTAGATAGTACTGTACAGTGAGCGCATTATAAGTGGTAAATTTTCGATTTCCGTACATTGTATAGAGAGGCTTGATCGATAAAAAGCTCAATTGACAAAAACACGACCATCAAATATATAACCGATGGGCAGGTTACACCGTTCACTCAGCGTATCATTTATTTATTGTGTGCATACCTGACAAATACCTTATCAAAAGATTTCAAAGAATTAGTTTACATCTCATCAACCCTTTGGGAAGTGCAGGTTCACTCTACATGGAAATCCTATAAAATTATAAATCCAACCATTTGAACTATTTTTCGTAAGTCTAAACTTGGGAATATAAGCGAGTCAATTGAATTTGAGTCTACACATTATAATGCAATCGGTAGTTTGATTTTCAGTTCAGTTCAAAAAGTCAACATAGCGGAACATGTTTAGATGTTTACCGAATGTCAACAAAACCCTCCTAAAAAACCTCCTCGCGAACTTGTTCCCGTGTTGGGCTAGCTAGCACACCCCTCTGTTGTCGGTTACCATGGAGCATTGCTTTGTGGTCCCGGTTATAGCTAGCACAGGCCATGAACAATAGCAGCAAATATAAAGTCGGGGACACCACTGCACGTTTACGTCTATTGTGAGTTGGCTGTAGTACTTGCTCAGCTGTGCTTCAATGATTCGCCAATACTGCTTCCATTGATTTTTTTCCACGGTTTATGATTGTTATGTGCACGGAGTAAAAAAGGAAAACCATTACACATCAAGGCTTGTTTTTGGTTATTTGATCCATAAAATAAATTGACTGGTTATGGAAAGCAGCAGTGCGGATGTGATGTGGATACGGACTCAAACAGTTCATAATTATCTGTCTGCATATGGATTGCACGTCAGTGTTGTACAACTATTGATTCTTGGTATCACCGATGACAGGAATTACATGCACATGTAACTGATACTGCAGTGTAAGCAATGTGTGGAACATGTCATCTCCACATTATATTGAGATCTAGTTCATTGGAAACTGAGCCTGTGATGTTCGTCTAGCTACATGGTTCGTCCGATCGTACGGAAAGGATTTGTAGCAGACACTAGATGTGGATGTTGTTCATGGAATCATGCCTATACATGCCGATATGGATTGTGACTATCTCGTCCTATGACTGTCTATGGCAATGTGTTAACATTGTTTCATGCTGATTTCATCCCTGATTGATATTGTATCAATCAAACCGACACGCTAATTGGATCTCCATCCTGGATACACGCGACATTATCACAACCATGGTGATGAACTTTGATGCGGCTTATCCACCGTGTACGTATGAATAATAACACCGTTCTCAAGTAACGGTTGAGTGGATGAACATCGTTCAAAGTGTACTCTATGATGGCCACTCAACTTCATGAAGACCACTGATGTTGAGGCTCCGTTTACTAACTGAGTAAACGGTGGGCATTGTGTGTAAAAGGATTTTATGACACTTCACCGGTACCAACGGAGCTATACGGTGTCCGAACCCACATAGGATAAGATGAAACTACAAAGTACAAACATGTTGGTCCAAAATGAAAGATCACAATTGTAACATATCCCTGCAGTGTTAACATTTTGACACATCGTTCTGTGAAATGTCGGCCGTGCAGTTTTATGATCAGAGCAAGTAATGGGTTCCCGTAGCGAGAAGAAGCAGCCAGGAGCTCTGGTTGGAGAGAAGTCTCAAACAGTTTTCTCGGCCAACTGGAAACTCGACGTCATGCTCCTGAAGAACCTGCAGATGTTGGATGTTTCGAAGCATAGAGTCAGCCATCGAATCGCCATGGACCAGAGAGTCGTCAATAAGCGGTTTCAGACTAAACTGCACCGGTCCAAGATCACCCATGCCCGCATGACTAATAATAAAGAGCTGCTACGAGAATTGATTCACCGGGACAACTACACCTTCAACACGAGTGTGGGCGGTCAAGACGAGAAATACACGGTCAAGATCAACCCATCGGAGTCTCCTCAACTTCAGGAGGAGGTTGCGAGTAAAGAACCATTGAAGTATGGCAATGGTAAAGGAATAAGACCTGCTGCTACACCTGTCGTGGTTATTGAGCCGAATGCTGATGAGATACAAGGTGTGACGGCAGTTTACAAACCAGGCTCTGCCAGTGAGAAGGCAAGCAAGAGACCGTCAAGTTCAGTTTCTATCGCTCAGAAGACCATCACGACAAGACCTGCCACTGCAGTCGCAAAGTCTTCCAATCGTGAATCACAACCAACATCCCAAAGAGATGATCGGACCTCTTTAAGAAGTGAGACTTCAGGTGATCATCATGAAGGCTCATCACCTGATCGCATTAAAATATTGACTGATAGAAAGAAGCTCAGGCCTCAAACTGCAATGCCTGGTTTATCTAAAACAACACATGCCAGCAAACACCGTGAACGAACTAAGACAAAGCAAGACAATCACCATCTTGCGAGTGCATCATCAAATGACCTGAACATCTCGCAGACGCGTCTCAATCCCACGTCAGAGTCTTCCAGGCCATCTTCGGCTAATTCACGTCCAACATCATCAACTCCAAAACGTCGAGCCCAGTCGAGTAGGCAGAAACACACTATGCCGAGTATATTTGGCGAAGACAAGAAGCCAACGCTTCTGGACATCAACAGAGAGCGTCTCCAACGGTCCAACTTCCCCAACCGAGTCAAGAGCTTTGCAGGAACTCTGAAAGGTTTACAGACGGACCCAGACCAGACCGTGGACTATTACACGCTCAGACTCCTTGAGAATCTACAAAGTGCTGGAAGGAAAGGTCCTCGACAGTTCATTGAGAGTGATGCAGAGAAACACGATGCTCAGCGCAGCATCGGTAATCTAGACGCGCTGAACATGACATTTGGCGACGTCAAGAAATATGAATTGAATTCGAGCAAGACAACTCAAGCAGATGGATTGATGGTGAAAGCAAGATTAAGAGCATGGGCCTCTGATGATGACAATGAGGATGATCATGAAGGAAGCTGAGTTATATACTCAAACCTCTATAAGACCTTAAGATATAACATCTTATGAATTGATTACAAAGTAATTTCTGTCTTTAAATTAAAAAACGGGATCAGATAATTATGACCATGTGATGTGGAGTATGGATCTTAGCTGCCCTACAGACGTCACACTTATCGTAGTTGTTGGGTCATCGTGCTCAAACCATCTCACACGGGCACGATGCGGCAAATTTCGGTCCAAATTTCCCTAATGATAAAAATGTCTTCTTTACGAGGTATACATAGCTCATCGCCATCCTTCACAAAGCATTGATGCCATGGTACTTACAGCTTTGACAACTTAACTATCGTTAAATACGTACATGAGGCAGTGTAAAAAATCAAGACTTTTTAAAACATTGCAGGGTTGTTTTGGCATTAAGATATGAAACAGGGTTTTGTGCGGTATACAGGAATATTCGTGTTTATATACGGTTTATTTGCAGATTGTCAATAATTGTGTCCTGTAAATCCCGCAATTAAAAAATTAAGAAAAAATAATCTAAGATAACATACTTAGGCAATTGATTCTTACTCTTGTTTACTACTGAATGTAGAATTATATAGTAGCTCTGGCGTATTAAAGCCCCTTTCTCACTACAGCAAAAAACGAGAAGATTCGTTTCCCGAGTTAAATTCCCCATTTTCTTAAAGTGCATGCATTTGCCAGTAATTAATTGCTCAGATTATATAGTGGATTCCCGTGCTATGAAGAAGTGGGGAGATGAGCATCCGTTTGTAGACACAATGCAGCTTTACCTATCAAATTCACTAAAAAGTAACAAATTCCTTGTGCTTTGAACACCGAGTTACCTGATACTGATTCAAAAGTCCTTGCTCCTAAAAAACCCTAATCCAAATCCCCAAATAAGCCAAGGTATAGATCCAATACTCCAGGTAATCCTGGTGAGATTTAAAGCAAGGATTAATCTAATCCATGGCTTATTGTAATCCATTTGAATGATTAGCAATGTGTGGGTATTAGTTACTTAAACATCGATGTTAAAGCATGGAGTTTGTCCTTGCTCTGTGGTTAGAGTGAGAATGATTTGATACATGACTTGCAGAACCACGGAATTCTCTCGATTCATTTCTCTTCCCAAAAATACTAAATAGAACGGAAAAGCTTATCATTCCAAGGCTGGATAATGGTAATGTTTTGGCGGTTCATTTCATACTTTACTCTTTCAAAGACTGGATATGTTCATGATTTAAACGGACATGGTCAGAATGAACACATTTTTACTGAGTTCGGTACATGGGAAAGCATATTCTTATGAATGTCTTTGCAGAGCAAAGATTTTATTTTGTTTAAAGCTGGATAGTTGGAATGAATGCTCTCTCCATAAAGAAATACTTAACACAAACATTTTCATCTTTTACTCTACATGTTCGGCATCCAGTGGAAACATTCAATTCAGTTTCAAACCCTCGTCTTTCATTAGAAAAAAATCTAAATAATAACTTGGTGAGCTAAACTGCAAACATCATAATTGTCAAGTATTGAACCCACTCGCTCATAATAATAGAATGCTGGATCATTATGAGACACTTTATTTTATCTAAATATTTGTTATTTGGAATTGTAATTATCCCGTGACTGACATTGTTTTGTTGAGTGGGCGAAGACGCACACCCAATCCTTCAAACAAGCGGTTTAATTAAAACTGTAAGCAACAACTCAAATATTGATTCCTATAGTAAACTAGCTGGGGTTAGGCATTGGTGCAATAGCCTCCGTTATATACTGCTAAAACCAATTGTCTTTTTTTCCAGTTTTTAAAGAAATGACCAAGATGTTAACTTGGTTTTGTTTTTTTTTGTTTTTTTAGAAATGACCAAGATGTTAATATTAGCAGATAATGCTATAATAGGGGGACAATTCCATACATCAATGTATTAAAAGTAAAAACCTTTAAATTTCCCTCAAACTTCATTTTACGATGTTTTGAAATCATGCTTTGAAAACAATGGGGTACCGGTACCACGGTTAAACTGTTCCTTAGTATAATGAAAGGATCTTTTTATCATCATTATTATTTCAATGTAGAATGTAGACAATAGAAGCAATAATCGTGTGAGGGGCTTTGCAATATTCTATTCTTATCTCTACGTAGGTCTATTTTGTTACAGTGATCAAAATACTGAGTCATTTCATTTTACCGTATGAGCCTATGTTTTGGTTGCAATATTTGTTTTAAAAACGTTTAGATAATATGACAGATTTTATTCATATAATTATACATATAATATTATGTGTAATTCTAATTTACTGGGTTTTTCTCGGCTTTTTTTTTGCATGGGTTAAAGATAGACGGTGTATGTACTAAGCTTGATAGCTATAGGTAAATGTGTGCTTGAAGTAGCTGGTTTAAGTTTGCAAAAAAATAAATCCTGTTTGGTGTCCCTTGAAACCATCTTCGGTTCCATTTCATACATCCAATCCAAAGTAACAGGTGTTAACAATTGAGGCTTTGGGGATTAGTTTTGCAATACATACACAGAGGAACCTGTGTGAACACTCTTAAAGGTATAACTATCATACTTTGGTAGCATAGCGAAACAGAAATCTCCACAGATTTATCTATAACTTACAGGGTATATAAAGATGGTTTTTCTGCCTGAAATACTGTACATGTATAAAGAAAAAGATTAATGCCGGAAATTAAATGCTTTTATGTGCAATGATGGAAAAATACCGTGGACGTTTTTCACTCACTGTTTTCTCACAAAGGAAACTGCATGGGACTGGGAGTGGACTATCGCCGTATTACTGTATCTGTCTTGATATTTGTGCCCATGAATCTGCATTTCTTTGACAAAAACCAAAGTATGAAATGACCCTTAAATACAACATTCTTCTTATAAGTTTATAACATGGAAAGGTCTCAATCAGTGCTGGTAATAGAAGATTCCTTTTGTAATTCTAAAAAGATTTATACAAGTCCCAACGACCTTTTTTTTATTATCCAGATTGGACTGCTTCTGCTCCGTCTGAACACGAAAACTGAGTTTAAACTCCAAACTCCAAAGTACTCTATTTTACTGCTGCAGTATAAGTGCGGCTTATTCGACATTCAAAGCCTCTAGACATAAATGCGATTAACCTGTCAGTGTGGTTAATCTCTGTATCAGTTGAGATCAAAGTGACGATCAATGAGGATTTTGCAACAATGATGGTCACTTTAGCCCCGTATTAAATCAGGGCTTCAGGGATGGTTTGTGGTGTAAGTACATGATACGCGGGTCAGGAGCCTAGACACTGCAACGGTTCGCCGGTACAAATTTTGTGTGCTTAACAGCTCTGGCCTCTGTACTTACTGCTATTAGACCTAATGACGGATACGAAGCTGGAACTTAAGTCATCCATCATACAGGATGACTTATACAATTAGTTCATAGTGGGTAAAATAAAGTGCATGAGCTCACTGCTTCTCATTTTTCATTGACTGAGAGCTACGGCCACATATTGCCCATTATACTATAGATGTATATGGCCTCGAGAATATAAGGCTTGAGACGTAAAATGAATTCCAAAAAGACAAATCAATATTGTCTGAATGAAAGGATAGAGCAAGTCACTATTATCACATGTTGGCCATTGGCCTCAGTATGCCATATATCGCCACCGAATGAATGATTCATATCTATAGAAGGTTTCGATGACTCTTACAAGTCCATCTTCCATCATTCCAATGAAATATAAAGCAATTACACTAATAGCGCGATCTCCCAGGAATTATGTCAATAAAGAAAACAAACCAGCTCCTTATATTAAGTCTGTATTGATTTCATAACGTAGTACAACAGCTAGCACGTGTGCATTGCGTGACTTCTATTTCGTACTTAGATAAATCGGACGTTTTGATCAATTATTCCTGAATATTTTGCTCAATTTTGTTCTGAAAACCGCAGTAATTCAGTGAATGCTGATGACTTTGATTTCACAAGCATCAAATTACTCAGCCATAAAACGTGTACTATTTACATGATGGCTGTGACCCCATCCGGCAAAAACCATAGTAACATGTATAAAATGTTCCCCCATTCGTACCTCTCCAATTCACCTTCCCTACCTTGCCCATCCCATGGTCTCCCTTAAAGGTACAGTACAGGAATGGTAACATACCCAAACAGAAATGTTCACAGATTTACGTATAACTTCCAGGATATGAAGATGGTGCTTGTAGAAACATGTAATGTTGAAATATTTCCGCATGAAATTGAGTATTTTATCCAGAAATTAGTAAAACAAAGATCGAAAACAGTTTTGATCTCGGGGTAAGATCAAAACCATTCTTTATGTTTTATAAGAAAAATTGGGTGGGGTTTTCGCCATTTTCTCGTGACTCAGATGTCCGATTGAGCTCAAATGTTCACAGGTTTATCATTGTATGCACATGCTGGATCAGACAAAGTGTGAGTGCTGTTACCAATCATGTATTATTACTATAAACCAATCACATTCATCTTCAAGAAGCCTGGACTCCTGAACAGCGATGCTTCAGCCATTATTCTCCCCCGCCCCTCCCCCTTCCCCTCTCCCATAACAAGTTCCTCCTTGTTATTCCCCCGTAAACCTCCTTGTCACATCAAACAGACAGAACATCAAACATTTCCATTTACAAAGCTTTCTGTGCCCTGCAGAAACCAACTTTCTTTTTGTTGTCTAGAATTCGCCAATGCACAGAACTAACATCGCGTGTATGTGCAGAGGTTTCTCAAATAATGGGAAATGTGGGTAAACACGTAAAGACCATTAGTGTTCTACGGCTAAACAAAAGACATCTATGCCGTGTATTTAGACTGACTTCATGGGTTTCAGCGGTTGCTTAACAACAGGTCAAATCAAGATCTGTAAGTAAACTACTGAGAGCGTCTTATTGCTATAATATTTGCAAAGATACTTAAGAAATGAGCGTAGAATAAGACTGAAATGGAAATTGAATGGAACCAATTCAAACATTCCATCATCCTCCCCTACGAAGAAAAATTAAAAGGTATTCGCTTAAGAAGATAAAGGCCCAATTTCCTGGCTTTGAAGAGCACAGAATTCTGCGTTTATTGATCAATATTCTATGTTTACAGGTATTCCAACTGAAAAATCCTTACTAATCCATGACAACAGGATCTTGTAAGCTCATAAAATGCCTGCTTAGTTATATAAGCGCCGATTCTATGCTTACGGTAAGCATAGTTTTATAATGGCCCAGAAGAGATTTGATAAAAAAAATGCTGAGGTAGGGTCGCGTTAAACAGAGAAACAATTGATTGAATAAATTAATTGACTTAATTGAATTATGACAAACGTTTTGCATGGTTGTGATTGCTTTTATTGATACCTTTTTCAATGACATAAACTAGTTTACTTTCAGCAATGTTAAAGAAACACCTGCAATATTAGGAATGTTTAAGTACATACTGAAACGTCTGAATATCATTGTGAACAAAAAACTACGATATCAATTCTTAACAGATGAGGTGTAACTCTATCTTCGAAAAAACCTGTGTCAATCGTAGAAAAAAATACAAAAAGCTTAAAATAAAATGTGATAATCACCCCAAACAAAATTTAATGAATGTTTTTTTCTGGAATATTATTTGTTATCAGTAAAATACTACTTCAATGTTTCACATCAATACCAAACTCAGGCAAACATATTTGTACCTTTCCTCTCTTACTTGCAATATAAGAATAAATGAGAATTTATAATGATGCAGATATTAAAATATTTAATATGAAAGACATTCGTTTCTTATGAATGCTTAAACTAACATACACCTGTCTATATGCATTGCATTATTTAAAGTAAATATTTCATTTATAAATGTACACATCCAAATATATATTTTTTTTAAAGGTGTAATGCAAACACAAACACCTACATGTAAATTAGTTTTTTCTAAATATCATATATTTTGCCTATCTCAGGAATGAAATACAAATAGTAATTTCAAAAAGCAAACTATGACATTAATACATTTATGCTATCTGATGTATATTTCAAACCCTTGAAAATGGCTAAAAAATTAGATGCATTACTTGTCAAATATTGAAGGCCTCAATGATTTATACTAAACCATACACAAATAAAAACTAATTCCCTTGACAGGGCAGGCACTTAAAGGCAATGTAAACCTTTATATTGTAGAATAATGCATAGAATCTAGACCATTTTCGGTCTAGTCACTGTTTACACAAAGAAGAGGAAGTATGCACAATATTTCAGTCTTAAAGGGCCTTTTGCCATAAAACTTTCTACATTATTTAATGATTAAAATGTTCTTATTCAACTAGTGATATTTAATTTGGTTTACCTGAGATAAATTCCATGTGTTTTATTGCAGCTGCCTTGATGAAATATTCCAATGGACATTATAAGGTTTCTCCCAAAGAAATGCTCTTTAAATATCTGCCATATCTAGTGCAAGGGGAGGAGTTATATCCAGCAATGTTTGAGGGAATAAATAGCATGTTATGCCCAATGTGTCATGGCCTCATAAGAACATGTCTATATAAATACAATTCGAAATATTAGAATAGATTTTAATCAACTAAATGTTGTAGCAATCAATTCATTAAAAGTGTATCATTTATAGGATTTGTACCTGATTTTGTATTCTGGTACAGACCCCTAATTACTTCATCAAGGGACATTTGCTTTGCTATATCTAAGTAAAATTGCCAAATGATATTAATCTTATCTATATGAAAATATATCAAAGTATAACGGCTCTGTTGCCATGTTTCTAACACAATTCCTGTCCATGCTCTATTTTTCACTTCATCACATGTCTACTAATACAAAGAAAATGTGTAACATTTGTAAGAAACAAACCTCAGTGATGCAAGTCCCTCTCCACACTCTTAAGAAACATTATGTCCAGTCATCATTTAATCATATCTAGTTTGATGCAACACAATGCACCAAGTCCATCAGCAAAGTACAAATACAAGTCCCTATCTTTCTTCACATCCTCCTCAGCATCAAGATCATTGAGATAGACTGGTACAAATCCATGATGTCCTCTACCAATGAATGGATGGATAGCGATAACATTCCCTGCCATGTCAAACCAGTACAGATTCTCTTTGTAGTGTGGAGCAGAGTCGTTACCAAACACCGAAGCTGACACTATAAAGCCATCTGTGATGAAAAGACAGAAAAGGAACAATTTTCCCTTTGTGAATGTGTTTGATATTCAAAACACGTAATAAACCTTAAAAATATGGTACAGAATTGCTAATGGCGGCCCTTGAAGAACAATTTATTTTTTAAATATACTGTTTACAAAACCGATACCAATACCAATCTTCATGTGAAGTTATTTGTCTTAAATGCAGTTATCATAGAGACAAATGTTTTTGAAAAAATCCAAATAGACATCAACTGATTTACATTGCAATAATTGAAAATAAACACAATAGGATCATGCCCAAATCCTGTCATAGTAACCAGGACACAGCCTAAAACAATAGACAAGAACAATGGACAGAGACAAGAACATATAGAGGACAGACAGAGACAGACAGGCAGACAAGACAAGACAAACACAGAGAACTAACCTTGTTGGCTGATGTAACATAATTCTGTTGCTTTCCCTGGTATCATGATGTCCAATACCTCTAGAACATCTGGTGCATTCTCCTCATCCAGTTGATGACTCTCTCTTAATGAGGGATAAGTAACAACTATTATAATTCAAGCCATTCCAGATTGGATGCAGCATTGATCAATGAAGATTCAGCACCAGTAGACCTATCGCCCTATTCAACCACAAATAAACAATATTGGTCATACATTTGTTCTCCACATTTTACTGAATCCTATGCAATGTTTTTGTCAGAAAATAATCACAGTTATTGACGATAAATACTGATTTTTGTGCTTTTATTCTGTTTTGGAGGCTATGGTTCAAATCCAGCTCCAGTCAGTTTTTTTGTTTGTTCACTTTTCAATGACTCGAAAATTCGATCAGTTCTTATTCTTTTGATTAGAAAACCTTTAAAGACAATTTGTCAGACTTGTGTTCTTTTTCTAGGGGACACAATTCACCCTGTCACATTTAGACAAGTTCCCAACCAATTTTCCTTCTTCGCCTTTCAATGATTTAAAACTAATTCAGTCCATTTCCCTTGTTGTTATTTGATGATTAAATTCCTATACAAAGGATTCTTTGTCCTGTAATCCAGTGGATTTTCACTTATGATATTTTGCGGCGCTGTACCAGGAAAATGTGATTGAGAACAGCAAGAAAGGCTCTGTAATATTGAGCAGCTCCATCACTGGACATCTTTACCTCATGAGGACAAAACAACTTAAAATGTCCTGTAGAAAAACAACAACAGATCAATAAATATCTACTGTCATTGTGTCACTGTATCTGAAACATTGATGGGGAAAGAGTTGAGATACAACTAAGTACAGAGCTTACTATACAGCTACATGTACAAGCAAAATAACAATATGGTTTAGTAGGCTGACCTGAGAATAAAAAACAAAAGATTTGAATTTAAAATTCTTATTTTTAGATGGAAAACTATAGGTCGTCTTTTGATACCTTTGCTGGAAGAAATCCTCGAGGGAGGAATGGTTGTCAATTAAGAACAAAATTTACCGAAAGGCTGGCAGAGCCTTTTAATCGGCCAAGCTAAATATGCAGGCATTTGTGCTGTCTTATGTTTGAACTGGTTTCAGGCTGAGAGAGTCTACTTATGTGCAACAACTTCCAGGCTCAATGCTTGAGTTGCTATTTTCCCCTGATACCCAGCTTCTAGAGTATTTGACTTACTAGTATTTACAGGTGCATCCACTATATCTAACAGGTGTCCCTCATCATTTGATGGTGAAGTGTAACGGCTTGGCTTGAGTTGAACTATGACCAGGGGTTTGACTGTGTTGATATCCAGTGCATATGGGCCTTGCATCGTTGAGATGTAGATTGTATTGTGGACTACAACTATTTCCAGAATTTGAGGCAATTCATCCAACCAGATCTCAGTGCATGTTTGTAGGTCACACACTGTCAGCCTGAAATAGGGAAAATCATATACATTGACAGTGAGCATCAATAACAATTACCGTTATATAAATGCTAGGATTTCCAGTTGTTTAAAAGGAAGCCGACGTGATTCAATGCATATTCTTTATAACTATCCTGATTGTACGGCACAAATATTAAGCAGGAGCAGATCCAGGATTTTCAAGGGGGGGGGGGGGCATGCATGGAAATAAAATTCAATAGCGACGGATGCATTTTGGGGCAATTAAAGCTAGCTAATTTTGTCTCCCCCCTCTTTTTAATTCTTTTGTTGAGTCTTTCTGCTTTTCCATATTTAGTTTTTCCCTCTTTCTTTTTTTTTTTTGACTGGAAGAAAAAGTGGGGGGGGGGGGGGGGGGAGGGGGGCATACGTCCCCCCCCCCCCCCCCCTTGGATCCGCCCCTGTTAAGCCTCCCTGAATCATAAATGTTTAGTTTTGATGGAGAAAAGATACGTTAACATGCTCATAGGTCTATGCAAAACATAATAACCAGGGACAATAATAATACTTCCATAGACCACAGTGATCAGGGATTGTAAGAAACAATATGATGAAGAATGAATACAGGAAAGTAAAGGACAACATTTGAGCCAAATACAATGAAATGGGTACCTTGCTACATTAATACACTGAATGATGTAGATCCAATAACATACCTTGTCTTGGTGTTATTGGTGCCAATAAGTTTGTGCCCATGACAAGTGGAGAAGAACCTTAAATTCTGCCGATTTGATTTTGTTTCAATCTCTTCAGCATTGTAACTCACAACGTTTCCTCTCTCATCAAATACGCACATTCTAAAATAAAGATGGGAACACAAAACTATCATCAAACTTGATAATCACCAAATGCCCTGGCTCATCTGATGGGAATGCTTTTATCACTTTTAATTCCTTTCCTTGAAAAAGTAAAACAAAAAAACAGTGCCAACAAATATCAATTCTTGTAGTTAGGAGGGCCTGACGCATTTCGATCCAAGCAGGATCTTTCTCAAAGGTTAAATAGTTAGGGGGTAGGTAAGATTGGTCAAGCACTGTTTTTCATTCATTAAGCCATAGAGAGACCTTACCTAACACATTTTGTCACAAAAAGGTAGGAAATGTGTATTTTGTGGGTTTTTTTGGCAGAATTTTTCTCTCTAACTAACTACAACAAAGCATTCACCACAGATGGCTCATATTGTTAGTGTATCTTCTGTATGTTCCAATTACATAGTGTACAAGTTGTGCAAACCCATTTTGTAGTTCAGTAATATTTCTGTTTTAATCAATTTCTATTTTCTTAGTCACCAACAGATTTGTAATGAACGTACAATTTTAGCCACAATGAAATCATAACATAACATTACTTTTAGGTGTTGAACATGATGCGGTTTAAACCTCATGATGCAAAATTGCAAAGCAAAGCGCCTTCCTATTTAGGCTACATATGCTATAATGGAGACAAAACTTACTTGTTATGTGAAAATGTTTCATTCTGAACATGCTGAGAAAGTGAGCCAAAGTATGCCATCAGAAGCTTAGCAGCAGGGTTCTGCTTCAACCAGCAACTCATGTCTCCTGGTAGTCTCCAGACAACCTTATTGTCTTTGTTCTGGACTGTTGCTGAGCTGATTCGTACAACTGGTTGACTGAAACTGCCTGGTGAAGAGCAGTCCAGGAACTAGAATGCAAACAAAATTAAATTGAATTCCTTTATTATCTCAATCTTATCTGTTTTCAACTGTATTCCCAAGGCAACTACAATGCAACAAAAGTTTTACAAATGTATACATATGGTGTGAAAATAATAACAACACCAAGACTGGAAATAAACGGAGGCCACAGAGGCCATGGCCTTCGTTGCCCTGGTTCTTGGCCTAGGTGCCCCTTCAAATGTTTCAATAGACATTATGATTTTCCAATGGAAGTGCCCCTTGCAATGGAAAAATGGCCTTGCCCTCACCAAACCTTATTTCCAGCCCTGCAACACTGTAAATTTACCAATGATTTATTCACTCAATATTATCCATTTTCATCCATATTCCAAAAGTCCAAATGCAACTGCCAGGTGCATA
This sequence comes from Astropecten irregularis, assembly GCA_963971285.1. Classification (NCBI taxonomy): domain Eukaryota; kingdom Metazoa; phylum Echinodermata; class Asteroidea; order Paxillosida; family Astropectinidae; genus Astropecten; species Astropecten irregularis. The sequence goes on from OZ020256.1 coordinate 217,252, forward strand.
ACTGAATGAAATGACATAGGCTTAGAGTGAGTTGGTGCAATTTCTGATACTGAACTTACCACCAATGCATCAAACAATTGCAAATGCAAAAACAGTACCACCGTTGCCTTGCCAACGTACAGGATGTTCTTCACAAGCATGCTGACATAAGGAGCCAATTGGTTTCTGGTTTTCAGAAAAGAGAAATATTTGGCATAATCTCCTTCCCTTGTTGAATGGCGTTGATGAGTCGTGGGTGGTTCAGAACCTCCACTGAGCTTGTCTTGGATGCAGTTTTCAATTATCTGAGGATACCAAAATAATGTTGAAATACGCAATAAAATAAAAATCCCAAAGACGGTCATCAAAGACATTCAGCTGAACTATTGAACGTGCAGACAGATAATGCAAGTTGAATAGTACTCTTAACTTTCCTGCTAGGGGGCCCTTATCATGGACATAATTACCTGCATTGAGAGTAAATAACGTCGTTTCAGGCTGTAATCAATCACAGCTTCTACATGTTCCAGGATGTGGACGTCATAGTCACCAGATAATTTCTCAAGAACGAGCTGAAAAGTGGACAGAGAAATAATTCATACTTAACATCTGTGGACAATAATGCAAATTTACACCACATTCAATTTTAAGCCTTTTTACCTGAAAATATTAGTAATCATAACTCATAAAACAGTAAGAGGACAGTAAGTGAATGTGTTCAGGCTGATGAAGGCTGATCATAATGAACAGACCCAGTACTACCATAGTTTACTAGACAAACGTCAATGACCTGTCCTAATGCACCAGCAATGTGATGAAGTTACCTTTTTGTGTTCTTGCAAAACAAGCTCCACCACATCAATCTTCACATGTTTGCCGTTGCTCTGGTACACAGCAGAAATGGCCGGTCTCATCTCCTGATGAATAGATTTGATGTGTTCCGGCTTTGGAATCTGTGTTTTCCTTGTGTTTATCTTAGAATCAGCTTCATCTTGATAGTAATTGCTGATACCAGGAATGAGGAGAGTGACGTACGTAGATGACTCAGCATCGGAGTAAATCAGATTTGGTTGAAGGGGAGCGCTGTTGCAGTCAAAACGATGTTTATCATCCACCCCGTGATCTGAAATGATTCAAATATCAGCACATCATCATGTCATAAGAATTATGAATCCTTACAGAAATTGGCACAACAGACAAACCACTCTATAATTACTACTGTCAGTAGTACTTTGTACTTACAAAGACAAATGACATAATTCTAAAGTATGGATTCATGAGTTGAGAATGCTCAATAACTCCAATCCAATCCAACCACTCAGGACTAATTAAGAACCAATTCTCCATTTCATTATGGTGCTCAGCTGCACCACAGAACACAGGGAGATAGCCTACTTCATCAGATGCCACTAACCAAGCTAGTTGGTCTTTCTAAATTAAGTGTCAGCACTAAGTTTATGATCAAGGATAGAAGTCTAAAGTAAATTGCATTTCAATTAATTACTTAATGGGAGTAATTAGTAATACATACACCGCTTATTATGCAGAAAGCGTTGGTCAATAAAATCCCACTTCTGGGGGCTGTCATCGCAGCCAGAATCATCAAAGTGTAATTGCCTGAAAATTAAACAAAAACACACAATGAGGGAATCGTATCTGATGTGAAACACCTGCTTTAATATTCCCTATCAACTACATCTTACTGGGGCCAACTTCATAAAGCTGCTTAAGCACAAAATTTACTTGCTGTCATTTCTTAGCATGATGACTGAATGAGCACTAATGTATTCTTACCCGGTATATGGATCCAAACAGATTCTTCTAAGAGGTGGCAGATTCTGAGCCATGGCACCACTTAGATGACCTTTAGAGGTCAAGTGGAGGTCAAGGGTCATTCCTTGAATATCAGCAACCTGTTCCCTCAATACATCATCACTCCTTTATAATACAAAGGCACAAAAATACTTCAAAGATTTGAACTGGCATAAAGACAAATGTGAGATTAACAAGACATTCCATGCCAGGCATGTGTGTCAATTGATGTCAAGCCATGTGTTTCTCTTAGAGACCTGTTGCTAAAAGCCCTAAGTCAGTCCACCCACCTGTTATGACAGTATGATGGATTCCCAAGGCCTCGTCTCCAGACTAATGGAAGGACTTGTAGAGGATATGAAGAGACTTTCCTCTGAGTTGTAGTCCTAGCTTCTATCCATTCCTTGAAAAGCCACCATGGATGAGGCTTGATATCATCCATGGACATGAGTCGAGCTACTTCCCCTGCATTTACCCCATAGCTGTAATATAGTAATAGTCATAACATGATATTATGACCATCCATCACATGGCTTTGAAAACAAGAGCTGTGTGACCTAGCTTGACCGGCCTAGCTTGACCGGCCTAGCTTGACCAGCCTAGCTTGACCAGCCTGGCTTGAAAGACTTCTCTAGCTCTGTATGATAAGATAAACAATCCTGTACATTGTAAAATACCCAAAATGCATCTTGGGACCCACCTACCTTGTAAGGCAATAATTGTAGGCATTTTCAGCAGCGATTCCTTCATTAAGCATTGCCAATATCAAGGAGAGATATAACCCAACAAAAGCACATCGTTCAACCATCAGTTTCTCCAGATACACTCTTGCCTCCTTCAGCCAAGCTCGATTCCTATCAGAACGACTCATCTGTGAATCCTGGCTCACCGAATCTAGAAATAAATGAGCAAGAAATTTACTATACAATGCGACTTTCTCCTGTGTTAATATTTCCATCATGTTTTAAATATCATAACATCCAACATATAAAAGAAAGAGCATGTTAAGTACTTGATTAACTTCAGTCACGTTAAATTTCCACTTAGCCAAAGAAACATTCATTGTTCCTTTGTTATCAATGATCTGAGAAGACCTGACATTTCGGTCCAAGTGAAATCTGTCACAAAGGCAGAAATAGTTTATTGAGCCTTTGAGAAAATATCCTGCCAACTCTGAGCATTTTATACATTATTCCCGATCATTATTTTGATTGATGATCAGTTTGCAGTTCATTACAAGTATTAATTTGCTTTTAACTCTATTTCATGTTTACAGAATGCTAGTTGGTGGGGACAGAGACTGGAATACAGAGCTGATGAAGATGCTAAGATGTTGACAGTCCCGACAGATGCTACTGGAACAAACAGGTAAGTGACTTACTGATCAGATGTCCAGCATGGCAATGTACTAGAGACTCTACTGCAGCACGTATTGCATCCACATTGCCCACTTCTCGTTGGATATCATACATAGAATAACTCCTGATTGGTATATCCTGCATTGATTGAGCATGCTGTGATGTAGCTGTCCATAATCCAGCTGCTTGGATTGCAGAATGCTGATCCATTAACCTGCATAATGACAATAGTATATAATCTGCACTAGTAAGCAGGAGGTCGTGGGTTCGAATCCCACCTGAGCCAGCGCATGATTTTTTCACATGCACTCACAAGCATTGAGTATACAGTGCTGCTCATCCAAGTCGCAGAATCCACTAATTTGCAGAAAAGTAATACCATTATACAATCCTGTCTTTTGAAAAGAAATCATGCATAGTAGTATTCCCTTCTCATAAATAAATGTCTAGTTTATTTCATTGTCAAGAAACTTCTCCACATTTAAAGATAATATCATCCTTTGGTTTTTGTAAAAGAAATACAGATTCATGGGCAAAAATATCAAGGAAGATACAGTAACAGTCACCTGTGAAAATTTCAGTCCCATGCGGTGCCCATAAAGTGCGATACTATAACTTCAATTGCCTTTTGAATCAGTAAAATGTTCACTATTTCTATCAAAGTAAGATCTCAATACCAACCCTTGATCATAAGCTGAAGCCGTCAATGCCAGCGATTGTAGCGTTAATTTAGAAACTTCAAAGGGGTGCAGATTCTTAGAGGCTAGGTCAATAGCCTCCCGGTAAAACTGACCACATGACTCAGGTCTGTTAAAGGTCAACAGGAGTCGAGCCATTTCAACCAGGGCCATGGATCTGTGACGAGCCCACAATGTCTCTGAGATCTTGTCTGTTAAGGAAAACAATAATAGAAGAGGTTTTTATTAAGTTTTAAGAAGAATGATTCTTGGGATGTAGAGGTATGTGAGTGGTTTCATGGTTTCATGGTTTCATGGTTTCATGGTTTCATGGTTTCTGACTGACAAACGAACATAGATACATGTACATCGCCAAGTCGCCAACATATAGGGCTAGATAAGTCAGTTGGCAAGAGCACCGGTATAGTATTCCTGGGCTTGCAGATTCAAATCCCTCTCCAGTCAATTTTTAATTGTTCATCGTTCATTTTTTCAAGTTTTACTTAATAAGTCATCTGAATTTCTTTTAGTCTGAAGAATTGGTTAGTTCTTTATAACTACCGGTAGTAATCTTCATCCTATGTGGGATACATTAGCACTTTACAGGTCATTATTGAAATATTAGATTTCTCAAAGATGAAATTATGACTTACCTGCAGGGTACGTCTGCATAGCATTCCTGAATGCTTCCTGAGCTAATGTGCATCTTCCCCTCGCCCACCATACATAACCCATAGCATGATCAAAGCAACATTTCACAATCTTCGGATATCTGTGAAGGAAATGTTGGTCATTGTCCAGATCAAACTGCAAAATTGTTATGGTTAGCAAAGGTTTATGGGATACCTGTACATATGCACTGACCTAAATACAAACACAGTCTAGAAAATAAAAGCAGCAAATATTACATTATTGAGAATAGAGCTATTTCAAAACAGGCTGCTGTTGTACCAATTCTTCGCAATAGTTTTTAGCGGTATCTGAAATATGTTTAAATGATTTTATACGCTGCAGTTTTGCAGCTTGGCTACTGAACTTGGGTAATGGTACTAGTGACAGTACTAATAACTTTCAGCACTAGTGACTGCACTAGTGCCTATTCCACTGACCTCTTCTTAAGATGACGCTTCAGCTGTTGTACATGCCTATTCCCATTCTGACCCTGATTATCCTTTGAGCTTGTAGCTTTGTTACTCTGAGTCTCAATGCACTGATGTGGAAGCATCAAGTGTATGTAATGAGCCAAAGCTACAGCATAAAAAGGAAGAATATTTCAATGTGGTCAGCAGGTGTAGTTTAGTTCTTGTGAATGATAACTGTGTACAATATTCTGTTAATGATGCAAATAATTTATTATCCTACACCGAAGTAGATAAGCATTTCACTAAATGCTTTTTGAGAGTACATGAAAAAAATCATGCTTTGGCACAGGTCAGATTCAAACCCACGACCTCCTGCTCCTCCATTAATAACAGATTACATACGGCGCCCGCCGAGACAAGGGATTCGATTTACTCCGCTGACCCCAAGCTAGCTCAGTGGTCTAGCGGGTATGGCATCTGCACTAGTAAGCAGGAGGTCGTGGGTTCGAATCCCGCCACCTGAGCCAGTGCATGTTCTCTTAAAAAGCATTTAGTGAAATGCTTATCTACGTCGGTGTAGGATAACAAATTATTTGCATAATGTGTACAAAATGTATAGCAGTGAATAATTCATCAACCACACTTATCCTTACCAGCAATCTTCCAGTCCACTGCATTGAACACCTGTATACTGACTGGTAGAATCCACTGACAAAACTCAGGATATGCTTGCTCTTCATGTGACCACCAGTCAGTGCGCCATACACATCTACAATCTCGCCTTACTTGAGGCATCTTCAATAAGAAATAGAGATGTTGCCTGATAATGTACATGTTAGCTGGGATGGTAACAACCAATGTGGAATCGTGCATGGTTAGAACCGACTACCTGATTATACAAGTTATTGTGACTTCTTTCCATGAGTTTGTATTGGGTTGACGAAGTATTGAAATGGAGGCTAGAAACTGTCAAAAAAGATGGGAAACAATGATATTGCATGAAGTCACTCACCTTCACACCGTGTGCACCCACGACATCAACCGCATCCCACTTCATCTGCATCTCTAGTAGTGACAGGTTACGACCTAACCATCGCACCTGTTGAGCAGCCAGCTTAGTCTTACTGTGATAGTGTGACATCATAGGTCTCAGACCTGGTGGGAATGAACTAGCTCTAGATATACCACACTGCATACACAGCTCCATGAGAGTAGGAACTCTCTGTGGTCTGTCCTCACCTTCAACTCTCCCTACAAACAAATATATAAAGACAACATTTGAATGTTTGTCATATCACGCTGCTTCAAACTCTATGTGACTACCTTCAGTTGAAGTCTACAAACCTAGGATGAATTATTTCATAATTTAATGCCTGATCTTTGTAAGGCTCTCCACAATTTCCTACCTTGGGTCAGTGATGTTACTTCCATACTTTAAGATCCAGCATATACCTATAAATGAATGGTACTCATTTTGTGATGCTAGCAAAATGAATTCTGAAGTATACTTGCTACTATCTCCTGAATGTTCAAGATGTATCACTTACTTATAGCAGCTATCTCTTCATCTGAGTCGCTGTCCCCCATGAATGGTGCAAGGAACTCCGCTCGATGTCGTTGTAGATTTTGCTTTTGTCGTTTATTTCTACGTCTATGAGTAGATGTCACAGGCAGTGGTATCTCCTGCACAGCACCAGAGCTGTCATCACCACTCTGGTTACTTTCATCATCTGAGTCTTCTGAAATACAATACCACTTTTTGTTGAATTTGATTCACAGGTTTTATAATAAATTATGACAAATGTGCTATGGTACAGGTACAACTTGATTCATCCAGCACTGTGAAAGGGTTCCCTTGACAACACTCAACTATTTATCTTTGAATGAGATGGGATGAGTCAATTGCCTAGAGTCTTTGGTAAAGACAATCAGTCACATATATGCTTAGGGAATTGATACAAGGATGACAACATTAACAAGCCTGTTCCAGCCCAAAACGAGATGTAAATTCTCGCTTAATATTCATTTAACCATAAATTCCAAATTCAGGTTTCCAGATTACAAACATGACAAACAGCTTAAATCTACCTGTTCTTTCTTTGTAGTCATCTTTCAATCCTTTATCTTCCCCTGCTTCAACTTCCTGAATTTTCACCTCAGCCAAACCATCAGATATATTCTGTGCAGTATCAGTATCACTATCATCACATGGTATAAGTGAGGTATCCTCTACAGTATTAGCAGATAGAGCCAGTGATATTGAACGAGCATATTGTCCTTTATTGCAAATTGCTGCCAGTTCTGCAGCAGATATATCGCTGGATTCTGCATCTTCATCCATCTGATGAAAAATAAATACAAGTAATTAATTTCTGCATATTCTTCTGCAAATAAGATAAAAACCAATATTAGCCTTTCATCATATTAAATTAAGATCTTTAAAAAAAAAATGATCACACCCGGATCTTGTGCTCGTCATAATTTAAGATTTAAACATATAAATGTTTCCAAATATTCTGTCAGTTGGCAACACGTCACTAATTGTGTAAGCACAATCAATGTAAGCACACTCCAGTGCATCGTGTTACGCGTGCTTGTTTTCACTCGCTTGTTCAGTGACCTAAAAGCCAGGATGTTTGACCGAGAGAATTAACATCAAGACAATGGGCTTACAATCCATGTACATATAATACATTACATTAATGCAGTACAACAGCTAAACATTATACAGGGTGTCCCAGGAAAAACGAAACCGAGATTCGTCAGTGTTTAGTCCTATTTTGATTTCACTTTTGATTAAAAAATGACACATATCTGGAAAGCTTATTTCCTCAGCTTTCGTTTGATACCATTCATATGATCCATACTTCACACATGAGTGAGTAAAGACAATATGAAGCAAGGCTATCAACAAGTAATTTGCACAACGATATTTTTATTTGAAAGAATTTATCACATTTCTAGAAACTACATTTCCTTGCCTTTGAAATGATGCCTCAGTCAAGAAAAATGAGCAAGGGATGACAGAGATATCTGCCTTTAAAATGGATTGAAAATTCATGTATTTCAAATCCTTCGTTTATACCTAACCGATTTATTTGCATGAATGGATGCGGATCCATTATGTCCATTACGAACGTGTGTGTTGAAACCCCTCCCTCCCATTCCTTCTTTCTAGCCCGGATTTATTCACTAAGTCTTTCTTTTCTATTATTTTTATTCACACATGCGTGAAGTATGAATCTCATGAGAGGTATGTAATTGAAGAGGGGGAACTAAGATTTCTAGATGTATCATTTATTAATCAAGATTGTGTGATTAATCATAACAAGTTTATTCAATCTCCGCATCCTTTCATGGGAAAAATGGGTTAGGTGTGAAAAAGGATTTGAAAAAAAAAACAACACAAAAACAATGAAAATTCAATCCATTTTTAAAGGCAGATATCTCTGTCATCCCTTGCTCATTTTTCTTAACTGAGGCATCATCTGAAAGGCCAGAAAATGTAGTTTCTAGAAATGTGATTAATTCATTAAAATAAGAATATCGTTGTGCAAATTACTTTTTGATAGCCTTGCTTCATATTGTCTTTACTCACTCATGCGTGAAGTATGGATCATATGAATGGTATCAAATGAAAGCTGAGGAAATAAGCTTTCCAGAAATGTGTCATTTATTATTCAAAAGTGAAATTAAAATAGGTTTAAACACTGACAAATTTCGGTTTCGTTTTTTCTGGGACACCCTGTATAATGTGAAATTGTGCAATGTGCATGTACATGTACATTGTACATGTACATTTGAAGCCATAGGCCAATACGTACACAAATCCCCACTGCACCACCACTGCCAATGTAATAAATAATCATTAATGGCCAATTCCCATTTGAAAAACATGGCCCGACTAACTTAATTACCTTGCCTGTGTTTCCGTCTGGATTGAGAACTGGTCTCCAACTATGCTCCCACAGACACAACTTCTTAACTAATAACTAGTAGGCCCTATTGCTGGTGTCATCAACCTTATTTCTGCCTGGAGGAAGGAAGGTTGATCAGCAGAATGATTTCTGAGCCCGGTTAATGTTTACATCAAGGATTTTATTGCATGTCAGTTGTGCAATGGTAAACTAGAGAGGGCGCCCTAAGCAATAGCAAAAAAGCCTTGCCATACAAATCACAATACAAACAGGTGCAGCCTGCAGGTGCAGTATAAAAACACCACTACTAAAAAGCTGGCGAAAAGGCGTATAAATATTAAATAAGCATATTTTCTTTCAAGCTACGGAAAGCAACTACACATTCTCTGTATGATAACCGGAGCTTAGACAAAGGTGAGCATAAATTATGGAAACAGAAGTCATTTTACAAACGGTAGGCCTAGTTATTCATTTTTATTTAAAAAAGAAATGTTTTTAAGTAATAACTGTGATTACTAGTATTCTCTGGCTGGAAAGTGGAGTATTAGTATGACTATGGGCTTCAGTCATTAGATCTGGAATTCTGGATAACATGTTACCTTAGTTACCTAAGTAGGGAAGCTTAAGACTACTGTCATGTAAGTAGTCTTTCCTTGCACATCAGGACAGTAGTAATACTGGCTTACTTAAGTACTGCTAATGCACTGGGTCTGATCTGCTGTAAGTGAAATTTTGCATGAAGATTTATCAGCTTGTTAAGTTGCAAATTAAAAACAAAAACAAAAGGTTAGAAATGTGTACTCAGTCAAATTACCTTTAATAATGAGATGTAACATGTCATGATTTTCTTCACCAAAGTGGCATTATAACTTTAATGAAATAACAAGGATCTTGTAAGCTAGACAACAGACCTATTGTTAACAATGTTTAACCTAATTTTCCCAATTGTTCCTCATGCAGAAAGCTGCTTTTTGAGGATAACAGAAGTCCGAGTCTGTACGTGCTGAAACTGAGAAGTGAGCCTTATACTGTGAACCTGTCCTCATCTTACATGTATGTCATCTCAGCAGTTGAGGATGTCTTCATCAGATGCTCCTGCTAAGAATCCACTTCCGTGTCATGTTTGTGGGAAGACGTTTCCTCGTAAATGTAACCTAGTCCGCCACCAAACAATCCACTCTCCAGAAAAACCATTCATTTGTGACATTTGTGGCAAAGGTTGCTCTCAGAAGAGCAACCTTAAGAAGCATCAAGTCACCCACACAAGACAGAAGAACAATGTCTGTGACATCTGTGGAAAGATTCTAAGCAGCAGTTTAACAAGACACCTCCAGGTCCACACGGGAGAAAAACCATTTTCTTGCAACATTTGTGACAAAGCGTTTGCCTTGAAAAGTCACCTGAGGGTGCATCAGTGCATGCATACAAAGGAGAAGGCCTATATTTGTAGTGTTTGCAACAAGGCATTCCCTCGTCAGTCCAGTCTGAAACGTCATGAGAGGTTGCACACTGGTGTCAAACCGTATGTCTGTGGAATCTGTGGTTTTGCCTACACAGAGAGAAGCAGTCTAAGATCCCATCAGAGAGTCCATGCAGACATACAGATACTTGATTGTGACATTTGTGGTAAATATTTCTCATCGGTTGATCGTCTTGAAACTCATCAGCTGGTCCACTCTGTGGAACGTGACTCCGATGAGAAGCCATAGAATTGCCTCCAATAGAATGGAAAGAAATAACTTCATTTATTTAACAATGACATCATTCATGTTACTGAAAATGTGTGACATGGAACCAGTTCACAGTCAATTTGTCATCTGTATAGAAAAACTTTCTCCCAGAATAACCCCATGTGGAAATGATTGAATTTACAAGTAACTAGCTTTGAGTGGAATCATTAAAAACGTTTATCATCGGATGACCCTGACAAGGATGAATTCTCCCTGTCAGGTTTGTGCAAAAGAATTCCCCATAATTCTCCATGTTGGAGAAATGTCATTCATTTGTGACAATTGTGCTGAAGATTTTGCTCATCTAAGTGATGCGACGCAACTTCAAGGCTCACTAAACCTGTTATGGTGATGTTTGTGGTTCTGGCCATAAATTCACAGGATTTGTTTGCGATATTTGTGCCAATGCCAAACTTCAATACAAAACTAGTCATCTAAAAGTCATTATGAGTGCATCTTTTTATAAGACAGTTTAATAGTTCGACATAAAAAAATCTTCTTAAAACGCAACATGAGACTCAATTCTGTACATGTATACAATCATTGTTTGTGGTATTTGTGGTTTGATCAAGACTCACGCTTGCAGTAATATAAATATTTATTTAATATACGTCTTGCCAATAAGTACATCATTGATGTACACCCCAAGAAAAATTAACATTTTATTGTCAAGGAAAATAATGCATTTATGTATTTATAGTTGGAGGAAACGCCATGAAAGGTGCTCCGATTGTCAGAAATTAAGGAGTTTAGTTTGACAGCACAATGTTGGTTATTCATTGTAAACTTTGACCAAAACAGAAATACAACTCAGCATTCAGGGTCAGTTTACTGTTTAAGTGGAAACTCATATATGTGCGTGTCAAAGGGCAGTCCCTAAAAGCCATACATTTCTATTGGAATTGTCAAGAAGCTTAGTTGTAGAGAACCAGAATGTCCTGTTGTGAACTAGTTTCATTCTGCTGGTCAGAAATGAAGGGATTTCCCAATAAATTTTAAATTATCATGTGAAATACCCGTTGTTTTTTTTTAGACATTTTGTGTTAGTGCTATTGCAAATTAAAGAATGTGAGCTTGATCAATGTAATCCATTAAAATGGCATGTGCATGATTTCAGACATTGTATTAAAACGTATCTTCAACCAAAGTACATTATGTGAAACTCTCCTCATTGTCACATTTTTCCTATAAAGCCTGTGTAGGTTTGACAAAGCAAAGATTATACCCAAGTACTGGTTACTTAAATAGTTCACACATACAACATAAGATAACAACACAATTACACACACTCAGATTGCTTTGACAGAAACCTTGTTCTTTATTCAATACAGGTTGTCACTTGGCGGTTCGTGTCCATTTAATATTCAGACCCTTTATTTTCAATTACATAACTTGCTTTTAGATTGTATTTGCTGTTGTTTTAAAAGGTTGAGTGTTATCAAGAATAAGTCCGGTTGATGTAGTGCAAAGGCATGGATGTCCACTTGGTCAGGTCTGCAGAAATCTCTCGCATCTTGTACATGGATCTGTATTTGTGTACATAAAGAAAAGGAAAAGTTATAAGACTAAATATAAAACAAATATTGGCATTTGGTAGAGTATGGCAGCACAGTTTAGGAAATCAAATGCGATAGTGTGTCTACTACAAACCATGTCTCCATATTTTCACTCGTGACTATCATGAAAATACTGACATTTTTTGAAAGGTGAACAAAGACAAATTTACTGGAGCAGTATTCAAACCGTATACTGTATACAGGCACTCTACCAACTGAGCTATCCAGCCCTACGTTGGTGGTGTCCCCAATAGTCAATTATCTTTGTTTGTTTGGCAGTCAGAAGCCATTATTGGAACAAACACAATATGATTTGTTTCTATAAACTTCCAACAGTAATAACAAGGCAATATGGAGTAAGATGAATGCATGTAACAAGAGGCTTACATTTTTAGGTGGTTGATCTAAGCCATCTGAGGTGCTTGTGGTTGCTGGGGTACGACTCCAGCTCCCATGGCACCAGCTACTGGTACTTGAGCGGCCTGTCCAGGGGCAACACCTGGCTCCATGGGCTTGACTCCCTTCTGCTCAGAGTACGGCTGCGTTGGTATCTCTTCATCTTTGGGTTCAACCACACTGACGGCATCGGGAAGGGGGCGCTTGGGACCACTCTTGCCAGTAGCATCCCATGGCAACATGATCTTGACCTTGATGCCCAGCACACCTGTGGATGATATCAAAAATAATGATCATCAATACAGCTACATGGTATTGAGGAGATTAGTGGTCATTCTCTGCAAGCACCATGGTGTATGACATGTCCCTATTTAGAGCGTGATTCTGTGCGAGGACAAAATTAAAGGTGATCGATGTCAAGCGATGTTATGTTGATGGTGGCAGCGTTTTGGCAGCTGGAACTGCTAGCCTCCATCAGGCAACTTATCTGTGCTTAATCCTTTCCTTTCTATTAAAATTATTCTTGATCTTACCCTGCCTCAACATGACGTGTCTGATGGCTGTATCCACATACTCGTTGACTGGATCACCACTGTGGATCATCAAACCGTCCACAAACTTCATGGACTTGGCACGTTGTCCCCTGAGCTTGCCAGACACCACGACCTCGCATCCCCTGGCATTGCTCTCCATGATGAAACGAAGCACACCATAACAGGCCCTGTAAAATGTACACCATTCAAACTGTGGTTAAACTCACATCATCATGTACCGAAATAATTCCATTGTGTAACAAGACATAATAAGGCCTGCCATTTCAATTATTTCACTAGTTTTCTAGACAAGTCCACCATCATTCGCTATGCAGTTTTATGACTTGCCCTTGCAAGATCAATGTCACAACATGGGGAAGGATACGTACCTCCTGACAGCAAGGCCTCCAATGAGCTTGTAACGCAGTGATTCACACTGTGCAATGGCACACAGTCCACGGGTAGCTACCTTCTCAGCATACAGCTACAAATGAACAAACAAACACAAAGTCATTACTACATAGGATAAAAGCCACGACAAACAGCCCAACCCTAAACAAACCATTGAATAATTGAGGAATGATGGATTTGTGTATGGTCAATTCCACTACTTTTCTGCCATTAACATGATAACAAACAAAAAACACAACTTGGTTCATTAAACATCATTTAAGATGCACAATTTAAATATCAGCACAAAGCTCAGAAATAAAAGCAATCACCTGCATGATTTAAAATTACTCTTGTCCTAAAATGAGGCAATGTAAGAAATAACTGTGCAAAGATGTCATCTGTAAGAAATAAATAAATAAATTTGAGTCGAACCTCGACTGTGCCCTCAGCAAAGTTGAAGCGTTTTTGAACCACAGCTGTCAGTTCTCTGATGCGACGTCCTTTCTCCCCGAGTACGTTCTGCGTCCTTGTGGCCATGATGATGATCTCAGTACGTGTTGGGGTCACACGCACCTCCACGCCACTGTACCCATCTTCAGCAAGTTCACGAGTCAGAAACTCATTCAGTTCTGCCTTGAACACTCCATCGGCTACAAACTGCAACAGACATTTTACAAATGATTCAAACTTAATAAGAAGGCTCAGGAAAAAAGTTAATTTAGACTAATAAAACCTATCAATTCGAATATATTACCGTAATCATTACGAACACGACAAAGATTGTAAAGTTCGGGACCCTCCTGTGTTTTTATCACACGTCGGAACAAGCATGGATACATTCCAGTGTGCATGCTGTCCATTAATCATTATGATAAAAACACAGAAGGGTCCCACCCAAAGTTTACAATCACCTACATTAGCCTCCATGGCATTCCATTGGAAGTGAAATGATCTTTCGTTTTTCAATTTCAGTTTTAATTTAAGATTCATTTAATGACGAATCGTCAATCAATTTTCAAAGCCATAGTAAAGATTTAAAAAAGAAATATAATGATTGGGCATATATCGTTAACAGCGGGACCATTTCCCCACAAGCGTAAAATGGACATAACCACAACAATGTTTCACCATGAGCTTGAAGTTGAAGGAATAATTCCTCCACGGTGATTGGTTTCACGCACACTATGCTGTAATACAGTGTACGGCACAGACAGAATGCCCGAACACAATCCCCATAAATCGTTACAAATACGAATCATCATTGAAACTGAAAAGGACAGATATATTGCTGAATGATCTAATGACTCTTTTATACTAATATTTTCAAATTCGATGGTGAGAAATGAGAATTCTGATCATTTATACCTTCCTCTTCTTCGACATTTGAGCCGCCATCTTGATAGACGGAGTGGAAAGAGGAATATTGTAGTATCCCGGATGTTCACATGCGAAACATGAAAAAAAAGACTGGTACTTGCAATGTGCTGTGTGATTAACACAAATGATTACAGGTACTAGTCCAAAAAATAGAACAAGTGAGGGCGCTATTCATGTACACAGTTATGTCGTCTGCTGCGTGATACATGTAATATTATATTCTTTCAGTTCGAGCCTCGTGGTGATTTGTTTTTAAATCTTTTGAGTTTTCCTTTCCTTTTTTTCAATCTATCCATAAAAAGATCAATACAAACAATAATTACACAATTTTTTTTCATAAATCAGCTTCTGAAGATTTTGCAATGTCTAACCCCGCCCCAGCCCCACCCCCAGCTCGCACCACCCAGTCCTAGTGCAGCGCAGGGTCGGCACATATCACATCAACTGCAGCTATAGGAGTTGTTAAGAATAATAACAAGTTGTTCAGCCAGTATCGTGAAGTGTCCCTTCAGATTAGGCTTTCTATTCCCACACCCCTAAATACACAACCAAACAGACCAACCAACAAACTAAATGCTCAAGAGTTGGACAGCCCTATCATTTCGAGCCTAGCAGGATCTTTCTCAAACACTCCCTCGGCCACTTCTTGTGAGCAAAACGACTAATCCTAGATCCTCCAAATATAGAGCTCTCTATAATTCTATAAGCAATATGCAGAACTTTATTACTTACTCAAAGAAAGACAAGTTCTCAAAGTGTGGTTTCTTTCAACTTTCCCCATAAGGCAGATATGTATTTTATTCACTTCCTGCATATCATACAAGAATATCTAATGTTTGCACTCTGCAATCATCACTTTCTGTAAAGGACATTACAAAATATATATATTGGATTCTGAATGTAAGAACTATTTCTTTCCTTTTGAAGAAAACAAATGAAATTTGATTGAAAAGGTGGAAATGCTTGTGGACTGACTACAAGCAAATGTAATGGGTCAATTAACACTTCTGTTAATAGGGCTCCGCGCTCGCGACGTCACATTCAGATGTTCGGACAAACAAGTTGTACCCAATACACGTAAACGTTGTGCAATTTGTCCAAACATCCGGGTAACTATAGCTGTTGATATAAATGGCGTATTCTATAAAAAGCTCGAGCACGGAGCCCTATTCTAGGTCTAACATCAAAGACTTCAAATTAATCCAGTCAGTTTCCCTTGTGGTTATTTGATGATTATTCTCATGTAGTTTTACAGGATGTATTCTCATTAAGATGAGCAAAATGAAATTAGGTACTGAACGATGGAAACTGATAGAAATAAATGACTTAACCAACAACAGCAAAATGTTGGAGGAGGGATCTGGGAGAAAGGGCGTCATTATTAACTTTTTGACGTAAATCAAGGTTTTAACAAATAATTATCTTACAAAAAGGAAAGGAGATCTAGGAGTAGCTCAATGAAAGGGACAGGAATAAGACTGCACAGCACCATACATTGCCTGAACATGTATGAGATTATTGACCAAGAATGTATCATGAATGAAACAGGTTATTATTGATATTATTGTCAACCATGCACCAATCATATTAACATTAATCTACATGTATATGATATGCTCAAATCTGCTCCACTGACTTTGAGAATAAAATTACCCCAAATAAATACTGATTCATGAATTGCTTGTGCCGTCTTCCTAGTATGAAGGAATGTTGCATCCAAACGGGATACCATTATTTACAATGGATTGAAGGGATAATAACTCTATCTTACAGAATGTTTCTTTCTGTATTTCCTACAGGTCCTTCTCATAATACGGGAAAGTAATTCATCAACGACTGATACAACAGTAGGGTAAGTCATAGATACCGTCTATCTTCAGGTCATACTTGTTTGAAACAAGAATTGCATCACACTCAGTGGCTTTGTTGACTGCACGTTTGATACTTGGCCCAACTTGAAGTGCTTAAACATACGTTTATAACCACCGATGATCATTTCCAAAGCATAGACATTGTTGTTACAGCTCACAAAGCAGTTCTTGTCCATTGACAAATCCTTGTCCGTTGTCAATGAAGCTGCTGATATGGTTTAATAGTAATAGCTATCTACACGTAGACTGACGGCACTGGTTTCCTCCACTGAATAGACGCTGTCCACATGAAGGGATTCCTGCTTCTTTGTTTGTGTCAGGTGGGATATTTAGAATGTCAAGGATCCACGGAGCTCATAAGATTTCAAGCATCTTCTTGAGTTCAATCATTGTCTGCCAGTCTGATCTTTCCAGGTCATCACGGAAGTATTTCTTGACAGCATCAATGGACTCCCGAGATATCTGTGTTTGAAATAAAATCGGAGAACATTCCAATGTAATTGTTTTGGTTGATGAGCAGTTTGCAGCAGTTTACTTGTATAGTTCCAAAGTCTTGTATTGCAGGAAGATGCCAGGCTTTTTGGCTGGCAAGGGACAGTTTCAACTTTTAACATAGTCAAACTAAGATTTTCTGTTACTACAGTGTATGTGTCAAAAGAATTTGAAAAGGATTTATCATAAGGTTGGTTCAAAATTGTTATAAACGTACAAGTTTCATGACCAAACATTGTGGAAACAGTTCCATGACATTACTATTAGGCTAAATAGTTTTATGTGACCTTGACAACAAGTCTATTTGACAAAATGTTGGATTATGAGAACCAAACTGCTTAAAGCGGTAGACAAGTTAGTTGCAGCAGGGGAGCCAACAACTGAAGCAAATCAAGAATTGAACCTACCCTGCTGATCAGAAGATCCTGACTATCAAAGTGTCTTCCGTACATCTTGGGTGCGTCACCACCAGTGTGCTCTATCTTAACGCACACTTCCTGACCAGCTTTAGCAATTTCAACATTCTTATGATTGACCTCAATGCTGGCTATTGCACCCAGAACTATTCTCTGTAAAAGATAAACACAAACCAGACACAATGTCAGTTAATTTTTGCAATTCATCATCAAACCAAAAGATGGGGTTGACTGTGACTGAGACGCTTACCTCTTTCGACGGTACGCAGATGGGAGTGCCAACTTTGCATATACCGCCTTCCACGATAACACCAGCCACGATGGGATTGCGAGCATTGAAGACGAACTGAGGAAGAACGCGGAGTTTACAAGGGAAGATGGCGATGTTCTTGTGCAGCTCCCTCTGTTTCTGTTTCATCTCCTCCCTGTAAGCCATGAACTTATCAAAGAGATGATAGATGATGTCAGCCTGGAAGACCCTGATGCCTTCCCGGTCAGCCATCTCCTGGGCATCTCGTTCTACCTTGACATCAAAGGCCAGGATGACTGCATACCTACAAAGAAATCAACCACACAAATCCTGTTGTGTTATCACCAAGATCAAATTATTAAAATCAAAACAATCCTTCACTGACTGTTCATCGATTCTCTACCTGTTTCCAAAGTTATCCAACATGGAGATGAGTGCATCTCGTAAGATGAGAGTCGCATCCATCAGAATCAAAGCTTAGCTAAACAAACTCATTCTACCCTGAACATGAATTTATGAGACAATGACAAAGATAAAGATCCCCAAACCACTTACTGGCTGTCACGTTCCAGCATGACTGATGCTTTCATAACATCCTTTTTGTGCACTGGACCAATGGAAATACCAGCATACTGGAAAAGGGAATTAAAAAAAAGCAAATGGCAGTATCAGTCAGATTGGTGTTGAACAGATACAACCAGAATCAATCCATTATATCACCATGTGTCTCATTTGGACAGGTGCACTTGTGGCAACAACTATTAAACCCTAAGCAAATAACAATGACAGGTGTGAGAACATGGAAGATTTGAAGCAGGCTTATGGCAGCAAGTAAAATAAAAACATTTGTCCATCATGTACAATAAAACTGCCCGGTTATAGGTCACGTTTGAAGCATCTGGACAAATCATTCACATCCTGTGTCTTCACATTTGTACATATGGACTACACACGATGAAACGGTACTGTCAAGTAAGCAACTATCTCCTTAGATAAGAGAGAGTCTCTTCCCTAATGGCAGCCATTGACAACAGCGGTACTCACCGGGATTTTAGAAGTCTTCAAGAATTCCAGGAGAGCTTCTAGTGATCCTAGAGTAGACGCCTGGACGTACACCCCAAGATCTGCTAGCTTGATGGACTTCAGGGCATCTTTAAGTAGTTGTGCAACTTCATCCTTGGAAACAAATAAGATAAAGAAGCTTGATGCTCATCTTCACATAACCATCACTAGTCTAACGTCCTGCTACTCATCAGATAGATCTAGTTCATTCCTCTTGGTCTGTCTCTGTATTCATAATGATATACCGGTACTCACCACAGGTGCGTATTGAAGAAACTTAGCTAAGGAAGAGCAACAAATGGTACAAGCCCAGTCACTTATCTCTAGAACTATAATCTCTCTGCAATGCTTCTTGTTGCATTGGTCACTACAGAAAGCTAATTATGATAACCTGTTTTACACCTGACTGCAAACCTTGTGCAATCTCTGGATTGCATCTTACCTTGAGTATTTCTACTTCATCAGGCTGCTGAGCAACAAGAAGTGGCATCCCGGCGAGTGACTTCTCAAGATCCTTCGCTAAGACTTTGACTCCTTGAGCTCCAATAATCTCTTTAAACTTCTCATATTGGTTCTAAAGTAGATGAAAACAATTTATAACAAAATCTTAGCAAAGCATTTAAAATAATAAAGAACAAATTAAATTATTTCAAAAATGTAACTGATTTTGAGATACAGGGCATCTTAAACATAACTTTTGACAAAAATGTAGTGATTAGTTAAAAATTACAAATTTGCCAAGACAATAATCATGTTTGCCATAAAATGTTTGTACACTGGATGCTTGTCTTTACATCAGTGTGTCTTTCTACGATTCATTAGAGTAAAAGAAGGTAGGTTTGCGGTGACACTGCGTAATCTCTTTTGTGAGAGTGTGTGGTTCTGAAAAGAACCGTTGGTATTATCTCGCCGTTCCGAACAGTGTGCTCTGTTCGTCCTCAGGAGAGTGACTGGTTGCCCAACTTCGATGATGCTGAATATAAGTTCATTAGAGTAATTTGGAGTCCTACCTTTACTCTGAGTTCTTTCAATGGCTGTGGCATGAGTAATCCTCTGACTGGTGTAACAATAGGACCTTCCTGACCAGCTAGGACGATTGTATCTCCTTCCTTTAGTCTTCCATTGACAAGTACAACATCTACCGTGGTTCCCAGACCAGGTAGAGACTTGACCTGTTCAGGGCAATAATGAATTGATATCATAAACAGGTTGTATACCGGGTCACTGAGTTCTTGCCTAGTGCCGATATTCACAAGCTAACATTGTGATGGGTTTGAAATCAGGTTGCAACTTGGTTTTACTGTACTGCAATTTGATAAACAGACTAATACATGCATATGATGTGCAATAAGCAAGTACAACAAAGGGGATTGTCTTGATCTACCAATATCTTGGTACCAGTAATTATTAACTACTTCCCATAAAAATGCATAGTATTGTGTATTTAATACAAGTCAATGCTAAGGTCTATCATGATAAACATACATACCTCTAGTGTTGTACACTGTAGTTCATCTGAGAAAGATAGTCTCTTTGCCAGTTTAGTTTGACTAAACTCAATCAAGAGAGAAATAAGATTGCCCATACCATCACCGGAGTGAGCTGACGTGGGTACCATGGATACATAGGTTTTTGTGTCAGGGTTCTCGTAGAACAGAGCAGCATTCAATCCCTGTAAACAAGAATGAAAAACACGGCTTACAATAGTAGTACATGCTTCTAGCATTCATTTCTCATAACTTAGAGACTTTGAACAAATTGTAATATCAATGAAAACCTCATTCCTTTGGGCATTAACATGAACTGACTTGTGGTGAAGTTGTAAACCACAGTACTGCAATCTTATACTTCACTAACCTGTTCGGCAAATGCTGTGACGGCCATTTTAGCCCTTTCCTCAAACTCATCTCTAGTATGCCTCTTCTGTTTCTTAATTGTGTTGACGATGTCCGTATGAGGACTGCTCTTCCACTCATACAGAACATCAATCTGTGAAGCAAAAAATACATCATCAATTCTCTTACAAATTCTCACTTTGTCATCTGCCAACAGCATAGAGACTTCAAGACAATTACCAAACTTTCACAAAAATTGCCATTTTCTCCTTTTCTCATTTTGAACCTTAGCAAAACTGTTCTTGAATTGTGGATCGGTTTGCGGAAACAATGTAAGAATTGTTCATCTAGTCCTCTCCTGATGAGGACTATAGCAGGCTAGTCCAAACGTTGAGACCTTACGGGAGGTGCAAACAAAATAGAAGTGTGAAAGCCTCAAATCTTTCTTATTTTTAATTACCGTAAACATTTCAAGTTATTATCCAAAGCAAAATCTTTTATTCCTGACCAGGGTGACTTTGACCTTTGAACTCATGATCTTCAAACAAAATGTTAAAATTAATGATATGTATTTGATGGCACTTATCAAGCAACATTGTGAATACAATTGCGAAGTATTTACCTTATTCAAAGCAACAATAAATGGTGTCTTGCGTGACTTGAGAAGGTTGATTGATTCAATGGTCTGTGGTTCTAATCCATGCATGATATCTACCACCAAGATGGCAATATCACACAGTGATGATCCTCTGCTCCGTAGATTACTGAAGGATTCGTGGCCAGGAGTATCAATAATCAACAACCCTGGGATTTTCAGTTCTTCTTTGGCAAACTACACAAAAATAGAAATCAAAAGCAAATGAATACTGACTTTTGTTGTTCAAATGCACTAATAATTGATGCTAGTCATGGTGTGCAATAGAGCACCACAGTAAGGATTTCATATGCAAATTAGCTCTGTGTATGTGTGTGTGTAAAGACATTATTGGAGGAACCAATGCATGAACCAACACACACACAACCAAGTGTGTAAACAAACACCTGCATTCTTGGACCCGCTATTGTTCCTCTTTTGTTTGGACTTAAACTTTTTGGCAGCAGCTCCATTGGTTTTGTACATGCTTTCCAATCGTTGTCCTTTTCCCAATCGTCGATTATATTGTCCCTTTCGTTCAATATGTGATTCAAGAGTGCTTCAGTTAAGTGGTAATATACAAGAGCCCTCTGATGAAACTGCCATAATACTCACAAACAATGAAATTGCACATCCTAATGGAGTGATATAACAAATTAATGTTAATGGAATTTGGAAGTGCACGATGGAGTTACATTTATGAATATTAGACGTTTTGAGTCACGGTTGATAAGAAAATAACCATTTCACCCATTACTGCCCTAAATAATCAAACACACATCTAGAAGCCAGACCATGACTGCATTTAATACATTTATGTCATAACGTATTAATACTACACATTTCAAAAGTACCAAAGTGTACCACTTCTTTTCCTTTTTTTTCAACTTTTAAAAAGTTCATATTCTCTACTGCATGGCAGTTTCCATGTCAACAGGTACATGTCCAAGATAACATGTAGATGATGACAGCAAGTGAGCTTATAAAAGCCCCCTGCACATCAGATTGCAGGACAGTACAGTGTAAAGAGAGTTGTGTGCATCACATACACCTGTGTAGAAATCAGTTACCAACTGACTCTAACACTGTCTGATCATCTTATAACGAGTGGTATAGTGGTAGTGCTGTACATTGATCTGTTTGATAACGCAAGCAACCTATCAACCATGTATGTGAAGATTCTCTTGGGATGTTTGCTTGCTTTCATGCTGGCTATACACAGCATGGATGCAGTCTATATGAACTGTCCGCATGGATGGATGCAGTACAATTTCACTTGTTACATCATATCTGAGACTGAACAAACTTGGTTGGACGCTTATGAGTTCTGTAAGAACCTTCACTCTAACCTGCTGGTTCTTAACTACCAAAAGGAGGAACGGTTCATCAACAAGATTTTTGAAAAAGCTTTCCCTGGTCGAACTAAAAAGAAAATCTGGATTGGCTGTTGGGAGCGAAATGGTCAAGAGTGTTCAACTGACAAGCAATACCAACGGGTAGCATACACAAGCATTGACAATTGCACAGCCTATTATCCCTTTCAGATGAGCTTAAGATTATTTCCTTCTTCTGGTCAGAAACACTTTGTTTGTGAGAGTCAGCAGGAGTACAGGAAGATTTCATCAGCGCTCTACTCTGCTGTCACTATAAAGGAACAAGCTAACCTGACCACACCCTACTGCTTGTTCGGCCACGCTTACAAGGAGACCCAGATCCAGCACCCCATACAATGCTGCATAGCATGCTACAAGGACAACAACTGCCACTCCTTCAACCTGTTAGGGAACAGGTGCCAGCTCAACAATGTTACCATCTACCACATGAATGCCGGCAACAATGTGACCACATCCGATGACTGTGTTTCCTACAGACTTGGGTAACTTATCAAAATGACGAAAGCCTTCTTGGCAAGAAACACTAACTCGAGAGAACTAATTTTCTTCATGCGTGCACAAATTCTCTACGAAACATTCTAATGTAATGTATCTGATACTCCGCATTTTATGCTGTAACTCTTTCTTCAATTTTGAGCTCTGTTGAGTCGTCACAAGAATTTCGAACATTTTATTAATTCATATAAATGTGTAAAATTTACCAAATTCAAGTAGGATAGATATGTTTGTACATGTACATGTACAACAGTGACAATGATAATGGGAGACTTTGGAGCTGGGTCTTCAAGTTGATAGACGCGCATGCACGCTCACGCACACGCTCAGAGATAGCAAAAAAGAGACTTCGGTCTGCTGCTGCCAACATCTCAAAAGTCTCCCAAGCTGTGTTTATATATAGAGATTGATTTTAATTTACCATGTAACTGCCATTTAAACTATCATTTTTGAGGAATGTGTATTAACACAATATTTAGTAGCCAAATTGGTTTGATGAAAAGACATGGATAGCCATAACATGCAGAGATCAGCTGCCAATGTAATGTAACAAGAAGTCAACCGTTAAGACTGAGCATTATTTGCCAACTGTCAAGTTACCATAAATTTGAAACAAAAAAATTCATCAAGACTAGTTTTTATAATCACGTACTCACTTATTTCATTCATGCACAACACATTCAGCAATGAATTGGATTGTTTGTATGCAGTAACATGTAGCTAGTTTTATAAAGTGAACATTTTATGGTAATCACCACAGTAATATCACCAATGTTGTCATTGTGGTACATGTAATTTTACCATGAAAATGTCACCAAAATACTAAAGCGTTTTACTGATTGCCAGTAATTTCCCATCCCTTGTGCTAAAGGAATGAAAGAATGGCAGTAAACCGTGCTAGGGCGGCTGGAGGCTTGATTGCTTGAATATTACCACCCTCCCCACCATTGTGACAGAAGTCTGTATCAGGCTATGAGAGCACTGGATCAATATTTGTTACAATTTAACTTCAGTTAATAGGTGCTAATTCAAGAGCCTTTGGATAAAATTGCCATATAAAGTATTGAAAAACAATGAAATTACACATCCTAATGGAGTGATATAAGAAATTAATGTCTTAATGGAACTTGGAAGTGCACGATGGAGTTACATTTATGAATATTAGATGCTTTGACTCAAGGTTGATAGAAATGAAACCATTTCACTCATTAGTCATTACTGCCCTAAATAATAAAACGCTGTTAGTCAGACCATGACTGCATTATATAATTATAGCCTAATGGCCTATCAATATCGTATTTCTCAAAATAACCCAGAAAACCACTTCTTTTTTGCTGAACTTAAAAAGTTCAATCCACTTAACTACTCTGCAACAGTTTCCATGACAACGGGTGTGTCCAGAAAAACATGTACAAACTTGATGATAAAGACTGTGACTGAACTTATAAAAAAAAATAATGGACTTGTGTTGTTGTGTATTTGTAGAATGGTTATGCAACAAGTAAATAGCACCAAGATGACATAATTACAATTTCAGTGATTGGTCTACAATGTGATCCTCCATACCAAATGTGACAATGCAACATAAAGCAGCGAATGCGTAGTTAAGGATATAAGAAAGCAATATACCTGTCTACACATCTTGGTTTGTTCCTTGATGGCTTCGGGTGGTACCATAGTAGCTCCTATCTGTTGAGTTATACCACCAGCCTCTCCATCTTGTACATGACTGTGACGAATCTACAACAAAACAACAAAGGTATAGCCTTACAATCGCCAATAACCAAAACAAACTGTTGAAAGGTTTGAACCTAAAGCTGCCAGAATCGTGTACTCCATTTCAAAGAGCTTCTTGGGCATCAACATTTGCTTGAGCAGTTAAAAACGGAACCAAATAAGGCTACCATTACAACCACAATCAAATGTTTATCCAAGCTAACCCAAGAGGAATACAAGTCCAAATCAATAACAATCAGGGGCCAATTTCACGGCGCTGCTAAGCACAAAAATTTGCTAAGCATGACATTTCAGTCTTCATAAAAACAGGGTTAACAACCAAATATCCATGTGTTGTGTATCGCTTGTGATTGTTCTTTGGCTGTTGTTCACTGACCATGAATATCAAATGGAATTTTTAACTGTGGCTTGTTTTATTGGGCAAGACATTTTTGTGCTAAGCAAATTTTTGTGCTTAGCAGCGCCGTGAAATTGGCCCCAGGTGAAAAGTTGCTGATCATACTGTCAGAATCAAGGAAGAGTATTCCTACTCAGTGAATCTTTGTCCTTGAGCAGCTCTATGAAACTGATCTCTGATATCCACTGATGTCAGATAAGGAAATCCTACCTTGTCCAATATCTTGGTTTTACCAGTATCGACATGACCCAAGACCACCACCACAGGAGATCGTAACTTGTCAGTGGACCGCTTGGCCTCGGCCTGCTCTCTACGTTTCTAAAAGGAAAAGGAATAAGAGATGAAAACGTTTAATGTCTACAGGTACCTATGGTGATTGTGCACAAGAGAGGAAGTTTGTAAAAAATTACGACTTGCTGATAGTCTAGTTCCCTGTATGGCATTGTGTGATTCAAGTGTCCTCACAATGTAACAGGCATGGGGCCTTCACAAAACCAGGCTTGAGGCTAGGCTTGAGACTTATTTTGCTACCGCCATTTGAGGCCCCAAAACAAAATGAAAGGATTGAGCCACATGACAATGCCAAAGAAAGGCTCAAGCTTGGTCATGTATCTCAAGCCCTTCATTTCATTCAGGACACAAAATGGCAGTAGCAAATTAAATCCCAAGCCTAGCCTCAAGCCTTATTTATTAAATGCCCCAAGATAGTGGATGAATGTTGGTACTCACCTGGATTCGTAGGATGACTTTATCTCTAGCTCTCTCAGCTTTTGTTCTCTCATCATCAGATTCAGACTCGGACTCTGTCTCCGTCACTGAGTCACTTTCTTCATCTTCTTCTTCACTGCTGCTCCCCTCCTCACTATCTTCATCGTCCTCCTCATCTTCATCATCTTCTCCATCATCAGCATCTTCCTTGGCTTGAACGGTAATCTCAGCTGTCGGCATACCGTCCTGAGATGGCTCAACATCTTTACCTGGGATAAAAATACAAAACGTGAATTCTTCTGAGAAACTTGTTGCAAATATCCCTTGTGTCACGGAAAAGAGTGACGATTTTGTAAGCCATCCAGCAAGTCAACAATAGGTTTGGGGATTATCAGAAAAACCCCTCACTGAAAAGCATCTTGACAAGGTTTCATTCCAATCCCACTTTCAATGAAATAATTACTCCAAACACATCAAATGACATACATGCAAGTGAAAATAATCCAATCGTGGTGTGGTGTAATGTCAAGCAGTGCTCTGTCAAATAAAATGCCAGCCTGTGAACTCCAATTAAAATAGCATTAGCTTGGAGTTGGGAGGCCTTGATGCGTTTTGATCCTAGCAGGATCTTTCTCAAAGGCTTAATGACCAAATAGTATCATACGCACAACATCAGAACAAATACACATGAATGTACAGGTGTTGGTTACATGTGAATATCAACTTTGATAAGGAGAACGAACTTACCCTGATCATCTTGTTCCTCATCTGCTGAAGCTTCAGCATCCCAAGACTCTGTCACCTCTTCCCAACTGTCTTGAACCTCTTCCACATCCTCCTTCTTCTCCTCCTCCTTTGCCTCCTCTGTAACCTCTTCAGCTTCATCGCCTTCCTGTTTGTCTTTTAATTCTTCTGATTTCTCCTCGGAGTCTTCACGTTGTAACTCTGGGCTGACCTCAGCTTGTCCCGAGTCTGAAGTTTTGAAAAGAAGAAGCTTGGTAATCAATGAGAACAGGGTTTGGCTATGCCATCAGTCCCAAACAATGAGTCTTGACATTGGGTTTTAACACTGCCCAAACTGCTACCAAGTTTGAGCCTTAGACTAAATTCCAACAGAGTTATTCAAAAAGTGTGAAAAAGCAGAGTTACAACAAGTGAATTGCAGTCAATGAGACAACACCAGCGAGTTCAGCAGAATTCAATAGTTGTTGTACATGTACATTAAAATTATGATATGAAACTTAAATGCAAACAGAGCAAAACCTGTAAATGTCCATCTTATTTCTCACTGAATATGTGCCATCTTTGAAGCAGTTCACGTTACAAATCTTCCTACATCCATTCTAGTTCCTTGAGCTCAACTGCGTTACCTTACTGACTTACCATCTGTCTGTTCTTTCCTCTTCTTTCTATCCCGTCCACCATATCGTACTTTCTTCTTATTTTCCTCAGGCAATGCCTCCTTACTGGGTACCTCAATGCCTTGCATCTTGAGGGATTCTAACATGGCCTCTGCCCTGGCCTTAGCTTCCTTCTGGCTCTTGGTCAGATATTTGCCTTCTTTCTTGAGTCTCTCAATCCGTTCCTATTCAATGAAGCAAAGCAACGTCTAGGTTGTGTTTCAATAAGGTCTGACATTAAGGCAAGCTCCTAGATTGATCTAGGAAAATGCGGATTCCATCAAATGAATTCTGATCTACAAACCTTCTTCTTTTGTTTTTCTCTTTCCTTCTTCTCTTTCTCTAGTCTCAGTTTCTCAAGTCTCTTTTCTTCAGCAAGTTCAGCAGCTTTGATCTTGGCTTCTTCTTCAGCTTTCAATCTGGCTTCTTCCTCCTTCATCTTCTTCAGAGCCTCCTGCATGGCTCGTACAGCTACAGCAAAAACAAGACACAATTCATGCACATTCACATCAACTTTCCTTGTTATCACTTATTTCCCCATGAAAAACCCTGGAGAAATTGTTATTTACCAGTACGCAGAAAAGGCTTGATATTACATGTGTACTCTTAGTTTGAGCAAAGGATAAGAGGAATTTCCAAGGTGACGTGCACACACGTTTTCCAAGCATCCACATCAGAACAAAAGTTGAAACGTTCAGACCTTACAAGAAGTGCAACGAAATAAGAAGTGAGAAAGTACAATTGATTCTTACATGGTGTTTCCGCAAACCGATTCACATAAGTATATATTATTAATCCGCATTCCAATGTACCAAAAACCAATACAGATAAAAAAACTACACCGTTTGCTCATTGAGTGTAGCTGGCATGTTTTCCCAACTTAGCCAACACTGTCATCTATCTTTGGGGAACTCCCAGAACAATCCAAGATACTGACATCAATTTGAGATGAAACTACCCATCCCTTCTAAGGATTACAGCTGTTATTTGTATCATGTATTATTCAATCTCAGTTACCTTTGCCAGGTTTCTTCTTCTTATCTTTCTCTTCTTCTTCTCCTTTCTTCTTTTTCCTTCTTTTCTTCTTTTTATCTCCTCCATCATCGTCTTCTTCATCTGCAGCATCTTCCTTATCCTCTCCTGCAAGAAGTATTCAAAGCAAGATCATAACAGTTATTATTATACTTCACAAATATTCATGACCTAGAGCCAAATCACAATTGGTCAAATCACCATCACCGCACTCTATATTGCAGGTTGTACGTCCCCTAATCCCCTAATCAGGGGGACGTACACCCTGCAATTATAGAGTGTAGCAGATGTAAATTCTTTTGTTGCCACACAAAAGGCTGGCGAGGACACCACAGTAATGGTGGATGGTATGTCATGCTGTCGGATTGGTTTATAACATTCACCATAAACATCACCTACCCACCTCAGTGAGATCATGTATCTGTACCACAATCTAAATGCTATTTTATCTTTATTAAGCTTCTTGAAACTCGGTAGGCCCTAATGCCAAAGTGACCCAAAAGGCAATGCTATTGTGCTACAACAGGAAGAGTTCACAGATCATCAAGACATACCTTCAGCTGCCCCAGTAACCTCTGACCCTGTGACCTCTGACATCTTTCCCTCTCCTTGGTCTTCTTCTTCTTCATCTTTCGCTTTCTTCTTTTTCCGTTTCTTTTTCTTGTCCACTTCCTGAGCATCTTCATCTTCATCTTGGGCTTCAATAAGAAGAAACAAGATATCAGTCATATAGCGAATGGGTACAGGAAATTGTGTATTCTATCGACCTTATCAACTGTGCTACAGAAGAACTGCACTATAACAAGCACAGTGCGATCCATTATAAGCCAAATCTCTGTGATGGAAATTGCTACATACTTATTCAAGGTTTTTGGTGCTAAAGCAAATGTTGGTACTGCTCTGTAAACATTTCCCAACGGCTGACCCCTGCCAACACTTCCTTACACATTTAACTGTCCTAAATGCTACAGAACGTTGACAGGATAAAGAAGATTTCTGAATACCTTGAGCTACATCTTCAGTTGCTTGGTCAGCATCTTTAGGTTGTTGTTTCTGCCGACGGTTTCTGGCTTCTGCCCTCTGCAATTCTTTCTTCTTCTTGTCTCGTTCTTTTTTCTCGGCTCTTTTCTGGGCAGCTGTTTTGATTGTTAGACCGCCGTCATCCTCCTCCTCTTCTTCATTGTTAACGGACGCAGGTTCATCGTCTTTCTGCTGTTCATTTGAAAGAAAATGAAACATTTTCATAACTATTCATGATTTGGCTAGTCTCATGTATTTATGTAGAAGATTTAATTTAAACTTGATTTTGGACAACACCAATATAGGGCTGAATAGCTCAGTTGGTAGAGCACTGGTACAGTATTCCAGGTGTCACAGGTTCAAATCCTGCTCCTGTAAATTTTACTTTGTTCACCATCCAATAATTTGATTTTGGAAGACAAGTTTTTAAGAAAAAGCTAGTTTCTTTCAGTGATGTGATTCAAACTTACTTCCTGTTCCTTTTCCTCCACTGCTACCTCTACCTCCACATCATCCTCCTTCTTTGTTTTGCTTCCTTTCCCGCCTTTATCCTTCTTTGTCTCCATGCTGAGTGCTTCTATCTCCTGAGCAATGTCATCCACATCCCTGAAAACAATTTGAGAAGAATAAACGAATCCCTGTTATCAATTACTTAAAGACCAACATTGCAACAGGCACTGACATTCTAAAGATTCTAATACTGAGATAAATGCAGATTTATCTGATAAGGGAAAGGTCTTTAAAATGGAGCACTTTGGAACTACTACTTCAAAAGTCTATTGAATGAAACTTGTTATGAGTAAGGATATCCTTATGGGACACATCAATAAACATATAAGATGTGCAAATACACCTGATGACATTCCTATAATTTCAGATGAAAGGTTACATTTGGGCATCCTTATGTAAATCACATGTCAACTTTGTTACACAGAAAAGTCAACTTATTATACTTTACAAGCTTAGACTATAAGATGCAGTTCACCTACATCAGTTCAAACTACGATACTATGATTCAACTCACCAATCATCTTTTCTTTTTCTTCCCTTCTTGCCCTGCATGTAAAGAAAAACAAACAGTACAAAAGTTACAGACTAATGTTTACTTCATCTACACATATATGTTACCTGGTTTGTTTTAGTAGCATTAGCAAAGGTCCTGGATTAGAAACCCACCAAAGCAATGAGTGACAGTAATACTAACACATCTCAGATAGACATCTCAGAAAGGTATATTAAACCAAATTGTAAGTGTTAAAAAAATTTTGAGTTTAAGTGTGACCTGAAATTTGTAAAAAAGCCAGTATTTGATAATGTACTGAGAAAAGACCATCAATAGTCATACTGTATTGTATAGATGACAAACTATTAGACATAGAAGTTCAAGGCAGGAAGTGTATAACTTGTATTTTCTGTTAACTTATGTCGTTGGATGGACTGACCTTTTTCCCCTTAGCTGTAGTGTCCTCATTATCAACTGTTTGTACAGTCTCTGTAACTGTATCATTCTCACCAGCCATTGCTGCCATCTCATCAAACAACTCATCTACATCCCTGCATGAGCAAAATCATTTATATATCAAATAATTGATATTTCAATACATCCAGGCTGATCCAGCTAATGTATTGTCTTTGATTATACACTGAATGCATAACATTTGTACAATATCAACCACGTGTAATGTGCTGAGTGAATTGTTGTTAAGTAGGAAAGAAAAACTAAACTTAGAAACCATATTTGTTTATCTCTTCAAAGAAGTACAATTGATTGAGTCTTTGACTGTAAGGAAAATACAAATTAATTATTCAAAAGCAAAATAAGTTTATCAAAGCTACCTCCTTGATCCTCTAAAGATACTGACCAGTTAGGAGCTTTCATGAATCCACCAAAATCCAACCTGTTTCTTTATCCCAAATAATGTACCTGCTAAAACACACCCACATCCAGGATGCAAAATAATGGAACAGTCCTGAATTTATCCAACCCAGCAGGGAACAGCATTTGGCTATGTGCCCATTGAAATCATGAAACATGACAGAATGGAAGACTTTTGAGAACCGGTCTTCAAGTTCAAGTCAACAGCGCACGCACACGCAATTGTGAGCATGCGAGCGTTGTTATGCGCCTGCGCTGTTGACTTGAAGACTGATTCTCAAAAGTCTCCCATTGTTGAGGATTCCTGCAAAATAGTGAAGAACCTACCTGTTGATATAGATGGAACCAAGATTGCACTGCAATTCATTAATTTAAGGGAGCATCACCTTTCAACAAGACAATCTAAATGATAGCCAGCTCCACCCAGTGGTCAATGACTTACTTCTTTTTCTTCTTCTTGCCCTTTTTGCCTCCTGCTTTTGCACTTGTCTCTTCCTCGTCAATTTCCTTCATGGCCTTAGCGATGGGATCCAAATCATCATCTCCATCACTAGAAGAAAAATATGAAATAAATCCTCATTGAAGTCACAATGCTACATCTAGTATAACACAGTTTTAAACGTTCAATAAAATACAATTATACACTTTAAATGCAGCGGTAGCCATTTTTCTCAAAATGCCCTCTGTCGGTCCCAGGTTTGTGCACAAGTGATGGCCGTCAGTGGAATACTTCCCATTTAATGAACCTGAATAAAACTTAAAAGCATTGGGACCGTATGTACTGCCACTGAGGCAAACTATATGGGGTTAGTGTCTTTGTTTTACGCCACCCACATTATTTTCAGTATTCATTTAGCTTCTTCTGTTCCAAAATGAGATTTGTTACTTAAACTTAAAGCAAATTTATTCATGGGTCCTGTAAACCCTAAAATGAACATATTTCGGCAATATTTCAGTGAACAAAAAAACAAGTTTCTTACCCAAATAAATACTGAAAATAATAATATGGGTGGCGTAAAACTAAAAGACACAGCGAGTCTAACTAATGCCAAGTAGGCCTATGAAACAGATGACCAGTGTAGTATATATCCACACAAAATGTATAATTGATCATTTGTTCCTTTAGCTACTAGCCCAGGAAGTGAAACAAATTCTGAGGCCTAGGCCTACTTCGCCCTAAACCCTACATACAACATGATGTCATCGCTCACTCAGTGTACAGTACCAGTAGTAGTCAGTACAGTCCCCGTATGGCAAAACGCGCGTAATGATGATATTGATAATGCATGCACGATGAAACGGAACAACATAAAAAAAAACAGCAGATCGGAGAGAATTAAGACACTTACGAATCTATCTCAACTCCTCTGGAACTCTTGCCTTTCTTAGGTTTCCCCATGTCTGCTTTGTAGATTAGATCGTTGATAAATACGCACTTTTTGGTCGTATTTCTGGCACCGTATGCAACACTTGCACGTTGATCGCATGCACTTCGTACATATTGCAACACCACACATGTCGATGTAAGGTCATCGTAGAGGTCACGGTTTCCACCTTGTTCCCAGAGACAGTTGCATCAATATGCGTGTTATTATATGAGGAAATGATACGAGGTGTGCGTGCTCAACCTACCCCTTGGTTTATTCTCTGTGCCTGCCAAACTTGGGCATGGTTGTTACATGTAACTTTCTGATAATGTTCTTGAGAACACATCCTCTATTATTATTGTTATGAAGGATGTTGGAAATAAATATCCAGTTAGGTTTACGCTTATGGGACGTTTCTTTTTGAAGATATCAGCCTGTATGCGCTGTTCCGTGATCGATGATCTGTCAGCATGACGTGTCCGACCAGATAGAACCACCCATAATGAGAACTCACAACCAGTAAACCACTGCATGCTTTCCTTCCTCTATGCTGTAACTTAGTCAGGAGCAGATCCAGGATTTTCCAAAAGGGGGGCATGGAAATAAAATGCGCCAAATCAATAGCGATCTTGGATGCATTCTTGGCCGGTGGAATCAATGCTAGCTAATTTGGTTCCCCCCCCCCCCCCTGTTTTTCTTCTCTTGTTGAGTCTTTCTCCCTCCCTATATATTGTTTTGTTCTCTTTCATTATTTTTTCTTTTCTTTTTTTTTTGCTGGAAGAAAGGGAGGGGGCGTGTGCCCCCACGCCCCCTCCCTCCCCCTGGATCCGCCATGTTAGTCATTTTGTACACCGACATGACCAAACCCTAATTAACTTACAAACAGACGTTTCTAATAGAATATGTGACTAAACACCCATGAATGACCAACACTAAAACATAAAATGTCAAAATCAGTACTTTTAATGAGTAAGTGCATCACCTTTTATCCATCAAAATATAACCATATAACCTTACATTAGTACCATACCGTGCAACAAAAGGTGGGAGATGATATAACAGCAAAAAATGTTTTTAAAAAAATCATGAAGTTTATCCATCACCGTTAAATCCATTGTTCAGAATACTGGAAAGAAGTCTCATTTGTAAGTCCCCGGGCTATCCTGATTTAATTATTTGTGTGGTTTATAGTTCTGTTCAAGGAACAATCATGGAACAATTAGCAATTCTATGAAGGCCAATACATCATGTACATATTCAATATCAGTTGGGTTATATATTTAGGCAAACCAAATCCTTGTTAATTAAACATTGAATCGGTATAATATCACTGATTTAAAGATTTCCAGTTACCACAATTACATGTAGTAATCCAAAATTAATTGAAATAGATTAAATATTGTCTATATGCAAATTAACTATGAATTTCAAATATAATTTCTTCATAAAATTTAATGATTGGGATCATCCATAATTACATATAGATATTATATATAGATACCATGATTCAGTATATAAATCCATTGCATATTATATTGTAAGCCGAAGAATGAATCCACAAATTACTTATAGAGTCCTGCATTCATATAATCATATAGTGAAACCTACATATTAAAAATCATTTATATTTCAGTAATTTCATTTTTTTTTATGTCAGTAAAAAAAGTAGATTATCTACACGAAAGAATTCTGATACTTCTCATTTTTACTTGGAAAAGGCAGTGAAGATAGCTCCAGTGATTGTGATAGCAAAAGCCAGGCCAAGCACAATGTAGTTTCTAATGCCTTGAATCTCTTTGAAAGCAAATACTCCCCATAGAGATGCAATGATACCGGGTCCCTGAAAGATAGAGAAATAGAACATCAAATCACACGATCAATAATTAGGTTTGATAGGATACAAGTTATAAGTTAAACTTAAAGGTACGTGATTGCTAACATACGCAAACAGAAATGTTCACAGATTTCAGGATATGAAGATGGTGCTTTTTTAAATATAATTATACATATTTCCACCAGAATTGGTGTATTTATCCAGAAAATAGTAAAACAAAGACCACAAACAGTTTGGATCTCGGGGTAAGATCAAAACCATTCTTTATGCTTTACAAGAAAAATTTAGTCTGTTTTTCGCTATTTTCTAGTGACTCAGATGTCCAATTGAGCTTAAATGTTCACAGGTGTATTATTCTATGTACATCTGGGATTAGACAAAATGTGAGTGCTGTTCTGTGGCTTTTGCCGAAATGAGTCAGGCCCTCCTAACTCCAAGCAGAATCTATTAGGTTTAGGGATAAATCATCATTAGACACATTAATGGAATAAAAAGAGACTTGGTTATTACCGTGGTTATGATTGGAAAGCTGACACTCTCAGTGAGGTTAAAGTTTGCTACGAACCATCCCGTCTGAGCTATGGCCCACATCACCCCAGATATAACACTAGGTATGATAAGACCCACACCAACCTGTGGTCTATTACGCTTGTATATACAATACAGCAGGAAATAAACCGATGAGGTGAGGCTGATACCACAGAAATGAGCAAAGACGTAGTCCAAACCTGCAAAATAAATGGGTTTATTACTTTAACAATTTATTTCATTTATGAATCTCAAGGTTTTTGTCAAAGACGCAATACATGCTGAATTTGGGTCACCATTTTGAAACAATGGGCGTTTACGAAACGGAGGCTCAGGCTCCGGCTCCATTTCATGAATCCATTCAACAATAACGGGTATCAAAATATAGGAATTTAGCAGCAGTCCAGAAGTAGATTCTCTAGTTTGAAATGGAAAACAGAGCTTCAGATTCAATGAAAAACCACAACTTATATATATTTTCAGCATATGGATGACAGAACTGGAGCCTGAGCCTAAGCCTAATTCGCCGTTTTGTAAACCCCCTATGCCTATAATTTACATATCAATGTCTAGTTCATGAGGCTCTTGTCTTAGATGTAATTGTAGAATGCATAAAAGCCACGTACCATTCTGGCTAGCACCTTCAACATTGTCCTGAATCCAGATACATGGCACAAAGTTGAATCCATACAAACAACCAGCAAAAACAGACAACACAATACCCCTGAAATACAACCCCAAAAAACAAACATAACATTTCAGAGCACTGAGGACAACAATCATTATTTGTCCGGGAACTACTGTGGAATACCCTAATACTCATGATTGGCCCATCAGTTCTTATTTTACTGCCGAGCATTTGGACCTTTACGAAATGAGGCTTGAGGGAAGGCTTGGATTTTTTTTCCACTGCCATTTTGTGTCCTAAGTGAAATGGTGGGCTTAAGATACACGGCGAAGCTGGAGCCTTCCTTTGAGCTCCATCATGTTGCCCAATCCCTTCATTTCATTTTGTGGACCTGAAATGGTGGTAGCGAAACAACCCTAGCCTTAAGACTAGTTTCATTAAGGCCCTATATTTGTTAACCTTTGTGAGTATGCTACCATCTTATTCAGGATGGCTATACTGACCAATAAGTCATCTTTAATTTCAATAACCCATTGAAATAAGTGAAGATGACACATATATCCAGACATCAAAATGGATCAGAGTTTCATACTTACACAATTCTCTTTTGCAGTGGAGACAGCTTGTCTACCCATGATGCATCAGTGGATGTTTCTTCAAGGTTGTTGCCATTGGATACCTCAGACTAGAAACAAACAGTCGGAATGTTACGAGGTTAATTATTAATGTAAAGACTTGATGAGTATTTATTGCATTGATGCAAAAGCATGTCAATGATTAATGGAAGAGTTAGTGATGTAGCTTACTTTATGAAGCAAAATTAGACTTATTACAACAGCAATTGTCGTATATATTTTGAGGTTAAGTGAAAATGAGCGAAATAAGTAAAGAATAAGTCACAACTTCTCATTCAAAGGGTTAATGCTTTTGTATCATGCATCGTGATATTTTCTCATGCATTAAGCCAGTTTTAGAATACGGAAAAGTGACTTACATTAAGTTCCCACTTAGGAAATACATGTAGGCTATTTGTACAACACAAAAGCTACATGCATGATAGCAAAACTTCCCCAGCTACATTATTATTAGTAGGCCAATTGCACATGATAAGAAAAAGTAGTAAGCCAATCGCAAACATTATCATGGTCCATGCTAAGTTTTCTATGTAAATGAAATGTTAATCTGTCATGTGTTAATTAGCAGACAATTAAGCATGCTGGATGATAGAGAAGAAATGTTACCATGTCAACCACATCCCACAGAATACCTTCCTAGTAACATCAGACAGAAGAGGCTTGGTTTCATCATGTTGCTGATTGGTTGGAGATACACACTGCTGCATTGGTCCCTCACCAACGTCCATTACTGTGGTCTTTAAGAAAAGCAGTATAACCATCCTATATGCAATGGAAGATGTGATAGCAGAGCTGAATGGCAACATGCATGAATCTGACTTACATTGTTAATGAGACTAGCTTGGTCATCGGTACATTGGCTATGTGTAGATTCTACTTTGCTTACTTCAGACTTTACCAGTATATACAGTATAGCACTACAAGAAATCAAAAGTGAGACATTTTATGCATCAATATCAGACTGCATGCAAACTTGAATTTAAATTACAGTTTTTCGTCATTGAAAAGTGAACAAAGAAAGATTTACTAGAGTGGGATTCGTGCATGGTTTTATGGCTACTGACTGCCAAATGAACAAAAATAATTGACTATTTGGGACACCACCAACATAGGGCTGGATAACTCAGTTGGTTACAGGTACAGTGTTCAGGAGGTCACTGGTTCAAATCCCGCTCCAGTCAATTTTTCTTTCTTCACCTTTCAATGACTTCTAGACTTGTTAGGGACTGGTAAATAGCAATTGCTATGTTCAGATAGCAATTGTTATCTGATCACAGATGGCAGTTGATGGTACCACATGTTGTAGTGAATTCCCACCCACCATTCTGCATAACTTTACAAAACCTTCAAAACTCTTTCCAATATTTACCTCAAAAGTGCAAGTGCAACTCCAATATAATTGAAAACTGAATTGTGAATGACGTCTTTGTTTATGCCAAAGAATCCAAAACTGCAAGATAAAGAAATCAAATAAAACAACTTATGACAGAAAAGAAGACAGAAGACGACACTTAAACGGAGCTGAATTACTTTTGTTCATATCATGATCATCACACAATTGTGCTGGCAATTCTAATTCTAAATAACGTATTCATGGGTTTGTATATCTTGTGTTACACAGTTGCAGAAGCTGATGTACCGTAATGGTGTTTCTTATTGGCAACAGTGTGGCAGAGCAAACTAGCAATAATATCATAACCACTACCATAAGCATCCAGCAGTCTACACAACTGATATTTCCATGTAAGTACAAACAATTCTGAATTCAATGTTTTCCCATCTTCAGCTCCTTATCATCTCCCTGTTTCAGTTTTTAAACACCGTCGGAAGTAACTGCCTATGACATCCAACATGAACTTACCGTCCACTTGCCCATCCAGTCAAGAGATTGACAGAGCCCCAAATGAGGATCCCAAGGCTAAGTCCAAGAGTTTTGATGATGGGAACAACTGTAATATTACCTGTTACAGAGTCAAAATATTAATGTTTTTATTTTCAATCTTTTTCTCTTTTTTTTTTTCAAGTTGAGAAAGCCTGGCATTACAATTTTAACAGATTTCTCACAGAGGATTAAGGTATGTGTTTGTTCTTGTAGTTTTGTCATTTAGCCTTTCAGAAAGATCCTGCTCGGATTAATACTCAAACTCTCCCAACTTTAACCGTGTTACTAAAGAAGCAAAATACTCATTCAACTAATTTGGAGAAGCCGCCAGAATTTCATTTTAAAAAAAAACCTGAAACACCTTTACCCAGCCCAGGAAAACTACCCTTACCCCTTTCAAAAAGTGTGCCTTCTGGATGTTTCAGACAAAATCAAGTAATTTGTGAAATTTCTGAGAACAAAAAACCTGAATTCAGGCTAAAACCTGAAAAGTGGCATCTCTATTTACACTGTTTAAACTTTACTAGCAGTATGAATAAATTGCATAATGATCATTTTAACTCTTGACAATATTTCCACCTGCTACAATGATGTAGCAGGTGGATTCTTACCTGTAGTCCATAAGAAGCCACCGAGCATAGCCAATGGATGGAAAGGTGGATTATCTCTGATTAGATTAACAATCAGACCAACATACCAAATAGATATACAATCCACCCATTGATAAAACATACCTGCAAGATTAAAAAACAAAAACAAGGAATGTAAGAGATCAAAACAACCAATTAATCAACCAACAACCAACTGATGGAAAGAATTCCACTGTTAACTTATATTAATATATGGATACAAATTATGATGAACTTCAATCTCAGCTCTATAACACTGGGGTAGCATATCTGAAAAGTGAGTTTTACAGGGGTTTTTTCCCTACAAATTGTACACTTCCAATACAGTCGCAGCCATTTTTCTCAAAACGCCCTCAGTTGGTTCTAATAGAGTAGTAAACAAATGATGGTCGTCAGTCACTCAGTAGAAATCTTTCCCAACAGATAAACGCTGGGTCCTTTGTTTATAAAACCAATTACTTGCAATCTCTTAAGCAAGTTTCAACATTGCATCTTACCATCTCCAGTATTTGCCTTTTTGACGGGTACAAGATTGGAGCCAAAGAACAGGACTGCTATACCGGCTGCAATGAAGCCCACAGTGTTACTACTAGTAGTACTATTATTCTGGCTATATGATGTATCATCCAATATCACATCAAAGTCTTCATTATTAGTGAACATCACACCATGTTGAGGGTTCACCTTGGTGTCGGGTGAACCAAAATCAGAATCTGAATAAGACAAAATCAATAAGACATTGGGACAATTAATGACTCCGGTTTACAACTAGTATCCTGTCCAAATTGACAAAATATAAATATTAATAATAATAACTTTAAAATTGAAAAGATATGAATTATGATTGATTTTAAATTTAGCAGGCTAAAGATTAAAAAGTTGGCAAGGTTAATTTGGAGCACTACATAAAGTCTGTCAGATCATTGACGATTCTTTGTGACTCTCAAATGAGTTCTCAATCACAATTTTGTTCAAAATTCTACACACTTTAAACTCAAGGGAGATTCTAACTAGCTGCAGAAACTAATTTTGGAATACGAAACTTGGAAAATGAAAAACCATGGGATGGGTGAAATTTAGGATCAGTAATTTCAGCTAGAAATTTGATCAAACAAACGAAGGCAAAGCAAGGTGATATATCCCTCTCTCAATCTGTACTCACCAGGAACTGTAGCTACAAACCCAGGCACAATAACCAACATCAGCATCAAGGCTATGCAAATATTGAGCAATGAATTCCATGATGGCATCTTCACTGAATCGCGAAATCGTTTGTCGATCTGTACCGATCTGTCAAGTACACGCCAGTGTTTCTGTTTAGTGTTAGGTGAATACGGTCAGTACATGAGTACAGTACGCCCACTATTACTACGCACTGCATGCAGTACACACACTCTCTACTAATCGTGCTGAAACTACTGACTGAGTACTGGCTGAGTTTCGCCAGAGTAGTTGTAGGCCTACTTGTTGTAGAGGCGCCGAGTTATAAGCTGTCGCTGGTCCATGCATACTAATCGTAAACAGGACAACTACCATAGCTCGTAGATAGATTGGTTTGGAATTGTTCAATCTTTAATGAATACAAAATCAAATGTATTTGTGAAAAAAACTTGCAACCAAATGAGCCGGTTGGAAATCACATGATTGAAAACAATGCGTTAAGACCTAGCTCCATTAATACATTATTAATAATATATCGAAATAAGTCTGGGTACCAGACATGTGTTTTTTAGTCAGACAGTGCCCGGATTTGTGGCTATGGCTTGAATCCACTTCCCGGTTAATCCCATAGCTCCATGTGCAATTTCAAGTCGTCCTCGTGTCGTAGCCTCAGTGTCACGATAAAACCCAGACACAGGTGGGATCCGAATTACTTGGCAGCGGCTAGAAATAAGTAACACAAAAATGTCTATGAGCATTTGCTCAAGCCGCTAACTTCGACTCCGGCTTCCATTGACGCACGTGTATTTTCAAAACAGCCAAATTATGTGGATCGATAGCCTAGGGGGAGGGGCGCACAAATCTGAAAACGCAATCTGGGGTATTTATAGAAAAGTACGGTCATGATCGGTGATCTCTGGTCCTGATTACAGTTATATATCTTCCTGATTAAAACAGAGTATATATGACGTACTCTCGTGAATATCATGCTTTTGTTTAGTCGCCATGCCAAAACGGGCTTATCGTGATACGTGAAAGCGCCACCAATAATTTCCAAGTGAGTGCTTTCAAGTTTCAGTAACCTTGCTTTCCCTAAATAAAATTCCCTAGTTGCAAAACCTGGCCCAGCTCTGTCTGAAAAAACTGATGAATTACTACAACCCAACTTCGCGGTCTTGTTACCAAACCCAGTGAAATTCAAATTCTCCACGTGGCCCACTAAAGATGTGTGCGTGCATGCTGTCCATCGGCTGTTTCCCAGCACCCTCATAATGTAGATCTATTTTCATTGAATTTTGCAGAATTTGAGCTGCTTAGTTTTGTTAAATTAACTTGAAAGTGCTGTAAATTATCATAAAAAATAGACGCATGCAAAATTAGATGCGTTGTGCATTATTGATAAGTGATGAATGCACCCTATTGTCACATTTGCAAGTTTTATTAATCATGAATAATGAATAATTTGGTCAGGAGATAAATAACATGCAAACTAGGCTTGCCCTTCACTGATCGATCAAGTGGATGAGCACTGCATAGGCCTACTCAGTGCTATAATTGTCGAGTGCACATGAAAAAAGCACAGAATTTTAGCTTTTCCTAAATCCCCATCAGATGGTAACCCCATATCCCACAGAAAATATGTTGAACAATTTACAAAACAAGTGATTGTGAGGTATAACTACACAAACTGGACAATTAAAATATCTGATGAGCTGCTATATGCTGGGTTCCCTGGATAACAATGGAACAGGCGGCCTTTGTTTCCCTAGCAATCAATCAATGGCCCTCATGATTGCTATAAGACCAAACATTGTGGTGAGATATTCTTTTGTGTGGTATGCTGTGTAGTCCAGCCTGCATAGGTGTGAACACAGTGGCACCAGCAAAAAGGATTAATATCACCCTATAGGTATTTTAAATATATCCATGGGCCCGGTTAGCTCAGTCGGTAGAGCATCAGACTTTTAATCTGAGGGTCGCGGGTTCGAGTCCCTCACCGGGCGGATATGATATTTTTGCTATATATTTGTACACAGAATCTTTCTTCCTGTTTTTTTTTTCAACACATTTTGCCCGTATTCAAGCGAAGGAATTTAACGAAACTAAAAAGCAAAGTTATCAGTGTAAGAGTGCAACCTTTTTGCTCGGGATGGAAATGCCAGGCCCTCATTTTAAACATTGTTCATTATTTTGGCTGATGAGCAGTTTACAGAAGTTCGTTACCTATAATGTGCTGATTATTATTTTCCCCGCTGTTGTATTATAATGTCCCTTGTACAGTGCTCCATCCTATATAATTATTATAAGCTGCTTAATTTTGTTTGTCCTCGCTTGCGCTTAATTGTTTAGTGCTGCATGCATAGTGTAGGCCTATGAAGTGTTTTTTTTTTCACATGTTTTGTTCTTGTACTTCTGTCATTTCGCCTTTGAACAGCTTGAGATCATGCGATCATCGAAACGCCCTCTCAATTCTGAACACCTTTATCTCGAGCTATTTAAAATCAATTTTGTTTTACGAAAGCAAAATAATGATGCCAAATAATATGGCATTGCATCTTTAAACAAATGAGAATGTAAACAACATAATTAGATGATGAAGTCTTGACTTGATAATTTTCTTCCCTCGGTACAAACAAGATAAAGATGTCTTCTGTTGAAAGGTAAAAGATGTCCTCACCCATTACTTTCTCCTCTCTCAACAAAATAATAAATGACATGAAACATAAAATATGAAATTCAATTTTATAAAAGGGACAAAACGGGACAACAAGACGTGTAATGTACATGTCCGGTTGAATGTTGGGGTCAACAAACTAACAAATATTCTCAGGTCCTATATTATATAACAGTCCGTTTATATTATTTTACCAAAAACAAGGTTTTAGTCGCACTTAAATTGTACCGCGAGCCCGGTTAGCTCAGTCGGTAGAGCATCAGACTTTTAATCTGAGGGTCGGGGGTTCGAGTCCCTCACCGGGCGGATATGCATTTTTTTGTTAGGCCTATAATTATAGCTGTATGTATATAGTACAAGTCGGTGATGCTTGCGACTTTTGTGCCTGAAACATCGAACTTGAGGGTGTCAATTTATTAAAAGACGATTATGGCAGACAAATTGTGTTGTTTTGGTTGTTGCTGCTACTGATACTGTTGTCCATAATCGTCCTTAATTCTAGGCACAAGAAATATTAGACATCATGAGGTGGATATAATTTGAATGATCCGTTTTCGGTTTTATCACGTCATGAAGTTGATATAGAACCATGAGGAATAAGAAGAACAGGCTTCAACAATAACAGCGCGTCAGAATTCGTCCTGTTTACCTTCAGCATTATTTTGAGGATCATGCGTATTTTATATAATAATTGACTTGTCTCTCATTAATTGGACAAATAACATTAACAAGCGTCGATATCTTTATTACGGAGATCAACAACACCATACTGCCTGGATGGATGCATCATGAGAAACTAATGTTTTTCCTGCGAGTGCGTTTGGGAGAGGAGGGAGGAGAGGGCCGGAGGGGGGGGGTCGATCGATGCTCTTTTTCGGTTGAGTTTTCATGGATGACTTGAGCCGAAAAAGTACTCCAAATTGTCACCTTCCTCTATAGTGCACCACTAGCAAGTTAGAAACATGAGGGAAGTAACGGGGAATCAAGCTGAATTCAAATAAAGACCAGAAGGAATGCCTCTAACATGCATTCAAGGATAAGCCATAACTATTGTATTATTAGTTTCTATCACGGTGTGATATTGTGGCACTGAGATTAAAAATAACCTGTCACCCTTTATGGGCCCAAGGCAACTTGGCTGCTGCTAACGATGGACCCATTAGGTATATATCATGAACACTTCATTGCCTTTCAAATGATTAACTCGAGTGGAAAAAGCTAATTTCATTCACTTGTTCAAGGAAAAGTTATTTATAGGACGTCTGTTCTATTATTAACAGTACGAATAAAACCTTGTTTTGGTAAATAAAAAAGTTTATTTATTTGTCGGGGTGTTTGTTTGTTTGTTTGTTTGTTTGTTTGTTTGTTGGGGGTGTTAGAGTATTTTGTTTGTTTGTCAACCCTACAGCATCCAACCAGCCTGGACATCCAATCATGACACGTCTTGTTTTGCTTCAAGCAATAATTATGCAACAACCCATGTTTACGCTCTCTTGTGCCGTTTTGATCCCTTTTCTCATTGCACATTCAGAACAGCCCCAGGCCTGAACTGTCTGTTGTTGTGCATGCAACACAAATAAGTCGGCAAAATTTAATTTCATGTTTTCTGTTTCTCATTTTGTTGAGAGATGAGGAAGTCATGGGTGAGGACATCTTATACCTTTCAACAGAAGACATCTTCATCTTGTTTGTACAGAGGGAAGAAAATATCAAGTCAAGACTCCATCAACTAATTATGTTGTTTACATTCCCATTTGTTGAAAGATGCTATATGCCAGATTTGAGATTTGATTTTGGCAGACAAACAAAATGATTTTAAATAGCTCATTTTACGAGATAAGAAAGTTGTTCAAAATTAATAGGTCGTGCATAATCTTTGTTCAAATGCTAAAATTAATTAAAACACATACACAACAGCATGAAACAAGTGCACAATAAGCGAGTATACATCACAATTGTTTATACAATCATGAAAAACATATACGGAGGACCACTCTAACAAGGAAAACAACAGCGGTGGAATAATACTCATCACACTGCAGGTAATAAACTGCTACAATGAAAATAATGCAGGAGCATTGAAGCTGAATCCAT
Source organism: Astropecten irregularis (assembly GCA_963971285.1). NCBI lineage: Eukaryota > Metazoa > Echinodermata > Asteroidea > Paxillosida > Astropectinidae > Astropecten > Astropecten irregularis. Next base: position 262,113 of record OZ020256.1, read on the forward strand.
CAAATAGAAAGTGCGCCCTCTATACCCGATTATGTTCTTGCGCGCGTGTGCAATCACTCGCTGTGTATTAATCAAGTTGATAATTTCATTTCCCAATGCCAGTCTTATTCATGTCGGCAAGGTGAACATTTGTTTGCATAACCAAATGAACATTTAAAGGAGCGTTGCATTAAATACTCTGAGAGTTCCACATGGTATGTGCTTGAACGGGCTGCCAACCAGTGACTCTTCTATTTAATTATCTCGGTTATTTCAATTTCACCCAACAATTTTTCGGTTCATGTAAAAACCAAATTTACCAAAGTATAATGCAACAGGGATCCGTAGTAGGCTTACTCTTGATTGAGAAAGCTCATCTTTAAATTTAAACGGATGAGGCTTATTTTCTGTGACAACCTCATTGCAGGAAATTGCAACACCCCAACAATCAAATTCAAATTATCGATATAGTACGGACTCGAAACAAATCAGTAATTATTTGTCTTTTCGAATATAAGGAAATCTACTTTTTCGGATGATGAGATTGAAGGATTATAAGTGAATCAAGCATGTATGTCATTTCATTATTTTTGATTGATTCACATTGAATTATGGACAACCAGGATCGGAGCTGTAACGGACTTTGCGCAGTCCTGCCCCGCTCCACAGCGGCGACATTTTCTAATTAATGAAGGTTTCTAATAATATTGCATCCACCAGTAGCACATTGCCGTATTTGTGCTGTCATGGAGACTAAATCTCAGCACATTTTGGCTTGCCTACTTCTGTCGGTTGTTCATCTCAAATGGTCTGATAATCAACCCAAAAATTCAGCCTATGATTGGCAATTATTATTATAGGCATACAAGCAGCTTGAATCACTGACCGCCATTATTAAACATATTTCTGCTCATGTGAATGTAATATAGGTGGATTATGTAAATATAGTTGGTCACTGAGACCGAGAGAGTCTTTTTTATTTTCATTTCTAGCTTTCTCGTCAATAAACCAAGGTATACCGCGCAGAGCTATAGAGCTAGAGAGGGGTTGCAACATCTGTCAAACCTGCCGTCGCGCGTGGTCGTGATTTATGGGCGAAATCCAGTCGTTTATACTTCATCCAAAGTGCTAAGATTAATGCATCTCAAAATTGTAAATTCTGACGTGTTTTCTCTTTTGCTTGACTGTTAGTTTCTTGTTGCAGCAGATGTGCGTGGATGGAAGATGCAGTAGTATATAGCATGGCGTATCAGTCGAGATACTATTGGTCTATCTTGGTTGTGGTTGTCACTGCGATACTGACGATGAGGAAGAATCTTTGCATTGGTCTTATATATACAGTGATACTAATATTGCTGCCTCGGTGAAAGACACTCATGCTAACCTCTTCATCTATATCCCATTGGAGCAGAATTATAAAGACCTCATCAGTATAATTCTGCATCAATCACTGGAACCATAGACTCTTCTTGAAGCATCTTATATTAGCCGCACCCACCGCACGGCCGGCCCTGTGGTGGTGAGAATTAATACGCAATTATTATTTCTCATGTTTCTTAACCTTTCTTCATTTCTCGGCGGGGTAGCTCGACGGATCAATATGGACTTTTGACCGATCGATTAATATTGCAATCTGATTCTGACGTCGAGTCGCGTGGTGGTAAACTTGGTTTGTGAACAAACACGTGTGGCACATATTCGCAGTTGTGTGTGCGTGACGGTATGAAGTGCGTGATTTGTACACTGGCTGGATGGCTGAACTTCAATCACACGTACTGTACATTACGACTATGCATGCCTTATGTGCACTTGTTTAATCTCATAGTCACTCATCACGTTTAGTTCCGGTGTGTGAGAAGGATCGTTAGCCTAAACTTACTTTGGACGATATCAAATAGAATGCATCGAAACTATTCATTTAACCGATCTCTACTTCCACCAGGAGGATATTTAACTCGACTTCGGTGATTTTATTTGAAAGTCTACTTTGCTTGTGACTTTTAAGCTTGTTTTTGTAAACTTTGTGCGACTATTCTGTGATTTTTTTTGGCACGTATGAACACCATGCGTGCGAAAGGTAGGCACAATAGCGTGTGCAACCCAGTGTGTGTGTAATAACCGAGGTCGTCTGCTGCTTGACAAACAATGACAAAAGTCCTTCCAAAGACGATATAACGAGGGGAATTTACTTTGGAAGATTGTGTAGAATCCTTGCCAGGGTACTAGACTATCTGACATCGGCTCTCTCAGGCGTTATAACAGACGTCGCCCATTCAAGGTAAACATTTTATCTTGCCATGACAGCCACAATTAGCCATCGGTATGGCACACTCATCATCGGCTAAAGGCAAGGGGGGATTTCGCACTGGCACCGGGGACGGCGTACAGCTCAAAATCGCTCACTTCACCAACTCTCCGGACAATGAGCCTGACCATAATAACCCGGCCAGTGATCGTGAGAGGAGCCAGTATAACCGGCAATTTAATAAGGAATCGGGCACCAGACCTATTTCTCCTCATACTACTGCTGTGGGCAATACACGTACAGGAAGTTACAGCTCGACTGCTGAACAACTTGAGCAGGGATGGAGCTGTAATCCAGCCAGTTATCACGACAGCGTGAGTAGCAATGGAGACCGTAGTAGGCCGGTAAATGACTCGTCATACAGCCGCGCTGTTGAACCGTCATTAACATTATCCAATAAGCAATGCAATGTGCCGCTTCAACATGGAAAGGACAGGGAACATGTCTGGAATATCAGCGGTAGTACTAGTAGTAACAGCCGCCAGACACATGCAGCCAGCGGTGGATCTAAATTCAGCAATACAAATTTAGACCGAGATTTGTCTTGGCAAGGAAACAAGGACACGCCATACAAACTCGGAGCATCAATACAGTCAGCTACGTGCGACACCACAGCACTGCCTGCTACTGCTAGTCATCGTGGTGATGTAAGGGCCCACTCGGCCGGTGATAGTAGTAGGACATCATCTAAAGGACAATTACCAGTGAGTATTCAAGAAAGGAGAGCTACTGGAAGGAGAGTTGGTGCATTTATGCAGCATGAACAAAGCCCCTCTGAAAGGGGCTACACTAGCCCAGGTAATGTTCACTCTAATGTCAATCCAGCTTCACCCATAGCTAGTCCTAAAACTCCAAATTCAGTCACATCCCCACTGGGTTATGATAATTCTGCTGTAACATCACCCCATAATCAGGGCAAGCAGGTTTTCAAACCATTGGCTGTAAAACGATTGACCAAAACTACCAAGAAAAACCTTGCTTCTTTTGATGAGCTTCAGAGCCCGGTCAGTTCACCTTATTCAAGTCGTCGGTCAAGCATTTCAAGCGTGGGAACTATTGACCAAAGTGAGGGATCAAGTATTGCTGAGAATAGGGCTAGACTTGTCTCGGCGTTTATCATAAGTACTCAAAATACAGCATCGTCAAGGCACAGAGATGCAAGTGGAATGCAGTCATTGAACCAAGCTAATCCAGTCAAAGTGGATAATGTTCGTAGTGCTATGGCTAGGAATCAGGATTCACCAGGCTCAGCCTCTGATCCTGCATCACCACAGCTTTCAGAGCCAGGTGGAAACAAAGTGTGTGCGGTACGAATGGACTTCAACAGCTTGAAGATCGGTAGTGTTGAGAACCTACGATCACAGTCGCGTCCAGTCACACCCAAAAAGACAACTCCAGACAAGGGAATTGCCAGCATGAGTGCTCCAACTTCACCTGTCAGAACACTGCAGAAACTAACGGATAAAATGCGCAACCGTAAACAAGAATATGCAGACATCGCACAGTCTGACTTCACACGGCCCATGTCCCCAGCATCTGAACCAGGGGAGGATGAAGGGTGTGTCAGGGACTTTGATTGGCCTACAGCAACTCAGTCTTTGCCGCGACCTAGACACAAAAACAGAATGGTCATACCACAGGTGCCTCAAGTTCTCCTAGCTAAGACTAAAGAAGCTGACAGTGGCATGCAAGCATCATCAGCATCATCCCCATTGGATAAGTTAAACTTGAAAGCTCCTCTTCGACCTCTCAATGTGAAGAAGCATGAGAACGTGATGCTACACGTAGCTTCATCGCCCACCATGGACACTATGACAGAAGAAGTGATTGACGAATCACCTGTGGCAAGCACTCGCAAGAAAGAAAGACGAAAGAAATTTAGTGCCATGGGTTCATCTGTGTCTGAGGGTAGCAGTGGGAGCAATGGTGAAAACGGACGCTCTCGCAGTGATCCTACCCAGGATCGTAAACCAAGAGGTAGTTTTGAAGAGGCTACTGACTCGCAGTTATTGGATGCATTGCAGTTCCAGGTAGGACATGGACATATACCTGCTTCAAGCGCTTTAGGAACTAATGTCGCTAGTACAGAAAGCAGTCAGTCCATCTCCAGCACTGCGACTTCCATCAGTGATACCACTGCAGAGCAGCAGTACATTCACATCTTGCGTGAAGTCGCTCACCATCCCGATGGTTTAATAAACTCCTCAAATCTTGACTCACAGGAACGGAACGGAAAATTAAAATCCAAAGTGAAATCAAGGACTTGGCCGAATGGCGACAAGGCCCCAAATGAGCTTGACCAGTACACGCAAGGCATCCAGGTATCAACAAGCAATCCAACTGTTTCAGATAGACAAGATGAGATTGATGACATTCATCAGGACAATGATCCTGATAACTTGCACGCTTCTAAGTCGGAAAGCCTTCTCGTACCTGGAGGAAAGGAACGTGTCAATTTACAGTTGTCTTTGGATTGTCCGCACACCCCAACAATGCAAAGAAAATGGAGCAGAGGGGGTCATGGTTATGAAGAGATATCACCTTCACAAGAGAATACGACCAGATTGAAGCTCAAGTCCTGTAGCTCTGAACAGTCTTTGGTGCAGTTGGAGAAACATGTCAGATCTGCCAGTGAACCAGCTTCTAACTTGATCCCAGCTGATGATAGTGCCGTTCCTTCTCTGCGTAAACCAGTGGTCACCATAACCAGATCGCACAGTGTTGGTCCCGGACAGCACCATGTACCAGAGAGGAAGATACGCAAGAAGGCCATCATACCCCCACCTCAACCAGGACATTCACTCAGACCTGTCATGCAAGCTCACATGTCTGAGTCTACTCCTAATCTGGCTGGTGAACCGCACACTTCCCGAGTTACCGATGCTCTGGTTTCACCAACAATTAGCAAATCTAACCGGATACTGGTTGGAAAGATCGGATCCTCTACTCTCCCTCGTGCAGCTAAAGACAAGTCTGTGGAACTGTCACCGACAACGAGAAGGAAACGCAAGCAGCAGGTAAGTCCTTTCAACTTATCCTAGAGCAGTTCCAAGTGTTCGTTCTGGGGGAGGGGCCATGGTACCAGTGGGGGGGGGGGGGGCGTCAAGGGATGAGCCTTTGCGATAGGCATTGAGTGAAATAACAAGTCAACCTGACACTCTACGTACTAAGCAAAATACTTTAATCAATTTCTTCATCAACACTTGAGTTATTCAAACCAAACTGTGAGAAACTGTTGCAGAATTCTTACATGAAAAATTTCGTTTCTACTAAGTTAAGTATTTTTAACTGTTTTGTTTACACAAATATATGCCATGACCCTTGTTGTCCTGGCCTTACCCTTACTGACCCATCTGCATCAGATCATCCCTAAGATCTTAAGAGTTTGTAATGGAATTTGACCTTTAGTACAACTAATGGCAAATGACCTTGCCACTGCAATCTCCAACTCCAACCATGCACACTCACAGACTCCTCTGGGTACACTTGTACACAGTACCATAACCAGACTTGAATATTTAAAGCTCTTAGAAAATGAGGCTGGATTGGAGGTAATGGCTACTGCTATACTACTAATGGAGCATGCTTGACTGCATTGAAGTATGGGCTGTGCACAGCCGCAGCCATAAACTATGCAGATAGTTTGGCTTTGTTGCAAGTATTGTTTCCCATCCCCACCCCAGAACAAGAATTTGTTGATTTGAGTCTTGTTACAACAATCCTGCTCTGTAGTGACAATTCTGTATTCAAGCCATTACAGAGGAAACATGTTATACATGTACTCTGTAGACCTATTTTGAAATCAGAATATTAAAATAAGTAAGACTAGCGGAGAGGACGACTAGAGCACACTAGTCAAAATGTCGAGAATTTACTCTCATCGGTCCTTTTCAGAACCACACATATTCCGAAAAGAGTGTTATACATGGTGTCACCACAAGCCTCACTCATTCTAGTCTCTCCACCATGCAAAACTTCAAATCCCATTCAGAATGTTCAATATCTTCTGACATTTTGTGCTTTTGTTCTATTTTGTTCTTGTTTTATGTATTTATTATTATCAGCCTTTTTATCAGTTTATTTTTGTTTATGTGAAAAAATTCATTTGTTAACTTGATTTGTTTTTTTGTGGGGGGGGGGGGGGGGGGAGCAACTCCGAAGCAGAAGATGCTATTTGGTGACTCCTCCCATTTCCTCATCTTCTTAATTGATCAAATTCAGAGGTTCAGTACGTGTCTTTGACATCCTTTGTGTATTAGCCTTTCTTGACATTTTACTTCAACAAACAAATGTCAGTACTACATGTACTACTAGGGAACGTGCGGTCAGCTTTTCTCCCAGCGTCCAATCCGTCCATTATGCCATTGTTCTCCAGAGTGGTTTATATTATAATATTATCGACATGGACAGTTGAAGTGGAAGCTTGAATATTTCATATAGAGTCCATGGTTCTTGTTAGTTTTACCAACACTAGTATGATTTGAAGTGATAGGAAAGTCAAAATCAAAGAGTTAGGATCAAGAATATTAACGACTGCTGACGTTGAAGTCATTTTAGTATTCAGTGACGTCAATAAAGGTGATTAGAAAATGTCTGTATATTTACTGTCAAAACCACAAGCCGTAGTGCATAGGTACATTTTAAGCCTGAGCAAGCATGAGTAGGTCTAGGGATGAGATTGACCAATGACAACAATTTCTGGAAACAGCTGACAGGGAGCATAAAAGTCTGAAATTTAGAATCTCTTATACTTTTGTACACATCATGTGAGGAAAAAAAATCTGAAATCCCCCCCCAAAAAAATCTGAAATCAGATATTAATCTGAGAAATCTCATTCTAGTTTTATGCAGGGGCCTAGGCCTACATGTGCATAAACCATTCACCTGTGTTCCTCATGACTAGGTATATAGTTTCTGTGTAGTAATTATGTGTCCTTTGTAAGACATTTTGTAATTTATCAAGAGTGGGTACATGCACATGCCACAGGGTATAAAGTAAACAGAGAAATGGTTTAAATGTATAAATAATGTTTGATCATGGTAAAGACCGGAAACTACATAATAAGAAACAATTACTTGCTGATGATGAAAATTAATAGTTTTTTATGGCACTATTTGTTTTGTAAACAACGACAATAGCGTCTGAAGAGAAGAACACATATTAAAGATTACATAAAAGGTTAACAGATGGGAAATCATAATTCTCTATTGTACTCAAAATCAAAATACACATGATGTATTAAGTAAATTCAGAGGTCTACGACATGTAAAGGTACTTGTTGTTCCTTAATTACTTCTATCTCATTAAATACCGGCATTAATTCAATGACAGTCCCGTTAAAAAGTACAAACATCGGGGTCAACTGAGAATTCTCTTTGAGGTTGAGTCTGTAAATTACATTTGGACAAGGCATACATCAGACGCCCCCACATGAATACTCACAGATAGCAAATAACACTCCACTCTCCTCTAAACATACATACATGTACATTATGTCAATAGTACTGTACACATGGGATAGGCACATCATTGGAACCTTTCCAGTGTAACCATAGTACAGACAGACATATGAATGTCAGTGAAATAATACACCTCAACTTGCAGCTTAGTAAGCCACCAAGATAACCTGAAACTTATTTCCTTTTGATAAATTGAAGGGCTAGACAATAATACAAACCAATGACGTCATCTTATATTTCTCCGAATCGAACTACTGTCATCGAGACCAGTTCGTTTAACCAGAGAAATGTGAAGTTGGTAAACATGATGTTAAATTGGGTAGGCAAGTGATTAACTTTTCCAATGGTTAGGCCTACACATGAACATTAGATGTTGCTCCTTTCAGCTTGTGGTCTTGGAGACTCCTAGCTGTTGATAAACATGTACCATGAGAGTCGTGTCATCACACACCCCTCGTCTCTCCTGTGTTTACAGTGATTCCTCTGCATGTGTGTTCTCATTTAATGAACCTGATTGAGTGCTGGCTATTTCTGGAAGATATTGTATTTCAGGTCGGGACTTGGGACTTGAGCTCGGTGGCTGTTATGACGGCAAATTAATATTCCAAGAAATATCTATTATTAAATCAGTTATTGGCAAGGACTATATAGCTCTGACCTCTCGTCCTGTTATTGCACTTACTTCACTCTACTTATTCTATTTCAGGACTCGTAAAAAATATCCTCAAGACAGAAAAAAAAATCTGTTCATTTTTTTCACCTTTATCTTACACGTGAAACAAATTCAACCATGAATTATTGATGTTTAGTAACTCCACCTGTATTTAATTGTACAGATTATTTATTTTTTATTATTATTCATTCATACACTTAAAGAAGGACCAGGGGCTAAAAGATGAAATTAATGCCATGCTCTATAAACCTGTTGCCCTACATTTATGCGCTTTATAAAATTTTCCCATAAAAAAATCATATATTCAAATTTGGAAAATACTCGTAGTGAAAACCAATCCAATCCAGTCTAGTGGTAGGAATTCATCCAATTATACTGTGCATGTACCAAGAATGTACCGGTAATTACGCTCCTAGAATGGAAGTTTGTGAGTGAAAAATGGACTTTACTGTTTTTGTTTGTTTGTTTAATTTTGTGAATTGATATAATTTAGTGTGTACTGTAATTGAATGTATTATTAACACTAAGTACATGTAATCAAGTTTTTGAGTATCTTAGATACCTGGATATTTTTAGAATTCATCTGATGACTTCCTGGTTGAAAGAAGAAACAGTGGGAGGACAATTTCTAAAATTGAATTGAAACACGTTTATTTTTACCTTTAAATCATGGATACAAACACCTCTTGAAGAATTACTCTGTGTTTCTCATCTTCCTTTCTGAAAACTTTAACGTTGAAAGATTGAAAATTGAAAGTATCCATCTCAGAGAAGTGTACTGGTAAATCTGAGGTGAATGTACTTAATAAACATGGATAAATTTATGCCATAGGTGCTGAAAATACATCTACAGTAGGTAAGTTAGACTAAGTGGTTTCTTAGAAGATGCTGGATGCATCTTAAAAAATAACTCACTGAATATAATACAAGGGAGCGCTACAAATATATCCTTTCTGCCGGTAATGTACTGTACATGTTCTTAGACTGTGTCCTAAGGCTATGGCTGTTTAAATAACACAATGAGGGCTTATAACTTTTTCGAATATTTGCAGAATCAGCACATATGACGTTTGTGACTGTCAGTGTGTTACCGTTAGGATAGCCAGATATTTGCATTGTATATCTTTAGATCTATGCACCCTTCATGATTACATTAGTTATGTCAAGTAGGCTTCCGAAGTTCCAATTTGAATAACCACGCCCCAGTAATTTCTATAGATTTTCAGCTGCACCATGTAAAATATCGAAGTAGAAATGACTATGGCCCATTGGGTAACGTGTCACCTGTAAATATCACAGTATTCAACGCTCATTTACAGTGTACAGGTGTATAATCTCTACTTCAATTCATTTCTATGTGGCATTGATTTTATGCTGTTGCATTGCATCTTTTTTTCTGTAGTGGTTTTAAAATCTATACATTTGTGCTGCAAGTAAGGGAACTCAATAATCTGTAGACGTACTGTATGATGTGTTTGGAGCAAGAGTCTTGCTATCTGTGCTACATGATCTGAGCTTTCTAATGCTCATGTGTGTGTGACTGAGACAGTTTCAGACATGTTTTTATCCGAATGTCCGAAAATGAAGAAATAATTAAAAAATGGAGCCGGAGCCTGACACGAGCCTGGACCTCCATTTCGTAAACACCCATAGCCTAGGGCACTAGCATTAACTGCAACTTTCATCAGTGCACCTTATTCTCGGGGCATCCACCTTGTCACCTTCCTTGTATACCTGTTGGAAAAGATAACACCAATTCTAAAAAGAAAATGGGTACCAGACTACTTTGAATGAATCCAGAGCTATGGCTAGGTCTAGTGTCTTGGTGTCTCCACATATTTCCAATGGAGCGAAGACCTACAATGTAGACCTAGCTCTAGACAACAGATTCAGGTGCAGCGTTTGCCTGGGTTTGATTGCACTGCTTTGATTGGAGGATGAATGCAGCATGAATAAGGCCTACTCTCACTCATCAATCCAATGTTTACTCCAGTGAGTCCCATGTGATTATTACTTTGCATTTGCTTGTTATAGTGTACATGGTCTTTCCTGTGTCTGACTAGTCACTATTTAAGCCTGAATCCTGAGATAATTGTAGTAAATTCAGCTGTACTCATTCGACTGTGCACTTTCTGTGAAACAAATTGTCTACAGTGTACATATGTATAAAGATTGATTTCATGAAGTGAGGTTACTCATTCATATAGAGGTGTTTGTTGTGTGCACTAATATTTCATTAAATTGATTGCTTAATATCTGTAAGTTGAACATACTGTATATCCTAGGCATACCATCTCATCCTAACTGTTGCCAAGCACTTCAATTGATGTAAGCTCATTGCAGAGTTTGCGTCATCTATTAATTTTCCATTCTGTCAACATGCCAAGTTTGCTGGGGCGTTGTCTGTGTGGCGGGTCGTCTTATTGTATTTTAGTCTTGAAGCAAGTTGGACAAAGAAAGGTACATATGGAATAAAAAGGTGGAGGTTCAAATTATTATTTATCAAATCGTATCATTTTTAATTATCTCAAGACAGACAAGTAGATATTGTACATACATGTACATGTACACATCCATTATAATTGGTATTTGTCCAGCTTGGTTGCCGCTTCCTCCCAAAATGGTAAATGTCTAAAGAGTTGCTCAATCTGTACCTGATAGTCCCATGTGATCCACCTGATTTACCTTGAAGATTACTCCTCATGCACGTCCTATGTGTCAAGATTCATCATCATATATAAATATAGACATCCAATTAAACAGACTCTGACCAAATCCACATAGGACCTCCACCTGCTGCCAGATAATAATTGAAAAACCCAGACATTCTTGAAGGAGACGATGTTTAGGTTATTAGCTGTGATGATCGATGAAATATTATCTTTTACTTTAATATGGCCTGCTTGGATGATATTTTTTAGATTTATTCTGATTTGGTCTTTGTGTTGCATTAATACTACATGTACGTGTTGTGTACGGATACAGTAACATAGTATTGTTGCAAGGCAATCATGTCAAGGAATGTATTGATGAAGATGCTTGTACCTGGTCACTAATTAGCTCAAAGTCCTTCAACAACACAGCAAGGTACACTAACAGGACGTTGAAGGATTTGGATTCTTTATATAGTAACATAAGCTGAGGGAGCTCGGAGCAATGACAATTTTACAAGGTTCTTCTTTGAAACTGGGATTTGAAATAAGCTTGTTTTTGTTGTTCCGTCTTCTTGAATAAAGGCCAGCAGGACAAAATAACTCTATAAATAGAAATACACACACCTTGGGAGTGTTTTCATGAATGGCAATTTAGAAATGTCAATATTGATGAACAAGCCTCCATGGCTTCCTGTCTTTGCCTTATGAAACCTATTGAATATATTTAAGTCATTTGAAAGTGAACAAAGAAAAATTGACTGGGGCGGGATATGGCGGTGTGTGCGTGGTTTCATGGATTCTGACTGCCAAATGAACAAAGATAATTGACTATTAGGGACACCACCAACATAGGGCTGAATAGCTAGCTCATTTGGTAGAGGGCCTGTACGGTATTCAGGAGGTCGTCAGTTCGAATCCTGCTCCAGTCAATTTTTCTTCGTTCACTTTTCAATGACTTTAAATTCAGTCAGTTTCCCTTGTGGTTATTTGATGATTATATGGAAATATTTAAGTTTGTATGTGATGCTATTGTTTGTACATCATATATCTTTGTGAATTCAGTGATGAAACATCTAGAACAATGAGAGAATCAGGGAAAAACCCCAATTAATCACGAGTCATGCCATTTTGTTTTAATGAGTAGAAGAAGATTGTTTGTCAGTAATAGGTGACGGGCCGGGGTAACCCCCTCCTTGCCTCAACATCCTGGTTAGTACATATCATGTAATCTGTTTACAGCACGCTGTACTTCAATTAACTCTGTGTATTCATTCATCCAGGGTAGAGATTTTGTGCATCCCTGGAACGTCTCAAGCATCTATTGCATGGATGTGGTACATACATGTAATATGGATTGTCTACTTATCCATCCCTGTATACACTGTAGATATAGCAAATTGAAGCCTGAATTATTTCTTCCTTAAATTAATACCGATTTTACTTAAAGGTAATATCATACTTAAGTTTTTGTGAAAGACAAAATGCAGATTCATGGGCAAGAATATCAAGAAAGATACAGTAATCATTTGTGAAATTTTCAGTCCCATACTGTGCCCACTTTTTGAGAAAACTGAAAAACGGCCACGGTATGAGTCTTTTCTCTGAAAACGATGAAAATGCCCACAATATTTCTTAAGTCTTTTCACTGTTATTTTTTATCTTAAAAAAAAGTTTTTGGTCAATGGTTTTACTCTTTTCTGGATAAATACAGTATTTCAGGCAGACAAATTGTAACGGTATGTTTCTTAATCTAACTTTCTACCATCATAATCTTTATACCCTGAATTTCTGAAAGTTATACGTAAATCTGTGAAGATTTCTGTTTCAGTATGCTACCAAAGTATGATACTACCTTCAAATTAATATTGATATTTCTTAATATTACACAGTTGACAGTACTTAGTTCATTCTACGAGTGGTTGGGATGTAATGGAGATGTTGTAAAACCCATTACCCCGTTATATGAGGGCTTTATTGAATTTAATAATCAATACAAATTCACTATGATCCTTCATGCACATTATTTACTTGCAAGTGTACAGTGTAAATGCAAGGTACATGTATTAGCCAGAGTGCATGGGCGTCTTGTGGAAACACTGATTCATCCTTGCTACATGTATACACCTACACAGGTATTATAAAAAGTCAACATTTAAATGTCATGTTTACAAATCCTGGCAGAAAGCTTACAAATATCATTATATGCAAGGTCTGCCATAGAGAGTGTACAGTGTACATGTCCTCATTAAGCCTATAATGTACAAATCAGACAAGAAAATGTTGAATCTGCTCATGGACATAATACTCAAATCAACCAAACAGACCTTGCTGTACGGTTCCACATTCAATGTATGCACATGACATTTACACGTGCTCTATGGAGCATTTAGTCTTTGGATACAAGGTTACAGGGTAAGAACCTCAAGGCTCCGCCCATTTTTTGTCTGCAGAGGGAGTTTAAGTTTTCCTTTAGACAAAGCAATATTATACACGTTTAGGCCCTACATGTACAGTACTTCAAATTGTAAAATGTGAACCGTAATTTTACCAGATTTCCTCAAGTACACATAGGGCCTACATAAAAATGATTGACTTGAGGTCAGATCAATCCAGTGCATGATGTACTGTACATTGACGTGAACTGGGAAGACTGACATCATGGGCCATTTGATTGCACTTGGATTTTTGCCAAATTTGAAGGATAATTCCCTGATAAGCCTGTGTTTAACTTGCAAAGGATTAGTATATTATGTAATTTGTCATGGCTTAACACCTCACAGCATGCACCTGCAGACTGGTTGGTACACATTGTATTCGTGTACTTGGTGAAGAAATTTAACCAATATTGTCTGGATAATTACAAGCATACTGTAGTTAGCTTGGAAATGAATGAACGTTACATCTAATGTTGTAATCAGCATTTGTACACATACTGTACATGTTGGCCTACACGTAATGGCCTAGACATGTACATGTAACTTGAGTAATTTCTCATTTCAAAGTTAAGCAGTCTCATTTATTTTGTATAAATCTCAAGATTCATTTGTGTTCTTCTGTTCTAGGCCATAATTTCCTGCATTTAACTTAAAATTACTTCAATCACTTAATATCAGTTACATGTACTTTGTTTCAAGCCAGTGCTTAGTACACAACTACATGAATTGTACCTGCTTTATACACTGTATTGATTCTGATGCATAATGCAGTTTATGATCTGTCCTAGGTTGTGATACTATTTTTTCATGAATCCACTGCACTAGCATCAAATGTTGTGAAGTGCTGAGCATATAAATCACATTCCCCGAACCCGATACTTGAAATGTATGAAGCGTGAACAATATAACACACGTAATGTAATGTAACATTACATCCACTCCCAGTACAAATCTCAAGGTTCAAGTTACATAAAAACTGACATTCTATGTTTAGTATCCACGGACCTCCCACATTTATTGACAGCTTTTTTTTCTCCTGTTGTTTTTTAACCCTGAGGCCAGTACAAGACTTAGCTTCAGCTGATTGTTTGCTAATCATTCAAGGGAAAATGTACTACATGTTGGCATAGGGGCGTTCAGACACAGGACTAGAAGTGGACTATGTTTGGTTTAAACTGAAAAGGGACTACACCCTTCCCCCCTTCTTGTGTCTGAACAGTCTACGATAGACTCTTTTTGGTGCTAAAAACGGTTTATCTTTGACTACCTAGACCGCCGAGGAGGGATGGTCTAGACTACGTAGACCGGTCTACAAATGTGCCTACAGTGTATATAGGCAGTTGCAAATTGCAATAGCAGGGACCAATTTCATAGAGCTGCTTAAGCACCAAAATTTGCTTTTAAAAGCATCAAAATCCTTGGTCAATAAAATCAGTTTGCCAGACCAAACTCCTTGTGAATGTTATGCTCAGCAAACAATGGCCGAAATTACCTAATACAAGTCATAAGCAGTAAACATTGATCACATGGAAATTGGATTGGTAATCCTGTTTGATCAAGAAAGACTTTTCATGCTTTAAAAGCAAGTTTTGTGCTGAAACAGCTCTATGAAATTGAAATCGGCCCCTGTTCTGAAAATTAAAAAAAAACATTGGACAAAAATGACTCACAATGTTGAGCGACCTTGAGTCTTCTGTCTGGAATGCATGTGATATTTGTATGGACATTCATGAAGGATGTTTAAAACCACTCTCTGTGATTGGATTGTGATTCATTTGTTTATTTCCATCGTCTCATTAATTTGCTAGGTGCATGTCTACCTTTGGTTTTAAGATCAACTGTTGTCATGGTGATTGGTAACTACCTTGGATTCCTTGGAAACGCTTGACGTTTTTACAAGGCGGAATATATCTATAGGTTTCTCAATTAATTTCTGTCTCAGTCATCTTGTTGAGATTGTTGAAAGATACGTACAGTACATTGTATACTGTTTCCAATTGCATAGTACGGGATGGGCACAGGTGTATGAGTGCATGTAAATTGTCTATAGGAAATAAAGGTTACCAGCCAAAATTTCATGAAATGGATTTTGTTTGTCACTGGTACTCATCTCATCTCCACAGGGAAATTCTAAAGGTAATGCGTCTCCACAGGGTTTTCACGAAACTGATATTTGGAATTAACTAAAAAACTAAATTAGGTAAAGTTTCCAAGCTATACTTTTCCATCGCAAAGAAAGGTATTTTACATAAGGGATGTCCGCTAGGAATTCCAACCCAGGAAATTAATTTTGGTTCAAATGGGAGTGATTTCAAATTCTGCTCTTCAAAGAGTTTTCATTAGTACACAAGAACAAAGCCATGTCTCCACAGGCATACAAATTCCGGTATGTGCACGTGCACACACAAACATTCACCCATAGAATACATACATTATGTAAGTGTGTCTTCAGACTTGGCAGTATATCATGATATCTACTTGAGCTATTGAAGAATGATAATATGTACATGTAGCATGTATATAATGTTGGCTACTAACTCAAAGCAGGTTTACATTGCCATCTTCTTTTAATTAGATTGCAAGATTCAATCATACAGCATTTGGCTAAGTCTTTAAGATAATAGGTTCAAACTCGGGCCACCAAAGCTTTTTTGACGTCTTGCGAAGTGATGCGATGTTTAGTTCGGGTCAAACAAGACATTGTACAATTCATCTTCACTGTGTACCAGAGCCTGATTAGTTGATGAAGAAGGAGGGAATCATCCTGTCATGATTTAAGAGAGAAGTTGATCAATTTCAGCCTCCTACTTATTTTTCTGTACCATTGGATAAACGAGCATGGATATGGCCAATGTATAGGACCATGTAAACAGGGGCCAATTTCATAGAGCTGCTTTAGCACAAAAATTTGCTAAGCATGACATTTCTGTCTTAGTAAAAACAGGATTAACAACTAAATTTCCGTGTGTTGCAATTGGTCCTTGGCTGTTGTTCGTTGACCATGAATATCAAATGAAATTTTCAATGGTGGTTTGTTTTACTGGGCAAGCTATTTTTGTGCTAAGCAATTTTTTGTGCTAAGCAGCTCTATCAGGCTATGCGTGTAGATGATTGTTAGTTTGTATCAGAGAGGTTGAAGATAAACCATTGCATATTTCAGCCTTCTTATCTTCACGTTCATGACCCATCCATGCTACCCTTAATCTGTCTAATACATACACCATGTACGCCCAATCAGTCCCAGCTTGAATTTTTTTTGTGGATGAAGAATTTTAATGGCTCAATATCACGTACAACTTGATCCATCCGGAGAGTATTCCAGTTTCGACTTTCAAGTTTACTGTCCTCTTGTTATAGATATCTACTCCCTTGCATGCAGTGACTGATAAATATGAACATGTAGTTGGTGCGAGCATCGCTAGCAATCGTCTATTTAGCATCTCATCATATCAGTTCACGCTCAGACTGCGTGATGTATCAGACATGCCCTAGCATACCATCCATACCTTACTGATGGGTTTAGACTGTCTGATAGCATATAGCTATCTACCACCTCTACTCACCTGAAAGCAGTTATTAGATTTATACTGGCATTTCCGGTGGCAGATGTGTCAGGAGGAAGGGTTTTTTTATGGTCCATCCCACTGAGATGCTCGGTGTCTCTAAGAATAGCTAGTGGAGGCTGCAAAGTCAAATATTTCCACTTAGGAGGTTCTTGGCGATCATTCTACTCAGGAGATATAAGAAGTTTATATCGGGAATCATCTGAATAATGCTAGATTCCAAACACTAAAAACTGAAGCCATAAAGGATGATTCAAAGATTAGTATCTCATATTTTGTCAGCTAGCATTACATCTTGCAGCCAGGATACATCCAAACCAGTTAATGCAATTTATAAGTACCGGGTAAATGTATTTGGATGTATTTGGTTGTTTTTGGTTGGAATCAGCAATGTGTCTGGTACAAACTGATTAATTTTCCTATGTTGAGCTCATTAGCGATGGTTTGTACTCCATTCCTCTACTGTTATTAACCTTCAAACATCCTACTGTTGGGAGCCATTCATTAGTCCCATTCAAACACATACATGAAAAAGCCATTCTGAGACTAGGGGGCTCAAATGAGGCTTGAGGTTAGGCTTGGGATATATTGATACAATGTATATTTTATCCTTTCATATTTGTATACATTTGTATACATTTTGTTGTTTTATATTGTTACAAGTTTATTTTGTATATAATTTGTATTTAATGTTGATTTTGGGGAGAGAGGGGAGGGCTGCTATAATAATTGTTGTTTTTCATTGATCATTTATTACCAGGTTTAATAGCAAGGGATATCTTTACATTTTATTAGGTTGTTACTGATTCATGTTTGGCCAAATATGAGGTCAGTTATTGACTAACCATCTCCTTGAAGTAAAATGATTGCCTTCCTAAAAAGTAAAATCCTCTCCCCATACTAGTTCATTGCTGGATCTACATCTAGATCTAGGCCTATGTTTTACTGAGTAGTGATGACTGATAGCCTACATACTGTCTAGTAGTAGCCTTCTATCATGTAGTGCATCAATACAACATGGTATGATCTCCTAACTGATGACATGTTGTAGATTGTTTGTGTGTAGGCCTGTTCATTCTAGGAATTACTGGCGGCCATTGTTGTTGTTTTTGCCTTCCCAATGATCAAGAGTCATCCTTGAAAACAATTCATCATCCCTATCCCTGATAGATTTACTGACCACAGTCAGCTCAGATAGAGCTAAGTTGCTCCATCCAGCTCCAATGTAGTGACTGATGGTGTGATTAATGTAGGACTGTGGGTCGCAAGAGAAGTCTACATTGAAAGATTTAAATAAAAGCTATGCTTATACCATGTGGTAAACTTAACAAACAACATACATGTATGTGTGAACAAAATGTGCAAGTGAATATCAACATGTAGCAAGTAGATTGAATTCCACTTGATTACTTGATTTTTGGGACTAGACTTCATTTCTGGATAAATGTTGTGAGACGAGATGTTGTTTATCTGAAGGTTCCCAGTTTACATGTAGCCTCCTTCAAAACCAACATCATAACCCTATAAAGACAACAAGTACACTTCTGTACATGTAGTACACATGTACATATTTACACAACACATATATGTAGAAATTTGTTTAATTGGTTCTGGCTTGAAGAGAACATTGAATATAAGTGTGTTGCATTAAATTGAATCTCTACAGAATTGAATCTGTAGGCCAGCCTACATGCAGGCCTTCACGTACATAAAAAGACTCAGCAATTAATTGGTGAGCAGGTTTACATAGCTAACAGCTGAAATAATTCAGTTGAACCAAATTCAACTCAATAACATTTATGACCATACTTACATGTACACAGATCAAAATGATATTTGCAATAATTATATTATTATTAATAACGTGTTCAACAATTTGTAGACTTAGAAACAACTCTTATTTTGTCACATCTTGAATTTGTCCAATTAATAACATTAGGAAAGCTTTATATTAATGACAAAAACATTCTTCAGTATTTGTTTTCTTAAGAAAATTAGGCCTACACCTGTTGTATTATGTCCTTGATATCACATGGATTTTCCCCAAAGACCTGCACATACAAACCATGCATAGTACAATGTGGGCCTGGTACAGACTTCTCTTGCCCATAGTGTGTGAAAAAACTCCATCTTTGGAGAGACACATGTCTATATTGTAACAATTCCTTGACAAACACAATTGAATACCTGTCAGCTCCAATAAAGATCTGTTTATTATGTTCATGCCTGTTTGACATTTAGCCAGAATAAGGGCCCACATTCCTGTAGTCTTAGGCAACAAGAGCTCTGTAATCATACATTCAGTCATAGCTGACCAAACCCTGCCATTTTGTGTTGGGAGCCATTGGCTGTAAAACCTTGGTATTTTCTATAGACCCTGTGAGTGACTAGACGGCGCAGGCTTTTCAAACCAGCTTATTTACCATTTGTCTTTTCAGTCGTCCTATACAGTCTATTTTCCCCTTGTCAGTTTCCCCTTCATCCATTCCAAATGCCCTGCAAGCTTACCTGTTTGCAAACACCTATTGTATGTAACAAGACTTTGAGTATGTAGAGAAAATATGTGGTCTCCACACGTGGATGTAAGAGATTTGGAGATGGGTGGCCATTTTGTGGTGTTTTTTAATTCAAGGACGAAGCAATGCTATTATGGTTCAATTGTCAGAGGAAGTCCAAATTCCATCCTGAATGAAAATACATATTATCAACTGATGTGCATACACCTGTACAAATGTTGTGATTTATGATACCTTGCCATTATGCAAAATGTACGCTGCATATGAAAGATCTTCATGATATGTTTTCAAACCTACATGTAGTATTTACAGCGCAAGGAAATGGTTGTGTCGGAAAAACATTTCTGATGAAATGTTAAATGACAGTGAGACTACTGTTAGTATGTATCAGTCACATCATTGTGTGCCAATATACTGTAGGCTTACATGTACATTTAGTTAATCCTTAGTTGTACACTGCTACATGTACTACACCTACATGTGTGAACTGTACATTGCCTTAAATCCAGGTCACTTCAAATTTTTTGTAATGCATACCAAATGCGGTAAGTTGTAAAAAAAAAAATGAAGAAATTCCTGTGCCAATGTCAAGGTCATGTGAGATATTATTTTTTTATGGGTTTTGGAAATGCAGTCAAGTATTGGTAGCAGGTGTTGTGAGTTTTATGGGTCGGCACTAAACCTGAAGCAAGAGCTCAAGCTGCTATGCTGAATGGGATTGAACTTGGCTTGGACAGGTTTGTGAAGGGGAATCGGTCATGTGATAAATACAGTTATGCGCTTCAATCAACTATTTTGTTGGGGTGTTCAGGTGAAAAAGTGGAAGATATAATAGTAAACACTGAGGGTATTGGTGTAACAAAAACACACAGTGTGGACAGTCTTAAGAGGTTCAGAAATGTGGGTCATATTGCTATTTCTGTACATTAAAATAAATACATTATTAGTAATCTGTCCATATATACAAACAAATAAATCAAGCATAGAAACTGAAACAAACACCACATTGCAGCTTGAGCTGTTGGAATGTATTGAAAAATAGCCAAAAATTCTTAAATTTTTTTATCAGCAAGGTGTCATTTGTACTTGTTTATTTTGGTTAAATTCATTGTACTGAAAGCAAGAAATGAAAAAGAATTTATACTAATTCTGAGATTTTGAGATTTACAACTTTTCCACTGTCATCTTGAAGTTAGAGGCATAATGTTGATGAAATGATAAAAAGCACATGTATGATGTATGAGGCCCATAGCTTACAGTGCTTGGCAGTGCTTTGTGTACTTACAGGGTGCACCCCAGTAAATAATTCCCATAGGCTCCCATGCTAAATGGCCATTTGCAAAAAAATTATTAAAAATACTCGGAAGTTTCTCAGGCAATCGAGCTGTACATCAAAATGAAGCTGTTTCTATAGGGTAACCAACGACTTTTTGAGAAAAGTCCATCCAAAAGAAAATACCCTGAAAACGGCCATGTTGACTGGTGCCAGACTAAAAAAAATGTACCCCTCCACTACATGCCAAAGTAGAGCGACTTGAGAGCCTGATTTCATGCAAACAGCTTAAAGTGGAAATTACAAACTCTGTTGACTGAGTTCCATCCATATTCTTTACAAGACTTCCCATGTAGGGGCCAGCAAATGATTTTATAAACAATATTTCGAAGGTATACAAAATATTAATGAGCTCTGCGGACTGATATCCACCTATTTACTGGGTGCACCCTACAGTGTATCATCATGGTTTTGGCAGTACAGGGAACCAACGATGCTAAGGATCTTTACACAGTTACTGCACGCTTAATGTCGTGCAATAACTGCTCAGTATAGGCTGGAAATTGCCTTTCTAAGACGGAGTAAGGAATTTGTCCTTTATTTAGGCGAAAGGTCAGCGGAAAGACAAATAAATGTCTGTCACTCTGCCATGAAATGAATGATGATATCATGATGCATATTGCATACAGTGTAGATGCTAAGACCATAGTTATAATGATATAGGCTATGGCTGTGGCTATACACTGACATTCGACATGGAGTTATGTCTGTATAATGGTTCCATCACCACTCATGGATGTCTCGATAAATTACGGCAGACAGACAACATGACAAATTAATTAGCACAGTGTTAGCTACATGTTTTGTATAATATACATGTGGACAGTCACTATGAATTAGTTTTGATGAGGCTCATAATGTGAAATAGCATAAAGTAGTAATTATGCATCCATGCAATCCAATTTCAACAACAATTCGATTTACATTTATTTCCATACTTTTTAAGGATACAAGGCAAAATAAGCACAAGAAAGTAATACATTCCATGAAATTAATTTTAGGCAGAATATATGTGTATAGATTAATATGACATGGGTCAAACAAGATCAAGACAAATATAGTATCATGTCTGGTTGTACTGACACCATACAGGTCCATTGCTGTTTATAATCAGCAATCAGTGATACCTGTACTGTACTGTAGTGTCCTTTGACACTCCCCCTCACACACCATCCAATCCCCCTTCCCTGCTGATTTCTAATCAAGTCAACATATTCTGGTTGTCCTGCAGTAAGGGCTGTGTACATAGTCAAGCTATAGTCATGTACATGTGTAGAGCAGCTATTCTTGTACATGTACCAACCATCACAATGGCTGGTTGACATTAAGGAGATGGACAAATTTAATCATGAATACGTCTTGCCTGTAGTATGATAGGTCAAATAAATCATACTCATGTACATCAACATACATACTGTACATATATGTATTGTCATGTACAGAGTATTAGGGGAATGTAGCACGGAGTTATATACATCTGCAGTTTGGAGATTCTATGTATTATACTAGATCAATTTATTGAGTAAACCTGATTACTGTTATGTGTCATACTAGTTACTAAATTGGCTGCAGAATTGACATTGCAGTTAGGAGTCTTATCCCCAAAACCCGAAACGAAACAGAAATTTCATGTAAAAATCACACTTTGAAGATTTCATAAGAATTCCATGTATTTGATGCAACCAGTTTTTGTTACATGTAAGTACCTCGCCAATGCTGCACTGTTTGAACATTGCATCCTGCAGTGTGGAGTGGCCCTTTGCTACATTCCCAGCCATAGATTAGCCACAGTGTGTTTGTACTTTGTAGGCTTTATCCTTGAAGTTGTATTAATATTACCATGAATGCTTCTAGCCTGTTGTTTTTAGATGGGATTTCTACCTGCCCACTATTGCTGTTTGTGATGTCTAACAGAATGAAAGGGAAGATCAGGCTCAGGCTCAGGCTCTGGCTCCATTTTGTGAACCCATTCTAAAATAACGGGGTGGCAAAATAGAGGTTTTTGGCTGCTGTTCGGAAGTAGATTCTCTGGTTTGAAAAGAAAAACAGAGCTTCAGCTTCAATGAAGAACCAACAAAATATATTTTCAGCATGTGGATGACAGCGCCTGAGCCTGAATCTGAGCCTGAGCCTGAGCCTGAGCCTCCGTATCATAAACTACCTGGGTGTTTGGAAAAAGAAGAAAATGGAAAGACATTTCAGATTTTGACTGCCGATACTTTTACGATCTTTTCTCTTGAAGATCGGAATAGCAAGATTGTATACATTTACATAGAAATGTACATATATTGAATAGTCAAAATGCCTGTAGAAATATACAGGACTTTACATGTACATACATTGCGCAGGTGTACGTGCCTACTCATAAATGATGACCTTCTACTCTTGTTTACCTTGTCTCCTCTTGGGCAATTAATGGCATTTTACAATGCCTCCATCTAACCATAGAGTAAGGAAGAGACCACATCCTCTCCATGATCTCACTCTAAGGAAATCTGCTCATGAATGATCATGTGGATTGGGAGTTCTGAAGTTCACCTGTTCACCAAATTCAGTCATGTGATCTGTTAATTAAAGGTATAATGCATGATTGGTAAAGGTCACAGAACAGCACTCACACTTAGGTCTGATCCAGCATGTACGCGAAAATTTGAGCTCAATTGGACATTGAGTCACAAGAAAATAGCGAAAACCCGACTCAATTGTTCTTATAAATCATAAAGAATGGTTTTGATCTTACCCCGAGATGTAAACTGTTTTTGATTGTTATTTCACTAATTTCTAGATAAAATTTATCTAGAAATAAAAATAGAAATAAAATTCCTCCATGTGCAACGCAACAACCCCCCCCCCCCCCAAAAAAAAAAAAATCTGTGAACATTTCTGTTTGGGTATAGTACCAATCTTGTACTGTACCTTTAGATATTCATGCTTTTGGAGAGGGGTACATGTACCGGTCATTTAGTGCAAACAGGATTCTGAATATGCACGGCATGATTACATTGTTGTTGTCACATCTTGTAATGAGTCGTTAGTATTAGCATTAACACTTGACTGTTCATTAAGATGTCCTTTCATTCCTCACCATTGATATTACCTGCAGGCATTAGATGCTATTGCATGGAGTAAAGTGACCTTACCTAGGGTCAAGCAGGTCTTTAGCCTCCAGCCAGCTGCTACTCTGTCCACTTCTCTTGACCAATTAAGGTCTTAATCATTCAGTCTGTGTCAGTCTGTATGGAATGACTGACATGTGGTAGCAAGTGGCTATTCTCACTGCCAGGTGGACTGCAACAGATGCATTATAGGGGAGTAATACAGTCAATATCCATGCTAGTTATAAATACTCTGATCATCCAGCTAGCAACATAATGTTGGCCTGCACTGTACATGTACACTATCCAAAATGTGAGGGTTGGAACCGGATCCGTGGATCGAACCCTGAGAATTTTGTCAACCCTTTTCACACTTGAAAAGTTTCAACCCCGAACCAAATCATGTTGCCATGGTAATGTTTGATAATCTACGAGAAAATATCAAGATAGCAATAGAAATCAATCACTGATGCATTGAATAGTGAGAGGCAAAGGATGAGTGCCTTTATATTTCTGTGATGTAGACCTTCCTGCCCAGAGACAGGCAGAATAATCTAGTTTTGATTAGGAGGACTTTCTCATAGTCTAGATAATTCACTTAGTGGAATTATTTATTATCATGCTACAGGGCCAGCTTACGACTGAGCCCAGCTACACACACTATAGCCTATGACTGAGACCATTGAATGCCTAAAATGGTGGTCAATGGTAAGATTTATTGTACCCAAATGCATACACCGTGACTGTATGATGTAAATGTAGCTTGAATCATGAAGGATGGGCCACATACCATTCCAAATTGGGAACTCTCACACTTTGTCCTAACGCATCTTTTTTTTTCTTCAGTTTCTCAGAAGAAAATGTCACATTTTGTCGCATGTCCTTGTATCACTAGTGCATACCTGATGCAAGGTATGTACTGAAAACAAAACAACATAAATGTCTGCACAGAATGTCTACCACAAACAAAATCTATGATTTATGAAATGATTTATTGATATGTTTTCATAGAAGCCTGGAAGAAACCCAAATATCACAGGACAAGGTGAAGAGGAACCATCTAGCACACCTATGTAACATCATTCACTTTGATAAGATGGGATTTTGTTATTTTAAGATTCCTAGATTTTGGGGGGAATTTAATCCCAGGTCAGATGCTATAGTACCATACATATCATCAGTATACTAGCAGTCTGGACTAGCAGTATTGGTCTTAAAAATTCCATGGAAATATCAAAGGTTGATAGTTAGCCAATTCATGCATGAGGTAATATACATGCTACATTACACACTGAAAACCATTAACTGGAATACAGGGCCTTTTCCCTCTCATATTGGGGCAGGCAGTTTGGATGCATTCTGCTGTATCTTTGGGCAATTGACTCTTTCCTATAATGGGCCGGTGGGGATAGAAATAGAGTGTAATTGACATTGTTTTACTTTGAACTGCAGCATTTATCATGCTCAGATGAATGCAATGCATGAGTGTGTTCCATCTTTATGCATAATCACCAGGAAAACATCTTATATATTTGACATGCAAGGCAAACATGTACATGTTCTAGTTTTTCTATCAATCATGCACACGTTATTAACTGCACCAAGTGCCTAAAGGAAAATGAACCGGTTATTGCATGGCTATGAATGATAAACGTGTATATCATTGCATCTGATTATTTGGGTGCCTTTATCTGTTACTCATCTGTTGAAGATCAAGATTGCAGCCTTGCCAGCATAAAAGGCACTGTTTACTTTAGGTCTGAACGCTTTAGGCCTACTATATAAATATATGCAAAGCTACTATATTCTGTGTTTCTGTTGAATATTTCTCTCAGAAATGCTGTCATATTTTGAGCAAACTGCTTTTAAAAAGCTCAGAAATTGCACCAGGAGATTTTGGTAATAGCAACAAAAATTGTACATTAAAGGAATGTGCAGAAATTCATAAGTAAAATTCTTTCTTACTTTGTTTGCTAAAAAACATAATATACACTCAGTTGGATAATATTCTACAGGTCAACATGCATTTTGAAAACTTGAAATGATTGCTCCTTTCACAAAATGCCAACATGACTTGATTTTACTGCCTGTAACCATTCTCCATTTAATACCCAAACTACATATGCCTCATGTACACCATGACATTGACTGGACCTGACCAACATTACTTGAATGATGCTATACACACTTTTCTTGGCCTTCATACTTGTTCAGTTGGAGATTTTATAGATCAGCCCGATTTGGGTAAATTGAACCAGAAACCATTCCTATGTAGTCTGTATACCTTTGTGGTTTGAAATAATAGCATGATGTAAATACATGTGGCATAGAGAAATTGGAAACTCAGCAAGGATTTCACCTACATGTACCTGGTATGTAGGGCAGTAGGTGAACAGTTACATATTGCAGCAATCTGATCAGAAATACATCAAGGCTTGAATTTAACGGAGGCCACGGAGGCCATGGCCTTCATTGCCCTGGTTCTTGGCCTTGATGCCCCCTTCAAAATGTTGCCATAGACAAAATGATTTTTCAATGGAAGTGCCCCTTGCAATGGAAAAGTGGCCTTGCCCATTTCAGAACCAAATTCAAGGCCTCGCCCTGATATACATATGAATACATGGCCAGAATCCAACAAAATAACATCAAATATGTAAAAATGAAAGCATTTTTGTAACTTAAACTCAACTGGAGATTTGAATTGACTCATCATGTCTTAATCATGTGATGACTAGCGGTGCATGGTTGGTATGTAGCAAGTACTTACATAGGCCTACACCTACATGTATAGCAGATTCTCTCTGGATATGCTAGTATTTCTTGTAAACCGCACAATTTAGCAACATGGCACCTCCAACCATGCTCCAGCAGGGAGTCTATTTTGAAGCTGTGTAGAATCAGTCAAATCTGCAAAATGAAGTTTAATCTACTGGAAGGTTTCATTTTGAGTCGGTTTTGTCCAACAGCTGTTGCTTAATATTATTTACTCTGCATGGATGATTTATAATCTGACGGGGAGAGGGCAGAAGTATTGTGACGTTTCATGTTTTTCATGGCTTGAGATGTGCACTTTGTGGAATAAATCTTTTAATATTGTGTTGAAATATCTCTTCTGATGACATGAAGCTGTGTCAGTGAAATTGTCTTAGGGTATAGGCCAAAGATTATATAGCGCTATGCGCAAGATGGAGAACTCACCATAGGGTGCGTGGTAATTTGTATGGAAGTCGCGATGCGCCATTCTGGTGTGAAACTGCCGAGTAGTTTGTACACTGGACATATGGGGGCTAGAAGCTTTATCAAAAAAAGGGGGAGTGCTAGGCAAAATTTTGGCCCGAATTCGATTGAAACCTATTGTTTGTAAATAGAAATATTTGACATATTGATGTGAAGC
Organism: Astropecten irregularis; assembly: GCA_963971285.1. Classification (NCBI taxonomy): domain Eukaryota; kingdom Metazoa; phylum Echinodermata; class Asteroidea; order Paxillosida; family Astropectinidae; genus Astropecten; species Astropecten irregularis. The sequence continues at coordinate 289,520 of OZ020256.1, forward strand.
CACTGAATATGAAATTGGCGATTTTTTGTGGTTTTCTGAACCTACTTAATTGCAAGTACTGCACACATTGCTGACATCATGCGATCGAAACTCAGTACACCGAGAGCCCGCGCTCACACCAGAATGACGCCCATGGCAATTACGCGTTTCAGTGGAGAGTTCTCCATCTTGTTAGACATGTTATAGCATTGTGAATGATTCATGCCAGCCCTTTTACATCAGTCCTAGCAATTAGCCATTAGTGTAAGATACTATCTACTCTGACGTTGTTCAGGTTATCATTAGATTATAGTTAGTAGGTCAAGTCATATCTCAATTACACTCCATTTATTTCTTCAAGTGTTTGCAAGATGACGTGCTTTTGGATAATGATCAACCTATATCAATTACTGCGGTGGTTTGATTCAAATTAATGAGAGAAGTGTCTGTCTGAACAAAGTTTAATGTGGAGCCCAGTTACGTGTACCGTAGTTACTTGCCTGTTAACCATTTACTTTATGTAGATGTTTTCATGGCGTTATTAATAACATGGAATACATTTAGGTTAAATCGTTGATTTAGTGATACTGTTTAGAACTTTAGATTGAGTTTACAGACTACAGTATCTCAGCCCTTGCTCTCTCTGTCTCTACTGTTGTCATATAGCCTAACTGGTATTCACTGCGAATTTCCATTTGTTGTTTGTGCAAGAGTTCTTTTCTATAAGTTTATAACCGTTAAAATTGAATACTTTTCTGGAAATTGCTTTTCTTCTTATAAAAATTAATTTTCAGGGTTGAGAGCCAATTGACATTATTGATTTATCTAGAGAAACATTAACATCTAGATAAAATGTTCAAATATGATCAATATTACTTTGAATAATTGTACTTCTAATTCATTCAATGTATCTACAACCGCATTGCTTTGAATCAAACATTGTAGACAATGGTATCTAATGTATTTAGGTTATCCTTGGAATGGTTTGGACATCTACTGTACCTCTCTATTTGTATAAGTGGCCAATTCCGTGAAAAGGAAACAAAGTACAGTAGACAGAGATTAATTTGTCTGAGAGATACACTGAAAGATTTCTATCATTTGAAGCCCAAAGACAACATTGTACAGTGTAATGTCAATGTAAAGATCATGAGAGAACATGTTCATTCAGAGATGAAATAAGCAGCCTGTAGGTCAGCCCAGCCTGGCCCGGCCGGCTCAGCTCGGCCACTCGGACATTGCACTCCCAAGAACCAGGATACACGCATCCCAACCATCTACAGAACGCACTCTTTCATCAAGACACCACACGCACATGGTCTAAATTACTCCCCCTTCACCGATGCCCTGGCCAATATGCTCTTCAAGAAACCAGTTGTCATATAAAAATAGTCTGATCATCTTGTTAAGGTGAGAGGTATAGAGACTAAAGAGTCAGGGCAAGACGGTTTCTGCAGGTGGATGGATAGTCAGTGTAAAATACACCCTCAAGGCTAGATACTTATCACACAACCAAACGTAGTTCACTGACATCAAGGAAGCTTGTGTCCTATATTGGTTAAGGCACAAGGCATGATGGGATATATCCGATTGGTTCTGCATGAGGTGGAGTCTATACACACTGAGAGGATGGGCTTTCTTAGATGCAAGATGGCTGCACTTTTTTTCTTTAAGAGAAGCTCGCTGATTTTAATTATAGATTAACCACAAGATTTATGCGAATCAACTTAGCCTTTTACCCATCGGCAATGCATATAATAAGGAAAGGATTGACTGTTCATGTACTTAGCCCACATATTCATCTTGATCAACAACAGTTTATGAATATTAAACATGAAAATCAACGAAACATGAGTCTAACTGTATGCATAGCCCTGTGTTAATTGCTTGCTACATCATTACACGTCAACTGCATAACATGGAAAACATGTTCAAACGTGCATAGCCTACACATTAAAGGTAATATCATACTTTGGGTTTTGTCAGAGAAATACAGATTCATGGGCAAAAATATCAAGACAGATACAGCAACAGTCATCTGTAAAAATTTCAGCCCCATACGGTGCCCACGTTTTGAGGAAACAGTGAAAAACGGCTACAGTATTTCTTAAGTCTTTTCTCTTTTATTTTTGATCTTTAAAAGATAAAAAAATAATTTTGGTCACTGGTTTTACACTTTTCTTGATAAATACAGCATTTCAGGCCAAAAAAATGAAATGGTATGTTTCTACCATTACCATCTTTATACCCTGTAAGTTACAGGTAAATCTGTGGAAATATCTGTTTCGGTATGCAACCAAAGTATGCTTGTACCTTTAATCAAAAACCAACCAGCCTGCTCTTTATAATGTAAACGTACTCTGTGTACATTGAACTTTCATGTTCCTAATGGATTCTTTCATTCTGTGCGTCATTTGAAGTCATGTGAGGTGACTATCTTACCGTCGTCACATTCTAATGCTGAAATGTCAGTCTGTTCAGACAGATAATAAGATTCATACTTCCATGCAAGCTGTCGAAATTTTTTTTATATAAATTGTCAAATGCATTAACTTGTTTTTCTTGTGGTGGGTAGCGTTTTGCTTATTTTTCATCGGGTAAAAATATTGCTTTGAATAAATGCATCTTTTAGGCTATTCATGATTGAACGGAATTTCCGCAGTCAAATCTTCATTTTGATTTAGATTAACCTGCAGAGCCCATTGCATAATTCACCTCCTGGTCAAAATAAATCCACTTGACATTTCAGATTTTTTATTAGTGAATTGTTTATTAGGTTCTCAAAGCTATCTATTGGTACAGTCTGAGAGTGAATGCAACTACACGCCTCATGTATGTGCTGTACATGTATCTGCGTGTTATTAAAGGTGTTTTTATGCATTTTTGTTTTAAATGTGCCTAAAAGGATGAACATTTAAAATCCTGACTGCAAAATAGGGTTCATAGCTTCTATAAAGAGCGCAAAATGAAGAGAGTTTTGTTTGTAATGCTGGTGTTGAAAACAGTAATAAAGGTACAGTAGTATCATACTTTGGTAGCATACTAAAACAGAAATGTTCACAGATTTAGCTATGACTTACACTGTACAGGGTATAAAGATGGTGATGGTAGAAACATACCATTGACATTTTTCTGCCTGAAATGGTGGAAAGAGTAAAACCAGTGACCCAAAATAATTTTTGATCTTTTAAAGATAAAAAATAAAAGAGATTCACTGTTTTATTAAAAAGTTGGCATCGTATGGGACTGACATTTTCACAGATGACTGTTACTGTATCTTCCTTGATATTTCTGCCCATGAATCTGCATTTCATTGATAAAAACCAAAGTATGATATTACCTTTAAGGTCTGATCAACTACTCATGTACATAACATGTTTAAATGACATTCTGGAGTAGATATTTGACATGTAGACTTCATTTAGTTTGATATTGGATACTATACAGTGTACATGGAGTTTCTGTGGACACAATTCCCCCTAGCTGGAGTGGCCTACTTCTAACTGGAAATCAATCTACAGGCTCTCCTTCCAGTTCAAGCCAAACACTTGCTGATAGATCAGGTCTAACCTGTTTATTTGCATAGTAGCAAAAAGTGCATCATACTGGCCCATTATAATCATGCAGAATGCTGCAGCCTGGCACTCATATCTGAAGTGTTATCATCATGTACATTCCAGGATATCAGAATACTAGATTCATGTTATATTCATGTTCTTCAAAAATCACGAATGTACTAACTAATGTGCCAAGCAAGTTCCCTTGCTCCTAGTTGCGCTTTCAGACTTTCTGAAGAGGATTTTGCTTGCATGCACTGCATGCATGACAGATGGCACAGAAGAGAATGTAAGAATTCACAGCCTTGAAGCCAGACTAGTGTGTGTGTGTGTGTGTGTGTGGGGGGCGTATTGGACATTATTGTCAGATGTATGTATGTCACATTCAGGAAAGTCTTATTTCTTAGAATACAAAGCAATTCTCAAGATGATAATAAAAACTCTTATTAATGAGTGTCTCCATGGAACTGGTCCACATTGCCCCATACCTGGTGTCCTTGATTTTATGAACCTGTTTGAGTTTGTTCCTGTTTATTATACCAGTCTGGTATATATTAACTGAGGCAGGAACCAGACTCTTGAGAATGTCTGTGGACTGTCTAGTCTGTGGTTACACAGTGCCATAAGGATAATGGCCTATACTTCACCTTATATCTATACATCAATGTATCACTGTTGATATGGACTAAAGACCAATCACAGAGTATAATACTTGGGATTATAATGGGCAATCCCTGTGGTCATATGCAATGCATTGTGCCCTATGCAGGTAGGCATATGAATCAATGCGCAAGGCACCAACTCATAGGCTACTGCCTCTTGCAAAAATGCCCTATAAAAAACATCACTGGAAGTCGTGACACTGGTGTGAACAATATCTCTAAAATCAATATTTGATGTTACCTGGGCCCAATTTTATGGAATCCGTTATCGTTAGCAAAAATTCTTCACTTATGTTAGCGGACTTTTTTGGCTACGGTTAGCGTATTTCACGGGAGAGTTTTCTTTTTCTGCAGAATGCATATAATTATATGAAATTGATATCACTCAAAGCAGTGCCCGTAAGCGCAAAAATAAGCTGTAACGGATTCCATGAAATTGGGCCCTGTAGTGGAGTAGAAGTGAGCTCAACCCCCCCTCCCCTTCCCTACATACAACCTGTCTCATGTTAAACAACCCTCAAACACACCTGTGATGTTGTCACATTCATCCTAATGTAATGTACCCCCTTGAATGTTGTAAGCAAAGAACCTGCTGATAATAAAAGCCGACTGGTCTATGTATTACATCAGGGAATCAAAATGAATTGTCAGACTGTAAAATATGTAGGATCATTCTCGTCAAGCCAGGGATTGTGTGGCGCATTAAACTCACAGAAGTTGTTATGGTTGGCTGGCTTCCATAACTTGAAAGGCCAATGTTATTAAAATACAGAGAAATGCATGCAATCTATGTATGATTGATGACTGAATTTCATTTTACTGACTGTGGAGTTGTATGGCGTTGGTAAAACTGAATTGAACAATACATCTTTTACAACCATTGGCAACAATGCGGTCAAGGCTAGCAACAGAAAATTATTCTTTCTTGGGGATGAATGCAAAATTTTTTTTCTTTTGTCGCACTTACAAAAGGAGAAAAGAACGACGTTTGTAAATGGGGCATGCATGGACACGTATGACCACGAACAAGAACATGTTATGCAATTACATGTATGCCAATATATGTACTGTCAGATTCAACAAAGTTGAGTATAAAATCAGTTGCTTAGCAACCGCATCTTCATTTTCTTAAGCTTATGAAATGAATGGCAGACATTGTTTACTTCAGGAGTATCATGAAGTAACAATGACTGCATATCTTGATATTTCTCAGCTGTTGATATTACTATAGGTAATCCATCATTGCTCAAAGTATTATTGTCAAGGTCCATTCCATCACAATCTACAGCACAGTGTGAAATGTGTCCTTGGTATGTACATTCTCACATGCTTTGAAGTCTGACAAGCATACACACATTGATTTATATGTTTATTTACTCTAACACCATGGCCAACCTGAGTAACATACAATGTATGTAGGGTTGAAATCAGTCCAGTCTTATCACATTGAATGATGATTTTCACTTCATGTTTGTAAGATCAGGGACCAGTTTCATACTATTTCTTAATTTTCTAACAAAAACAAATTGCAAAACAAGTAATAAACTCCAAACAAGTAATAAACTTCGGCAAACAAATCATCAGCCAAAATAATGACCTGAAATTGATAAAATGCTTGGAGTCAGGAAGGCCTGATCGAAATGCGTCAGCCTAGGATCGAAACCCGCCAGGTCCTCCTAACTCCAAGCAAAGATAAATTGCCTTCAGTCTATGGGACTCTATGGGGCTTTTTGAAATGGAGGCTCAGGCTCCATTTCATGAATCCATTATAAAATAACAGATATCAAAATAGAGGCTGTGGTTCGGGAAACAGAGCTTCAGCTCCAATGAAAAACCACAACCTATATATTCACCATTTGGTGAAACGTTTGTGATTTGTATTGCTGCATCGCAGATTTATAGCATGCTGCTTTGATGAGTCAAGCACATTTTTTCATATTCTTTCATATTCTTTCATATTCTCTCTATTATTGAGCATAGAATCACCTGCTTAGCCAGGTGAATTTATCCCGATCAATTCACCGTTTTCACGACTTGGCAATTCTGTCGGATTGCGCACCATCACAAAAGGCCCTCGTGTGTTTTGATTTGTCACTTAATGAAAAGACTTGATAAATCGTAGCTGTCTTATTATTTCAGAATCACAAGGTCACTTTAACAGTCGTTTCAAAATGCTATTTAGAGTTTCTAAAAATAATAATATCCCCGGAGTGGCTGGGCCTTACAGCACAAGACATTCCAATCCTGTTTATAGTCAACTACTGAACCATATACTATGACCATCAGGAGTTAAAAGGAATACTTCCCAAGCCAAAGTGACAGAAATGTTATAATCATCTGTGCAAATCCAAATCTCGTTATATTAGGAACGATTCGCTTCTCAAATTCTCCCAGTAGAATCAGAGATCAAACATTGGGCTGTGTTACGGCACCAGTACGGCAGCAGCTGCTTATATGGAAAGGTCAAATAATGAAGAAGAAAAAGTGGATGGTTATTAAATTGCCGAATATAGAATGCATCTGTCATCTTCTTTTGTGAACGTGACCAGGGGAAGAAATCTGCTGGGAAGATTATGAGTTGAATGAGATAAACATGTGGAGCTGTATATATACATGACATGTCTATGGAGATACATGTACATGGGATCTTACCCAGGCTTACTTGCTTCACTAGATCATGTCTGTTACTATACTCTGAGTGAAGATACAAGCAAGATCTAGCCAGCTGCTATATTCATGGATGTACAGTGTCTAGCTGCACTAGTGACTCGCTCTGTAAAAATGAGTCATGTCTCACACAACATGTTTACAAGTTGTGGCTAATTAAACATGGGATTTTGTAGAATAATAGGAACATTCTGTGTTTCAGAATTTATATATCTCTAGAATGAAAATGCTACAAACCTCAAACTTAGACCACTTAAAACCTCATAAGGCATTCTTTCTGATCATACAGATTACTTAGTTTGTCAAATTTGTGACATATGCCTCATTTTCACATGCAGTAGGCAGGATGTAATATTTGCAATGAAGTAACCTGTCATGACATGTTATTAGATGCAGGAAGAACTGCATGACTGACTATGCGTGGAATTATTAGATAGATGTCATATAATCAGGGTATAATTGAAACCTGCAATGAGATGTGCAGTCTCACCAGTCTGTAAGGAATCATACATAGTATGTATTGCATCAGATTGAACTGATAAATACTGAAATTCATCATTATATTCTGTCATAGTGGGCTACATGTACGTGTACGTACGATACAACTTCATTGGTTGCTGGGCAACACTTGCAATTTAATACAAATTGCTCACTGCTAATATGTGACAAACAAACTCAGAAACATGATCATAAAAAAAGGAAAGTTCCAGATTGAAAATATCAAGTTAATAAATAACGTATCAAAGTGCAGCAAATTTCAGGCTTCAACTTGTTTACATGGATATTTGCTACATTGTTCATCATTTTCATTGTCATACACGTTTTGGAAGGTTGTTTACACATTTCCTTCACTTCAGCATCTTTAAACTATCCAGAAAAAAAGGAATAAATGTCTTTTGAGATGGTATCTGTGATATGCAGCTGCAGACACATAATAGTGTAAGGATACCCTGGGGGATATCAAGCAGTATTATTACGCCCATCCAGGGGGTACCCATAGCGGAAATATTTGATGATACCAAGACTTCCGTCTAGTTTATGATTTGAGGGCTGGCAGCGACTGACTTTGAGGCGTCAAACACCACTGAACAGATGTTGTCTGACTTGTACTTGTCTTGGTATGAGGATTGTACATTTTACACATCAGCATTGAATTGATAACAACTCTGATTTATAGTCTCAGTTCGGCTTCACACTTATTCTGATTCATATAAAAATCAGCCACAGTAATAAAGAGGCTTGACCAATTCCATTTCAAAAACATACAAAACTCTTAGCCCATTTTAAGTCCAGTACGGACATCTCGGGAAGTCTTCCTCTCAGTTACTTTTCCCGACCCGCGCAGGTATTTCTACCGGCCAACTTCTGCCCAGGAAAAATTCCCAAGACACTTTATACGAGTTGAAAGTCCAAGTGCGGACACTGGTAATATTTGCCCATTTTTCATTTACCCATCGACTCCGTGAAACACCCGGGAAAAAATGTCCAGTATAGACAGGGCTTTTGGCTGTAGTTCGGATGAAGCTTTCCGTTTTGAACACCGAAAAGGATTTGCAACTGCCCAGCATTTAGGTGGAGAATAAAGAATACATGTATGTAAGCCAAGATTCCCAAGCCGTTCACTGTACATCAGTGAAGGAAAATACAAAACATGCTGGAATATTCCAGATTCTGAAGACAGCTTGAGGTTTCCCAGAACATGTGGAAAACTAATCAACATTATTCAAGTGTTTTGACTGGTAACTTCAAGGGAAATATTTATGTTATGTTTGCATTTTTGGGGATGGACAGCTTCACATTTTTGAGGGTTTAAAAATAAGACACCGCATTGTGAGAGCTAAATGGATTGCGATATCATCAGGAAGTTCTAACATTTGAAATGTCCATCACGTTTGGAATGATTGTGTGGTCATATGAACTGTTATTTTCATCAAACCTATGAATGAAGGTGAAGTAATATATATCCAAACAATATGTAGGGGCACGGCACTTCATGTCTTGGAATTTTCAGTGGTGTGATGCGGTCATTTGTCGTTGGAGGTTTGTGTAAGTGACCTGGAACAGTTCAATCTGAGATGAGGAGCTGGAGCAGAGTGTCCATGCTCCATCGGATGTTCATCTGTCATCAGACAGTAACTATTCTTATGCAAAGCCCCAGGCACACCACTGCAAGTACATAAAGACCTCATCAGCTCAACAGACAATCTGAACAGGCAAGTCAAGGAGATTAGCATGACTAGTCTTGAGAAGTCTTAAAGTCATCCCCTGATCTAACATCGTCATGTTGAGATTAGAAGGCCAAGATCTTTAACCTGTATCAGTCATGGGTTGATCTTACATGTTGTAAGACCATTCTTAAGACCAGTCATAAGACTAGTCGTTAGACCAGTCATAAGACCAGTCATAAGACCAGTCATAAGACCAGTCATAAGACCAGTCATAAGACCAGTCTAAAGACCAGTTGCAGGTCTAGTTGTCAGATCAGAGTGGTTGTAGGACATTTACTGGAATATCAGACCTTCTCAAGTGTAGTATCTTGTCAAGCAACCTCTTGAATGATTCCACAACTGTACATTTAAAGGGATTGGTTTTTGGGTCACAATAATTTGAAATATTGTGCTTGGAATTTGTGATCTCAGCACAATATAACCTAGTTTGTGTTTGTGATTACATTTCAAGCCTGTTAGTTTCAAGGTTGACTAGTCCTATGAAATGATTGATGATTGGTCAAGCAGTGCTTGGTATTACAGTATTACCTATAGGTCTGGATATGGTCTGTGTGTTACTGCCTGATGTGAGGTCTTAATCAACATTCACTATTTACTGCGTTCAGTCCTCTGGTATTTATTATCATTTATGGTATTGTGATTCCTGTCTCGGTCTTTTCTTTGGTTGTGAGCATTCATGGACATACAGTACATGTGTCCATCCTGGGGCCAATTTCATGGCGCTGCTTAGCACAAACATTTTTCAAGCATGATATTTCTCTCTTTATAGAGTTAAAAACCCAATTTCCATGTGTTGTGCATCACTTGCGATTGTTCTTTGGCTGTTGTTCGCTGACCATAAATATCAAATGGAAATTTTAAACTGTGGTTTGTTTTATTGGCCAAGACATTTTTGTGCTAATCAAATTTTTGTGCTTAGCAGCTCCATGAAATTGGCCCCTGTATGCCTTATGATTATAGACTATTTAAAACAATGACTTTTATTCCAGCAGCTCCTGTTTCAGCCTTGTACATGTACTTGTAGGCTCACTTCTTAAGCCCCTTTCAAAACAACAGACATCAAATTGAAGGGCTTAGCTATGTTTTTTACATCCTTTCAAAAATGATTAAAATATGAACTAGAAATTGATGTTTCTGACTGAGGTTCTTCGACTTGATGTCTTTTATTCCTATCCCAATCCACACTGTAACCAATCTGCCATTCCTCATGCATGTATCCTTCTCTGTGTGAGAAAGTGGAGATTGGATTGTATTCAAATGTAAACACAGATTAAATTGATGGATTGAAATTAAATCTGCAACACAATCTGTATTATAATTAGTTTTGGCACTAAATATAAATTGTGATGCTTCTTTGGGGTTTATAGTGTTGGTTGTGTGGTTTGATAGAATATTGTAAATGCTATTCTTATGCTATGCGTGATCCATTCCATGTATGCATTGTACATCAGGCTGTCAGACATACAGCTGGTTGTAGTCACCTTATCCATAGTGCTAGGAAGAGCCCTATCCTAGGATCAGAAACTGATCAATCGCACAGACATCTCTTGCTTGAAGTTGCCCTGCACGCTAAGCATTACTCAGTTACATCTATAGGGTTACCTGTAAGCTGAAAGCTACAAGTCCAGTAGTCTTGGTACATGTAGGTCAGCAGCAATCCTTGCTAGTCCCTAGGGCACTGGATCTGGTGTTTAATTCTACACCTTGCCCTGAATTATATGAAACACCAGCATGTCAGCATCTTGTGGGGACCATTCTTGAAAGGCTTTTCACATGATTGGTAAAGGTCAAAGAATATATCATTGTGGTCTGTCCGATCCAACGTGCAGACATCTGTGTTGATTCCAGGTGGATTTGTCCATTGGGTGAATGTGAACACAATGAAGATAGCTGTTCTGATTTTGATTTGACAGTATAATGTCTTGAACCTGTAATTGAAATTTTCAGGAGACTTAAAATTATGAAATTATAAAAAGTCTAGGCTGAAATTTATCAAGAGAGGATTCTATTATAAGAATCTTTATGCTGCATAGGTTTCCAGTGAATCTGCAAGCTTTGATTTTGTTTTGTCTTTCCAATATTATGTTAATGTTGTCCCATTGTAGGTTTGTATTGTGCCATATACAAAAATCAGAGCGAGTGTTATGATCAATGTTCAGTCTGCTACATGTAGGTAGAACTCTGCACAGTAACTACAGTAAGGCATGCACCAGTGTCATGTTCAACTAACAATACCACATACTGTACATGTAGGCCTATGGTGTGTAGACCTGTTATAAATGGCTACAGGTGTGAACTTGATTGTCCAAGGGCAAGTTAATCTCCATAAATCTCTTGAGGCATTTCATGGAGACACCAAGGCAATGGCCAGGGACATCAGAGTAATGATCAGGGGCAGCAAGGCAATGGCCAGGGACATCAGAGTAATGATCAGGGGCACCCAGGCAATTGCCTGAGGGATTAGAGTCCCTGCCCTTTGCGCTGTTAGTTTCTTACTTACTGCCAAATTGACTGTTCTCTGTGGGGTTTTCAAAAAATATGATCTTTGAACAAGTCCTTGTATTTCAAAATATTGGAATGAAAAAATGATATTAATAATAAAAATGGAGCTTATAAGTCACAATCACTAGAGATTTAATATATATCTGCATGTTTTTTGTTTGGTTTTTGACTGATAAAGTGCTTTTTGGCAAATGGAGTCTTATTTATGTAGAATTCAAATTGAGCTCATAAAGTCACAATTGCTAGAATTTTAGTACATCAGCATTTTTGACTTCTGACAGGAAGTGCTTTTTGACAAATGGAGACTTGTTTATCTGGAATTCCATTTGATTCCATTTGGCATCACCTCAAGGCCAAATCAATAGTAGAAAATATTTGTTGATATTATGAACATGGTCCAAAATATCAACAATCTCTCCAAAATCCCTCCAACAAAGTGACACTGGTATGCAATTTTCACTTCTCACTCTCCGACTGCTTCAGGAGCAGGAAAAAACAGCGTTATTGAAAAGAAGAAAAAACAAAACACCTCCAGACACCCTAGGCCTAGGCTCGCTAAAAGGTGTGAATTTCCCAGGGATATTTTCCCACTGATTTGGACTATGTGCATAGAGGGAGTCAACACGTGCCTTGGCTGTTGAAAGCAAGACCCATTCCTGGTCAGGTATTCCCCCCTGCTGTAGTTCATGTCACGCTAGCCCTACTTCATGCAGACCCTTCAATGCCCTTCAAGAAACTCTACACTTGATCTTTTTACTCAGAAAGCTCGGCAGTCATCCTGCCACTACCCACGGAGCCAATAATCTGTCCTCATCATGGCTGGTAAACCACCAATCCCTGCGGTTGGAAAGCTTCCTATATTTAGCTGCACTCTATATTTGGATTCTTCGATTCTTCTTAGACTTCGAGCTGGAATTATTTTTTTTAGGGGGGGGGGGAGGGTGCAAAGAGCTTTGACATCAAAGATGTTAATTCTTACTGAGAATTGTTATATTCCCAGGGCTTCTGTAATACAGCTACATCCCTGGTTATCTGCCTGAACGACTCTTGAAGCTGTTTTGAAATTAGGTTGACTTTAGCTGGGATCTGGTCATGTTTGCAGATTATGTGATGGGGAAGGACCCTGTGCACTTTCTGGTAACCTTTAGAGAGGCCATTTGAGTTGCTTGATACAACAGCATTGACTGTAATACTGTTGGCCATGGCCATTTCAGCATTGGCCATTACAACATTGGGAATTACAACAACTGACAGAGGGGAGACTGGAAAGGACGATCAATTGCTACCACTTGATGCACAATACAGGAACATCATAGCATCTTTCATCTCCATCTCATCCATCTAATTGACACATCTCTTTAATTATCTGGATTTACTTCCTTTCATTGTAACAGTTTACATTCAGTGATGATACTTTAAAGGAACTATCATACTTTGGTAGCACACCCAAACAGAAATCTTCACAGATTTGCCTATAAATTACAGGGTATAAAGATGGTGCTGGTAGAAACATACTTAATGTTTTCCGCCTGAAATGCTGTATTTATGCAGAAAAGAGTCCAACTAATGACCCAAAAACATTTTGATCTTTTAAAGATAAAAAATAACATTGAAAAGATTTTTAATATACTGAGGCCGTTTTTCACTGGTTTCTCAAAGAGTGGGCACCGTATGGGACTAAAAATTTCACAGGTGACTGTTACTGTATCTTCCTTGATATTTTTGCCCATGAATCTGTATTTCTTTGACAAAAACCAAAGTATGATACTACCTTTAAGGTTCATTTGTTGAATGCTACATTCCGTCCAGTACTTCCCACTCCTGTCTGTTTGATAGTCAGAAAACTACCGACACCAATTTAGCAGAATTTATTTGTTTTGTAATCACAGCTGGCCCAAATAATATGGACGGGAACCATGCTGGGTTTTAATATTAAGCAATATTCAAACCTAGGAAATATTTTATTGCCAACGAATAAAAAAGAAAAACAGAAAATTCTCCTAACCCTGAACCGTGCCGTTCGCAAATGATTGATTTCAGAAATTGCCGATTTCTATTGTATACATGTCAGGGTCTGTACTTTTGAATTTGGTGGAAAAATTTTTGTCAGGTGCAAGTTGGCAAGTTGTGTGCGTGCAAACTTGAATCTAATATTCAAGCTGATACAGAACCAATCCTTGTGCCTCCCCTCAGGGCTAAATATCAGCTCACCTATCATGTATATGACCTTGGAAGCAGAGATTTCTCCACCACAAACAAGACCCCCTGCCTGCTACAAAGACACCACAAACCTAGGATTTTTTACCTCTTTTCACCTGGGGACAATTTCATGGAGCTGCTAAGCACAAAAATTTGCTTAGCACAAAAAACGTCTTGCCCAATAAAACAAACCACCATTACAATTTTCATTTGATATTCATGGTCAGTGAACAGCAACCAAAGAACAATCACAAGTGATTATACACAACACATGGAACATGGAAATGTGGTTGTTAACCCTGTTTTTAGTAAGACAGAAATGTCATGCTTAGCGAATTTTTGTGCTAAGCAGCACCGTGAAATTGGCCTTCGGCGGTCAGACCCAAATGTCTGTCAGAAAGTTCTGACATATGGGAATGTGTGGAATTAACAGTGAGGAGTTGAGATGAAAGATAACAGAGTGGATTCTGAGGGGTGGTTTGGAGGGGGATAGTTTGGGGATGTTACAGTAGTTTTTAATCTGCATTGACATGGAAGGTTGCAATTGTTTGTAGTGGACAGGTATACATTGTATACATACTGATTGTTATATGTCACTCATGTGTCATATGTGATTGACTGACTGGCCGACCTCACCAAACTCCAGGATGTTCATATTATGTGATATGTGTGCACCTGCAAGCTGGTTTACAACTTCACACATTACATATCTGGGGCCAATTTCACGGCCCTGCTTAGCACACAAAATGTGCTAAGCATGACATTTCTGTCTTAACAAAAACAGGATTAACAACCAAATTTCCATGTGTTGTGTATCACTTGCGATTGTTCTTTGGCTGTTGTTCGCTGACCATCAATATCAGATGTGATTTTTAATGGTGGTTTCTTTTATTGAGCAATACATTTTGTGCTAAGCACTTTTTTTTAGCTTAACAGCTCCTTGAAAATGGCCCCTGGGGCCAATTTCACTAACACTTTGAGATCATCGCTAATGCCCAAATCCTTCGCTAAACGGAAAATTGATCGCTTTTGCATAGCAATTTTCCGTTTAGCGATGAATTTGGGCTTTAGCGTTAGTGATATCGGCCCCTGGTTATTATCACATGTATGGAGAAGGCTTTCCTGGCTCTAATGTCTACATGTAGGGGCCTACATATGCACAGTTGTAGATTTCATCTAATTCAAGGTTAGGGATCTCATAATAAAGGATAATGGCCGAGTTGTTCAAAGCAATTTGAAGTTTTTTTATTTGATTGCTGACTTGCCTGCATATTGATCTCTTTCTTGAGCCTGTCATAGTATCAACTAAACCATCAACCCAGATCTCAACGTTAATTTCGTTAAATTTTGCTTTTAGGTCATTTTTCTCCTCACTCTTTGCTTTGTCCCTTGTCCTAAATGCTATCCAATATTTCCTGACCAGTGTTTTCTTGTTATTTTCTGTCCTTGCCTGTGGGCCTGTCATTCCCTTAATGCATCTCTAACAAGTATCCCATTGACTGAAGGTTATCAAGTATCAGAATATTCCATACACCTCTCTCTATGTGACCTTCATCCTTTCAGTCCGACTGATAATATTTTTATCACCTAGTTTTTTTTCTCTTGACACCCAGTTTGATTTTTCTGCCCGTTTGACACTAGCATTTTCCCATCACTCAGGTAAATTTGATAAATGAGTGTGACTGCACAAGCAGTAAATGTAATAAAGCAATGCATGTTTGCTGTTTGCCTGTATTCAATATGAACGTTTGCTATGGAAATATACAGGATTGAATGAACACCAAACTAGAGGTGTTTGCATTGCTCATTTTCATAGTGCTTTATAGAGTGTTTTCCTGGGGGGAGAAGTTGAAGGTTGTCTTGTATTGCTGTATGCTGTTCACCTTGAACCCATCTTTCATATTTGCTCTCTATAAACACACTCTAAGATTGATATTTTCTCCCAGCTTTCATACATATATCTTTATGTTTGTGCATATTTAACCACTTATGACATGAAATGAATTGTTTTCAATTAAGATCAGGGGCCAATTTTATAGAGCTGCTGAAGCACCAAAATTTGCTTAAGCACCAAAAACCTTGGTAAATAAAATCAGTATGCCAGCCAAAACACCTTGTGAATGTTATGCTCGGTAAACAATGACCGAATACAAGACAAAAGCAGTAAACATAACATGAAAATTTGGTTGGTAATCCTGTTTGATCAAGGAAGACTTTTCATGCTTAAGCACATTTTTTTTGCTTAAGCAGCTCTATGAAATTGGCCCCATACAGGCTTCTATCCAAATTGAGTGGAAAATTAAAAAGCTTAGCCACAGCTTAGTGCTTTTCACTATTTGAAGAAAAAAACCGAAGATCTAGCTTTAATTAAGACAGAATGTTCCTTTAATAAATGAATCCCCTTAAGTATTTGACCTATGACCCAAGACTGCCGCTAGCTTATTTGTCCATTTTTTCAGGTGACATTTCACTCAACCATATATGTTCTGCTATGCATGATGCATGTACAGTAATACAATCAGCGCGACTCCATCGACTCTGCTAAATATTTGGTTAAGAACTGCAGGAAAATGCCACTGTCTAAACATTTATGGTTTCGTATGTGCAGACAAATAAACCCATGAGTAGCTCATTTTTCATCCCAGTTTCATCATGTAGTATTTCTCCTGTTTATTCCAATTTCTATGTCGATGACTGAGCATGCAGCCTCATCAATCAATGTTCCATGGTCGATACAAGTATTAATAAACTGCTGCAAACTGCTCATCTGTGCCAAAATGACCTGAAATATATCAAATAATATTCCATGGTAACAGATTAGGAGAATTGCATTGTTCAATTGTTCAATCAGTTTGAATTCAAAAATCATTTGGGGTAAAATGTTGGATATGATGAAGAATAATTCACATGTCTCCCATTGTTTCAACTGATTGGCTACATGTACCTGTTTGTTGCCTTCTTGTTGCCAAGGCCCTTTTCCAAACCTTGGCTCGGCTCGGATCAGGCTCCATTTCGTGAATCCATTCTGAAATAATGGGTATCAAAATAGAGGCTTTTGGCTGCGGTTCAGAAGTAGACTCTCTGGTTTGAAAAGGATAACAGAGTTTCAGCTTCAATGAAAAACCAACAACCTATTTTTTCAGCATATGGATGACAGAGATGAAGCTGGAGCCTGAGGTCGAGCCAAGGTTTGGAAAAGGGCCTGAATATATCTATGGGGAATATATTATTGTATGTATAAAGATTTATCATGTGAGATTTAACATCATGGAGTCAGTTGTATTCAAGAGTTACTGCTTGCAATCAATCATGAATCTATCTGTGTATAATGAATAGCCATGAAGAGCCTGTAGAATGGATAGGATGCCCTGTCTGGGATCAGTAACTTGAAGCAAGGTGTATTTTATTAAATACACTGTACAGGTGCATTTTGCAGACCATGAATTAGGCGGATTGCAGTGCATTCTCTATCATATGAATCAAGTGTGTCTTATTGCTATGCAACATGAGACTGTTAAATGGAAGAGTCTTTAGTTCTGAATAGAGTTAGTGATTTGACTTTGCCCTGTGGTCTCCCTACTCACGCATCGGGCTGGTCAGCCACACCCGAAGCTGTGTCCGAACCAGACCGACATCCCAGAATGTTAACCATAGTCTTTCCAGACTGAAGGACGCTACACGAATGTGCATCAAGTTTTGTCATATCAATATCAGGGTAAACTCACATTATGCTTCCAATATCTTCTTCCAGCTACTGCATGTCTGTGTATTATGCACATATCACTGCAGCTATATGTGTCATTCCATCTGAATTGGGATATGCTATGAAATGCATATGTACATGTACAAGCAGTACAGTAAACCGATGGCATAATGTGTGGTACCCTTAAATTGACATGACATTTGTGCTGAGATTGATTTGAAGAACAGGGATGTGATTTTTTCAGGAAAAATCATGATTTAAGGTTTTTTGGCCTCACTTTGTCTGTACAAAAGTATATGAAATGTATGATTTTCAGCTTTATGGGCTATGTTTTCAGGGGGTTTTATGCGGTGTGATTCATGTGTGAATGTACACACAGAACATGTACATTAATCACAGCCATTGTTAAGCTGGTTATTGACTCATGATGAACATTGTACTATTATGTGCATAATGTACTATGTATTATTGTGTACCGTAGCAATGGAAGCTCAGAGTCAGACTGAAGCAAGTGCATGTAGCTGGTGTATGTAGCAGGTGCGGGTTATAGACTAGTACCTGACTATTTTTCACTCAGTCTGTAGTTGGCTGTCAGGTTTGACAGGGTAGACCCACTGACCTTGTAGGTTTGTATACCTAAGGTCATCCCATACTGATTGTCTGATGTTATTCAAGTATTGTTCCCTTAGTTCATCTCATTTGTCTCCTGAGACTAGAATTCATGGCACCTGACTATTGTTTGTTGGCCCTGGTTTTTCAAAACTCCCTGTTCCTTAGCACAACAAGCTATTGAGTTGTCTTGACAGCTCTTATACATGTACCAATGTAGTTTGCATGTGTAGGGAGCAAGCAAACTCCCAATGCATGTATTTCTATTTGTACCTTGCTAACTTGTGTACCCTAAGGAACCCTGTGTATGTCACCCTGATGTCACCCTGTTTGATGAGGGAACAACACAGGTTCACTTGATGGACAGGGTTTGGAGCTCTTTTTTTTAAGGGAAAGACAGAGCTAGGTTTGGTGGACTGACTTGGTGCGAGTTTATCAAGGTTGGACTTTTTCAGGAAACCTTTGGGTGAACTCAGTCAAGTGGGACTTGGTTGAGATTGATGAAGTGTAAAAGTGTTTCAGCTCGGACAGGCCTGGATAGTTCAGTTGATACAGAGCCAATATGACTATTATTCCAAAGGTCGCTGGTTCGAATCTTCAGTCAAAGATCCTTTCAATGACTTCTGTTATTCAGTGGCAGGATTGTGTATTTTAACCTGAAGTTCATTAAAATGCTTGGAGTTAGGAGGGCCTGACGTGTTTCGATCCTTAGCAGGATCTTTAGCAGAGGCTTAATATAAAGATCAGCCTTCGATAAAGATCCTGCTAGGATCGAAACGCGTCAGGCCCTCCTAACTCCAAGCATTTTATAAATTTCAGGTCACCTTTTCAGCTTATGAGCAGTTTGCAACAGTTTATTACTTGTACTGAAGTGCATTAGTTAGAAATACAATCCTAAACATCAGTCTGCCATTGTTACCATTTCTACATCATCTACACGTATGCGTACACGCACAACCCCTAGACTTAGCATTGATTGCTTTGACCCTCGTGTCCTTTTATATAATCACTGCACTCGTAGGTAGTTAAATGAAAACTGGCATGTCCTAGTGGCCTCAGTAATGACTAGAGGCTTGATAAATTACCGAGTCATTTCAAATGGCAGCTTTTATCTTTATAGATCGATATAATGTATTTACAAAGCTAATGTCCTTAATTAAAGGGCCTATCTTGTCATGAATTACGTACATGTATCATTAGACACATCCGTGATTTTTAGACAAACGTGTGATTTAATCATACATGTCATATGGAGTAGGTTTCATTACTCAGGCAATAATCACAGTTTGCATGCTGAAAATGTCATCACCATAGTAATGACTTGAAATTATAATATGAACTGTGAGGCATCCAATCATCATTTGAAATTCTGCTGAGAATTTCTGCAAAGCAATTTTTTGGGGGGACAATTTTAGAATCAGACAAGCAATCGCGCAATCGATGCTGCTAATGACCAATTACTGTCTCAAAAATATTTGAAATATTTCTTTATAAATGCGTGGAATAAAGCTGTGAATGGTTTGTATATAAAATGCGGGTCTTTTCATGGTTTTTGTGGCTTCCCTGGTCTTTGAGCCTTAAGGCTACCCTTAATCTCCTCAATCAAAACCCGTCACTTCTTCATTTACCAATTTACCATTGGTCTGCAATCATATCTTCTCAAATTTCGATCACAATTGATTCTAAGGCTTTGTGGTCATAATTCTTACATTCATTCCAGGGTAGGGTGTTTTATATCTTGCTGTTGACCCATTGTATCATTTCATGCTTCTTGGTTATATCAGTCTGTCCTGCTGTCCAAAGGAAATTAAGTAGTGTCGGGCCTTTTTAAATTTTTTCGAACAAAATGATGAGTCACCTTGAGTGGTAATTTTACTTTGTTGTCCAGGTTAAAGGATGATGGGTGCCAGTTTGGGTCAATTTACCATTTGATTGCATATTTTAAATATGAAAAAATAATTTCATTGTGTACATGTGTAGTCGGCGAGCCTTGGTGAAACTGAATGGCATAATGGACTAAATTGAGCAAGTAACAACCAATGGTTCTCAGTTTATAGACATTTTATCAGAATTGCAGGGGCGAGCAGTAGCTACTTTTTCATATTAAAAGCTCTGTGAATCCCCAAAACGTTTTGGAAGTAGGGGCCTAAATTCTTTTTATCAGTTTGAGGCATTTTCAAGTAATTATGTGAATGTGTAGGCCCCCTACACTCATTGGAAGATCATACTAATGGACATTGATTTACAATCATGAAATCCTGATCCAACATACTGTAACATTACATGCTCACATGTGATATAACATTGCCAAGCATTCATGGCTACATTCACTCTTGGGCCGAAGTGTGTAACACATTGCAAACATATATTGTTCCCATTAGATTCTTTAGTGTAAACATTTCAGGCAAGAGCCAGTCCAAGTCTGCATGTATTTATTATTACATTGTTGCATTGATAATGTGCATGGAAATGAAGTTTGTCAGGTACATGTAGCTTTAGAGAGGTTGAACTTTGAATGTTCTTACTGTTCTGGGTGTTATTACTGGGTGTTAAAGGTACATGTATGTTTTTTTGTCTGTTTATCCATGTACATGTGTAGCATCAGCAGACTTGTACCACTCTATTATGGGTCATTCCACCAGGTTGGGGCAGGATTTGTAGGGTGTCCATGTAGCATTAGCAGACATGTCATACAAGTGAACATGCATTTAGGTACTGTATAATGGATTATGTGAAATGTGCATAAATATTACATGCATACGTTCAGCACCAATGCATTGCTTTACTTATAGCCCAGGGGTCAGGTCTGAGACCCGGAATCCAGCTTATGGCTAATCCACAGTAAATCCAGCAGTGAATAGGGGCACCAGGACCTCAATTAGTTCCTCCAGTAATCTCATCATCTCAGGGATACATAGGCTGTGTGTAATCACATGTACCACACTGATGTCATATCGATTATTTCAAGCTTTAAGGTCAACAGAAATAAAGCCAGTTATTTGTTGATATTTGTTCAACTTACAATGCATAAAATTAAACAGGACTAACATACCTTGAATCAATCCTACCCATTTCTGTGTGTACTAGTGAGCTGGCCATCCTTATCAAATCAGAGCAACAGTGACTGTACCTACATGATGTTAGTGGTTAGCATTAAAAGGATGGATAGACTAGAGTAAATTGTCCCCTAACACTAAATATGTAGATGAATCTATGCTAGAGGCTAGTTATCTCATTATCTGTATTCAACATTTATTGATCGGGTTCTCATCTTACTTTCATAAAATCTCAAAACAGTATACCGGTAATATTAATATTTGATTGATATTTTTGAAGCTGACACTCAGCATTGTTTACCTGGATTTCATTGTGGTAGGTATGATATTGGAATGTCTACCACACCTGGTGAATACATAGCCTTGTCAACCACACAGCTTGTGACCACTACCTACATCTTACATGTGAATTTAGCCTCAGGTCCAGAGATAGAATGTATGGACCTCAGGCTATTTTCCAACAGTCTATTCTGGTAGTGTGTAGTATGACCCATGCCATGGAATGATAGAATAAAGCACAAGAGTGTTGAGAATCCTTGCTTCTCAAGTTAATGTACTTCCGTACTTCACAGTTATTCTTCTACAAAATAAAGCTAAATTGTAACTTGAGGCAGTGTTTTTTTTGTCTCCTTGTTTGGCTGTGCGATTTGAGAAGTGATGATTTATTCATTGTAGTCCTGAATGATTGAAATTACATAACAACTGATCCTGGGATTTCTCCAAATCTCAGCTTAGGATCGGGCTGCTCCGCTGCTGTTCTTTTAAAGTTCAGAGATGAAGCCAGAACTTGAGCCATGGTTTAAAAGTATAATACATGATTGGTAAAGGTCACAGAACAGCACTCACACTTTGTCTAATCCAACATGTACATAAAATAACACACCTGTGAAAATGTGAGCTCAATCTGACATCTGAGTCAATTTAAAAAAAAAAAAACACAAAGAATGGTTTTGATCTTACCCTGAGATCAAAACTGTTTCTGGTCTTTGTTTGACTAATTTCTGGATAAATACACCATTTCAGGCGGAAATATTTGAATGGTATGTTTCTACCAGCACCATATTTTTTACCAATCGTGTATTATGCCTTTCAGTACTTGAAGGTATGAAGACATAATTTATCCTAGTCACCTTATGTATCACTCATTACGTACATCAGGCTGTAGACCTATTCCCAGTGGATGACGGTCCATACCTGGATGTAGTATTAGTATCATAAGGGATGGATATTCCTAAACCTCAGGATGACTTATTGACCCTATCACCTGGGCATATCTGTAGACAGAGCTGGAATGTCTGTCAGTGGTGGTAACATGTAGGCCTACTCATGAAAATGATGAGTTTTCACTGGCATAACAACACGAAAGCCACACAGGTTTTTTAATTATAAATGAAGGATTATAATCATATCATATTTGTTGCTAGACGATATAATTTTGGTTCAAAATGGCCAAACAGGACTCGAAATAGTACTAGCCTGGCGTACAATGTCTAGCAAAAACCACTCTGGGCTAGCTAGACTCACTTCCTTGGTTGCCCGTTGGGCTAGTACAAAAATATAAACCTACATGTTTAGGTATGGATCAACATATGTATGGGCCAGTAAAAATCTAAACGGGCTAGTAAAATGTTCTAAAATCTTAAGTAAGCTGGACCGGTGGGCTAGCCAGAAAAAAAGTTAGTTCAAGGCCTGATAAATATCCAATCCTTTATTGTATTATGATTAGTGTCTGTACCTTTGTAATTGTGGCATATATTTACTTTCATTTGATGCTACATTTATTTTATCATTCATGGATTAAGTGCAAACTTGTCGGCTGCAGACATTTAATAATCACCTCAGTGAAAGAAATGATTTGATCGTGACTGAATGCAGTAAGATTGAATTTCCTCTCTAAATGTAAACATCCATGTACGATCCTAGCTCTGTCATAAGCTCATTGCCTCTGCTTATAATAAGTCAAATCCTCAGGAGTCATTTCAAGTTTCAATAAAGGACAAAAAAACATATCTGACAGTGAAAGATCAAAAGTTTATTTGTTCAAATGAAGATAAAATGCATTTTTGAAATGGATGCCTGAAGAGCTGTACATGAAACACCTGTGATGTGAGATTAAGAGAATAGGAAAGGATTCTGAGCTTAGAATTGCACGTTTCCAATTATAAGGTCAGGTGGTTTGATGTTAACCGACTGGCAAGTGGGTACAATGACCTTATTGATCATGTTCAATGTCTGGTCTACAGGTCTTGGTGGTTATACTGGGACATTGGGCACATCTGGTAGGCTATGTCAATGTGCCTTTGTACAGTTACATTTCATCCAGACAACATTATTACCAGTCACAATTCCATGTGATGTTTATAGGTGTTGACTGCTGGCACATGGTTTAGTTTACACTGTGCTTGTACAAGCATATTTCCTGCTGAAATTAACTTCCAAGGCAAAGAAAATAAGATACATATGTGTACATTGTATACCAGCCTGCAGGGATAGGCGATCATTTGTGTGCAAGTTCAATACGACACTGAGATTCAGCATGAAATAATAATAGTAATACTTGAGATTCATTGATATCAATGTTTGTGATTTGCAGATTCATTACCTAATCATTTCTTAAACAATTTCTGTTCTCTTTCTTGTTGTGCTGGAAGGAACAATAATGTTCCTTCAACCTCGGGAGGTGAGGAGGGGGGGGGGGATTCATTTGGGAACCAGTCACAAACTATATATGCAGCATATGAAACTTTGTCCGGTAACCCATGTTTGCTGAGCCTGTATAGAACACTATACATGCATGAATCTGACTCAAGCCATAATAGACCTATGCATACAGGCAGCAGGGACACGTAATGCATATGAATTCTTAATCAAAAAGTTGCAATTGATACAGCTGTCATCGAGTCTAAATTAGTCATCTTTGTTTGCATTTAGAATCAGATATTTGGCTCATCAATGTTGACAGATATCTAAATTTAGGAACAATCTACAATGTCAATTTGGGTCAGTGTTCTACATCTAAGTAACATTATCTCTAAGTACACATACTCTATATGTGTCATGATTAAACATCCTGCTTATGTGCTATGTTTATATTACAGTGTATTGTATCTTATATTTAGAGCTGCAATTCCCCAAATGTTATTGTATTATAATTGCAGTAGACCTTTAAGGTACTGTTGAGTTTCCTCCTACCCTTAACTAAGCTCCTCATCTTTTTCATGGAGCTGCTAAGCTAAAAAAATTGCTTAGCACAAAAATGTCTTGCCCAATAAAACAAACCAGTGAAACCACCATTAAAAATTTCATTTGATATTCATGGTCTGTGAACAACAGCCAAAGAATAATCACAGGTGATACACAACACATGGAAATTAGGTTGTTAATCCTGTTTTAACTTAAGACAGAAATTTCATGGTTAGCAAATTTGTGTGCTAAGCAGGGCTGGCTATGAAATTGTCCCCAGGTGACTTGTTTTTAATCAGCAACTTTACACCATTAGAATAATGAGAATGTGGAAATGCCCAGAATTAACAGACATAAATTACCTTTAAAGACATTGAAATCACCTGACCAAAGTGGAAAGAAATTGATAGAATTATAGATTATTTCCTCTGAACACCATCTGTGACTATTACTGCTTCCTATCTGCCTTCCATTCCCTGTCAGTTTACAAAGAAACTAGGACTTGAGTGTGTTCAGTCCCAGGAGAATGAATACAGCCAAGAGGATTGATAGTAGCATGTCTATGATTTGGCAGGAGTAGACTCTTGCAGGTCTAGTAACTTCACAGACTTGCTAGAAAGTGCTGACTGGTCATGGATGTCAATAAAGACCTAAGACTGCAGGAAGGTATGCTACAGATGGATTTCCTGATAGGAGAGGTATGAGGAAACTCGTTGGTTTGAGGGTTCCGCTGCTGGTTGTCTGCATACTTACATGACCCCAATGTCCTAATGACCCACTAAAATCAAAGACTCTCCTCCTTGAAAGAACTCCAGACTATACTGCTATCCCTTCTCCACATAACTCACATTCCGAGTATTATACCATTTATTTGATTTACAGCTAAATCCTAGAACCAGTAATGGGATAAATGGCTGGGGGTATAGTGATTTACCATCATACCCTACCCGGACTCTCCATTTTGTTTTTAATCTGTAAAGCTAACATCATCTTGTTCAATTGGGGAACCTTCCTTGTGGATTTGTTACAGGTAAACAACCTGAGTAGAATAACAAGAGATACATGTCGGCATTTGAATGTGCATTGCAGGTATTGAATTGGAAGAGAGTTGTAGACTTTTCTAGATCCTAAAGCTTTTAATTGGTTGTTAACTTTCAGGTTGCATGTCAAATTCTATGTGTATTTGTCTAAAGTACTGGCATGAGCAAACTTGGGATTAATGGCAGTTGTTTCTCCCTTGGGTTGAAAGAGTAACCCTGGTATGTCTGCATAACCTTCTGTAGTGTTCGGGATTTCTTTGTTTCCAGATCCAAAGAGTCGGTGAACACTTTCAGCTCAGATTCCTATGAGGGTCAGGGGATGGTTTTATTTAGTGTGTTTGCAAGAAAAAATTAAACAAAAACAACAAACAAATGTCTCGCTTGGGGGAAAAGATTTTCTGGCCTTAATTGTCATGCTTGATAATGATATTCCTTTTCCCTTTCCACTGCTCTGTGTTTGCTGTGTCTGGTCCAAAGTTTCCTCGGAGATATTTCTAAAAATGACTCTGAATCTCGGATCCCAGTCACCTGACATTCTTTCTCCGTCCTGTCATCAACAATCACTCCAATGGGTGTATACCATCTCACAGAATGAAAAGACACCCCTAGCTTGTTTACCTCCGCATAACGACTCCCTCTTGTCAAGGGGCACAACAAGTTTTAAAGAAGACATTCCCTTGTAAAAGATGGGTGCGAAACATAACAACAACAACCGCACTTAGCAGTGGCACCACCCACATACTAGTAGATGTAGGCTCCCTTGTTGATGGACATTGTATACCACGGACAGTGCTAATGTAAGAGCAGCACTTTGTGAGGACAAAAGCCAACTAATTCAGTCGCCACCCTATGGGGACCTGGACTCCGATGTCTTTGTTTGTTATCTTCTTATGACATCTCAGTATCTTTGAAGTTAAAGTGTAATTTATGCAGTAATGTCCTTTATTGAGAAATAAACTTCTAAGAAATGTTAGATGTAGGCATATAACTGTCATTAGTCACTTGTATTGAGGGCAACTTCTCTAGAGATGAAGAATGAAATTGCCCTTAAGCTAATGATGAGCGTAGGATTGATGAAAAAACACTCTTCTTCTCCTTAAATGTGATTTAGTCGGACACTCTTGCTATAAACACCAACTTGTTTCCAAGACTTGCCTTTGGGCCTTGTTGTATTTAAAGGCTCAACTGCAATATAAGTGACCTGTAAACAACACATTTGAAAGATTTCCTTCATGAATTATCCATTTTACTGGCCTCCTTTATGTCTGCAGTTGTCAAAATCCATTAGGAATTTGTGTACATCACCTCTGTCAACATGTCAGGGCTATTTTTGAGAGGGGATTAGGTTGGGGGGTACTTTAACTAAATACAGAGATGTTTGGACAGAAAGTGCATGATAAAGCTGACCAAACTCCAAGCAAGCTAGCCATGTACAATGAGGATTGGATGGTAATTCAATAAGCCTGTGCTGAGGTACACTTTGCTGGGTAAATTTTGTCCCGATTCAAGGCTTTTACTAATATTATTTACTGTCAGACTTAACAAACAACCACACCATGGGCTATCATACATCAACATGGGCTGCAGGAACCTGATTGTATTTCCTATGTCCAAGAGTCCAAGAGTGTTCCTAGCTCTATGGTGCAAGTACAGTTTGTTCCTTAAGGCAGATAAGTGACTCTGAGAAATATGTCATGTCTACATTTGAAATAGGTCAGAGAGGGAGAAAGATGCTGAGCGGAAAACAAACAAACAAACAAACACCCAACAAACAAACAAACAGACAAACCAAAATTGATAGCAATTCCTAGTGATGCTCCCTCTAACGTACCGTATACCCTGACACTCACTAACATGTAGAATGTATGTTACCACATAGTTTCGACCTCAGTGTACATTACATGTAAGTATATCGGCAGCCAGATAGAAGGCCTCTAGAGATGTTTGTGATAAACATCACATACGTAATGAATTTGTGATGTATGATTCTAAGAATATATCATTAATGTGACATTCTAAACGCAATGTTATCTCCGTCTGTAATAGACTTCTCTAGACGTACAGGGATTGAGTGTGGGTGTACATGTATATATGACTAGTCTGATGAAGCATTAACTCAGCCCAATGGGGAGCCAGACACTACCAGCCTAAAGGAATACTTCACTTTTATCATTGGACGTTCTCTTCAAATGACATCAAGTAGCAGGCATTTATCCATTTCCTCATCTTAATGTACATCAGTCTCGGGAGACAGTTTTTCATATTTTCATCAATTGAAGCTGGTGGCCGGGCGGGTAGGGAGAACCCTCTTAGAAAACACCTTTCAGATCAATAAGAAATATGTCTTTTTCCTGGAATGCACAGATTTTGTTTTTATAAAATGCAGTTTTCACAGCTTTGAGGCAAACGTCTAAATAACAGCCTTGGGGCCGGAAGGTTGTCTCTAAAATTCAAAAAGAAATGTAACGTTGCAATACGTACGCTTCTGCCCAACGACCTTTTGTTGCAATTCAATCAGGTGCACTGTAGGCCTACAGTACATGCTTATATCAAAAGTAGTTTGTAAAAAGTGTACAGTTATCTGTTAGTTGTCCCAATTCCTGGGATTTTGATTAAAAGGACAGCGACCCAATTACAGTATTTAAGTCAAAACAACCTGCAAATTCCACTTGTATTCATGAAAATAATTTCCAAAAAGAGAAGTGGGTCCGATTTAGGGACAGGTCTGTATAAATTCCCCTATTCCAAGTTCATGTCCTGCACATCATGAGAGAGATATTGCAATTTCAGCACTGTCAAAAGATCAAAGTCCAGACTTGATTCTGCTAAACTTGTTAAATCAAACTGTCAAATTGTGTTTGTATAAACTTTTCATGCTGTCAAAGTCATTCATTTTTCCGTCATCATAATATGTGTTGGAATTAATGACAGACTGTGAAAGTAATAAATGTTGCTGCTGTTATCGCTGCTGCTGTTGCTGCCGCTGCTGCTGCTGCTGCTGCTTATGTTACAGTCTCCAATTGTGACCATCATCCTAGACGTTGATGTCAATGAACTA
Source organism: Astropecten irregularis (assembly GCA_963971285.1). Taxonomy (NCBI): domain Eukaryota; kingdom Metazoa; phylum Echinodermata; class Asteroidea; order Paxillosida; family Astropectinidae; genus Astropecten; species Astropecten irregularis. The sequence goes on from OZ020256.1 coordinate 317,963, forward strand.
CCAATGTGGTTTTCCTACCAGTAACTGCCTTTTTAATACACTGTATTGTCATGCAGAGTATTGGTCTATTTCTGGAAACTGTATGGATGCTTAGTTTCCTGGTTAGGTAGTGTTGTTTATGGATTACGTCCATTGAGGATAGAATCTGAAGGTTACAGTGGTTAGTAGTACTGCAACGTCTATAGTCTTGGTTACTTTTATTATTCTCTTTCCATGAATCTCTAGTATTATAACCAGGTAGTAACAGAACATCATTGGGATTCTTACTGTAAATATACTTGAATACCTTTTAGGCTGAATTGTGTTTCAATGGCTTTTTAACAATAATAACCATGAAGGATACCTGTTAATTCAATTGTGCAGTTTTTATTGAACTACAATCTCTGATTGTTTCTTGAATATGATGATATCAGAGAGTTAACAGAAATGAATTGCAATTGAAATATGCATTGTGTGTGTTTCTTTGAAAGGTGGAAATTAAAAATAAATTTGAAAAAAAAAATAGAAAAAATTCCGAAACGTTTTACAAAATGATGAGACCCAGTTGACCTTAGGTCCAGTGGTCATGCTTATAATATAAAAGTCTCCCTTTCTGAGAATTTATGTGAAATAAAGAATTGGGAGCCAACAAACAGACCACCTTGATAATGCAGTGTACGTATATCATGTATGTAGACTATGAGCATTGTACTGTATTAGCCTGCAATATAAAGTGTGCATGAGGATACATACATGGAGTAATCATAACTGACAGTTCAATCCTAGATTCACAAGTAGTTTGTGAATGGCTCTGGGTCTGGGCTTCAATTTGACCACATCCCCCTTGACAAGCAGCCAAGAATGATTCATAAAGGTACACTCCAGAATCCGGACTAGAACAGACTTAATCAACTTGTTATACATCAGCAGTTATTGTGGATTTGTAGTGTGTAATCCACAAATATGTATAATATATAATACAAGTAATGCATATCATAAATACATGTACACCAAACCAATGTAATGAATCAATCATTTTTTAATGAACTTTTTAATTAATTCTTTTACAGTGCTACATATTAACCAAGGATACTATCAGAACATTTGTTTGGATGTAGGCCCTACTACTTGACCATGTGCCTCAGGTCCATGTACAGTATATTAACTGTGAGATTTTCAGTCTAATTTACCTGAGGTCGATCTCACCAAACTCATCCTAACTTACTATCAATCGTAGGACTTATGATGCATTGAAGCACCATGCAGAAGTCAAACGGGTACGATGAGTTATCCTTCGTATCTCAAGTTAAGATCAATCGTAGGGCTTCGTGAAATCAACCCCTGTATCCATAAATTGCTTCAAAGACTTGTACAGTATTCATTGCCTTACACCTGTTCTAGCAACACATGTACGCGGTATCTTCATTTTTCATTATTTATTACAGGAGTTTTATGATTATCAGTCATATATGAAGGAAATGTACATTTAACCTCTGAGTCTGTTCCGAGACTTTGTTTTTCCTCAGGAAATGAGCGAGAAACAAGAAAAGCCTCAGGGTAAATCATTCTTGACATTCTGTCAAACTCACTTCCTCCCTTGGGCCAGTAGAATTTGGACACAGTAACAGCCAAATAAAAGTTCATAGGTAGTAGCATTTCCTCTTTTACAAACTTAGCCAGTCTCTCTACAAGGTTCCTTAACCTCCCAGTACACTGGCTGCAACATTTGTAAGGAGTCGTAGTCTATTTTATTTCCAGACATGGCCGGGGAACTCTAGTTGTAACTGGTTGTGTTAGGAGGACTTCTTGAGCCCCTTGCCAAGTTTTCCTTATGATCAGCGAGACCTTCGTCTCTGGGAAATCTTGGAAAAGCTCTTTTGTGACAATCGTGGATCATTCATTCTGATTATGAGCCATTGTGAACGGGTTCAGTCCACTAGCTTGGCATCTTAACATGCCCTAATCCTGCTACTGTTGCAGCTCTGCTGATGCATGTAAGATAATATAAACCAACATCTGAGGGTCACAACTTCAACAGATTCACACAGGAAATATCCCAGCAAGCTCCAAAAAAAGAAGAAAAGCCTAGGAGTCATTGAGGGACGGAGAGCTAGAAGGATGGTTATGACATTATCAGCTTGTTTCATTTGTTGTCCACAGGATATCAAGCTACACATCATGCAGACATTACTGGAGACTGAGCAGAGCTATGTGTACTCCCTGGAAACGCTTGTCAAGGTAAAGCCATGGGCTATTTCTCCTTCCTCTTTCTTGTTTGTGTCTGTTGAGCACGGCTGGCTGAGAGGTGAATATAACAGGTATATAACGCCCACTCATCCAGTATTCAATGGGTGACCACTGCTTGTTGTTGTCTTCACAATATTTGGATTGGTGAGGGGGTGTAGAGCGTGTGGGATGGGATGGGATGGGAATCATGGGATGGCGTATATCAAACTGTAATGTGCAAAAAGCCTCTCAAAATTAGAAAGTGAGAAATGGGGGATATGAATGCAAACAGTCCCCATTGACCTCTGAGAATTTCAGCTGCAGAGAAAGACAAACACCATCACTGCTATTCAGCTTTACCCTTATGATATGCCAGTCACGAATCTCACGATGACCACTCATATCAAGTACACATGCTGTATATTCCCAATGCTTCTCTTCAAATTGGAAATTGTAAAGCTGGCATTTCACAATGGGTTCAAAGTTGGCAAGTGGTCACTGGCCTGTCCATTGGTTTGTCCAAATGGAATCCAGACTTATTCCTGGGTAGGCCTATACATGTAGCAGTTCATTGAATATGTACAGGCTATTGAAAGGTTTCCGGCTCAGCCTAGCTCATTACACTAATATCGCAGTGTTTGCAGTTTGTTTACTCATTAACATCGCTATCATATGCTATATCATCAACTCAGTACTATAAAATTTAAAACCTTGTTTCAGAAAAGATTAAAAAGGTCCCTATTCCACAGCATCCTCATTTGCATAAATTTATGTACAATTGTGCAAAAAGGTTGTTTCACTACACCAGAGGTTTTGTATTCAAAGCAATCTGATGTTTCTGGAATTTATTGCAAGGCAGAGGTGGAAGAAAAAAATTAAAAATGAAATCCTACTTGTGGCGCTTTCCCTACAATATCTTGTACATTCCAGCTATTTTCATTGTTTAGACACGAGTTTAGAAAAAAAGATGGATTAGTGTAATTAAATGGCTACAGAGAATTTCTGGAAAAGCTACCTTTCTTCCTGGTAGCTAACAAATTGTATGAACTGGAGACAGAGTAACCAGACAAATAGATAACAGCTTCACTGCTGGAGCCTGAACGAGTGTTTGCTTAACCACAGATGAACCAACCTACATAATAATAATATACAATGTCTACTATCCCATAGCTCATGTAGGGCATCGCACCAGTAAACCTACCAGTACTACCGAGATTAATTCAATACTGTTTGAAGTTCAATACAAGTAATTAACTGCTGGAAACTGTTCATCAGCCAAAATGACCTGAAATATAATCAAATGCTTGGAGTTAGGAGGGCCGGACGCATATCGATCTAGGCAGGATCTTTCTCAAAGGCTAAATGACAAGGGGACATTAAGAACATGCAAGTAAAAGAAACACACATGAATGGATGAGAGGATATTTGAAGTTCATGTAGTGGAAGTCTCATAGCCACAAATAGACATTATGGATGGACGTTAGGTCTCATAACTACATGCATATCATCATCGGCCCAGTTTGTAGAGCTTACTCCACTGGATGTTGTCTTCATGATAAATTTTGGAGGGTTCCAGCTCACATACATGTTACGATCATGTGTTGCTTTTCACACTAATGTCATTTGGTAGCAGTCGTTAGGTGATATTTGTAATGGGTCTAAGGCTGTAATTTTTAAGGCATCATGTTTTTTAGCTGTCTGGCTTGTAAACACAATGTCTGTCATCTCAGATTACTATAAGATGTTGATGTGTACATGTACATGTGTATGTATCATTGTATGTATCAACATGATATCAGATTGGGCTGATATGCAAGAAACCTGAATGTTTTGTTCTCTTCACAAATCTGACTTGCTGACATTGGAAAGTTTTCCAATAAATTGTTGGTTTTTCATTGTTTTTCAGCTTTTTTAGCCAATTTCACAAGTTTTTGTTTTCGATAGCTAATCAGTATTTTTGATCTGTTTACAGTAATTGTACCATAATGATTACACTTTTGTAAGATTTTGCAACCATGAGAGAATTTCTCAATGGTTGAGAGTTTTTTAGCGTCGTGTGAAAAGGACTTAAAATTGCTTCCATGGATCTGTGTATTATCAGGATCCAGTGTGAACACACCATGGGTCAGATTGGATCCATGTACTATCCATTGTGAACACACCATGGGTCAGATTGGATCCATGTACTATCAGGATCCAGTGTGAACACACCATGGATCAGATTGACTGATCATGCCAGAGATGGATTACTTCCAATATCTGGAATGTGTGCTACACACTGTAAGACCAAGACACTCTCCATTTGGCGTCAGGAATAATGTCAAGAATTGCCATCTCTTGTAAACCCAAGGAATGGAATCTATAAGGAGGAGATGGGAAGGAGACACATCTTACAATTCATTAGTTTTGACGAGGGCTTTTGATTATTTCTTAGGCAACAGGAGTTCTACCTCAAGTGATAGATTCAAACGGGCTCAGTAATTGGCCGGTAATTACAGAATTCCACCTTTTTTTTATGACACAAATTTGTCTAAAATGGCGTCATGTTGCCACGATGTTTCTGAAGTGGTCTCACATTTGCTATTTGCATAGCATGTGATATTTGCATACCACCGGGGCTCCAATGCTTCTGGGATTACTACGGAAATTGAGTAATTAGCATAATGACTCTGCAAAATCTACTACAGTGTAATTGACCTTCCTACAAGACACAGAAGGAATTTATTCTGATCTTTATTTCCAATTTCTGCAAAGTCTCTTCAGTTACTGCTCATTTTATCTCCAGATTGAGGATCTAGGGTTATTGGATTCCAGAACACACCCCTACCATACAGTACATCCACATTGGTGAAGCCCACTTCATGATATTAAAACATGTCTTAAATACAAAGAGAGCCGATTGATACAAGGTGTAGAAGTGTACATTTTGACACGTGTCAAAGGTAATGTAGCATGAAAAAACCTTATGGTGGTAGCTCCGTCAGCATATTATGTACAGCAATTCAAAGTGTATTGAGAGTCATGTTGAATAAATTCCGTTCAAACCATGAGATACAAGTACTAAACTGCTGCAAACTGCTCATCAACCAAAATAATGCCCTGGAGTTTTTGAAAATGCTTGGAGTTGGGAGGGCCTGATGCATTTCGATCCTAGCAGGATCTTTATCGAAGGCTAAATGACAAGAGGACAAGAACATGCAAGTAAAGATACACATAAATGGATGATTTGTCTGTCTACCTTTGGTCTTCCCTACCCCTGACCCCTCTTTGTCTGACCACATTTACCCACCCCACCCTCCCTAAACCTACCCCTTTTGTCTTGATCCTCTCATCCATTTATATGTATCTTTACTTGCATGTTCTTGTCCTCTTGTTATTTAGCCTTCGAGAAAGATCCTGCTTGGATCGAAACGCGTCAGTCCCTCCCAACTCCAAGCAAACCATTAGGACTCTAGCTTTCTGTTCCATCTCCGTATGCAAACTGACACTGCGTCATATTTCTTGTAACCCAGCACAAAGTAATAAATTGGATGCACCAAGCAGCATCCTTTCAGCACTCAGCAATATTGTATGCATACATGTACACACTGTCATCTATTGCCATGGGAATACGGCTAGGTATTTCGCACACTGTCCATATTTGGTAGTGTCAATACTTCTGCAGATTGAAAAAATGTAAAACCTTGGACAAAATATTACATTTTCCTTAGGGTAATATAAAATGTTTCCTTGCATAAATATAATATTTTACCTTAGTTACTTACATTTATGCATATTATTTTACCAAGGTTAAATAAAATTTACAAATTCTAAGACGGATAAATTAATTAATTCACCATGGGTATTAATACATTTATACTATTTTTTTTTATTAATGAAACAATCATGAATTTTAGATGTAAATGTTCTGTTTAATTAGACAGGAAATTATTTCAGTAAGGAACGAATATTTCTTAACATTTGCTACATTTAATTAATGAGTTTCATTGAGACATCTCATGTACAAAAGATGAAAGGATAAAGATAGACAAATAAACAAATAAATAAAGTTGACTATTTGGGTCACCGCCAACATAGGGCTGGATAGCTCAGTTGGTAAGAGCGCCGGTATGGTATTCCAGGGGTCGCAGGTTCGAATCGTGCTCCAGTCAATTTAAGTCATTGAAAAGTAAACAAAGAAAAATTGACTGGAGTGGGTTTCGAACCAGCGAACTCCGGAATACAGCACTGGTTCACCTTTCAATGAAATGTCAATGTAAGGGCTGATATTATTATGATAATTAAGCCAGATTTGTGCATGTTTATGTGTCCTATCTAGGACCATGATGATAGGACTGTGATTTGTGATTTGTATAGCAATCCATGCATTCACTGATTGCTATACCAATTACAACCCTGCATCTATCATCATGTTGAGCATCCATTTATGTCACCTTCCTTGTATACCCGTTGGAAAAGATAACACCAATTCTAAACAGACAACGGGTGCCAGACTATTATGAATCCAACCCCCGGTTTGATTGCACTGCTTCGAATGTAAGATGGATTCACCATGAATAAGGTCTAAAGCATAGAGATACATGTAGATCTCTGACTCCCCCTCTTACTATCCACTGATCCTATGCACAGGAGGAAATATTACATTGTATGTGAATGAGGACAAGATGTATGACCATATTAGGAAGCTAGCAGCTGATTGCCTAGATCAGGAAATTACAGAAAGGATGCATTAGAGGAGGGGGTGGGTGGGGTGAATTGCCGGGGTGGGGGCGGGAAGTAATTCTTTGAACTGCATGGAGGGGATTTCATGTTCCATGAATAACATCTGCATATAAATTGCTGAATTAAAAACAAAAATCAAATTTCACAACCGTGCTTATAGGCCTATCCTAAAAGACAGTGTGCCGAGATAATGACTCTGTGTGCAGTGTTTCTATTCCTTGAAATCGGAGCAAGTAGGCGTTTTAACCTCTCAAACCAGTGGGGACAGGAAAAGGAGTTTAGGAATGAATCCAGCATAGTAAGATGGCCATGTATAAGATACCATTCAGTAATCTCAGTAACACATCTTGAGACACTTTCATTTTCATGATAGTGGACTTCTGCTCATTTATATACGGTTGGTGCACCTCTAGTCATTGCCTTGTTGCCTATGGTCATTGCCTTGATGCCCCTGGTCATTGCCCTGATGCCCCTGGTCATTGCCTTGGTGTCCGTGGTCATTGCCTTTGTGCCCCTGGTCATTGCTTTGTGTCCCATTCTCATGTTGTGACATTTTTGGCATGACTTAATGCTTTTTGTACCTCCAAGATGGCAGCATGTGAGCGCCCTCAATAGTCAAAGTAAGACCAATTACATTAATGAGTGTTTTCATTTATTTGTGTTCTTGCAGAGTTACATGAGACCGTTGAAGAGCCCTGAGTATTCACATCTGTGTAGTGATCCTAGCATGGTAGACGTCATGTTCTACAAACTACCAGAGATTCTCAACTGCCACGAGAACTTCTTACAGCAATTACAGATGAGAATGAACCACTGGCACGACACGCAGAAGATAGGAGACATCATCAATGCCTCGGTGAGTAGTCTAACATAGGCCGTGTCCAAAACGGGCTTCCAGAGCTACGGCTAGGTCTTGGTGTCTCCGCATTTATTTCCAATGGAGTGATGACCTAGACCTAGCTCTAGACAACAGATTCAGATGCAGCCTAACTACTAATAAGGTTGCATTGCTAGGTTGGAATCAATTTAATGCTTGATTAGCAGTGTGCTTGGACATCCATGTAATTACCTATCAGATGAACCGTTACTTATTACAACTTATTTTATGTTAATTACAAATATTATTGCCCACAATTTATAGTCGGACGCCTTGACAGTAAATGAGGTTTTGAATTGACTGAGTTACATCCAGGGATAGATTTATATTCTGCAATATCTCATTGCAAAGCTTATACCTTATGAACCTAAGGCAGTCTTTCGGTACAATTTTATTTATTTTCCTCGAAAAATTTGAAAAATGCAAAAATTCTAAACAATCCATTATTTTGATAAAATTGGTTATTGATCCAGGGTTTGTGTAGAGAAGTTCAGTTGTTGTAAAGAAATGGTGAGTTGATGAAATGAGGCTTGAGGCTATAGGCGTGGGATTCAGTTTATTTTGCTACCGCCATTTTCTGTTCGAAATGAAATGAATGGCTTTCAAGAGATACATGGCGAAGCTGGAGCCTTTCTTCGGCTTGGTCATGTGGTCCAATCCCTTCATTTCTTTTTGCGGGCCTCAAATGGCGGTAGCGGAATAAGTCCCAAACCAAGCCTCAAGCCTGGTTTTTGTAAAGGTCCTATGAAATAGACATGTTTACATGCACCTGCAGTGCTGTGTCAATCTGACTCAATGCAGTACGTAAGTTATTACAGTGCTGTATAAGTGTATAGATGAAAGATGAATATCAGGTGTATCTACATGTACACTGTAGTAAGCAACCTCCCTGCTGTATGGAGGATTAACAAGCCTGTGGGTTGATCATTTCAAGCCACGTATTCATAATAGTGATTATGTAGGTGTGTGTGAGTTAACTCCTATCATGTTCACTGTACTGTTAGTGATTAGTTGCTTCATATGACTGATAGGTCAGTTACCCTGTAATGCATCAGTGCGTGTCTTTATGTGCATTCATGCATATACCGGTACATTCATGGCATATCTATGCTGCCCCATCACACGCTATATACTCTACAAACCAGATAATTCATTCAACATTTTCCAGTCAGTGACAACATTTACAAGCTGTGTCTTCAGTTTTGATGTTGAATTTAATATTTGTCAAGTTAAATTATTCTTTAGAATTTGAAAAGAGAACAAAAATTGACTGTAACGAGATTTGAACCAGTGATCTCCGGAATACTGTACTGGCACTCTTACCAACTGAGTTACCCAGCCCTATGTTGGTGGTGTCCCTAATAGTCAATTATCTTTGTTCGTATGACAGTCAGAAGCCATGAAACCATGCATGCACATATTTTAGAATTGTTGATGAATCCAACTCTGCCAGTGGCGCACCCAGGGGGGGGGCTCGGGGGGCTTGAGCCCCCCCCCCCCCCCAAGAGGGTCCCTGAAAAAAAAAAACGAAAAAAAAAAGAAGAAAAAAAACGAAAAAAAAGGGGGGGGGGAGGGAAAGGGAGAGGAGGAAGGGGGGGGGGTCTCAAAAAATTTTTATGGGAGAAAAATTTTCTTTGAGCCCCCCCCAAGACAAAATCCTGGGTGCGCCGGTGAACTCTGCAAGTTTTACTTTGTAAATGTTATCACAAACCAAACACATTAGAGAGAGATAGAACATATCTAGGTGGGACTAGAACCTGGGACGTTATCCTTTCTAGAGCAGATGTCCTACCATCCAGACAGCCAAGGTCACCATGACAACTAGCAATGTCTACCTATATCGTCATCTGCAGACACTGACTTCAACAAATAGAATGATGTCATATTTTTTCACGCAAACACTCGATTTTGAATGCATTGCAAAATGAATACTTTAATGAGGCACGCAGTCAAAGAATGAAACCTACAGGGTTTTAAGAATGAAACCCAGTAGGTAAAAAGAGAGAGTTCCGAGGATTAAGACAGATTCAGGAACTGGCGCCAGTCATCCATCAGTTTGACTGGTAACTAATTCTACTTATCCCTCAGTGTAATCCATATATCAATCAACCGGTACCCAGCACTCTATCAATCAATCATATTTCAATTCTCTTGCTCATATGAAGGCCTTTTCTGTCTTCAGTGAGATTTCAAACATTATTCAGCCATGTAGGTTCCCTAATCCTGAGATTATGTAGATATGTACATAGTATGGCCCTTTATACATACACACATTGTATACAGCTACAAAGCCTACTCACAAACTTCTATAAAAGTGTCATCTTCCTCAAACCTATTGACTATGATACAAATTTTCCTGAAGTTTCACTTTACTAGTGTTACAAGTACTCTGTGGGAATATCGTAACGATCATGAAATTCAAATCTTGTTTGTCTCTTGGATGATATTAATAGAAGAAAATGTTCACGAGTGGAACAAAAATTCATTTGAGGCAAAGAATTCACTCTAAGCATGAATATTCATAACACGCATGAATATTTATACTAGGCAGAAATATTTATTTTATGTTCTAAGCGTTATTATTCATTCTTAATATAATTCTTTATAATCATCAAACTGACTGACAATCATGGAAACTTAAGTAAATTTAATAAACTTTTTATTGAATATTTATGTTAAAAATGAATATTCTGTGTTTCTAATGCTGTGTATTTCTATCAGCAGTTTAATAAAGACATTATGATCCTATCAGTCCCTGTGGTATACACACGCTGGCATATATGCCATTATTCATAATCTGAACCTGTCTAGAAATAGAAGCATGTTATATATAGAGCACATGTGTTATATATAGAGAGAGCTTTATGAGGTAATGCCAGATACATCACAGTATCTTAGACATTTAATGTGAAATATGAATGAGCTGTCACAGTGTGGAATAACTTTTAAAGGTAGTATCATACTTTGGCAGCAAACCAAAACAGAAATCTCCACAGATTTACCCATAACCTACAGGGTATAAGGATGGTACTGGTAGAAACATACCGTTAAATTATTTCTTCCTGAAATGCTGTATTTCACCAGAAAAGAGTAAAACCAGTGACTAAAATTGTTTTTGATCGTTTTAAGATTTAAGAGATTGAGTGATTTTGTTTCCATAATTTCCATAACTGAATTTGAATGATCATAAATACAGGATATTTTAAAAAGGCAAATATCTTCATTGGACAACTGAATTAAATCCATAAAACCTATGACATATGACATTATGGCATATGACATTTACACAAATTCCAGTACTAGGCCCATATGTATGTCCCATATCTCCCCTAATACACATAATGTAGATTGTGGCCTTCTCCCCCACATGCGCAGACGTGAGACAAACAATGGCAGACTTTGGAGCTGGAATGGAGCGGGTCTTCAACTTGATAGTATAGTGCACACGAACGCACAACAAGGCGCGCATGCTCACAAATATGCGCGCATGCTCAGAGCTAGCAAAAAAGAGACTTCGGTCTGCTGCCGTCAATGTCTCAAAAGTCACCCATTATGAGTAAACAGGGGCAAGAATGTTTTTGTCTGTCTGTCTCTCCGTTGGGCTGTCTGTCCGTCTACTCGTTGGGCTGTCTAGCTGTCTGTCTAGCCATGAATAGGACTCTCAACATTCACACCACATTGCTTGGAAAGGGTAGGGCAAGGAGGGTTTGTCTGTCCGTCTACCCGTTGGGCTGTCTAGCTGTCTATCTAGCCATGAATAGGACTCTCAACATTCACACCACATTGCTTGGAAAGGGTAGGGCAAGTATGGTTTGTCTGTCTGTATACCCGTTGGGCTGTCTAGCCACATTACTGGCCTCTAGCCATTGGTCATTACACTGCTCGTCCAGTTTTTAATCTCAACATCTGACTATCCACACCTGCCCACTCTAATAATCACAATGACATCACTCTTCCTCAGGCTCATCATGGTTGCTAGGATACCATATGCAATCCTACATCCCCCACCCCCCTGCAGAAGTAGAAATGTGAGGGTGATAATATCTTAGTTTATGGCGGTGTTTTGGTTCCAGTGCTCAGTAAGCTACATGTAGGAACAGGTGAAATACTGTATAGTGCGTGTGAATCTTATTACATGTAACCCAGTGTCTTTAAATGGGCAAAAACCTAAAAAAAAAACCTGTACATGCATTCGTAGGTTTTCAGATATCCAAACCACAAACCAAGTATGCTAACGATTAAAAAAAAAATACAAAAGTAAGTAAGAAGGATTTAATGAGGTATTTTCAATGATTCATATATTAGGTTTTACGCTAGTAACATGGTGATCTTTTAAGAGCTTTGCTGATTCAATAGCTTTGATTTTTTTTTCCCAATGGCGTATCATACGATTCACTGGGCGTGTTGAAAGAAAGTAGCGTGTTGAACAGAGCCATAAGATGAGTTAAGTGTATTACTCATGAATTCTTTATAATACGGCGGTGATTCTTCAAAAGAGGTTGAATATTGCATGAATATGGAGCCTTCTTTATGTCTCTGTATTGTCTGAGAATCATGTGCCACAACTCACATTCTGGCTGGATGGCAGTCAGTTATATTCAATTCTTTTCTTTTCAAGGTTATCAAGAAAAATTGTTAATGACATTTCTTTCGGTCAGATTGTCCCTGCATTTCATGATCAGTGAATTAATGCAATAATAAAGGTAATATCTTACGTTGGTTTTTGTCAAAGAAATGTGTGAAATTTTCAGTCCCATACGGTGCCCACTTTTTGAGAAAACAATGAAAAACACAGGTCTACAGTATTTCTTAAGTCTTTTCACCGTCATTTTTTATCTTTAGAATATCAGAATTGTTTTTGGTCATTGGTTTTTACTCTTTTCTGGATAAATACAACAATTCAAGCAGAAGAAATTTAAGGGTATGTTTCTACCATCACCAAATGGATTAGATGTGATGCAGAACATGAAAACAAAAGGATTCCGACTGATATCTTGAGAAGTATTAATGATCAATCTGCATATATTATGAATTGTTTCTTTTGATCTGCATTTATTATAATCTTATTTATTTCTCAAAGCTATGAAGATAAATGTCAAATGTGGGAAATTGACTTCAACATTTTTGTGTTGAGGAAAACAACTTACATTTGACAGGTAGTTTGATCATTAATCAGACGATTTATCATTGATAAGGTGCAAAATTGATGTACTCTGATTAAACATTGTACCATGTTAAAGGCTTGCTCGTCATAAAGATGTCCCAAGTAGGTAATAAATATTCCCGAGTTAGATTGTTTAGGTTAATATCAGGTAAGATGTAAACAGTCCTATCCTGATTCAAACATCAATTTCCTGACCAGTGTTGGGGATGCGTCAATGTTATCTTTCTATTTCAATCAACCAATCTGAAACCAGAGAGTCATAAACTTAAATCAGAATCAGCGCAGTTTATACGGCCATCTTTGGTCTTGTTCCCAGAAACCTATTGCTGCGTTTAAGTTGAATTTGGGACATTATCATTGGTGCCAGACTCTGATGGATCATTTTAATGTGGGTCATTGACACGACACAGCCATTTTCAAGGAAATTTGAATTCACCTTATTGATATTTAGTATGTTTGTGTATGGGAAGCCTTATGATTTTACTGAAGCCGTTAAGGTCCCCTACCTCAATGACAGAACAATACCAAGATGCTGATTCCGGTGTACTGACAAAACAGAATCTGTGAAAATAAATGATGTTTAAGATACTCTCCCTCGTTTGTTACTGTAAAACATGGAAGTAACACTGATCAAAACTAATATATTTCAAGTGATGTATGGTGTACACTATATGTTATCAGTTGTAAATTGGCTTGTCTAGGATTTGACAAACAGGAAGGTAATACAGCCAGTAATTAGAAACGGTTCCTTGAATTGCTTGTTGCGGTTACACAGACTATCATTAAATGAATAGACTGTCTCCTAGTCCTAGTAGTGATTAGTAAAATCTACTGCATGTCATGTGGTTATACAATATTAAGTCTACATATAGGTGACTCTGTAACACACTGTGATATGAACATGAATGTCACAGTGACATTGCAGGTTTTAAGGATCTTGGGCTGATTTCATAGAACTTATGAGGCGCCCCTGTTGTTGTAAGGAGCTTTCATCATTGATTTGGCAGGATACATTCTACCTGGCTTTATACATGTAACTTGTTTGCCCTAAAGGGGCGGTCACACAGGCTTTCCCGTCTGTATCAAGTCTGTATCGCGGGTAGAATTTAGAGATTTTTTTTGCCCGTGGTTGCCCGTGGTGGAAAATGTGCAAAATTGTCTCACCCGCGGTTTTCCCGTGGTATGCCCGCGGAACAACCGCCGGCGACTATTTCGCGTCCTCTTCACGGGTGAAGCGCGGCGGTACGGCGGCCTCATCGCGGATGAAGCACGGCGGTAATGCGGTCTACCACGGGTTGCAGGCAAATCCCGCTTTTTTTATATACCTAAAATCAGACGTTGTATGGCCGTGGACAATCGTATTTTGGAACGTGTACAAGACGCCATTGAACGTGATTAAGCCGGTATTGGGCCGCTCTGTATACGCTGAGAAAGGCGTCTTACCGCGTGTAACCACGTATGAACCGCTGCCGTAGCACGTCCTAGCACGTTCGTTCAGCGTCTGTACCACGTCTGTAGCGCGTGTTTACCACGTGTGCCGCCCGCGGTTACCCGTGGTCTAAATTTTTGAGCAGCGCAAAACTTTTTCGAGCGGTCAACCGCGTGTGAATTTCTTAGCGCGTGTAACGCCGGTAAAGTACGGCTGTAACGCGTCTTTATCTCGACCTCAAAGCGTCCAACAGCGTCTGCTTCACGGGCAGTAATTTTTGGCCGCGATACAGACGTGATACAGACGGGAAAGCCTGTGTGACCGCCCCTTTATATAAAGTGCATTATGTTGTTATCCAGTTAGTGAATAATGACACAGCTACTTGTACTTATTGCGATCTTGTACTTGTTTCTCCTTGTCACTCAGATGGCTAAACAACCTATTCTTGATACCTACACTGCATTTACCAACAACTTCAACCGTGCCAAAGAGCTCATCAGCAAAGCATCCAGTAAACCTGCCTTCTATAAATTCCTTGATGTAAGTTTAATACCGGTACTCAGACTCGTCTCGGAAGACCGGGGGCCAATTTCATAAAACTGTTAAGCACAAAAATTTGCTAAGCATGACATTTTTGTCTTATTAAAAACAGGGTTAACAACCAAATTTCCACGTGTTGTGTATCACTTGTGATTGTTCTTTGGCTGTTGTTCGCTGACCATGAATATCAAATGAAATTTTCAATGGTGGTTTGTTTTATTGGGTGAGACATTTTTGTGCTTTAGAAGCAAATTTTTGTGCTTGACAGTTTTATGAAATTGGCCCCAGTATCGAGTCATGTACATGTCTGGTGTGTTGACCCTCATAATTATGTATCGTGTAGATTTCTAAAATGTTGATTTTTGATGTTTACCACACAGGATCGTAATAAAGAACACAAAGAGAGGCTGAAACTAGACGACTTGATCATCCAGCCTATTCAGAGAATACCGAGATATGAGCTGCTTCTCAAAGTAAGATATGTCGACATTGGTTTGTATTCAGTCCCATGTTCTATACTGAAGAAATATCACATTCCCTTCATCTGGGGCCTTTCTCAAAGGTCGGCTCTGGCTCTGGCTCCGGCTCCAGCATTATTTTGTGGATCCATTCTGAATTTACGGGGATCAATTAAGAGACTTTTTGCTGCGGTTCAGAAGTAGATTCTCTGGTTTGAAAAAGAAAACAGTGCTTCAGCTTCAATGAAAAACAACAACCTTTATTTTCAGCATATGGATTACAGATATGAAGCCGGAGCCTGAGACGGAGCGTAGCTTTGAGAAAGGCCCCTGATATCAAAGTCAGCTCTTGTTCAACCCTATATTACTCATGAATGTGCATCTTGGATGTATGTAGGATGACATTTTCTCCGTATGCTGTCTTCGGCTCCGTCACACTGACAGTCTGTTCAAGATCATTCTTGACTTTCTGGGTTTTTTTACCATGGCAACGTGACTGTAGACTGAATATGATCCTGCTTGCACGTCACTTTATACCTCTAACTGCTCACTGAATGCCTGGCAATTTGACATTTTCTTCATGATTTGAAAATGCCAAGTTATTGTAACCTTTACATCCCTCAATAACTATCCTTGCCAGTATTATTGTCAAGGACTTGAGTATAATAGTCTTATTTTGTAATATTTTGTCATCATCATGGGGCCAATTTCATGGAGCTGCTGTAGCACAAAATTTGCTTCATAAGATTACTCAACAATTTGGTTTAGTGATGACAATCAGTAACAATCCTTAGTTTCCAATAAGCTTTGAGACTTTGAATAACAAGCTTAGCCTACAGAATCTATGCATTATATACATCTGTCCCATCTGTGTATAGCCCCTCCCCCCCAAAAAAAAAATTAAAAAATGATGGAAAATACTGCATTTTCCAGTGATTACGCACCAATTGCATGACAAACGCGTTATATGGGCTTTTATAGGTTCATGTTTTTCTACTCATAATAAGTCATAGCAGAAGCGAGTGTTAGAAGAAGGGTCTAGCTTCAAAAAATATTGGCGCGTCTAGTCCTCCCCCCCCCAAAAAAAAAAAATAAATAAAATAAAATAAAATAAAATAAAATAAATAAACAAATAAAAATAAATAATGGCTCTTCTAGCCCCCAAAAATATTGGCTCTAGAACTGCATCGGTCGTATGCAAAAATCAAAACGCAAGACTCATGCTATCCTCCACAGCCTTTAATGAGACGGTTCATCTGAATATATATCATCTGTAACATCTCACAAAACCAGTCTGTGTAGCAAAACAACTAGAGTAACAAGCCCAGTCAAACAAGGAATAAATAAACTGACAAGGGTCTGGTAATAAGCACAGACATTTCTGTGACATGCCGGTCAATGTATGAATGCTTTCTACAAGTTGCACCCTAAGCTAGCTGTCTCTGTAAATAAAAAGCACTCTGTTCCATCCCATCTGTAACCTATCATGCGAGGCAATAAAAGCTCACAGAGAGCGGGGTATAGATACTGTACAACAATCAGATATTCTTATAACAAGACTTGAAGGGAATGGTCTGTTGCTGTTACTGTTAGTTGTTCATCTGTAAGATGTGAAAACCTATGTGTTTATGCTATGAAGCTGCAATACATGTATTAGCCATGTATTTGAGACTCTGCTATGGTACATATATATGTAGGCCTGTTAATTAATAATCTACATCCAGGGGCTGTCTCTAGTGTACACTATCAGATTGAATCCTGCATCAGTGATTCATATACCTTATTCTGACTGCCGATATTCACTACACTAGACCTGGCATATTCTCCTAGTTTATCATCTATATTGACCTCTTCTCATATACATGTCTGTCACTCCAGGCTATTAAGGTCACCAAGGTCACGACCTTACTTGACCTGTATACAAATTCTTGAGCTATGGATTAAGGGATTGAATTTATACTAATAGGTCCATGACCCAGATTACTCTCTAGTTATTTGTATATTTTCAAATCTACAGTAGTTGTTCACTTTCCTACATGATTAGTTTTTAATTTTGAAATACAATTTTAGTTGGCAATAATCAACTTCTTCAATCAACATACAGGAAATGATAGGGACTACATGGTGCATATCACTCAGTACTGAAGTCAATTACAATTGTCATTAGTACTGTGGAAGTGGGTAGAATATTGAATGGGAATTATCCAGTACAAGTCACAGTAGTGATCTGGAGGCCATCAAGGAATATTTAAGAGGCTATTAAGAAATCATTCCCTCAGAATTATTATCAGGAGGACTGGACATGACTCTCTTATACCACATATGCAGATTCATGGGCAAAAATGTTAAGAAAGATACAGCAACATTCATTTGTGAAATTCCCAGTCCCGTACGATACCCACTTTTTGAGAAAACAGTGAAAAATGCCCATGGTATTCTTAAATATTTTCACAGGATTTTTGATCTAACAAAGATCAAAATTGTTTTAGGTCAATTGGTTTTACACATTTCTGGATAAATACAGCATTTCAGGCAGAAAAATGTTAACTGTATGTTTCTACCATCACCATCTTCATACCCTGTAAGTTATAGGTAAATCTGTGAAGATTTCTATTTCGGTATGCTACCAAAGTATGATATACTACCTTTAATTAGTACCGCTTCTATAGATTGAAATAATAAACTGATTAGTTGCAGCACATCTTCATTTTTAATCTCACAAGGTATCGTTTTTTGAAATACGGAGCTTGATTGTAATTAGAGCTGTGTGTTTGTTTCCAGGAGCTGATTGACAACACCCCAGAGGATCATCCTGACCAAGAAAGCCTCCAGCAAGCCCTGAATACCGTCAAGACATTAGCCACGGCTATCGACGAGAGCAAGAATGTAGCAGATATGGCCGTCCGTGATGAGCAAGCTCTGAGAGAGCTTGAAGGCATGATAGATGGACATGTGGAACTTGTTTCACCTCATCGAAGGTTCATCAGGCAATATGGTGTCACTGAAATGGTAAGATTTGAAGTACGCCCTCAACCATACATTCCTCCAGCCCCTCCAGTCTGCCTCTAGCTCTGCTCCGACTTTCAACCTTTTAACCTCTCATTGTTAGGAGATGGTTGACATCAAAAGTAGTGCACTGAAAGGTGTATATTGCTTGCAGGGACAAGTGACGTACTTAAGAGTAGTAATTTATATACAGGCATATGGTTGATGCTATCAGATGTCTTTTTACTGGGAGCGTTGCCGTTCCATTGCATAGTGATTGCAATCTGGGGTTAAAATGTCCTCCGGTTACAAATGAAATCGTCACGCATGGTTGCATGTCCATAAAGCCTGATGTGCAATTCGGCAATACAATATTTACTCAGATTTATTATCGAAGCAATTCATTGAAATTAACCATCATAAAACCATTTATTAATCTAAATTTCAATTATGAAGATAACTTTAATCTATATCTTCATCTCAATCTTGGTGGATGCAGACACGTGGGGAAGGGTGGGCCTACTATGTGAAACTATTCATATTGGTTCTGTGCCACCAGACTGACTTATATTTCATGAAAGTCGGACAAATTTTCCTATTTTCGTTTGATTGAAATTGGCCAAAAGGGGAAGCAGCATCTTAAGGTGATTGCTTGGAAAATTGCTAAGAATCCAGTCCTACATATTGAAGCAAAACAGATGATCCTTTCTTTGTAAAGAAGAAGATAGTAATACCTAGGACTCATAGAATGATCATGACCTCTACAGTAACCCTGACATTAAGCTCTCAACTCTTTGATGTTCATTTATTCTTTACACTAATGGATCTGGAATTGAGAAGCTTTGACTGTTTGTCTTTCAGCAGAAAGGCGCGAGGAAGGATCGTTGTCTGTTTCTCTTCTCGGATCTCATCATGTGTGCGACGGTCAAACGCAGGTCAGGTGGCATCATCAGGCGCCCGTCCATCTCTGCGTAAGTAATACAGGCTTTGAAATCTGGGTACAAGATTAGACTAGACATTGACGTCATGACGTTACTTTATATTCAGCATTTCCGGCACAAATAACACCCACCCACCAAGATGCATGATGATCAGCTTGTGACTTAGTGTTAAAAAGATACAAGTAACCACGGTAATGAAACAGTAACCACGGTAATAAACTGCTGCAAACTGCTCATTAAGCACAATATTGACCTGAATTATATCAAATGCTCAGAGTTATGAGGGCCTGATGTTTCAATCCTTGCAGGATGCACTTTCAGAAAAAGTCAATCAATACAGACATACAAGGTGTTTCACTCGCATGTTACAAGCAGATTATGGAAACTATTTCAACTGCACCTACTCTAGGCGTTTGGTTTAGTTCAGTCTGATTCATGACTTGTGTTTGTAACACATCAAAGGTTTGACTGGGATTCCACCCGCTAGATCTTCCCCTGAACGTGTGTCATCTTATCAGAAGTAGCTGGAGGCCTTTTGTTTATCCCAGAAATTCCAGGCCGTGAAATATTATGCTATCAATTTTGTTAGGATCATCAATTTATAGCTTTGAGCCTTGGACTATCAACTTTCACTTTACAGTTTTCATCAACGCTGATTTTTTACCCGTTTTTGGTCAACAAAATATGAATAAATTACGAGGGCTGTGGAATTTGATTTTCCAATTGAGTGTGTTGTTTGTCAGAATCAATGCTCTGTGGAGACTAAAGTTGCCAATTTCTACAAGAATCAATGACTGCTTAGACTGTGCATTGCAATAAGTCATATTGACGATGAGGTGGATTCCTTGTAATAAGTGCAGTTTTGTCAGGATTACCTTCCTCTAATCATTCTGTTTATTTCATGGCATCCATCTTCAATCCATACTCGTTGGAATTATCTGAATGCTGAGCTTGTTTCACTGACTGATAATTTGATTTTCATCGACTCTTGAAAGCCCATCAATCCTGGGCCCTGTAGAATCAGTCAGTAAACCTTGTACTAACTGAAGATTGTATATCATCCCACATCAAGATTCCATTTTCTGGAAACTGTGACATTTAATGTTTGGTGATTCATTTTGAGGGAGTAGAGAGGCTTTAGTGAAGCTATACACGTGTTGTAAGAACACGTGCCTGACGTGGCTATGACGGAAACTGTGCCAGTTCATATCCTGTCTTATATAGACAGTCACTGTCTTAATATGATTGTAATACACTGACCACATCAATCAACAGCATCCTAAAAACCCACCCAGAGTTGACACCAAATGGCTGATTGCTGGCCATATCATTGTTTCCTTTCAGGTCTTATCACTCATTGCATGAAAATCATTGGTTCTAAGAATTTTCTTTGAAGTAATATTCAAGGAATCGTCCTACTATGCTCAAGTACATAGGCATATGCATTAAAAAAAATATTAAAAAATTGCCCGACCGACCCCCAATTTTTTTTTTTTCGGCCTAATCCTCTTTTTTTATTAAGACAGAATTTCATGGTTAGCAAATGTTTGTGCTAATCTGGGCTGTGAAATTGGCCCCTGGTGATGTCTGCTTAAGATTTGGTTAACAATTCTATGAGACAGCATCAAACACTCAAGCTTAATTCAGTCTGGATGTATATTTTAAACATGGAATATATATTAATTTGTCTCATAAACTATTGTTTTAAAAATTTGGCTGACTAGAACGAGCCATAATGCAACCCAGAACAACACAGATGACTCGTGACACATTCAGGATTCAGATAACACTCATGATGTTGAGCACACATTTTTTTCTCAACCCAAAATGAGTTGGCAATTTACTGTGATCATAGCATGGGATGATAGTTGAAAGAGCATTGAATGGCTAAGCATGGAATGGTTTACTGTATGAATCTTGAGTTTCATTGATTAAAGTGCTCCAGACAATGAGATTTAATATGTGCGTCTTGGCCAGAGAATAAGTGTAATTTAATTACTTTCAGCTCGTTCTTGGTCTCTTAGGCAACCGAGGTGCCGGGCATGGTACATGCGTTGTAGTTGTATTCATCTCAAGGGCAGGTATTGGCAGGTATACATTTCATATGAGAGAAGAAATCAATGCAAGCAGTTGGAATGCTGCCAATACATTAAGGAAAGGGGGTTGATGTTATTACAAGTTGCATTCAGCCTTGCAGTGTTACCATGGAAACTGTTGCTACAGTGTGCATAGTAGTATAGAGTATCCCATTATACCTTTCTCTAGACTGGGTGTCAAACGTGCTGAGATTTATTTCCTTGAATCTACAACAAAATAAATATGTCATCTAAAAATAGTCCTGGCCTCCTCAGGGGGCTTGATGTTGACTCAAGTGTCATTAACCATGTTGTCGTCATGGATACTGTTGCCATGGTAGTTTTGATGCAAATGTCTCTCATGCATAAGATGTTTTTTTTTCCCTGTGTGGAGATCTGGTTTTCTTAATGAGGTTCTTGCGGATTCATTATCATTTATGTGTGGTATTCACACCTCCCTGTGAGTGTGGAGAAAGATTGTTTACGTCTGAATGACTTGAGATGAAAAGAGAGCATCAAACTTCAAAACATCTGGCATTTCTCCCATCCCCGAGTCGTTATATTTCACTCGTCAAGCTTCGAAGAGTTTGATGAACTTACAACCGTGTAGGAGTCTGTATAATTTGCATTTCTAATGCAAGGAAATGACTTGTGTGAGCAGGATTATCCCACACATACTGTCTGTGTATTAACCAAATATTGCATGACATCAAAGCACCTCCGCATGTTTGCTTGTGCTGTATTTTATGCAGCCATTGGACGGATGCATGTTTTATCTTTATAGACATTTTCAGCATAAATATGTATCATGCATCTATATGACGTACATTTACAAGTTGTATACATGATATACAGTAGTCATTACTGCGTATTTGATGGAGTTGTTTACATGCCGCTGTGCTGAGGAATACTAATGAACATATTCAAATATTAAAGCCAAATTTCTTGGTTACCGGTTTCTCTGTGTATGTAGATGATATACATGAAGGACTTTGTGCAGTTGGTTCTCATTCATAGCTTTACTCTCAATAAACTCATCCACTGATCTGGCTAAATGTGCTATTAAATAGGGCAGTCTTTGACCAGCAAATGGATTAAAATTCTAGAAATTAACCATTAAAAAACGTCAGGCCCTCCTGTGGAATCTAAGCATGTATAACTTGACGATAACTTGAAACTATGGCCATAAAAAAAAAAATGGTTGTATTGGCGTAACGGAGGTTTGGAAAATAGGGTAGGGCGGGCGGATTTTATTTTATTTTTTTCCTGGGGTATTAAATGCTTTTTCCCCTGTATATCACAGTATTTGACGTGTCAAATAAAGACAAGAAATGACATAACAACTTTAACCAGTCTGGTTTCCATCTTTTGCTCCTTTTAAGCTTTTAATCTGCATACAAATTTGCGATTTTTTTATTTTATTATTTTTTTCCCGATTTTTATTTATTTATTTATTTATTTATTTCTATTTTTCTTTTGGTTTAAAATGTTTACGGTCGGGCCACATTTTTGGGTCGGGTGGGTTACGCCAATACAACAATTTTTTTTGTATGGCCTATGTCCTTGTTTCTAAGCCTTAGCTGGTACTCTGGCTTCATTTGGTACATGCATTAGGTAGTAACATATCAAAATGGAGGCCTTTGGCTATGGTTACCAATGAGGTAGCAAAATTTTAACTGTAGTGAGAAACTGCAGCCTTTAATTTTCAGCCTAAAGCTGACAGAGCCTAAGCCTTAGCCAAGGTTATGATAAAGCCAATAATGCTCATGTGTAATACATGATTATATCATCGGGGACTTACGGTACCCTGAAACTCTTGTACAAAATTTGCATTGCTGTCTTTTTAACCACTACTATACCTCATGTGAATATTGAATATAATGTCATTGACAGACTTTCACCAGC
This sequence comes from Astropecten irregularis, assembly GCA_963971285.1. Classification (NCBI taxonomy): domain Eukaryota; kingdom Metazoa; phylum Echinodermata; class Asteroidea; order Paxillosida; family Astropectinidae; genus Astropecten; species Astropecten irregularis. The sequence continues at coordinate 341,264 of OZ020256.1, forward strand.
CACGCTACCAGTAGAAGCCTGGAAGTATAAACTGGCATGGAAGCTACTGGTTGAAGATGTGGAAATAGTCAAATCACCAGCAAGCACACAGCAAGCCAATCAGGAACGAGATGTTGGCAAGCTAGAGGAGGACCTATCCATTCTAAGTCGCATCAATGGACTGACGGAGACACTGTCTTCATCACATCAGGTGGGTCATGTCTCCTCCTCCTCTGAAACAGAGCAAGACTCTTACCCAAACCTTATTCCACCCACCATTGTCCCATTCTGTCTGCTTCCCATCTCCTTCTTACCCTAATCCCACCTACATTTGTACATCTACCCTTTAAGGACCCTATTAGACAGGGTAATATCCCAGGCAGATTATAGACAAATACCCTGCATGTAAAAGGGAAGACTTGGAAGATGTTGGTTTACTTTCCAAATCAAAATTGCTCCCTGAGACCTCTCTCCAACTTTATTACCTTAATACCCATTCATTGCATCTGAAAGTAGCTGTTACTACCAAAACCTATGCAGTCATTCTCATCAGTTAGTCTTGAAGTCCTGCCACTAAGTTTTTAGATTTCTCAAAATTTTAAGCTGTGTGGTATTGCTTCTTGAAGCCTGTCAGGAGCTAATTGCCCAAGAATGACCGCGTATGATGAGCTTGATGCCAAACTTCCTCCGTAATCATTTATAATTGTACAAGGATTGATCTCTTCCATGCTAGGCTCTGGATGATGCTCTGAAGGACCTTACTGAGTCGGTCAGCAAACGCTTAGCAGAGACACAAGCTCTACCAGCACCTTCTACTGCCCTGCTCAGCAAAGTGGAGCTCTCCGTAACAACACAGTACGTGTACCCATCTGTCTGTCTGTTTGTTTGTTTGTTTGTAGATCTGTCAGACTCTTTTGGTTGATGTCATGATAGAAAAGTGGCCATCATATGTTGATTCTACTATGTGTAATACAGTTTGGTGCTCAATGCTTGCACCATAAAAGTGGAGGCACTTGACCTGATATGTGAGGACATACATGGAATCTATGTTCAAGTAGACGCGTGCACGATTACTGAAAACCAAAATGACATCACAAAATCCCATTGGGAGTCAGTACATCTTCTCATCAGCATCATGTCTAGGTGTTGTGTGTTAAGGTGCAAGGTGCATAAATGTTGAGGTGCATGATATGGGTACGCTACAGGTGCACATGAGCTGAAGGCTTGTACTCTTCACCCTTATGCATTCTTAGGCCCATGTCACACGAGGCAATTTATGAGCAACCAGTTACAGGCAATCTCCAAGAAGAAATGTCATTCATCTACCAATGTTCATATAATTTTCTTTGGGATTGTGAGAAACTTCCAGAAGAATATCTTTTGTACTAGCAGGATTTTCCTCTTGCATGCAGTGTATTTGGTTGCCTCCATGTTTGCCTGTAAAAGTTGCCTTGTGTGACATGGGCCTTATGTACATTCATGTCATTCGCCCACCTGAATAGCATCACTGCAAGGTGTCTATCTGCAAGAGTAGACTTGTATAACCTGACCTTTGCCTTCTTGTTTGTCTTGTAGTGAGGGTATCGGGAGCTTCATGATTCTATTCCAGTCCCAGGAAGCCAGACAATCCTTTGAGAATGATTTTGCTGAGGCCAAGAAGAAATTAGGTAAGTGGCCTTCATAATGTCGCTGATACTTGATGACCGTACCAGATCATTTGAATCATCCAACTCCAATATTCTGCCTCCCTGTACATGGCTATCTTAAGTTGAGATAACAGTCAGAAGCCATTACAACTGCCACTGCAGTGCTGTGCCAACTGAGCTATCCAGCCCTATGAATGTAGGACCTCCCTATAGTCAACTATCTTTGTTCAGGGTGCCAGTCAGAAGCCATATAACCCATTAACTGCCATACCAGTGCTCTACCATACTAGCCATCCAGCCTTATGATGGGGCCTGCCTATGGTCAACAACCTGTTCTCACGGTACCAGTCAGAAGCCATAATGTACATATCTGAACTCACACATTTATGTTTGTTTGATTTTTTACCAGCTGCACGTTCCAAGGATCATTTCCCACCAGTCTTCATGTATCCTATTCCTATCATGAAGACCAGGAGTGGCATGCAATTCTCCTGCGCTGCTCCTAGCCTAGGAACTATGAGCAACTCACTGCGTGATGTCTGGGTGTGTAACAGTGATGGCTATGTGGGCCAGGTAAGATTCTATTGACATACAGTACAGCTTCTAAAGTCTCTCTTTTGCTAGCTCTGACCATGCGTACGCAATTCTGAGCATGCGTGCGCAATTCTGAGCATGCACTCGCAATTCTGAACATGCGCGCGTTGTTGTGCGCTTGCGCTATCAAGTTGAAGACCCAGCTCCAAAGTCTCCCATTGGCACACTCTGGCTTGCATATTATTTTTGACGTTTACCCGATGTATGCAAGTTTAAAACTTTATGCTGATTTATACGACCTTCTGTGATATTGCATTGTTGCTTTGACATCATAATTATTTTGTTCTTCATACATTCTTGACTAAATAGTAACCACTGCATTGTTGACTCTCTATGTCCTTGTAGGTGTGCCTACTTAGTCTAACTCCTGAACCTACCGTGGCTTTCTGTATATCTGTGTGTTCAGCACGCATCCTCTGTATTGCACCTGTGCCTGGTGCTCAAGAAACCCAGTCCTTACGGTGAGTAGAAACTCTTAGGCTGAGCAGGGAACCAGACTTCAGATCTCGGCTTCAATAGCGTTCCGCACTAATGACGTCACAAAATCCCTGGATGTCAGACAAACATTGACTCGCACACGTAGTGTACATGCACGCGCACACCCACGCACATGTGCATGGTTGCAATGTCTGTCTGAGGTCCGGTGCTATTTTTAGTGCAAGTGCGGAGCGCTATTTTAACATCATAGGGCATTTACGTAATGGAGGCTCAGGCTCCGTTTCAGGCTCAGGCTCCATTTCGTGAATCCATTCTGAAATAACTGGTATGAAAACAGAGGCTTTTGGCTACGATTTGGATGTAAATTCTCTGGTATGAAAAAGAAAACAGAGCTTCAGCTTCAATGAAAAACCACATCATTCCTCATATGAAGTAATGAAAGGATTTACCATATGAACAACATAACAGTAGTTTTTCGATTGGCTCGTCAAAGAAATGGTACGTCAGAAATTGTAATTCATACACAAGGAAACATATGGCAGACAAACAAATGTTGCCATCTTTTTTTCTATAAAATTCTGAATTATTTTGGTGAAGCAGCAAAGATTCAAGTGGATTCGAGGTCATCATAGTTTTTGTGGAAATAATGCACGTTCCTTCAGCAACAGAAACTCGTCAAGGCAACGTCTGACCTGTGAATTCTACTTTTACTCTCTTGATTCTTCAGGAGGCTTCATCTACGAGTTCCCAAGATCCCACTGGACACTGGCCAGACTAAATCCCTGGAGTTCTTGAGTGAGATGACCAATGACCAGTGTATGCCTACTAATTCCTTGAACCAGCAAGCTACTGATATCATGCCTTTTGACTCAGATGATAGTGACGATGAAGAGGATGTTATGTCACCTGGATCAGGAGTAGCTACAGAGATCAGGCTTCAGGTGGATGATGTACCCATGGAGGAGGCTAGTTCAGGTTGGTTGTCATCATTTAGACATCGCTGATCTTATTCATATTACCTGAGCTCCCAATTACATATTGGGCCTTAATGAAACAATGCTTGAGGTTAGGCTTGGGACCTATTTTGCTAACTGCATTTGAAGCCAACTAAACAAAATGAAGGGATTGAGCCACATTATGAAGCTGAAGAAAGGCTGCAGCTTGGCCATTTATCTCAAGTCTGGTCTCAAGCCCTGTTTCGTGAAGGCCCATAGAATCAATTGCAGGGTCACCATTCTCATGTTTAAAAGTTTCCCCAAAACAAGTTCCAGCTCATGTTTCAGATTGCAGTGGATCAAGTTGGGTTTCATAATCTGCCTTTTATTCACTGCATTTTGTTGTGCCCAGAACCCATCATGTTGATATGAGCATTCTCCCTCAAAGGCCCCAGAATCGAGAACAGAGCCTTACATTTACTTGGTTGTAATTCCACCAACAGAGGAAGACTTGGAGAGGATATCAGCTGGCAGTAATCATGAGGAAGTATCATCTAAGGAAGATCTGGAGGTATTACAACCAACGATGTGGCTAGGAACAGAAGATGGATGGTAAGATGATATAGTAGTCATTCCATTATACTAATATGAAGCAGTTAGGAGCTCTGCCATAGATTCGTATCATAGCTTCAGCATCGTCATGCCATGAAATAGCTCTCTAATTCAGCAGGCATTTGGTGCATGAGCTGCTTAGTTAATAAAGCTGCACAGAAACTGCCAACTGTGCTTAGGTATATTGCCCTCTTGTGGCCATAGGTGTGCAGCTCTGAAACATGGCTATGGCAACACTAGATTACATCAGTGGGGTAGTTCTAGGCAAACTCAGATTTTTCTGGAACCAGGAACCCGTTTTTCCTCGGTCGGGCTTAGGGTACCCGGTTGATCTACCTGGGCGTATATACAGTGGGGTGTTGTTTAGCATATGAGATTATTTCATTTGATTTGATTTTTAAACATTTGAAGCCAGAGTCAGAGTTGGGACTCAATCAGCAAATGAACAATGATTGTTTATCTCTTCTATACAGCATCCACATCTACCAGTGTACAGATAACATACGGACTAGGAAGAGTCGGACAAAGATCCGTCATCCGGCCGCAGTCCAGTGCATCCTCTACCTAGACAACAAGGTCTTTGTGTCTCTAGCGAATGGGGACCTTACTGTGTACAGAAGAGAACCAGGTAAGCTCTTCATCTTGACTGAATTCAGCAAAATGAAAAGTCTTCCTTGATCAAATAGGATTGCCAACCAAATTTTCACCATAGAGTGATGCATGTTTTCCCGAGGTGAACAGATCTATGCGGAATGTTTTCTTTGTACTGGACGGTTTTGAGGACTGGAATATTTGTGTGTTAGCGCCCTCTATTGGTGGATCAAGGGAATACAATACGTTAACAGTCTCTGGGTTGATTGCACCAAACTCATCATAACTTACTATCAATCGTATGACTTGTGATGCATTGCAGCTCTACGTAGGATACGATGGGTTATCCTTCGTAGGGCTTTGTGAAATCAACCCCAGGCAGTGGACTGCCTTGTAAGTAAGAAGGATGGACATGTTTCTGTCATTTCAGTCCAATTATTTTATTCTGAAATCATTTGTCATGAATTGCAGGTCATGCCTGGGACACAAAGAACCCACTAACAGTCACCCTTGGTAGCAGTACCACCCCTATCAGTAAAATGGTATCAGTCTGCAGCAAGCTATGGTGTGGATGCCAGAACAATATCCTAGTGGTTGATCCCACTACACTCAATGTAGAGGTAAGTTTTCATTTCAGAGGGACATTAGAATGTTTTGTAATTACCCCGGTAGTCTGACAAGCAAAAGTGTACATAAAATAAGCAGTTATTAGATTCATTCATGTGTTTCAGTATTAATGAAAAATGAGGACCTAAATTGATGTCTGTAATCTTGTCTTTACAGCACCAATTTTCAGTCAGTAATGACTCCCAGAAGACGGTATACTGCATTGTGAGTAGTGGTCTAGGTGTGTGGGTCTCACTACAAGCTACTGCTGTAGTCAGGCTGTATCATGCTAGCACCTATGAAAACCTCTTTGATGTGGATGTTACACAGACTGTCTACAAGATGCTGGCCGGTACGTTTTCCATTCCGATTTTACTCCATATTTCTGTCGTACATACTTGAGGAAATCAATTGTCATTTGCAAGTTGATTGTTTGTCCGTTCCATTATCCTAGTCTGTGAGCCTTTACGAAACCAGGCTTGATGCCAGGCTTGAGACTTTCTATTGCCATTTGAAGCTCACAAAACGAAATGATTGGGCCACATAATGAAGCTGAAGAATGGCTCCAGCTTCGCCGTGTATCTCAAGCCCTTCATTTCATTTAGGACATGAAATGGCGGAAGCAAAATCAATCCCAAGCCTAGCCTCAAGGCCCTGCGTTTATGCATTTCTAGGTAGTTTTTTGTACTGGGGATGATTTTAGTGGCAACGTCCTAGCAAACATGAACCATGTAAATTGTGTACTTCTTTAACTCGTACTTAATGCCGTTTATTGTCATGATGCTAATTGACAGGTTCCGATGCTATCATCAGACAACACAAAGCAGCATGTCTTCGTATCACAGCATTACTCATCTGCAAGGAGTTACTCTGGGTAGGTACCAGTGCAGGTGTGGTACTGACCCTTCCTCATCCCAAGATAACCACGTCCACAACCTCAGCTAAAGACATCTCAATACCCAATGGCTCCGGCCAGGGGCACACCGGACACGTACGATTCTTAACGGCTGTTGACGTTCCACCGGGAAAACCAGCTGCCTCACAGAGAAAGATCAGTGAACAGATCATGAGCCCAGGACAAGACTTACCCCCTGTAGATATGGAACAGCACCAGCGACGGTCATCGGCCACGGCGTCCATAGTCTCCAATATGATGGTGATAAGTGGAGGGGATGGTTATGAGGATTTCAGTGCCACAGCTCCTAATGAAGCAGCTGGTAAAGAAGACAGTACCAATCACCTCTTACTCTGGCAAGTATGAGGGCTGTATGACTCAATCATGGCTACGGATATCGGACAACAAACACAGAGCATCTCCCCTGAGTCTATCGGATGTACTTCAATGTAAACGGCTGGTGATGAGGGGCGTACCTTTCAAATGGTGCAATTAGTTTATCCAGATATACAGGAATCTATATTAGCAAACCGATCCACATACCAAGAGTCACCATGCAAAGCCTCAAATCTTTCTTCAATCTATATTCAGTTGTAGTTAACTACAGAAGTCTGCCACTACCCACTTAACAGTATACCAACTCGCTCTTAACTCATTATGACAATTGCAAATATGATATTGCACTCAACACATGTGATTGGTAACAATTAAATCGTCTTTCTCGTACAATCGTTCAAAGATATGTTGTTTTAACATTCAAATGTCCAGAATCACATTTTGTACATTAGTTCCACTTTATAATCTGTTGCAGGCAAGATAGAGAGGAATTCACTGCAGATTTCAGTTGTTCAGTTGTGATGCTATGTCAAATTCACACAAAAATATTCTGAAAATTGAACTTGTTTTGCAGTTAATGAGAATGTTTACTTTAAATTGCACCCATTTATTGAAAAAAAATAATTTTGCCTTTGATAAAGATCCTGCTAGGATCGAAATGTCAGACCCTCTTATAACTACAAGCGAAAAAAGAAATAATAAAAGTGTATGGTGGAAGTATTCTTTGGACCACAAAGGTTCATAAAACAATTTCTAGGATCAACAGTAATGCACACCAAACAAGAATTACTTGTAAAAAGGAACCGTAAAACTTGACTTTTGAGAAGTATATTTCCATGGAAACAGTGAAATACTGAAGTTACGTGATTTAGTTAAACACAATGCATATATATAACGGACAAATGTCAATCTGGAAAATTTATATAAATGCATTGATTGGTACTCAACTGGCATATATTCAAATATCTGTAATTGTTTGTATTTTGATATTATACCCCATCCCAACTATGATCATGTGACCTAAATGTCTGTAAATGTAGCCATTTTTTCACGTACAATTTGATGTGTCCATGCTGGTCATGGATGCTTGTTTCAAACTAATAGCATGATGTCACTGTGTCAATGTAAAGCATTATGATATTTGTGCTGTGTGATCTTTCAATATAATTTGCGTATGATACATCCTTATAAGGCATGCTGATGACGATATCCTGTAGTAATAATGCTTCATGTAGATGGAGCATTTTGGGATTTGAAAACTGATCATATCTGAGGCATCTTAGTGTGGCTACTATGGACCGTTCCGGCTTTGCTCTTATAAGCCCTGCCTGCATGTGTGTTATACATACCACATGTGACTGAGTTTGATCGAGGCTTTTGTGGTCACCTGATTAAAAGGCGTCCTCCAATTGGTCAATGCGCACAGTTTGATTGACAGGCTGGTAGGGTCCATATGAAGATTGGTAGCTACTGTGCTGTGTGCTATGTGTTTAACAGGGACCATGTTTTATATTTAGCTTTGAAGGGCAAACAGCTCATGGATATCAACAGTTTTTCTTTGCAAACTGATTATTGACCAAATGTTCATGTGATGTATTGAAAGCCCGATTTCATGGCTGAGTATAAGTTAAAAATTAGCTTTTGTACGAGGAGAACAAATCAGTGCTTACAAGCTATTTCGGAGGATTACTAAGGCATCTTCATTTGTGTGAGTGCATGCTTTGTCTTATCAAGACCAACTTTAACTTTCCTAAAAGCATAGAATACTGTGCAGACGTTTGTAGTACACAGTGCCATAGAATTGGGTCCTGTTTTCAGCAGGTGCTGAACAATATTTGTCTAGGGAAAAAAAGGTGATCAAAATCACGTGATGTTGTGTTGCTGATAGCGATGGTATGATATGAATTATTTGTCTGCTTAACCGAGTCATAAACCTGACTCTTGGTGTGGATTTCATTGCGCCGCTTAGCGGCTGAGATTCTGCTTACTGTATTAGGTTTATGTTTCATGTCAATGCACACTCTGTAAGCATTAGCAAACTAACATTGTAAGCAAACTACCTTGAAATGCTTAGTACAAATGAAGGAAGGAATGATGCTAATCCATAGCAGATGTACAGGTGCAATTAGTTTAAATGTCTTGGTACTTGGTAACAATCCTGTTCTGTGCTGTAATGAGCACAACCATTTGCTTCATGCTATTCTGCAGCAATACGAAAACAGCATCAGAACTGACCAGTGGTCGATTTCACGAACCCTGCGATCGATCGTAACTCGAGTTACAAAGGATAACCCATCGTAGGGGGCCTATCTCACGTAGGGCTCCAATGCATTGATAGTAAGCTGCGAAGAGTTTGGTGAAATCGAGCCCACCAACTATAGTTAGATGCAGTCTCATATTACATGTTGAGCACAAAATAGATCCATGTAACAATTACACAGGCAATAGCTGATATTGGACGTAATGATGCCTGTGTTTACTGGGACTGACTTGAAATTTGCAATGGAATGCAATGCCTTGCATTTGGATTCTTAAGAGATGTATGTCTGTACGATGTATACACGTAGATGGAGCCTTGGTTTAAGACTACTTACAAGAAGGTGACAGAAGTGTTTAGATTCGATTTAGATTTTGTGTTATTCCTTGGACTTTGAAACAATTAGAAGTATTTTATCACATCTTGCTTTTGTACCCAGATGAAAAAGAATGGTGTTTTAGATTGGTGTCTATTTGAAGTATTTTACAGATGCAAGCTCAGACATTGAGTTTTTTCCCTGTAATGAAATTAGCAATTTTTATTATTTAAATTTTGTTTAGTGTTTGAGAAAGATCCGGCTAGGATCGAAACGCGTCATGCCCTCCTAACTCCACGCATTTTATATAAACAGGTAATTTTTTGGCTGATGAGCAGTTTCCAGCATTTTATTACTTGTATTTAAATTTGATTTTATCTTGAATGCTAAACTTTTAAATAAAATCCATTTAAGAAAAAGTTTTTAAATACTAAGATGATATTAAACATTTTTAATGCATAAATTGCGATAAATCTATTTATATTTAGCAGAATGCAAATTGGACATATTAGACAAATCTTTATCAAGATTGGTCAAGCTAATGACATTGGCCCTGTTTTTGACGATATCAGTGTGAAAATGGACATATATTGATTACAGAGTTTGCCCCAGCATTTTACAAAACATTATTTGACCACACGATATGAATTAAATTGCAACATTTCATTATGACTGATATTGAACAGAATATATATGATTTTGAACTACTTAACATGAGAGCATCATACCACAGATTGCCATTGAACTCTGTGAATTGTTTTGCATTTATATTTTACCTGATGCTTTATTGCTTTATACCTTGGCTTTGTGACTTCATTTAGTTTCATAAAAAAAATTGTTTGGAATTTTGCGAGGCAAAGAAAGATACCTGTGCTTTGTGTTTATACACTAATGTCATTGATCATTGTTTGTGATTTGAATCAGAATAGATCAACAGCTTATAGGTGATATCATTATGAAAGAAAGGTTACATTTTTGCTCTGATCTGTTTAGTAACACTTGTCTTTTTTTCCTTTCTCAAATAAAATCTAATGTGGAGTCTAGCATAGTACAAATAATGAGAAAAAATACACAAAAACAAAAATATAGTTGCTGCAATTAATGTATTTCCACATAGATGCTTTAGTTCAAGTTAAAGAATATGGTTTGTACAATTGTCCTTGTATTGCTTTCTGTTGGTCTAAATATCAATCTATGTATGTATGTTTAGAAATACTCAAATATATTGACTTAAAAAGCTGAGATGACAGTATCTTTATTGGAACTAACATCAACGTGTGTATTTATAGACAATGTCCCATTTTATATCAAACATTAATTATGTACCTTTGTGATGGCAATATAATTTTTAATCTTAAAGAAAATAAATCGGATGTTAAGAATAAGAGTTTTCCTAATTGTATACATGTACACCTAAAGTAAGAAGCACATATTTAGAGAATTTTAGAAGTTTTGAAACAAAAAGTTGTTTTAAACCAAATGTTTATCATGCAATTTTAAATCTTTTGCCACGGATCGCTGTTTGTCTAATTTTTTTTTTTTGTCAAATGACCAGAAACATGATTATCTATCTAATCCACAACATTCTGATTTTTGTTTGAGAATGGGACCATACCGGTGACATATCTTTCCTCATATCTTGATAAAAACGTTATTTTCTCCTTATTTGTTTGTGTTATAAATGACAGTATGTGTACCATACCTATTTCAAATTACAAATTTAAAGATCTGAGTTACTATATAGAAGAGATACAAACCATTGTACTGGTATAGAAGCAAGGAAGACGGTTGATGTTATGTGAGGGCTTGGAGTTGATGTGAATTGGAATGGTTATGGTCAGGCAAAAAGATGGAGGATATTTAATGTACATTAAACTTGTAAAATGTATTCTATGGTTTGTGTTGCACCTGTTTATGTACAGTCATTACACTTGTTTTATAAGAGGCTTATGTCTATGATCATATCAGACTTATGTACTTTCCTATGTTTATTGGGAGCGGTCAGAAAATTCTTGGCAACATTATTGTTATTGTCTTATACAGAAGTTTATGCAATCACAGTTTGATATTTATTGCCAGCGAACAACAGCCAAAGAACAATCACAAGTGGTACAGTTAGCAATTTTTTGCGCTAAACAAGGCCGTGAAATGGACCCTTCCCATGAAATATGCTAATTAGATATGCGCGTGCGCAAATGCACTACTGGTTGGCAAGAAAGTTGCAGCTCCATTAGGCATGTACGTACCACATACAACGCAGAGGGCATGGAGCTTGTCAACCAGTGATGCATTTGCGCGTGCGCGTATCTAATAGCTCCGCACTAATGACGTCACAAAATCCCCGGCTGTCAGACAAACATTGTCTTACACGCGTAGTGTACATGGACGCGCACACGCACCCACGTGCATGGTTGCAATGTTTGTCTGAGATCCGGTGCTATTTTTAGCGTAAGTGCGGAGCGCTATTAACATATTTCATGGGAAAGGTCCATTTCACGGCCTCGTTTAGCAAAAAAATTTGGCTAGATCTTGAAATTACACACGAGTATATGTGAAGCCTTAGCCAAATCGTTGGGACACTGAATGACTGTAGCCCTAGCCGCATGTGCACATTGTCCCAATATTTTAAAATATTAATTCCAAACTGCTAGAAATTCGAATTTGTTATTACATTTCAACAATTTGTTTTGTATTCTGCATTTTGTTGACATTTCACCGCATAAAATCCCCGACTTATATACGTCATCGCTTTTGTTGTTGCTAACTGGTTCGATGACGTCACTTTTAAAATGGCGATTGGATTGAAGCGGTAAATTTGACGGACTATCTGAAAAGCATGGCTTTCAAGCACCAGTTGTGAGACATGGTGAAATGTAAGTACACAGAAAGATTTTGCTTTGTCCATGGGTCATTTCTATCATACATGTTCTTGGTAAAGCTCGAAAATATGAGATTTTTCTGGCATTTTTGTAAGTGAGACATCTGAGACGTTGAGCACGCGGTTTGGCTCGTTCCGTGACATTGCATTCAGACCAAAAGTAGGCATGACACCACGTGAATAGGTTCGCGTATTTCGGGCAGTTTGGGTCGATATGCACTTCAATTATGCCATTTATTTATGCTGCAATTTACACTCCCTTAATGTAGGAAGATAATTCTATGCATAGGTGCAAAAATGGGAGGCATTTTGAGCTGCATTCTCAAGCCAATTTGTGCCAATTGTGCAGTGTGATATATGACCCTTAATAGCCTGTGCGGCCACATCAGTATTCAAGTGAATCCTTTTGGACAGACTTGTGACGTAACACATGCATACTTATTTCATTCATTCGGCGCCTTAAAGGGATTGCATACGTTTGGTAATTTGAGCCTATTGTTTGTTTCAAACCAATATAATTGTATATATATACCATAAAACTAACCTGTGAAAGTTTCAATTCAAAAGGTGATAGCGTTTGTGAGATTTTGGCGACAAACTAGAGCGGTTATTTCACGCCAGATAACAGTAAGTCAATAGCTGAGAAGCGTTACGGCCATAACGCTTCTCAGATTCATAATTTTTGGTGATAAAAAGTGACATATTTTTCCATAACCGCGGTACTTCGAATTGAACGTTACTCAATAATGCATTTTACTATCCAAAGCAGCTGTACTTCTCACCAAGTAAGTTTTTATTGCCATAAATTTTCAGAGTCATTACCAAACGTATGCAATGCCTTTAAGTCAACAGCGTGTTTACATGGATCTTTTAATTTAGGGCTTACTACTATTTTAAACTCTTTTAGGAGTTTCTTATTTCAATAATCATGCATACTAGATTGTTGTACAAAAGTGGTATATCTGTAAATTTTCTTTTCATTTCGGTTCGAATTTATGTTGGATGCATGCCTGTGAAATATCAGTATAGGGTTCTTCAACATAAATAAATTAAAAAGTAGGCCTACGAGGAGGCTACCTGAAAATTTTGAGATGGAATACAAACGTTTTTAATATATGAAATAACTTAGTGGTCACAAATACTATACAGTGTTGACACAGGTCCACAAAAGCACCTCTTTCCATAATTAAGGGAGAAGATTTACATAGTTAATACTGTCACCAAACTGAACGTATATTGTTAACGTTCATATCCGTTTTGTTTCCATCAATCTTTGCAAAGTTGGCGAGGTTTTGACTGAAATTACTGAGTAAAGACCGGCTTATTCGACGGTCTTTCAAAACACATGCAACCAGTAATTAGTATTAGTATATAGTCCCCACTCGCTGCAAAAAAAACAACAACAGTGAGCTTGTGATTCTTCCAGGGACACTGATTTATCGGAAAAGTGAAAACCACTTTAAAAAATAATCCTTCTCGCATTTACAATTGCCGTTTCAAACTGAAGAAGTGTTTCCTATCAAGAAACAAGAAGAAACATTAAAATTTACATTATATTTTGAATTGATTTGCAAACGAAGCTGATGTCATTTACCCTTCAATACAATATACACGTTTTTGTTGGAAAATCATTTCCTGTGCTCTTACAACTTTTCACTGAGAAACGATGAAATTTCGAGAATGATTCAGAGGGAATACCAATTACACAACAGAGTTTCGTCTAAATACATTAAGGGGTGTGAAGATAATCATTCACAAATCTAAAATGATTGATTAAATTAATGAATTGAATCAATTAAATATCAATGCTTGGGAAAGGTCAGCATACAGGAATACAAACACAAGATTGAAAAAAAGTTGAAAAACGGTGCTTGCTTGGACTAAAGTATTTTATTTTCAGAATGTTAAAGCAGCTACAATGTGTGTTATTAGTTATTAAATTCCGATCATTCTGCTAAAATCATAAACAAATAATATTCATCCAGGGTTGAAATGCTACTCAAGTACTTTTTTCTGAATAATTTGAAATCTATACTTTTTGGGGATAAAGGTCAATAGAAGAAAAATCTTCGAGCAAACAATGAAATTAAAAAAACTAAAAAGGAAAATAAAAGTTGTTGCAATTCGTAGTACAAAGGATTGAGAATAGGACGTGAGACGGATTCCACACGTGAAAAGGAATTATATTTTACTTCAAGACCCCAAAACAAAACTAAACAAACATTGTCTTTTGGTTTTTAAATAATACACAAAACCAGCATTTATCCCAGCCATTTTCCACAAAGTAACTCTTATTCACACTCTTTTTGCAGTACTTAGCATCTGAAAGAAACTTTTTATTTTCAGAACAGATGTTACTTTAAAACAAAAACACAAAATAATATTCTTGTAAAACCATCTACTTACATGAAAAACCTTCCAGCCAATATTCTACAAGTCAATGTGTTGGTGGGACCTTAATAATATGCTTTTGTTTTGTGTAGAACCTGCAGTGATTACAAATACTGATCAATAAATAATAATAAACCCAGTCATGTAACTAGATTCACATAAATTGGAAATAATGACCATGTAATTCTGAACTGGAACTGGAACATTTTGATTCAAATGTTGAATATCCTGAGAGTGTGGTACTTCTGAAAAAGGAAGATTGTGCTTACTCATAATGGTTAAAATACAACCAATTTTGAACACTATCGTTACTCGCCCACAAAAAACTACCGAGTACAATGGGTCTCTTGTATTCCACGATAAGTATTGGCAGTCCAATCATATACAGTATTACTACCTAACTTCATGTAGGTATGTACAATATTTACAAATATATATAAACCTACCACCTATAGGAATGAAATATTCAACTGTACTTCTCACTAACAGAATAAACCATTTATACAACTGGTACCCTGACCAGACTTGACTGTCATGAATAAATAATGATACAGTATGCTTTATACATGGTTATTAACAGTACGTTTATAATATGATTGATTTAATTTGTTGTACACTCACTGATAATACATGATAGTTTACATCTACCCCAGTGAACAGTAAGAGGGAAGTTATTCTTTTAGAACATATATGCAACTATTATTCCAAGTGATGTTTCTATGAGGGTTCTAAGATTCAACGTGCAGCAGTTTCATTCAAATTACCATATCGACATTCTGACCATAAATATTGTGAGATGTAACAGACACTGTATGTTTGGTTTAGACTGAATTGTCAAAAATCAAACCTGAAATCTTCACCAAAGTGTAAAATTACAAACTTATGAAACATGGAATTTCATAGTTTTTTTGTCTCAGAATCTGCATCAATTGAGGAAGTTGAAAAATCAAATCAATGACGAATAATGAATCTAATCTTATATCCTAAGATTAATTTCCATCCAACGCTTAGAAATTCAATTCCTGAAGAGCAAGTGCAACACCATGATTCTGCTTCAACAGACAATGTTATCAATCAATTACATGTGTAACAGGTGTAATGACACCACATAGCAATCACGTGTCAACAGGTGTATCGAGACCACACCAGTATGAACCCATGAAAGCAAATGGTTCCAGCAATCCTCATACACTTATCTGGGCTGACGCAAACAAGGACTATCTTGACCTTAAGATATATCAAGGATGATGAAAGCATCGTCTATATCAGCGTCTATATTTGTTGGTTTAGTATGAGCTACAGATTCAATGAATAATTATATCATTTATCATTTTGAAACATTTTGAAATGTCATCGCATATCCAACCTTAGACCATTTAGATTTTGTTTGCACCACCCCTCGACATAAAGCTATGTCCACAGATACACTACCCTTGATATAACAGGTATTGCTTAGCCCTAAAACACTGTTTAAAAACTAGATAAAAAATGGATCAGTTACGATAGTGTTTGAAGTTTTTGGAGATCAGGAAAACGATGGTCTGTGGTAGAATTGTCAATCTGGCTTCAGGATGGACACCTTTGGTATAAATTCAATCTTTAAAACCTGTGAGGTGAAGAAGGAAACCAAGAAGAGTTGTTAATATCAGTCTGTTGATGTGATGACAATGCTACTGACAGGATTACAATGCATCATGTTAACACCATAGACCTTATTCACGGTACATCCATCCTACATCCAATGCAGTGCAATCAAACCAAGGCTTGAATTCCAAGTAGTCTGGTACCTGTTTTCTTTTTAGAATTTGTGTTATCATTTCCCATGGGTATACAAGGAAGATGACAAGATGGATGCACCATGAATTAGGTCTATGTCATGGACCTGTTAATTTAGTAAATGGTCATAAGCAGGTGTAATGGATTGATAGTGAGTTCGCTCATGAACGCTACATGGACACTGTACAAATTATGTCTCAACCCAAAGGCCTAGATGCATTAAACAACAGTAATTAACAAATCTAACTGCTACTCGGGAGTCTCGGGCATCATTGATAAGTGAACAAAAAAAATTGGCTGGAACAAGATTCACACTTGTCACTCGGAATATCGTACCGGCACTTTTACCAATTGAGCTATCCAGCCCTATGTTGGTGGTGACCCCAATATTTAGTCAATTATCTTTGTTTGTTTGGCAGTCAGAAGCCATGAAACTGCGCACATACCGCTATATGCCAAGGATTATTTAACATAAGCGCAGCATTGGCAATGCTGCAACCCGAGAATCAGTACATGGGGATCACTCAAAGAGGATAGAGCTTTTTAATCAAAATGATCATCAAATAACCACAAAGCTACTCTGATATATTAAGTATGCATTCACTCACATATTCCATCATATTACTGGATTCACATTTCTCTTTGGCTAAGGACCAATGGAGACCCAGCTTGTGATACATCTTACTATTCTCCCAGTCTAACGCTTTCTGTACCATGTGTCTCGTCTGCAAGAGAATGTTAAAAAAACTGACAAAATTATTGAAAAGGATCATTTCATTTTAAAATATTGCTGATAGCTCACTAGTCAATAAGCCATTTGCAATTATCTGGTACACAGACTTCTTTCATTGCATATAAACACCCCGGTTTGAATTTCCCAGACTAAAGACTCTGTTGCTATATCACGTCATTCGGGGCAAGCTTTTGCATGGCGATACCCATCTCTGGAATGGACTGGTTCCTTTGTGCCATTCTTATCCATTATGAACAGTGCATTGGTGCAAGACGTCTGTTATGTAACTAATGCTTGCCCCAAATCATGTGATATAGCAACAGTGTCTTTAGTCTGGAGAATTCAGGTTTTGATGTTTACATGTACGTACAGTGAAAGAATTCAGTGTACCAGATATTTTTCAATCTTTACTTGCAAAAGGCTTATTATAAACAGTTTTAGATAGCTCTGTCTACCAGGAGAATCTGCTTAAAAAATGTGTTTACTTAAAGAGCTCATTAATTGTGACCTTACCCTCTTTGTTAAACATACAACAGGCCAAAGAGAACATCCTAACGTGCAGCAGCAACATAAACATCCACACACCAACCACTTGAGAGTCATTGGCATCGTCTTATGGAGGACGGCATTAATACGCTCAACAGTACCTTTGAATTCCTCTGGAGCAACCTACAAAAACACAAGCAAAGGTAAGGTCATAAACAAACAATTAGGCTCCATCACTTGGCAACTGAAATCAGATATGCGAGGTAGACTATTCTGTATTTAAAAAGAAAGGAAAAGGCAAAAAATTTACTCTCTTTCAACTTCCGAGAAATGTTCTGATCATTATTGTCACTACTAACGAGTAATGACCATTTCTATGGTTTGGCTGAAAACCACCAGTTTTTAACCTTAAAAGAATTTTGCCTATTGAAATTTAGATTCCTGGTCACAACAAATGCAATTTCAATGTCAATGACTGTATGTCAGGGGGACCCCATTGAATGGAATGAATCCACTCACTCCTATATCCACGATGTCCACTCTTGATTCCTTGACACATTTAAACTTGATACAAAGTTGTGATAGGCAAAAGAGGTAATCAAGATACCTAGCCAGGTTGAGTTTAGGATTAGGTTCATATGTGTGATGTCCATGGGATATTATACTTTGCTTTTTGTACTCAATACAATGTTTTAATGAAACCTTCAACTGACTATCAATAAAATGAATAATACTTTCATCATACACGTACTTGATCCTTTTACTCACCTTAGCCGCAAGTTCTTGAGGGAAATCTGTGTTGAATTTGTTGCTCAAGCCAAATCTGTACACAGAAAAAACAGACTTCCTTTAAAAGTTGTAACAATGATGGTGTATGACGCACAATGGACATTGTACCGGCCGGTATGGTAATGTCCGGAAACTGGCCGAAGCTTAAACACAACAAAGGCCATCACGAATTACACGAAAAAATGATCAGAATAAAGAATATTCTCCACTTACATTGTAACATGGCCTGATCCTCTGACTAGTACCGGGTCAGGGACATGACTTATTATCGCACTTTCGGGATATTCACCGCTAAAATCGGGATCCTCAGCGTACTCTATTGCATCGAAGTCTGCCATGATAATGTTGTTTTTGTTGGGTCGATTGCGCAGCTGAGGATGTGTGGCGCCCTCTATGTTAACGTCTACACCCCCCCCCCCCCCGGCCAAAAAATAAATAAAAATCAGCATTATGATAAGAGGTGTAATATACTAAAAACAAAATTAAATAGATAAGAAATATATTTCTGAATGCCCTTAGTGTATATACGTAAACTGAACTTCAAAGTGAAAACTTTCTTAAAATTCTTATGACAATTTTATTTCTATTTATGCCCCCTCAACTTGTCGATTGCTCTTTATGAATGCAATTCTCCAATTGTTGCTCTTTTGTTTGGACACACTTTTTGGCAGCAGCTCCGATCCATTAGTTTTGTACAATCATGATTTTCTATCGTGGGACTTTTCCCAGTCATGGACCATTATCCATTTTGTGAATCCACTGTTTGAATGCCACAACAAACTCAAACACAAACATTCCTCGATTTCCTCCCGGACCATCCCTGGCCTGTTTTATAGAAATTCGTGATATTTGTAGCAGAGAAAAAAACTATTCATGGCATGACTACATGAAAATAAATTATAACAGATTGGCGATGTTTCAGTCAGTCAGTGCTTTATTCAGTGTTGTGTTTTACCCATTACGGTTAATTCACTGTTAAAGTTAAACTGGGTATCTTTAAAGGTCACAATATTATAGACAAGGTTTGGGCAAGCATGCAGGGCACAATGACGAAATCTAGAGAGTCGAACTCTAACTAGATATTATTAGATTATTCCTTAGTCACAAATATAATTATTCTCAGATCACTATGATTCAACAAAATGAATAAAACAGAGCGGTTAACGAAAATAGTTGACAACAGGTCCAATATACGACCATGCACGCCACAAGAATACTTATAGCTGAAAAACGCACAGTTAAAGAAAATAAAGTGAAGTTTTATACACAAAATGGCGACTATACATCGATGCTAATAAACATTATATTTAAGCGGACACAAGTTTGACACCAGTTTTACAAATGTATATAAATAGGTATTAATTAAATAAAACATGCAAATGTTACTATCGCCAGAATGCACCTTAATTTAATAATTATATAAAGATAATTATTTATTAGCAACACCACCAACAGAGATGATATAGGGCTCAATAATTGGTAGAGCGCCTGTACGGTATTCCAGAGATCGCTGGTTCGAAACCGCTCCAGTCAATGTTTTCTTTGTTCACTATTCAACAAATTTTTTGTTCGGAATAAGCAGAAGTCAGGGATAAATAATGACACATTTTCCAATAAACTCATCAGTTTTATTGCTTCAGCTTCCATATCATCACATTATGTTGACCAGTGGAATAAGTTAACGAGAACAGAAATACTTTAACCATAATCTCATAACTGTCTTCAGTAAAGTTTATAGCCCATTTAGACTATAAGTTCATTCGGCTTAAAATGCACTAGATCATACTTTGGTAGAAAACCAAAACAGATTATGTTTACTTACAGGGTATATTAAAGATATACCAGGTACAAGCATACCGTCAAAGGTTTTCTGCAATTTTATTCAGAAATGAGTAAAACAATAGACCGAAACAGTTTTGATCTCCGAGATCAAAACCTCACAATTACAACTTACCCCACGATTTCGCGTAACAATTGCAACGGTTTTTGTGTGTGCTGTTTTGTACTATTTCCAATTATATGAGCTAAACATTTCACAGGTTTGTGTTTTTTCCATGACAAATCAAATTACGAACAGACCGCACCTGTTCTATAAATAGTATAAACTTTACCAAAGTATGATTGTATACTATATATAATGACTTGATCTTATCAAGAATTTTTATCATGCATGTTCGTGTGTTAAGATGACTGACTTTCTAAGTGGCCAATCTTATTCCAAGTGTAGTAATGATGCAACATCCACAGCAACAGGTCAAGACGAAGAAGATGTAGGTTAGTGTGATGAGCCAGAAAGCAAAGTAGTAAAGAGGAGGATAGCAGTACCGAAGACTGGCAGGGTCGATATCCGGCTTGTAGTTGGCGTAAACCCACACATTCCCTGTAGACACACAAAAATAATAATAATGCCTGATGTAGATATACTTCACCAACTACCTGTTCAAACTTTAATTAGAACTGTACACAATGATTAATGGCACTTGAAAAATTGGTAAGGATCGACCAAAATGAAATATTTCTGCGTGAAAGCTTGTAGTGTTCTTCCTGTAATTATTTCAGCCGATTTCGATGTCTGTAGTCGAAATCACTTGTATATAGGCGACCGCGCACAAATTTACGAGAGAAAAAAAATGTGTTTCAATTTTTTTTTTCTCTCTCTCTCGAAAACGTAAACATTTTGAAAACTTCCCTCTGAACAAAATAATCCTCACGCGCTTTTGCAATGAACCTGTGTACAAACCATATAACGAAGACTGGGAACTTGACCGAATATCACTGACTATGCCAACGACTGTTCACGTCACGCTTTATATGCAAGCCCGTTGAGCCTGCGTGGACCAACTTGAGTTGTGCATTGAAACAGTCGTTGATAATATTTGGCATAGTCAGTAACATTCGGTCAATTTCCCAGACTTCGTGCATAGGTTTGTGCATGGGACCATTGCTAAAGCGAGTTAGGATTTTGTTAGTGTAAATGAGTACAGTGAATGTTCTTTTTCCATCAAGTAACATGTCGCTAAATTGATATCAGTGCATGTTTACTTACTCGAGTCTGAAACAATCGCAGCATAACTCATGTCATTGGAAAGCATTATTATTGTTTGATGCCTCTATATTGCAAAGCCGGATTATTAAATAATGGCTACGTCTTCGGCTGTTGCTATTCGTGTCTCTATATAAACGTGTGGCCTATTAATTTGCTGCAGACCCGCAGCTGCCCTTAGCATCATCAGTCATACCTTTAAGCCTCAGCTGTAGGTTTGGATGGGGCCTAAGTCGCATTTATCATGAAAACCTGAAGCCAATCTGTGATTTAGAATTGTCCCCATCTGCATCTGAGAACTAGAATGTCCAGCCCATTGTAATCGGAGCCCATATTACCATCAGATCTCCCCGATACATTTGGCTTATTTCTCTGCGCTGAAACGTCTTAAGTGTATGTGTACACTGATAATGTGGAAAGATAAGACATCTTACCAAGGATGAAGAAGATGAGTAGGATGCAGCCAAAGAGCCTACTGATGGAGTTTTCTTTCATGTAAGAGCTCTCATCGTGTCCTCCTCCTTCCATATGCTCCTTACGTTTCTTGTATCTTATCGCAAGATCTAAGAACGTCTTCACGATGTACACAGAGCCCGATACGATCAGAAATATCGGGATAAGTTTTTGCACGGGGCAGTGGTCGATGTGGACAGCACCTGTATGAGCAGGGAGACAAAGACGGGGTGGGGGCGTGGGGCGGGAGGCAGATTCATAGCTAAGAATTATTCATAGCATAAAGAAAACAATGCACCGGCAACAAACGGATACGGAAGGTTATATTTAAAGATGTCCTGCGACCAATTCAACTACCGTCGTCAAAATCATCAAATATTATGCAGGGGCCAATTTCATGGAGCTGCTAAGCACAATTGCTTAGCACAAAAATGTCTCGCCCAATAAAACAAACCACCGTTTAAAATTCCATTTGATATCCATGGTGAGCGAACAACAGCAAAAGAACAATCATAAGCGATACACAACACACGGAAATTTGGTTGTTAACCATGTTTTTATTCAACCTTTTAGCCTTTGAAAAAAAAAACCTGCTAGGACCGAAACGCGTCAGGCCCCTCCTAACTCCAAGCATTTGATATATATTTCAGGTCATTTTGGCTGATGAGCAGTTTGCAGCAGTTTATTACTTGCATGTTTTTATTAAGACAGAAATGTCACGCTTAGCAAATTTTTGTGCTAAGCAGCGCCGTGAAATTGGCCCCTGGTCTCTTCAAAGGTTGTTCTGAAAGGTTGAGCGAAGCATAAGCTAATGCAGTGATTGTTCTTGTAAACGGGTAAATGATCATAAATGTGTACACTTAATGACTGCAACAAATGAAATATTTACCCATGACGACCATAGCGATAGGAACTGCAATGGTCAGAGCCATCAAAACTGTGAACACAACTGTGAACAAAAAGAAACAATGACCTATTTATTCAAAGAACATCCATCAGATATACAGGGGTATATTTATCTATAAATGTATATATTATTTTCACATTTGTGTAAAATTGACGATCTTTCTAAGATTCATTTTCTCAAGAAGCATCCTCAATAAACCATCATTCTCTCTTAACACTACAGGCTGATGACACTGTTATGATAAGTCCTCACTTGTATTGATTAGTATTGTGATGATTCTAGTGATGAAATCCACAGTTCCACTGGACGTCTTCTTTGCGTCTCTTAGTTCTTGCATCACTGACGAGTACGAGGGAGGATCTATAAAGACACAATAATTCTAACATTATTTTTTACCCTCATCATTTACAAGATATAGTAGTGTGACTCACTCTACATCAGTACCTCATCATCACATTTTGTCTATAGACTCTACACTACGCCCTTAAAGATCGTATCATAAGAAAGAAATACAGATTCATGGGAAAAAATATCAAGGAAGATACAACAACAGTCATCTGTGAAATTTCCAGTCCCATACGGTGCCCACTTTTTGAGAAAACAGTGAAAAACGCCCAGTTAATTTCTTTAACCCTTTCTCCGTTATTGTTGATCTTTTTAAAATCAACACTATATTCGGTCATTACTTTTACTACTTTCTTGACTATACCGCATTTTAGTCGGAAAAAGTTTAACGGTATGATGTTTCTATCAGCACCATGTTTATACCCTGTAAGTTATAGGTACATCAGTGAACATTTCTGTTTTGGTTTCCTACCAAAGAATGATAGTACCTTTATTTGCCTTATGATGTTACTTCATTGCATCTGATGAAGTAGTATTTGCTACGAAATCATAATTATGCACAGTTTGACTTTAGTTAGTCATTTAAGTGCTACTTGTATTTTTCATTTACAAAACACGAATTATTGACATATTCTATACACGATGTCAGTGAAGTGCAATAAAATGCTACTTTTATTGCCAAACAATGACTCATCATTCGTGTTCATATTTATTCCTAAACAAATTCGCGATGGCTGTGGGATTGTCAAGTAAACGGCTATTTATAATCTGAGATCGACTAGGTCTGCATAAAATCCCTCTGGGCTGATCAATGTCTTGTGACCGAATGTTTCCTATTTTAAAGTACAGAACAGGGTTCGATTTCACCAAACTCATCGTAACTTACTATCAATCGTAGGAGTTATGATGCATTGTAGCTCTACGTCGGATACGATATGGGCTATCCTTCGTAACATGAGTTACGATCGATCGTAGGGCTTCGTGAAATCGACCTTATGACTGGTAATATCCATACAGAAATATTCACAGATTTACATACAGGGTATGAAGGTGGTGCTGGTAGAAACATACCGTTAAAACAGTTCCACCTGAAATGGTGTATATTTATAGTAAGAAAACAAATTACTACATTTGTTTTTACTATAAATATACACCATTTCTGTTTTAACGGAACTGTTTTAACGGTATGTTTCTACCAGCACCACCTTCATACCCTGTTTAAACATAAAGTTGAAACGTGTGATTCCTGATACTACCTTCTTCTCTCTGGATGTAACTTTAATGTCATAATTGTTGTATCTCTTTTACAATCAGTGATCAATTACACCACATACAGGCCACTTCATCACAATCGAAGGTAAAACCAAACCCCCCTCATTTCATTATCCCTTGCCAGTCGGCCCTCCTATGCAACAAAAAATGCACACGGCACAAACATAGGCACAATATTGTGAAACATACATGTAATTAAAACGCATCGGTAAAAATGGAATGTTCCAAAACAAAAAAGCAATGCAACATAATGATTACCATGAATGTTATACATAAATCTTCTACTTGAATTGGTCTGGAACTTGAGCAGAACATCTGGATAATGTATCATGTCATGACTATGTCTGATGAAAGCTATACTTAGATATGGGCTAAATTATTCAGCATAACATAATCATTGTATAGTCGTCTGAGCTGGTACGTGTGTATGTACCTATGGGTGTTAGCGCGTATGGTGAAATCCAGTTGAATTATATATATACTAATAGTCTACAGTGTAATGTGACCAATGCATTGCAATGAGGAAAAAGCAATGGAGACAAAAATCAGATTACACAAATGAACAAAATCGTCTCATGACGATGATTAGAGCAGGCTAGTCGAAACGTTGAGACCTTACAAAAAGTGCGAACGAAATAGTAGAAGTGCGAAAGTACGAACGATTCTTACATGGTGTTTCCGCAAACCGATCCACATAAAGAAAACAAAAAGGTTTACCCAAAAGCCAAATAAACGATTTCCGTTCTTTTCATTCTAATTATCATTTATCCTCAGTAACTATAAAAAATGTAGGTAAATAAATATTCATAAACGCTCACTGTAATAATGATGGTTATTATTATCTCGAGAGCATTTGAATTATTCTGTGATTATATAAATTATGATAAACCAAATAGGAATTTCAAATTAAAAAAACTACCTAACGCGTACTTCCATTTGCGGTAAATTAAAACACAAGTATTTCATCATTGTATGATAATGAGATTACGTCGCAATCACAAACCCCTTACAATCAAACTCATAGACAAAGAAACACCCTCAAAACAACAACAAAGCCAGTTTTAAAACTGTGGCATCCCTGGAATAAAGATGACTGTTCACAATGTGAATTATTGATAGTCTGCTTGTAGGATGTGCTTGACTGCTCATGCATAGCCTTTCCAGTGTGTCTGAGATGAAAGACATTATTGTCAATGGATGTACATTGTGCATCCTAGAAAACAATTATGCTCAGCCTATCATTGTATTCCACATCAGTGCGTAATTGGAGATGCATGGTTCCATGAACTGGTCTAATTAGGATCATCGGTCGTGATTAATCATCTTTGTAGCAGATTTCTAGAAACTGTGTCATAATATTGCAGTTCTTACCCACACCATAAATTATGTGAAGGTTGATCGTCAATACAATTGTATGTGACATCTTCATTGTAATAAGGTATAATTAATTGCCTCACAACTGATGTGTTAGTCAAGTCAAATACATGCTTTGCAAACAGCAGGTGTATGTTGATTAACATGATTTATTCAGAGTTTTTAAACTAAATAAATTATCAGCTTAATTACTTATCAATGTCACTTTTCTGCCATTATTCCATATGTTGTGTGCGTTGTTTATCAAGCCTTGAGTCAGAAACAAATAGCAGAACTTACTGAGATAAAAATTCAAAATGTTGTCACAAATTATGAACATTGATGTCTGACATAATATCATGTCTAAGGCAATATTTGTTATCAATAACCCTCCCTACGGCTCAATTTTGTTCCTCCTTCATCTCTTTGTGTATGCTCACCAAAATGTATTTTAACTTTAAAAAAATGCAACAATTATGATGTCGTTACCTTCCTGCACAGAATCAAATGGTGGTGGTTTGTCCGTGGTAGCTGCTTCTGCCGACCCATAGGTGGGTGCTTCGGCATTACCATCCCCATCAATAAGACCCTTCTCAGCATCAGCCTACGGGATAAGGAATAAAATATGGAATATGTAGAAATCACTGAGAGAATCACAAACAATCAGTTACATCTTTATTATTGGAGTCAGCCAACCACAATCATAATTATCAATTATGAATGACAGCTTTTAGCTCGAATTTTCTTCATCATTATCAAGAATGTTTGTCAATTATTTCTCTGGCAGCGTTATTTTGTTACACATGGTGGTATTACTTTATAGTGTCATGTGTGTGCAGTGTGCTATTTCAATTGGGATGATTAAGATTTCAAATCTGATAATACTGATAGTGAAACCGTGCATTATACTTTCCAATATTTGTTTAGCCTCACCCTTACTTAGTTCCCACCTTATATTTTGAGAAAAGATGCAAGCCTCGAAGTATTAATCTTCCAAACTGAAGCTAAGTCTGTTTCTAAGGCGCACGTTAGGGCGTGCTCGATACGGTCCATCAAATCATCCATAAACTTGACTCCTCTCAACCAAACAAAGCAATCTTCCATGCTTACGAATAATTATTGCTATCCATGATGTCAAGTCAATATTACTATTGCATTGTCTACTGATGACGAATAACGAGAATGACTTTAAATTAAGCATATACTGTACACTCCGCCGTGAATCACGAGGTTGCGAACATAAAAATGGGCGGAGCAGAGAAAGGATAAACATTGGTTTTTATTTTCACCGTATGGAAACATTTGAAAAGTCTGGGATGATGGCTCATCTACAATTACCCGTCTTTTTTTTCATTTTTCTGTTCTGTTAATATTAAAAGGCTTAAGGAATCTCCTAAAAACGACAATCTCATGCACGGAAAAACACCCTTCCTAGAGTGAAATTTTACATGGAGTTGTACCATTTGGCTATACCCAGGCAATATTTACATGGATGCATTGTACTTCTGACGGCTGATATAATTCTACCTAAAGCGCACAAATACAAAACCACGGAGTTGAGCTTGAAAATAATAATAATCTTGAAATTTGATTGATCTAGGCTTTTGAAAATGAAAAGAGAGGAATAATGAGTGATTCTCTTACCATTATTGCTGGCTGCTCCGTCTATGACCAAACCCTTTATCGTGCCTCAGAACCAATGTCGCCTCCCGCTCGCTTCAAACAGATGAAAATGTCGCATAAAAATAAAAAATACCCTGGTTATATGCCTGCTGCAACATCCACTTACATCACAGCAAGGCCTGAGCTGATATGGTCTGTTGCACCAATAATGAGTATAGACTCATTTGCATAAAGGTATAGAACGTATCAGGACTGGGAATTTTAAGTAGCCAATGAAAAACGTTTATTTGGTGACATACGGAAGAGATATACATGGCCGGCCGCACGATTCATCCAACTTGTAGCATGCATGAGTATATCATTCATAAATATTGCACGTCTCATATTTTGGTTTTAAATTACGGGTTGCAGGGATTTTTTTGTCGGTCACTGCAATTTTTATACAAAAGTGCATGGAAGTGTAGGTTGTAATATCATTAGCATGTGGAAAGTCTGTCATTACTGTACACTAGTCATACACATGTGAGTCCCATATGGCTTAGCTAAAACATAGAGGTTTATATATCTTTTGTTGAGCGTTTTTTTTCCCATTCTCATTACTAATGTGAACCGGTGGATGCGGACCATATGGTGCGCTTTTATACAAGACAAAGGGTCGCTGTATCTACATGTATATCGCATTTTAACGCATTTTAAACGAAGGACAAAAATATGCATGTCATTATCAAATCTCGTGATATACAATCAGAGATATTTACGCGGACTAACAATAATATTATGTGGGTCATGAGCTAGCCTGACATATGCATTTGACGCAGATGCACCATACAGTGTATAAATACATATACATCAGTACACACAGGTCTAGTATTATACCAGCATAATATTTCAGTCAGCAGTTTGAAGGTTTTATTTGATGTTTACCGAACAATAAAACGAGTATTTTCCAGTGGTATGCCATAATTATGCGTCCCTTATTCACAGTACAGTAGGAATGCCGTGTGTTGTGGCAGGGGCGGGGGTTGGGAGGGGGGAAGCGGTCGAAGTCCACGCCTATTTATAATGTCCTCAACCCCACCTGTCATGTGATTGAGTTATATCAGGGCAAGTGACATTAATGCTACTGCATGTTTATAAATGTGAAGCATTACTCCGACTGTCAACTGAGAATAAACAGACTGGTCTGCTTTAGAAAGTATAATTAATCAATATAATACACTCTGTATACGGACGGACGACTGAAATAAAATAGTCACAACTAATTTGTCTTTCAAATCCATTAATAAAATATGTATTTTTTCACAAACATACATTTGTATACATTTTCTTTATACACATCCATGTAACACTGACATGATTATGTTGCGTGTTGTATTCATGTAACAAATGTACAGTTTAATTGACAGAATTGTGACAGAATTGTCCACACAATTCACCACTAACAACATGGTATGTTCCGACTTGCCAAGATCTACTTAATTTAGGGAAAATTGACCTATACTTTGAACTATAAACTCATGATCATCTTGTAACATCCTGACCAGCGGGATTTTGGAAAATCTCTAATAATTATTACATTTAATTGTGGAAATTCTAACTATAGGCTTTTAAGATGATTTTATTTCATGTTAAATAATCTTAATTATGCATCTGACGTAATAGGGTAATTAAAACCCTATTCCCTTTTGACTACATTTTAATGGTCTTGTTTTCGTAATAAAGGTTTCCTTCTAAAACAAATCAAATAACCTTGATGACGTCACTACTGGTAGCTAAGCGTTACTTGGATTTGACCAATATATCATTCATTGTATAAACTTGCATAGATTTGTTAAAATATATATAATTTCAAAATGACCTTTACTTTATATACATGTCCAGCTTTCTTTCTTTCTTACACGCATCATGCAGATTATTTTGGTAGCAGATACTGAAAAGAACCCGCAGACGATCAGCACAAACTTAACTTAATAATGTTCTTTACCTACAGATATTAAAAACAAGGACTTAACGGACTAAGATATATTTCGAATTTTGTTAGAAAATTCTATCAAAAGAATATTTTATGAAATATGCTATGGAATAGATTAAGCATATGGTGACCTTAACTACGGTAACCCCTCCACCTCAGGAAAATATGCATATCAAAACATTTACTGTTAAATTGAAACTCAGAAATGGTAAATATTACTGCACAATTTGTGAGTTAAGTACCGTGTAGATGCACACAATGGCAGATGCAATGCCTTACATTTAAAGATTAGAAGTACTCATTTGAAATTAGCAGACATCTGGAAAAGCTTTAAGTACAAAAAACCCTTTATGATAAAATGTAAATGTTGTAAAAATTTAGTTGAAGAAATTAAGAAGTGCATCACAAAAATGATTAAATGGACGAACTGAATGATCTTGAATTGCCTGGCACTTTGAGCCAAGTTGACAGACACGAAAAGTTTCAAAAAAATTTACCATTTTGCAAACATTGTTCACTACATGGAGGAATGATGTGACTGTTGGGATCATTCATGACTTGTAGTTTTCATTTTATTACACAGGTTACTAAGGATACCGAGGGATTGTACAGGATGCCCAAGATGAGACCGACTCAATAACAACGCCTACAGATAAGGTAAATAGCTCCCTCTTTGTTCAGTAACCGTTTATTTGTAACATATCATTTACTTTATGCCAGCCTGAGAGAAGTAAGCGATGAAGTTGCGATAATCGTAACAAAATGTAGGTCCATGTCCCAATGTCAGACCGAGGGTTACGATTGCCGCAACTATATAAGTAGTTATGCAAATATAAATCATCAATATTCATGTACAGTGTATAAGTAATGCACATAAAATTTGTATATTGCCGCCGATGACATCACTGTATTAAGGGTGATGTACTCGGTGCCCTCTCTGCAAGGGTAGGGATGGCTTGGTGGTTGTCATCACTGCTACCATCAGTGTACCCACTGTATATCGTTAGATCTATCCACTGAATGAATAGTCTGTAATGAGATGCTGCATGGTAATATCAAGTTTTCTAATAACCATCTTCCTCATCCACCTCCTGTCGAAGTTGTCCTGATTTCACAAAGAAGAGCAAACATAAACATAGATGTTAGACACAAGTAACAAATGTATTAATGAATCAAGCTGCAGAACATTACCGCAATCCTCGTAAAGATAAAACAATGTTTTAGTTTAGTCTATGCATGTCATTAAAATGAAACAGCCAACACAAATAAGCTATGTCAATATCAGAGCGACTACCCCATAAGTCATCTCCACACTTGTTTCCCTTTGGTATAGGAATTCTAGAACGATAGCAGTTTGTTGTAAGATCATAAGACGTGGACCAAGTGACGATTGATTCGATCCAATATCAGCTGACTTACTTTTGATTCTCGTAATTTCGTCTTCACTGCTGTCATCTTCCGTGTCGTATTGCGTCGTACTGTGAGAAAAATGAAATGAATTCAAATATGTAATTGACCTACTTTATGAAACTATTGAGAGACTTTCCAAAGAATTTTCAATTCAAACAGTTTACATGAAACGATGTGTCTATCCTGATGAGATTAGTTTATACTGTACTCAAAGGTCCTGCTAAGACGGTTATATACTTCTAGGTTTTTTAGAACCACTTCTATTCTAAGAAGGGTAAATCATATTTCACCGTAAACCATACAATAATAGGAAATTGTACATGTTGCCGCTGGAACATTGCTGCAAATTTCTTGCTTAGTTTAGTAGGCTATACGTTCTTTCTATACAATCATGAAAACCTTCCCTTGTGCTATCGGTATTATAACCTATATAAGTTCGACTAATTTCTATGGAACTTACTTTGGATCTTTGATAATTGACCCCTTGAGCTTCTTTGATTTTTCCGATCTCTTCCTTGCTTCGACGGGGTCATCGTATGGATTCTCCTCCGCCCTCTGTTTGGGTTTCTTAGATAATGTAGGATCTCGTGGGATGGGTCTTGCTGAGGCCGTGGAGCTACCGGCATGGCTGGGTCCTGCCACCGCCTCCTCGGCTACCCGATACCCCGGACCTCTGCTGGTTATTGCCGAGCCTCGGTACCCTGGTCCCTCTACTGGATCGGCAAGTTGGTGATCTCGTACTGGTCGACTTGGGGGTCTTGGGTTGTCTCCTTCCATGCTCATGTAATCACTGTTTGGTTCTGGGAATGGAAAGGCTGTTGGCTCGTGGCTCCTTGGTAGAGTGTGTTCATAATCATGATTAGGATCTTCTGCAGCAGAGGAATGTGAAGATGGGGTCCGATCAGATGCTAGGGGTGTGGTCACCAGGGCGCCATTATGAATACCAACATCGCTTGACATTTTCCTGCGAAAAAAAGAAACATCACTGTCACTATTGGCGCTTCAATTCTAATGGTGTTACTGAAACACCCAAACACCTGACATTTTATGCCATTATCCAGAAAGAGAATCCGATCTGAGCGAAAAAGAATCTAAGTGAAAAGTCACAAAGAAATGACTTCAGAGAGGATCATGTTTGCATGATAAACTTTGTGATATCTATTTTAGATTCTTTTGTTCAAAATGACTTCATTCTGATCGGCTGATTTTAAGACTTGGCCAGCCAGCCAGCCAAGCCCGATTTTTGTTGTCTTTCCCGGCCGGAAAAGCCAAAGACGCATGCCATAGGCCTGCCTACCACTGATCCTTGACTGACGTTTTCGCCATGAAAATTTTAAGGTTTAAAAACTTCAATGGCCTTTTTACTTTCAGACCGGAATTGCTATCTGGAAAACATCTTTGTCTCTTATCATGTCCCTTACCCAAGTTCATGATCAGCATCTCTTTCTTTCTTGGATTTCCTCCTTCGTCTGAAGCAGCAAACCACGCACAGGAAGCAGAGAAGAAGGATAAAGATTGCTCCTAGTACAGCTGCAATAATGATGATCAGAAGAAGATCTCGCATAGGCAACTCGGCAGGAGCTGAGGACAAAGATATACCAGATGATGATCAAAATATATCCAGAATATTTACCATTATTTTAGGATTGTCGTTTGCCAACATAAGCAGAAATCTAAGGCCATCAGCGGTATGGCATCTGCACTAGTAAGCAGGAGGTCGTTGGTTCGAATCCCACCTGAGCCTGCATGTGATTTTTTCACTTGCACTCAGTATACAGTGTTCATCATCCACGTCGGTGAAGGGCAAGCCTAAGTTGCATAATTAGCAGGTAGATTGTTGCTGGTAACAATGTTGCCTCTTATAGACGGCAGAGTCTACACGACACTCTGATTGAGGTTAAGCTAGAAAATATTATTACAGACTTGAGTACTTACTGCACACTGTGTCATTTCCCTGCCACACTTTCTGCACACACCGTCGCGATGCCGAACCTGTCATGTCGTAGCCCTCGAAGCAAGCAAAGAGGACCTCTGCCCCGTCCAGGTATACTGAGCCACTTTTCATGCCATTCAGAGGGGGCTTCAAGTATCCGCAGCTGTCCACTATCAAGGGAAAATTATCCATTAAATTCATCATTTTGCCCAATTAGACTTCATCCTATGTTGGAGTTATTTGCAATGACGAAACAGAATCCTTTTCAAGTCTCTTCATTTCTCATATTGTGCTGATATAAGATGGAAGAATATTTTTGGTCGAATAATTATTATGTGACACACTTCGGCCTTCATCCCAAACTGTTACATCTGGGACATGCAACTATGACGGAGTCTGGGGCAAGATCCTGCAGAAATTGCAGCTAAGAATGGTTTCAACATCCTGACAAACCGTGTGAACGGTGAGGAAAATGGCGTACAGATTGCCACTCGATATCCTTCATGAAAAGAACAATATTCTGCTAAAATACAAGGTACTGATGAGGCTTACGTTAACTACAGTTCAAAGGTTATAGGTAGCTCACCTGGCACTGTGTCATTAGGTCAAAGGTTATAGGTATCTCACCTGGTACTGTGTCATTACTAGTTCCTTCATAGTCCTCTTCAGCATCCATGGATCCTGTTCCCATGTCAGGGGATGACGTCTTCCGGTAGTCATAGCGACACACCTGACTATCTCCACATACATCATTGAGTTCCTCCTCAGTCAGTGTTGAATCCAAGGTGTAAGTTGCTTGGAAGTTAGGCTTATTGATATCGCTGATGTTCAAACTGATGTCATAACGAAACAGACTGTTGCCCTGCGATACGAACCCTATAATGGAAAGATATGAAACATGCATTTATCCGTTTGGAAGGAGAACATGTGAAGATGCTGTCAGGTACATGATTGTATATCATTCTGTTTACTTTCTCGAAAATATCAAACTATGTCCGAGATATCCTCTATGCCTTAAAACCAGGGAGGACCACCAGTCGATTTCACAAAGATTTACGATTCATCTTTTACATGAGTTGTTCCTGTTCTATAGTAAAAGTATTGTGACATCACACGTTGCTTAGCAATTAAGATTGATAGGCATGTTACGATCTGTCTTAGCCTTTCGTGAAATCGAGTCCAGAGTCATTTCCCTTACATTTGACGCCAAAGAACTCATGAAGATTGGCCAATGAATCCGCTGTGAACACTGCCCCGTTGGGTGCCTTTAAGTCATCGCTTGGATCGTCATTCCATTCACCTAGCAGACCAGTCGTGTCTTCTCTTAATGAGTATGGAGCAAGGATCTTAAGAGCCATGGCTGATGCACCACTAGGTGCCTTAGCTTCGAAGGCCGTGCCTTGATCAAATATCACCCGTACACCCTGGCTCTCCTCGGCACCGATCAGCTCCACGATGGCACCTGTTGGACAAAAAAAATCCGAAAGATTTGATCCCAAATATTCTGATATGATATTTATTTACAAATTATCTTGATATTTCTGAAACAATGTGACAATGCTACAATATTGTTTCATTGGAGGAATGTTCACGCCAAATGGCCAATTTCAAACTCTCTACCTACAATCGAAGTAAATGTACACATGACACTGTCTGTCCCAGCTCTTGAAATCGACTACAAAACTGTCATCCCTTAATCTTTCATTCAACGGATGTGATTCTTGAGACATGATTAAAAGTGAACAAAGCAAAATTGAGTGGAGTGGGATTCGAACCAGCGACCGTTGGAATACCGTACCGGCGCTCTTACCAACTGAGTTATCTAGCCCTGTATTGGTGGTGTCCCCATTAGTCAATTATCGTTCGTTTGGAAACCACACACAAGGGAAATAATCTGCGACAAAAATAAACTTGTAACTTTGAAACTGAATGGCTTCCCATGAATCTTACCCTTTGGTGAGGCAGTCCACCAGTTACTCTGCTCAAATCCCAGTCGTTGCCACACCCCACGCTCCTCCCTGTATACCCACACGTCCAATGTTCTCCGATCATTCAGCTCAACTTGTATAGTATCAGAATCTTTCACTTTCATGGTAACTGCAGTCAGGCCAGTAGCTTGGACTGACATGGGGGAGGGAGGAGAGAAAATTGGCCAATTCAGAAAAAACGACGTTTGCTTCAGCCGAGTTACATTCACATTCACATATTGCGAACTATACTGAAATATCTTTCCTGGTGTAACATAATTATTAATAGAAGATTGATCAGGATTCTATAGATATTTTAAGAGATTCGTCAAATTAGAAAGTATTGACTGAGTGATAATATCCCTTGATGATGAATAGAGCTAGTTGAAACGTCGAGACCTTACGAGAAGTAAGACGGTACGAACGATTCTTACGTGTTTCCGCAAACCGACCCACATACCAATTATAAACTAATACAAACAATTTCGTTAAAATTGAGATTGAAATTGATATGTGCTTGATGATACATTGGCAGAGTGACAATTAAGAAACAAAACCCAAAATCGTCTATTGTGAAAAAGAAAGAAAATATTGCAATGAATTTCTTCTTACCAGTGTCTGTAATCTGTGACATTCGTCCCTGAATATTCAAATCATTTCCCAGAGCAGACACCAACGTGAATTCACCGTAGCCATTGAAGATGTACTTGGTTCCATCAAATGTAATGAAATGAGGTTCACCAAACACAGAAGCTGGAAAAAGAGAAGAATGGAGAAGAAAATTAGGATATATTCAATAATGCAACCTCTTAAGCAAAAATACCAAAAGATTATTTCATTTCCGATGGATTTTCATATTCCTTGATTCCCAGTGTCATTTGCCTTCGAGCAGCCTAAACCCTCCAGGGGTTGTAAACTTGTAATGCTCTACATATTTAAAAGTGCATGTATAATATTTGACTTCTCACCTGGTTTTGGCGGTAGATATTCCTTACAGTCGCTAGAGGGCCTCATGAAGCGATATGTATCACACGATGCTTTATTAGGATGAGTACGTGCACAGCATTGCTCCCATGGCACTCTATCACCCAAGAAATTGGACAAATAGGGCACATTTCCCGGATAACCAACGGGAGTGTGTCCCCCGTGGAAATGGCTTTGCGAATGGCCTCCTTCATAACTGTCTTCAAGTAGGACGATGTTTTCAGTGTTGTCATAGCAACAGAGCTGGCCTCTTCCATTGTCACTGCATATAACAAAATAACCACAAGACTTTAGTTTCAACATTGTTGTGGAATAACATTGGTGACCATGGATTGTGTCTGACTTTTATCCAATCACCTTTTAGTACTTTTACCACATCTGACACGTCATATATAATACCTATTTTCAAAAGTTATATGCTACATTGATATGACAAACACTATCACATTTTGTTTTACTGTAGAACTATTCCGTTTTCTGTGGATCAATGAATTTTCTCTTTCGGTTGTGCATCTTTGATGAGACATCTTTTTAGTCTACTTCTTTTCAAAATTTTCTCAAACCGATGCAAATTTTGCACTATTTTATTCACCTTCCTTTCCGTGCACGAACACAGTGCACAACGCTATCCCTATACGGGCAGGTATCATTGCTAGCAGCATTCTGATCACACCATGGATAAGGCTCAAATGTGCCCACATCTGCCCGAGCCTGCCTGAGTGTACAGGGGCAAGGTGGCAGGTTGTCCCCGCTAATCTCCATCCGTGGTTCTCTGGTAGCCCATGCTCGGCACCATTGCAGTGCATCCATCGCATCACCTTCTGGGTTTGCATTGAATGGCATACTCCATATGGATGGGATTGGTGTCTGGGAGGGGTCTGTGCTGGGAACGCCCATTGTTACACTGCAAATATGACACAGAACAGAAAGAAACATCAAGTTGTGACATGAAGTCGACTTATGAAATATTTAGCTGCTTGGAAAGAACTTTGAATTGTATGCTATTGTGCTTCACTGCGACCACCAACCTTCCTAACCAAGTCCACAAGAGATCCGGAGTAGATTCCACGAAAGACTAAGAATCATCGTACAATCTAGATCAATCTTAATTGCTAAGAAATTTGTAATGTCACACTGGTGGTAGATGTTACTATGACGAAATATAAAGCTCGTCTGAAACTTGAATCGTAAAGTTTTGTGATATGGGGCAGCTATACACGCCACCTGCAACCTGTTTGATAAATCAATCAATTATGACCTAGATACATCAAGATTACTTCAAGTTACATGTATAGTGATGGGTCTCACCTTATCCCAGGCTGGGACATGTTGACACTGCCATGCTCGACTATCCGATAAATGCCCACATCAACAGACTGTCCCAGCTCTGGTTTGAGCAACAGATCAAATCCCTTGGACAGTTTGACATCATCAGCTATCTTGAGAACAGGTGTCATCTTCACTGCGCCAGATTCATTGTCCTCCGTGTAGGAATAGATATAAACATCCACCTTAACGTCCTCTTGATTGAGTGAGTTGGTGAAGGGATAGCCATCGGTATCCCAGCTGACTTTCAGGACGTCATTGTCTTGAGTTGGTACGACTCTTGGTGGTACTCGATCCATGCCAACTATTCATCAAAATAAATGTTGGATACAATTATTTTATTATAATCCAACAAAAAACAGGAGAAAAGTGAGTATAGCAGTTTTAGTTGTGCAAGAGTGAATATTTGTATACCTACCGACTGTTATAAATCCTGTGTAGTTGAAAGTTTGCCCTCCATCCTTAGACAGGTACACCGTAGACTCCCCCAGCGTCATAAAAAAGGGCGTGGCACACCTAACAGTAAACGGGTCTTGGGCAAAATCGTAACTGGCTTGGATATCATAGCCCTGTATTCTGCAGAAGACGTCACTGTTTGCATCAAAGCACGGTCCCGATATGGAGAGGACATCCCCTCCAAGCATCACAACTTGCGATGGAGATATTCTTAGAACTCCTGGATGAAAGACAACGGGTTTATCCGGTATAAAAGCACTTCATCTTAACAAAACACCTGTCGGAACTGTATAAGTATCAACCTGTGGAATAATGATGCATTAGAAGGGACCACCTACCGTCTTGATCGTTCTGGCAGCCCGCGACCTCTATCTCCTTGCCATCAATTCTGAACATCCACCTGCCAGGCTTCCTTACATTAGTGGTGCGATTGATGTTGAGGATTGCATCAGTCTGAGAGTTAGGTACGGAGTAATAATTCTTACCATCTCCCGCGTTGAAACCAACCTGCAAAAACAAACAGGGTCATCTCTGCTTTACTTATTGGACTAATTTAGATAATTTAATAGTCACATGCATGGGGTCGATTTAACGAAGCCCTACGATTGATCGTATCTCGAGATCCGAAGGATAACCCGTTGTATCCTTCAACTTCTACGTGGGGCTGCAATGCATCAGTAATTCCTATCGATTGATAGTAAGTTACGATGAGCTTTGTGAAATCTTCCCTCTGATCCTATATCTTGTATAATCTGATGTTTTGGATGGTGCAATCAAAGATGTGATCCGGAGACT
This sequence comes from Astropecten irregularis, assembly GCA_963971285.1. Lineage (NCBI taxonomy): Eukaryota > Metazoa > Echinodermata > Asteroidea > Paxillosida > Astropectinidae > Astropecten > Astropecten irregularis. The sequence continues at coordinate 379,361 of OZ020256.1, forward strand.
TTATGTGATTAGAGATTTATATCTCAGTTCCGATTTTGTTGCTTACATTTCAACTCAGAATTTCAGTTTTTGTACATCTGCTCTGTACAAAAGCATAGGAACTTTTTAAATGTTAACTTTTTTTCTTGGTGTTTTCAAATTGTTTTTGTGTGGTCACTCAAATCCCTGTGCAATATCAGTTTAGCTCTGTCCTACCTGAGCAGCCACTGCATTCTCGTTATCCCCTGCAAGTCCCGTCTGTTTATCACCGTAACTCGCTGAACCTGTCGTCCATTGGATCTCACCATAGTTGAAGAGTGTAAACGAGTAGATGGAGTCTGTGATTAAGACGGCTTGGAAAGTGTTTTCCCTCTGTTAAAAAGAAAAAGAAAATGATACGTTTCAATTTCTTGTTCTTGTATGCTGTACTCTGTCTATATAGTTGATTTCTATACTCATCAAATAACCACAAGGGAAACTGACTGAATGTTTAAGTCATTAAAAGGTGAACAAAGAAAAATTGACTGGAGCGGGATTCGAACTGGCGACCTCCTGAATACCGTACAGACGCTCTACCAACTGAGCTATATTCAGCCCTACATTGGTGGTGTTCCTAGTCCCTAGTTGATTTCTGTTTGATTTCATGTGGAACTTTACCCGTTTCTTCATGTCTTTTTGCCTTATACCATTTGATGTTGTCGACAATTGTACAAGGTCGACAATATCTTGATATTTAATAACAAACCACCATAAGGTTGGGTGAAATCTGTCTCTTTCAAACATCCTCCTATTGGCATCAAACATTAGACTTGACTTACATTTCCAAAGACATCCCCATGAGCATTGTAGAAAGCCACCTTATCCCAAGTGACGATCAAGAGCCATTTGGCCTGGAAGGGATTGAACTTGAAGTCCACGGGAAAGACTCTGGCTACTTCATCAGTAACTCTCCGTAACAGCTCAGGATCATCAGTCTGTCTGTACCAGACATGCCCACCGTTGGTTATATCAACATCAGCCCAGTATGGAGCTATGATTCTCCGCTCGTTCCCTAATGGGAAACTGTCTGGTGTGTATTGCACGACATTTTGTAGGAACGAAATCACACCGTTCGTATTTACCTGAAAAAGAGAACAAAAACTCGTAATTTGCATAACTTTATCATGGAAAGGGTTTGCCTCTGTTAAACTCAAAAAAGTTTAAACGATTCAAAAAATTTGTGCAAAAACAAATTCATCATTATCAACAACAACCTAATCTTTTTTATAACAACATTCTTTTGCGGCATTATTCAACAAATTTTGCTCGTTTAAAATTGCAGAAATGAAACATGCCAGACGAGACGTGACTAAAATCGGAACCTTGCCCACGGCGTATAGCAATAATCGTAAATTTTCAGTGACAGTCACTTTTGAAAAGCATCTGCGTACCTTTTCACTTTATACCTTTTACTTTCTATACCAGTGTCATGCACACAAACAAATTCAAGGACTGTCTGTATAAACACATGGGTGTGATATGAGTTGAGATTCATATTTCGTTTAACCTTGAGCGTTCTAGTTTGGTCATTGTGCATTGTGATTGCTGTGTATCATGTATGGTTATATCAACAAGTGGCTAGATGACTTTGTGTCTTTGATAAAGAATTTGTTTGTGATCTTTCGAATTCCACTGAGCACATTCAGGCGATGCTAATTCATCATAATGTGATACTGACATGAAGTGAGGCATGATGAAAGTCCTTCACATTACAAATTGATTAAGCGGTTTTGTCGGGAAGCGGGTGGATTAAACTTTTGTTTCAGGCAGTTCCGTCGTTTTAGATTCATCAAAAATGGTATGTATAATTAATCACATATCGTATTATTCATCGTTTGAAATTTCAGCGAATAATGCGATTTATGTAAATTTGAAACAGATACATTTCCACCAAGAATGATATGTTTGTCGAAAAGCCCGTCCTAAGCCTGCGTAAACATACCCACAACAGGCCCGTCGCAAGTTGTGTCATCGAAACAGTTTACGGCATATCTGCCTTCTTGACTTAGCATAGTGAAATTAAGTCTCTATTTGATTGCTGTTGTCATCGTTGTTGTTGTTTTCAATAATCATTCATTAGTTTCAGGAACTTCTCCATAAGTTTGAATATTGTTGTTTCTAATACAAAGCATGTAATCCTCCATCCAATGGGACTGATTCTTTTGTGCCTTCGATACTCACATAAAGCTTATGCACATGTTTAACCTTAGTCAATAAAGTGCTTCTATATTTTTCTCTTCAATACTTACATACAATGAGCGATGATTTTGATCGAAGAAGGGAAATACACTGACAGAGATATCAAATTCTATTCCCGTATCATCTTCCCTAGGTAATTCTGAATCTCCTTCGTCTGGTCCATACGGGAAAAATAGATCTGAAGAAAAAACAATCCAATAAAAACAACATGATTAGAATAACATGTAACATGATTGCACAGGTGCTATAGAGTTAATTGATTGGCTGGTTCTGCATCATGTACATTGTGATTTTTTACTGAAATGTATCCGTCACTGGTAACAAAAAGCAATTGTCATATTTGTAATCATACTTCAGGTAGCTTTAATGTGAAATATGCACCAATTTGCACAGTATTCGATATTCTATAGTGACTATAACTGAATGTTGTCAGCACTGGCAGCTGCTATAGCATCAGATGGAATAACACACAATAGTTAATGTGCATTGCCCATGCAAACCTACATGACCAATTTACATATTGCTAAATGTCAAATGTATCTCTCAGCACACTGTACAATTTGTCTGAGCCTGTAAATGATACATTTGTTTTGGTTAATGATAACAAAAACCATGATAACAGGAAAGAGTGTGATGGATTAAGAACTTGTGATTCGACAGAAGTGTCTTTTGTTTCATTGACATGAATTTTTCCGTTGCCCAATCCAAATTGTAGAGTAAAAATAGATGAATCTGATTTCAATTGCTATTAGATTTTTCAGGGGCTTAAATTGCATAAGACGTGACACTATTAAAGAAGTAATCGGTATTACTGTATATCGTGATGTCAAATGCAGTTACATGAACTATTCTAATCGATGCCATTGGTTCAAGGATAATAATGAAGTTCACCGATGTAACCAGGCACACTGTCATAACTGTGCCACACCTTGGTTGATTAACCCAAATGTCTTCCCATAACTATACATTGTTGCACACCTCTGTGTATCCCTCTTGATTCATTAAATCTGATTAACATTTTGGCATAATTGCTTTCTACACATCAAACAAATCTGACCTCTGAATTTAATTTATGTTGCAATAGAATTCACTGTTCAATTTACCGCACCAAGCACGTGTGCTTTGTTGTTTACAATGGGCGTTGCCTCATATCTAATTACGAACAATACTGAATGATAATGATTTATTGATTACTGCCAGTTATGAACAATTATTATAAACAGATTGCCATACAGAGGATAGCTACCACGTCCCTGCAACTCTACAAGTGACCCGAAGGTCAACATAATTAGATGTAAACAAAATGTTAAACTAAAATCGTCCGGGTTGATTTAAAACGCACAAAATTAAAATCATTTACTTGATGAAACCGACTCTCTCTTTTTCTAGATTTCAAGGTTGAATTCTATGATATATTCCTACACGTGCATGGGTAAAATATTATGCTTTTTGAAGCTTTCTTTCCGATTCTAACAACTGGCTTCGAGCGATGTAAAAGGGAGACTGTCCCAGAATTCAGATTCACAGCAAGTCATTGAAACACACCGCTCTCTTGAATTGCCATGTACTGTTACAAAATAATTTACGTTTTTATAAAGTCGTTTATTTTTTATAAAAACTGTTATGTTGGTATCATGTATACATCAACAAAATAAGTCAAGCTGTTTGTCTGTTTGTTGTTGTTGTTGTTTTTTAAAGGGAAACACGGATTTACTCTAAATAGGGCGCCACAAGAGGATGGACTTGATATAAGAAGGGGGAATGTATCTCAACAGGTGTATTAATTACACCTGTATATCCCACCATGACTAATGATATATGCAACTTTCACTATTATAGTAAAATAGCCACTCAATGGGCCCCATACATTCAAGGTTATACTTCTATACTACTGTACACTGAATTTAGTGCATAACTCGGGCTGTGTAACCCCCCTCCGCCCTATTCCAATCAATAAGCCAGTATTACTCATAGTTCCGCTATTTGAACTGTTCACAATAGGCCCGGCGGGGGTGCCGTAGAAAGTACACACATGTGCACACCTACGAACAAATATATCTATAGTCATAATTATGCTCACATTGGTGAGTAAATGTTATGAGGAGTTAATGCGCCGAATAGCAGAAATATTTTCAGCGTGAATTTCATCTGTGAGATTAAAATGGAACTTTCTCTTACGTTGCAGGCAAACATTATATGGTTAAGTTGATTGGAATGCCGGCCTATTTTTACTTTTGTTCAATAATTCTTTCCTAGAAAGACTAGCGAAATAGTGAGAAACAAGAACCAAAACCGGTGTTTCGGTGGTTAAACAATCCGTAGAAAAACCAAGATGCATGCAAAACTTATTTTGGGGGACAAAATCTCTAAAAACTAGGCTAATTCGTTTGACTACAAATGGTCCATTCGTGGCATCCTTATTCAATGTCTTAAAGTTGAAGATCCCAATTGCCCTATTTATAATACGTGTACCTATTACCTCGACTGACATTGAGCTAGGACAGAATCCTTTTTATTAACTACCAATACAAAAATGGAGCTTCTATTACTGGCCTCCAATTATCAAGATTTGTAGCTAAAAATTGTAATTGTTCGGTTTTTGTTTTCATGTTAATTCTGAATACTCAAGTTACATGCACCTCAATATAGATTCCAATGTTATGCACTAGATAACAATTCCTGGCGCAAATAGTTAATTTCCTAGAAAGATAGGATGTTCTCACATTGAGAATAACTTGATTAGGTGATAATTGAAGATGTAGTTTTGCTAGCTGTTGATGAGAATGAAAGGAGGAAATATTCTCGGAGTAAATTACCTTGCTCTGCTGACGACGTTACATCCTGTCCTCTTGTGCATATTACCAAGAGTAGCAGCCATAATCCTCCCATGAACTGTGCGATGCTCATCATCATCAAATGATGACAATCCAATCTTGATTCTGATTGATAACACTGATTGTGTCGTAAATATTCCTCTTTGGGTCTGACCAAAACCGTCTTTATGAGATGAACTGTTCTCAGTATACTCTCAAATATCTCTAGAGGTATTTATATCCCGTGATCGTCTCAGTCAGTGTGCATATTACAATGGTGTATTGAGAAAGTGTTTGTGGGTTTCAATCAGCGCGTAAGTGCGGTAGCTCTGAGCTCACGTTGATTATCTATGCATGAGTGCACCACAAAGGATCATACAATGGCCAGCTGCTACGTCAGAATCCATTTTTATGCAGAGTGTATAATATCAACAGTGTTTGTATTGAACTGTGGGAACCAATGCACACCAATATCGGGTCAACAGGTTGTATGCTGTCCGGGTGTATAATTATGATGACTGTAATCGTTGGGCAGTTTCAAATTGAATGGCCCACACAGATTCGACCTTGCTCTAATTCTGCTTCTCGTTATCGGTGTAATTATCTTCCTAGTTTTATGGTGAAATAAGCTGGGATGTAAAAAGTTTCCAATTCCCCATAAATAGAGTCTTTTCTCAACGGGACAGTCATTTGATGGAATTTACAATTGGCAACTCAGGTCAAGCATGGAGAAATACATGGGTCAAGCTTAAGTACCCCTCCCCCTAAAGTTGCGATGATCGGAGGCCTAACCCTTATTGTTATGTCATGGGTCATGGACCTATGACAGACGAAGGGTTACGATCATCGCAACTACCCTTCAGCATTCCGATATGTCGCAGGGACATATGATTACTACAACATTAACAAGGGGCTGTCCAATTAAAACAAATTATTTACACCTAGACATAGATTTATAAACAACACAGGGAACTAGCAAAATGTCTTTGGAAAACTTTATTTTAAACGTTCAATTGATAAACAAAGCTAAATCTGTAACTTAATTAATGTACTGAATCCTGTAAAGGTTTAATTGCGTCTCAGGAAGAGAGGTTCGTTTCTCCTCCATGGTGTCCACACTAGCATGGGATAGTACTGAAATTAGTCAATATCTGCTGCTGAGTGTTGGAACTTTAAACAAATCCAAGAAATAATTCCAAAATAATCTTAAGATATAGTTGATGCGAAAACGGAAAGTCTAAAGATTTTCCTGTTTGAAATAAGGCAGATTCCCATACAAAAAGATGCAAAATGTAAAAAATATATATAAATGAGACAAAATGAAGATGAGTGGAACCTCGTTAAGAGCATTATTAAGACACTCTACTTGCAACAAGGACTGTTTTCAGTTCTAAGGTTCCTGCAAGGTTTCAATGATTTCTTAGTCGAGTTATACACATGTAGTACAAATAGCACTGAGTTGTCAGTGACAATTTTCATCTCGTTTGTGTGTGTGCCTGAATATAACAAACAAAAAAGGAACTCCTTACTTTTATACATGTACAGTGCATTCTTCTTGGTGCTTATCGGTCAAAATTGTTTCACTGGTAGCAAATGAACAAAACGCAGCACTGCTTACTTCACTATACAAAGCAAAAGCAAATCAATTTATAAAAATATGAATTGGTCTAGAACTAGTCTCAAATTCGACAAGGAAAAATTAAAGCTGTGACCTTACTAGCCAGATTTCAATATACAACATTATAAATGTTTATTACTTGTTTACATTATATTTGAAACATATGGCAGTATAAAACGGCAAACATTTATAGAAAAATGTTATCAAAATTTTATCAAAATTATGAATTATATACAAAACTGTCTTTTTAAGTACTCTCTTATTTGGATAAAAATATTATACAAACTTTTTATTTCAGTCAAGATAGAAATCTCCTCATAATCAGCTTGCTTTACAGATAATTGTTTCATTTGGGTTGCTGTGAAAGACATCTGATATGTTAGCAATTTGCAATCAAACTTCATCTACAATTCAGTATCGAACGACATCTATCAAGACTTCCTTACACAGTGCACAAAATAACAAAAATGATGATGTGAGAACTATGGGATATAAATATATACAACTTAATGTCTATAGTATAGGGATGGCAACGGGTCGATTTCACGAAACTCTAAGATTAATTTTAACATTGAGTTGTCAATATAGTAATTTGTATTGTGACATCACACTTTGCATAGCAATGAAGATTGAACAGTCAAGATTTGGCGATCAATCTTAATATAGTGATTTGTAAGATCGACCAGTGGTTGTCCAACTTGCTAAGGCAGTGCAATATGCATCCCAGGTTTTCAGTACGTAGCTTAATCCATAAACTGTATAAACCTTCATTCATAACATTTCCACATTAGCTATTGTTGCATAGTTTTCATGTGCAGTGTTTTAAAACAAATAATTTGTGGTTGATGTCACACAATTACCTTGTGACTCATATGGCATTCTTCAGCCAGATGAATAATTATGTACATAATGTATGCATATTCATGAGCTTTAACCAACACATGATCCTCATTTTAAATAAGTAGATTTACTTCTCATAAATGTATCCTTTCAACAAAAATAATTTGCATATTATCTATTTCCCGACCAAAATCATTTAATATTCAAGAAAAATAATTTGCTTTTGGATCACAGCTTTACATAGTGACTACACGAGCTTCCTAGCTGCATGAGTTCCAGTCTATCTTTTGATAATTTGATTAACAAGTTTGTTTAAGACAATAAAACATTTATTACTCTGTTCCAACTTTCGTAAGAATATTGCAACAGTTGGATGTGTAGGATCAGTGTCTGCAAGGTGTGTTATTACATCACTGGCCATTCGAAATCTCCTCCTATCATATTCATCAATGCCGAACACTTTTGCCATGCTTGTGTGGTTGAACTCACGTGAGGTATCCTCATTTTCCGGCTTCACGTACAAGATGTTGTCCAAGAGGTTAATATCTTTCTGGTGCATATCACCTAGAAACACACCTGTTGCAAGTAAAATAGTTTCAATGTTTGAATGTTTTAGTCAATAAAGTAACTTAAAGGTAGTATCATACTTTGGTAAGAAGCCAAAACAGAAATGTTCACAGATTTATGTATAACTTACAAGAAGGTGGTGGTAGAAACATACTGTTAAAATTTGTCCACCTGAAATGGTGTATTTATCCAGAAATTAGTAAAACAACGACAGAAAATCTTTTTGATCTTTTAAAAGATCAAAAATAAAAGAGAAAAGACTTAAGAAATACTGTGGCCGTTTTTCACGATTTTCTCAAAAAGTGGGAACCGTATGGGACTGAAATTTTCACAGAAGACTGTTACTGTATCTTCCTTGATATTGATAAGTATGATGTTACCTTTAACAAGTCAAATGACGTTAATTAGGTCATAACACAAATCAATTTCAAAATCCCTTTAAAAGCGCACTCATCTTGTCCCATATTCTAGCTAAGCATTTTATGTATCAACTTAATGTAGAAGTTTTGGACTGTTGAACTTAACAAGTCCCAAGTCACTTTGAACGTCAAGACACAAGTCACTAAATTACAGTGACTTGAGTCTTACTACAATTTACATTGCAGGACTTGATTCACAATCACAATCACAAGTTCAACCTGTATACCTAAAAGTGCAACTTTTGGTTTTGTACCTTTTGACAAACAATGCTGTGTGCATTGAACAGTGTTGAGTCCTTGGCATCAAGTAGGGTATCAAAATGCAGCTTAGGATGTGCTCGAAACACTCATTCTACTAATATCACCCCAAATTTATTAGATTTAGAAGGGTCGGGCGTCAAAATCAACGCAAGTTAATTTTGTGCACCCTTTATAATGTATTTCTTTCACATTACACACATTTCCATTTAATCAAACATTGTACACTTTGCTGTGGGCATACAAACAGTATTTTAACAAAATTAAATCAGTCTAAATTTAAACTTTTCAGACAGACATCAAACAGAACTATGGTTTCAGGCATTCAAGAAATCATTATCACTGATATGTGAGATTTGTTTATAGTGACAAATTTAAGGGATAAAATTAATTAGACAAAACAATCAAATGCTGATCATGATTTCAAACTGGAATTTTTTGGGGGCAGAGGATTTCACACTATCCATCTAAATGTGCTGGAAGCCTGTCATTTCAAGCATTTTTTTTTTCATTTTTAGTAAGTATTTGCTATAACATTTCCTAATTGAACAGGAAATCTAACTAAAAACTTACCTTCTGTGGCTTTACAAGCCTGCTCCAGCCTTCTCAGAAAGTGTTGTCTTCTGCTAGCATCAGACCCCTGCAAAATATCACCAGCAGACAAAATGTTGGATAAGCTCTTTTTGTCAAATTGATGGCAACAATTTCCAAATTATTTTGATCATTTCTAGGTTAGAAATGACAAGGTAAAATTACATTACAAAGGCCTCATTAAGGTATATTTACTTTAAAATCTGTCAAAAGTGATAGCCATTTATCTCATCCAACTAGAAGAACAAGGCATTATACACACACAAAACTTTACTCTTGTCTTCATAAATTAATGTCCATTTAATCTGTAGATGCCATTCAAATTTCACTTGATTATCTGAATGTTCATCCAATTCATGAAATTAATATGAAAGAAATCTTAACAAAAATTTCATGTTCGTATTTAAGAAGGAGGTTACATAAGACTTTTGAAAGATTGATAAGTGCATGATAAGTGCGTGATAAGTGTGAGTGAGAATCGGGAGGAGAATTTATATTGATTATTTGTTTTTGCCTGGAGTTAGGAAGATCCTGCTAGGATCGAAACGCGTCAGGCCCTCCTAACTCCAAGCATTTTTATAAATTTCAGGTCATTATTTTGGCTGATGAGCAGTTTACTACTCGTATTGAGTTTATAACTTGAATGCATCATTTGTTTTTGGTATAAAGTACTTACCAATTCTGAACTGCATGTCTGTGTTGGGGCTCTGTTTGCATAAGATCCTTCTCCGTCAGAGTGGCAGGGTTGGGCTTCACTTTTACTCACTACCAGATTATCTTCACAGGGCTCTTTGTCATCTGAAGAGCTTCCACTTGAATGCTTTATGAAATGAATTTCAATTTTAAATCGAGATAATTTAATTTGGGGCGATTCGAAATAGTGCGCCACCAAGAGTTTGCAACGCGTTGGCCAATCACAATTCATGAACTTTGTCAACCCAATGCGCATCTGGAAAGGAGCAAACAGATTCCATGCATTGTGATTGGCCAACGCGTTACACTCTTGGTGGCGCACTTTTTAAAATCGCCCTATTTTATCAACACTGTAACTAGTGCTTTATGTTATTCTGGTGTGCTGGTCAGAGTACTGGGCATCACAGAACTATGACCGTGACATATATGTAGGACAATGAACTGATAATTTTGGTGGCTGATCATTCTTACTCCCAGCTGAATGGACAGTCATGGTCAAAGTATTTGATCTGCACCGAGGCATGCTAGGATGTCATTAGCAGCCGCTATAGCCATACCCGCCATATCAAGGACCACATAAAATGGCCAGACATAAAATTATCGATATCCTTTCACCACAGAATTGTGCTTATAATCATAAACCACAGTAATGATCGGGGTGACTTGTTACATAACTATATTACTGTGTATCCCATGTGCACAGGCTGTCATCTTAATATCTGACTTTGTGTCATCAATGGAATGATGGTATGTTGATATCATCAAATGGTGTGCATGTGTGCCTACCTGACCAAATGATGCAGCCATATCCATATCCTCAGTTTGTTTCTCGTTACACTGTATTGAATTATTGCCCAGGGCTGGCAGCTGCTCCTCATGACAGGACTGGCTTTGACCAGACGTCTCGCCTCCATCACCGTCATTCTCTATGTTGTTCAGGTCTTCTTGTAGGGTAGCAGGACTTCTATCAGTGATGTGATTTAGCTCTACATCAACAGTCATGGTCCGAGGCATGCGTGAATCCTGAGGCCGACAAGGTGCGGCAGAATTACCAGGTCCACAAATTGGTGTAGCTCCTTGTCGTCCGTCCTCAACTTTCTGGCCATTATGAGTGATGGTATCATCTCCAGCAATATGTCTCGGGTCAGGCACTGATTCAACAGAAAGGGCAAATATTTCAAAAACAACATATGACGGAAATACATTATAACCTATGGTGCCTTCGAGATGTCTAGTAGATATTCCAATCTACTTTATATAAGGATGTCCCAAATGTTTGGGGAAGGGAATGGGCGTTGGGGTTGGGGGGGGGTGGAGTTGGATGGGCATCCACGGTCATACCAGTCTTTTTACAAACTACAGGACAGTTAATGGATAAAGACATGACCTGCCATTGGAGCTTGACAGACAGATCCTCCTAGGAAGTTGAATCAGCAAATGAAGAAGCTGACAACAACCTCAACCTGAACCTTTACATAGTATCAATCTATCGGCACCACACACAATGCCAATATGAACCCCTCCCCTCCCAATCAGGCTGTTTGTAAGGAAGAAACAATACTATGAGGTTGATTTCAAAGTTCTGTTGTGAAATTCTAAGCAGGTCTGCCAACATATGTGCATGTTCCTTGATTGTTGTGTCCCTCTTTGCAGCAACTGACAGATTAGAGTTTGGTCAGTTACTCGGTTTCACTAGGGTGCAAGTAATCATTAAATGATGAATGATAACTGCTTGTGGAATGGTCGGATTGAACACCTTTTAGATTCACTTTATATGCTAATATTTCATGCAAACATACATGATCAATGTTAAGTTCTTACCATGTGGTACGATGAGGGCTACAGTCTCTGTAGGGCTTCCATTCGCCTTATCAATTCTCTCTTTGTTGTTGTTTTGTTGGAATGATGAGTTTCGTTTGGAGAAACATTTTTTCCAATTATGACATAAATGATCCTTGAGAAAGTAGATAATAATCACGAGGACCACAAAGACCACGCAGACACATAAAACTACAATCACAATTGTCCATGGTTTTAAGCCAGTATTCCCAGCATGCCCAGTAGACTCCATAGAGACAGGATACTGATGAGTGACTGCCGTCATAGGACGAGGAGTTGTACGAAGACAGTCTGGATATAAGTGGCTGTTGAGTTCATCTTCACAACTCAAACACATGTCGTGACGTTCCTCATAACGAAAGTATCTATTAAAGCATACAATGGAGAACTTAAGTGTTATTACTTATTAGGCAATACAAGAGATTGCAATGGTCTTTGTTCCAGTCGGTTACAAGAGAATTGATATGCAAGTGTTTTTTTTTATTTCTCTCTCTCTGTTTTTTTCCAGTCATCAATATTTATGAGCCTAGTAAAAAGAAAAACTAAGGAAAACCAAAACAACTTGAGTGCAGTAACAGAGTGAACACATATCCAGGGATAGTAGATGTGGAATTAGCCTTCTTCATTGTTATTGGGGGGAGGGGCGTTCACAAGACATTCAATTTTCACTGAATGTGATGTAATATAAAGATATCAGTGTGGAAATAATTGTTACTTATGTGGAAAATAATTGCAAGCTACCGTAACTCCTTTTATTTTATACTGTAACAGAACGGCAAACAAATGTCTGAGGACGGCAAAATTAGGTGCAGAAATTCCACATAGTATATGCAACTGACCATTTTTGGTCTAGGTTTAGGCCCAATCAGCCAAGGTAGTAGACTTGACCCAAGTCAGACTTTTGCGCTTATCATAATTTTTATCATAATTTATGCGACTGAGCCAGTCGGCTGGGTTCTGAAGAGATTTGCCATCCAACAACCCGACTTGGTACAAGTCTACCAAGGTAAAGGCCAATGAAACTTACCCCAATTTACAAAGTCCACACTGTCTATCAGTCCTGGCAGTACATGGGATTGCATCCTCCATAGTATTGTCACAGATGCGACACACACCACACATATTCCAATCATAGGTATGTGAGTAATACCCACTTGGGCATGGGATACACCTAGCATGTTGCCCATGTCCAGCACCACACACCTGTCAACACAACAACCAGAATACTTGGGATTTTTGCTCAATTGTAGTACATGTAAGACAATATTACAATTATAAAAGTAAAAGTGAAAGGAATTGCAAACAAACACCAAAAAATATCAATGACTTATCACAAACAATCATAGATTATTCTAATAAAAATGTTCATCTTACCTCTGACAACCCATATCCTTCTTCACAACTTAGACATAGATGACATTTCCCATCTTCATCACTGTAGTACTGGGGGGTGCCGTCAAAATTTGGACAGTACGTTACTATTGGAGCACATTGTGCAAGCTGGCAATATAAAGACAACAATGAAAAATACTTAAATGAATGACAGATTCCTGCAATCAATTCTAAAAATTCTTAGATGTAACAATTAAAATGACAGAAATCCAGAAAACAAATTTGCTCTGTTCAACTTCCAGTGGCTGTGACAGAGCGACTAGAAATCACCCGATGTCTTGACGCATAAACAATGCTTCCTATTGGCTAAAAGTTTCTTCCCTCTGCATTTGCATATATCTGTGGCAACTCCCTTTGAATAATTATACCTTATTTGGCAGCGCGCACTATGTGACCTCCCTTTGATACTAGAGTAAAGAAAGGCACCCAGGCATGCCAGGTCAAGTTCGTAAGGTACATCTAACGTGCGCATATATACCGTTGCATGTAATTATTATGCTCAAGTGCTTTATGTCCAAGTTGTTTAACTTTCACATTGTTGCCACAACAAGAACACCACCCCCTCCCCCCCCCCCCCCCCCCCGAAGCAAGGAATTCGCCGCGTATAATATCTTTTACCATTGGAGTTTATGGTAAAACTAAAATGTGAAAAGCTCTGATTTGAGGAGGTGTGGTTCTCAGAAGAACCGGTGAATATGGTAATGAGTTGGTGTTTCAGATGGTGGCTCTGAGACCGACCAGAGTGCACTGGCAAAAACATCGAGTTCTTATACTCCCCGGTTCTTCTCAGAAACACACCTCCTCAAATCAGAGTTCTTTGCATAGTAAAATCTTACTCATCCAGGGGATTTTTAATTTCAATATGATTGTGAGCCCCATTATATAATGGTCATACATTTTAACTAAACTTAGTCCCACAACAAATTCAATATCCTAAAAATTTTAGACCGACTCCAAAACGTAAATTACATGTAAAATATTGCTGAACTTACCGTTAAAATTATGCACGGCAGTGTTACAGAATATGTCAGAAGACATGGAAGTTGACATATGACGCTACCCATTGTCAGATTCAAGTAGACCTGTCAAGTGTCAATGCTTGTTGTTGTACTATTCACTTAAAACTGAACAAACCCAGCTTTTTTCACCATGTGCACATGATCTTCTTATGTGCTAATTAATTATGTAAATATCGGCCAAAAACTACCATCAATGTGTGCACTGCCACTGCTTATTACTCATGTACAGACGTAGGGATTTCCCCTTTGACTCATAGCATGATGACCTCTGCTCTAAACTGGTTTCCGTCGAGTGACAGGTGTACACGCCAATAGACAACGCGTTGTGTACTACAACGAAGGGAACGGGAACCAGTCCAACTTCAGCTCACAGACTATACTAGTAGTACATGCTGAGCATACTGTATGCGCTCCACCAGGGGCCAATTTCATAAAACTGTATTATGTTAAGCACCAAAATTTGCTAAGCATGATATTCTGTCTTAATAAAAACAGGGTTCACAACCAAATTTCCACGTGTTGTGCATCACTTGTGATTGTTCTGTGGCTGTTGTTCGCTGACCATGAATATCAAACAGAATTTTTAATGGTGGTTTGTTTTATTGGGCGAGACATTTTTGTGCTAAGTAAATTTTTGCGCTTAACAGTTTTATTAAATTGGCCCCAGACGTCTGCCGCATGCCTACACCATGGTTATTCCTGAAGAGAAATATTATTCTTTTCTAGAGACAGGTGCTATTTTGAACCATGGAGGAATAAGAATACAGCCTTAGTAATACTAAATTGTATACTCAATTACTGTCTACCCATGGTGCTCCTTTAATAGCTCCACGTCAGTATAGGTATACCGCCCCCCCCAAAAAAAAAACACAAAAAAACAAAAACAAAAACAAACAAACAAACAAACACCGCAACAAACCTTGAACAAAAGATATACAAAGTACAAAACAAAACAAATAAAACAAACAAACCAAACCACAAAGACTAATCATTGACAATTTTGCACAGCCATTAAGTTTGACTTCAATTTTTATTGAGATCATTATTAAAAGTTATTGGAAATACAATCAAGGTGAAAATTATTCCTCCACTTTTAATGAAATACTTGTATTTCAGTAAGAAATTATGAGCTCAGATTAGTTAGCCTGGTGTAGGGCCTCATGTTTGATCTTCACAGGATTTTTCTCAAAGGCTAAATGACGAAGGTGGTTTGGGTGAGAAAGATTCTGCTAGGATCCAAATGTCATTGGCCAGCTAACTAAGCAATTCAAATAATGCATTTAGTTTAGGATATGTACTGGAATTGTTAACACTTGAAATGTTCCAGTATTTAATTTAAACTTAACTTTGATTCGTAATCACTGACTCTGCAATCAAAGAAAAATTAGAAAAGTTACCGTAAAAAAAAAAAGCTTCATTTTTAGCTACAGGTTAAAAAGCAAGGATTGAAAAATAAGACCTTATGTAAATGTTCACATTTTATAAATGAAATCTATTTTTAAACATTTTGTACTTTTTTGTGCTTTATGCCAAAAAAAGAGAGATTACTCCTGACATGATCTGCAACTACACATAGGGCCTATGTCCAACTCATTTGGATAAATAACAGGGGTTGTTGCACTGAGCTAGCGTTGATATGATAATCAATTTATGAATTAGGGTACAACTTATCAACTAACATTAATGCATTCACCCAACGGCTTCATGATTAAGTGAAATTGTCATCAACAGCATTATTTTGGAATGATAATTAAAACATCACAATTTTTTTTACCTTTGGAAACAGTACATTATTTGCAAGTAGTACTTGGTTTTTTTTTTTCAAAGACTGATTCAATCATCTACATAATTATTTGCATAAAGTGATCCCAGTGAAAGGTATGGAATGATACCCAATATGGAGGAAAAATACACTTTTTTTCTTGTCATTATAATACAATTATTCACATTCTGACAATGCTGATGTAAGTATCATAAAATATGAATGTCACTCTTAACTGGAAAATCGTAAAGTCTACAGCTCTTGCTTCATCATGTCATAAATTTGATTTAAGGATATCCATGGCGGACCGCATAAGGAAATAAGGATAAGGATAAATATTTGCGGTAGCACCATGAGACATGAAATACTCTTCTTTGAGTTGTGTGGCTCTTTCAGAGCCAATTAATTTGACGTTCTGGCAAGAATACTTTGACCAACTTCAGGATATTCATTACTTCATTTTATTATTATGTCTTCAGTTATTGAATTCTTATTGTATCAAAATGTAAAAGTCATCACCCCATTGCAATGAAGTTGTGTATCTCTATACAGTCATTTGTTTGCATAAATTAACTTTTAAGTTTGTTTTCTTGCTGCAAGACCATCATTTCACTTTTTAATGTTTACCCATAGTTTGTACATTCACTCCAGTCCAGAACTAGTACCGGTACACGGAACATGGTACATGTATGGGATAATGGTTAATGGGAACCTTTTGCACAAATTAAAGTTGCAGATTCAGAAACTTGGAATCTTGCTGCACTTACACTATGATAGGTTAATAATAATAATAATAATAATAATAATGGACACTTATAATGCGCCGGTATCCGCCAAGCATGACGCTCATGGCGCAAATCAATTATTATCCCATTTACTCCTGGGTGAAGAGAAGCAACATGTGACAAAGCGTCTTGCCCAAGGATGCAAGCACCACTAGCCCATGGCTGGATTCGAACTCACAATCTGTAGATTGACCACAAGACTTTGAGTTTAACAAGCTAGACCACAAGGCCACAGCACTCCACATGTACAATCTTTCAGAGACGAACATCTTTATCGTCGATTGACAATCTGACTTGCAAGCTTTCGAACAAGATGAAAACACCTCCCACTCTCTTTAAGTTTGATAAGAATATCTGCTACTTTATACTCATGCTGAAAAGTGGTTTCAATGCAATTCAGTACTTCCTCTGCAGTATGCATCGTACGTAATTCATATTTGTCAATATCAAACAGCTCTCCAAATCGGACATAGTGAAATTGTATTGACGTGGTCAACAAATGGGGATTTACATGCAGCATTTTACTCAGCAGTTGTCTGTCATCAATGTGCATGTCGCTTAATGTTACATCTTTAAAGGAAGAAAAAATGTAGAAAAATTAATAGAAATACAGATGAGCAGGTCAGGACTTAACTAATTCCATACTTGCTGTTATGCCGAACTGTACAGCGATGACTAGGGCCCTGTTTGTTTAACGCAAAGGATCCCAGATTTGCAAATCCACGTCCTATGCAGGGTACGATAAAATGGGATCCGGATCAGTAGAATTCGTGATCCTGTGCATTAAACAAACAGGCCCTATATCAATGACATTATTAAAAGATAATATCATTGATATTACAATGCCCACCTTTCAAAAGGACATGGAATTAATTTGGTTGGTTCATTCATTTACACAATGGCAAAGTCATATAACAGTGCACACCATGTACCCTTTCTCTTGCATGTGGCTCACTGCTTCATTGGTCAAATAGCTTAGAAAAGGAAAGAATGTTATTGCATGATCTATACATTACCTTTACTTAGAGTAACAGCTTCTTCAAACATCCTGTCATGGTCACATTGAGCATTATTCACCTATGAGATAAGAATACAGGATAAATACAAACAATAATTATTTTTATCATCATCTTGAAAGCTTCCTCTCTCAAAGGTACAGTACGGGATTAGAAACATACCCTAACATGTATCACAGATTTACGTATTACTTTCAGGATATGAAGATGGTGCTGGTAGAAACATACCATTAAAATATTTCCACCTGAAATGGTGTATTTATCCAGAAATTAGTAAAACAAAGACCAAAAACAGTTTTGATCTTGGGGTAAGATCAAAACCATTCTTTATGCTTTATAAGAGTTATCATCAAGTTGGGTTTTCACTATTTTCTCGTGACTCAGATGTCCGATTTCAGAGCTCAAATTTTCACAGGCTCATCTATATTTCATGTACATGCATGCTGGATTACACAAAGTGTGAGTGCTGTTCTGTGACCTTTACCAATCATGTATCATACCTTTAATGAAGTTGATGTTAGTACCAAACTTCAAGTAAAATATTTCCCCCTAAAATACATCGGCTGATTTTGATCAAAATTTACCAAACAGGAAAGAGCACAAATTCAAATAAAAAATGGTATCATATGAAAGACAATGGATGAATGGTTAAGAACACTGATAATTCTCAGAAGCATGATCAATGCATGTATGTATTGGCTGATTAAGTGATTTTTATTTATTTATGGAAAAGACATACCATCTGACGTGCTTCCTGACGAGATACAGCAATATTGTTGGAGGCCATGCTTTGCTTCTTGTTATACCTAAACATTCAAAACCTAAGAATTAATACAGTAATAACAGTATGTACATTTAATTTGGACTATGGAGTCAAGTTTCCAGTTAAAATCTATTATTCTGTTTGACATCGACTGAAGTTCAGTACAACAGTTTTATTTTTATGAATAGAAATAGTGATATAAAAAAAATCATGGATGGCTTATCATGACATCATGAGAGCAAGCTAGCTGACCCAATCTCGTGAAATATCTTTGATTCAATTTCCTAGTTTCTGGAATTTTGAATACCATATTCAGTGCTGAGAAAATCCACTTTTGCAAAGAGTCTGCAGCTCAGTTCATTTACACCATATGTGGCAAGTGTGTTGAATGTCTTCTTGGGGATTGTGAATGTGATAAGACGGGCCCAAATTATAATGGCAAGGAAAACTGCTTTTTGAAAAGTCACTAAATATACGTTGGTGATCTTCTCTTCTACATTATTAGAAGGTCAATTTTGTGGGGAGAGGGCAGGGCTTTGATTTTTGAGGGAAATTATGGAGTAAAAACGGTAACAAAGATGTAACAATTCACGGCCGCACAGACGGCTACAGACGAGAATAGTCTGGTTTCCACTCTGACATTTTGAGGACTCTTGATCTGTTGGGTCTGGGCACTAGACTAACCAGACCATACAAAATTGCTTCGCGATCAGACGGGCTGTTTTCAAGAAGTGCGTAAGAAAATTGCATTTTTACACTGAAATGTTGCACAAATTTCTTCAATCTAGGCTTTTAAGGACCCAGAAACATTTGCTGAAAGTCAAAAGTATCAATTATTTTAGAGGAATAGAAGCTATTTAAGAGTTCCTGCTGTTTAGTACACTCAGGTTAGCTGGTACCCAGCTTCTACTCACCTAAATACGACTCTTCATCTATTGGGCCATGGGTACCAGCTAACCTGAGTGTACTATTAATTCCTCAGGAACCCCGCTAAAATAATCAATGTTTTGGGGAGGATCCCGTCTTCTTCATGTTGCCAACTCCCCTCATAATTTCCCTTTAATAAAAAATATTTAAAAAAATCAGTCAAAACCCTGCCAACTTTCCACTGAAAAAAAACTTAGCTTGCTGACATCAAAATCATATCAAAACAAACAGTAGGCCTAGGTCTACATCAATATATACTCAGTAGAATTTATCAATCATATCAGTTTATCACTACGTGTTCCTTCCTCCATGCTCTAACTTAGTCGTTATGACTTATGTACTTACCGTCTGGGCAGTGGCGTTATATGTACAGATAGCAACACTTACAGTTAACTAACACATAAAGTACTAGCCTATAGTTTTACCGAACTACGCTAATTCAATTAATAACGAGCATGTTCGAGCATGTAAATTGTAATTGCGAAATAATTGTGGGGGGAATTCCCTGTCAATATAATGACGTCAACCAGAATGGTGTCTATTATCACAGATTGGTGGCGCTATTGTTATCGTGTGAATAAGTTGCCGAGCTTGATGTTGAACTGTCAAAATTAAGTTGTGTCCAAAAACGAACAGAAAATGTGATCAGCATCTCCACGTACTCCGGTTTATACTCCCTGCATAAAATGGTGCTTAGATTGTTGACTGATGGTAAGATATCGGATATAGGGAGACTAGTGTGCTTTAGTCCACAAGGATTATTGGACAGAATTCCACTGACGGCCATCACTTGTGCACAAATCTATGGAACCGACATGCGACTGAGGGCAATTATGAGAAAAATGGCTACCGCTGCATTCGAAGTGCATCATTGTAGGCCTACTTGTACTTCAATTTGTAGGTCAAAGAACACTGAAAATCTGACTTTCCAGATATGCTACCCCAGTGTACACACCTGAGATTGAAGTTCATCATGACTTGCATCCAATAAGTTATCTCTTGGAGGAAATAACCCTGTTTCCGTAATGGCCGTCAGTGGAATTCTTTCCCAATTTTGTGGAAAGAGCTGGGCAGGGCTTTAATTTTTAAGGGAAATTATGGGGGTCTAAAAAATTATCCTTGTAGACTAAAGCACACTATTCACTAACCCCTGTCTTTCGTCTTTTGGACAGTTGAGACTCAACTTGAAGAGTTGGACTCCACTGTAACTAGCCTACATTATTTATATCAAATTGTTATTATTCAATATGTCATATCAATAACATCACACATAAGATGAGCAAAGAAGAAGCAAAAGTAACAACCGAGATGCCGAGGTCTAAGACCTGAATGAGCTGGGCGTGAGATTTTGTTTGATTTTCTCGCAATACTTGGGACAGGGAGCCATGCAGGCGACGTAGGGCGTGGTTGATTGTCCCCTCCCTCAGTAGAAGACTTAAAGGTTGTATCATACTTTGGTAAGAAGCCAAAACAGAAATTTTCACAGATTTACGTATAACTTACAGGGTATGAAGATGGTGGTGGTTGAAACATACCGTTAAAATTGTTCCGCCCGAAATGCTGTATTTATCCAGAAAAGAGTAAAACAACGACCAAAAATCTTTTTGATCTTTTAAAAGATCAAAAATAAAAGTGAAAAGATTTAAGAAATACTGTGGCCATTTTTCACTGTTTTCTCAAAAATTTGGCAACGTATGAGACTGAAATTTTCACAGATTACTTTTACTGTATCTTCCTTGATATTTTTCCCAACAAATCTGTATTTCTTTGACAAAAACCAAAGTATGATACTACCTTTAAAGGTATAATACATGATTGGTAATTGTCACAGAACAGCACCCACACTTTGTCTAATCAAACATGTAGGTTTACATAAAAATTAATAATAAACCTGTGAAAATGTGAGGTCAATCAGAGGTCAATCAGACATCTGAGTCCCTGAGAAAATATTTCTATTTCTATTTCTATTGATTGATCTCATCCAACAGCTATACAATGCCAATTAGAGGGGAGATATTTAAAGAAAAAGAAATTATGTACACTCAATTTATGTAATATTTACACAAAATAGCGAAAAACAATTCTTTTTCTTCTTATAAACCAACCATATGCAGGTAGAAATAGATCTACCTGCACGATAAAACATAAAAAATATTTTTGAGATTGCAAAGATGTTAATTATTGTTCTAAACCTTTCTACTAGCAAATAATAGCATTTCAGGCAGACATATTTTAGCAGCCTGGGTTTCTATCATGTCCATCTTTATTCTGTGTATATTATAGGTAAATCTTGGAACATTTCTGTTTTGGTTTGTTACCAATCCTCTACTATACCTTTAAGCATTTTAAGCAGAAAATTATGTGATCCTGTGCATACTGAAGGGAATAATTTAATCAATTCTCCATGTTGAAGGGGTACGGGTACGTACCCCTTGTCGTTTTCATCAATTTTGACCCAAAACTAACGTTTTCCAGAATTGTGTGTAATCTTCCTATTGGGTATCTAGAACTACAATAAACACATTTTCAGTAAGAAAAATGCATATTTAGTCGTCTTATAAGCAAAATGATGTAATTTAAAGACATTTTATTTTTCAGTGAAAATGGACAAAATGGCAAGGGGTACTCTTCATCAATTTTGGCCCAATTAAAACCTGTTTTCCAGAATTGTGTGTAAATTGGGCAGGTTAGAGAAGTGATATTCACAATCTGCCCTCAATACTTATAATCTTCTTTCCTTCCTACAGAGAACCACAACAAAGATGTGGCCCAGACCACCGAAGCAGCTGAGAGAGTTCAAGTCCAATGCAGTCCTCCCATTCAATGATGGCTTCTCCCAGGAACTCTGGCGTTTTCCAGAATGGTGTGTAATCTTCCTATTGGGTATCTGGGAGACTGGGACTATAATTAACATAGTTCCAGTATTTTAGTCGTCTTAGAAGCATAATGATGTAATCTAAAGACATTTTATTTTCCAGTGAAAATGGACAAAATGGCAAGGGGTACGTACCCCTTGTTGTTTTCATCAATTTTGGCCCAAAACTTACGTTTTCCAGAATGGTGTGTAATCTTCCTGTTGGGTATCTGGGACTATAATAAACACATTTCCAGTAAGAAAAATGCCTATTAAGTCGTCTTAGAAGCAAAATGATGTAATTTGAAGATATCCCTTGTCATTTTCATCAGTTTTGGCCCAATTAAAACCTGTTTTCCAGAATTGTATGTAATTAGGAAGGGAAGAGAAGTGACGTTCACATTCTGCCCTCAATAATAATAATCCTCTTTCCTTCCTACAGAGAACCACAACAAAGACGTGGCCCGGACCACCGAAGCAGCTGAGAGAGTTCAAGTCCAATGCAGTCCTCCCATTCAAAGATGGCTTCTCCCAGGAACTCTGGCGTTTTCCAGAATGGTGTGTAATCTTCCTATTGGGTATCTAGGACTTCAAGAAACACATTTCCAGTAAGAAAAATGCATATTTAGTCTTCTTAGAAGTAAAATGATGTAATTTAAAGACATTTTGTTTTTCAGTGAAAATTGACAAAATGGCAAGCACCCTTGTCGTTTTCATCAATTTTGGCCCAAAACTGTCGTTTTCCAGAATGGTGTGTAATCTTCCTATTGGGTATCTGGAACTACAATAAACACATTTCCAGTAAGAAAAATGCATATTTAGTCGTCTTAGAAGTAAAATGATGTAATTTTAAGACATTTAATTTTTGTACCCCTAATTGTCATTTTTGCCATTTTTGTCCAAAATTTACTTTTTCCCAAAGTGTTCCAATCATTCTAATAGTTGTCTCAGATCACAAAGAACCCATTTCTAGTATGAAAACAGGTATATTTCTCATCTGCGAGGGGAATTGATTCTTTTTTCTTCATATTCTTGCTGCATAATTATGTACATTACCATGATAACATGTAAGCTATCATCAATCACACACAAGCTTTATACGTATATCTATCATCAATCACACACAAGCTTCATATGTATATCTACCATCAATCACACACAAGCTTCATATGTATATCTATCATCAATCACACACAAGCTTCATACGTATATCTACCATCAATCACACACAATTAGCTTCATACGTATATCTACCATCAATCACAGACAAGCTTCATACGTATATCTACCATCAATGACAGACAAGCTTCATACGTACATCTACCATCAATCACACACAAGCTTCATACGTATATCTATCATCAATCACACACAAGCTTCATATGTATATCTACCATCAATCACACACAAGCTTCATACATATATCTATCATCAATCACACACAAGCTTCATACGTATATCTACCATCAATCACAGACAAGCTTCATACGTATATCTACCATCAATCGCACACAAGCTTCATACGTTTATCTACCATCAATCACAGACAAGCTTCATACGTGTATCTATCATCAATCACAGACAAGCTTCATACGTATATCTACCATCAATCACAGACAAGATTTATAGGTATATCTACCATCAATCACACAAGCTTCATACGTATATCTACCATCAATCACACATGCTTTTCGATGTGTTTGTAGCTGTACCAATGAAATCTTCTGTAATTTGGTATAAATTAGCTTTGAATGGCAATTATTGTATAAAAACATTTGGTTAAACATGTAAATCTTTGAAAGCCGATAATATTTTGAATATGCTGTTTTAGAATACTGAAATATCAGTTTAATGACTATTTTTTTGACTTTTTGCCTATTCTTGGGCAATATAGAAAAGTGATCAGTACTTCGTTAATGGTTTTTATTAACTTTCTGTGTCTTATCATATGATAACCCTAACCCTAACCCTAACCCAGGATCTTAAATAAAGGGTTCGAACCCGGGACCCTGGAATGCAATACAACTTATACAAGGTTTCAATCTACTACTAAGCTGGTTGAACACCGGTATTGCAGTTCAGAATCGCGGGTTCGAATCCCAATTTCTCTGTCAAATGTTCACTTTCCAATGACTTAAATCAATTTTCCAGTCCGTTTTTCTTGTGGTAATTTGATGTTCATATTTCTTAATAAAATTACGACTGTTTTAAAGAAATACTCACAGAGACTTGTTTTATTCTTTCTGAAACCGTATTTATTAAAAATCACCATCTTTATTGACAATAACAATATACAATATAAGGTAGCATATAATTCAAGTTGTTCTGACTGAAAATATTCTTTATGAAACCATCGTTATTGATAATCTAATAATAACCATACAATGTGTGGTAGTTTCTAGCACAAAAAAAAACACTTCTAGTATGAAAACAGGTGTTTTTCACATCTGTGAGGAGAATTGAATTAATTTCAGGACGTTTGATTTTTCATCCAAAATTGAAAAAACGGCAAGGGGTACCCCTTGTCGTTTTTGTCATTTTTGCCCCAAAATGGACTTTTTCCCGAAGTGTTCCAAATCATCCTAATAGGTGTCTCAGATCACAAGGAACCCATTTCTAGTACGAAAACTGGTCTATTTCTCATATGCGAGGAGAATTTAATCCTTTTCAGAATGTTTGAATTTGCATCCCGAAATTGAAAAAACGGCAAGGGGTACCCCTTGTCGTTTTTGTCATTTTTGCCCCAAAATTGACTTTTTCCCGAAGTGTTCCAAATCATCCTAATATGTGTCTCAGATCACAAGGAACCCATTTCTAGTACGAAAACTGGTCATGTTCATATTTCTTAATAAAATTAGGACTGTTTTAAAGAAATACTCACGGAGACATCATCAATCACAGACAAGCTTCATAGGTATATCTATCATCAATCACAGACAAGCTTCATACGTCTATCTATCATCAATCACAGACAAGCTTCATACGTCTATCTATCATCAATCACAGACAAGCTTCATACGTATATCTACCATCAATCACACACAAGCTTCATACGTCTATCTATCATCAATCACAGACAAGCTTCATAGGTATATCTACCATCAATCACAGACAAGCTTCATACGTCTATCTATCATCAATCACAGACAAGCTTCATACGTATATCTATCATCAATCACAGACAAGCTTCATAGGTATATCTACCATCAACCACAGACAAGCTTCATACGTCTATCTATCATCAATCACACACAAGCTTCATAGGTATATCTATCATCAATCACAGACAAGCTTCATACGTATATCTATCATCAATCACCAGCGGCGTAGCTAGGATTTTTTCAGCAGGGGGGCACTGGGGGGGCCTTGGAATTTTGTGGGGGGCACCCGGAATTTTTTCAAAACTGGAGATTTGCAAAATATGAGAAATGCGGGGGGGGGGGCGGATCCAGCGGGCGTGGGGCAACCTTTTCTTCAAGCAAAAAAAAAAAAAACAGAAAAAAAATAAAATAAAAGGGAAACAGAAAGACTCCAAAGGAGCTGAAAAAGAGGGGGAAGACAACATTAGCTAGCTTTGATCGCCCCGAAACGCATCCGTCGCTATTGAATTGGCGTATTTTATTTCCACGCTCCTTGGAAAATCACGGATAAGCGCAAAAGCCTTGCGGCCGGGGTCCAGGACCCGCTTAAGGGCCGTGGAAGCTCAGGGGTTCTAGATATTCTTTGGTGCAATCAGAGCCTTATTTTGGAAGCAATTGTTCCGATAAATTTATCCATTTATTTATAGTATTACTTCATTATTTCTTTTTAATCCAACACTCTTGAGCGGGAGAAATTCAATCTGGGGACCATACTATAGCCAAACCAGACAAAATGGCAGATGGGCTGATTTGAAGTTCGCAACCGTAAGCGCGTAAGAAAATTGCATTTTTACACCGAAATGTTGCACAGATTTCTTCACTGTAGGGTTTTAAGGGCTCGGGAACATTTGCTGATAGTAAAAAATATCATTTTGGAACAGTAAAAGCTGTTCAGTTGTTTTTATTTCCTTTATAGAAATCATGCCCTACAGATAACGCTTATTTTTGTTCTATACCCACGATTTTTTGTGGGGGGCACCTGGGGGGGCACGCCGAATTTGTGGGGGGGCACGTGCCCCCCCAGGCCCCCCCGTAGCTACGCCGCTGTCAATCACAGACAAGCTTCATGCGTATATCTACCATCAATCACAGACAAGCTTCATACGTATATCTATCATCAATCACAGACAAGCTTCGTACGTATATCTATCAGCAATCACAGACAAGCTTCATACGTATATCTATCATCAATCACAGACAAGCTTCGTACGTATATCTATCAGCAATCACAGACAAGCTTCGTACGTATATCTATCATCAATCACAGACAAGCTTCGTACGTATATCTATCATCAATCACAGACAAGCTTCGTACGTATATCTATCATCAATCACAGACAAGCTTCGTACGTATATCTATCAGCAATCACAGACAAGCTTCATACGTATATCTATCATCAATCACAGACAAGCTTCGTACGTATATCTACCATCAATCACAGACAAGCTTCATACGTCTATCTATCATCAATCACACACAAGCTTCATACGTCTATCTATCATCAATCACAGACAAGCTTCATAGGTATATCTACCATCAATCACAGACAAGCTTCATACGTCTATCTATCATCAATCACAGACAAGCTTCATACGTATATCTATCATCAATCACAGACAAGCTTCATAGGTATATCTACCATCAACCACAGACAAGCTTCATACGTCTATCTATCATCAATCACACACAAGCTTCATAGGTATATCTATCATCAATCACAGACAAGCTTCATACGTATATCTATCATCAATCACAGACAAGCTTCATGCGTATCTACCATCAATCACAGACAAGCTTCATACGTATATCTATCATCAATCACAGACAAGCTTCGTACGTATATCTATCAGCAATCACAGACAAGCTTCATACGTATATCTATCATCAATCACAGACAAGCTTCGTACGTATATCTATCAGCAATCACAGACAAGCTTCGTACGTATATCTATCATCAATCACAGACAAGCTTCATACGTATATCTATCATCAATCACAGACAAGCTTCGTACGTATATCTATCATCAATCACAGACAAGCTTCGTACGTATATCTATCAGCAATCACAGACAAGCTTCATACGTATATCTATCATCAATCACAGACAAGCTTCGTACGTATATCTATCAGCAATCACAGACAAGCTTCGTACGTATATCTATCATCAATCACAGACAAGCTTCATACGTATATCTATCATCAATCACAGACAAGCTTCGTACGTATTATCTATCATCAATCACAGACAAGCTTCGTACGTATATCTATCATCAATCACAGACAAGCTTCATACGTATATCTACCATCAATCACAGACAAGCTTCATACGTATATCTATCATCAATCACAGACAAGCTTCGTACGTATATCTATCATCAATCACAGACAAGCTTCGTACGTATATCTATCATCAATCACAGACAAGCTTCATAGGTATATATATCATCAATCACAGACAAGCTTCATACGTCTATCTATCATCAATCACAGACAAGCTTCATACGTATATCTATCATCAATCACAGACAAGCTTCGTACGTCTATCTATCATCAATCACAGACAAGCTTCATACGTATATCTATCAGCAATCACAGACAAGCTTCGTACGTATATCTATCATCAATCACAGACAAGCTTCATACGTATATCTACCATCAATCACAGACAAGCTTCGTACGTATATCTACCATCAATCACAGACAAGCTTCATACATATATCTACCATCAATCACAGACAGGCCTCATACGTATATCTACCATCAATCACAGACAAGCTTCATACGTATATCTATCATCAATCACAGACAAGCTTCATACGTATATCTATCATCAATCACAGACAAGCTTCATACGTATATCTATCATCAATCACAGACAAGCTTCGTACGTATATCTATCATCAATCACAGACAAGCTTCATACGTATATCTATCAGCAATCACAGACAAGCTTCGTACGTATATCTATCAGCAATCACAGACAAGCTTCATACGTATATCTACCATCAATCACAGACAGGCCTCATACGTATATCTATCATCAATCACAGACAAGCTTCATACGTATATCTATCATCAATCACAGACAAGCTTCATACGTATATCTATCATCAATCACAGACAAGCTTCATAGGTCTATCTATCATCAATCACAGACAAGCTTCATACGTCTATCTATCATCAATCACAGACAAGCTTCATACGTATATCTACCATCAATCACAGACAGGCCTCATACGTATATCTACCATCAATCACAGACAAGCTTCATAGGTATATCTACCATCAATAACAGACAAGCTTCATACGTATATCTACCATCAATCACAGACAAGCTTCATACGTATATCTATCATCAATCACAGACAAGCTTCATACGTATATCTATCATCAATCACAGACAAGCTTCATACGTATATCTATCATCAATCACAGACAAGCTAATTCATACGTATATCTATCATCAATCACAGACAAGCTTCATACGTATATCTACCATCAATCACAGACAGGCCTCATACGTACATCTACCGCCAATCATACACGCTTTTTGACTGATATATTGTACAATAATTTGTCGTTTCTGATGTGTTTGTAGCTGTACTCCAATCGTGGGTTCGAATCCCAGTTTCACTGTCAAATGTTCACTTTTCAATGACTTAAATCAATTTTCCAGTCCGTTTTACTTGTGGTTATTTGACGTTCATATTTCTTAATATAATTACGACTGTTTTAAAGAAAAACTCACAGAGACTTGTTTTATTCTTTCTGAAACCGTCTTTATTAAAAATCACCATCTTTATTGACAATAACAATATACAATATAAGGTAGCATATAATTCAAGTTGTTCTGACTGAAAATATTCTTTATGAAACCATCGTTGTTGATAATCTAATAATAACCATACAGTGGCTGGTATTCATAAAAACGTTCCATAAAAATGGAACAGGTCCCCCTGGTACTACTGGGGGAACTACTAGGGGGCACTATTTCATAACGGGGGAACTACTAGTAGTTCCCCAATATGGAGTAGTGCCCCCTAGTAGTTCCCCCAGTAGTTCCCCAATATGGAGTAGTGCCCCCTAGTAGTTCCCCCAGTAGTTCCCCAATAATGGAGTAGTGCCCCCTAGTAGTCCCCCAGTAGTTCCCCATTATAGAGTAGTGCCCCCAAGTAGTTCCCCCAGTAGTTCCCCAATTATGGAGTAGTGCCCCCTAGTAGTTCCCCCCAGTAGTTCCCCAATATTTAGTAGTGCCCCCTAGTAGTCCCCCAGTAGTTCCCCAATATGGAGTAGTGCCCCCAAGTAGTTCCCCCAGTAGTTCCCCAATTATGGAGTAGTGCCCCCTAGTAGTTCCCCAATATGGAGTAGTGCCCCTAGTAGTTCCCCCCAGTATGGAGTAGTGCCCCCTAGTAGTTCCCCAGTAGTTCCCCAATATAGAGTAGTGCCCCCTAGTAGTTCCCCCAGTAGTTTTTCTTGTGGTTATTTGATGTTCATATTTCTTAATAAAATTACGACTGTTTTAAAGAAATACTCACAAGACTTGTTTTATTCTTTCTGAAACCGTCTTTATTAAAAATCACCATCTTTATTGACAATAACAATATACAATGTAAGGTAGCATATAATTCAAGTTGTTCTGACTGAAAATATTCTTTATGAAACCATGTAGACATACGACAAAATCAATAACTTAGAATTACTGTACACCACCTTTTTGGTATTTGGCAAAGTAAAGATATTTCAAATACAAGATGTTTTCAGTTATCATAGTCTACCATTTGTAATCATGTTGATACAAGGTATCAAAGTGCGTAAAAACAAACATAAAGCTCAATAAAACAATGCAAACAAAGTGCAAACAAAGTCTATGGACGTTTAGGGAAACCGGGCTCCAGGCTAAACTGGGGATTTATTTTCCTACCGCTATTTTGTGTCCTAAATGAAATGAATGGCTTGAGATACATGACGTAGAACTTTCTTCAGCTTCATCATGTGGCCCAATCCCTTTGTTTGAAATAAGTACCAAGTCTAGCCTCAAGCCTGTTTTTGTAAAGGCCCCTGCACATGTATGTCTTAATAATCCAGCCACTTTAAAAGAACATTAATAAAATGGTTCAAACTGCCAACATCAAAGGCAAAGGCAGAGCATTCTGAGTGTGCAAACTCTCATTACCTTCTGTCATTACTATTTTGTTTTACACAAACTGGCTGTGACAATATGCAAACATCCAACCATGCACACAATTAGTCACACAGTGTAATCAATTTTAAACAGCGCCCTCAATATAGATGAATCAAAGTGGACCTGTACTAGGTGGCCATAGCTGGGGGCCACCAGGGTTGGTCTGGCATATACATGTCTTCTGTGTCGGCCATCTTTTTCATATGTTTCTGCTTTACAAGGAACAAATTTACACAACTGATCAAAAGTTTCAGCAGATATGATTCTGTGCTACAGGGTCAAAATAATTTGTTGAAATGACCAAATGAAACTACGCTGCTTACACCCTTTTACATTATTTGAGATGTTATTCAAATTTACCTCTGCTCAAATAGCTACATTTCAAGTTGGCTGGATTTATAACTTTGTGGTATAGTTTTGAACAATTCAACACAAAATAAAAGATAATGAACTTTGTGAAACTGGCACAAAACAATAAAATAAATCAAACCATGTACATCAAATTGAAAGAAAAAACTTGTGAATTCCTCTAAAATAGCACTATAGACAAAAATGGGTAAAACTGGCTTGCTATTGAATTACACATTTACATAGACAAGCTCAAAACAATAGCATTGAAAGAGACATGTCTTTTAACAATTTTCATTAAAACATGCAATGTTTACCTTTTAAATACACATAAATTAATATTTGTATTGCAATTCTCATATGGGCAGAATCCACAATTTGGATGTGCTTCTATAATCATCTCTATGTTTTCATGTTGTTTGTTTTGTGGTTCAACGAAGGCCTGATCCAAATGAACTATTGCAACTTTGTTACTATGGCAACATGACACTGTCCATAGTCCACACTGACTGTCAGTGAGAGTGGACAGTGATGCACTTTGCAACCATTGCAACAGTCGCTATGGCAGCTGTTAATGGGAGTCAGACCTCATCAACAATTGGTGAAGGGAAAGTGCTCGTACCAATCCAGTACCAACATGACAGTGAAACTATAGCTATACCCAAGTACCAACGAGCTGATATCAAACTTCAATATAATCATCAGCATTACCATGTACATTACACTGCCCTTTCCATACAGCATTTACCAAACGAGGCTAGGCTTGGGATTCATTTTGCTACATCCATTTTCCGGCCGTCCTAAATGAAATGAAGGGCTTGAGATACAATGTACATGGTGAAGCTGGAGCCTTTCTTTGGATTTGTCATGTGGCCCAATCACTATGTTTTGTTTTGTTGGCCTCAAATAGCGGTAGTGAAATAAGTCCCAAACCTAGTGTGGTCCATAGTGTATGTATAATATATTGTATTTATAATATCTATATGTATATATGTATATATATATACATGTTCCCAATTTTATTCCCCATCTAAAAGCTATGTACATTTGTATCAGTAACCTAATAGCACACCAGGAGATAAACAACTAGACAGTTATTAGAGGAGACGGGGGGGTGGGTTTGGGATGATACATCCAATTAAACTCGGACCCAAAAAAATCCAGCTCCAGTCAATTTTTCTTTGTTCACTGTTCAATGACTTAAAATTCAGTCAGTTTCTCTTGTGGTTATTTGACGATTACAGAAAAATATTGTTAAAAACATTTAAGATACGGCCCAAGATTTTAAAAAGGTCTGATGCCCTCAAAATGCCTGGTTTTCGCTACTGATCTGTTGTCACGTCAGCCAATTATAATGCAGGCTTCAATCTTATATCAAATTCAATCTATTGATATTTGACAAAACAGCATTCATCATTGGACGTCACCTTCAAGTGAACAAACTTTCAAACAAGCAAAGGAAAAAAAAAACATAACAACCTTCATGTCATGAAATGAATTATTTACGGTGGGTCCTAGTTACATTGCAGTTAAGATAAGAACAGCACACTAAAGATGGACCACCTGTTATCGAAACAATATCAATTAACTATAAATAAACAGGCAACTGAACATGTACATTCAAAATGTGAATCCAAATGGGACTCCCCACAGTAAGGATTCAAATAAAGACTAATGATCAAGACCAATGTTGAGAAGCATTCCACCAAAGGGATAATATACAAGTACTGGGTCAAGTCGTAAGAAAAAAAGTTCATGTCATTGCATAGTAATCAACAACACAACTAATGACAATGTCCGATAATAATGATGAGTTAATGACTATTGTCAAACTTGAAATTAAGGAAACGCAATTCCCCCCGGCCCCAACCAACAACTAAATGAGGAGCAACCTAGGAGTCAGGTTGGCGTAGCGGTTCTTTCCTCGCCTTTCACCTCTACGGACCAGGTTAGAGTCTGGCTTGGTTCACAAGTGGATTGGGTTTCAGTCCCTGCCTGATTCCATTGGTTTTACCCAGAATATTACTCTGGGGATTTCCTCCCACCTCTAAAACTGTATCTTCTTCTCATCATCTTTTCATAAAAAGGTTTTATCAGGCTTTCGAGCTACAGTGCCTAAGGCGCTTTTGAGGAATCCTTGGTGTCATTACCAAAAATAAATAACGATAATAAAAACTGCAGTACAAGTGATCAAATGAAGAAATGACCAATGAGTCAATTACATTGAGAAATAATAATACAGTTTGTACATCAGCCGTCTTAAGTAGGACCCTGATGAAGTCTAGCACACAAAGCAAGTGGTCATATTCCACTGACTGAACAAGTTCTGGCTCCAAATTCCCTCCACCATTATTGACGAGGAAGAAGTCACAACAGTGACATATTACTACCCATCCCTTATGCCACGTCAAAGTCAATCCCTATGTGGTTGTACATAATATATAGTTTCAAGAAAGATACACTATTTGTTTAAAAACCTATTAGCTACACGACTTACACAGTCCCTTCACTTTAGAAAAATATGTAAAAAAATTGCCTTAGTTTGTGATGACCTAATGCTGACCTGGATGGAGTACTGGTGTACATGTAGAGACAGGTAGATTGTCCCCTCCCATTACTACAAAGGCCACGCTGGTCACCTCTTCTTAGTGGTAGGCACAATGTGAATCTTTAAGGAAGAGAAACAAACAATCAATTCCTGATGTCATGGTAACGTTGCAGGAAACAAAAGGGGTGTGCATAGTGACTGCCCTATAACATTCACAATTTCTCTCTGTTTTCAACATTATTAGAAACGTGCCAAAAATTCACTTGAACAAATTGAATGAATTTTAAGTCATTGAAAAATGACAAAGAAGAATTGACTGGAGATGGATTCAAACTAGCGACCTTGGGAATGCCATACCGGTGCTCTTACCAGCTGAGCCACCGAGCCCTATGTTGGTGGTGTCCCTAATAGTCAATTATCTTTGTTTGGCAGTCAGAAGCCATGAAACCATGCACATTCCGCTACACTGCCAATATTTATTTGTCATTTTCTCAAAAACAGAGAGCACTGATTTTGATCCCATTATCCCAATACGATTATAAGACATGCACTTTGAAATTTGAGTGGAATCAATGTTATCTTCCATTAAACAATCAACAATATAATTAAAGATATTATCTTCAAGTGCAGGATCATTCCACAAAGTTGGGCACAATTTTTGACGACGTCCCTATTACATCAGTGAACTTGTACCATCTATTATCCTTTACTTCTGCATATATCCCTGTTCAAGGAGCAGATTGACTTCATTCTCATTTGATGAACAGGGAATGTGCATCATCAAGTAAAGGGATAATAGATGGTGCATGGGGTCACAGATGAAACAGGGACCCTGTCGCAAATCCTGCTTGGTAGAATGACCATACAGACAGTAGACAAGACAATGAATACTTACATTGGATAATATGACCCAGTTTTTCAGTTCTTCCAGTACCCGTATTCTGAGCTCTTCTACCTCTCCTATATCTGGATCCACTTTCCCAAATGCTCTACCGTCCACAAACTTGCCTGAAACAAAAAACAGACAGAAGGGTTTAAGAGCACAAAAGCTGCGAGCAGGACAACAATAAACAGGCCACATGCATCTTTAGTCTCCAAGTGTCTGGAGAACAACTTCATCGATGACGGTAGACACATCAGTCCCTTAACATAAGGTTGATATATTTTAATTGATCTACATTAGCTGCCACTTGGCATCACCCACTGTGACTATGTCACATTTTCCAAGCAGGTTACGGTGCTACCATCCATCAACAATTAGAGTGGGAATTTCTTTTAGGATACATCATCCATTATGCAGTGGTAATCATGAGAAATGAAGTAATACTTCTGGTACACATCATGTCTACTGATATCAAACACCACAAAGTGAAACTTTGAAGTTACAAACAACATTTTAAGTCAATAAGTTTGAGAAAACTTAATTTAGGTGCATTCATACAATGTGGGATGCGAACCAAATAATGACCAACAACTTGCACACCTTGATATTCTGACCTATTTGTGAATGTTTGTAGTGAATATTTGGTTGTGATATCAATTTAGCTTTACATGACGCATTCCCATGAAGGCCGAATTAAAATCCTAACTAAACATTCCATTTAAGAATGATTTCTTCTAACCGACTTGGATGAAACCCTCTTCTGTCCTGTTGAACTTTCCATCTTTGAAGTCATGAGGTTCTAGGATGCCTTCCTTCTTGTCATGTTGATAGCTGGGAAGCACTTCCACGATGGTATTATATAACTTATCACCGGGATTCTGCTCATTGCTGCTAATGAACCGAAATCTGAAAGGACAGTAAAGGAGATCCGTCATCAGAAACATTTTACAGGTCAATAAAGGGACA
Organism: Astropecten irregularis; assembly: GCA_963971285.1. Classification (NCBI taxonomy): domain Eukaryota; kingdom Metazoa; phylum Echinodermata; class Asteroidea; order Paxillosida; family Astropectinidae; genus Astropecten; species Astropecten irregularis. The sequence goes on from OZ020256.1 coordinate 414,802, forward strand.
TTAATAATAATTGCAACATAATGGGTATTATAGCGTTGTTCAAGGAAAGTGAACAATGTAAATGAACAGAGAGAGTGGCCAAGAAAGATTTGGGGCTTTGCATGGTGACAATTGGTATGTGGATCAGTTTGTGGAAACACTATGTAAGAATCCTTGTACTTTCGCACTTCTTATTTCGGACACAGCCTGATTAAAGGCTTGTTAACGGCTATGTCTAATGCTAAGGCCGTGTCTGAAATGGGCTTCCAGAGCTATGGCTAGGTGTATTGTCTTGGTGTCTCCACGTATTGCCAATGGAGTAAAGACCTAGACCTAGCTCTAGACAACAGATTCCGATGCAACCTAAGCACAATTATTTGGTTGGCCTATGCTCCACTGTAGGAAAATGCAATGTACGCCTTGACAACAGGAACAGCCGTAGTCATAGCCGTGAATTCAATTTGATTGTACTTACTCTTCAACGGCAATTGGTGGAATGAACCGGAACTTAAAGCAGTCGCCCACTGAGGGCGTGGTGCCCCAGAATATATCTTCGCCTTGGTAGGCCTTGAGCAAGGTGTATTTCTGGTAGTGATGGATGGTTGTAGATACGTCAGCATTAGGGTTGATGTGGGCAAATTGTCGCTTGAAACCTTTCTTAAAGTCCTTGTCCTAAGACGGAGGAAAAACATGATCAGGGTTTATAAAATGGAAAGACAGGTAGGCTACAAACTGCCTATGGGACTGTCATCTCTACTATCCATCTACTTGATCACATCTCTGACTGATTAAGCATAAACATGCAAACATTTAAGTACAATTTCCAACAAATGAACTTGGTCTGAGGACAGGAACAATGACAATAACAACAAAAACACAGACAACAATAACACAAACAACAATAACAACAACAACAACAACACAACCAACAACAACACAATCAACAACAACACAAACAACAACACAAACAACAACAACAACAACAACAACACAAACAACAACAACAACAACAACAAGCTGAACACACACACACACAACCTTCAGTTGATATTGCGATGCCAATTATTGTACTCATAACTGACCTTTAATTTTTGTACTTTTCCCTTGAGTGAGGAATGCAATCCTATATGCTGGAACTGTGATGGTTTGTAGCGATTTCTGTAGGCTGCTTTCTCTCGACTGCAATGTTTCTGATTGTTTAAAGGAGAAAAAAAAAGATAAAAAATAAGAACAAAACAAAAAACACGAACAATGGAATGTCATGGGGACCTACAAGATCTTACAAACAATAGAAAACATTCAAATGCAAACAAAATGTCAGTAAGTACAAGGATATTAAACATACTTGTCTGTGATCAGCCCATGAGACCTAAATGTATCGAGACTTAAAGAGCAAGTCAGATTTGATTATGTGGCCTGATGATTTGGGGTAATAATATTCAGTTCAAAGCAATGCCATTCATTACAAAATGCTTTATATGCGACAGTCAAATAACTATCATAAAATCGGCTTCATTTTCATGTTGATTGTCTGTCCAGCATCAGGCACATCCAAGGATTATAATCCTTACGCTCTGACCATAACGAGACCATAAATTATTCCAGACACTCAAATTCATTTCCTGCGAGCAAAATCATTCCATGCATGCAGAATCACCGTGCGCTCAAAATAAATCATTGCCTGCCCTTGATCAATCATCCATTTGGAGCGCATGAAGTAATTTACCTGGACAGAGTGATATGATTGAGCCGATAAAATATCTCGAGCGAGACAATGATATGGAATAATCCTTTCCTTGTGGACATTGTTTCTGTGAGGGGACTTTGAAGGCAGTTTAGTCCTGATGTTATCTGGGGCCAAATTTCATAGAGCTGCTTAAGCACCAACATTTGCTCAAGCACCAAAAACCTTGATAAATAAAATCAGTATGCCAGCCAAAACTCCTAGTGAATGTTGTGCTCAGCAAAAAATGGCCGAATACAAGTCAAAAGCAGTAAACATCACATGAAAATTTGGTTGGTAATCCTGTTTGATCAAGGAAGACTTTTCGTGATTAAGCAAATTTTAGTGCTTAAGCAGCTCTATGAAATTGGCCCCAGAAATTCACTTACCAGGTCTTTTTCTGGATTGCAAACTTTGACATAGAGGAAGTGATCTAGGAGCCAGTCGATGGGTTTGTCTTTATGAAACATGAGGAAGAATTCCACAATCATATTCAAGTCCCGTGTCTTGAACATCTTGCCTGTACACAAACAGGAGAAATAAAAAACAGAGCAAATATGATTCAAGGCTTTGTGCCGTGACTAATGTAAAGTTTACAGACCAACATGTTGGGGAACCTTCTAGGAACTAAGGAAAGAGACTGGTTCTGAAAGAACTGAAGCACCTGTTCTGGATTCAGCTTCAATTCTGAGCGTTCATTTCATAGCAACAGGTACCAAACTACATGCTTTTGGGCTACATTTTGTTAGGCAGATAAACTGTTTTGAATACAAACATTTTGAATGAACAAAAACCACAACCTGTGATGCCAGAGACAAAGCTGGAGCCAGAGATCAGGCCGAAGTGATCCCAGGCTCATTCTTCTAGAGTCGCAGAGTTAGCCTAGAACTTCTACACTAGCCAGAGCAAGGGAGAAATCCAAGCCAATACATCAAGCCATGATATTTACAATTTAAATCCTGAATGACATCTGACCTCATAAAGGCCAATGAAGGGATAAAGGGACAGTTTCCAGATATTTGTAACATCAAACAAGTCCATGATCCAGTTCAATCTGTTTGCACATATAGCTAAGCACCTTTTTGTCTTGTCTAGAAATCTTGAGCTTACATGACATGTATTATATGTCCTTTCATGACCCTGTGTATCAACTATGTAATACTGTACGGTTTGACCTCTGTGAGGAAGTTGACCTGATACTGAATACATGTGACCATGGAGCTGTGTTTAGTTGTACTTCCCCAGTTGGATACTGTAACTCAATGCTTACTTCAGTTCCTGTATCCCACCTGAGGTGGAATACAGTGTTTATGGAACAAGCCTGCTGCAATTGATACCAACGGATCCATGGGTGTTGAAGCTCCATATAACTCATGGGACTGTTACCAGCATTTGGTTCAAGATTCAAGACTTCCCTTACCCAACTTGAATGCAGTTATTTAGCATGCACATAGCATTCATAGATAGCATGCGCATGCTATAAAAACTGCTATCCAATTGCATTCATGCCATAGCATTCCTACAGCAACTTCGATAGCATTCACATGCACATAGGATGTAAATAGCACGCACATAGCATGTCAGAGCGGCTAAAAATGTAAATGATGTATAGCAGTCCGGGGTCGCATGCTATTGGGAATGCTACAAAAGCATGCACATAGCATGCATCCCATAGCATTCGCATGCTATGAGAATGCTATCCTAAAGCATTCCGCATGCTATGAGAATGCTATGGGAATGCTATCCCAAATTAAAAAAAAAAAATCACTGCTGAGTCCCTCTCCTTATAGTCAAAGTATAGCATTCACGGCTGCATGCTATTTGAAGCTCATGAATGCTATACTTTAACAAAAAACATGGTTGAGTCCCTCTCCTTAGTTTTAAAGTATAGCATTCACAGCTGCATGCTATTCCCAGCTCGTGAATGCTATCAGGAATGCTATTTGGAGTATTTTGGACTGCTGATCATAGCAGTCCACAAGTCTTCAAACCCTTCACATGCTATGTTAATGCTATAATAGCATGTGCATGCTATTGAACTGCTGTTGAACTGCTGTTGAACTGCTATTGAACTGCTATTGAACTGCTATTGAACTGCTATTGAACTGCTATTGAACTGCTATTGAACTGCTATTGAACTGCTATTGAACTGCTATTGAACTGCTATTGGAATGCTCTGCAACTGCTATTATAGCAGTCCAGTTTGGTAAGGGTTATATTCAACAATCATTCATTGTCTTCAAACCCTTCGCATGCTATGTTAATGCTATAATAGCATGTGCATGCTATTGAACTGCTATTGAACTGCTATTGAACTGCTATTGAACTGCTATTGAACTGCTATTGAACTGCTATTGGAATGCTCTGCAACTGCTATTATAGCAGTCCAGTTTGGTAAGGGTTATATTCAACAATCATTCTCCAGACTGCATCAAAACCTGTCTTCCTTTCCTGCAACTATCCCAACTTATGATCACTATTCCAATTCTACTAACTTGCATGGGACAGAGCATTCAATGGCTTTTGTCATTATAGCATTATGGTTCCCATATTTCAAAACTTTAGCATATTTCACCTTAATTAATGTAATGTGACAAACCTTGCCCAAACTTTTAAAAAGTGAATATTGTCCAGTACCCCGACTCCATTCCATTCCAAGCTCACATAGGAAATGTACATGTGTAGGCCATTTACGAAACGGAGGCTCAGGCTCAGGCTCCAACTCTGACATCCATATGCTGAAAATATAGGTTGTGGTTTTTCATTGAAGCTAAAGCTCTGTTTTCCTTTTCAAACCAGAGAATCTACTTCTGAACCGCAGCCAAAAGCCTCTATTTTGATACCTGTTATTTTGGAATGGATTCACGAAATGGAGCCGGAGCCTGAGCCTCCGTTTCATAAATGCCTTAGAAATCACACTACAAATATTGATCATTGATCTTACAGATCTAGAAAGGACCCGGCCCATACTACATCTTCAAGTTGAGTCTTGGACGTGACGTTACTTACCGATGAAACCTAGAGCGGAGAATTCTAGAAGGATCCATTGTTTATTCTGCTGCTGCATGGCAAACGTCTTCATGGTAGTGAAGTAACCAGGCTGTGCTACCAGATCATCCTCAAGCTGTCATCAATCAATCAATCCAAAAATATAAAATTATCATCATTCTTTCTCCTCTTCACTAATGGACTGTGTTTCCACTCGGTTTGGGAAAAGGTATTTCAAGATCGGGCATTCAGTTGCGACTGCGATCGTTATCTAACCGCAACGAAACCGTAAGTCGCATTCCCGCTTGAGCTTGATCCACCTTTTCAGTAGTCCAGTCTGAAATGTCCAGTGGATCTAGTGGAAACAGGGTCAAAGTGTGAGTTATATTCTTTCTTTTTCTCCAATTCTCCATTAGTGTAAAACCTGAATTCTGTATCAGACCAGTGTTGATTAATCGTCATGGATCTTCTATAATTCTTGTGTTGTTGCAGATGCACTGAGGGGATTCAATTATTCTAAATTCTAAATTGTGATATGTAAGTATTAGGCCTGTATTTGATACCCTGACTAAACCAAATCCCAGGGAAAGAGCCAGAGGGTATGTAACAGCAATGGGATATCCAATGTCTTTAAATGGATAAACTCTTACCTGTACATAGTATTTGCCTCGAGATTGAGCATACATCATTAAATAAGAAAAGTCCAGATTCTGTTTGGTTCTCCATCTGAAATTACAAAAAAGAAAAAAGAAATGAAGAAAAAAAATAAGTTCCATTTCCTTGAAGTTTGTACCACAACTGACTCCAGAAATGGGCTCAAGTTCACGAGCGATTGAAGAGTTTATTTAAGATGGAAAACAAAAGAGTAAAATCGGATGTGATGTCATTTCCTATTAAAGATTTGAAAATGAAAGTGATTCTGTGGACAATCTTATTAGTTAATACTTTGTAAAACGACATTTATCACAAAAACCATGTTTCATATTTTCTACTAGTTTTACTTCTGTTTCACTGATCAGGAAGTTACATCTATGTGATGTCTGCATGTTTAACATTACATGTACTATGGATTTATTAACATTTAATGATTATAGTAATTTACTTCATTTTGATTAAATTGTAATTTATATTATTGTGGTTATTTAATGATTATAGTAATTTACTTCATTTTGATTAAATTGTAATTTATTTCATTGTGGTTATTTGATGATAATTACTTGGTTTAATTTTTCATCCAACCAGGAAACAAAATAAAACCAAAACCAAAAACATTTTTGAGGCGAAACCGAAAGTTCATAAAAAAACCCCAAATTTCATCCAGCAATTCAATGTATTTCCGGCAACTCAGCTTTGCCTGTTTTTCATGTTTAGAAGTTTTTGTTCGAAGGTTAAGTTTGCAAAGTGGTATTACTGCATAGGATTAACCATTGCTTGTTGATTCTAATGACATCACAATGGGAATGAAGTATGCTGACTGTGTTGGTCTCCATAAGTACACTGACAACTATTGACCAGGGTTCAATACACAACCTTTTGTGGAAAACAACTTAGGGCCTGTTTTTTTAACGCATACATGTAGGATCACGGATTCTGCTGATCCGGATCCCATTTTAGCATACCCTGCATGGGACGTGGATCTGCAAATCTGAGATCCTGTGCGTTAAACAAACAGGGCCCTAGCCCCTTCGTCCTGCGCCGCGCCGTTCTACAATGTACGTATGTGAGGCTCAGAACCCATGATATTCCCCTTTACACACATGGTGTTTTCCGGTACACTTGTGCCCAGGCACAGCGATCCCCAAAGTGAATTTTCCTTTTGTGATTTTGCCTTTATGATCTAGAGATGTAAAATCATTTGAATGTCTTTGGTCGATTGGATGATGATGAATTTACTCTCTTAGCAATATGGTGGAATGACCCATACAAATAATAGAATGGTACAAGGGTGCAGACCAGTAGATAGGTCCAAATCAGTCAGTGGCAATTTTCTTTTTATAACAATTAATAATACTATACTCTTGAATTGTCCTAGGGCTGGATTTCACAAAGAACTAAGATTAATCTTAAGATGAGTTGTTCAGTATCACCATAGCGATTTGTATTGTGACATCACATGTTGCTTAGCAATAAAGATGAATTCACATTAAAGATCAATCTTAGTACTTTGTGAAATCGCCCCCTGGGTTGGATTTCACAAAACCTTTATAATCGATCTTAATATGAGTTGCCAACATCACCATGGTGATTTGTATTGTGACTGTACACATTGCTTAGCAATTAAGATGAATTTTCGATTTAAGATCAATCTAAGTGCTTAGTGAAATGGGCCCCAGGTCCTACACTACTTACTTGACTCGTTCCTGTGTGTCTCCAAATGTTTCCCTGACAGCATTTAGGTCTGGGTAGTAAGTATTCTTGGGTGAGATGACCTCCAGTAGACCTGAATCCAACTCATTCTGAAAACTGCAAATGAATAAGAAGTGTTTAAAGTAATATCATACTTTGGTTTTTCTCAAAGAAATACAGATTCATGGGCAAACATTTAAAGACATCTATACAATAACAGTCTTCTGTGACATTTTTAGCCCCACACGGCGCCCACTTTTTGAAAAAAAAACAGTGACGAACGGCCACAGTATTTTTTAAAGTCTTTTTTTTCTGTTATTTTTTATTTTTAAAAGAGCAAAATTTTGGTCACTGGTTTTACTCTTTTTCTGGATAAATACAGCTTTCAGGCGGAAATATTTTAACAGTATGTTTCTACCATCACCATCTTTATACCCTGTAAATTACACGTAAATCTGTGAACATTTCTGTTTGTCATGCTACAAAAGTATGATACTACCTAAAGGTATGTGAACTAAAGAAGTACATGTACAATCCTCTGCTATAGGCGAGAAGTCTACATGTACAACGTTGTTGCATGTGCAGTTCAGTCCCATGCTTCTGCAGTGACCTTGCAGTAAGAAATCTGCTTTTTACATCACGAAAATCACGTCACGCCAATTCGCTCAAGAGTGACTCAATAATATTCAGTAAGGTTTCACTGAAACTAAAATATTACAACATTTCCAAGAGCACCAATATTCTCTATATTTCTATACTTTTCCGGGTCCCAATTTGATTTTTCTGATATGAATTCTTCTTTGAAAATCAATATGAAATCCAATTTTCAATATTGATAAATAGATTAGCACATTTAACATAAAGAAAATGTGTTGTCTTTTAGCCCTTAACGACAGAAAATTCACAAGCTGTGTAGAATAAAATCAATGCATATCGATGTAGCAAGCACATCTGGTTGTTACACAAGGGATTTTGAGCCAATTACATTATATAGGGACAGTTAATAATGAATGATCACCTTTACTATTGTGGCCATGTTTTATTTGGTTGAAATTGCATTATATTTGGAAGTTATGATGATAAGTAGGGCAATGTCACACTCATGCCATCATAGTATTATAATATTGAATATCATTCTGTCCCAAGACAACGTGGCCTCTTTTATTATGCCAGTGAATACAATCTGTACAGTAATTGAACAATTGTTTGTTTGTTTGGTTTTGCCAAACAGCATGCATTTATGGGAACTTTATTTTTTATGTTAATTCATGTAACTGCTAAAAGCTGTCAACAGATTACACTACATGAATATTATCAGTGTAACTTGGCATTTAAATGAAGTGAACTGCAGTAATATTCCTGTCCAATGTGACCAAACTATCACCCATAAAATCCTATCATTATGAACTGACTCATCCATGAAATCTTACATGAACTGACTGGGGAACTTACAACCCGGCCCGCTACACATCCTTGCTAGTTTGGCACAGACGGACAGTTCCAAAATCTGCAACACCCAGATTATTTGTGTCACAATGATGAAACTCTGAAGCATGCAATTGTGAGCTAAAATGTAGTGCGCTTTACTTTAAAATAAAACAATGACATAACGTTGACCTTCATTGACTTACTTGGCCTGTATTGTTTCAGCTTGTTTCTTTACGTATTCTAAATCAACCTGAAGAAAGAAAACAAATGAAATGAACAAATAATTTGAATGACATTCTAATAATACACAGCAAGGAGTCTGTATAACTATGTTCCCTACTGTTTGTAGTCGGGTTATCATGTTGGGGCATCCCCCTTCTCTACAGGGTCTCTGGATGACAGGCCCCGCCCCCTACAGTACATTCTCAACGTTTTCACCTGACACCAATACTAAAGGCAGTAGGTTTTCTGAAACATACACATATGCTGGGCATGTATGCAACAATGAACATACATTCATTCATTTATTCATTAAAATTAATTACGTTTATTTATTTACGTAAAAACATACAGAACATAGAAATTTAGCTTCCACTGGATAAGAACACATTACAGATATACATGTAAAACACCATGCTGTCATAGTTTAAAGGAAAACTGCATCTAAATGCAAAAAAATGTATTACAATGTAGCTGATTTCAGCAACTGTCGTGCACAATATTTGAGGAAGATGTATTGTAATGAAATTTGCACAGGTGCATTTCATTGTTTCCAATGGCATCAGTCACGGTTAATTTCCCACAACACAGATGTTTCAGGGTTGTGTTCATAATTATATAAGTTGTTTATCATCAGTAGCCCAAGTGAATAGCACACACATGTTGCGGAAATGTTATAATGTTATAATGGTTTTCTTATGAAATTAAAAATCAATCAATGAATCAAATGAGACTTTTGATTTGTTTTGACGGTAACAAGTTGGAAACTTTCTACTGTATAAATGGGCATTTCCAAAGTTAAGGGACTTTTTTGAAAAGTTAAGTTGTATGTACATGTACATGTACAGTACCTGCATTTCAAGGAACCATGTTAGACCGATCCGACAGCACGATATACATGTACTGTCCACCATTACTGCAGTGTCCCTGCCTGCCTTTATATATCCACGTACCTCAGCAATGAGAACGACAATCAAACAATCCAGTTTTTCTTCAGGTGACAAACCGGCAAACAGCGATGACAACGTCTCCATCAAGTAACTCTCAACATCACGTTTGATGGTTGGCACGCCGATCACTATGGAAACTGCAAGGAGATCAAAATAGAGAAATTGTGTACATAAATAAGATGTCTACATGTAAACACACAGATGTACATGTATGTAAACCCATGTAAGTCAATCAGACTGCTGAACTTGAACATGATGTCCATGTACACTAGTGTTATAGCTAGCCCATTTTGAGTGCCGGCTAAATTTGTAGCAAGCAGAGCTCTCTCCCCTCACGGCCGGGGTGCAGAAGATAATACCTGGTAGCTAAATGCAAGTCAGTACGTACATGAGCGTGTCAGCAATATTCTGTTTTGTTATCGGGGATCTGGTCATTATTTATCTTTCCAAATTTGTCTCCAAATCAAAATCTTACTGTTCTTTCAGTGAAAAAAAAACACAACAATTACACTGTATGTTGTAACTTGTGCATTTTGTGTAATTTTCAAGATTGTTTGTGCCGGTCGGCAACATGATTTTTCATCTCGAGTGCCGGATGCCCCAGACCGGTGTCGACCGGCGTGGCTAGAACAACTGTATACATGTATGCACCAGGTTCAAACAGGTCTTATTGTTCATTAAATCATAATTAAGCCAATTGTTTGAAATACAAGTTGACAGCAAGCACAAACTACCGGTAAACTACAAAATACCAATTTTAATACACTGAACAAATGAAGACAATAATGTAGAATTATAGATAATTGTTCTCTCTAACTGTCTAACAGCAATACTTAGTACAGTACATGTTCATGTAAATCTGTACAACTGAATTCAATAAGAAACATGGCACAGCGTAGTTGATTACATGTTATTACACTATTGGACTGTGGTAATTACGATTGAATTGTTCATTTGTACATTGCTTGTGGCAACAACGTTTCACCATTCATATTGCTATGACATTTATGATGCAGGATTTGTACTAGGAGTCCATCAAAGAGGTTTCCTGTGCTGTGTCAACTTGGTGTAGTGGTACTCAGTTATTCACCATTCTATGTCTTGGTTCAGTTGAATATTTGGTAAAATATGACTTAAAATAACTCAGTCAGTTTCCCTTGTGGTTATTTCACGAATATAATAATTAAAAAGCCGTATCCTCTTTGAGTGATCCCCCATGTACCGTTCCCAGGTTGCAGCATTGTTGCGTGTATCATTGAAACGATCCCTGGGGTGTGGCGGTGTGTGCGTGGTTTCATGGCTTCTGACTGCCAAACGAACAAGGATAGTTGACTATTGGGGTCACCACCAACATAGGGCTGGATGGCTCAGTTGGTAGAGCGCCTGTACGGTATTCAGGAGGTAGCCGATTCGAATCCCGCTCCAGTCAATTTTTCTTTGTTCACTTTTCAATGACTAGTTATTTGAAAAACAGAAATGAAAGGACGCTAAACTCAATAATTTATATACTTGAAAATATCACAAAATGAATAATGCCCTAACACAAATTATTTTCAGACATTTTTTTTCTCATTATCTGCCAGCCAAAAACACACAAAGGCTAAAATCAAAAGCAGACAATTTTCAATAATTTCTAGCAGGTTCAATATATTACATATAATCATTGAAAGGTGGACAAAATAACAAAGATTCGAACCAGTGACAATGATTTAAAATGAATCCATTCAGTTAACCTTGTTTCTTCCTTGATGAAGATATAATGACCTACATATTCTAATTAAAAAATATAATAAACAATGCCAGTTTGTTGTTCTTGCTTATTTTGTTTTGTTTGTTTGTTTGTCTAAAAAAGACCTGTTGCAATTAAATATAAAACTACATGTAATGCCACTTTGGGGGTGTTTTTTTAGTTTGTTTATCCCCCCTTAAAAAAAGAGATGAAATTTTGCATGTGAAATTCTAAAAAGCAACTGTACGTGTAAATACCTGAAAAGTACAATATTGTTACCAAACTCATCAAACCTGCCAATAACTACTACATGTACAGAGTGTAGATGTAGCTCAGTTAGTACACAGGTGCATGGCTTTATCAGCTGCTTGACACGCAGCATGTTCAGCATTTTAATGAGATAACATTTAATGAACGGTGTACTGCTTAACGGCTGCACCAAGGTCATTATGTACTGGTAATCACTTTCAAATTATATACTGTAAGTCTCTAATTAATACTGCAGGTGTCTGTACAGTATTACATAGACTCTGTCCATGCATGACTAATTAACGGTCTACAGGTGGAATGTAATGATACCATCAACATTTAAATTACAGTTACAATCACAACATCTGGTCATTTTATGGGAAAGTTGTAAATGATGAACGTGTATTGACGTGCCGGATTGGTGTTAAACACACACTGCTGCATGTGAGGACGTTCATCCCTTAACGGGGACATACATGTAGCTGTGTGGACATACAGTATACGGAGGTCCTCGTTCATGCTTGTGGTCCTCGCAATCTTCACAAACCGAGTGTGCATCATGTAAAAGTCCAATTTGTAATTTCCAATTTGGGATTTTTAGTTCATTGAACAATTCAAACATTTACATTCTGATGTTGATTGTTTTACTTCATGATGCTGGAAAATGATTCTTTTTCCATTTAAAAAAAAAAACAGGTTTGAGGGAAAATTTAATGGACACCAATTGCCATAGAAATTATGGCCCATAAGGAACATGAGGAGCATCATGACTACAGAAACAATGGTCATGTCCATTGCAGCTACTGAGCCAGGGAAATAGTATGAACAGAGACAAGATCACCATAGCAACAGAAACCATGGACACACAATAGATGAGATATGAATGATGCAGAGTGCAGGCATAGGTTGCCAGAACACAGGGCAGCCTACTGTCAATTGGTACAACTGTACTCTACATGTACTAGTATTACCGGGGGAGGAGGGGGGGGGGTATAGTAAGAGTGATCCAGCTAATTGATGGAGCCTCATTAGTGTACGCATATAATACCAGGCTGAGCATCATAAATAGAACCAATTTGTAGCAGTGGTAATAGTGAATTGCACATAAATCCACCCATTGATACATGTACACATGTACAGTACATACCTTGTACACATATACATGTACCACTGGACTACATGTATCTTGTTGAAGGACATTACAGTATTTCCTGTCAATGTTTGCCTTTGTCTTCAATAACATATACACCATTGTACACTACTACAATGTATATTTGGATATATTTCCATGCATTAAACATGTATTATAATAAGTACAATAGCATCATGATAATTGAACAACATCTTGTACTGTGAATAATATTATAATACACAGTACTGTACACTCTGTACATATGCTAATTTACAAAAATTACCTCAACTTAACAAAATCTGCGATTGAAAACTTGTTTAATTCGATATATTGTGCGCAAAAAATGAACGGTTTTGCATTATAAAATGCAAATGTGAGAAGTTTAGACCCCTGATTTATAGAATCACTCACATCGTATCCATTCACAGCAAGGAAATGAAGCCCCATATAACACAAATATTATTATTATTATTATTAGGGATATTACTATTCATCTTGTGTTGAGACTAGGAAGTGTCAAGCATCACATGTACAATCAACACATGTACCAGTGTACACTGTACACAGTACACATGTTTTGATTACATGTAGCACAGTACGTAAGAGTACCAGTAGACTTGAACGTCACAGCCATGGCGGCTCCAAACTGATCCATACACACTAGTTACAAATACATGTTGTTCCACGTTAATTCCAGATAACTGCACAACCAATGCATGCGTGTCAAGTTCCTACGTGTACACTTAATTAATATGTGCACACCAGGCAATATCGTTTTTACAGATAATCTTTTTCGAGGGGGCTTGTTACAGCTAGCGTGTGTAAGTTGACACGTGTGAACATGAACGTGGCACCCGACTTTCAGCTCGATATTATCAATAATTTTTTTTGTCTACAATTATTTTATTAGAACTGATATTCCACAAATTCATTTGAATTTTCAGTGGACCATCTGTATCAACATACACTGTACAGATGTTCCACTGAAAAATCTAATAGTGGAAAAAATGTTGTTTAATGTCTTATTCAAATCAAAATAAGAAATTATCATATAAATTACAAAAATTGATCACATGTAAATTAGAATTATAATTAATATTAATTAATACAATACAATAGTATCCAATTATTATACAGTTTACTCACTTATACAGTGTACAAGTAACAGGGAAAAGGCACCTCAAATTCCTACAATTGTATGCAGTATTCCACAGCCAATGGATTGCAATAATTCCACTTCCCCCAGCTACATGTACAGTACATAGCTTAGCAATTTAGTGATCAAGTTGGTATAGTACATGTAAGTAGGAGTATGTGCCTGATGCTGACTAGCAGTTCCAGCAACACAACATCGCGTGACTTTGTGTTTCCTTTGTTTTTGAGTATGCGGTTCGAATCCCACCCTATGACAATAAAGGTTCTGCAACATATTTCGCTGTCCAAGCCAACCAGAAGTCCTACCATTTGTTAATCAACAAAAGAGGTCTACGTATGGTGTGGAATTGTCAACAATACTGTAGGACATCTGTATTGATTTGCTATATTTGTATTAAGTCTTACCACACCTGTTTATTTGTATTGGAGTCAATTTCACTGATCCCAATGATTGTAACTCGAGTTACAAAGGAAAGCCATTATATAGGGGGCCAATCCTGGGTAGGGCTGCAATGCGTCATACATGTGTGTAAGTCCTACGATTGATAGTAAGTTACGATGAGTTTCATTGGTGAAATCGACCCCAGGGGTCGATTTCACGAAGCCCTACGATCAATCGTAACTCAAGTTATGAAGGATAACCCATCATATCCTTCATAGGCTTCAATGCATCATCATTCCTAAGATTGATAGTACATGTAAATGTTACGATGAGATTGGAGAAATCGACCTCAGGGATGATACCATACAACCAATGCAGGATGAATCGTGATCATACTTGAATTCATCTGGCTACCAACAATGATTGACTACATGTAGTACATCTATCTGAATAAGTGTTCAACTGAAACTGAATTTTTCAGTAACTTTGAAAACATTATGTGCTATATTAAATGCAATGTGATGTATGTCGCTAGCCATGTTGATACAAAATGAAAAGTTGCCACAATAGGTACTTGAGTCACTGGCTAATGCACAATGTACATACAAACCACTTCCTTTGACGGCCCACGAACACATCCCCTCAATATTTGGTATTTAGGCCTACTCCACTTGGTATTTCAAATTCCCTGTTTGTCTGCTGATAACAACACGTACTTCCTGTTTCCATGAAATACGTTATGTCCAACACAAATGTGAAAGTGGATTCTTTTCACATAATTCATTCTCTACACCATGTACTGTTGTAATGACCTCATATACCTGATTTGGGCATTTGGTGTGTGTATGCATTCAGCATGCGCTGGAATAACCAGGTGTTTGATTATGAAGGTCACAACACATTGGAGAGGCAATTTGCAGGTTGACTGGGCCCTGACTGAGACCCATTTACATCAGGACAGGATCAAGGACAGTAGAGGTGACAATAATGACCTCATTCAGATGATGGATGACCAGTTTCATAGCACAGTATTGACGCTGTGGAGGGGCACATTCCTCATTTTGACAGATTAGGCAATTTCCACATTTTGGCATTACAAGCCTTGAATTTAACAGAGGCCATGGCCTTTGTTGCCCTGGTTCTTGGCCTTCGTGCCCTTCTCAAATGTTTCCATATACATGATATTCCAATGGAAGTGCCCCTTGCAATGGAAAAGTGGCCTTGCCCCTTTCAGAACCAAATTCAAGGCCTGGAATTAGACTCAGTTTCAAGATCAAGCCCCCCCCCCCCCCATGTGAAAAGTTTCACCCCCCCCCCCCCCCCCCCCCCCCGAGTCTTCTCTTCCATCCTCCATGTCTAACTAGGTAGTCAATATTCAATCAAGGACGTAGCAATGAGGGTTCACCATATAAACTCAGATCAAAACAGCAAACTCCAGAATGATTTCTCTTGAAAATGGCAGTGTGAAAGGCCCCGAGATGAGATCAGATTAAACTAATCATGTAATCAACTTGCAACACAGCAATGCAATATCAGAAATCCAACACGTGTGTCAAATGTAAAATAAATTGATTTTAAGTCCATAAATTCATTACCCTAGTTATTCAGATGGATTTATTTGATGTTTATGTGTGTGCCCTCTCCATCTGGCGATTGTCAAACTAAGCACAACAAAAATATCATCGTCCAGCGTCAGAGGGCAAATCAATCCATACAGTGTAGCATGGTATACATGTAGGTGTACATGTATGTACACAGGAAGATGTACGCCAAGGATGGTCTGTGCAATAAATTCACCGTCTGATTATGTGATTGTCTCACAATATGATCCCATCCCATCTCTCTGATCCTTGTCAAAGACTAGATGTGCTATACTTGAGTAGATCTGGGTCCATTTCACCCTGGGTCAAAGGGGGAGTAAGTGTGAACGCAACCTAAGAAGCAGTGAAATGAAAATTACATATACTTCTCTAGAGCACAGGAAGTAATTTCTTTCTTGATAGTACATCAGTTTCACAATGGGAATCTAGCCTAAATTGAGCGGCAACAAGAAAGACTCTCAAAGATAAAGCAGGGACTTATTGTTAATGTTAGATTTCAAGGGGAAAATAAACCTTTGCAGAACGTACTAAATTTCAAGGAATAGACATGATGCCAATTTTGTAAAATGTGTTGAGTTTGAGACAGAAAATGGACCCACCAGTTTGTAAACAGTGAAAACAATCACCATCCATTGGAAATCTTGGTTCATCAGATGCTGGGTTTTTCAAGGAAATCAAGATTTAGTGTCTTTTAAAAAGATCGTTCGTCCAAACTATATTTTTAGCATTTCAAAAGCGTGGTGTAACCGTGAAGGATTCGGCCGTATTTCTGCTATCCAGATAAACAAAGCGTAAAAAGGTACATGAAACAACGTCTGTAAGGAAGTTTAAGACCTTCACTTCTGTTTAAATACCAAATTCAGCCAAAACGCACATCTTTGCAAATCCAATGCTCCCTTTAAACGTATGTTTCAAATTAATCAGAATGAGTAAATCATTTAGTAAACCTACTATAGGGCCTACATAAAAAACAAACAAACAAAACCCATAACTAAAAAAAAATTTCAGTAAAGTCTATTTTGTTTTTACTCCACAAAGAATTGTTGAAAATCTTAGTATAATACTGAGTCAACAAACTTTTGAACAGCTGTGCACTGCCACACCTGGATATTGATGGAAGCAGGATTCAGAGAAATGAGCAGAATATTTAAAACGATGTCCTTTGTCTGGCCAGACATAGTCCAATTACCGGTAGCAACAACGAAAAATTGAAATTCACTAAGTGCTAAACTACAAAAAAGCAATTAATGCTGAGAAATCTATTTCTGTCTGACAATCAAGAGTACACATTCATATTCTAGTGATACATGTATGTGATAAACAATGTGATGGTTGGCACAGATGGCCAAATGTCAGCCAATCATTCAGGCAAGTTCCAACCCTCATTTGGTGTATTGATTTTTGTGAAATTATTTCACATTTTTTATTGATTGTTTATTGTTTCCAACAGATGCACCTGTCACTTTGGATTTATGTTTTATGAAACATTTCATAATCATGAACAGTCACAATAAATTTTGGTTCTCCAATGATGGTTCTACTGTACCTAGTCATAGTTTCTGCTGGCATGTTTGGTAAGAAGCTAGAGTGTTTTATGAAACAGAGGCTCAGGCTCCATCTCAGGCTCCAGCTCCATTTTCATGTATCCATTCTGAAATAACGGGTATCAAAATAAATGCTTTTGGCAGCAGTTCGGAAGTAGTTGTCTAGTTTGAAAAGGAAAACAGAGCTTCAGCTTCAATGAAAAACCACAACCTATTATATTTTCAGCATGGATGTAAGGGCTGGAGCCTGAGCCTGAGCCGCCGTTTCATACACCCACTAAGAAAGCTTGAGCAGGCTGTGATTGTACAAATAAAAAGATGACAGCTCGAAGCTTAGAGCTACATGTATGTGATTGGTTCAAGCGAGGGAGTCAATTCCAGCAACAATCAAGCGTGCTGACAACACTGACATCTATAAATGTAACATCTATAAAGGATTGGTCATGATTATGTTTGTTTGTTTGTGTGTTTGCTTGTCTGCTTGTTTGTCTGGGTAGAGAGCATTCATTCAAATGATATATTTCCCATCAAATTAATCTGTGAAAATTTCTCTGAAATCAATGTCTACATAAAAAAAACCCACCAAATTCAGTTCAGATTCCTTCTGTTTTAAACTCAGGTCACCTGTTGCCAGGTGGACGTTTTTCTTTTAAAAAAATAAAAAAATAAAACCTTTTGTTGAGCACGCAGCATTTCATTTTCAGCCCTAGAAAAACATTTTCGGTTCCAGTTCCAGTTCCAGTTATCATAAACTTTGAGACGGAATCTAAATAGTGGTAATTTAGATCCTTGCTGATATTACACACGTTGCCTTTAAATTAATATCACAGTCTAAGCCTGTAGTCATAACATCATTATATGAGTTGATGTTGATGTATGCAATATGCCTTAACATGGCCATGCATACCTGCTGATAATCACAGTCATTCATGACTTGACCCCAGGCTGGTCAATTGTTAATAACTAGCCTATAGTACATTACAGGAAACAGTGTACTCGTACTGCTCAATCCATTATTACAGTAGTCAGCCTTTTTTCCACTCCAATTTCTGTTGTAAAATATCCCCAAGTACAAGTGTAGCCTATATTGTAGGTTTTACACTTCAAAGATAATTTCAATCCACCTACAGCAATTCAGCAAATGTATGTTTGTGACTGTATAATATTACATTTAAGGGAATGAGCACAGTATGAGGGATTAGAAATCATGGTGAAGAGAGCAAAAGCCAGTTTGTCAACTACATGTAGTAACTTCTCAAGAAATATTTGTGGGATGTTTATTTCCAACTCATCACAGGGGATGGTTTATGGATATTATTGGGGAGATTTCTGACTGGACAAGACTTAAAGGTAGTACTTAAAGGTAGTATCATACTTTGGTTTTTGTCAAAGAAATGCAGATTCATGGGCAAAATGAAGATACAGTAACAGTCATCTGTGAAAATTCCAGTCCCCTACGGTGCCCACTTTTTGAGAAAACGGTGAAAAACGGCCACAGTATTTCTTAAGTCTTTTCTCTTTTATTTTTGATCTTTTAAATAAAAGATCCAGCAAAAAAGATTTTCGGTCGTTGTTTGACTAATTTCTGCATAAATACATCATTTCAGACGGAAACATTTTAACAGTATGTTTCTACCATCACCAATTCACCATCTTCATACCCTGTAAGTTCTATGTAAATCTGTGAACATTTCTGTTTTAGTTTCTTACCAAAGTGTGATACCTTTAATTTATTCATTTATTAGATAACCAACAGCAGAGATCTGCCAATTACAGGCATCATGAAAAATATCAAAGTAAATGCCTTTGGATGGTTTACATGAAATGAGTGTTGGCCACACTGGGGATGAAGTCAGGGGTGAAAAGGCCAGGGCAGCCCTTAGGGTGATCTCTGCTGGGACATAGAAAATTACTTTCAACACATGAAATCAAGCAATTCCACTTTTACATTACACCGTCAGAGATGCCACCAGGATTTCATGAAAAAAACTGGAACATCCCTTTCCCCCTTTCAAAAAAATGTGTTTTCTGTATGTTTCTGATGAAATAAAGTACTACATATTTGTAAAATTACTGAGAAAAAAAACTGAATTCAGGATAAAACCTGAAAGCTAATACACAGACATGTTTTGATTTGAGAACCTCTACATGTAGTATAATGAGCGAGACAATCTTGAGTTCGCCTATATCTGAGGACCGCCATCGGATGACCGAATGAAAGATGGACACCTCATTCATGATGGCTTTTAAGGTCAATTGACCGCCATTAATGAACAGTCCAACGATCTGTCAATGACTTGCCACATGATCTGTGAAATATGCTCAACGGCAGAGCGAACATTTGGATGCTTCTCATTCATTCTTTACCCTCTAGACTCAAAGCATTGAAATATTGATGCAACATTTGCCACAGTGGCTCCAGTCTCATTTAAAGGTGTGTAGTCCACAAGGTGTATGTCTACAGATAAATATGTATACATGTACATCAAGTTGGACCGACATTAGCCCTTCTGTATATCATACCGAACAATTTAGTGGAGCTGTTAAGTACAAACAAAATGCTTAGCACAAAAAGTCCTTGGTCAATAAAACAAACCACCAATCACCATTAAAAATTCCCTTCGATATTTATGGTCAGTGAACAACAGCCAAAGAAAAACCTACAACACAAAGCAGATTCTGAACAAATGATGAACTTGAACAAATTCAAGTAAAAGGCATATAATGGTTATTTTCAAAACATGAACTGTTATTTTTACACTCATGAAAATTCTGGATAAATGATGGATCTGGCTGGGTTAAATCCATGAGATCAGGTAGATATGAAAGCCAAATGCCCACAGTGGGATTCGAACCAGGGACCCCTGATAGGAGGTGGAAGGTAGGAACAGAACCATAGACCTACATTGTATGGCAGCCTGATACCTTTCAAAATGTGTAGGCCCTCACATTGTATACAGTGCAGTCTGCATGAACTGTATAGTGTCTGGACAGATCCCGAGAATATCAGTGCATGGTCAGTGTTAAGAATATTGGTACTACTGTACATGCATTGTAGATAGATCTACACAAATTGGCTTTGACACTGTACAGTATACATGTATATGTATGACATGTACTGTACATTGAAATATTGTATGCTATGGCCGGGTCAAGTCAGCCAAATCCTATGATGTCATAACCTGTGCAGTCAAAGACTAGGCTGTCTGATGGTCTCACTGAATCAGGTAATGTACATACACATGTATGTACGTGGTACGTACTAACTTCCTTGCACTGTCATACAACATTGTGCATAGACCATTAGTATTGGCCAACCTCCTTTAACATTCAGCATGCACCATATGGTGTCTATTTCCATCAGCCATAAATCAGTTTGAGACATGTGGAAACGGATGCAACCTCTATTGCTGAATGTATAGTTAGAAGATTCTTAAGGGCTTTGCACACTACCATACCTCATTCACATGTCAACATTTACAAAGTACCACCTCGTGTCCACTCTTCAAAATTTCAAGATGAATCAATCATAATCTGCATTCAACACTACTCAACACAAAATGCACTTCAAGACATTCAAACCGCCACACTCAACGATCTGTTAACACACACCCAGATTTTCAATAGGGGTTAACCGCTCCAAACCTCACATGGGGGTTGGGGAGGGGGCGATCATATCCGGTGAGGGGCACGTGCGCCCCGATACTTACGCCATTGTCAATGAATTTTGTACACGTTGACAATGTGACAAACAAATTTGAAAACTTGATATGTTCTTTTGATGATGGCAATGATTAGTGGGATTCATTCGTGGGAGGATCCCGTAGGAAATGAAATGTCAGGCCACATTAATATCTCAGGGATGTGAAACTTCAGATTTTAATCTGAATTTCCAATTTTTTGGTTTAGATTTTGACTCAGAATTTCAGCTTTTTTGTACACCTCCTTGGTGTTTTCAGATTGTTTTTGGCCACACACATCCCTGATATCTCCACACATCATCATTCTGGGTAATTTTTCTGGTTCTTGAACACTTTGCAGCAGCTAGTTTAATTTTATTACTCGTAGTGTGATGGGCTAGTTGTGGTTGTTAACAGGTACCTGTATGGTATTATGGTATGAAACCTAGGCTTTGGTTCTGCCACAACAAACAAGTGATTCCAGATCCTTAATCTACCAATTACCGTTGACCTTTCACTGGCTTTCAAAACCAATAATTAAGATGACATCAGGTTACAAACAAGATTCTGACTCCATCTTTCAGAAAGTGTGGATGGCAGAGTGGTGCCTATACTGACATGACTGAAGGCGATAAGTCTAGCGACAGGATGCCTCAGAGTATGAGAGACTCTCTCTTACTAGGAGTAAGGACTAAATAATTGATGTCATTCTGTCATCTATCATCGCTAGCAATCAGCCTGTCTCACTCCAGTGCTGATAGCAATTACCATAGCGTCATTCCTGCATTCAGCTCACACTCTCTGTTTGATAACACTATCTAATGGGAATGCACGCTGAGCATCACACGGAGCAATGCATCCACGTTCTCCTGCACTTCATAAGCTCCAAACTTTAATTGTCTATTCTTCATTATCATATAAAAAACTGCATGAACCATTGGCATTAGCTGACAAAGCACAATAGAAGTTAGAAATGAGCACTTAGTAAGACCATGGAGGAAGGGTAGACACTCCTAATGCATGGACCTACAAACAGGCACGGTATACGTGTCTGAAACAAACGGAAAATGTTGGGAACTTGGGATGTAAAGTGCCTTCAAGGACTGGCATCAATGGGAGACCAAATAGGACAAATATCCAGTCTGATGCTAATCATAGCTGTAAGGCAGTGGAACACGTACACTAAATGTCTGTGCTAAATTACAAGCGTGTTTATTCAAGTGTTCATAACATGAAATTCTCAATCAGGTTCATACTGTGCCGAGTTGTATCCTGGGGCCAATTTCATAGAGCTGCTTTAAAAGCACAAAAATTGTTTTTAAGCATGAAAAGTCTTCCTTGATCAAACAGGATTACCAACCAAACTTTCATGTGATGTTTACTGCGTTCGTTCGACTTGTATTCGGCCATTGTTTGCTGAGCATACATGTAACATTCACAAGGAGTTTTGGCTGGTATACTGATTTTATTTACCAAGGTTTTTGGTTCTTAGGCAAATTTTGGTGCTTAAGCAGTCTTGATTTGCCCCAGATCTACAGAGCAAGATGAATGATAAGCCCTACTTGTATCTTTAATATAGTTTCAGACAAACATATGGTGGTCCTTCATATCTTTACACACGTCCATTAAGTGCTTCTTTATACAAGGCCCAGCAACGTGATAAATGACACCGCATCAAAAAAACAATATAACAAAACAAATACGACAGTGAGTGAGACCAAACGTTCTGGGAAATGGCAAACCTGATTACGAAATATGGAATGGGTTTATTATTGCAAGGGAAAGCAGAAGTATTGTATAGTATTGCCCACATAAATCTGTCGTCCAATTGGTGGATCTTGATCATGTGTCAGTAAATTATTCGTTCTATTGAATGGGTAAGAACTTCCATGGTACTATGCTAATGGCAAGTGGCACTCGCTTTAGTAACACAAATCTGTAAAATGGCAGAGGTTGATACGTGAGGACTGTTTGTTCTGCTAACGGAAAGGAAATATCGGATATTTAATTATGCGGGCATAGTAATTTAGTATAAAACAAATAATGAATGATTCACATTCGTGGAATGGTGAGAATAATTTCATTCTGTCACCTCATGAAATTATTCTTACCATTCCACTCATAAACATTCATCTTTTGCATACTGTCCACTGACATAAAA
Organism: Astropecten irregularis; assembly: GCA_963971285.1. Lineage (NCBI taxonomy): Eukaryota > Metazoa > Echinodermata > Asteroidea > Paxillosida > Astropectinidae > Astropecten > Astropecten irregularis. The sequence continues at coordinate 438,068 of OZ020256.1, forward strand.
AAGCACTGTGAGCCAATTTTCTAGAGAAATCCAATTTGGAAATGACATTAGCCTGTAAACCGATGTTTGTATTCCCAACGTTTAGAAATAAATAGTTAATTGAAAACCAGGAATTGCAGAATGTTGAAATGATGGACTTTGTTCTAGGACTGATTTTGATAAACAGGCCAGGCCAGAAGATTACACAGAAGCGTTGAAAAGGCACAGTCAGACAATATTATCAGTCATTCAAGAATAGTCTGAACATTTATATCGCAACCATTTGACATTTCCTGGGAATCCAAGCAAATGCTCAATGTTTATAGGATTCAATTCGAAATTTTGGTTGTTAATCCTATTAAATTTATTAAGACAGAAATTTCATGCTTAGCAAATTTGTGCTAAGCAGGGCCGTGAAATTAGCCCAAGGGGATGTAGGGCCTACTGTACACATGGGTTCTATACTTTCTCCCCACTTATGAGCCTGTTCCTGATGCACACCTGTGATGGAAAATACACATGGACGACTTGTACAGTATGTTTAATAGTGTGTCAGCATTGGCCTTTACGGAGTGGATATCACTTGAGTGTTACAGACAGCAGTCGTCCGTCCTGTCATGAAATCAATTGATTCTAAGCTGAATATTTCATGACAGTATTAAGATGTAACTTCAAAGCAGATATGGAGGAAGGATGAGCATTCACTAATTATATTATCACTGATGACAGGGCTGAATGTCAATCTAGCAGGTTGGGGAAGGACTTGTATGGTGTCCATGTAGCATCATCCTGGTGGAATGATAGGATGGTACAACTCTGCTGATGCTACATGGACACTGTACAAATCCTGCCCCAACCTGGTGGAATGACCCATAATAGAATGGTACAAGTCTGCTGATGCTACATGGACACTGTACAAATCCTGCCCCAACCTGGTGGAATGACCCATAATAAAATGGTACAAGTCTGCTGATGCTACATGGACACCGTACAAATCCTGCCCCAACCTGGTGGAATGACCCATAATAGAATGGTACAAGTGTGCTGATGCTACATGGACACCGTACAAATCCTGCCCCAACCTGGTGGAATGACCCATAATAGAATGGTACAAGTCTGCTGATGCTACATGGACACCATACAAATCCTACCCCAACCTGGTGGAATGACCCATTAATAGAATGGTACAAGTCTGCTGATGCTACATGGACACTGTACAAATCCTGCCCCAACCTGGTGGAATGACCCATAATAGAATGGTAGAAGTCTGCTGATGCTACATGGACACCGTACAAATCCTGCCCAAACCTGGTGGAATGACCCATAATAGAATGGTACAAGTCTGCTGATGCTACATGGACACCGTACAAATCCTTCCCCAACCTGGTGGAATGACCCATAATAGAATGGTACAAGTCTGCTGATGCTACATGGACACCATACAAATCCTGCCCCAACCTGGCGGAATGACCCATAATAAAATGGTACAAGTCTGCTGATGCTACATGGACACCGTACAAATCCTGCCCCAACCTGGTGGAATGACCCATAATAGAATGGTACAAGTGTGCTGATGCTACATGGACACCGTACAAATCCTGCCCCAACCTGGTGGAATGACCCATAATAGAATGGTACAAGTCTGCTGATGCTACATGGACACCATACAAATCCTACCCCAACCTGGTGGAATGACCCATTAATAGAATGGTACAAGTCTGCTGATGCTACATGGACACTGTACAAATCCTGCCCCAACCTGGTGGAATGACCCATAATAGAATGGTACAAGTCTGCTGATGCTACATGGACACCGTACAAATCCTGCCCAAACCTGGTGGAATGACCCATAATAGAATTGTACAAGTCTGCTGATGCTACATGGACACCGTACAAATCCTGCCCCAACCTGGTGGAATGACCCATAATAGAATGGTACAAGTCTGCTGATGCTACATGGACACCATACAAATCCTGCCCCAACCTGGTGGAATGACCCATAATAGAATGGTACAAGTCTGCTGATGCTATATACATAGACACCATACATCAAACCAACATTCAGCCAATTTGTGTCAACATGTGTGACACAATGATACTGGAAACCTAAAACAATTGGAGTTAAGGCAACTACTGTACTGTAACTACTGTGAGCAGTGTACACAGTACACAGTAATGCTCCATATCAATCAGGCCCAATATTGTGCTGATGACAAACTAGTATGAACACAAGGTAGCAAAAGGGAGGTTGAACCATGGAGGAATCTTCCTTCCTCCATGTCCATGGTTCAACCCAGCAGCCAGTTCACAAAGAAACATATATGTTAACACTGTTTCTCTCTAAACCTGTATAATAGCGCTCCGCACTAATGACGTCACAAAATCCCCGGCTGTCAGACAAACATTGTCTCACACGCGTAGTGTACATGGACGCGCACACCCACGCACGTGCATGGTTGCAATGTTTTTCTGAGACCCGGTGCTATTTTTAGCATAAGTGCGGAGCGCTATTTAATTATACACCGATCCGACGGCGTGAACATGGAGGTAAAAAACACCCGCCATTACTGGTGTGTCCCGGTCGTATTTTGTCCAGCAACAAAAAAATTAACACTCCGCCTCACTCTATAATTGCAGGGTGTATGTTCCATAATTAGGGTACACCCTGCAGTATAGAATGCGGCGGAACATAAGTTCTTTTGAAATTGTTCCCGGACAAAATATGGGCGGGGACACACCAGTAATGGTGGGTGTTTTTTACCTCCATGTTCCCGCCGTCGGATCGGTGTATAGTGGGGCATTCCCAGCTTGTAAGGAGGCTGATAATGTGGAGTCATTTCAAGATATTACTAGGACTCACATTCCCAAATATCTCTGGAATATGTAAATGGGAGACTAAACTTATGGTAGAATTGACTGAACAGTCTGGGTCTATTTAGATTGCTCTTTCAATCTGTGCAGGATAAGTCCAGGTAGACAAACAATATTAAACAGGTAGGCACCTGCCAGACTCATAACCATAGATGACATTATTTCCACACCTTCATTTCCCATACCAAGGAGAGCTCTAGATGCATGTACAAATATACACAACTTGGGTGTGTGTACACCAAGGATTTAGACATCTACAGGCCAACTGTCTAGTCTACACATCATACATACACGTATTATGTGTGTACACATACATAGGAAATGGCATGTTATACTCTCTACCAGCACAATATACACAGACCAAGTGTGAAGTACATGGCATGGAATAATAATGCAAACTTGAACGCAATATTAGGAAATCAATGTGTAGGCCTGCATTTACATTTACATTACAATCTGAAATTAAGACACAAAGAATGTCAGTTTTGCAAATTCTCCAATAATTTGAGGACCCTGTTTGTCAGACGAAGACCACATTCCATCCTGATGAAACATTGCCTCGATATTGATATTACAGGCTGATTACGGTAATTGAAATTGAATGCAAGATCCACCGTACTAGGGAGTAGCGTCATTACACAAATTTTGGGCATGATATTTGATGTGGTCTTGTCAGTGAACTATTATGCTAGACTATGACTTCATAATTAGCATGGCTCAAATTTCGTCAAAAAAACACTGGATTGCAGGTCTAGTAACTGAAGCATCTTACTAGACCCAAACTAGACCTGTAGCATTCAAAATTGTGCTTGTATCCTGTATCATGTAAAACAATCATTGATCAATCAATTTAGGCACAATTTTATTTGTGCAAGGAAAACAAAATCACTAGACAGCTGGACAAACTGAGTGCAGTATCTGTACACTTTACAAGACCGAAACTGAAATTACTAGACTCAGTCCACGGTCTAGTGGATATTTCAAGCTGTGTATCTCCCTGTTCAAGGAGTAGATTGACTTCATTCTCATTTGAAGAACAGTGAATGTGCACCATCAAGGGATGATGAATGGTCATGGGTTTGTTCTTGTGTGGTTGCGTCATGAGTGTCAAGCTCGGTGAACAATGGAATGTTTCTGCATTGCTATTATTGAATAGTTTACGAAGATAAAGATATCTGTATTTTGAAAGAAATTCATGTTGACAGTTTTGGAACACAACTCTCCAGATATTCATGGGATTCCCACGATCCCAGAAAACAGCAGTTGAATCAGAAAGGTCAAACTGAAACCAGATAACAGGATCTTCCAAAATGGAGTTTTCAGTCCAAAGTACCACATCTAATATCCTTCATTGTGAGTGCATCGCATTTGCAGTTGTTTGACATGAGCCACGTCCCGGCTAAATGTTATGTCTAGAAACCTTCCTGGATGTCCAATATACTGTAAAATCTGCACTGTACCCAAAGGGCACATACCCTGCAAGGCCTGCATTGGGGACAAGTATATGGTCTGCAAAGTCTTACGTCTGGTATTTGGAGCTTCAAGCAGCGAGGTCACAGTCCCATCATAAGGGGGGCATTTCACATGGGCTCCATTTGAATTCTAGACTTGCAATGCCTCAGAAGATCCCATAAATAATATCTGAAGTGTCTGGCCAGAATCTTCTAAACTCACTACAAATATCAGAAATGGATTCTGCTTGATTTGGGCCGAACAGGGCTCAAATTGAAGCCTTCAATCCCTGAACAATAATACGAAGCTACTCTGTTTATCCAGGGCTCGAATTTCGTGAAAAAACGCACTGGACAGCTGGTCTGGTATTGATGTATTTTACCAGACCTGAACATTTTTTACTAGACCTGTGGCATTCATGTCCATAGGAAAATGGTCTTTGTATGCAATTTTGTGTCACAAATCACTGGACAGCCGGACTAGTGCAATACACACTTTACTAGACCTACACTGAAATCACTAGACTCGGTCCACGGTCTAGTGGATATTTCAAGCCCTGTATCTCCCTGTTCAAGGAGCAGATTTACTTCATTCTCATATGAATATGATATTTCGAGCCCTGTTATCAGGAGTCTAAATCATACACTAAAATATCATGAAAAAAAAGTTGCTCACAAAAAAATCGTTGACAATAGCAGGTATGCCAAATTTATTTTTAAATCTTGGTTAGAGTTATTCAGCAAATTCCTCAACAGATTTTGGGCCGTTTAAAGTTATAGGCCTAAATGTTTCATTATCCCAGAGCTAATAGAAAAAATAAAAAACTTGAAAATGTACAGTTTTGAAACACACAGAGAATGAGGACCATAAGAAGAGAATACTGCAGTATGGAGAGCCATAAAATTGGGCCTATGAGTTATGCATTTAATTGATGATATTCATTGTGCACAAACATAGTGGTTAAAGGTAATATCATACTATGGTTTTTGTCAAAGCAATATGGATTAATGGACAAAAATATCAAGGAAGATACAGTAACACAAAACAGTCATCTGTGAAAATTTCAGTCCCATATGGAGCCCACTTTTTTAGAAAACAGTGAAAAACAGCCACAGTATTTGTTAAGTTTTTTCTCTTTTATTTTTGATCTTTAAAAGATCAGTTATAATTTTGGTCACTGGTTTTACTCATAAATTCTGGATAAATACTGCATTTCAGGCAGAAAAAAAAATGGTATGTTTCTACCATCACCATCTTTATACCCTGTAAGTTATAGGTAAATCTGCGAAGATTTCTGTTTCTGTATGCTGCCAAAGTATGATACTACCTTTAAACTATGAATTGGCTGTTGGCTTACCTTGTGTTACACCCTTGGTTAAGTGGAATGCAGGTTCCAAGCTGTCTGGTTGACCAATAAGATGAGGCATATATTGCAAGATGGAGGGTAAATGGACCATGCTGGAGTTCCCATCACTATGCGCTTGTAGAAGCTGCAAGCGAAATTCTGTCAATTCAAAACAAAAATGTAAGTAACAACAGACCTTAGGGAGACATTCCCATAGGGTTACGCACTGAACTTTACTTTCCTATTTCTAAACATCCTCCAAACCAATGAACTTGAAATTGACATATATGTCTTTGTTGAGAGCATTCTCTATTTTCTATAAAAATTTGGACACTAAAAATGTGTCTATAAAAGGTACCTAAAACATTAGGGAGACACCAAAATGTCTCGTTAATGTTCGGTGTCTCCCAGGCTAAGGTCGAATTTATAGCAAACCTTGTCTCCCTAAGGTCCGATCCAGGTACATAATGGTACATGTACATGTATACATTGTACATGTAAGGAACATTCTGTGCTACCAGTGTTCAGCACGACAGTTTGCTTTTTAGTTTTTGCCAAGCTAGCCATAAATGTAAGGATCTAGAAGTAAACATAGATGACTAGTTTGTATGTTTAGTCAATAGTTTCAATCCTAGCAGGATCTTTCTTGAAGGGTAGGCCTATTTTAACTCACACATTGTATTTGCTTTTGCTTTACATTGACAGTTTCTATGTTTGGTTTAAATATCCAAGTGTTAATCATTCCTCCTATGAAACAGATCAACAGAAACACTTATTGATAAATTGGATATGGTATGGATCAAAAATGCCATTGTGCATTTTGGGTTTGAAATGTAACTAAAATTAATGCAAAAATATACAGAATTCATTGCAGAATCGAAATTTCTGTGAAACATTTCCCTTTGAAATGTCATATTCCTGAAAAAAGCATTTGAAAACCTACTGTACATACATGTATGCAACACACTGCATAACTGTAGCTGAATTTAGTTGAAACAATCAAAATAAAATACACATAGTGCTCAAAACATGCACATATGTTTAGTATTTCCCATACACTATTAATAATTCATTGTATACACAGAAAAATACCGGTAGATAAAATTGAATGACAATTTTATAGGTTTATGACTCTAGAGACAAAAACCAAATCATGTGACCAATCCTGTACACTGCCTTGAATCATAATTATTTAAAGCCTGGAGGGTCATTCCGTGTCAAATCAACCAATGGGGCTGCGGGTCACCTCTCAGATTTGGCTGAAATTCATTTCTAACAATCATCTATATATATAATGAACATATGCAAAATTAAACATTTCAACTCCAAGTCGTTTCGGAATTAGGGCCTGTCAAAGTGGGTGTGGTATCGCCCTTAAAAAGCGTGCGATACTCGTCAATGAAGAAATTGCATTTTGAAATGTCCTTAAAAGCAACTTTAAAATAAGATACAAAGCTGAAAACTTGTACCCAGGGTAACTTGCACCCAAGGAACTCAAATCTGGCCTTAAAACAATTGTATCTAATCCCCCTTTGTCTCTACAGGCAGCTCAATATGCAAATTTATTATGCGGAAATAATTAATTTCCATTTTCAGGCCCCCCTAATACTCAGATTGATCATCAGAAAAGCTTCATATTGCATATGTGTATTATAGAGGTACATATGGTCACCCCCAAGCAAGCATATTGCCCTTACACATTCAAACAAAAATTGGCAATGCTCCAAAGTTGGTTCCAGACAGAAAATATCGAAAAAATGCAGAAATTCCCGGTGACCTTTGACCTAGGCAACACTTACCCACCAACTTGAAACTTGCACTATTTATTTATACATGTCTGATCTATCCCAGGACCAAATTTGGTCTTGGAGACTCTTCTCCTTCATGGTGAGACAGCATTTCAAAATTGGGGTATTTTGCCCATTTTCGCAAATCACATCAATGCTTTTAGGCCCTATGCACATTGAGGTATATATGCAATGCATATGGAAAATTGCATTGTCGTTATTGATCCCATAGTGTTGTAATATGAAAATTACATCACTCTTGTCAGAAAACAAGGATTACATTTGATCTTACAGTTGTTTTGGGTATTATTTAAAGATACATTACATGTAGGCTACACAAAATGACAAAGTGGGCGTGGCGCACCACCACCCCCACCCCCACCCCCCTCAAGTGAGTTTTGTAATGCCTTGCACAACTACAAAAGCTAAACACATGGTGTCTGACTTAACTTGCACCCAAAGTCAAATCTGGCCTAAAAGGTGGATCCCTCCCTTTTCTCTTGTTATTTTGTGTATTAATTCTCATTTTGTAGGATAGGCCTATTGTATCCAATGAAAGCCGTGGTGTTATTACACCACTGCTTTGTATTAATTTTTATAGAGAAAATTACAAGTTCTTTACTTTTATATCCCTTTGTTTCTGGGGTAGGATACACTTGTTATGAGGCCAGATTCATTGTATCTGTAGGTACAGGACATTTAATACAAAACACACTTGGGGGGGGGGGGGGGGTTGCCACGCCCACTTTGACATTTTGTGTACCCTACATTGTATGTACAGTACGTATCTTCAAATAATACCTAAAGCGCCTGTAAGATCACATTTAATCCTTGTTTTCTGGCAAGAGTGATGTTATTTTCATGTTACAACACTTTGGGATCAATAAAGACAAAGTAATTCCATGGAAAGATCCTTCCTCCGTGTGCATAGGGCCTATGCTTAAGCATTGATGTGATTTGCGGAAATGGGCAAAATACCCCAATTTTGAAATGCTGTCTCACCATGAAGGAGAAGAGTCTCCAAGACCAAATTTGGTCCAGGGGTAGATCAGACATGTATAAATAAATAGTGCAAGTTTCAAGTTGGTGGGTAAGTGTTGCCTAGGTCAAAGGTCACCGGGAATTTCTGTGTTTTTTCGATATTTTCTGTCTGGAACCAACTTTGGAGCATTGCCAATTTTTGTTTGAATGTGTAAGGGCAATATGCTTGCTTGGGGGTGACCATATGTACCTCTTTAATACACATATGCAATATGAAGCTTTTCTGATGATCAATCTGAGTATTAGGGGGGCCTGAAAATGGAAATTAATTATTTCCGCAGAATAAATTTGCATATTGAGCTGCCTGTAGAGACAAAGGGGGATTAGATACAATTGTTTTAAGGCCAGATTTGAGTTCCTTGGGTGCAAGTTACCCTGGGTACAAGTTTTCAGCTTTGTATCTTATTTTAAAGTTGCTCTTAAGGACATTTCAAAACGCAATTTCTTCATTGACGAGTATCGCACACTTTTTAAGGGCGATACCACGCCCACTTTGACAGGCCCTAATTCCGAAACGACTTGGAGTTGAAATTTTTTATTTTGCATATGTTCATTATATATATAGATGATTGTTAGAAATGAATTTCAGCCAAATCTGAGAGGTGACCCGTAACAATTTTCAGGATATTGGTTGATTTGACACGGAATGACCCTGGAATTCAACAGAGGCCACAGAAGCCATGGCCTCTGTTGCCCTGGTTCTTGGCCTTGGTGCCCCCTTCGAATTAAATAGGTCCATAGACATTATGATTTTCCAATGGAAGTGCCCCTTGCAATGGAAAAGTGGCCTTGCCCCTTTCAGAACCAAATTCAAGGCCTGAAGTACATGTATTGTATTTTGGAGGACTTTGGACATTTAAAATACAGTTATCAGAAAAATATCATTCGATTGAACTTTTGCATTGTATATTTTGATACTATACAGTGTATATTCTGTTTTTGAAGAGAAAGACCGCACAGTGCCTATGGGAGAAAGTACCCATCACCTGCCGAAGATCATTGATTTTTGCTGGAATGCGGAAATATGAATTTCAGTGCTTCATTAATATTGAATCATTCATTGACTTATTGTGTATTCCAATACTTTGTTATTCTTTTACTTTTCATCATTCCTCATCAGTTTGGGTGTATTCTTTTCTTTTTTTAAATTCACTAGATGTCATAACCCTAACCCACTGCATACCACAGTTTACCACACATGGTTTTTTTTCCATGTGGTATGCATGGTATCCTGAATACCACAATACACCACAGTGTGGCATGTGTGGTTATGTATGGTTTATGATCCAGTTCCCCCTTGGCTGTGGAGAATATGGTAATGAATGTTTTCTATTCTTTGTGTTTGTCGCTCCGATCCAATGTGGAAAAATCCCCAAATCAGGATTTTTTTCCTGACAAATCACTCGACATCCCTGCTAATAATGTAGAACAAATTAGCATTTTTCTGACTCCTGCAACAATTTTTGTTGAGAAAGAAATACAGCACAATGCATACAAAATATGTGATCAGTGGCCGATTTCCAAATGCTTTGCGATCATCATTCAAGCCCAAATCAATGCTACACAAAAATCGTATAAATTTTGCGTGTAGTGGTGGATTTTGGCATTAGTGAAATCGGCCCGTTTTTTATTATATTTGCTATGTAGGGCCTATTGCATCGTCATTAAAATATTTGTTTCATAGGGAGGGGCACTTCATACCTGAACTCTACAGCAAAAAGAGCTTCCACTTAGGTTACCTAGCAACAAGTGGCGCTGTACTTTTGACTTTTTATATTCTCACATGTAAAGTGCACGTTTGTTGATGTCATGTAATTGTACAAGTAGGTCTCCATAGATCAACTTTAATCATTCAGGTGGAAATTTGACTTCCATCTATGAATTTCACATTGCTAGTTTCGTTAATTGCCAGTCCTATTCATATCATTGTAGCATTTGTAGTTTTTGAATGCATGCTTTGAGATAACTTTCAGTCTTTCAGTCTACAAAAGAAACTAAATTTATGCTCAAGTGTAGGCCCTATTGGCAAGGTATGAGTGGTTATCTTACTTGCTAGTGTATCCTGGCTAGCATCATTCTGCAGGAATTGGTTGGTGGCGTTGTTGCGTTTGACGTCATCTCTTATCTTCTGTATTTCTCTTTGTAGGTGACGGACCTCCGCCTTGCGTGTTTCACTCTGCAGCTCAGTGTTACGCAGACGGACGTGAAGCTCCTCCAATCGAGCGGTGTATGCGTATGCATCGTTATCCTCTGTCAAAGAACAAAAGCGTTAAGATTAGAAGTCAGCAGATTTATAGCTGGGGTGATCTGACCTGCTCATAGACCCTGCCCCCCCCCCACTCCCCAGGATGGGGTGTGATTTGTGAACCCATTTGGACCCAAACAACAATTGCAATGACAGGATCTGGTGCTTAATCACCTCTCAGTTCACATCTTTAGGCTCACAGACCTAGAACAGCACTTTCCAACAACTTCAGAACTTGCAAGATTAGTGTTAGCTGAATAACAAAAAGAACTACAGTAAGTCCCTAATTGCAACCAAACTTCTGAAGACAGCTGACCTGGGGTCGATTTTACAAAGCACTAAGACTCATCTTAAGAGAGAATCAATAAGCAAAGTACAATGTCACAATGCAAACCACTATGGTGATACTGACAACTCATCTTAAGATTAAGCTCAGTGTTGTTGTTGATCAACCCAGCTCATCAAGGAGTACACATTGTACACGAACATGTAGGCTAAACATTATGTACACATCATCACATGACTAACATGTGTGAAGCATGTATTCACACATCTTCTTCCAATCATCCAGGTAAAAGTGCTACTTAAAATCCTTCATTACTAAGCTAAAAAGTATGTAATATTTTCAAGATTGGAATGAAAACAACATCTGAAGTTTAGACATGTACATGTGAAGTATATGTCCATGTAGGCCTACATGTACATTTTAATACACGATGTATACTGTACATGTAGGATATATTGGGCCAGCATACTGTATTAGCAATGGAACAATGGACACTAAGATTGTACAGACAATATACATGTATTCCCCACCTGGTAAAATGACCCCAAGGCCCAAGTACCAGTCTACATTTACAGTACATGTACTTGGAATTTGAGGTCATCCATCTGACCTCAGATGGCTAGAGCCAATATTCTGCATTCCTATAAATCCCAAAACTGTTTAAACTTGACGTGAATTTCACTCACTCACGGCTAAGAAGACTGATTACCTATACTTTGAATCAGAACAACAAATGAAGAAATAAATAACTCATTATTTTGGAATTGCTGGAATTCAAGCACTGACAGATACAACTTTATGCAGGCAATAAAACAGAGATAATTACATTGCAAGAACATTTGGAATTCTTCTGTTTGTGCTGTAGATGTGTCTTTGACAGATAGTAAGTACTGCACAATACATGTACAATGTATATGGCATTCCAAACACTGACAATGATGTCAGTCATAAATTAAAAAAGGAAGAAGAAATTACAATGTAGGTTTATCTAAGTTATTTTGACAAATTTTAAGTGGATTTCTTTCATTTTTGAATGAATCAACAATAACAGAAATATATCTGAATGCACAAAGAATGAACTTATCGAACATCTTGTAGCTTGTTTTTAGATTTACGATCATGCACTGGGGCGGAAATAAAGACAGTGTACAACTGTCTGTACATGGTGGGACAGACTGCATTAAGATTAAAAAATGAGCGTCGACCTGGTTTAAAAACCATAATATTTGTGTCAATGTGATACACTTACATTACCCCTCAAATGATGCCACCAAGAAACATCCCTAAGTCACATGGAATCACCCAATCCACAAGCAGAATGGGAATTAAAACTATTAAAACATGGACCAATCCATTTCCTTAATCAGGAGTGCACACAGCGGTAAATGGTAATATTAGTTTCTGAACGGATCAAAAGTAAATTGTCAGTTTAAATTTAAAACTGTGCATTATATTCAATTTATGAAGTGAAATACCAAATATATACAAATTAATGTAAATTCTAAGCTTCACACTTTCACATTTTTTAACAAGGTTTTATAAAAGGCTCTTCTGATGAAACAAAATTGTGGATTCGTGAAATTCTGTAAATAAAATTTTTCGTGGTATTAGTGGTGGAAAAAGAAAGAAAAGAATAAATTTTCTTCACGTTTTTAGATCAACCAAGAGCTAGGCATGGCGCTGTAGATAACATTCCTTTCCTCCACATTCCAGCAAACCACATAAATGTTTTTTTCTTAATGAATGTTTTTGCAAAGATTATCTCACCACATCCTTGATACACTGATCAAATGATCATGCGTTCTGGCTGGGCATGTGGCATAATATTATTATTAAGTGCAAGGATCCACCATTGTACCCGCGATTGTTTTACAAGACGCAGCATAGCAGTTTTAACATCCATTGAAGGGGTCTCAATCTTTTCAATTTGTAACAAGGTTCTTACTTGATTATTTCACAAGGCTTGCTCTCATAACTAGGCAAGCTGACTGGATTAATTTCAATACCTTGGGAGGTGAACAAAGAAACAATGACAAGAGCGGGATTCGAACCTGCGACCACGGCCACTGTATTCTGGGAGGGTCGCAGGTTAGAAATAGAATAGAATCCTGCTTGAGTCTATTTTTCTTTGTTCACTTTTCAAGGACAGCTTTCACACGTTTTAAAACATGGATGAGTTTCTAGTAAATGTGCAAAGGTTTTGTTGAAGCCTTGTCAAAATGATAACGTGTGAAACAGCCATTGGACATCCACGGTCCTTCTGCCAGGTTTTATAATGTAATATTTTACAGCCTGCCTGAGACGTGTACAATAATCCTATAGAATCTAGCCAGATAATATAGGACCTTCAATGGACAAGTCTCTTTGTCTGTTTAAGTGGTCAAACCTATCAACCGTGTAATGTATCACCACAATATGACAATTACTAAACAACAAAGCGGCAACACACAGAGACTGTCACAGAAAAAGGTTCGTTCCTTTCAAGATTCAATGTCAACCAGTCTGATCACAACTCACAATGGACTCGTTCCAGTATACGTTAAGCTGAAACAAATGGATTCGCAAATTGCCTGCCTCTTGGCTAGTATTTGGGCACCATACAGCGTGACCATGAAAAACACTTTGCACAAACCATACAGTGCTTATTATATTAATATTTCTCAATGATGTCAGTTGATATGGGAAATATTTGATGTATTAAGTCATCAAGTAAACACTGAATGATGAAGTGTCACAGTGCCTGCACATTTATAATCATAGGACGTGTACAATACATTATTGGACTAGGGTCAATTTCACCCAAGATCATAACTTACTACTAGTACTTATGATGGGTTATCTTTCGTAACTCGAGTTACGCTCGATCGTAGGACATTGTTAAATCGACCCCTGGTCTTACAACATGTAAACATCAAATTTATTCAACAAACGTTACGCCTCTACTTGTAATTCTTCATAAAACATCAATATTTCATTAACGATGCACGGAACGTATCATGTCTTGTCACTTCTGTTATTAAAAATAATATAACATTGACAGGTAAATGCCTGTAGGGTATTTATCATTATAACATAGCCTACAGAATTTTATTTTCTTATTTTGAATTCACGAATCTAACCATTCTTTCGACACTGCGTACTATTTCAATATTTACACTACTTACCAGTGTGATTCAGCACAGCAAAGAAGGAAAAGGTTGCAAATATTGAGCAGAGTACAAGCCAAAATCTGCCCCTTTTTAAGCCCATGAGTCGGCAGAGTGCCAGCTTGGACAGCACCTTTGCTGTATGTACGGACAAGGCGATGTAGAGACGACCCTACCACACCGTACCAGCAGCCCACCAGCCCCCCGAGGGATCTTACCCCCCGACGGCACCACAAACTCTCACGTCTTTTCACTCCAAATCCAGGATCCTAGCAGAATGTGTACCATCTAAACGGTGTCAATTGATGTTATGCCGCCCTGGAGTCATGGCCCAGTTCACCTAAATGGCGGTTAAAAGGCCCATTCGGTCGAGGAATATTCTTCCTTTTCATAAAATTTTCAGCTCCAGTTATTTCTTGTGTTGTTACCATTACACATTATATCCCATTGACATAGTACATGATATTACAATGTGTGTACGACCCCAGTAGTCTCTATTCAAGACGTCAATGTCATCAATCCAAGGTGATAACATATAGAGGGCGCTATTACCTTTTCTGTGATAGATATCTATCTTTTAAAATGTCCAGTTTCAGAAGCTTAAGTGTCTCGTTTTACCCTATTTGCAATTATAGGTGAAACCTATTTACTCCTGTTTGTTCTGATCGAGAGTGGACTCTTTTTGAGATGATCTCCTTTTTGGGAGGTCGACATGTGGTTGTTGTACACAAATTATGAGAGCGGACCCAAATAGTCTAGCCACAATGCCAACAATTTTACAGACATGTAAATAGTAATAACTCGTCATCTTGATTTTCTATTTCTACCTATAAAAAAAGAACATGATTTATAAGTTTGAAAATCAGTTAATTAACGTTCCAACTGAGAAGAACAGGGGTGTTCCTCTGCCTTGTATTAAGCAGTCAGAAAATGTCAATCAAGCAGATTGATATATGTGAGTGTAAAACAACTTTATTCCGGAATAAAGTTGTTCTATTCTCTCGCCTCCTACTCCAAGGGAAATATGATTGTTAACATTATTCGACCATTGTGCAAGACAGAGACCTTCTGACCTGAATAATTCGGTTATTGCAAACATCATATCCTGACTTCGATGTCAGATGTAAATTATCCTTGGATAACTTTCGAAACGTTTGTAATAAGAAATGCACATGGCCCACTTTCAAATAACCCCGACTGCTAACGGATTGGTAGAAGGTGCATGGCTGGCGTGATAAACTCTTGACAAAGCCTCAAAATAATGAGGAATTCTGCCTGACATAATGCATAATGCCCGTGATATTAAAACAGGTGTTGCATGGTAATTACTGTTGTTCTAATCCATGTTTCCTGAAAACGCACGTGCCAGTAAGCTCCTGTTTCGTTTTGCTTATTTTATATTTTATCGAATTGTATATGGTGCTAGTTATATTTCTTTATTATGATTTGGGAAATGTTATGGTGATCCTTGTAATCGTGTGTTGTTTTGTTGACTGGGCCACCGAATGTGGTGTTTTTCATAATTAAAAATGAAGTATGTAGTGCCGGTAGGTTGACAAAGTGCAAGTCGATAGATAAATTTAGCGCAGTTTGCAGTGTAGAGCTATTAGAGTTGGTGGAAACACAGGGACTAATGTGTTTTACTGTTTCCGTCGGTTAAAACACACAGTTGCAAATGTCACTGCCTTACATTCCTGCGCCATGATCTCCCATCATCCCTGGGTTCGACGAGGGAGATTTATGTGTGTTTTTCTACACTTATCGGATGAAGATGAGTCTAGGTCGGAATTGGAAGACAATGCCACCTATCAAGAGTGACTGGAAGAGGCGTAAGGAGCCAATGAAGAGATGTGGACTGAAAAATATGAAAAGTATCTCAACGAGAATGTATGAAGATGAAAGCCTTCGAGTCTCTTACATAGAAAATGTTAAAGTACCATATGTACAGCTTGCCTACTTATTACACTGTGTTATATCTAAGTTTTATACACATTTTGCCAGTTATAAAGACAAAATTAATGTATTTTTGGTTTATAGTTACAAAAATGGGACATACGAACTAATGCATGTCTTTGTACACTACGTTTCCTCAAACATGCAGGATAGTGCTGAAAAAGTATAATATTGATATTATTGCATATGTACCAGTATAAGTAACTTGGAAGAAAAACATTTGAAATATTAACCTCAGAACAATATTGCAAAAACCGACTAATTTGAAAATTTGAAATAGCATCACGGTTGCACTGACTCTTTATGCGGATATATCTTGATAACACAGTGGATAACACTGACCCGCGTTTCATTCGCATAGGCATATGGAATAATTTGGCAACAGCCATAGATGTCTAGTTTGTTATATTATTTTGATGATGATGGGATACTCCATGTGCAGAGTACGTTATAGGGCTAGCTCTATGGCATGTGAGTTTAGATGACAGCACTACATGAGTCACTCACTGGTAGCCTGCGTGGAAAGCATTCAGGAAAGATATTAATTATCATAATTCTTAGCAAACACAATATAGCCAAAAGAGGGCGCTATACAATTGTATACTCGGTCGTACGGATGTAAAACGTAAGGTGTTCCTCAAAATAAACTATATGCTGAAAATATAGGTCAGTGATTTTCCATTGAAGCTGAATCCTTTTCAAACTAGAGAATCTACTTTCGAACCGCAGCCAAACGCCTCTATTTTCATACTCGTTATTTCAGAACGGTTTCACGAAAATGGAGCCGGAGCCAGACGGAGCCTGAGCCTCCGTTTGTAAACGCCCATAGACACTTTGTGTAATCATTAATGAAGATGCATTCAGTAAAGTGAGTGATGTATGAACAGTATATACGATCTCACATTCTACTATGCTTGGCCTTTATCCTTGAGAACAAGGTTGAATAACCTCTTCTTTCCCTTTCAACATTAATATTTAAGCACATATTGCCTTGATGAATATATATAAACCAGACCGAGATAATTAGACTTAACGTCAATATTCCAATAGCAAGCTGTTTACACGCCAAACCAAAGTCGCCAGGAGTGGACCTTGGCACCTAGGTAATTCTTGGTTTCCATGCCGATGGCGCTCCAAGCAAAAGATCACCAAGTCACCGGTTAGTGCGTGTATATTCATAATGCTCCATTGCAAGGACCAGGCAGACGTGTGTGCCTACTTTCTTCAGGTCCGTGTCTATTTCAATGATAATTTTTAATTAACAATCTAAGCGCGAAGAAATATAGGCCATGCAATAACGTCATATCGTTTAACGCACTGATTCAGTATGGTATGTTGGCAAATAACCCTACCCTTGAAATACTGATCTCTAACGGACCCTACGGTGATTTGGTCACAGCTAGGGGAAGCTAGTCAACGACTTAATACCAACAACGAATGAACAAATAAAATTACAGACAATATAAATAAATACAACGCCTCAGTATCGATAGTACAATCTTTTTCAACTTGACATGAGAAAGATGAGATCGAAGCGTCCTTACTCTAAGCATTTCATATAATTATTTCATTATTTTATGACAGTACGTTACCCGCCAAAATACCAGACGGGTTTTTATAATATGAAGTCCATCAGCAAAAACCCATTATTCCAAAACGTAACTGTGTAATGACTGATGAGAGTCTGTTGATTATTATGGGGAGTATAATGGTCATACTAGAAGGCAGCGATACGTGACGGCATATTAGTGTTACATCCGTAAAGTCTTATATTTATTATCCTTACCTGGCTCTTCTTCAATTTAAATTGAAATCAATCTGAAGCATGCATGGATATATAGAGATATATCCAGTCTATAGTTAGGAGCCATATTGGCGCATCATGTACCGTCTCTACAAGTCAACTAAGTATGTAACAAATCGTGTAGCAAATTGCAATGACTTACATAGTAGAATAATATAGAACAAGTCTACACGTGGTACCGGACTGTATACAACAACACTTATCTCAACGACCTCATCACAATCTGCGATATTTTTCAAACATCAAACTCTTCGTAACTTACTATCAATCGTAGGAATTTTGATGCATTGTAGCCCTACGTGGGATAGGCCCCCGGCTACGATGGGTTATCCTTCGTAACTCGAGTTACGATCGATCGCAGGGCTTCGTGAAATCGTACTGTTTATGAACCTTATTGTGTTGATATACAAACCATAGCACGAATAGGCTTCATAGGTGACCGAATGATATAAAACCATTTAACCTTTTTGGCAAACATTGTGCAAAATTCAAAATGTACGTTTTACAGAATATTATATTCTGTTTTGATCATTTGTTTTTATTTCCAAGAAATCAAATCCTATATTTTTTATGTTAACGGAACATTCTGTATACAACACGTGATTATATACTGTGATGGCTCTAGTTGTTTCGGCGGCCATCTTGGTTGGCACAAACTCATGTTGTGAGATTGCAGAAGCAAGTTTCACGTTGCTCGCAACGTGAGTCTAATAATAGTTCAATAAAGCAGCACTGCGGTTGCTGATAATGCCATGTCTTCCCTCTCGTATTGCCTAGCCGAGATTTGAATTAATTACATTTTTAGATATTTTTAACCAGTTCTCACAATATTCTATTCGTCCACTAGTGTGCCGTTGCCATGGTGATTTTACTTACACTGTGAGACGAACAAACAGCATACATCATTCAATTCAATGAATGCATAATGCATATACCCTGACCTTACCGTTTGATGTGTTTATATAATTATAGATGACTGAAATTATTCTACAGTGCATCATTGCTTGGGTAACCTATACAATTATTTACATAACGTTTACCACTTGTGCAAGTCTTGTAAATGTCCGAATATCACCCGGCCTTGAGCTAATAGACAAAAAAACATGCGGTGTGTGCATGGTTTCATGGCTTCTGACTGCCAAACGAACAAAGATAGTTGACTATTGGGGTCACCACCAACATAGGGCTGGATGGCTCAGTTGGTAGAGCGCCTGTACGGTATTCAGGAGGTCGCCGGTTCGAATTCCGCTCCAGTCAATTTTTCTTTGTTCACTTTTCTTGTCAGTTACTAATTACAGCTGGTCAGTTTAAGGAACTAGCCGTTAGTTAACCAGCCAACCAGGCCAGCAAACGAGCTAGATAACCAATACCTAACTGAAGCACAAGCCCAGATGCAAGTGTCATCCATACCTACCAGAGTTAAAAAGATAATTTACCATTATGGACACCACCAACAGCACCGGTACAGTATTCCCAGGTCGCTTGTTTGAATCCTATAGTCAATTCTGTTAAATGTTCAATGACCTGCATGTCATCTAAACACTACTAGCCAGATTGAAATCACCCCCACACTTAGACATGCTGGAAAACGTCCTATAAACTAGCCAAACATTGAAACATTAGAACATCAAGCACACCAAATATACTCAAACAACCAAGGCAATCAAACAACCAAGCAAACATTCCCACCAACCAACCATCAACAAACAAACAAATATCCATCCATTTACTACACCCACAATCAGTCAAACATCTAACCAACTATGCACCCATCATTAATCTAACCTCAGACACCCAACCAACCGACCAACCAATCGTTAAAGGTAATATCATATACTTTGGTTTCTGTCAAAGAAATGCAGATTCATGAGCAAAAATATCAAGGAATGTACAGTAACAGTCATCTGAGAAATTTTATGTCACATACGGTGCCCACGTTTTGGTTTACTCACTGGTTTTACTCGTTTCTTGATAAATACAGCATTTCAGGCAGAAAACAAATTGAACGGTATGTTTATACCAACACCATCTTTATACCCTGTAAGTTATGGGTAAATCTGTGAACATTTCTGTTTTGGTTTCCTACCAAAGTATGATACTACATGTACATTTAACATACAACTAAACAAACAGCCAGTCAGAACATTTGACCAACCAAAACACTCACCACTGATCAGCTGACAAAAAAAATAGCCCTCAAAATGAATAAACCATCGACCATAAAGAGCACAATACGTGAATAAAAGAAGAAAATCGGAACGACCTTGCATAACAAAAATGAAATGCTTTAAATACAATCATGTAGCATCAAAACAACAAATAATATATACTGTATACATCTACTTCCTATCTTACATGAGTGTGAACAATTGTCACATGTCAGGATATAACTCTGACGTCACACAGACCTACACACTGCAGCAAAAGTGAATGGCCGAAACACCATTTTTCTTACCACTAGAGCTTACTACACTTTGTCCATGTCGAGGTATTATTCTATTATTCAAATTCTACCGACTGGATACAAGTTCGAATGATAGGAGTTCCCTTCATTGTACATCATGGCCTTGGGTTCGTATATGCATAATGATTTCCATGGTTTTTGGTTTTGTTGTTATTGTCATCTGAGATCTTACAATCCATCAAAAAAAAGACATCTCGACAAATCCGCCTCATCCTTATTATGCTAAATGGCTCGCGCAAAGAGCGTCTCCATAGCGACGAGGCGCAAATATCTTCAATTTAACGCCAATCTTATTCCTTTCTGCTCTCCGAGTCGACTGCGCATCTTTCCTGGCGCATGCTGCATCGTGTTTTAATGGGACGGGGGCTCGGTGAGAATGCATTGCACGAGGCCCACGAAGCCAGCAATATTTTTAATCAGTGTCGGATATTCGTGACGACTGTACGGGTTTAAAAAGACACTAGCAGCTGTGAAAATACCATCGAGAAACTCAGCCCAGCTTAATATCTGGTCTTCAACTTTCGATTTTCAGAACGTCATCGGTCCTGTTTGGTTGGCACAAATAGTAGTACAGACATTTGAGCAGATATGGATTCAGTTTCAGACGTTATTGGGTGAATATCTGAGGAGGTTTTGAAGTGGATATCGTGACTGTCCCGTGTTGGACTTATACAGGGTGTGTGAGATCTATAAGGGAACGACTTGACTCATCGTACGATATTGGTTAAGGCTATGCGGTGAATGAATGAGAAAGGTATGAGACGTGGTTCTTGCTTCTTGTTTGTTTGTTTGTTTGTTGTTGTTGTTGTTTTCTTTCAAAATTAATTCTTATCTCTTAATCATCGGTTTTTAAATACCGATGTATCCTTCTGTGTTCATTTGTTTTGCGTGTCTGGTACATTGCACGTCTAATCGTCATCACAGAGTATAACTCGCGCCGCCATTCGGAAAATAATTTATTTTATCGTAGAAATATTCCTCAAACCATCTTATTTCTGTCAGTAACTCTATTAAATTGCGTTTATAAGTCTCCCGTTTGCGAACCGTTTCGGTCCAGTTACTTAAATGGGATCGGATCCGACGAAAGTAGTCATAATATCGGCTTGTTTCCTTTCATGAGTCTTATTCCATTCCGTTTTTTATGCCTCGTACAAAAAGTGTTCAACGGTGTCCTATCCCTCTACATTACACAAGATCTTATCATCTGACGATAGAAGGACATCTTTAACGTAAATACGTCACACAGTCTATAGTGATGACCATTGAGCAACATTTCTATAATTGCCATTTAAATCAAAATCACAATTGGCTGACTAGAGAGACTCATTCTGGTCTCGTTGGCTCTCGGATGAGATTTACGGAGGAAATGTCGGGAAAATATTTGTAAAAAATCGCAATATTATATTTAAAAGGTTGTCGTTTGGTTTTTCTGTAATGTAAACATGTATAAACAATTAGTTTTTTTTGTATATATCTTTTTAAACATTATTATGGATTTGTATACTCACGGGGCAAACCATCATTATTTTCGTATAGTCATTGACATGAACTGCCATCATCACATTTAAGAAATTGCTAAGCAAACGCAAAACTATTATTTCGAAAATAAGTGCAATAAATTAAGGATGCTGACGATAAGCACATTCTCGGAATGTGCAGTGAAATTTCCAGACGGAAAACAATCTTCCAACAAACAATTAAATTCATGAGTGAATCGCTCGTAAAAGCCTGATTGAATAGGTTTAATTATTCGTAAGATGCAATCTATATATACACGGAAAAGAAAAGATGCAGATGGATTGCCATAATGGTCGTTTGATTGAGGCAAGGTCTGGGTTTCAATGCTTTATGATTGGATTCCGCACAATGACCCTTAAACCCTTAAATGTAATATCATATACTTTGGTTAATGGAGATTCATGGGCAAGCTCAAGAAGGATACCGTAGCAGTTATTTCAGTCCCATACAGTGCCCACATTTTGAGAAAACAGTGAAAAATTGCCACAGTATTTCTAATTAAGTCCTTTTCTTTTTCTTTTTGATCTTTAAAAGATCAACAATAATTTTGGTCACTGGTTTCACTCTTTCTGGATAATACAGCATTTCAGGCAGAAAAGATTTAACGGTATGTTTCTCCCATAACCATCTTTATAGTTTTATATACCTTGTAATTAAGTTATAGGTAAATCTGTGAAGATTTCCGTTTCGGTATGCTACCAAAGTATGCTACTACCTTTAAAGCAAAATCAGTGTCTAACAATGTGCACACCCAGTGTCTAACTAATCAATCGTACATTATTCTCATTCTCATGATTAGCACACGGGAGGCGTGGCACTTTGCCAATAGAAGACACTGGTGAACAATTCAGGGTGAATATTGCCATTTTGTATTCAAGATTCATTTTCATGGATGGGACCTTCTTTTCCTTGTTTCGAGTCCTTTTGTATATTCTGGAGGAATATGGACATAGCACCGATGGGATCTCATTAGTGTAGCCTAATTGACGACTGTTTGTAGAGTCTAATGCTAGAGTTGAATAGGGTGACTCACACATATTCAAACTCATTAGTAATGTTTGACCAGTCAGTGGAGGAGTTTGCTTAATGTACCCATAAGATACGCAATCACAGCAATTATACAATACGTGGGTATAGCTTTATGATTGCATGTTGTAAGAGTTAGCATCACATTACCCCGACAGGAAACAAAAGGCCAATGATGACGTTATATATTTGCCAAACATACAGACACACAAAAGCAAAAGCAATCAGAGTTTTGGGCGATCATAATGAATGGGGTTATTTCACCGGGAATCTATACAGCAAATGACCTAGGTCATACGGCTATCGGTCTGAGGCTTGCACGGCTTTTTAAATCAACCCCGAAGGAACACATTCAGTTTTACCAAGCAGTACAGATCAAGCAAACTGCAGGCTAGGCTTGAGACTTATTTCGCTACCGCCATTTGGCTAAGCCCACAAAACGAAAGGAAGGAATTGGGCCACATAACTTAGCCAGAGAAAGGCTCCAGCTTCGCCATGTATCTCAAGCCCTTCATTTCATATAGGACACAAAATGGCGGTAGCGAAATAAATCCCAAGCCTAGTCTCATTTTTGTCACGGTACTCAAACTTATTTTCCCTTTATCACTAGTTTGGGCAGGGGGGGGGGGGGTGCTGGAAATAAATAAAAATGTCCAGCCAAAAAAAAAAAAGTGTTCATGGGTTGGTGAATGACGAAGTCAGACATACACAATGGGTGATTCATAGAGAACACATTATACAATATCTCCAAATTACATGAAATCCAGATTTCCAATTATCCGGTACGGGGTATGTAAAATGACATCATCATTATATTATATTATAATGACCAAGTGACCATGGAACTAAAATTATAATTCTCGTGCAAACAGCCAACGCATTATTACTGTGAGGTAAATAGCATTAAGAAAAACGGTGGGTCAGATGAATCAAAATGGTCCTTTTAGTGTTAAGTACCGTGCTGGTACTGTAATGGTAAAGGGCTGTGAAGTAGATGACGTCTAAATGGTTTGGAACAATAGGGCTACCGTCGACTGTATCTACATAACATATACATAAACAACTCCACAACTCCCACGACAAGATTCGAATTCAAATTATCTAACACATTAGACCTTTACCAACCAACCAACCTTTTATAGGCCAATGGGCGTTTGCCGAACGGAGGCTCGGGCTCCGTCTCAGGCTCCGGCTCCATTAACATGAATCCATTCTACAATAACGGCTATCAAAATAGAGACTTCTGGCAGCGGTTCGGAAGTAGATTCTCTGGTGAAGAGGAAAACAGAGCTTCAGCTTCAATGGAAAAACACAACCTATATTTTCAGCACAATGGATGTCAGAGCTGGAGCCTGAGCCTGAGACTGAGCCGCCGTTTCGTAACCCCCCCCCCCCCCACATGTAGAGGACCTACAGTAGTGACATGCGCCTGAAACGCACACCCATAATAACTGCAAATCCATGGACAATCGTGTCTTTCATGTGCAGGTTTTAGGCGTCAACATGCATGACAGCTAAATGGCAGGATAGGTCTAAATAAACCCAGCCAAACGCAAGACTCTAACTCGATTAAAAGCGCCGTTACCATGGTGACGTACAGTTGATGTGTACAAATAGACTGACTCAGCACTTGAGGCGGCCGCTAGACCGGGACAGTGATTGGATTGGATTGGATTTGATGGAGTGGTTGCCATGGAGATGAGAATGATACACAGATACAGATAGATTATACAGTAAACTCAGAGAAATTATAATAATGCATAAATCACAGGCGAGACTATGGAGCTATGTTTAGTTACATCACAGTAATATAAAATGACATAATGTGAGACATCTAGCAATCTCTTTACATTTGTGAACACAGTAAGAGTTGTTGAAGTGATTCTGAACATCGGTACATTGTTCATGTTGTTTGACGAGTCTTGGAAAATCAAATCGTTTCAAAGCGATTCACAACACGATGCATTCACATTAATGAAATGGCATCCTATACCTCTTTTGTAATTGCGAAATTGTCTGTGCTTAAAACGCACACACTAATTGCACGTAGTCCGTGCTATGCCAAGCTCGCGCCATAATTAAAATGAATTGAAGACAAACAAACAGACATAGAAACTGGATATGAGAATGGAATAAACTGACCTTGCCATTTCATGTGTGTCAAACAAAGACATGAAATAATCACAGAAAAACCGTGACCTGAATGAAAATTGAAAACCCATATACTCGGTTCCAACAACGCCTTAAGCTTGCAGTGTCCATCACATTGGATTCATTTTGCAAATAACACCTTGCTGTTTTTCTGTATTTTAAAAGATAAAGCAACTGACCCATGGTAACTCCCTCCCTGTAATCGTGACAATGGTAGCATATACGATAAGATATATCTGGTTATACCTATTCCTAAAATGTTACATATTTAAAAACAATTACAAGCAAATTAAGTCTCACAGATATCAAAATCATCTTTCGATTCGTGGGAGGAAAATAGTCATGTTTTTATTCATTTGCTTGTTTGTTTGTTGTTGTTGTTTTAACTTTATTGTTAATTAATTACACAAATTAACGTAGTCGAACTGAAGCAAAACCATGCAGGTGTAAATATTGTCGGTTTTGGAAATCAGGTATTCTTGGTTTGGGAATTGTTGTTTTTGTGGCTATTGTTTTTATTTGTGTTGTTGTTGATATTGTTGTTGTTGTTATTGTTGTTGATGTTGTTTCTACTGCCAACGTTGTTAATGGGTCTCTACGTCAAATTCATGACGGTCTTTTGTTGTTTTCACCACTTCATACTGAAGAAAATGTCAGATGCATCAAAAGACTTTGATTGTGATATAAATCGTGCATAATTCAGTGTATAGCTACTTCGCAGAGACAAACAGCCATGTATTTCAACGAGTAAAGGGCGGGCGATCATCCCGTTGAATGCATAGCACTCAGGTTAAGGCTGGCACCTACAAGGATATGCACCCACGCACACAAATAACAACTACAACATCAAGAACAACAACTCGCAGTTTGATCAAAATATCTTAGAAGGGCCTGTACCTTACATATAGCATGACATTCAGGAGAGTGGAACTATTGTTGTATAGATTGTTATCATAGTTATAGACATTTCCATATCGCAAACTGTAATATTCCCCATGCGATTCTAAGACATTCTTGTTGTGTGTTTTGTATCGTAACAGTCTGGAAGGGTGTTCAGGTTGTGACCGTGGTGAAGACTGATTCATTTTCACTGGAATAAAATGTCAGTTTAAATGTATAGTATCATACTTTGGTGGGAAACCCAAACAGAAATCTTCGTTTTCATGCAAACAGTCCATTGCAAAACATGATCATTTCAGTCTACATGTTTTCAGGGCGTGTTGCTGCTAACCTGACCGATTCTGAATAATAAAAGCGTTGGGAAAAGCGTTAGAAACGGTCAAAACGTTCCAAGGAGTCTACCTCCACGATCCACTACTCTAAAAACAACGGAGAATGAATGATAAATGAATTCACTGACTAATGGTTGTGTATTTATCGAGAACCTCGCTCTAAACCTTGTCAGTGAGCTGCGCTTTCAACTGATTCCATACATGTACCTTTCTGATAACGAGCTCTCTCTCAACCGTGTACCTCCATCATCTTATCGAGTCAAACACCATCTTGGGGAGAACGGAGCATCGTGTTGAGTACTTGAGAAACATTGCACATGAATGGAGAATAATGATATTCTTAAATATGCAAATAAGAGTCCTGCATGCATATTCATGTACATTAAACCACTGTCTCTTAGTTTGAACTCATTATGAATGCAGAGACTAAGCACACTGATTAAGACTGAGATGCAGTCATGTACAGTTGTCACACTCTGGACAGCAGTTGGGATGATTCATTTACGATGGGCTGTCTGTTCTTCTTGTTCTGGGAAATCTATACACATCTTGAAGGTAAAGACTATAAGATGATGGAAACAATGGGTGCCTTGGAGGGGAATGGAAGGAATGGACTGGTAAGTCGATGGATAAACAAGCAATGAGGGAGGATAGCGCACTGCAGGCAGGTCAATATTATACAAGAGGAACAATCCCTCAAGTTTAGATGGTGAGAATGACAGTGTAGATTGACATGAAGGGAATTTAGCTGGATGCAGGCAACGGGATAACAGCATTAGTTATTTAACAGTTACCTAAAATATGTTGATACAAACATTTGAATGTTTTGAATTTCACACTAACAATTTTAAAATGTCAAATCTTCGTTGTAGTTTTTTGCACATGAAGCATGAGTACTACATTTACAGTTGTAAATTTGAAATGTTCTAAGCATTAATTATCAAATGAGATGATCATCTGCATGACACAAAACGTCTTGCATCTTTTTACTTGGAGCTTGCCATGAAGCTCTGGCACCGATCTCCATCTACGCTTGGACACAAGGCAGACGCTGATTATCAAGTTATATTCACTACATCATGACTGGATTCATAATCAGAGATTGATGTGTGTGATCAAATTACATACCTTTAGAATATCAAAGATCGATACTTAGCCCATGCAATCGATGACATGTCTGATTGCTCCAAGATGTACATGACCTGCAAATTTATATCATCAAATAGGACCATTCTTTTATACAAAAAATTGAATTTTGCCTTTAACTGATCCTGCTAGGATCGAATCGTCAGGGCCTCCTAACTCAAAGCATTGTATACATTTCAGGTCATTATTTTGGCTGATGAGCAGTTTCCAGCAGTTTTTTACATTACCAATTAGGTATAGTTCTTTCTTTTTTGTACTTTATCTATATGGAAACGTGTTATCCTTATTCGTGCTTAGCACAAACATTTGCTAAGCATGACATTTCTGTCTAAACAGGATTAACAACCACATTTCCATGTGTTGTGTATCACTTGTGATTGTTCTTTGGCAGTTATTCACTGACCATGAATATCAACTGGAATCTTTAATGCTGGTTTGTTTTATTTGGCAAGACCTTTTTAGCAATTTTCTGTGCTTATAGCAGCTCCATGAAATTGGCTCCAGTATGGAGTTACATGATGATAAATCCTCATTCTGAGTCATCCCGATCCTGTATAGTATTACAAGATTGCAATACAGATTGGAACAGCAGACCTTATCACCGCGATTTTGCAGAATAGAGAAAAACACCAGAAAAGCCTTGGAACTACACACGTTTCCAGTAGTGCCAGGCTCTACTGGTATTTGCACAAGCAAATTTCTCATTACATTGGGACTTGGATTGTTACAGTCACGTATCTAGTCGCCTGGTACATTACAGTGCTGGGCATTTTATATCTTGCAGTGTGGTAATTTAAATTCTAACGACAATCTTCCCCAGTGGATCGTGGTGACAAGGTACATTATGCAACGCCTACCAGCTAGGTTTAGCCTATAAACACGGGTGTTATGGTTGGTTACCAAAGGTACTAAGTTAACGGTTTATTATATGATAAGATTGATAACTATTATGTGCAGCAGTAACTGGTAACAGAAATGGTTTTCAGGAAATGCATCGTCTGTGTGAGTATACAATGATTATGATGGCAAGAAGTTATCGGCAAGATTTCTCGTAATGTTCTACATTGCACACGTAGATGTTTAGATACCTTGGATAGGCATGTTGATAGGAACTATTGACCCTCCTTTAAGGCTGCGTGCAATAGACAGACGTGAAGCCCATAGGCACCGTACATGTTCAAGTGGTATACATTCAGTAAGGACCTGAAATCTGCATATTGCTTTTAGTCTCGAGGAGAATCAAGTAAATTGTTCAGTGTTTGCTCGGGATAATCCAACTCAGTTAAATAGCCCATTAGTAATCAACTGCACAAACAACTTCAACTTCGCTTTTAAAAAGGTCGCAAGTAAATACCATGGCTATCCAAACCTATATATACCATCCACTACAAAGGGAAAGTGCTGCTTCTGCTGTTTGGTGCAGCTGTTGTTGCTGCTGCTAGTGCCGCTGCTGCTGTTAATAGTTGCTGCTGCAACTACTGTTGTTCTTAATAGTGTTGCCGTTACTGCAAGTGTTTTGCTGTAGTGTTTTTGTTACTGCTGTTGCTGCTGTTGTTTTGGTGTACTTTTTGATACTGATCGTGAGGATGATGGTAATGACAGGGATTGCTACCGATATCTAAATAATTAAAATGCAGCATACTGATTTCATTTACCAAGGTTTTTGGTGCTTAAGCAAATTTTGGTGCTTACGCAGCTCTATGAAGTTGGCCCCTGATGTACAAAGCTACCGGTAATCTTTCCTCACAGAACCCTGGATACAAGGTCTCAACGCCGATGTATTCAGGGTCAATCTGTACGGTAGATCGCCTTCAGATACAAGAGGCTTAAGAGTCTGATCAAACACGCCAGACTCTGATTCTGAAAAGTTGAGAGTTCCGCCGGGTGCTGAATCTTGGACAAACAACATACTTCAGATGTGAACTTGGAGTAGATTCAATGGCGCCACGTCCCACTTGTTTGGGGGATAGATTTACAGATTTAAATGCTACCTTATAGGATAATGGCTCGGGAAGCAATCTGCATACAATTAGCTCTGGGCTATCTTTATGAGAATCTCTACATACTTTTAAGGAGATGGGAAGTCGCTGCAAAAAACAAATGACCTTCTTGGCATCCGGCCGCAGTTTTCCTCCATACGGATGCTGTTAATTGACTTCAAGTTCTCTGAACACAGTATGAGACCATTGCACTGACGGTAACGTCCATTCAAATGGGAACGTGGGAAGTTTTACATCAGTTGGAAGCACTGATGGTGCTTCAGAGTAACTATGGAGGCAGAACATCGCAAGTTGGCCAATCAAAGCATACAAAGGAGCATCATTGAAGATTCGCAGTACAAAGACACACCATGTACACATGCAGAAGGGTGACCATGGCATTACATTGATGCAGTCACTGATGACGTCAATTTTATTACCAAGCCCTAGCAACGCTGACGTATAGCTCTGTATTTAATATAGGTAATTTTGAGCATTGTCCATTTGGTGTCCTTCCAGTTGTAGAGGTGTGTGTGGTGAAACAAAGAACGTTGATGAATGAGCCCAATAATGGCAGCCATTGTTATCAATCTGTCAGTTCATAAGACATCTTCTATCAGGGTTCAGTCTGATCATAGAGTAAGGGACTCTATGGTCTGATGCAACATATTCAGGGCTAAAAATCACTGTATACGTCTTCGTATACATTCAGCCAGGTAGGGCCTATATAACGAGCATGTGGTGCAGATTCTTCATCTGTAATAAAATACCCTAGATTCTGAGTAATGGTTGCACCCTTTAATCAATAACTTTTTTTTAAACCCGATACGAAAACAACATGTTTTTGTAGTTGTAAGCCAATATTAACGAAGCAATTAGGTACAAAATGCTGCAATAAACAGCAGGGAACACGGACGTCTATTCCCTGTCTCAACTGCAGCCATTATGACATGCACGACTCAGTTACGTCTATAATTTCTAAGAAGTGAACAGCGAAACAAACATCCACGTAAATACAGACGTCTTAATGAGACCATGCAGGACAACAATGTCTGATTAATGTATAACCCCTGACTGACTTCTACTATGTGTGCAATTGTATGAACCAGACATTGGTGAAATTGAAGGAAGCCTTAATGTATAAGAGAAAATTGCGAATAACAGAAAAGTCGTGATAAACTGCAAAATAATGATGCTGCCTTGGGATATAATATCAACCTGTATCTTAGTAAGGTACTGTGATGTGCAGAGTCATACCCCGTCGGGGTAAGTACTTATTGTGATGTATTTCAGCAGTAAACATCCTGTATGAATATGCATGTATACGGTAGGCAACACGTGATAAGATATTCCCCAAGGATCTTCATCGCTGGATTGCTCACTATACTCAAGCCGATAAATCCAAAGTCACAATATTCAGCCCAAAATGATTGACGAATGCTTGAAAGCATTCGCTGAAAATAATAGGTTTGGGTGATATATGACTGCGTTTAGGCTGTCCATATCGAGTATTCGTCACTACATGGTTCCTTCCCTTTAAGGTAATCTCATACTTTGGTTTTTGACAGAGAAATGCAGATTCATGGGCAAAAATATCAAGAAAGATAAAGTAACAGTCTTCTGTGAAATTTCCAGTCCCATACGGTGCCGACTTTTTGAGAAAATAGTGAAAAACGACAAATATACCATTTTAGGCGGAACACTATGAATGGTATGTTTCTATACCAGCACCCCCTTTATACCCTGTAAGGTATACGTTAATCTGGGAACATCAATTCTGTTTTGGTATGCTACCAAATTATGATACTACCTTTAATGAGGAAACTATGATTGGCATACTGTGTGGTGTGGATGAAATAGACAGGGAAGCGAGTTTATACACGAGTAAATATTCATCAATCACTAAAAAAAAAACCTCTTGTCAGACGTGGATCATTAACCAAATGGAGTGTTGTGACTCTGCCACGGTATCAACAGATTAACATGTCAAAGTGCAGAATCTCTTACGAGCAACAACAAACGGGTTTCATAATATGGGTGTCATTCTATTCATTTTGTGTATGTTTCCAATTATTTTATAACAGGTTCGTGCCTTGAAGGAGATGGTTGAAGCATAAATGACGACTCGAAGATGAGACTACAATACACGGACGGATTGGATCAGGCTGCTCGTATGAGATGAAAGCAAGCTGAGGTTGAAACCATGTTGTACCATACACAGCAGACACTCCTTGTATTATAGTGAGATGCTGTCCTACCAAAGTGACTTCCTTAGAGGGTTATAAGTCATTGTTAGCTTCCTTCGATGACCTTCTTAGATGCACCGTTTTTATGAATTCGTCCAGGTCATTGGAGTAGTCATTGGTTTCATCTTCTCTGAATACTGATGTTATCTTCTATCCTCATCATCAATCGGCCTCCATCCTGAATGAGCTGAAGTCTCTTAGTCTTACCACTCGACAGGAGGACTGATACACACAGGATGGATAAATTGATCAGGAAGCATAAACTAGGAGGAACGACAGGGGAACCTGAGGAAGGTCCAAGCGATCCAGTCACAGTTCCACTGCCTCCCGATGATGACGAGCTAGATGCTGCCGAGGAAGGACGGGCAGGTAGGAAGAGTGTACAGTCTCAGAACAGCGTGAGGTCGTACCACAGCCAACAATCCAACCCATCCAAGCCGTCCAGTCCACTGCCTCAGCTTCCAGACGACAAGCCAGCAGATACCACCCTGCCAGTCGAGACAAAGATCGATGATGGTGGCGGTGGTGACAATGGTGGTGACAATGGTGTTGGTGGTAGTGGTGGAGGTGGAGGTGGAGTTGGAGGAGGTGACGACAATGGTGGTGCGGAGAACGAAGACCAGACCACGGACGATGAGACAGCAGCTGAAGAGAGGAGGCGCAAGGAGTCAGCCATGGGGAAGATTGTGGGTACACTCCAAGTCATCAAAGGATGGGTGACTCGAGGCGGAGAGGAACCCACCAAACGAGCCGATTCCTTTCTGGAACGTCTGGCAATGGCAGGACCACAGATGGATGACAGATCTAGAGTTGGAACCGAAGTCGCATCCGGGTAAGTTCTCTTTATAGTTCTTAAGGTCTTAGAACCAAAATTATTCAAATATCTCAATTTAGGGAAAACAGTAAGTTCTGGGAAAGAACCAACCTTGCTTCAGCAGGAACCGTTTCCAGGATTATTCATAATTTCCAACATGACCAACACAGGATGAGCAACTTTAATTCAACAAACTTGACATGCAGATAATTATTTAAAGGAGGCTTGCCTTTCACCGATGATGGATGCTCAGTGTTTTGGAGTGCACATCAACAAAAAATCATACGCTGGCTTTGGTGGGATTCGAACCCACGACTTCCTGATTAATGACAATCAGTGCTAGTGACATGCGTCGCAAGATCTAGGCAATTTTGAGCTTTACCAATGGCCTACGTCTTTGTACATGTTCATTAATACAGTGTAGTAGTCGCATTGGTAGGTGTACTCAAAAGCCAGTTTGCCACCTCCAGCCAACTGAATCTAAACCATTACACCGTTTAGCCGGGTCTGTTCCACAAAAACAAACAAATAACCCGAAGTAAATTTACCAACAACGCCAAACTCGTATAAAATAGAATATAATAGAACATACAAATGAATAAAACGAAAGCAGGTTTGTCAAGGCTGTGATGTAATGGAGCCATGTTGATTCAATATTAGTCTAACAATTACTGCATGTGGACTGATTTTTTGCATCTTTCTCCTTGGCCGCGGCTGATGGCTTTTTGCCCCGTTGCTAAGGCTGAGTATTATTTGTCTACGTCATTAATGCTACAATGACAGATTGTATAGTCAGGCCTCGGGGACCTGGCTTCGTTCCCTCATACAAGCAAGAGGCTGCAAACAGACCAAGGCTTTTAAGGGAGTCTTATATGCATGTCAAGTCACGCTGTGTTAATGGTCGGAATCTATGAAATGAGGGCAATACCTCAGACACACGATGGACGTTGTGCCTTTGTATAAGATGTACCTCTTCGGTAAGTCAGAGGGATTTTAAAGATGTTTATAATGTGAGCACATAATTATTCATATTCTGGTGACATCTTAAAGTTACATTACATGATTGGTAAAGGTAACAGAACAACACTCACACTTTGTCTAATCATACATGTACATGAAATAATAAACCTGCGAAAGTTTGACCTCAATTGGACATCTGGTCAAGAGAAAATAGCGAAAACCCGACTCAATTTTTCTTATAAAACATAAAGAATAGTTTTGATCTTACCCAGAGCTGTTTTCAGTCTTTGTTTTACTAATTTCTTGATAAATACAGCATTTCAGGTGGAAATATTTAAACGGTTTGTTTCTAAGAATGATCGGAGCATCCCTGGGCTGGGGTAGATTTCACCAACTCATCGTAACTTACTATCAATCGTAGGACTCATGATTAATTGCAGTTATGTAGGATAGGCCCCTACGATGGGTTATCCTTCGTAACCTGAGTTGCGATCGATCGTAGGGCTTCTTAAAATCGACCCCAGATTGGGTAAAACTGTTGACTCGCCCATTACCCAGTGCACACCCAAGACAGCTGTTCAAATAACACAAGTCAAGTCAGAAGAATCGAACACAGTAGATGAAACACACACCAAGTGCATCATAGGAATCTGCAGTTTGCACATAGCATACATTACATAGCAGACACTGCTTCCGCGCGGCTTGGCTCTCCCCACGTATATACACCTGCCTTGGCAGATGTTACGGAAGCTGTACAACCAACCAATTACATGCCTATGACTCAAGGGGAAAAAAGGAGGAAAACACACACACACAGCATGTGACTGGCCATCGATTTAAACCCGTGTAATCCACTAGCCTGAGTATATATCAGGCGTTTGAGGAAGTGTGATGTTTTGATATGAAGATACCGAGATAATACATGAATTCCCTAGCCGTAGACGGTGGATATCTCATGAATATTTGTATATGTTGACGGTAGATATTATGATATTATGATGACGATAATAACAAATCTACGATGTTCATTTTGATTTACAACTCTACAACTCACTATATGAAAGGAGATTGTGATTTCGGATCGGATGGGAGCATATTCAAGAAATCAATACGAGGGGTCGATTTCACAAAACTCATCGTAACTCACTATCAATCGCAGGATGCAATATAATGCATTGCAACCCTCGGTAGGATACGATATGGGTTATCCTTCGTATCTAGAGTTACGATCGATCGTAGGGCTTCGTGAAATCGAGCCAGGGCGAATAATATCCTATTATATTTGCACTTGTATTATACTCGCCACGAATGGGACATGTATGTTACTAGATGCATGCTTCTTACAGGAGAAGAGGAGACCTTGCGTTTGTAATATCAAATGAATTAAAGTGACATTTGAGATTGCTTGAATTCATTTTATTTATTACCACAAAACAAACACAAATCTTCATCAATACACTCAGTGAAACACGTAAACCAACAGTGGGAACAAACTTGATACACTTAAGCAATGAGTAATAAATTATTGAACAAAGAATTCTATTAAAATAATAGAAATGCAAATATTATCGTTTTTTTAATAATAATGTATACACTATAACAGCATATTGCATTTAATGGTTATGAGATTTGTGGCATGATAATTTCGTGTTGTGTTGTATTTATTATGTCAGGTAATATACTGATATGTGAAACTGTAGTCGAGCCTCCATCGCCATTAATCCAACCCTCCCCTCCTCTCGCAAGATGGAGACGGTTCCCACGGCAACGAGATGATTATAATACGGCCTGTGCCCCTGGGAGCAGCATCCTTACCCCAGCCTTAATGCTGACACGATCCCGTGTAATTTACTCGTATCTCGGGGCGATATTTCTGGGCTGACGTGGCCAGAATGGGCCGGTATAGTGGCCGCGATACGGGCCGGGTAACTTAATTATTTTGGTTAGCAACAAACGCGTGGGGTAAAACTGCCCGTTATATTGTTTCCTATCCCTTATTATTAAAATGCAGGTATCCTTGGGTGGGCCAACGCGCTGCTCTATAATCAAAGTCATTCAGACAACCAGCTCTGTATTTTTCAGGGATGAGATTGACCAATGATAAAAAATATCTGAAAACAACTGACAGAGGGTATAAAAAAATCTGAACTCTGAAAATCTCCTCTAGTTTTGTACGCAGCCAGTGAGGAAAAAAAATATGAAATCCAAAACAAAAAAATCTGAAATCAGATACTGAAAACTGACTAAATCTCATCCCTGATTATTATGATAATTTCTCAAAACCAAAAACCGATTGAATTTGAAATTTCGGTGATGAATCAAAATCAATGGATGTCCCACATATTAAATCATTTTGCACTTGTTCCCCTTTATAGTGTTTCACAGAAATTTTGACCAAGAAAGCATCCGAGCTGAATAAGGTTGGGTATGATTAATATATGCAAAGATAAATCACAGAATATCCATGGAAATTATCAAATCACAAAGTCAAATGGGCTAAATTGAAAATCTCTCACATACTCTTTGGTACTAATGTTTGGGGAAATTTTGCTGTAATTACAATTTCCATGAATTTGAAAATCACTCCATTCGAGTAATATGAACTCGACATGAATTCAAACTACGAACAGTCATATTTTCAATCAAGTTGCTATGTAGAGAATTTAATTCATTCTGAAATCAGAGTGATTTTCACTCAAATTCCCCGTCTATAGTCGAGCTCTTTGTAATAAAGAGAGGTCCCTTCCCATGGCTGTCTGTATTTATTGCACACTAAGATTACACGAGCCACATTACAAGTCATGAAAGAAAAGGCCCGTCTTCATCAGTCTTGAAATTATGATAATGTCGATATACCATGGTCTACGGGAATGAATGTACGCACAGGTATCATTGCATGTGTCTGGTTGTTTGCATGTACGGCACATGCACATGGGACGGTCCAGGTATTGCTATAGCATAAATCACGATCAAATATTGAACAGCAATAACTAACCCTAGACTACGCGATGCTATGGTTAACACACACCTTATCAAATACTATGCAAGGAACTGTCATGTAAACAGTGATTTGATGAAATATGGACATGTAAACAGTGTGAGGCTGGACTGCAGTGGACATTGATCCAAACAATAATGTCATTCTTTCAGATCATCTGCAGATTGTTCAAACATGAATGGCCATGAACTGCATAATTGCATTT
The DNA here is from genome assembly GCA_963971285.1 of Astropecten irregularis. NCBI lineage: Eukaryota > Metazoa > Echinodermata > Asteroidea > Paxillosida > Astropectinidae > Astropecten > Astropecten irregularis. Next base: position 474,716 of record OZ020256.1, read on the forward strand.
AATTGTTATCACTAAAGAACGTCTATCAAACTATACCATTCTAATATGGGTCATTCCACCAGGTTGGGGTAGGACAAAACAACTAACGTGCGAAAATGTAATTAAAATAATTGTATTTTTACGGAACTTTCTGCACGTTCCTGTAGTTTAAGCCTTTGTTTGTAGGGGTGTTTGTTTGTTTGTTTGGTTTTAGGTTTCAAATGTAGTTTTTCTTGAATATGACTGCATTTCAGGTGGCAATTTCACACAGAAATTTGGGGTTTAGTTTGAATTGAATAAAAAAAATTGTTGTAGGCTTTTGACCGAATTTCAACAATACGCACATCTCCATACCACACAGTAGTCCATTCTAGAAGACCAGATACTAACAACGTTAGCACATCACCACCATTCCATTACAAAACACTTATACCTTTTTGGCAAACCGTATAGCTCAATTCTGGGCCAACAGACAATAAACAGAAATAGGTGTGGCACAAGCAAGAATGAGACCTTGTTTAATAATGAGCGAGATATTAATGCACGATTCCAAATGGCAGATTTAAATCAAATTTAAAAGCATCGAACAAAACACATAAAGGGCACACGGGAATGTGCCTACGAAATACCCAGGTAAACTGCGTGGGAATTCATGCTTTTAAGGTCTATTGAATAATGCTGTGTTTGGAATAAATCGAGACATAATGGAATCAGATAATGCAGATATTATGATTGTAGATGAAGGAGAGTTAGATGTAGTATCCTTGATGCCTCTGCTCCTATGGGATGGCAACTGCTCACCGATCTAAATGGAAAACACTGGCAAATTCAGAATCTCATGTATTCATTAAATAATGCTAAACAATATAAGGTTCTATAGCACAGAACGACAGAATAAGGAAATGGGAATATTTTGCATATTTTGTACATGAGCGCATCTATCTCCCGACCCAAAAATAATGACCGAAAATCTTTTTGATCTTTTAAAAGATAAAAAATAAAAGAGAAAAGTCTTAAGAAACATTGTGGCCGTTTTTCACAATTTTCTCAAAAAGTGGGCCCCGTATGGGACTGGAATTTTCACAGATGACTTTTACTGTATCTGTCTTGATATTTTTGCCCATGAATCTGGATTTCTTTGACAAAGACCAAAGTATGATACAACCTTTAATAACCATGATACATTTCAACACCTTTGCAATCTTCACATCAGGTATACAAAATTCCACCCCATTATAATTGTTTTGTTTAGAACAAATTCAAGACTAAGAATGCTTCTCGGCTTTAAGTGTTTTTTAAATGTGTCTTCTCTTTCACAGGAGCGGAGAGAAACCGACGCGCCGGTCCCGAGTCATCGAGAAATCAGACGTATTTTACTACCGATGGTTATTTGTCATAGCTATGGCCGTGCTGTATAATTCATACACCATTATCGCCAGAATATCCTTCAAGTCCATGCAGGATGACTATACCACCGTTTGGCTGGTGTTAGATTACGTATGTGACGTCGTGTACATCCTAGACATAGCTGTGCAGTTCAAGACAGGTAGGTTGTATTCCCTAATTATAGTGTCGAATTAAAAACTTGTTTCGAAATGTAGGTTTTGGTGGTATATTGTTTGCTAGGTATTCAAATTCTGACCAGGCGATGGGGTATAGGTCTAAGATGGTTGGATGCCAATCAGTCTTGTATCCAAGTCACATGACACGGCGAGGTCACAATATCGGCACCGAACCCAAATCAGTCAGTCCACCAATCAGCCAACCAATCAGGGGGACTTTCTCAAAGCTCGGCTCCGGCTCAGGCTCAGGCTTCGTCTCTGTCATCCATATGCTGAAAACATAGGTTGTGGTTTTTCATTGAAGCTGAAGCTCCGTTTTCTTTTTCAAACCAGAGAATCTAACTTCCGAACCGCAGCCAAAAGCCTCTGCTTTGATACCCGTAGGCTTTTAGAATGGATTCACGAAATTGAGCCGGAGCCTGAGCTGGAGCCGAGCTTTGAGAAAGGTCCCAGTAAAGCAAGCAAGCAAGCAAACAAAAACTCAAAGCTCAACCAGTATTAGCAACCCAAGCGAACACACATCCACAATAACTTACCAAAAATAATCAACCATCAATCTATTCTTTGTAATTGTTTTTATACAGGATATCTGGAACAAGGGCTTCTCGTGAGAGACGCTAAGAAACTAAGGATCAATTACATGAAATCCTGGGTCTTCAAGCTGGATATGTTATCCATGCTTCCACTGGATATCTTGTACATATGGACAGGGGTGAATCAACCAGCTGTCCGCGTACCTAGACTCCTCAGAGGACCCAGGGCCTTGGAGTTCTTCGATCGTACCGAGACGGTCACCAACTTCCCCAACATATTCCGCGTCATTAATCTGATTTTATACATCATGATCATCATTCACTGGAATGCTTGCCTTTATTTCATCATCTCTGTGGCCATTGGTCTGGGTACTGACGGCTGGGTGTACCCTGGAGAGGATCCTCCAGTGGATCTAACCAACGACACTCTAGGACATCAGTATATCTACAGTCTCTACTGGTCTACCCTTACGCTCACTACTATCGGTGAAACTCCACAACCCGTCATGGACATCGAGTATTTGTTTGTGGTCTTTGATTTCCTTGTCGGTGTGCTCATATTTGCTACGATTGTCGGTAACGTCGGTACCATGATTAGTAATATGAACGCCACGAGGGCGGAGTTCCAAAACAGCATGGATGGTGTCAAACAGTACATGAATCTTCGTAAGGTCAGTAAAGAACTAGAAGGCCGCGTCATCAAGTGGTTTGACTACTTGTGGTCAAACAAGAAAACCCTGGACGAGGAGGTCATTCTAAACACACTCCCTGATAAACTGAGGGCTGAAATAGCAATCCACGTCCACTTGGATACTCTGAAAAGGGTCGCTATATTCTCAGATTGTGAGCCTGGCCTCTTGGTAGAACTCGTGCTGAAGCTGAAGCCTCAGGTATTCAGCCCTGGTGATTACATCTGTCGCAAGGGTGACATTGGACGGGAGATGTACATCGTCAAGCAGGGGAAGCTGCAAGTAGTAGGCGAGGATGGGAAGGCCGTCTTCGCTACACTTAGTGAAGGAAGCTACTTCGGAGAGATCAGCATACTCAACGTCCCAGGCAGCTTGTCGGGCAACAGGCGCACGGCAAACGTCCGCAGTGTAGGATACTCAGACTTATTCTGTCTGTACAAGGATGACCTCTTAGACGCCTTGAAGGAATATCCGGACGCAAGAACCATACTGGAGGAGCGAGGAAGGATGATACTGATGAAGGACAATTTGATTGACGAAGAGGCGGCCAAAAGAGGCACCAAGACAACCGAGCAGGCCGAACAGGAGGAGAAGCTGGAGAGGTTGGAGTCGAACCTCAACCATCTCCAGACCAGATTCTCCAGACTCTTAGCTGAGTACAGCAACTCACAGATGAAGCTCAAACAGAGAATCACGAGATTGGAGAAGAAGCTTAAAGGAATCAAGCGAGAATCGGAGACAGCGCCACCAGACGTCGCTCCACCGGGGAAACCGCGTGAATATAACCTCCAGTAAAGCAACGCGTCTTCATGTTATCCCAATGCACTCAACCAGAATACGTCCACTATGTACAGTGTATACATTGAACACAAATAAAAAACTGTGAGCATTTCTGAATACCTCGTATAGCTAGAACAAAATTATTCCCTTTTGTAGTAGTATTGATAACCCTCCTAGCATACCTAATTCCCTGTACATAGAGTCAAATATAATTATTTTCAACGTGTTTGTTTCGAATGTTTTCACATTGAATTTATATACTCCGAAGAGGAGTGAGGGCGTGCTATATAAAGAGAGTAACAACTGGTGTGCTTGGATACAAAATGGCTGCCCATCATTTTCATAGACTAAGGGCCTCTTTTAATGCCATTAAATGTTTCAGCCATTTTATTGTTTGATACATTTATCATATAATATTATAATTTATCATATAATATTATGTATGGTCTTCAATGAAAGGTCAATACCTCGTTATAAAGGTACAAGTGCGGAGAACACAGTCGGATATAACGGTATTGCACGGCAATATAACGTCACCAAAAGAAAAAGAAATTTGCAAAACTGGCAACTTTGAGCCACCGTAGCATAAGCGTCCTCGTAACACAATTATATTTTTGTACTGCCAAAAAATATATCTATACACGTCGGGAACATGAAAATGGAAATCATGGAGAGTAGCACACTTTGTGAATATGTACATAAACAATATTATCAATAATGTGGATGTATATAACATTGTTTATTTTTGCACATTTTGTCATGACTACTTTGCGAGCTTAAAGATCAAAATGTCCTTGCGGTGCATAGTTTTAGACAAACAGTAAATAATTAATTACAAGGTTATTTAAAGTTTAATTGCAAATTTAACTATTAAGGTTTATTAACAAACAGAAACCATTGTTCAGATCTTGGCTAGAAATTTAATTTGCATGGAGCAATGTTGATGGACCTTGTGTAAGAAGGACATAATTATGACTTCGGACTTCCTATAGCTCATTGCACACCACGTCTGGTATGATAGGATTTGTGCTGTATGTTAATGTGTGCACACTGAATTGTTAGCAGTTGTGGAATAGTCCAGTTGTGTCGCACTAGGTATACAGCATGACTGCTTGAATTTGATGTAGGCATAATTATGTGTCTGTCTTATTTAGTTCATACCAGACTCCATAGTACTGATCCCCTCATGTGTCTTATTTAGGACGTTTACGAAACGGAGGCTCAGGCTCCGTCTCAGGCTCCGGCTCCATTTCGTGAATCCATTCTGACATCATGGCGGCAATCAAAAGTAGATTATCTGGAGTTGAAAAGGAAAACTGAGTTTCAGCTTCAATGAAAAACCACAACCTTTATTTTCAGCATATGGATGTCAGATCTGGAGCCCGAGCCTGAGCCTGAGCCTGAGCCTGAGCCGCCGTTTCGTAAATGCCCTTAGTTCACAACGTATACTCACTGTTCTTAACCCCGCCCATTATCCAAGTGTATAAAACAAGCGATCAATCGATGACGTCACCATTGAATAATTAATCTAGACTGTATCATGTGAACTTGCAGCATATTCTTACTTAGACCTATACCTTTGAAAAAGACACTGTTCCATATAGCACATCACCCTGGTATCTTGATTAAGGTTATCAGATCATTTGCTAAAAACCATTATATTCATCGTTACAATGTTTCTATACCACTGCAAGGAATCCTGTGTACAAGACATCCCGACTCTGCAAACCTGCTCATTTTAAATCTCGCGTAGGCAACATTACTTTGGTATTAAGCATTAATTTGATTCCATCCTTATATTTATAAGTTGTATATAACAATTGCTTCCAAACTGGGAACTAAATAGGAGTTTAAAATGATTAATGGCCGTTACTGTAAAAGATGAATACAATAATGTTTAATGTGTTTTGTTTTATGCATGGATGAAGTACAGATACTAATTATAGTTCCAAGTTATTTTCAAAAAGTAGCGCGCGTTGTTGTTTGTTAGCACATTGTACACAATGTTGATGTTTTGCAAGAACTCTAGACCACAAAGAACAACATAATGCCGTATCACGGTAATTTATTAATCGCATGAGGCAATTTACAGGCAATCAGTTCCTGGCAATGTTCACAAGGCAATCACATTCACCTTTTAATGTTCACATAATTGACTCGAGGGACAGTTACATATTGCCCTAAAAAGGTCTTCTGTATGTGCTACCTCCTATTGATTTGTCCATTTTTCACTAGTGTACTTGGTTGCCTCTAATTGCATTGCTTGTACAAATTGCCTATTGTGAAATGACTGGTTAGAACATTGGTGGCGTTCATGGACCTATTGGCTGTACATACCTATAATGGTTGAGTTGTACAGCCTGCAATTGCTGGCATGTTGCCGTATCTACTGTCTTCTCTAGACCACTGGATGACCAGTTGGAATGGTCTCTTCAAACTGCATCTAAATGTCCTATATGGGGAGATAAAAACAGGCAAAGATTTCACACACAGTCTTACAACGCTTATAATGCACTCTAAGATCATATACTGTAATTGTATTCATTAATTGTTATATCTGCACGCCATTATTACTGATGTTTGTTCATTGACACGTCTAACTGTCTATAGCGCCCCGCCCGGAAGAGTATAAGACGATGGTGGTATTTGTGTTCAAACATTGTCGGTCCTGCGTTATCAAGCCGGACTTACGCAAACCAATGCAACTTGCAAATGAATTACTGATATCATATCGTCAACTTAATTTGAGGTTTGGATTCACTGTGCAATTGTTCATGTATTATTAGTCTTCAGTTTTATTGTATCAAGCTTCATATATGTCCGGTTTTATATGTTTTGGAATAAAATTGTGTACAATGTTCAATTAGTGCATGTTTAGAACGATATATTCCCGCAATGATTTGTATACGTTGTTTATTAAACTAACTAATTATGTAATTATTGGAATGGACCGCACTTTGTTTGCCCTCTGCAACACCGTAAACCATAGCCTATCAGCTATAGACACGTAATAATCACATTCAATCACATTCAGACATAATGTGCGTTTATTAATCTGTGGATTTATGTAGTAAAGATACTCGTTGGGCACATTACATCCTCGTCTACTTTAATCTCGGTATTAACGATGAGTGTATTAATTCATTTTCGAATGGTTTTTCTTGCTGTTTACATATAGACAGGAATACTTCTTGATGCACAGTAATAAATTAGTTTAATTAACGAGGAACAAAAGTACAACTAAACTTTACCTATACGAGATTACATCCACCAAAAGGTTAAATGACAGGATTTTAAGCACCAAGTAAAATTAATTAAAATTGTATATAGTGATGCATTTGGTGAAGAAAAGTTGAAGCATGATTTAATTATATGGCATCCTACATTGTGCCCTATGAGATATTGTTGAGATTATGAATTATAGAAATTTATATTACTATGAAGTATTGTGTCGGGCCTTACTACATGTACATCGGACAGAATGTGACCTCATCATAATTGTGCATTATTTTATGGAAAAAAATGTTTTTATCAGAAACGTATTGAACTAAACTACATAGGTGACGTGTGGAGTTATTACAAAATGGCTGACATTTTGACACGTCCTGATCTCTTTAATACCGTTTCAATTAAATCTACCAACTTGGATAATACTAGAGACGTGCCAAATCTAAGTTAGTTGTGTTTACTCCTTATATTTCATGTATCCTGTACAGTCTGAAGTCTTTGAACATGTTAAATGCAATGTAAATGTTGTTGGTAATCTTATCCTTTATAGATCTCATGCAATGACGTCATCAAGCCTAAACAATGAAGAACGTACATCTATTATACACACTTCAATGGCCCACCCGCCTGTGGGGTTTTTGTGAGCTAAATTTAGTAATCCTAAATTGCATTGTTGCAAACACTTTCATAACCGGTATACGTGCACTAATTCCGCGCAATATTTGACACGGTCTATCATGTATGTTACTGCGCAGGGTGGGCCAACTTGAAAAGAAAAACCTTCCCAAGTTTGACGTCATCAAATGACGTCATTGCACAGGGATTTAAACGATTAAGAAAGGTTTTGGCACGCCTTCTCTTTGTTTTCGGACATTTTCTTAACATTCAAAGGATTCAACAAAATCATATGAATCAATCATATTTTCATAATAAAGAAATAATATTATTTATAGCAATACCTGTGTACACTTGGTTTGCCACGTATGTATTAGAAATAAACATATTTTAAAAGTTCACTTTAAAACACACGGCGAGTTCAATTCATTATTGTCTTCTGTGTGAAAGGATTATATTATTATTCGACGTTTATAATTATGAGCGTTTACGAAACGGAGGCTCAGGCTCCAGCTCTGACATCCACATGCTGAAAATATAGGTTGTGGTTTTTCATTGAAGCCGAAAGTCTGTTTTCATTTTCAATCCAGAGAATCTACTTCCGAAAGCCCAGCCAAAAGCCTCCATTTTTATACCAGTTATTTCAGAATGGATTCACGAAATGGAGCCGGAGCCTGAGACGGAGCCTGAGCCTCCATTTCGTAACTGAAGCTCTTGGGCTTGTGTGCAGTGGAGATGGTGTAAATCGAGGGAGATAGTTGCAATGAATAGTTTGCAAAGCAAAGACAAAGTACTGACGGGCACCTGAGCTTGGTTATTGTGAACGGTGGACGGAAATAGAGTTTCTTAAAACAACCCTTTTTGGGGGGAGGGGGTACAGCTCAGAACTTAGACTCACGTAGGTTTAACTTCCCATCTCATCATGCAAAACCAATACTATACAGAAGGGGGAATAGGTAACTTTTCATATCTATCTGTTCTATATCATGGAAACTTCTGAAAGGTTCGGCAGATACAAACGATTTAGGAGTGATATTTGAAAGGGTTATATGGACAGTCATCTTTGCATGATATGTTCGTTTAGGTGATTATTAATTCAACAGAGGGCGCCAGGCACATTGCTCAACTATCTCAGCACCACCTGACAAAAATTAACGTCCTTGTTATTCATAAATAATTCGAAATATTTTGTTACATGGATACAGTGAGATTACAAACACACTGACAACCAACCTCTTTCTTGGTTGAATTGGGGAAGGGATGGAGGTCAACACAACAGGGTGTGGTCAAAATTTTGAGGGAACCCCCCAAAAAAATCAAAATTATGTACTGTAATTAGGGCCTACATGTATTTGAATATTCAAAAGTCAAATTGCTCTGTGGACATCTTGTAGACGATTTAAATTTCACCTTCCTCGCGTCACTGTCACGTGCCTTTAAAGTATGAATATTCATGTTACGGAAGGCCTTTGGGTATTCCGACCAATTATTTCGTTCACTCACTTCTGTAGCTGTACTTTAATGATGTAGTCAAGTCTGGATTGAGGGTTTGTATCACAAGAGGGCGCTATCATAGTTTGAGCGGACTAGAAAACACAATCACAGACTTGATGCCAAGCCTATGGGATATGCATACACACCATACATTATACCGGCAGCGGAGTACGGTCACACACACGTAAAACTGCTACAAAGGACAGGTATTTATACTTCTTTACTCGATCTGTCTATTTATTTTGCTTTGCGTAATGTATTAGTTTAGGCTTAGTGGTTCTTTTCCTACCTCCATGATACTACTTACTAGGGAACTCGGCAGAACAGTACAGTCACTAGCTAGGACCGGACGGTGTACATGGTGTACGTGTGGGGTCGGGTGTACGTGTACCCATGGAGGTAGACCTCCATGGTGTACCTAGCACTATACAGTATTAATACTCTATACAGTATACATGCATTCAATTTTTCTTCATGGTTGGCTTACTACTTGAGAAAAATCACTGAACCATTTATGAGGCCCAGGCTTTGATAATAATACACCCACAGACTCACTAGTACTAGTACTAGTAGTACTAAAGCACTTAAAGGGATGGTACAGAATTGGTAAGACACAATACACTTCAAGATCACAGATTCACAGAAAACTTACACAAATGGTGATGATAGGAGAAAACATCCCATGAAATGTTTTTGTTGAGAAATAAATGAAACTAATTTCCGGTTGGAATAAATCTCTTCAAAGCATTTTATTCATTCGTTGAAATGTGTGTAAACGGGTTTTCACTATTTTCTCGTGACCCAGATGGCTGATTGACCTCAAACTTCTACAAGTTTGTCAGTAAAGGTATATGATGGATTACATAATGTGCTTTCACTGTCAGCAACGGTTTTGTCGCAAAAACCAGTTCTGTACCATCCCTTTAAGTAGAATATGAATGATACGGAGGACATAGTGAATGCTAGCACTAGCAGTGAGTACCAGTATCAGTTAATAAAACAGCCGAGGGTCATACTGACAAAGACCTGACGTTGCACATAAATGTGTTTATCCCAAGGTTATGAGATGATGCCAGAGCATCGAGAGTCAGAAATAGAATGAAAATATAAACATCACTTGACCATGGTTAAGAATAAAACACAGGTTTGTAAAAGAATTGCTATATGGTGTATTTACGAAACAAAAGTGAACTCGACGAAAAGTGTGCAGTAAAGAATACAAAATTTTGTCGGACAGAATGGCGGCAATTTGACGCACCTTAAATAACGCGTTGTACCGTAATTGATCAAACTGTCAAGGGGCGTGGCCTACTGGATCGGTGTATTAGCAGTGCAATACAATGGGAATTGCATAGTAAACATTATAAACACATTGTTCGCATGGTTAAACGATGCTCACTGAAGAGGCCAATCATTATGCAATGACTGAACATGCTACAATAATGACATAATTACCTGTCTTCCTTTGTTTTATCCTTGACCAGTCCACTCATGGAGGGGAATCATCAGATGACCATCAGTGACCGCATCCAAGCTGCAACGGTAAAGAGGATACAGAAATATGAACAGCTGAAAGGTAAATCAGAAATATCATATTATATGAATTTAGTTACGCTACATATGTAGGTCTATGAGTGGCTTCATGAACATTTGATGGCCATTCAGCCATTTTATTTATTTCCACATTAAACTTTTTGATTGTTTTTGTTTCAAACTTCAAAAAAAGGCAAAGTGTGAAACTGTGTACACCAGAGCTTGACAAGTGAATCTGCCTTTTTTTCTAACAAATTTCAGGTTGAATTAATGGAATCAAGCGCTAATGCAAGAGAGTGCGGTAACAAAATGTCAGGAGCCAATTTCACTAATGCTTTGCGAAGTAGCAATCAATTTTTCATTTAGCGATGGATTTGGGCTTTAGCGATGAACGCAAAGCGTAAGTGAATTCGGCCCCAGGTCCTCCTAACAAGATTATTCTTCAAGTTTGCCCAGCAGTTTAAACATGTTTTTCATTTTGTTTATGCTCGGTGTTTTTAGGCAAGCCAGTTGGTGATTTCCCATTTTGGGATATCGTGGTGATTGGTTCAGGAGATAAAGCACAGAAGAATGCCTATGAACTTCAGCTGCAGGAGAAGATGTCTGACAAACAGCTGCCTCTTGGTGTGGATTACTGCGTAGTGGCTGACCCTGGCACAGATAAAATAGGTGAGATGGAGTAGATAGTGACCGCATCCAAGCTCCAATGGCATGGAGTAGATAGATCGAGGGATATGGGATGTTATACTTGCCACTGACGTCATTGCAACAAGGCAATTAAGTTACTAGGGGCACCAAAGCACTGCATGATTAGTGGCAACAAGGTAGTATTAATTAGGCAGGGACACCAAGGCATTGACCAGGTGTACCGAGGCAATGACCAGGGGCACCAAGGCAATGATCAGGGGCACCAAGGCAATGACCAGGGGCACCAAGGCAATGACCAGGGGCACCAAGGCAATGGCTAGGGGCACCACGGCAGTGGCCAGGGGCACCAAGGCAGTGATCAGGGGCACCAGGGCAATGACAATGGGCACCAAAGCAATGACCAGGGGCACCAAGGCAATGACCAGGGGCACCAAGACACAGACCAAAGTCACCATGTCAATGGCTAGGGGCACAGAGGCAATGGCCATTGGCTCTAAGACAATGGCCAGAGGTACAGAGAAAATGACCGGGGTATGGGGGTACCAAGTCTCTGTCTGTTAATTGTCTCTCTGTCTGTCAAATCATTGGCTCTATGAATGTATGAAGAAGAGAAGACTGTATATTTGTGAGGATGTTTAATTGATGGGAAATTGACACATGTTTGCATCTTCTTATCAGGTGGTGGTGGTTCATTGATGGCCATATTGCAGTGTCTTAAAGAGGTTTATCAGGATGACTTCAAGTCCAAGAAAGTACTGGTCATCCCAGCTGGTGGATACAGTCAGCGCTTGCCTAATGCCAGCCTCTTAGGCAAGATGTTCATCAGCATGCCTCTAGGTAGTCCTCCCTATCAGATGCTGGATGTCAAGTTGGCTCTCTCTGTTGACTTCCCGGCAAAGATGACGGCTGGGATATTCCTCGTGGCATCCGACTGCATCGAGTTGTACGACGATTCAGACTCAGAGGCTTGGTCTTTCGGTTCAGTCGGAGTGACATGCTTGGGGCATCCATCTACGATCGGTATCGGTACTGGTCATGGCGTCTTTGTGATACCACCCAGAGATAACGACTGCCCTCCTGTAGAGGTCGTGGAGGTACTTGAGTTCTTGCACAAGCCATCCATGGATGAAATGCGCAACAAAGGAGCGATCCTGAGTAAGGATTTCTGCAAAAGTCTCCAGACAGATGTTGAGGAGGAAATGGTGTTAACAGACAGCAGCTACTTCATGGATTTTGACACGGCCTTCAAACTGATGGAGTTATATGAGGATGAGTCGCCACTGAGGTGTGAAATTGACTGTCACGGTGATTTCTTGCAGCCCCTGGGTCCTCGTGCCAGTCCTGAGTATATCAAAAATACTTCCAACATCAGCAAAGTGACCCAGAGCTTAGCCGGAATGCGACAGAAGGTTTTTGATGTTCTCAAGGGAACATCGCTTAGTGTTGCCGTAATGCAACACTCGCGCTTCTACCACGTCGGCACGACCAATGAATACTTGGACCATCTGTGCAACGTGACATCCCTGGCCAAAGAGCTTGGCTTGGACTTGTATCAACCCAGCAACCCAGACGAAGGCTCACAGAAGAAGCTCACATCAGCTTGTGTCATGAACTCTCTCTACCCTGACCACTTCCAGATTGCGGAGAGAAGCATTGTGGAGCACTGTGAATTCAGAGCCCCAGTGCAGATTCAGAGTAACAGCATCATCAGTAGCTGTGTCGTAGGACCTCTACCAGATGAGAATCCACTCATCATTCCACAGGGCACCTTCCTCTACACTGCCAGTGTTACAGACGGCAGGTACAAGAAAGAATTTGTCACCGTTGCTTTCGGGATCGGGGACAACTTGAAGAAGGTGGTCCAAGCTAATAACTTTGGAGATCTGTCCCTATTCGGGAGATCATTCGCGGCCATCTTTGGGACAAACCTTGAACTAGCTGAGGGCGTTGTCCTGCCAGATGGCGCCGTTCGGAGCTTGTGGCATGCCAAGCTGTTTCAACCGAAGGCCACAATGGAAGAAGCTTTCTCATCCACCTTGTCACTTGTCAAGAATCTTTTACATGATCCACCGTCTCTGAGTGATTGGGAGGGAGGAGTGTCAATGGCGGATCTAATTCAGACTAAGGATATCTTTGCAATGCATGAATTCAGAGTGAAATTAACAGAAAGAGTTCAGGGCGGTAATAATAACTGAAATAAAAATCATCCGAAGTTATTCATAATGGTATTGCCATAATTCACAATCTCAGCAATGAGCAAATCTCAACAATGCACGATTCCTATTATAAGCTCACACCTAAACATTTCTGCAGATTTTCATTAAAAAATTCAGGTTGTTGCTTGTTATCTTAGCCGTATTGGTATAATTCTATGTTTAATGTACAAGCATGGGGATTGTGCAAGCTTATCTAAAAACTGTTCCATATTATGAATATTGTCTGATATTTCTCTTTTTAATGCAAAGACTGATTTTGGCTGTGTGCAATATGACCTGGCTATGGCTTGAATTCACACACCTGTCTATTGCTGTGGCTGTAGCCACTTCCCATAGATACGTGTGTGATTTCAAGCCGTAGCCAGTTAATTCAAACACTGACCCAGTTTACACATTTACTGTGTAATATTCAGCTCTCCCCTTTGGTGCACCCAAATGTTTCATGGTTTTTAATTCTTCTGACGTAAACGTAACTTTAGAGGTTTGTGTTCAGTTCCTTCAGGGGATACATCCAAATACATGTACTTAGTGTATTACCAATTATTGTAATGATTCCAAACCATCATGTGATTTCTTTTCACATGAAGTTAAAGGCTCTACTACTCAACTTATATAATTGTTGCTTTTCTACTTAAATACATGGGCCATTTGTAACTTCTGTGAAATCAAAACTAATTCAATGAAGGATATAACATCTATCCTATTTTTTGTTTAATTTTAGTCCTGAAAATCAATTAACATATTATGTTTTAAAGGTAGAATCACTATTTTGTCTAGCATAACCCATAGTCACTACTAAAAATATGACATAAACTGGCAAAAAAATTAATCAGTTATAGATTTTTTATTAGATTTTGGGTTGAATTTTGGATTGAATTAATTTGAGTCTATTGGTAGTGCCTGAAAGATATGAATTCTGTGTGAAATATTTCAAAGTGGTCTACGTGCATGGAGCTGACATTCCTACATGCATGACATGTATACAGTCATGGCCATGGCCTTCATTGCAGACATTTTCTCATGAAGCATGATCGTGATTTTCTCAAGTAACAACAACTTATAGAATCTTTTGAAAACACATCATAAAAAGCTATACACATGATTGGCTCTGGTCAAAGATTAGCATTCGTAATTCGTATCCCACATGTACTTGAAATAACATTATTTGAACTCAGACTTAGTCAGTCAGTTTAAATCGGCTTAACAACAAAATGTTGAAAACCATGATGTGTTTTTCTTTATATTGAAGATGTGTTTTGTACATCTGTACCAATTCCTGTTTTTGGATCATACCTTGTATTGTGTTATCCCTTAGTTACGATTTGTATTCCGTTTGGAACACTGAGAAAAACATAATGTCTCAGTTCAATATTTTCAATGATTCATTGTTAGTGAACGCCGTAGGTGTGCAATATTTTTAAAGGTACAGTACATGATTGGTAACATGCCCAAACAGAAATGTTCTTAGATTTACGTTTAACTTCTAGGGTTTGAAGATGGTGCTGGTAGAAACATACCACTAAAATATTTCCACCTTAAATGGTGTATTTATCCAGCAAGTAGTAAAACAAAGACCGAAATCAGTTTTGATCTCGGGGTAAGATCAAAACCATTCTTTATGTTTTATAAGAAAAATTGAGTTGGGATTTTCTCAGGACTCAGATGTCAGATTGAGCTCAAATGTACACAGGTTGATTATTTCATGTACATGTTTGATCAGACAAAGTGTGAGTGCTGTTCTGTGACCTTTACCAATCATGTATTATACCTTTAAGTACAAATGTATTCTTCCACTAGGTTAACACTGAGGCTAGTCGGATGTAGCAACGTACAGTACTATACTTAGATTTACAATGAACAATGTTAATGTATATATTACCGTGAATGCCTCCGGATTTGGGTGTAAATATTCATTGGAAAAAAGTTTTCAAGAATTGGTGTAAACTATCACTTTATTTTTATTACTAAAATATGTTTTATATATATATATATAATGGCACAATTAATTTTTTTGGCAATGTGATATTAACTTAAATACTAAATGCTTGGTCTTTGTGGAGGTAATTTACATGTTGCACACATTGGTCATGCTATAATATGTGTCTCAAGTTGAAAAATCAGCTTTTTCAATTAACATAATTGTTATGTATGATGATGTATAATGTTTATTGTTGGTGCAGGGAAAATAAAACTGGTGTGTGGTTTCATGTACACAAAACTTTCATTTGTAAGTCAATTTTGAGTATTAAAGATTTGGCACAGCATTGGTTCTGTTGTTTTTTTTGCGATGGGACAAGTTAATCTGGCAATCATCTAGTTTTAAAGAGTAAAACTAAACTGTAAAACTTCAGGCACCAAAATGAGAGTTATTAATATTACTGGTTTTTGTCAGGGAGATAAACAATCAATGACATTCCTATTGTGTTTCATGTTGATTGCTGATATTCTAATAAGGAGATGATGTGTTTTTGCAAGTATTCAGATGCGGTCATCTTGATAATGACAGCACCTCCAAAATATTACACATTAAGATTCTTTAAACGACTACACAGAAAACAATCTGGTTTCACTCATAAAATCGGAATTTCTTTTTGGTCAATGGTACTCGTAATTTAACAATCATTGTACCAAGCCTCTAGCTCTCATCCATGTGAGAAACCAAGCTTTGTTTGGCACTCTTACAGTAGGTTTGCTCCTCGTATTTTTGTCTTTATTGATCCATTTTGTATTTTATTCATGAACACATTCGAGTATGTCGTCTGCTGTGAAACTCAGACTTAAATGGCGCCCTCTCGTGGCACTTATCTTAGTTCTTTTATAAGGCGCCCTCTGCGGCCAATCTAGTGGCTTTAATGCATAAAGTTTGCATTGGGTTTTGGGTATCATCGGTCTGACCTTCATTACACCTCGGGCACGTTATCCTCGGAAGTATATGTACATACATATACTGTACAAGACAAATAATGTACAAAGGATTTAAAGGAATGTATATATTGTAAAAGAACCAATGAACTAAACTACAAGTTCAGGGCATCAACAAATGTATCTTATTCTGTGCTTGAAGATCTGAACATCTGATTTTCCAAGTGTAAAGTTTGGTTTTAATCATGATATAGATAGATAGATAGATCTGGGATTAGGCTCAGGGTTCCCGATAGAACGTCTGTTTGGGAAATCAGAATGTCTAAAGTATAATAGGAAACATGATGAAAGTGGATACCCAATAGGCCCATTCACGGTGCATCCATCCTGCATCCGGAGCAGTGCAATCAAACCGAGACTTGAATTCAAAATAGTCTGGTACCCGTTTTCGTCTTGAGAATTGGTGTTATCTTTTCCAAAGGGTATACAAGAAAGGTGACAAAATGGATGCCATAAGGCCAAGGCCTATGGCGAGACCGGGCAGCGGGCACCAATGACCTCCAGTTACGGTCCTATTCTCATCGTTACAGTGTTAATTGACCAGTTCACTGCTTCTATTCTGTGTGTGTTTCAACTGATGGAATCTGAGCTTTGCATGGATGAGGATTGAACGAATACCATGCCAAATTCTCTCTAGCTATTGTGATTGATATTGGTTCTGAAAGGTAGCAGTTAGGTCAATTCGTTTTAGCCTTTGAGAAAGACTCTGCTCAGCTCAGAAAAATGTACCCTAGCCTCCTTATATAAAATATAATATAACCTTGAGAAACATTTCGGGAAAGTAGACTTCTAGGAGTTTCAGAAAAGGACCATTGCAATGCGATGGGTGTACGTAATTTAGCATTTAGTACGTTGACGCCGCAGCAATAACATTATTTTTTTTCCCCGAGTGGGGGACTGGCATGGTTAGGTTAGGGCTAGTCAGCAAAAATAGAGTGACAATTCTTAAAAGTCAAGAAGATAAACAGAAAAAGATCTACCAGTGCGATTACAGTGCGATATAATGTCAACAACCGATGACAACAGGTGGAAATGACTCCAAGTTGTTGCTCCTTTTGTTAAATTGCGTTAAAAATAAGACAGACGCATGATTCACGTGATGTCTTAAAGTAACGTGTATAAGCAAGTACATTGGTATAGTGACTCACGTCACAACAAAGATAGGAGTCATCATTGCTATAAATGTGTCCATGCAGCTTGTATGCCATTGACCAACCTTCTAAAGTTAAAAGAACTTTCACCGGTCACAATAGCTGTCAGCTAGTGTATGACTCTTCCCGTCTAGGCAAATATTTTTTACAAAGTCATTCCACAATATAGTAGAAGTGTTATATACACCTCTGTATATGTAGCCCAAAATAATATGGACTTCCGGGCAGAATTTATACAAGTTCGGGATATGGCATCATGATTTTGTTTCCGTCAGTTGTTTACTACGTTTGTGAGTTCCCATCAT
This sequence comes from Astropecten irregularis, assembly GCA_963971285.1. NCBI lineage: Eukaryota > Metazoa > Echinodermata > Asteroidea > Paxillosida > Astropectinidae > Astropecten > Astropecten irregularis. The sequence continues at coordinate 492,371 of OZ020256.1, forward strand.
ACATTTCTTCTTCTCTTAGGGAGCGTAATAATTGTGGCTTTGTGTTACTGCGTAAGTTTCCTCCCACGCTGTCTAACGGGGATGTTATGTTTCCCGTTACCCTCTTCGTTCTTAGAAGTTCTACAGGGATTGGCAAAAGTCAAAGTATCTGGGTCTATGACTGTATAGATTCACATTCAATTTGCTCCTCGTTCTACACCGGGTAACAACTGCTCAACATTTTAGCGAGTGGTGTTATAGGCCCTATTTGGATGTGCAATTATGATAGTAATTATGTATCTAATGTCCAGAAAGTACAGTACATAATGTATGAAATGGCTAACAGCGATAAGTAATGAGAAACCATGTAGGCCTATCCCAAACCAGTTGGTTAGAGCTAGGTCTAGGTATTTACCTATTGCAAACGCATTGACAATTGACGTAGCCGTAACTCTGAAAACCTGTTTCGGATGGACACGGTCTCGGTAGAAAAGCATGACCGATTATAATATACACGTTCTGATTGGTCCAAAAAAAGCATGAAATGTATAATAGCCACGTTCTGATTGGTCCAAAGTTGATCACGTTCTACCGCGCATGCGGCGTTGATACAACTACAACCCCACGACCTTTATACCACACGACTATCATTGTTATGTTTGGTAACCAAAGCTCGTTATAAAAACCGGCACAAAGTATAACCCTGGATGGGTCCTGATGACGTAGTTACAGAATCGAATGACGTCAACATGGCGGTTTCAAATTCCAGTTTTCCGTGGCTGCGCGGCAACGGTGGGCATTCGTTTCCAGTCTGCAAGGGTATGCAAATACAAGCGGCAGGGTTTATCGGTCGTTGATCAACTCATTCAAACTACCAACGACTACTGACCTTAACGCGTCTATCGACTCAAGAATGTCATTATGTGTTTATCAGACTAGATAAATACTGACTTCTTCATTGTAAAATCACGGAGCAATGAATGCCTATATAAAATGGCGGTTCACGGTGATGGTGGGTAGGATTCATTCAGAACCTGATTGATTTGGAAAGATGCCTTTTAAACCCCAATACAAGTATTAAATTAACTGCTGCAAACTGATCATCAGATTGAGAGGGTTTAACGCGTTTCAAAACTGGTTCAATTTCACTAGGTTCGCACATGTATTACATATTTACATGAACATATTTTCCCTCTACAAATTCAATAATTTTTGGCGTCCAATGCGCTCATGAATGTGACAAATTTTGCGAAATCAATACAACGAGTTGGGCTGTGAAAATTTTGTCGAGACAACATTTCTCGAGACCGCAGAGTGCAACTGGGCAGCACCCAAAAGAGTTATCCGACTGGCGCAGGGTCCCTTATTTCGGTATACATGTACATCTATTTAAAAAAAAGAAATGAATTGCGTCAAAAATGTCCAGAAAAAAAGCAAAATCATTTCAGCTGTAATTTGAAGTGTGCTTTTATATGCCGCCAAAAAGTATGTATACACCCCAAATATGGGGAGGTAGGAATTGTCCCAAATTTACGCTCATCACAACAATACACCTTCCTCATATTGCACACAGACCTAACGACCATGTAATACCGCACCTAAAACGCAATATTCAAACGACACCTCAGCTGCGCACCGTTGTTCTGAAAAAAAAAAAAAAAAAAAAAAACTCAATCATGCTTTATGACGAATGTGATGAAGATAAAGGATAGAGATGAGTCATATAGTTCTACAGCTGACTTGGGGAGGGGTATCTGGGCAGTAGGCACGGCTGGGGCGTTGCAGGTATCATGCTTGCTTTCACTAGATTGGACGAATCACGTGCCTTACTATTATAGATATGATTCCATCACATAGTTTCCTGTAATGCTATAAGAGTGTTCAATTAAAGGTATACATTGCAGGATGTTTGAACCAGTTCCATGGTAGCTGCAGGAAACTTCGTTTGGGTTGTTTTTCTATGCCAATTTCGTCTACCTTCTTCAATGCCCAGACTCATCTATAGAGAATTTTAAAAGTCATTCTTCAGGCGACAAAACAGCAAGCAAAGCCTCCGTAAAAATTGTTTGGTTTCTTATAATAGTGACAAAAATATATCTGTCTCGTTTATGCTTGTGTTATTAATCATATCAAAACGCTGCAACTATCATGTATCGATCAAATTGATTTCCAATATTTTCAACGCCGGGTATAAATGGTTATAATTAATCTTCAGCTTACAATGTAATATCGATTTGAAATTTGAATTTAAAACAGAAGTAAAACAGAACCCTCAGAGACGCAGTAAAATTACAGCCACATATCCCAGAATGAACCACCAAATAACGCTTGAAAACAACGGGTCAACATTCAATAATCAGAGACAACTGCAACAAACTTAAACAAGAAACTTGTTACCCCTAAATGGGTCACAAAACGGTAGTCCGATTCCTTTTTATGCTCAATTGTTAAAATAATGATGATTTATTGAACTAATTATTAAGTTTATATGCAATTGTATTGTTTACTTTCTTATGAATACCGTCTCTCTGTTATTTTATATTTTTTATAATCATCAATTTTCCAGTGTTTTTACTCCTTGTAATAAATCAATTCCACTTTAATGTTGCAACGTGATTTTAACCAACCTTTAATGAATGAATGAACGAAGATAGATGCGTGTCGTATAACTGTATGCAATGAATGAAATACAAAGCTATATGCATGCGTGTATATATAGAGCCAGCGATAAAGAACAAATAAGCTGATTATGAACTTATCATCCGATGTATGTTTACATCATGTAAAACCAATGTAAAGGCTAATCTTTAAACGGTTTTGTAAGCGTAATAATATATTCGGCTGGGTTTGGCGTGAGGACTGTGATTCCGCTCTTCCAGTTTCTGATTATTTGAAAAAGTTCAGCGGTCCAAAAGAGAGGTACCACCAGTAAGGGGAGACAGAGGGTTTTATATACTGATTCAGTTTGAACTTAGTTCTGAAGAAAGAGATTTTAACATAATTATGAAACTGCCAGTATTTCATCAAGATTCAATAGGGAAATCATTCCCCACGGCTAAACAAGTAAAATATATATAATCAATACAAACGATAATTTTACTAAGTAAAAACTTTGCTTGGCTTCTCAAATGTTCTAATGGTAGCGGAAATAATCCGTAATTCCCCCAAATAAAAAATATCACCTTTCAAGCTGCATAGATTATTATTTTGAGAAAGAAAATGTTCGTTTTAAATTCTGCCATGTCACCAAACCAGTCGAAAAATAATCATCCCACGATTGCTCGTTATATTGAATTACTATATAAGAATTCAAACCCCCACACTCTCCAATGTATTTAGGAATAATGAATCAAAAAGTGCGGTTAGGTCCTCTATATGCACAGAGAAGTTCCTGGAATAAACGTCCAGTACGTAGATTATGAGATATAATGAACGCCTTTTGATCTCGAACTTAGTATTTCTACAGACAAAGAACATGTGCGGTGTAACCTTTTAGAGTATTGGTATAACCTTGGACATATACAATAGACCCAGTGGAATGGAATGGGCATTCCACAAAGAAATACGGAAGGAATACCACCAGGAGGACTTTGATCAATAGTTTGAAACTTATAAAAAAGACAGTTTCTTTTTCATCAAACCAGGAATGAATTGTACAGCCTCACAATGGCAGAGGAATACAAAGTGAAGGTCACAGTAATATGAAGTTCACGATCATCGATTCAAGTTGTTTCATTTCCTAGAAATTTCAAATTGGCGTTGTATCCAGGAATGCATTACAGAAGCTTGTCTGTGAAATATTTTATGAAAACTTTTAAAGTATTAACAATGTCAACTTTCTATAGGATGTTTCAGTTGGCTGGGCCACTATCACAACCTGTACACCCCGTACAGGTTGTGATACAGTAATTTCCATTTCCCCTGACAAAACAGGGGGAAACAAGTACACAAAAGACCCAGTGGTCATTCTGCCTTCGATAAAGATCCTGGCATCCTGCTAGGATCGAAACGCGTCAGGCCCTCCTAACTCCAGGTCATTATTTTGGCTGATGATCAGTTTGCAGCAGTTCATTACTTGTAGAAAAAAGTTGATGCCTAACCATGCACTCATTTTCACTTCTTTAATGATGATTATTTGTGCATGCCATGTGTTAAAATAATACGTACATCATGATGACGGCACAACATTTTGTCAATCACGATTTTATCTGTTGAATATCTAAAGAGCTTTTTCATAATAAACCTAGAAATGAATTGTTTTGTTCGCAAAACATGGTAACAAAAATATTGGTGACGCAAAAAGATCGCCACAAAATAGAGAAAGATTAGACGAAGTTGTGTGGACGGTGAAGTCAGTGCAATTTTTACACCTGAGCCCTTCCTTAAAAGAACTTTCACCCCGACCGGACGTACGGTCTGTTTATAATTTGACCAGTGGACTTCCCTCATATTACTCACGATGACGTCATTATGACGACAACAGGTGTATGTTCGGAGTGCATCAAGGTATCTTTAGCCAAGACTGATGAAGATTTCATGGCGACCAAAGTGTCATCATGGGGTTTGGAATTTCGTTGAACTTTATCAGAGAAAAAGCAATCCCTGTGCCCTCAGAAATTTGAAGCCGAGAGGACCCCAACGGCTGGTGATGGTATATAGCAACACCTTTATTAGGGAAGATGTAAGCCAACTTGGGAAGAACACCGAACGAAGTACATTTGGTATGAGATGTGCTGCAAGTTCAGATCATACACTGTAAAAAAATTGGGCAAAAAAATGCCCAACTTATTGCCCAATGTTGGTACAATAGTCAACATGTACATCTATTGGGCAATTATTACCCAACGGTCGTTGGGCACTGACATTACTTAATAATTAAGCAAACCAATTACCCAAAAGTTGGTCATATAGTATTTACCAACTTTCGGTTAGCGTAGTTTGCCCAAGAGTTGGTCATGATAGGTTTCCCATTTTTGTAGCAGTAAAAGTTACACAATTGTTGGTTAATCAGTTTGCCTAATTTGTTGGGCCAATTTGAGAAATTTTGTACAATAGTTGGGAACTTTCTATGAAATACTTGGGCAATGGTATATCGGTTTATGACCAGTTGTTGGTAAATTGTCGCTCACTGTCATCATACGTTGGGCAAAAATCTATTGAAAACGCTCAATAGTTGGAACTGAATTTAACCATATAATGGGTAATTCTTTTTCAACAGTTGGTTAATAAATGACTCCACAAAAAGTTTTGTTTCTCTGTCTTCTTTTTTATTAAAAAACAAACATGTTCTACCCAACAAGTCTTAAAAACATACAACTTTCTTTCAAATTGAAGAACAAATACATGTATAAGAAAAGAATAAGTTGTCTCAAATAAGCCTAAATAACAAGTTTTTGTCGATGTATTTGAAACTTTAAAAATTATGACAGATGATACAACGTATTCGTTGTAAAACATGTCGTAGCACTTTATCCTCAAAACTTGCTTGCAAATTTTAAAGAGAAATAGGAAAAGCATAAGCACTTTTAGTCAGTCTTTCAAAATAAATATTCTGCAAAGAAAAACAATTTGCTTGGAAACATTTTCTTTTCTGGAACTTCTTTATAAGGCACTTGACATACCTTTATGAAGTAGCCGACGTTCCAAAAAATTGTTTGATTGTTTAGAAAAATTAATATTAAATGTCCTTCAGTTTTTCTTGCAAATTGAAACAATTTTTGCAAGGTCCTCTAAGTCCATACGCTTCAGATGCCAGCATTGTCTTTTGTCTTGACTGCTGCAAGCTTCTTGTCTGTACACACATTTCTCCAAGAAAGTCCATGCCCCTTGACACTCACAATTCAGTATGTAGTGGGTATTGTAGCACACATCAAATGCTTCCAGGATATAATGGCTGAGGAATGGCTTGCGTCTCAATGATGACGAAGGCATTTCTGGATTCCAGATGACTCGCACTGCTCAGTGATAGTACAAACGGCTGTAGATGAGTCTTTGGATTCTCATGTAGATGCTGTGGCATATTGATGATGTCCTGCATAATGAAAAAGAAAATGTCATAATTGTTTACATGTAGGAACTGATTTGGTCATCTTTTGAATTATATTTTTTATTTGGTTTAGTTTTGTGTATCATTATTTTCTATGGATATTGCTCCCAAATGTTGGAAAATAATTACCCAACAATATTGACGAACATAGCCAAATGTTGGGTAGAATGGGAACGTGTTCCCAACTTTGAGGGAAAGTAGGATTGGCACCACAACATTGGCAAACCAGGACCTCTTTTCCACATTATTTGGGCAATGAGTAATACATGAATCGGGAGATAGTGGTGCAAACTACTCAACAGTTTAGAAAAGCAAGCAAAGATACCCATTTGTTCAGGAGAATGGGAACAAATGCCCAATCTTGGGACACAAGGAGCATGCTTATTCCCAATCACTGATGAGAAGGGGCCCATATTACAAATGTCGTTATATTAATGAATTTGTTATCAAAATGTATCATCACATGCATAACGATTCTTGATATGGTGAAGCGAAGGATGATGGTATTCCATGGAAAACAATAGACCTGGTATGACTTATGCTAAACATTGGGCCTATGTCGATTATGGACTCGTCTTGCACATATTAAGAACTGCAACCACGGGCTCGACGCACATGTCACACATTAGCAAACATGTCAATTAATGTATCATAAGTTATCTTTATAACAGTAACACCTATAGTTTTTGAGACATAATGCCACAAAATTCTCACCTTCCAAACACGTCTATTACGGTGCTAAAGCCCCACCTCTCCAGCAAGCCTAGTAGTAAATCACTTCGTGATCCGCCATTTCATCTCTAAACGTTGCAGTAGTGTCCGTTAATATGACATTTTCCTCTAATGCGCGTGCGCACAATGTTTCAATTCCCAATAATTGGAAACTTTAAACCGATCCATTGGAATTATGCCCATCTGTTGAGATTATTATCCCAGTTTCTACCCAACACTTCGTGGTTGGATCAAGTAATGTAATAAAACATATTAATTTGGCAATGTTTATCCAACTAATCTTACTAAAAAAGCTTCCAACGTTGGTCAACTCTTTAAATTGCCCAACTCCCAAATTTACTCAATCGTTGAACAAAAATTCACCAACAATTTGCAAATAAAGTTTACCCAGTATTACTTTGCCCAGCATTTTTTTACAGTGATATGCAAACAACATGTAGTTACCTATTTTGACCTGGCCCTAAAATGACGGCACCCTATTTTTGAAGGGAAGTGGCAAAATAACGTTGAGCAATGAGCCTAGATAATGGTGGAAACATAATGAGATGCTGTAAAAGCGATAGTGAAGGAATTTATGGCCTTATCACTCACGATAAAACTTGATAAGAGTTTGATACCACAGAAAATGTATAGACACCTGCTGGCACTGAGGTACATGCTCCAAAACAGCAAACAATGTACCTGGACAACTTCGAAAATGCAGAACATTGACGGGTCTTGAACTTGAAGAGCAAGGCCCTGAAAGTTTTGGACTTTTGCCTAGAAATTAAGCCACGACTTGGCGCCTTCTTAATTCGACAGTTTTGTGCTTTGATTGCATTTCCTAAGCCTACAGTAACAAAAGACTAGATTTTGTGTTGCAATGTTTTATGCAGTTTTTACTAATGTACTTATACCTGATGAAATTGATGAACGGAACACTTGATTAACCAGGGGTACATGAGTTGACGTCAAATACCGTTATAATTGAATCAACACAAAAGAGGATTGTCCAAGTTAGGAAGGATTATCCTATTGTTGTTTTATGAGATCAGCGTGTCTGAGTGGTCCTCATCTTTACAATGCGGAAAAGACAAAAAATAATAACAATGACATGACAGTCTGCTCACAAGTAATAATCCCACTTTATACACAGGTCTGTGTTTATTTGCCGTTGCCATGGGAAACGTTAACTAGTCAAAAGAGCCTCGCAATCGCATGCGTGGTTGAAGAAACAAGACGAAAACGTCGGTGACCAATTTTTATTTGGATGATTATTTGTGCTATGACGTCTTTCATAGGCCCTTCCTTTGATTGGTTGGCTGTGTACATATTACTGAGGTCAATAAGTGTCAGTTGCTGTACGCCCACGTGCCGAGTACACAATACACACACAGTGTATAGTACACAGTCAGGATGGGAAGTGAGCATACAGTATTTAGGTTGAGAATTGGCTAAGGAATATAAACACTGTTGAATCGTCAATGAGTGGCAGACGCTTGTTGAGTGGCCAGGGACGCAGTTCATTCAAATATTGGAGCGTTTTCATTAAGCTTGACCCTGTGCTTATAATATTCCTATTAATCTTGAGGCAAATAGGAGATTGCAGGTCCTTGCTATAACATTCCTGTCTCACCTATTAGGGAATCATCTGAATACTTATACGAAGCTTGAAGGTGTTTGGGATGGCTACGGCTGGTGTGGAGATGCTACAACCTCAAGATGATCCATCGTCTATGTTCGGTGGAGAAGGATTGCTCAATGAGTTCTTGGTTAAGATTGAACCGGACTTTTTGATGGCACCAAATCCAATAGACAACTGGCAAGAGGTATGTATTGTATTACTATACATCTAATAGTATACTAGCTACTGTATACCTACTATCAATTGCATGGAGGAATAAGGAGGGTGATTTTGCGTTTGTAAACCAATTGCATAAATAATCATCAAAATACCCACAAGGGAAACTGACTGAATTGAATTGCATAAATGTTAACATTGATCATGCATTGACTATAGTTAAATCTAATAATTTACTCTTCTTTGGCTACCATGTACTTTAAGTAGCACTGAGATAATGAAAGAAAAAGAGTTTCATTTACCTGGTTTTGAAAAGATGTTTAAATTTGTTGATTTTAGTGGGAATTAATTAAGAGAATATTTTGTCTCCCATTCACTTGTGACAGGTGCCAAAGCAACCATTATTATCATTATCAGAGGACAATTAATACAAGGACAAACTCTTAAGCAGTTTTAGGCACCTGTATCTGACCACAGATTTTTGCATAATTTACCCATAATTTATGATAGATTTTCAAAAATGTCCAGCTTTCCTGTTGACTCCTAATTTTAAGTGTAAGACATCAATTAAAATAAAGTGTCAATTTGCTGGTTTTCACCAAATTAGGCAATTTTTAGTAAGTTACTAAGTTCTTTACTTGTATGGCGTAGTACTACATATAAACAGCCCAAAGATGGTTACACAATTTATGAAATTCGCAGATGCAATTCTTGTCATGTTATACAAGCTTCTAGTTCTAGTTTGGTTACCCTATGATTTATGATCAATGCAGTCTATTAAAAGCTACTATTAAAAAAGACCATTATTGGAGAGGTGTGCAGTCATGCTGAACAATCAAACACAAAGACTTGGCCTTTTAGTGAATATAACATAAAGAATAAAACCAAGGTAAATATTAGTTTGGCTAGATACTTTTATAACTTCCTCATGAAACTGTGTTTTAAACCATGAACTAATGAAGTTTGGTTTCGGAATGCGATTGTTTGTATTTGGCTGAAACTTCTCGAGTGAACAATTTTGCAAGGTTATATTATTTTGTGTAAAAAAAGTTTTTCAGAGACCTTAGATTTCTGGTATCAGAAACTTTGGATGGAAACATTTTATTTGAAGGACTTGATTCTACCATGGAGCTATTAAACAAATAGCATGATTCTACTTGCCATTTTTGCTTAGGGCTTAGGGACGTGTTTCAATGTCTTTTTGCTTGAAATAAACTGTCACTGATCATTTCAGCCGAGGTAATACAGGCATCCAATGAATGCTTGTAAGTTGAAAATTAGAACCCAGGCAATCCATCTTGAATACTTGTATTAATTTCCTTCTATTTTTCTTGACATTATTACAGGGAGAGCTTGACAAGTACCTTCCCAGACCAGAGACGGCTAGTCCAGGAACGATCCTTGCCAACAAGCTCAGGAGAGAAAGTGTGTCCTACATGGATGATCTCTTGGAGGACTGCGACTCCAGATTCTCTCTGAACATTAACGGCAACTTCAACGTTGTTTTTCCCCAGACCCATCACTATCAGTGCGCTAAATCGGATATGTACACACAGGAGATGTCAGCTTGCAGGATGAATACTAATAACTGTGCCAATTCCTGCAGCTACACGGGACAGGACAGCTTTAATCATATGCCTCCTTCTCCAATGGAAGATCTGAATAATAATAATAACTATCCCACAACGATTAACGGGGTTTCTATCAAGACCGAACCGCAGGACACTTACACAGCACAGTGCAGTATGCCCTGTAATATGCACATTAAATCTGAACCTATGACACATCATCATCAGCATCACTATCCACAGTCAACTATGACATCTGATTGCATACCAACCTTTCCTACTGGCATCGATTTCCAGCCCATAGCAGGAACCCAGACCCAGTTCCATAGTCATCAACCTTGTACAAACTCTGTGTTTGGGATGCCACCGACGCCACCTCATTCCCAGCCTGGTTCGCCGGCCGATTTACCCCTGGAGTTTGCTAATTGTCATCCACTTCGACCCCCTCCCCCACCGTACACTGTCGCAGTCATGACCAGGCAAGACAAGAAACCAATGACGATGCCAAGATACAACCGAAAGAACAACCCTGAACTTGAAAAGAGAAGAATCCACCATTGCAACTATCCAGGTAAGTTTCATCAATTAATGTCACTGATTGCAAAGACTTTGCAACTTAGGGCGCTTACGAAATGAAGGCTCAGGCTCCTTTTCAGGCTCCGTCTCCATTTTGTGAATCTATTTTAGAATAATGGAGGTATCAAAATAGAGGCTTTTGGCTGCGGTTCGAAAGTAGAAAAGGAAAACAGCTTCAGCCATAATGAAAAACCACAACCTATATTTTCAGCAGATGGATGTCAGAGATGGAGCCTTAGCCTGAGCCCGAGCCTCTGTTTCTTAAACGCTCTATATTCAAGTTGTGGTGTCTGCTAAACAATCCTATAACACCTAATACATTTACTAACTTCTTGTTAATCACTTTGAAGTAATATTGTTTTGTGGTAGACTCAGAGACTCAGTTTTTAAACGACTTCACAGAAATATGTAATTAAACTGTCAGTTATGGTGATGTTTGCCAATAAGTATTTCAAGGGTCAATTTGCAAAAAGAAATCTCTTGTGGAGAGCATGTCCACTTGTACAAACAAAGTATTGGCCAACACCAGCATGGAGTGAGTCAGATGAAAAGTTCCAGCAACCCAGTGGAGTTGTGAGAAAGACCACTGACACGGTTGATCTGGAGAGCCCAGAGAGAACCGATTAACCTCAGGTCAGCATGGTGCTTAAGGGCCCGCCGGCTGACCTCATGGTCAATATGCAAGCAACAAGTGTTGGCCCTGTTTACCAGCTCAACTGTCACTGGTAAAGGAGCCTTGCTTAGAGTGAAGGAGGGGGGGGGGGGGTTGATATTTATGCCTGCAGGAAGGAGCTTGGGGTTCAACTTGAACTGAACGTGTTTTGTTAGCATAGTCAACTTTTGGACAATTTCTGGAATGCTTATTAATGTTCTTACAAGTCCATGCTCATACTGTGCAGTTATGTTTCTTCTTCTACTTCTAGATTAATAATAGTCATTTTTTTGCCTCTCACTTTTTCTGTCACATAACTTATCAGTCTCCCTATTAAACTATTGCCTTGTAACTAGACTTTTTTCATCATGTTTTTCAGCTTTACCAGCTTTTCCTCTGCCCTTTTTCCATTTTTGAGATTCCAGGATACTTTTAATTTAAAGCAGCCCAAACAGCAATTGATGGAGCATAAAAATCAACCACGTATATCATTGGATTCGTTTTTTGTAGAGCAGGAAAATGACTAAAAATGCAAAATAAAAAACGAAGTTTGAACAGGCTGGCTTGTTGATGCAGTCAGAGCAAGCATCTTTGGTGTTGTATAAAATGTTGGCGTGATTTCCTGATGTAGAAAAGATTGCAGTCTGTTTGCCAATTGAAGCAACGAACGGGCATTGTGATTAGTACAACCTAACTAGATCCCCTTACCCTGTGGTAGAGTTTCATGTATGATGTGAACGTGCCTGGAGCTTTATGCTTCACCAACTTCAAGGTTACCGTTCCATTGTACTCCAACAAAACCCAGGCTTACAAATAAAACCACATAATGAACAGAGTTTTTAATAGGACCACTTGCAGTTGAAGAAGTGTGATTTATGGTATGGCTGCTGGATTCCAAAATGGATGTCTGACGCGCGAGATGATCCGGACAAAAGAACTATTTGCGTGGGTGATCGCCAATGCACAATTGTAAAAGTGTGGAAGTAACCTTGTCTTTCACAGAAACAAAACAAAAAAGTACATTTCAGGTTAAAACTGAGTGGAAACGAAGCATTATTGGTTAAAGAATTCTTCAGAGAATTCAGGAAGCGAGCGCTATTAATGATCAACCCAGGGGACTTGTATCAATTTCAACAGACAATGTGTCAGAATAAATGGCCATTTATCTTCAATTGGAAAAAGTCATAGACAATGTCCTTGAGAATGAAATTACAGGCATGTAACATATTTCAAACAACATCGATTTTATACTTCTTTGGCAATCAAAAGAGCATTTGGCAAAAATGGAAGTCTTTATTTTTTTTAGATGAAAGAAATTTTGTACAGTTTCTGCTTGCTATTTTATGCTGATAATCAATTTTTGTTAAAGCTTTGTTTACTTTGTAAATTTCTAGGCACATTTCTGTATTGGTTGAGGCATTTTGTAAAATTTTTGAAACAAACACATTTTAAAACAGAGAAAAAGATGATGTTTGCACGCTAGCAATCATCCAACAATAATCCTACTGCAACAAGTACAGTGTAATGTCACATTAAGTTAGAACCTTTGGTCTCTTAATTGTCTTTAAGGTGAATCCTATGTCTCCGTGATTTTGAGGTCTAGTATTGGTCAGTGCATTTCACGATAACTGACCACTCTGCAAGTGTAGGGAAGAGTGCAAAGGACCACCATTCTGACCTGAAGTGACCCTCGGTATACTACCGGTACCTAGCCACCCTGCTGTGCCATTTCATCAGTCTGATCCTAGATCCTAAACACATAATCCAGACTACCTGGGCTTGATCCCCGTGGACTTTTCTAGCATGGCCAGTTTTGGCCAACGGTGCACATGTCCAGCTCCCTTTATTTGTCAATCACGCTACAAGAAATGTCCGTTAGCTTTCACATTTACATTGTGATAATTAGACGAAACGGGAATCGAACCTAGTACCTCCAAATCACAGACACTGAAGACCTATGAGTAAACCACAGGTCTTGGGCTCTAATCCAACTTCTCTGTTCACCCTTAAAATGGCTCCATTTATTTGGGCTGGCTGAATGCTTGTTGATGTTTATGATATAAAAGGTATTATTATTATTGTCTTCATGAGGTTGTTTTACAAGACCCCCCCCCAAAAAAAAAGAAAAGAAAAAAAAAGATGTTAAGTGAAAACTGACCAGGGTGGGATGGGATGGCTTCACCTGTTGTCAGACCTCTTGGTCATTGGTCAAATGATTTCTCTCACACCATCCTGAAAAGAGTAGGATACAAAAAGCAAAACACTGATAAACATTTGCAGTTTTTGCACACATTTATCATTTATTGATTTATATTTGCCGAAGACCAGTCACCTTTGAGACAATTTTTTTGTGTTCAAGAGCCAGATAGATTTTTCAAAGGAAGGGGGGGGGGGGGGGGTATGGAGGGGATATTTGGAATGTGGTATGGGCTTTATTAGCAAGTGTATTTGCTCTATAAAATGCTTGCATTGTGTTGTGTCAATATCACTACAGGAAGCCGTGAAGTACCATTCCTTGTCAATGGTACAATTGCGAGGTATAGTCCTCCAAAATGTGGTCTGCACTGAGCCTACACATTTCATCTAGCATTCTGAAATAATTTCTCAAAAATATACTGAAACTAACACATGTGTATAACCAAGTTGTCAAAAAGACAAAAAAGGGTTCAACTTCACAGCATGATTTTTGATGATTTAAAATAATATTATTAATAAACTTGTAATGAATTGGATATCAAAGTAATTACCGGTAATGCTTTTTTCAATATTTGAATGATTCATCGTGAAACAATGCTGGCCACTAAAAACAAATACTTTAAGCATTCTGAGCTGTTAAAGTGCGGTATATTCCTTAGCCCTAGATCCTTGAGTGCTTTCACTTTAAACTAGATTCCAGGAACTGATATGATTTTCCCAGTCAATCTGTACCCTGACACTCCAGCGCCCATTTTGAAGTCATTCACCCCACGTTTCCTAAATGACCTTTTTGTCTCAGTGAATCACTGGAAGCATATCTAGCCGATATGATCTAGGCCAATTGCCCTTCAACAAGGTAAAATAAGAAGGGATAAAAGGCAAACCACTTCCTCTCTATGAGTGTAAATGAAATGAACATGTCCTTTGATGGAGTCAGGGTTTAGCCATTGGCAAGGAAACACCATACACCTGTGTGTGAAGTCTTAGTAAGCTCAAGCCTCCAGGGCTGGTGTAATGCCCGATAAATCCACCTGATTATTATTGGTCAGAACTGTTTTTTCGGTCAATTGACTGGCGATGGCCTGCAGGTGCTTTGTGATATTACAGATCATAATGGGATTTTGATATGATTTGTGGTCATACAATGCCCGGGAACTGTTTATGTTTCCTTACCATGTGAAATGGATGCGGGATAATAAACATTGGGAACTTCAATTCACATCTTAGGTTTCTTCTTAATGCTTCCATATTCGTGAAGCGCAATTAATATTAGTTCTTTAATTAATGTTACTGTATGTCTCACCGATTATAATTTTGGAGTTGCTCGGTTACGACCATGTCACACAAGGCAATTTTTACAGGCAACTTGGTGGCAACCAAGTACACCATATTCACAAAGGAAAGTTTCGGAAGCACAACAGTCATTTTTCTGGATGTTTCTCACTACCCTCTAGATAATTCTATCAAAATTGAAATATGAACGCCATTTCTTCTTGGAGATTGCCTGGAGCTGGTTGCCTGTACATTGCCTCATGTGACATGGGCATTAGACTCTATTGTTTCTCTTTCACGTAACTATTGATCGCAAATGTCTTTCCTAATCAGGTTTGTCAAGATTTGCCCCACATCTGTCTGCCCGATAATGAAGAAGAATTTCCAAGTGAATATTGATAATAACATATGTCTGAATAAAATCAGATGTCAATAATAAGATTTTTTGTTCGTTCTTTTTTTTTCCTCTCATAGGATGCATCAAAGTATACACGAAATCCTCGCATCTTAAAGCTCATCAGAGGATACATACAGGAGAGAAGCCATATCTGTGTACATGGACTGGCTGTCAATGGCGCTTTGCTCGATCTGATGAACTGACTCGTCACTCTCGCAAGCACACAGGCGCCAAGCCCTTCAAATGTAAGATATGTGAACGTTGTTTCTCGCGCTCAGACCATCTTTCCCTTCATATGAAGCGCCACCAAGAGAAGTGCAAGGACAAGGCTGCGATTAATAATTAGGCATTCACTGCAACATTTTTTCCTCGACTTTGATCAAAATCGTTCAAAAATCAGCCAACAAAGTTTAACAAAAAATCAAGCAAAGAAGTAAATGACCAGCAAAAAAAATGAGCTCTGATGCAAAGAAATGAACCAAATAAAAACTTAGATTAAAATACGGCCATTATGGATTAAAATGCTCAATAATCAGTTTTCAAGTATTGAGGATGTGGTTGGTGTAAAAGTACTCATGAATTGGTATTAACACTACCTACTTTTTAACTCATTCTGTCAATTATGAGGATAATTTCAGTACTTGTAAAACAAAAACATTGCCTTATATACTTCAAGATATTTGAAGAATTCTTCTTTTTTTGTTCAAACTGGAAAACAAACAAAAATGATTGGAAAAGGAAAGATTACTATTCTGAAAGGATAAGTTGATGTTTTTTTTACTCCTTTGCTTGACAGAAGGAAAACAGTGTACAAATTTAAGCAAACTATCAAAGCAATCCCTATATCTGATCAACCAAAGGACAACTGGATCTAAAACAATCATTTTGAATTGTGTACAATTTGAAGTGCATTTTGTCAAAAATGTAAATACGATGTAAAACATAAAGTACTGTAACTTGTTTCTATGGCAACGACAATCAGAAAAAAATGAAGGTTTATCGATGTAGATGACTTATCTCTGGGCTTGTACAAAGTTCAACATGAAACATTCCAATTGTTGATGATTAAAGACATGACTAAAGAAATACAAAATTATGCAAATGGTGTTAATTTGTAATTAAGTCTTTATAATGAAACAGGGAAGTGTTAAGATAAGAGATAGGATGTCATGTATTAACTTGTTCTAAAACACGAACTCCAATCATCGTTAAGTACCAAAACAAAGTCAATACTTAATCAGTGATGACTTCCTGTGATAAGGTGATTATGACGGCATATTAAGTTCTAATCATTGAATAACACATCTACATGCAGCATGGCCGTTATTGTGGACTTCAGTCCCATGCTGCTTGCCACTTGTCTATCAAAATTGATTGATGTGTTCTTGGTTCACTTGCTTGGTCAGAGTACACTAACCTTTCACCAATTAAATGTAATGTATGCTAAACAATATTTGTTACTGTCATATATTATTACTATTATTTTGCCAATTTCATACACTATTATCAAACAAAATGTGCTTTGAACAAAAATCTAATGTCAAACTAATGTGCTTTACTTGAATTGTATTTTGAATCTTCTCAAATGTTTTTTGAAACAGTTATCCTATGCACCTGCTGGTAAAATGTTCTGAACTTCATGACAATTGTTATTATTGTTTGTATAATGTCTAATGTTGGATTGCCTAAGGGGTTTCATTAATTATGGGGTTTACGAAACGAAGGCTCAGGCTCAGGCTCAGGCTCAGGCTCAGGCTCAGGCTCAGGCTCAGGCTCAGGCTCAGGCTCAGGCTCCGGCTCTGTCATCCACATGCTGAAAATATAGGTTTTTCATTGAAGCTGAAGCTCTGTTTTCCTATTCAAACCAAAGAATCTACTTCCGAACCGCATTCAAAAGTATCTATTTTGATACCCATTATTTTAGAATAGATTCTTGAAATTGAGCCTGAGCCTCTATTTCGTAAACGCCCTACGTATCATTCGTCATTGCTGTGAATGGATCTGTGCAGTTCATGACTTGCAGTTTCTTTTTTCATTGAGAATTATGAAGCTGCCATCGTTCTACAACACGATATGCTAAAGTTTACTGACACTGGGCACTTGACTAAGCCTGTTACCATGGAAACACCATTGACTCATTTAATGCAGTACTGCTGTGCAATTCTATAAATATTTACGATGACCTCTGCTCTAAATTACCAGAGTAGTAACAAAAGAAAACAAACAAGTACATCTTGGATTCCAACTTGGATGAAGGTTATTTCCGATTCAGGATTCAAGATTTACACTTGTGCTTATTGTATCAGATATTTACAGGCATTATCAGATAATTAGGCCTGGTCAGTGTTTTTTTCCATTTTGTAGAGTAATTTATCTAATCTGTATCTGTACTATGACAAGTGATATCATTGATATCATGTATTGATTAACTTAATTTATAATTGATTAATTAACTAGTCTTTCTTGTATCTGTATATTCCGTTTTCTTACTTTGACTTTATATATTAAACTGACAAGGGTAAAGTCTTTCTAAACTGCTGAATGCCACATTCTACATGGATCAACTTTTCCCATCTCTTTCAAACTGCTTTAATTTTTCATTTCAGCCTTGGTAAAATTTTTAATATATTTTGTGACGAAAAATTAGAATTGATAACTTCAAACTGTTACACGTATACACCACTTCTGACCATTTCTTTAAACCCAAAATAAATAAATAAATGATATTTACAATTTGAGAGTAATTTACATATATGTAAAAGGGCAATTTACAACATTTTGGATTTTTGGAACACTTGACAAAACTTTTTTTCAATATTTGGTTGGAGTACAAAAAAGACGAATTCATTGGAATGGAATATGTGCCTGCTGTGTTAGAATAGCATGATCTACCCAACAACTTTAGGACTTACAGATTACACTGACTATATTGATATAGATCAAGATCTACATTGTTTGCCAACTTATTTCTCTTGAAGTTAATGTTTATACTAATACATGTACTTTATAATGAGTAAATCTGGCTAAAACGTGAAGACTTAATCATAGTTCCTGTGGACTACAATGCAATGCAAAATATGGTATTATGAAATGGCAACAAATGTAATTTCATATTTTAATTTGCAGGGTAATTGACAGGGATTATGAAGGTTTCTTTAATCTGTAGCCATATCTATAACAAATATTATTCTATATTAGTTTGCATGTTTATCATGACTATACATTGACTGTGTACATTCTGTACATTGTAATGCACTGTGTATAAGTTTACCTTTTTCTAACGACTTGTCTCCTTGTGTTTCTAATGGGACGTGTAAATTGTAAAATATTAATTTAATGTAAATATTTATATTTTCTTCATCATTTTTGCATATTTTTTATGTACAAAACACACTTTACTTGTTCACTTTTTATATACAAAAAGGACCCTATAATTTTCTACTGACGATGAGAAACCCACCAAATTTTGTACAATAAATTGGAGAAACTTTCAAAAGTTCTGCTGATGGAAACTAGTTTTGTTGATTGCGTAGTTGTCGGGGTTTTCAATCCACAATCCCAATGTCCCAGACAATGGCCGATTCCAACTTATAAATACATTTTGAGGTTCTCATACGGCTACAGGTACATGTAGATGAGAATGGTTGTGATAAACTCCGACTTTGGAAACAAAATGGCGCCTCATGTTGGGCAGGTGTGAATGTTGGATCTAACTTTGGGACCAGGCATATGTTGCAATTCTCTCTATAGCTCTGGTTATGCTGTGAGGCAAAGTGGGGACCAGTGATGAATTAGTAACTGACATTCCGTCTTGTATACGAAAGATGCATGAGGCAAGATGGATCTCTAGCCAGGAAACTGTTGCTCTGCAGAAAAATGCCATGCTTGATAAAAACTGGTTCCCATCTCAAATGTCTTGCTGTTTTCATGTAGAGTTAATGGTAATACATGAACGTACATTGTAGAATTCTATTTCATTACAAGCAAGGTCATCGTGTTGAGCAAATGGTACGTGCGTGCGTAGCCCTGTGAAACTGACCCCTGGCTCCCTGTATCCAGCCACAGTTTAACATGAGGATAAGACTACTGACAACCAGCCAAGTTGAGCCAACCATGACATGCATAATTATAGGCGGGTTCTAGATAGTGAATGTGATTATGGAGGTATTTCTACCTCCATTATGTGATTGAGTAGGCATAATCAGTAGCTAGACGTACAGGACTCATTTTATAAAAGAGGACAGATGTTGGAAGGAAGAAAGAAAAAATCTAAGGCTTGTTTGACTCGGACCCTTAACCACTTTATGATCTTAGTTAAGTCTTCATGAATTTGCCCAAACATCATAATCTAGAATATAACTTCTGAGACACTACCAATGAGTTACATTTACATCAACATCTCTATGCCTCTTCTGGTTCATAGTTCAAACCATGAACATGCCTGCACATACATCATGAATAAAGATAAAACCCAGGGCTTCTATTTAATCTGAACATTTTGAAAGTTGCAAGGCCATCCAACCCAGAAGCTGTGCATAAACTGGGAAAATGATAATGGTGTTTGCTGTGAGTCTAGTTGCCGGGATATCAACTCATAAATAGTTTAGGACTTCTTTTTTTTAGAGTTCTTACAATCAAAGAAGCCCAGTATAATTAACCTGTACTAACGTCATAGATAACCAGGCAATATGGAAGGTTGACTTACACAGCTGGTAAAATAAAACAGTAGTAAGCCTACTCCAGTTTTATATTTAACTAAAAACTTTCAAAATCAATGGTTGACCAGGGTTAGAATTTTTTATGAGACTCAAGAGTGCTCAACATTTGACAAAAGTTACAAGCTCACTTCTGCTGCAGATGTAATTAATATAAATGAGAAAGGCCGGACCATTTGCAAGCAGATCTTACAAAATGGGTCTTAACGTCTACTTAATGTTCACTTTTCCTTTTGTTCAATGAACGGGATGCTCATCTGTTTGTTTCTGTGCAGATATATCATCTACATGCATTACCATGGCAACACGGGGACATCATCAAGATGAAAACAGACATTCCCAATGATTGTCATTGTAAAACAACTTTGTAATGGCCCTAAATATAATGCACGATAGGTTTGGCAACTACTGATTCAATTTGTCCGTGTTTCCTCTTCAAAGTAGACCTATGGCTAGCTGCAATGAATGAACAAGCACCTGAGAAATCAGGTGGCAAATCTGCGAAAAAAAGGATCGTGCAGAACATTTTCTTTCCAGCTGACCTCAATTATTAGCAGACAATGGGTTCCCCCAAGCAAGGAATAGCTCATGATTGCTACTGCACACAGGCCGAACAAGAATTCCATAACTCTCCCAATCCTGCCGAACAACTCCACAAAGCCAACTGTATAGTGAGAGCTGGATTTGAATGTTGATTTAAATGTCTGGCATGCTGCTGAATATGGCGTTATACATACATTACACATTGTGTACAAGCAAGGGACCTGAAATGAATTCTTTATTTTTTCTCCGGGATTTTTCTCTGAAATCCATGTCTAGGGTGTCTGAAACTCACTCAAGGTCAGTTATTTCAAGACTTTACATGTTTGTTCAGTTTCCATGCGTCAATCAAAACTTTGCACTATACTCAACATTTATGCAATGATGCCGCCAGACGAACATGCATGAACATGTTTTCCCACATAGAACCACAAGAACTTTCAGTATCAGAAGTGAAAAAAGAAAGAAAGAAAGAAACGATTTAGGCCTACTCGTAAAGATTCATGAAAGAACACATTATAATGTAAAATTAAATCACATAATTCCTTTGCACACTGATGCAAGTTTGTGTTATCTTTCACATTCTTGACTTTCTATGGGTGAATAACATCATTTTCTGATGCATATTTTTCTCTAATTCAGTTCCCTCCTAGACCTTACAGTAATCTTTTGTGGAATTGATACACTGGCCATGGACAGAGCACAAACAAGTTCAACATCTCCATTTCAGAGATGTTTTGGTGCTTTGCCTCAAGTTTATTTTGTCAATTCAATTTTGGCAGCTCGGCTCCTAACCACACTTCCGCATCTTATCCAAACAAAGCTGAAATCTGGTCCCCCCAGTTCAAATTCTGCCAACACACAAAGGGAACTTTAATACTTAGACCAGGCAAACATATTCAGGAGAGCAGCCTCGATACTGAATTCCGATTGGACAAGGGTCGGTGGCCATCTTGGTTGTCAAGAGGAACACAACTGGTGACCTGAATCGAGGGAGACAAAACATCAATCAGTGCCAGGTGCCAGCCAAGGGCCAACTTGACCCAGAAACAGGGAATGGAAGTAAATCCCCATACAGTCAGTGAAAGGGAGTCCAGGACTGATATGAAGGTATGCAGCTAGCTCGGTCCTGATCAGGTATATTTTTGTAGATCAATCAAAGAGACTAGAAGCAATACATCATTCCAACACTTCAAAGAACACAAAGTTGAGCCTTTAGGTTGTATTTCAAAGAGGCATACACAAAATTGACAAAAATCCTGTTCATACTAAATATACATGGTCAAATAACACGGGCATATAAAAAGAAGAGCTAAATAATTGAGACTTGTCTCACTGGGTGGTCAGATGATAACTGGGATCTTCTTTTAACCCCCAAAATTGGCCCCAAATCAATCTTGAAAGCTTGAACTTTTCCAACGAAATGGACTTTCAGTTTCAGTGATTTACCAAAAGTACATACAGGGTGAACTGCCAATAATCCTGCGCCCCCCAGATGCAAGAATGCATGGTGGTACATTAGACCATGGTTCATGATATGAAGCCAAGTTGTGAGTGAGTGAGTGTTGGAATTCTCTAAAGGCTTGGAGAGCAATGTTTCTGGTCCTGATCCAAAAAAAGAGGTGTTTTTGTCTCCTTGCAGCATAAACTGATTCAAATGTGAGGTCTTGGCAGTTGACTGTGTTATCAGAGATAAAGACTGTGTTTATTACAGGCTTGTGACCTAGGGAGTAATGTTGGTTTGTCAGGTATCTGATAGCAGGTCTTCTTGTTGTCAAGCTGACCCACTTTCACTGCTCAGGGTCAGTTTGTCCTGGCCAACAGCTTCTAATAAAATAGACTTGTCCCAGTCGTCTCTTGAACTTTTCCAGTGCCCATAGGATACTAGGATGGGAAATTATAATGGGAGACTTTGGAGAACCGGTCTTCGAGTCAACAGCGCACGCGCAAAACAAAGCGCGAATGCTCACAATTGCGTGCGCGTGTGCTGTTGACTTGAAGACCGGTTCTCCAAAGTCTCCCATTACAACCACTTCACAACAAAATTCTTTTTTAAGTTTTCAAATCTAACCAGATAGTGTTGTTTTCTCTGCAAAACGGCAAATTTCCTAAGTCAAAATTGTACACTGCATCTGGTGCAAACAGGCTTAGGTCTGGGAAGTGGTAACCATGACTACAACATGGACACAGTAGTTACCATGGATTCAAGGGATGGAAAACAGCAGGCGTCATCCTGTGTGACCACAGAACATTTGTACAGAAAAAGACTATCAAACCTGTTACGTATCTCTAGACAACTTACTTTGGTCTCTTACATCCTAATCCTTAAAGGTACTATCATACCTTGGTAGCATACTGAAACAGAAATCTTCACAGATTTACCTAAAACTTATATGAGGGTATAAAGGTGGTGATGGTTGGAACATACCATGTACCGATTCAGATACATGTAAGAGAACGAGTAACAGACCAAATGAGATATGGATTGTAGTTGGCCCTGTTCCGAATTGTCATTCGATCACCTTGAAATAACTGTTAGTAGACAACAGCAGTTTACAGCACCAAACCCAAGAATTTGAACATTTGTACATTATTGCAAACGTCATCCAAAGAATGCTGTTGATGACAACTGTATATTTTTAGATACAAGATTTTGGTCCTGGATCAAGCGGACGTGACGGCATCAATAGGCACAGCAAGGACTGAACCCATCTGACAAAATGGTGCCAAAGTCACAAGCCTTTGTAGAGATCAAGACTTGAGCTCTGCAGAGCATGGATGAGCGATGATGCTGAAAATGATCGAATGCCCAAATGGCACAATTCACATCAGAATATAATTATGTCGATCTTCAACAGAATCTGCAGGTGAATAGTGAGATGTGACTTTGGGTCCAATTTTACTAAATGAATTCTGTCACGCAATCTTTTAAAAAATTCATTTGGAACGTGTTGATGAACAACACATTCCGAGTCAAATGAGTGGAACCAAGACTTCATATCATAGCTATTTGTATGACACACAATAGTCAGGTGCCAGGCTGTGTACCATTATGAGGAGGTCTACCGCTACATAAAAGTTTATAAAAAATTAATCTATTCACACCATTGCGTGTGAAAAGACGGGACTCATTTCGAGCAATCAAATGAATTTGACAATGGAAAATTTATCCCTGAACTTCTTTATGAAAAAAAAATTATTAGTTATGAAATTCTGGAGCGACATGAGTGGGCTAAGCATGAATACTTCTATTATTCACTCATGGGCGGCATCCTTTGAATTCATGAGAGAGGTCGTTTCATTGTTCACCAAAGAGAAATGTTGATGTGGTTTTCTTCCCTCAAATACGCAGACAAAGTGCTTAATTTAACCCATTAATGTTTTCAAATCAAGTGCAGACTTTGTGGTTTTGAAGTCTGTGATGTGGAATTTCTTACCAAATAATTTTTTGTCTGATGACTGGAGATTATTTAAGTGACAAAAATCGTCTTTACAAGTAAAGAAAAAACTGCTGCAAACTGCTAATCAACCAAAATAATGACCTGAAATACGTAAATTAGGCCTACTACGGAGCTCGAGGGTCTGACATTTTGATCATAGCAGCATCTTCCTCAAAGAGAAAAAAGTCTTAGGCCTTCCTAAGTTCCTAAGTCAGAGCAAAAGAAATTCTCCTGAAAAATGAAGGACATGACATTGACCATGAGTGCCACAAATCACACCCAAGTTCGTGGAATGAATGATATGTAGGCCTACTTGCAGTTGCCAGTTTTACTTTTAACAGTTGCCTCAGCGTTTTGATCAAGTACTGAATTTAACAATCAAATGATTTTTTTTCTGGGGGGGGGGGGGGGGGAGGGGATACAAAGTCACATTTGCTTTTTAACGATAGAGCCTATGGCGATAATGACTTTCTTTGACGTGCGATTCTGACGCAAAGCTTTTAATCAACGCTGAAAAATGAAGATCAATCTTTTCAGAAGTCCCTATTTGTGGCCGACCTGATCAATCACTGACAGAAGCCAGCAAGGCCCTGCTGTAATGTAGTTCAGTAGAGCATTGAGAATACGAGGGGGAGGGGGGGGGGACACATCAAATAGTTGAAAATGGGTCGTGCAGGAATAATCAAATACAGAAATACAGATTATTATCAGTGTAGACATCAATACTGCCGGCTGCTAGCGATAAACTCCTATATCAAGTTGAGCGCAGGCCTATTCAGGTTATGGCTAAGAATAACATCCAGATAACTATAGGGGCTACACAATGCAAACACGCGTGGGCAGCCGTTGCCAAGAACTGGCTAACATCACAGCCCCCAACATTTTAACAACAATTTGAATTTAGTCCTTCTTTTTTCTTATTTTTCCGTGGCCCAATTTACACACGGATAAATCAATTTGATTTTGTGGGTTTTTGATTGTTTATCTGTTTTGCTGAATTAATATAAATCATGAAATCAAGGGTGTATTTTGAACCCCTTGGTGTCCGTCAACGGCTGGTACTAGATAAGAGAGAGAGGACTTGTTGGAAAGGGCAGGTATATATATCTCAAGTGGTCAAACAACAGGCTTTGAAGGTGACAATTATATAAAGTACAACAACAGACCCTCAAACATGATCTGTATTTGTGAAACTTGCTAGCAGTTATTGCCCAACAATGGCCAAGTTGCTCTACTTGACCATGAGACAAGCTGCACCATTTACTACTACGTACTACCAGCACTCAACTCCAAGGCAATGACCATTTTTATCTTATCATCACCCAAGCTGCAAGCAATTACATCAAGCATTTCTTAGCTCACATCATCTCATACAACATATTCAGAATAAATTCATTTCTTAATCTTTAGAGGTATAATACATGATTGGTAAAGGTCATAGAACACTCACACTTTGTCTGATCCAGCATGTGCATGAAATAACAAACCTGTGAAATTTTGAGCTCAATTGGACATCTGAGACACGAAAATGGAGAAAACGTGACTCATTTTTTCTTTCAAAAAAGATCAAAAAAGTTTTTAGTCTTTGTTTGGCTAATTTCTCTATAAATACAGCATTTCAGGCATACTTTAACAGTAAGTTTCTACCAGCACCATCTTCAAACCCTGAAAGTATATCGTAAATCTGTGAACATTTCTGTTTGGGTATGTAACCAATCCTGTACTGTACCTTTAATATGCAACTAATTTGTGTTAAATTGTGCTATTAAAGTCATTGTCTACTATCATATGCACATTAGGTCTGGGAGATGAAATAGCAGAGTTAGATATACCTCAGAATAAATATCTTCAAAATACTATCTCCTATTAAAATTAGATCTATAAAAGTATTTTTTTGCTACACGGCACACATTTGTATTTACTATTCTTTGAAGCATGTAGTATTAGTCATTTTAATTTCAACCTTCGTTAGACTGTAAACGGCAATATCTATAGGGTCACCTTCACCTTCAATTGCTAGCCTCTATTTGGACCCACTGGGCCATAAGGTTGTAAATGTGTAGTGTATTATTCTTGTACCGACAAAAAAATAAATAATTTTCTCGATATTAATTTCCAAATTATCTTTGTAAAATGCACAAAAGACAGAAAACCACAAATGACAATTTCACATAGATATTGGCGCAAACCTGACTTCAGCGATATTACAGGCAGTGGACACTGTACCAAATGAAGTGAAACGTACCGGACAGATAACAATGGGTCATTGTATTCCTTTTGTTGTTGTAAGAGTGGGAACGATATGTTTCTTGGTTCTCACATGGATTCTCACAGGTGGGTGGTTTTCATGACCATGAATCCATTCAAATTGGACAGACTGACTTATCTAATTGACAATCATTTCTGAAAGAGTGGCCGGCATACCGGCAACAACGATGCTAAATTTAGATTGCCGCAATTTAGCAATTTTTTCCCAGCGTTCAAGCCCTGCCAGTTCCCACGCCAACACCCAAACATTTGTGGTTTAAATCCCTAAAATCTAAACATAACTCCAGGAGCTTAAAGACTCAGAACTTGTTGGTTGCTCCTTCTAAATACTCCACTAAGTAGTTAATGATATATTTTCCTTTGCAGAGATGAAATTTTTAATTTTCTTTTGGGCCTGCTAAAAACGTCACAATTCTGCATTGTCCCATTCAAATACTGGCTCATTATTTAAATCATGGTAGAATGATGTTTGATGTTTCAACATAATTTGCATTTTTTTGTCGTAAAATTGATGGGTTTTGCTGATATTCTGGGTTATCAAATCACCATGCATTCTGCTGCTTTTCTGCAAACTAAAATCGCATATTTGATAGCCTAGAATTAATATTCAAATGAGGTTTTGTCTTTTAGTTTTATGTTCAGTCACTGCTTAATTATTAACAGTGAAAATTAATCACTAGCTGACAAAACTAGTTCAGTATGGGGAACTTTTGACTTTCCGTTTGACTACACCCACAATGTTATTTACCCAATGCGATGATATTTATTTCATGAGCTCAAAACAAAAAGATTGAAACAAGACCTTTCCAGCTCATCAGAGCTGAAAAACCTGCCCTAAAACATTCACCCATAGCAAGGAACAATGTCTCCATTGTGATCCCAAATCCCAAGTCTGGAACATGAGAAAAACAAAAATAATGAGCCACAAATAAATACAAGCAATGATGAGTAACAACCCATCATGTGTACATATCTGCCTGTTTTCACACACACCAAAAAGCATGACTATTTGCGTCACGATTTGGAGTGCGACCCAAATAGTCACGCTTTTTTTGTTTGTGTGTGAACGTGCTATAATGTTTCCACTGAACAGTACATCAACTGAGACACCTGCAGCTGTCAAAAGGCCTGTTTTCACACATCGCCAACAAAACTCTCAACCATTGAGAAATTCTCTCATGGGTCTGGACCTCAGTCAAAAATCTCTCAAGGATTCACCAGGGACGTCGGTCACACTCAAGCATTGGTGTCCGTTCACACGATGAAACTTTTGTAAGATTTCGCAACCATGAGAGAATTTCTCAATGGTTGAGAGTTTTTTTTAGCGTCGTGTGAAAAGGCCCTAAATATGTCACATGCAGACTGACATTATCCTGAAAGGCTCAAGTTATTTTTGAGAAACTTTGTGGCAAAACCACACATCAACTGCAAATTTGTCACTGTTATTTTCTTTTGCCAAGTAAAGACATCTTCTAATCTTAAAATGGTAAAGCAATAACATTCATTACGAACAAAACCTGAATTGGATGTGTTAACTTACATGTACATTGTATGTGGTCTTGGAAATTGGGTCTCAAGTCTCTTGGTCTCAGTATTGGTCTTTAGGGTCTACTGGTCCTTGGTCTGGCTATCTGATCCCACATCTTGTTGTCAGTGTCAAACTTAAAGGGTAGGTTTAGTCTAATTGGAATACCTGGTCTTAATTAAGCCTCAGTCTAGGTTTACCTGAGGTCGATTTCACAAAGCTCTACGATCAATCATATCTTGATTTATGAAGGATAGCCAATCATACATGTATCCTACAAATTCTATGCGGGGCTATTAAAAGAATACTATCATTATGTCCTACGATTGCAAAGTTATGATGTATTTGGTGAAATAGACCCCTGGTCTCTTGAAATGTGTCTTGGTTTCAGTGTCTGACCACAAGAGCCGTTATATAAAAAGGTCTTGAGACTCTTGGAGGCTTGGAGCATGATGTCTCAGTCTCAGTCTACCTGGTCTCATGAGGTCTCAGATCAGTCAGGTTTGAACTCCAAACACTTCTACAGCACACGTGTAGGCTTGACATTCTTGCCAGCACGATGCTGACACGATGATGGAGCATCACCCAACTGCCAGTGTCTTTTGTTCCCTTTCATTGCCTATATACCCTCAGCCATCCCTCATACCCAGAGTAGGGGGTCACATTGGCCCCGATGACCCACCAAAAAGCACCAAGACACAAATACTGGCAAATCAGCAACCTATGCTTCATTGACATACATGATGGAGGAGTACCATACTCCCATCCAAACTTATAGAAATAGAAATCAGACATCAAACGCTGTGCACATCAGTCACTGAATCTGATCATGTATACATTGTTGTATTATTGGAAAGAAATCTGAAATTACTTTGTGTATAGACCAACTCAGGGGAATTCAATGGGGGACCCTGTACATCTTTTTGACACCACTCAACTGTGAAAAAAAAATCAAATTGATTTTCCATGTTTGCAAAAGTCTAAATCAAAGCCTCGTTGCCTCCCAAGGGTTGTGTGACCAGATTGCAACTCTCTAAAGAAAGAGTGCCACAATGGACGTTTATAAAATGCAATGTAAACCCCACACATGGACAGTCGGTGTACAGTGTACGCTGCTTGAATATTTGGAAAGTGTCTACCTGTAGGTCGATACATTCCTGTATTTTAATCAAACTTAGGCATATTTAGGATTGATTGATAAAGATTGTAATTCACTTGAAATTCGATGGTCTATCATAAAGTTAATTTGAGAAACATGTCAGAATTTTTGTGGAATTTTTCCCTTCGAAATGTTATCATATTTGACAAAACTGTGCTTAAACATCTAAAAAGTCACACCAGCAAAATCATAAAATTCATTAATAAAAACTTGATTCCCTTATTCATTGACCACCAATTTGGACAAAACTAGTATAGGTGAGTTTGATTGTATTTCCAAAACTGGAGGACTGAAACATACACCCTAGGCACTCTTTCCTTTAAAAAAACAAAATTTATGAATTTCAATGCTGAATATTAAATGATTTTTCAATGCTGTCAAAATCATTCTGTATGGTTGAATGATAGGAGATACTAGCATTCAACCTGCAAAGTTTGACACCCATAAGGGTAGGCCTATAAGAACTGTTTTCTCTTTGCCGTTAGGGGTAGGAGAACGAACCAAGCTAGCTGGAGCCAGTAGTGACTGGCCAGGCAACCTGTTGCATAGAGATTACCAGTGAAGACAGATCGATGTAAAGACTACATCAGTATAGCTGAACCCTATAGGGAGTCTGAGTACTAGATCAGCCCTGTCACACAACATCTGCTTTAAAGATGTACCGTCCATATGCACTGGTTTGGTTACAACCATTCAAGTTGGTCCAAAGATGGTCCAAATAGTACATTGACAAACCGATATATACCGTTAAGGGTCTAGTTACTCGAAAGCATTTAAATAAGATGTTATGAGAATCAGTCGACAGGAATGACTCCACTTGGACTCAGTCAAGTCACGTACGTTTGTCTTTAGAACAACTTGATGCCAGACTTGAATAACTTCAGACTCAAGTTGGGTCAACTCCTAAACGCTAGGCATTAATTGTTGGGAACAGAAAGATCTAGAAACAGCATGGCTGGAAATAAGGTTTGGTGAGGGCAAACCCAATTTTCCATTGCAAGGGGCACTTCCATTGAAAAAGCATAATGTCTATTGAAACATTTGAAGGGGCACCAAAGCCAAGAGCCAGGGCAACGAAGGCCATGGCCTCTGTTTATTTCCAGGCTTGAAAGAGAAAAACCTCTTAGGATGCACCAAGTCCTCTTTTCCCGACCAAACTGCATGCAGCAATTGCCCGCACAATTTGACAAGGAGATGACTGCAACATTGGGCACAAGCAGAGTTATTTGCTTCATGTTTTCAGCCATGTTCACCCACAAGACTAAATATCCTTCTCAGCAACTATGGCTGAAAATGAAGGCTTTGGCAATGAACCTATTTCATTCAAGTGTTCCATTTATTACCAAACATGCTTTCATCAGCCTTGGTTGAATCATCACTTACACCTAATTGTTCACACCTTGGGAACAGCACACTATACATAAATTCTGTAACCAGGAAACTCTGAACTGAACACATTATCAAGGGAATGTTTGGGGGCGGATTCACCAACAGAGCATTATTAGAAATTGGACAATGAATTTCTTTTTTAAGAACTAACATTGTAGACATTATTGTGTGAGTCACCATGTCGATGTCACTCAGCAGTCTGGAACTGTTTGATCAAATTTTCATCAAATTGTACAACTGAACTGTTTAGAGTCTATGATGAATCTCATATCGTCAATAACTTGACTCCACTGGACTTGATCAAGAAGACCTCACTCAACTCAACTTTATCAAGGAGTCAGACCACTCGACTCAAAGTGAAATGTCAAATTATTTGAACCTACTCATGACTCAAACTTGATGAGACTCGACTTGGTTCAAGACTCGACCTTTTGCTTGACTCGTTACAAACCAAAAGTGCAGATCTCTAATGGCATAAATTATGTTTGTCTATGAAATTGGTGCATTTGACTTGAGAAAACTGAGCCACAATATGTGAAAATTGAAGGGGAAGACAAAAGTAAGAACCATAATATGATATAAGTTGGGGTGCTGGGCTATATGACAACCTTTTGTCATTTGATTGAAAGGCATTTACTATGGGATCAACAGTCAACTTAAGGCACAATTAACGCCTTTGAGAAACTATCTGAAAACAACTGCCATTTGAGCTTATACCTTTAAATTACTACTGACCATGGAGTAAGGAACAGACTTGTCAAGATAGTCAATTGGGCATGAGTAATGAATCGGTCCAATGAGACTGAATTCAGTTTGTTGTGACAGATGGGAATAGCCCTGTGGCAAGACCAAACATCAGTGGCTACTTAAGGATGATGTTCAAGTTTGCTCTGGTTCAAATCACAGCATGGTGGCATGGCACCAGTCATCATACACCCTTCAAACTGGCACCCAGTCAGTCACATCCATCAAATACAGTTGCTGGGATCTATTACCATGCAACCCTAAGTAAGAAGCACAGCCACATGCAGATGTAATTGGTGATACTTCAATGTCCACAAGTGCCATCATTCATCTGGCTTCGGCTGTGGCTGTGGCTGTGGCTTTATAAAAGGTATTGTTTGCTGTGTGAAATGCTTAAACTTGTCATCATGTCTTATTAGGAGTAGAAAAGCAACCTGTAACTACACAGTGTGTTTTTCAAGTAATTGCCGCGTATTCATAACTGAAAAGTTCAATTATGTTCCAGCATTTTTGTTTTTCAACTGCATTTTCTTTTTTTCTTTTTTTTTGGGGGGGTCTTAAAAACAATTGTGGGGAACACCACCTGAAGCCCTACGATCAATCGTAACACTAGTTACTAAGGCCCAACGTATCCTATGTAGGATTGCAATGCTTTGATAAGTCCTACGATTGATAGTAATAAGTTACGGTGAGTTTGGTGAAATCAACATTTTGGCAAGGAAACCTTCCCCATTCCAGGAAAAGTCTAAGTACCTTCATTCATGCATCCTTCAATAGGTTATCGGATTTTACTGGATGAATTCAAACATTTTGATCAATGGTCTATATTGACGTGTCTCACTGAGGCCCTCCTGCAAGGCACACACAATAGGAGGTGATGGAGCTTAGTATGTATGGTGCCTTATGATCTATTACCACACCAATAATCCAACGCCCACCAGAAATACATGAATGACAGATTATGCTTAGAAATCCCCGTAGTAAGGTAGCTTGACGTCTTCCATGTCTATGAACAGATGTATGGGCATTTATATTATGAGTGATGGTCTGGTATCCCCTAGTGACTACCATTCATATGGATCAATATTGATTCTGGAACCAGACTACTGATCCATGCCCCAGACACATTCACTCATGAGACTA
Source organism: Astropecten irregularis (assembly GCA_963971285.1). Classification (NCBI taxonomy): domain Eukaryota; kingdom Metazoa; phylum Echinodermata; class Asteroidea; order Paxillosida; family Astropectinidae; genus Astropecten; species Astropecten irregularis. The sequence goes on from OZ020256.1 coordinate 524,492, forward strand.
TATTCCATTCAGCAGATTATATCAATAGGTGCTACCGTTAGTCTCCCGTAAAATTATCTTAAAGCTGCAAATATCATTTTCTCGCAAAAAGATGGCCATGGTTTCCTTTCTAATTGTTATCTGGGTTCGGTTTCCCGCCATATGTAATCTTAAATACCTGAAATTACTACACTCCCTCACGGACTTAAGCCTCAAATAATAACCAAATAATAGCCATGTTTTCTGCTATTCAATCCTTTGTTAACTTTTTGAATGAAATTTCCCAGAATGTTGGCTCAAAATGGCGGGGAACATTTCTACCTGCCTTCCGGCCTAATCTGATCAATCATTTCATGGTAATAAAACAACTTTGTGACATTCATCATTCCTTTTTCTGAATTTTTTTAATTCCTACCTTCCTTCCATCCAGAGGTTATCAAACAGGATAATTAGCACGGTAGCCCTAAAAAAAAATTAAAATATTTTCATGAAAGTAATTTGTGCAAGATTTCTTGCTACACCAAAATGAGGAGGAATAAGAATTAGGCCTAACTCCACAAGCCTCATCATATCACATCGTAGTAGACTTTTTTGTTGGGAAGGTGTGTCTCCCTCCCTGTCCCTATAATGTTCATGCAATGTGTGGGCAACGGAGGCTCAGGCTCCGTCTCAGGCTCCGGCTCCATTTCGTGAATCCCTTCTGAAATAACGGCTTTTGGCTGCAGTTCTGAAGTAGATTCTCTGGTTTTAAAGGGAAAACGGAGCTTCAGCTTCAATGAAAAACCACAACCTATATTTTCAGCATATGGATGTCGAAGCTGGAGCCTGAGCCTAAGCCTGAGCCTCTATTTCGTAAACTCCCTATGATGATGTAGAAGTTGTCTTGTTGAAGACTGAACAGACTCAGCAAGCCTGAGCCCCATGAATGATATTCCAGCCACCAAAGCCACAGCCATTAATGGTACCACACACAAGAGAATCCAAAATGTCAGAGCCATAATAATCCCCGCACCCTTTTTAAGAATGTTTACTAAACAGAGGCTCAGGCTCCGTCTCAGGCTCTGGCTCCATTTTCATGAATCAAATTCTAACATAATGGGTATCAAAATAGAGGGTTTTGGCCGCAGTTGGGAAGTAGATTCTCTGGTTTTAAGGGGAAAACAGAGCTTCAGCTTTAATGAAAAACCACAACCTATATTTTCAGAATATGTACATGTCAGAGCTGCATGGAGCCATGAGCCATGTGCCTGAGCCTGAGCCTGAGCCTGAGCTTGCAGCTTCCGTTTCATAAACCCCCTATGTGGGAATTCCGTAGCTCAGTACGTGTTTGCTGTGTAGCGTGACCTTGGGCCATGGACAACATACAATGACTACATCTTTCACCAACATGAATGGATCTCATCAACTGATCTGTAGAGCATAACCTAGAGGCATGTCCATGTGAATGTACCTAGGGTTCCATTCGATAAATAGCCATAATGCTGTACACTATGCAACCAGGATGCTGTCCTTAAAGGGCCAGTTTGTTTCAGAATCGCGATCAGTATGAGGCGCGCAAAGGCCGCTCCGGATCGCATTTAACTCGAGTGTATCCTGTCTGTGACATGGTTTACAAGATTAAATACAGGCCAAATGTGTACAATACAGGTTTCAACTATCACTGGTGCACATCACTCAACCATAGCAAATGCCTGGTAGTATCTCAGTCGGTTCATTCCCTCCCCCATTCCACCTTCCGTGTCTCCACCTCTTTTCTCATACTTTATGGCAGGATCCTCATGATGGAGCCACAAATGAAAAAATTAAACTGAAATTTGAAGTTGTCCAAGACACTTTGAACTTCACAGTGAATATCCATTGCCCTCCAACTGACAGTCCTTTCTGTGAAAAGGAGTGTAGTCCCTAATGGATTGCAAATAAAACCCAATACCCTTGTAGGTAGCAGCCATAATGCTCTACCAACTGGGTATCAGTGACTTGATTGGGCATCAGATGACCATCAATCCAAACAAGAATTGTTTCTACTCCACAGGGGCACTGGTTACACACTGAATGGAGGAGATTGTTCTTGTCACGTAGACCAATTGAAAATGAATTAAGGTTATTGTAGGATTATTGTAAGAACAGCACGTAGACCTGATCAGTGGGGCTTGAAGCAGGAGGGTGGGGCAAAACTCCTGAAAGTAAAGAGAGGCAATAAACCTCCACATCAGGATGTTGACTTTTGTTAGTGTGATGAGTGCCCTTTACGTTGGGGCTGCATGAGAAAATATTCACAACTAATCAGACACATTGATGATGATGTAACCTTTTGCAGTGGTCTGCGAATTATCTTTCTACGTGCACAACTTTTAATTTGTACACATTTGACAGCTGGCAAGGTCGATCATCACAACATAAAAACAACCAAACTTGGGTCGATGACATTCAGCTTTCCATATCAGTTTGAACTTAGTTTCAGGTTACAAGTTAATACCTTGTAATGTACGAAATGTAGAAATTCAGAGTATCGGTACATAAAATAAAGAGATCTCTTTCAGTGAGCAGAGAGTTTATCAGGAGGGTGGGGACTGGGGACACAAGATGTAGTCATCAATCCAAACGTAGAGCAGAGGAATAGAGCCTGAAAGTGAACTGAAGCTTACATGTAATATTAGGAGCAGAAATGCGTTAGAACTTGGCAAAAGGCATCAATGATAAATACAGTGTCCAGGAATAAATGCACGAACATTAGGGAATAGGGACAGGAAGGTGAGACGCACCTCAACAAAACACTCTACTAGGAATTTAGGAAGACATCACAAGGAATGAAGAGGTCAAGAGATAAAGACACCTGATCACAGACTGTTATAGCTATATAGAGTAATCTATGGTTATACTAAATAGTGCCTGATATCACCTGTGATGTTCAAAGCAAAAATGATGGTCAAGAAGTGTCACCCAACCATGGTCTGACAATTTAGTCTTGATACCGGGGTTCTATTCCTAAGAAGTTTTTTTCATGAAATAAAGCCCAGGTCCTGTCCTTAACTGGTTGAAAAACTCACTTTGCAATTATGCCTACATCAACTTGAAAAGAATCTATAAATTAAAAATCATCAGCAGCTAAAAATTCACCTCACACTAACCACAGGACATGAACATTCAGGTGCTCATGTAGTAAAAAAAAAATACTTTGAGTATAAAAAGTACACTTTGTGTGTATTCAGAAGTTTCAACAAATATGGAATAACATTTTTTTCCCACAGCATTACACATAAAGTTTCTGCTTTGTGATTCTTTTATTAGGTATTATACCTTTCCCAGGTGACTAATAAGAATGAAGTTTTTTTTGTTAGTACAGTGAAGGTCAAAGTTCAATTGTACGGAATGTGGAGAACTAGGAGATGAGTGGGTGTAGAAGTACCAAGTCTTGTCAGCTTAAATTTTCTTTATGTGCTAAATCCCCGGTACAAAAAAGAAATGTATTTTCCAAACCAACGAACCCGAACAACAGGTGTATATATACAGGTGTATATATTATTGTCATGCAGTACGGCCTGGTTCATGGATAACTAACAATGAGTAACATCAATTCATCTTTTCTTCAACAGGAAATATAGTAATCTGCCCATTTGGTATACATGTATCCATGGAGGAAGAAATAGAAGTATCCAAATGCTGATTTGTTAAAACACATTCCTGTTGTCATTGGCCACAAGGGAAACTGACTGAAACAGGATTTCAAATGGCATGCAATGTATTAAGAACTTTGTTAGCATATCCCAAACTGTTAACTAAGTTTGGAGGGAAAATAAGAGTTGACCAATCCACTGGCATCCAAATGGCTGGACCAGTTGACCCATCACCAACCTCCTCTGTATTTTGATAAAGAAGGCTGTGACAGGTCACACATGTGGTCATTTTAGAGGTCACTCTACCCAGATGGGCAAGAGGCTTGAGCCAAGACCCAGTCAGTAACAGCTCCAGGGACTGAGTCATGTTTGAATCACTCCCTTTGATTTCTAAGCGCTTCATTAACTCTACTTGGAAAGCTTAATTGACCAAATCCCATTTAATAAGGACTGTAAATTGCATCTTATGCAATAGTGTCTTAATATTGGTTTTCAAGGAGGGTACAGTGGTCTTATCAGGTGAGTTAGACTGGGTGGGTAATAACCACGGTAACAATAAGATTATAAAGGATGGTATGATGACTTACGACTGATGGGTTTAATGTCCCCAAACAGTAGAACTTCAGTCAAAGTGGTGATAATGGGGGAAGTTACCAATCTTTCAGAAATAATATCATTGAAAAATGAACAAAGACAAATTTACTAAAGCGGGATTCAAATACGTTTTGGTTTAATGTAAGTAATCTTTGGATGTTTATCGTGGCAGTGCTGGAATGAACCGGCATTATTTCCATACAAGCCAATTAACTTTCAATCCTATTGGAGATTTGCGACTTTGATCAAAATAATGCAGTACATCAGAAAGCGACAGAGTGAAAAATTAATTGTTAAGCAAATGTTTCCCTTTAAATGAACCACATTTTTGAAGTATTTTTATTCAAATAATGAACAGTTTAAGTAACAGTCCCTGGGTTCATTATCCCAATGTTAAAAGGAGATACATGTAGGATCGGTAGGAGCTAGCTAAATTTCCTCTGGAAGTCACAGTCCTTTGGCAGATGTAAAAGAGTCCTGGTAACTTGGTAAAAAAGCAACAAGAATACCTTTTGGCCATTTATTTACAAATTACCAGTGTGTATCGGTAATTAATGGCTGCTAAGCTGAAAAACCAAGTTTCCAAAGTTGTAGCCGCCCACTCAATTCAGGCCTATGATTCACGCAAGAGTCATGACCATGAAGGTTAAGGGCCTGTTTGTTTCACGCAAAGGATCATGAATCCTACGGATCCGGATCCCATTTAAGCGTACCCTGCATAAGAGGTGGATCCGAAAAATGGGATCCAGATCAGTGGATTCGTCCGAAACAAACAGGCCCCAAATATTAGATGAATTAGCTACACTGTGTTTCCCAGCACACATGACCGAGTGTGAGAATGAAAACAAAGATAAGATTTGTGGAGTAAAGTGGAGGGGGGGGGGTTCTCTGAGAAAAAAAAACAACTTGAAACAATATTTACAGGATCTAGGCCACTTTTCCAAAACAACTGTACAGTAATTAAGGAAAATAAATACACCCACAGGATTAAACAAAAAGTGCGTAGTTGCTGCATGAACTAGTTTAAAATGAACCCTGCAACAAATCGCTTGATAAACACTTTGCTGACTCCCAAACTTTTTCATTTGTTTGTAAACAGCAGCCTGTTGTATGGTTATACAACAAAAAAGACTGGCAAAGGTAGTGCTCAAGCGTGGATTTTAATGACGTATAGCCTTGTACAATAGTAGTAATACTGGTGTTTGTAAACAGCACGATTCTAGAGATCATGGCCATCTATTATTAGTACAGCATATATCCCTTACCATGGAGGTAAAACACTCTATTAGGCAATATTATGATGAAGAGTGTACAAGCCTAGAGATGCTACCCTATATAAACTATAAACCCAATCATATCTTAGTAGAGAGAAGCAGATAACTGCAAAGTATCTTGCTCAAAGACACAAGCAGGTTCCATGACTGGGTTCGAACCCGCAACCTGAAGTATCTTGAGATTGCAGCACTTTCAAGACCACTTAGCATATTCAGTTCACTGTACAATATTTATTTACACTGTCAAAGATTTATATAAATGTCGGACCACTCATCTAGCCCATGGTCCCCAAATAAGGAGAAATCTCATACACAAGTTTATGTTTCATAGAAGCAAATGAACCCTGTACACAATTCCAGGTAGGCAACAAGGGTGTTGTATAAATATTCCGCCCTAAAAAGAAATACAGTATTTTGGTATGAAATCTGGTTGCAACTGTCAAATGCAGGGACAAAATGGAGTGCACTTGAGATAATAATGTGGTTTTGGCAGATTTACAAATTTATCTAGGCCCCAGAGGATTTCAGCACCTTAATGGCAATGTCAGCTCAAACCTCAAAATGGTTAGTCCATCAACAAGAAAATACAATCTGACATGACTCCAAAAACAAGACCAGTTCCCAGAACCAGAGGCCAAAACTGACCAGAAAACACCTCAATCTTGTAGTAGGGACAGCTCACTTTCAGTTGTTGACAAGGTGTGTGTATACTGCCTGGCGTCATCATCCCATACACATCCCATCCCATACAGAAAGGTGTAAGTTACCTCCACTCTGATTGGTTCAAAGTTTTGTGTTTGTTTTTTTGCTGAAGGGGCAGTTTATACACAATGACTTTCTTTTCTGGCCTATATTGATAAAATAATATATTGATTCTTGAGTTGGGCCTTCATGGTGTTGGCAAGGCAATTTACTGAACATGTACTTGGAATATCAGTCAAATTGAGGTGTCAAGATTCACACTAATAATCTATTAATTTAAATTAATGTCAGAGAGTTCCAATAATTTACCAAATATTGTTCTCTTTAAATTCTCATAATTCTACGGTTATCATTGCACTACAAATTGTTTAGATGTAAACAACTTTAGCCTAATGTGGGCATTCAGTCCATGGGTATTTTGGTTTTGCAGGAAGGAAAAATGGAGAAATAAACTGAACCATTTTATTGGTTTGCATAAAACTAATGAATATCTTGTCATTCAATAGCCATTTAATAGTGGGTACTTTGGTGAAAACATTGTTTTGGGGCCAGATTTCATAAGACAGAGAGGACTGAGTAAGCAAACCAGTTGTTTGGTGCCAGTTGAACTGACCACAGGTCATTTGTGGTCTATATTCTCACCCTCCTAGCTCTTCCACAGCACCTGTTTCCAGATCTACAAGTAAATAAACCTCAACAAGTGTTTATATTTTCACCCACTCTAAATCTCTGGACTTCAAAGGAAGGGAAGGATGGCTCCGATGTTCAGGCCTCCCTCTGGGTGATGAGGAGAGGGGCCGGCGTCTTTCTAAAAGAGTTCAGTCCCCTGACAAGTGTACCGAGGGTGTTAAACTGAAGCACTAGTGATGTCACAGAACAGCATATGCATGGTCAAAGGTGCTGATGTATTAGCTGTTATGTACCAAAAACAACACAAGATGATATTCCCCCCAAAAGGCGACTCTTCATGTTTTTCTTCATCGTGAATGAATCATTTCAGTCAATCAGTTGGTTGAAGTGGTAATTTATAAGCACGGTCACATTGCACAGACAATGTTGACTGCTTACAACATTCAATTCAATCCCAGTATTTCCCACGATTTGGAGCTCCATCAAACAAGTCCCTCCCATCATTCTAAGCCTCTAAGACCACGCTCATATCATGTCTATATATTTACAGCCTCTGTATATTCTCCGTTTGATAAACACCAAACCTCAATGATCATAGGTTTTATCTTCAGGCCTTTTGGTGTCTTGCCAACTTTGTCTGTTTTGCACCAAAATACAAAAACAAGCTTCAGGGTTTTTTAAACCTTGCCATGCTGCTGTGTCTTCATGTTTTCAAATAATCAAGGAGTAAAATGCAGAAAAATCAGGATCAACTGTTTGGGCCTGAGTTAAGATATTTTCTCCAGTCAGCGCAAACCCACAGGCTGATAACATTTAAAATTAAAGGTAATGTATTCTTCAGAACTATCAGAGTAAATGCCATGGCACTTTGTTGAGACGACCAGTTCAATTTATTACCAAAATGACCAGTGAGTCAAACTTTATTCTCAGTGGTCGAGGTGCATAATTTCTTTCTATTACTTTTTTTTTATTTCATGCATAAAAACCTTTTATGATCCGGCTAGGCTGTCCTACATTGGTTGGCTTGGGGTTGAAATTGTTCAAGTGTGAAAAGGGTTGAAATCTTAGGGTTCGATCCGGTTCCAACTTGGAGATTTTGGATAGTGTGAAAAGCCCTTCTAGTTCTAAGCCAAGATATAAACTCTCCGAAGCTGAAGCTGAAGGAATTATTTTCTTTCAAGAATTCATCTGACAAATGGAAGTGCAGGAGCCCTGGATGATGGTGGGGTGGGAACCGGTTGTATGGCCCTGGGCAAATTAGGGGTTGGTTTCCCACCAGATGATCCTTGGAAACCAGCGGGGAATCCAGACAGAGTTTGGTTTTTATCAACAAAACTTGCCGGGGCAACGTTGAGTCATCATAGCATCCCACTGACATCTCAGGTTAATCTTGCAATTAGTATTTGTACTACATGTATACACAGCATTATTGAGTGTGTTTGTCAAGTTTAAGTCCCAACCGGCCATTTTGTTGAAAAATGTACGACTATTAGACACGCAGAACATCACAAATGCGCTCATGTTCAAAATGCCATTCTCTTTTTTTTTCAAAATGTTCACCACACCTTCAAAAAAACGCAGATTTACTCTTAAAATCTGGCTTTATAATAGTACTCAGTAGACCCATATAAAAATACCATTTTCTATGATTCAGTGGCATGAATTGTTTTTTTCCAAACACAGTGAACTTCAATAACCTCCTAAACATGTCCCTATCCACTATCCACTACATTGCTTCATATCAAGCACTGTCACACATTTATGAACAGGTCTTTAATGGACATGATGACAGGTTGAGTGACTTACAACCACCACAGAATCCCAATATAACCACTCAGCTACACCACCTCATCACCTAGGTTTAGTACAGTATCATATTAGGCATTAGTCACACACAATTATGGCCATGTTATACCACTGGTGCCAAGAGTGTATAAAAGTCATATTGGGTTCTAATCCCAATGGAGTAATATTATTTTGGTTACAAATACAGAGCTAGCTCTGCTCTTACAAACTATTATTCATCTTCCCAGGAGCTTTGGTATAAGACAGGTATAAAACTGCTGGAGTGATTTGTACCAAGTTGTTACAAGTTTGGACAGGATTTTAGTCAATGCTTCAAATTTTCTATTTATAGTACCAGGACAAAAATTTCAGACTACTTTGTTTTACTGAAATATTCAGTCAAGTATAAAGTTTTACTAGGGAATGTGAAGTTCTATCATGGTCAGACTTGTAGTGTCCCAATTTCACTGGTGGGTCATGATTCTGTGTCAATTTAACGTGCTCTGGAAACTGACCTTCACATTCTATTCAAATGAAATAATCATGATATCATTTGGCCCATTGTTGAGATACCGGTTAACAACACCAACAAAGGCCATTTCAATGATGTAATTTCTCAAAAAGTAATGGACCAAATTACATACATTTTCGGTTCTGGGGGTTTCTCATGGAGTCCAACCACCATACCAAATTTCATTGAAATCTGTGCTGGTCAGGTTCCATATGAAGCATATGGGTTGACACAGAATGACCCTGGTGCTCCTTATAGTCAAAACTGTTGAAACCAGAAGAAAATATTTAGTCTATACATTTTTTATGCATATTTAAGGGTACTGACCAAATAGTCAGCAATTAAAACGTTTTTTTGTCTGTTATCATCGTACCAAAATGTGAAAGATTTTTGAAAAAAGTAACAAGTTTTCTAATACATGTTTAGAATAGTAGTGATATGACTACATATAAATGGATAGATTAATAATTGGCTGTACAAAGTTCACATCTCCCCAGGGTTCAATAATATTACTCAGCTATGCATAGTATGTACCATTGATACATAGACCTCAACAACCTTCACTTGTATGCAACAATTTCCTGTGGTGAGTTTCTTTATACAAGCTGGAGACCACAAGAATCTCTCTCCTTCCTGAATATACCTAGTCATTGAGCAGGATCATGAAGGACTTGGCTCAGGAGGCCACCTACTATGCTGGGCTCAAGACATATCTCAGACCATGCTCACTGCTCAGAGAAGGCCAAGGAAACTCAACCTAGTTGTGAGCAGTTCTGGGGACTTCTGCCTTCCTATATAGCCCTTTAGGAAACGATGGATTGGGCTAGGGCTTGGGCTTAGGCTCCGTCATCTAAAAGCTGAAAATACAGGTTGTGATTTTTCCCCAAGGTTGAAGTTTCGTTTTCTTGTTCAAAACTGAGTGTCTGCTTCAAAATTGTACCCAAAATCTCTGTGTTTTTTTATAGCTGTTACTTTAAAATGGATGTAAGAAATGGAGCCGGAGCCTGAGCCTGAGTGGGATTCTTATGACAGAAACAAATAGCGCCCTCGTATGTTTGATACATAGAATACTAATGTTGACTCTCCACATTTAATGCAAATTTCCTTCACGCTGAGTTGAATCAATCCTTATGCACTGGATGCAAATGATGTCAATTTGACCAAAATGACCCAAAGATTTGCCATGTACTGAAAAATAACACCATGCAGGAAGTGTAAAGTCCAATGAACACCTGTAAAGTGGTTCAACACACTCCTATCAGCATTTCAAAGAGATTGTGGACAGAATACAAGGGTGCTGTTTGAAGTTGTGACCCCCCCCCCACCCCCAAGAAAAAAAAAAAAAAATTTAACAAAAAAATTAACAAAATTTAAACAAAATTTAAAAACCAGCACAAACAAGGGGATGGGGTAAAAGTATAAAAATGGCATACACAGTGGGAAACTGTTATTTTGAAGTGGTAAAAATGGCTGAAACAACAGGAGGGCAATTGACTTTAAAAAAATCTTTCAAACATACAAAAGGAGGGTTTGTCTGTGGTGGGAAAAAATGGATTAAAAAAAGTGCTGTTTGAAGTTGATAAAAATGCTTGAAATTGCACACAGAAAATCCACTTCAACATGTTCAAGATCAAACAGATAAATCTCCTATGAATAGAAGATTACTGTTTGACACAATTGTGTCAGCTGTACTTTAAAAACGACAATTTTTACCAAATTTTATGCATTCAATGACCATATAAAACAAAACACTTCATCACAGCAACATTGATTTGTTTGTAATAATTCCTTTGTCCAATATATGATTATTATATATCCGTCAAGTGATTGCACTATATTATGGAGACAAAGGAAGCAAAAAGTGCAAACTATGTAGAATTTGCATCAGTTCCCAGGCTAAACAAGCGCAACTGCCGCAAATCCATCAAACGCATCAGACAGCAACTCCTGGGACACATTTTCTTTTCTTTTTTAATTTCTGCCCCCGAAAACTGCCATGCATTTGCATTAATCATGCTAACATATCCTACCATGTCATCCCACCCAATAATCTGCCGACAGAATGAGTTATTGGAACACCCTGGCAAGCTATGTTTGTAATCATAATTCCACCTTTCTGCCCTCTAAAGGTCTACATAAATCTGTCAATGGCTGTAGGGATACCTTTAGTCTCTAGTCTAGTTTAAAGGAACACCTGGGTCGTTTTTATACCTCGGCTCAGGCTCAGGCTCCGGCTTCATCTCTGTCAACCATATTATACTGGAAATATAGGTTGTGGTTTTTTCATTGCAGCTGAAGCTCTGTTTTCTTTTTTGAATCCTACCAGAGACTTCCAAACTGCAGCCAAAAGCCTCTATTTTGATACCAGTGAGCCGGAGCCGGAGCCGCAGCCTGAGCCCGAAGCCGAGCTTTGAAAAAGGCCCCTTGCCCATGTACAGTTGTACACACCAGAGGAAGGGAAGTTATCCTAATCTGCAAATGATTTAATGTCTACTGTGATGGAACATCATGTGATACTTTCACCCCAATCCAACACCAATGCCAATTTGGATTGCTAATCTTTGCACAAATCAAGCTATAAGTGAATAAAATCTTAAAAATAACTCAAATTGTTGACTACCCTTGGTAATTATCTGTCATTAAATGGAAAATTTACACAGTTTTCTCTGTGCTGTACAGACATTCCAAGTTCTTGGTTCTCACAAGCCAAGAGAATGTCATTTGCCACCAGCGATTTACAGTTTTGTTCAGGTTTTTCCCCTCATTTATTACCACTGCCTGCCTTTAAGTTAGGCTGCCCAGGTGTTCAGACCCACTCTCGCTGAAATGGAAGAGATCGACCAATTGCAGAGAAGGAATGCTGCCCTCTTGTGTTGATCAGTTGCCAGTCTGTGGTAAGATTGGATTACCTTTCGCTCTGACAAGTCCATCTCATTGATATGATGAGTGTCACGCACTTTGGTTTGAAGACTACCTGTCCTAGTTTTGAACACTTAGGAAAGTGCAGATGTCTCAAGGGAGGGGGAGGGGTCAGAAACCAGCTACTGTCATAATAACAGTGCTGTAATATTGCTATTGAAGCTGACCTAAATCCATAATATGTACACATACTGTACATATATTGTACATACACACAGAAAACTGGCTTAGCCTAGCAAGCATTTGTCCAAATTACCCAATATGTGATGCAAAGGAAGCTATGCCTAAATGTCCAAACATTGTGAATAGCATTTATTAGGGCACTCTTAGTAACAATAGTTAAATTATAATTTACAGGTTGCAATCATTTAAGGGCTTCACGATAATAGGTGGTAGAGAACTGGTACAGCATATTCCACTGAGAGGTTACAGCCAGGACTCAATTCTTTACAAAATCAAACAATTGAGAAACACCTCAATGGAAAGGTTCACAAGTTTACCAGCTCAAAGTTAAATAGTACATGAGGATAAATGACCCCATGATTTAACAGCGTTTGAAGCATACTTAAACTGTAGGTCTGACTTTTGTCCAGTATTACTCCCAGGTAGAAATTACGAGGCCTTCACAAAATAGGTCAAGCCCTCTGCTTACAAACCACAATGTAAGAAGGTAAATGCTTGATCAAATATGGGTCATATACACACAGGTTTGTTGCTTTGATTTTGTAAACATTCTGTCAGGAAATCTGTTCAGTATGTGGTCACACTTAAGTATCTAGTTTAGTCTTTTATGGATGGTTGAGCTGGGCCATATGTATACAGCATTTTTATATGTTATTGATCTGGAGGAAGATATCAAACAATTTTAGGGGACGACTTTCCTTTGCTTGGGTCATGGTTTGGTTTGTGACAGAATGCATCCAGCTCATTAAACTGTCATACAACAATCAGGGAGATATTTCTGGGTTAGGAAATCTGGGTCAGTTTTCCCATGGGGGTGCATTTTTACAAGATAATGATAGATGAGTGTGATAACTGTACGGGATGGTTAAAGGGGTGATGTTAAGCCAGAGCAAAAAATAATAAAAAGTTTAAGGGCCTATATTCAAACTGTTTGTGACTCGAATCACTCGATCTTCATAACTTGCCCAAATTATCACTGAGTTACAACAATCAGCTGAGAGCCAGTTGATTTGCTATATACACTACATGGCATTTTGGTTGGTAACTTTGTAGGTTTTTTTTTTTCAAAAGCAAAATGGTTCATTGCTAAGCAATGCTTTATAAAAACAGTGGCCTGACATGGAACTAACAACGGGGGCGCTGTTGCATGTTCCCACTGGGATCAGACCTACTCTTAATGCCATTGGATGAAAATACTATTAGAACAGACAACTGACACTCAAACCACTTGAGATCGTTACCATCACTGAAATGTACGAAGATAAAAAGTTCATTACAAGGATCCGTGACAATTGGCTTAGGGGACGATATTGGCAGTCCGTCTGGGATGACAACCAGCAATGCTCTGCTCCTTAAAGAGGCAAGCATCCTGTCTTGCCCACTTAATGACCTGATCACCTTTCTGTCACATTTGCCAATCTTTCTGTAAGCTGGATGCAGAATGCAGTGTAAATGGGAGATGAGAGGTCCTTGCTCTCACTGGTGGAACATACACGCGGAACAACACACAACATGCACGTGGCATGCTTGGAGTACTGCCTCGCGCACGCTCATGCCAAAATAATAAAAAGTGCACTTCCTGTCTGCTGCCACCAAGTACACCTAGAGACGGCACATCACCGACTCAGATTTATTGGGGCATGATTTTTGTTCTTGTATAAACACACAACTTGAAAGACATAACAGCCTGATTTATCCATCTTGTAGGTCAATACAACCACAAACATCAAACTGCCTCTAGACTGCTTCCCCATAGGTTATACACACTCACCTTGCTGCTGTAAATTTGAGCCAAGATCGAGGCCATGATGGGCTTTGTACTTTCAGAGGACACCTGCGCCATCGGATGCAGAGGAAGAAGTCTGCCTGCCACACAACATGGAGAAAGAACAAGGAGAAGATGAGACTGAGTGACAGTGTGTTTGTCATGTGGAGGGAGGAGGGATGTGTCTTGAGATAAAGGCACCTGTGGTGGAGACAGGCTTGTTATGAGATGCATTTTGACATGTCTGGATGATAATGGACCAAGCCCTGATATTTCTATCCCTGAGATAAACTAACAATCCACAACGTGGATGGAACAAAGTGATACACGATGCACCTGTGCCTTACTTGGGATGTGTGGCAAACTCAGGTTAAGGTGTGCCTAACCCTAACCCCCAATCCCACCCTCCAATAATAATCACAGAGGACAAACAAAAAGAATTCCATGAACCTGAAGCAACAATGCAAAGAAAAGACATGACTATCACCTGCAGATGGAAAAACCAGTAAAAAATCTTGGCAAGTTTGAAGACTGACAAATGGACTCATTTGACACCAGTTTGTACCCAGGATATCAATGACTCTTTGCCAAAACCTTTTAGTTAAGCTCGAGTTATTGCATCTCATCTATCCACCAACCATCTCGTCTTCATTCCAGTTCAAGACTATATAAGACCATGTCAGCTGTCCATCTGTACATGTCCATTTACTGGAGAAACACAAGGCATGGATGCAACTTTCAAGTTCCATGACCTAAATTCCTAGACTCAGTCTTCCAAGGGGATCGAGAATCAATTTATTAATCTACTCTGAATATTTGGTCATTTTGACATCTAAAACAAGTCATTTCAGGGGTGGCAACCCTAACCCACCCCTCCCCCAAAAAGCCAAACTTTATGAAAGTAATAAAATCCTACAATTTTTCCTACAAATAAATCACATTCTCAGCAGGGACTAGCACAGATTTTATTGCAAGTAATTAACCCTGCATTAGTTGATACCATCTACATATACCCCTAGTGATATACGAGTCCAGTGACGGGATCTCATAAAAAAAAGGGGGCCTCCAATTTACAGCTTTGTAGCACTCGTGCCCTAAATTCAAGTTCCTGTAAAGGGTCAGGCCCTGTGGAAGTATATCCTAATAAATTACTGCTGTCAGACTGACACAGTTTAGGGAGGGAAGTTGGGACATTAAGGGGCGGAGCTGATGGGAGGAGATTTACCAGATGAGGGAGGCCCAGGCTGGTGGATACTAATTGATTGTCTGGATGTAGAGGAAGTCCGACCATAGAGGAAATAAACCATTTCAATCCATCATCAAAACTGCATCCAACTTTTTGCCCCCTCTTTGGCTGCTCTCCCTTTGAAATAACTACAAATTCCACCCGGCCTCACCTCTGAAATTGTGAAAAAATTCTTATCCCTACATCAATTAAGATTGAGAACTCTACCACTTTAATGCTCACTTAGAGGTGAAAGTTTTCCAAAACGATGTGATGAATTTGATTTTTGTAGCAAAACACCAGAAAGTAGTGTCTATTATTCAAAAATGTGTGCATAAGAGTAGGCAGGTGCAAGGCATGATGATTCTAATGAGTTTGTTGACATGTCTACAATGTTTTGAATGCTTCTATGACTATTCAGTCCCACTGGTCACAAACCGTAAACCTGACTTGTAAAGTCCATCAAAGGTGTGACTTTAAAGAACAAAGAATGAGACATTTTAGCATCTTAACAGAACTCATATCCCTGCCCAATTTATTTTCTAGAAAAAATTTACACAGAATGTATAAGAAATGTGATATGATACAAGATTAGGCAAATCAAAATGTTTCAAATAGCACAGATTCCTCAATGAAAAATCAGGTCAACATCTAAAAACTAAGAGGAAAATGTCCAGCACGTGGCTACTTTTATGAATAATTGTCCCAGAACTATACAAAATCTAGGCCTAACAGAATCATAAAGACTTTGATAGAACTAGGTCCAGAGCAGAGATAAAGTGCAGTAGCATGTATGAAGGAGCAGACACCTTCTGTACATTGTCACTCATCACTGTGCCTCTCGAGATGCAGCATTGATATGTAATGCTACTGAACCTCTTACCTTCAAATACAAACAGTGTAGGCTGCTGACAGGTTGATACACTACATGTCATCTGCATGGATGAAATATCAGGTAGCTTGGGTGGGATGTTGGAGGTGTACTATTCCTGTAGTTCTGTCCTACATGGTCCTGGTCATGTCCCATGTTTGATGTGGGATATAAGGTTCAAGTAGACTGCACAAACTGGGCCAACACTGGTCTGGGCTTTTGTTTTGGCACTGAGATTGACCTAGTAATTCAAAGACAAAATGAATGAGTATTAAAGTAATCATCAAATAACCACAAGGGAAACTGACTGAATTGACTGGAGTGGGATTCGAACCGGCAACCTCCTGGTTTTCAGGAGGTCGCCGGTTCGAATCCCGCTCCAGTCAATCTTTCTTTGTTCACTTTTCAATGAGTATTAAAGTGTATAGTTTACAATTTTTTTCAAGAAAAGTGGGAAAGTGTTAACAGGAGGGCAGCTATAAAGATAATGTCAAGAAAACAGTCTTTTGTTTCATGTCCTCTTGAATTGCAGTAATAGGATCTCATCGATTGCACCGTAAATTTTTTACACATTTCAGTAAAACTTTGGATATAAAAGAGACGGTGCATATATCCCAAGATGGATGGATTTTGTTTCCATGGAAATGACATGCTGGAATAACACTACATGATGAATGATGTTCTTTGTATGCTGAACATTGTCCACTTGATCTCAATAAGATCCAGGTGTTCGTGGTATGATAAGGTCCATGCATCATCCCGTGTGTGCCATGGCGTACATCTTAGTTCACTGTATACACACTGTCAGTCAGGCATTATAGAATGCACCAAGGAATCCTCAGACAAATGAACTAAAGCTTCAAAGTGTGGCAACATTGCCATCATTCATTACTAGTGTTAATAAAACACACAATACACCTGTGCGGAAAATTTTTTGAGAGTCAGCATACTGTACAGGCAGTACAGGAATTTAGCAACATGAGAATTTAGCAATTACAGGGCTCAGTGTGACTGTCCTTTCATAAAGAAAATCCTGAAAACATTGCCAAAAATGCTGAAAATCACACATTTTCCATACTTTTGTATGAACAAAGTGAGGACAAAAAACCTGAAATCGTGATTTTTCCTGAAAAATTGCATCCCTGATAATTTAAAGGAAAATGATATGGCAATGTGTACGTTGGTAGAACATCAACCAAGTTTTACAATATCCATCCTTATAACTAAGGAATAAGAGCAGAAATCTTGTCTGAAATGATGCACAATAAATAAACCATGCACAATAAACCACGAACAGAAGGAGGTCATTAGTGAATAAACACACGTGTGAAAAGCTAAGTAAAGAAATGTAGGCCTACAGTCCTACCATGGTCCTACACTCACACGTCCATGATGACTTTCAAGAAAAACTTATTACTTAACATTAATTTGTTCCTACTTAATTTGAACAGAACAGGTGCCCTTTTGAGTCACAAATATCTATTCTACAAGATTCTAACTTTCTAATCGTTGCAACAAATTCACAAACATCAGAATAAAAGTACTAATACGGCATAAATTTACCTTTTAAAACTGCCGCCTGACATGTGGGCAAGTTGGAGAAGGCGTGAGAAAGTTTACCTTGTATACCGCCCTCTATCGCCTGCACACGTGAAGTGTAAACAAAATTATTATGTCGATAGAGGGGGCTATGTCACATTAACGGTCCCATGGCCTCTGCACTAGAGAAACTTTAGTTTGGGTTTTTTGTGTATAAAAAACAGCTGCAAAAAAATTGCAGGGCTCAGTGTGAATGTACTTTCATAAAGAAAATCCTCAAATATTGCTAAAGATACTGAAAATCACACATTTCCAATACATTTGTACGAACAAAGCGAGAACAAAAAACCTGAAATAAGGATTTTTAATGAAAAATCACATCCCTGAAATTTAAAGGAAAGAGATATGGCAATGCCAATGTGTACGTTGGTAGAAAATCAACCTTAAATACTTATCCATCCTTATCACTAAGGAATTAGAGCAGAAATCTTCTCTGCCTTGAAATGATGCAGAATAAATAAACCATGCACAATAAACCATGAAGGAGGATCAAGTCCTCCATGAATTGAATAAACACACGTGTGAAAAGCTAAAGTAACGTAGGCCTACAGTCCTACCATGGAGGAAGGGGTCCTGATCCTACCTACACTGAGCATGATGACTTAGTTTTATTTCAAGAAAAACTTAACATTAATTTGTTCCTTCTTAATTGTTCCTTCTTAATAGGTGGCCTTTTGAGTCACAAATATCTATTAATTATTATACAAGATTCTAACTCTCTTATCGTTGCAACAAATTCACAAACATCAGAAGGAAAGTAAAACGGCATAAATTTACCTTTTAAATCTGCCGCCTGACATGTGGGCAAGTTGGAGAAGGCGTGAGAAAGTTTACTTTGTATACCGCCCTCTTTCGTCTGCACACGTGAAGTGTAAACAAAATTATTATGTCGATAGAGGGGGCTATGTCGCATTAACGGTCCATGGCCTCTGCACATCAGAAACTTTGGTTTGGGTTTTTTGAAGATAAAAAAACAGCTAAAAAAATTGAGAAAAAAAATACCACTGACACAAACGACAAACTTTGAAAACATTCATACTTTTTTTTAGCTGATTACATTTTTAGTCATTTTTTTATTCAACAAAGTTTAAAACACAAGTTTACCATAGTTACAAACCCCATTATCGTCCACCCTAGCCACTGAGTATTGCATCACGCAATTTGCATGAATTTACATAATTTACATAAACCGAGCGCATATAATCAATGCTTGAGTGGTCCAATGAGAATCCAGCCCCACAAAAACAAATATAGAGCACCAATAAAAAAATCAATCCAACTTTCTACTCTATTATAATAAAATATTATTCACGCAAATAGAAAATAGCATTTTTTAAAACATTCTCTTTTTCCTTAGTACCCAAAATGATGGGTAAAAAAGAAAATCATCAATTTTACAAGTAATATTTCTCACATATAAAACACTGAATGATAAAAAAGTTTCTATTCAAAACAATGTTACCACGGTTACCATGTCAGCTGACGCATAATGGGCAAATTCACTGATATCGGGTTGCATAACATCTTTCATGACTTGTAATCACACATTAAACTTGTGCAATCAATAGGGCTCAGATGTTCGGACAAACAAGTCATACGTCATATACCCAACTTACACATAAACATGGCACAATTTGTCCGAACATCCGGGTAACTATAGCTGTCGATATAAATGGTGTATTCTATAAATAGCTCGAGCGTGGAGCCCTATTACACAGACCTAAGATAGGATGAGTGCAATCATTATATAAGAATGCTAAACTGAATGCCTTGCTCCAATCCAGACTTGAGAAGGAGACTACTAACCAAAACCCATGACCCAAATTGACCCCACAGCCTAGACAGATGAAAACTAATCTACCAAATGAACAAGACTGTGGCAGTCATTCATTACATAAAGGTGCCGTCATCTCATCATACAGATATCTAGGAGAGTGAAATGTCCCAGTGCTAAGTAAACACTGGGTCAGTACTGCAGCAATACAAATGAACAATCTCAGTTTTTCTGTGACTGAGACCTTGCACAAATTATCTGGCTTTGGCTTGGAGGTACTGGCATCTGTGGTAGTTGCTGCAACCACTTTCCATAGGCTCAAGTGTAGTTACAAGCCAGAGCCAGATAATAAGGTCATCCAGGTACAAGAATACTAAATCAAATTGCATTATGTTTAAATGTCCCCCTTGCAAAACACACACACTAAAAGCACGCATACCCACACAGACATAATAGAATCATTTGAAATCATTACAAATATAAACACAAATTGATTCTTAAGACACATAAATACATCCAGGATTACACATCCTGTGTACTTTCAATCACTCAGCTTAATTCTCATCAGCGCTTCCTATCCATTACAAGTCTTCTGACAGCAAATTGCTATAAATAAACACAATTCTACACAACACAAATGAAACTACTGTTCTCCATGGCAACCGTGTACGATTCCTATCTACAAATCCACTAAAACCCAACTCAGAGTGCTTGATTCCTTCAAGATTTAGAAAATGAGAAATGATTTGAGTTGTAAAAGCTAATTTGAATAACAATTTTGTTTTGAAGTATTTTGAGTTAATGAGTGTCAATTTGAGTAATGAGTGTCAATTTGAGTAATGAGTGTTGATTTGAGTAATGAGTAGTGAGTGGTGATTGCTGGTGCAAAGAAGACAGAATAGCAAAGATATTAACTATTTTGGCCTGCCAACATTTTGTTTTGATGAAACCATGTCTAACACGAGATATAATTAGATACTGTACGGATCCAGACCTGAGCTCATTGCTGGAGATTGGAACCAAACCTTTCTCTGGATTGTGTTGGGTTTTAGTGGACTGTGAAAGCAACTTCACTCGCCATAAACCTAAGACATTTGAAAGAATTACAGCCATACAACTATAAACTAATAATAATTCTTAACAACATAAACAAAAATATTGTCAATACAAATGAGCAATGTCTCTGCGTTTGGATCACAAACATTGAAAAAGACTGCAAAAAACTGCTCGTAACAAAAAGTTTTCAAACAGACACCATTTTACAAAAACTCATCTTTACATTAATTTGTTTAAACATAAACGTGCTACTGAGTACATGAGGTATATTTTCGTATAAATATCTGCATTTCCATTCCTGGAACACTCCATCAAAATCACTTTGAACCTACACCTTCACCTTTTGGCAGTGATACGCTGGTTGTCTGTTTCAACTAGTTACAGTTAATGATAACTAGTAACTAGGTTGATTAAACCAGTTCAATGTATAAAAACTTTTCAAAGCAGACTATGTTAGACACTACATTTTAATGCACTCTACTGGTGGTTCAACAATTCAAGAACACTTGAGATACGTTGTTTGAGAGTCACTTCCCTTTGCCACCTTCAAACACCTGACCCTATGGGCCTTTTCCAAACCTCGGCTCCGGCTCCGGCTTCGGCTCCATTTCGCGACTCCATTTTTGAATAACAGGTATCAAAATAGAGGCTTTTGGTTACGGTTTGGAACTAGATACTCTATTTTGAACAAGAAAACAGGGATTCAGCTCCGATGAAAAGCCACAACCTACATTTCCAGCATATGGATGACAGCGCCGAAGCCGGAGCCTGAGCCGGAGCCGAGGTTTGGAAAAGGGCCTATGTCTCCCTGCCATTTCTCACTTTACATATTTGTTCAGTTTTTCTTGTCTCTATAGACCGATCTGACGGCACGATATACTCTCCGCCATAACTGCAGTGTCCCCGCCTGCCTTTTGTTCGGCAACACAAGAATTTACGCTCAGCCGCACTGTATAATTGCAGGGTGTAAGTCCCATGATTAGGGGACGTACACCATGCAGTATAGAGTGCAGTGGACGTTAATTCTTTTGTTGCCGGACAAAATACGAGCGGGGACACTGCAGTAATGGCGGGTGTTTCCTACATCCATGGTCGCGCCGTCGGATCGGTGTTTAACTTTTCCATCTCAATCTCTTACATTCCTCCTTCATCTTGCTAATGCTAAAATTAATAAACAACAAAAACAAACAAACAAACGAGATTGCTAATATTGATTCACAGCCATTTAGGATCCCAACATTAAAATTATTTCTTCCAAGTTCCAAGTAAAGAGGGGTGAGTTGTTTTGTTGACATTTGATAAACATCTAGCACATGCTACATGAATTGGGCATAATATAATCAACACTGCATCGACCGGATGCTAGACTTGCAACTTACGGACACAGTTCATCATGCAAATTGCTATCTGGGCATAAGTTAAACCTCTTAACCAGATACGTCTAACCAACATTTTCTTTGAAGCACAGAAAAGGATATTTGGCCTATTAGTTATGACAAAATGTCGGTTACATCATTATTGACTTAAATTATTTGATTATTCAACAGAGATTAATTTCATACGTTAAGAACATCAGTATAAGGTATTGGAGATGGATCGCTAATGTAAAAAGCTTGCCAAATGCTTACCAACCCTTACTTTGTAAATAACAATAACAATAATCAATAAATACCAATAAAAAACAACAACATAAATAAACAACAATAGAATAGCTTCAGTGACCTTTCCCTATCAGGTCATTTCAAGGAACTGAAATGATACGTGGCAGGTTCACATTAAAAAATTTGCACAATATTATTACTAGCCCAATCATAATACAATTCATTATTGGTACACAACTTAAGCATTATTAATCGGTATATTTACAAAAAAAATATATATTTACAGGATATTATTATTCAATCTTGTTAAATTTTTATACAGACACCGCATTGCAAATCTTTTGGGAAGTAAAGTTGGAGGGAACTAAAGACTATAAGGAGCCAAGCTCACTAACAGTGCAATGAGCAACCAGTATAATGGACGACTCCAATGATTGGTCAATGCCCACAGTTTGATTGACAGGTCAGAAGGGACCATTGTTACCCACAGACAATGGTCAAGAACATTAATGTGGGTGTAAAGTTTCATTCAATGAGAATGCTCAGAATCTGGTGATTGCAACAGTTGAACTTAAGAATCATGATATTCAAATCCAGACAAATCCGTAAAAAAACAACCCAAAATAGTAATACCTCCCTAGCAAATATTGAGATTAACGTTGTGAACAATGGTGCAGGACAAACAAGGAGACTAAAGTGATTCAAGTGCGGGAAAACTCTTTGTGTCAATGATTAATTATACTTGAGCACAGTTCATACTTCAGGCAAATTGCCAAGTAAAGCAAACATTTGCTGCAAATATCCAGTAGTAACATCAATGTTGCCTGGCATGGGGTGCTAGGATGACAAATGAAGTGGGCAGATTTAGACAAGATTGAGAAATATACAAGTGAGCATGTTTCATTGGGATCTAGGGTTGTTGACTTGTTAATATGATGGTATTAGTGTATTTGAGTATGTGGATCTAAACCTAAAGGCACAGTCTTGCTGGTTTATCAATGGCTGTATCGTTGTCCTCATCTGTGCTAGAGTACAGGAAGGAAACATTGAACTACAGAATAGACTGGAGTCGTTGGGACTAATACCGGTTTGTCAGCAACCAACCATTAAAGTTCCAGCTGGACCCGGTGTGGCAGTCTCAGCTGTCTCCAGGTCTCAGCTGTCCCTCTTACCAAATACGGTAAAACACGGAAAGTCGTCCATTTATTAAAGTGGTGTGCTGATGTCCAGCTACGACAGGGGGACAGCTGAGACTGGGAGACAGCTGAGACCGTCACACCCGATTGCTGAGTCTCAACTGAAACAAAGATTTCCAGGGGCATAGACGAGCTTGCTGATGAAAGGGTGCGTAACCATTATTCACATAGCATTGGTATGAAGTCTGCATAGTGAATACCTTCCGTGTGTTGCAGCTGGCTACGTGTGTAGCGCCCTCTTGTGTCCATGTTGTTCCTGTAGCGAGTGCAATTGGGTCGACGAAGTGTACATGAACAGCGCCCTCATGGTCCATGCTATTAGTGTCTCTAAGCTGTCCACACGAAGAGCGCCCTCTATTGTCAATGCTGTCTACATGAAGAGCGCCCTCTATTGTCAATTCCGTCTACATGGTTGAATGCCCTCCTGTTTCCGTGATGTTTCAATCTTCGATGTTGCCAAGGCTACCAGCATGGCGCGACATCAAAATGGTGGAAAGCTGCGACGAATCACGGGCAGCGTGTCCACCACGCTCAGCAGACAGACTGCTGAGACTTGTTCAAATAATGGTAACGAGGCAGAGAGATAACATAACGCATCTCTGCAATATTGTCTGTTGCCAATCCCGTACAAACAGTATGTACACATATTTCCTGCATTCCTCGTAATAAGAAGGGAAAACAGGACTGGCAACTCCGACGCAGGGCCCCACTGGACAGTTTTCTTCCTCAATGCCTCTTCATGTGCAAGGAGAGATGATCTGACCGTGAGAAGGCTCGATCACACTGGGGGCACTTGAAGGGTTTATCCCCTGTGTGTTTGCGGTAATGCCTGGTGAGCTCGTCTGATCGGGCAAAGCTCCAGCCACAGCCTTCCCATGTGCACTTGTACGGCTTCTCTCCTGGTAAAAAGGAAACAAGAAATTCAATGTTCAAGTCGATACAAAATACACCTGATAGATCGATACAATCAATTAAACAATCAAATTCTCCCCACCTGTTGTGGGTTGGGTCTACTATTTCATACTTACCCAAGAGAGATCTATCAGAGTACACATTTCAAAATGTCTTTCTGCATATGTCACACAAAACACTTGGTTTTTATACATAAACTAACTGACATGCCATCAGTGATGGTGGTTGGTGAATGGCCAGCCATCTGATGGTCACTCCTCCAATTTGCTTTCGTTTCAGTGACATTGTAAAATCCTTGATGAAATCAGAACCTTGGGTCACAAAGCTTTTAAAGACATCTAACTTAATACAATGACCAATAAGACTTTCTTATAAAGGATCTTTATTGAAGGCAATAAAGCCGTCAATAAAAATCCTGCTTGGATCAAAACCTGTCAGGCCCTCCTATAAACTTCAAGAATTTTACTTTTTTTTTTTTTTTTTTTTTTTTTATGAAAAATCGCCAATCACAAGGCCCAAAACAGGCCACTCCAGGTGATGGCTAAAACGAGGAGAAAAGGGAACAAAGAAGAAATCATGGGGTAGAAAGATAACTATTGATGTTGCACTTAAATTGAGACAAATTGTAAGTGGAAGGGAAGCAGGATGCAGGTAGTGAATTCCACAGCAAGGCAGTACGCGGGAAGAAACTGGATGAGTATCCCCGAGTATTTGACTTGGGGACCACCACAGTGTATGAATGTGACTGAACAGAGAAACGTGTGGTGCGACCAAAGGTACGGTTGGGTGGAACAACCAGTTCAGTTCATTATTTTGGCTGATGAGCTGTTTGCAGCAGTTTATTACTTGACTTTCTCATAAAGTGCATTTTGTACCCAAATGCAAAAGAGGATGCTGATCTTAGAAGCAGGGACCTCAGTACAAGCCGATCCATTCATCCTACCTCCTGCCAACCAACCTGCCGTCCTTCCACGTGGCTATATTTAGTCACAATCTCGGGCTTAATTTGAAGTCCCTACTAGGGAATTTGTCTAACAGCCTCATGGCTAGTTACTTCCTAAAGAGACCCAGTAGGATGTATATAATCAGATAGTCTCTACATGTTTTGAGCTAGGGTGTCTAGATACGGTCTCCTTTAATCAATATGTCATGCTTCACTTTCAGGTTAACCCGTAAATCAGGCTGCGTTATGGTAGAGGTTAGGATACACTAAGGTTATGGTCTTCATTTTATTAGACTGTGTAAAATTATTCAGATTTTCTTTATGCACCTAGGTCATATGCACCAAAAGTTCCCAAGTGATCATACAAAAGCTGTAGGCTAAGATACAACCTTTTTGCATACATTGCTGTTGATGCAGAATGACATGGCATAGAGATACCTTTACACAAACACAAGCTCAAGTACCAACCTCGACCCAACCCAGTGGAATGAACCATGCGGATCGGTCTGCATTGGAGGTCAGGTTTAGGAGCCAGAGAGAGATACTGAACACAAGTCTTGCCATGAAACACTACGACCCAACCCCATCCCCTACAAATATGACCAACTACTTGTTGAGCATTGGCATCAGTGTGGTCTGTCAATTTCTCAAGGGGCGAGGAGGAAGAAGGTGGGGGTGGGGGAGAGGGAACAAGGCAGGGCTTTTACTCAATGTCTAAGGAGGGCAGTTTGGACAAGCAATCAGAAATAGCCAGACAGACAGGTAGCCAGTTGAGAGCCAGAGGTGCTAAGTCGCTTCCCTCCGGCCCAAATGCCCACCAGGTGATGGCAAGTGCCAACCCTAACTGACCTTTCATATGGTTCTGTTACAGGGAGACTTGATATGGGGGATACTGGTCAGGTCAAATCTGTTTTTCAGAATGTGTTGGGGTAGGAATACTGAGAAGTGACGGCTGTCTCTACTTTAGGGGGATTATTGGCAAGTGTTTGTTGAATGCAACACCGTAAGAGAAATCAACATGTTTTGGGGTTGGGGGAAAGTGCAAGGTTCATTCTATCTTCCTCCTCTCAGAATCACACATCCCAAGAGTGGAGACACTTGCTGTAGACTGGGAACCCCTCACAGTGCTACTTGTAATACAAGGAGAGCACCTGTTTCAATTCAGTATGAGGGAATGGTTACCCTGAAACACAGAGTCAGAAGTAGTAATTGCCTTGCTGTCGACTAGGTACCCCTCAAAGTGTGATTGGTAATTGTAAAGAGACTATTAGGGTCTGTTTGTTTATAGCACGGGATCCCAGATCTGAGGATCCACATCCCAAGCAGGATACGCTAAAATGGGATCCGGATTAGCAAGATTCATGATCTTGTGCGTGAAACAAACAGGCCCTCAATTTTTATTCCAGATGAGGGACTGCTTTCTCCACTTCTTCTGTGTGAACAATGTAGCCCTAATCTTGGAGTCCCCATATAACTTAGTCCAGAGCAATCTAAACAGGGTAAATATTCACCTGTGTGAGTTCTCATGTGAGCCTTGAGATGTGAGCTTTTGGTGTAGACTTTGTTGCAGCCCTGGAACGTGCAGCGATGCACCCGGCGCCGCTTGCCGTTGTCTAGTACAAGTTCTGTCACCGCCCTGGTACCCCGCAGGATGGTTTCCGAAGACGATGTCCTCCTAGCACTGCCAGCGTGCCATGGACCCATTTGTCTGTGAAGAAACAACGAAGAGGACTTGTTAGTTTAGGGAATAGTGAGAAGAATGATACCAGAGAAGATCCATCACTCTTGACATGAGGGCAAGTTCATGAAGTTGCGAAGAACCAAAAATATTGGATTCTATGCACTAAGTACGTGAGGAATTCAGTCATATTTATGAGAAAAAATTGCATGGAAAGTTGACTTGATATCATCAAGTAGTAACATGGCCTAAAGACACCTGAGGCTGCACATTTGGCAGCAAGACAATTCTAGGTCGGATAAACCTTGTAAAAAAACAGGGATTAAGTTCTACCTAATATACTTCCATCATAATCATCTTTTCCTAGAAGTGCATTTCTGTTTGTGTAGTAACAAAGTTCATACAGCAGGTTGTTTTGGTTCATGTAGTACAGTGTAGACTGCTTCCTTGGATCCTGCTCCATGTTGAATCCCCAAACCACAGTCCTTACCCCCCTCCTTACCCCCTCTCCTTGAGTAGATTACTACCAGATGCCTCCCAGTAGGCCTCATCACGATACTTCAATTACTCACAGCTTCATCCAAAATACGATATGACATCACCCTCCTGAGTGCACTTTTCTGGTTAGTTTAGACAGATTATCTTTTCGTCGGAGCCTTATTTATTATTTTTTTTTTTCTTTCAGGAGAGGTGAGGGAGTCCAAATTAAAACCAGTTGGACGCTAAAAGGTAGCACTTGGATGCAACAACAACCCAAAAATCAGAGGCAGGCAGAGTGTGAGTCACTCTCTGGAGTAAGTGGAGGGAGGCAGGATTGGTTTGGAGTCTTAGGGGTAGGCCGGGGCATGATTTGATGATTATGTGCCCAGCAAAAGCCTGGACAAAACTATGGCACCAGCTACGTATTTTATGGAGCTCTAGGGAGAATTAGAGTCAGGTCTTATGCTATGATGGCAAAAGATCCCGTCTCTGGCAATGCTAGTACTTCTAAGGTTTGCTTGGAGTTAGGAGGGCCTGACGCATTTTGATCCTGGCAGGATCTTCATCAAAGGCTTCATTAAGCTAAATCTTTAAAAAGTTAAACCCATTTATGGCTGTAAAAGAGTCTGACCCGTTGACTCTAGGATTTTAATATAGCGTGGACCCGTGATAAAACCCCCAATGTGTGTTGAGCGGGGTCTTGAAGCGAAGTTTGTCTTGAGTATAAAGTGTGAAAGTAGTGCGTGATGGTCCCAAGTTCACATTTGGAAGAGTTGACACAGAGTGGACCATTGTAAATATAGACATGTGTCAAAATATTGCAGTGTGAAAAGGCCTTGAGCAAGTCCTCTTTTCCTTGATAGAAGGAAGGCTCAAGCTGCAGCATGCATACATGGGCTTGATGCCCGGACATTTACCATGACTTCCTCAAATAAGAAATGTCCAGAACGGGCTTGCTTTTGTCGTTCCTGACAGTTGAGGTCACAGCGATAAATCTACCCCACTGTCACATTCCATTATGCACTTCCTGACAGCTGATGTCTTAATATAAAAAATATTTCCAAACCGATCGTCATTTTACTGCATGTAGTGTTTTGACAATGTTCCAAAAGCAGCCCCATTGAGAAAACCCACACAATATTTCTGCGGTTGGTTCCGTTTCAGTCGTGATTCTTATCACAAAGTGTTCCCAGACGCACTCAAAGCAGTGAAAACTCAAATTACCACCGGGGTCCAGCAGCCTTCAAGTTCTTCTCATAATCTCTCCGACAAATTTTGCTGTCAGGAAGGGAAAATCTGAGCTGTGAATTGACACCATGAAGAGAGATCAATTACGGCAGTGAAAAAGATCTCCAGGGAGTAGTCATTCCCCTAATTCTATTCTCCTACACATCCCGCTTAGAGGGTGAGTAACCAGCAAGAACTTACTCTGCTGCCTGAGCAACTTTTATCAGTGCCCCCGCCCCACTTTTGGTGATGCTTTCCAGGGTGACAGTGGGCCTGTCGTCCTCTTCTCTGCCTGGTCTACGTTGGACGGGAGAGGATGATGCTACAATGGTGTTGGCTCTCTTCTTGGCATCGACAGGGCCATCATCTGTGAACAAGAAGCACAAACTCTGGTCACTTACCAACTGAATGGGGCCATCATGTTGGCAACCCTTGCGACAGCGTTTCACTCTAACCAAACTAACACTCTGCAGTCTATCACCACAATGTTATTGCCAGCACAACTCTAGCCTTTATCAATTTTACTTGTTGATAGTTCTTGCGTCAGCGAACAATGAAACGAACTCACTGAATAATTTCAAACAAACCATTTCCAAAAACTCTATTACATGATTGAAAAACATCATCCAGTCCCTGTACAATCTATCGGTAGTTACTGCTTCAATACAAAGTCCCCACTTGATTGAAGTTCAGAATGACGTTTTGTTCAATTATTCTAGAATGTAATTTCAGTTATATATTCATCTCAATCAATTCAAGAAAGAAACCTTAAAGGGTAAGTTTTATTTGTTTGTTTGTTTTCATCAAATTTCATTCGCACAGCACTAATCTTAATATAACTCCCATAAAGTGCACTGACTAGTGGGAAGTGCATCAAAGCCACTCTGCTTATCTTGAGTCTAAGTTTATTATTCCTTGAAGGCGAGGCTGTATCATGACGATGCAAGCTCAGTGAGGAACTGCAGCTGCGAACAAAATGTTGTCAATAAAATACTGCCACCTCGGATCTAGAATGTCCAGGATCACATCACTAGCAATACCTGCCTGGAAGGCCTTCCCCTAGCCTTCCCTGTGAATAACTAGTAATCAGCTATCAGTAATGAATGTTTGGCATGGTAGACCTGATCGGTCTGTCAAAGTCCAACAAGACCATGAGATGCATCTTGGTAAGCTTTGGAGGTTGAGAGGGTTTACAACAACTCGCAAACTTGAAACATGTTCAAGAATGTTACTCGTCCGGTCTTTGACTCGAGACCGGACTCAAGACCGTTTTTGCCGGACTTGGTCTCGGAGGTTCATGATTTGGACTTGGTCTAGGACTCGGACTCTGTGACTCGATGACTCGGGCCGAGTCCGGCTCGAGACCAGCAAATTTCACCAGTTTTGAGTGTATGCCAACTTTATTTCTTAATGCAAAGCTTTTTGCAATGTCAAAAACAGATTCTCGGTCAGTCTCGATCTCGTGTGGAGTCGGACTCGGTCTGGGATGTGTTGACTCAGTCTTGATCTCGAACTCAGATGGACTGGACTCGGACTCGGTCTTGGACTGACCGGACTCAGACACAGCACTGCCAATAGGTAACAATGTCATGGTGAAAGAAAAGTGTCCTCAAAGAAGTCAGGGATTTTAGGAGGAGCTTACCCATGTCTGATGCATCGGATGATCGCTTGCTACTTCCATGACCTCTTGTTCCGTTCATCGAGAGGTCCACAGGTTCTGTCTGGTATTCCTCCTCTGGATGTATAGATGCTGATGATAAATAAGGCTGAGGAAATAAATAAAAAGAACAGGTGGAACAAGGTTAGAGAGACTGTAGCGGTTTGGTAGAGTTCTCATCAGAGATAGAGACTGTTTAGTCATTTGTTTGGTAAGATTGACAAGTTCACTCCGACAACTAATCTAGACATCTCCATTGTAGGAATGCCTTGTCAGTTCTGTTGTAACTTTCTTAAGAGGATGAAAAAAAGAGGTTGAAAGTGAGGTTGGAAGTGAGCCTGCTGAGGTTGAAAGTGAGGCTGAAAAGGGGCTCCAAAGTGAGGCTGACAAGGGAGTTGAAAGTGAGGCTCCAAGTCGTGCTCAAAGGAAGATTTGCAGTCCAGCTTGTTACAGATGTTAGAGGCACCACACACAGCTCTTATTATACATTACAGGATTGCTTTGCCTGTTTTGCTATCAATGACTTGTTCAAGATCAATGGTGGCAGGGTGTATTCTCACATTCTAGGAGAATGCTTAGGCAACAAGGCTCATCCAGTAAGGTACAAGTATTGCTGCTTTGTTCTAGAAACTAATGCACTAAGAGCTTACATTACATCCACTTAGGTTTGCACCGACACTCAACAAAATTCAGATAAAATGCAAAACCCTGGATCACAAGTTCAGCCTAAGCAGGTTGGAAGCTTGCCTGTTCCTCAGACCCCACACCTCATACGGACCCAGCATAAGACGGCAGCGACTGAGAACACAACACGGATACACACTGCGCATATCCTGTGCTGAAAGGGGCGTGTGACGCACACCCAAGTGAATATATCCTGTGAGAGGAATTGACTCTGTGTTTGTCACCAGATCTATAAATGTTCCACCTCACCATTTTTTCTCCAGTTTCCCTGTGAGACAGGTCCCGGGCCCCGATCAGGGACAGAGGCACGTGGGATAGGAAGCCCAAATTACCTTGGAAGGGGGCGAAAGACAGGGAGAAGGGAGGGGGGAGTCTTAGACCTAAGACCTCTGGGACTATGTTTTTTTCATGTTCATATCGATATCTAGATGTTTAACATTCAATAATGTAATCAACATTTCAAAGATATACCGTGTACTGACACCATGGAATGACAGATTCAGGTTTTGGTGTCAGTGCTCAAGTACATGTAGATGCTGTCCATTGGCATGACATCATAAGAGATAGTATGCAGTGTATAGCCGTGGAATATTGTGTGTAGTGATTTATCCATTGTGGTTTCAGTCAGTGCTCTGAGACTGTCTTGGACTCGAGACCGGACTAAAGACTGTTTTTGTCGGACTCAGAGGTTCATGACTCGGACTCGGTCTCGGATTGGGACTGACCGAACTCGGGCACAGCACTGGTTTCAGTTCAGTTGACTCCAAAGTGTTGGGAATTGGGAGTGTAGAGAAGAGCCGTAACCACACTGCGCAGTGACTGTCAATTAGTACAGCAATCAATCAATCAATCAGTGGGAGCATGCGATGCGGCAGCAGGTTGCCGCATCTACATTTGTACCTTTGAGCAGTACTCCTTCAGTCTTCTGATGGCCATCCCCCAGGCAGCCACGCGACCCATCCCCATCTCGGCAAAATAAAGATCCATCTCACGCAACCACGTGTCATGCGGATGCCCAACCCGGCGAGTCCTACCAGTAGGTTCTCTCATAGAGAGTACTTAGCTTCCAATCTGAATGTAATTTAGTTTTTCCACCTTAAGACTTAAACAAATCTACAAGCTTGCTCTTTAAGATCCCTGGCCATGGGCAGGAACTACCTGTATTTGTCAGTTTGAATGTAAGAACATCGGTTGAACAGACACACATGCTTCCTGACTCTACCACTGCAAGGTCAAGTTTGACATCTGAAGTACATGTATCACACTCATGTAATGCTTGAACAACAGATGCCTGTCTGAGTTAGTTTAGTTCTGTTGGAACTAACGAGCACAATGAACAGGTGTATTGTGGTGTAGATGTCTGCAGGTGACATTATACGCACCTGTGTGTGATAGGTAACCTCAAGGCTTAATCACATCTTATGCCAAAGCCTGCTTCTACTGTGTAGATAGGCTCTTATTGCTCAAGGTAATGATGAAAATGGAGTGACACAGCTGGCTTAATGTACTGTAATAAAATCTGCAGGCTTCTGAATGTCACAGCAAGGGCAAGGTTATGGTATGCGGGTCATTCCACTATGTCAGGGCAGTGTCCATGTACCATTGTAGCATCAGCAAACTTGTACCATTCTATCATGCTTACTCTGAGTATGAAAACTTGATTGTTTACTTTTGTTTTGAAAACTTACTATTTAAACTTGAATCAACATGTCTGTGAATGAGGTAATATTTCAAAATGAAAATGATTTTAGTTGTAAAAACCAAAAATAAAACCAAGGAAAACATGCACTGAAGCACTAAGATACATAGTGATTAATGTATTGATCTATGTATTGAATTGTGTTTTCTTGTATATGGAAACACCACCTTTGATGAAAAAATAATCAACTGTATTACAAATACACATACAGTCTGATAGTTAGCTGATGTCGAAGTACGCGGACACCACGCACATTTAGCTCTTAACCTATCAGTTTCTGAAACCATCCCAGATCATCAATTTCCAGGCAGCTCAGATTGTGACTGACGGACAACCCCATGTCCCATCACATTTCCTTGACGGTCTATAAACAAACAGCTGGATTCATCCCCAGGAACTGTTTGAGGAACGCAGATGCAACTTAAAATGACAAACTTGCGGCTCAATCTCAATTTGGGGGAAAGGAGGGGGGGGGGAGGGAGGGAGGTTTAAGCCAACTGATTATGATTGAATACTTAATGACATGAGGAACTTCTGCACATCTTAAAAGGTTGTACATGTTAGCATAGTTTGATTGAATCAAGATGTTTGGCCCGACCTTGACAATGATGGCTAACACCATGCAGGCCGACCTGCACTCTCCAAAGGAAAAACAGATTTGGCTCTTTTGGAAGTTTACGGCGCTGAGAGTTCACCAGAGTTTCCTCTGGCGCGAGAGAGGTCTAATTAACAGCAGACCGATGCTCCCAGGAGATCAGACAGATAAGAGACAGAGATAAACAAATTAGTGCCCCCTTCACCAGGGAGGGCAAAGCAGGAGGGGGGGAAAAGGGCAAATTCATCTTGATTTCCTGCCACCGAAATGGTGGTTAATCCAGGCTCACCCCTTGCCAGTTTGGCAGTGGCGTCACTAGGCAGCTGCTACACCGCTGCTTGAGGAAGAGGGAGATTTGCAAGATTAAGAGGGCCTAGGGTCACGACAAGATACCAGGTGAGAGAGGGTAAGGAGGGGAGGGTAGAAGTTTCACAAACCAGACCACAGGTAGTGCTGATATCTGACAAGTAACAACCGTCAAAACACAGAAAATGAACATCCTTAAGTCTAGCAAGGCTCATACACGTCAGTGATTTCATCCCACCAGCAAAAATAACATGCACTGTCCAAAACTATCAAGACACCATACTTTCTACCGTCTGTGAACAGCAAGACAGCCAATGCAATGCCAAGAAATGATTTTTAGTTTATGAGGGCCAACTGTACTGATTCAAAATGTACTATCGTGTGCCATTTTTTCATTCTGGGCTATGATTTGAGAGCTAGCTCACCATTTTCTCCCTTTTTTTGGCATCCATCACCAATACAAGTCTGAGGATTTCACTAAACGTGATAAAAATTCAAAACCAAAACACTGGTGCTGACTTTGTATAAGGTTCTAGGAAGTACATACATGTAGTAAGGTCACGTGATTCAGTGGGAAAAAAAACCCTCACCAGGACTAACAAGTTAACCACCTCTTCCTGGAGAAACACACTCATGAAACAGATGATTATTGCCACAACTCTTACTCCAATTCTGAAGCTTACAAGCAGTTGATTCTTCGCTCGGCCGTACGATGGAAATGCTACATTACAGCATCCGCCTCAATCTGAATGCAGCCACGCCCTGTTGTACAGGATTTGTATGTCGTCCCAATCAGACATGTAACAAGGTGCCGTTGGGCAGGTTGCAGCAGGTTACAGGAAATGTATCTTAAGGTGTGAATGATTTGTACCCCAACACTCGGGCTTCTGTATACCATATCCTTTTCCTGAGGCCCCTGGGGCAGTAGGTGTCAGAATCACAACAAGAAACATCAGGCACAGCGGTATAAATTAGCACTTTTACACATTAGTTACGCAGACTACAAGCCAACCATGCGGCAGGCACATTTTGTCGTGTTTGTTATTGGACTTTCAACCATGCTGCATTAAACAAGATCCAACGACAACATTAAAACCCTGTCCGCACTGGACTTTTTGGGGCAAAGTTACCGAGACGCTGCGTACTTTACCCATTTTAAGTCAAGTACGGACGTCTCAGGAAGTCTTCCTTTCAGTTACTCTTCCTGACCAGCGCGGGTATTTCTACCAGCCAACTTCTGCCCAGGAAGAATTTCCGAGACACTTTACCGGAGACGAAAAGTCCAGTGCGGACAATGCGAGTCCAGTGCCCTCATGGGCCTAGTATTGACAGCTCGGTAATTCTTCCACGCATACACGGTTAAGTTACCCGAGTGGAAAGTCCAAGTGCGGACACCGGCAATATTTGCCCATTTTTCATTTACCCATCGGCTCGGTGAAACCCCCGGAAAATAAAGTCCAGTGCGGACAGGGCTTAAGCACCTTAACTGGTCCCCTCTAACTAGATGCTATACCCAACAAGATCCAACAGTATTTGGAGGAGAGGCTAGGGTCTAAATAGTCTTCTGATAAGCAAAAAAAATAAATTAGTTCAAGTTCGAGAATGAGCCATTTAGGTTTAAAGAAATGTACATGTATCGCTCATAATCTGCCTGTGATTGAGAGCTGACAGATTTAACTTTTGGAGACCTTCCGTCGTTAGTCAGAATCAAAGCTCAATCCATCTTCATTGAGTCTCCCAGATCTTGTCTACATTAGGTCCGTATAATTCTTAATACCGTTTCTAATGAGTCCTGGCATTACAACTTCATCATTATTAACTGCAAACTGGGATAAAACTGTCAAAAATGCTCCCAAACTTCTCCCTCTTTTAAATTGCCTTATCCGCAGGGTAATAAAAATGGGGGTTCAATCCCTCCGATGACAAATATCGACATGGATGATGGGGGCAGGGTTTCATACCGCCTACCGCCTACTGCCTACCATCGCACGGCATAGCCAACATGTACAGCATATTTCAATCCAATATTAGTACGATTTGCTCTTTGGGGGGATGGGGATGGTAGTGAGTCTGATAGAGCAAAAGGGATTTAAACCTTTTCACGGGGGACGTCGAAACTCATGAAAAAAATTACAGTTAATGCGTGTATTCGCAGTTCACGGCCTGTTCAAAATGTGAGTAGAAGTCACATGGGCTGACACTTATGTATAATGCATATTAACAAGTCACATGACACATCAACCTGCTGTTCATTGGCTTAAACCTCCACAACAGGAGTTGTTCTTCGGCCACCTGAAATCTCCAGACCTGCGGGCGCTCTTCATGACATATTGCACTGATTTAGGGCTTGTGCATTTCCACAGTTTTATTGTTAGGCAGAAGCCTCCTCACTAGCCCAGTCAGGAAAGACTCCCACCCTTGTTCTGTCATGCCCCTCCCCTTTTCTACGGTAAACCAGTCAACCAGACTGTGCATCTTGTAGTGGCCGTTGACAGTCACTGACAGTGCTTACCACTCTAGCAGGGAGACCTCTTAAGACATGAGTTCTTGGGAATACAACGTCTAATCCTCCTCGTTCGTTCCTTGGAGGCTTGAAGCTCCTGACAAGTATGGGTCAATGAATTATGGCAAATGGGAAGGGAGGAAAGGAGGGAGGAAGGAGGAGTAGAGGATGTCCCACTTGGGACAATCTGTCTATCATCATCCCTGAGTAAATGATCATGTTTTATCTTCTTTACTTTCTACAAGGAAGTCTTCTCCTTATCCACAAGGGGCAATGATTATTGGTCTTATCAGCAGATGGGAAGAAACACAGCGCCATCCACAAAGCATTTGCTCTGCTCAAAGTACATGTTTTCAGGGGATTTTCATCGCAAGAAGGAGTAACTAGCTGCCACGCGTTCAATACACTTGCATTCTGGCTGCTGAGAAGGTACAAGTATCTTGAAAGAGAATGTGAGCCACAAGAGATGCCAAGGATGATATGGATGCAACCCAAGAGCAAACCACAGCGGGATGGTTTGTCTGGAACTTGAAAAGCCTGGGCTACATTCTCCATTTGAAGGTTGAGGATCATCAGAAAATAATCAAGTTGAATAATGAATACATTTGCAGCAAGGCCAAAATATACCAAGGCAAACATAGAAAGGTAAAGGCTGTGGCCTTATTGAAAAATCCAACCCACAGAATAAGGAATTGATATCAATGTTTACATTGGAATCTAAAAACTGCTCCTGCACCCCTTTCAGAGTGTGAATAATACCACAGACACCTCATGGGGTAGTCACTTTTAAAATGGTATATTTCATATCATTAGGTACATTACCAATCTTAACCAACTCAAATCAAAATCAAAATCAAAAGACAACTAATTCAGGCCTATATGGCTGTGTCCAATTCCAATGTTTTAGTATACGGCTAGGGCTTTTCTTTGTAGTTCACGAATGGGGATATAATGAAGACGTAGCACAATAATGGGCTGGATTCAGACAGGACATGTGTGATGGATTGCTTTACAATCACATGACTGAACAGGCTGACCATTGACTTGACTTGTAGCCGATTCAGCAACTCAACTCTCAGGCAGTCAAATCAGTTTGCACTGACATCTTATGCATGCAATTGATACCAATATATAAAGACTTCTGATAACCAACCAGGGTGTTTCGGTACCAGAAATCAGACATGCACTAGCATCGGCTTTCACCATTTCCGATGGAAGACATCTTAAATAACAAAAAGAAGACAATACATGCAATGAAGAGGTCCAAGCTACATGCCAGGGCCAAGTTCATGCATGTACCTTGTGTTTTTCTCTGCTTACGCCTCTGTACACAATGACCCCATCCTGACGACCAGAGGATATTGAGTTTACATCATCTTTGTATTGCTGTAACGGGATAAAGAGGCAATAGACACACACAAAGAGAGACTATGAGACTCGTCAGAGCTGGGAGTCTGCGTACTAAGACCTCAATCTAACTACTAAACCTGTCAAACATATTATAAACATTCCAGCAACTTGACCATTCCAGAACTTAAGAAAGACAGGAAAGAAAATTGGTCCTCCTTTAATTTACAACGTTAGCATGCAAGTTCAGTGTCCTTTTAGTCAGTGGCTCACACTGGCTGGACCATCTGGGAGCTTCAAGCTTTTGACAAAGTTCATCCAATTCTCTGGATAGTTGCCTGTCTATTACCGAAGTGCTTCCTTTTCTTGAAAGCCTTGAGGTGACTTGCGGCACGTCCTAATAAAATTTACGCAACGCTGAGTGTGAACAGAGGGTGCGATGAGATCAAAACAAGATAGCATTGTGTAAATGCGTCAAGTGACCAGTGTCACTGCTGTGTCATGCTTATCAAAAGGGGGCAACGCTGCCCACAATTACAGACACGCTAAAAACAAAACGTCCAGCTTAACCGATCAGCCTTTGAAAAAGATCCTGCTTGGATCGAAACGTGTTAGGCCCTCCAAGCCAAAAACAAAACGTCATATAATTACCGCAAGAGTGACAATTCACACTGCACAGGCCTTTCCATCAGCCTTTCCAGCACTGCGGCTTTGGCAAATTTCAAGAGGGCAATGAGACCGACAGCCCAAGAGTATATAAATGATGAAATGTGTATGTTGGTGAATGCAAACTTATGACGGATTCACAGTGAACAGGATTTTATCTTACAATGCTTTAGCCAGCTGGTGACGAGATGCACACAGTGTATTGGATATGACAGCAGAAATAGCCACTTAGCCAAATGTTCTCGTACAAATTATACCAAACATACATGTAATGCTGAGTTGTGCATGTATTTATAAGCCACTAAAGTCATGAAACAAATTGGACAAAATATTACTTAATTTTTCAAAGGTTTTTCCACATTATTATTCTGAACCTGAACACGCGAATAGATCTTCAAGAGCAAAAATGTATTTAAATTTGTTTTAAGAATTTAAACATTTTTTTAAAGAATTTTTGAATGGTAAGAACATTTCAGAAAGTGATGTGAAAAAGAAAAATATACACGTACATGTACATGTACATGTATGCAAACTGTACACTGTACATTGAAATCATACATGACAGGGCACAAATGTAGGCCTATGCGTACACATCACAATTCTTTCTCAAAAGAATGAAAACACAAATCTGTTCAAAACAGACAATCTGAACCAAATCAAATTCTTGGAATTGTCAGTTTATGAAAATGAAGGCCTAACTTCATGAACATTACATGTACAGTACATTGCTGCTGGGATAACTGTGCATACACACAGAGACTAGGAAAATATCAAGACTGCACCTAGCAAAACTTTGGCCAGGTGGGATATTTTTGTTAAAATCATTGGAGGCTCCAGAACCAGCTCTCATACAGCTCTTCACAAATGTACTCAAAACTACAGTGGAAAAGTACGTACACTGTACATGTACTTACCAGTTCTTTGAAAAGTCCAAAACTACACATGAAGATAATGTAAAATCAACAGATCCAACTAGTGCTCAGAGACAGCCACATGCAACCTGTTGCTGAGGATTGAACGCGTCGTCTGAATCAAAGTACCAAACCAAAATGCGCCATATTACTGAGATCTTCGGTACTCACCAAGGAAGATTTCTCGGCACTGAACTGTTCAGCTGCCAACTTGGAACAGGTGATCTTGCAGAGTCTCTGATAATGCAGGCTGAGACAACAGCCGACATCAGCGGTGGAGGCAAAGCCGTTACCTCTCGAGCCAGGAAACGCACCCCAGGATCCCGGGTACCATGACCAACCGGCATGCCACATAGCTGACTAATGCCACATGCAGCAGGGACCATTTCAACCAAGGCAAACTTCACGAAGGCTTTGGGTGTGTATATAAATAGACAAGTCAGCGCACAGCAGACGCGGCGCTGACAGTAGCCACCATTATATTTTTTCCTTTTCTCGGGTAGTTCATCCGTCGAACGTGACTAGGACGAGAGTGATGGGCTGGTTGGCTAGCTCAGCTCACAGCGCCTCGGCCCTACAGGTCTAGATCGGTTGAGGGCAGCTCTCTTACAGACCACACACCGCAAGATGCCGAGGGGGTTTCAGCACAATCTCCAGGATTTCGGCAAACTTGTCTTGTCAGCGTAGGGAGCATGCTTTTGAGCTTAATCAGACCAAGGGGGTGTGAAGTGAGGGTCTAATGCTTAATGATGCGTACCCCATCGGGGCTCACTCCTTCGACCAATCAGGACGGCTTTAAACAACTTCACCTTTTACGGTAAATGCGCGGCCCCCATCTGCAGACCACGTACATATACAGATGACACCAAAATGTAATATTAAAACTGACAGTGGTAAAACTTCTCAAGTAATGGGTGCCCAGTGACAAGTTCACATCCATTCTGATGTCAAAGTTCACAGCTATAAATTGATCTGACGATTCCTGGAAACGAATCCTTCAATGACACATGAACAAATAGATATATCCATCAAATCACGACGCTGATCAGAAAGAGATATGCTTCTCAAGGAATTACTCACTCACTGAAGAATTAGAATTAATTAATTTCTTCGTTTTTTCTCAGTCACCAGTTTATTTTACCAAACGCTTGATAACTAATGCGTTGATTCTGTGCGAGACAGGAAATATACCAGCTGCTAATCGGCCACACATGGCCGTCGACGCTGAAAAGTTCAGTTAAATATTCATCCTTGAAATACGTCCTCCCCAAAATCTGGCAGTCAGATAAAAATGAACCAACTGGTCTCCCGTGGGGAGAAAAGATGATATGGTATTATTAGTGTTATTTCCATTCCGGAATTATTTGAAGATGACTTTCAAGTTCAGAAACGGCTAATTCAGACTTGTCTATCTCCACAGAGATGAGTGAGGGTCGTAGAGTGATGTCTTCTGCATGTCATGTTTAAAAGACTTTGCAAAGTTGTCAAGATGACACTTTGAAATGTAAAGTAAGGCCTCTGTTTATTCAGTCGTGGAATATACGTGTACATGTGTTCGTATTTCTTTTTCCATAGCACACCTACATCGTGCAACCTGAACACATGAATGCATCTTTACAAGGAAGGAATACATGTAAACTAACATCCTGTCTGACATTCTACACCTTGAAATTAGGTCAAGAATTGAATGAACACGCATCCCGGGCAGGAATGACTTCAGATTCTGACAATGAGCGTCGCTGCAACGCTGGAATGCGCTATTCAGCAACAGGCAGCTACTGTACGTACAGTACAAGGCCTATGCAGATCTATGCATTGACAATCCACTTGGTATGATTGATGACAGGAAATTTGATTGTTTGCCTCCAATTACAGTCATGGAGCACTGGGTTATCCCCCCCCCCCCCTCCCCCCCCTTAAGATTCAAAGTACGTTCATGAGTGGTAAACAGCTTCATTATGGAATGACAAAGCAGATGTTGGTCAAGGTTACGAGAATGGACAAATTGGGTTACAGGATATGTTGGGTACACTGTGGATCTACTTTATACATCATGAGTGAGCACAACAAGTGACTGTCTCAATGGGACAAGGGTAAGAGCTGGCCTGGAGGAAATGCTGTACAGAATAGATAATAGGAGTGCCGCATCAATTCATACATGGTGGTACAGGTGGCATAAGTAGACATCTTAATGGGGCAGGGGTGTAGTGTAGACCTATGGGATACATTGTGGGTACAGGGGTCGACTTCACAAAGCGCTATGACCGATCGTAACTCGAGTTACGAATGATAACCCATCTTATCCTACGTTGGGCTGCAATGCATCATAAGTCCTACGATTAATAGCAAGTTACGATGAGTTTGGTGAAATCGACCGCTGGTATCACATGTTACCATCTTAATGGGACAAGGGTGTGGGACAGGGGTCAGTGTTGTTTAGGACATACTGGGTTCATTATGGGTAGAGGTGTCACTAAGGCCGTGTTCCAATTCTCTGGCTGTGACCGCAAATAACACACTTGAAACGGCTGCAGTCACTGGCTAGTGGCTGCCATATACATGTACAGGGCGTGTGTAATTTGCAGTCGCAGCCAGAGAATTGGGACACGTCCTATGTCACTGGAGAGTACAGTGGTGAATGCAGGACAAACTGTGTACATCATGTACGTCATACATGTAGGTACACAAGTGACTGTCATTATGGATCAGGGTATGACCTCAAGATAATGGGAGCAGCAAATAATGTCAACTAAATAATTTAGATACACAAAACATTGCCTTACAGTGGGATGCATACATTACATCAAGATGACAAGTAGAACAGCTTTGAATGGGGTTATCAGCCCGGGTGTTTATACAACAGGAAAAAGGTTGTAGATTACAAGCTGGGCCATGGTCCAGGATTATGGGCATAAAGACACTGCCTTGCTAAATATGGACAGGGTTTTATAGAATTAGCCAATAATATACCAAGAGGATGGAAGGCCTCATTGACCTGATGGATGATAGTGACTTGGTCTAGTGTAACCAAACTAGTCAAGTGCTTCTCTGGCTTGCTCAATGATGAATACTAGTCATCCATGTCAAAATGTCACTCTGGAAGTTCCAGTTCCAGCTTTCTAAATTTGGCAGACTGTCGCTTCCCAAATCATGCCATCTCTATGTCATCTCATTTTTTTAATTTTATGACTGACAATTAGCTTTTCTCTTTTTTTTTTTAGCCATCACTCCCAAAGGATGCCTTCCAGTTGCTAGGGGCAACTCGTCCATTATTCAGCCTGAAATTGTCAACCTCCTGTACATGTACATTAGCTGTAGCTGTTCTGCTATAAGGAGAGAGATAGTTGGTCCATGTCAGGTATGGCATACACACGTTTCGCCTAGATATGAAATTTAAAAATTTTGAAAGTCTTGGGATACACTGTACATACATGTACTGGTCTACATACCCACTAAAACTTTCTCAGCACTGGTACAATCATGGAGGAATAAACGCATTTATTCTTCCATGGTACAATGTAAAGTAACTTCATGGTGAAACTGGTCACTTAATCTCTGATCTGACGATTCGACAGTCTTCCTGTCCTACTTTTCCCAAGATTCTCAAGAAGAGCCCCCTCTTCCACATCACATTACCTCTCATCGATTTTTCTAATCTCAATTTTCTTGGGCGGTTATTCATGGCAGGTTAAATACATATTAGGTGACACTGAGGAGCTGCATGGTAAGTCAGTGAAGAGGGAAATTAGTCTATTTCTGTCCCGGTTTAGGCCCTGGGGACAATCCCCCTGGGAATGGAGCTCTGGAGGAGTGAAGGGGGGCAAAAGCAGCCCACCCAATACCCCCTGACACCGCAATTACTATCGGTAATCACTCTAAATGAAATAACCTGCTCCGTTTGTGTGCTGTTAGTAGCAGGTGTTTGTTTCCATGTATGATTTTTCAGCAGAAAGGGGGAGGAGGCTGCCAAAAAAAGGAAAAGAACGTCAGAAGCATTCCCGGCTGAAATGGCACATTACGGATAACCGCATCTATCCTGATATTGAGGCATATCCTTTCACAAAATTGGGGCCTTTGATTTGAGCTTGGTTTGGCTCCAAGCTCATCCAATCGCCTTCTTGATTGATTCAGGCATCTCCTATTTCACAAAGCACCCACATTTCACCTGTTAGTGGTTCAGAGTCAAGTCTCGGGAAGTACGCACAAGCTTCCCAGCTGCACGTACATCTAATTTATGCCCAGCTTTCTACCCAGTGAATGCGAAATAGCCACCAAGGAACCCTTTCATACAAAAAAACCTTGATAAGGTCAGAATATGACTTCCTGCACACCTGTCTCTTACAAACAAAACCCATGGCCCGTATTGCTCATTAATTCAACAAACCGGTTCACACATACTTGGACGGCACACATAGCTCACAAAACTGTTCACCGGTGCCCTGACTGCCCTCTCCCATGAAAGAAGAACCACACTATAGTTCAGACTATAACTTGTCAGTGCCAATAAGTAGCCTTGTTAGCAGACTAGGATTATCTGCCTTCAAATACAGCGCCTTATCTCCCTTCCAGAGTGTACTAGAAGATATCCGGGCCTCAATGCTGCTGATTTATGAAGCTTGGGAACATGTGCAAGGAACACCAGCGTGTCGGCCTTCCTATAATCTTGTTATTAGTGGCTGGGCTGTTTGTAGTTTCATACAGGATACAATGAATATCCCTACTCCCTTCTAGTTCTACCCTTACCGGCAAAGGAAAAAAAACCCAATAATCTCAACAACGTAAAATAATAACGACACACACGTACAGTGAACATGTACAGTTTCAAGCTACATGTAGTTGGAGACAATTAGAACTTTTTACAAAGGAATTGCGAGTGACATTGTGTGGAAGGTATTAAACCCTCGCTGATGGAAGTATAGCTGAAACAGAGTGACCTTAGAACTTAGCATTATTGGCAACGAGACACGACGACGTTCCATTCTCAATATAAAAGATTGTCCAGAGGTTTATTATGTGATGCACAAACAACTTTCAAGTACCGCATGGCATCTAGGGCCCACATAAGGTCTGACCAATGCTCTCCGGTGCAATCAAGGGTATCTCCCCAGCCACTGGTGAGTGACCCAACCCGTTTTAATAAATAATGATTATTTCATATAATGATCTCTTCGTATGGTGCTAATGATACAAGAA
The DNA here is from genome assembly GCA_963971285.1 of Astropecten irregularis. Taxonomy (NCBI): domain Eukaryota; kingdom Metazoa; phylum Echinodermata; class Asteroidea; order Paxillosida; family Astropectinidae; genus Astropecten; species Astropecten irregularis. The sequence continues at coordinate 568,571 of OZ020256.1, forward strand.
AATGTCCATGGTCACGGAGTGTACTCTGTTTATGGGAATGCCGGAAACTTGCTCCTGATTTCATGCATCTCTGGTTATTCATGGTAGAGTATCTCTAGATGTCTTGTCATACTTATTGCAAGCTCATGAGTGATCATGACTTCTGTACAAACCTAGTAGCACCTAGGAAGACAGATTGTAACTGCAATAACAAAACAAGTCTCACACAACTGCAGTGAATTATGGACAATGTTATTTGCATAGTGTACAGAGCAGACCATGATGTACACACATATGTAGTTGTACTACACAGATAAATGGTTAATGATCATGATTTCTGAATGCCAGGTCTGGTACCCCGACTTGACAATAAGGGAAGCTTCCATCTTGGGAGTGGATAGCTCTGTTGGTAAGCTCTGTTGGTAATTAGCAATGCTGTAGCAGCCTAAAAATGAAATCCACATTTTTAGACACTTACTGTATAAACGTGGCCTGTAGTACTGGTAGGGTATGATGACAACTTCATCAGTTAATCGGCCAGGGTGAGGGGGCTGGAATGGGAAGGGAAATGCTCTTATAAACTCCAGCCATCGATGGACATAAATGCCCAGATTTGCCCCCCCCCCCCTCCTTTCTCCGGTAGCACTTGCTTGTCAAGCCACTGACAAGAATTGTCTGTGACTTCTGCTAAGAGCCCCAATTTAGCGCCCCATCCGCTCCGGGAGGAAGACACCCCTAAAAACAGAATCCAGTGAGGGGTTCCAGCAAATTGGACCAGGTGGCCATGGGGCATACTATGTGCATCACGGGGGTTGACCAGAAATGGTGGGTGGCAGGCGTTACCTGTTATTGGGCCTGCCTGGTACCTATGGCACGCAACACTCAATGAACAAGATGATTCACAGTATCCTCTTCTCTCCTTTCCTTTATAATTAAAGGGCATGATGAAGGGGGGGGCGCAGGATTCATCAAGACCACGCAAAAAGGAATTAAAACAAACTTTTATGGGGGCCAAGTGTGGCGGGCTGAGTGCTCAAATTAAGTTAGATAGAGTATCTTTTTGCAGCGTGGACGTGGCAAGTTTGATAGTGCCGAGGTTACGATGGTCTGACAAACATAAACTGATGCACATGGAGCTGTGTTGTGATTGATAACCTCAAGGCAACATCCGCTTGTTTTCAAGTCTTTGTCTTGAGGGGATGGACCAGATGTAAATGACTCCCACGTGTACATGGTTCCCTAGACTCTCTCTCTGTGATGGTACGCGACGAGCTTCTTCAGTCAAAAGAACAAAAAAAGGGCTAAATTTAGAGTGACCCTCCTCTTTCATCCCCCCTCCCCCTAAAACTGCCAAGAATTGGTTTCAAATCTAATGCAGAACTCGGTGAAGTTAACGGTGCCAGGGCACCGCAAATAGCATACATTTCCAGTGCGGATTGATATACTTCAGAAAGCATTGCACTTGTTGCCCCGACGTGCTGTCACTCCTACTCCCAATGATAACTCAAAGGAAACGGCCGTTTCTCCTGAAAAATTAAGACAAGTGCAACAATTTAGAGGGAAAAGTGCAACAATTTGAAATTATAACCGCAGCTAATTCAAACCAGACGGCCAGGCTGTGTAACGAGTCACCATCGTGGCGCATGATGTATTGCCTGTTACCCTACTGAATGTTTGGACTCAGTCACCCGGGCCACGTGCTGAACCCTCAAGTTCAACCACACGCAATACTGACATACATGTCTAAATATGCAAGCTTCTCTTATACAAAATAACTACTCGAAAGCAATCTATCCATGTACCATAGTATTCACCTCATCCTCCACCTGTTAAAGGAAGGCCCAGAATTCAGATACTGTGTTCGGGTAAACCAGGCAGGAGTATGGTACGTCTTCTCCACGCACCCTTAACCCTTCACGGGCTCCACTTGCCATTCCACTGGGGTAATTGATTGCAGGTGTGTTAGTCTAGGCATGTTGCCCTGAGCGTTTACCTGTCTTCCTGTCAGGGCCTACCCCTTGGCACCTTGTTTTCCTCCTTGCGTATCGGGTTACGCACGGCTGTACATGGCTGAGCCCATAACAAAATGACCTCAAGCTCCTAAAACCAACCAACCCTCACTGAATAGGTTGAGTACAACAAGCTCTCGTAGCTGACTGACAGAGTATGGCAAAGATTAAATATTCCATCACGGATTTCCTCAGGAGGAATGGTCACATGATGTTATGAATCATGAGGAAAAAAAGACTGGATCTTTTGTTACCAGTCATGCCAGTAGGAAATTAAAACGTCTCTGAACAGGAAAAGTTTGAAGAGGAATTTTGACATGTAAAATTCCAAATGTCAGGGCTGTCAGCTAATCAGAAATTTTCTTGATCGATATAAGTTTTTGGAACAAATATTTAATAACAATCTTTATCTAATATTTGATTCTGATAATTCTAATTCCAGGAGTCCTAAAAGTTATAGTTACAGAAACGTTTGTCACACAAATGCCAAAAAATAGACAATTTCAGTGACAAAAGCTCACAAATTGATGTTCCAGGACTTTTCATGTTATTTGTCATGTTATTTTGTGTCTCATGAATTCAGAAATCAAATCAAACAGTCCACTGACAACTTGGGTATGTAATCTTGGAAAAGCTTTAGGGTAAAGGCAACATACATGTATACTGTTGATCAATTACTGTATATCAAATGAATGATTGTCTTCTGAACCGTCTGAAGTTTGGGCAGGTAGATGACCATAGCTCCCAAAGTGTCATGTAATAATCCAGGGAGCTACATGTATCTATTGCTGCTCACTTCACTAGAATACACATGCAGGAACACCACGGTGCAGATTCATGCCACTCTCAGAGTCTCAACTCATTTTGTATCGCCAGGTAAGATGACTTGACGTCTTATTATGAGAGGAAGCTAGCAGCGAGGCGGTGTTGTGATGATACCACCCGCGCTACCCAACCAAACCGTAAATTACCAAATCATTCTGGACTTGCGTTACATCCTGCACAGCCTTATCAATGACACGTGCGGATTATGTCATCATTCAACCGGCCTGCATGTAAGTGGATCAGCCGAATGTTGCCGCAACCAGGAGATGCATCTGGGCCGGCTTTAAATCCTTCTACCTGGGGACCAGACCGGTGCCCCTATCACCATTAATTTCGTCACATTTGGAGTCTGGTACATGTCTTATGGCAAGACGCAGAGCCTGCAACATACTACCCGATGCAATTTGTACGATCACGTCACGTTTTTCATCAAACCCCCAAATCTGACCAAACAAACTTTTTCTTAAAGTCACTCCAAAGTACATGGACACATATAGTGAGGTAGTATTAGTTTCTGACGCAGGAAATATAATACAGAAAGCAATACAGACACGAAACAAACGGCAATGTGTATATGAGCCATTTCATCTGGACTCAGGCAAATGCAAACCAGGTCTCGGACGACTGCCCGCCAATCATGATTGCCATGGGAAACATGTTTACGTCATGTTCCAGTCCAGACTCAATCGGTCAATCCCACAACTTTTTAGTAGAGTTCATTCATGTCATCCTAGATACCATACATCATTGAACATCACAACATTGCCCACAGTGAAGCAGAAATGACATGTTGACTAGGTGCCTTGTTATTGAGACTCATAAGTATCCCAGGGCAGTTTAATCAGACAAGCCCCATAGTCAGAAATATCACAGATCTCAAAACTGCCCCGCACAATCTGCATAAGCTTAACGTCAATATGGAAATGAAGCTTGATGTGGCCTTCAGAATAAGTATTATTATTACTATAATCTCGCCAGCACAGTATCACATGTATAGCAACAGGATGTTCTAGTCAACAAGGAGACTAGGTCCCAGGTTCGAATCCGGTTTGTGTGAAGACGTTGGATGGAGTGACCCCGTTCGACGTCCACTGAACACTGAACTGTGAACACGGACACGGACCAACAGGATATGTCCCGCATTCCTTTATTCATCAAGAACATTTAGGCCTAATAGTCACCAAGTTCCTGCTAAAACAAGCATCTACAGGTAAGCATATTCCACAAAATCCTACGAAAAAACCCTAGCAAAACTGCCGCATTTGAGAACAGAGTTATTGTATCCTTGTCATGCCATAACCTTAGATTTATGACGCTTATCTGATAAACCCTGCTTAGCTGGGTTCATTTGAGGTCTGGAGGGGGAGGGAGGATTGTTCCCGATGCGATTTATCACACACAACGTAATGCCGTATCTAAGCTGAAGACGTCACTACATGTAATTGCTGTCAATGTCTCACTCATACTGTATCCGGTGAATTCCTGGTGAAAAAGAACAGATCTTGCTGTCTGACGCATTGCATATGGACTTCATACAAACAGTCCTACTCATCAAACAACAAATCTACTTGCGTTTGCTGTATATGATATACATGTATGCGTAATGTTGCTCCAGAATCTCTCATATCAAATCATTGTACAACCTCTGCAATCAAACAGGTACAAGTATGTATCTTTGATGGTAACCAGAACTCTTTGATGTATTAACTCTGCAAGGGGTGGCCACAATTTCTTTAAAAAATAATCAAATATTTGATTCTTTCACGTGAAAACAAAAAGTACTGTTTTCTGTATTTGTTTATGTTTACAGCATGCATGTGGCCATACAAAGTTACAGTACCTGGCAGTCAGTCTGCTCTCTTAACCAAGCATCGCTAGAAGGCATTTCACAAAACAGCAGTAATGGTTTTCTTTTTCTATGAAAGCCAATTTGCTTTTAATCAGGTTTTTTTTTTTTTCGATCTGATTAGGCTTTACCAAGCATCAATATTATCAACTGCACTTCTCAGCCATCTGTATCCTGTGGTAAAAAACTCATCAACCAATTGATAACCACGAAGACCAGACACTGAGTTTCCACTGGCAAACCCCCAAAGGGGTATGTCTCAAATGTTCTAGAGCCTTCCAAATATGACAGCCAGCAGTCTCTACTCGTGTATCTAGGACTCAGCTTTTCCAACGATACCAACAGAGATAAGCAACAACCCTCTTCTCTCTTTATAATTTCCTTATCACTGCACTGAGGTTCCTCTGGAATATTTTTATCTAAGGAGAAAAACAATTCCTTCCAGTCTAGTCTTACGAGATGTCGGAAGGCTTCCCATTTTGACCAAGTTTGACAAGAAAAACTCAACTATCTACACGGTAAATTAAGATACAGGCCGGCCTCGGAACAACCCTTTGAACTTCAGGTTCCCAAAAACTGTCTGGTCACTGCAATGCTTGTTAGCATGTCTAAGTAATGAACGCTAACAGCATCTGACAAGTCTCAATCTTTATAGGTGGGTTTGTGGGTAAAACCCTGGTACGTACAGCCTGCATGGTATGGTACATGTATGCGTGGGCACTCAATGCAAAACCTGATGCGCACACAGGGAATTCATGCTTCTGTGTTCCATACCTGATTCACTGTGGGAATGCTTGCTGAAATAGTCAGTGCAACTAAAGTACCATGAGCATGATCAAACAACAGCAACGACAAATGGCATTGATTCTTAATTAATCAGTAATCACGCAAAACAGAATCAAATAAATAGAGTTTCATGGTGGCATTTGAAATACATCATGATATGAAAAGCTCATGAGCATTTCTGAAACAAAATAAGACGGACAATTTCAGAATGCACCTGTCGGAAAATTTTAACCCAATGACAAAAATAATAATTGCCGAGAATGGGGTATTAAAGGGGACTTCCCCATAGACTTGTATACACAATTTTCGTAATTGTATCATAAACCCTCACTTTTGCCTGATTCTGAAACCTTCCCCAACCAACGTTTCTAGACGCACGTTTTGCTTCTAAAATAGTACACGCAATATGCAAATTAGGCTTGCCCTTCACCGATGTACAAGTGTAAATGAGCACTGCATACTCAGCATGCTCAGTGCTTGTTGAGAGCGCATGAAACATTTCATGGGCTGGCTCGGGTGGGATTCGAACCCACGGCCTCCTGCTTACTATACACTATAGTACAGATGCCATACCACTAGGTCACCGAGCGCGGCTACATGTAGCTGGGTTCTGCGGGATGAATCGAATCCAATATCACAACATGCCCCAAAATATGAATGACATTGAGGGAAACACATCATTGGAAACAATCAATATCAAATATATGGATCACCAGACTACAGCCTCTTGACACTAAAGTTACGTCCTGCATCATCAAACAATTATGCCCACCACGTTGACCTTTGCTTTGATGGGTTTTTAACCTTCTAATTTGAACTAGAAATTCTGCCGGTATTTATAGAGTACAGCTCCTGACTCACACACAAAGGATTCACGGATTACAGTGCGACTATATTTAAAAGTGCTTCGACGACAGTGGACACGTAGGGCTTCCATTTTAAAAAAAGAAAAAAGAAGCGTGACTTGACATCTTCGAAGGAATAAGGTGCTTAAGTGAGAAAATTGCAGGAAAAAGTAGAGACAAGTGTGCTTCTTGCTGGAGTGTCCTGATAAGATGCGGTCACATTCCTCATCAGTCATCAGATCTGATACCAATCCTTTACTCCCAAGACTCTGTGAGTCTTTGAGAGACTTGTATTCTCCTCCTGATCATTTCGTTGTATTAATTTCAGCGAGCTCGCAATCTTCTCTTCTACACATTTCAGCAGGGGGCTCCTGACTGTCTAAGAAATTCTATAAGTGGTTTTCATGAACTTACCAGGGCAGTCTAAGTTTCCAGGAATTACCCTTTGCTCGCCTACCCTTCCCATTTTGTTTTGAGGAAAATGCCACTTTCCAAGACTTCATGGTAAATTCCCACAGTATTCCAGCTCATTCTAGGACAGATCCAAATATGAGGATGCTTGCAGGGCCAAGGAATTTCCTTAACATGGCTACATTTTCAAGGGTGTTCGACCAGATTTCTAGCACTTGGCAGCAAAAGTTTAAAAATTCTTGACAGAGCATACATTTCCCGGCAGAACCTCATTCCCCGGGAGTGTCCTCCACAGGAACCAATTTCCTCATTTTGAGGTTGAAAAAGTTCAATTTTACCGAACATTTTATGGAATGATGACCACAGCAGGTCTGAGTTTCCAGGATTTTACGGAACCTCAATTTAAATTCCCAGGACATGTCCTGGTCATCTCGAGACGCTCTCACAATACCAGGACTTTCTGAGACTCCCAGGGTGCCCACACAGTCCTGTCATGATCAAGTGCTGAAACAATTTTGGGCCAAGAGGCTACAGAATTCTTCATGGTGCAAATGTGTCACCTATTTTTTCTCCCCCTCCCCTTGTCGTCAGCAAGTTACGTCTTTTACGGAGTGAAACTTGAGGTGTTAATTTCAGCGGGCTGCCCCTTCCTGATATCAGCTCCAGAGTCTCTCTACTCCTGGCATCAATGGGGTCCCTTGAGGAACCAAGTAAACACCCTAGTTCCTGCTTGAATCTGCGTCATTTTGCCCAGGAGGGAGAAGTTACCAGGAGAAGTCCTGGTAAAGAAACCAAGATTCAGACATGTATGCCTCAAAACACTGCACCTGTTTCATGTCTGCTAGCTATATAATGCTGGTCTTTTTATCTTTGGAAAACAAATCCCAGTAAATTGCGGTGACAGGGGAAGGGGGAAATTCAAAATCCTTAAAGATGTTGACTGTGATTGCTGTTTGTGCTGTCAGCCATTTTGAAGCTTGACCCCAAATCTGCGTCAGCATTCAACAACACCATGAACCATCAAGTGTACGAAAAGCTGAACACAAGAAGAGTCAAGAGTGATTCTGAGCACAAATTAAGAGCTTTTTTTTAACCAACATGTACACATTATTATCCACATTTCAGGAACATACTGTTTAATTTGACTAAATGGATAAAGTTTACAAAAATATTTACAAAATGCTGAATCATTCCAAAAAAGAAACTGTAGAGGCCTTTTGTCACTATGAATTTTGGCACTTGATACAAATGGTGTTGGGTACAATGAGGTACAACTACATGTAGGTGCGGCCATTCAGTCTGCTGTAGTGAGCAGCGTCTGTTTCCAAGGCTGTCTATTGTTGCTGCATATATGCTTACTCATGCATTTACATGTAGATGTACGTATACATGTATTTCATGGGTGGGTAACAACTAACAACATATTATATGACTTTATGTGCCTAGATTTTGATGCAGTACGAATTATACACTATTTGGTACATGTAGCTCAGTGTGGCTGGGACAGATAAGTCAATAGGAGCTTGGGAACCAGACATTTATCAATCAAAGGTGTGCATTTGGTGGGATACTCAGCCATGGTGGCTGTGGGCTCTGACTACTTATATTATAGACCCAAGATTACATGTATAATATACACATGCATGTACCTCCATCCACATCATGGACGTGATGTAATGTGAAACAGGAGTTGATAGAGTAGCCCCAGAACTGACAAGCTGTCGTCATGCGAGGGCGCTATCTACCACTGCCAGGAAGACAGCTCTCCATCAATAAATGTCACACTAATTATTCAAACCATTACATGTACACACTGAGTGATAGCATAGGTACACATCCAAATGATACAGCAAAACTGCACTCAAGATCAGACGAAGACACAAAACCCTCAAATGCCGTCATCAACCAACCATACGCAATACAGAATTCAGACCAAGTGCTGAGTTATGAAAAGAAACCCTTACAAATCAGTCTATACACCGACGGCATGAAATACCATCCGCCATTACTGCGGTGTCCCAGCCCATCTTTTGTGTGTAATCCAGGAATCCGACTTGCGATTCATGTAATTGGCCCTGCGGTGTATCAGGGGACATACACCATGCAGTATAGAGTGCGGTGGAGCGGAAATTCTTTTGTTGCCACTCAGTGGGCACAAAAAAGCAGACAGTGACACCGCAGTAATGACAGACGGTATGTCGTGCCGTCAGATTGGTCTAGGATTGAAGGCAGAAGTAATACATTCTAAGGTTGAGAGAACATTTCAAATACTGTATCATGCCTTCTCTTCTTCTTCTCCTTTTAATCTGTAAATTGGTTGCTGGTGGAAATGAATCATTTGAGGGAAAAAAAATACAAAATATGTTCCAGCTGTACATAGCGAGATGCTGAGAGGAAGCCACCATGAGCTTGTACTGAGTGATGAGACACATAATCTTCTCCATTACTAAGCCCCCTATTGATGTTATCAAGCATTGAGGAAAAGCAATAAAATGAACATTATTGCACTTGCTGAATGCTCCATGTGCGATGTCCTTTGGTATACTTAGCAGGTTGTAGCCAATCAATCATGGGACATGGACATGTTAGGTGTTAGGTACATGTGCAGTGGTTGGAGTCTGATGAGTGCGGAACTGAGACAGGATGACATGTGCGTTATGATCATGAGGAGGGGAAGAAGGAAACTGTAACCTATCCTTGTTACTGCTTCGCTCCCCTGCATCCCAACGCAATATTGTTAAGAGTCAACATGATCAAATCCGTAAGACACCGCAGAGTGGGTCCCACAATGCAAGAAGTGGCCATGTTGTAACAATCCGCTCGCTGATGACATTGCCTCATTATTAGCCTGCGGCTTCCACATCCCTTGACTAATGCATCCGAATCTCACCATCCAAACCCCACCCCACCCCCCACGCCCCTGCTGTCTACATCCCTAGGAGGAAACAGGATCAGACTCATGGGAACTTGGGTTCCTCTCAAGAAAGGATAACTCTGCATCCTGCCCCCAGGGGAAACGCAGAAAACCTGCTGTTTATTAGCAAACGCTGTTGCCTGGTTCCAAACCTGCAACTTGCTTGACAATGGCCGCTGGATGGACAGGACTTAATAATAGCTGGAAATGCTATGAAGGAAATGTGATATGGAACATCTGATGAGTACATGTAAGTCAAGAATTGAAGAAGCATAACACATCCAAGTAGAGTGAGCAATAAATAATATAACCATGAATCATAGAGTGCTTGTAATTTCAGTGATCAAAAACTGACTAATTATACCAATTAACTGTAAACATTACACACTTAAACTTTGGGACATTTGCTAGAACACGTACAATTCACATGAATCACATGAATCACATGAATCACGATACAGAGATGCCAATGGGTGAACATCTTGACAACTTGTTCATAGCCTTACAAACTAATATTGTCAACTACACTACAGACGACAAGCATTCACATATTGTCCATCTACACATGCATTTGGCATAGACTGTCTAGCATCAGTCAACAATCACCCAAGATGTCATACAAGAATCCACTACAGCTGCTCAAACACATGGCTGCACACGTACGTTGTGAATCAGGCAAATGACAAGTACCGATTTCTGACATTCAATGATGAAACATTTGGGCTTGTTTGAGAATTACCCTGACAACGGTATTATTGGGTCAAGCTGGATGGTCTGTTGGTTAGGATGCATGCACAGGCCAGTAATACAGAGGTTATGGGTTCGAATCCCACCCGATCAAGTCTGCAAGTTCCTTCTCACAAAGGCATGTTGAGAAAACAGTACTGTCAAGAATGACTAGGAACCGCCGACCGTGCCTGTGTGGAATCAAAATGCCAACATACAACAGTCGTTTGAACGAACAGAAAACCCAAGTTGAACCATCCTGAACTATTGACAAAGCCAAGCCAACTGCCAACTGAAAGCACCAAGGACCAACCGAACAACAACATGTCTGCAATGTTACTCAATGTGTATCAAGTGCACTACCACAGTGACGAGGAGCAGTGGGGATGAGATGCTTGACTCTTTGAACCATAGAGGGCAGCTGAGACACGTCCCTACAAAACTGTCTGGCGACGATGACGCCATTGAGATTTTGGAAATACCCCAAACCCCAGCTGGATATCAACAGGGGGCAAGACTTTTATCACCTACAGGAGGCAAGGGAGGGAGGTAGGAGGCTTCCCAGTGTTGCTATTTCAGACCACTCTGTCTCGAAACAGACACCTCTTTGTCTAATCTTTGCTGACAAAGCGTCGTCGGGACAGATTGGGAGCTGTAGTCTTGCTGGAATCGAGTCTGGTGATGTGTCAGCGGTGTATGGGTACAGGTCTTGACATCTAGGTAAATGAGTGGAAAGCTGCCAGGTGCCATTAGACTGTCTGGCTTCTATCTCCCTGCATTCCACTGCAATCACCTCAGGAACCTGCTTAGCATCCTAAGGGGCATCAAGACCTCTAGCGAGTCATGTCATCAAGTTGCCATCTTACATGCGGGAACAATGATAAAATAATGAAACTGCACAACAGGTACATGTAAATATGCAGCGCACAGGATTGGGTTGTTGAGCTGTCTATCAAAGATACGTGCAGATAAAGAACATTTTTAACAGTGGGAACAAATACATTAAGATGGCATCATAACACCAAAGCAACTTTTTTCCCACCAACTGACCAAGCCCAGCCAAAAAGTTCACATGCCAAATGTACATGAATTTCCAATTTGTGCCAAACAAACTTTTTAAAGAATTTGAACAGGCTGGACAATATGAACAATAACCCTGTGACGAAACAAATTAAAAATAACAGATAATCAATAAAGGCAAGAAAAATACTTTTTTCCCATTACTCAAATTCTGGATGTTGGTGAGAATTTCTGATTTAGAAGGGAAAAAAGGTTGTTAGCGAGGAAACAACCCCAAGATACAGCGGAAACAACTGCAAATCTGAGATTATAAGGACACGGGATAACATGTTTGGTCCAAGCTTCACAGCAAAGATGTAATTTTGATTCAATTACTGTAAGCCGATTAGCAAGATTCCAAAAGGATGTTGACTCAAATCTGGCGTCGCTGCTCTCCTCACTGAGCCTCAGTAGCAGCCCCCTTGGCTACTCTTCAACCAGTTTACTTTAATCAAAATCACTCCGCTGCAATATTTGTAAAGCCAGCCCATAAATGTGGTAACGGTGAAGCACCAAGCTCATGGCATGCCTGGAGGCTGTCAAGAAAGGAAGGGGAACTCGAAGGGGAGGTAGGGGGGGGGGTGGTGGTTCCCGTGCCAGGAACCGTTTAGCAAACACGAGGCTTGCCCGGCAACAGGCCAGCTTATCCCTAGATACGAGGGGATTAGGCGGCATTTCTGGTGGCAGAGAGGACCTGCTACCAGGAATCAGGCACATGAACGTCGTGGATTAGCGCGGCTGGGAAGTTCACCTTCCGGCCCCATCAGTTTCTCTATCCACCGAGTGTGTTCACCAGAGACAGATCTGGAGCACTCCCCCTCTCCCTCAAGAGGGGAAAAGCAGCCTAACTACTCCTTGATATATTCATCAACAGACACCAAAATAACAAATTTGTTATGAGGCTCTTTTGGTGAGGGTGCAGTTTGTGCCCTTTAGTCAACCTGCCCATGTAAACAGGAGATAAGGAATAAACCACTTGTCATGATCTGTTTCAATTCCCAAATAACCTCTGCTATACCCCACCCATTCAAAGGAAGAAAAACAAAAATGCATAACATGGGCGAAGAGCCTAATCGGATGGATAACACTTCCAAAGAACCAAGAAAATACATCAACAATCCTGCCATCATCTCAACGAGGAAACGTCTAGCTGTTTTCATACTTGGGTCTTGAGCGCCTGTAAAAACAGAGGCCTTCTGATGTACATGCAAGGCAGTAAAATACATCACTTGGTCAATTAGTTAATTAAGATGGACAGAGCTTGCCTCTCCCAAAGTACAGGAACTTTACTTTTTTATTCACTGTGGCAAAGGCCGAGAGTTTCGGTGAGTTTTGGGGGGCTCCAGCTTTCTATACTGTTCTGTGTTGTTTCCTTAACCAGACTCCATGCATTATGTGTCAGCGTGGATAAGTGACCATTAGCATCAGAGGAAGTCACTGCCTTGACTGTTTTCATCGCTTGTTTCCTCCAATTAGGCAGGTCCTATGTCTAGCTAAAACTAGATTTCTCTTTTGCCACCTAGAACACCATTTCATACCAGGACTTTGTCAAGTACATGTATAAAACAGAAAGGTTGGTTGAAATATTCACAGAAGCAGATTCTGTTTTCCTTTCATTGATCAATCAGCGTATTCTGCAACAATATGCACAGCGACTGAATCAAACACTTCACAGATTTATGTACATATTTCATGTTTTTTTTAAAGACACATGAACTGGTATGCACAAAACCATAGAATAAATTCTATAGCATAGAGTTTGTGTAATGAAATCAGGGGTGCTGTTGAGGGTCGGGTGGGTGCATAGTGTTTACATGTATACTAACTATGAATAGCGCTGAGACTGCCAAAGTCAATGGATTTCTTGTAATGCCCTATGGGTCCATTCATGACAACTCAAGCATTACTTTGCTGGCTAGGACCCAGAGTTGCCTAATCTCCGATCTCCAAACACCATGACCAAAAAAACAACTTCTTTTTTCCCTCTCTCCTTACATTATTTGGTGAAGAATGCCACCACACAGTCAAATTGCACAACTACAAGTGCAATGTATGCGTCCTATATTTGGCAGGACAAGTCTTCAAACCAGCCTGACTTATATAACTGAAGCCACATCAGATGTATTTACCACCAATCCTTGATGTATATTGACAGCATCGATCCTTGTGAGCTCAACAATGCCTCCTACACTTTGACCTAAATCATACACACAAGATAATAGTCTCTACTCTTCACAATGCTCCCATTGTGTCAAAGACAATGCCAGCTACAAAGGCAACAGGAATGGAGAGCCATTTAAAAAGAAAACACATGAATGCATATCCTATAAAGCGGACTTCACATTTCCTGTGCATATATGACCTGTTTCGTTTTCGACTCATTCTAGTATCTGAACAAATTTCTTTCACATTTACATCTGGGAATGACTGAGTCCAAAAGGATAAACTTATGTCAAGAATGAAGTGTGAAACGCTCACATGTAGGTCAATTCTGTCCAACGGAAGAAACAGATGGTGAAAAGAATTCTTCATGTACAGTATAAGCCATTGCTATAAGCTAAATTGGTTCAGAAGCTAATTATATTCTTCCTAGAGGGTGGGGCATATATAACTTGGCATGTTCATGTTCCACAAGTAAATCTCTACCATTCTGTTACATTAAAGTATTAATACAACTCCCAATAAACATCCAAGTGATTACCACTTGTGGGTGTGTGAACTGATTTAAGCCTTCCAGAAAGATCCTGCTAAGATCGAAATGTGTCAGGTCCTCCGAACTCCAATTAACTTTTAATCCTAATAAATACTGCAAGTTTGCGCCAATGTGGAAGACAAAAACCTAAAAAGGGGTTGGTTGTATTAAGATGCCCTTATCAAGTGATTGTACCCAGACCTGGTGAGATGACCCAGATTGTTTGAGTCAGGAACTGAGTCTTGTGGGTTGCAGTGAGAGAGTTAGTCCCCTATTTCCCACCTGTTACTTATTACTGCCTGGAGTTTGTCCCCGGCCGTTTATCCAGGACCCTAGCCTGTACTGACCCTAATTCTCTTATCCCTTCAGTGAACCAGGCGCTCGCTCGCATAACAAAATAATTATCCCAAATTGACCATGACCAATTCCACTCCAAGAAGCAGAGAACCAAGCAGGGTCTGGAAAATGTGTCAGGACTCACTCAAAAAATGCAGTTTTCCTTCCAAAACAAAATAAGGAAAAATATTCGGGGAGTTGAAATCAGGTGCCGGTGATGGATGTAATTAAGCAGGTAGGATATGGCTAACTTTGTTAAGATCATGTTTTGACACAGTGTAGGGCAACTGCTACATGGATGTTTCAATGTAACAGGTTGAGCCCGGTGCTAATTGATTGGGACAGGGGCCAAGAATCCACCTGCACGCCCAAGTTGTTACACACCCCTACAGGCGTGTTCCTTCCTGGACGCGTTCATCCCTACCAAAATACAGACAGTGGCCAAGTAACGGGATGGTCCCTCATTAAGAACAATGGCTGATCCAATGAGGAACAACACAGTGTTCCTATTGATACAGGTTACAGGAAATGAACTCATAAAAACAAATCTCAAAATGTTTATATCTTGAAATTGTTTCCAAGAAGAATCTTCCGTTCTACACACGGCCAAAATGCCCAGGGATGTTAAGGTTACTGTATGTGGCGTTATAATTCAGCAGTAGTGGAATTTAGTGCAGATTGAAACAGGCTCCTTGCCAAAATGACTTGGGGGAGGAGTTTAGTCTCAAAGCTCGTAGTGTGAATCAGAGTAGCCTCTGCATTAAACACTGCAACTGCAGGATTATTGAGCACTAAGACTTTAAGACCGACGTACCCACAAGTGAAATCTTTCCGATTGTTCAGAGGGTGGGGGAACTGTCTACACTGGATGGAACTTCAATGAGACGTTATGAAGTTGCTGAATGATCGATGAATGGTTCATAGAGCCAGGAAATGACAACATAGGCGTCCACGCTTCTTGTGGTTTCTTGTACCTATTGCATGCATGGCTAGTTCAGGAGTACATGTAAAAGAAGCGCCTTTGAGACGATGGCTGGAATCCCTGGGAATTAGGGAATTAAGACGGGCATTACCACCACTCTTGGGTTCAAAAGGCCAGACGATTGATTTTGTGCGTTGCTATCAAGACAGACCTGGTCAATGTTACAAGAGATTGGAAGTTACAACGAAGAGACCAAGAGTGTACACTTCATGACTTGAGCACATCTTATGATGGGGTAGAGAAGAGGGATGGGGGAGGTGGGTGGGTGGGGCTCCCAGCACCAAGTCTTGAGACTATGTTACTTACATCCTGCTGGTGAGGTGTTGTCCCCTTCCCTCTCATCTTGCCCTTCAGTACCTGGACAGAAAATATTTAGAAGAAAAAAAATCTTTAAATCGGCAAGTAGACATACCATTTACAGTCAGCTTTCTGATCACCTGATCACTGGCTCTGTGTACCTGGTCACTGCCTTGGTGCACATGGTAATTGTTTGCCTTGGTATCCCTAGTCATTGCCTTGGTGTCCTGGTCATTGCCTTGGTACCCCTGGTCACTGCCTCAGTGCACATGGTCATTGCCTTGGTACCCCTGGTCACTGCCTCAGTGCACCTGGTCATTGCCTTAATGCCAAGGGTCATTGCCTTGGTACCCCTGCTCATTGCCTTAGTGCACCTGGTCATTGCCTCAGTGCACTTGGTTAATGCCTTGGTGCCCCTGGTCATTGCCTTGGTGTCCCTCGTCATTGCCTACATTGACTGTCACTAAAAAAAAACCCAAGAATAACTTGATACCAGCCAAATTTACACGAGATACACATTGCTTGCATCCTGCATCCATGTCTTACCTAACAAGCACTTAGTATACATAGCAAGTTGCTTAGGAGTGTTTCCTGCTGAAATTGAAAACCTTGAATGTGAAACGCACGCACAGCCCCCCGCCCACACAAACCCCGCCCACACCATTTCTGCTTGGTCCCCATTATGAGTCAGTTTTGGGTTTTTTTATGGAAGTGCTCCATTAAAGATGGACAACAGTTTGAAATTAAAAAGTGCAACCCCAGCTTTGCAATATTTAGTGAACACTGCCATTTTGGACAAATTTCTTTACAAAAGGATTTACTCCATTTACAACTCCATCATTCTTATGCGTGTCATATCCCAGTTGGAAGCTTATTAATTTGCAAATGTTAATAACGACTTTTAAACATATTTGACAAGAAGTTTGCAGAGCACGTCTTTAGACTTCCTGACACAAGATAGAAGAAAAAAAATGATCATCTCAGACTTTGCGTGCACAAAAACTCTGAAGAAGAAAATCCGACAAATCTTCAGAGGATCCTTGGTAGACTCAGGAAATTAACTAACAAGTCCCAACTTTCAGATAAAAAAAGGGCTCCTAATATATTGGCTTGATAGACTCACTTGTGTGTTTGGTCCTGCGTGAAAACATGGATGCTCGTTGCTCGCAACGTGCTTGTCACTGCAAAGGGGCGAAACAAAACAAAAAAAGAGAAAATAATAATAATTTATTGCACTTATTATGACACTCTATAAACGGACACCTAGAGAATGTCACAAGTTGGTCTGAGGCTATAGTTTTCAATCCCACTTGACCAGATTGGATTCCCCTTCAATCCCCCTTGCCGGATACAGTATGAACGTGGCGATGGAAATATCAACCCACAAAATGGACGATTTGTTCAAGGAAAATCATACATCAGGTATGGCAGTAAAGGTTAAAAACAAAATAAATGGGACACATTAAGCACCTTCAATCCTTTACATTTTTCGAAGGAAATAAACCGAAATTAGAACATGGATTCAGTTATTCTCATTACACATGTACACACGCCCCAGCATTTAATTGTGGTCTTCCTCTGCTACAAAAATTGGCCACACGCAACACAAAGTGCGGTCCTTGCAAAATTGCCCTAAAAATAAGAAATCAACACAAAAAGGTCCTCTCTAATTATAGCGCCATAAAATATGAAATGATCTGGGTAGCATGGACATTACATGTACTTGTGTGTTTTGCATCGTGTATGTATACATTCTACATGAAAATGAGTTTTGAAGGAACATTTCAAACAACTTTCATACACATTAACATGAAGGGCGCAGGCGGCGGTATATAGAGTGGATACAGTATGTGAGGGGCATGTACTGTACATGGTTGGGTGGGTGGAACTGATAGGTGGGGTGGGTGATTTGGCTGATGAGAGGTTTAAGTGTTTGTATGAAAAAGGCAGGGTAATCTGGGTGGGTGGGTGGTTACATATTACACATGTCAGGCTTAATAAGTTATAGGCCTACTGTACAACATGTGTACAGTATGCGTACAGTACATGCAGGGCTCAAAATATTACCAGCCCGGTGTACAATGTCTAGCAAAAACCACTCTGGGCTAGCCAGACTCACTTCCTTGGTTGCCCGGTGGACTAGTACAAAAATATAAACCTACATGTTAAGGTATGGATCAACATACTATATGTACATCCAGGACTAGTAAAAATCTAAATGGGCTAGTAAAATATGAAGTAAGCTGGACCGGTGGGGTAGCCAGGGAAAAAAGTTAACGCAAGGCCTGACATGTGGGTGGGATAGGTGGGATGGGATGAGTGGGTTGGTGAATTGGTGGGTGTGGTGTTTTGGTTAGCAACATGTACCTTGAAACTGTTGGTTGGACAGGTGTACATGATGTACAATGTAGGGTGGGTGGGTTAAAGTACACACGGTACATGAGTCTACAGATACATGAAAGCAGAACCTACAGAGCTCTACAGAATAATAGGAATATTACGAACAATTTCATATTTTTCCTTCCTATGCACAAACACCATAATTGAACAAAGTACAGGCATACATACATGAGGTAAAGTGATGGTGCATATTTGGGGATGGGTGCCACTGGATACCGTTTCCACACATAACCTCCATATGTAAGATAGTCCATATCAGCGAGGTAACCAGTACAGTACATAACGCATGAAGGTTGAGATTGCATTATGTCTAAACTATATCATTCAACCCCACCCTTTACACGGAGTACCAGAGCGACATCGCATTGTGCCACTACATCTGCGATTTCCAGAGCTTTATCCAGGAAATATACATCCAGTTTAGCAAGCTTCAAGCAAATACTGCACTTTATATGTTCCTGGCAGACTGGCTATATTTTTTCCCTTTTTTCTTTTTTGTGTTTTGTGTGCGCTTGAGTTCACTTGAATAGGTGTACCAGCCTTTTTAGGCACATCAAAAAAACATTGTTTAGCTCAGAGTCAGAGATGAATAAAAAAAAAAGTCAGTTTACCCCCGGGACTTTAAAACTACCGATGAACAAGTAAACGCTGTGTTGCTGTTAAAATAACCTACGTGTAAGATTCTGCAATATTCACATCCTACAAATCTAGAACATTTCAGATTGAATCAAAGACAAATTATACCTAAAAAATATTATGACTTTTCAGCCTCCATTTAAATTCAGGACGGCACTATGAGGAAACTTTGTATTGCACAAAAAAAAAAAAAGCTACAAGTTGGCAATTTGCCCAAGCAGCCCACATAACAAGACTTTTATTCCCACTGGCGTCCTGTTGACAATACTACCCAACCCTAACCTATCTGTCAAGGGTGGTGCTTTGTTGCGGCAAACACACCCTGGCGGGACCCTCAGTCATAAAAAAAAAATCAACAAAAAAAGAAGGACAATTGGTAAAAAAAAAAAAAAATGGCCCACAACTTTACTTTCAATATCGTGTTTGCGCCGGGCTCTAAAGCTAGTAGAACTGTATTCTGCGAAAAAGTACAGCAACTACTGGCAACTACTGTATAGGCTACATTACTCATATACACAGCTGCAATAATCAGCCATCACTTTTTGTCTGATTCCCGCATACATGTGTAACTTAAATTTGTCTTTTCCTTTTTTTTGCCCTTTTCAGTTTTTTTGTTACTACGGTTGATTTCTGCCACGATCCAATAGCCAATTTTCATATATGATTTTGGTGTGTCTTTTATCTAGGCGATTGTAAACAGTTACTGCCATGGAATGACAAACCACAAAGCAAGCTGCCGGGACAAGCAAACAATGAACATGCAGTCAATCATAACTAAATGAAAAATGCTCAAAAAACTTTTTTTTTCCTACCAGTTAGTTACATGTGAAGGAATTTGAGCAGCTGTTGCTATAGGGATTTTTTACCTCCTGGCTCGACAGAGAATAAGAGTGCCAAACGTGACCCCCCCTCCCCCCCCCCCTTCCCACCCCCGCCCTCCAAAAACCTAACAAATGACAAAAATACTAATTTTTAACTACTGAAAAAGCCACAAGGGGTCACTTCTTCTTATAGCCAACTTGGAGACAACCAACTACACTGCATTCAAAAGAAAGACTTTGGCAGCACAAACAATGAAATTTTCCTGCAAGTTTCTCAAGCCCCCCCCCCCCCAAAAAAATATAAGAATGTAATGTTACAATTACAAAGGGAATATTAATGTAGGACTTGTTTTTTTGTCTGTAGTCGTAAGAAACAGCTGGTGTACAAATGCAGGGCTGGAAATAAGATTTGGTGAGGGAAAGGCCAATTTTCCATTGCGAGAGGCACTTCCATTGGAAAATTGAAGGGGCACCAAGACCAAGAACCAGGGCAATGAATGCCATGGCCTCCGTGGACTCTGTTTATTTCTAGCCCTGCAAATGAGGTTTTATCAACTTGTACATTGGGCATTAAGACGTTATCTTCAAGTATGATGAACATGAAACAATTCTCCAATCTGCATTGGGCAAGCAGGTCTCCATTCATTACGAAGCTGGACTTTTAAGCTCTTGACACTTTCCACTCAAATTATGATGGTACCAAGGACCAGCAAACAAAACACAGGGAAATTGGGATTTGAGGACAGCCCTTAATTCCTTCTCCCATATTCCACGGATGAGAAAGGGAGGGGCAACTAAGCCAGATCATAGACCCTAACACTAACAACCTCCACTGATGTACATGTACCACACTTCTGACCAAAACTCTGACTCATACAAATATTATCCACAAGAATTAAACCAAACCCCCCTAGAATAAAAAAAAACGAATCCGGCAAAACAATTCAAAGAAGACTCGGAGCCCAGCAGTTTCCCTGGCATGTGAGTGTGTTTCTCTACCTCTACTCTCTACCACATTCAGGGATGTCAACTGCATTACTCAATGATGTGTTACTAATCGGTGTATCCTTCCATGGAGTAGTCAAAAGGGGTTGGGCATGCTACATTTTAAAGGGAAGGGCACTCGGTGTTTCTAGATGGAAGTGTTATAAGCGTGTGAAAACATTACAAGGTTAGGGTTAGGCTAGGCCAGTCAACTACATATTATTGTCATTCTGATAACTATCATACAGGATGGCAGGACAATGGAATGCACAGTCATGGTTACACTAGGTCTACCACCACCGTACCTAGGCCAATATATTGTGCATTGTAGATCAACATGATCTACATATATTAATGAAAGGAAATCTATGTCAAACTTTCAAGCTGACATTACGAATTCATTCATTGGCCAGAAATATTTGTCTTAAATGTCACAAACTATGGCAGGATCACCATCAACATGATCAAATGAAAGTAGCTTGGGTGTCCATTGTCCAACCACTGCAATAGGAGGTGTTGAAAATGTATATTAAAATTATATAATTGCTTTGAGAATGCTGAAATGTACTGAATAGGCCTATATCGGCAGTGTAGATGTGCATCTACTTGTTAGGACCCTAAAGGCAGTTTGATGCTGTTCAGCTAGGAGGAGACTTTGGTGCTACAAGAACCTAAAGGTACAGCACATGTATGGATGCAACAACGAAAAGAAAAACACAGACAAATTTACTGATCGCATTAAACATCCCCTTTTACCGTTTAAAGGGAGTCGTGGAGAAACTCTAAAGCAGGGCGGCAATCTTGATTCGGTTGACCGAACACGCGAACTTAAGAGTGGGATTAATTCACGTCAAGGGAGTCCAGTAATAATGCTAGAATGAGCACTGGATAGAAGTAGGCCTTTTGCTGGAGAAAGATGGGTCAAACTCAAAACTGACATTTTATGAATTCAACGGCCTTTAGCCCTTTTCACACGACGCCAAAAAAAATCTCAACCATTGAGACATTTTCTCATGGTTGCGAAATCTTACAAAACGGTTTAACGCTGCCCGCTTTTGCGTCCTTTCACACGGCACAGTGTAACATTTCGCAAGCCTCCCTTGAGACCGAACGCGGGTAATCGATAAACTATGCATTTATGAATGTAAAACGCTGCTAGTACCATCACGACGCTGAGGTTGCGCGTGAAGCGCGCAGGAGTGCGCGCGGTCTGCAAAGGCCATGAAAAACATAGAAAATACACGCATGCGCATTGCAAAGCACTTCGCAAGGGACCCTTGAGAAATGTTGTCGTAGGTCTGGACCTCGGTCAAATTCTCTCAAGGATTCACCAGGGACGTCGGTCACTCTCAAGCATTGGTGTCCTTTCACACGATTACACTTTTGTAAGATTTCGCAACCGTGAGAGAATTTCTCAATGGTTGAGAGTTTTTTTGGCGTCGTGTGAAAAGGCCTTTTGACTCCAGTGTGTAACAATACCTGTCATCACAATACACTCGTATCAGGGAGGCGGGGGTATTTAAGCAAATTGGACAATATGGATGGGTTTTTCTGTGATCATTGGGGGCCTTATAAATCTACAAGGTTCCACCCTCGCTGAGTAAAAAGCTCTTCCGAATTTCAGCAAGGGTCAGTCATGCTATGCATTCACAACGTGACAAGTTACGGTAATCAATGTCACAAAATGTATTTATGCATGAACGTTCTGATCCATGTACATGTATTGTACTGATCTCTACGTAAATGTACATTGTTCACAAGCAAAAAATGCGAAAAATAGTGTCTCTACATTACATGAAAAAATCTTCAAAAATGGCTGTGCTCAGAAAAAAAACGCCCATTGTCAGGGCTCTGCCAAAATACTCTTTGTGTTATTAGCTGGGATAGCAAAAATGTGGCTTGTGTGAAAGGGGCTTAGCTAGGCGGATCGAGGGAAAACCCATGGGCATGTTCAGGCTGTACATGTGTGGTATGTCAGCAGGATATGCATAGGGACAATGGGTATCTGATCCTATTCAATAGTTGATATGTGCATGAAAAACGAGTAATCCACCAAACCCTCCTACCCTAACTTTTCTGCAACAATACCCGCCTTTTATGCAAAGCTCCTCTCCTCTAGAAAGGTCATGTTGGGTCACTGCATTGGAAGCGGAATTGCTACACATTTGATAGTTATGAATACCGGTACACACTTGGCCGACTCCAAACCCAAATTCACTCAAATCAAACAAACCGTCCTGCATCTGCTTGATATCGTTAGCAACAAAATGCAAAATGGGATTCCTTGCACCATGGCAACCGATCAGAGCCATTTGTACTGAAATCATTGGAGGATATATGAGTTGCTATAGCAATCCAAAGTCTGTAACTATAGCAACAACTGGTGGGATTTGGTTGGTGGATTAATAACATGCTATTGTTCAGCAAAACAAAGGAAAGTCTGTCTGCTGAAGGAATTTGGGTCTGGGCATCAAATAAAGTTAATGCATATGTTTCCATAATCATGTGTATCACAACCAGTGCTGATAACCTACAGTACATGTCAACTCATTTTTGATTCTAAACCTTCATGGAGCAACCTACTTTCTAACCTTTCCTTCTGACATTTAAAAGCTGACATATCTGGTCAGAATAATGAGGATTTCACGGCACAGAGATGACGTCCTCTCCCTTGACACAACAAACATGGATACCGAATGGTTATCAATCCATCCAAAGCAATCTGTGATGATGCCACTCAATTCAGTCCCCTTAATAGGGTCTAGGGGTGCATGTAGGGGGCAAGGGGGGGTGATAAAACAGGACCTGGACTAGGGTCAAACCACAGTGCCCCCAATTTGGCTAATAAACTGGACCCAGGGTGCTGAGTGACATCACTGTCACACTTCTTAGGAGGAGAGACTCAGAAGACTGACTTCCTGCGAGCGACCTTTCACTGCTTCTACGACCGGGGCTTAGAAAAACACCAGAGAGGATTCGAGCATGGAGCGAATAATGACAAGTCTCAAACTGAGCGCAGACCTTTGCTAAGGTACTGAGAGATTCCATTTCCTCCCAGTGTCATCGCAGAGTGGACATGTTTGCCAATTCATCCTTACAAACAATAATTCTCTTTCTTGGCGATCATGAATGACATCCGAATGCTTCTTCCACACGACAGGTGATAATGGAAAAATGAGCATATGTGTCACACCTTCTAGTCCCACCTGTGCGGGGAAAACACCTTGCATATTGTAAGATATGACCATGTGAAAGCTAAGTAAGGGTCATGCTTGAACCACATACAGTATGTACAGTGTGAAATTCATCAAAATCAAAACAAGATTTATCACAATTAGTGGTGGTATTCTTTTGACTTTGTTATATTCAATTCCACTGGGAAGGTAGATTTTGTCCTCAATAAATGGGTATGCAGATAGCTCTCTATAGAGGGTAAATTCTTCTCTTCGAGTTTTGAGCGAAGTTTTTGAGTTTCGAGTTCAGTTTTCGCGTTTCAACTTAAGTTTTCAAGTTTTGTCAGTGTTCACCAGTTTCTCATCATCAGGCCATTCAATTATCATCCAATAATCCAACCTCAAAGTTCAACCCAAGTTGGGCAACCCAAATTTCTAACACAAGTGAGAACCTTCAATGTAACCAGGGGTCAATTTCACCAAACTCATTGTAACTTACTCTCAATCGTAGGACTTGTGACCCACAAAAGTGGGAGGTTTGCGGGTCAACTAGAATAGACATAAAAAACCTCATAAAATAAAACAGCGGAACCTGCCAACAATCACGGTCTTGATCAGTATATCCTCCTCCCCGAAGTAAGTTCATTGACCTCAACAGTAATGGTCATTGGCAAATCAAGTTGGCACATACTGTGTGTGTAGACTGCCATCTGGCATGGCCTCAAACGTTCAGCTTAAAAAATGTTGCAATGCATACACCTTTAAAGATGATCATGAAGTGGAGGGTAAAAATAATGAAGGAAGAATCTTATATCACTTTGCACTGGCACAAGACAGCATTTTCTAATTGTACTTTTGCAATACATGTACAATCATGGAGCAGAAGGAACAGAAGGAGTTACAACTCCAGGCCTTCAGAGGGTTCCATGGAAGGTATATGTTTTAATAGCTCAGGGACAGGAATGTTTGGTAATTGTCGTAGCTTTGCTAGCAGCTATGTACGATGTACAGGTCTCCAATCATATCAACACTGGTCATTCCAATACAAATACAACTCCTAACTCGATATGACGTGCACTGAAAATTGGCTTCCTTCCTGTTCTGAAGCCATCCAGTGGAAGCTCCCATCTCTCAATGTGAGTTGAGCTTTGGTCATCATGTTGAGTCGATATCTTACTCAATCAAGTGTGTCACTTCCAATTTGCTTCTAACCAGCCATGTTGGGCAAAGCTTAATGAGTATGGGCACGGGCAGTTTCATGTTAAAACAAAAAAATGAGAACTAGAACTTGAACTTGAAGGAAACATCACAGGTCAATCGGTCCAATTTCCTTGGATGTATTTCAACACCGTGGTTGTAATTCTGGGTGCCATGTTTAAAGGCACATAATTTAATTTCAAGCGTACAACCTGAAAGTGCCTCAGGGGCTTTCGGCAAGTTGAGTTGATAGTGATTACCGGTGTGGATGATGGGCACGGTAGCCCCCTTGATCATGCACCAGAATAAAAACTACATGCCCTAGGATCTGATGATACCTTGGTGGTGTATGATTGGGATGATGGGGTGTTGAGGTCAGGTGTGGGTCAGGTAATTGGTGCCACGGTGTAAAAGGCCTCTCTGGGAATGTGTTAAATGGTGTAATGACTACCACAGGAGCCCATGTGTACAGAGGGAAGGGATGCTATGTACCAGAGGGAATAAGAAGGAACATGTATGAGTAGGGTGGCTACATGTATGTACCTCCCGACAACCAGCCATGTCAGGAGTCTAGATGTAGCTAGAGGGGGGCAACATGGACTTGTCTCTAATTGAGAGCTTGACGAATCCAGTCTCTGTTTCCTTCCTGAGTATGCTGGGGACCTCCATGGACCACCTCCTCATCAACCCGTGATGGGTACACCGGTGATGAACGCACGCAATCTTTGTTGCGTGTGGCGCCATGCCAACAGACAGGGGTGTACAAGTGGGGTGTGGGGGGCCCATCTATTTGTTTTTCGTGATGAAGGGCAGGGGGAAGGGTAGGCAGGGGAAGTCGGACTGCTCCCAGCGCAGCAGGCCCGATAATTTAAGAGGAAACTTGAGCAAGGACGTAACGTGAGGTTTGAGTCTCATGTGGGTCTCTGTTTGCGCAATAAAACGTTCCCATCCATTTCATAATGCACATGGGAACATGCTCAAACACACACACATATACTATTAGCAAATTTCAGGAGTGACTGATGATGAAAATTTACCTAATATGTACAATTCAAGCAGCTTTGAACTAAAGTTATGGGCAGAGTCATAAATCACAACGAATGAAACAGAATACAAATTACAATACAGCACTTCCCATGAACATTAAGTCTTTTTTTTTTACTTGTACAGGAAACTGTAGACCGGAACTCACTAGCAGATTATCTAAATATACATTGTAAGGCGTCAAACTGCTTGCCAACTGTTAATATGTATGCGTACAAGCTAACAATGTGCTGAACTACAAGTACAAGTAGTAACCTCAGCCTATTTAGTGAGTTCAGAGATTTCTGCTAGCATGGGTCATACAGTCAAATGGAGTGTAGTCCAGTGAAAACCACAAGGAATTCCTTGTACAATTCACACAAGGAAATCTCCAGAAAAAATTCTAAATACTAAAAAAGATGCTACATGGACACTGTACAAATCATCCTGCCCCAACGTAGTTCATTTTCCTGCCAAAGAGTTTCAACTTGACTAGCTAAGGAACTTACCAAAACGTTTTCATACACTGGTCGCATGCATTATAAACTTGATCTGTGGAAAAGACAAAGAAGGAAAATAAATTAAAGTATTACTTTTTGTATCAATTAACAAACGAAAAAGTAATTTCAGCATTGCCTGCGAATACTGTACATGTATGTAATCTTTTATTTAACTTTGACTAGCTTCACTGGTCAATACAAATGAACCATATCAATTCTGACCAGTTATTAAACTCCATGCAAAAGATTAATTGCACATTTATTATTACACTATTCAGCAGGTATCTGAATGAATGCAGCCATTGAATATTGAACACTCGATGCAAACAAGCAACAAAGACAATCAGACTCTAAAGAAAAGTGAAGTAATTATTAGCCTGTAGGCCTACAGGACATGTAATACAAAGCATGGCTGAATCCCAATTACACTGTACGTTGCAA
The DNA here is from genome assembly GCA_963971285.1 of Astropecten irregularis. Lineage (NCBI taxonomy): Eukaryota > Metazoa > Echinodermata > Asteroidea > Paxillosida > Astropectinidae > Astropecten > Astropecten irregularis. The sequence continues at coordinate 595,453 of OZ020256.1, forward strand.
TTTGGCATGGAAACCACACTCCAAATATTGGAGGGCTTCATGAAGATTCATGATATATCTAAGTAACAGCATTTTCAAATATCAAAATGTCTATGACCAATCCTTATTTTATCCACAATCCACTACACCCACTAATGGATGTAAGAGACTCTACTGCATGTCCCAATAGGTCCTGGCCACTCAGTGAATACAACATTTCCAAAAGAAGCATTTCTTTCAGCTCATTTCATGAATAAACCTACAGTACTCCTAGCTGTCAAGGTTGAGATATCATTTCTGGACGTGTGCAATTTTTTCTACCAATTTCCCATTGCCTACATGTATGGCCAGGCTACATAGTAGTCATAAGCAACGGTATGGGTACATGGAGTATTATAGTAGCCAGTTGATATCTATTGAAAATTATGCAAATTACTGAGAGTCCATCAAGGGTCCTGCAGATATGTGTCAAGGCCACGGAGCAAAATTGATTCTAGCTGTGAGATCTGTACGTGAAGTACAATGTTATTAATAGAACAATCCAACATTGGTTTGAAAAAGAAATTGCAACAAGAAATGCTGAGAATGATCGTTGAAATTACAAATTTACAAGTACATGTGCATACCAATGTGCTCAGGTTTAGACTGTAGGCAGCTAATATTACCTACACTTTCATATATTATAATATGAGATATATGTATTATTATTTATTAATTAATGTTAGCGTGAAAATTGACAAATAAAATGTGTGTTTCAGGATGTGTTTTTAGTTGGCCGAATTATTTTTTGTTTGATTTAGTCATTACCAATTTCATACATGGAGCTTCCAGTTCATTACTTTACAGTAAACTCCACATTAAATGATTATTTACAATTTTACATCAATTCCAACTGTCTAATTACACTGCAGAGTATAACAAAATAAACGATACACATCAGACATAAAAATATCATATAACAATTTGCATACTTGGATCAACGACCCAAAATATAAAGGCTTTATCTCAAATAAAACCCAGCCTCCCTGACCATACATACTTCTTCAAATGATAATTGATTTACATGATAAAAACTGAAATACGTTAATAACTTAATAATTTACTGAGTTTAGTGTGAGTCATGATAATGACAATGTTAGGATTTAAATGATGCAAATTATGAATTAGGGATACCAAAGATCTTGTCAACTGGTGAGAAATTTGAATCAGACTATCCACTTCCACCTTCATTCTATCTCCAAATAATTGTTCCTTTCTTCTATTTCTAATTACAAAAGTCCAAGAAGACTTAACAGAACACCAAGAAAAGAACTGTTGGTGTTGTTTACATACATGTTCATTGTTCTGCTGATTTGATCACGATACCCTAGAATCACATTTTTTTTAATTTCATCATGCATTCTGTAAGATTCAGAATTGATTTTGGTAAGATCTTACTTGCACAGCTGAATAGCTTTGTAGTTGTGATAAAATTATGTTCACTTGCAAAATAAATCATTGGATACATACTGTTAAACAACACAGCAATTCTTCTGTACATGTTGTGTGTACACATACATTATTCCTGTTTGACTGATGGAATAGCTTATCTGAGATGGTCCCCAAGTCATTCACTCATGCATATGTATGAATAAATACAGCTCCCCTCCTTATCTAGTGCACTGCCCTTATGAATAATGCATGAGGAAAATGACCTTTAATACTACATGGATCCATGGCCACACAATGCCAAATCATCCTTACAGTCTTCCTTGTATCTCTAAACTACCAATGATCACCTAACCTATTATATTCCTACAATGAATGCCACAGGTAAATGGTGGAAAGGTTTCCAAAATACTGACATTCTTTAGAATTATTTACCCCATAACCAACTTCAAATTACATATATTTATCACAAATCATACCATTAAATATCAAACAAAGACTTGTGTTCAATGAACATGTTCCAATTACTGATATTATACATTTGTTGTGCTGAAGAAATTTCAGTAATCATGAGCAATGTGTTATCTACAAAATACTGTGTACATTTCTAGCCCAGGATGACAATGCAAGGCAAGGCCATTCACTCTCATTGTATTATGCATTGCACACACAGTACAGCGTTTCATGCATAAACAGTGTACCATATATATTCTTAAGTGCCACGCCCTAGTTCATCTTTGTATGGCTACTGCACCATGCATTGCCAGCTAGCCTCACCTAGTTGTATTCAGTATGTACACGTATTCACAGTGCCATACACTCTCTATGTATCAGTAGAGGACCATGTGAAAACACATGTATAGAGTACACACATACCGTACATATTCAATGCCATTTCCAACAAATGATTATAGTGCATTGGGTGGGGCCACAAGTACTAACAGTCCAATTCACCAAGGCTGCTATTCATTACCATGCCCTTGTAAATGTAAACAAACAACTAACCATATACCTCATGGTTGCTTCTGCGTATGTCTAGTTTTATTTAATATTTTTAGCCATTAGTCATGGCAATTAGGCCATGTGAACAAAATTGTAAACATATTTGAATACTTTTTGTTGAAACTACATTTTTTCACTGATTTGTAGGGTCAACTCATACAATTTTAGTTTTACCGGAACTAAAGTAGGCCCCGTAACACTAGACCTACTTGATAGTGATTGTTGATCAAATCAAACATATGGACATGTATGTAGGCCCTGTATGTGTTTGACACACAAGTGAATGTATAAAAACATAAAGTAAAATAAATTAATTAAAATCCACAGTTTGGTGTAGATTTTCTTGTCAATTCCTACATTTCCAATAAAGCAGCGCTGGGTCAAATACATTCAAAATGTGCCGACATTTCATACATTTCATGAGCATCCATGCTAATTTTCACTGCTCCTACATCATAGAGTTTGAAAACGTACACAATTTAACTATTTTCATATTCATTGACACAACAATTGAACACAGGGAAAAAATATGTTGAAACAAGTGGTTGTAAACAGACCACATTATTTTAAACACAAAAATGAAAAAAAATTATTACACAAGAAATTGAATTTATGATTTCAGTCCTAAATCATTGCGCTCTAATTCCCTAAAAAAAACGTATCAATAAAAAGTCAGTGTACTTACACTTTTAAACTGGAAAATCTTGTACACTTGAGCATAGATGTATGTCTAATACTTTTAACTAATGCTCATTCTCTTAGTCTTACATAACATGTACATGCCACGCCTTGCAATACAAACTACCATCGTAAGTGCAGCATTGTGAATTGATGAAGCCTGATTTCAAATCGGACCGAGAACTGAAGCAAAAAGCAGACACCTCCCCCAGCTTGCTATATGTACCCCTCCAGGGACCATACCACTAACACCAGTACATGTATACATGTACCTACCTGGTGACCTCTACTTGAAACTGAAGGTCAAGTGGGAACAGGTAGCTAGTCAATAATCATTATCAATATATGCCACGACTTGATTGAAGTTTAATGACGATGCAAATTGAAATGATTGTACATAATGTTAACCTCACAGATACAAAATATACAAAATATCTTTTCTGGAATTTGGTTCTGAAAGGGGCAAGGCCACTTTTCCATTGCAAGCAGCAAGGGGCACTTCCATTGGAAAATCATAATTGTCTATATATCCTGGCACCAAGGCCAAGAACCAGGGCAACGAAGCCATGGCCTCCGTGGCCTCCATTAAATTCCAGGCTTGATCCTGGTCAAGGAAAAGATATCTGGAAATTTCTCAAACCAATGTTGAGCAGACGGAAATCAAACTAAATGCAAAAATACAAACATATACAATGATGTACATTGTATTTTGAATTCTGTCAAAAATTCTAATTAAATGTCCAAAAAAAAATGTCTCAACACGTGAACAAATTGCAAGATTGTACTGTCACATCAGCAGAGCTTTCAAGAGGATAGGAATGAAAACGTTTTACATGTAGCTAAGATGCATTCTCTCTGAAGTATAGCATGGAGGTAGGAGTATAGGCCTACCGGTAGATGCTTAGCTATCATTGTGAAAGATACACCTATACTTGTCAACAACCATGCACAAATGTAAAAAACTGCAACAGCATGGGGTCTGAGGCCCACTGAATGTGTAAATTCTAAATAAGCGTTTGTGCAATTAAGGCTTCCCTTGGAAAGATGGATAGCAATTTCCACTAAAGCGTTTTGAAAACCTCCAAATCGAGGTGCAAATTTGTAAAGTTGAGGGAAACAAATCAACATGGATTGTCGATACTCAGTAAATTCTTTTTACAAAATTGTTTGAACAAAAATACATTTGAAGCTTTTTAATATCACATGAATATTCCAAGCGGTGGAAACATAATTATTGACAAAAGACAAATTTGCAAGAGCATGAAACATACTACACAGCTACACAGAGAAAGAATTACAGTCAATGACAACATTCTCTCATTCAAAGAGGAAAGGAAATTGAGATGAAGCCGTACTGAGATTCAGGATGATATATCCAAATGTTAAAAGCAGATGATGCAGCGAGCAAATCATGGAAAGAATAATTTTAATCAAACAAGCTTGCATTTCAAACACCATATTTTCTAGATGATATTCCATTCACTGATTTTCAAAATGTATGCATTGCATTTTAAGTTGAAACTGTTAGTTGAAACATTTCTCGCATCGGTACATGTTTCCGGCTGGATACAAATACACCATGAGTTTAGTATTAATGTCTCTGTGGGATTAATTTATGAAGAATGTTACATGTATATTTTCAGTCCCACATACAATTAATAAGCACCATTTACAAAGTGAATGGAATTGTGTACCTTCTAAGTTCCACTTCCCACGAGCCCATGCTATTCTGCGCAATTTAATAACTGAAAATAACGAAGGGAAAACAAAAGAAGAGTATTAAGTTTGATGCCGTAGAGACCTAATAATCAGCTTGACGATTCTTTGAAATGTCACGTACAGTTAATCACAGAATCTGAGTGACGTTCCTTTCCGTTTGGGTAATTAGACAAAACACGTTGACTTGAAGACCATACTATTAGACCATAGGTTTTGCGTACACATGTACTGTACACAATCACATTCAGTTCATATACCATGGAATGTGAGCAGTCAGTTAATATACTACTGTTAATGTATTAACATGCAATTGATTCTGGGAACCAGACCATTTTAAGTGCAACTACACAAAGAACTAAGTGTGCATGTATGCGCAATTCACAATTTGCCAACATTTATGAGGAAATTACAGAGGCGTCAACTCGTCAAAAACTACTAGTAAACCATATTTACAATACGTAGGGCCTACTTCAGAAATAATTGTCACCGATTCGATTTCACAAGCCGTGTGGGTTGTGGCACTTCAAAATGAATTTGGAAAAATAAACAACCATGTACGCCTATACTGTAAATGAGATTCCGAGAAAATCTGCTTACTTCTTCCAATAAAGATGCATGACATGTATACTGTACAGCGACGTATACAATTGATATACGTGTACAATTGTACAATTGGTTTCACAACTGTCCATATGCGATGCGTAAAAACACAACATTGGCAAGTCAAACATGCTCCGAAATGCATTGTGAATATGCCATGTATTATTCAATATTTAATCAGCACTTGTAAAATGTTTGTTAATAAATGCACATAATATGACCAATGAATAAATTTACTTTATTATACGGGTATTTTGCATTAAAACGTATTATTACGGAAATTATGTGATATTTGGGGGGAAAATCATTCCTCATTTTTGATCGAATTAAGCGAAATTTCGAAAATATACCATGCATTTTTTTTTTTCAAAACAGGCATTTCTTTACTGTGAGATTGTCAAATACTTTTTCGGAGAAACATCATTTATCAAATTATTGCTGGTTTTTACGGATTCAGTTACGTAATATTTTGAATTGTTAAAATTACGAACCTAACAAATTAAGTGTAAAATACAATTTGCTTTCACTATCTAGCAGCAAATGTGCGTCACATCAAGTGCAAAAATTATACTCTACATGTACTACAGATATAAATTCCAAAATAGTTCAGCATGATTCCATGCTGCAACTGCATATTTATCCTACATCATGTACGAACTTGATCAACTACATTACGAAAATGTGAAGACACCAAAACTCAAAAGCACTGCTGAAAAATACTGCATTTACTTGGCCTTTTATATAATAAACATGAAAATTTGTTAATTAGCAACTACCAAATTAAAGCTTGTACAAAATTACACTGCAAAATAGAAAACAAAAACATGCAATGCTGTACACTAAAAAAGGACATAACATTTTTTCTAACTGAAGCAATCTAGGCTCTCTAGTTGGTAATTTCTAGGGTTGCTGACAAATTACATTCAAGCAAAGACTAAATCATTGGCAGTCTTAAATGAATACTAAATTCAAAGTGACGGCTTTGACTAGTTTCTAAAACACTGACAATAATAACTGATAATACCTCATCGTGCCGCAGCACAGCACACTGTGGAGTACAACATAAAATTCTACCGGCATAGCATGGTCTGACGTGTAGCCATTCACAAAGGCCAAGTACAGCACAGCTGATCTACTGCACGATGATGACATGTACATGTACAGTGTACATGTTACATGCAATGCTTAGTGTGTACTGTATGTGTGGTTTCCAATGGGTGTCACCATTGACTGTACAATACACTATGCATAGCGCCGCCAGGGCGTACGTACGCTGTGTACAAACCAATGGCAATATAAAGGGACCCAACCCGTCAACAAATTTACAACAACTTACTGTCTTCATTACACCTTTCGTAGGCGCAGTACTTGTTCCTGGCTACCATTCCAGCCCTCTCCACACACGATTTCACATTAGGAGGATTGATGATCATCCTACGACTGTCAGAGGCAGCCGCCATGTTGGCAATGTGGGGTCTTTTTTCACTCCAAAGGGAGGGACAGAAAAAAAAACCCGGCCAGCGCACGCGCCCACTTGCCACACCCTCAGCAACATCCGGGTCTGTAACGGCTCCACCCCGGGGTCATTCGGGGTCAACCTTTGACTGCTTCACCGCGCCCCTTCAAGTTGACAGGGATCGCCTGCAAAATTTGGCGCGCAGCGGAAAAGAAAGATAACAATAGCGATCTGTAAACATTAGGATTTTAGAAAGATTTGATTACACAATATCAGAAAAAATTTGGTTTGTTTTATATCAAGAACCGTTCTCATAATGAACTCTTGTTTATTTTGGGTTTTTTCCGAAGTCACCGGTCCGCGGTATTTAGAATGATAATTGCGACGGGCAAACTTTGACCAGCTTCTGGCTTTGTTATCTTGTCCAACTTACCCCTGGAGTTCATGTTAAGTTCACCTGTGATATCGACGTTATTGGTTTTTACTTTTCAACCTAAGTAAAATGGTCTGCAGAAACGCTTGGCAGGTGTGGTGATCAGGTCGGAGGCCATTGACTATCAGGGCTCAGTAGTTTGATTCTAAATCTCGCTTAGACAAATTTCAGTATTATGTAAAACATAAAAAAGGAAAGGAAAGATGTATTCTGTTGTTCCAAATCAGATCCGATCCCTCTTGAAAAAAAAAGCAAGGAAAAAGCGCAACGTCCCTCAAATAAAAAAAAACCCGTATAATTTGGAGATTATTTTGGTAAAAAGTAAAAAATTCAGTAACTGCGTGCGCACGTGCCTGCTGAACACGTGCTACAACGGTGAAAGATTGAAAGAGAAAGTGCATATTTTACATCCTTTTCTAGTCATTGTTCAGCTCAGGCAGTGATACGACCGAATATTGTGGTGTGCACATGCGAAAAGGTGCAATTACCATTTCGGCCACCCCTCAAAGACTATATATATGCCCCATTAAGTTGTCTCCTCCGAATTTTACGATCGGAACATTTTATTTCCATCGATCAGACCAGGATCATACATCGGCACAAGTAATAAACTGCTGCAAACTGTTCAGCTTCAAGCAAACCAAGAAGTATTATGCTCTCACAATTATAACTTGGACGGTATGAGAAATCTGACCTCGCACGAAGAGATGACTTCAATTTTTTTCAAGACATACGAGTTTCTTGAAAAAGATTTCTTTCTTTCGGTATTGTAGTCTGTTTCACATAGGAAAATCTCATACCCCGTTTGTTTATAGCCTTCGGTAAAGATCCTGCTAGGATCGAAACGCGTCGGGCCCTCCAAGCAATTCTATAAAATAATTTCAGGTTAGTTGGCTGATGATGAGCAGTTTGCAGCATTAATATACTTGTTCAGTTTGTAAAGGGTTTAAATGTAGTATCATACGTTGGTAAGAAACCAAAACAGAAATGTTAACAGATTTACGTATAACTTGCAGGGTATATGAAGATGGTGGTGGTAGAAACATACCGTTAAAATTGTTCCGCCCGAAATGGTGTATTTATCCGGAATTTAGTAAAACAACGACCGAAAATCTGTTTGATCTTTTAAAAAATCAAAAATAAAAGAGAGAAGACTTAGGAAATAATGTGGCCGTTTTTCACGATTTTCTCAAAAAGTGCGCACCGAATGGGACTGAAATTTTCACAGATGACTGTGACTGTTACCTTCCTTTATATTTTTGCCCATGAATCTGTACTTCTTTGACAAAAACCAAAGTATGATACTACCTTTAAAGTGAAGGGAAAATGGTATAGTTGCCACCCACAAAAGTGTATTAAAGCTCCGACGGGCCCTGCCGTAAAAATATGCTTAGCTGTCAGTTGGCTACAGACCTTCATGACATCAAAGGCCCCAGCAAAGCAGGTCACTGCCTGTCAAACCAGCTAGCTTTCTACAATGTGGGTAAACCGGTCGCCCCATATAACGAGTAAATTTTTGGGTCAAGGTTATGGTTGTGGCTCATATATCATTCCTGCACTTATAGTTTCCTTTGCCTTTGATGAGCAAATGTGTCATTGTCACAAGGATGGTGGGTACAGTGAGTTGAGTGCTGGGTAATTTCTATCACCATTGTTATAAAACAAATCACTCCTATTATTTATGATCAAGGCTTTCTCTGACCAACTTTGTAATCACAATAATACTAGCAACAGATCAAGTTCACTGTGTTATCTTTCAAAATTGGTGTCCATTTATTAATTTTGTTTGATCGAATAATTAAATATGTTTACTAAGGCGAATAAAAAAACATTCACACTACAGTTTAGGATGAAGACTCGTCTTTCCAAAACATTTTTCAAAGACACTTTTTTATAGAATAATTCTAACCAAAATGACTCAACTAACGTGTTTTAGTTACATGTATTTCAACAAATAATATATAATATAGAACAGAATGCATAAGCCTGGGATGCTATATTCCAGGTATATTTCAAAATTGGTTACAAATAGATTAAATAAAACAGAGATGTTCTACTCTAGTTACTAAACCAGTTTACAAAATGTAATTACACGTTTTATAGATAGTAATTGAGTGCAATATGGCACACAAAACATGGCATAAGCAGTAACTTACATGCCTGCTTGCACATTTTAACAAGTGCTACTGCTCTTTTTACTTCTTTCAAATTTCCTTGACTTGGTTTTATTATTTTGTCCCAGCTCACATTGAAATAATCAGAAACAGCCATTATGTTGATGACTAGTGGTAAACAGGTAAACAATCACAAGGGTAATCAGGAGCACCAATGGAAACCAATCTAAAAAACATGGTTTCCATGGAAACTGTTTATGCAGCAATGTTTAAATACCAAAAACAAACAGCTTTATGGGCGATGTTTTTTTCATGCATTTGATTGGGAACCATGATATAAAAAGCTTTCACTACATCTTTCTTTCCAGTATGACTGTGTGTGACCTTTGACCAGTGTCCGATACCCTGACTTCACTAGGCTAGTCTCATATGCAGAGCCAAAATTCACCAGACTGAAGACACTGCTAAATGCATAGTTCTAAAGAGAAGGTCAGCATTAATACATCATTCTCAATGGATTTGAATGGCATAAAGGCACCAGACTATTCCAAGGCTGGAGATAACTGTATAAGACCTTGCCCATTATCACATGATTAAGCAGTAGCAATGGGAACAGACAATTTGAATAGGCCCATGCAATGAAACCATACCAGACAGAGTATAAGAGACAGCACTCAAACATAAACTAGGGCTGTGACTTGCATAAAAAATCCCGAAAATAGCCCAAAATGCTGAAAATCACAAGTTTCCTATACTTTTGTATGGACAAAGTGGGGACAAAAAACCTGAAATCAGGATTTTTCCAGAAAAAATCACATCCCTGCATACAGAAGGCAATATGGGATGGAAACTTATTAGATTAGCATTTTCTTGAAACACTGTTTTCGTAATTCAGTGCATTGATTTATGTATATTTGTCCTTTCCACCAAAAGCATTGTGTGTAAACCACATAACAAGCACCATGATAAAATAACACTCAAGTGAACGATAAATAAAATAGCAATAATAACAAAGATTACATTTTTGGCTTCACTGTGGATTTGATTAATTTAGTATGCTGAATAATATCAAAATAAACAAAAAATCCAACAACCAGAGTAGATATGAATAGCTAATTATTGGTGGTGCTGGGAGTAATGTAGATTAATATAATATTATAACATGATATTCACTAAATAATTTATGCTGTGAAGCTGAAGGCAAAAATATTATAATTATTTGGAGAACAAAAGAAACCATTGTTAATTTTTAAGGAAGCAAATTGTTATCATCAATCTTTTTGTCCGCATACACAAAGCGAATTGGAATGACAGATAGACTATGGACAAGGAAAAACATGAATCCATCTTAGGTTTCTGGGAATAAATAAAAATGTCCTAAATTAGGCTCAATACAAACAATGGCTTTTATAATTATATAACAAAACCCTGCACATATATAAGTCCACCAGTGACACCTCATGTCGGCATATTGTCAGATTCCGAATACATGTAATCGCAAGATTGCATTGCACTAGACCCATGTCCCTGCATAATAAGCAATGGGTTACCTTCCAACAACAGAGGGCGCTATTCAAGAAAGCAGAGAACAGCTTCAGTGGTAGTATATAGTAGTACACAGTGTGTGTGTGATAATGACCAGGAATTGTGGCATTGATTATAGCTAACAAGCAAACACTCTTGGGAGTGATATCTGGCACAAGGACAAGTTCAATGTACAGACATTGATACTGACAGGGTCAAACTACTCATGTATACCTGACTCAACGACAGAGTTATTATAAACAGGTGGTAGGTTAATGATTAATAAGTACGGGCTCTTGCCTCATTATGTACACTCGTTAAAAAAAAAACCGTTAGTAAAAAAATCAACATAATGGTTGAATACTGGAGTAATGTGAACTAGAGAGATCTACAAGATACCTATATGTCCTATACCTTGAGTAATATACTTGAAATATGTACCTTAGGGATTCCTCTCTGAACTCTGTATTTCTGTGGGGGATTTAACTGTACAGAAACAGCATGAGGGGAAAATACTGAATAATTTGCAGCAGGTGTGCCTATAAGCTGGGCGTCATCCCCAGTTCTGGGGCTGATTTCACTTACGCTTTGCGATCATCGCTAAAGCCCAAATCTATCGCTAAACGAAAAATTGCTACACAAAATAACGATCGCTTTTCCGTTTAGCGATGAAATTGTCCCCTGGCCTGGCCTGGCCTATGTTCACGCATCTTTTTGTTCATTTACAGCAGCAGTGAGTTAAATGTGGGGCCATTCGTGGAACAGTGCTCTACTCATGCATACAGCATAAGCATTCTAAATGACCAATGAGAGCTTGATAAAACATCAGATACCCAAAGGTAAGAATGCTCTTCACAGACAGACAGCCATAGCCCTAGCCCCAGTAACGACAGTCACTGGATTAACCCATATTTTAAACCTTTTCTGGCACCTTTTCAATTATCATATCTAAAATTAAACAAAAAATGCCATTTCTTAAATTTTTATAATTATTACGAGTTGGTCCAACTGTTTCTGAATCTCTTACCTAAAAAGAAGTTTTCACAAAGTTTTCTACTTCAAATTTTTATTTTTGTTATGTATAAATATTTTGCACTTTGTGAAGCGTAATCAAGCGTTTCTCAGCGATATACTAAATTCAAAACAAGTTTACTTTATCCCCCAAGAGGTTATTTTGTATTAAATCCTTATCCCAAACAACCAAAATCTGTGTAGTTAGATATTGATGGTCTAAGGTGTGTGGGATGTACTGGCCCAATTTGGTGGAAGTACAACAAATATTTCGTACAGATACTGCACACTCAGGCAAATTGTGGTATTTTGACTGAAGAGCCCAGGGGCTGTTTATTTGTATGTGAATCAGATCCAATGCATAAACTGCTAGACATATCTTTTCGACACTTGGTATTCCCTGTATACATTTTCTTACCAATTTTTCAAAGCATCTTTGAAATATTCTGTGCAGCAATGCCAAGTTGACAGTCCAATATGCATGACTGGAATGCAGAGATGACACCGCAGATCATTCTGGATGTCACTGCCTTCAGTGGGCTCCTGACCCCATGCTGTGCATTCAGCACTCTACCCTGAGTATGTCCTTAACAGAAGCTGCTAAACTGTTTTTTTTTATGAATCGGGGGAAGAGGGTTAACAATGGTTTCATTGGGGGCCATTTTCAAACACCTGCTGAGCACACCTGCTTAGCAACATTTTGCTTAGCGAGAACAGGTAACCAACCAAATTGCCATATTTTGTAAATTGCATACAACCGGTTCCCCGCTAATTTTGGCTTAGCTGAGGAGCTTGCTAAGCAATTATTTCCTGCTACCGTGTACGATGTGGTTACTGGTTCTATTTCTTCTTTCCTTTGCCCAGTGTTTGAGCATGTGAGTCGTCCAGGGCTTGTTGCTTCTTGCGGTTGAAGGAGTTGATCTCGTCTTCCAGCTGGCGCCTCTGCTCGTCCAGCTGTTTCTTCTCATCGGCGTGGTCTCGCTTCAGCTTATCAAACCGCTCATGAAGCTACAGGAGTAGAGAAACCACATCAAGATCAGAATGAGAAATCCTAGTTTGGTTATCTCCTTCACTTCAAAAGCAATGAAAACAGAGAATAACTCCTTGAATGTAACTAAGAAACTTTGCATCAACTTTTGATAGTTTTCTATAAGTTCTAGGCATGAATAAAGATACTAGGAGGGGGAGGATATGTCCCTATCATTTTTGTTTTGGGAAGAGACACAGCTGGTACTTACCCCAAATAATTTATAAACTGGAATATGATTTCACACTGATCTGTGTGATATTCATAAACATATTGTTATATTTGTATCTATTATCTGTTTCAACTTGTATCTGTGCTATAAATTCCATTCTTTTCCAAGTTATACACATTATTGAAATGCAGACTTTATAGTTTCCATCACTCATACTGCATATTGGGTGGAGATGGCAGCTAGTCAATTTGTACAGTGACTGCTGTTTGCTGCCACCAAGTGGCAGCAAATGTCCATTGTATGTGCTACAGGGCACATTGAATCATATTCACACCATGTAAAGGCAGTGGCAGGTCTCATGACCATTGTAAGTCCTAATATAGCAGTCAATGCACTACTGAGGAAACGCATACTTAGAATGACAAATATGAACATAAAGCCTGCGTTTTGTGAGCTATTTAACGGGTTGCATACCCAATTTCCTTATTGCCTCATTAGCAATTCATATTTGAGATACATTTTTCTTGCCACAACAGACATGTTAAACACTGTTCATAAACAATGAACAGGTAATTCTTTTTTCAAGATTTTGGGGTATTTGTACCCATAAAAGGAAAATGGGTAACACTAATGGTAGCTGGGTACCTGGTACCTTGGTATCTGGAGCAAGTGCCTAAATATGACAATATCAACCAGGTAATGTGATGGGTGAACCGTTCCTGGAATGGAAATATTGTACCAACAAGTTAGGGCACAAAACACTAATAATTGAACGTCATTAGGTACAACACCAGCCACTAAGTGGTGGACGTTATAGATATGACAATCTTTGTATTACCTCTTTCTCCATGTGCTTGAGTTGTGATTCCTTCTCCTTGACACGGACCACAAATATCTGCCTCATCTCATCTTCCTTCTGTTGCAGCATCTGAAGATGTTCTGTTCTCTTGGTCTCATACGTCTCTTGTAAACTGAACAATAAAAACAAATGTAAATGTAAGTCCTGATTGGGACTTGGGCCCAATTTCATGGAATCCGTTGCGGCCTATTTTTGTGCTAACGGGCACTGCTATGCATGAAATCTATTTCATGGAATCACCAAAACGCCTTGTGAATATTATGCTCAGCAAACAATGGCCGAATACAAGTCAAAAGCAGTAAACATCACAAGGAATTTTAGTTGGTAATCCTGTTTAATCAAGGAAGGCCTATCATGCTTAAGCAAATTTTGTGCTTAAGCAGCTCTATGGAATTGGCCCCATGTTGGTTGCTAGCTCAGTAGTAGATATGTTGAGCTACCGCTTACCTGACTGGTTTATTCTCTGGTGACGTATCAACAAAGCCCATCTCTTCTAGTTTACAGCGCCTGTACAGCTCATAATGACGGGTGTGTGTCTGCTCAATTAAATCCTCCATGTTGGTACGGATCAACATCTCACGTAGCTTGACAAAGTCACAGTGATTCTCATTCTCAACTAAGAATAAAAAACATGAATTAAGAGAACATATGTGAGAAGTGGATCATTATAATTATTATATCTTTTAGCTTTTAGCATTTTATAGAACAGGATCCCAAGAATATATAAGGACCTCACATCCCTCATTTCAATCGTCTCCTGATGAGGACTAGAGCAGGCTAGTCGTACCGTTGAAACCTTACGAGTAGTGCGAACAAAATAGAAGTGCGAAAGTACGAACGAATATTACATGGTGTTTCCACAAACCGATCCACATAACTTTAAGCTTGTTAGCTTAAGTTATTATTAACACTGTCTGTGTCCATTGAATTCCTGCAGCCGAACATGGTCTTTGGTAGAGTCCTGAATCCATCCAAATACTGCCAAATCTGGCTGTGGATTTGGATGGATAACAGGACACAAGACTTCAACACTATCCATTGAAATGCAGAATTCCAAATGGATTCAGCATTAAGATACAGCTACAACTGTAACAAACCCATGATCTTACCTTGTACAACACCCCATGGATACTGCCTAGCACGTACCATCTTGTTGCCCATCTTAACTTCCTCTGTGCTACCCACTACAGCGAAAGGCAGATGACCCTGTAAAAAGCAAACCAATAGATCAGCAACTCAATCCACCTCATATACCGTACCATCCCAATCTTTCCACGTCTAGCCCCGCCCTGCATTGTGATTGGCTGTGTTGCAAACTCATGATGGCGCACTATTGTGAATCGCCAGTATTCCTGCTGATTTGCCTCACTAAATCTTAGGCCGTGTCCCAAATCTCTTGCAAATTACACACGCACATATGGCAGCCACTAGCCAGTGACTGCAACCGTTCCCATAGACTTGTGTGTTATTGCGGTCGCAGCCAGAGGATTGGAACCGACCTTATTATTCTATAGTCTCTTACCTACAGTGGCTTTTAGATTGTGTCAGGGACAAACTTGCATAAAGAAATCAGTGTTCTTGTTAACATTCTTCATTTGTTTTATAAAGGAACATCTCAAAATCATTAGTGTCAGTCTTGGGTATGACTAGGCTGCAACTATGTAAGCTACTGAGTCAATGGGGAGATAATGCATACTTACATTCATGGTTGAGTTGAGATCAGCTACAGTCTCATCATCAGTAGGGAACTGGTAGATCTGTACACCGTTACTCACAAGTTCACTCATGATCTGTAGCAAAGACCGACAAACACACCGGACATTGTTAGGATTCTACATGTATGATAGGGAAGGTATCTGACTTCATACTACATGGTTTGGTTTGCTTAAATAGTTACTATCTGAGCTGATGTTGCTGTTGTTGCTGTTGTTGCTGCTGGCCCTGATGCTGCTGCTGCTGAAATCCTGATTTCAGCTTCAGTTAATTACAGGGAACAGAATTTGTTTTGATGCGAGATAGAAACTTTGTCCGTTTCGTTATAGGACTTTGACTGTGTTTTGGTTTCAGTTTGGGCATCATCTGATGCTCGATAGCTATCACCTTACCTTGATCTTAAATTTGTGCAGCTCACTCTTAGATATGGTATCTGCCTTGGCAATGACCGGAATGATGTTGACTTTACTGTCCAGTTTCTTCATGGTCACTAGGTCCAGAGACTTGAGGGAATGACCGGTGGGAGCGATGAAGTACAGGCAGGCGTGGCTTCGAGTGTCGTGGTAGAAGTGTAGTGCTCTCTTGATCTTCAGCTCCTCTTGAAGGAAGTTCTCAAACTGCTTGTCGATGTACTCAACGATAGGTTTGTAGCTGGGGACAGATGGGAGGATGGACAATTTGAAAAATCGGGGTCCTCGGGAATTAGTCAAAGGTGTGTCTCAGCAATTTTTGATCATCCTGAATTCAGTTATATCAAAGAGTGAACAGTATGAGAATATTTTAGTTTTCAAGAGTACTGAGCCAGCAATATCTTTCAAGATACTACACAACTCGATGTGGATCTGGGTTGATTTGGGATAGCTTTGGTAAATGTAACTTAAACGGCTGAGAGCGTTCTGTTCCAAGAATATTGCCTCAAGCAGGTATCCAAACCTTAGACAACAACGAACACGGTTGGTACAAGCTTGCTACAACAGGTTTCACTTTCAACAGACTGTCTCCATCATACTGCATCTACCAACTGAGACCTTTATCTCAATACCACTGGATTCTTAATACTGGCAAATCACCAATGTACACAGTTCATGCCGACACTCCTTTGTTCTTTGCTGTGTAGCTTCTACAACTAATTTCCTTGTTTCCTTCCCACTAAATGCTTGGAGAGTGGAGACTGATTCACATATCCAATGTCATCTGAGAACAAAACTCTTTTCAGATTGACATCAAATCTTCTAATTTAATTTTCATAGGATCAATACAAGTAATCAACAGCTGCAAACTGCTCATGCGTCAGGCCCTCCTAACTTCAAGCATTTTTTAAAATATAAATTTCAGGTCATTATTTTGGCTGATGAGCAGTTTGCAGCAGTTTGTAATGATCTGTTTTTTTTTCAACACAGATCCTGATAAGATCGAAACGTGTCAGGCCCTCCTAATTCCAAGCTTATTTTCATAGGATTGGAATATTGTCTCAAGTATCGATAGAATGGAGACACGACATTAAACAACTCTTGAGCTGATGCCAACTTGAGCAAGGTTAAAGGTCATAGGGTAAATCAAGGTCAAGTCAGGTCAAACTGGGTCACAAAGGTAATATATTACCATTCCCTTACCTATCCTCCTTGTTAATCTGATCTCCGAAGCCCACAGTGTTGACCACAGTTAGCTTCAGCCGAACTTGACTCTCTTGCAATTCTACAGGATGGGACAAGACACATGGAGATTTGTTACAACACATGGGAATTTAGCACTGGGCTAATTAATAGTGCTACTTCAATCAAAATAATCCTTATTAGTTGATGCCACAGAAAAATCTCATTAAGCCTAATCATATTTCAATATTTTGCTTGGGTACATATGGTGATTCGCATAGTTGCTTCACAGATTTTAAGCTGTCAAGTATTCATGCATTATGCAACATATTTTGTGGTAATACTGTTTTTGGTATTAAGAAGGAATTTTCCTGCTAAATACTTGTCCTGTGTAAACCTGGACTTGGTGTATCTGCAAATGGACATCTTGATTTTTTATAAATTGTGCATTGCAAAAATGGAAAAGGTATGTTTCCATCAACATAATGCCAGGCTGAATGCAGTGTAATCGCACTCAACCAAAACTAATTTGCAACCTGAAGCAACATATGTACATTACGTGTATGTAAACCACATGATGATTTTCTTTTAAGGGGAGGGACAACATCAAGTCTGCAAGAATTAACATTGCCTCAGTGTACATCCCCCTTCCACAACAGGCATGCAGTAACCTTACATGTTACTAAAGGTACATGTACTATAGCTAATAATCCCTGTTCTCCTATGTAAGACCACAAAGACAGCTTTGCCATATGCCTACATTAGCATTATTCAGTGTACAGTAGGATGGATAAAGCTCTTTGGTCAATATTCTTAACTCAATCATCAAGCCACAGTGAATATTGGTGATTTGTAAACCAGTAGCATGGCCACTGCACACTGTGCATGAAGCTCAAAAGTATACATCAGGGCTGGAAATAGTACTAGCCCGGTGTACAATGTCTAGCAAAAACCACTGTGGGCTAGCTAGATTCACTTCTTTGGTTGCCCAGTAGGCTAGTAAAAACCCAATAAGAACCTGCATGCAAAGGTATGGATCAACATATGTACGTGCTAGTAAACATTTAAACGGACCGGTAAAATTTGAAGTAAGCTGGCCTGGTGGGCTAGCCAGGAAAACAAGTTAGCACGAGGCCTATACATATTAATGCAGGAATGGTGGTTGGTTCTTACCATAGGTGCTTGCATTCAGTTTGACTCCTGGTAGATTGTGTGGTGCCTGAGAGCTCTCAAACTGAGTGTTGAACAAGGTGTCCATCAACGTAGACTTACCCAGACCAGTCTCACCTGGGCACAAGGTCAAATCAAGGTCAAACAAAAGGTCAAAGTTCAATATATGTAAAGAATCACAAAGATTTGTGTATCAATTGCATTCACAACCAAAAATTTGTCTGAATATTCATACAGAATATTGATTTATACATATAGGCTGAAAGAGACAAATGAGACACTTTCTTCTAGTTTCACAGCTTGAGTTGACCTTGAAGTCATGATTTAAAACAGGCCCACAGACACTGTACAAGACTGACTCCATGTTTAGTCTAAGTGCTTTGTTGTGAATTGAGGCTACCCCCCCCCCCCCAAAAAAAAATGTGGGAAAACAAAAAGATGTTGGTGGCACTGGCAGGGATCAGTTCCAGAAATGCCATTATGAACTGGTTAAGTATCCATTTGTAAACAATGTATTCTCTGTGATAGCTGTTTTCACTAGAAAATAGTAATTTTATCATATCATGAACAGGTGCCATGAATTCAGGATGGCATTATGGAAATGACAAATTTTTTAGCCTTGCTACCCAAGAATTGGGTAGAAAAAATGTTTTAGTACATGTAGCGCTGTAATTATTACAGAGTCTGTGCTAAGTATTGAAAGCACCTGCTTAACAATGTAAAATTTATGTGAGTATAAACCCATGAGGACCCCTGTAGGCAGTAGCCAGTCAAGCAGGTACATGTACAAAGCTCAGGGTAACCTTGAAATATTTAAATCAGTATTAGACGAGGTGTTTTTAATAAACACTATGCAATGGGCATGCATACATGTATACAAGCAACATGTACACACCTACATGTACATGTTAGATACTATATAATGTATGTATACGTGTATGTGTACATGAGTGTACATACATGCACCCATGTCACAGTGTGCCAGAATAAAGGAAAAGTGGAAAAAAAATTAATAACTCTGCCAAAAATAATCACCTAGAGGTGGTTAAGTGCTCGATGGAAAGCTCTGGGTATGGCCGATCAGACTAAATCAAAAGAATTCCATTTGTATCATTTTAGGGGTCTGGAGATATAAATTTTTAATTTTGTTCCACATCCTGGCATACTGTGCATGTGTTATTACAGGGATAAAAATGTCATCATTCATATAGCCTTATCTTCAAGGGAAAAAATAATGCAGCATACAACTGAGCATAGAGGAATCCATTTCTATCTCCATGAACTGAGTGATAGTGTAAGTCCTAAATCCTAATGGTATGATCACTCAGTTTGTACATTGAGGTTTAGCACACAGGCTGTGGTATATTGCAGGCTTATGTATACCCACTGTGTATGTACACTGGGCATTTTATTCGGTCGGACCGCAACTTTACAATGAATGGAAAAAAGGAAGATGGTGAGTCACTATGAATATAGGCAGGAAATACCATCATGGTGCTGAGGTCAGGAAAGGTCAAGTGCATTGAAATGTGTGTACACTATAAACCCCATTGAATCAAATCAGCCACACATAATTGCATGTCTGTAGTTAAAACAACATTTAAACAGGAACACCAGCCAAATGATTAAAATAACATCATTAGAAATGCCATGATGTGAACATGGGAACCGGCTAAAGGATTATAATAATGTGCTATGAGTTACAGCCAGACTGAATACACAACAGTTTCCTTTTAATTTTTGTACCAATTTTTATGTAAAACTTAAAACTCAGTTACGCCTTTACACGTGAACAGTATGAATAGTCTAATACATGAAACATACATGTATAATGTCAAATTCATTCAAGTTTCAAGTAAAAATAAAGTATATATATGGCAGGTTTTTTAAAAAGTGGGACAAGGGTATACATGACTTTTCAGGTGCCCATATTTTATTGTGTAAGGGTTGTACAGTGTATTTATATTTTGTAATGTATTCAGAGGTATGACACATATTATTGTACATAACATTGACCATCCCAGTCATTCAACCTAGCTGGAGTCCTAGAAAAAAAGTCTCGAACGTCAGCAATGTTGACGGACTTCAACAACTTCCTGATTTGGGCCTTTAAATTACCAAGTAAAAATACATGTTGTCAAACGATTGTCTCCTCTTTAGCATGTGCAGGCAGTAGAGGGTAATTACAAATAATTTTCCAGCTAGTTAAAAAAATGTAAGAAAAGTGGCTTCCGAAATAATCTTGAAGAATTTGCAAAAATTGCGAACGTCATTTAATTCCGTCAAAATGTCAACAAATAACAAACAAACCCAGATCCCCAAACATGAACACCCAACAAAGTCGCCATAATTGTCACATACACAAGTTTTGACACAGATCATTTCGGTTCCCAATAATTTAGATAACTACATCGCAATTAGCGAAATCCACAAGCCTAACTTTACAAGGAACTAAATATTATTATGTCCGTCAACTAAAAAGACTGACGCTCGATAATTTTGACGGTCCGCGTGCAAACTGACCTTTGACACGGCCCAATAGCAACTGCCTTTCTCTTCTCACGTGCTATGTATGACAGCTTCCCCGCGTAAGTTCGAATCTCCAGGCATTCCCTGATTAATGATAGGTTTGCTAGAAGAAAATCTGTCAAATAAATGACGTACAACGAAGACTGACGTTCGAGAATAAAAGAGTTGTTCTTTCATAAATCCAAAACGTCCCCTTGACAACGTAACTACGGCTTTTCTTGCCGGGAACATAATACTATTTGCAACATCGTCAACCGCAATAAGGAAGTCTTCGCGCGCGACGCGTTCACGCGATCACGCGTCTCGAACGTTATTCTGTGACGGATAAATTCTCGTACGTCATTTATTTGACTGATTTACCAATCGAGCGTCAGTAATATTGACGGACATGAACATCGAACGTCATTTTTGACGGACAATCAATGAAAGACCATGGTTTCGTACAGTAACCGAGTAAGAGAATTTAAAAGGGTTGGTGGGTACCGATGTCAAGGGGGATAGACTGTCCATGTGCTGAATGGTCTCACTGAGTATTGCAGACCAATAAGGGGCTGATACGTCACACCGAGCATGCGCACATCGTGAGGAACGTTGGTCGATTTTTATTGGTGTGCCGAGTTGTGCATGTCCTTGCTGTGCGGGTACCGCGGCGTGTTCGTATGATTTCGTCACGCCAGACAGTTGAGCTCGTGTTTGTTGCGTGCCTAGCTGGCCGGTTTCGTCATCCGGTAAGCTCATAGATACAAGTACAGTACGTATGTGTCTCTTTGGGTCAGCTCGGCACGCCAGACATTACATACAGCTCATTACAATATAAACGCTTGGTGGCGCCCAAACGGCAATAAATATATTTTAATAATTAAAATAAATATTATTGCATGTACTTTTTTTTCCAAACATGGCCCTACAAACTAGTACGCATTTGGCGTATTTTATACGCACATTTGGTTAAAAAGAAATACGCCAGTCAGCCGCTTTTGTCCCCATAAAATACGCACAGAGAAAAAGAAACGGCTGTGTGAAGTTTAATAGAAAGCTAGATAAAGGCGACTGCGAGCAAGACTATGTGACACGAGGTTTGACATCGGAAACGCTTAAAGTAGAGCGATCATGATTGGCGTACTTGATGTACACACGTTCCATGGGAGCACACATGAAACCAATCAGAACCTCACATACATAACGATCGGCATAACGCTTGTTGAAGGCTATTTGGATTGAGCGTGTGTATGACTTGTGTGGTGCACTGCATGCTGCACGTGTTTACAATCGCGATCTGTGAACGATCTTTCATCGATGTGAGCTGAACATAAACATGAAACTCTGACTTCGTGGTGAATATGGCTTCGAGTCTCAAGTGGAAGCAGTAAATGAATACACGTAGATCTTTAAATTTATTGTACCTTCACGAAAAGGCAATTATTTCGCACTCTGCACCTTGCATGCGGTGATGATTCCAGTATCGCGCACACCGGAAGTTTCGGTGTGTCTCGCCAACATTGAAGGCAGTACTAAACATCGCAGCATGGCCGACGTGAAGAACACAAATCGTACGGACTCCCTTCCTCCATGATTCAACCATTCGTGTCTTGACTGTCTTCCAAAGACTTAAGTGTTTTCAGCCTGCCGAAGCTCTATGGACTGACCACGTGGTTCAGCACAATATGCCATTTTTATCGTCCGATGATTTCACTGGTGTTATAAAGATGCTGCTTCGAATACTTGACCCGTACAAACCGAACGACTGAGCATAGGCCTAGAGCTGTTTTACAGCTGCATGGTTAGAGGGGTTGTCCTGCTTTTGTTTGGAAGTTCCGTCCGGGTGGCAGCGAGCATATTGACAAAATATAATAAGCTACACCGAGAATTTCCAGGTAAAGAAGCTGCACCTGCAAGGGAAAAAGAAGAAAAGAGTAAATCCAGTAAGTAACCTTGTAACAAACTTGACAATTTTAGCATAAAATAATGTATGCATCAATTACAAACGTATCAATATTTTCATCAACATACCTTTCAAAGTTAAACATGAAACTAAGCACTTGTTGTTAACTTACAGAATTCGCAGTACCCGCGAAGCTTCCAGAAGCCGTAGCATTCACCAGTCTTCCATAGAAGCCGCAACACCAGCGAATATCGCTCACTTGTCTTCTTCCCACCCCGCGCAAGTGCCGGATCCCATGCCTTCAATAGGTTTGGATTTTGTTTACGATGATACTCTGATAGTTATAGCTGAGATTTTGGAAATAAGGCACACAGACATGGTAAAAAAAAACATCGTTTTTATGTTGATAAGTATTTTCGTCTTGTTTTCCCCCAGATCCAGTCAAAAATACGGTGGCCACATGGACAACGAGGCGCATCACAGGGGAATTTGCCTATTGTATTCAGCAAAACGACACGACCTTGTTAAATTACATTGTATTATTCATTAAAAAGTAAATACATGATGGTTATTTTTTTCGCTTTGTGAATAATGTACAGGACTACAGGTTAAAGAATTATGACAGAATCCTCTATGCTGCTGTCTTACCTCCGTCAGAGTGAAACACATTATGTTATGTCTGACCCGTCACAGACGACCGTCTTGGCAGCAATGTCTGACCAGTACTTGTGTCACATGTGGCCGGCTGTGTGGCTGCACGGCCAGCCGGATTAAGTGGACTATCCAACGCTGCTTGAATGCATATGTACAACCGGTCCAAACTTCATTTTTGTGAAATTTGAAAAGTTCAACATTTGATGTTCAAAAACAATTTATTGAGATTTTCGTCGCAAACGCTCTCTGGGTCATTAATGTCGCTCCGGTTGAAACATCACACCAGCTGATAGCGTCATTGAAAATACTAGATTGGCTACATGTAATATTAAATGGATGGTACAGAATTGGTAAGACAAAATAAACTTCAAGATTACAGATTCACATAAAACTTACACAATATAATGGTGATGATAGGAGAAAACGTCCCATGATTTTTTTTGGGCTGAAATGCCATACATTCGTTTTCCGATTGGAATAAATCGCTTCGAAGCGTTTTATTATGAACGCATAATATCGTTGAAATGTGTAAACGAGTTTTCACTATTTTCTCGTGACCCAGATGGCTGATTGACCTCAAACTTCTACAGGTTTGTCAGTTAAGGTATATGATGGATTACATAATGTGCTTTCACCGTCAGCAACGGTTTTGTCGCAAAAACCAGTTCTGTACCATCCCTTTCATTTTTAAAGTGTTTTCATAATCACCATACCCATCATCATCATCACCGTACGTATACCATCATCATTTAATATTTTTGCTGCTTTTTTTTTTAATCTAAAGTTTAAAGTTAATTTCAACTCAAAAGACTTACTGATGCCCAATCAAAGGCAAAACGCATAAACTGCGTTAAACTTCAGAAAAAGGGCAGGTGAGCAAAAATATTGACGCCATGGTCCTTTGATTTTCAATGTTGTCTGAAGGCGTTTTAGCGGGTACCAGGCTGTATAGGGGATAATGGATGAACTTGATTTCGCAATTTAGGCCGCTACTGAGATCGCCCGGTTTTTACTTGATTTTGTCTGGTGAACTTGCAAAATGGTGAGTTGCCAAATGGTGCGCCCGAGCCTATACCAAGCTTGTAATTGTATTGCACACGAGCGAAGCTGGGTTGAACTTGGTACCATATTTTTGGTCATAGCACGAGGACTGCTTGTTTTAATTATCCTGCCATGGCCTTTCTGGCGTAAATCAAGTTCGTCTAACGAGTGAAGCCAAGACGCAACCCCCGAAGTCATGAACAATGATGCGTCCCGATGAGGCGACGGAGACACAAACGGAAAGCGTGCAAAAGTCCGTTTTTACATGCTCAGTCCTTTGGCGAAATTCACCATGGGAGTGTATAAAAAGATTTGCAAAATACGTAGGCCTACGCCAAGCTCGAATGATTGTTGAATTGTCGTTGAATAAACGAAATTTCATCTGTTACAAACCAAAATATCCTGTTTTCAAAACAGCAACATATTTAGTGGCGATTTATCTCTCATAATACCAAGTACAAAAACGTTTCTTTACAGCTGTTATTTTGTTGACGGTGAGTTCTTCAAAACCTCCGTTTTGTAATTGCAATAAGGCACATACCACTAAAAAACCACCCTCAAACCTTGGAATTGTTCATCTCGAATCTAGTGAAAAAAAGTATCGAACGTCACACTATGTCCGTCCAATTTCTCGAACGTCATCAAAAATCCGTCAAAAATGACGTTCGAAAATCCGATGTTCGTCAAATAGTGTCTTTTCAATCGAGCATGACAAAGTTATTATTTTGGACGGGTGAAAGGTAGACGAGATCGGAAACATGTGGGGAGAATTGCAATTGTATTCGGCCATTAATAAATAAATACCAGGCAAAGTTTGACTGGATTTTCCGTCAACAATAAGCAATTAAGTGCACGGCTGAATTTTTTTCTCCAAACATTCGGTTTACTTTGAAGTATTATTATTTGAAAATATATTCTTCGCCCTTCACTGCATGAATAAACTATCGCTGCTAGTGCACTACTGGCACGACTTTCAAACAGAAACACAACTGACATTTAATTTTGAAGGTAAGTGCTATACACCATAACACAGCGACAACAAGCTTACTTATGCATGAAGTATCCATTTATATGCATTTTTGTAAGCTTGATGATATATTTTATCGTTTTAAACATCTGGCACACCAATAAAATCAGTTTAAAAAAATGTCATGTGAAGTTGTGAAATGTTCTACATTTTGAAAAACCTGCCATATATGTATGTATTGACAAGAACATGTGCAGCAGTAAAAGAACAGCGGGCACTATCAATATGATGACAATATCAAGCCTGGAAATAAACGGAGGCCACGGAGGCCATGGCCTTCGTTGCCCTGGTTCTTGGCCTTGGTGCCCCTTCAAATGTTTCCATTATAAACATTATGATTTTCCAATGGAAGTGCCCCTTGCAATGGAAATTTGGCCTTGCCCTCAC
Source organism: Astropecten irregularis (assembly GCA_963971285.1). Taxonomy (NCBI): domain Eukaryota; kingdom Metazoa; phylum Echinodermata; class Asteroidea; order Paxillosida; family Astropectinidae; genus Astropecten; species Astropecten irregularis. The sequence continues at coordinate 621,450 of OZ020256.1, forward strand.
CAAATCTTATTTCCAATATAACTGCAATATAACTCGCTGTGCAGTGAACCATAACTAAAGTTCACACATTATAGTTAAGGACTCCCACTTAGGTACATAAAAATAATAAGGTATAAAAATAGTCACTTGTGTTGGGCTATTAAATATTACGTTCTGTGAGAGTTTTCAATGGCTACATGGCTCCATACAGCCAGTATCTTTGGTCCTTGTGCAGTGACGCAGGAAGGAAGAATGTGTGGAATTTCATATTCCACATATGTGTTTCCATACTGTTGTAAATAAATCATGCTTTAGCAAAACATGTTTGCCATAAATGTGAGGATGGCAGGTTAACACTGACAAAGTACTTATACATCATGTCTCAGTAGATAAGGACTACTGGGTAGGTTTTCTTTGTCAGTCTGGGATATATTACACATTGGTGTTATGGGAAAAAGAAGTTTTTTTCAATTTTCATTTTTATACATTCAACCCTAACCCCAAGACAAATCTTAGACTGAACAAAATGTTTTAGATAATTTGTTTGCATGGTCATCCTATATCTTGGAGAAATATTAAAATAGTAAAAATCTCCCGAAATTGTGCCAAAAACATGGATTAATACTTTGTGGATGCTATATGTATCTTGCACAATGGGAGACTTTTGAGATGTTGGCGGCAGTGCCCGCGGCACCCAGGATTTGGAAGTATTTAAAACTATAAATATCCAACAGGACTGTTACATGACCATATTCAGTTCTTATAGGCCTACTGTATTATTTTTTAATGGCTAGATTTTCACAAAGACATGGAATTTGAAATTGTACCCTCTATATCAAAACCATTGTTTAATCTGAAACTTCACAATTTACAAAGTTCATATTAGACTCAATAAGTTCAAGTGGGTTTGTTTAATAATTATGCATTTTGACAATTAAGCAGATGAATAGAATGAATAAACAATGGCATAACTTTACTCCATATCATACAGTGGAATGCTGCTATTATGAAAAAACGCTATACACCGTTAGGGGACGTACCCCCTGCAGTATAGAGTGCAACGGAGTGTAAATTCTTTTGTTGCCGGACAAAAGGCGGGCAGGGACACCGCAGTCATGGCAGATGTGTCCTACCTCCATGGTCGGGCCATCGGATCAGCCAAACATTTGGCCATATTGAACATCATCCTTGGATCACACATTTTTGTGTACAAAACATTCTAAACATTGCTTTAATTAACGAATGACGACAATTTCTGTGGGTCCTGCCGCATTCATTATAGCAGCGTTCCACTGTACATGAAAATAAAAGTACTCACCAACACACAATATGTTGAAGCTGAATCCCTGTGCAACAGACTTGTTGACCAATTGGTCTGGAAGACTATCAAAGCCGACATGACCTGACAGACGAAGGTCACGATTCTTACTGGTCTCACTCACCTGACAAAATAAAACATCAACAAATTATTCACACAACACTTGGCATAAAGCAACATGGGTTTCGTGTCTGTCTTGTTCCCAGACAACCGCCTACTGAACCACCATAGTCATTATGAGATAGTCAGGTACTCATTGCACGCTCAAATTCTTATAAAGTTTGTACCAAATAATACATTAGTATCTTCAAACTTTGAAATAACTTTCTCAGATGCCATTTTGAAACATTTTATAACAAAAGTGACAGGTCTTTGAGTGGATAATTTCCCATTCCCCCAAAGAAAATAATCTTTTTATTCAAATTATAACCAGCAATTCACCCAAAATATTACATTAATAAGACTAGGCCCCCTACATACATAAATTTATGTTTTCAACCTTGATCAGGAATAGGCCTATTTTTATTTTTTTTTACAAAAGGCAAAAGTGTATATTTTGACGGCACCGGCATTTTGCCTGGAAATGCGATTTTGCTGTTCCCTTACTCTGATTGGCAAATTTGAATTATTAGAACGTACCTCCAGGAAAATATCATTTTCCGGTATCGGGAATTGGCCAATCAAAAGAACGACAGTGCCGGCAAAATATACATTTCCTTTACAAAATTACAGGCTACACATTTCTTTTTTTCATCAAAATACAAAATTACCGACCCCAACAGCATCTCATTGCTGTCAAACTCACCTCAATATTTCTTTTTCAATGTCTACTAGGGCCTAAATAATTTTGTGTAAATAATTTTGGACCAGATTAGTTTGATTGACAGGTTTAACGTAGATTGTGCACGACCAGCAAATTGGTGGTGGTCTGCAGAAGTATTTTTTTCTTCAACAATTCACTAATTAGGAAATGGCCATTTTTATTTGTTATTCATGGTAAAAGGGGAGTTCAGTAGTATAATAATAAATATTTCCCAATAATACTGCCTTGGTAAATTATTTATAGCCCACAGAAACCAGCACACGACGTGCATCTTAGCACGAAAAACACTTCCGCTTGTGTCAATGGGCAGTCTATCCGCCTACACAATGAAATAGGCCAAGCCTACTTAGTACTTTTTATTCAACACAAACTGGCAAAACCTTGGGCATGGCAAAAAAAGTCAAACTACGTTCTTAAACATGCTATGGTTTATGTAAATATGATGTAGAAAGATCCACCTAAACATGGAAGAAACTTACGGAGTTAGGTCTTTCGTCGGCTGGGGCGTGGTTGTCACTTTCCATCGTCATTTTGGGCGAGATTTTCTTCCAAAACTCAAGAACACGGTACACAAGTGCTACGGGGACGTGAAGCTACCACTTAATTACGATATAGGCTTGGTACTTCTCCCGTATTCACTTCCGTTCAAAATGATATGGTTACCAGCGAAACAATTTTTTTATTGAGGGCGCTATTTCAAAATAATGGTGGCTGAATTTCCATGATTGACAACAGAGGGCGGTATGTAACATTAAAGGTGGGGCTCCCCTTTTTTTAGCCTCTTTTCTAGGTGTTTCCTTGCCCAGAGGGAGTTTATTCCTCAATACCGAAGCTAAAAAGACTCTTTTTCATGTTAGTTTAAAATGGAACTTTAACCCAAGGCTTGTAATTTATTAAAGCCCTAAAATGCATTTGCCATGTACATTTTTGGGACAAAGTGCTAAAAATTAAATCATAAGAATTCTGTTCCTCCTGGGGGGAAAAAAATATTTAAAAAACGCTTTAGCAAGAGTTTGAGAACAGAGAACACCTTAATCTTTGCAAATGCTTATAGAGAAAATGGGAAATTGACAGTTTATAACACTTTAAGTGCAAAAAACAACAGATATGAGATGTGACAACAACATTTTTATATGAGGAATTCTGTTTTATTGATCTCAACAGAATGGAGATTATTTTCAGACAGAGTATGAAAAGAAAAACAACAAAACAAAAACAAAAACATGTTTCGAAATTCGAATTGTAAATATTTATAAGTGTACAAAATTACGTTTGCCTGAACACATACAGCTGTATCATTTATGCTTAAATGGGACTGGTACCACCCTTCACACACAAAAATAAAACAATTATCATAAAAGAAGCAGTTCCGCCAATTTGATTGAGAGAAAAATTGAAATGTAGTCTTTATTATGGCTGTGTATGAAACCGACTTATAATGGGTGAATACATAGACCTAGCCCAAGCCCTAGCCAACTGGTTGCTGATGTAGCCTATGTTCTTTGGACACCCTTTGGGCTCTGGCATGACTGACTCTTGGTTTGTGTCTTGGGTCCCTAGGTTCAAATCCAGCTTGACTGCCTATGGGCACTGGTACTGTTGGAGATACAAGGTGTGCCAAAGTGGTCGTAATGGGTTGCATGGAGGTACAACTAGGTTAACTGTACCCATGTAGTAATAAAGTATGGGTTGGAAACCAAAGCAATGGTGCCAATTGAACTGAAACAATGGGTGACAATGGGTTTCATGGGCAAACCACATGTGTTTTAGCAATGAAACCTAGATACAATGATGGATTGAATGGGGTAGAAATGGGTTAGAAATGGAATCACAATTATGGTGACCAAGAACTAGCAATGGAAGCAAGGGTATCAATAGAATACAATACAACTAACGTACCAAATTATGCAAAAGGGCAACCAAAGTGTTAGCAATGGCACCAAGAGGTAACAATGGATTACAATGATGGCACCAATGGGATTGAAAGGGTACCACAGGGTTCCAATGAGGCAAATGGGTTGATACCAATGGGTATACGTATAGGTGCCAATGGGTTCCAAAGGGTACCAATGGGTTCAAAAGGGTACCGATGGGTTCCAAAGGGTGCCAATGGATTAGCAATGGAGACAATGGTTGTCCATGGGTTCCAAAGGGTACCGATGGGTTCCAAAGGGTGCCAATGGATTAGCAATGGAGACAATGGTTGTCCATGGGTTCCAAAGGGTACCGATGGGTTCCAAAGGGTACCAATGGTTTAACAATAGAGACAATTGATGTCAGTGGGTTCCAAGGAGGTTCCAAAGGGTACCATACCAATGGATTCCAAAGGGTACCAATGGATTAGCAATGGGGCCAATGGTTGCCCATGGGTTCCAAAGGGTACCAATGGATTAGCAATAGAGACAATTGATGCCGGTGGGTTCCAAGGGGGTTCCAAAGTGTTTTATTTCATAGCAATGGAACCAAGGTTCACCAGTCAGGTTCCAAACTATACTAAATGCATTCTAATGATAGTCACTGAACTTAACTAAACTTTTATCTTACTGGCCAGTCAGTGTAACTGCAAACGATACAAATTAAAATCAATAGCATTGTAAAAATGAAGCACTTGAATGAACAGAACAATGCCAACTTGAACATCCAGGCAGAATGGGACCCTAGATTCATGGGGACACTCCAAACAGTGAAGGATCTTGTTTACCAGCTACAATGCCATGTTATGCATGCTGTCTTTCCCTGGTACTCGGTTCAATGAATGTTGGGCCTGTATCTTTCCAAAAGAGCTTGGGGGTCTTCGAGGAAAACAAAATGTAGAGCTTCTTAGCACAACAAAATCTGCTTGGCAATGACAGGTTACCAGTCAAAATTCCATGTGATGTGTACAACTTGTAACTGGTACTTGGCTGATCTTTGCTAAGTACGAATATCTCCTAGGTAAGCAGCTGCAATAACGTTAAGCCCCAAGGATCCAACAGACAGTTTAACAATTTTTTTTTTCTTAAGAATGGGAGTTTTGTTTTTACAATATACACATATTATTATGATGTACAGATCCTATGTGCAATACTAAGAGGCCAACTTCAATTAATCATCAACAGTAGTACAACCCAACAAGAAATGGTTGGAAAAGAGAAACGAAGATTCCTGAAGGTGAAATACACAAGACGGCGTCAATAATCATTTGCATTTTGTACATGATGAATAAGCCTCAGGCCCCACCCACCTCCCATCCCCTATAACGCCGCCTATAAAAATTACATGATATGATGGCTCTACCACCGGTGCCCCGTACCCATTACCTAGTCTGATGTGTATTCAGGAACCAGTGAACTATTTGGATCATCTCTGGAAGGGTCTTCGGATCGCTCCTCCTCCTTCTTGCCGTCGGCGTCCTTGTCTTCGTGGTCCCGTCGCGATCGCTTGCTGTGCCGATGTCGGGAGCTTCGATGGGACTCATCGCTGTCGTGACGTCGTCTGTAAATTATATTCCACAACCGTGGCCCAAGCGTGAATAAGCCGTGACCTAGCTTCATGAAAACTACTTTGCCGCCACACCGGGCGCCGATATTTATCAAGGAAAAAGTCTGGGAAATACTCTAGTCAGGAGTCAGGAAATTCTTTCAAGATCTGATCCTGATAGGAATCAAATTTCCTTTTCTAGTCTGCGTTTGGGGCTTGCCCTCTTAAATGAACTGTCCTCTTTTTATTTGATACAAAACATGCATGGTGTCCTCATCAGAAATGAAACACATTGTCCAGAACCTCTTTAGAAATTCTCAATTTTCAGCAACTTTTAATAATTCCAGTATTTTAAAGTCAGTATGCAATGCAAAAATAGAAAATATCCTTTTGGAAGTGTACAAAATTTAAACCAATTCATATTATTTCTAACTACACACGATTCAAAGTAGCACCTGAGTTAGAATGAGCATCAAGGATGATGGGACACAACAGACCAAGATGACTGCGATGACACCTTCAGTTTACAATCCTATACTGTTCTACCCCAGGAGATAGCAGTACTGGGCCTCTTATAACTTTACATATAAAAGTTGAGCACTTCACTGCTAATTCCTGCTCATGAGTAAAAAGTCACCGGTTTTAAACCATCAAATGGATGTGACTTGGAGATATAAATAATTGTACTCATGAAAAGTAACAGTGATAATTTGTTCACTTGGTGCTGTGGAGTCTCATATAAAATTAACGAAAGAAAAACGGTGTAGTTCTTAGAAGCTTTAAGGAACCTAGGAAGTAGTAAATAGGACCGAGTAATGGCTCACTTCATATATGAGTTTACATCTGTCCAAGGAATATCTTTGCAGGCATTTATATCCAGGTAAATGTTTCGGAAGCTCTTTGGTGAGGTGAAAAGTTGGGAGCTAAAATCTCTGGGCCTTACAGCACTGAGGCACAGAATTATATTACTACGTTATTATTCAAATTGTAATTTAGAAAGGTTCGTCCTGTGCTCAGGTACTTTTAAGCCCATGTCACACGAGGCAATTTAAAGGCACTCAATTCCAGGCAGTGTTTAGGAACAGGTGTCATTCACCTGTTGTTGTTTTTCATTTAAGCACTGTTGGTTGGTTGTATGAATTGCCTCACGTGACATGACTCTCAAGTGCCTACTTCATGTTGATGTTTCAGTCGTTGATTTCATGCCGTGTGTCAATCCATTCCACTCACCTCCTAGAGTCTTTACTATCTCTGCTATCCCTGCTCCTATCTCGATCTCTTTCCCGATCCTTGTCCCTGTCTCGATGTCTTCGTTCCCTCTCCTTCTCCCGCTCTCGATCTCTATCGCGGTCTCTGTCCCGGTCTCTGTCTCGGTGTCTGTCACGGTCCCTCGTGTGCGACCTGTCTCGGTCACCGCGGTCCCCACGGTCTCGGTCGCGATCACGCTCGCGATCAGACCGGCTTCGCTCGGGTGACTTCTTGTCGTAACTGGAATGGTTGAAGTGAAAAGAGGGTAGAGTCAATACTGATTGCCTGCGACATTTGATGAAGTTGATTCTACTCAAGTATGATACAATACAATACAATACTCTTGTCAAAAGGAGGGCACAACTTTCTATAAAGGAGAAAGCATCAGCTGAGCGGGCACAAGGAGACTAGGGCATAGGTTAGTGTCACCCTCAGTGACCCTAACATGCCGTTGGTCCCACATTCTCCTGAAGACAACCCAAGCAGTAATGCCTCCAGGGGGCGATTTCACTAAACTCTTTGTAATTTAAGTAAATCGTAGGCATTATGATGCATTGCATCCCTACGTAGGATACACTGGGTTATACTTCGTAACGATCGATTGTAGGGCTTCGTGAAATCAACCCCAGTTCTCCCACAATCGCTGCCAACTTCTATCAACTCTTATCTTATCTTTATCAAGTCTCCACCATGCTTTGCCTTAAATCTAAGTCAGATAAAATTAGCCTAGGTGAGCTGATGTAGCTTACATAAACAGAACACAAGCAGTTAAAAATGGGAGAAAAGATACTTACTCATCCCGACGGTAACTCCGCACTTCTTTGTGGCGATAATCATCCTCGTCGCTACTTCTAGAGAGAGTGCAGAAAAAACCCACACACAAAATTACGATCCAAATATTTTGATTAATTTTCCAAAACAAAAGAGATCTAGGATTAAGGTTAAGACCTTTGTTTCATAGTCATATTTAGACTTCTTCTGTACAGCCTGTTTCGTGTCCCATTAAGACTAAGTTTTGCACATCTATGGCTGTGGCTAGCCGAATACTGAAGCCATTTTCCATAGACTTGTGTATCATTAGCAGCCGCAGCCAGAGACAGTGGCTAGATTCATGCTCTGCAAGAGGGAAGATACTCACGTGCTGATGTCGCTCTCGCTAGTAGGGCTCTGACCTCTGAAGTAAGGAGGAGGGGGAATACCGCTGGTCCCCCTGTCCCATGCATCTGTAGGAGGGGGACCCTGACTAGGGGGCGGTATACCGGGATTAAACGGGGGCGTGAAGGGCTGGTTTTGGGTCGGGGGTTCTGCAAGGAAAATGAAATGAAAACATGGATCAGTGATTCTGGCATACCTTGTTCAGTATTGTAATGTAAGCTAGTGTATCCTGTAAGTAAGCCAGTCAGGCTGTTTCTACAATCTCTGGCTGTGGCTACGGCTGGCACTAAGCCAGTGACTGCAACCATTTCCAGAAACTGGCCAGCAATTCCAGCCCCTACTAGAAGCATTGATTACAAATTTGACCACAGCTCCAATATCACAGACCCACTGAGCAGTAAACACATGCTAAGCAGAGATTCAGCTGGGAAACAGTTGCTAGGAAAACACACTGCAAGGAATTTTAACTGGTAATTCGACTTGGCTAAGCAACCTTGCTCTTACCGTTGTAATAGGGAGGTCGATCGCCAAAGTTGGGCGGAGGTCTCCTGGTGTCGATGGTCGGAGGTCCTGGACCTTGTCCCGCCATAGGTCCCGGTCCTGGACCACCCATCTGAGGAGGTGGCATGGGACCCGTCATGGAATGAGGGGGAATGATACCTTGCTGGGGAGGGGGCATACCCCCCTGGGGTGGGGGTAGCATATTACCCTGGGGAGGCGGCATGTTCATATTGGGCGGGGGCATGTTCATGGGGGGTGGTCCACCTTGCCGGGGTGGTCCGTTCTGGCCTGGTCCGCTGGGGGGCATGGGTCCCCCCGGCCCTGGGGGTGGGCCTCGGGGTCCTGGGTAATTCTGCCTGGGAGGGGGACCATCTGGAGGAAAAACAAATCAGAAAAATCCCAAATCGTCAATATCACTAAGGTACATTGCCATTTTGAGACTGCTAAATATCAAATGCAAAAATCTCAAGTTTAAACAAAAAATCAAACTGAGACCCAATCTTACCGAAGCGCTGTGGTGGAGGGCCGTAGTTCTGAGGAGGGGGGCCTGACATATTGGGGTGTGGCATATTCATCCTCGGAGGGGGCGGACCTGTTAGAATAAATCAAAGTATTTTGGGTAAATGAATAGCACAGAAGTGAAGAATACATGGAAAGAACAATGGGAAATCTTCTATGATCATGATCACATGAAGTTGTGGATTGAGAAATTTGTTGAACATTGACTGGGGAAGAACAGGGATGAGATTGACCAACAATAAAAATATCTGAAAACAACTGACAGGGGGCATAACTGAAATCTGAACTCTGAAAATCTACTATACTTTTGTACATGGCCTGTGAGGAAACAAATCTTAAATCCACCCCCAAAACAATCTGAAATCAAATAAAAATCTGAGAAATTTCATCCCTGGAAGAAGGAAAGTGATACTGACCTGAATGTGGAGGTGGCATCCTTCCGTGTGGAGGGGGACCTCTAGGAGGTGGACCTCTAGGTCCCATTGGACCTCCCATAGGGCCCGGTCCTCGTGGCGGACCCCCTGGTCCATGGGGTCCAGGAGGCGGTGGACCACCAGGCCGTTGCTGGGGTGGCGGTGGACCTCCTAGTCTCGGTGGTGGGCCTCCTAGCCTAGGACCACCCATCATAGGTCCACCGGGTCTGGGGCCCATGTTAGACCCTGGAGGTCTCATGTTAGGCCCTCTCATACCCTGGGGAGGTGGACCATGCATGTTGGGCTGGCCGTAGTTGGAGCTGGGAGGGGGCTGATTGGGGCTGGAAGGGGGCGGGCCCGACTTGTTACTCTGACTACTGCAGTTAATCAAAAAGGCAAAAAGACCTTCAATCAGAATATGAAATCAGCTCTTACTTGAAATCATTTTTTTTTAACAAACTTCTCCTTTTTCTCATCTGCCCATGTCTCGTATCATTTTCTACCTTGCTACCTAAACAAACTGACGAAACAACCAAATTTAGCCAAATCAATAAAATAATCCATGTGAAACTGATCAACTGAGGTACCCGTCGCTACACCGAATACAACACCAGATGATCTCCAGTAGTCAAGCTGTAGGTAAGACAACTATACTACAAAAGGAGAGGTACAAGGTTCAAATCCCACTCCAGCTGCCTGTGAGTTGTCTTCACTGGCATCTAGGTATTGACTAAAGCCTGCTTATCATTGCTGAGTAGGGTCAATATGACTGAACTCTACTCTACTGACATGCTGATCAACTCACTAGTTATTTGGCATATTAGCTTCACTGCCGACCACTTTGATGCTCTGCATCGAGCCGGAATCACGTTCATTCTCCCTCCGTCTGCCAGCTATGGATCCTATCACGTTGATTGGACTCGGGTATTCATGACGCCCACCGGACCGCGTTGGACTAGGCTTAATGTCTGCTTTAGCTGTCATCAAAATAACAATCAACAATATCAAAGTCAAGCAGATAAGAACGGAATCTTCCTTGTGCCACAAGCACTGGTAATTTCAGAATATTGGTCTCAACTCTCTGTTGAGTATCGCACCTAAGACAGTCTGTTCGTTAAGATAAATCTCAAGACTTTCAGCAGAGAATATGGCTGAGGCCATTATAAACAGACCATGTGCATTCCATACACACAAACAAACATAATACAGGCAAATAATCTTCCATTAGGTGTGCACAAAAAAGTCTAGTTCTGTATTGGGTGCATTCGTTTAGCTCCCTCGGGTCGACGCCAGTCAACCTCGTCCCCATTCTCTCGCTTGTTTTGTGCAGTAAAACACGACCATTCCCAGAAAGGGCTGACCCGGGGGAGCTAAACGAATGCACCCATTGCTTGATTGAAATGGAATACACACACATGGGATGCAGAAGGATGATGTGTGGCAGCCCCACCTATGGCACGGATACAATAAATACACAACTCTAATCATGATTTGGTGATATTTTATATCAATTGTCAACACTTACAGGATGATGTATCTTTGGAGTTACTGGAGTCCTGTAATGAAAGACAGAAATAAAACAACTCAATCAGGATATCGTGAATATTAAATGATTTCAGGATAGTTTATGAAAGAGCAAGGTCATTTTATGGAGAACATGAACTGTCAGAAAACGAAACGATAACAGAAGACACATTTATATGTTTGACATTCAAAACCGACACACAATCTACAGACACTACAAATGCAGAAACCCAAACTGCAAACACCAAACGAAGCAACATCTTGCCACAAAAACAACTGACCTGAACACTGCAGATACAAAGATTATACACATAAAGACTAGAGACTGCTCTGGGAGAGTTTGAGAGTGACTTACGTGGACATAGCTCTTCCCACTGGGGTCCGATCGGAAGTTGTTCTGTTTATTACAATAATTCTTCCATGATTCCTCATTGAAGTTATAATTGAAATAGTCCGTCAGATCGGCACCTGAAGGAGAACAATTGAGGAAAAAAATCGGATCTGGTAAGCACTGAGATTCCTGCTTCTGTAAGCACCAATGCTACGCTTACAGTAAGCATAATAATTGATGCCCTGATGCCAGCATGTAAACAGATGTGACTACGTCTCTTAAACCACTGCAATAACGTCATTCACAAAGGATTCTGTACATTGCCTAGGGTTGATTTCACCACACTCATCATAACTTACTATCAATCGTAGGACTTATGATGTATTTCAGCCCTACGTAGGATATGATGGGTAACTCAAGTTACCATCGACCGCAGGGCTTCGTGAAATTGACCCCAGGACCCCTGCAGGTGCTTAATAACTTGGGAACCAAGTTCATGGAATCTGTTATGGCTTATTTTTGTGCTTACGGGCACTGCTTTGCTTGAAATCTATTTCATGGAATCCGTAAGCAAGGTTTTCGGATAGCGAAGAATTTCTAGGGTAACCGTGATTATTTTCTGCTAACGCGCTGTCATATGTATTCTGCAGAAATTCCTTGCTTACCGTTACCAAAAAGAAAACTCTCCCGTGAAATACGCTAACCGTAACCATAAAAAGTACGCTAACATAAGCGAAGAATTTTTGCTAACGGTAACGGATTCCGTGAAATTGGCCACAGGACCATCTGGAGGCCCTTGAGTCTCATCTTACCTGGCTTGTTCCACGGCTTCTCTGCCACTGAGTCCACATCAAATGAATACACCCCTACGCCATTAATGGTTCCTTCCAAGTCCAAGTCGATACCCTTGACCGGTGCCTTGGGAATCGTCGCTCCTGGAACTGCAGCACAACAGAAGAACATCATGAATATCAAGATGTCAATTCGACTCTTAAATCAATCCCACAATGTCATTTGCAGAGGGGTCTGTGAACCGCTTTGTTCTTAAATGCTGACCTCTTCCAGGACCCCCTTTTCTAACTCTCGGCGCCAAAGAATAGCTTTAAAAATACTTAAAGCTGACATTCTACAAGTGAAATGGGTATGTGATACCTTGAGGTGCATTGGCAGATGTCTTGTGATACGCTGATGTCTTGTTCAGACTGTGTGCAGAAGGGCCTCCATATGAACTGAAACAAAAAGAAGCAAACAAAATCTAGGTGCCTTGGTGTCTGTGGTCATACCTTAATTAATCACAACATTTGGCCTTTTCCGGCAAATTAATGGAAGGAAATCTTTGACACTGGATGACATACAAGCGCAAGCTCTGCCGTCCTATAAGGCAAATGAGAGACAATTAACAAATCCCTATAGAAAGTGTCACTGGAAGAAGTGTGGTGGGGGGGTCAATGGATGTCCGAACCTTGAATACCTGCTCTGGTGAGATTTCAATCGTGGACCTAAGGAGTGTTTATTAGGAATATGATTTAGGACGGGACCAAAAAATGGGCAATCCAGACCCCCACTGGGTGAAATCTTGACCAGGCCTGACTGACTGGACTTTGGCTTAGGACCAGAGGTCAGGCTTGGAGACTGAGGCGCCAGTCTCAGCTTTGTACCCTGTTCCTTGGGTTGGATTCGAACCCACAGTAAATGAATGAAGGCCTGATCTGAGTTAGATTCATGGCTAAGTCTTGGTCGGCAATGACCACAGAATGTGTAGAAACCCCATGGTAACAGCCATAGTCAGAGACTTACCCATAGGCAGGGGCTGCCTTGATGTCACCTATAGTGACCTGGACGTCATCATCATCTTCACTGTCATCGTCACTGTCATTGTCAACCACTCTACTGACGTCCTCATCGTCCTGTTCAAATGAGACCATACATAAAACAATTGTGAATAATAATAAACTAATGTTCGCTGATACTATTTTCAGAGATGTGAGTGGCCACACAAAAAAATCTGAAAACACCAAGGAAAAGGCTGAAATTTAAAAGTTCCTATACTTTTGTACAGAGCAGGTGTACACAAAAGCTGAAATTCTGAGTTAAAATCTAAAAATCAGAATTCAGATTTAAATCTGAAGTTTTACATCCCTTTATTTTCTGCAAAGCAATTCACTAATATTGGGAAGAGTCAATTTATGTGGTCAGACAGCTGGGACATCTTCGAGGCTAAGTCCTTCTACAAGGATGAGAGAGTGTCATGACGAGGACCTTACCATTTCTCCTTCTTCTTTATCTTCCACACCGGGAGGTCCATCATCAGATATGCCCAGGGGTGGTGGCTCTGCCTCCGGTAACTGACTGACAAACGGCTCAGCCTCCGCCGATAATAAACTCGGATGAGCTTCATTTTCACTGTCAGTAAAGAGAAAGGGATTTTCAGTAATGGAGGACTCGGTACGGCAATATGAAAGCGTCTTTCACAGAATGCAACCAGATTAGACCATCATGGATATTCTTACCATCACACTTAACTGTTGGGTAATGGGATATTATGGCAAAGGCAGAGTTTGGAATTGAACAGACTACTGAGACAATTAATTAATCGATCCATTAATCTATTTAGTTTCTGACCTATCAAAGCACTGGCTTATGTCCGACCTGCGTTTACTGGTGCAACAAGAATAGACACAGGAAGGACAAGCAACTTACACATTCAGTGAGGTATTGGAGAGGAACATATTTCCATTGCCCATGTGTGCAGTAGGAGGGGCTTACTAGATCAGTCTATTGAGCAGAGCCATTACTCATTGCTTTGACGCCCAAGGAAAAAACTTAGTTTTTCTCCATCTTGATGGTTATGTACAAAACGCTAGAGCCACCAATAGTCTAACGTTAGATAAATTAAACTGCATTGTCTAAGTGGATTGACTTACACGGCCACTGGTGCTTCTGCTGTTTCCTCTTCTGTGTCTAATAATAATAAGAAAATTAGATACGTCAAACATTAATACAAAAATAATAACTGCTTAACTGAATTTGGGATATTGGGATTTGAGCAATTGAGCAATCTTTACAGGATTGATTCTTATTCCAAGAAATAGGTAGGCAGTTCCCTTCAGAAAAACTTCAGTTGAAACACTTGTCGAATCCTCAAACAAAGTCAAACAGTCAAACTGGGAAAACATCCAAAACATTGACTTGTCATTGATCAAAGAAAGTACAGGAAAATTGTAAGCACAAGATTTTAATTGCCCAGTTGTTATTTTTCATGTCTACAGCCCTACAACACCCGGCGAACTCCTATTCCTAAAAATCGTAATTTTTTCTTGTTCAAGAAATTTCGCGAAAAACACTTGGTGTCGAAAATACCTGCCTGAACCGTTAACGCGCACACAAACTCAAGTGAGAACGCGTGCTCCAATGTCAATTTTCGGCTCCATTATTTTTGATAGAATAAGAAAGTACTTGAAAAGGCAAGCTGGAATTCTTGACAAATACAATCAGATGATTACAGTTACCATAAAATAGGAGAATTAAATTGAGAAAAGAACGCCAAGGCGCCAATATTTACCCCCGTACAACCATTGTTCTTCGTCTTCGTCCGCCATTTTTTGGGGGATCGGGTGAAATTGTAAAAAACAAAACGAGTGAGGGCGCCCTTTAACAGAAAAAAACTTAAAGGTGCACTCAACTTCAAACTTTCTTAAATTGCGATTAAAGCATCGCGATACACAGCAATTCCAGTAAAAAATGAAGTAGAAATAGATAATTAAGAAGAATAAGAATGTCAAGAATGGAAATCGGGGTCGGGTACATATTTTGAGTCTCAAAAATTCATTAAAACACAATTTAAGGGACACAATAACGAAGTCAAAGGCAAAACTTAAAGCTTTTACATATTAAGACATCTATTTCCATTTTTTATTTGCACAGGAATAAACTCGACCAGTAAAGGTTCGTTAACTAGTATTTGGTATAAATGGTATAAGTACTGAAGAATAAATTCTTTAAAACACACCATATTACAGTATTGCCCAATTATCCTAATTGTCATAGCAACTAGAATCAGAATGACTCACAAGTCTCACTTTCAGTCAATCTTTTGAACAATCCAAGATTCAAAGTGCTAAAACAACTTTTTATGTCGGACATAATTCTTATATATATACATATATATTTCAATATAACTTGAACTTTATAAGTGTTATTAATATTCCTTGATTTCCTAAATACTTTCATGTTTGGTATAGTTTTCTATTACAACAAATGATAAATCCTTACTTTAATTGACCCTCTAATGTGTGACAATCAAACTTTAAAATGGATAAAATAGCTTATCACTTCTAGAATTTATAATGGCATGAAAGATATGTAACAATCACATTGTTGTTGTTGTTTTTGACAATCGCATTATTACGCGTAAGACTGAAAAGGGTTGCTTGGCAACAAAACCAAATATGACATTTTGCATCAAAACCTGGATAAATTGGGAAATTTTGCTTACAATGGCTTAAATTCGGTCTGGTCATTGATATATTGTTCATGTTGGCTACTCCTACCATTAGATTACACTGAACAAGAAAAATATCTTGAAATGCTGTTACCTCAAATTTACACCACTTTCTTTGTTCGATTACCATAAACAGATCAAGTATATCATGTCAGGTATTTTACCCATAGACCATTTTGCGGATAACAAGCCCATGGGATATTGCGAAAGAAGGCTTCAGCACAAACCATCCACAATGTATTTCTCATATACCTTCACCACACTGGTCTATTATCTGTGAAAAGGTCTGTAACTAGCAGCCCATTCTTGCTAGTAAGCATGGACCTTTGCATAAGCAAATATTTCAGGCCAAGAGGCTCTGTGAAATGGGCCTAAGTAAGATTTCAGTTCTTTGTTTTCTTGGCATGGTCAGGATGAGTTAAACATCTTGAAAGTGCGCCGCCTATAGATGGATTGCACATAATGCATCAATACATAGAGCACACAGAAATTTAAGAAAAACTCTTTCATGATTAGACAGTTAAAATTAGTCAAGCTGTGTCAAAAAAAGAGCCTATGACTTATCTTTTTACAAATATTAGAAATATATAACAAGGATGGTGGATGCTTCAAACCATGTATATTTTAAGACCCTATGGGATAGGCGATGGTAAGTAAAGTTACAATCAGCCTTCTAACAGACCTTGCTTTTTGGTCAAGAGAGGGCGCCACACTTGCCACTATCTTTGAGTCACACAAGTGCCACTTGAATTGACGTACAATGAAATTAATTTACAAATTAATTAAATTCAACCCGAGATTCAGTAATTCAGTAAGAATGATCTTTGTTACGATAAATGGAAAATGTAATATTTGCCGACAATAATGGTTCAAAAGGGGTGCAAAAAACAAAAAAAACAAAATCAATATCATATTCAGAGCCCAAAACAAAGAAAATGGCAAAGACATATTGGCATTAACTTTGATTAATCTATTGGACAAGTAACAGACCCAATGCATTAATTGACTCATTATGCAAAATGACAAATGACATGTATTCGCATCACAGAAGATAACCAATGAGCTACTTTCTTTTGTCCCTATGCAAATGAAGTCATTGTCCACTGGGTCCAATCATTTCTTTCAAAATCATTTTTACAAACCGGTGCATTTTAGGGCGAGTTGTGCTTTCAGTGGATACATAAGCGATAATATAGCCTGTTTGTGTTATCAAATCTTAAAACAGCACTCTTATAAGCAAATGCTTTATCGACGGATTGATCGACAAATGATTCATTTCAGTTTGGGTCTCTTAGACTCCTGCTTATCAGATGACTCGATCAGTTTATCGTGGACGTGCATCAAGCCTTTGAAGTACTTGACAGTCTTGACTCTTAGCTCTAAGGTGGCGTCCTCATCAGAGATGACGATGGTCCTGGGATGTTGCTGGAAGGCTGAGACCGTCCACATGTGACTGACGCCTTCCTCTACGGCCTTGTACAGAGCATAGGCCTTGTGAGCACCGGTGATGATTATCATAACCTGCCCAAGACAGAGTTCAAGACAAATCTTTAAAAGAGCCTGAAGTTACAGGGTTAAAAAAAAAAAAAGTTCCCTACAACCTTGTAAAGAGCGGCAATGGTGACAACCACAACCTCATCAACAAGAATCTGGGGGTCATTAGTTGGTTCAAGTGATAAGCTAAACACTACACTCCATGTTTCAAACAAATAAGATAATTAAGCAGGTCTATACAAGGCACTGGAATGTAAAAATCTATCTGGAGTTATTGTGAATACAGAGCCTTCCTTACCTCCTTAGCATCCATGACTGTCCCAACGCCCACTGTCAATGCACTGGTCGGAACCTTAGATATATCTCCATCAAAGAACCTTGCATTAGCAATGATGGTGTCATGGGCTAGCGTCTTTACCCGGGTTCTGGATACCAGGCTAGATCCTGGCTCGTTGAAAGCTATGTGACCGTCTGGACCAATACCTGATCAAATTGAAGGCAGGGAAGTGCATTGTTAATCATGTTGGTGAAAGACTGCGTTCCTTAATTACCAAAATGTCACTCTGTGCCAAGTCAGTGGGGGGTACCCCAGGGGGTTCCCCTCCCTCAGATTTGTCTAAAAGACCCTGCTAGGATCAAAATGTTAAGCCCACCTTTAAACTCTAGTAATTTATTTATATATAATCATCAAATAACCACAAGGGAAACTTACTGGGCTAATTCTAAATCATAGAAATGTGAACAAAGAAATTATTGATTAGAACAGGATTCGAACCTGCAACCCCCGCAATACCATACCAGTTCTCTACCAACTGAACTATCCAACATAGGGCTTGATCGCTCAGTTGGTAGAGTGCAGGGGTCGATTTCACCAAACTCGTCGTAACTTACTATCAATCATAGGACTTAAGATGCGTTGCAGCCCTACATAGGATACGATGGGTTATCCTTCGTAACTCGAGTTATGATCAATTGTAGGGCTTCGTGAAATCGACCCTAGGTAGTATAGGAAGTCAAGTTCTCCACTCAAGTTTTCCTTATGGTCTATTTGGTAAATTATGATTGTTTGTAGTTCTTACCTCCAATGAAGAGTTCAATTCCTCCTGCTTGTTTGATCTCCTCCTCATACTTCTCACATTCCTCGTTCAAGTCTTCTGCGTTGCCGTCCAGAATGTGGGCATTGGCAGGCAAGATGTCAATGTGCTTGAAGAACTTATTCCACATAAAGGAATGATAGCTCTCCGGATGGTCCCGGGGTAAACCTGAATAAGTTATACAATATGGACAGAGTGTAAATAATGTTTGGATTTGTATTATTTATGTGTATGGAACAGATATGTATCTGGGGCCAATTTCACAGCCCTGCTTAGCACAAACATTTGCTAACCATGAAATTTCAGTCTAAATAAAAACAGGATTATCAACCAAATTTCCATGTGCTGTGTATCACTTGTGGTTGTTCTTTGGCTGCTGTTTGCTGGCCATGAATATCAAATGGAATTTTTAATGGTAGTTTGTTTTATTGGGCAAGGTATTTTTGTGCTAAGCTAATATTTGTGCTTAGCAGCTCCATGAAATTGGTCCCAGATGACCTTGTGTCTGTATGATGGCATGACCTTGTGTCTGTATGATGGCCCCCCATCATGGCAGCCCCCATGAAGGCCTGGGCAGACTGGCTGAGAACTCAAACAATCCAAATTAAAAAATGAAGTTGACAAACTTGGTAGAAAGAAACAATGCATAGAGGAATCAATTCACCTAACCGGTAACCTCCAAACTCATCCTACAATGCCAGGCCAAGGTATAGCGAGGACCTACCAACGTATTCGTCCATGTTAAAGGTCTTGACGTACTGGAAGGAAAGTTCGCCGGCCTGATGGAACTCAATTAATTTCTTGTACATTCCCACCGGCGTGCTGCCTGCAAATTAATTGGAAACAAAAGAGAAGGTCATCTTCAGTGGATATTGACCGTGATTGTGATGAGGATGGCGTCATCAGAATGAGGCACAAATGAATAGATGATTGTGATGAAAACAAGAATGGCAAAGAAAACTGAGCTCAGGAAATCATAACGGTGAAGGTAAGGGCAGGAAGGGAATACAGGAAAGCAATGACGCTGATAATCAAAACATGAGCTAGGTGATAGTAATTATTCACAAGTCTCTCATTCCATATAAAATGTATGTATATTGAAACAAAATGAATATTTAGGATGCAGTAAGACATACATGTGAGTGATTGCAACTGACTCTCCCAAAATGAGTCACATGTTATAGTGCTTACTAGTTTTAGTTATGGACAATGAGACAGTTACTATGGTATTAACCCTAACCCTCTGCACCTACCTCACAAAACAAGGGCTGCTTACCACACATTACCACAGTCTCCACATGGGAGGTGGTTCATAAACCACATATTCTCACACAAACCACACTGTGGTGTATTGTGGTATTCAGGATACCACACATACTATAGGGTCAAATAGTTCTTCACTGACCTGTTGGAAGACCTAGCGTGAAGTACTTGTCCGGTCCAGGGTTGAATGCGAGGATGCGATTCCGGACATACTTAGCCGCCCACTCGCTGGCTTTGTCATAATCGTCCAGAATGACTAGCCTCATGTTGACCCTTCAAGACACCTGTTATCTCAAAACACCTGCGATGTACATAGAATAATTGAAATATATGAACAAAGAGCTGTAGGGGTGTAGAAAAACTGTACAGTGAGATGCCACTATAACAAACACTGCTATACCAATCATTTGGCTATAACAAACATCATCCTTGGCTACCAATTTTTATGTTCAATGTATCGTATGCCTGCTGAACATTGCTCACTTTAACGAACGACCACTACAACGAACAATTTCTGTGCATTCCAGCATATTCGTTATCATAGTGGCGTTCCACTGTACTACGTAAAGGCAACTACTGTACACAAATTACAAAATATAATTTGTGTACAGTAGTTGCCTTTACGTAGTACAGTGGAACGCCACTATGATAACGAATATGCTGGAATGCACAATAGGCAGATCTCTGAATAAAATGAGTGCACGGTCATATAATACTTGCACTTTACTGGTCATGTAGAAAGTCTATCAAATGTCATACACATCTTCACTATTCTCTAACAAAATTGTGAAATGTTTGTCCCAAATCTAAAAATTTTCCCCTCACCAATATTCATTTCTAATCACTTATCAGGCCTGAAATGTCATTTTTTCAAGGGACAAGGCCATTTCTTTTCTGCATTGTGAGGGAGACTTCCATTAGAAAATTGAATCACGTAGACACCAAGGCCAAGAGTACCGGGGTATCGGAAGACTGGCTAGCGCTGGCATTCTAATTACAGGCCAGGCATCTCAGGCTCCATCTGCGAGTGATATGTAACAGTGCTGTATGATAAAGCTGAGGTTATTTATGATCATACATGTCTATTATACACTGGATTCGTTGCGCTATTAATACTGAGGACAAGGACATGCAGGAAGGTATGCTCTTTGATGCAGCAATGCAATATTCAACTACAAGTGCATGCTAATTTATTATAGTGTATGCCTATGTGTTCATGATGCTGTGGTAATCGACAACATGCACAGAGGTAAGATTATCCAAATATGTGGCAGTTCCAGTCAAATCAACGCAGAGATTTGTCAGGATTTTAACCACTTCAAAAAATCTTCATTCGCATTGCAAGAGATTCAGAGCTTCAATGAATACAGAAACAATTAACCCTAACCCTTAAAACCTAACACACAAGACAAGAGCTGCTTACCACATATTACCATAGTCTCCACTGGGGGACTAAACCCTAACCCTCTGCACATAACACACAAGACAAGAGCTGCTTACCACACATTACCAGTCTGGAGAACATAAGTCCTCCTGTGGAGACTGTGGTAATGTATGGCGAGCAGCTTGTTAGGTCATTGAATATTCATATAACGTGTGTTGGGTCTGTTGGTGGTGTATGCTGAGAGCGCCACATGAATATGCATAGAATTGCATGGTCGCCGGAGTTGTCGTACGGCCGACCGTTGATCGTTTCGTAGTCGTATACCGTGTGTGTTTGCATAGGCACATCGCGAGATGCGTGTGGTTTCTGTGACGTCACGAGCACTGCCTTGTGCGTTGACTAATCAGCGCGGCGCTTGTCACACACGGCACTGTTCGCATCCATGTTACAGTACATGCGCTATGCATGGGGAATTTTTTTGCTGTGTGCAAAACTCAGTCAACTGAGTCAAGCTGTCATATTTTTTCATAAAGATGGAGGAAATGAAAAATGGGGCAATTTTGGTTTCAACTATAAATGCTATAAATGCATGACCATCTTTTTCACCCAACCTACCTGATATCAGACGTTAAAGAATGCAAAATGCCGCAAAACAGACAAATTACGACACAACACAAAACATCAAGCTGCAGATCACGGGACTATCTACAGGAAACACGTAGGTCTAGGTACAATACCATAATATACATTATAATACGCTACCAATAGTCGGATACCTGGAGCTGCACATGTCCTTCACTGTAACAAACTTGGGACACTAGAGGTCGCTGTTCAGAACGGCGTGTGGACGACTCGGTCACGATTCGGTACATTGACAAAAAACTTCTGTCAACTATTGCCAACAATAATATATTTTGTCTCCAAAAGAGGAATTTTAAAGGCATTTCGGGAAACAATTTCAGAGCAGATGATTATTGGAGACGATAAAGTGTTTATTATTTCAATATTTCACGGTAACCATCCATCCCACCAGTGACCAGACACACCTGTTTACGACCACGCCCAAAAGGAAAACAAAATACTAGAAATAGAATAATTCGTCCGATTCTTCGATGACCCTGAACACTGGGATGGTGGGGAGGGAGGAGGGGATAATGATAGGACAGTTTCAGTTTTATGAAGCCGAGTTTTATTTCCCACGTGATAACCAAGACACCAAGTTTGTCAAGTTCTTTTGAATCTTATCTCATAATGATGAGGCTGTCTACAATAAAGAGATAAATGCCTTGTATAGGAGGGACTGGTTTTAGTGATGGTTACCGTAGTTCAAGGGTAATTTACCGCAAGTTAAGGGCGTTTACGAAACGGAGACTCGGGCTCCAGCTCTGACATCCATATGCTGAAAATAATAGGTTGTAGCTAAAGCTCCGTTTTCCTTTCCAAAGAATCTACCACCGAACCGCAGCCAAAAGCCTCTGTTTTGATACCCATTATTGTTGAATGGATTCAGGACATGGAGCCGGAGCCTGAGATGGAGCCTGAGCCCCCGTTTCGTAAACACCCAAAGATGGTTCCAGATAGTCGACCATCAAGTCCTGGCCTGACAACCGATGGCGCCCTTCTGCCTGGGACACTTTTGGAAGGGTATGTGACAACTTGCAGCATTATTCATGGACAATGACAACATCGAAAACTCACAATATCAGAGGAATAGACACAGTTTGAGGGTGCCAAGTGCACGAGGGCAATCTTGGTTTTAATCAACCAGATAAATATGTATCATCGTCTTGCATTTAGACCCCAAAAATGAACAGAATTTAACATTTTTTCTAAAATCTTCAAATTGACAGATCCATATGACAAACTTCAACCAATCTAATAATGATAATAATTATACATCATTCTATGGTACAATTATGCCTTCCAACGTACGAATTATATACAAATAATTATGCAGTGCACAGTTTATGAAACACAATCTTGGCAATTATTTCGTAATCCTGAGGGGATTAACATTCTCCTTATTCAAAATCCAGACTCAATCTGTGACATATGAACAGATGTTTATACATTTGTAATAAACGCTGTAAAAAATCACTACCCAAAACCTTCCTTTTAAAGGTAAATATAATGATGATGCTTTTGCCCGACAAAATAATAAAGACACCTGCTTAGTTTCACTTGTTTAATTAATTGAAATTCACTCGTCCTAAAGAGGCCGAACCAAGGAATATAAAAACGCTTCATCAACAGTTTGCTGCGTGAATAATTTGTAGCAGAAGCAAGACTTATATGATTCGTGCTTCAGTAAGTCGATAGAAAATAAGACGTCAAAATGTGTTTACTTTGACAACAAAATAATAAATGCACAAATACACTGATCCCGCCGGCTTATGATAAAAACCGCAATTCCTTTGTGTATCATCTTCAAAATTAACCTTAAATCTTGAATTTTAATATTTACAGAGGTTTGGAATTTCACCCAAACGCTTTAATTGTTTACTTTTATTCCCTTCAAAACAACCCGTGGTTTTTTGTTCGATTAAAATGAATAACTTTAAATGTTTCTATTTCTTTTATCATATTTCACATTGCTATGAATATCCCCGAGCCATTTTGTAAACATTACGTTTATATAAGAAAAAAAAGGTGTGCAAATGAACAGAGAAATGAAATAAAATAAAATGTACAAAGTTGCCCCCGCCGGCCATTGCGGGGCTCATCATGACCAAACTTCATTACCTTAATTTACTAGCCCCTAAGTCAGTGGATCGATTGCCAGCATGTCTCGGCAATTTTCGGTTTCTATGGCAGAGAAAAATACACAAATCGCCGGTAGACACGTTTTGGCGCGAAAATCGCACGACCAACACTGAAAAAAAAGTAGCATCGTCTGCAAGATTGGCAGCCCACACGGCCGGCTCAGTATCTTATTGTGTAGGCTGATAATGGCGCGTAGGATAGCTCAGTGTATAGAGTTACAGATATTGTATATAGTGCCAAGAATTATGCCGCTGGATAGTTTGTTCATTACATCAAAATGATATACTTCTTCTTTAAGATTCCTAATACCCGAGATGTGTGATACAAATCTAACCGTTGCCCATAGTGGTTCTTATGGGATTCATAGGTTGACGGGGGGCAATTGGCGCGTTATGGCGCAGTTGGTTGTGCGGTGTTAGTCTCTTCAGGTTCACCGATAATAAAGTGTTTTCTCAATTTAGGATGGAAGCTTGACAAAAGCTTAGACAAAAACTGTAATTTATACAAAATGGTGTTATAAAAAACCGACTACTTCACAAAAAGCAGCATGTGCAGACAATATACTCTATAAAATGTAACAGAAATGAAAGCAAGGGTGGCTGATTAATAAACAAAACTTATACCAATCTGTAAAATTGAAAGTAAGCCCCAAATGCTCTTAAGCAATAAACAACACAAGAGATCTTGTATCACGAAAGAGTGAACTCTATCCGATCCTACAGATATCCTAAAGGTCCATTTTAAGCTAAATTGATTCCAACATTTGATATGGTTGCCATACGTTTGCCAACAAAAAAATATTCCCGAAATTTTTGTGGAAAGTTTAAGTTGAAATTAATACATTAGCCTTAGGACGTGGTTCAGCCAGCGCAGTGTCGATGACGCGCCGACCGGCCGGGGCTAGGCTCCGGTCGTCTGTCGCACTTCGTACCCAACAAATTCCCGTACTTTACTTCTGTTATTAAAAGCAGTTATCAACTTACGAGCTATAGCTAGACAGACACAGATTACTTTGGGAAAATAAAGAAGAAGAAAAATCACCATCTAGTGTGCGTGGAAGCTTGGGCCTATAGGTTTACCTGCCTTCTGAAACTATAACCATATTGGTATTAATTTGTGTGGATTTTTTTATACAGAGGTAACGGACAAAAAGCTTAGTTAAGCTCAAGCGTTTAGCTGGCCAAATTTCATAGTTTCTTCTGCCTGAAGTTTGTTTCATTGTCCAAATGGTAGATTGATAAATTTCGCTAAGCAGACCTAGAATAATCTTGTGCCATATGCATGTTTGAGATTATTGAGCATTACACTTTATGTACCTTAAAGGTAATATCATACTTTCATAATAATATATAATAATATCAAGTATGATATTACTTTTAACAGGTTTTTAACCCATGGACCTTCTACAAAATGTGATGTGAATTCAGCTCGTTAATTATTGTGCGTATTATGATGTTCAGTTGTAATGAGAAAACCTGACCAGAAGACAACATCTTGACACGTTCTTTATCAAGATCGCTCTTTCCATTTTCTTCCCCTTTTTTATAAAATGACCAAATAAGTCTCCAAAAGTGGAAAAACGGAAATGAAGGAGGGAAATTTTTAGTTTTTTTTCTGGAAAATAATGGAAGCATCCCATGGGATAGGCTAATGACCAGAGAGCATTTAGTGATAAGACTGACAAGATGAAACAGTGACATGGGCTCAAGACAAAAACCTTGTGATTCTCTGGTCGTTTACCGGGCAATTTCTTCTTCTTTTACTTCTTCTTAATCAGCGGCTAAATAGCCAACCCCAGGCTTATGCGCCTGCGGATTAAAGGTGCAGTTTCACACAGTGAGTTGAATGAACTGTCCAATTAACATTCATGATATGTCAATCCGATCGTCTCATAAACCTCTAGAGACAGTGACTTTAAGGCTGGGATGTCAGCGCCACTTCTCAGCTTTCCCAAACTTTGACATTTTCGTCAAGTTGCTTTTTTCCCCTCTGCCTTTTAACCATGCACGCCGTATATCGAGTGCTATCTCTCTTGTTTTGTTTTTCCAATGCCAGTCAAGATGTACTGCATGGCATCTTGAAAGGTCTGTGTAGCGACAGATTAACTCAACACTGGATCGTATGCTAAACAGGCGTTTGGTTTGCTGTTCGTTTCGAAGTAAAAAAGTTAAGGTTACAATCTACATAATTCTTTAGTATACTAAACAAGTGAAAACAAAATTGAACGTCGAGTCATGCAAGAATAGAAATAGACAAAACAAAAAATGATTACAAACTTGAATTCATACTGAACAGAATGTGGAAACAAGGTATTGATTGTTGTTTTTTAAGCATTTCATATCAAAGAATGCTTTACATTGTTTTATAAGATATTAATGTTAATTGAATGTCGGCAATTCGTTACCCAATTCGCCTTAGCATCAGTGTTAGCAAAGACACTGATCCTAGCGAGGCAGTTATAGATGTGTGCAATTTATTCCCTCACTATAACCTTCACTTCTACGGTTCTTCATTGAATAAAAAATATTAAATCTCTACACTACAAGTACATACATGTGTCTAATTTCTAGACAAAGAAAGAAATCACACTTTTGGCACTGTGTAAAACAAATTCAAAGTACTCTCTCTGGCAAGTTTCGGTCTTAATATAATCAATAACTGATTATAATTATGAAGAATACGTAGTCCAAGTGGTGTGTTTAGTTACTGAAGATTACACAAAATATTTTACCCCTTTTTTGGTAATACAAAGTAACATTTGAATGATATTTTAACGGTTTTCTTTACAAAATGCAGGCTCAAGTTAAACACGCACCGCATTTAATAACTCAAGTTGTACATCAGCTTCAATTTATCATCAACCTCGTACTCGTCAGCTGGTTGAGATTATGTGAAGGCAGCCAGAATGTATATTGTGGCGGCGGTTGTGGCCCTGGGAACGACGTTACGGTCTGTAACCTCCGTGAGCCGAACTCACATTCTGTTTGTTTATTTGTTTGTTTGTTTGTTTGTTTGTTTATTTTTTAAAACGGGAAAGAAGGTGGTTTATGTTGCTGCTAACAATTATTGAAATTAAGATTTCAAGTTAAAGACTGGCGCCCGCAGTTATAAAATATGGAATAATTATTTGAAGGAGTAGACAGTTTTTTAAACAGATATACACGTTGGCGAGTCTGTCAGTTGGGCATTGATGGCTGCTGATGATGTGACAGAGAGAGTAAAACCATCCATATAACGATGGTTATTATGGCCTGTCTGACTCGCACAAAATGTCGTCTTCCAAGATGGCGACTCCCATAAACTCCTGTCACTTGGCAAGGTGAAACCGCCGACCTGCCTCGTCACCTATTATATCATCATCCTTACAGCAGTGAGTCAGTCAATAATTGAGGGGGAATAGCGATGCGTGTGACGGAGCTTTCATGTGTGTGGACTTGATCTGAGCGTGACTCACATGAGGCAGAGTGGGGAAGATGGTTGAGTATGGACCGTGGAGGGCCTGTGTGGTGGACGTGGTACCGGTCCAGGGTGTAGTCAGGGGTGTGGTGGTGCTAACCCCGCTAGGTGTGCTTGTTAGACCTGTAGATGAGATACCAACAAGATCAAAATCATGTTTAGTTCATTAATAATGCAGATGTATCGTTGGCAAGCTTCAGGGGCCAATTTCATGGAGCTGCTAAGCACAACAATTTGAAAACAAACCACCATTAAAAATTTCATTTATGGTCAGTGAACAACAGCCAAAGAACAATCACACGCGATATACACAATACATGGAAGTTTGGTTGTTAAGCCTGTTTTTATTAAGACAAAAATGTCGTGCTTAGCAAATTGTTGTGCTATAAGCAGCTCCGTGAAATTGGCCATAGAACAGCCATTGTGTTTTAGCTTATATCTAGAACAATAGTCTCCAAAATCAAGTCAATTCAAATATATTCTTTTTTGAGAATCATAATTTTCAGCATTTTCTTCCATAGGAATAACACACCGCCCTCTTGGCCGTGCTGACGGAGCATTTCTACCGATGGAAATAAGTAACGAAAATTCGTCCAAAAAATAATTAAATAAACACTGTCGAAAGTAAGAACGACCAATCATTGGAAGGAAATACAATCATCAGATAGTTGAAACACCTGGACCAGAATACTTCAGCAGATAGACAGCCACTGTTTTCTTGGTATTACCATTAGAAACAAACAGCAGGCCGGACGGATTGCAAAGAAAATATTGGAAGGAGGAAATGGGTCATGCGTATAAAATAGGGATAATCCTGCTGGCGCTGCGCTACACAGCACGGTGCATGCGGGAATTGGAGGGATGAAGAAATAGTTCTAACAAGGCTTATCAAGTCTTAATACTAAAAGCCTGCTGGAAGACTTTGTGCAAGTGGCCGTGTAAATGATCTTATGGACCTTTTTTTGCGGTGAATTTAATCAGGATTGTAAAAGAAAATCAGAAATAAGAAGCGACGAATGAATTAATTTTTCGGTGAACAAAGTGATGAGTGAATCTAACGAAGTGAAACGGCTGAAATTGGTTTGATTAGGAGGGGCGATCGTTTAATTTTACAAAATAAAATTGCAGCTGGAATATGTAACTCCACCTTCGATTACTTTAGCAGAATTGCATACGTGAGAATTTTCACAAATTCGTACATTTTTTACAAATGTAAGAGTAATAACAAAACAAAATATTATAATATTGCGATGAAGCGAAATTAAAAATTATTCAATTAAGATACTATAACATTATCATATACATCCTTAAGAACAAAAGTATTAACAATGGGTGAATATTATGTGTTAAAAGAAATAAATAAATAATGATACAGCATTCCAGCGAGGGCATGATTCTAATTTTATAGCGAGGAGTCCGAGGTTACAGCGCTACGAGGAGCGATCATACAGCGTGTTCAGCTCAAGTCGATGTACCGTCCGTTTGATTAGTTTCCCCCGTGCGCTGCGGGTCGCTCGACCGCCATAAATTACCGCCGTAATAATGTAATGAATGACAAGGGTTGGAAGAATAATGTAACGCAGCATAAAGGCATGGGAGAAAAAAACACCTTGAGATGAAAAAGTAACGTGAAGGGCGAAACTAATCAAAAATAGTCAATTCTTATACATCCGACATTGAATGACGTCCAAGTATTTATTTTGACTGTATAAGGCACATGTTACACGAGGCAAAATGCATACAAGCAATCAGTTTCAGTGTAAATTTGTAAAGATCAAATAACATTTACCTTTCAATTTGGGCATAATTGTCGCGGGGATATCGAGGCAATGCCAGAATAAAATGTATTATTTTGCGACCGAAGTTTTCCTTTCACATAAATATAAGTTGGTTGCCCCAAAGCTATACATGTCAAAATACCTCGTGTGGCAGGCATGGCCCAAATAGTTGCACTTTATAATAACAATTAAATAGTCACATATAGGCCTATACATAAAAAAAACAAAGAATGCATTGTTCAGTATCTTTACATCTCAATAAAAGCATGACAAGTGAAATAATAAACATAAAAACCGGTGTTTATTGTTTTCATAGTCGACAACATTGACATGTTTGGAAGAACATTTGGGTGACTATTCAATTATATGGATTTTTAATGTGGCTTTTAATATGTCCATAACCTGTATATCTTTCAAGTCATTCCCATGATGTCTTATGCTTGTGCATTCAGGCTCCCATCATGGTAACAATACCCTCCTAGTTTTCAAAGAATGGTCGGTATCGACAAAAATTGAAGAAAAAAAAAATGAGGAGAAAGGAAGAAAAAAAAAAGAGTAGGAGAGAAAAGGCATAGAAAGAAAGATGGGGCAAAGCTAAAGTACTTCCAATTGTTAATTGCATCGCTGGGTTCTATATATTCCGCAGTTTTACATAAATGAAAGGGTTTCTAGCGTTAGATGCTAGCTACCTAATCAAATCATAGCTCCATTTATACAGCGGGAATAGCTACGCTGCTTTATACCGGCTCCTTGTGTGGTGAGTAAAGGCGGCGGCAATTCTTGCCTGGGCTCCCAAGCCGGCTTCCTTGCTCGGCGTTTTATTGTAAGGAGAGGACCGAGCCGAAATAGTTGAGCGAGCGCAAGACATTATTTCCCAAATTAGATAAAGACTTTGAGGACGATATTCCGGCAAATGTGTATGCAATTTATGATATTTTCCTGACAATACGAATGGGGGAAACGCGTTATGTTTGAAATATAAAACATATTCAATTCGTGGTGCATGCTTCTCAAGCAAAATGTTGTAATTTGGTTAAGATTCGCGCCAAACTTTTTTGACTCGGAACGAATTTTCGGCAAAGTGTTAACCCAAAATAGACCCATGTCGTGATGTTCATCAACATTTAATATGGGTCTATATACAATACATAAAATGCACTTAAAATCAGGCAAATTTCTTTCTGTTTTGACCAAGATTCGTTAGAATCGTGAAATGCATTCATCGATGACGTATTGAAGTGAAATTTATTTCACTACATCATTCAAATTAATTTTTATATCAAATCGATTCTTGACGATTAATATTCATAAAGCTTTCAATTTGTTGACTGTATACAAATATCAACTGAACTGAATCAGAAAAGTAGCCTATTTATTCTTTCTTTATTAAAACAATAATAACGATAGATCGTTGTTTCCATTCTTCAAAATAAACAGCAATTTTGGAGAGGGCCCTCATTATGATTCCTGCGAGTGAAATTTATGAAGTGAGCGTGGGTCTGAATGACGTATATTTGCGCATAACGCTGGGATGGAGATAATCAGGCGAGCGAGCGCTGCATTGAGAAGACAGCGGGTTCTGTGGGGTCATCCATCCCGTTGGTTTACTCAGAATCACGGTGCCTGTGTCCCCGTCCGTCGAGGCCGCTCACTCCGGCGAATCTTATTATGCAATTACTACCGATCGCCTTATCAAATATTTCCCGGAGACCGCGCCGAGTTCCTTAATAGCTCCTAACTTATATTAATGGAGATTGGGATATGAGTGCATATCCTTTGACTATGACTTGTAGGCTTTACCCCAGGGCCGGCTACGGTTGTTTTATTAGCTTTTTTCCTCGTTCCCGTGGACAAATCAAATCATGAGTTAAGGTATATGCCCCATACCGTATCTATCAAACACATCTGGTGTACGATCCATTTGGCTGAAACCTGGTAATTGTCCATGTAATGGTGAAACATGTTTAGGAGCGGTTTTGGCGCGGAGTCTGTACATTCTTAAGCCCTTCTTGGACAGTAACTGATAGGATTAAAGTGAAGGATACGTTGTGACATGGTTAACAGAGTGTAACTGAAAATCAAACATTTTAATAAAGTACCTGTATCCATTCTACCAATAATATTTTCAATTCACAACAGTATTCGGCTTTCACCTTTTTCAGACGCGCAAATTTTGCCGCTTTTGAAATTGTGAATGTTAAACTATGGGCCTTTGCTACTCGCGGCCACTTTGTATCTTAAATGAAATGAAGGGCTTGAGATACATGGTGAAGCTGGAGCCTTTCTTCGGCTTCATCATGTGGCACAATCCTTTCGTTCCGTTTTGTGGGCCTCAAATGGCGGTAGCCGAAATAAGTACCAAGCCTAGCCTCAAGCCAGGTTTCGTAAAGGCCCTATGATAAAACCATAGGCTACCAAAAGAAAAATGTAGTATAAAAATCAGAAAAGGTGCTTAACGTTCTTTGAGATGATGCCAACAACTTTTAATTTCACAGGTTTAAATTCCTCTGAGTTAAATTTTGAACCCGTTAAGATTAACCTTTAGTGACTAAATGTCAACCAGATGCAAAGATACAAACTTGAATATTATCCCTTTCCTGGGAATCTTTTTGAGCCCGGACCGGCCGTAATTAATCCTATTGGCTGGAATAACACATCATGGATTCAATTTGAACGGACAACAAACAAACTGGCGGTTTGTGGAGGATGAGTAAGGAACGTCACGAGGTCAAGTCTACGACAAGAACACGTGATAGGATTTAGCCAATAGGATGCTATGCTTACCTGTGGGTGCGGCCGTTGAGACGCTACCGTTTGTGGTGATAACCGGTGAAGTCTCGTCCCCTTTTCGCTTCTTGGACGGCGTGCCACCGCTCACGCTCTTAACGGCTGGCGACTGGGCCGTAGTCTGGCCTCCAGTCTGCCCACCGGCGCCATGGTTGCCCTGCTGTGTACCACCCGTCGTGTCATTGGTTGTACTGTTGGTCGTGTTGTCATTTCCGTTGCTGCTGTTTCTGTTGCTGTTGTTTGTGGTGGAGTTGTTGTTGTTTGTTGTGGCATTGGCTGCTGCGGTATTTGCTCTTTCCGTCTTACGGAATTTGGCTCTTCTGTTCTGAAACCACACCTGCAAAAATAATCAAAGGTTGAATGTTTAATCAATAAATATTTCTTCCATGCATGGCACAATAATAAAGATCATACTTTGAAAACAAGTTACCGCCCAAAAATTATGCCTCTGATGCGCACATAATCAACTTTCTGCAAACAGATACAAATATCTCTCTACAAACAACTCAAATTAAATTTGAAAACTTGGAACTCCTCTGCCATTGTAGTATGTTTCTTCTTGAGTTTACGAAGCTGGTTGATCATGGCAGTTTCTCATTTCTTTGCATGGTTCTTTGCATTCATTTGTATTGTACACTGAGAGATGCTTTGAGCAGCTCTCATGATTGGGAAGTACAAGGAGCAGAAAAGACATTGTATTGAAATTTCTGGATGGCAGAAAGATGGTTTGGTAGATATGTTCTCAATGTTTTAGTAATACGTCTCTGACTATGGAAAGGTTTGGGGCTATTGTAGGCCTCAAATCAAGTATGATGCGAATGCATTCTTCGTTCAACATGCTGGAATCGGACCATTTACGTTGTTGTATGGAGGGCTTAACAAACGATAAAAGTCCCATAATATTTGGTCTTTTACAGCTCATGCAGATTCTAAAAGAGATCCCGGGGGAAACTTTGCCACAATTGGTAACTTTTGTAGGCTTTTTGCCCTCCAGGAAACGAAAAAAAGGTTGCTTTATTGACAAGAACTTATCTGACTTGTAATTTTCCTACCAGACGATAGCGTATATTTTAGTATGCCAACGGGCAAAATTAGCAAACGCGCCACTGAAGCATCATACCCTGCTATTGTTCATGAATACAATCTATTGTGTTGTTTTCTCTTAAACTCAATTTCCCACTGGAAAATAATAATTGGCCGATTGAGCGGCAAAAGGTCTCTTTTTGTCATTGGACCGAACAAAGAGTAAATTTTTCCCGCTTTCGTCTTCAAAGAAGATACGAATTTGGCTCCGACAGAACCCAGGGATGGGTTTTGTTCCCATGCTAAAATTTAATCATCCGGGTCTTTTTATTCTTCAAAGAAAAAACTAAATTGATATAGATTTCATTTTGGCATATAAAGTAAAGGGAAAAAAGGGAATTTATTGTATGACGTAAGTTAAAAAGACCATGGTGCAATAATAGATGTATTATAGACTATATCTTCTTCTTCTTCTTCTTCTTTTATCGAGATCACAATTCTGAGATGGTTCCACCTCTTTGCTCTATGTATGGGATCTCGTATATTCTTTGTACAACTATTACTTCGCTATTATCTCGATTCGATTTGTCTTATTATTATGTCACTCCGGACCCATTGTGTATTAATTGCGAGGTTTCAGTGAAAGGTGCAGTTTTAACCTGGTCAAGATGAATAGGACCATAGTTGGCTGTACACCACCTCATGACAGTATATTGTTGACCAATAATAATGTCTCAAAGACGCTAGTGCACAAAAAGGAGATATCTTATCAGCTACGACCGACTGCACCTGAGACATTACAGGCTTGATTGGAAAGTTTTGAAGTTCTCATTATTGTTTTTGTCCTATACTATACAATTATGGACCTATATAATAGGTTGTTGAACGATTCAAAGCTCAAAGATTATACATCCTTTACGTTCTATTATTCCAACGAATTGCTATACAATCAGACTGCATTCCTCCTCACGTGTGCCTCATCTGCATGTGGTGTTGTTTTGTCTTCCAGACTACTTCCAGTGTGAGGGGAATTTTTTTTCGTAAAGACGAAATTAGAATTGGACTCCATCTTTAATTTGGGCGAGTTGTGGAGAGTGTGGAGGGTAAGAACGCTCCATAAAGCAGGCCGTGAGCACGGTCTACTGTTCGGTAATCAGAGGCATGATGATCACGGTGTGTTTCGGCTGTCCGTTCGTAGTTATTGAGGAGAATGTCACGTACTTATAGACAGAGAGAGGGGATGGGAGGAGGGGAGGAGGGGGGAAAGCCCGTAAAAATATCAAAATACACGGCCGGGTAGAACGTGCCTGAGCGTGATAAGACAGAGCGGCATGGCTGGAGCTTTCATTCACCCTGCCCAGGAAAAGTTCAAATTGCATGATGTAGGACGGCGGAGATAGACGCGACCGGCCCAATCGTATTCCGCTATACTCAGTGCATCTCCCATTGTTCAAAATCAATAACACACATGATTCTCAATATTGGCGAAATCTATCCAGTTGCATGCGCGTGTAATTCTATACTCCTGTCCCTTAATTTTATGTTGCTGCACTCTGAATACTACCATGTCAGGCAGGACCAGCAGAGAATGCAGGTCGTTAAGCTTATACTGAGACAGATCCTTGCAGTTAAATTTATAAACAGATTAATTATGAACCATTGGAACATTGTCAGAGGTAAATTTGCTATAAATGATTAGACTAAGCGGGGCATTGGTTGATGATGGAGATGGTTTATTAAATGGACATTGTTTCCATGAAGAGGGCAAATTCTTCACCGAGTGATTTTATAGCGTCAGAATCTCATTATGGAGCCTTTTCTCCACTCGCTAGAACGGTGTCAAAGTCCGTGTTTTTATTTTCCCCTCGCAAATTTTGTTTTGATAGCGACAGGAACCGGCCGGCCAGTCTCCCGCCGAATGCTGTCGTTCCCTTCAAAGGCAAACATTCCTTCCCAAAAGCTTTTGCCCTAAATCAATCAAACAGTACACTGGGCAAGATGGGCGAAAATGCCATCATCCACGATTCTGTGTCCTTCCCTCCTAAGGCATCATCCATACATCGTGGATGCTGCGACACAAAACAAACAGTGCGTTTGTATGAAGAGACGACCGGTAATTTGTAAAAAGCAGTTGGGAGGAAGTCAGTCGATTTTTACCGTGCTTGCCATTGCCGGGGCGAAACACTATCCCTCACGGTATGACAATGGAGTGGGGGAAAGGCCGGCACGTATACGATGACGTGAGGAGGAGAATGACTACAACACAGCAAAGAAATACGACCATTAAGGACCGCTATACATGCAAGACGACGTCGAGAAAATGGACTGAAACAAGATGTTGAGATTGAATAGGGGACAATGTAGTACAAGACAAGACACACTGAAAGTGGTGGGAAGTGCCGAAGCATTAGTGGACCGGACATGAAAAGAATCAAATACATAGAGAAAGATGGAAACCATACAGAGACCCATTGCAATAAGAAGAAAAATCAATTCAACTGTAGCAAGAAGATGGAAAAGGACAGAGGACAACGTATGAACGAACAAAGAGACAATACCCAGAGGGATATACTACTCAAAATACTACTACAAGATAGAAAAAAAAAACAACAATAAAGGATTACTAAAAATAACAGTACATCAAGGTAGTGTTTAAGTTAACTTGAGATAACTGAAGGCAATTCAAGACTTTGAGATAACCAAAAAAAGCTTAAGGCAACTCAAATAACGAAAGATAACTAAAAATATAACTAAAGATAACTGGTGAGTCCTAGTAACTAAAGATTAACCTCGGAAAAAATAAAATAAAAAGGTAACTAAATCATACCTGAAAACAAAATAAGATAATCGGAAAATAACTCAAGGGAACTAAAAACTATTTAAAAAAAAAAAAAAAGGTAATCACAATGAACAAAAGATAACTCAAGTTTAACTAAAAATAAAATACCCCAAACGATAACTGAAGATAACTGATTACAGAATATTGTAGATAAGTTAGGTTTAACTGATGTCAGAAAGATAAATGTTAAAAAAAAAACAGGAATGGAGGTGAAAACAAGAAAGGAAATCATGAAAGGCAACTGAATAACGGAATTAGGTAGCGGCCATATCTGATGATTTGACGGGGATATAAAGGGAATCCATGCTCATTGACTCTACGGATAGAAACAACGGTCCATCTCGCGCACAATTCAGCAAATTTAAAAAAAAATTCCTCTTGTCATTTAGCCTTCGATGAAGATCCTGCTAGGATCGAAACGCGCCAGGCCCTCCTAACTTTAAGCATTTGATACATTTCAGGTCATTGTTTTGGCTGGTGAGCAGTTTGCAGCAATTTATTACTTGTATTTATCAAACAGAATGAAATGGTTTAATGTAAACAGGGACAGTGGTTGATGAGGTGAAATCACCCACCTGTACTCTAGCCTCAGTCAGATCAGTCTTGAGTGCCAACTCCTCCCTCTTGTAGATGTCTGGATAGTGCGTCTCCTGGAAGGCTTTCTCGAGCTCCTTGAGCTGCGCACTGGTGAAGGTGGTTCGAATCCTCCTCTGTTTCCTCTTCTCATGTAGGCCGTTGGTGGCAGCACCCTCGTGTAATATACGGTGCATGTATGGTACCCCAGCTGCAATGTATAGAGAGTGAAGGTTTATTATGATGAGTCTCCAGTCTATAATGTATTGTCACCATTGGTTATATTAGAATGGTATTATTTTTATGAGTGGTAATTGTAATGGGGGAAGGGTTGTATGCCAAACCAACATGGCCGGTTATGCATCACTGCACACACATAATAGTAATAACATAATCAAGTATACCCACAATAATTACGGTGCCCGTAAAAACATATATTTTGTTTCACAAATCCCTTTGTGTCCGTATTCTCTCTGAAAGTAGAGTTTATTTATCAAACTAGCCTAGGTAGAGTTTTGTAGACGGAAAAGTCCCACATCGTGGCTGGTTATGCTCCAGTGCACAAAGACAATCATGCAGCCAACCATAATAGCACGCTCACACTATACACGAAGTGAGCAAAACCATCTTGTTTCTAAACTCCCTCGACAGACATAATTATCTCATCAACTATACAATTACGATGATTTACTAGCCAGAAAGTATTTATTAAGAAATACATTCTGTTTTGAACCCCCCTGCATCACACGCCCACTTAAAAAAAAAATGTGTCACACAATATGCACGGTACATGCACACAAAGAAGTACAGGCGGAAGAATAACATGGATGAACGATGCAGTGTTCATTTACGCGTAGGTACATGCGATTTAAAAGGAGTGAAATGAGATGAGAACGAATAATGTCAAGGACACGAGGACGGCGAGCGAGTGTGTGAAAGGATGACATACAAAACATGGTCCTCCATGAGTTAATGAAAGCACTCTCATGCTGTCACTGTAAATCATGCATCACCTCTTAAACCATGGATTCTAGACTTCCTGAGAAGCTGTCACTATTTCAGTGACGTTTAACGATACCCGAATATCAGATCAGCGGATATTAGGACATGACGTCAGCTTGAAGTCGTATAGTCTCTTTTCGGAAATGTTCGTCAGAAAAATTGTCATTGGTTTTTTTTCCAAAGTGTAATAGATCATGATGGATTTTCATAAACTCCTTGATGGTGCTCAATCACACCCAACATTATTATTCAATCTATTACATTCAAATTATAGATTGTCATAATTATAATTTATTATGATGTAAAACCAACACTCAAGGGGTCAATTTCATAGAGCTGCAGCTTAAGTACACAAATTTCCTTAAGCATGAAAAGTCTTCCTTGATCAAATAGGATTACCAACCAAATTGTCATGTGATGTTTACTGCTTTTGACTTGTATTCAGCCATTGTTTGCTGAGCATAACATTTACAAGAAGTTTTGGCTGGCATATCGATTTTATTTACCAAGGTGTTTGGTGCTTATAAGCAGATTTTGGTGCTTAAGCAGCTCTATGAAATTGGCCCCAGATTTTACGAAGGAAAATAATTTGTTGTGAGTCGATTGTGTGAGGTTTATCTTAGGAGGGACGTTCCTTTCTAACCAGATATTTTTTGTGTTAAACGAACCATATACCAAGGCTGGTTAAAATCTTTGTGCTGTTCGCTTTTTGTTTGTACTATAGCTAGAACTCACAATGCCTAGTAGTTCGTTGATATTCTTCACGCATTGATTATTTTAAGGAAAACCAACCCACACATTGTCGCATTAACGCCTGTCTATTTGTATGTCCTCAAATGAACTCCGTAGAAATATCGACGTCTACTTTACACAACCCTTCGTTTTACTTCCGCAGCGGAAAGCAGGCATCATGCCCATATTCTTTTTTTTATCCGTTTTTTCCTTTCTTTCTTCCCTCGACCGAGCTATATATATAGAAAGGTGTAAATTCTTCTCATCGTTTTTTCTTCCTCCATTAACAACCAAAAGAAACCTTCACTTTCATAGCAATTTTGTTGTGTCTTTGTTGTTGTGTCTGTTTTTTTTTCTCTCTCTTCTTCTTCTTAGCGATGAGGTAGAGCGGTGGATGGGACTAGAGAGAGGGGCGAAACTGCGGCATGTTCCATTGAGATATGACCTTGGCATTGATGGCATTGTGACTCTGCAAACACAATAGAACAAAGGGGAGCGTGCTATGCAGCTACACAACCAACTACAGCTACATCTACAGCAAGGTGCTGGAGAGGCTAAGTGATGCGTGTACAGTTAGCAAGACATCACGGTTTGCGCCTTTTGTCGACAGATTGTATGTATGCGGAAAAAAAGGTTGGATGCGCCGATGGTTTCAGGGTTTTTGTTGTTTGGTGTGGTTCTGTGTTTTTTTTCTATCTTGGTATACTTGTTCCTCAATATACACCCTCCTTCCCAAACCCAGCTTGGACTTGACTCCTGTTTCCCTTCGGGGAAAAGGATACCGTTGGAGTTAGGGAACGGAGAACAGAAAACAAAAACGAAAACAGGAAAATCGAGGAAAAGCTGGAAAACCAGGAAAAACCCAGAAAAGCTGGAAAAACAGGAAGAGCAATGACAAAAAAAATCAGAAAAAGAACAAACAGCAAAAATACAAACAAAAAACTGACAAAAATAGGAAAAACACTGTATGTACGGTGTTCAGGAGGTCGCCGGTTCGAATCCCGCTCATTTTTTCCTTTGTTTGTTCACATTTCAATGAAAAGGGAAAAACAACGGAAAACAGGAAAACAAAAACAGGGAAAAGGATAAAAGAAATTAAGAAAACGGTCCTAGAACAAAAAAAGCAAAACAAAACCACAAACAAAATCAAAATATACAAAAATGAATTTTTTTTTCATTGTGAACACAAAATTCATTTTTTGTGTAAATTATTTGAGACTAGAGTTGGTCTTCATCTGAACAACTCGAAAAAAGACGCCGACGCTGAAGATAATTACGGAAAATTAGGTTTAAAAAATACAAAGAAAGAAATCGAGAATTCGGCAGATTTAACTGAATGTTAAGAATGCGTAGAAGCTCGTAAATTAATTCACGAAAATGGCATTCTTCGTACAAAAAGACGCGATATTGAATTATCCTCGCGTTAATGTCTTGTTACGTCGTTGAAAAATAGAAATTAGGAGTCGGAAATACACGCTGGTTATTACGGGCTTTGCTGGCTAAAATTGTCACATTCAATAAGTCGTTGAAAATAGCTTAGGCCTACCGGTAGAACTCGGCAAGAAAATAGCACGCCTAATATTAATTGCATAAGCACTAGTTCTTTCTAAACGTGTGGTAAAACAAATATGATATCAAGAACGGGTAAGAAAATGGCTGTACCAGTTTTGCTTTATTTTCTATACATGGTGAATAATGCACCATGATTACCCTGGAGCGCCAAGCGTGCAAGGACAGAGGTTTGACGGGGGAAGTGAAGCCGCGAGTACGGCATAGAATCTCGTGCCGTCTCGCTGAGGTATGACAAATTTTGCCGTGTAGCAAGGTATGTTTGTCAAGCTGTGCAGCCCCGGGACCCGTCTTAGCTTGACGAGTAAGCCTCAGGATTCGGGCTTTTTTTCTCCACCTTCTATACTTCTTTTTAAAGGTTGACTTTTCCTTTCATTTTTTCAAGTCAAGTACATGTAGGCCTACCAATTTTAGATAATACGGAATACACTTTAAAACAAATGAATGAATGGAAAATTGTTTTCAAACTGAAGAGACCTGCTACATCATCGACATATGCGATGCTACTACCTGCATGCACAGTTTGCAAACATTGAATCCTAAAAGAAAAAACGGTAGATTTCGCTTAGAACTTACGGTGAAAGAGTTAAGAAAACATCAAACTTGGCATCACTTAATTTTTGGACCCAGATCTCAATTTGTTCACGTTTCCATATTATCTGTGGACTTCACCAATCTTTCCTTATACATCTTTTTTCAGTGACAGACATCAAAACTATAGGGGCCATTTTCGCTATACAGTTTTGCAGTACATGTTTTTTTCTCTCTTTTTTTTTTACATAGAGAAGCCTGAGTCAACTTCCAAGTACAAACCCCAACCCGTCTTTGCAGCTTTCTTATGATGACGGGGGCAAAGCCCGGGAGAAAAACCTGAGCTGAGATTAAGAAAAATGACCGCGAGCTCATTAGTCTGGTGCCAATAATTGACGGACTCTTTCCCAATAACGTGCATTATTATAATTTATCAAAGAGAAAGATAGCGCTTCGTGAGCCGGTGTGGCATTTCTCTGAATGGTGAGGTTGGGTGCCAGATTTGATTTTTTTTTTCAATACTAACAAAACATCAACAATGAATAACAACGAAACAAAAATTAGCGGGGAAATGAAAGCATGACAAATTGTCGAACTATACACGTTAAATGTGTTTTGCGAAATTGACAATAGCTTAACAGACCGTGACGCCAGTAAGTGACAAAAACAAAACAACATCAAAACGTCAACAACAACAAGAAACTGCAAGGCTATAACAGATGCAATAGGAACATCAAGAAAACAACAACAACAACAACAAGAACGGACAATAACAACTTGTGTTTGTAAACATAAATGCATACTCATGATAAGGAAAGATAGAGGAAACTACCATTAAAATTAACAAAATGAAAAGAAAACAAGAAGAGAAGAACTAGAAAATGTTTGGATTGAAAACGGAAAACAGTGGAAGATTTTGAATATGGTTTGCATTGGAAAAGGCCAGTAAAGCTAGGATTCAAGAGTTTCGGAAGATGGTTACAACTTGACTAAAAAGTGCCAAATAAGGTATTTTCAGAGCCATACTTTTTCTTGGCATTTTTGCCTTGTAATAATAAGGGTTGCCATGGTTTGTTTGACCTACGCATTCAGCAAACTCATCCGTGCTGAACCCTTTAACCTTAGCTACACAGTCCAGCTATTTCTACCGGCGAGCTAGCAAGCCAAGTGCGTGATTTCCAGTCCACGGCTGATTTGCTACCGCGGTGTTTCGCTCTCGTGGCGATTCTACCGTGCCTGAGGGAGTTATCCCGGGGGAGCTACGGCGCTGTTAGGCCCCGTGAGTCTCAGCCATCGTGCGCTGTGTAATCACCCGCACACTCACCAGAGGCGCTTTGACACGTTATACATATTGCCCGATAGTGCAGAGAGTGGTGTTTTTTCTATGTCCGGGATGAATATTCTAGGGACAGTTTTGTTTTTGTTTCTAAATCCAGTAAAGTGTGTTATTCTTCAGGACGAGTGGAGTCAAGTGGTTTTGTTTCTATACGCTGAGGGTCTGATGTCTATATACACTTAACCAATTCCTGTATACATTCTAGAAAGTACCCGTCATGGAATGGTGTTCACGAGTTTGTAAAACTGGTATTTTGGTCAAGAAAGGATTCGTTTAATCATCATTTTGCGTTTTTTGTTAGATTTACAATAGAGTGAAACTACTCAGTTCACATCACAGCACGAACATTTTCATCTTTACAGGCCAATAAGCCAAGATGGAGAAAGGGGATCTTGTAAACCGATCTGAAGGACTGACACAAGACGATTGTAAGAAACCGTAAATAATACTGGACTATTAGGTTACTGAGATGGTAATTATGGCAATATTACAGTGAATTAAAGACCTGAATGGTGTTCCCATTGCACGAAGAAATTGGATACGTGCCAACCATTGTATAGTGACAGGGCCGTGGCATAATATCAACCCATGCTATTTATGTGATTGTCTGGCTTCACAGAGTCAGAGACAAGAATGAAATTCACGCATCCAAAGAAAAAAATCTTAACAGTGAAAAGGCACAACAAATACTGAGACATGAAGAAAATAAGATACACGACACAAAATCAACTGCTACAATGCAAACACTGCGTGGTGTCCTGTGCGATCAAAACGACATACTTCACATTATTTTGTTGTAAAAACGAAAAGTAAAATAGTAAGTGTCAAATTTCCATGACGCAATGACAGGTGGATGAAGAAAAACGAAGAAACAAAATGAAAAGTGAAAACAACAAAATTAACAACAACAACAACAACAACAACAACAACAGCATCATCAACAACAACAACAACAACAACAACAACAACAAAAACGAGAAAGAAAATAGTCTATACGCATCATAAACATCTATAAGCTATAATGAGCACCATGCACAACACAGTGAAAAAATTCAATGGAGCGGTGGCACAAAGTCATTTATTTTGTTCTCAAGAATGCGCCTTGATAACCATAGACAAAGACAAGACAAGCACAATCACACAGAATGTTTTCAGTGTCACAAAGAGATGTGATTTTGGCCATGCTTGCAAGCAGAAAAAGAGTGCGAAAACAAGTTGTTGTGATTTTGTTTTTAGGAGTAGGAAAATGATTGGCCTACCATACTGCTGAGACGACGGAGAACGACCACTGCGATACGCTGTTTCCATGACGACGAAAAGAAAAACAAACAAACAACCAAAAATGTCATTCATTACATTTGGGGAAGAATTGAGACAATGGGATGCCTTGGAGAAGGTGAATGTGGAGGATAAGGATGGATCTGAGCGAGAATTCGTTGTGACTATGATGGGGTCGTGAATGAGCTGCAGACGGGGTCGGACTTCGGGACTAGATAGACAGTCCAGCCTGTATGTGTACTGCGTAATATACTTTCATGAATGATTCTGAACAATGAAAGGTTGTATTGCTTTATGATATCGAGTTAATCATGTAGTAAAACATGAAAATAAATTGTTTCTCTGAAACACGACGAACTAATCAAAGAACGCCTCCCCCTTCCACTAACATCCACAGCAAGATGTAAATACACCCACACCCACATCCACAGATCATCAACAAACACCGACAACAAAGCAAGCACAAGACAAAATTCATGATTGAATACTGATATTAAAATACGATAAA
Source organism: Astropecten irregularis (assembly GCA_963971285.1). NCBI lineage: Eukaryota > Metazoa > Echinodermata > Asteroidea > Paxillosida > Astropectinidae > Astropecten > Astropecten irregularis. The sequence goes on from OZ020256.1 coordinate 664,631, forward strand.
TTGCCCACACTATCATGAACATACTGCAGTTAAATTTCCAAACATAATCTGGATGGGAATTATCAAGCGATGTAGAAATTGAACCTGTTCGTTGCGTGATAACAAAATAATTGAATGTGCGCAATATATTCCATGTAAATTAGGCGTTTGTACACGCCATCGTTTAATACGTCGAAGTCAATATGTTTACGAGCTTCAACTAACCTCTAAGATTACCAATGACCGATGTGACATGATTACTACTCCCATTGTTTTGTAACCTCCACCCCCAACCTTAAGAAGAAAATAAAATCATTAACTGCCGAAGGAAGTATTTGATTATCAATCATAATTGAATTGTGTTATATACGGGTCAGGGTAGTTATGTTGTCACTGTTATGTGAGATGTGAAGATTAGGCTAGGCATTTACGCGTCTTGTCTATAGAACATTAACAATACAGTGTCGTCAGGATACATTCATGTTTCCAGGCTAGCCAAAACCTGACCCCATCCGCATAGGGCCTTTGAGATAAATTGAGTTGGAATTAAGTCAAGTTTTCTCCCCCAAAACAGACGAGAAATTATTTTCCACGCGACAGAACGGACATTATAAAATTTCTTAAAATCAAAGGATAAAACCTTTGAGAAAGATCCTGCTAGGAAACGCGTCAGACCCTCGTAACTAGGTCTATAGCATTTTTATATATTTCAGGTAATTTTGGCTAAGGAGCAGTTTGCAGCAGTTTATTACTTGTATATTTTTCTTAAAATCATTTAGCCTTTGAGAAAGATCCTGCAAGGATTGAAACGCGTCAGGCCCTCCTAACTCCAAGCATTTCTTAAACTCAGTAGACCCTATGCAATGTTATCAAGCGAAACAAAATTCAAAGCAACACGCTGACAAAACGCAAGCTTATTTCACGAATAATGCCATGGCGTCTGTAACTATATTAAAAAGAAAAGATTCAAATTCGGGTGATTTGTTTGACACCCAAATAAGTTACTTTGTTTTTGTTTTGCGAACAAAGCAGCAGTCTTTAAGAAAGACCATTAAAAAACAACAACAAACGCCTAGGAAATGCCGAGGAAAAGACAGATCAGGGAGAAGAAATGCGCGAGTAAATTTGAAATAGAATTGGACATCAATTATTGTATTATTGCATCTTTCTCGCTATTCAGTGGCTTTATAATCGGGCAAAATTTCCAGCCTGTTCCCACGACATCCATTCACACCAGCCCCAGTGATGGAATATACCCATATTTAATCAAGGCATCAATTTGATCGCAAGACGCTAAAGATTTAATTTATTCGTCCGCGACGTGGCAAGCCTTATGGTACCGAAGCATGCCTTGCATGGCCCGGCCGTTAATGCTGTTAAAATCAGAGCTAGAATCCATAGGCAATGCATTGTCTGTGTAGATCATGTAATATTATATGATTAAATGGATCATGAATGGGTTGAAGAAATCCATTCTGCTCAATACTCATTCACAATACATAACACAGTGTAGGCTCAATACCCAATGATACCGTTAAACATTATACTATACAAAACGCATCTTCATTACAGTAATATTTTAATTACTGACATTTTAAACAATCCCTAGTCATAACACTAAAATATGCTATTTAATCACCAGAAAAATCACTAAAAGGATCACGAACATTACAATCAGTAAATCGCTTCGTCTTCCATTTCTTGTCAAGTCCAGCGCAGTCATTTGACACAAGAAGTATAAAATGCAGCTACAAATTTTTGATACATTAAATGTTGCAAATTTAGATTATAATCGTGACATCTGATAAAGTAAGTGCGAAATTCTATTCAGCATTTGAAAATGAAAGATTATTTTCACCATTCTCTACTACCACGAAACACGAAAGTTAACAAATAAACAAACTTGTCTAGCACAAAAAGTCTACATGGTCATGATTTATTAAAAAGATTTTTTTTCATAAAAGAAAAACCCCGTCCCTGTTTGACTGGCGAAATTTCTGCGAACATTCAAGCACATTGGCAACCCTTCACTGAGTGCATAGATAGAAGAAAATTAAACGATAGACGTCGGAAAAAGGGAAAATTCGTTGTCGATTGCTCGGGGACAAAATCAAGGGGAGAAAAAGTGCAGCGGGGCAAGACAGCTCACCATTTCTGCAAATTAATACGTTTTAAGAAGCGGCGGGTTTTGGGGGACTCGGCCCCGCCCATTCGTTTAGTGAATATTTTTGACGATCGTACCGAATAACGCGCCTGGGGCAGTGTGTACTATTCATGACCTGCATATTGGATGGTTTGGGTCGGTGGATGGAGAGTGTAGTTAGGGGGAGAAGGTAGAGGGGGAAATAACATCCTGGCTCGGCGGTTGGCTCCTGGGTCTGTGTCGCACGCTGCTGACACGCTCACTGCGCGGAGTCTTGGATATAATTCTCCTGTAGCGAGAGCGTCTTGTTGTGTACTTTCCGTGAGCTGCGGCACTGTGGCAATAAATTGCTCGCCAATGTTTATAGGTCAGTGGAAATGCACTTGAAGAAAATCACACAAGATGACAACTCTATACGGTCAACATGCATTATATGTCTGGTCCTGAAGATGTTCTGAATAAAGAACGAAATGTATAATCAAAAATGGCTTCCCTTAGTCTTTTTAGAGTATGTCTGGTCTAGGCGCATACCGTTTAGGCTTTTCAAACTAATTTCACATCTTCATGTTTGTTACCGTGAATCTGGTTTAACAAGGGATATATTGCTTGAGCAATTATTGAAACACAGGTTGCCAAATACATGTAAATAACCGATGAACGCTGAGATCATTTAATGCATAATGTGGCAGAGATTGATCATGAAATCTTTCAATAATAACGATGACTTTATGTGCTTGGTGTGTATTTCGAACTGCGTCAAATTGCAATACTACTGGAATGCACAAAGTATTTTACAAAAGTGAAGATGTCACATTTCAGTTTCCTTATTTACCCGTGTTTCTAATCCTGTTCCAGTGAATGTCCCCCAACATGGACACCCAAAGATGCTTTGAAAGAAACAAAGGGTTATTGTTATTATTGTTATTTATGCCACATGCGACCCATCTGCTGTACATTGAGCAGACGGTCAAATCGGTCGATATTCCTTAGGCCATTTGACCATTCCAAACAATGGATAGTGATTAGAGCACATATCGATTATAACCGGACTTATATCGATAATATTGCAAACAGTACTAAGGAGACATCAGGCTGTACAATATGCTGATTAGCACTTTTGCCCGTGCATGTATGTATTATTACTGTGAGTTTATATACATCGCAATATGAAATGAATAATTCCAACCCATTCACTGCAACCTGCTTTTGACACACAGCACACACGCTCGTGTAAAATTGAATTTGAATTCCCGATGTGTATTTATTGAGAGAGAACTAAGAAGACCTTTTAAAAATATTAGTTTTACCGTCCGTAATGAAAGAAAATCAAAGACCTACGGTTTATGCTCGTCAAGCATAATATTCGCATTTTTGCGCACAAGTCAATGATTACTGCGGTATAATTTTTTCTTTATATGTGCTTATTTGCGAAATATAATTATCTTGTTTTGGTAAAGGCTAGGCATCGACACAGATCATTTGATTAGGATATAGGAAGACTAAGGTCTGCCGGGGCAGTTTACAAGGACAAGGGTAATGTATGTGTGTGGCAAGATGGCGTGTCTGCTTCAAGTGTGTGCGTAGGTCTTCGCGTTCACAATGACTTGATACACATGCAACACGGAATACGGAAAAAAAAACATGCTAACGATAGCGTTGGGATAATGCAAGACGACATAATTATAAAACACACAAACCGCCATATTTCGGCTAGAACAATATAGACCTTTCTTTTGCTACGTCACAGCCCGAGTTTAATTTTGCCAACCAAGATGGTGGAAACTATGGAAAGGCATGAAAGCCCGGCATAAAAAATAACCAAAATTTAAACACAATTTGTACACAACGATTCATAAACATGAAAAGATATTGCTGATTGTAATGGAAACAACATAAGCAATATTATGGTATGAGTTTTGTACAGCTATGGAAAGTTTGTACAAATATTGAATTTGGTCACGTCATCTTTCGAGAAGACGTTTGCAACGTTGGCCGCCCATGCCAAACACGAGCCAATGTTTGTAAACAAAAGAAAGGTCTATACCATTGTTATACCACAGGCTCGGACACTTGATGTTCTAATATCAAGCTGAGAATAGGAATCCGCGCGTGATAGAAAATCTTATCAGATCACATTTTGAAGGTCTGCGTATATTAAACTGCAAGCAACATTTTGTGTCTTAAAGACAATATTATGCAGTGCATGACGCAGGCATGTATTGGCGTGTGATTAGTGTATGGTATATGAATCTCTACAAGGATAGGGAACTTTCATTCTGCAATGAGATCAGATTCCATCCCGTACGCTTTCTAATCAAACTGCCAACGAAGGCCCGCTCACGTACCGGGGCCAAGCGGCGAAGCGTCGGTCCGCGACTTCATCACAAAATGGACGCTATAGAGACATGGATTGATTGCTCTGACGCCACAAATGGGTTTTTATACGCGCCAGAAATTGACTTTTTTTTTTATAGATCGAGTTCATTGCCATTCGATGGCGGGACGAATAGATAGATATTAGATAGATAGATATATCGGCTGACTGTAGCGACTGCACAGAATGAAACCCTGATTGCAACATGGACATTTTGTTTGGTTGCTCGCTCATTACAATCCACGCAACTGGAAAGACACCGTATACCAGTCAACGCGTCCATACGCAACTTGCCGATCCGTACGCATTATCACCAAGCTGTTTCACTGACTACAAGCGCCAAATATTCGAAATCCCTTTTAACTCTAAATTACGAGGAATCTTATAAAATATCTAGACGATCAAAGGAGAGCTCATAAACAAGAGTAAAAAGTGTCCATGATGCAATGGAGGTATATGTTAAAAATTGCCGCTATTTGATCACATAAATTATAAAACGTGTGGTAATAAAAAGAAGCACAATTTGTAAATTAATGTTTTCAAATCATCTTTTGATTGTCAATATACAACCCAGCATAATTTATTCTGACGATGGCTATTACTAGTACAATAGTCAATTGTTTCCCTAGTGTTTGACAGAAAGCGCGCAAATTGCTCATTTCATGCTTTACAACTCCATTGGAAACACACCAAAGCCCACTCCACACGTAGCACACATTAATTATGCTCAGAAAAATTCACATTTAACGCGTAAATCGTTTTCTTATCAATGAAAATATCTAGCGAGCCTGAAAAAGATTAGATTAGGCTGTGAACGGGAAATCATTTTGTTTTGGAACCGGCGATGATAATCATCATATTCTACGGCGATTCGATCGTTGCTGGGTTGTCCCGGTGCTTTCTCTATAATAAAACCGAATGATGGCAAAGACTGTGGCGCGTGTTTGTCATTTGATAGTTTTAAAAGCAGTATAGTGATGATTTGTATGCATGGGCATGTACGGGAAATTGCTAGCTTTACGCTCTAGCGAGTCAATAGCGAGGCGAACGTGTTTGAGTCTACGTATAGAGTGTCGCTGGTACGGTGCCCCCCACCTTACACAATGCACATTCTTCCTTCCTTCCTTCCTTCCTTCCTTCCTGCTTGCTTGCAAGTATTCAGCATCAAAAGACAGTGTAAATTATACACCACAGCACTACAACAGTGTAAAATATACACCAATGGTGTTAAATACATTGCTTCGTATTGTGAGCATGTAAAAAGATAGGACTAATAATTATGTATAATGCCCAATAAGATACACGTCATGTCAGGTGTGTTATTATTGCATTCAATTCAACCCTGGTTTTTTATGTTCATGCATCTTTGATATTTCATATTTTATTCTCCAAAACTCTATCAATCTCCCTCTGATGTTTCTTTTCATTGAAAATTCAGCTGAATAAAGAAATGAAAATCAAACAGCCTCAATAGCAATTGCAAATTTGAAATATGTTTGTGTTTTTGTTCTCGGTCCACTCCAATTAAATAAATTCACGCAGGCTATATATGTATGTATATAGGGCAAAATGCAAACACCAAGGATAGCCAGATTGAGATGAATGGGGATTTAGAGAATAAAAGCGGATAATGTGATTGCTTGTGTACATTGTTGATTATTTGGGTTGGATTTCCTGCAGGCATGTAGCTAGCTGGTCAGCGTAGCGGCCAGCGTGTGGTCGGAGCGTGGTCAGCGTGTGCTGGGCACGTCTCGGGGCGTGAAAGCAGTCGGCCACGGCTCAGGCACTGGTCACTTCTTAATTGTTCGGTAACAAAAAGGGATCTTTTTCCCGTGCCATATTGGGCGGACTGACCATAGCAATCTTCATAATAAATACATATGGTGTCCACAGTCTGAGACCGTGTGAATTTATATACAGAACACTGCAACCAATATCACACCTCATTGTAATTATACCTAATTGTGTAATTGATTGCGACTCTCGTAGCTATATATTATTCCAATTCACCGGTTGACCACAGAGAGCTGGGATGACAACAACATTAACGCCATAGACAACAACAAAACAACAAAACATCAACAACAACAACAACAACAATGGCGACGAAGACGGCAACAACAATAACATAAAACAACAACAAAATACAACAACAACAACAACAACAACAACAACAATGACAGCCCTTAATATTGTGGTTACAAAATATTTTTAAATTAAAATTTCGTTATTACTCATATTTAATACACACTCTTGCGTGAACAGGTTATATGCAAACAAATGCTATTCAATTCTGGACACAATACAGTAGCTATGTTTTTTTTATGAATCGCTTCACAATACGATAAATACCATATAATAAACAAACAATGAAATTTGAACATTCACGCCTGGTCAGCACCATCCCTAGCACTCATTCAAACCATTCCATCAAGCACACTGTTATGCAGACGTTTTTAATCAATCAAATTGCTCCAAAATGATCACTGGTCTCTAGTTTTTAATCAAAGTTAGAATCCAGCAGGGATATCATTAAGGGAAGCAGACACGAGCAGCGATTCTTTCAAATTGTTTGTTGGAGTGTTTAGCCAAGGAATAGCTTCTTGAATCAGAGAGGGGAGGGATGGTAGCGCTTGCTGGTGTGTAGTAGGGGTGAGTTTGCATCGATCTGCTAACCATTGCTCCTATTATTATATCTCACTCATTCCCTCCTCGACAGATGGGGCACTGGTGTGACATACAAGCAGGTCCGCTAACCCACCACCGTCTTCTTATATTGATTGCTCTATACCTTGTCATCAGAATCGACTGGTGCGCTGAAAACACAGCGCACGGTCTGTTGTGTGGTCGCCAAAAAAAAGAAGAAGTAAACTTCCCAAAACGGGAGAGCCGCTTGTCATTCTGCTGCATTAAAGATCCACTTCAAACCCAGCGCTCGCGCTTTTGCATTGCAGAGTAAATAGAAGGGGTTTGTTTTGTGGAGAAGTCGAAATAACATGGAGTATTGGTCAATATGTGTCTTTCTGGTGGTGGGGCTGGGGTTTGATTTTAAGCATACAGACGCAATGGAGTAACGGGGTATGGTGAGTGTGGACTGAGGGGAGCAGATGGTGTTTTTTGTCTAAGGAGGAGTGCCACACCCCTTTGAGTATCTTCCGAAGAGCTATCCAATTACGAAGATTCAAAGCCGAGTATCTTCATTAGATGTTCGCGTGGGCATCTCAACCTAACATTATAAACCCTGAACTACTGGCAAGAAGGAATCAACACCGCAGTTCCCTTCTTGACCAAAAAAAAAATTAATCTTGTTTCAGCGGAGCGCCATGTTTCTCATACGAGCAATTGTCCATTATTATTAATTACCGTTCCAATTGAGGATGCCGTGTATGCAGGAGGCATATGAGTGATAGGGAGTAATCAGACATTACACAGTCCTCGCGTGCTGGCCACGGACTGATTTAACAAACACAATTGGACAACCAGCTCGGTGCTGCTGTCACAATGTGTGGCCTGTACGACTGCAGACGCGTCTGGGTTAACCAAGGCAACCCCCTACTGTCCAGTTGTTACCACACTGCACAGCAGACTGACAAACTCATGGTGTGCCTAGTATACTGCACTCGTATAATATTAGTGTGCACAATCTCCCATGGTTTCATTCCATTAGACACCTGTGCCGCTAACAAAAGTGTTAATCTTACGATGGAGGAAGCTTGAACAGACCCATCTCTGAAATGAAAGACAAAATCTGCCAGAATTTGTCAAATTACCCAGCTCCCAAACTTTCTGAAGGTCTCGAGTTAGAGGGGGTACTTTATAAGATTAAAGCTTTCGCATGAATTCGCCTTTTTTTGTAATTCACGTGATCTCCTTCACAACCTCGATGCGAGTTTGATGTGTAAATGATCAACAAAATGACAAAAATACGAACTAGTACATAAAAGATACGAGGCATCTGCAACATGTTATAAACAGTACTTGTTAAATTAGGGTAGAAATATCGGTAGGTTGTGCATGATTGTAGTGGACCGGCCTCCCAGCTCATATTGTGACCAGCGCGCGAGTGTTTTCCTGCCGTCGGCTGAAATTAATGATTTTGCAGGACATGTCTGGAAAAACAAACATTGCATTATGATAATCAGTTCCAAGTATAAGAGTCACATCACTCAGTATGTTATCATCATCATTATGTACTGCTCGGTTACCACCATTCAGCTCACGAGGATTCATCATTCATCTATAATAGCATCTACGTCTGAATCAGACTCAGATTCAGGAAACTGCCCTAATGAAGTTGAGCAAATCAACTCTAGTCAACTCACATGGGAGTTGCAAGAACATTAAAATGCATGCGATGTACATCCATGCATAAAGATGTCTTCATGAGGACATAAGTATGGGTATTATGCTATAAGCATGATCAATTACATGACATGACTGTAGTATAGTATTCGCCACGGCGTGCTGAACGGTTGCAAGCCTTTATGCACGTCTAGTTATTAGTAATTTATTTTTATAATTTGACGTCATGGGTTATTGACCAATTTCAGTTTTATGATCGAGTTATCTCGTTTTTGTAATTTGAGGCTGGTAACGTACTCACACACACAGGACAGATGTCTTGCAGAATTGGAACTCGCGTATTCACATCAATTTCTTCGTGTTTCATTTTCTTCACCATGGAAACAGCATAAGGTAAATCTAAATTATAGCAATCGATGTTTTGGGATGCGGCGATGCCCGAAACATTTCGGAAAACCCGACAAGATTTCCCCAGCTTCAACCCAGCTACATTGTAACTTGTAAAATAGGACTGAAAGCGCAATAGAGAAACCGAGTGATACGGTGTAAAATAGGTCATTCAGAAGAGGGAGAATGGGAGGCCCAGAGAGCGTGGTCGCAGGGGGCCTAGGGATGGCCAGCCGGGTCTTGATTGGGACTCAAAGACACAGCTATTAGTGTGATGAAAAAAAAATTCAGGGTTTTGTAAAAGAAAAAAGGCCTTGCCCTCCCAGTGTTTACGCGTTCACATGTGTCCCTCTGAGGTGCTGACGAGAGAATGGTGAAATTACTGGAGCCATGCGCCCATTTGAGCCACGTGTAATATAAACATCACAGGGACACACTAAGATACATATCTACATCAATCTGGATTGTCAAATGAATAAAATTGAGACATTTGATAGCATTTTCCATAATAAATTCACTTCCTTGAGATTTGCTTGATTGCGTCATTTACAGTTTAATTTACAGTGGGAAAAACTTGATAATTGTTGTTGTGTCCAACCTCGAGTTCATTTCAGACAAAAATATCTCTCTCTCTTTTTTTTATTCTAAGAGGTATTTACTTAGGAAATTGCGACGCGTTCTACTTAAGCTAACATCAGAGTTTCACTTTAAGCAAAATACAGTCTAACTTAATAACATCAAAGTAATGTATATTGAAGGAGTATATCATAAATACTAAAGGTTATGATTATAGATCCAAAGTTTATGATTAGAGCACACAAACATTTCATGTTTATTTTTAATTGGTTCGTTAGTCGTTACAATAATTAATGAGCTGGATATCCAAACTTGGCATTTAGACTGGAAATTTTGTTTTAGTCATTTAAAAAAAATTAAATCATGGAGAAAAAAAAACATACACTGGATGGTTGGATGTAGGATAGGACTGGTGAGAGTATAGGACTGCAGACTGACTGCACGCGGTGACACAATCTCGGCAGCGTATCCTTGTTCCATCCGGCGCGCCGTTCACGGACAAAAATCCCCGGGCAACGAGCAATTTGTTGAAAGCCCCTCACTGCGCGCTGATTTCCCAAGAGCGCAGGGTGATCGGACCAAAGGCTGAAGTTTTACAAGGGGCTGGATTGTAAGCAGAACCAATATACTCTACTATGGCTGTAGGGGGATCGCCAAAAGATGGCAATTATATCCCATGCCTGGGTTTTTTTGTCCTTGCTTTCTCTGTGCTTGCATTGCATTGTCAAGCAATGATATAAAGAAGCACACTGTTATTATACAAACACACTAGAAACCTGTATAAGAGAAATATTCCTACAGGGAGGAACTTGTACTATTACAACTGTATACATCTAACTCACTTCATTGTACTGCAAAGCATATTATGTAATCATCATTTTTCATGTCAGTTTTCTTTCTTATAGTTTACATGCATGTCAGATTCAGCTTCATTCAGATTTGCTCTTGGAATTCAGAATACATCTTCCACTGCGGTATATGGTCTAGACATCAAGTATAGTAAACTAATTAGACAATAAACTAATTGTTTAATTGACTGTTCATATCAAAGTGCAGCTGTGTTCAAACCAATGGAGGTATATAGACTTGTGGTTCGACTGTTCAGCTGCCCTGATATAACCCGGAGGTTAAAATCTCTCCAAAATCCAATTTACGAATTTCCTTTGTAAAATAATTAGCATTTTGCCCCACCCCCCCCCCCCCCCATTAACATGTGATCTTGTGACAGTAGCGTTTGATTGAAATCCTATGAAATGTTTTACCAAGTCGTATCATGGGTGGATCAAGTACTTGCTTGTAAAAAAAGTTGAGACAAAGTCCACAATTGGCGCAGCTCTATTGAAAAGCGCGCGACTCAAAACGCCCACACAAAACAAACCGCGCGAGCGATCCAGTTTTTTTAAACAAAAAAAAGGCCGGTCAATATTGCGGTGTATTTAGCGGGCAGATGGGAGGATATGATGGGGGTATAATGATGGACAAAAGACCACAGAATTGACTTGGAGTGGTGCGGAGGGGTTTCAATTTTTCAAACCTTTTGTTCTTATCAGTGTGCTGTGACAATTAATGCAGTTTTGTTTGTTGACACTCATGCATTGGTGGTGCATAGCCACTTAGAGGCATGTCTCAATGGTTTACATTAAACTGTAATGTCTACATGAACATGTGGAATCGCACAGAATGTTGAGAGAAAAAACTGGTCCCCGTCTGGAGATACAATCAACATAATAACAAATCCAATGTCATCTGATAACAAGCGAGAGAACGTTTGGATATAAAAAGATCCAAAAACCCAGAGGGAAGCTCAGAGAAAAACTTGAATCCCCATTTTTAAAGAATTCATTCAATTTGGATGATGCTTTGATCTCAGAGGGCCTGACGTTTCCATCGTAACAGAAGTTGTGTTTAAGATATTATACTTAATATTAAGACATAGTTTACATAATAGGTGGAACTACAAGTATTTATATTTTCACGTATATTCGCCCATATAGATAGATGTATACATTGTTTCTCATTCGATAAATATCACATATCATTGTATCTGCACTTACTTTGGGCGATGACAAAAGAACACATATAAAAGCTGGTGAAAGCAGTTGTCAAATATTACCGCGTTTTTTGTATTGATGGCTGGCAGAAAAAAAAACAACGAACAAAAAAAACGGACGGATCCCAGACCTTTTTTTCACCCAGGTCAAATGAGCTTGGTTTATTTTGTTCAATTCCCTCCTTTTTTGGGGGCAGTATTTCAATCTGGTGTTATTTTCCTTGGACCTGGAGAGAGACAGACTCACCGTCTGTCGTGTTCCGTACTGCAAGAAAGTCGATGCAGACACGAGTGTCGGGGAAACACACCGAGTGAGAGACGAGAGTAGTGCAAGAAAAAAAAAACACACGAGGCGAAATTTTAACGTGGTCGCCGGCGAGTAGCGCGCCGCGGCTGGTCCCGCAGGGCCGAGTAACGCGCCATTTCGTCGGTATCGTGTTGCCGCCCGTGTCCGGCGCTCACTCGCGCGGAATACTTTTGTAACGGTACACTCCAGTGAGCTACAGACAAACTGGTGTTTTATTTAAGCACGTTGGTTAAGAAACTTGCGGTTGGGGTATTAGGGATAAAAACGGCAGGAAGGTATTGGTTTACTGTACAACAGCCGGCTGCCTGAATGCTCAGTCCAGGCAGCCGATGGGAAAAAATAAGGCAAGTGTGTATGAAAACAGTAAACGGTTGAAATTATCCACTTTTTCAGATTGGCGTCCAACACACAATGGCGATAGAACTAAATACATCGATTGGTTAGAATAGTACATGATGATTCATAAGATGCTAATACATGGACAATACTTCCAAATGGATTACCTAATCCGTCTGGTCTGGGCATAAAATCTGTCTGCATAATTAAAACACACCATGCATATTTCATGGGCAAATTATTATACAACATGTTATATCCAGAATCTATTCACATGTTGTTAACATACTGCCGAGATCACAATTATGTAAATTGCAGGGCCCTACAAAAAAATTGAAGAATTTATGCCAATACAAGTGAAATTATTATAATTTGTCTTCAATTTATTTAAACTTTACTTAACATAATGACGCATTTCGTCTAATTCATAGTCATTACTTGGCAGCATGGCCGGAATTTCACTTAGGTCTGAACTTTTTCTAGTTAATAAAAAAAAATTGAATGAAATATAGGTCCCCTTGTTTAAATTGTTTCTTTCATTCTTTTTTGCGCGTTAATGTGGCTTGCTAAATGAAAATATATCACAATAAAACCAAGTTACAAACAAAAATAAAGCAAGTCTCTTTTATTTATCTTTGGGGTCGCAAGTTAGGTAGATATTTGGCATAATGCATCATGGGTGATCAAGATAATAACTGGATTTACAAGATCGGATAAATGTATTTGTTAAAATTGTTCCATTATTTTGGAGAGATTTAGCGTGAATTGAGAAACTTTCAAATAATATTGTAGGCCATTAGTGGAAGAGTTTTCAGTACTTGAAAGCGAGCGTGGACTTGACAGACAGCGGTAAGTAGAGGAACAAGTTCCCCCACTCGACCGCTACAATCATACTTGACGGCAGCTTCCGAGTACCGAGGAAATGGTGTATCGCACCATGTCAAGTGCACGGGTAAATATACAGCTTGGGCCCGCCTGTGTTTGACAGTAGCGGGCCGCTGCCACATCTCTTCCCCGGAGTAGATGATGGATGGGGCGGTAGGGACCACCGAACAATGATCCGTGACGGACTATGGCCAAGAGTTAACGCGTTAACCATTATACATCGACATTATTATCCAGAATTGATGACATAGGCAGACCGCCGCCGATAGCATAGCAAGGGAAATCAGAAATTAGTTTAAAGAATATTAGCCTATCCCGTGGGGATAGCAATGGTTGTCCCTAAAAAGAATATTAATAGTTATAAAGCGATATGTAGGTTGGATACGAAGTAAAGTGCCGTATCTCCTCTGCATTCATTTATCACAAAACAATGACAAGACTTTTAATTGACAATTTGTCATATCCAATCTTACGTTTGTGTAAACAAACAATATCAACTAAATTTTGTTCGGTAAACAAAGTACCTTTTTTGCTTTTGATTAAGGATTATCTTGAATCGTGAAATAATTTCATGGTTTGTAGAGATGAAACAAATTGAGATTTATCTTTGGAAATATAATGGCATTTTTTAAACGAGGTCACGAATGTCTTTATTTATAAGGAGAAAAACATTTCGAAAACTATTTACATTACTTTATGTATACTACATGCAGACTGTATAAAGACCATATACCCCCAACAAACCTACCTTTTTGTGAGGAAAAATCAATCTCTGGCAACGGTAAACGAGGAGACACACAAAAAACGTGCGAAATTTCCCGGGAAGTGAGTGAGCAAAAATGCCCCGGCGGCCGAGTGACCGAGTCTCAACGTGACTTGCCGCACTGGCCACGAAGTTACAAGGTAATAGACTTGAGCTACGGGCTACCAATTAGTTTACTTTTTAATTTCAGCAAATTTGGCCCGGTGAATCTGCACAATTAGGCTACCACGGAAAGAGTAAACTGCTTAATGTCACCACGCCAAAACATTCCTAGCCCCTTAACGAAATTACCAATAATTCGACAGAGCAATTGAATAAGCACGCTGGCAAATCACATAATGAACGATCATAAATGACACTAAAGCACTCGGAAAACAAAACCTGCTAAATTGATCAAATTAACAAGCCCCCTTCTCTTGGTCGGAACATTTTCTGATAAAATTTGGACGGGGCTTGCTGTAGGAATCGTGTTGGTTAACTGGCGATAGATAGCCGCGAAACGACACCAATATATACACCGCTAATTTCATCAGTTTGAAGGGGCATGCTATATAGCGACCAACACGTTATAAAGCTTCTTGATACAATTGCAAGTTGTCAGTGAAGTTAAGCTCGCCTGTAAAACGGGGAGGAAGATACTCACACAGGAAATAGAGGTTTAACCATGTGGAAATATATATCGAAAGAATTGGAAAGTTGTGTGTTAACTTACCTCCTGAGTACGGAGAACACTGTGGAACCTGCTGATGATCCATCATGGAGGCAAGGTTACATGTACCAGGCATTGCTCCTGCACCGCTCCCATAGCTTACAGAGGGTCGTAAGCTGCTGTACGGATAACCCTGACTGGGCTGAGAACTTACGGCACCAGGAAACTCTCCATAAGAGGTCTGAATGCCTAGCCCCGTGCCCTCCACCCCGCTCAGGCACGATTCGTACGCGTTCTGGCCCAAATACGACGAGTAATCCATCCTGTACGACACTTGATAAGTCAACTTCTTCTTCTTCAACTACTTCTTCCCTCTTCTTCCTCCTCCTGTTCTTCTTCTTCCTGTTGTTCTTCTTCTTCTTAAGATGCTGGAGAGTTTAACCGGACTTGTGGTGGGTGGAGATGAAGACCCGAGCCAGTGAGTGAGAGAGATGGGATGATGAAGTGACTTCGATGATTTAATAAGACGAGGCGCGATGCGGCGTTCTCCTCTGCCGAGTTGTGACACGTCTGACAAAGAGGTCACCGTGTGAGGACCGCTCGGACTCGCTCTGGCTACTTATGCCTCACAAACTTGACAACTAAACACCGATGGAATAAACGGACTTGGGACCAAAGGATGACAGTGTGTAAGAGAAGTCTTGTCTCTTACCAAGATGCCTGTGAGTGAGTGAGAGAGAGTGGGAGAGATAGAGTATGTTATGACTGGTGGTCATCAAACTGTACACTTGGAATGTACTTGTCAGCAATGAGTGGTGGACTAACGGCCTTCTTTCAGCCTGTTTATGCCGATTGCCTAGGAAACTTTGAGCGTCGTCTGTATGCTCTAAACCATACGTGCGTTATCTTAGGCTTCTCTGCGTCCCTGGCTTTGACTCACAGTCAATCAGATGCAGGCATGCAAGTCCCCCCTTATACTGCGTGTGCACACACAACCCACAACCTTACTACTATATAATACGAGCGTCCGGTCGGTACGGTACAGGCTCTGCCAGCGCATTGAACGCGGTTGAGTAAGTAATCACAATTTAATACACTTAGCAAAATTGCAGGGGTGCGTTTTAATCACGACGAAATCATACACACTGATTAAGGTATTGCACTTATATGCGGACGTACATCATCGCTGGGCGATTGGGCCTGGCAAGGGAGAGTGGAGGCAGAAGACGATGGGGGAAAAAACCCAGAGCAAGAAGGATGATGATGGTGGTGGTTGTACAGGTCGGTTGGTCGGTGAGGCTAGCATTGGTCACGTGGTGCGGTACCGACTCTCCAACCTATTGTCGCGTGTATACGCTCGCGTGTGTGTGCGTTGGATAGATACTGGCCATTGGCGTGACATGTGTAAGTTGATTGGGACAGTCCCTTGGCGGATCTACCATTCTATTCCAACCCCCACCACTCACCTCCACCCCGTGCATTCTATAGTGACTGGTATAGAGGCAATGCTATTCATATACCGCCCCCTACTGATCTTAAGATGGAGACCGACACTTGGCGAAGATGCAAGACAGTGGATAAGGAAATACTGACCCTATGCTGAATAGTATCCTAATCATATCATTGGACGGTAGTAATATTCTGCATATTTCAGTTTCAAATACAACCGCATAAGCATTTGACAGTGCGCCATCAATTTATGTACATCAAAATATTCATGCAATCGCCTATGTGCTTGCGGATTCTTCGAACTTTTTCGTTGGGTATCATCTTTAAAACTGTTTACAACACAATTGCTGGTTTTGCGTCTCAACAATTTCTTCAGAGATAACTCAAATGTGAAATTTAAAAGTGTTTCGATAGTGGCCGAATCTTTCTCATAAGCATTTGAAGAAGATCACTGTTAACGGATCGAAACATCGGGGTCTTTGTACATTATCTGTCATATCAGATAAATAAGCATATTTGTAACTACATACCACAATGACAAAAATCACTGTTTTTGGATGCATGATTAGATTGAATTGTTAAGCAGTTCGCAGCAGCTTTTCATAAAAGATTCATGATTTTAAATGTTATTCGGAATTCGCAATAAAACTTCAATTGTCGCGGTAATTAACGCCTTAAACTTGAATTATCGCCGTAATTAACGACATATCGCAGTAATACAAGACAATTACCACTAATATGGTATTGATAATGAACCATATAAAGCGGTTTAAAAAATGTCCTTATATATCGCGGTCATGATTATCAAAAATATATCGGGATGAAAACAAAAACGGAAAAACGTCGCGGTAATGATTATATCGTGGTAAAGAAATTTGTTTATACCGCTGTTGCAGTGAAAATTACGATATATCGCAGTAATAAACGATCTAGTGCGGTAATAATTACCAATGTATCATTTTGGTAATAATTACCGATATATGGCGTTCATGGTAAAAACCAATATAGGCTACGCCGATTGTGATGACTACCAATAAATGCCGGTCATGATATATTTACCGATAATTCGCGGTAATTTTAATCAATGACCGATCAATCACTTTATTGATTCGTTTCTGCAAAAACCTAACACAGTTCACATAACTAAAACATGAAAAAAAAAAAAAACTCAATAAAATTACTACCAGTTAGCTTAGATTGAAAATAATTACCTCTACGTTACAACCGCAAATATACAAACTGCAATTCGTCGAACAAATTATTAGAACAAACAACAAAATGCTCCATAACAAAATAGCGAGCCTGACTAATTTTAGGACTGTTTTTTTTTTGTCCCTGATTAATATTCCCTCAACTCACGGGTATTGAAGGGGACACAACTCAGTCTTAATACTTCATGCCACTGAAGTGACACTCTGAACTCTTGTTGATTTATCTCTAGACCGTGCAGTGTTGATGTAAAACCCGAGAAAATGAAAATGGATATTAAATACGAGCATGCATCACAGAGTCGGCAGCGGGTTGTAGGTTGGGGGGGGGGGGGTTAGTTAGTTAGTAAGATAGAGATGGAGAAGGTAGGGGGGGGGGGGTCAGTGTCGACTACAAGGTCTGAAGATGCCCGTGACAGTGGAGGGAGGGGGAAAAAAGAGAGAGACGTGAGGAGACAGGGGTGCAAGTGGGGGAGTAACATGCCAGATGAGGTCATTAATTAAGCCGATGGAATCGCAAACATTGCGACGGCACGATTGGACTGCAACATCCATTCGTCCTCCCCGTCCTTATATTCTCTATCCCTGCCCAATTTCTCTCTATCCATCCATCTCCCCCCATTCCATCTCTCTGCTTCAATCACATCGTCGGCGTCACCGCAGGATTCCTCGGTCTGCAGAGACGGGGAGGAAAGAGAGAGAGACCGAGACAGAGAAAAGGACTGAGCGGGGGAAGAGACTGACTGCAGAGGAGGGGAGGGGAGGTTGTTTGTTGCCGAGGATAGTATCTAAAACGATGAGCAGAGGAACCAGTCAAGGTCACATCTTCCCTCTGCCTCCCTCTCCCCCTCTCTCTGGCCAGGCACATTTGTAGGATGTTATTTTAGCTGATTTATTTCGGTTTGTAATCATCGATGTTTTCTTTGGGGAATGTCAGCGCTGTCGTTGTTGGTAAGACGCTGGGTGTTTGCCAGAACACGTGGAGAGAAATTTCCCTGCATCTGCTGAATTTTAGCCTCGCCATTTCCTTGTTTTTAACATTTCCCTTTTAATTCATATTTAGGTAGAAAAATAAGAGACATCGGTGTCGTGTCCAAAGAAAGATACAGTGCTCTGCTAGCCACTGCATTTTCTGACCGCGGCTTTGCATTGCATTGGGTACATGTAGGCGTACGCGTGCAACCTCAAAGCTAGGTCACATTGACATAATTTTGGTTGGTGCTCAGAAAACACGATATCATATTCAAATATGGAACTTTTTTGTTTAAGTAAACAGGTTTATCAACTAAACCAACGGACCTAAAAGCTATTGATTTGTTTTTAAATGATGTTGCAGACTCCTCATTTTTGTCTCACCCCGTTCCCTACATCAGGAGTCTCTCACTCTCTCGACTCTCTCCACCCTACAAACTTTCCGAGATTTCCCAAACGACCGTCCTCCTCCAAAAATCATTTCCCCAAATGTATTTACATAGGCCGTGTCGCTTGACAGTGCATAGAGGGCTAGCCATCAATTACACTAAAACATTCCTGATTCGGCCACAATGTCAACCCATCGGATATATCTATAAACTCACATCGCCAGAGCTTTACCATGAAAGGGTTGGGCCAGCCGTAATGCAAGACGGGAGCGTGTGCAGCTATCTGCCGGTGGGGTATCGAGTGTTCCACCGCGCGGCACGGTTGAGCCTGGCGGTGCATAAAATCTCTCGCATTTGGTGAAGGGGTATATAGGCCTACCCCTGGACCCTCTCGTCAACCTCCTCTCATGGAGTGGTTAGTCTTTTCATCGTGCCAAGTTTACCAGTCAGTGGAGAGGGGGAGGCTTCCTCCATCTCTTCTCTTCACTTCGTCTGAATCCTCTCTGAGACAGGTTTGGGTGTTGACACATTACTTCCATTAGATTCATTGAACGTCGTTGAGCAAACACAAGCACAGTCAGGCCGAAGAGGGGGAAAAAGGACAGGAAAAGGGACAAGAAAAAGTGTTGCTAAACTGGAAATGCACTTTCACAAAAATAAGACTTGTAGGAGCAATACGCATGGGGAATACATGAAATCGCGCACATCACAAGATGAAAATATCCACTTGGTACTTCATGTAATGGATAAAAATCCACCTGAACAATGGGTTTTCAGGAAATACTAAATAACAGTCATACCAGGCAATAATGAGGAAACAACAAAGAGAATTTGAAGACAAACAGCCACAAATTGTCAGTTGTTCGTAAATATTCGCAATCGCCTATAAATTAACGAAATAGCGGTGATTTCTTTTGATTTTAACCCAGAGTCAAACATACCAAACATTTCACGACGGCCATTTAATTCCCATACAAAACGAGGCATGAGGATATCAGAAACAGCAAAATTCTGAAACAAAAACATAATTCTCTTTTCAATTCCTATTTCGAGCCAAGGTCTACTTCACAAAACACAAGAACCATAGCACAGCCTAATACACTTGAATTTGCTACATGCACAGATAGTGCCATCCGGTACTTCAGCAAATAATTATAAGGTGATAGTGTGGTCTGGGTGTTGGGATGAAAGGGATAAAGTCTGAAGACAATATGGTGGATGGGGAGGGGGCAATCTTAAAGGACCACGGCAAGGTGGAATTCAAAGACGATTTTTCCAAGGGCTTCACAAATTTCATGAGATGATTCTTATCCGCAAAATTGGCAATGAGGTTTGACATAATGTTGAAATGTATGTATATGAGCTACCCAGTGTGAAAAATGTCAAATTTCTAAAAATTCCAGACATTCGCTGTAAAGCAATAGGAATATCGAATGGGCAATATCACACCAACTTTACTATCATGAGTGAACATGATGTACACATAGCGCCACCATACATGACTATCCATGTTCGGCAGCGTGGTGCATTCATGTACTGCTAACCGCTACTCAAAAATATTATGCTCTGGCGACAGTTTTATTTAGTAATCATTTATTCATGACGTCACTGACTCCCCTGCGCGGTGAATCAATTACTACTGCTGGGCAAATGAAGCATTGATATAATATAATGTTCCTGAATTAGCTATTGAACATGCATGGAGTGCGCGTGCATGCATGTACGTATATACACGTCTCACTCCAACGAACACAAAACGGCAACCGACTTAAGAAACGCTGACATAAAATAGCGATGTTAATAAACAGGAGGAAATCCTGGGAGTATGTTTCATGATCAATGTCAACAAATGGCCGTGTTTTTCTTCTTCTTCTTGTTTTTTTTATACCAAGACATGATCGGTTTGTCACAGGAGTAGTCCAAAAGTTAAGTTCAGCGGGTCTTTGATTAAATCTGCCGGGGCACGTGACAGCGCGAGCTGAAGACCGAGCCGAGCGGGGGCCTGCTTTGCGTAAATCGCCGCCAGGGAGGTTAGACAGCTGTGCCAACCAGGGCCCCGCTCGGGCGGAGAGAGACAGACGAAATTCACCCGTCACCGTCCTTGCTTCGATCGCTCTGACGAGAATAACTTGCCGAAAAATGGCAGGTCTGTCATTAAAATCACCATGCCGTATGAAGACAACCCTTCCTCGGGCTAAATCTTCCACTGCGTTTGTTTTTCAATGACAACAAAATAGTCCACAGGAAAACTTAGCAAACAACCAAATTTACAAATTCGTAAGGCAAGAAATAAGCCTAGACTTATGGCAAAGAATATACAGCGCGGAAAAAATGTTTCGTCGCTGGCGAATTAAAACTTAAAAAACGCAAGATTGACAGAGATAAATTAATTGATTGATATTAAGATATGAACAAACTTGAACTAGTAAAGCCCCGATCTATTATTACAAATACTTACTGAAACGAAAATAAAACCGTGTTTTAAACAAGCAAGCACGTGACCAAGCTGTCGGCCAATCAATTAACATGGGGAGCAAGCAATCAAGGCAAGCAAGCATGCAATTAACCATGCATCTTGTCAACCAACCAAGCAATCAAGCAACCTAGCAAGCAACCAAGCAAGCAACCAAACAATTAAGCAAGTATTTTCTTACCTAGCAATCAACCTAGTAATCAACCTTCCAAGCAAGCAAGCAAGCAAGCAAGCAAGCAAGCAAGCAAGCAAGCAAGCAAGCATCCAAGCAAGCAACCAAGCAAGCAACCTAGCAACCAAGCATCCAAGCAAGCAACCAACCTAGCAATCAACCTAGAAACCAAGAACCTAAGTAAACATGGAAGCAAGCAAGCAAGCAAGCAACCATCCAAACAAACACAACCATCCAACCACTCATTACAATATACCATACCTAGCTACCTAACCTCACCCCTTTACTGAGGCACCAGACTCCTCATATAGCAAAACACAATCTTCTTCTTTACCCTGATGCGCTGCATCCGTCATAATAATAAAGCATTTCTTCCTCGAGTCCATAAAATTTCTTAAACCATGGCTCATTCATTTGATTTTTTAAAAGCCTTTGCTTCTTTGCATGACACCGCGATGCACTCATATTGAATATCCTTCTCCCGCAGGCGGGAATCAAACTTATTCTTCATCTCTCATACACAGTCCTGTGTACAATCTCTTCTGCCTCGTCGTCATTCTTTACTGTTCGTCTTCAGCAGGAAGAGGCAATGAGTACTTTTTCCTCATCGTGCTAAGCACACCAAGGAAGGAGCAAGTTTTGTCTGCCCCCTCCCCTATCTATCCCCCCCCCCCTCTTCTCTCTCTCTCCTCCCCTGCATCCCTCGGTACATTTAAGAGTCTCTCCTAGGAAACCATGCCGCAGGCGGCTTATCGTTCCAGCGTCCCCACTCTTCACGGACGATTGACTTCTGCAGCAAACGCCCATGAATATTTCATGGAGTTGGGCCTCATCACACCCTCAGGTGAAGAAGGCCTGTCAACTCAGGCGAAACCGCAACAAGAAGCCACCAACCAACCGTGCTATGATGTGACTAATACATTTCCCCTCTTTCCGTTTCATCTTCCTACCTCTTTCTATCTCTCTCTCTCTTTTTTTTTTTTGGTTCTGTCTCCAAGAAGAGGAAAAAATCCTGCGATGCCGGATGAAAGTCCTTTTGTGAAGTTGAAGACAGGAAGGAAGGGGGAGGTTTGAATCGTCATTAAAGGGGCGTTGATGTTTGGGATTTTGTCGATCTTTAAATACATGTACCACCTTTCATTCAGTTTGAATATTCGAGTTGCCTAACGTGTTTCGATGCTAAATATAATAGTTCATTCGTTCCATTTTTAGACAAGCTTTCATAAACATGGCATGACGATTAAATTGAAGATCGGACGCTCAGTTTCTATGAAATGTAGTCAATTCGACTCGTAAGCAGGGACTAAAAACAAATCGCAATGACATTTCCAAGAAGCGCGATTTAATATCAGAAACTCGAAATACAGAATGTTAGATCTGACTTCGCCAACTTGAAATCGTCATTTTAAACAGAGATCGACAATCTACATGATGTCACTGACGCCTAAACGAAAATAAAATCAGCATTATCACGACAGAAACATCAGAAATGCTTAGATCAGTATACACTTCTTATTTTCTTCATTTAGGTTTTCATAGACTTACATTAATTGCATGGTATCTTTACACAGTGACAAATACTGATAGGTTAATAGTGATGTCCATTTGGTATTAAATCCTAAGATGTATTAAAATGTTAGCTTTAACCAATCCTTCCAGCATCTCCAGCTAGGTGTGTGTGCATATGTGTGTGTGTATTTATATCGTTGTCGAGCCGCTGGGCCATTAGAGGCGCTATCGCCTATTCTACTCGTCTCGTCACGGTTGTTTAATCACTGGAGAACGGCACTTCACTCTAAAGACGATCCTCAGCCCAGGAGACAAGTGTTTTTTACGCGCGCACGGCCGGAGCAAAGAGTGTATCACGGAGGAAAGAAGAAAGAGGGGGGACTCGAAACATCAGAGGCAAATGGCGGCAAAGCGATAAGTGAAGGAGGAAAAAGGCGGGAATGGAGGGTGGGTAGAGACCATCTTGAGAGCGTCACGATCGGTTAGCGATGAGACATTTACAATAGGAAATGGCAGCAGGAAGGATTCATTACATACAAACAAGTGGCTGATGTTTAGTGGTGCGATATAAGCCACGATATATCCTGTATCGTTCCTATACTCGCAATTTGAAATATGATCATCATTTTCAGATTGCCAAATTAAGACTGACTTTTGCCTGGTACTGCATTATTTTCACCCTGGTATAACAGTCCTTGGAGAATGCACTTATATGAAAATGCCTTTACATAAACAACTCAATACAAATTCAATGCACCACAAACACATTATCAGTCTGAATCTTCTTATGAAGTACGTCAATATTGTGCGTCACCTTCGTGCTCAACAATGCCGCGTTATCCTTGATAATACAATACTACAAAGCTGAATATATTCAGGCGAACTACATTCCCATTCAAACCACTCTAGGATCAGCATGTCTGATTTATGACAGATTTTCAACAATTCTATCAGGTTGTTTGTACTTTTCCAAAAGTACTTTGGAGTCAAAAACATTCTGTGGAACTACATATTCCTCAATGGGGGAATATGCTTAGAACATTTTTGGGTTTCCTAGGTCCCTTATTTCTTCACGTTCTTAATACATGTATATCATTTTAAATTACCACCTGAGTCATTTTGGAATTGTGCTAGAACACTGAGTTTTAACCACCTGATTTGTACAAATTTCCATGAAAACGTTCAAAACTAGGATCTAAAAGGCCTAATGAATGTACATGCACATTCAATGCAGGATAGAATTACATGTAATACCATTCACCATTATTTTCATTTCTTGCAAAAATAATAATAATAGGCCTTCGTGAGCACACAAATACAACACGATCATGAATGATGAACAATAATTCGTTTCGAAACGTTTGCCTCATTTTTTTAATCGATTTACAAACGTGTGACTGCAAGCATGTACATAATAGCATTTCCCGCCTAAACTGCTTTACCTTTAATGTCATCGCTCGAAGAAAATTAAGTTGAGGAATTAGACCGAGTTAGGGCGGATTGAACAGGTTTCTAATATGTCAGCAAATAAAATAATGGCTGGCGAAATCACATCACGGGACAATTAAATAATTGTTTGCCGTAATGGGTATCGCCATGACTGCATTAGACATGTGATAAATGGTCTGGTATCCGCCTCTCCTTATGCACTATTATATAGGTATAATCAGCGATCCTCGGGACAGTAATTCATTATTGTATTAAAACTATAATTCTATTATTCCTCATTGTCGGAGATACCTTTTTCTTGGCATGCAGCTTGCTGTATAAGCACCCCTAGCAGTGTTAATGGTATGGCCCTAAACGTGACCTTTTGACGTCATCAAGGTCATTGATATTTTTTTTACTCCCGTGCATTTGACTGAGCGAAGGGGAAAGAAGGAAGAAAGAGAGAAGACGAAAATAAAGAAGAAGCTTTGTAAGTATCACGGGACGCCACACATGATGGGCAGGTGCGCCCGGCTAACTTAACTAAATTAAATAAAATGCATGCTACCTCCTCGGCGGGCCCGTGCACTTTCCACTGACGTGTCCTCGCTTCCGGGTATATGCAGAGATATATTGAACACACACCGATGAGAGGCTGGGGCCATGCAGCAAGAGAAGATGCATATAGAAAGGATGTGGAATTAGCGAGCCCTAGGGGTTGGTAGGGGAGCGTACCGTAGCCCCTGTAGGTCTGCTCTAGAAGAAGAAGAAGAAGTAGAAGAAGATGATGAAGCAGAAGAGACACAACACACAGGATGATACATAGGGAGAGGGATGGGTAGGGGAAGCCGAGAAGCGAAGACACGAGGTACCAGCGATGCCCCGAAGGGAAGATGAGATATGCCCGCTACTAATAGGAGCATAAACGCGTGAAACACGCTAAAGAAAGATGGGGGGACCACATCTTGAAGCCTGATCGGCATTCTGTCTTGGACCCCGTCTTGAGGGCCCCAGTGTGTGTGTGTATGTGTGCTCCATCTCAAGCGCGGCTAGGCTCAGTCGCGGTACGGGGGGACGTGCCTGGTCGCCGGGGAACAGAAACACAAGAACACTGGGTACTTCGATTCAAGCGCTCCCTTGATTACTCGTCCTTATTACATTAGCGACAGACCAGTGTGCACGGGCAGCGTAACCCGACACACGTTCGCCCTATACTGGACCCAGCTAGAAAGATGATAATTGGTCCAACAATAGATTTCAATTTAGCGGATGGAGTGGAAATCTAAACCACTTAAAGTAATGTATTTAACATCGTGCCCAGTGATAATTTCTTGGGCAAACGATACGTAAAATAACTTTCGCCTTTGTGCTGCCGTATCAATTTAATTGTGTTAAGTGGTGTGGTTGGGCGAATAGGGGGCCCTTTGCATTGTCCCCCCGGTTGTGCCTCGGCTAGTTGGGAGCGGACTGTGTACCATCCCTGTATTTGTTCGCTTTTGAATTTCATGGTCACTCAAAGATCAACTGTCGTTTAAAGTGAAAACAAATGGAGTAAGCAATGACGGCGATTGGTGCAGAGCGCCAAGTAATTGCTGGGTTTATGTAGTAACTAAAGGGATGTAGGGCCTGGATACATGATCGACAGTGCCTTATCTACGGGCCTGGATATTGCAAACAACCAACCCCCCCCCCCCCTTCCTCCTCCAAAAAAATGAAGCCCCATGGCCCGTGGACAAACGTCAAACGTACACTCAATGTATAATAGTCCGGGGCTATAAAACTACACACTGACATTGACTATAGACTTCACCATGGGTGTCACATACACTCATGCTCAAACACAGACTACTCTAAGCAGTGTGTAGAATTCAATTTAAGACACTTACATATCGAATAATCCCAAGGATCATTTTGTTTAAGAACACCCAGCTGTCTTTATTACCATTTTAAGACGCACACCGGGCATGCCAAATTACTTGAACCGAGCGCAAGCATCTCAGCGTAGCAACATTAATATCTTCAAATCATTAATGTATCGTCACTCATTTTCATCAAAATTATCATTGAAGGACGGGAGACATTTTACCTGGATGACAAAACACGAACAATTCATTTACAAATCACTGATT
The DNA here is from genome assembly GCA_963971285.1 of Astropecten irregularis. Classification (NCBI taxonomy): domain Eukaryota; kingdom Metazoa; phylum Echinodermata; class Asteroidea; order Paxillosida; family Astropectinidae; genus Astropecten; species Astropecten irregularis. The sequence goes on from OZ020256.1 coordinate 691,111, forward strand.
TTTCCCCACGGGGATATAAAAAACAGGTTTCCTAGGCCTAATACATCTTCAGTGGAATGTTGGGTTCGATTTTTGGAAATGATATATTTCCGTTTTGTTGAGGAATTCAAATTTCCAATTCAGCCCAAGACGGAGGGTCTTTCCAGAACCAGCCAAGTGTCAAGAAGAACGAACCATTTCCATTATTCTCCTGAAGGCTTGTCTGCATCGTGGACATTGAAGTAAAATTTCATGGACGGAATTTGTATCTTATCTCCGTTAACATACACTAATGCTACCTACTCCTGAGGTGTATTCGATATGAAGATAATTAACAATCGAAGCGCTTGAATTACCTAAATCTTCATGTAAAATGTTCATATAAAATGGTTATTGCCAAGAAGCTGGTTCTTAAAGACTTTTTGTTTCTTACAAAGAGAGGATTATATAATGTTTACCCTCTTGGGAGAAACATTTGATCCGACGAATATCCACATTATACGATTTTGGGAGGCATGTTAAAAACGGAAACACCGTCGTCTAAAGTACCAGTCTAATTTACGCCGTTTGCGAATAAAAAAAAAAGGACTATATATACATGTATCAACTGTGTGATTTTTTTGCAATTTACATCCAGAACATGACAAATGATGATAAATCATGTTACTGACATATTTATCGATGGCGGCTGCAACATCTTACGGTAAATGAAAAGTGAATTTGTCTGTGAATGATGGATAGGCGGTATTTGTCTTGTTATATGCTTTATAGAGCGTATAAGCGAGGGGGCGGGCCGAGCGACCGTGGGGCATCTGGCGGGCTGTTTTACTCTACTGGTAGCGGCAGAGGGACCGATAAAGGTACCCTGCGGTGCACTGAGATCGACCCGTACCAGGTTTGTCTGTACACGCTTGGTATAGGCCTTATACCGCTCACTGGTCTGTGTATACCAATGCCTATAGTTTGTACCAATCACAAAGATGATGCACCGTGCAATTAATGAAATTGGACTAAAATGTCTCCTTGAATTATACACACACTCGTCGACGTGCAAAACACTCAAACAATACAATGCATCTTACTGGTCACTCCAAGCCGAAATGTCAAGATATATGTACCTGATATAATAACATATCCGTAAGACAAGTAGCAAAAATAGACAGTTTTGAACCAACGAGAAATGCAATGCCAAACATAACGTCTAAAATAATCAGCCAACAGCCGTAGATAAAACAAAATCAATAAATAGTCATCACAGCAATGGACATCCACTTGTCAACGAATCAAAAAACGGTTCCTGTATAAACACTTAGATTAATTACGAGCGCGTGTATGCAGCTGGTACCCGCTGAACATAAGTGCACGAGCTCATCCATCAAAAGGCTGAAAAGTCAGGCTACCAGTCGGAATCACAGCGACGCCAATCTACATAAAACAATGCAGGTGAAATTGCCTTCGTGGTCTGGTATCCTGACTCATGCGAATCATGCATGATGCATTGCAATGATGAAGAAGATACTACTTGGTTGTATTATAGTTCATGCCATGGGTCACAGACCTTCCCTGAGTCTTAATTTGTTTGCTGTACCGAACCTGATATTAAGGTTGGTATATAAGGCTAGTGTAGCATTGACACTGTGACTTAGGGCATACATCATGAACCCTGGGTGATATAGTGTACTCGGATAACCGGCATGCACTGACACATTGCATTGGTAATCTCACAGTATTCCATTTTCATGGTGTTTGAATGAACTCAACTGTCAAGAGGGTAGAACTCTACCCGAGTGTGCTGACAAAGAATTACCTCACATGGACACGGTCAATGTCTGAGTGAATGTAAGATCCATGCTATTGCTCGACTGTAAGCATAGTAACTATCCACCGTATACGTCTATAGAACCATAAGCATAGTAACTATCCACCGTATACGTCTAGAACCATAAGTATAGTAACTATCCACCATCACGTCTAGAACAATAACCACACCAACAAGACCACCAACAGCAGCAGCGATTATAACATTTGGGGTCGATTTCATGAAGACCTACGATCGATCGTAACTTGAGTAACGAAGGATGACCCATAGCATCCTATACGTAGGGTTTCAATGCATCATAAGTCCTACGATTAGTAGTAAGTTACGATGAGTTTTGTGAAATCGACCCCAAAACGAACGTCAATAACTAAGCTACTACATGTACTTGTATTACTACCATCATAATTCAATGCACAATCGTTATCACAAGACTTTGTATCATCAGCAGCAAAAGGATGAACAATTTCAATAAGTTGCAGTAGCCTACCGTGGTAGCGTTTCTTCATAAAAAAGACCCCCAAAAACAACGAAATTTTAAGTAAAGTTTGGCAGAAAATTTAAAATGAACATTCAAATGGCTGAAGTGGTTAGTCGTGAGTATCGACAAAACAAAAGTGTTTACTGTTTAGGTGATAATCATCGAGCTAATTTGGAAATGCACAAGATCTAGCATGCGCCTAAGGACTAAAAACATGATTTCTAAGCCGAAATTGGGCGGGAAATTTACCAGGAATCTTACAACAAAAGCTCTGCAGGGGGTTGAATCAGCCAGGCCTCCAATGGTCAGCATGGATTCCCTCATTTATCATATCACATACCAAGCTTTTATCAACCAATAATTATTGTATGCGGTCATTTGAACAAGAGTAGACAAAAGACGGCCAGCGTCTCAGCTACATGCCCGATTGAATCTGTACCATTACACCCATTTTACGGTCCTGTAGTTCATAAATTTCAGCCTACAGCCAACTGCACTGATTTAGTGCAATGTAAATAGCACATAATAGGTTCAATGGTTCGAACTCCTCTTCAGCAAGTTGTGGTCGGAGGAGGTGGGCATACACAACAATAATTCTAGTATTTTTACGTGTGATGATATTTCACAGAGATTTAATAGTGTGGAATTATTATTGTAATGCCATAGTATAAGGATTGTGCGGTTTGCACGATGACTGCATTGCAGGTTGACCGTACGTATATGCATGATTATAAGTAAAGTAAATGTACGCATTAAGTATTAAGATGAATGCACGCTTCATCAGATATACCTCACTGTTCCCCCATCTCCCATAGGACTACAGGGGAGGACAGGATGCCTAAGCGTTTTGTCACCTTGTTACCATAGTGATCGCTCGGTACTGGATGTTGCCTCGTTGTCTAGGTTTATACATGGAGGGGAGGGGGGGGTTGAGAATACCGTCACACGCGTGAATGGGACTCGTGGTGGGCCGGGCGGCTATTTGGGGCCTCGTGTTTACTGGTTACTTTCGCTTGATGCTCAAGGATGCTTGGATGTACACACACACCATGATGATGATGATCTTGATGATGATAATGATGGGGGTAAAAACCACTGGCAACCCTTGGCACCATTCCTCATCTCAAACACACAGGCACACTACCGTGAATATACACACGGGGACACAGACACACAGAGACAGACACACAGAGAGAGAGAAGGAGATGCACAGCCAGCTAGCTAGGAGTAGGCCATCTAATTGATTAAGTGCAGAAGGGGTATATAGCGGGAGTACTGGACCCCAGCCATGCGTGTGATGTGATCACTTAGCTTCTGCAATGTTTGCACGCTATTCCTATATTCCTATTAGATATGCCACGGAGATACCACTTCCGCGACCCAAATCTCACAAATTGAATTAGTATATACCGGGTGAGTCCCCGCGTATAGGACTATACCATTGGTGCCTCCATCTTCCCCACCCACCTTTAACCCCGTCACGTGACTGTTTGTTTTCATCCCCTCATCTCCCAAGAGTCAAGAGCTTATCTGAAATCTCCAAATGTGGGACTTGAACCTTTAAAATTCGATGCCAAAAAAAATATATCGCAATTTGTAGAGATTATAGTCTTTTTTTCTAAGAGCATATTTAAATCATCGAAAAATACAAACAAAATTTTCGGCAAAAAAAGAAACATCAGAATCACGATTCCTTTATACACATGAAATATGCACCCATCTTCAATACTTCAAACAAAATCAAACATCTTCAAATATCATGTATCATTATGTTACACAATTTGAAATTCCTGTAAATGTCAAAATGATATTTTTTCTACATATTCACTGATGCGAATGTCTGTATGACGCATTATGTTAATTGATGGATTGCAGTGTTGTGATTACAAAATCTGCTGTGATTTTAAGAGAAAAAAAAACCGGTTGAATATGATTGAATGGCGACGAGTATTCGGTCGTTTACTGAATGCATTTTGTTCTCTTCTGCAGCAAACAGCGATTGAGGCTTGTGTGTGTATAGCAGCATATAGCTCAAGCCGTCTAAGATCTGATTATGACGTCACCATGTACACATCAACCACGGGGCATACCACTACTAGCAGCGCAAGTCTTTAAACACACAAATCGAATTGGTTCTGAATTATCGAAATCATTCCTCATGGTCTTTTTGTCTCATTAAATATTATTTGATTTGAGTTCATGGGGGTCTTCCTTGTGCATGCCCAGCCGGATAATATTGACACTTAACAGGGAGATTATGGATCTAGTCAACAGGTTTGCGTCCTGGTATAAGAGACTAATGACATTACTGGTAATAGAGCTGTAGAACGAGTCGTATGATGATGCAATTGAGACAATTACAGTAATCAATGATCTGTGGACGAGGTGTAGGGTGGTTTCCAGTCGTTCTTCAGTCGATTGTTTTACTCATGTGCGACATTCAATGCGTTGAACTGTGCTGAGATGAAGTCTATAAACAATATGAACGAGGTGCTTATTACAGTGCTATGCTGGAAGTTGTAACGGCATATACTTCATATTATTTAAACTAGAACAATTATTCAAACTTCCTTTCACTTTTTCTTTCAAGGTTGTGAATGAATGAAAAACTGACAACGTATCTGTGCCATTTTACCAGATAATACATCAAAAATGTATTCTAGTAATTTGATTGCCGTTTTCATCCCCAAAAATTGGACCGATTTTATTAATTGAGACGAGAGTATAATGCAATAGCGAACTTTATATTATATCTTAGCGCCTGCCCCGAGGGCAAATCATGGGGGAAAACCGAGACAAAACACAGAGCAAAATGTTTAACCTTTATAAATGTTTGAAGGGAGACCGAGTATGCATGGACAGATGGCTGGTTGGACCGTGTCTGCCCGTGTGGGAACGGGCGTACCACTTATGGGCCACCGACGGTATATCTGGGCCACTAAACGGAGATACCGACCCATGGAATTCTACATGCTCCGTTTCCCTAGCAGAAAAGACCCAACAATTAAAGCAGTTCATATCCCCGATTTCACCTGGGAATCGCCAGAGTAAACATGTGTATTTTGGCTGGTGAAAATATGGCACCCAGTTAAGTACAAAGCCTGGTCAGCATATCAGATGTCTGACCAGGAAAAAAAAAGATTGCTACGACAGTAAATACACCAAATACTGCAATTATTGCCCTGGGCTTTTAACAAGCTCGTGAGAGTGGATGTTTTCATTTCACCAAGACGTCCACTAGCAAAATACAATGTTACCCCAAACATTATTTACCACCAAATGTGAGGATAAATGTTACCAATAGAATGATTCGTATCATTTTTTTTTTCTTATCGCTGAGATTATCTCAGTACTTTAAAGTCGTTGAATATCCCTTGAAGAGTCGCCATTGGTAACCTAAGTGAAATCCCGCTCGGAAGTGAGAAGGTGAGTTACGCGGATGATTTTAGCAGATTACCGAAGATGCTAGAAGCACGAGGAGGGGGTGATGATCACTTGATACAGGCAAGGGGGGATGACGGCGCGCAGTCCCCCGTTGATGAGTGCGCGATGCCACGGTCAGGGCCTACCGTCCTCGTAGCTAAAAATGGCGGTCAGATTTCACCTCCACTTAGTGCATGGTAAACACGCTCAGGCACCGGGGCCTCTTCCCCCTACTTTGCCGCGGTATCGTCTAAGGACTCCGGTAATGGCTGCTTGGGAACAGGACTCAAGAACTGCTATTTCCTGAAGAAGATTTCGAAGGAGGTTCAGTTACAGCTATTAAGAGACTCAATGCGTGAAGCAAGACGAACTGAATTTGATGAGCTGAGTGTGAAGAGCCATTATAATACAAACCATTATATGGATATTGCAATGAATACGCATCAAATGTGTGATTTCCAGTAATATCCTATAACCAGTGACATTCATAATTATACATGTTAACAACAACAACACCAAAATTCACCAGCTACTCTTTGATCACGTCATCATGACGTACATGATCACTATGTCGTCTATAAAATAAAATCTATTGATTTGGTACACCAAACGAACGGAAATCTTCACGTCTTAAAATCAAAATATCCATTCCATGATGCGCATAAAACATTGTTACATTCCGCGTGACTACAAAATGGAGTCAAGTCGCTCCTTTGTATAAATATGCGATACAGAGATACACAACACTCTTAATAATGGCATATATCATCCATCAAACAGTCGTCTGGTGTCACTTTTCTGCTCTAGGGGTGGATGCATCTTGACTCTCAGTCCTGCGGATAGTTTGACGGGACTTCGCTATATCAATTTTCATATTATGACCGTGTTATTTATATAGAGATGTCCTTTGGCAGTCAATTGGTTACGACAAGTGGTACTTATACACTGACCATAGATTAGTTACCCAACACGTTTATGATGGACGTTTATGATACACAGAATTTATGCTCAGGAAACTTTTCAGCCAAAGAAAAATTACAGAGAGGCAGGTGTTAGTAGGAATGGTATATATGAATAGTTATAGGGGAATCATGGACGGGTGTTGAATGAGTTATTGCTCCAAGTCAACGATATTGTACTTGATTTAATTCGATTTGCATTGACTTCAATAGTTCACAAGTTCAAAACTGCAAGCTCCTGATCCCTAGAAGAATCTCTAGACTTTGTGAGATGAGGAGGAATATCGTCAACAAGATGTTCTTTGTGATCATTGGCAAGGCCGTCTTGAATAGAGAGGGCTTTCAGCAACATCTACAGTTGATTCCATGATAAATGCTAAGTCTTTGACCATGGAGTGATGGACCTTCCTACTAGCTAGGCCTGTAATGGCTCGGATGCGAGCGGTCAGAGCTTTTGTCCAGTCGTGTCCAGGGAATGAACACAAGATTTTGATGAAAGGAAGGTTGGTACTCAGTTGTGACTGCATTCATCTTGGCTATTTACGAACCTGCTTGGAAGGTCTCTAACTCTAAGATTGCGCCTGACTTTCTATAGCCGCGTTTAAATATTTTTGCCAAATACTAAGAATCTGACATTTGACAAAACTGCAAAGCAGAGATATAAAGGGCATGTTAGAGATTCCGTATAATATCTTAATCAACCCAATGCCTATTTAAAGATCTTGCATTAGATAATACATGACTGTAACAGACCGAGAATAGACTGCCTTGTGTCTCCGAGTACACATTTAGCATTATCTTGACAAGAGATATTTTGCTGGTGAATTGTGCCCAACAATTTTCTGTAACACGGAAACAAATTAACGGGCGCACAGACTAAAAATACGAGTCAATTGCCTGGAAGGAGATGGTTATAGTTCCCATTTGCCGTCGACGTTTTTCCGTTTTCGTCCTCTTAACAAAAGCCGCTGTAAATTAACAAATTAGCGAAGAACTAGTGAGTGGTTTTATGTCAGGACGTTTAGGTCTGCGGTTGGAGATGGACACAGCAAACATACGGAACTGACCTATGTATATTATTTGGCTTCTGGTGGTCAAGGTGATTGTGGTCATAACTGGACATCACTGGAGACCAACCTATTGTCCACTACGAGACAAAATGGCGGCATCCTGCCAGCAATGACCGTCGAATCTCAATCATGACTCTAATTTGACAGACAGGCCTACTTGGTACGGCCTTTCGAGGGGGATCGACCCACGGTGTCCAGGCATTTCTGTCTACAACCGTAGAAAGAATGAAATATACTGAGGCATAATTATCTATTAGGTTAACATTCGTTTTGTTCTTTGTCATTGGTCTATAATATTATTACTTAAAAGGCTACAGAAGCCGCTCAAAGAAAAGGGTCGAGGTAAGGGGATGCTCAGCTGAGCTCAGGAGATGAGTTGGGATCCATCTCCAAGAAAAATCACAAAGTCAAGAGAAACAGCACGAGGTATACAGTACTTTGAAAAGATAAAGAAGGAAGAAAAAGCTTTGGATCTACATTCTAGGAATAGGGGTCGATTTCACCAAACTCATCGTAATACTATCAGTCGTAGGACATAATGATGCATTGCAGCCTAATGCAGGACACGATGGGTTATCCTCCTTCGTAACTCGAGTTACGATCGATCCCAGGCGAAGTAATCGTGCTGAGATTATGGGCGGATAAAAGCTGAGTTTGACAAAAGCTTGACAAAAAAGAACAAGTTAGGAAGACCAGTGGAGAGTTTACCATGAAAATATCTCATTGTGAAAAGAAACTGAAATCAGCAAAAGAAACAACTGCGGGAGATTGATTCCAATAAAGATCCCAGCTTTCATTCTCTCATCTGGGCAACCATTTCAGACCAATTCACTACCATCTTATTCATGCCCACAATTCTATCAACAAAACAACCCGCGTGGTCTGCCAGTCCAAATAATAATTACACCAAATCCTTCACTCTAGTTTGCCGACTAAACACTTGCGAAGTTACTGCCCGAAAATTGGAGCGAGTGAGCGGCGGGCATCGTGTTTTTCCAATCACGAACTTCCAAAGGGATTCTCCACAAATTGACGGAGTCCTTTCAAGATATATCGGCAGTAATAACTGGCAACTGTATTTTCGTTTTGAGGACCCTGAGTGTTTTTTTCTGGCCAGTATCTCCTGATGATCACAGTAAATGAATGGTTTTCTTTGCAACAGGGCCTCTGTCTCCGATCCACCGATTCTATGACTGTTTACCAACCTATTCATCGTATCGATGAAGATGCACCGATATGACATTACAGTCTGTTATCATTTCAGGAAATGATCTGAATCTGTAAACAACCCTCTCTTTTGATGAGTTTTAGATTTTCCGATCTCCCATATCTCTCCTCCTTCATCCGACTTTGCAATCAGGTCTGTGTCTTTGTCACACTAAATAATTGTGTGACAATAGGGACCCTGGGGACGTGACCGCATTCTAGACCCAATCCGCATCTCTGTACGATTAACGCGAGAATGGTGCGGATAGATACGCAGTGGGTGCGGATGCGTATGATATTATGTAAATAATGAATTAATTTCCATGTAGCATTATTAATTAGAAGCATGTTGATCGCTTGGCTGACGTGCCAACCGCTGGTTTCTGTATGAACATCAAACATGATGCGGTTGCTCATCTAATGATTTCAAAATTGTTCTCCCGGTCGATATTTGCTGCTTAGGATGGCACCTGATACGGCATGTATCACATTAATGGGAGTTGCAGTTCAATTCATGGGTCCTTGATGGTTGCAGGTCTGTGATGATCTTAGAGCTTGGATATCATGACATAATGACTGTGAAACAGAACCACAGACCACGGAACACTTGCTGTGATGTCCCCTGCTGTAACAAACCTTGCACAATATCAGACTTGGCAGAGTTTAATGTGAAAGGACAACTATGTATTCAACTGTGGACGAACTACATCTCGCATGAGCTCTGTATAAAACTGTTACTTAATTGTGGACACTAGCAAAAGAAGAAAAAGAAGAAGAAGGAATAGAAGAACATGACATCGACAGTGAAACTGACATTATTCCCTGTATTTAGAGAAGGCACTGGGGAAAATCTGCACTCATTTATGTGGGTTTGTAGATCTAGTGCTGAATTAGACCCATATAAATGCAGACAACATTATCAGAACTTCTATGATAATTGTCCGTCACATTATCAATTTGATCAGTTTGAAATGTTTGCTACACTACACGTACGTCTATATAGTTCGTGAATAACGGGGGAGCAAATAAAAAGGGGCGGAGTTAGGTCTCCTCCCTCCTTTCGTGAATAAATGGCAAGGACGTCTGTGCCGACTGATGTGCCCAAACTTGTGGTTCGTCATCATGTGACGTAATGGTTGCTTTATTTGTCTATTTTGTACGCTGTTCCATCAGACAGAGTATGGCCCGCCAAAGGGAACATTATATGATGAATATGATGGACCAAATATAGCAGGAATATTAGGCCTTCCATATCTTATCATAAGTTTGAAGAACTTGTACACTACTTTTTGATGGTAGGACTATTGGCATGGTTGTAATTCGCAACCGTTCTGGAACTTTGTTTTAATCAGAATAAAATAATTTTTTGTATGGATGAACACAATGACGAGATTTACATAATTAGTGAGCAGTTATCTATTTGATGACGTCATGATGAAGTCAGTGGTTTTTGCTGTGTTTGTTTTTGATGTATGTCTGAATAATCAGGATCTATCCTGAACAAAAAATCTTGTTAAAAGGTTATCTTGTTTTGGCTCGGTAAACGTCGTTACGAGAATATCGATAATATATTTCAATGACTAATCTAAAAATCGCATGATGTCACAATGACGTAATTGCTTTGAATTGACGATATAAGAGCAAATTGACAATTTGGATGTGAGTAAATCCTAGGATTCGTAGAAATCAGATTGAAGTCAAATGGAATAAAATGATGCGGGTGAACTCTGGTAAAAGGGCAAGTTAACGTTTGTGCGACATGCCGCTTGGTAGAGTGTGTGCCATTCAATAAAGCATTCTATGCGTCCTATACGTAAGACTGTGCCATGCGGCGCTTGCTGTAGGGAAATACAACCACTGACTAACAAAGTCTGTCGGTTCATGCTAATAGGCTCATAGCAGAATACCGACAGGCCCTCTGCTTACTATCCACTGCACATAACATTCATTGCCCTCAGGGTACTAGACTATAACCCCCCAACGGTCATCTCAGCTCAACCTCTTGCCTCGTCAAGTATAACGACAAGGAATCTCAGCCCCCGATGGCAAGATGCAGATTTTATTCCCTTTCTCCTCGGAATGCACTATTGTAATGATATGCAGTTGGCTGCAATATTAACTTAACCGGATTTGTGGAATGTGTGTTTTTAGAGGAATTTAAAGCTGGGCTCGTTCTTAATTCACAAGAGCATGACGAATCGGGCCAAAATCATACTATTAAACGTTGCATGGAAAATGATATTAGGCCACATGCTATACGGGTAAACATAGCCGGGTACCAGCATGATGTATCGGACATTGTTACACAAGTTTGGTTGGTAACTGGACCACTATTTAAAGGAAGACAGCGCAGTTGTTATTTGATACAACAAATTAACACAAGGACCGCTTTATCTAATATTTTCAGCCATTAGGCGTCGTCGAAACAAAACAAAATCTGGAAACATGTCATGATTTTGTTCATGCTTTTTTTGGAAAAAAGATATATGAATTGTGTTGATTATTCCTGTGTGCAAATTTTCAGTCATCAAAATCTTCAATTTTTAACTTTAAATCGCAAAAAAATATACCCAGAGAGCGGTGTGTCATTGGACGTTATGTACAACATCCCGACCAAGGTCACGAATGCCGTCATTGCTATTTTTGTCGAACGGAACGATTACGACGCCCTCTCTCGGTCACAAGCGTACAACACTCGCCCCTTACAATCAGTCAACACTCTGTATGCACCGCGTGTATAGCGGTAACTGGTTTTCTTGTGATAATAAGAATACTATGTAGCAATGTGAAGATGCGCGATGAATGATAAGTAATTGTAATAGTATAGGCATTTTATAGTCTTTACATAAAGCATTGACAGGTGTTTTTGTTATATTATGGAAACTTGTCACGACATTTTCTACGAATGCTACCCATTTATTAATATTTGTCGAGGTACACCACTCAAGTCCACACTCAATAAGTAACAAAATTTCCCTACTTTTTAAAAATAGTATTTTAAGAGAGATGTTATTCAATAATTAGAACCCTCACTATACATGCAACCACCGAGACTAAGGGCAAACTAGATGGCTATAAATGCGGATATTAACGTGAATGAAACCAGTGGAGATTTTGAATTTCTATTACAGCTTAAAGGTACTATCATACTTTGTGTACCATACCGAAACAGAAATCTTCACAGATTTACATATAACTTACAGGGTATAAAGATAGTGGTGGTAGAAACATAGGCCCTACCGTTAAAATGTTTCTGCCTGAAATGCTGTATTCATCCAGAAAAGTGTAAAACAATCAAAAACAATTTTGATTTTGGAAAGATAAAAAAAAAACGGTGAAAAGAAAAAAAATACCGGGGGCGTTTTCACTGTTTTCTCAAAAAGTGGGCACCGTATGGGACTGAAATTGGACAGATGACTGTTACTGTATCTTCCTTGATACTTTTGCCAATGGATCTGCATTTCTTTGACAAAAACCAAAGTTTATTAATGAGGAGGTACAGGGTAAGATTAGGTTGCGATCCTGGTACACTCAGTGATAAGTCTCCTGAACAATTGTTATTTTTGTCCACAAAATGATTTGTTCACTCAAAAGTGATATAAAAAAAATCTTATCTTTTACAGACGAGTTTGGGGATATTATATCTCGTGTGCTTTATCATGAAGAAGAGTAATTAATTTGCAAAAGAATAACTGATGAAGCAGAAATTCACCCCAAGAAAATTGCAAAACGCAATCTCAACTCATTGTACGTGCAGTTCTGGGGTCGTAGTGAAATTCAGCGTTCAATATTGATTCATTTATTGCAGAACAAAATAAGAATTTTTTTAGATGGAATTTTGGCTTCGGTTTGCATTATATGCATGGTATAACGTGTAGTATACAAACAAGCATGGTTTGTGTTCCACATACAGGATTCATTATATGACCAATTCTTTTATTTAAAAACAAAATTGATATCGATGAAATGGACTCCGGAAATGGCAATGCGATTGGTTGCTGAATCGTGTACAGAATACAGATCATAAAGAAATTGTTATGGAGTGGTATAAATATTAGGGGTACAAAAAAGGCAATATAGGTAGGGTGCAGTCATGAAAGAAGAGGTACATTCATGAAAAAAGGGGTACATTCATGAAAGAAGTGGTACAGTCATGAAAGAAGGGGGTACATTCATGAAAGAAGGGGTACAGTCATGAAAGAAGAGGTACATTCATGAAAGAAGGGGTACATTCATGAAAGAAGATGGTACATTCATGAAAGAAGAGGTACATTCATGAAAGAAGGGGTACATTCATGAAAGAAGGGGTACAGTCATGAAAGAAGGGGGTACATTTATGAAAGAAGAGGTACAGTCATGAAAGAAGGGGTGCAGTCATGAAAGAAGGGGTACATTCATGAAAGACGGGGTACAGTCATGAAAGAAGGGGTGCAGTCATGAAAGAAGGGGTACAGTCATGAAAGAAGGGGTGCAGTCATGAAAGAAGGGGTGCAGTCATGAAAGAAGGGGTGCAGTCATGAAAGAAGGGGTACAGTCATGAAAGAAGGGGTACAGTCATGAAAGAAGAGGTACATTCATGAAAGAAGAGGTACATACATGAAAGAAGGGGTGCAGTCATGAAAGAAGAGGTACATTCATGAAAGAAGGGGTACAGTCATGAAAGAAGTGGTACATTCATGAAAGAAGGGGTACAGTCATGAAAGAAGGGGTGCATTCATGAAAGAAGGGGTACAGTCATGAAAGAAGGGGTACATTCATGAAAGAAGGGGTACATTCATGGAAGAAGGGGTACATTCATGGAAGAAGGGGTACATTCATGAAAGAAGGGGTACAGTCATGAAAGAAGGGGTACATTCATGAAAGAAGGGGTGCAGTCATGAAAGAAGGGGTACGTCATGATAGAAGGGGTACATCCATGATAGCAGGGGTACATCCATGATAGAAGGGGTACATTCATGAAAGAAGGGGTGCAGTCATGAAAGAAGGGGTACAGTCATGAAAGAAGGGGTACAGTCATGAAAAAGGGTACATCCATGAAAGAAGGGGTACAATCATGAAAGAAGGGGTACAATCATGAAAGAAGGGGTACAGTCATGAAAGAAGGGGTACATTCATGAAAGAAGGGGTACATTCATGGAAGAAGGGGTACATTCATGGAAGAAGGGGTACATTCATGAAAGAAGGGGTACAGTCATGAAAGAAGGGGTACATCCATGAAAGAAGGGGTACATTCATGAAAGAAGGGGTACATTCATGAAAGAAGGAGTGCAGTCATGAAAAAAGGGGTAAGTCATGATAGAAGGGGTACATCCATGATAGCAGGGGTACATCCATGATAGAAGGGGTACATTCATGAAAGAAGGGGTGCAGTCATGAAAGAAGGGGTACAGTCATGAAAGAAGGGGTACAGTCATGAAAGAAGGGTACATCCATGAAAGAAGGGGTACAATCATGAAAGAAGGGGTACAGTCATGAAAGAAGGGGTACATTCATGAAAGAAGGGGTACATTCATGAAAGAAGGGGTACATTCATGAAAGAAGGGGTGCAGTCATGAAAGAAGGGGTACAGTCATGGAAGAAGGGGTACATCCATGATAGCAGGGGTACATTCATGATAGAAGGGGTACATTCATGAAAGAAGGGGTGCAGTCATGAAAGAAGGGGTGCAGTCATGAAAGAAAGAAGGGGTACGTCATGAAAGAAGGGGGTACATTCATGAAAGAAGGGGTACAGTCATGAAAGAAGGGGTATAATCATGAAAGAAGGGGTATATTCATGAAAGAAGGGGTACAGTAATGAAAGAAGGGGTACGTCATGAAAGAAGGGGGTACATTCATGAAAGAAGGGGTACAGTCATGAAAGAAGAGGTACATTCATGAAAGAAGGGGTACATTCATGAAAGAAGATGGTACATTCATGAAAGAAGAGGTACATTCATGAAAGAAGGGGTACATTCATGAAAGAAGGGGTACAGTCATGAAAGAAGGGGGTACATTTATGAAAGAAGAGGTACAGTCATGAAAGAAGGGGTGCAGTCATGAAAGAAGGGGTACATTCATGAAAGAAGGGGTACAGTCATGAAAGAAGGGGTGCAGTCATGAAAGAAGGGGTACAGTCATGAAAGAAGGGGTGCAGTCATGAAAGAAGGGGTGCAGTCATGAAAGAAGGGGTGCAGTCATGAAAGAAGGGGTACAGTCATGAAAGAAGGGGTACAGTCATGAAAGAAGAGGTACATTCATGAAAGAAGAGGTACATACATGAAAGAAGGGGTGCAGTCATGAAAGAAGAGGTACATTCATGAAAGAAGGGGTACAGTCATGAAAGAAGGGGTACATTCATGAAAGAAGGGGTACAGTCATGAAAGAAGGGGTGCATTCATGAAAGAAGGGGTACAGTCATGAAAGAAGGGGTACATTCATGAAAGAAGGGGTACATTCATGGAAGAAGGGGTACATTCATGGAAGAAGGGGTACATTCATGAAAGAAGGGGTACAGTCATGAAAGAAGGGGTACATTCATGAAAGAAGGGGTGCAGTCATGAAAGAAGGGGTACGTCATGATAGAAGGGGTACATCCATGATAGCAGGGGTACATCCATGATAGAAGGGGTACATTCATGAAAGAAGGGGTGCAGTCATGAAAGAAGGGGTACAGTCATGAAAGAAGGGGTACAGTCATGAAAAAGGGTACATCCATGAAAGAAGGGGTACAATCATGAAAGAAGGGGTACAATCATGAAAGAAGGGGTACAGTCATGAAAGAAGGGGTACATTCATGAAAGAAGGGGTACATTCATGGAAGAAGGGGTACATTCATGGAAGAAGGGGTACATTCATGAAAGAAGGGGTACAGTCATGAAAGAAGGGGTACATCCATGAAAGAAGGGGTACATTCATGAAAGAAGGGGTACATTCATGAAAGAAGGAGTGCAGTCATGAAAAAAGGGGTAAGTCATGATAGAAGGGGTACATCCATGATAGCAGGGGTACATCCATGATAGAAGGGGTACATTCATGAAAGAAGGGGTGCAGTCATGAAAGAGGGGTACAGTCATGAAAGAAGGGGTACAGTCATGAAAGAAGGGTACATCCATGAAAGAAGGGGTACAATCATGAAAGAAGGGGTACAGTCATGAAAGAAGGGGTACATTCATGAAAGAAGGGGTACATTCATGAAAGAAGGGGTACATTCATGAAAGAAGGGGTGCAGTCATGAAAGAAGGGGTACAGTCATGGAAGAAGGGGTACATCCATGATAGCAGGGGTACATTCATGATAGAAGGGGTACATTCATGAAAGAAGGGGTGCAGTCATGAAAGAAGGGGTGCAGTCATGAAAGAAAGAAGGGGTACGTCATGAAAGAAGGGGGTACATTCATGAAAGAAGGGGTACAGTCATGAAAGAAGGGGTATAATCATGAAAGAAGGGGTATATTCATGAAAGAAGGGGTACAGTAATGAAAGAAGGGGTACGTCATGAAAGAAGGGGGTACATTCATGAAAGAAGGGGTACAGTCATGAAAGAAGGGGTACAGTCATGAAAGAAGGGGTACAGTCATGAAAGAAGGGGTACAGTCATGTAAGAAGGGATATAATCATGAAAGAAGGGGTACATTCATGAAAGAAGGGGTACGTCATGAAAGAAGGGGTGCAGTCATGAAACAAGAGGTACATTCATGAAAGAAGGGGTACATTCATGAAAGAAGGGGTACAGTCATGGAAGAAGGAGTATACAAGAAACATACTGGGAACTCAAAGTGCACACACCAAGAAATGGTGGCTATGTTTGGTCCAAAGGTGTCGATACTCAGTCTGTAGACTGTGAGGGAGCTGTCCAGTAGGACACAGACATTTAGTGAGAAGGGGGAATGCTGGAGGAGTCTAACTTACATCCAAAGTTATCAATACGCCACAGACCGTCTCAGATGGACTAGACGCGAAGGCGTTATAGCAGACACAGGAATCACGTCAAAAGGTACAGCAAAGTCTTACCATTCATTTTAATACTCACAGCCATTGATATTTTAGCAGATTGCTGTTACAGCACAGGATGAAGTCTAGCGTGATTAACACACCGTCTTTTCAATCCTAGACACTTCCGTCCAGAAACTGATTTCCCTTTTTGTCGTTTCGTTTTCTTTTTCATTTTAGCGATGAAGATAACGCCTGCCATACGGCCCTAGATTCACTCTACAAAACACTTTTGACATGCTTTGATTATTTTTTTTTTCTCGTCTCTTTCTCTCTCTCTCTCTTTGCAAGCAACCTGTCCGACTTAAGTCTTCCCCAATCTGAAAGCAAAACAAAGCGTCAGTGTAATCTCCGTGTTTGCTAAAACAAGGCAATCAACCTAAGTACTGGTCCCAGTGCGACGGTTTGGAGTTAGCGGAGCAGCAGCTTATAAGCTGGCCGTAAGCCGCGGCTAAGTCTCCGGGATTAGGGGACGGTCCCAACGCGCCCAGGCGAGGGTAATGCGGTGTGAGCGAGGACCAAATTCGCCGTAATGGTAATTGAAAAAGAGTCTTTTTTGGTGATGCTGTGATGATGATGATGAACGGGAAAAGGACTGAGATGAAGAGATGATAAAAATGAGAAGACACTACCGTGAAATATGAAAGGAGTAGGACAAAATGCTCCACTGTTTCTAACATTCCTTGAATCCAAGCCAAGCCATTGCTATGCTTCGGGCTTTATGTTTATCCGTGTCAAGTTGGTGTTTTTTCATCTCCTGCGATGTGTCTTTTAGTTTAATTAAAATGAATGATTGTCTGTGACCTTTGAACAGTGTAGCACCGGTTCATCACCTATAGGCTTTAATATACAATTGGTGCGACCATGTTTGGTGGAAAGGTAACCCCAACCATAACAGCACAATACAGCTTTATAATATAATCGTTTGCAAGAACATAATTATTGAACGGAAGCACTTACGGTACATCATTAAACAAGACCTATATGGGTGTATACCTGAATGGGTATAGGCTTAATTTAAGGCAGTTTGGATTTACCAAGCAGTTTGGGAGTTTGTCCACTCAATTTCCTCCTGTCACCTCGCATCAGACGCGATGCGTGGCTAAAATACCATGACATATCTGTGTCTCTTGAAAGGGGAGAAATAATTTTGAGCGTCTTGCTGAGATGAGGGTTGCGGTCGAGTACGAGGCTGCCGCGGTATAGCGAGCGGGCTGATGCGCGGTGTAGTGAGGGACTCACCGGGAAAAATGAGTCCATGATCTCCAACCAACGGGAAAAACAAACCCATGGAGTGTGTAACCATCGAGATGTGAAGTTATAAGAGCACGGGGCTTGCAACTTCACACCACACTGCTCCGCTGAATCTCTCTCCCGGTCTCAGTTGGAGAGCTGTTTCCAGTTGATCGAATGTCAAGTGGGTAGAAAGATGGGGACAGATAGACGTGAAGACAGGGGTGTCCCAGGGGAGACGGCTCGGTGCTTGGACGCCGTAGACGCGGGGGAGTGATGCTGGAACGACGGTAGAGAGCAGGCCACGCCACAACGAGGAGTGATCAAAACCTCAGTGTTCCAAATAATGACCAATTCTCTGCCATGGCGCTATCCTCACTGATGCACATATTGTCAAGTAGAATCCAGAAACCATGAAAGCTGCTAGTCACAAGGTCGAACAACGACTGGTTGATATCAGACTCCGAGGTGAAAGAAAAAAACCACCATGATGTCATAATCAGATACACAATTAACCACGAACTTAATTATTAAATAGAATTATCCACCAGCTATATGGAAATGTCAAACAGTCACCTTAGTATACTAGTCTTTTTGATTATCATGGCTAAGGCATCTGCCTGTGTGCCGTACACCACATCTGACAGCGTAATGTGACTTACATGATATATAAATTACAAAGCCATACCGCCTTCATCAGCCACTGTATGCCCGTCTATATACCGTCGACGAACATAACCCATGGCGCTCGGCACACAATAAATTCAATTTCAGACAATATCATTGGGAAAATCCCCGACCCTTCCAAGTTAACCTACCCAATTAGTTGCTTTAATATCATTTTGAAGACAGCCTTACAAAGTTTCACGATCCATAATTCGCATGATATTGAGAATTATTAACCGACCCCCATAACGATATTAACACAACGCAAGGGCGTATATAATACAGGTGGCTAGAATATATCTCGCGGCCAGTGCTCTAGCATCAGCACTCCGAAGATCAGAAAACCCAGACAGAGATGGACTTTTTCTCTCCCTCTCTTCATATCTGAAGGGAAGACTAGAGGTCCGGTAATCTTGGTTGTCTGCCTATGAAATGATAACGACTTCGGTTATGTTTTCAGCCATAATCCTGTTAAAATTCAATCAATCTTAAAAGAGAAGATCCAATTAGCAGAGACGAGCTAATCAAGTGAATGACGGTATTAAGGAGCCCGTGAGTCGCCCCAGTGCGGGCCACACAGCCTCGCCTAGCCTAGCCACGCATTGCAAGCAGCTCACAAGAGCGAGCGAGCGGTGTGGATATTTTGTCTCGTACCAGCGCACTGGGCCGGCTTTTGTCGCAGCTTTCTGCCAATCTGAAGATGCTTGGGGAAATCCTCTTGGAAATTAGTTAGACAGTCCAATGTCTGTATATAGCGAGAAGGCAACGAGCGTCATCGCCTTATACCAAGAAGATAATGAAGAAGATGAAGAGAGAGAAAAAAACCTCTGGCTTCATATGCACATAAGGACAAGTGTGTGGATCGCGCCCCGCATTCGGTGTTTTTCTTTGGGATAATCGTCAGCAGACTAGATGTCCAACATTTTTCACTCTTCCAGCCGTTGATGCCAAGAGGCAGACATAGGCTAAGGCAGAGAGAGAGAGGGAGAGAGAGAGTAGGGGATGGTGATCACTATTCGTGACTGAGACTCCTTATAAGACACCTCAACTTGGCATCTCATTATCGCGCCCCGGTAGAAAGTGCATCCAACTCCGTGCACTATAGTCCTGGGATCTCGCTGAGGTTCACGGGGTCCACTGCTCCCGATTGGGTGGGAAGTATCAAAATATAAAAGGACGGTTCTACCATGGGGCAAGACATCCTCAAGGAACTTCTCAATTTACTTCATCATTTTACTCACAAGAAAACTCATCATCTGATCGATTAGTCTAAATTTTTAAAAATGATTCGTTAAAATCAAATTCTTTCATACAAGTTATAAGATTCTTCATTGATTAATTCGGAACAGTTCACATTCAGGGAATCTGCTTTAAGAAGAACACAAAATAGTTAAAGATAAACAACAAAGAACTATGATTTCAATTAAATACGTTATTTTTTAGTGCAAACATTTCCTATTGTCGTACTGATTAATTATGCGAAGATTTCTCACGTAAATTTTATCAGGATTCTTCGTATTGCTAAAGAAAGCACAAACGTCTAAACGTGCTGTCAGCTACAGTGGTATACATTATGGGTACTTGCGTATAATGACACAAGTATCGAATAGATTTGGACACAACTATAGTTCGCTAGATAATGCACATTACGGCAAAACTTTCAACCCATTTCGCGCCAAATTCCAATCATGTAATGGCTCACACTGATATCACTGGATGTAACTCGACCCTTTACTCTTGTTATGGACAATTTTCCACTGTAAACGGCCATTCAATTAAACTGACTACAGTCATTATATGATGAGCAATTTCACGTGGCTGTCACTTCTCAAATTTCAATTTTGTCACTCCTTAGCTTGACCTCAAACGAGATGACCACTCGATAAAATGACCATCGCCCGTATGCCTGGGGTTATCAAGTTGACTCTACGAGTTAGTGTAGTATTCAGGATATTTATACGCACGCACACGAAAATATGAAACATATTTTCTTTCTTCAAGCAATTAATGGCAAACTCACTATTCCAATGAGTAATGGAAATAATTACTATAAAAGTAATGAATCTAGCAATTGAAAAAGAAACACACGAGAGGAAATCAACATGTATGGGTTTACATGCTCTTGTATAGCCACTGCTTGCTGGTGACATGCAGAAAAAGACGGACAAACAAAACGACAGGAGTAAGAACATAAGGACTAAGATGTTAAACAAAGACATGAGAATTGCACAACAATCCTGGTGATGTAGCGACTGAAAGAGAGGCTGTGCGTGTTTGGATGAAAGGACTGAAGAAAAACAACATTCTGAGCGAACGAATTTAGAAAATAAAAACTAATTGAAAACATTTATAATTGCCAACACAAGACTGTAGTATCAAACTGCTGCAAACTGCTCATCAACCAAAATAATGACCTGAAAATGTTCAGAGTTAGGAGGGCCTGACGTTTCGATCCCTAGCAGGATCTTTCTGAAAGGGTAATGTATTATGACATTCGATTATATCATAAGACTTGCACACAAAACATCATCCCTGCACAGTCAGTAGGCTGATGTATCTCTCATGTATCGTACAACCATGTCAACTCCCTAGGTACATAGCAAACGAATGTGCAACTAATTTTCATGTCCAGAACGTAAGATAGTTATAATATAAGCAGTATTATTCAAACGAGACTACATTTAAATTGGTTGGTCAGAGGCCGTGTCTTTCTTTGTTTATTTTGGGTTTTTTCCAAATTTCCAAATGAATTTCAATTTTCCTTCATTGTTAATTTGCCGGTCCAAAAATCAAAATTTATAATGTTCCTCTCTAGTGAACCGAACAGATTCAAAATTTAAAAAAGTATTTTATATTGTCAGAGCAGCCTTAAATTTCAGTCATCTTTGAAGAAAACCGTCCCTAACAAACCGGGCTGGGAATAAACAGATCATTTCTAGAAAGGAAGTAAGATGTAAATGTAGACAAATACAAATGTCCATGACATTATCAGTATCTCTGCTGATACATGAAGATGTACACATTTATCTGTCAAACAGCTCAATAGTGCCTCAGCATGATACCCACAACATACACATCTCAAAAACCAATTCTACAGCGTGGTTTCATGGCCATGGCCACACGGCTTTTCTTTCCTCATTAATTCTCTCTCTCTCAAGAGAGAAAGCGACAAGAAAATAATTTTGTCATAAAAATTCGACACTGGGCAGACTGTGTCGGCGAGGAGGACAAGGCCTTTGTTATATTTCCCCAACAGAGACATGAGAACTTAACATTTGAATTCAATTTTCCCGCGGACGTCCTTTGTTCAAATTTCCAGTACAAAGAGAGGGAACGGTAGTTCAATGTAATTTTCGCGTCGGAAAATGAATTGTTCTTTTTGTCATCGAAAACACTGAGAGAAATTAAAGGTCTTTTTTCACTCCTTAAAAAAAAAAGGTAGGCGCGCAGCGAGATAATTCTAAAACGCTGGTTTATTTTAGGGTATCATTTGCGGTATTTAATTGAGTTTGCTCAACCCGAGGCCTGTCACATTGTTGCCATAGTAAATATGAATAAATATGAAATAAAATTTATAACGAACTTCGCGAAAAAAATTTGTACAAAGCAGCGGCGAAAACAAAATCAAAATCAAAGATGACACGAGAGAGTCAGACCCAGTGCTTTGTCACATTTTTAAAACAGGAAATCCGTTGTTCTGTTGATCCAAACTTTGGCTGGGGGCCTGTTTGTTTCACGCAAAGGATCATGAATCCTTCGGATCCGGATCCCATTTTAGCGCACCCTGCATAGGAGGTGGATCCGAAAAATGGGATCCGGATCCGCAGGATTCGTCCGAAACAAACAGGCCCTCGATGTTTGGACTAATTTAAGTGCGAAATCCACCTTTTGCAATTTTATCAAAATGCTCATTGTCTTTTGTGTTGAGTTGTTATAATATTAATCAGCATTCTAGGCGCAGGGACATTATAGATGAAATAGACAGAAGCATATTTTAATTGAACCATCTCTTTTGGGATGACGGGGGCGAGTTATGAAACCGCTCAAGCCACAACAGAAAAATAATGAAGTGAAGAAGATAACGCAGTGTCAGCGCATGGTGGCGCTGTTATAAGATGTAAATAGCAGTGGATGGAGAGCTGCAATAGTTTTACACTTCGCAACCAAACCTCCCACTCATTTTATGTGGTGTAGATAAACTTTTCAACCAAAAAGTCACAGCAGAAGTTTTTTCAACTGGAGTTTGGATAAAGTATTGGGGCATCAAACCAAAACAGTAACATATGATCACAGATTGTAAAAAATAATGCAAAATAATTAAAAACAGTATCTTTTGTTAGGTTCATGTACGAAATCATAATGGGATTATTTCGTTTGGAAAGAAAGTTGCAAAAGAAGAATTTATTCACAACGCCGTTCAGGAAGATTGAGTGTTTTGCCCGTTCATGCCAACCTTCATGGTATGTTAATCAACAAAGATTCATCGTCGAAACAGTGCAAATCAAACTGAGGCTTGGATTCAAAGTAGTCTGGTACCGGTATCCGTTTTCGTCTTGAGAATTGGCGTTATCTTTTCCAACGGGTATACAAGGAAGGTGACAAGATGGATGCACCATGCATGGGGTCTATGGTCAAGATGAGTGTTTCCGTAGCCAGCTGCCACCTCATTTCAAGCCTTTTGCTGACCAATAATTGTATTTAGTCACCTGGACATGAGTGGACATTGCAGAGAGTGACCAAGCTGTGACCGACCGTGCCATGGCCTGGTCTTCGTACTGGTGAATCTTGGTTAACGCCCTGATGTAGACTACAAGCAATTATGTCTACATCTTGTGTTTGGCATAAGAGAATGTTGCAACATGAAAGATCTTATTAAGTTGAAACCAGAAAATGGCCGATTGCTATGCATCGATACACGATCGATGTGCATGAGATACGGCCATTTGGTCGTCGCCATTTTGTTTCCAAACTGCAACATTGTTGCAATTTTCACTACGGTTGTGTTTTGGTGAGGCTAACCGCATTAAAAAAAAAAAACGTGAAAACTAGTAACCACTATAGTTAAAACGTAAAAGCATTCGCACTTGTTTTGCTCCGAATTTGCACATTAATTTGAGATAGACTACAAACAGTGTGATATTTGTATTTTGTTCAAACCATATCTCTGCACCGCATGTCCTACTATAGAGTCCGTGAATAGTATATAAACATCCATTTTCTGACTAAATCATCGCCGGGTTCATCCCGGCCGCCAGTCATTGGTTTCTCGGGCGACAATATACCCCCTTCTCCAACACATCTAATATCCCCCAATGTCCCCTAAATTATGCATATTGGCATCAGATTGCCCGATAAGTTTGATTGAACCAAAGCAAATTGGATAAAGTACGGGATTGTCTTTGCGCAGAGGGGACCGTCAAGGCGGGAATGCCGCGTGGGGACGGAGCGCGTTTTCCACCGCCGGACGTACGGGGACCTTCCCATCCTCTCGCCGGAGTCTAATAAACTTTTTTTTTTTTCTCTTCTCCACTCTTCCTCCTTCAATCTCTCCCTCCTCTTTCTCTCTCTCTCTGTGCCTGGCTTGAAGTTTGTCCGTATTGCCGCTGACGAAATTGAGAACCCTCGGGAAATCGCCTGTCGAGGGCTGTCGAATCGGTTCAGAGGAAGAGGACAGGGGGGAGGGGGGAAAATGAAGCAATCCAAATACCTCGCGGCTGAACAGGTGCGCTACGCATGAAAAACTACAAACAAGAGGCTAAAGGAAACGTATAGTGCAAAGAGAAACTGCCATGGTGGGGTTATTTCTTCGCGAGATCTCTCTGTCTCTATTTTGTTTTACGGCGCCTGGATGGACTACGAGAAGTGCAGATATTCAATTCATATAAAAGAACAACAGAAATACAACAGATTCAATCTAATCAAATTCCGTCTGTTTCTGAAGAAAAGGAAAGCAAACACGAATTGTTCCAGCCCAATGAATATTTATTGACTTAAAAGCCGTGGTGTATAATGAAAGGAACCGGTGAGCTTTAAAACACGACGATGTACTGTACTTTCGTCAAGAATAGCGTGCAATAAAGGCATACAATGGTCTACAGTGAGACCGAGGTATATACAACATCTATAACCTTATAGAATTTAGCGTTCAATTTGTCATTATTCATGAACCGCGTGGAAAAGAACCTTCAGTATTTCCTCTTGTATTTTTTGTTGTTGTTGCACATTTTTGTAAAGGTTTGGTCGAAGCATAGCCCGCGGTGATCGTGGTCGGTCGTTCAATATTATATGTAGAGGCCATGCACCCATAGTCAATCCATTCTGGCCACCGTTCAACAGAGACAAGGTTTTTTTCTTCTTCCTCTTCAACTGAGAGACGTAGGATCGATCGAAGTGCTTCCGCCTGACTAGTGTCACTGGGAGAAAAAAAAGGAAAAAGGAGGAAGGGGAAAAAGGGCAAGCCAAGGCCCCCGTCATCCACGATTGTGTCAGCTGGGTCGCCTGCGAAGCGAGCCCCGCGGTAGCTCCGGTGAATACACCGTTAGATTTGCCGCAATAAAACTTGGGCTCCGCTCCTTTGCACTGAGCAGGAAATCGCTATCGAGTTTTGACTTCAGGGCGTTTCTGCTCCGCATTGTGCATTGGTGTTGAGGCCCGTGTGTTAAAAACCAAGTGGCCGGAAATATGTAATAGTTCGGAGTTTGCTTGGTTGTGTGTTTTTTTTCTCTATGGCAGCGCTGGTTTTTTTTTTCCTTCTCTCTAACGGCGCAATAGTTGCTATAGGACTGCCCTCAAGTTGATACTATATTATTGTAAGTGCGGTTGGACATCAGGCCGTAGAATCGGGCAGTTTCCAGTATTAATTGCTTGGAAAATCACTCACTCGAATCATGGGCGCAAGGCAGAGAATTCACGATCGATATTTTTTTTTTGAGAAACAAACAATCTAGGAATATTATTATTTTTACAAGAAATATATTTTTTTCTAGTATTTCTCTGAAGGCCTAAATGTCATTTCAATTTCTATATGCTGTCTGATGAGATCAGTAAACAAATAAATAAATAAATATATTTAATAAGAAGTAAATACAAATGGTTCCCATTCGTTATCCTTTTATTTATTATTTCCTTCATTATATTTAGGAAGCGTATACATGAGAACCCAAAACAAACAAATAAACAAACAACAACAAGAAGCACAAAAATAAAACCAACCACAGGAAAAGCCAGGGATGTGCGCAATTTGTCTATTAAAACAAGAGACTTCTGACACAGAATCAGAAGCAATTCACCTATAAAATGAAATAAAAATTGAGTCGACGACAAAAAAAAAATATGGAAAGCACTGGTGCAAAATATGATAATATTATTTTGATTTGAAATGGTGACATAGTTACAACTACACCGCAGGCTGATTTCATTCCGCCGTGGCGAAAACTTCCCCGACCGTGAAAAATGTCTGTTCCTCACTGTTTCTGCCATCTCCCAATGAATGGTTTGAAACAACCGCAGGCAAGGCATACATAAGACAGAACAAAACCGCAGAAGGATAATAATTAATACACAGAGCTATTATGGCCGCTATGAAGGGTGGTGGGGAAAAAAAAGATCTTTCCACATGACTGACTTTTAATCGTAGACGAACATTTTACGCGGGGTTGCTGGCATGCCAGCGGCTTCGGCCATTTTGTCAGCTGGTTGAAGCTTCTTGCTCGCGGTAGGCCTGTACAAATAACACCCATGCCAAGCCAATTTGCTCGGTTCGTTGGCTTATTTCTTTCCCCCTGACTTTGCGGCTTGTGTGCGGCGCGGGAGACACTTCAGGCCTCGGTCTTCCCGGAGCATTCCGGGGGTTTGTTTCTTTTAAACTCCACTAGTGAGTGAGAGGCCCGGGACTTGAGACAAAAAATAATGTCATTTATTATCTGACCTTTTGTGTGGTTTGTTTTTTAATCACACTTTATTTCCGTGGAGACTTTCTTAGGAGAGTGGAACCTGAAGGATAAAAAGTACACAACGCACTCACACAGAAAATCATCCATGCCACCAGCGACTAGTGTATTGCCCATTGTACAATGGTGATTGAATTAAAGACTCAAACTCAACAACGGCATCGTTGAAATCTCAGCAATGGTTGAATTAAAATCACCTTTCTGTCCAACGAGAATTAAACCAGCTATAGAATTAAATAACAAACTGTAAAAAGGGATGTGTGATGAACGAAAAGGGCAGAATAACGAAATAAGACAGTGCACTGCCATCAAAACACACGGTCTGGGTGATGACAGAAATAATTTACACATTCTGACAATCAAAGCTGATTATCCTTCTAGAAACCTCATAAAAATAAGAAATCTAAATAGATTACACGGGTAATATACTTCAAATTTTCACAGAAGTGAGAAAGAAGCAATGGTGTGTAATGTAATGTGATGCCAGCATGATGTGTAAAGGCATAACTTCATTACGGTTAATATTGAGTAAAAAAAAAACCTTGCAAAACCAACAGAGCATTGCAAGACAACACACTGTGTACTTTGTGTATGCCAATATGACGTCTGGGCCGGTAATAAGACGTCGGCATCATCTTTGCAATCAGACATCAAGGATTGTCTGTTTCTAAAAAAAAACCGGCAACTTAAAAGGTTTCATTGTCGCCCCGACGGCACCATGCATCAGCCGAAGACTCGGCTGGTAGGCTACCGTGCATCTCAGCTTTTGATCCCGGTGTCTGGGTGCCCATCCACCCCTATAAATCCCACGTGGTCGTGGAGACTGCATCTTATACTGGTACACAGACAACAGACACACATCATGTTTACCACAATAATGAGATCACAAATTATTTCCGATCCTCAAAACACTGAACAACAACAAACAACAAGGGAGAACATCAAAGACATATCACCAAAAACGAAAGAATTCGCGCTTGGATTCTTTGTATCTGTCATCATTTTGTGTTTTTGCATGCGATTACATTTTCCTTTCGATGTCAGTTTGAGGGTTTTTGTTTCATGGGGTGGGGTAGCTGGGGAGTAGTACATCTTCTATACAAGATCTTCTCCACCAGTTTAAAAGAAAGCCAAGACTACACCAGGGTGCCTTGGTTTTTAAAAGTCAAACACAAGCGCGGATGAAAATCGCCGCAGGCTACGCTTCTTGAAACTTCTTCTTCCGTGTCGGCGTCAGACGGACGCCTCGGCAAATTACCAGCGCGCCATTTCCTTCTGTCTCCTTCTCTCAGTTTCCCACTCTTTTATCATTTCCTCTTGCCTCTGTCCCCACCCCCTCTCCCCTCCTCCCCACCACTCTCTCTCTCTCTCTTCCCTCTGTGTTCCTTCCTCTTTCTGACAGTCTTGTCATCTCCATCAATAAACAACACCAGGACCCCCGTCTTTCAATCGGAGAAGAGTTCTAGCAAGGAAGAGAGAGAGAGAGAGAAACACCAAATTGTATTGACGAATTGTTCTCCTACAATGAAAGCAATCATTGATTTTTCTTCCCCCCTCTTCTTCTTCTTCTTCTTCTTGTTCTTCCTCTTCCCCCGTGCTTGTCCGTTTTCACGGAGTACTGTCCTGTTTTGACGCGAGCTAGCTGCCGCCTGTACCGACCCGTATCTCCCACCGTTCCTCTATCTACCGAGGTTCATTCTATTTTATTTAGACATTTCTTGCCGCGAGGCACAAAGACACAGATTCCGGAGAATAGCGACTGGTCCATTGACCATTCCTTCGACGACGAGGAGAAGGGAAAAAAAGATCCCGGTAAAAAACTGGCACTTAATTAATGAGTAATTTAATAGACAAGTATGTAGATTGTGTAGAGGAATTTGCATACAGGTCGAATGTGAACCCAGAAAGTACTCAATACCTCTCCGTCTTCGAAAAGACGACCAAAAGAAAATCACAAGACATGGTTTGCCATGTGCTTTTAGCTGAAGCCAGCGGGATACAACCTTTCAGCCGAATTCTGACATTTCTCCACAGCTTGTAGTACAGGGATGAAGATTTAGATGCTGAAACTAACAGGCCTACAATGCTGCCCAAGACTCCATGTACAAATTGATTGATAGATGTATCACCTAGTCAAAATCCATCCCACAATCTCCACCGTACAACCGCTTAATTACCAGGCCATGATGCCTATTGTTCTTTCTGCATAATCACGAAGACAAAGTACTTCAATGGACACAACATACAGAGATGATATGGTATCTGAAATTGCCGAGTAAAACTAGGTGTTGTTCGTAGAATCCGGTCAGCTAAAATGAAAGGAAGTTTATTCATACCAAAGATGAATTACTCAATCCAGCTTATTCGATTTCTTCTAGTCAAACACTTGCTTTTCTGCAAGTAACTGCCAACATAGGTTGGCAATATACAACAAGATTTCTACTACTTCAACATCCAATCACATGTACATTACGTGTAAATTAATGTGCCAGAGATAAATATCATAAATCAAAGCCAATTCTACTTATCGTAAAGAGAAGACAGATAATTGTTTGTGGAATTCATCAATAATAATAAATGCTTGGAGTAAGGAGGGCCTGATGTATGATAAATTAATAATAAATCACCGTTGACAGCTGTCATCATATCATCATTTTCTTAAAAGAAAAACCAAGTCTGTGAAGTAAAAACGTATACATATGGAGATTCAGAACGTACATTTACTTTAAGACTTGGAGGGTTCCAAAGTTGGAACCAAAGTGGCTTCTTTCACCAGAGCAGACAAAAGATAAGTAGCAAGCCCCTCTATAGGCCTATCACACATACCACCGAATGAGTCACCAATCTGGTACTAAACCCTCAAGTTCTGACAAATCTTGATGGAGCCTGGTCATTCCTTACTCCATGCTCCTACCGAGGTTAAAAGCCACTCAGGCATGAAGGCTATGGGAAACAGGAGAAACACGGAGAGACCAACAAACAGACCAATGCAGAAGCTGGTGGCGACTCTTGTACACCAAGCAGAGAATGTGTAACAGAAGGAACAAGAAGACTTATGTATATACACTGTAGATGGCTATGAAGATATGACAATGCAATATGTGTCACAGAGGTAATCAATGCAACGGACAAACAAGCAGACAAGATGTAGGAAGTGGTGGCGGATCTTTTACACTGAGGGGAACTATCAAGTAACAGAACAAACAAGCTGACTTTATATGAAGATGGAAGAGCAATGCCACGTCTCAACAATCTAAGCAACTAAGACAATTCTAAGACCATGTAGAAGGTGATGGCAATGCCATGTCTGGCTGAGATGAGCAACCAACCAACAGAACTGACAAACAAGCAGACACATGTAGAAGGTGATGGCAATGCCATGTCTGGCTGAGATGAGCAACCACCCAACAAAACTGACAAACAAGCAGACACATGTAGAAGGTGATGGCAATGCCATGTCTGGCTGAGATGAGCAACCAACCAACAAAACTGACAAACAAGCAGACAAATGTAGCAAGAAGCGACAATGTCATGTCTGACTGAGGTGAACAACCAACCAACAGAACTGATAAACAAGCAGACACATGTAGAAAGTGATGGCAATGTCATGTCTGACTAAGGTGAGCAACCAGCTGACAGAAGGAAATAAGACAGCATATCCACACTGAGACTGGTAAATTCATCCAACAGTTTGTACGACTCACAAACAGACATTGACTGTCAAGTTAGGTAAATTCGAAGTTACAGGTCTGTGATTGTACTTGCATAAAAAAACCTGAAAACATAGCCCCAAAACTAAAAATCATACATTTCCCATACTTTGGCCAAAGAAACCTGAAAACAGGAATTTTCCTGAAAAATCACCTCCCTGATTACAATGAAGCAATTGGACTATGATGAATTCCATAGCAGAAGCAAAAACAAAAGAAATTATGTCAAAGACTTTGGATTTAGGAAGAATCATGTATTTAGGGTATGTATATGTTATATAGCAACACAGTCTGCCTATGTTATCAAGTAATCCTAATTAAAAATAATCTTAATAATTAGTTCCGTCTTAATAGCAAAATAATGTTTCTGTATTCAATTAAGTATAATAATATATACAATAGGTGATGTTTATATCCTTCAGTAAAATGATTTGAGAAGCATTGTAATATAGTGATTTACAGCTTGAATCATCGCTTTTACCTGCAGCAATTTTCAATTTTTCCAATACCCACGCAGATGGTGGAAGCTGTTATTGTAAATATCAAATATTTGGAATAGGGAAGAATTAATTCGCTGTACTTGATATTCACACACAAACTCCATGCTTGCTTCAGCACAGACTACATGTTCCACACAAAATAACAAAATATGATGCATTCTCATGTTATCACCTCGAACTCATACGTCTTGTTTCAACGAAGATCACCACTAAACATGATCCACACAAATACCTCTTCAGAGGGTAAAATAATCAAGGTTGAATAAGGATGATGAGAAATTCTTTGGGCAGGATGGAAGAGGAAAGGGTACACACAAGATTGGTGGGCGCAGAAATTTCAGTCAGAATTAAATGGATTTTTTATGTGTGTGGTGTTTTAAGTTCCTATTTGGTGGTGGGACTTGAATGCATAGCTTGAGTTATAACTGGCCCTGAACAGACAATAGAGGGCAGGCTCTACTAAGGATGGTTGGTGTAGTAACCATTTTCATGGCAACAAAGTATTCCAAAGCCAACATAAACAGCACCTTATGATTTTTCTCGTTTCCAACTTCTTTTCACCAGTAGAGGGCGCTGTTTGCGATGCGAACCATCATCAGAACTGCGCCTCAAAGTCTACATTATCCGGACTGGGTGTGTTCTTCAACTCCAGGGTTTTCTTGTTGCCCTTGGATACAATCTGCAACCTCAGCAGCCTCTCCTGTCTCTCTGAGCTCTGGCCTTGCGTACTTTGGCCAGCAGAGGGCGCCGTTTCACTTGGCCTGTCCTCCACCGTGATGTGGAGCTGACATCCCCTCTGAATGAGCTGCTGTTCTTGTGCTGCTGCTAACTGATTCACAACACGTCTTTCAACCTGAATTAAAAACACCACCGAAATTACTCAAAACAAAGCAAATGATGGCCTGAACATATTCTTAAATGGCATTGAAATAGTAAAATCATTCAATTGAAATAAAGTTTGTCCTTATAATTCAAAAGAGGACACTTCTAACAAGCCTTTTCTTATTGAAAATGAACAAAGAAAAATTGACTGGAGTGGGATTCAAACCGGTGACCTCCTGAACACTGTACAGGTGTAAGCCTTTTCTTACACGTCTGTTGCCCTACCTCGTGTTTGATTGATCTTGCACCGTAATGTACATCATAGCCATCGGCCAGTACGTCAAGCACCTGACTATCCCAGCTCAGGTCAATGTCATGCCGCTCAATGGCCTGTGTGCAGGAAGAAAAGACAAATATCCACTACAGAAGCTTCACCAACAATAAGACTTCTCAAATGCTGAAATGGACGCAACAAAAAGCATCACCAATTATGAGTCTGACATGGGCCATGGCAAGAGTATTTACCTTCTTAGCCCAGAAGTCCAGCTCCTTAGTGACCAGCTTGATGAGTTCAGGACGAGAGAAGGGCAGGAAGTAGACCATCTCGTTGATGCGACCGAGGAACTCATCCCGACGGAAGTGATGCTTGAGGATGGGTTGTACCACTTGCTCCTTGAATCTCCTGGATACAGTCACCTTTTCAGGAATCTCAAGATCACCTGGAGAAAGGTTCAAATGGTGGATGAGCTCTTCAGTGACATCACAGAATGTAACTCACTCAGTGTCTGCTATGCTGTATGAACATATCTACATACCCGAGGATTTTCAGCTCACTAGTCAGCAAACTATCAGGTTCCCTATTCACAGAGCTAGAGGCCAAAAGTTTGCGACAGTTTGCACTAATATCAGCTTGTAACCTACTACAAATGAGAACATTATTCTGTCCATTGGATGTCAGTGTCTGATGCTGACAATCAACCAATCCTAGCTCACCTAGTTTCCCAGCATGCCTCTGTTCTCGGATCTCTTCTGCCTCTCGTCTGAGCTGCAAGCCGTACCGGGCAATCTCATCACTAGCTAGGTTGGACGTCATGACAAAGATGGCATCCTTACACTCAATGGTTTTACCTTTACCATCAGTCAGACGACCCTGGGGGGGGGGAACAAAGACAGTGACAGTGACAGTTAAGGGGTTGATTTCACCAAACCCATCGTATCTTACTATCAATTGCAGGAAAAAATAATGCATTGCTGCCCTATGTATATTAGATAGGCTATCCTTCGTAACTCAAACTGTGATCGCTTGTAGGGCTTCGTAAAATCGAGCCACAGTACCAAAAAATCCAAAGGTTACTTGAAATAGCTTGCTGAAATCTTGTATCAAGCAAATGATTCAGTTAAGTTTAAATCCATTTTTCATAGCAACGTAGTGTAAGATGAGTGTGGCTCAATAACCACAAAGCAAGAATCTTCTTCTTCTTCTCCTGTCTTTAATCCCACTCTACTTGGGGTCGCTGGTTCGAATCCCTCTTATCCATCCTACCCTGTCCAAGCTAGAATGATGCAAATAATTCGGAAGCAAATAATACATATGATGTCATGATTACCTCATCAAATAACTGCAGCATGATGGTCAGTACATCTGGATGAGCCTTATCCACTTCATCAAACAGCACCACGGCATTACTGCAGGCCTTAAGTCGCTTGGTAAGCTGCCCGCCTTGCTCGTGGCCTACGTATCCAGGCGGGGAACCGATGAACTTGGCCACTTCGTGTTTCTCCTGGTACTCCGACATGTCGATACGGATGAAACCTTTCTTCACGTCTTTGTGAATGTACCTGGCGATCTGTTTGGCTAGCTCTGTTTTACCTGTGTACATTTTTACGGTAATGTACAATCGTGAAAGCTGTAAGCAACTCAGAATGGTATCAATGAAATGAAGCCATGAATATATAAATATTTCCTAGCGAGGCTCACTGTTAAAAAAAACAGTGAGCCTCTCTCAAAGGGATGCATACTTCATCAGACAGTTCCAACATCCTTCATGACATTCCAGATGACCCTGTAAGAGGCTAGCTACAGAGAAGCTAAGGTCTTTTCCCAATTTATGGCTGTGGCTACAAATAACACCCTCACCTATGGCTGTGGCTAGCCAGTGGCTGAAGACTTGTGTGTTATATGCAGCCACAGCCACAGATCTGAGCCACAGCCTTACATACCAATGCCTGATGAACCCAGGAACAGGAAGACAAGAGGGTGATCGTCGTCCATCCAGCCATTTTCCTTCCTCCTAATTGCTGGTTTATAGCAAATACAAGACAAATAGATACAACCTTATCTACATTCAATATCTGAAAATATTTTCATGTCGGGAAATACACTGATGATAAATGAAAATCTGGTAAACAAAATTTTCAGCTAAACATAAATTGCAAACACAAGGAACACCTAGATTATAATGATCTTGGATGCTGGACATATAAAGGTTTAATGCAAATTGGCATCACATTCCTGTCACCATGTTAGTAGGTTGGAGGGAAAGGGAGTTGCCATTGGGAACACAGAGCTCCTAGCTTGCAGAGCTTGATTCTCTGTGCTCTGGTTGTATAAACGAGTCATGATAAAGGTGGGTTTTTTACGATGACAATACTCACTGGATGCTACTGTTGCTATGGCACCCTCCTGTCCAATAATAAACTCCTTGAGTCGTTGCTCCAGTGGATACCTCCGCCTCTCCTCAGCAGCTCTCTGCTCCTCAAGAATCTGGAACTAAAACACAGATCAAGAAAATCCCTTCATTTATCTTTGACCAACCATAAACCCATTCCCAAAATTCACAAAACATTTTAGCATTCTTTTTTCTTGTGATTTATAAAGTTGATGAGTAAACTTTCTTGAAACCTTTTCAGTTCCAGAGGAAAATAAACAATTGGCAAACAGTGCTCTACCATCTTAGCTATCCAGCCTAATAACATTGGCCTTTTCCTATTAATATACAGTATTGCTCAGGGTACCAGTAGAATGCTATGGACTTCATTGGTTTATAACCGGTAACCTAAAACAATCCACTGCTATGAGAACAATTAGAAGTTACTAGAATTTAAAAATCTGTAGTGAATAAATGTATTTAAAGGAAGTACATACGTCTTTTTGATGTTGTTGAAGTAGTTCTTTGATGGCAGAACTTTTAGCGTACTGCAGAGGGGTGTGGCCATTGGCATTCTCAAGGAGGGGGTTTGCCTCTGTTTGAGGAGAATGGATGGAATGGATGAAACAAAATTCAGTTATTTGTTCCCATCGGACATTTTCTTCAGCGGCCATGAGGTAACTCACAGCAGCATTCCTTAAAGGAAATCTACCACGCTTTCCAACTTTTACATGAATGAAACATTAACTTGACATAAGAAGTCATATCTCACTTACACACAGTTGGCCTCCATATCCCATATCATCTACATACTATATAGCCCATTTCAGTACTGTATCATTGACACTGCACATCTTTTATGGGAATAGCTGGCTTCCAACTGCCACATACAGGTTCATGCATACATGCATGTGATTCTTGATAAGACTTCAAGTATATGGTGTTGCCATACCTGCTTGTAGCAGCATCTTAGTAATGGTCAGATCATCAGCCAATACACTGTAATGCAATGCAGTACATCCCTTGAAGGTGGCTCGGTTGTTAAGCCTGCTGCTAAACTCATCCTCCCTAGTAACAAGAACTGTCAAGGAGAACAAAGGAAGACATAAGATGTACCTTGTCACCTGTCACCCTTTATTGAGGGAGAGGAGACACAGGACAAAAGACTGTATTGTTTTCTCAATGAATCATTTACGTACAATCATCAGAAGCATCATAAGCACTGAGGATATCAGAGTACAAATGTGGTGATAATCATTATATTCAAACAGAGCTTTTCAATAAGAAGGTCTCAATATATGGGAGACTGCTTTAGCTATGCACTGTTTATCATGCTAATAACACAGATTTCATTATCTGCCAAGTTCAAACTTTAAGATGAAGACCTGTGATCACATTCTTCCATTGTAAAAAGGGATCAATGCTGGATTGAAGGTGTGAACGCAATAACAATAATCCCCCTGTGATTCTATTACCCTAGCTGGATCAAATCCCCAATGCTGGATTCAGTGTGAACGCAATGTTTGAATCCTTCTCTCAAGTTCAAATGGCCACGTTAAACTAAAAAAAGGCTGATATATAAGATTAATCTCACCATGGAGTGAGTTGAGGTCTTTGGTCTGGGACACGTCCCACACATTGGTGAAGTCATCACCTAGGTTAGGATCGGCACCAGACTGAAGCAGCATCGCCACAGCACTACAGGCAAGGCAATCAAACATTACAATCAAGATGTGTGTTAATACATAGGGGCTGGCTCAACAGCACTAGAGTGCCTATTCAGAGTATGGTATTCAGGAGGTCGCTGGTTCGAATCCCGCTCCAGTAATTTTTTCTTTATTCAACTTTCAAAGATTATAATTAGACAGCTGTACGCAGAATCACCTCCAGCAATGAAATCTGTCAATCAATTCTCACCGTTCATGTTTGTTGACGGCTGCAACCTGCAGCGCTGTCCAGCCAAGTTGATGACGCTCATTCACATCCAAGCCAGCTTCCAGCAATCTAGGAAGAACAATTCATGGAAAATCAAATTATCTCTAAATGACCAGGGGAACCAGTGGACTCGGGAAAAATTAAAAGACTAATAAAATTGAATATTTGAAGCACCAAGAAAATGCAGGCCTTGAATTTGGTTCTGACAGGGGTAAGGTCACTTTTCCATTGCAAGGGGCACTTCCATTGGAAAATCATAATGTCTATGGAAACATTTGAAGGTGCACCAAGGCCAAGAACCAGGGCAACAAAGGTCATGGCCTAGGTGGCCTCCGTTAAATTCATGGCTTGGACCATGACCTGCTCCAAGGCATTGACAAAAGGCAACAAGGCAATGAACAGGGACAATGAGGCAAATGGGGCTTTAATTTAGAACAAATCAGAGGGATTATATTTGCACATTCCTCACCTTTTTAGCTCTGATACATCGTTTCTTCTTGCTGCCAAGAACCATCTTTCTTTCACTGAAATGAAAACAGATATCAGATAATGGTTAGTGGATCACAATATTAAAATGGACACTATAGTGAGAAAGAAATTCTCACATGCCTTATTCTTCACACTGATATATTGCACAGTGCACAGTCACTGAATCAGCATGAAATCATGGATGGAGATAACGTTTTTATAGAAGGTGTATACAGTTCGTGCTGTATCATGGATCCCCTCCATTTATACTTATATAGACATGGTGGGGCCCGGCCAACTAATAAAATCTCCTCAACTTGTTTATGGTTCATACAAATGTACCTGTAGGCCTACCTGTTTGTCAGGTACAACATGGAGAAATATAACACCATAGCATATGTACAGTGAATTAGAAGCATTATACATTATAGAATTGGAAGTATTCAACAAGTGACAGCCAATGCAATGCAAACAACATCATGGCAAATGACAATGCATAATTTGCACGCAGGACAGGGATTTTCAAACACCACAAAACTTGATTAACATGCATGGTGCTACAACTAAAGACATTTTCATTTGCCCAAAGTTCCTGCACAAACAAAAATACAAATGAGTGAGAAACTGACCTGTATCACTTATTTTTGACTCGGCACAATGTGCCAAAACCAGCCCACAGATGCCTAACGCAGAAAATCCACATGCCGCAATTCTTGGGCTCAAAATACTTCGTGAGAATTGCTTAAAAATCTCTTGTGTCCTCCTAAAAGTGGTGCCACTACATTTCAGAGAGTAATTTCTAACAGAAAATGTAACTTTCCTGTCAAGCGCTCGGATACTTGTGGAATAATTCGATGAAAAACGCAAGATAGATCTGCAAAGAAACCATCGCATGGAAGCTGCCATCTTTTTCTAGAATACAAGGGCGCCACCTAGTGTTGATGATTATCGCATAAAGGGCGCCCTCGCGACAAGTCGGGAGGACCTGTATTAAAGGGAACTAGCGGGTTGTAATAGGTTTCAACCGTTTCAAGATAGTAGTACGTGTGGCGCTACCCTCCCCTTGTGCCAACATAACATTTTTAACATTTCTAAATTCCATAAGAAAAAAAACCCAACAAAATAAAACAAAAACCCTGCGTCAAGGTACTTTTGGTCGCTCGGAAGAAGAAAACAAAAAAACATTTAAACACTTTTTTAATTTTTGGGTTAACAATAATTAGCGAACACATAAACATAAGGCATACTGTATATGCACATCTTATAGCCAACAATAAAGTACCATGGCTTAAATGGGAGCAACTAATGCTCTGACATGGATAGTTAGGTTGAACAAACATGTCTTTTGTTTTGGTTCGTAAACACAGTTCCCCCCTTAACACGCGAGCACGCACACAAACCTTGATCATCCCATACTAGCATTAGGCCTCAGTTGTCGTCACCATTTCGTCCTGCCTGGGCTTTGCGTCTTCAGGCGGTCTCTGCGCTGCGCTCGATTCTTCTTTGCCCTCAAACAACCAATCAATCTTGATCGTATACTCTCTGTCACATTGTTCCTGCCATCCCGCACGATTCCCAAGCCTGAGCTTTACTTCTTACTTAGCTACAAGACCAACTTGTACCGCCAAAGGCAAACAGGACGAAATTGGCGCAGTGAAAACGAAGATGGCTGGCAACGAAGTTATCAGGGGAGTATTGACAATGGTAATTGCCTTCTGTCAACCTAAGATAATATTGTACCAAAACGAACCGTTTTTGTGCGGTTGTTACTCGTGCGTAGGTCAGGCTGAAACGCTAATTTTTACGGTGTCAACGCAAAAAGCTTCACACGTGTTGTGTTGGCTCAATATATTCCCATCAGCAATGTCACAATGATTGATCGATACATCGATCAATTGCAAATTATTAATCCAAGTGACTTTATTATTATACTCTAAACCAAAAACCAATTACACGCAATATGCGACCCAACATCATAGACCTAACATAAAGATAACCGACGCTCCGTCACTGTGGTTAAAATAACGACCAAGCTATAGACCGCATGAAATTTACCGTGAACATAGCCACATGAACGGATTAATAATTAGCCCGTCGCTTGTTGCTCGGACAGCCGTCAGTTGACTTTACTTTGAAAGCAAGTCACTGTACGATCATGATCCATTAAGGAGGATATGGCTGTGTGTATATGCTGGAGAGGGTCCAGAGAAGACGCACGAAATGATAGATCATCTGATGTCTCAGAATAACGACATTCACAAAAGACTATACTGAAATCATCTTTCCTATTAGAAAATAAAGATGTTCAGTCCCTGATTTACATTATACGTACATGTTAAACTTATTAAGGGAAGTATGTTTTACACAGTCATACATTCTATACAGTTATAGTGTTACCAGATATTAACTTGAGTTAATTCGTTAGTCATTAAGAGTGAAGAGCATCTTAGTCTCTATCGAGACAGCATCCATTCCAATCAACAAGATATACGCCAGGCGCGTATCTACGGGGGCTAGGGGGCTGTAGCCCCACAAGCATTTCGTCTAGCCCCCCCCCCCCCCCCCCAATGCAATTGAAAAACAAATCTTGAAAATACTGGATTTTTTTTTCGTTATTAAGCACCTATTACATCTAGCCCCCAAAAAATGTCTGATTTATCCAGGAACATTACAACCCTGCTGGCGTTGGAAGAGCCAGGAAATTGGAATAAACGTGATTGGCCTTTATAAATGTTTGGTTCCAGTATTTCCGTACTTTCCCTACTGATTGGCTAATGAATGTGACGTCGTTTTAAGCTGTTCTTATTCCAGTGTGTATTGTACATGTATTTTTTTCAGCAACAGGAGAATTCCCTTGCATTTGCCTTAATAATTATGTACATTAATTTTAAATGATGGCAGCTCAACAGAGCAGGCGCGGTTCTAGGGGGGGGGGGGAGGGGGCTAGGGGGGGCTGTAGCCCCAAAGATTTAGACTAGCCCCCCCCCCAAAAAAAAAAAAAAAAAATCTTGAAAATACTGGATTTTTTTAGTTTATAAAAAAACGCGTTGTGTAGGCTATTTATGTGCATCTTTTTCAACCCCTTTATAAGACATAGTAGAAGCGAGTGTTAGAAGAACCCAAAATATTGGGTCTTCTAGCTCCCCCCAAGAAAAAAATAATAATAATAATGGCTCTTCTAGCCCCCCAAAATTTTTGCTCTAGTAATATTGAAATGCCCTCTCGAGACCATGTCCTAGACTTCATCGTGGCATGTCAACAACTCACTAACCTGCACCCCGCACATTAAGGCAATTAGTTTACAAACACAATCATTAGGCCTATACTCCATCCCTATATCTGATCAGCACACAGACATTACTCTTCATACCAAGCAAGGTAGCCACATCATAATAAACCATTGCAAATATCTTTCGGTATAAAACCTGTGAATCATCAACTAGAACTCATGTATGAAATTGGATTACGTTCAAGTTTACATCGTGCTAACTTTTCAGTTACAAGAATTAATTATCTGTTTTCGTGCCGACAAAGCATGCCTTCTGTTCTAACTACCATGACAGCTCGCAACATCCCGAGGAAAAGGGGATTCTCTGGTTGTATGAGGTGTAGAACTGCTACAGTTGACTTGAGATCAAGATGGTCGGCACACCTTGCGGCCCAGGGTCTACGTTGAACCTCACTCTTGATGAAGTGACGGCGTCTTTGATTCTCTACACCGACGTAGACCGCATTCTGGTTCCCTTCATCATGTCTACCATCTTGATATCTGGACTGATGACCAACGTGGCTTTCTTGTTTGTTGTATTTCGCGTGCGTCACATGCGAACTGCCACTAACCACTACCTGGTTCAGATCGCTATCGCCGACATGATCTACCTCGTCTTCGGAGCAGGTGCTAAGGTTCTACGTTTCTTTACGTCCCCCGTCGCCTTCGATCTGACGTCCATTGGAGAGCCAGGCTGCATCCTGGTCCCACTCTTTAGTTCCGTGGCATACTTTGCTCTCTTGTTCTTCATGGCCTTGGTGACCAGGGAGAAGTTTCTGGCCATCTGTAAGCCTGTCAGATACCGGGAGATCCACGGTAGACGGCGTACCGTCCGCATGACGTTGGCCGCCTGGGGTGTCGCCTTATGCTTCGCATCCACCATGATACCTGCGTCCAGTGTCTTCGTCTCCTACTGCATCCTGTGGCCTGTGTCCTGGACGACGACACACCTGCCGAGCCATGCAGCAAGATGCAGACCCGTCTCCCCCTGGCTGGTGTCCTACACCGACTTCGTTCAGACGTCTCCTTACTTCATCGTCATGGTCTTAACGACGGTTATGAACGCGTGCATCTTGAAGAGCGTGCGAGTACAGATCCTGGATAGGGACCAACACCAAGGACCCATAACGCTGCGCAAGATGCAGACCAAGAGACGAGTGACTCACATGTTGGTGGTGAATGGAATCGTCTTCTTCTGCTTCCTGGCCCCGTTCGAGATCTGCTCCATCTCAGCCTGGATACTGAGCTACAACCCCCAGCCTTTGCTTCACTCGGAAACATTCCGGCTGACCTCTCAGATAGCAAGGATTCTGGCCTATCTCCAAGCTGCTGTGAATCCCATCCTGTACTACGTGATACATCCTCGCTACAGGAGCGCATTCGTCGAAAGCTTCTCCATGAGAGATAGAGCTGGAGTTCAGACTAGAGCTACAACCATGTCGCATAGGTAAAGGTGACAACATGTGTGACGATTTAAAGTTGACATCCTCTATGCTATGTGGGTAGTAAACATAAACATCTCAAGTTGCCAAGAGTTAGCGTATGAAATAATGATATTAAAGTAAACGCTTACATGATGTACGCATCATTATAATGGACTCTGTATACCTATTGTGATTCCTGCTTGTATTTAACTGTGGCAATTTCTAAAGATACATCTATAATCTTATGGGAACGAGGCAGGAGTATTTGCCTCCTAACAGTATGATTGGCTTAATAAGCATCAAATGGGTCAAGTAAATTAAATGTATCAAAGATTCTGAGTAATAAGAGGGTCTGACGTTTAAATTCTATAACAGGACCCTTCGCAAATCCTCTTAGGAAGAGTGGGTCGAAAATTAAGGTCCTGCTATCCAGGCTAATGAGCATGCAGCTTACGGCAGTTTATCTAAATAAATTAATTAATAAAGAAAAGAAGAAGAAAAAAAAAGATCAAAGCCAAAAATAATGTGTACCAGGTAGAATCGCTCCCTGACGTGTTCAGAAAAATGGTGGGTAAATATCTTCCTAGAACCCCGAGCCATCTTGCCATCACCTTGCTGTATAGTAATGGTCCACCAAGACTTGAATTTGCTGTTGCGACACGTCTCAATCTGCCCTGACCAATGAGCGGGCGTTATATCAACTAGGTGTGACTCTCAGCGCACAGTGACGCAGTCCTGGTAATGGGAGTCTAGATATCACCGACCCCATTCACAATACATACCAGAAAGGTAATTACGCTGAATTACATCTCTTCGCTAAAAAGGTCAACTGTATACCCGAAGAGATGTGTTCACGCAGTCCACCGCCATGGCTAATGTTATTAGATTAGATATTAAGTGCAACAATATTAAAAACATGCGAGGGTAGCTTTCAAATATAAACCAGTGGGACTGGTACAGTGGTTTGTAAATTTAAAGCCACATCCATCTTCTTTGGAGACAACCGGAAACTGGTCCCTCCTTTGGCTACCGCTAGGTCGACTATCTTCATAAAGAGTATCCTTAAGGAGTGTGGCCTTTTCGAAACGGAGGCATCCGGCTCAGGCTCCAGCACCTTTTGATGAATCCATTCTAAAATAACGGGCATCAAAATAGAGGCATTTGGCTGCGGTTCGGAAGTCGATTCTCTGGTTTGAAGAGGAATACAGAGCTTCACCTTCAATTAAAAACCACAACCTATTATTTTCAGCATATGGATGACAGAGCCGGAGCCCGAGCTTGCCTCCGTTTCGTACACCCCTTGGTGAAAAAATGGATGTGATTGGATTCTTCCGAATTATGTATTCAGAGAACGAATACAAAATAGAACGAATACAAAAGGTACAGAGTCCTTGAAAGGACAGAAGAATTCCATCTAGATGCATCTGTCAGGAAAAAATTGTTTCTTATTAAACGCCCACTGCATGATGCCCAGTGGCTAGGATCTGGTACTTGGCCTTCCGTCATATCTTTTGAGCACTACTGGGTGCAGGGCACCTGTCGATCGGGCTGACACAACTGTCAACTGGTACGATTTCCCATAATTATTACCAAACACAAATATATAGTAATTACCCTGCAGAACTCATCAAACACTAAAATTAATCTTGAAAGTCAATCAATCTGACGGTAATTGCTAAGGAAAGTGTGATGTCACAATACAAATCACTACGGTGATCTTGACAACCCATCCTAAGATTTATCTTTAGAGTTTTGTGAAATCCAGCCCAGATTTATAGAAAACAGTATGACCAATCTAAAAGAAATTGAGTTCTTTAGACATGAAAGGTCATCTGAATTTGTTGAATTTTAATCTAGAAAAAGTCCCATTTGAGTTTGATTTTATATTTCAATTGGACGAGGAGAATGATTTGGGGTTAAATTTAGATCTTTTATACGGTCGCCTTGGAAAC
The DNA here is from genome assembly GCA_963971285.1 of Astropecten irregularis. Lineage (NCBI taxonomy): Eukaryota > Metazoa > Echinodermata > Asteroidea > Paxillosida > Astropectinidae > Astropecten > Astropecten irregularis. Next base: position 734,589 of record OZ020256.1, read on the forward strand.
TCGCGCGTTATTAAAGATCGGGCATGGTTACTGAATAATCGTGTATCTGGACCAACCATACACATGAAATGAAGTAAGACTCATGTACACTCGTGTAGGGGGGGGGTCTGCCCCTTCCCGACTAAATTGGGGATGGAGGAGCAAACAATGGGGACGCGAAAAAAAAAAGGAGGAGGAGAAAAGGGGAAGGAAGAAGGAGAAATGAAGAGAAAGGAGCAGGGGGAATAGGGACAATGCAGACATTTGTCCAATGTCGGTTGTAAATAGCTATTTCTATGGATTCAGGAAGGTGACGAAATTTCATTTTAGGTCAAGCGAGAAATAAAAATGGCTAGGGCCTAATCACCGGTCATATTTTAATGGAAAAAATTGTCATTTTGTCGGAATCCGGAAGACAAATTGCTTGTTCTATCTTAAATAAGAAAAAAAAAACATAATTCTAACGCCTTAATACAACTAACCTCAGTCGATGAAAAGGTTGGTTGAAAATTTCAATCTAAATTGTCGGGTCCAAACCGACTAAAACTCGGGCCATTAAAACACACATCACAGCTTCATACATTACACACATGCATAAGACCGATTTGCAATAATATTATGATTAAAATCATGTTTGTATTTCCAACAAAATAAATAATTCAACCATATAGACAGAAACAATAGTTCATGAGTTGTACGTCTACGAAATTTGGAAAACTACCACTTTCAGCTCGCCCAAAGACTATAAAATAGAGGGTATAATATTTCATGATTACGGCCAATACAGAAATCTCTTATAACATGCACGGTGGCCATGCATCTACAAACTTTCCGTACGAAGACAACGGGCAATATTACATCCCTCATTAATTTAAATTGGCATCTTAAAACTAATTTCCTCTTCGACTACTACCAATTCAAGAGGTGTATCTTTCTCTCTGGTTGACATTGTTCGATTGCAATTCGTTACAGATGAAAGATAACACTGTTTACCCCTCAAACTATCAGGATTGATTGCCATGTTACACGCGTCATTTCACACCAGTAGAGCGGAAAACACGTATGATGTTACAAAGTGTAAATTGGTAGTGCTGTGTACTGATGCGGTCCACGATACGTTGCCATGGTAGTCAAGTCACAACACGGCGCTGTCTCCATCGTGATGCACGCTTGGCTGTGTGTGTAAGGAGGAAGCGTCATTGTTAGACGTATACTGCATTAATGCAATCACAGCCGTCGCGCGCCTGCACTGGTATATAAATATAACAGGCGGTCTGACGTCGATCAGATCAGTACAAGACCTGACGCCGCTCGCTCGCTCTTTCCAGATGAAATTCCAAATTCAGAACGATGTCTGAACTGTTTGGCTAGACATAGAAGCCTGATGTTACAGCTCGTTTGCCGTTAAGATTATAGGTCTGTAGTGTAGTATTCGATTTGTGTTGATATCATCTTTAAGAGAATGGATTCGCGCTATTCAAGCTGTATTGGGGATGAGACATGGGATTTTACCAATTGGTCAGTACCGTCTAGTTTACTATACAACCCCACGGATACGATCTTTACAACTATCGTCAATCCTTGTATTCTAACCTTGGGCCTGGTTGGTAATCTGGCATTCCTCTATGTCATGGCCAGAATTCGTCGAATGTGGACCGTCACCAACTTGTACCTGGTTAACATGGCGGTGGCGGACACCGGCTTTCTTGTCGTCGCCGTCTCGGAGAAACTTGCAAGCTACCGCACCAGTCCCATCAAAGGGGACAGGTCGGGGTTTGGTACGGCAGGGTGCGTGGCCGTGTACTTGCTGCTGAATCTCTGCTACTTTGCCTCGCTGTTTCTCGTCACGCTGGTGTCTCTGGAGAAGTTCTACGCCATCTGTAAGCCAGTACAACACCGCATCTTCGGCGGCAAGAAACGCACTGCTAAACTGGCACTCGGGGCGTGGTCGCTAGCCTTTGTTTTCTCCTTAGCCCTGCTTCCAACAGTTGTCGTGTATGTGAAGATCTGCACCGTGTGGCCATCATCACCCACCGATGAATACGACCATTTCCCAGAGTATATCGGCCGATGCCTAAGCATAACGCCTTGGTATCCAACATTCTACAACGGCTTTCAGACCATTCCGTTTTTCATGGCTTTGATAGCGAACGTGGTACTGTACATTCGTATCATTCTGCGACTGAGCACCAGGATCAGTACCACCGTGTCGCCCGAGCTCAACGCCCGTAATGCCCAGCGGCAGAAAATACGTAACCAAGTGGCGCTCATGCTGATCGCTAACGGTGCGGCCTTCTTCGTCTGCCTCGCTCCATTCCAAATGACATCCTTCGCGTTGACAATCTCTAATCTCACCGGAATCAGTCACTTGACATCTGAACAAATAAACAAATTGTTGTGGGTAGGACGCTTCTTCACCTACATAAACCCTGTGATAAATCCCATCATTTACAATCTGACCAATGCCAGATACAGACGCGCATTTTATGAAGCGTTTACCTGTCAGAACATGAGGAAACGACATCAGGCCGATATCACTGCATTAAACGAGGATACGGTGTCTACACTCAACACATAAACACAGAACCACTGATATTTCCTCCAGAACTACTGAATTTTGCAGTAGGTAACTGTCTACATCATTTTGACGACAAATCAAAAATGTGAAAAGCAACTTGTCACCTTAGCCTAACTTGCGTTGGTTATGCCACCTCGGCTCTCCTTTGGTCCTTGCTGATAAGAACTCGATTTGAACCCCGGTGAGATTTGATCCTGAACGAGAGGAAAGATTTGACCCTGCGTGTGAAGAGAGACAATATTTGACCCTGCGTGTGAAGAGAGACAAGATTTGACCCTGCGTGTGAAGAGAGACAAGATTTGACCCTGGATAACGAGAGACAAGATTTGATCCTGGATAACGAGAGACAAGATTTGACCCTGGATAACGAGAGACAAGATTTGACCCTGGATAACGAGAGACAAGATTTGACCCTGGATAACGAGAGACAAGATTTGATCCTGGATAACGAGAGACAAGATTTGATCCTGGATAACGAGAGACAAGATTTGATCCTGGATAACGAGAGACAAGATTTGACCCTGGATGACGAGAGGCAAGATTTGACCCTGGATGACGAGAGGCAAGATTTGACCCTGGATGACGAGAGACAAGATTTGACCCTGGATGACGAGAGACAAGATTTGACCCTGGATGACGAGAGACAAGATTTGATCCTGGATAACGAGAGACAAGATTTGACCCTGGATAACGAGAGACAAGACCTGACCCTGGATGACGAGAGACAAGATTTGACCCTGGATGACGAGAGACAAGATTTGACCCTGGATGACGAGAGACAAGATTTGATCCTGGATAACGAGAGACAAGATTTGACCCTGGATAACGAGAGACAAGACCTGACCCTGGATGACGAGAGGCAAGATTTGACCCTGGATGACGAGAGGCAAGATTTGACCCTGGATGACGAGAGACAAGATTTGACCCTGGATGACGAGAGACAAGATTTGACCCTGGATAACGAGAGACAAGATTTGACCCTGGATGACGAGAGGCAAGATTTGACCGTGGATGGGGAGAGGCAAGATTTGATCCTGGATAACGAGAGACAAGATTTGATCCTGGATAACGAGAGACAAGATTTGACCCTGGATGACGAGAGACAAGATTTGACCCTGGATGACGAGAGGCAAGATTTGACCCTGGATGACGAGAGACATGATTTAACCCTAGGTGAATCCAGCCGACACTGCAGAAAGGTCCTTGGTCTACAAGACCACTCAAAGATGGCGCTCCATTCTGGATCTTTCCTTCCAGATGACGCACGGCAAATCCACCGTAATATATGGTTATATGGAATGACGATGTTACGATAATTATAATACATTTATCGGTCAAACATATTTATATGAAGAAGACTCTGATCATGTGGCCTGTTTGTGAATACCAGCATAACGAACGTGGCCCTAACAATGGCCAATGTGTGCCGCGTAAATACTAGGCTATAAGTTTTCATAGGTGTGTATATAATGGTGTATTTGTTCTACCTATTGATATTCTAACTTGGGATGACACAGCCATACGTATAACGAATAATAAGTGATGTATCATATTTAGCTAACCTAAATTTCTATGTATACTAGTGAAGAGATAACTCTATTGTGTACTGTGGAATAATAGTAAACAGTTGCATGTATAGTCGCATGGGAATTTGACATATGTACATGTATGATGTACACGCTGGCCCGTCATTGTAGATTTAGTGGTTCTTATAATGTAAATATAATCATTGGAGGTAAAATTAAGGCTTAGGCTGCGTCTCAAAACTCTGGCTCCGGCTGTGAATAATACGTAGGTCTATGGAAGCAACTGACGCCACTGGCTTAGTGGCTGCTAATAGGTGTGTGTTTCAGCAATGTCAGAGACTTGTGACGCAATTTATATCATTACTATTCTAGTCAAGAGACTAATATGTAGGCCTATACAGAAAACAATCAGTACAAATCACGATGAAATGGAACTAAAAAAGGCCTATAGATAAATCTATTATTCATACCTTTTCCTTTTCCTAAGTCGATATATCTCTTTAAGACTCGTTAAGATGTTCCCAAGTTTGTCCTTGACTATTTCACTTTTCCTAAAATGCTGAAACCCAGAGAGTTAGGTCACAACCCACTGTTCTGACATCACGTTTATTGTATTTCCATGGCGGAATGTCCTATTGGGGTCTCTCAGTCGTGCAATATGTGAATATGAAATAGGTCCTCGTGTAATTATTATGAAGCTTCTTTCTGACGTCTACCTCGCAATGCATTTTACCTCCTTAAAATATGGGTCGTGATTAATAATAACGAGACATTTCTCCGCCATGTTTAAGAGTATGCGAGAGACGAATATTATTTCACTCGTCTTTATAATGAAAACAGCAGCTGTTATGCAAACGATTCCACTCCTACAACTGTTTCAGGCTGTTATCCCAAGTTTGTTTTGTTCTGTATGTAAATAGGAATTCCCATATTTATAATGTAAACAATCTGACGTCATCATCAGAACAAACAACAGCGGCAACCCAATTTATTATTTTAGGAAGAGTTGGGGTAATTTTCAGGGTTTTTCTGTGATGCTCACCCACTAAATCATGATTTATTATCTTTTCATCTTTTGGATTTGTTTTTTTTAATGTAATTATCATTATTATTATCATTTCACGTCATCCACTGGCGGTTCCCTGTATGAGCATATGCTCACAAGGAATTCGTCAAATCAGTTTGAAATGAAAATAAAACAGGTCAGGGGTCGATTTCACGAAGCCCATAAGATCGATCCTAACTCCAGTTATGAAGGATAACCCATCGTAACCCAAGTGTAGGGCTACAATGCATCAAAAGCCCTATACGATTGATAGTAAGTTACGATGAGTTTGGTGAAATCGACCCCTGGGTTGTATTTTTGTCTTTAAATGCAAAGACTGAATGATGATGTACAGGTTTTTAAAATGCATATCATAAAGTTAGCAGGATGAAATTTTCTCAAAACTATTGGTCAGTTTGTTCGTAGAGATGTATAGCTCCATGGTTTGTTTCAGGAAGCAATTGCAAAGAATAATTTAATTGTGGTTTTATACAAGCTATTTTACGAGATCCTTTTGTGTTCAATTGCCGTGATTGCTGTGATCGAACTTTATAGTAGCTTAAAAGATTTATAATGCAGGTTTCGCAAATATGACAACTCAAAAGGAATTATTTCAGAGGTTTATAACGCATAGTATATAAAATAAAATAAGAAGTAAAAATAAGCACAGTCCCCTACGGGCACTCTCTTGCTGCAATTATGCAAAAAAACATACATTATTTAGATTTTGTACAATAATATTGAACAAATTCACGACGATGTTGTTTAACGCTCGGATTCTTGTAAATGGATCAGAGCAGGGATAATCAATGGGTTCTTTCATCCGAAGAAATCAGAGAAAGAGAGAGAGCTTCTTGATTCTAGACACAAACACAAAATGTAGCTGCATCTCAAAGGTATCTATACATGGGTTGGCGATTATCTTGAAAACAAACTCCCAGAGGGCTGAACTAATGCATTCCTGTTTGCCCAAACTGAATGCTTTCAATGGTAGATACACTATTCTAAAGGTCTACTCTTGTTCTGGTCATAATATTATAGCACTCAGCCTGCTCAAGCAACCCAACCTCGAGACCTTGACTCCTCATACAGAGTCGGCATTTTGACAAGACGATTTCTGTCATATATTCCGTCGTGCGCATTGCTTTGATATTACGTTATGGTACAGTGTAATCAAATTGCATTCGTGTGATTCATGCCTTCGGTTCATAGATGCCAGGCATTGGGTATTCAAATCAACCATACACGATGGAAACAGTTCATATACGAGGTGATAGCTAGACACTAGTGTTTTTTAATAAAAAATGGAAATGCTGATAGGAACTTGTATTAATAGCTAGTCTATTCATGGGGATCGTGAAAATGAAACTTGTAGCATGTACAAATCTAATAATAATTCTAGATATTAATTTGAAACTGCTCTATTGCGATACAATGTGCAAAATTACTCATTTCATTGTTCGGTCTGACTTGGGATGTTAAGATTTTTGTCTTTATTTCAAGATAGTAAGTTGTAAATAAGGGTATTATAGTAAATTGTAAGAGTAAAATAAATATTAATCATTTTATTTCCCTTTAAACTTCAAAACTTCAAAACTGAATTCTTTCTTTCATTCATCTATCCCTTTTGAGGATGAATTATGAATAATTATTTATATATTTACATATGATTTTGATTGTTTGCTTTGTTGTAAATAGGGCATTTAGAGATCAATTTAAATTCCTGTTCTCGTTTTTTTCAACGAAAGAAACAAATTTGACGAGATAGCCTTCGGGTCAGTAATGTGTGATTAACGGGCAAATAATAAGTCGGCTGAGTATAGTTTTATTGTTAAGGAACTCCCCCCCATTATCATTTGGAAATTGACATCTTAACCACCTGTAACAACAGTGCTAATCGTAAGGAAAACATATTGTAACGTAAGTCGTAATATATGGATTTATATGTAATGGAAAAGAACCGATTTTGCATGACGATTAATAGATATTTAATACCAATCATAACGACGGGTTTAATTTGTATGAAGTGTAGATATTAAAGAGTATAATAAATGTATCAATTGATCTACTGAGAAATTGTTAATGGAATGAAGAAAATGTACTGTATGTTACACCGTATTTCGTGTGTAATGTTTGGGTGATGTTTGAATGCAGGTCTTATGGAGTACGTCAATAATGGGTATGATGTATCCATGTATCTATGTCAGCAGTGATATCATCATCATATACCACCAAGCAACCAACCCACTCACCGATAGAATGACCAACCAACCGACTAACTGATCAAGTTCATCAACCAACCAATGCAATTGATCAATAATTGACCAACCATCCGACCGACCTGTACTGAACAACCGACCTGCTGACCCGACCGCCATACTGGCAACCGAGCAACCAATCAACCGACCTGCTGACCAACCGACTGACCGACCGACCGGACAACCGACCGACTGGACAACCGACCTGCCAACTAACTAACCAACCGACCTATCGCCATACTGACCACTGCCGACCAACCGCCATACTGACCAACCGACCAAGCGACCTATAATGACCAACCAAGAGACTAACCGACTGACCGAGTAAAACCGACCAACCAACCAACCGCCATACTGGCCAACCGAACTACTGACCAACCAACGAACTAACCGACTATTAAACCGATTAACCGGCCAACCGGCCTGCTGACCAACCAACAAACTAACCGCCCATTAAACCGACTAACCGGCGGACCGGCCTACTGGTCAACCAACAAACTAACCGACTATCAAACCGACTAACCGACCCACCGGCCTACTGACCAACCAACAAACTAACCGACTATTAAACCGACCATCCGAGTAAAAACGACCAACCGACTGACCGACCTATACTGACCAACCACCAGACTAACCGACTAATTTTACCGAGTGCTAGACTTGACTCTTCACGAGAATGTTAGTGTGAAATATGGACAAGTTTGCTCATGCTTTGCCGTCAAGCGAAACTCATAATAAAACAAGATGGCGTCACCCTATTCAACACAAACAACTAGGGCCGAAATTCGACCGCCGTGTTAAAAAAATACCCCAACCACACTGTATTCCATTAATTGCTATCGGGCATATTGTGCTTTTATGGATGGCATTGAAGAGATGGCTTAAGATAATAAAAATCTCATTTTATAAAATACTGAAACAGCAATGATATCAAAGGAAAATGTAATCATTTAGAAGATACCCCTGTGTTTGTTAGACACGATCGTCTGCCAATAGTGCTGGACTCTTTCATTGTGCTTGGCCCAGTTCTACAGTAATCTGTGTATATTATAATCATCATGCAATGTTGGACACCAATGAAACATGGATTGCCTGTTATTGTATGTATAGAGTGCATCGATATGTACAACAGATAGGATTGTATCTTCTTCGTGTTTGCCTAAATACTTGCATGCATAATCCAATATGTGTCCGTGCTATTGACGTGTCCTTGTTGCATCAAATTACAAATTTAATTCGAGTGATAATTAAATTATAGCAATTATACACAATTTCATAATTGCGACAGCTAGGGCCCATCTAATATTGATTGCATATATAATCACATTAAACAATGTCTCAGTTTTCAATTATTTCTTAATTTCATCATCAAATAACCACAAGGGAAACTGACTGAACTTAAGAAAAATTGACTGGAGCGGGATTCGAACCGGCGACCTCCTGAACACCGTACAGGCGCTCTACCAAACTGAACTATCCAGCCTACGTTAAGGGGTGTCCCCAATAGTCAATTATCTTTGTTCGTTTGGCAGTCATTTCTTAATTCTCTTTCATAATCATAGTCATTATTTCATTTTCATTCAATCCAAAAATGGTTTATTAAAAAACGTAACCGCAGTTTAAAACTAAATTGTGCATAGGCCTAATTATTAATTTTACATATAACAAGAATTAAGATTAAGAATAAAACGCAGGGATTTGAGTGACCACATAAAAAATCTGAAAACACCAAGGACGAAGCTGAAATTTAAGTTCCCATAGTGTTGTACAGAGCAGGTGTACAAAAAAGCTAAAATTCTGAGTTAAAATCTAAACAAAAAAATCTGAATTCAGATTAAAATCTGAAGTTTAACATCCCGAAGACGTTCCAAACAATGTTTGGTTAAGAGCTGAAAATATAGGTATTTCTTAAAAACGAACTTTTAAAAAGGACAGCACATCACACAAAATATAGACAATGTACGGTATGTTTATCCCCCTTCAAGTTATCTTTCTGAATATATTGCACATTTTGTGATTTAACATCATTAATATTCAGAAATTCATGGCGATGCAAGTAATGATCTTATGGGAAATCAAACATTTCTCGCAGTTTCATTGAAATCGACGCAACATCATGATTGCAGTTTATTTCTAGCTAACTGAACTAAGCTTTCTTTCTTTTCTTGTACGTCATGTAATGTGCGCTGTAATTTCTGGCCTCCATGAATGAAATTCAATCATGGGGTTTAATAAAAACCGTCATTGCTGCAACTCTACTTCTTCTTATCATGGACCCATAGAATTAAAGGAACACGAGAGCAGCATTCACGTATCACGGTAAATTGAACTATTATGGAATATAAATATACTCAGCATAAGAGAACACAACGGCTGCCATGTCAGAATTATGAAATGTTGGTTTAAAGGTAATATCATACATTGGTTTTTGTCAAAGAAATGCAGATTCATGGGCAAACATATCAAGACAGATACAGTAATAGTCATCTGTGAAATTCCCCGTCCCATACGGTGCCCACTTTTTGAGAAAAAAGTGAAAAACGACCATGGCATTTCTTAAATCTGTTCACCTTTATTTTTGATCTTTAAAAATTCAAAATTGTTTTTGGTCATCGGTTGTACCTTTGTTCGTTTGGCAGTAAGAAGCCATGAAACCACGCACACACCGCCATGTCCCAATGATCACTTCACCGATACGCGCAGAAATGCAGCAACCTGGGAACGGTACATGGGGGATCACTCAAAGAGGATACGGCTTTTTTAATAACTAATATGATCATCAAATAACCACAAGGGAAACTGACTGAATTTAAAGTCATTGAAAAGTAAACAGAGAAAAATTGACTGGAGCAGGATTTTTAATTGTTACATTCTTCAAAAGAAAAACATCTCGCCAACCATACGTCATTGGACAAGCGACGACAATGCACTTTACTTCATCCCACATCACTGGGGATGGGATGCACTGTGCTTCATGCACGCCCGACTTTACCCATTCAGAGGATCATCCATCATTCAACAAAACCATGTTCCCGAAGCCACTGATTCGTATCTCCCCTAGCTCAAGAAGGATTTCAGCGGCACTTGTAGGTCTACGTCTCAGATAAAAACAGCCTTTTCTTCAATCAGAAACCTGGAAATCATTGATATGCAGGGAGATAACCCACATTCTCGTCTAGTGACTTAAATACTTCATAACGGAGTGAGGAAGGTAATGCTCTACTTTGCTTCTTTACAGGATGAAGCAAACGAGGGGAAAAAAAGAAGGCAAGTCTCTAGATCGGTAGGCTTCAACTTCTATTGAGCAAAACACGACAAAATAATGCGAATTCATTCTAGAACTTGTTAGATGAATTTGTGTAAATATCCGCGACCGACCATCCCATCACACAATCGATTGGAGCAGGCCACGAGACGAGCAGAGACTGTATCGCCGTGTATTGACGACCGAACAGACCCCGTGCATGAGCCGTGCACCGGGCATCAAGGACACTCCCTCTCATCTCTATTCGGGTGTGAATCAATGTTGGGCTCTTTGTTTTTCAAAGGACTTAATTTCCCGATCAGAATAACAAGGCTTGTTGTGCCAGCAAGCGGTCAGGTCACCAGACCAATGCAATTAGTGTCTAGGTGCAAAACGGGAGCGCTGTGCGCAATATTATCAGGCGACACAGAGTCAAATAGGATGAACACAGTGCAAGGTGGTATACAGAATGACGTCATAGACTTGACACAGCAATAGTGGTCAATCAAGCCAGAACACTCCTTATTGAATTAGGAGCCATCAAAATGAAAAAAGAAGAAATTGAATACTACGATCAAGAGTTCTGACAGAGCTGGCCGACAGGTCTTATAATCAACGTTTCGACCGGTATGGTTTAGTTATCGTCAGACAGAATGATTATAAAATGTTGAAATGACGTCAAGGACCACGTGACAGTCTTGTATCTATGTGAATGGTTGTCATACTTGAAGCCAGACATACGAATATATTTTCATATATAATGGCAAATCTTTACATTTTGTCAGTTCGTGCGGGCAAACTGCACAAATTGTTTAAATATCGATAATGTATGAGTGTCTTATGGTGCCATATTGGGGATTTACATGCGCACCGTCTGCTCGCTAACCGTGTTTCTTCTATTTTTGGGGTATCCATCGCTAATACAAGTCTGTGGATGTTCATATTGGATTGTTTTTCACTGTGGTGTTTATAAGAGTTAACTCTGTGCGACCAGAAAGCAATTTATTGAAGAGCTTCTATGGGTTAATTGTTATTAATTATGGGGATTTACGTCGCGAAGATAATACGGTACTGCAGGGCCTCAATCGAAACGTTTAGAAGCTGACCTTTGCCTTTTCTTAAGTGTCCAACCCTACCCTATAGGCCTGCAGTTGAAAACTGCAATGGACAATAAATCAATCTATGTATGTATGGAAATTGGCCTTGAAAACAATATCAACAACAACAACAAAAGCCGTATTTTCGTTTGTTTAACTATACGTTTACGTCCCGTAAAATAACGTTCATTTCTGTGGGGTTTTATTTCCAAGACAAGCGAAACACCGCAGCACCTCGCGCGATTTAGCCATTTCAATTTAACAAAACAACCGAGGCATGACCTCCCGATAGGTTACTTTGATAGGCTTCGTCTAATTTGAGGCTCACGTCGAAATTACAAGCTTGACATGGGCAAAATTACCGCAGCCGAGATGGACAAGGACACTGGTTCAATAATGGAACTAAATAAATACATTCCGCTATCTTTACCGGCAATTTTATTGCTTACGGCAATTCATTTCTACCTCATTTGTTTCAAACCATTACCGTTGCTAGGATACAGAGTGAATGTTCGGAAATAAATTCCTGTTTGACGGACGCTGGATAGGAAAGAAATCACAACAATGTTTGTGCTCGATTTTGTTTTTCAAGGATGCATCCCGTCAAACGGGCTATGGAATCTAATCTGTGATGCCAGATTATGAGGCTAATGCGCGACAATCATAGGACCTTTACGAAACCAGGCTTGAGGCTAGGCTATAGGCATAGGGACCTATTTCACTACCGTCATTCCAGGCCCCAAAACGAAATAATGAAATTGGGCCATATGACGAAGCTGAAGAAAGGCTCCAGCTTCGCCACGTATCTCAAGCCCTTCATAATTCTTTAAGGACATAAAATGGCGGTAACAAAATAAATCCCAAGTCTAGCCTCTCGCCTCAATTCGTAAAGGCCCATAGATAAAGTGAGAGTAGTGCGAGAATATGCGAGATAATACGAGAAGCGATGAATAACCCGCGTGTTGGCACTTCAGACGACGCGGCGCAAGATTGCTCAACAAAACTGTACGATTCAGGGCTCATGCTGGCCCATTTCTGTCTCTTTCAATCTTGTCTTAGGATGGCTCCGCATTTCACAACGGTTAAAAGTTTACAGTAATATATACCGTTCCTTTCTGACAGGCATAAGAGTGGAGTTGATGAATCGTTTCGGAGTAATTATCAGCCTGAGCCAAAGGCTGGACCCAATTGACCACAGCCCGCCACTTCTCAAAGCATTCCATGGAGCTACTTCTCCATCTTCTGACAACTAGGAGAGGGTTTAAGGAGAGAGTCTTGCCCCCTGTCTAGTGCTTCATTAACAACACTGTCAATTTATCAAATGGCAAAGATTATACAGGGCGTAAATAATCACCCAGGCAACTGCTAGAGGCCCTCAAGAACGAAGATAAAAAAGAGCTTAGATTATCACGACGGTGAACTCTCCAAGAAGTGGTTTGGACCCCAGCTCCTCTTCACTAGACAGGAGACAGCGAATCACAAAGAAAGCCCGGCCAAAGCTGAATATATAATACTCTCCAGATATGGAATGAACAATTACAAAATGTATTCATTTTCGCAAGAAAGCAAACCGTCCTTGCTTTTTATAATTATGAGGGCGCTGTTTACGGGGCCTCGGTGCACAAAAACATGATTATACACAGTGCAGACGGCAAAGGGGCCGTTTCAGAGGCAGGCGAAACAAGGGTCGGGACTTAAAACGGCCCTAACCTTTGTTTTCTGTCTTTGTGTGAGAAAGACGGATCCTGGACAGTAGGCCGAGGTTTGGACAAGTTCCTAAATTTCCAACATAATAATTGGGATAAAATACATGTTAAAAATACCAAAGGCAAGAGTAAGGCCATAACAAAATTGTTGTATTGGAGTAACGGAGGGTTGGAAAATAGGGTAGGGCGGGCGGATTTTTTATTTTTTTTGAATTTAATTTTTCCTGTATTAAATGCTTTTTTTCCTGTATATCACAGTATTTGATGAGTCAAATAAAGACAAGAAATGACATTTAACAACTTTAACCAGTCTGGTTTCCAATCAAAATACGCACTGTTTTGAGGTCAGTGAAAATATGACGCACTTCCGGTTTAATATTGGAAGTTCCGTGTTTACGGAGGAGCACCATCAAATTTGCGATTTTTTATATTTTTTTATTTTTGTTTCCCCCGATTTTTTTTTTTTTTTTGGGGGGGGGGGGGTTTAAAATGTTTACGGTCGGGGCATATTTTTGGGTAGGGCGGGTTACGCCAATACAAAAAAAAAAAATTATGGCCTAAGCTTATGAAATCACTGAGCTGCACAATGGAGAAACAAGAAAGGACAAGTGAGCGTCTTAAACATTGGACCAAACATGGCGGATTGTACGTTGAGAATTATAAGACAACGAAGTCGCATGCCACAAACTAAAGAGTACAGGCACAAGTATTGAGCATCTGCTTTTGGTTTTCAGCAGATTCTTAACTGGTTAAGGCGTATTTGTGTGTGAGCACCTGCTGTATTATGGCTTATAACAAATAAAGTGTTTTACTGTTATTGCGGACAAAATCTTTCCTTGACAAACACGAATTATTACCAATGGGCGAAGTGAGCATTTTATAATACCACTGTAATGATACCAGCTGTGTGTGCTGTAGGATCAATGTGGTCGCATTACAACCAGTGATAATGGTCTTATCGTAGTTATTGCTGATATGGAAATACTGTATCATGGCAATGGACAATTAATTTCGTCAGACATGTCATTACAGTCGGTACCTTTTAAAGTCTATTTCTGTTTTGAGGCACAACAGTTTGAGTGATGTGCAAGCAAGGAGTATATGTGCTACTGATTGTAAAACTTCCCCAACATCTTAGCATGTTGCTGGGGATTTCTGCCGGGTAATTGCAGTTCATTAAACGTTCAGACTGCTAATGAGTTTGTTATTCACTCGAGAAAATGACCCTGATGGCTGTTATGTTTCACCACTAGACATGGTGCTCGGAATATTAACTCGCCAAAGCAAAATATGGAACAAAATTAGAGACGTACAACCGATGGATTAACAGGCGTCCAAGGCCTATTTTGACGGCTTCACTGAAAAGGAAAAACATTCAGGGGAATGGTACAGGTCCTATAGGTTGAGATATATCTGAGAGAATTATACAGCCACTGATATTTTTCATCATGGGGACTGCTGTTAGCAACATCGCCGAGTCATGCGATATTAACAACACACTGGACCTATCCCAAGATGAGCCCTTTGCTGAGGAGTTGGGGTACACCAATGCCGATCGAGTCATCATTACCATCGTCAATCCAACCATTCTTGCAGTTGGTATCATCGGTAATCTGGCCTTCCTGTTCATGATGCTGAGAGTCCGTCGAATGAGGACCGTCACCAACATCTACCTGACCAATCTGGCTCTTGCCGACACGACGTTCCTCGCCGTGGGTGTATCGGAGAAGATCGCCCGGTACCTAGCCAGTCCCGTGTCCGGTGATCAGTCCGCGCTCGGACCCGGTGGGTGCATCGTGGTGTACGTCCTCCTAGACGTGGCCTACTGCGTCGGGCTGTGCCTGGTGACTTTAGTCACGTTTGAGAAGTACCAAGCCATCTGCAAACCAATCCAACACCGGCTGATAGGCGGAATGAAACGCACGAAGAGACTGGTGCTACTCGTTTGGACGATAGCCTGGGTCTTCGGACTCGGTCTGCTCCCTTGCTGGTCCAACTTCTTGGGTATATGCATGGAGTGGCCTGACGGTGACGCTTACTCCAGGCATCCTCAAGTTCTCGGTTTCTGCCTCCCAGAGGCCGACTGGTTGATAGATTTCCACAACGGCCTGCAGGCGGTACCCTTCTTCATCAGCCTGGTCATCAACACGGTCATGTACGTCCTCATCATCAAGCGCCTTAACACCAGGGTCGGGGCGGTCGGAGACAGCAACCCAACAAGACAGCAGACGAAAATGGTAGTAAGGCGTCGAGTCCGTAACCAGGTCACCTGGATGCTGATCATCAATGGTGTTGTGTTCTTCACACTAATGGCACCCTTCCAGTGCTCCTCATTTGCCTTCGTCATCACCAACCAGACTGGACTCTACGTCTTGGACTCATCCCAGGTTACCAAGCTGATGTGGGTAACGCGTACATTGCTGTACCTCAACCCTGCGATTAACCCGTACATCTATGCTATCAGCAACAAGAAATACCGCCAAGCCTACGTGCAGGCATTCACGTTTTGCCGTAAGCAAAGACGCATGAGGTCTGCCACAGTCATGGACGATATGTCAACAAATCTTCCATAACTCTTATTGATTAGTAACTGTAAAAATGCACATCAAATTGAGACATAATTGTTCAATTGACTGCATTATCTAAAGGAATCAAAGTGATTTGTATCTATTTTGATAGACGCGTAATGAACAATGTCTCTTCATTTCAATTGATCAAAACCTTCATGCACTTTTTACTCAGAAACGCTGTATACCAGCTATGTCACCTCTCCATTACAATCTATTTGTGTCTATAATTGACAAACAAGAGTACAATGTAAAAATGCTGTATATTTTTAAATGTATAATTACACAAGACATCGTAGAGTATACCTTAGCTTCCTTCATACCAATTCCATAAAATATGAACTTGAAATCCTGGAAGCCAACTGAACTGATCTAAAGACTGGAACGTCGGAGACGTCACGGTGGAGACACAATGAAGTGATGTGATTTGTACAGGTGCACCATGTGAATAACTCTTCTGAGGCGAGGGGAGTCTGAACTTGGGGAGATTCAGACAGGTTGTTCTCTCTAAACTATCTTGCTTTCCAGAAATATCATTCAATGGGGAGGAGCCTTACAATCCGAACCACTGCGCGTTGAACATTTTGAAAGTGCAACACTTAAAACGTTTCTTTTTCAAAGTTAGCATTTTGTGTATTATATTTCAAATCTCTTTGTTTCCGTAATTTTGTTTTATCAAAATGCAATTGAATCAAAACTGGTTGAAATGCGTAGTTTCTGACTTAATAATAATGCCTCATGACTGAGAAACATTTTGGCCCGGCAAACCATCGATAGAAACTGTAATTAACAACAAGATTAACCATGTAACTAGCCATTAATGTGATAACAGAATCAATTAAGTTACGCAAGGATTATACTATTATGGCACCAACATGTCGGGTGCGAATTCGAGACAGGGGAGATGGCGGTTCCATCATAGTAACCCTGGGGACGAGGAACCTCTGCTGGAGGTACCGTACCCAGGTGAACGACCTTCTACAGGGTTAATGGTGTCACCTACTCAAATCTGCTTGTATCAAATCGTAATTCTGAAAGGGAGGAGGGAAACGCCCTCACTGGATCCCCATTCAATAAACCCTTCAGTGCTGAAGGGATTATCTTTATATCGCATTAGCACTGGTTCCCATGGGATCCAAAGAACATGCTCCTTTTCTGTTTACTAAGCACAAACCTGCATTGATAGGTTCGATTTCAAGAAAGGCTAAGACACAGATCGCATACAATCTGCGTATCAATCTTAATTGCTATGCAAATTGTGATGTCACAATAAAAGGTGCTATGGAAACATGAACCAATCATCTAAAAGATGAATCGCAAATCTTTGTGAAATCGACCACTGGTTGTGCATACACCAGTGACCCATTTCACTAACGCTTTGCGATCATCGCTAAAGCCCAAATCCATCGCTAAACGGAGAATTGATCGCTACTTTGCGTCGCAATTTTGTTGGACTTTAGCGATGATCGCAAAGCGATAGTGAAAACGGCCCCTGGGCAGTTCGCTTCTCTATCTGAGATGTGTCATGCATTCAGACGCTCCCAAGAGAGAATAAATTGACAAACGTTTCAGTAAGTGATCCTTGCTCACAAGGTGACACCACGACACCGCTGCCACAGTACCACACACTGCAGAGCCTCCCCACCAATGATCAAACCCGCAGATATGATATTATCCACGGGGTATTAGTTTCACACCCATGGCAACTATCTCTATAGTATCAGCATAAGCTGATATATATTATATAACTGTAATTTATACCCCTCTTGGCCGACCATAGCCAAGCATATTAATATCATATAGCTATATATAGTCTAATGGATAATCCTTCTTGTAATCGTATCCCTGAGATTAATTGATACATTTTGAACCGCAAATAAAACAAAAATCGCGATAACAGACAACTGTAGTTAATATTTTAAAAATAAGTTCATATTTACTGGCGCCTCCCACTGTGGAACGTTTTATGAAAACAGACAAACAACTGCCGATGCGTCTGTAATAAGAATTTGAATGGCGGACAATGTTAAGGTGATAAGAAAGTCACCTTAACGTGAAGAATAGGGATGATGGGCTACCAAACATTCACCAGCGAATTGACTCTCAATCTGACAGAGGAATCTGATGCGTCTTTGTACACGTACAGTTACGCTGAAAGAGTTATTATAACCGTCATCTATCCACTAATTCTAGCTATTGGTTTATTTGGTAACGTTGGAGTGTTCTTCGTTGTGGCTCGAGTCCGTCGCATGCAATCGGTTATCAACGTGTATCTGGTGGACCTGGGAGCTGCCGGTATACTGCAGTTGATCGTGGGAGCGTCTACCCCTATCGCACGGTACAATGCCAGCCCCGTCTTCAATGACTCTATTAACTTCGGTTCCGCAGGCTGTGTTGCCGTCTTCTTTTTACAAGACATCACCACCTGGGCTGCCTTCAGCTTTGCCGCAATCGTGACGCTGATTCTGTACTCCGCCGTGTGCCGGCCACATCGCTTCCGCCGGTTTCGGAGCAAGAAACGGGCCGTGAAGGTATCGGCAGTCAACTGGGTTGCCTGCGCCTGTGCCAGTCTGTGCTTCCTGCCCATCTTCTCTCGGTTTGTCAAGTACAGCTTACTCTGGCCGGATACAGAGGAGTATGACAGTTACCCAGACGTGATGGGCGTGTGCTCCCCTGAGGCAGAATGGCTCCTCATAACACACGACCTCCTCGTGCCAAGTATCTTCTTCATCGGTTTCATCAATAACACCGTCATCTTCACAGCAGTCCTCCGAACCCTCCGCCTGCAACTGACATCCGTCATGCCTTCTCAAGTGGGACCCATCGGAGACATCGCCAAACAGAAGAACAGAGCCCAGACCAAACGGGACAATAGTCGAATTGGTATCACCAGAATGTTATTGGTAACCTCGCTAGTGTTCTTCCTTCTACCAATGCCGTTTCAATGCGCCCTGTTCTCCCGTTCCGTAGCCAAACTTACTGGGAACTACATCCTGAATGACGAACAGTACAGAAATATGATGTTTTATTCTACGGCAATCATGAACCTCACACCGGCAATCTGCCCCTATTTATATATATTGCTGAATCGGAACTACCGGAGGGCCACTGTGGAGGCTTTCACGGTGGGGTGTCTCAAGAAGAGTAACCGACTGACCATCAGGACTGGAGAAATGTCCACTTTTGCCCAGTGATGGGGGAAAGACTGAAATCTGTCTCATGACTTTTACAGAAGCCCGGACTTGCATAATGCTATGGGAACATCGACCGATACATCGACCAAACATCGACCGAACATCGACCGATATGGCCATTTAACGTTCCAAGTTATGGACCTGAGAACACATAATTATTGTAAATATCTTGTCAATAACATAGGACTATTAAACACAATACGTAATATTATAATTAACTACCACTTATCATTTAAAGATTATTTTGTTTGTGCTGTAATGAGGGAAAATCTAATCTGGATTATTAATACATGTAATAATAATATCTTCTTATATACCGCAAAGATTCACTATGTCCTTTACATTATTATTATCACTGGTAATAATAATAATAATGGCATTTTATATAGCGCCATTCCATCTAGATCATGGCGCTTTACCGTTATTATCCCTGGTCATCGGGCCCCACATACATTCCTGAAACAATCTCAATTCCCTGATGGGGAATATAATTACATAGGCCTACAACCACCGGCTGTGTGCGAAGTGTACAACTACAAGGGCTAATCAAGCACACAAAGCCATCTCTACCATCACAGGTACCCATTTACACCTTGGTGAAGAGGAGCAATGTGACAAAGCGTCTTGCCCAAGGACACAAGCACCTTGCAAAAGCCCATGGCTGGATTCGAACCCACAATCTAGATTGACCACAAGAGTATTTCTCGCCAGACCACTATATTCCGTTTGATATTTTTGATGATCATAATAATGTCAGTCGCCAGGGAATGAACATTGGAGAAATAAAGCATCATAAATAGACGGATTTTCCAACCCCATTTGCTCTCACGAACAAAAATCTTGTAGGTGATAAAAAATTAAAATAAACATAAAAAATGACTAACACATCGCGTAACTTGAATAAAGGCGTGATTTTATAGCATTTCCGCATCCCAATGTGCATTGCGCAATACACAAGCATTGTCCATTAATTCCATTATTATATTTTTTCCCGTTGGCTGATTACAAAATCTCAAAAAGTGCAAATACCAGTTGAGCAAGGTAATCTATTTGACAATGTTTCGGTATTATCCCAATGTGTCCCTCAGTTCTATAAAATCATATAACGACAAAATACCAGGTGTCACGTGGTCTACATGCTGAGCGCCATTGTCGTTGAAATATGTAAACATACACGTGCATTACTTTCCTTCAATAACTTAGAAATTATTTCCGGCATCAAAATAAAACTTTTCGAAAGTTCATCATTAGTTCAACATCTAATATTTCGGACTTACTGAAAGTGAAACGAGACTAAAATAATATTGTTTAATTAAAGGTAATATCATACAGTCACTTTGGTTTTTTGTCAAAGAAATGCAGATTCATGGGCAAAAACATCAAGGAAGATACAGTAACAGTCATCTGTGAAATTCCCAGTCCCATACGGTGGCCACTTTTTGAGAAAACAGTGAAAAACGCCCACAACATTTTAAAAATATGTTCATCGCTTTTTGTTATCTTAAAAGGATCAAAATTGTTTTTGGCCATTGGTTTTACACTTTTTCTGGATAAATGCAATATTTCAGGCGGACAAATTTAAAGGGGTACGTTTCTACCATCACCATCTTTATATCCTGTAAGTTATTGGTAAAATGGGAAGATTTCTGTTTCGGTATGCTACGAAAGTAGTACCGTTAAATTCCAGACATCAAGGACATTGGAGAATGTTGATCAACTATAGCTCCATGGTTTCAATGAATGGCCCACGATTATGTCCCACAATGCATCTCGAATATAGTTCCATTTATTTGTTATCATTTTACAGCTCTACTATAGCTGCATAAAAGGAATTTAACAAAAGAAAGTGACACACCTCCGGAATGGACCAATCACATGGCTGCTATTTATCACAACTGTTACATGTTAAAACATAGCTGGAATCGTGAGAACCAAAAAGTTGCATACGTATCAAAATAGGTAATTTTCGACAATATTTTTATATGGCCAGCATAAAGTAGGATCATTGGTCTGCAAATTCATCCTCAAAATTGAGGGCCCTAAAATTAAAACGTCTCCAAACCAGTTTTGAGACTACGTCGTTTGATAAGTATAATAAAACAGTCGTCGTGCAATAAGCAATTACATTATCTCTATTTTGGAGTCACGAGCTTGATCGTTGGTTCCAGACAGTGTAAATCAATGCAAGCGTACCAGTGCAGCGCAATTGTATAGCCAGAGTAGGCAAACACTAGCGGTACACAGTGGGAGGATAACTTCCACGGCAAAAAACTTATCAAAAGTTGCCTAGAATGTTTGTTCTCCGGATCTGATTGTCCTCAAAGAGGAACCATGATGTGCAGACTGTTTCACAGCATACCCAGAGGTAATTTGGACTGACAATGTACATTATTTCTCATCCTATTTTGACCACAAAGTTTCTCACTAAAATAAATGTTTATCTTGCTCTTCTGATTTCTCTGTTGACTATACCATGGAGGTACTAGAAATCCCTCCATGACTATACAAACACAACACAAACGTTTGTGTTGTGTTTGTATTGTTCATGCATGGAGGTTTCTCTCTTTTCGTAATTCTCTCTCTGAAGTTTGACATCGGAAGGCATTTAAGGAGTAAAACACTATTATTAATTACAATGCATTTTTACGAAATAACTATGATTATGAATACAAAATTACAAATCAGTCAAAATTTAACAGAAAATCCCAAAAGATTGTAGGCCTAGGCTAGGCCAGTATTAATTTTGACAAGCTAAACGAAATGACATTTGAATATGAGGTATTGATTTGATAACTGCTACAGTTCCTTTGTAGACACCGAATGACTGATTTACTACTACTAGTAATATTACTCTAGTACTAGTATAGTAGTAGGCCTACCACTGTGATAACAAATTTGATACGAAATATGAAACATATACAAAACATAGTAATATGAACATTGGTTCTTGGTCTTAGCTTGAAAATTGAAATGTCAAAACAGTATGTTGGTATAAATGCAAATTGAGATTGTATGCTGATGGTATTCACAAGTCCATCCACTGAAAGGGATTTTGATCAAGGAATGACAATTTGGTGACTTGTTCACAGGTTTGCGTCACAAGGCCCAAGGTAATGCTGCCCACACCCCCTGGGCTGGGAACAGCAGTCAGCAGAGTCGACAACAGGAGGACAACGTACGCAGCGGCATTCCTCCCAGTGACGGAACCGAGACACAAGACAAAAGGTATTAACAGATATCGAGGATCAAGGCTTGTTCCCAAATTGATTTCTTCTCATCTGAGTCTATATCTTCAAATGCAGTAGGCACCCTAACATTCCATGTGAAATCAAATAAAAACTTCAGGCATGCAATTTGGACTTAACAAAAAATGAGGACATTTCAATCTTAACCATGCTTTGAACAGTGAAAGAGGAAATCAGCTGATTTGAGTAAAACTTGCATGCCTGAAATTTGCAATACAATCTACAAGATTGACTTAGGGTATGGCTTTAGTTGCCTGGGTGTTGGCTTTAGGGATCTTGCAACAATTGCAGGTGAAAACTTGGTATCCAAAGATGCTCAGAGCACCCCTGTCGCTAAAACCTTTGTGTTGTGAAATCGTGAAGACAAATCGTAGCATGACAATCATATGCATTCCAAACACAGGCTGGCCCATGTTCGTCGCAGTGAGAGAAGCCAGGACAGCCTCGTGAGGCAGACACAGTGGAAATGGAATGACGGATGGAAAAGCTTCACCAAGAAGAATCCGTGGTCATCGTATGAGCGGAAAGGAAGCAACTACACATCACAAGATGCCTTAGGATGGGTAAGCATCACACTGCAACCTAAAATGCTGCTTTTCAAGCTCACTGATGATAATTGTTTTCTTCAGAAATGCAGTATTATTAGAGGAATTTAAGAACATCAGTCAAATATTGTCTGTTATTTCTTGGTCTTGACATAGGGCACTGCTCTCATGGTAAGCCTTCAACTGGCTCGCGTCTTGACAGCAGCATCTCTACCAGATGATAGCACAGGAGGTAAGAAGAAGAAGATCCTTGCATCGGTCGCTGACAGACTTCCTGTCTTGTGGTACAAACCAATCAGAGACACCAACCTACTCAGCCAGAAGCAGCAGCAAGGAGAGACAAAGGCCACCAAGACTGCCAAAGCCAAACGCAAGGTAGGCACAGACATTTTTTCATCACGTCGAAACATGATCGCAAAACAATACATCCGTTCAGATACAAGACCATGTGGAACGTTTTTAATGGAGGGTTTCAACCAGGACTTGAAGAAAGGTTGTCCTTGTTTGACATGCACTCTGTCGCCGGGTGGAATACTGAATCTGCACATCTTAGGTAAAACAGAAGTCCAGAAGATTCTTGACCATCTCTCAATATAGACCATTGCTTCTGTTGGACTAATCATAAGAAGTTTGTCACAAGAGACCATCAGGCATCAGCTTATGCAGAAATAAGACATATGAAGATTGCAAACTTGTTCCTTTGGGTGTATTTGTCAGTATATCGAAGACTATCAGTGGTTTGATTGCAGTTTCTGTCATTACAGACCCAGGATCAGGAATCCCCTCAAATCCCACTTATAGCTGCTGCTGTTGCCGAGCTCCAAGTGGTGACCAATCAGAGCGTGGGTCAGGCACACAACAGCCTGGGCGTGAAGCTAGCCAGAGAGGGTCGTCTTGAGGAGGCAACTGGGCACTTCATGGAGGGGAGCAAGATGGGATTCAGCAGGGCTACATTCAACCTGGGTGTATCCTATGAGCAAGGCAGGGGTGTAGGAAGAGACCTTGAAAAGGTTAATACACATTTCAATTTCATGAGAGTTACTTTCAAATGCAAGTTGAATTTAAATTGGAATAGGTGAATAGCACTAACAAGAACAAAGACACACATACTTCTTTCCGTCCCGTGCTCATGTGTTTGTCCTTGTTTGCTTCACAGGCTGCTGATTTATACAGGAGAGCCTCTGATCAAGGTCATCCTCTAGCCAAGTTCAATCTGGGCATGTTTCACCTGAGGGGTGCAGGAGGGGTACAGCAAGACACAGCCCTGGCCCTGGACCTGATAAGCTCAGCAGCTGCTGCTGGAGTGAAACAGGTAATTAAAAACAAACTCCTGACCATAAGACAGTCAATTCCCATAGCAAAGCACGATGATACACCCCATTTAAGACTAGCTAAGACTACTTTGTTGTTAGAGCTTTCCTTTAGGTAGACAACAAACAATTTGGTTAATACAACAGCAGGATCCTATCAATGGGTTCCTGATATCAAGAACACAGTTGTGTCAAAAGAAGAAAAACCATCAGTGAAACACAAGACAAAGCAAAGTATTGTCCCGTATTGTAAAAAACCCTCGTTGTTTTAGAGTCTATTTCTTATAAACGTGTCCTGGTGTTGACATCTGATTGCAGGCAAACAGATACTTGGGCATCCACTTCCTTGAAAACAAACAACACAGGGATGAAGAAAAAGCAGCAACGTTTCTACAGAAAGCCGTTGACAAACAAGTAAGCTGCGACTTAAACACAGAAAAAACAATTCATTGCTGGAAAAAAAACTGATTCAGCCATTCATGCTATACCTACTGTTTGCCCTTACAAACACATCACAAGAGGGCGCCATTGAATTGGATTGACTAAAAGATTCAAGTGTCTAATGTTTGTTTACTAATACAAATTTGTTTAACGTCTTTCAAATATGTTCCTCTAAGGAAACTTTAATCTTCTCTGAACTAACAATTTCTTGGTTTTTTCCCCCTTTTTGGTCAGGACACCGATGCACAATATCAGCTTGGCCTGTGCTATGAACATGGCTGGGGTGTTGCTATGAATACTGCTAAAGCTGCATCATTGTACCACAGAGCTACTCAGAATTCCCACCCGGAAGCCCTCTATAGTCTAGCCAGGTTCCATGAACTTGGTCTAGGAGGTGAGTAGTTGACACCAAGGGTTATGATGAACTACCAAAAACTCTAAATATTGTGGCTGGCAAAGACTAAAAACCTTCAGATTGATTGAATTCATTGAAATTGTGACCCAATTGTTCTGACAGTTAAGATGACAAATATGAATTTTTTCATGCACATATTTGTTTGCAGGATTGCCGATAAATAGAGAGTCAGCTACACTGTTGTACCAAGAAGCGCACAAAGCTGGTAATGAGAAAGCTAGCGAGTATCTAAAACAGCTGCAAAGTGATCCCACCGCTGCCACCAACTACATTGACCACAGGGGAGATGTATCATCACACACAGACAATGAGAAACTGAAGGTTTTACACACTGGAGTACACAAGAGCTCAACGGTCAACAACAAAGAGTTACATGTATCACATTCAGCACCAAATCTGAAAGAGCTTCATGGGAAGGACAATGATATCCCAACGAAGGATGGCATTCTGAACGGAAAGTTCTCCATATCCCACCTCAGCCTCTTTCTCAATCTACATATAAGACCATCAGCTGGTAGAGGTCATAGGTCAGATGTCACCTTCCAGGTTGGAGATGAAGAGGTCAATGAAAGGAAGAGTGATGATGTAGCAGTATGCCATTCTGTTGGTACTGGACATGAAGCATCAACTCCATTGCTCCAAGTGTCTTAAGCTCAGTACAAATCCTTATGCCCATGTCACACGAGGCAACTAACAGCCAATTAGTTGCAGGCGTCTTCAAGAAGAAATAGCATTCACCTTTCAATTTTGGCCAGAGAGGAAGACATAACTACTGAAATGTCTTATGAGCAGCCTATGTTTTCTGGTGTTTTTGTTTTTTATTCTTTTCAAGCAATTTATTTGGTTGCCTCCTAGTTGCCTCATGTGACAATTATGGCCTTGCAATCAACGCACAGCAATACACTACATTGTAAAAAAGCAGCTTGCCTCATTTATACTTGGGTGGGCCTTGCTAACTTTTTTACCTGTCAATTAATCTAAGAGATGGAACAAAAAAAAAGGTTCTGCTGAGCACTTTTGTTTATATTTCCTCGCCGGTATACCATTCAATACACAGTTTGGGGCATTATTAGCATCGATGGCAGTAGTTTTTCTTTTATCTGGAATGGTAGATCAGTCGTTCAGTTTTTGGATTATAGGAAGCAGCAGATATTGCTTATCAGTGCTTGTCAAGTATGATCCGTCACGCATTGAGAAAGATTACGTACACCGAATGCCAGAAGATCAGCTTTTATACGTCCATGTTGGTCTACTCTTTCCCTTAGCTGGATGGTCCTTACGTAAGCATTGTGTAATTTCTCCTGGCATATCAAGAAATGGAAGACCCATTTTTTCAAATTCCTGATCAGATTGGTCATAGATTGCAGTATGAAAACGTAATTGCCCAAGCACTTATGTGTACCTGACAGCCATATTTCAAATATTCAGAAATATTTGGTATTCTTAATACACGTCCTTAGCCACAAGAAAATACATTATGTTGTGAATATTCAACTGTCAATCAAATGAATTAGTGAAGGTGTGTAGTGGTTAACATTTGTTCCAATTTTCAATATTTTGTCAATTGTATTAAATCCTTGTATTCACAGGCATGTAAGCTTGGACGTAACAAAAAAAATGAGGAAATTCCAATCATTACCATATTTTGTACAGTGTTTTTCACTTTTCAATGGCATAAGAGTGAAGTGGGAAAAAAAAGGAAATCAGCTGATCTGAGACAAAGTTGCATGTCTATATTCAGCACCAGATGTACATATGTGTGCCTTGGGTATGCGGTTACTTGTTTTTTTAGGTATTAAGTATTTTTTAACACTTCCATTGTACTAAACTGATCGTTTCTTTATTTAAAGAAATATTAACAATATGGGAATGCTGTATATAAAATACTCTCCTAAACAACTTTTTTAGGTAAACTTAAAAAATACAAATATTCTTATTTTTGTACTATTATTAGTTAACTTTTCCCATGAAATGGAGATGAATCAAAATTTAGTACTTAGCTCCTTTAATTGTTCTGGAAATTAGCCAAACTGAGTTATTTTCTCTTGTGAACTTCCAGAAGGTATTTCCAATGTTTAACATTAAAAGCTATGCTACAAACTAATACACATATCTCTTTGAATGTACATGTACTTTGTTTCTTCGTGATTGAGAAAATCTTTATTCAGATGCAGTCAAATTAGAAATGGAAAGATCTTATGTAAAAGACTGATCACAAAATGAAGTTGTAGCTGGAAAGGGGTGGGGTAGGGTGGCTATGGTGAAGCCCACAGGAACTTGATAGAGCGTTGATCTATTATTTGACAGGAATTACTATTTGAAAAAGGGGGCATTTTAAGGGTTAAGAAACATCTGCCTTTAAGTATTTTTAAGAGTTTGGATGACAGTGGACCACAGAAAACAAAAAAATATAAATGAGGAATATAGGGAGGTAGGTGCACACCATGTGACACAATTCAAAGCTGCCTGGTCATGAATTAGCTTCATCTCAGGAACCCTCATCACATTGTTGCATGGTTGCTTCACTCAGCCTCTCATACAGATATCATGGACAGGACTGCTGTCCAGCATTTTAAAATGAGGTAGTCTCACCTAAAACCATTCTTTAAGTTGCTTTTCCTTCAACTCCCATCAGTTTACTGTTGATGTTCTCTCAATGAATACTTAAAGGCACTTGTCATTACAATTTGTCCAGTTTCTTCCTAAGCACTGATGAAACTCAGGCTACCCACTTCTAGTTTTGCTACTGACTACATCCTATCTCCAATCAATCATAAGGTCTTCTTTACCGTTTCCCTTCAATCCGTTCTTCACCGTGTAAGGTCTTTTGATGATAGACCTTTCTTGTAAGTAGCGATCACTTCCTTCTCCAAATACTTTACATCCAACATATAAAATAAGCTTAGTTCACCATCTTGTGCTGATTACTTCACGCTGAAACTGATGTTCCTCTTGCAGAAGAAGGGTTTGTATGTACAGTAGTTGTCAAGAAGAAACAATCTGCTGTATCTTCACATCATGGCTAAGTCATCCATCCTCCTGTCTTTCAAGTGCACTTTAAGAGTCTTGCCGAATTCTCCCCTGTTGAGTAGCGTGTAAGCCAGGGGTAGGATGCTCTTGACCATGGGATGGAGGATGCCAGAGCCGTACATGAAGAGGTCAATGCCAAGCTCGTACCCTTCCCCGTAGTCGCATTCATCGTTGGCAAACTGCACAAAGCTCATGATCTCGTCCAGGGGTTCCAGGTACTTGTTGCGCTCGTCCTCATTCTTGCTGTCTGCAATTTTCTTGAAGATTCGTTTGAGACTGGCTGTAGAAGAGAAGAAGACATGTGTCAAGTTTCCTGGCAAATCAAAACCTACAAATTGAACTGTCATTATCTTTAGGATGATAAATTAAAGAATATGAACAATAGCCTGTCAAAACATGGCAAAATATCGCACAAAATCACTTGACAAAATACACAGCTAAGCAAAATTTCAATCTCGGCAATAAGTAATAGAATACAAGTGACAGGGAATCTACATTTGGCTGGTAGCCATTTACTGCTAAGCAAAACATGTTTCTGCTTAGCCAATTTGTGCAGGTGGGACCAAATCAACCTACCATCTGTTTCCGGAAGTTCCCGGTACCCGACGTCATTGGCGTCCACAGGTACCACAATCCCTGCACCATGGAAGGTCTTGGTGACAACCTTCTTATCTCTAGCCTTTATGGCTTGTGTCTTGGGCTCTAATGAGTGCCCACATTTCTTGGCCCAGACAGCAAGAGGCTTCTGAAGACTCTGAATTTTATTCTGTACTGCCTTGTCTTTTGTTGCTTTGCAAAGTTTGTCCATGCGTAATCTGTTCAACAAATAAAAAAAAACAATACAAATTTAGTTTTAGGCAATATACCCAAATGCTGGATCATTGAATTTGTAATATTAGCTGAAATTATAATATAAAGGATTACAAAACATCCCATCAACTAGACGATGCATATGGCTACACTTATGGCTATGGATGATACCTATGGCTACACCTGTGGATATAGATGATCCCCATGGCTACACCTATGGATATAGATGATCCTTATGGCTACAACTAAGGCTATGGATGATTCCTATGGCTACACCTAAGGATAATCCCTTTAGTCACATCCCTTCATGGTCCAACAATCCATGTAATTTGTTTAACAATGAAATGTAGTAATTTACTGACTTGACAGCAGCAAAGATGTTATCTCCTTGTGGTGTGATGTTACAGCTGATCTTGGCAGAATTGGCTGCAACAAATACTGGCAATGCAGACGGTTCATCCCTGCAATAGATAAACAAAAATCATAGAAATCATTTAAAAACGTTTCTTCAAAATGGTGGTCAGATCTTCACTCCTCATACCCTTTCTCATGCAAATTACCTAGCAAGGCGAGTGCAACATTGAAACTGATGGTCCCTATATTAATTCAGAACTAACTGGATAGAAAGGGTGCCTAGATGTAATTCACAGCAAAGCAATAATGACACATGTCCATTTCCTGAACAAGACTGATGGCCCTTATGGTACCTAACCCACAGCAAGGTATAAATGAATACCTCAACCCCATGATATGGAGAAACCAGTCCCTCATACTGGAAAATTAGTTTTGGTCTCTTTAGAGTGCAAACCGAGACTGGAAGGGATACCTAATCCACAGTACAGCAATTACCTGTCACACTTTATAACTAAGTCTGTCACACTGAAACAAGACCCATGGCCTCTGCTGTGCAAAGTCAATTTAAATGTATATTACTATTCCGGCAACACCACACACCTGTAGTAGCCAAGGTGATGTTGAGTTTCATCATCTCCACGTATGATCGTCTGAAACTCTGGAGGGTCGTAGTAGTACCTCCAATGAAGACAGTAATGTGACCTCTTCAACTCAGATGTTCTCTTGAGGTCGCCCGACAGTACATCATAGGGACCTACTAACTGCAGTCCAAGAGATGATTTCAGTGCGTCTGTCCGAAAATAAATTAAAATAAATAATACATTATAGTCAATACAAGATTAATACACAGTATAAATAGTAAAACAGTGTAATGGGAGACTTCTGAGAACCGGTCTTCAAATCAACAGCACACGCAATTGTGAGCATGCACTGTTGACTTGAAGACCGGTTCTCAAAAGTCTCCCATTAAGGGCTGGATTTCCCAGTAATTGTTGGCTATAGTGTCAGTTTCTATCTGGTATCTGAAAACACAATTAAACCAACCTTTAGGATGTTTCTTGTCCAGTCTTTGACAGAATTCCCAAAAGTCATAGAAATCGTCTGGCATCTCCGTCTTAAACTTCCACCTGATCTCCTCTCTCGGGTCAAGATTTGGGGGCGTGGCTGGGAGTGGGAAGTCTTCCTCTTGGATGACAGAAGCAAGACAAACACAAATGATGACAAATATTTACCGGAATAAAAGAAATGAACCAAGTGTAGCCTATCCAGGCTACAATTTTAAACAATAATAAATACACTTTTTAAAATGTTCTTTTTCTTTTAAAAAACTTCTGCCTGTCAAAAAGTGGATATAACATACATAGTGAATATCAAAATCAAAAGTTTTTATCTCAATACTAAACCCTTAGCCACTATTATTTTTGAACCTCCCAAAATCCACGACCAATACTTGAACCAAGTTATGAAGCAACCAACCCATTTTAGATAAATTGATCACTAATATTGGTGGTGGTTGGGGTTGCTAATGGCAAGATTAAGTTGATGAATTTTATTTGATTGATAAGCATTTTGTAAACATTTTATATGAAAGATGATCAGTTGTCACCTTCATCACTTTCACTGTCACTGTCATCATCAGCATCATCGTCTTCATTTTCCTCTACTTCTTCTTCTTCATGTAAATTCAGAGTCTTGTCATCATCTCTTGGTACTTGTTTCTCTGCAGGCTCTGGCTCTGATGGTTCACATTTCCTCATCTTAGAAACATTTCCAATCTCGTCCTCCTCATCTGAGTCCTGTTCCTTCACAATAACACAACACACAATCAAAGGAATTAAACATGTTTATGTACATTGTCACTGTGTAGTGACTATTTAAATTTTGGTCATCTCAACTCATTTTGGCTCAATTGCAGAATACCCCCGCCACTCACCTCTCCCTCACATTGTAGCCGTGGACAATGTCGCACTTGGCCACTCCTAATAATATTAATATAATATTAATAATATGTACGCAAGCGTAACTTAATTAGGCCTTACTACTTTTTACTACTAGTACTAGGCTTTCGAGTGGCAGGAATTCCAGTATTCTGCAATTACTCCCTAATTTCGGAGGGGATTTGAGAAGAATGAAGCCTATGGCGTGTTGAATAAAGTCTTTATATGACGTTTAAACTTAAAATACATGTAAGAAAAAAATTGTTTTAACAAAAATACAATTAAATGTGATGTCATTGACATTGACATTGATGATTGACTTCGAATGTTTTGATTGAATGACCATGCACCAACCAACAACTTCGTTTACTCGTTTACCTGTGTTGGGGTTTTTCTTTTTCCTTTCTGCGGATGCCAGAAGTTCACCACATGTTGTGGGTTTGTACGATAGCAGCCGGCTCCATACTTGCAAGTCGGTCTACCAGAATCATTTGCATTTCCCTCCAAAGTTTCAGCAGAAATTGAACTACTCGCCATTTTCCCGCGGTACACAGTATCAGTTGCTGTCTGTACACACGTGCACTGAATGCACTATACTGAAGTTTGTGTACGACAGTACGAGGCACCTTGCATGCACCGTGTCATATTCTTTTTTCGAGTCCCTTATGTGTGTTTAGACCGCAGCGGTAGCGACAACACTATCTTGTGTTATTAGCTCTCTGCATGACTCAGATAATAAACTCATCGAGCGCCTTGAACCACGAATAACCATTTCTTAGCACTGGGAACGATCACGCGTTTTGACCTTTGAACTCTCATGCTCAAGAAGAATTCAGAAAATCACGATTAAGTTTACGTGCATTTTTTGTGGAATTATCTGACCATTTATGATACTTTTATTCATAAGTTTTACCCATGATAAACTAACATAAGACATGACTTCATTACGGTGCTTCAACAGGGCTCTTCAAGGAAGGATTTCAGTGACTGATTTCGCTACTTCAAGTTCTAGCAAATTGGCCCGAACGCCGTCAACTGCAGCGGGCGTTGGAGTTATGCTGCCCGGGCGTTTGTTGTGTTCGTACCGGGGCAAACTCGGCCACGTCCCGCTTCCAGTTAGTCGCTCCGGAGCAGGCCATTCGTTGCTGGACTTCGCAGCTTCTCTTAGGTGAAGCTTTATTATTATTTACTTTTGTCTGTTTTGAACTTGTCTTATTTTAAAGGGAATTGATAAAATAAAAATTGAGTAGGAAACAAGTTTAACTTGCCATTGCGAGGCCTACGTCTTTGTACTTTGTAGGCCCTACTTACTTGCAAGTCAATCATGGAGAAATGAAAAAAGAATACATTATACTTGTAATTTGTAGTACATCTTTAGTAGGTTTGCTCCTACTAAATGTACTAACAAAACCGTTAGTCAGTTATGACATGCATAAAAATAAAGATATTTGTGTAGGTCCTACACTCTTTATATTGTATAGGTTTTTGTACTAAATGTTAAAATGATTATTTCATAGGATTGGGACGTATGGTGCAAGATGTCTTCACACGAGCACCTGCTCAATGGGTAAGAAGAGATGGGAGACAAGAAACAAGAAGGTGTACCCTCCCCAGAAACCAGGAGAACCTCCACGAATGGCAGTAAGTATTCACTACAAAGCACAACATTACAAGCATTAATTCCCGCCTCTTGTTTCTGTTTTCATTAATCTGTTAATTAATTATGTCTGACATGACCTGTTGCTTATCTTTTGCAGGAAGTATATTACAGCAGGAGACAAATTAAGCACAGCATGCGCAAGATGTGGTACATGGCAACTTTTGTGAGTACATGTAATGATTGATTGATATTTGTCTGCCAAGTTATAAAGTAATTATCTGAAAGTTCCAGTCCAATAAATCCATGTGGATTAGAACAAATTGAAAATCTGTGGTTTGCTACTGAAGATTGTCTGTTATAAAATCACTTTTCGTCTCTTTGCTTTTTGGAAATTTTAGTGAAGCATACATAATGGCCTATGTTATGCTCAATATTTTTAACGTCTTTCTTTTTAAGGTGAAAGGTATGATGATCGATGATGCACTGACACAACTGCAGTTCATCAAAAAGAAAAGTGCGGGGATTGTAAGAGAGGTAAGATTTGTGTACAACTATGATATTGGTGCAGTAGCCAATGTTAGTCTTATGGTTTACTGTATCCCAGTCAGTTTGAATACAAGTATATCTGTAAGCTATTGTCTTGGCCTATTGATCACAGAATTGGACTCAGTGCACTGAGTGTAGTTCATTCTTTGTATACTTCTCCAAATGATTCTCTTTTGTTTTTCATGTTTAAATCTTCTCAGGTTCTGCTGGAGGCACAAGAGGAAGCTGTTAAGAATCACAATGTAGAATTCAAGTCCAATCTTCATATTGGTAAGTTTAATCAGTTATATTACCTGGCTATGGCTTGGAAAGGTGCATGAGTCTATGGGAAGTGGTCGTAGCCGCTGCAATAGACACAGATTCATGGTAATTGAAATGGACATGACCTTAGACTTCTAGATGAGACTTGAGAGCATCTTAGATACGATGATTCAAGATGTTTACGAATTACACATATTTTGTCACATACTGTATTTAGCACATGTAGTCTTTTTGTGAAGAAAAATGTACCGGTATCTAGAAAAGGTACCAAATACCATTATACATTACTGCAGTTTCTCAAAAAGAGGGGAGTTCCACTAATATTTTTTCTCTTTCCTCTTGGTTTGATTATCTTAGCTGAATCCTTTGTTGGTAAAGGAGAGTATGACAACGCCATGCGTATCCATGCTAAAGGCCGTTTCAGCATCATGGATCTTGTGTACTGCCACTACCATTTATGCCTGAGGGAAGGACCACCGCCCAAAGAGATTGAAGCAACAGGATATGACCAGGCACAGCATTACATGGACTCACTCCGAAAAAGGACAATACAACACTCCATTTGAACCATGTCAAACAAGTCGACAAATTTCCAGCTGCCTTTCAATATCATGGGGCTGCTTTGAACAGCCTGAAATATGTCTCATTAGTTTCATGCTGTGTGCAGATTTGTACAGGAGTACCAGCTACAAGCAATGTGCCATCATTGACATCTTGGCTGGTAACCTGCACTTTCTAAGCAAAATCTGTATGTGCTTAAGGTCCCTTAATGTGCACATCTGGAGATTCATGGTATGGAATGAGCAAATGGAACAGATTACATCCGAGATATGGTCAGGCCAAATAGTTAATCCTTCAGAAAGGGATGCAGAACTTTGTGTAAGTTCTGCATTTTTACCAAATTCATTATTCAATACTGAACAAATGTTTTATAAGGGGAAGCAACATTGTTTCCATTCTTCCAGTTTTCCTAGACCATAAGTCACGGCCGCGCTAATGTAACAAGTAATGGCTACTTACTTTTTTCTGTTAACAATTCTGCCTCCTTTCATGTTTTTGACTCCATTATTCAGTTGTTACGAGGACATTGAAGTGAATGAATAGCTTTAAAGGAGATGAAATACTGAGCCCTGTGCTATCCACAGATTATTTTCCTCATATCAAACCTGCTGATGCAGTCATTTAATTCATGTAGGCTCCTTCAAAGAACTGTTGTTAAACATTATCAACATTTTTCTTTTCAATTCTCAATGAGATATGGATTTTCAAAATAAAAACAACACATTTGAAAAGGTATATAAACATAGCAACTTTTATGTATGGCATGCAAACAGAAAAGGTAACCAATAAACCAGTCTGATAATGACTGTCCCATTTTGAACTTAACCACTGGTATTCCCAAATGAATGTATTTAACAAATCAAGAGTTGCTAGAATATGAACCATTTACTGTAATGTTAGTTCACATGGATGCTTGGATCAAAGTAGTGCCTAGGAGTTGATGAAACCAGCCTAATGACAGTTGTCAGTCTTGTTCTGGAGACAACATTAAATGAATTCAACCGAGAAAACTGGCTTTGGGTTTAGTCTGGATACCTACTGTTTCCTCTTTGAGAATAGGCCCATTTGCAAAGCACTAAGTGTGAATTCATCTTAATGGGAGACCTTTGAGAACCGGTCCTCAAGTCAACAGCAAATGCGCATGCAATTGTGAGCATGCGCGCGTTGTTTTACGCCTGCGCTGTTGTGCGTGCGCTGTTGACTTGAAGACCGGTTCTCAAAAGTCTCCCATTGCTAAGCAACATGTTATGTCACAATACAAATCACTATAGTGATACTGAACAACTCATTTTAAGATTAATCTTGGTGCTTTGTGAAACCCAGCCTTCAACACTATTTTAGGGAAACCCATGGATCAGAAAGATTTCAAACTTCCCAGATTCTCCCCAAGTACCTGGTACACAGTATGCAGCATATGGCATGTAAAGATGTTACAGTTCGAGATTCTGGTGTAGGTGTACGTAGCCCTGGACTGGAGCCATGTGGGCATTTTAGTCAGCCAGTCTCACTTTCCAGACCCCTTTGGTTATTAACCACATCTTCTACTCGAAATAAAACTTCTGGATTTCAAGTAGCAAGACCCAATCCCTTCCCTCCCTCCACTTTAAACCTGCACTCCCCTTTGCTTTGAACCAATCAAAACTATGCCTCATGGCATGTCAAACTACAGATTTACTCCCCATGAGATAGACACGGTGTCAGTAAATCTAGTATGGGATGCCACACTGTCCTATTGTCATTCCTGTGTTTGGCCGACTTAGGTCCAGAGCTCTGTGGTGACGGCAAGTCATTGGCAAGCAGCACTCAGCATTTATGTTACACTGTGGGTGTAATGCAAAGAAAAAGACATTTTTTGAAATCATTGAAAATACAAATTACAAATAGGCCTACAGGGTAAAATAAACTTCTTTTTTGGATGGAAGAAATGGCTCTGGAAGTCGTTCTGTTTTTGTTTTTTTATCAAGGTGTATGAAAGTTGATAACTCTTACCGACTGGCCGGCTGTGGCACATTTTGGGCCACCTTCCGATAAGACATCCATGGGATTCTCAAAATTCGGGTATGATCTCTCCAGTTCCGCCAACCCCCTGAGGGTATCTTTCATGGCCTGTACACGCAGTGACGTCATCATCTCTGCCATGGCAGCATCACTTAGTGCTGACTGGGCACGGGCGGCAGGATGGTTGATGGCAGCACCGCTGATGGGCGTGGTCAAGGTGAAGAGGAGGGGAATCAGGAGGGCCAACGTCGCCATGGTCGAGGTATACATCCTAAAACCTTTATATGTCGACCAACAAAAAAGATATTCATGCTTCAAGTCAAGGCCGACAGACACAAAAAAAATGCCAGGCCTAACGTTAGGCTATAAACCGTGTGAGGCCACGCCTACATAGGTTAGGCCTAACGTTCCAGCTTTAAATTCTTGGTGACGTGGATGTTTAGGCCCTACGGCCAGATAATATTATTTTAGGCCTACGTTAGGCCTAGGCTATAGGCCTAACGTTAGAAATAGAAGCTGTAAATATTGTCATTATTGCATGATGATCTGAATTCTTTCAAAGTAGGCCTAACGTTAGGCCCTAGCTGCCTAGGCCGGTGAGCAACTGAGCAACATTGCCGACATTAACTGATGTTTTACACTTTTGTAGGATGACAACTTTTGTGCAAATAGGGCTTAATAAAGACAGAGGTGTCCGGCGAACTTTACAATCCCCGTTCTTTTTTTCAAGTTGACTTGAGCCTGAAACGGTCAGCAAAATCTCAATTTGCGGCATCTCTAGCTCTGAGTGGACTGAACTCTAACGTTATTCTTAATTAAATACATAAGGTAACAACGATGCGCTTTTTAATTTTATTCAACAGTAGGCCTAATTATATACGTTATTGAACTTACAATTTCGAACTGTCAAAAATTCCTTTTGACGAAGGAGGGTAGGCCTAGCGCTTGTGTAGGTTATCTCAAACGTCTCAGCTCAAAAAGTTACACAAGTAAGTACGGTACACGGTTAGACGGCCGGAACGATTTTTAAACTCGTGTGCGCCGGCGTCGACCATTACGCGCGTCATGCGCGTATCACGCGATTACTGGATTGATAACACAATAGGCACGTTCTCACACACCAAAAAGCGCGACTATTTGGGTCGCGATTTGGAGCGCGACCCAAATAGTCGCGCTCTTTGTCGTGTTCACACAGCCAAAAAAGCGCGACCCAAATCGCACCGGTACGATTTCTATCAAACTGCGCGTACGCGATTCTAAATGTTTAGCGTGAAGTTGGCATGCATCCTGTGCTTAACTCGCGCGCGCGCCTTGCATGATGGGATATAAAAAACCGGTATTTTTTGGTGCACCGTTCACACAGCAAATAATCGCGACTATTTGCAAAAAGACGCACTACTAGTGCGATTTGGAGCGCGCTCCAAATCGCACTAATAGTCGCGATTATTTGTGTTCCCACACAAATAAGCGCGACTATTTGGGTCGCGCTGCAAATCGCGACCCAAATAGTCGCGCTTTTTGGGTGTGTGAGAACGTGCCTAATAACGTATACAAAAAATGCGCGTATATCGCACCCCGCACGCGCGTACATCACAGCCGCGCGCTCCATGCCAGTACGCGCGTTTACGTACACGTACGGGGTCGATTCGGTGCACTAGCTGTACTGTATTGATGACTCGGATGACCACATCAGTAGCACGTGGCACCGGCACAATGATCTTATTTTTACTCTGTTTTGAAAGTGGAGTTCGCACTCCAAATACCTCAAAACATCCCAGTCCCATCCTTGGCCTTCATCTTTCGTAAACTGGCCGCGCTTTTATTTTTGGGATGCCAGAAAAGTCTCAGCGTCACAGTACAGTGGGGCAAAATCAGCCTGATCCGCACGTTTTTCATGCTACGTAAATGCGAATAATTTGTTAGTGTTTTTTCGATAAACTGCCATCACATTCACAACTAGCGCCAATTTCATAGCATGGATGGAGGAGTGCACCGTGTGTCAATTTGTTAATTGATTAAAATACTAAAAGCGGTAAAAAGAAAGGGGAAACAAATTTTCTGACCAATGTAACACAATGAGTGTGCAATAAGAAGTTTCAGTTACATTTCCCCTAGCCCCACACATAGGGCTTTGGCGACCAGGCTGAGAGACAGATTTTAAAAAAGAGCCATCACAGCCCTATGTGTGGGGCTACATTTCCCCCTCCCACCCATGCTCCCACCCACACCCACAGACATATAAACGCATAGACCGCCAGGTCCTATTCAAAACTGCAGGGGATTTTCGTGATCTCCGCGGCGCCCGACTAAAATCCAAACTATGGGCAAATTCACCCCTCGGTATAGGGAATTTACGCACAGTGAAGAGTTCCAGGCAAAAAAAAAAACACGAAGACATTTTCCGATTAAAAAAAAAAATCTTATATATACTTAGTTAGGCTGAAGTACTACAAAGTAATGCGATGTCAATGTTTATACCTTAAAATTATGAGCTAGCGAGACAAAAAAAGCTCAAAATCTTGGGAAATGCATGCCCTTATTACAGGACGTGCGTTGCGCGTCAAGCGCACGCAGTTGGAACGCGCAGCGATTGGCCGCTTTGCCCATAGTTTTCAGAATCACGGATTACTGCACACGACTGGCCGTCTATGCGTTTATATGTCTGTGCCCACACCCACCGCACAAGAAACGCCCCCTTTCTTTTTAAATCCTAGTATTAGTCGGGCACCTTGGCAAGCAGGAAGAAAACCCAGACTCCACTTAATGCATGTCACGTGCATCAATAATCAGTATCACATGATTAATGATCAATGAACCGTGTTGATGTACTCGGGAAGGAAAATATTACCACAACATTTCCGTTTAAATCTTAAAACAATGGTCTATCATATTAGGAAGTTGCACTAAAATCCGGTAATCTCCTTGTTCCCTGGACATTCCAGATCTGTGTGGTATCTAGGACGGTAAATAGTTGAAAAATGGTCCGTGAACTAACCCGGTCACTGTTGGCATTCTGTGCCGTGATAGCGGCGCTCTGTACGGTATGCAGCGGACGTTTGCCCGGTGCCAGACCTGTCGGCTTCGGACTCGGTCTACGAGACAGATCTTCGGCCGGCGTAAAATGCCCAAACAACAAGTGCCGTGCTTATAAAACTTATTACATCGAACAGAATGTGAGTATGAAATAACATAGTTTATTTTATTGTCTATCAAAGACAGTGGAAAACTGGAAATCCTCCAAAAATTAACACCAAAACTGCTAAAAGTCCGCTCGTTGTTTTTTGAGAAAATAAAAACGAAGTCAATTGTTTTGGATAATTTTGTCTATGAATTCATGATGTACAGTTGATTTACTTTTAGATTTGGGAGTCTCCTTCTTCTTCAGAGCAAAATACTTAATTGAAGTTCTTGAAGTTAAGTAAAAAGAACTTTCAAACTTTTAATTTCAATATTTCATGCATGAATTCTCATTGCTGTACAATATTTCAATTACATTTTTTTTATGTTCTTTGCCGTTCTACCCTATGCATTTCTCAAGGTTGACCATTTTGGCTTCACTAATGATATCACCTTCAAGATGCGATACCTTATGGCCCAGCAGTATTGGGATAAGAATGGTGGACCTATATTCTTCTATACTGGCAATGAGGGTGACATTATGTGGTTCAGTGACAATACAGTAAGTATTTCAAGGATTGCCCATCAACATTTACCATGATGTGACATGCTTGTGATTTGTTTTTCTTTGTAAATTGTAATATTTAAGCAGCTCATGGGTTTTTGGCTCCAGTCCAGAGTATAAAAGTTATTTCCATTTGAATGCATTTATCATCATTTAATTTTAATCATACAATTTCCACATAAATTGTTGTAAACTATTTTTTAAAGGAGGTCAGAAGAATGTTATTTTGTGGAAATTAGCAGACTTTGGGTCAGTTTATTGTTGATTTGTCCCATTAATTATGTGACACCCAGGTTGTGATATTTTATTTGTTCAATGCAGGGTTTCATGTGGGACATTGCTCCAGAGTTCAAGGCAATGCTGGTGTTTGCTGAGCATCGGTACTATGGGGAGTCCCTGCCATTTGGGAAAGAATCATTCCTGGTAGGTGCAGGAAGAAGCAAAAATTAACAAACAATCTACAAATAATCATGGCCCAGTTTCCATTGTGCTGCTTAACAGTAAGCAGCCAAAGTTGCGGAAGCCACATATATACATGTGTGCAAAATTTTAACTTACAAGAAATTTAAACTGTATATTTTTACCGTGAATTTACCTAGTATTACCATAGACCCTGACTGACTAGCTCTATGGTATTAGGCAGGTTTATTTGACTAATGAGAATGGTATTTTAATGCTAACCATCATTCAACTTAAGGTTTAGTTTTACACACCCACCCGTAACCACAGACTTTCAAAGTTTGAAACGGGTGCCAGTCAACTCGGTCCGTAACCAACTCGGTCCGAGTCAACTCGGTCCGTGACCAACTCGGTCCGAGACCAACTCGGTCCTTGGCCAACTCGGTCCGTGGCCAACTTGGTCCGTGGCCAACTCGGTCCGTGGCCAACTCGGTCCGAGGCCAACTCGGTCCGTGACCAACTCGGTCCGTGACCAACTCGGTCCGTGACCATCTCGGTCCCTACGGGAAAACGTACACAAACAAGAATCCATGCAGTTTGCAGTGTACAACATGTATGCTATTTGCATTAATGTTTTTAATGTCATCATAACATAATATGTTTTGCTTGTGGCTGAAACCGTGAAGAAATAAATTATGTCTTATTATGTTGATACCATAATTATTTGATAAAATGGCACAATACAATTTTAATTAAAATATTAATTAAATTATACACGAAGTCAAATGCCTTATGAAAATGTGCTTTTTATGTTTAGAATTAATAAATCAATTAATGAATAATAATGATGATTGTTTTGTGTTTTTGTTTTTGCTTTTTTAGCTTTGTTTTGATTAATCTGTGTATAAACATATAACATAATTTAACATAAGATTTATAATTGGCAGGTGTTTGGGAAGGCACGTCTTTTGAAGACAGGTTTTTTTTTTTTTTTTTTTTTTTTACTTTTTGTCAGGCCCTGGGCAGCACCTGCCAATGTATTTTTCATTCTTTTAATGTTTTTAAGATAATAAATGAATAAATAAATAAATAGACCTAAATAAATAGTTTAATTCACGCAATTTGCGAGACTTCGTACTCGTTTTGCTGCAACAAAATTACCAGACGTTTTTGCGTGCATTTTCCCATAGGGACCGAGTTGGTCACGGACCGAGTTGGCCACGGACCGAGTTGGTTACGGACCGAGTTGGCCTCGGACCGAGTTGGTTACAGACCGAGATGGTCATGGACCGAGTTGGTTACGGACCGAGTTGGTCACGGACCGAGTTGACTCGGACCGAGTTGGTTACGGACCGAGTTGACCTGAAACCTTTGAAACCATGCTTGTATTGATTTTCAGACAGAATACTCTCCCCCTCTATGTTTCAATATTATCAACCTCATTGGTTTTTATTTTGCATTTCAGAACAAGCAGTACACAGGTTATCTGACATCAGAACAGGCATTAGGGGACTATGCCGTTCTCATCAAGCACATCAAAGCTACTATACCAGGAGCTGCTAATAGTCCAGTGGTTGCCTTTGGGGGTTCATATGGTGGTATGCTGGCTGCTTGGATGAGAATGAAGTACCCTGATGCTATTATTGGGTATGTCAAGGCTCAGTGTGATTTATTCAGAGAGAGTTTGACTCATCAAGAGTCAAATGAACGTCAGTAAGACTGACGTGTAGTATCAGCTTTTGTTTCAATGTGCCAATAGGCCTTTTCCCACTAGAGCGCTCATTCCCGGAGCAAACTCACCCCGGGGTGAAAAATGTCAACCCTGGTCCCAAGCAGGGTTGAACTCAACCCAGAGAAAGAGCAATCTCGGGGGTTGCTTGGGGTGGCGGAAGGGTGAAGAGGGGTGAACATTTCAAGTGGGAAACGTGGCTTATTTTCACCCCCGGCGCGTCAGGCCCTCCTCACTCTCAGCATTTTATTATTTTGTTTGCATGGTTAGTAATTTATATTGGTCTTCATTTTTTTTTTTTTACAGGGCGATTGCAGCTTCTGCACCCATTTGGCAGTTCACTAATCTAACAGACTGTAACTCACAATTTTCTATCATCACCAACGACTTCACTGAAGTCAGTCCTATCTGTAGTAAGACCATCAGAGCTAGCTGGGCTGTCATTGACAGCTTTGGAAAGACCTGTAAGTGGCATTCAGATTTTTTTTAAATGTCCTCATACATAAACCTTGGTTTATATCCGTCATTTAAATAAAGGACTAGTGCAGCACAGAAAGTGAATTTAAATTAAGAACTGAAGAGGTTGGCTTTGTAACAATTACTTATATAATAAAGAAGGAAAGTTATGAACCCCCAAACTGAGACCATTCACACCCATTTTTTGTACTAAGAGTAAGAGGTGAAAACCTGAAGGTAACCTTAAAAGGTTTTGTGTGGATTTGGTGAAGTCACATAAATTTTCTATACAGGATTACTCCAAGTGAAGGTTACACTGATACTTGGTTATTCTTAATTATCAAATAACCATAAAACAATTAACAAAGACAATTGATAATTTGGGACCTCGCCAACATAGGGCTGGATAGCTCTGTTGGTAGAGCGCTGCTTCAGTACTCCAGGGGGTTGCAGGTTTGGATCCCGCTCCAGTCAATTTTTCTTTGTTCACATTTCAATGGTTATTCTTTAATCAAAGAGTGATTGATAAATATTTGTATTCTGTCTCCCAACAGCTGAAGGTAGACAGCAGTTGCAAACCTCCCTGAGGCTGTGCAAGGCTGTGCAGGGAGAGACTGATGTGACCGCCATTAAGAATTGGTTGAGTAGTACATGGTTCAATTTGGCCATGGTTGACTATCCCTACAATGCATCCTTCCTGGAACCACTACCAGCATTCCCCATTGAGGTGAAGATCTTTTGAAGCTTTTTTCCCTTTCTTTGTGGCTTTATACGTTGCATACAAATCAAAAACTTTTAATATGAGTACTTCCTGAAACTTTTCTGTGTTTTTTCCATCCAGTTGAGTATAATACCTATAAGTTTGATATATGAAGAGGACGATAGTAGAAATGAATGATCTGGAAATGTTTAGGAGAGAGCAGAACATAATTATTTGGAAGAAATCAATGAGATAACTTGGAGAAATTGTTCTTTAACGCTGAACTTCTTTCTTGTCATTGATGTCACAGGTCGTCTGCTCTCACATCAAGACTGCCAACGCCACTGGCCTGGTTCTTTTGAATGAATTAGCCGCAGCAGTCAATGTCTACTACAACTACACTGGCTCTACCAACTGCTTCGATGTCGATCAATCATC
The DNA here is from genome assembly GCA_963971285.1 of Astropecten irregularis. Classification (NCBI taxonomy): domain Eukaryota; kingdom Metazoa; phylum Echinodermata; class Asteroidea; order Paxillosida; family Astropectinidae; genus Astropecten; species Astropecten irregularis. Next base: position 778,240 of record OZ020256.1, read on the forward strand.
CACTAGTTCTCTTGGGGATAAGGGATGGTCTTACCAGGTAACAGCCACTTTCACTTCTAGACAGCTGTTCCTTTTGTTGCATATCTCTTGTCTTTGATCTGGCAGTTGATAGATATTTGAAACTATAAATGAAATGGGAGACTTTTGGAGAGTCGGTCTTATGAGTCAACAGTGCACGCGCACGCATGCGCAATACAACGCGCGCATGCTCACAATTGCGCAAGCATGGTTTGCGCGTGCGCTGTTGACTCAAGACCGACCCTCCAAAGGTCTCCTATTGCTCTCAATTGAATATCATTCTTGTTCCCTTTCCTTCCTTCGAAGGCCTGTACAGAGATGATCATGCCATACTGCACTGACGGTAAACGTGATATGTTTGAGCCATCACCATGGGACTACAAGTCTTATGCCAAGCAATGCAAGGAGGCATGGGGTGTGAGGCCGAGGCCAGAGTGGCCCATTGTACAGTACTGGGGGAAGAACATATCAACAGCCAGCAATATCGTATTCAGGTAATCATGACAATCTTGACAATGACATCTTTGTTGATGTGGCATGATTTGGAGCAAGGACAACATAATGAATAATGCAGTAGAAGATGAACTTGATTTGTAAAGTGTGCACACATTTGGAACCAGAAGCTAATGCTTCTTACAGAAAGACCCTCCAGGAATCTTATGTTTGTCAAAGACAAAATGTACTAGAGTTGCATCTCCATTTAGTTGCAGATGCATTTTTGGAGATTTTGTCTCTGGGCCTAACTTTTGTAATTTGCTTCATATCTGCCTCTGTCTGTGGCTACAACTCCAGAACATTCAGATATCCACTTTTGTTCTACACAGTAGACTCTTCACAATGTGAAGAATACTTTTATGAAGAACTTATTACATCAAATTTTGAAATCCTAAGTTTCTTTGTGAAAAAAAAAAAAAAACAAGAGGGGGGAAAAGTTACTACCCCTTTGTTGTATTGAGAGCTGAGTGTAATAACATTGCATTGTTAGCCAAAAAGTCCAAACCTAACACTACTTTGACTGTCCATCTCATTTGAATCTCTCCTTGCATTCTAATCCCACAGTAACGGCCTGCTGGATCCCTGGTCAGGAGGTGGCGTGCTCAAGAGCATTTCAGACACTCTGGTGGCTGTTATCATACCAGAGGGGGCACATCATCTAGACCTGCGTTCTAAGAACAAGGATGACCCTCCCTCTGTAACAGCTGCTCGCAACACCGAGAAAGCCAACATCAAGAAATGGATTTCTAAAAAATAAAAGGGGGATAAACCACTTTAGCCTCATTGTTTATCGTACATCCAACAAAATGGTGGTTTTTTTTTAAGCGTTTAAGCCTTATTCGCTCTTCCTTTTTTTTTAAATTGGCTAAAACTAACAAATTTAAAGAGGCAACAAGTCAACGTGCAAATAATGTACGGTACTTCTCTTAAACGTTGAGCCATGTTAACATTTTCTTTGTAGCAAGCCCGATTTAAATACCCAAGCCAGAAAGTGAGCTGTGAGCAGTCATTGCCATTATTCTTAAGGAGCTGCTTCTGTTTTTGATATGAATTTTTTCCTTTTGTAATTGCAGTGAGTTCCTGACTAGTTCTTTATGTATCATGTACAGAATGAATTGAAAAACATTTGTTAAGATATATCACCGGCTCGGATCATGAAGGTCGTATCCCTCTAGTGGTTGCGATTTAGGCAACCTTTGTTGCGTTTTGGGGCAAGGCTAGAGCTGTGGTTGCAGAAAATCATTTATTCAAGTTTCTTAATGAATGCACAAATGGCCAAAACATTTTTACACAAAAATGTATGTCGAATGTCCATGCACTGAAATACAAGCGTACGACCATATTGCCTGAGATAAGATGACAATTTTGCGCTGATCACTAAGATGTCATTTGTGAAAGTGACAAGAAACTATTAAGAAGCTTGTACTCTTTACTAGTGTTCAACCTTCCAAAATTGAATCACTTTTCTCGAGCCAGTTTAACATTTGGTTGAAAATATTTCAAAAACATTCCATGTACTAGTGTGTTCAGTACCAGGACTTTGAATTTAATAGGGATTAAAAACTCACAACCTCATCATGTGTGAGTTTGGAAAATTAGATCAAGTTCAGGGTTCAAATATAAGTACTGTTTAAAAGCACGTCAGCCTATTGCTTGTCCGTTTTGATGAAGCTAAAAGCATTTATACGCAAATTTTATGCTGTTTTTTTTATATAATAAAGGATTTGGACTATTTTAACTGTAGTTTCATTGCAATATTTTATTGTTTGTTGCTTTGTACAGTACATTGGGGTTTTTGTAAGCATTTCAAACAATTTTGGAAATATGTTGGTAATCACAAGCACTTAAATGTACAGTTAATGTCCACAATAAAGGGTGAGGAAGTTCCAGTTCACAAATTGACTGTGTAGCTGTATGGAGGTTATACTGCTTGACTCTTTGTTGAGGCCAGAGCATCTGGTGACTTACTCCAAACTCATCCACTCTGCTCCTGATCTACACAAAGTCCACAATTTGCATTATGACCATTCTAGCTCTTATCCAAGTTCCCAATTACTGCAAAACTGTATGGTGTGAAGTGATGACCAAGTGATCACTACAACAGTGTACACTGAACTTCCTGGCTTGCAGGGATCATCCGGTGAATTTCAACCTGCCTAGAGGGTAGGACTAATTAAGCGGCATGGGTGAGAATATTCAGCACTTTGCCCCGGTTATAGTAGGGTACCGCCAATCAATGTTGCAATGGTTCCAGTGTTTACTTCAACAGAAGGATAAGAAAGACTTCCTTGGAGATGTCAAATTCACTTTCCAAAGATGAGCTGAGGCGGCTAGTAATAACTGGAATCACTCGATGAGCTTAATAGAAGGAACCATCTGTGCAGTAGTACCTCTCCATACAAGCTGTACTTGCACCATCAACATAATGTCTACTTCATATAACGAGAGCATCAACATCAGGTGTCTGCATCCCTCTGTCTTATTGAACGACCTCCTCCTCCAAATTTCCTCTTCTTGAATGACGTCTGTCCACTGGCCTGTGATGACGATGACAAGGTTGACGTCTGAAGAGATGAAACCGTTCGCTCCTTGAATTTGACCTTTTCTCTGGGTTGATGCTGGGCAGCTTGGGGTACAACTGGCTGAAAGTGAGGTCTGTCCGGGGTTGGAAGCTGAAGATCAACCGCAGGTCTAGTTTCCACAGACAAACAAATTGGAAAAGATTTAGACATTTATTGAAAAAACATTTATACACTTTTGTTATCTGAATCCTGTTATATCCCATCGAAATTATCATCATCGTAGGGAAGGTTGGCCACCATTGCTCTCCATCTGTTCTGTTCAGAAGTTCTTTTTGCATCTTGAAATATTTAACCTTTTTCATAATGGACCTTTGTGTCGTACAAAGTCATTTTAAACTCACGTGTCATCAGGAACAATAGTCGTCCAGCCGCCATATGGGTTTATCTGCTTCCGTTTGACTGGCCTCTGTATTTCCTTATCCTCTTCCTCATCTTCTCCCTCTTCATTGTCTTCGTTTTCTTCATCTTTGCCCTCTTCCTCCTTGTTTTCTGCTTGCTCTTCCTTGCTTCCCTCCTTCGGTTCATCATCATCTTCAGCTTCTTGAGGTTCTTGCTTCGGTGAAGCCTCCAATGTTTCTGTGCCAAGTTTCTGCTAAAAGATTAAAACAATAACAAAGAACTATTTTTCTTTGTTTACTTTGCAATCACTTAAAAGTCAGTCAGTTTCCCTCGTGGTTATTTGATGATTACTGCAAAAAACTGTTATGCTTCAAACTGAATCATCGGAAAGTGCAAGTAAGGATATTTCCACTTGAAGCATGCTATTTTTGTTTCTAAGGATGAAATTCTTCACAGCAAAGAAGAGAAAAAAAAAATATTTCACCTCTTCTTGTTCGTCACTGACTGCCTGGCTCTGTTCCTTATACATGATAGATTCTGCCGACTCTACATAATCCTCCGGCTTCTCCCACTTTGACTCTGAAAATTCAACAAGACAAACATAAAAAAAACACAAGTGGATTTAACTATTTTGTGTACATGGTGAATTGATTTGCCTCATCATAGATTTTATTAGAAATTGAATTAGGGTAGTGAATTTTTTATGCTTACTATGAGATGAAAATCGATCATTAAGCGAAAAAACAAAATGAAACAGCTCTATAAAAATTGGTCCCAGATCATTCTGACCATGGTCTTGCTTTAAAAACAGCCCTGCTTTAAAATGGAAGTTATGTCGAATTGTCGAGTGATCTTGCTGTTTCTTTGCAGTTTCATTTATCAATAGTACATAGCATACCTCCAGTTACGGTGTTCCAGTAGTAAGTATAGCCTTCTGGGCTAGTTCCCTCCAGCCAGATGCACTGTGTATTTGACTCTGGTGAAACAGTCTCTTCTGGACTCAAGGAGTCTGCTGTAGTTGCTGTGGACACCTTGCTTGATGGACCTGCTTCACTGCTTGCAGCGGTACTTTCTGCACTGCTTGCTGTGTCATGTGCTGTACTGCTGGGGCTCGCCTTGGCAGGTTGTTTGTTTGATGCTAAACCCTCTCTGTGCAGTTTCCTTGCTGCCTTTAAAAGTTCTGAAATCAACAAAGAGGGTATAATAATTCATACACAAAATATTACAAATTCTAGACAATTAGAGTAGGTAAAACTGATGGCGGTTGTAGTGCTGTCTAAAGTATGACACGTACCTTCTTTCTTTTTGGCTGCAGTAGCAGCACTAGCAGCTGCTGCAGCAGCTTTGGCCTTGTATTCAGCAGCAAGGGCTGGATCATTGGCTAAATCCTTCTTGAAGGCCTTGAGAGCTTCCTAAAAAAAAGATAGATACAAACACAAATTAACAGAAAATGTGTATGATTTAACTGAATAATCTTGAATTTAACCAGAAATGATTTCATGGCTTCTGACTGCCAAACAAACAAAGATAATTGACTATTTGGGTCACCACCAATGTAGGGCTGGATGGCTCAGTTGGTAGAGCGCCTGAACGGTATTCAAGAGGTCACCGGTTCGAATCCCACTCCAGTCAATTTTTCTTTGTTCACTTTTCAATGACTTTAGTCAGTTTCCCTTGTGGTTATTTGATGATTACAGAAAAAAAACATAACTGTTTTCAATTTCAATTTTTCCATGCACCTTCACAGAGACAACAAAGGTGACCACCTTCTCTGTGTTCGTGGTTGCTCCATAAAATGTACCCATAGCCGAGGGAAAATTTCCCAGGTTGTTAACCAAACTTCTGGGAAGGAAAATGGGAAAGAAGATTAATTACCGCCTCCATCTTGATGAGGTCTTTATCCAGCGTCTGTTGCATCTTGTATTGTTCATGACCCTTCTTCCGCAGCTCACTGAGTTTCTTCTCAACATTTTCCTGATGTCTTTTGCCACGCTCATGAAAATCAATACTCTAGTATAAGAAAACAAAGTTGGGTTTCTTCAGTTAAAGACAGACCATTTTCACCTGATTGAACGTGATTTTTGAAACAAATCACTTTCATACTTGATACTTTGTTTATTATTTTTTAAATTTCTCAGTTTAAGTATACATACCGCTCTGTTGTCAGCTATCCAGCAATGGCAGAAATCACAATGTTTTTTGGGCTGTGACTTCCAGTAGGTTGCCCTGCATACATAGTAGAAATAGAGAGAAACATCAAGTTGAGTCGGTCAGGGGGCGAGTTGGTAAGGGATGAGTCGGTCAGGAGTCAATAGCCGAGTTTGCAAGCATGGCCATGGCAAGGCCAGGCTAGGTGGGGGGGGGGGGGGGGAGGAAGGAGAAGGGGGCGATTCGGTATGTGTGCTAAGTAAGGCCAGGCAGGGGCGACTTGGCACATCGGCCGGCTAAGTGAGTTCATGAGTTGACCTGTTACTACTATACTAGTGTTACTAGTAAGGCTGCAGTTTGTTAACGATTACCCGAGTAACCGACCGTCCGCTCGGGTACCCGGGTACATTTTTGCGGTTAGGTTAATCGAAGTGTATTTTTTTATGGGCCTTTTCTTTTTAAAACATAAGTGCTTCTGGAGTTCACCGAGAAAAAATAGCAAGATCACGATCTTTTGAAGATTGACAAGTCGGCTAATACAAAGCAAAAGCCAGACATTTTCCAATCTCCCCTTCTTCCGGACATGGACATGACCTTTGTGGACACATCCTTTGTGTAGCCAACAGTTTCCATTCACCAGACGGCATCATATTACAGCCCAAAACATCAAAGGATTATCAGCGGAGCCGACAGCTATTCAACCTCATTCTTGAGAGGCTGACTGAGTTTTTTTTTTAAGTACATCGGGATTTTGTTTTTCAGGGGATCGTGATTTTCTGCCGGGGTGTTTTTTAGAGGTTATTTTTTTAAAGGATTGGTATCTTTTCAAGATTTCAAAATAAAGGCAGGGTTTTGTTTCTTTCGGGAGTTTGGGCATTTTCTTGGGTACCAGCCTTTTATTTCTCCAGAGGATTGGGATATTTCGGGGAATCAGGATTTTTTCTTAGTTGGTAATATTTTTTTTTAGGAGTTTCTAGGCACTTTGTATTTCTGTGGAGGTAAGAACTTTAAATGGGGTATGGTAAATTTTATTATTATTTTTTTTTTTTTGGGGGGGAGGGGTTGTGATTTTTTTCCCCAGGGATCTATATTTTTTCAGGGATTGGTATTTTTAAGGGGTTGAATTTACATGATGACACTTTTCTTGGGGATGAAGATTTATGACGGAGCTGGCAAGGATTTTTCAGTAGATCGTGATCATCGTGATTTTGTCAAGGGATCTTTTTTTTCAGGGGATTGCCGATTTGTTTCGGCTTTCATTTTTTAAGTACATTGGTGGTTTTTTCCCAACTCCGGAGATAGGCTCTCGATTCTCCAGGGACTGTCAACTCAAGTTGGACCAGAGCCAATGGGGCTGGGCGTGTGAAATAAACGCATGAAACCACACACAGTCACACTATGAACAGTGATTGGTTTGATCCGTGCATGGGCTGTCAATGATGTTGGCCGTGGGCCAATCAGCTTGGAGCAAGGGTGGGGTGAACGTTGCCACCGGCAAGATCAAAAAACTTCTTTTAGCAGTTATCTGGAAAGTACTTTGAAAGGGCTGAATGGGGATGGCAAATGTGGTTGGACGGACGGAATAAACACGTGTCAAGCAGAGCACCTTTGCATCATGTCATTGGCTAGTTTTTGCATGGGCTGTTAATGATGTAGGCCGGAGACCTAGTTTAATAGTTCTCGGTGCTTGTTCTCAGTGAATTTCAGAAGCGGAAAAAAATCAGTACCTACGACCGTAGAGCTACACACAGACTGCGTTGTGTCATTGTGTGGAGGTATTTTTTCATGATCCGTTATTGATGTAGGGCCAACCTTTCTGTTTGTTCTACCGCCTTATAATTCACGATGTCTGACTGATTTCTGCCATTCATTGTCCTGACAAAAAATGTTATCAGCCGACTTCCTCAAAGATCGAAACTGACTATTTCTTTGTTTTTCTTTGTTTTCTTTGTTGTACGGGTAATCGTAACCGTAACCGAAAAACTAGACGGGTAATCGGTTACAAAATTATCCACAAACTTACAGCCCTAGTTACTAGTGTCACCCTCTACCACCGGCACCAGTCTAGTAGGTCCTACCGGATTACCATCTTGGCCTACTACGACAATCAATTCTCTCGGTCGGACATCCTGGCTTTTTTGGTCACTGAACAATGCTTGACGATATGGCTGGAGTGAAAACAAGCGTTAAGCACGCGCGCGTAGCATAGCAATTAATTAGCATTGAACTTACACAATATTAAGATGTGTTGCCGACCGACAAAATACATATTACAGGGGCCTACCAATTAGGCCAATTTTATAATTAGGCCCTAATAATTAATAGGCCTAGTTATACTAAATTACTATCAGACTTACATTTTTTCAAGTTCCCCTTGTCAAACTCCAATTTCAAGCAAATCAATTAGAACGCCCTCACGTGGTGACCTAAATTTAACCTTATGGAGTGGGATGACCCGAGGCACACCGGTGAAAGGTGAATGACCCTTAACATTTCGTCAGCTCACGTACGCGAACGATGCGGACAATAAACTGTGTAGGCATATAATTTCTACCTCCATGGTTTAAACAACTCCCATGTAGTTTATCTACCTAAAACCATTACAGATTATTCAATGAAATGCAACAATTTTTGAGTCATGATGGGAAATTTATATAAATTTGCAGAACAATCAGGAGGATTGGATATGGACTTTATTTATTTATTACGTGCTAAAAACATTTTGATTGGTTTATTTCCTTTCATGTTTAATATAGCAAATATGTATATTTACCTTTAAATGTTAATAAAGTTATGAGAAGTATTACATTGATTATTTTAAATCTTTTCTATGTGTGAAAATTACTATTTTTGCACTTTAAAGATTTATTTTGGGATTATTTTTAGAATTAACTTGAAAAATTGACCAATGGTACGTAGTGTTACAAAGACCCTTTGGGAAAACAAGGCATGCGCAGTCACGGTTGTTGATTATTTTTTTGCTTCGCTCAAAACCAAAAAATGTGTACGAACTTTGACGAATGTCGCGGATGTTTTGACGGCGTTTTACGCCGTGAAAGGCGACGTTGAGGTGTTAAAACGTACAGATATGGTGAGAATAATTTGTTTTTTACAATGTTCATTTTTGATGGTAAAACAATCCGTCGATTGTATTTTATTGTATTTTTAACGCGCTTAGTTTGACCTAGTGAGTGGTGTTGACATGATCAATTAAATGTTGCGCACTGGTTGGTTCGTTTGCAAACCCTTCTTTATTCTCTCAGAATTGTACTGGTAAATTTCATATTGTGAAAATGCGTACAGGTTTGAGGGAAATGGTATGTAAGAATGGTCCGTACCCATTTGTGGTCATTCTTCATATCATGTTGAACGGAAAAAAGATGTAGAAGTGTCAATCCCCTCAACTCAGAACTAGGCCTTCCGACTTGCGCTGACTTTGCCAGCCATAACCAGCCCAACCAACAGCCCAGTTTTAACAAAATCATTCTTCCAATTGGAGGATTTCATTAATGGTTTAGAGAATCCTAAGTTGATTTCATCTATAATGAATTAATTTAAAGAATTCTGAGAGATTTCATGGAGATGTTTGGAGTTTTACATATTTGTTTTGCGACTGTATTTAACAAGATGCAAGTAGGCCCCTAATTAAAAGAACACAAGAAAGACAGTTGATATTTTATTTCAAAGAAGTTATATGCCTACTCTGGAAGTCAGGAAGATTTTCATACACGAAAAATACCAAAGAAATGTTAATATTCTAAATGTGACTTACCATGTACGCTTTGACAGTTTACTAACTGTACTAAGTTAAGTTTATCTAAGAAGCTTTTACTTAGAAAACACTTAGGGTTTGTGCACGGGGTGTCAAGTATTGCCAGTGTGATGAATGCTGGTTAACTTGAATGTCGACCAACCCTTACGGTGTACAACTCGTATGCCGACAAACTCGTACACCAAACAACCCGTACACCATGTCCAATGAAATGACTTTTACCTTTCTTTTGATTTTGAAGGATTCTAAATTTGTGGAGGATAACGGATATGTCAGGTTTTTTTCCGTTTTTTTCCTTTAAAAATACCAATCTCCTGAAAAAATGTATCCCCTAAAAAGGAAATCCTGATGAGTGATGCCTCAAACAAAATAAGTCTGAAACAATAAATTGGACAGAAGGCAACGTTAGTCTACACCAAACGTGTCCAGTTTGCCCCATGTAAATTTCACAATGCATCCTGTGCAGTTTTCAATCAGATTCTTATAAGTGAATAATAGAAAGGTCTCAACAACATGAAAACCTATGGCACTCCTTATAATGTCAGTTTCAAACCAACACTTGGTGCTTCATTGGATGTCGGTGCAAACTAGTGTAATTTGCAAAGTAAAGTTCCTAATATTGTTGGTGACATTAATATACATATTGAAAGCTTAAAATGTTCAGTTTTTCTGTTGATGAAATGTAATTCCTCACAAATGCAATTTACCTGTTACACTATACTGTATTAATCACTGAGTCTTTAAAAGTGGAAAGGAAAGCAAAGTGTGTGCTATTTGTTCTGCTGCTCAAATTTGATTTGGTAAACATTCTTATATTTTGTTTCTGTTTTTAGGATCTGGGCTCCATGGATGGAGGTGAGTGAGTTCTTTTGATATAAATAGATTTATATTGGTGTACTTGAATTTGATATATCAAAATTCTCATTTGCTTCCTGATAACTTATTTGGGCAAAATATCTGTCTGAAATTTGTGATTGAAGAACAATGGCGGAGACCCGCAGAGTACTTGAGTTTAATTTGTTATATTCTTATTTCAACCCGGATTGGTTTGTACATAGATCATGGCAGCTGTGGTTAATTCACAATTTCACCCTTGGTAGTTAGCTTTAGTACCCTTGTACTCTTTAGTATCCTTTGACTGTGGCCCTTAGTATACCCCTATTCTAGAAGTTTAGTTGATTTTAACCTGAAAATCAAGCACTTTTCAACCTTCAAACTACTATAAGTCACACGAGTGTGTTAAGTGAACACTAAATGTTATATTTATTATTTTGTTCTCAGACTGGGGCAATGGTCCTGTACAGCAGGAGAAACAGCAGCGGTTTGTGAAACAATGTTCCTTAGTTGATGAAGGGATGAAGGGTGGAGCAGATCCCTTACTCAGTCAGGAACCGGGGAGTGTACTGCCCTCCTATGCCAGCCTCATGGATACAGATGTGGTAAGTCAACTGTCATAGCTCGGAAAAGCCCTTGATTTTGTTTAAACTTTTTTTTTCTTGGGGGGGGGGGGGTGGGCTTGGTGGGTTTCGGGACGTCACTGCATCCCCCATTGAACAGAAGAAAGAGGCAGACATTGCAAATAATGGAGTGACAGAAAAGGAACAAGTTATACGGAAGAAAATAAAATACTGGGATAGGATACAGTTATCCGGAGAAAATACTTGAGTGCCATTTACGGAACCTTACAAAGGGCTACATCAATACTGCATTTAAACAAAGAAATGGAACAAAATGAAATAATTGATTGGTTGCTTACCTTCCTGGTCAGTTGTGAGCTTTGCTGAATACGTTGAATCTCTGCTTTTTCCACTGAAATAGGGCCACGACTTCTCGGAGGACAAGTTGATGAAGTCGGGCAACCTCTACAGTCTGTACCTTCTCAACTCGGACAATAGCAGCCAGCAACTCAATGGCAGTGAGGGGCTACTGGACACCTCCTCATCACCCAGTAAGGACAAGAAAGACAACGTAGACACCGATGAGGAGATTGACGTAGAGACGGACGGAGTGAAGGATCCCAGCCCTGAGAAGGTGGTTGAGAACGGACACTATGACGCACTGTTTGAGGGAATGCCATTCACTGAATTGAAGGGGAAAGAAGTTGGTGAGTCTCGGTTGTACGACCTTTGACAAAGTCGCTGATCTGCTCAACTCAGGACATTATTTACAGGGGTTCCTTCACGTCTTCAAACGTTTTCCAAACCGATTTTGGGTTACACACAATTGCAGCGCATTCCAGCAAGGACATTTTTACACTCTTGAAAACAATTTTATATCTGATGGGTCCAGTTGATATAATTATGCTAAATTAGGTTTGTTCCTGGCCCATTTTAAGTGTCTTAACGCACACATGCCCATTCTTGATATGTGACCTTTTCCCATTTTTAACCTAAATTTTATTTTATTACTGTCATGATGAAATACTTAAAAATTCCTCTTAAAAATAGGACTAATATTCTAATTTCAGTTTTAAAAGGAATACCGAACGATTCTATAAGTAAACCTCATCAAATACCAGTTAATTGATTAGAACTTTCATTAAAAAAAGCCTGTTGCTCATCTCCCAAGTAGCTATTGATTCATTCTTCTGTGTTATTATCACCTTGCAGGGCCTTGTTCCTACTGCAATCTGTGGCGTACCATCCGCTTCATGTCCTACTGTGGCAGGTTTCCTTTCTGCAGCGTCTACTGTACCAAGAAGTTTGCTGTATACAAACGAGAGAGAGGTGAACTATCAGAGAAAACCCCAGAGGACATCAAGGCCATCAGGAAACTCAAAGTATGTCCACTTGACCGACGGCAAAATACTTTTACTCAGGATATGACTCAGAGTGGTCAGTCTTGTGGTCAGTCATTCTCAGTCCAAGGACTGATGTAGAAGTGTCTGTAGTTTTGCCAAATTATAGCTTAAAATGTCAGTGGAATAGATTGAATATATAATTTGGTCCCAGTTTCTGAAGTGATTCAGGGCTTTCAATCATATATGCTCTAAAAAAAAGTTCATCTCAATAGCAGCAATATCCGAAAATGACAAATATGTACAGAATAAGTCCCAAGATGGTTTTGAGTTACAGGTCATTGAGAAATTATTGAACAATGCGGATCAAGAGGACATTTCTTCATTTGAACTCCTACTGCTGTCGTCCTTGGTATGAGATATATTGTCATTTTGTTTTTATTACTTTTACAACAGGTACCGACACTCTTTGAGAACCAGAAAGCTCGCCCCCTCTTCCCGTCTTCACAGCCCCCAGAGAATGACAGCAAAAGACCCAGAGTCTGCACCAATGGGTCCGTGAGCATGACGGAGGGTGTTAGAGCGTTTGACTGGCCCTCCTACCTAGAGAGTCAAAACACAGAGGCTGCACCTGTCAAGTGCTTTCATCATGTGAGTGCCGTTTTTAAAGATCTTAAAGATCTTGGGTCGATTTCACCAATCTCATCGTAAATTACAATCAATCGTAGGAATTTTGATGCATTGCAGGCCTATTAGTATGGTACCATGGGTCATTCTTCGTAACTCGAGTAACGATCAATTGTAGGTCTTTGTAAAGTCGACCCCAGATCCAAAGCCAGTATCATTTGCCACTTGGAGAGGGGACAAATAAATACTGACTGAAGTGGGACTAGAACCTGTGACCTCTGGGATACCACACCAGTGTTCTACCAACTTTGACTTGCAGCAACACAAAGTTGTTTTGGGACACTGGCTACACAAGACTGAATAGCTCAATTGTTGGAATACCGCATGTCCTATCTTGACTTGATGATTATTTCTCTTTTAACCAGGCTCCCCTTGCCAAGGAGTGGAAGGCTAATCTGATAGGTGCTCTACTGGAGGTGCAGAATCGTGATTCGGATGATTCTAAAGACTGTTTCTGGATAGCTAGAGTCATCAAAGTTGCAGGTTTGGTTACACTTCTTTCCCCTGTAAACTCTGAATGAGGACACCTGCTTGCCATTGTTTTATATCCGTCTACCTCCTAGCTGTCTTGTTAACTATCCACCCTGTCATCCTATCCACCTGTCTGTTTGCCTACGTCCCATCCTATCTATGTTTCCACCTGTCTGCCTGGCATTAGCCCACCCGCCTGCCCATCCACCAGCTTCACCAACCACCCACCTGTTCTCCTACCCCCCCCCCCATCACTTCCTATTTGCCTTCGTCATGTCCTATTTATGTTTCCACTTTTCTGCCTGGCCTTAGCCCATCTGCTTACCCATTCACCAACCTCACCAACCACCTGTTTCCCTACCTGCCAACCCCCTCTACCTTCCCTACCACATATTACACAAGTCCATGCAATCCGACTGATACATGCACAAAATACACTGTCCATCCAACCACTGTCAATCTTAAGAAATCTCTATCAGGGTCTTTGCCCCATCTAATCTATTTTAAGGGGAAAAAGAGACGTAGTGTTTTGTGGTACAGGTATTCAAATGATTGTTGTTTTTCTTCCTGCGCAGGGTATAAAGCCAAGCTGAGATTTGAGGGTTACGGCATGGACAGCTACAATGATTTCTGGATTCATCTATGCAAAGCAGAAAGTTATCCTCTCAATGGGGCTGAGAAGGCTGGCAAGCAGTTAAAACCCCCTAAAGGTATGCAGTGTCCAACAAGCATCCATAGACATCTTGCCTTCACTGTAATGTTATAATCTTCTTCAAGTCCCTATACGGTATCATTTTGAAATAAGACAGGCGTGTTAAGAAGAACTTGCAGCTGCTATTCACAGTTGTTTATTTTACGGTTTCATGCCAATTATCTTCTCCCATATTCTGTTTTTTATTTGTTCTTGAACAGATGTTCGTGATAAGCTGGGCAGTGACTGGAGAGAGTATACCACACGCATTGCCCACTCTGGTAGTCCTACCTTCAGCATTGAGAAGGACAAAGTACGTAAATGCCTTCATCTTTACTTGTACCAGGTTCCAACTGTATGCTCATGTGACTTGCCGCCACCAAATGGGTTCAGATCCCCACAATTAAAAAGTTGAGATTTCATCATCTTAGAATTGAGCTTCTTTTTGGTCAAAGATAGGAGTTTCAGTTACAAGTTTTTTACACCCCTACTTTATCAAACTGATTAACAATGATTGTGTTTCTATTTACAATAGTTGGAGAAAGACCTGACTTCACCCTTTAAGACAGACACTCAATTAGAGGTGGTCTACAAGCGACAGGTGTCTAGCACCTGTGTGGCCACAGTCAAGAAGGTGGTCGCTGATCGCATCTATGTGCAATATGAAAACTGCAAGGATACCAGCAAGGATTTTTGGTTTCACCAGACGTCGCCGCTTATCCACCCTGTGGGCTGGTCTCAGCGAGTCCATCATCCACTGATTGCAACTGCAGGTAGCTATGGCAACATACCCTAGCCTCCTCCAAAATGCAGTCAATATTCTATTGACCCAGATTGCATAATCTGACTTGATTGTTATTGCCTTCATGGTAATAGTAATATCCCAATAAATGTTTAATATTTTCAAACTAATTGGTACAGTGTTCTGGTGGTTTCTGGTTCAAATCCTGGTCTGTTAATTTTACTTTGTTCGCTTTGTTTTATATTGAGTTGAGTAAAATTTGAAATAACCAGGACTTTGACCCGATGCGACTAGACTAGTAAACCAGCACTCTATCACTTAATCTATTCAGCCCTGAGATATTACCTCCATAATAGTTATCTATGCTACAACTATGTCGAGTGGTTTCATGGGACAATAATGTTACAAGACATTGTATAGCTCATTTGTTGTCGTTCAGCCTGTATCCCCACAAAGCGTGGCCATTTGGGCTAAGATGTCACCTACCTGTCTGTATTTGCTTGTGCGTAGACTCCCAATTGTAAGCTGTCGGTGGAAGCTCTTGATGGCATGAGTAGTGCCCTGCAGGATGGAGTTGCGTAGAAGCACTCGACCATGTTCCTTATCCTAGATCCCAGAAGTCTTTAAGGTCAATTCACCTGCAAATATAAAACAAAGAATATTTATCAGTGTTTGAGGCTCATTGTAGAATCTTTCTTATGATTTCTTGAAGCGTACAAGGCAGAAGCTCTGGACAAGGGGCGGAAAAAGAAAGGAGGACCCCGTGATGCTGCTTGGGACGTCTTTCAGTTGGTGAGTCTATAATATAATATCTATAATACAAGTCTGACACTGGCCTGGTAGAATAATCCATATATAAATAATAAAGAACAGTTTGTGACAGGTATTTTTCTAAGAAACTTCTTTATTCATGTGGGAGTTTAGGATAAATTTCTTTAATCATAAATCATCAAATAGCCACAAGGGAAACTGACTGAATTATAAGTTATTGAAAGGCGAACAAGGAAAAATTTACTGGAGCGGGATTCAAACCGGGGACCTCCTGAACACCTTACAGGCGCTCTAATCCCGCTCCAGTCAATTTTTCTTTGTTCACCTTTCAATGATTTAATACATCCTAAGACTTTTGGTTTGTGCAAAAGAAGATTTCTGTCTCTCTGAAATTTCAATTATTCATGTGTTTGTTTCGTCAGCCAAAGCCTATTCCCGAGGAGCAGAACTTCTCAGTTGGTATGAAACTGGAAGCCATTGATCCCCTGAAGCTTGGCAGCATCAGTGTAGCCACAGTGGTACAGACACTGGGTGATGGCTACCTCATGATTGCCATTGATGGATGCCTTCATGATGTAGCCAGCTGGTTCTGCTATCACGCTACATCACCCGCTCTCCTACCAATAGGCTTCTGTGAATATCACCAAATTGATCTCGTTGCCCCAAGAGGTAAGTCGAGTTGGCCATTAAAATCTTATATGCAGGCCTTTTTTTAAGCTTAGGCTTTGGCTTTTCACTAGATTCGGCCTAATTTGTTATTTATCAAATTTCTTCTGGCATACTTCTTCTGGGGTCGATTTCACAAAGTACTAAGATTTATCTTGAATGTGAATTGATCTTAATTGCTAAGCAAAGTGTGATGTCAAAGTAGAACTTGACAACCATCTTAAGATTAATCTGCGGAGTTTTGTGAAATCCAGCCCAGGTTTCAATGTTTGCTTCTACACACCTTCTTTGACTTGTTCTTATTTTTAATTTCTTGTCTTTGTAGGGTACGAGGGCAAGTTTGATTGGGACGACTACCTCAAAGCTACAAACTCAATAGCTGCACCTGTAGAGCTCTTTCACCAGGTACGTCAAGTTTACTAATTTAGCAGTTCCAAATCAATCTCCAGCTCACATGCAGTACTGTGCGGTTGTGTCTCAAGTATTACAGATAATTATGGCTTTGACTTGAATACATAGATATGTCCTTTGAACAAATACAACAGGAAGTGTGTCCCGAAGGACTTGTGCCGTTTGGTTGTCGATCATTGATTTGCCCCATGCAATGATTTTTTTTAGATGATTTCATGTCAGATGGGTTTGTTTCTTTTCACCATCCCAGAAGAAAATCGATCCATCCTTTCGAGTCGGGCAAAAGCTTGAAGCCGTGGATCTGATTGAGTCTGGCTTCATTTGTGCTGCCACAATCCGGAAGATTTCCGGCCCTCTGCTAAGGGTCCACTTTGACGGTTGGGATCGCAGCTATGACCAGTGGTTGAACTGCATGTCGCCAGACATCTACCCAGTCGGCTGGTGTGAGATGGTGGGCTACCCACTACAACCTCCCAGGGTCCACGGTAGGTGATGGGTGGGTAGGGTTGAGATTACACTCAGTGTACACAAAAATCATGAAGAAAATTAGGATAGCACTTAAAGACTAACTAGGAAAAAAAATAAAGCTTTCGTAGTAACAACTACTTCGTCAGATGTAATGAAGTGGAGCATCATCAACATGAGTATATAAACAGGCATAAAGCAATGAAGCGTGTCCAAGGCATGATGAGTCATAACTGGGAGTAGTAGTGGGACATAAAACCACGGTCATACTGATGACAAAAATCATACTGATGGAAATTTACTTCAGGATTTCAGGCTGTGTGTTAAGATGCTGCTCGCATTTGTTAAGATATTTCCAGGGGGCTGGGGATGATGCAAAGTTCAAAGAAAGTCTGAGCAGATGTGAGAATATTTCTTGTTAATTACGATCGCCTTCAAGATTCTTGTTTGTTCTTATTTTACAGACCCGGCAACCCTCGTCCTTCCGACGCCCATTCTGAAGAACGGAAAGAAACATAAATCTACCTCATCACTACATTCTCATGAAAAACGAAGTAAGTTTTTTTCCAACAGCATACAGATTGTACTTTTCAGGGATGAAATTTCTCAGATTTTTATCTGATTTCAGATTTTTTTTGTTTTGGATTTCAGATTATTTTTTTCCTCACGGGCTGTGCTCAAAAAGTATAGGAGATTTTCAGAGTTCTGATGTTTTATTCCCCCTGTCAGCTGTTTTCAGATATTTTTTATCATTGCTCAATTTTCTTCCTGACTTTAAAAAACCTGCAATTTGTGGCTTTATGTTTTGATCTTCGGAGAACCATGGACAAGGGCAAAACACTTTCTTTACTTTGTCACAGAAGGATCAAAATATGACTATTAACCAGGGGTTTGCATTTATATCACAGCTCATCTGGTTCTAATGACGTTGTGAAAGCTTGTTCTTATTCTAAGTCCAGATTGATTGGTTATTCTTATATTTTTTTATTCATATTTTCATTCCAGAACGTTCTTTGAGTGGCTCCACTGGCTGTTACGAAGCAAATGAATCTTTTTCCAGTATGGCGGATGCAATCTACTCATTCTCGGATACCGAGGATCACCCACCACCCAAACCTCCAAAGGTCTCCAAGAAAGACAAGTCTGACAAGCACAGCAAGAAAGAGCGAAAGTCTGCATTGTCAAAAGACAAAAAGTCCAAGACGAAAGGTCACTCCAAGTCAAAGCATAAGGATGACCATAAAAGCAGTCTACAAAAGGCACTGCTCCCTCTGTCTACGCCACCTGTGGGAAGCGCAAAGACTTTGACCACTAAGAGGCTTCATGTTGACGTGCCAACGTCATATAGCAGCAACTCAAATGGCTCCTTCTTGGAGAGCCCCCTCTCTATGAGACTTTTACCGGATTCGCCCATGTCATCCAGTTTGGACTCATTTACCTCATTGAGCAACGGAGGAGTCAAAAGTTTGACCAGTGGAATGCATCTGGATCCGCTCCAAATGTCGCCGTTGACTAGCACACCTGATTCGAGCTTTCAGTCTATCCTGGCCAAGGCTAGTTGCAGCTCCTTGATGAGTCACTCGGAAACAACACCAGCGACAAAAGAGAGAATTAAAAATGGGCAGGTTGCTCAGAGTGGCCCGACCTCCTCATCCTCCTCAATGTTGCATCATCCAAGGGATGCTGAAAAGCTTTCTCACAAATTTCCATATCCCAGCTCAAAGCATGATGGTGGATCAAAGCACAAAAGCAAGAAGTCCAAAAAGTCCAAGAAGGTTCGTGATAAAGATAGGAGCAAGAAAGAGAAGAAGATGAAGAAGAAGGATAAAGAGAAGAGGAAGAAATGTGAAGCTGATAAGAAGACTACCGCCTTGTACGACAAGAAATCCCCGTCCGATGCCAAGGTTAGCAAACTCGCTGCACTACTTAGTCTCCCTGGACAAATTAACTTTCCTGACAACAAACCCATCATAAATGGTTTCCTCAACATCTCCAGCAGTGCTTTGCCATCAGCGCCACAGAAGCCAAAAATCAGTCAACCACCAGACCATGACCCTTTCGCTTTTGAACCCGAACAGGAGATTGAAGAGAATAAACTCAAACAGACTGTAGCGCCAAAGATATCCTCTGCGAAGCACATCAGCCAGACATTGCCAAGTAGTATTCCTCCAAAACCCTCTCATAAAAAGAAAACCATAGCAAACAAATTGCTTGCAAATAAAGCCAAACGGCGCAGTGTATCAGTGCCAGCCACATATCGGTCCACATCAGGTGCTGATGTCATATCTCAGGAATGCAAGGATAATTCCTTCTCTGGTGGTAGTCTCCCTTTCATTGGGTTGAAGAAGGAAGCCGTCAGCACGCCCAGTCAGTCGTCACCTCCACAAGTGCTTCACGGCAGTTCCCCTGTGTCTGTGGTCTCCAAACACAGCCAACCTTCGTTGCAGAGTTCTGTGAACACTCCTAAGACCTCAGCAGAGACTTCAACCCCTCCAGCTCCAACATCGGCTCCAGCTTTGATGGAGTTACGGAAGCTCCCTCTGAACATCCACCCCCGAGATGCACAGCAGCTCTTAAGGACCCTCCAATGGCAGGATCCAAACCTCTATCGCCAGTTCCTAAACCTCAGTGCCTCCTCGGCACCCTTTGTACCAAGTCGCAGCAGCTTGCCAAGTCCCCAGAGAAAAGATCAGCCGTGTTCAGAACCTACGGTGCCAGCACCCACCCTCAAGCAAACCCCACAGCCTGTTCCGCGTCTTATAAATCCGCAGAGATTGTCCCCAGGACAAGGCACAAATGAAATGATTATGCTGCAGCATGCAATGAGTGGACGACCTTCAAGTAATCTGCTGCCCAAAACGGAAGCGGCAGAGCAGCTTCCAAGACTGGATCCTAACGAGGTGATCTCGGCATTGTCAAGGGATGAAACAAAGAAAGAACGACCCATGAAGAGAATGGACAAGCATTTGGGGCAAAATGCCCCCGTGGTCAAACAGAACATGATGCCATTGAAAAGGCAGAGTCCAACATTCATGATAGCTAAGACCATAACCAGCCCAACCGAGCCACTGCTTCTTAGTCAAGTATCGCATCCAAGAGCCAGCCCTTTGGCAAATACCCCGGCTCTTGTTAGTCCAGGTGCCATCTCCTCCAGCCCACGTATGATATCCAGTCCTCATGCTGTACCTAGCCCACATGCAGCACCCAGCCCTCACACAGTACTGGTACCAAGTCAACGCATGATGACCAGTCAACAATTCATATCAGGAGAAGTGTCGCAAGAGCACGCCCCTAGTATTCGTCCTAGATCAACCCAGCGTGCTGTTCGCCCACATGCCCTACCTCTCGGTAACTGCCAGTCCAAGCAGGACCCACAGCTGAGCCAAGTTATCCAAAAGCAATCGCCCCTCTCTGCAGGTGCACCTGGAACCCCTAATATTATGCACAGACTTCCCCCGCTAGAGACACTTTTAAAGAGTTTGAATTCACCAACCAATACCATCAGTCCCACCTTGGGGTCAGACACACCTGTCACCAGCCTGCGAGGTATTCAACCTGCCCCCTTCAGACCCAATCGGCCACGTTTAGCTCGACCACACAGCTTTCCAGACGCCTCAGCAATCCCTAGTGTATCCTTGGCATTTCAGGCTACCTCAACGTCACCAAGTTTCCCAACTTTCTCCACCAGCTACATGCCACCAGTTGCCAACACCGTCACCAGTCCTATGACAACAGGGAGCAAACCAATGAGCAAAAAGACCCAGTCTTCATCTGTGGTGAACTTTCCTATGTTATCCAGGTCAAATTCCACTCACTCTGTCCCGCACAAGCAAACCACTCCAACCTTTCCCTCCTCGCCAACCAATTCCCAAGCCTCCTGCACGACGAGCTTCAAGCTGTCAAATTTCCAAACCTCTTCGGGCTATCAATCCTCTGGAAACCGATCTGGAAGTACCTCGGTGACCTCAAGTCCATCCCCACCAACAAGTCAATCATCTGTACCCAGAAGCAACCCGCCAACGCCCACAGAGTCGGGGCCCGGTTGTATCGTGGAAGAGTTTACCCTGCAGAAGATGGTACGACCTGAGATAGGGATTATGAATCCTTGGAAGTGGGGGATCTGTGAAGTGATACAGTTCCTGATGGATGCAGGGGAAAGAGGCTGCGTGGAAACCTTCAGCAAGCAGGTAAGAACAGGATAAAACGTCGTAGCTACAATTGTTTGATCAAGCACTGTTACTCAAGATCAGCTGTTCTAATTTTGCATGCAATCTATCGGTGCGATATTCCAGAGATCACTGGTTCAAATCCCGCTCCAGTCAATTTTTCTTTTTTCACTTTTCAATGATTTAAAAATTCAGTCAGTTTCCCTTGTGGTTATTTGATGATTAGATTTTTGAATGAATATGGCCTATTTTACCTTTTTTATACAACTTGTCAAGCATATGTTTTAAAACCATTCTGCCAAACATATTTGCAGAGAACAAAAACAGCCGATAATATTGACAATTGACATATTTTCATTTCATCTTTTGCCTCCTTTTCTTAGAACATTGATGGAAGGAAGTTCATGTCACTGAGCAAAGATCAGATTGCCAAATTAACGGGAATGAAGGTGGCTCCCTCACTCAAGATCTACCAGCAGATTGTGCGACTTCGCTCTCTTTTCCCGACACCAGACTAAAGGTTGTAAGACTGATTTTGCTATTTTCTTTGAACAAATGAATTTCTCGATCTCGGTGGCATTTTCTTGTATGATAGAAGTGTACATTTATGCCGAAATAAAACTACTTACTTTTGTTAAAAACAAAGGAGTTGACACTAAAATTCAGCAGGGTTAACCAGAATGGGAGACTTTGGAGAATCGGTCTTCAAGACAACAGCGCACGCGCACGCGCACGCACACGCGCACGCATTTGTGACCATGTGTGCGCATGCTCACAATTGCGTGCGCTGTTGACTTGAAGACCGGTTCTCCAAAGTCTCCCATTGGTGATGTATTTGTTTGGAATTGCAGAATAAATTTCATACTTCATATGATTTGTAAAGCACAAGTTGAGTTGTGCTCAACTTCTTGCGAACGTTAATTGCAAATATCAGTTTCTCTTCATGCAAATAAATCATTCGCATGCAGTTTGACCCGGGCTTTAGACTGGACATATTGTACAGGTTGATTTAGTCACATCCACGGGTCTGTTAACTTATATCTGCTGCATCTGTTTGGAAAATAACGCTTTAAAACTGATTATTTCGCTTGATGTGTGCGATTGTATTGAGTAGACTACAGAGGCTGAGAAATTCTATGTAGATGTGTGTAACATTCACACATATATAGGCTCAATATGTAGATTAATGCAGCTGCCTTTGAACTTGTGCATATTTATATATAGTATAGAAAATCTACCGCAAGAAGAAATCTCAAGTTTGCCCTTGGTAGTTTAGTCATAGGTGCATAGGAAAGCTTTCAATTTCAGCTATGATTCGTTTGGACTTAAAAGCTTTTGGGATCGGTTCCTTTTTTTTTTTTGTACATGGAAGAGAAATGAGGCAGAATTGTGATATGATATATATTTTTGGATTGATTTTTTTGAGACAATTGCGAGTGCCATTGCTAACTAATTACTGATTGTGATTGGAGAGGGACGGAGAGACTATAATTTGGCCTGAAATAATAATGCATTGTATAAATCATTTATATGCATGAATTGAATTTATTATGAGAAGACGTAACTGTTTTCTGTGATAACTGTCAGGTATTTATTCATAAAAGACAAAATTGATGTAATATAGTAATTGTTGTTATTGTACAATTTCTTCTAAATCGGGTATTCAATTCATCTTCCTTTCTTATCAGAATGATTTATCGATGATAATTAAATCTAATTGCTAAAAATGAGAAAAAAAAATACAACTGTAAAATAAATTTAACAGATCAGTAATCAAACCAAACAAAAATTTATCGCCGTAACATTTTATACTTTCGCAATGCAGCAATTTTTATTCATTGGAAGGCTGAAAAGAACAAAAGTGGTGAATTTCGTTTGTTTTGATTTTATACGAATTTGATATTGCTAGTTGCTGCATATTCTTTCTCTTTTTGGAGTTACTGGAAGAAACAACAACTCCTCTTTTTGGAATTAAATTCCAAGAATCATCTGACTGCCAAATTGTCATTCAAAAGAAAATTTATTTCATCATAGAGCCAGTCCACTTGTGTACAGCAACATGGAATTTGCAGTACTGGATCAATGCTTGTTTTAAGTCAATTGTTGGCTTAAATCAGCACAGTCAAAATCACTGCATCAAAAAATGACGAATTATTTAATTTTTGGGAGAACGAAACAAACTGACTAAAAGCAGGATTCGACCTGCAACTTCTGGGTTACCAAAGCTAATATTGATATAGTGATTCAGGGGGTCGATTTCACAAAGCCCTACGATCGAACGTAACTCGAGCTACGAAGGATACTCCGTCGTACCTTACGTAGGGCTGCAAAAAAAATGCATCATAAGTCATACGATTGATAGTAAGTTACGATGAGTTTGGTGAAATCTACCCTAACCCTATGCTGGACGTGTCAATGCTTTTCAAATGCCATGAAACCAAACAAACGCAGCCGTATCCCAAGAATCAATTAACATACATGCACCATTATGAATGCTGCAGACTTGAGAACATAATGCAAAGCAGGGATTACTCAAAGAGGACACAGCTTTTTTTTTAAATAGCATTATCATTAATCAAGCCACAGGAAAACTGACTATAAAATTGACATCTTTTAGGACAAGGAAAACTTTTCCCCCCAAATGCAATCTAGTCTTCTTGTTTTTCCCAGTGATATCCAAAATCATATACCTGTTCATGAAATGTTAAAAGCAGCTTTGAAAAATGTTTTTATTGTGTTAATGGATGTCACGCATACTATTTGATCATCTCATTTAATGAGGTACTCATTAGTTTAGTTTTATCACCATTATTTTAATATTGTAAGATTTCTCCTGCTGAAATGTTGTTGCTTGTGTTTTGTATTTCTCCCTGAAGTCAGGGACTACGTGGAGGCTGCAAAGTCAATTACCCTGGTGCCTCTGATCATCGCCCTGTTACCCCAGGTCATTGCCTCGGTGCCTCTGATCAACGCCCTGTTACCCCTGGTCATTGCCTTGGTGCCCCTGGTCATTGCCCTGTTACCCCTGGTCATTGCCTTGGTGCCTCTGATCACCGCCCTGTTGCCCCTGGTCATTGCCTTGGTGCCCATGGTCATTGCCTTGGTGCCTCTGGTCATTGCCTTGGTGCCCCCGGTCACTGCTTTGGTCCCCTGGTCAATGGCTTGGTGCCTCTGGTCATTGCCTTGGTTCCTAGTTTAATGCCTTGGTGCCCCCGGTCACTGCTTTGGTCCCCTGGTCAATGGCTTGGTGCCTCTGGTCATTGCCTTGGTTCCTAGTTTAATGCCTTGGTGCCCCCGGTCACTGCTTTGGTCCCCTGGTCAATGGCTTGGTGCCTCTGGTCATTGCCTTGGTTTCTTAGGTTAATGCCTTGGTGCCCCCGGTCACAGCTTTGGTCCCCTGGTCAATGGCTTGGTGCCTCTGGTCATTGCCTTGGTTTCTTAGGTTAATGCCTGGGTGCCCCTGGTCATTGCCTTGGGTTAAGAAGCTCTTCTACCCATCATAACTCAAGTTACGATGGATAAACCATAGTATCCTATGTAGGGCTGAAATGCATTATAAGTCCTATTATTGATAGTAAGTTACGATGAATTAGTGAAATTGAACCCTGAAGTAACAGCTAATACAGTTGTCAGAACTTTGGGACTAGCTGTATTAAGCACAGAATCGTAATAGTAAGTGGAATTCTTTGTTCGGCAGAAGTTTGCAGAACCATGAAATTATTGATACTTCAATCCCTGGGATCGATTTCACGAAGCTCTACGATCGTTCGTATCTAGAGTTAT
Source organism: Astropecten irregularis (assembly GCA_963971285.1). Taxonomy (NCBI): domain Eukaryota; kingdom Metazoa; phylum Echinodermata; class Asteroidea; order Paxillosida; family Astropectinidae; genus Astropecten; species Astropecten irregularis. Next base: position 803,184 of record OZ020256.1, read on the forward strand.
GAATGATAACCCATCGAATCCTGCGTAGGGCTGCAATGCATCATAAGTCCTACGATTAATAGTAGGTTACGATGAGTTTGGTGAAATCAACCCCTAGTCTCTTACAAGAAGAGATCTTATACATAGTATTGATGAACGATAATGTTTCAAGATAATTTGTAGTAAAACAAATTGGAGGGCATAATTTATTTTCTTCTTTCACAAATATACCGTTTTTTTCCCTGTTTGCCCTGAATTCAAGCCGGGTATCCTTTATTATATCCTAGTCTTTTTGTAAATACTTTTTCTAGACAAAAGTAACGGTTTTGATATATATGAGCTATTTTTGTAAACATTCTTTGTATGATAAGGAATTGACAGAACTTATATCATTTGGTCAGTTGTTTTTTTCTTAAGTGACATTGCCTTATCATTGTGAATGTAATGGTAGTAGAATTATGTGAATTTATGTGTTGGATCAAATCAAATAATTATTTTTGTTGTTGTCTTTATTAATGGGTGATACAGGTAAATGTGATTATCATGTTTGTGTATGTTGTGATTGGCCATATCAATAACCCTCCATGGGAATTCTAGTCCTACTGTGGGTTCTACATCATCTGTAATATTCATTGAATAGGTGTAGGCCTAAGACTACCCCCCCCCCCCCCCACCCACCGCCAAGCATCATCTTCAAGTCATGGAAATAGGTCCCCTGGATTCTGAACATCATGCTAAACTTGTTCCCAACAGAGAAGTGCGAACGAAATATAAGTGCGGAAGTACGAATGATTCTTACATGGTGTTTACGCAAACCGATCCACATACCAATTGTCACCATGCAAAGCCTCAAATCTTTCTTGTTCCCAACAATGTTCAATCTATCATACTCCTTATGAAAGCTGGCAAGGGTGTCTCGGCATGTCTTAGACATTACGTTTACTGTGTCAGACACCCTGTGTGAACCACAGTTCACTTATTTGAATGTAATGATGGACATTGTTATTTTTTTTTATGCAAGCCACGTTAAAGAACCTTTAGCTGTGCAATGACAACATTTGGCTGACTAAATTACCCCAGAAGTCAAACCCCCAAGCCCTTTGAATTTGTTCACTTGCCATTGGCATTATCGTAGTTTTTGATTTGGATGAGTTTTCCACTCATTTTGACTTGCCAGTTTGATTGATTATGGCTAGAGCTTGATAACAGAGACTCTGAGTACGGCTCTTGCACAGTTGATGCTTATGCCTATGCTTGAGCTCAGATAGATGCACTGTTGCCCATAGAAACAGCCATAACCTTAGCCCTAGCTGTAAAATCAGATCTGTCCTACGTACATTTCCTTGAAAGGCACAGATAAGTGTTTGTGGGTGGAAATGGGAGCTGGGGTTGATTTCACAAAGCCCTACGATTGATCGTAACCCGAAATATGAAGGATAACCCATCTTATCCTCAGTGGCGTCGCCAAGGGGGGGGGCAGGGCATGTGCCCCCCTGGAAAACCTCGTGCCCCCCCCCCCCCCCCCGCGTGCCCCCGGCCCCCATTTGAGATTTGGGTTGGTGAAAAAAATATAATATATATTATTGTAGTGCCCCCCAACATTTGCTAGTGCCCCCCTTGTGCCCCCCAAGACTCAAAAGGCTGGTGACGCCACTGCTTATCCTACGTAGGGCTGCAATGCATCATAAGCCCTACGATTGATAGTAGGTTACGATGAGTTTGGTGAAATCGACCCCGGACTATATTAGGAACTATCATCAAATTATAAGGTCTGAAAGGCGCTGCATCTGTATTATTCCTTCAATACTGACTGAAAACGTAATAATTGGGAATTTATTTTAAAAACTGTTTAATGAACAACTTCAATAAGCAGATTATCATGATAAAACGGGTCCCTCTCATTTCCTAGTCTTACTTTAGAACAGTGTACGTTGTACAATAAAATATTCCAATCAAGAAATGCTATTCACAATGCCCTTGTTAAATTAAGTAACTCTACAAGTCCTTCAGCTTGTAAAATTACAGAGAATCAGTTTATCATATCTTTGATATTTTCGAGAATTCCTGTATAAAAACCACATGTAATGTAGTATTCATTCTAGACTAGCCAGTAACTTCATATGGTATCGGTATTATTTTTTTATGTTGTACAATGTATAAAAAATCAGATGTGTAAATAATATTAATGCAATGTATGTAATAGTGAATACAAAAATGGAATAAACAAAACATTGAAATTGAAATCACCAGACCCAAGTTTTAGTTTGATATCGTAATGCAGACCGTAATCAAATGCTAAATCCATAATTTCAGATGAAGCCGAGTTAAGTTTTGTAAATGTTTGCATGATATAAGATTGAAAAGTGAACAATGAAAAATTGACTGGAGTGGGATTTGAACCAGCGACCTTCAGAACACCGTACCGGTGCTCTTACCAACTGAGCTTTCCGGCCCTATGTTGGTTGTATCCAGCCCAAAATTAACCAGTCATTTGCTCTTGTGGCTATTTGATGATCATAATATAATATAACGGGTTAGGGATAGGAGTCTCAATGCAATCTGGGAATATGGCTGCATCACCCTAAATATGCCCAAATTGATGCGCCAAATACTTGTCATGAATTGTGTGGCTGTAACCTTTTTTAACCTTTTTTAGGGAGGGGGGGGGGTCTTTCAAAGAAAACATTTTGCAATTATGACAAGTTATCACAACCTTTTGATACTGTTCTCCAACTTTCCAGGAGATGATACATGTTTTGCCTTTTTTACTACTTGGACTGGGAAGTGGATGGATGCTCCAGAAAACCTGCTTTAGACTTATAGTTTGGGAACAAGCACATTAATAAAGATGTTTTCATGTTGGCAGTAATTCTCATGGGCCACCCCCCCCCCCCAAAAAAAGGCAAAGAATCCCCATATAAACATCAAAGTTTTCTTTTCAGTAAAATGTCACAAACTATCAGTCTCCTGGACAAGGGTTTTTTTTGGTCACAGAGAATTTAAGAGATTTCACACTAAACTTAGGGGTTTTACAATAAGATAATTATCTAAGTGTTGTGTCCCTTATTAGTAGAGCACTGCTCTCAAGGGGGATGAAAGTTGGTTTGGCTTCAGTAGACAAAATGATTTCTAAATCTTTATATTTGTGAGTGGTCACAATGGTCACTGAATCTTAGCAGATTATTCAATCTGAGTTGAGACTGGACAAACAAAATCCTGAATCTGGGAATGGCTAGTCTTATTCACCTTAGCTGGCAGAGGATTACTGAATGTTGATGTGGGTTCAAAGGCAGCTAATTAGTGAAAAACAGCTGGGAGTTGGCAGCAAGTTAAGTGAATAATACTTCAGAGTGAAAAGAATTTATAATCAAATCTTAGCTGGGGCAGGAGTTCTCCTACTGTTATTTGGACTAAAGTGCAGCTTTATTCAATCACAGCAGGCAGGGCATCATAAGGGCCCCACCCATAATCTCTTGACAATAGGCTATTGTTAGATGGAAGGAGGCCTTTTTAACTGAATCGATTGCTATGGGGTTTAATCTTCTTGCAAACTGGTTGATTCAATAACCTGGCCCTCAGCATAACAACACATATGGGAGGAACAGCCAAGAACCAGTAAAGCTCATTTGATACAAAAAGTGTGAATTTGCTCAGAATTAGGAAGGCCTGACTATCTTAGGAGATCCTTCAAAAGCTAAAAGGCAGATATTAAAATACATCTGTTAAACACAGGCTCTGAGCATGAATTATTGGTTAAGAAGGTCAGAAACCTGACCTTAGTAAGTTCAGGTTTTTGAAGAATGCAACCCTCTAAATTAAGCCTATGAGTGCTCATGGAAATTATTGACTCCTCTCTTAGATTGGACATGCAGTCCAATTTAGAGTGAAATTTAGCTAATGGTAATAGCTTGGAGTTTGCAGAGTAAAAAAAAAGCTGGGATTGGAGACTCTGCTTATAAATACACCAGGGATGTATTTCATTTCCTTAAGTAAAAAAAATAGTTTTAATAAATATCTCATCTCACCAATGACATAATCATTGGTGATATGCTCTAGGCTAAGACAAAGCAATGAGCATTGAGCCGTTTTCTGACATGTTTTATATGCAAATCAATACCTGATTTTCAGCGTTTGTTCAAGGTCTCCATCATCCATGCTCCCTGACCTGCTTCTAGTTCCTCTGCAAGCACCTGTCATGCAATGATGTTAATTGGATGATTATTCTTCAGGTGGATGTCTAAAGCTCATCTCACTTGAGGTTTCACTGTATTGCAATACAATCAAACATTCATCCAAGCTTTAGATTAATATTAGACTCTTCAACTCATCAAATATCACTATTCTGGTTCATCTGTACTTGTATTTACACACTGTCCGTTGTCATGTGCTTATAATGTACAGTCCACTGAAATACTAACTTGCCTCATCTTAACAAATCTTTTACCAAGTTTCATCTTCATCCATGATTGTAAAAAAAAACTCTATGAAGGTTTTGCTGAATAGAGAACCCAAACAGCCCTTGCCTGGGATATTCTAATTATCAAATTTTGGTGGAATTTCCTAATCAAATGATTTGCCTGGATCTCTCTCTGTGGTGCATATAGTCTCCAAACTTCATCTTTGTTTGAAGAAGAAAACATAAGATGGCTAAGCAGTGAACGATGTGAAAAGTGGGTTAACCTACATTTCAAAATGAATCAGTATTGTGGAAGGGTCATCGGTCAGCCTTCCTGAGTCCTTCAGCATCAGTTGTCAGCCTCTGTAAGGAGGTCTTTGGAATCTCACCATAATGCCTTGTAGCAGAGGAGATAAGAAAAATACTCGGCCTAGACATGCTAGGAATTATTTGTAAGTGAAATATACTTGCAGAATTATGTTTGCCCTTCCCAGACGAAAAATCATTAATATTTATGAAATATAATCTGTGAACAAAAAAAAAATCATCTGGTGATTGTAACTCATCTCAGTGGTCTGTTTTGCCATCAATAACAAGAGGATTATTTGGCCCTTACCTGGCCGTGATCTTTATATATTAATAAAGTTATAGGTTAAGCCTTACTGACATTTAACAAGGAGATTCTTTGGCCCTTACCTATAGCCATGATCTTTGTTGCAATCTTATATCATCATTAATAAAGTTATAAATGATGCCTAACTAATGTTTAATGAACAAGAAGATTCTTTGGTCCTTACCTATAGCCATGATCTTTGTTGCAATCTTATATCATCATTAATAAAGTTATAAATTATGCCTAACTGATGTTTACTGAACAAGAAGATTCTTTGGCCCTTACCTATAGCCATGATCTTTCTTGCAATCTTATATCATCATTAATAAAGTTATAAATTATGCCTAACTGATGTTTACTGAACAAGAAGATCCTCTGGCCCTTACCTGACCAAGAGTTAATCTTTTCTTAGAGATGTATATTAGATTTAATATCACAATTATTGATATTTCTCATCAAAAATTGGTAAATTGACACAGCACAAATCAAAATGTTATCCTGAGCATGGGATTTTCATTCACTTCCCATCTTGTTGCTCATTTCAAGATGAAATATTCAAATAAACACATGCTCAAAGTCTCAAACACAGTAAGAAATGCAGTTTGATTTATTTTCAGAATCAAGCACATCTGATTTCAGTTTATAGCATTAAATGAACCATAATTGTACACAGTAAATAATTTGACACAGCACAGACTGGCGTGATTCCTTTATATTCTGAGCATGGGATTTTCATTCACAATTCCCATCTTGTTGCTCATTTCAAGTTGAAACAATCAAATAAACACACCTTCAAACAAGTGAGAAATGCAGATTGGTTTTATTTTCACAAGCAGACAACAAATTGTCAATTAGCAAAACATGTAGCAATGTACACAGTGAATAATTGGAGCACAAGCAAGCATGTGATTCCTGAGCATGAGACCTTTATTCACCTTCTATCTTTTGCTCAATCCAAGATGAAACATTTAAATAAAAACACCATCAAACGAAAGAGTAGAGCAGTCATTTTTTTCTACAGTCATCTTCAACTTGAGTAAGTCAATAAAGATTGTACTCAATGAATAATTTGACACAACACAATCAAATATGATTCCTTTAATAATCTTGTGCTACCACACACATAAATAAATTGACACAATACAAGAACTGGGGTTCATGAGCTAGAGATTTTCATTCATTTCCCATTTTTTGCTCATTTGAAGATAAACCAATATACACATTAAGATTAGAACAAAGAGGGGGACGGGGGCAAAGGAGAATAATTTTTAATTATAGGAATGTTTATGGACTTATCTTATTCAGTTAGCAAGTGGTAATAAATTTCAAACTACATTGAAATTAAATTCTGATTGAGATCATTTTGAGTGTCTGTTATCATGTACTTAAAGAGAGGGCGTCCTTAAAAGAAAATCACTATGTACATCGACGGGTCTCATTTATTGGGACAAAGGCTCACACAGCACCAAGCATTTTCAGCATTTGAAATTTATTCATCAAGTAGTCCACAGAAAAGGCCCTACCACACAAATTACAGAAAATTCTTTCTTTCCTTAATATTCCTGTCAGACAATGTAGCAGTTATTGTCAGTGGAATGAAAGATTCATTTCACACATGACACAAAATGCTACACTTTCCTTAGTCTTTACAACATGCTGTTGGACACTGTTCCAGTCATTGCCAAATGTTGTCATGAGTGGACATTACTAATTGAAATAGATTTGATAGCCTCAACTTCAAGTTAAAGGAGGTGAATTATCCATGAGTAGAGGATATTAATTCCACAGATGTTTCCCTTGACTGGAAAAGGTTTCAATAACTTCAGCAAAGAAGTTATTTTAGAAGCTCCTAGCTATGGGTCATGGTGACTGAGAAATGAAGTAATCTGCACAGGCTCTACATTCAAATTTCTCTCCACACCTAAATTCTGACTGATTATTTGTTGTCATTATTTTGTTGTTATCACATTCTCCTGAGAAGGTCTCCTTAATTACAAGTGAGAAGTAACTTGCACAGAGATCAAGGGTTATCCTCCATCATTGGGACAAAGCACAAGACATTGACACCATGTCAAAATATCCACAATTTTCTAATTCACCACTGGGAATACAAGAGAATACACATAGCACTCATGCTGTTACAGGTGTTGGAGACATAATCATCTGCACAGGTCCAACAAAACTCAATATTAATCCACATCAATCCAATCCACCCAATCTACTGGATTGTGAAGGCTCAATGGCACATCAGTGCTCCAGACACATACTTTTCAATACTTCGCAGTTAAAAAAAGTTATCTGCCTTATCAGCAAGTTCTAATAAATTTCATTGAAGTTCTGATTGAGAGTATTAAATTGTCATCAAATGTTATCATCATTTCCCTCAGAGAGAGGCCTTTTCCAATTACACACTGAGAATGGAATCCTCATTAATTGGGACAAAGCATCAACCATTTGGCACCATCCAAAAAACATCCAAATTCCAATCTGATGATAACTCCTGATGACTTCACATCCAGCATTACAATAGGCCTACATCAGGCAAGAATTTGCTACTAATCCTCGTGATTTTCCACCAGACAATGAACTATACTAACAAAGAATACCTCGAGATATTACCCTGCACATTTAAGTCACAGATTATTCATTATTTACTGTTGAACCATTTTCTTTTATCAAAACTGATACACGACCAGACAGACCTCTCAGTGTGAGGTAAGGTTACAAGAAGACAACAACAGCAGAAAGAAAACAAACAATATTTATGCCAGAATGTTTGCAGTCTACCAGAAAAAAAGGGTGTTAAAAGTTAACACCTGCATACCCACTGTGTAAGTATATTGCAACAGTAAGGAAGCACTGCAGGTTATTGCATTAACTGCTCCATTTTGGTTTTAAGAACACTGCAATAAATGTTTCCAGTGAATGAAGAAAAACAATATATTCTAATAAAAATTTTCAGGGCCCAATTTCTTAAACATTTCATACACTAAGAGAAAAGAAATCACTTACAAGACAATAAAGACAGAAACAATTCAAGAATTGCAATTTATTTAACAGACTCTGATTTAAAAAAATATTCCATTCATATAAAAGAGAAAAATTACAACTGGACAGCTTTAAAAAATGTTTTGCACTGCATTTATTAAACATCTACAAAAAAAGCAAATGTTGGTGAAACATGGGCAAGCATTGCAATGATTATCAGAGTACTTATAATTTTTTTAAGAATGGGTTAAAAAAACAACCCATTGAGTAAACGCGGTATTAGTTCTACGTGCCAAATACTACAACTGTATTATGAATGGAGTGTACGGTGAACTTGACTGGCCGACCCCCCACGGAGGCACCACAATTACATTCCTTATGCAAATTACATTGTCCACTTGATCTGATTGGCTCATGCAACTTTGTGGCTGTCACTTGCTCAGCTTGTTGTCAAGTGCACAGCCAATGAATGGTTCAATGTAGAAAATCAATACACGGCGTGCGTGCATTGTTGATTTGTTGCAGACGATATTCTAAGACAAATCACGAGGGCATCTCACACTATACACTTTGTTAACGATGTTAACGAAGTGGTTTTCATATGCATAATTATAAGCTTACCAATGTCAATATTTAGGTCGAATTGAACGGTGATTTTAACTCAAGGGTTGAGGATGGGGGGAAAAAAGACAACCTTCTTACTTTTAGTTCTCAGTCTTTTGGATTTCGCGGTCATAATTCAGGATGTAGGGGGCAATATTTGGAAAGGAAAAGACTGACAGAAATTTCACTCACCTCGGGTTTAGGTAAATACAGACTTACCGGTGTTGACCTCTTCAACTTGACTTGCAAGACGCAGTATTCCAAATTCGTCCTTCAGATCATTCGACAAAATAAGTTCACAAACAAAAGTCCAGAATGTGCACAATCATTTGTTCAGTGTCTGAAGAGACAATATGAACGTCCATCATTCAGTTTGTGCACATACAAAAATATTTCTCCACGAACATGTCACATTTCGTAAAATTGTTTCTTCCACTGGAACTTGAAAATCCTCGTCACTCGTCAGCACTGAGCACGTATTAAATCCGACTTGAGAAGCGAGTTCCTAGTCCACAGTTTTCGGCACAGAAATGCAGATAAATGCAGCCTCAAAATGGGGGTAATTCAGGTCACACAGAACTTATTCTTTTGGCCAGCGCGGCGAGATTCGGAAACCTCTGAAGTTTATCTCATCAGTCATTCAGCGAAGCACTAAGTGGAGACACGTGCACAGTGTGCATGTGTCACTCACGCGACGGGAGCTGCACGCGTTGATCCAATCCTCTCCTATTGAACTTCTGCGGCGTAATGAAAGTGACGTGAAAAGGTGACCGCCGCGGTGCCTTTGGTGATTTCATGACCGGACTACTCCTTTTGTATTTCTCCGCGCGCTGTAATTTTAAAGATTTCCCCCCATTTTAAGGCTTTCAAAAACCACTGAGCTAAATTTAATATTCAGAAAATAAAAAAATACAGCAAATGGTAACAAATTCTGGCGAGTAAGTGATGCTTTTCTAGCAAGCTCATGAGACCTATTTTGTTTCAATGGGAGGAGAAACTAATTTACATAACAAAAGAAGTAAGTCACCGACATTTATCATGTGATTTCAGTGAGTGCAATGGGATTTAAATACTAGCCTACGGTTTGTGTGTAAGTTGTCACTTATCAGTTAATATAATGCTGATTTTCCAGTCATCATTATATCTAGTTAATTTTTTGAAGATTCCTTCATCATTATTTATAGGAGGGTCAATATTTGGCCAAAAAAGAGATGTGAAAATAAACATTTATGTCCTTTTTTGGTGTGGTATAAACTTGTTTTAACTGAGAAATAAAATTGTGAAAACAAAGAATGGCTTCATAAGCCCTAATTAGGAAAAGATGGCAAATGCATACCCAATTTCATCTGAATTTTGTTTTAATGTAGAGCAAATTGTGAGCAAGGACAATACAACAAAGGAAGTGTATACAGAAACAACAGGCCATTTCTGAATTAATTACAGCTGGTAGTTAATTTTTAAAAAGTAATCACAACTGGTAGGATTTTCTACCAATGAATAAAATAAAATGCTTCCAAATTTCATTAAAAAGACTGCATTGCCAGAAATCAAAGTCAAATAGATATATATATTGGAACCTAAAATTTTAAAAAGGTTAGACTTAACATCTCAACTACGATTATGCCAACATTTCCTGAAAACAAAATAAACAGCAAACTAAAAATTCTCTTATCACCAAATCAACACAGTTGCTTTTAATTGTCAAAAGAAAATTTCAAAATTCTTGAAAAAACATAAAACTATATCAGACACCCAGAAATAAAACATCTCAGACATCTGTGTATCAAACATTACCAAGTAGAAATCAAAATACAAATTAGAAATTGCATAGTCTACACTAACAATTTGGTGGAGGAGTAATTAATAATGGTACAGACTGCACTGCTTGAACAAATTCAATTCAAAATTCAATGTGATAAGTTGAGCAGAATTGAAGGCAACTCAAAATGTCTATTATTGAAGTAGACAGGTGAATTATACCTTTTGATATAAGAATGTCAATGAAGCAAATGTAGATACAGTGTACATCTTTGCAATACAAGGGATGGATTTCAAGAAGCCCTACTATCGATAGTAACTAGAGTTACAAAGGATAACCCATCGTATCCTACGTTGGGCTGCAATGCATCATATAAGTCCTACGATTGACAGTAAAAAGTTACGACAATGACTTTGGTGAAATCAACTCAAGGACACTATACTTAGGCTGTGTCCGAAACGGGCTTCCAGGGCTACGGCTAGGTTTATTGTCTTGGTGTCTCCACGTATTTCAAATGGAGCGAAGACCTAGACCTAGCTCTAGACAACAGATTCGGATGCAGCCAGAGCTACGGCTAGGTTTATTGTCTTGGTGTCTCAAAGTATTTCCAATGGAGCGAACACCTAGGCCTAGCTCTACACAACAGATTCGGATGCAGCCAGAGCTACAGCTTGGTCTATTGTCTTGGTGTCTCCAAGTTTTTCCAATGGAGCGAAGACCTAGACCTAGCTCTAGACAACAGATTCGGATGCAGCCAGAGCTACGGCTAGGTCTATTGTCTTGGTGTCTCCAAGTATTTCCAATGGAGTGAACACCTAGACCTAGCTCTAGACAACAGATTCGGACACAGCCCTCATGTATTGTTGTATGCATACATAATAGTTAAATATACGTCCAGTCATCTCAATTCAACACAGATAAAATTTGCTGGTTTTACGTCTCCGTGACAAAATGGCAATCTGTACATGCATTGATGATGATAATTTTTAATAATGATTAATTATGACCCAAATGAAGAATTCTAACGCTTGCAATTAACATACCAGTTCTTATCGATTCTTTGATTCTTAACACGAGCCACCGAAACCAAAACATATACGACAAAACCCATTCCCCACTATAAAACCTTCATGAACTGAACGCACAAGCACCGTGCTCCATCACAATACTTTACACACCAACAATCAAACAACAAGATATCATTCCCCTGTATAACAATTATTTAACATCAAATGTTAGAAATTTCAAAAGCTAACAACACTACTTTATTCTATACTATGGTATATATTTCTCGGCTTCATACACATGTACATTCATACATAAGCCATTGGATTAATATTGTAAGGAGTCTAAACGGGTGTATTTCAATGATTCATTAGTCCCGTTCCCACTGTCTGAGGTTCTTATGCCGATTCCTACTCATGTACCACTATCTATCAACTATACTTGCAGTCAGTCTTAGGGCGTTTACGAAACGGAGGCTCAGGCTCCGTCTCAGGCTTAGACTCCGGCTCCATTTTGTGAATCCATTCTGAAATAATGGGTATCAAAATAGACGCTTTTGGCTGCGGTTCGGAAGTAGATTCTCTGTTTTGAAAAGGAAAACAGAGCTTCAGCTTCAATGACAAACCACGACATGTATTTTCAGCATATGGATGTCAGAGCTGGAGCCTGAGCCTAAGCCTCCGTTTCGTAAACGCCCCTTAGGCAGCTCAATTCCATCATGACACTTGTCAGATAATTGTGTGATCTGACACGCAACTACATCAGTACATACTCTATGTCATGGGCATTCCTAAGCACACTACTTAAACTACAAACCCTAACTACAACAACCCAAGAAGACGACATTCCGCGAGCCAAGATTGGAATGAAACGGAAATAAAAAACCTAGAATGAGGGAATGGGGATTATTATATCTTGGAGGACATGACATATCCCAATTATAAAAAAAAATGCAACAAATTCATACAATCTATGTATATTTATGATCACTGTGTAAGATTTAAGATATGTTACATTAGATGATGCATGTTTCAGTATTACTCCAGATAGCAGAATGCCAACATTCCAACGAGCAATTTAGCAAATCTCCACCAGCAAAATCAATTCTAACAGCTCTTTCTTCTTCTTTTTATAAGATTATTATTCAACATTTTTTGGTTATTTTTGTGTACTTTTCCGAGAAGTATGTTAACAATTACACATGTAGTGAGATTTGGCTTCAATACTCAACTGGGGCTCAACTGAAGGATAATTTACAGGAATAAGTTTGAAAGGGCACACACCAAATTATCCTCTTAATATTCATTAACACCTGTATATGGGTTACCTGGCAACCCTCCTTTTGTCCCATTTATTTGGTTACCATGGGAAACAATGAATAATGAATATATTTGCCACATACCATGTTTTCGTTACATAAAACATTGTGAATTCTACAAAGAGACTAAGTTATCTTTGACTTCTTGAACGAACAATTATATTTTTTATCGGTCACGATATTTAGTGGCCATGCTGTGTATATATATTGCTAGAGAATGATTCTCAGCGTATTATAGAAACATATCCAAACATATTCAAACATGTGGAAGTGCTTTAAGATGCACACAAACACAATGCTGCAATTGCTTAATATCAAATTCTTACTTGAAGTATGACAAATCTTTAATAACGTTTATGAACACCCAGGATAATGACTTCCAAATGTGAGATAAAAGCTTCCTTCCAACAAAGATGTACCGTTTGTGCTTTTGGCTTGGATTCTAACATTCATGAGATTGAAAATAAAATGTTGCAAGAACAAAATCCTGAACATACTGATCAATTTTTGAAGACAAGAGTTATTTTGTAAATTTGAGATTGTGTACTGTCAATGCAGGGGCAGGAGTATTTGAAATGACCAAGTGGCACCAAGGCAACGACCAGGAGAAACTTGGCAAAGACCAGAGGAACCAAGGCAATGACCGGGCCACCGAGGCAATGACCAGGGGCATCAAGGCTATGACCAGGGGCACTGAGGCAATGACCAGCACACCAAGTCAATGACCAGGGGCACCGAGGCAATAACCAGGGGCACCAAGGCACTGACCAGGAGCACCAAGGCAATGACCTGGGGAACCAAGGCAATGACCAGGGACACTATACCCAACAACTTCGCAGCCTCTGCAAAGTTCCCGCCCTTGAATACGACGTTATCAACGTTAATGTCCAGAATCCAAGCAAATTACAATTCATTTCATTTTTTTGATGCTTATATTACAGAAAACACAGACAGAACATATCTAATACCATGATAAACAGGGCAAGTTGCTTGCTTGACAGGCATAAGATAACACTGTACAGTCCCTCTCTGTTTGGGAAAGCTTCCTTTCTCCGATGGAGCATATACTGGAAGAACAGGTGGAGTGATTATTCTTTACGTGTTTTACTTTTGCCTTTCCTCGGTGACTTCCTGCACAAAAAGACATTTCATAAAAAGGTTCTTATTAAGCTGGCAGCATGGGCAACCCGAGTATCAATCTACATAATGAATTTGTATTGTTCAGCTTTTCCTTGTTTTCTATTATTGTAAATAGAAGACAATAGCCAGAGCTCACCATTAGTGAAACAGGTATTACTCTGTAGAAATTGCAGCAATTTTTTCTCGTTAAAGAGGATGATAATTTTTTTTACATAGGAAATTTTTTCGGCCTCATTTCCTTTTTGCCTCGAGGCAAACTTGAAACAACAACCATTGGTGTCTAAAAGTTATCTTTAGAAATTCTTAAACTTTCTTAATTCTTAAACTGAATAAACTTCACCCCAATGGATGATTTACTGCCATGCTTTGAGAAAAACAGTAAATAAGAATGATGTCATAATGTGGTCAATATCTGTCTGCTGCCCTCGTTGGCGGGATTTCGATAATTCACACAGCAGCATAATGTTTCATCAATTTAATTCCACAAAGGAGAAATTTGTCCTATTTTAAATAAACTAGACAGCAGAAAACAAGGAAATCATTTCACTGCCTGTGGTCTGTCCTCCTTTATAATTCTTCTAGCAGCACAAATAATGCCATCTCGTTTTTGTACGTGGACCCATCAAATGCTGATACTTCGTTGGTAGAATAATGAGGCGAGTCTTAATTCTTAAAGACATCAACTGAGACATAGGGGGTTTATGAAACGGCGGCTCAGGCTCCAGCTCTGACATCCTTATGCTGAAAATGTAGGTTGTGGACTTGTGGTTTTTCATTTAAGCTGAAGCTCTGTTTTCCTTTTCAAACCAGAGAATCTACTTCCAAACCGCTGCCAAAAGCATTTATTTTATACCCGTTATTTCAAAATGGATTCATGAAAATGGAGCCGGAGCCCAAGACGAAGCCGGAGCCTCCGTTTCGTAAACGCCCTGAGATGATCACAGATCTTACCTGACGGTATCACCGGCTGCTTCAGCGCCTTCTGCAGACCCTTCAGCAGTCCCTTCAGCTTGACCCTCCTCCTGAATGCAAACAAGTAAACAACAACACACGTAAAATTGAGATTTGAAAATTTGGACGGTGGGTTCACAATGTAGGATATTTGCGGCGACACCACGTATAATCTTTTTGAGACTGAGCATGGCTCTGAGAAGAGCCGGTGACTGTTTTGGGCAGTGTGTGCCCTGCAGTCTCTTGATGTCTCTTGAACTGCTGACTGCTCCGAGTCAGCTTTGGTGACCTTCTTAGTTGTCTGATGCTACTGTCAAAGATCTGAGATGTTTAACTTGCCTGCTGACTGTTCCAAGCCCCAAGTCAACCATGGTGGCCTTCTTACGTTGTCTGACGCTACTGTCAGAGATATGTGATGTTTACCTTATCTGCTGACTGCTCCAAGTCAGCTTTGGTGGCCTTCTTACGTTGTCTGACGCTGCTGTCCTCTTTCCCTTCGGCTGCTTCTCCTTCCCCTTCTCCTTCTTCCTCTTCTGCTCCTCCCTCTTCTTGCTTGGGTTCATCATCAGGGCTGGCAGCATCAGTCTTCTTAGCATCCTCTAGGTCAGCTGTAGACTGTCAGAACAAGACAAGCCACAATCTGTAAGTACCATTCTTGGGTATCCAGAATGTGTCACCCCTACTGAGGCTGATTTCAAAGGTGATGATATTTGCAACATTCCCTTCAAAGTAAACCGACACATCTGCACTTGTGCAGAAAATGATCAGGCAAGAGCAGTCCAGCATAGGCCGTCATCCTTACCTTACGGAAGCAGACTCTGAAGCAGACAAAGAGAGGAATGATAACGACGAGGGCGTAGATGGCCCAGAGCCACGGTCTCTCCTCAGCAGCATTCATCAATCCAGACACAACACTCTCCTGAAATAAACAAAATCCAGGAAACATGAATACCTTCAGATTCAATCACATACCAGTTTGTAATTCTCTTCAGACCGTACGCTCACAGCTCAATCTGCATCACAACAAAAGTGCACGGTAAATGAGATGTTCACAGGTGAATTTGTCATTGTCTTCTCAATACTCTAAGACGAGACTTTACTAAGGTATCTGTACAAGTTGACCTCTTCAGAGCACTTCCTTCAGGAAGCCTATGACTACATGAGTAGACGTTTCCACAATATCTGTGCATTAGCAGGTGCTCTATCAATTAACAAGTCCAGAAGCCAGCTTACCATACAGCAAATTTGCTAAGCAAAATAGTTCAGTAGACACAGGTTACCAGCCAAAGTCTCATGTAATGTGTAATGTTTCCGATTGGTTTTCAGCAGAGTTTTGTTAAGCAGGTTCTTACCGCTGAGCTGGAACCTCCTTCTTGTTTCTTCTTGATGGCCCACGTGTCAGCTGCCCATTCATCAGCAACGTCACGACTGGATGTAATGATGAAGTTATCAAACAAAATAGCGTCCGTCATCGACCACAACTCCAATCCAACAGCAGACTAAGGAGGAAAATGCAAATAAGATTTACGTAAGAAGCATAGCCTACTTTGTGTTTTAAAGTGTTAGAAAAAATCTGGCGCAATACGAAAAATTCAGCCAGAGAAGATAATTGATTATTGATTAATTGAATGACCAGGCAAGGCACTGATCTGGGACACCAAGGCAATGATCAAGGGCACCAAGGCAATGATCAGGGGCATCAAGGCAATGATCTTGGACACCAAGGCAATGACCAGGGGCATCAAGGCAATGACCAGGGGCACCAAGGCAATGATCAAGGGCACCAAGGCAATGACCAGGGGCACCAAGGCTACAATCTGTAGATTAACCTAGTTGATTTGTACTTACGATTGCGGTCATACGGAACGGCTCGTTATCTTCAAAGTAATCTGGGTTAGCAATGCGTTGAGGTTTCCACTCTCCTTTATAGGCGGAGTTATCGATCATTGGCTGCTTCCACTTGCCCTTGTACTCTGGATTGGCAATGATCGGTTTCTCCCATTTACCGCAGCCGACATCTTGACACAATGGATTATCTGTTGCATTCAAATCATGAACAATACCATATAAATTAAGATGTAAGGCTGTGAGGTGTAGAAATTATATGGTATAGTATCTGATGCACCATGTGAACAATTTCTGTAATAGATACAGAAAGTTCTAAAGAGAATCTTAATGGAAGTAAGTCTGCACATCAGGCTTTCTCGTACTTCATTTCAATCATAATTCATGTTTTTATCTAAATGTTCAACGATATAATACATCGCGTTGTTGCATCGTTGAATGTTTGGACAAAGTTTTGAACCACATCTGAATTTCACAAGCAAATGAATTTTGAAAAGAGTATGGGATAAAGTAATAAATTTCAAGGTTTTTTTTTTTAAATAAATTTACTTGTATGATAGTCCTCACTGGCTGCTTGAATAAGCCAAATGGGCAAGCCGAACTTTTAATGAATATTCATGACTCTGTGACGCACAGGTCACAAGTCAGCAACAATGCAATCCTCCTGAATTTAGCAAAATCACCGACTCATTTATACATGCACATGTGCAGTCAAGGCGGCTAAGATACTATCCAAAATACAAGCGAGGAAGCTTCGATACCAAGTCAAAAACTTCCTGACATTTCGTTTTCTCCATTAGAGTGCTACAGGCAGAGTACTGATACGACACTGACAGTACAATGATTTCAAATTTCACAAAGAGTCACAGCTAACGGACTTACTTATCTTGGGTGGCTCCCAATCACCATCCATCTCGTCATCCCTGAACAAACGAAAAAGAAAAAAATCATTTCTGATTATTTTTCTGGCTGTAAAGCAAGGTATGAGAGAATAAATGGACCAAAATCATGCACATTCTAGAAGGAATCAAGCAATCACAAACCAACTGAATATTTTAAAGACATCTGTTTTGCAAATGCTACTCAATGATTTCAAAACAATGAACCTTTGTTTGCTTTTTGAAATCCTTGGCTTGGGCTACTGCTTTGGTTTTTGTCTCCATCCACCAAAAACTGAGAGTTTGGGCTGTGGTTTTTCATTGACAATGTCCCTCTGTTTTAATGTTTCCAAACAGAGCATCTTCTTGAATATGATTTTGGTCGAGAGATAGATATTTATGATTAATTGCGGTACCCACCGCGATATTGGATTCGATTCGACCCGCTGACCCCAGCTAGCTCGGTGGCCTAGTGTTATGCCATCTGCACTAGTATAAGAAGTAGGTTGTGGGTTTGAATCCCACCTGAGCCAGCTCATGATTTTGTTTTATTTGTCACTCAACAAGCACTGGGTATGCAGTGCTCGTTCACGTCGGTGAAAGGCAAGCCAAATTTGCTTATTAGAGCATCTTCTTCTACACGGTAGCCAAAAGGTGCTATTCTGAAGCCTGTCACTTTAAAATGGAGTCTGGACACACAAAATAAAGTCAATGCCAGGAATTGAAACCCATATCTTGAGAAGGTTCTATGCAATCTATGCAAGCTGGATGCCATCATCACAGAGACAAGTCGTAGAACCAGGAAGAGACATTACCAGTCCTCTGGCTTCTCAGCTTCTGGATCATCAATGAGCTCAGCTTCATCTTCCAGCCAACCATCTGGCATGACAGCATCCTCATCTATGACAGTAGCAGGTGCATCTTCATCCCAATCATCGGGCTTGGTGGCCGTCTCATCCGGAATCCTGATTAAGAAGGCAAAAACACAAAGAGTTGCTTAACAAAATACAAGAACTGTAGGAGAATTAGACAAGGGGCCAATTTCACGGTCCTGCTTAGCACAAAATTTTGCTAAACATGAAATGTCTTGTCTTAAACAAAAATCCTCTTTGAGTGATCCCCCATGGCAGTGTGAGCATGGTTTCAGGGCTTCTGACTGCCAAACAAACAAAGATAATTGACTATTGGGGTGGCTCAGTTGGTAGAGCGCCTGTACAGTATTCAGGAGGTCACCGGTTCGAATCCCAATTTTTCTTTGTTCACTTTTCAATGATCTTAACAAAAACAGGATTAACATCCAAATTTCCATGCGTTGTGCTTCACTTGTGATTGTTCTTTGGCTGTTGTTCCCTGACCATGAATATCAAATGGAATTTTTAATAGTGGTTTGTTTAATTTTACTTGCTAAGCAATTTTCTTTTGTGCTTAACACCTCTATGAAATCAAACTGACGTGAAAGATGAAGGATCTTACGTTTTCCTGTCATCCCAGTCCTCCGGCTTGGATTCATTAGGATCATCTATCTCCTCTGGTGGGTTGACAGGTGGGCTAGAGAGAAAACAAAAGAAGCATTGTGTCATCTCCAGAGATATTTGTGATTTCCATCCTCGCAGACGTCTCATTCTCAAGTTTCATCAACAAGGCACCAATCAACTCCAACCCATGATATTGACCAATGACAAAAATATCTGAAAATAACTGTCAGGGGGCATACAAAATCGGAACTCTGAAAATCTCCTATACTTTTGTACATGGCCTATGAGAAGAAAAAAAATCTGAAATCAAAAACAAACAAATCTGAAATCAGATAAAAAACGGAAAAAATCTCATCCCCGAGAGCAGCAATGATGTTCAGTACACAGAGATTGCCGTCGACTTGAAAATGCAGATCTTTTCAACTGCAAATTATGGGTGTGAATGTACCACAATGAGCGGATTTTTGTGGACAATAAAGGTTCACAGAACCTCTTGTTCCAGTCAATGCCCCTATTCAATGCATTTCAATGGAAATAACAAAGCAATCATGAATATTCCGAGACCATGACAGGGAGTTGCTATGGATGCTCCCCGGGCTGAAGAGGTTAACTGGTTCCCGCAAGCGACAGACCCACATAATATTCCAATTAGTGACAGTTGTGAATTCGTCCCAAAAATTGTCATTTTGAACCTTAAAATGTCTGTGATGGATTCAACGCATTCAACTATCTAACACTTACGTCATATCCTCCAGCAGGTTTCCTGAGCTCACGCTAGTCTGATCCACAAAGATCTCAAAACTGTTGTCTGTGTTCAAAACTGAAACAAAAAACCAAATTCCCACATTACAGACAGGTGTTATGACAAACATAACAAATCCAATATGATTTAAGGCAATAATGTATTATTATGTGTGAACAAGATGGGAAAAACCATGCACAAAGGTCCAACCACAAATCACTGAGGTCACAAAACTCTAATACACAGATTTGTAAAATAAACTGGGGCCGATTTCGAGAAGCACTACGAATGATCTTAAGCATGAATTCATCTTAATTGCTAAGCAACGTGTGATGTCACACTGCGAATCACTAAGGAGATACTGACACTTCATCTTAAGATTAATCTTAGTGCTTTGTGAAATCCATACACTGCGTATGTATTATGTTTAATAATGAAAAGACATTGTGAGGTAGAAATGATTATTATTCATCTGAGATATTACCTCAAGGAATAAACCCTTCTCACATGTTACGAGGTGAGGATAAGACATATACATGTAAGAAGAACATCAAGTTCCGACTTACCCAGTGTGAAAAGATGAGTCTTTTTGTCGGTGAAAATGCGGGCAAAATTACCAGAAGGCTTCTTGGCATGCTTCTCCTATAATAATCCAGGCACAAAAAATAAACAGCGAGAATTTTACACCTGTATCAACATCAGACTGTCAACGGTCTCTGCTAGGTAGTCTTGTCTAGGACATGTAGGATGTGCGCACTCCTAGCAGAAGCAGTTCTGTATCTTACATATGACATTTTCAAAACGGAAGCTCGGGCTCAGGCTCCAGCTCTGTCATCCATATGCTGAAAATATAGGTTGTGTTTTTTCATTGAAGCTGAAGCTCCGTTTTCCTTTTCAAAGCCTCTATATTGATCACCGTCATTTTAGAATGGATTCACGAAATGTTGCCGAGGTCAGAGCCAGAGCCTGAGCCTGAGTTCCGAAAAGGCCCCACAGTACAGTGACTACAAAGAGGTCCATCTTTTTTAAATGGCACAGTATGGGTATTAAACATTTGGATAATTAAAGTGACACCAAGGAAATTGTTAGAGATGCCAAGACAATTTTCTGAAATTGAAAATGAAAATAAATCCATCAATCTTACCTCATAAGCACCTGTAACTGGATTCTTGTGTCTGAAGATGAAGTGCAACTAGAGGGGAAAATTACAACAATTCAGTATTTAATCTTAGAGTTTGATCTAATTGATCTAAATCCTCCACACTTTTTGAACTTCAGTACTCAATAAATGAAGGCTAGGGCTAGCATAGAGTGGATGATACGCCTCGTTAAAGGAACAAACTCCTAAAATACATGCATTCTGACCAGCACAGGGACAGAAATCAATGGAATTCCCAATTTCCCTTTCGTAAATTTCTTCAACAACAACTACTTCTCAATTTAAAATGTTCTTCATAAGATAAAAAAACATTCCTTGACCAAGAAAGACCACTTGATCTTTATATCTAGAGTCACCAGAGTATCCACATATGATGTATGTCTTTCAATTGTTGGGTACACTGTACATAATTGTTACCTTGTGATCATTTCCGCACTTGTCAGGACCAAACATGATGGTGTAGGGAGTTTTGTCGTTCATATTTTTCTGAAAAAAGAGGAAAGAATTCATTTGCATTAAAATATCAGTGAAATAAAAATCAATACACGTAATAAACAGCTGCAAACTGCTCATCAGCCAAAATAATGACCTGCAATATATAAAATGCTTTGAGTTAGGAGGGCTTGACGTTTCGATCCTAGCAGGATCTCTTTGAGAAAAATCCTGCCAGGATCGAAACATCAGGTCCTCCTAACTCCAAGCAAATACAAATTAAAAATAATTCAAAAAACAAATCTTGCCCCCACCTCTGAAAATAGAATGACCTATACGCATTAATGCACTACCAATGGGTGGAACTGTAGTAGCATTCAGGTAGCAATGGAATTTGCTTGCTTTGAGTATCCTATTTATTCGTATTAATCAGTAATGATGAATGACAATATCCTGGGCATTTCATGTTGTGAGCGGCACTCCTGCACTATTAAGCAGGAGGTCACGGGTTTGAATCCCACCTGAGCCAGCGCATAATTTTTTCATGTGCGCTCAAAAAGCACTTAGTGAGGTGCTCATCTACACCAGTGAAGGGTTATAAATTATTTGCATAGATACCAATGTGTCGGATAGTTTAGGTAACTTACAAGTTGCAGATCAGCTGACTGTGATAGCAGTTTGATATAAGCACCTCCACATTCCATATCATTCTGAAATTTCACTTCGTATCTGTAAGAAAAAATAATCAATCAGTTACGATGAGCAACGATAACATGTTAACATAAAAAAACAATTGAGCAATGTGACAATGTATGGGATTGTTTGGGATTGTCTGAGATTTCCTGAGATTCAGTGAGATTTCCTGAAATTCCTTGAGATTCAAGGGGCCTCTCTAATATTGTCTAGGATTTTATGAGATTTCTCGAAGGTTTGTAGGGCCACTGATTTTCCGCGATCGCGGAAAACGGACGGAATTCGCGGAATCGGCTCCTTGAAACGGAAACTGGATTTTCAAGATGACAACATAAAATCTTTATTTTCCAGTCATATTTTATTATACAACATGCTGAAAATCATAGAACTTTGTAATAACTGCAAAAGGCACCCAGAGATATGCAAATAAAAGCGAAAGAAAAGTCCACCTTTTCGGTCGTAAAGCGCCGAAACACCGTCGTACTGTAGGGTAGAAAATACACAGCGTACACGGGCAACAGAGCTCACTCAACGGCACACACATCTCGATCGCACGGTGCCTACACAGCGACCACGCGGTGTGTGCCGTGTGGATTTTCCGCTGTGTGCACGATGCATGGTTTGTTGCGGTCGGAATTAATAGACTTGTCTTGGTCCTTGCAATACTTTAGAAGCGTTTTTTTTACGTACGTAATCGTGATGGTGTGAATCAGTCGTGTGAGGGCGCACGATGAACAGCGATCGAACATCTTGGATCAAGACTATGGATGTACAAAATGGCTGCCCATGCGGTCTGGTACGTGAATTCGAAGTCGAAACGATCGCGAGCATACGTCAAATGTAGCGAGTGTTTTCGCTGAATTTATACCGGTAATTAGGGATAATATTTAGTGTATTCATTATTTCGTTTGTCCATTCATTTTTCGTTTGATCATTTTGTAATCTGAATGGTGGTCTTTGGAATCAAGTTGTAGCGTTCCTGTGTCTGTTAATTTCAATTTGCGATAGGCCCCTATTCAGTATGGCCTATTATTATTTTTGTTCAGAGCTTACGGTTTTACGGGTTAACCGAGTCATGGTCTCACGGTTTTATCAGTTTTTATTTCTTTCAAAACCACCCAACCTTACAACAGAATTGAAGCATGAAACTGAGACTCTTTGCTTGTTAATAATTAACCTATGTAATACCCTCTTTAATGCATTTTTATGTGCTGAAAAAAGTGAAACGGAATTTTTTCAGCCTGAAGCGGAATTCAGGATTTTTCAAAACGGAATTTGCCCTTTTCTGAAACGGAAAATCATTGGCCCTAGGTTTGATAATAAGAAGCCTTGAGATTCAGTCCGATTCTCTACGGAACCGTGAGAGCTTATGAATTCATGAACGATTCACAGACCGAAGCTTACCCTGTCTACAAAAAGTCCAACATGGAAAGATTTCCAATGACAAACAATGCTTAAAGTAACTACCAAAGTACATACTTGATAAACCTATCTATTCAATCGTGATACAAGTTGACAAACGTTCAAGGAAAACATAAAATGGAAATGCCCATCGATAGAAGAATTCATGGGGAGTTTCCATCTTCAACAAGGATCTTCGTGCATATTCAATAAAGTTTTGACCAACAATCTTTTTGAATATAATCATTCCATAGCTGATAAGGTTTTAATGGCTGGTTCAACAGGATCATAAATCATTAAATATGACAAACTTACTGCACTATAAACGGCTCCTCATCAAAAGTGAATGGTTTATCCAGCAGAGCTCCGACAGCATGGTGCTTAGCCCTTGTCTAGAAAATCATCCATAAGAGATACAAGATTTAGCAAAAACATCTAAGTTTGATTTGGCAGTATTGATTAGCCTAACCCACTACGATTACCACACAAAGACAAGAGCTGCTTACCACATATTACGCCGGTCTCCACAGGGGGACTGGATCATAAACCAATAACTACCACACTGTGGTGTATTGTGGTATTCAGGATACCACACGTACCGCAGGGAGGACCACGTGTGGTAAACTGTGGTAAGCAGGTGGGTTAGGGTTAAGTTTGATCCACTTTAGATATCTAGACAATGGCTAGATTCAGTAGTCTCAACATTTTATGGACTATAAAAGGATCAAAGACCCAAAAGTAAATTAAACAACATCACTTTAAAAAGGTCTAATATCGGACTGAAAATTAGTTATCCTTTCTAAATTCTGAGGGACACTTTTGTCGGGAAATGAAATTGTCAGGCATGAAACTTGGACTTAGCAAAAACGAGGAAATTGCAATCTGTACCATACTTTGTACAGTGTTTTTCACTTTTAGTAGAAAAAAAAGAAGAAGAAATCAGCTGATCCGAGGAAAAGTTGCAAGCCTGAATTGTACAGGAACACCAAGGCCACAATCACTGGCAACAGCGCCCTCTATTGAACTCTAGGCCTGAAGCAATGCATACCTTGAGTACGAGTCCTAGATCTCCCTGTAAAGGCTGTTCCACTGGTTCCTCTACGGACCACTTCCCGTCATACTTGGATAGATCGGCCTCAACTCCGTCCTTCTTTGCAGAAGATACAATCCACCTGTATAGCAAGCAACATGGCAATGACACAATCTCTTCATTAGGACTTTGCACAAAAAATGCACAATTTATACGTGCTTTCAAATGAAATGTAGGCCAAAATATGCAACCAGCAATATACAAAAACTAAATATTATGTAACCAAGAAAGATTTGAGGCTTTGCATGGTGGCAATTGGTATGTGGATCAGTTTGCGGAAACACCATTTAATGTATGCTGACTTATAATTGGGCCTTAACAACCCTTACTTTTCCCATAACCCTGGCAATGCATAATATTAGTATCTTTTCACGGATGGCAGAATCTAAACTTGAGGGTAGACAGACTGTTGATAATCTTAATTGTCTTTTTCTGCTGGTAGCATTAGGGCAACGACATACATGTAATAATGAACTCTGTGATAAAGTAACAACTTTGATCATGCTCAAATTGTTCTATCCCATGAATGCTTAGATGTATACATAAATCTACATTCCAGTTATTACACATCAATTGCATATTATGACTTTGCAATGAGTTTTTGTTGTGTTTTTTGTGGTCCATTTTCCACTGGAACCAATCAATAAACCATTCTTTCTGCACAAAGACCAGCCCTGACATTTTACCCATTCACATGAATGAGTATAATTAGCACATATGGAAATTACTTGATTGATGCTCGTATCTAGTCACACAGTAGTCAATATTCAAAATGAAATCTTCCCATCTTTCAAGAATTAATAATTTAAGTTATTATTAAATAATAGGTTCAATTATTTACATTGGAACTATCTATCGTTTTTAAAACTTAGGCATCTGAAAAATGAACATTGTCTATTTAACATACAAAGTCATTTGTCCATGGTGAACTTTAAATTTAGCAGGGACGAACGTTGGAAAATGATCACAATCCCTTGAAAATACTCCATAGAATGATATTAGAGTGCCAAAACATAAATTAACAAATTGTCCATTAGTTGATGACAGACTTGGGAAAAATGCATTTTTTAATTCATCCTTAAGAGCACCTTAGTACTCATCAGAAACATAAAACAATTGAACACAATTTGACAAGACTTAAAAATGTGGATTGGTTTGTGGAAACACCATGTAAGAATCGTTCATACTTTCGAAATTCTTATTTCATTCGCACTTCTCGTAAGGTCTCAACGTTTCGACTAGCCTGCTCTAGTCATCATCAGTCTTGACAAGACTTCTCAACCCTAACGACACAGTCTTTTGCGGGAAAATGACATGGGTAACAGCTGAGTTAATACCTTTTTCCCAGAGCACTTGCGTCCAGAAAGGCTTCATGGAAGTTAGTAGGGCCCTTGGCAGTGGGTGGGGTGTATTGCACGATAACCTTCTCCTTCACCACTTCCGGTTCAGGCTCATCCTCTACTTCAACCTCATCCTCAAAATCATATTCATCATCCCCCTGGCTGTGAACCAGACCGCAGCTCAGCAACAGCACCAAGGTGAAAACCGACCACGGAAGCCTCATCTTGACCTGACAACCAAAATAGGAGCTGTTTCAAATAAGCTGGAACAAAAATATACATCTGAAAATTAGAAGTCCAGATTCTGCTGGCAGGCAGGGGCAAAACATCAGCCTATAATTTAACTTGGAACGTGAAACATTTTATAGGCTATGCCTTTGGATTAGATTTGAACTTTTATGCATGTACCAGCACAAAAAGTAACCATTTGATTTATTGTTCATTGCAACCTCTTTTGGAACAATGAAAAAATACCAAACATGTACATCATGTACATGTAGCTTGTTCAATTTTTAAGGCAAATCTTTCCGGAATGTGTGAGTAACTTAGAAAAGTGGGAAAGAATTCCACTGAAGGCCATTACGGAAAAAGGATTATTTCCTCCAAGTCCAAGAGTTAAACTTATTGCCTATTGGATGCAAGTCATGATGATGAACTTCAATCTCAGGCATGTCAGGTGTATAACACTTGGCTAGCATATATTTGAAAAGTGAGATTTTCAGGGTTTTTGGACCTACAATGATACTTCGAATGCAGCGGTAGCAATTTTTCTCATAACGCCCTCTGTTGGTCACATAGGTTTGTGCACTAAGTGATGGCCACCAGTCCACCACTGTAATTCTTCCCGAAAAGTGTTCACAACATCCTGTGTCATCAGTTGTTTTGTTTTTTAAGGGGTTAGTGTAGTTTACACCACTCGTATTATTTTCAGTATTTATTTAGCTTCTACCATAAACTAACTCACCTGAATACGTTACTTGTGGTTTCCTCTTCAATGTCTGCAAGCTTAAATTTGTGGAAAGAGGGCAGGGCTTTGATTTTTGAGGGAAATTATGGGGTAAAACGGTATAAAGGCGATGCGACATATTTTGCAGACGAAATGCTTAGCTTAGCTGTAGAAAGTCTGGTTTCCGCCCTTATTTCGATGAGCCTTGATGTGTTGGGTCTGGTACCAGACTAACTGGACCAGATCATCGGTGATTGGCTGCTGAAAAAGTTGCCTGGTAAATCCCGCTTTGTGATTGGTCGAGAGTGTCATAGACTTTACCAGAGGGAGTAAGATTATTATTTTGCACAGGTAGTTCGTGTCAAAATGGCGTAAACGCGACTGAAAAGCTGTGTTCAACTTCGCAATAAGTGGGTAAGGAAACCTTCTTTTTTCACTGGAATATTGCCGAAATATGTTCATTTTAGGGTTTACAGGACCCATGAATATTTGCTTTAAGTAACAAATCTCATTTTGGAACTGTAGAAGCTAAATAAATACTGAAAATAATACGAGTGGTGTAAACTACACTAACCCCTTTTTTAATTAATAATGTAATGCTACTAATGGTTCACTACACCTAATTTGGGGTTAGTGTGCTTTAGTCCACAAGGAATATATTCAGACCCCATAAAATTTTTAAAGGCATAATTTACCTCAAAAATCAAAGCCCTGCCCTCTTCTTTCCACAAATTTAACCTTTCTGTACGCGCTGGTCAACTTACTTAAGGCCTTATTTACTGTAGAAGCCATGTCTGAAAATAATCCTTGTGGTCTAAAGAACACTAACCCCGTTATCATTTTCTCTTTAACATATATAGGAATGGAATGATATGGTGAACCAATTAAGAAGGCAGAGTTACGTCCACTCCATGCCATAACTGTGAATGATATTGCATTTTTCTTAGCAGACGACAAAATGGCCGACTTTTTCTGTTTTCAAGAACACATTTCCCGTGAATGTCCCCATGGTTTAAAGCCCTTGATTAAACACAATTTCACCCCATGTTCACTGCAGGCTATAGTGCTCTAAACATTCGCCCTTTCGGAAAGTTCAAAATTAAGCTTAAACCTACCTTTCTTCAGTTTCAGTTCTCAAAATTAAAGTGGTTTGCGTACATCAACGATAGGCAACTATGCAAAATCACATAGACGCGTGGAGCAACGTGAATGGTCACCGGGACTTTACGTACAAACGTACGCGTACGATACATGTGCTATAACAAAAAAATAGCACATTCTAAATACAAATTTTTAAATTAAATTATGCGATATTTATAAATTAAAATTTGCAAAAAATATGAAAAAAAAAACTATTTTAACATTGCCACGTCTTTTATGGTGACAGTGGATTTATTATTTAAATTAGCTTACTTAATATTTTCCAAAAAGATGCGTTATCTATAAATTGCTGATTATTTTTTGGTTAGTCTCTCTTCCAGACGTTTTTTCACACGGACCTTTTCAGCCAGTCCCACATAAAAACTTGAGGGCGCACTTACTTCAGATTCCTTTTAATGAAATAATGATTTTCAGTTTTCAGAGAAAAATATCAGAAAAAAGCTACTCCTTGGTCAGCACGTTCTGTAACAAAGCAAAAGGCCATTTCGAAACATTGGCTCTGGCCTACACTTTGTGCCCTTCATCCAAAACCTAAAAAACAAAGAGGTGTACTTTGAGGGGGCGGGGCAGGGTGGGAGGGGGGAGGGGATAGGGATGAGGGGATAGTTTGATTTCATTTTCTCGCTTCTTTTTGTCTTTGTCTTACTGGAATCAAATCCTGTTTCCCTGCTGTATATAATTTGTCTAAGTTCAAGTGCAATGTGAATAGGTTTCTGTTATCTTAATTCTGTGCGCTTTCTTTTCCTTTCTCTTTCTTTTTTAGCCCTCACCTCGAGTGGCCTTTGTGCCTTGTGTTGGGCGACTTCCTTAAAAAAAAAAAAAAAAAAAAAATGGTGTCAAGATCACTTTTTGTTTACACTTTTTGCAAACAAGTAGCAAGACATTCAACCCCAGTTTACCAAAATATCAACATTTTTTAACATAAGATAAAGCAATAAGAAATATAAAAACAAATATCACCAGTATGCAAAGCATTCTTTTTTTTTAGCAATCTATCTAAAAATATTTATTACTTTTCTTCTCTCTGAATAAAACATATCTTCAATAAAGCACTCAAACCATATTAATAAACCTTTAATTATTAACCTTTCCATTCCTGTTCACCACTGTTTCACTCCTTTGTTACTATCCACTTTTGGATCTTGCCTACCCTCCATACTTGCCCACCTCTATCCTCTCTTTGTGGATTCACAGCCTTATTACATGCTTTCCCTGTTTCCCTGGTCACTCTGCCCCCCTTATTCTGATCCTCTCAACCTTTTATGTGTCTCTTCATTTGCATGTTCTTTTACACATTGCCATTTAACCTTTGTGAAAGATCCTCCTTACTCCAAGCATTTAATAAACCTCTGAGTAAATATTTAAAGTTCCATGCAGTCTTACTTTATAATAATCTGGGTATTTTGTTTTCAAATTTTTTTAAAGGATAATTGTGTTCCCCTGGAGTGACAACTAAACCAATAAAAAGATTTTGCTTCATCGTGCTGTCAAAGTTAAAGTTAATATTTCACTGTGCCATTTCTAGTATTTCTGAAGCAATCATGAAATTCACCAAGCACGGCAAACACACCAAAAGGTTCTAAAACCGGCTGACATCGGCCAGTCACTGACATAATCATTGTTATCATCCTTGACTTGGTTTTGCTCTTTTGTTAATTTTGAACCTTAAATTTTGCACATGCACAAATGTGACATCATTATACTTGGATCCTTAAAAGCAAAGAGAATAAAAATCCAGTAAAATTAAAATATGGTATGAAGAACTACAGACAGCAAGCTTTCAATCTTAAAGCAAATCTCAATTTCCTAAGTTGTTGACATGATGTGAAAGTAACTCCATTAATCAGTGAACCCATTATCAAAGAACAACCTGTTCAAAAGAACCGTTTGCTGCAAGGATCCTGACACACATTCAGCTTGGATTATTGTCAGATGTTGACACAATACTGCAAATGCAATACCATCCACATATTAGACAATACATTATATTTAATACACTCAATAATAAAACCTAATTCCCAAAAAGTACAAAAGTAACAAGAGCATTATTTAACGTGATAAAAAACCCATTTACAGGGAAATTCAAAAAAGAACATAAGTATACATGTATATCCCTTCCAAAGAATGTAAGCTGTGTAATTGTACATTGTTAGTTTTCGAAAAAGCTTTTTTTTTCCATTTCTTGTTTTGTGTTGATTACATCTGTTCATAATTTTTTTTTCAAAGGAATTGCAATGATAAACACCGAGTACTTATATCCATTTAATAATATCCAGAACTGTGTAGCTATAATTTACGTTTTGTTAAGAAAATGCTGTGTTGATTCGTCAATTTATAAAATTGATTTAAGAAGTGATGATACAAATAATTAGCACTGAGTACTTGTCATTTAGTAATATAAAGAACGATGTAGTAATATGAAGTATTTTTAAAGAAATTGTTTCGTGTTGATTTGTCCATTTATAAAATTGATTTAAAAAGTGACAATAGAAATGATAAGCACTGAGTACTTGACATTTAGTAATACAAAGAACTGTGTAGTAATATTACATTTTTAAAGAAATTGTTTTGTGTTGATTTACTTGATCATGTCCGTTTAGAAAATGCATTTAAAAATTGATAAAAATTGATAAGCACTGAGTACATGACATTGTAATAGTAATACTGTGTAGTGATATTATGTTTTGTTAAAATAACTTGGCCGGGCGGGGCTCTAAAAAGCTTCAAACACAATACAGTACATGTAATGTGCTTTAAAACTAGTTTATCATTAATTCTTTTGTTTTTCTTTGAGCTGGATATGTTTTTTTTTTCAATTAGTAATTTTTCATATTTTTTTGCTGAGCATCAATTCCATGGGCAAGATGCTTTGTCACATATTGCTCCTCTTCACCCAGGTGTAAATGGGTACCTGTGAGGGTAGAGATGGCTTTGTGTGCTTGATTAGCCCTGCGCGCTTTGCAGGCAGCTGCGGGCTGTATACTCCCCAGGGAGTTGAGATTGTTTCAGGAATGTAAATGTAGCCCGATGACCAGAGATAATAAAAGTGAAAAGCGTTGTGTAAGAATGCTATATAAATGCTTAAATGATTATTATTATTACGATGATAAGTAAGTTCCTTAATG
The DNA here is from genome assembly GCA_963971285.1 of Astropecten irregularis. NCBI lineage: Eukaryota > Metazoa > Echinodermata > Asteroidea > Paxillosida > Astropectinidae > Astropecten > Astropecten irregularis. The sequence goes on from OZ020256.1 coordinate 834,223, forward strand.
GAGAGTACATGTCTTACTGGAATTAATGGCGTTCATTGATAGCATATATATGCAGTGCTTACAACATAATGACACTACAAGCATTCTCATCCATGGTTCCAGAGTCCAGAGTGGTTATCCCACGGGTACATGCCTGGCAGTATGTGCTGCCCTCGTTGGTCTGGTACATGCCAAGTGGGCAGGGACGGCACACATCCTCGTCAGCATACCATCCAGCCTCACAGGGAACTAGGTACGGTCAAAATACAACACAACCAGTATTAATTCACGATGCTGACACGTCTAAGATAATCATTACCACACTTTAACAGATTGCCAACAAACTATACCGCTCAAGACTGTAATCAAATACTCTCCTTTACCAACCAACCATTTTGAAAACCGAAATCCCTCACAATCTGCAATACAATACAGAACCGAACTCAGTTACAAGTGTTAAAGTATTATGTTTGTTTTTTTAAGTTATAAGCACCTAACCAGGGGCCAATTTCATAAAACTTACGAGGCGTCGCAGCGTTAAGACGCATCCATACTCTATGGACTCATCGCATAGATGCGACGCGTCGCAGTGTCGTAAATCGAGTTGCGACGCATCGAGGAGCTTTATGAAATCGGCCCCAGTGTACCTAACCACTTAATAACAAGCTATTATTTATGCCTAGCATGCTTCAGTGCTGATGTGATTACACTGCAATGGTGTATTTGTAACATGGAAGTGAAACTATGGCTGTAATCTGCTTCAGTCTAGCTAAAGATCTAAGAGCCTTACCACATCGGGCATCAGCAGTTGCCACTCGGACTGTACCAGGTGGACAGATCTGCATCCCATAACTTGCCGTCTTCTCAGAGTCAATGTCGTACAACTCATTGTCCACGCTGATAGCAAAGTGACCGTCAGCAGACTTGTTGATCAGGGACATGGCGCTGTCTCGGAGCACGGTAGCTGTTTCTACACTCTCTGCCTGATCAGTCACTTTGAAGTGGAGATGAAAAGACAACGAGATTAAGAGTTTGGGGTCCAGACAGCTTTGATAGGATACAAAAGACCATGGAGGAGTTTGTGTGGGCTTAAAGCCAATCTTCTGGTCATTGAGATATCAGTCTATATTCAGACAGGCAGGCTTGAACTCTAAGCAAAGGTTAAACATCAAATTGATTCATTCTCATTCAAGAGAGTTATTGCTTGAAACCTTGTCTGAGGTAGAAATGATCTTATTGTTATAAATACTCTTTTTAAAAGCCTTCTCAAAATTGACTGCGCATTATTCTGCAGGAAGTCTGCGGTTGCCAAGGCGGCCGAGATTCTACAGACTGGACGGTTGTGTGCTCTCAAGCACGGCGGGTTTAATGAGCTAGACCAGCTGTGTGCTTTTGTTAGCACAACAATGATGCCAATGAATAAACATACATTGAGAAGACCTCATGAATACAGATATCCATGTGGAAATATTTATCTGTACATGTACTTATTTGTCTGTTGATCTGTTTGGCTGTCCGAGTGTTTGTTTGTGCGTTTGTTTTTTTGATAACCATCCTGTAATTGGCGATTTCTGTCACTGTTGGTCTTCGTTAATAGATAAATAAACTACTCACCTTCTTCACTGGTCAGATTCTGTTGGTCCTGGATGTGCACATCACTTTCAAGTTTCATATTGACACGGATAGTCTCCGTGGATCGTCCATGACTACGGCCAGAGCGATCCCTAGAGCTGGTAGGACTACAGCCACTGACCTGTCACCATGAATACCACAATGGAATATATAAGTGTCGCATCTGACCGTCTTCTTGTCAAGGGTGTAAACCATAATGAATTTGTATAAACAAGATTAACAGATTAATTACGGCGCCCGCCGTGAGGATTCAACTCACTCCGGTGACCCCAGCTAGCTCGGTGGCCTAGTGGGTATGGCATCTGCAGTAGTAAGCAGGAGGTCGTTGGTTCGAATCCCACCTGAGCCAGTGCATGATTTTTTTTTCATGTGTGCTAAAAAAGGCACTTATTGAAGTGCTTATCTACGTCGTTGAAGGGCAATAAATGGTTTGCATAATTCTCCTCAACGAATAAATAAATAATAACAAGAATCTGAGATTAATCTGTTTACCTGGACCTGCTTGATGTTACATTTATTATTTTTGACACAGTCGACATTCTGAAGGTTGGAGGTGAGGACGTTATTGATTCCCTGATGCACTAATTGATCTCTAGTAACATTGACTCCATCACAGGCAAGATGATTGGTGTAAGCTAAGTCCATCTCCACACCAAACTTGATGGGTGGTCGGTACTCTAGTACGAAAAAAAAGAAATCAATCAATCAATGATTGAAACCTTGCTGGGACCTGAACACAAAGACTGCAGTTTTTATCAAATAGAGAGTTGAAAATTATAAAGAATTAGTGCAAATTTGAGGTTAATTTGGGGGATGACCATTATCCAAGAGAAATTTTACAAAGAAATGCCCAGCGCTAATACAGCTTTGCCAGAACGGCAAGCAATGGCGGTTTGGAGGCTGGGGTTACATTCTACGAATCTGTCAGACCCTCTGCAAGGAGCTTGAGACTGTTTTTGAGAGAATGAGAAAGGAATACGACTGACTTGTGCATTTTGGGAAGAGCGGCACTTGATTGTCACTGGTCTGGTGAGACCATTCATAGTTAGAGGACGGACCACAGTGGTAGAAGGGAAGTACGGCCTGGCTGAAGGTGTGTCCTGGCCAACAGGAGATGCTGCAGTTCCTCTCCTCACCGTCCATCTCACAATCCAGGTCGCCTTTAGTGGGAGGCTGCACAGTCGCACAGGCTACAGGACAGAGAAGAGACTGCATGAAGTACAGGTTCATGTTCATCAAACTGGTAAATCAAACGGCCTCTTACTCTCCCATCCCAACCTTTCTAAGCCATGTATACCCATGGATATCCATGAGACCAGGATAAGTCCCATGCAGGTGTTATAAATAGCTCCTTATACAGTGAGCAAAGAATATTGTTCACAATTGCAGAGGCTTGGAGTTAGGAGGGCCTGATGATGCGTTTCAATCCTAGCAGGATCTTTATCGAAGGCTTAGAGCCTTCGAAACGATCCGAAATGAAACGGGTCATGTCCTCTTAACTCCAAGCATTTAAACAATCCCTGGTCCTTATTTTGGCTGATGAGCAGTTTACAGCAGTTTATTACTTGAATTGCAGAGGGTTGGAATTGAAATAAAGTTTCTAGAAAAACAAATTCAAAGAAGGTTTAACAACCAGTGCAACAGGCGGGTTACTATTTGGGCTCTTATAGTATGATGAGACCATGTGATCTTTACAATGGCAGGTCATGAGGACTTACTTGGACACGGTCCAGTATTGCAGGGAAAGGTTTGCCTGTTTGGACCTTCACAGGAACTACCTCCATTGGCTGGCCGAGGATTAGTACAAAAACGCCGGCGGACCTTGATACCACCTTGACAAGACTGGCTACACACCGACCAGTCACTCCAATCTCTCCAACCACCATCAACTATGAAGACAAATGAAAAGCAAAAATTGAAAAATAATGCCCTCATTTTCAAAGGTTAGACACACGATCCGACCAGTGGTAGTGGTACCCAAGGATCCTCCTCAGAGACCCAGTACTGAAGACATTGAGTCGCCTCCCCAGGTCCTCAGTCAAAGTCCATCTCTCACAACCGTAGAGTAAGACAGGCAAGACCAGGGACATGAAGACCCGAATCTTTGTCCTCTTGCATAAGAAGTTACTCAGGGAGAGTCAGATGAGACCTATTACCTGCATGATACGTGAGCGCCAGATGCGATTGTATGCCGGTCATATGGCTATATTCCCTGCGAGTGATCCTGCAAGGCGGATCCTCTCTATGAGAGAACCTACTGGTAGGACTTGCTCGGTAGGGCATCCACATGACACATGGTTGCATCAGATGGATTGTTATTTTGCTGAGATGGGGATGGGTCGCGTGGCTGCCTGGGGGATGGCCATCAGAAGACCAAAGGAGTACCGCTTGAAGGTAGATGTGGCAATGCACTGCCGCAGCGCATGCTCCCACTGATTGATTGATTTTCTAACGGAGGGCTCTATATAAAAACAGCAACAGGTACAGAGACAGAGACACAAGATTTATGATATGTATACCTTTTGTGAGCTCACAAGCTAGTCCTGAGAATCCAGGGGGACAGAGACAGGTGAAACTGCCTATGCCATCCATGCAGGTTCCTCCATTATCACAGGGCGAGGCACCTGTTCCACAATCATCAATGTTTGTATTGCAGTTCTGACCGGTGAAACCATGTGGACAATTGCAGGTGTAATGGCCGGCATCATCAATGCAGGTAGCGCCATTCTGGCATGGGTCGGAGGCACAGTCATCCACCACTGCCCAAACAAAATAATGAAATTGATCAGTTGGAATATATGCATTTTGGGGTACGGTATTTGCCCGTTGGAACCTGTCACAAAGGCTGTCATGCTCATTCCGTACGGTCAATCTGTTAACCTTGAAATGAACCCAGTGACTCAGGGGCTCAAACACCAAAAGCTGAAGGCTGACCTCAGAGCCATAACCTGTGGAATTCACCACAAAATATCTTGAGTGCATTGCACAACACCGCTTGGCCATAGTGCTCCACTGTCAAGTAGCCTTCCTTCAAAGAGCTGTTGAATTGGTAGGGGTCAGTTATTCCCTGGAATTGAACTAAAATTGGTACTTTGAAGGAATCCCCTTGTAAGTTACACAGTAATTCCAACAGACTAAACTCAGCTGAGATGTGATGACACTCTAGACGTTACAAAGAAGCATGTAGGGTTCTTACCGTCGCAAAGTGATGGAGCCTTCACCCTGACGTCTCCGACTGATGCCTTGTCCATGAAGTCAGCGGCGGCAAAGACATTACCAGGATCGACATAGCCGCACGTCTCAGCATGTTGTCCAACGACTGCATCATCCAGTGGTGTATCCCAAAGGTTCACATTGCTGATAGAGCCAGTGAATCCGCTAGACTGTGAATTAGCTGCGGAAATCAAGACATAACAGAGTTCTTGTTAGCGGGTATGTCATCCACATACAGCTACCACACTCTGTTGAATTTATAGAAGATTGAATATGATACAAAAAGAGGCTCTATTGACCTCAGACTGACCTGCGCTGAGTGGGGTTCCAACAATGAAGACGCCTCCAGCACTGATGGTGGTGCCACGTCTAATATTTCTCTGTACCCATTCCAAATCCCCATCTTTATAGATGACCAATAGTGGTTGGTGTTCATTCCAGCTAATGGCCACGTGATGCCAATGGTTGTCACTCACATCGATTGCAGTTGCATACGGGAATCTATCCAGCAAAAATAACGACATTTCAAATGCAAAGTTCAAACAGAAACTTACTTCTAGTGTTGAGTCAACGTGAAAAAAGATCACATGGAATTTTGACTTGTGACCTGGGCCCAATTTCACTGCTCTGAATATCAAACTCAACAAATAATAATTCCTGTGCAGTCACAATGAATGATGTTCATTCTTCGATATTTAACAGAGCACTGATAGTTCCATTGCAAACGCTTGTGGGGGCATTACTCAGGCATGCAACTTAGACTCCAGCAAAAAAACGAGGAAATTCCAATCTTTACCATTCTTTGTACAGTTAGGTTTTTCACTTTTCAATGGTATAAGAGTGAAGTGAAAAAGAGGAAATCAGCTGATCCGAGGAAAAGTTGCATGCCTGATTACTTGGAATCACCCGTAATGTACGCAGATTACTCACCCCTGTAGGAAGACTACAAGTGCCTCAGGTTGTGCCACTGCAAAGTAGACATCGCGGGGCATTTGTGATGAGTGGGGCTGAGCCATATAGGACATCAGTCCTGCATCGGTTGTGTTAGTGCGAATCCAGAATGTCAGGGTGAACGCTGGAAGAGGTCGATCAACCGCGTAGCTCAACGTCACAGCCTGATTTGCCTGATTGCCTCTGAATTCCATGTCAAAGTCGGACAGTGTATCTAAAGATAAGAAAGAGGATTACTGGTCAACTGTGACAACTTGATGATTTTAGGGACGACGCATCGAGGAATACAATAGGAACTGAGCATTTAATAAAAACAGGGAAAGAGGAATGACTTACGGTCTTCGCAATGAGTGCCGTTAAAGCCTGGTCTGCACTTGCATTGGTACTGGTTGATGCCGTTAATACACTGAGCTTCATTCTGACAGGGATGACTCAAGCATTCATCAATATCCACATCACATTCCTCTCCACTGTGATATCAATCCACAAAGAAACAGGTGTATTGCTTCAGATGATGAATAAGCTGGCTACGTTGTCAACAGGCTAACAGCTACAATCTGATCAGTCACTAATGCTCAATTGCACAAGGCATTGAGATCAGTCTTACCGGTAAATCTAAAATCAATCTGACTGGCTGCAGCAATTGGCAGTATGGCCATCTTTTTGCCGCTTCCCAATTGATTGGCTTTGACCGCAGCTGCAGCCGCAACATCACAAATATCAAGCCAATAAGGAAGATAACATCATTGTGGCCGGGCCGACCTCAGCGTTTATATGCTTGTAAACATGGATTCATATCGTCTATGAGAGAGCGCCTGCCTGTGTGGCCAAAAGGCGCGTCCCAATTCTACTGGCTGAATCCAATCCGAAGATGCAGTTGCAGCCACGGCCGTAGTCAGCAGCCGCAGCCAGACAATTGATACACGGCTTGAAATGCACAAATGAATTTACATATAATTGAACAAAATGTACAGCCAGCTAGGACCCTTGAAGAAGTTATTTCAGAATCTAAGTGGTTATCCTAGACTTACGTATAGCCTGGTGAACAGACACAGGACCATGCATTACGCCCATTGATGCAGGAACCGTGCAGACAGGGGTTGGGTTTGCAGTGGTCAACAGCTACTTCACATCGCACTCCGGTAAAACCTTAGAAAACAATTGAAAATCAAAAAATACAATGAGTAGACAGACATTCTCCATATGGTGGTGTTCTGAAGCACTAACTGTAGTCTTGGTTGCAAGACATTCTTAGCGATCGGTCCTACTCCAACCGCAACCATTATACCGTGTCGGCCGGGTGCGCTATATGTGCATGTGCAGTGCACACCTTTCGCTAATAGCGACTGGTACTCGTCAGAGAGGGCGCTGTTGTAACAGTGAATCTTATGCATATTATGCATTATGCATATCGGATCCAACACCGAAAAAGGCGTCTTGGATCCAAGACTACACTGACTGCTGATACAGGCTACATCCGAATCTGTTGTCTAGAGCTAGGTCTAGGTCTTCGCTCCATTGAAAATATGCGGAGGCACCTAGACAATAGACCTAGCCGTAGCTCTGGAAGCCCGTTTAGGAAACAGCCATAATTTGAGAGAGGGACAAGTACCTGATTGGCATATGCAGTGATGAATCCTGTTCCCCGTGGGATTGCAGTATCCATCGTTCTCACACGGCTCGGCTGAACACAGGTCTAGATGTATCTCGCAAAACTGTCCCCCAAAGCCCGGTGCACAGCGGCAATAATAGCGATTTGCCTGGAAGGAAATAAGTGAGAATCTGTTGAAGTTGGACGAGTTTGCTCCGCTGCATCAGATTTTCAAGAAGAGAAGAGTTTTTTGGGGGACAAAATACTTAAATTGTTAATCTCTCAAAGCATGATGAGAAACTAAACTTAGAAATTAAATCAATCTTACAATCTAGTACGATTAGGTTTCTACAGGGTCCGAGATAGTAAAGAAGCTGAAGAAGAGAAAACTCTCCATGAGAATGCTGATGGTTCTTTGAGGACTATGGCAACACAGTGATAGTGGCTGTACAATTATAGATTATAACTGGGGCAGAGAAATATGAAAACTTTTCTTACATGATCCACGCAGGTTGCTCCATTCTGGCAAAGATGGTCGGCACAATCATCAATATTGACCTCACAGAGATCACCCTGAAAACCATCCTGACAGAGGCATTGGAAGTCAGACTCCGAGGGTAGGCATACGCCACCGTGCTTGCATGGGTTAGGCTGGCAGTGACTCATACTTATCTGGCAATTCTTCCCCTTCATGCCGGATCTACACTGACAGGTGTATGAGTTGATCCCATCAATACAGGTGCTGCCCCTCTGGCATGGGTCATTCAGACATTCATTGATGTTAACCTCGCAGTCTGGGCCCATGAAACCTGCTGGGCATTGACACGTGTACGACTGATGACCGTTCATGCAGCGGCCGTCATTCAGGCAGGGTTGACTGGAGCACATGTCTTTGAGCATATCACACTGCTTACCGACCCATCCGTCTTTGCAAACGCAGATGAAACCGTTGACCATGTCGCGGCAAGTTGCACCATTAGCGCATGGATAGGATCGGCATTCGTTCACGTCGACATCACAACGGCGGCCCGAGTATCCAGCCTGACACTGGCATTTGTAAGCATTGATCTCATCCACACACTGTCCATGAATGCAGGCATCGGGGAAACAGTCATCCTTGTTGGTTTCACATTGGATTCCATTAAACCCTTCATCACAATGGCAGTAGAAGCCATGAATCTTATTCACACAGGTGCCACCGTTCTGACAAGGAGATGACAGACACTCGTTAATCTGATCATTGCAGAGAGCACCTGTAAAGCCATCCATACAGGAACAGGTGAATGAGTTGATGCCATCGATGCAGATACCGTCATTAGCACAAGGCTGGCCGTAACAGTCATCGAAGTCAATCTCACAGCGCTCTCCTGGTTAAGAAAACAAATTGAAAAAACAAGAAAATCACTCATCAATCTCACATGGGAGGAATAGGTGGCAAGTGCGTTAGGCACTCGCCTCTCACCAATGTGGCCTGGGTTCCATCCCAGCTTGAGTCATATATGTGAGTAGATTTGTGCGTTGGTTCTCTCCAATGCTACAAGGGTTTTTCTCTAGGTTCTCCGGTTTTCCTCCCACCACAAAAATCATAACACTTGCGATCTCAGGCTGTGCTCCGTGATCATATAAGGGTTGAAGCGTGCTAGCAGCCATACGCGCCGCTCTCAACTCAAAAGCCACATCCTTCGCGATTCAGCACCCCAGCTGCCAATAAGGATGATTAGCCATCCAAATTAATATTATATTACATAAAACTAGGCATAAAAACAACCGTGTCACAGAATTTCGGTACCAGCGATCAAAAGCTGTGTTTGGAATTCATATCTTTTGTACAGGGGTTTGATTTGTGTCTGCTTTTTCATATGAGCAAACTAAAAAGGGTTTTGCGTTTCACCTTACCTACAAATCCATCCACACACTGGCAGAGTTGACCCATAGAGGGCGGTGCACATGTTCCACCATTCAAGCACGTCTGGCCTTCAATGCAGACATCCACCTGTATCTCACAGTCTCTTCCTGATCGGCCCATGGGGCAGGTACAGTAGTAATCATCTCCTTCATCTTCACATGGTGCATTTGAGTGGCAAGGGTTAGGATCACAGAGATCAGTACGTCCCTCACAACAGGGTCCTACATAACAAAATGAATCGAAGAGATGGAAATTGATTCCCAATCATTCTGAAAAATTAAGGCATGTCTGTTGGCAACTGTCTGTTTCCAAATTTTGCACTCAATTACTCTTCCATTATGCTACACAAGCTTTGTCTACTTTTGAACATATTTCACATGGTGTGTTATGTATTATATGTGACTCATTGAGGACAGCACTGAGTACAGAAACTTATCCTCAATCTCAAGGAAAGATGTTTGTTACAAATACTCACTGAATGACATACAAATGTATCCTGGGTCTATGGGAAAGTGTTAGTACAAGGTGATGTCTTGATTAATGTTATGAATAACATATTAGGTCATCTTTGTTTGTGAATTTAGAAAGATGAAGTGCACTGACCTTGAAATCCTTCAGCACAATGACACTGGAAGCTGTTGATACCATCAATGCAGGTACCACCATTAGAGCAAGGATCACTGCTACATTCATTGATTTTGATCTTACAGTCTGGTCCCATGAATCCTTGTCTACAGTCACACTTATACCCCATATCCTCAGCAGGTGTATCTGTACAGGTGCCATCATTCATACAGGGGTGATAGTCACATGGCTGTAATGCTATCTCACAATGGACACCACCACGTCCATTGGGACATGCACACTGATACATCGTGTCTAAATCCTGGCAAGTTGAACCATCCTCACAGGGGTTATTGGCACACAAGTCTTCATCGATCTCGCAGTTGCTGCCTGAGTAACCTGGGAGGCACTGGCACTGGTAACCGTTCATGACGTCCTCCACACATGTCCCACTGTGCTGGCAAGGATTGGACCTACACTCCTCAACGTCGATCTCGCAGTGGTCACCAGTGAATCCAGCTGCACAATCACACCGGTAATCACCCTCACCATTGACGCACGTTGCCCCATTCTGACATACAGGATCTAGAGTCTGACATTCATCAATGTCATCACTACACGTCATACCAGTGAAACCAAGATCACATGTACACGTGAATGTACCAGACTGACTGGTACACATACCTCCATGGTCACATGGGTCGTCTTGGCAGTAATCCGTAGCAATGGAACAATCATCACCTGGTATAACATGAATCAAAAAGAAACTTCAAATGTAATGACTCAAACCATTGAAAATAGTATAAAGGATTGGTAAGGATATAACTGTTTTGATATTTCTGGTCTGAAACAAGATTTGTAGAAATATCCTCCCCTGAATTGCTTAGTTTCACAATTCAGATAAAGTATGATCTGGGTTTTACAGTCTCAGCTTCGATAATGACACTTCCTCCTCATTCCCTTGTCCCTCCTCAATTTAATTACCTTCATATCCTGGTGCACATGAGCAGTGGAATCCATTGCGGTGATCGGTACATGTCGCTCCATTGAAGCATGAATCAGGCAAGCAGTCATTGACTTCAATCTCACAGTTCCGACCAGTCACACCAACAGGGCAGGTGCACACGTATGTCCCAGCCATCTGCCTATTAACGCAGGTACCACCATTCCAACAGGTGGTATCATTACAGGACGTCAGGGCTTGACATGATGAAACAAAACATCGAGACAACGTATTATTCAAGCCTCTATCTAGCTTCCCAGCATTTCAGTCAGCTGTTTAGCAAAATGGTCAACTCAAAAAAGACTCATACTCAGAAACGTATTTTCTTGAATTTTCTTAATTCATGAACCAATCTTAATAGCTAAGCAAAGTGTGATGTAAAAATGCAAATCACCATGGTGATAGTGACGAGTCATCTTAAGACCAATCTTAAAGTTTTGTGAAATCCAGGGGCTGCAACGCATCATAAGCCCTACAACTGATAGTAAGTTACGATGAGTTTGGTGAAATCCACCCTTGGGTCTACAGGAACTCAACTTGACACCAGGGAAGAAACAGAGACACTCGATCATTTCCATCTCTGATCATTGAGTCAGGATAAAGACTCCTGAAGGAATGATCGATGTCTGTACGGGGTTACAAGTAATGCCGCACTGACTTACCGATGCACATATCAGCATGGGCTGCACCAGTATGCTGTATTACATGTCCAGCAGGGCAGGGATGGCATGAACTTTGACCTTGCTCTTGTTGATAACTATGAAGTGGGCAGGGCATACATGGCTCCACCCCCGATGCCGAATATTCACCAGCTGGGCAAATATCTGATACAACACCAAATTATTATAATCCAGCTGTTATTACTTGGAGCAAATATTTTGGTGAAATACACATTGACAATTTCTTGAGATGCCAAAAGAAAATTTTCGCTGAACCATTGGACTGTTCCGGCTTTGCTCTTAACCCCCACCCACTTTAACAGCGTCACGTGCTTCACATACTGCATGTGACCGAGTTTGACCGAGGTAATGGACGACAATGACATCAGTTGGTCAATGCGCACAGTTTGATTGACATGCCGGAAGGGTCCATTCAAAGCAAACATTGAGGTACTGTTACACTGGATGTATCATGTCTCCCTTTCAGAAACTACGAGACAGATTTGACACACTCACCTGCACAGGCACTGCTATCTGTTGAGCCAACGCCACTGGTTGACTGACCATTCGGGCAGGATTCACAGTACGTTGACCCCTCATAAGACTGGTAAGTACCTCTTTGACAGAGGGAGCAGGGCTCGAGTCCAGTTCCAGAGAAATGACCACTGGGACAAATAACTGTATCAAACGAAAGGAACACAAAGACAACCAGATTGACTAATGGTGGATGATGCTCATAGCCTAACAAGGTTACAGATAAACCCCGTCATCAACTGGTGAAGTACACCTCCTTCAAGACTCTAATACTCCCACGTCTTACCCCATCCCAAGTCTCTCTGCCTCTTTTCTCTCTTCTGCCCCCCTCCCCCTCTGAAGCACTGACTGCCCCGCCCCTCAGTGGTTGGAGCTAGGTGGGAGGAGGCCATCTAAGCTCCAACCACTGCCCTAGTGCTAAGACTAGAGAGACATGAATATGCATGAGATTCCTTGATGTCTGGGCGCATCTAGTCTTAGAGCCATGACTTGCCTAAACAGTCAGTGAAGTTCTTGGACCCGTTGTTGAAAGTGGTCATTCCAGATGGACACATCTTGCAGGCAAATTGAGCTTCCTCGTCCTGGTACTGACCCACGGGACAAGTCAGACAACTCCTGGTATCATTGTGGAAATACTGACCAGCAGAGCAGCCACCTGTTGAGGCAATCAGGACATTTCAATTCACTCTGGCAATTCAGGTTTAATTGGGCACCTGCTCCTAAACAGGATTAGTTAGAGGAATAGAAACAGTAATTTTCATTGAACAGGTGCCACAAGTTTGACCACACGAACATGGATGTTAAAAGCTAGTAAATGATGCTATCAGCAAACACTGCCTGTCCTGCATATCCTGATCTATGTATAAAGACTCGATACCCTTCATGTGCAGTCTTACAGTGCTAGTTCTGGTCTGGCGTAAGATTTGAGACCGGTCTCTATAAAATGCATTTATCTGGCCGTCAAATTTTAAACAAAAGACCAATACTATTTTCACTACAACTTGCTCACTAACAGGACTTCATTCCAATGAGCACATAATGTCTAAACTCTGCAAATATTAATGAAGAAAGCAAGACACATCTCCCTGGCACGTTATCGACAACTAAACGTTGAGTTTAAGCATTTTCTAGACATGACATACCACAAAAGCCCAATCTGTTGAGTGAAACTTGACCCATCTGACACATTGGCTCAGGTTCGTCGAAGAAAATGCGTGGAGATTCGTCCATATCCAAACCTGGGAAGGATTGAGGCATGTCAGCATCATCTCTCATGCTATAAATAGCTCCCGCTACGTCATCCATCCATGCCCAGTCTGCAAACGCCTCATCGGTCATGGACTCTGAATTTAAGGGTGTCTGTCTGTTCACTCTAAATGATATGGTCAGCTCATTAGGCTTGTCCGTTGATCTCCGTGTGCGATGAAGACGGCCCGATTTGGGAAAACTGAGGTCAGAGAAAGGCAGACGTCTGCGCTCATCGCGACGATTGAACGGTAGTTTCCCCTTCTTGCGCAGTTCAGCAATCAACTTCTGGGCCTGCTCCGTAAACTCCTCCGCAGTGGCTCCATAATGGCTGGCGTTCAGCTGGTCTAGGCCATAACCAAGTGGAGATTCTTCCCAACTGTCGACAGAGCGCCTCACAACATGGAGCTGTCCTTGTGCAGGACCGCAGGTTACGGCCACGTTTTCGGCATAGCACTCGTCAGGATTCTGGGTACAAATACTGCTGAATCTTTCCGACTGGTTAAGAAGCAGGATAAACTGCTCTTTAATCTGTTGCTGGGTTTCAGGGGAGGGGCAAGCACCACTAAAGTAATGCCAATCTGACAGCATTCTCATCCGAGGAGAGCGTAACCGTCCTGTGAGAAAGACACCAGATAGGCAGGTTATAGCTTATACAATTTGATAATGCTTAGTAACTACTGTGCAGTGACTATACTGAGACTCATGGTAGAAGTCCTAGAGCCAATTTCACGGCCCTGCTTAGCAACACAAATTTGCTAACCATGAAATTTCTGTCTTTTAATAAAACCAGGATGAACAACCAAATTTCCATGTGTTGTGTTTCACTTGTGATTGTTCTTTGGCTGTTGTCCACTGACCATGAATATCAAAATGGAATATTGAATGGTGGTTTGTTTTATTGGGCAAGGCATTTTTGTGCTAAGCAAATTGTTGTGCTTATAGCATTCATGGCTCTGGCTTCTTAATGAAGAGAAGAAATGGTGCTTACAATATCAAAAGACGTTTGGTGTTTACAAATACTAAGCCATGAATTTGCAAGGAAATATTCAGTTACAAATGCGTGGTTTACGATCCAGTCGGGTCCCACTGTGGAGAACAGTGTTGTAGGTCAAAAAGTGGTCTCATTCTTGGTCTCGGGAGCTGTGGTCTGGGTCTCAGACTCAGACTATCCGGTCTCGACTACAACACTGATGTAATGTGTGGTAAACAGCTCATCTAGTGTGGTAAGTGCATAGGGTTAGGGTTAAATCAGCCGCAATGCCTCAACTTACGGGAACAGTCTGGAAAGACACCTGGTAGTGGAGCCCACGTTCCCTTCAATCCACATGATAGAAATGAACGTTGAGCTGTGCCAGAGGGTATATCATAATTCTCATGACAAAACATGGAGCAGTAGCGACCATAAAACCAACGATCACAGGCTTTGGCTCCATTCACTGGCGGAGGAGGCTCTACACATTCAGTAGCTGTAAACAAACAAACAAACAAACAAACAAGAAAATAACCAAGATTTGCTTGATTTCAGAATTCTACTGCATTTATGTCCACAGTGATCAAAGGACAGAAGATGAAACAACATGAAAGCATACACCGATCCGACGGCGCGGCCATGAAGGTAGGAAACACCCGCCATTACTGCAGTGTCCCCGTCCATATTTTGTCCGGCAACAAAAGAATTTATGTCCGCCGCACTCTATATTGCAGGTTGTACGTCCCCTAATCATGGGACGTACACCCTGCAATAAAGAGTGCGGCTGAGCGTAATTGTTTTTTGTTGCCGGACAAAAGGCAGACGGGGACACTGCGGTAATGGCGGACAGTATATCGTACTATCGGATCGGTCTATATCAACATAAACATTTCACTCAGATAAATAGAGCAAAACAAAGATGCAGCTGTACCAGAACTTTGATTGATGTTTTGGATACTAGCAGGATCATCCTCAAGGCCTATACATCCTGATGTTTGGATCCACTTCCTTGGCACAACTTGGGTCATCGAGACCAAACTTGGGTCACCGAGGCCCAGCTTGGGTCATCGAGACCCAACTTGGGTCATCATCAAGGCCCAGCTTGGGTCATCGAGGCCCAACTTGGGTCATCATCAAGGCCCAGCTTGGGTCATCGAGGCCCAACTTGGGTCATCAATGCCCAACTTGGGTCATCAAGACCCATGTGATGTGCCCTGAAGCAAACTCGGTCTTGAAAGTACTCTGTTCCTAACGAATGATACTGTTATTTCTGACAAAGCTGCAGTGCCTGGGCTCTAAAGTCATAGGTCCTCTGCAATCCTGCATTACACACAATAGCACATGACTGGATTGAGTTTAGTTAAGGCTTGTGTTTCATTGGTTTTATAACAGTGCAGTTATTACGATATTTCTAACTCTTACGTGTGACGGTGATTGTAAATTGGCACATGGTGGTCTTGCCATTGTCCAGATTAGTAGCACGGCACTGGACCATAGTGCTACCCCAACTGAATGAGGATCCACTCTCACGACTACAAGCAACATCCAGGTCATCTCCAGTCAATTCCACAAACTCCGGCTGGAAAAATGAACAAAACAAGAATGACACAATGTATGACAAAGACGAGAAGACTGTGTCAGAATTTTAGTTGCGGATCTAGAGTGGACTTTGATGGATGCAATTTTGTATTATTTGCTTGACATGTACTGAAAATTACACGAACATCTAATACAGGCACAACTTACCAAAAATACACAGACAGTGAATTATTCTTATAGATAGAGGTTATTCACTGACGTCATAAAATCATGTGATTGGTTGTCAAGCTTGTCTACATTCCTCCATGGTGGCGCGTACGACACTACTGCACGTAGCGTATGCACCGAAGCGTATAGTTTACACGTGTGCAATCATTGTGCTTGACGGTCAATCTAAGCTGATGACGTCTATATGATTTTACGGGATATAAAGAATATAAACATTATTATCTAAGATCCTACTTGACCTATGACCTCTTACCTCTGGCCAGGTTATAATTTCTTCTAGCTGTTCAGTTGTAACATCTTCATCGGTTGGGCAAGAGACCAGGACTGGTGACAGATTATCTGCAGAATGAATCAGGAATGACACATGTATACACAAAATGGCACTGGCAGTAACAGTCTACCACAATCCAAATAGTTTTTGAGTGGAAATTCAAACAGTGGGTTACATTAAAGAAAACAGCAGCCACGCATGATATGTTTCAATACCTTGGATGTTCACATCAAAACTGCACTCCACGCTGTTGCCTGCAGAATCACTGAAGACGTAGCTGACACTCGTGTCTCTGGTAAAGTTGTACGGTGAAGTAATGTCTGCTGGAGTCTTGACCAAGGTCAAAGGAATTTCAGAGTTGTCCATTGCCATGGGTTCATCAAATGACAGAGAGACGCCAAGAGTCTGACCAGACATAGTGCCTGATAAGGACCCAGGACAGACCAGTAAGGTTGGAGGTACAAGATCTGTTGATGAAATGATCAAGCTGTGTGTTAAGAGTTATTCTCCTTCTCTGGGGTACTAGGACCAAAGAAAGGGTTCTAGTGTCCTCAACGCTACTTTTAAGATCATACATTATTCATGCGTTACTTTTCAGAACAACATTATTCAGGAGCTATGTTTAAGACCATACATTATTCATGACCTGTGTTTTAAAACCATACATTATTCATGAGCTACTTTAAAAACATGCATTATTCATGAGCTACTTTAAAAACATGCATTATTCATGAGCTACTTTAAAAACATGCATTATTCATGAGCTACTTTAAAAACATGCATTATTCATGAGCTACTTTAAAAACATGCATTATTCATGAGCTTCTTTAAAAACATGCATTATTCATGAGCTACTTTAAAAACATGCATTATTCATGAGCTACTTTAAAAACATGCATTATTCATGAGCTACTTTAAAAACATGCATTATTCATGAGCTACTTTAAAGACCATAATTATTCATGAGTCACTTTTAAGGCCATACATTATTCACGAGCTATGTTTGAAGCCAATACATTATTCAAGGGCTACATTCAAGATCATAATTATTCATGAGGTACTTTTAAGACTATACATTATTCATGAGCTACTTTAGAGACCATACATATTCATGAGCTAGTTACTGGAATCATGTATTATTCATGTACGGCCTACCTTGGCACGTTACATCCAGCGTGTTGAGGTTTTGATCCCATGATCCATCTGGTTGACAGGTTAGTATACGATGATCTGCAGGACCTTGCAATTCAAATCCATTCCGACAGAAGAAATGACACTGGGTACCATAGAATGGCTGGAATGGCCCACGGCAGAATGCTGGATAAACACCACCACCTGCTGGAAGGTCTGATGGTAAGGGTGGACATCTGGCAACTACCATCAAACAAAAACAAAAACGTTCAGATTTACATTGTATGTGTATTGATGTCACTCAGGGTGTGGTAAGGTCAAAGGTGTAAGGTCATCGTCATGACAACAATGAGATACATCTTCAGAAGTGAGAATGGGTGCACAGGAATTGCAGTGTGATCAAGACATCAATTATTGTTGACATAATTTCAGCATGACGGATGCTTGTTCAGGTTCTTTAATTTTACTTTCCACGTGAATTAGCCTCAGGCTGCATCTGAATCTGTTGTCTAGAGCTAGGTCTAGGTCTTCGCTCCATTGGAAATACACAGAGACACCAAGACAACAGACCTAGCCGTAGCTCTGGCTGCATCAAAATCTGTTGTCTAGAGCTAGGTCTAGGTCTTCACTCCATTGGAAATATGCAGAGACACCAAGACACTAGACCTAGCCGTTCCTCTGGAAGCCTGTTTCGGACACAGCCTCAGTCTCCGGGAGAATTTGATGACTCTTTTAATAATTAGAGCCGACTCACCTCGGCACATTGGTCGTGGTCCACTCCTAGACCAGTACATCATACCAGTGCTGGTGTTTCTAGAACAAGTAGCTGTGTCACTTCCTTGCAATGTATAACCAGGCTGACAGATAATCTGACACATAGAGCCGTGTCTTGTATCACATGGCTGCAGGAAATCCCCGTAAAATGGTAGGTGGAGCGGTAGGCATCTTCGCACTGAGATAAAACAATGACATCATTGTTCTTCAGATTTATTCAAGACTTGGTCTTCCTTTGGCTTCATAGAGAATGATAGCCAATGGAGAGTTCAGGGCCCAATGTCATGGAATCCGTCACCGTTAGCAAAACTTCTTCGCTTACAGTGCTGGTGTTTCTAGAACAAGTAGCTGTGTCACTTCCTTGCAATGTATAACCAGGCTGACAGATAATCTGACACATAGAGCCGTGTCTTGTATCACATGGCTGCAGGAAATCCCCGTAAAATGGTAGGTGGAGCGGTAGGCATCTTCGCACTGAGATAAAACAATGACATCATTGTTCTTCAGATTTATTCAAGACTTGGTCTTCCTTTGGCTTCATAGAGAATGATAGCCAATGGAGAGTTCAGGGCCCAATGTCATGGAATCCGTCACCGTTAGCAAAACTTCTTCGCTTACGGTAGCAGATTTTTTTTGGCAAAAACAGTTTTTCACGGGAGAGTTTTCTGGTAACGATATGCAAGGAATTTCTAGTCACAAATATGATAAATCTGATCAACTTCATCTAACTAAACTTACAGGAGTGCAATATGCTCCCTAGTATGAGTGAGAAGATGTGCACATACCTTTTACTTGGACATTAAAGTTACACGTAGCTCGATTGCCGGCTGCATCTTCAGCAGAACATGAGACAGAGTGATCACCTACAGAGAGTGTAACAGGCTGGTGTAGATTGCATTGGATGGTGGGGTCTTCGCCTGAATTATCTGCTGCAACTACATTCCAAGTGACATGGGCCTCTGTGGATTGTCCTGATGTGTATATTGTGAGATCCAATGGGCACGAAGTAAAATGTGGGCTCTCGTAATCTGAAATCAAAGCACATTTCAAAGAATTTGAAATCCCGATGAAATTGGGCAACTCTCTCTCTCTCTCTCTCTGGGTGCCGTATCTAAAGACCTTGGTGACCATGTTGTGCCACAATTCTGTTTCTTGCTCTCTCCAGCAGCTCCACCTCCTGATGTTTTACTCCCCTTTCTTCAAGCCACAAATTTCTTAAGAAAGAAAGGAAGGTTTGCGGGGACACCATGTTTAAATTCTTTTCTAGAAGTGTGGTTCTGAAAAGAACCGATGATAAGTTGCCTCGACGTTCCAGCCAGTGTACTCTGGCCGTCCTGAGGACAAGTTCTCTCGACGTTTCAGCCAGTATACTTAGCCATCTTCAGGACAGGAGAAATTTCTTGGTGCAATCAATATAAAAAAAAAACCTTTGGCCAACCATCCTAGATTGCAAACAAATCAAACTTGTTGAATGAAACTAAATCCCACCTACCAACACAAGTGAAGACAGAGCTATCCCTTGACCAATCACCATTACCAAGGCAACGGATGAAGTCATAAGATGGAGGATCCACCCTATAGCCTGAGTGGGAGCATCGTAGGAAGCAGTTGTCATTGAAGGTTGGGGATGTCAGACAATTAGACGGAGCAATTTCCATTGCAGTCATGGCAACAAGAGCAGGACAGCTACGTTCTGATAAGAATCAACAATTCATAACAATGGTATTACGTGTTTTCATTGGAACCCAAAGCAAAGATGACACCAGGTGACAACTAAGATAGAACTTCACAACAATGCTCCTAGATTTAAACTCAGACAATAGTGTGACTGGTATGGTATTCCAAAGGTTCCTGGTTCAACTCCTTGTTTAGTCAAATAGGAACCCTCTTCCATAGGCCTGGATATAAACTCAGGCAGTGGAGCGACTGGTATGGTATTCCAAAGGTTCCTGGCCCAACTCCTTGTTTAGTCAAATAGGAACCCTCTTCCATAGGCCTGGATATAAACTCAGGCAGTGGAGCGACTGGTATGGTATTCCAAAGGTTCCTGGTTCAACTCCTTGTTAAGTCAAATAGGAACCCTCTTCCATAGGCCTGGATATAAACTCAGGCAGTGGAGCGACTGGTATGGTATTCAAAAGGTATGATATCCATATAGTTAGAATTGGTATTCCCCATTCAAGGCATTCATGATGGTTAACAATTTCTTTTAAATTCAACCTACCTACACAGGTGAAGTCAACTACGTCCCATGTGCCATTAGCCATGCATACTGATTGTGGGGTACCAACTACACTATAACCATACGGACAATGCCAGTTACAGGTGGTACCCAGTTGTTCAGTGGCCGGTGGGTAATTAAAGCAGCCTGAACGTAGAGCAGGAGGCTGAGCAGGTAATGCCGGGCAGGTGATTCCTGAAAACCAAAAACATGTTTCAAACCAAAAACAAAATGAATTTAGCCTCTTTATAAAATCAGTTAGTCTTGTGACTTCATTCTGAAAACTACTAGTGAATGAAAATGCAATATTAAAGGGAAATTTGTACAAAACTGAAGGATCAATGTTATAAACTGAAGATTTTAAAGGAGTTTACAGAAACCATTTGTGAAATAAACTGCAAAGCCGTCATTGCAATGGTATCCTTACGTTGACAGGCTGGAGTTTCTCCGGACCAGTCCACATTGTTGTCATCATTCTGGTCTACAATGAATCCATTGTATACTCTTTCACATGTCCTACTGCTGTTCCCATGCAGAGTGTAGCCTGGATTGCAGGTGAAGTTACAGGTGGCTCCATAGATGCTGCTAGGACACGACACCAGTGAACCGCTTGCTGGAGCTTGAAGCGGTCGACACCGAAGAACTAGATGGAAATAATTGATAAAAGGACTGTGATTCAACAAATGCAGTAAATCCACATTTGAATTAGACGGCTCATATTGAGCACAGATTAACTGACATGTTTAAAAAAACAAAACACCCAGAAGCATGTGGCATTAATGCAATTGGTCTCAGGTACCTAATTGACCTGATTTAGCCATTCCATCTCTTGTGTATTTGTAATTAAAAATCTTGTTTTTCTTAATACCTTGACACTCTGTTTCAATTTCCCAACGTGGAGTTGGTTATTCATAGTAAATTGTACAACGTTTCTTTACCTTGTACTGTGACGTAGACATCACAATTCCTGGTGTTCATAGTTGCATCTGTAGCAATGTACGTCACACGTGTTGTACCCTCAATAAATGACGATCCAGAACCCAGATTCTGGTTTGTGCTAAGACGTGGACAAAATACAAACTCAAATCAATTACATTGATAACTTTCCTTCTATTGCCAGTAATGACTCTGTTCATCCCCATTCCAATTGTCACATTGCACATTCCAATGGAGCATATACACAAATCATACACACACGTTGATCTTAAGCAAATGCATATCAGACATATAACACAGCTGTGATAGGTCAGAAACAAATGTGGGCGGGGCTTAATGGATCAGTCTATTCAATCTGAAGTCAGTCAGTTCAATTTTCTATGGAATCCAGTAGACAGGTACAGCCTGCATGTATTGAGCACTAACCTGGTTACTGTCACATCATTGGAGTTATCGGTGGCCTCTGGCGTGGGGAATGTCACCACTGCTTGTCTCATGTTAGGCGGTGCTATCTGACTGTAGTAGACTGGACAGCTATCATTGAACACTGGTGGTTGGTGGTCTGGGTACCAGACAAGAGACATCCACAGACAAACATCAAGGATTAGACAAAGACAAATGACTGTATGTCAGTTTGACTGTAATTGGTAGAATTTATCAAATGTATTCATTGTAAAGTAAATCAATTACAATAACATTACAAGTAATTCCCAACATGGTGATAAGTTTCCATATACTTTACGTTTCTTTCTGTTCATGAAAAGTGAACAAAGAAAAATGGACTGGAGTAGGATTTCAAACCAGCAATATCCGGAATAGCGTACCGGCGCTCTTACCAACTATCCAGGCCTATGTTGGTGGTGTGATTGATAGTCAATTATCTTTGTTAGTTTGACAGTCAGAAGCCTTGAAACCACGTACATACCACGCATCTTCCTGTTCATCTCAGGTTTCAATAAACCATTGTACAAGATTCAAGTCAGTAAGTTTAAAACAAGTTTCCTTACCGATACAAGAAACAGGACGAGTATCACTCCAGACTCCCTCTTCACTGCAGATTATGCTGTAAGGACCATTGAGTGAGTACCCATCGTTACATTCAAAGGAGCACTGTGTGTTATATGGAAGCTGAGCTGCAGTGGAACATTCATTTGGTTGGACGCTTCCCTGGCTCAGGCTTAAGAATCCAGGACACTCAACGGCTACAGATAAGAAGAGTAAATATCATTAAGATAATTCATGCACTCAACCTTCATCCCAACAAACAGACAAACACACAAACAAACAACAAACAAATAAATGGACAAACACACAGCCCGACCGAACAACATATGAACAAACTTATGGTTCTAGTATTGGTTCTACAATTTGTTTCTTTGAGTGGTAAAGGCCGTTGGCTTTCCATAACAAAATCAAATTGTCTACAGGAAAAATGTAATGGGGGTTAACCAAGGTCATTGACCAGCCTGGAGCTATGAAAGTAATGGGCTCTGTGGCCTGCATAGCATTCCTGTAATCTGTAACATTGACATTTCAGTCAGACGCATAATTCAGGTGAAACTATAAATAGTTCATTCGTACCTTCACAGTAAAAATCCTGTCCGGTCCATGTTCCATCAGCACGACACGCTCTCATGGTGTGACTCATGGCTGTCAGGTTGCTACGGTAACCGTGACGACATACAAATGAGCAGGAAGAACCAAAATCTACCTCCTGACCAAAACAGCCTGAGACGTAGCCGTTAGGGATGGCTGGTACCTGGCATGTGTTGGCTGTTGGAGATAAACAATGAAGAGATATCAAAAATTGCTGATTTGTACAGGGGCCAATTTGCCAACCATGAAATTTCTGTCTCAATAAAAACAGTGAATAAGAATCAAATTTTCAAGTGCTGTCCATCACTTGTGATTGTTCTTTGGCTGTTGTTCGCTGACCATGAATATCAAATGGAATTTTTAATGGTGGTTTGTTTTATCTAGGGCAAGACATTTTTGTGCTTAGCAATTGTTTGTGCTTAGCAGCTTCATGAAGTTGTCCCAGCTGGCTTAGGGTCAAAGGTTAAATTGGAGCATATCAAGTGGCAGATAAGTTAGACTGCCACCTGAATTTGAAACATGGTGCAAAAAAAATGTCTTAAATGATTGCAATGACCATTACAAACCGTCTTACCAATACAATTCACAGAAGGACTTTGCCAGGATCCAATCGTGGATGTCGATGTAGTCTTAGTGCATTCAGCATTGACGGCATCAGCGTTGTTTGACAATGTGTAGCCATCTTGGCAGCTGATGTTACACACAGAGCCATATACTACAGAGTTTGCACAGTCACCTTGACCAGATACTAGAGTAATGTCACTGTACTCTGGGCCGTACAGTGGAGGGCATCGTGTTACTGTCCAAAAGAAATAAAAGCCAGTTTCATGATGTGCAAGATGATGAAATCAATCTAAGAGCACCTATGTTGAAGTTAACATCATATTTGTGCTTTCGGGCACTGCTATGCGTGAAATCTATTCAATGGAATCTGTAAGCAAGATTTTTGGATAGCGAAGAATTTCTAGGGTAACCATTATTATTTTCTGCTAACGCGATGTCATATGCATTCTGCAGAAATTCCTTGCTTACCATTACCAAAAAGACAACTCTCCTGGGAAATATGTTAACTGTAAGCAAAAAAAATATCTGCTACCGTAAGCGAAGAATTTCCGTTTACGGTAACCGATTCCATGAAATTAGGCCCTGATCTGCATGCAACAAGCAATTCTGAATAATTCTGGAGACACGCCGTATAGATGATAGTGTTTATAAGTCATACAGTATTCACAGCCTCTTCTTTGAGCTTGATGTGCTTACCTATGACATCCACCATGACCTCACATGTAGCACTGTTATCACTACTGTCCTGTGCAGAGTAGACCAGACGATACGTCCCTTCGTGAAATATTGAACTCCTGTTGGCTGGTACTGGTTGTCCATTTATGCTATTCAGGGTTGCTATGATGTTACCACTTGCATCTAGAGCCTGATGAATGGTTGAAAAGATTCATGGATATATTAATAATACCATCTTTACAACCAATTACATTACTTGCTTCCAAAGTAATACTGTGATAGATGTATAGGTGTCCATGCTTTTCATGACAACTGACAACTCAGGCATGCAACTTGGACTTAACACAAAAACAAGAGGGAAAATCAATCTTTA
This sequence comes from Astropecten irregularis, assembly GCA_963971285.1. Taxonomy (NCBI): domain Eukaryota; kingdom Metazoa; phylum Echinodermata; class Asteroidea; order Paxillosida; family Astropectinidae; genus Astropecten; species Astropecten irregularis. The sequence goes on from OZ020256.1 coordinate 858,781, forward strand.
CCCAACTTTGTACAGTATTTTTCACTTTTCAATGGAAAAAAGCTGAAAAATCAGCTGATCCAAGGAAAATGTTGCATGCATGACAAATGCATGGGAGGCCTTATCATAGGGCTGGATACACAACTCGAGTGCTGGTGCACTAGTATGGTAGTTATTTATTTCTAACTGGCACCCTGCTCGGGACCAGGGTTGAAATTGTTCACCCCGGGGTTGAGAGCTCTAGTGGGAAAAGGCCTATAGTGTTAGTGTGTCTCTATTCATTACCTGAATGGGTTCCCACTCATAGCTGATGACTGCAAAGCTGGTACCCTGCCCTGCAAACAGCGTGATGTCCGACGGGCACCTCAAAGTAGGCGGAGTAATGTCTGCCCATATAAAGCACAGAGGGAGTACAGGAGAGTATTCAATTAAAGTGAACTGAAGTAAACATATAGTGCAAATTTTGATGAATACTAAACCCATAAATAGTCCATAAAAAGCAATAGAGGTTATTCACATGATGTCATTGGCCGTCAAGCACAATGATTGCACACGTGAAACAATACGCTTCAGTGCACACGCAACGTAAAGTGTCCTACGCGTAACCATGGACAACATAGAAAAGCTTGACGGCCAATCACGTGATTTTATGACAGGGATGAATAACCTCTATATATCTGAAGGTGAAAATTACCTTTTCATTTGACCTTTTATGATTGTTTTTGTTTTCAATAAATTATTTTGAATTATTTAATAAATTAACAATGAATTAAATCCATTTTCATTGGTAATCTTTGCTGTATGTCGTCTCCAAAGTGAACCTGAATACAAATGTTGACAAAGGTAAACTACTCGAAAAGAAGGAGCATAGAGTTGTCTAAAAATAAAACCAATGCACCTCCTGGAACAAAAATGGATTGACCAGAATGACATAGACAACCTATGGAGTAATGGGTACATACCATTACACTGGAGGGGTGTGCCATCCCATTGACCATTAAGCTGACAGGTACGACTTCCTGAGCCACTAGCAGTGAAACCTAGATCACATGACGCTACACAGACAGTGGCATAACTCTGCATCTGATCGATCTGAATCACGTCTATACCGTTCAGTGTGCATGTTAGGTCCATATAGCCTGGACTTTCAGGTAGGGTCAACGGATCACATTTGATCTCTGATAAAGTAAATAATTAAACAAAGGGAAACTTTTTATGAATATTGTAAAAACTTGGTTTACATGATTAATATCAAATTTAACCAAGAAATATAAACTTTGTTAAGTCAATTTGCATGTTTCTGATTTGTCCCTTTAGCATACCAAAACACGACACCGAGGTTTTCTAAATAAATGTTTATCTTGACTAGCATGTTCTTATCCTCTTGTCATTTAGCCTTTGATAAAGATCTTGGTAGGATCGAAATGCGTCAGGCCCTCCCAACTCCAAGCATTTGATATATTTCAGGTCATTATTTTGGCAGATGAGCAGTTTGCAGCAGTTTATTACTTGTTTTGTAAATACATTTGATAACTTGGCAGAAACTAGATGAAATGTGAACAAATGAAGTCGGAGGGACCTACCGGAACCCTGATATACATGGAATGCGCCATGTTGACATGCTTGTATTACCTTCGCAAGTGAGTGTGTTTCCGTCCCAGTAACCCATGCCGTTCCCGTCATCAGTGCATGTTACCAAGCTGGGTTGGGTCGGCATGTAGCCAAGGTTGCAGCTTAACGTGCACATGGTGCCAAAGATCTCTTCCTGATGTGGGCAGCCATTCTTGATTCCATTGATCGGTGCGGGCAACTCGCTGCCGTCACAGGTTATAGCTGCAGATCATGATGCACGAACAAAAATCAGACCGGTGAGCAAGGAGTTTAGATTGGGATCCACTTGCACATGCACAATGACTTGGGTTCGGCCAGGGGTGGATTTCACCAAACTCATCGTAACTTACTATCAATCGTAGGATTTTTGATGCATTGCAGCCCTATGTAGGATATGATGGGTTATCTTACAATCAATTGTAGAGCTTCGTGAAATGGACCCCAGGCATCCCTTTGTTCTTAAATATTTCTATTTAGTGCAACATTGATTGAACTGAATCACCAAATGCCAAACAATAATTTGTATTCTTGAATCAACATATTTTCAATTCACAGTTTTCAACAGGATTGTAGCGATTGTAGCCAAATATTTCACAGGAATTTTGATAATTTAGTATGAACTTTAAATTTAAATCGCAATCTTTGGACTGAAATTAAACAATGACATGTTTGGTCCTTTCCAATCTTTCCAATTCATATAAATTTGATTTAATTTTGATAGTTTTTAGGGAGTATGATTCATCACCAATTCTGTTTATAGTATGAAAAGGTGAATATCTGTGTTACGTCACTTGATGCTAATGGTGTATGCACTGACCCCAGCACTAACCTTCACAGCGTGGAAATGGTGAGTTCCATTCACCATCTAGACCACAGGTGACCTCTGCTGACCCTGTCAGTACGTATCCAGGCCGGCAGGCAAAGTGGCACGTCGACTCGGCCGGTACACGATCAGTGATTGGACATTCATTGGGGTTGGTGATGAAGGCGTGGTGTGATATGTAGGCACGGGGACAAGTTTGAACTGCAATCAAGATGATCAACAATTTATTGAAAGGTACATATCTTACATTTGAATTTTTATTACATGTACAATGGCCTTTTTCTCACAGACAGAGGACAATGATTGCATCAGGACTCAGATTCAATTCTTTACGAAAAATGTGATAATTTTGTTAAATTTTCATTTTCATATTTATTGATCTTTGTTTTTATGTATTTCAGACAAAATTAAGCAGGATGTCCTTCTATGTTTATAAATGCATCACACATAATCGTCTACGTTCCAAACACAAATTTTGGAAGCATATAGGGACGATCAAGGTAGTGAGTAAGTTACGACGAGACATTCCACAACATTAATATTACCTTCACAGTGTGCCTCAAAGCCATCCCAGAATCCTTCAGCTTGTCCAGCTGTTGCCTGGCAACGTCGCACTGCACTTCCGGTGAGCTCATAGCCATCATTACATGCAAAAGTACACAATGATCCATAGTCGGTAGGGCAGGGTACGCCTCCTCCAAATTGGCCATTTGTGGGAGGGTTCAAAGATGGACAGACAATACCTGCAATATACGAATCAATTCAATGCGTTATATTCAATCATTTAGGTAATTTGACAAGGAACCTTCAGTCCTCAATTCATCAAAGTCAAACACTACAGAATTCCTTGGGATATAGAGGTATGTGAGTGGTTTCATGGCTTCTGACTGCCAAACGAACAAAGATGAATGACTATTTAGGACACCACCAACATAGGGCTGGAAAGCTCAGTAGGAAGCTAGAGTGGTGGTATGGTATTCCGGAGGTCGCTGGTTTGAATCCCACTCCAGTCAATTCTTCTTTGTTCACTTTTCAATGACTGCACAACATACAGAACACATTCTTTGGACTTGATAGGCCTGCAGTAAATTGACAGAGCTATCTGCATGACTCTGCAGACCAGCATCCTTCTATGTCATGTGGTATACGTTGATGAGTTACGATGGTTAAATAGAGACAGCAACGTGATAGAACATACCTCGACAAGTTGGCTGGTCTGCACTCCACACTCCATCGGCTGAACCTGCCTGCCCCATGCATTCATTACTTGATTCTCCAATCAGCACAAAGCCGTCTGAACACTCAAACTGACAGACAGATCCATATATGAAATTGGCTGAGCATGTCATCATTTGGCCAGGTTGGAAGGTACGAGCCGCACACTGGATCACTAAATGTGAATACAAGAAATGTCTGTGAGAGCAGCAGATGATATGATGTTTTCAACTCTTGGAAACAGGCAAACAATAAAGGTCCATCTTTACTGATTCTAACATGATGGAAGATGACAGCAGAAACTATACACCGATCTGATGCCGCGACCATGGAGGTAGGAAACACCCCCCATTACTGCAGTGTACCCACCCGCTTTTTGTCCGGCAACAAAAGGATTTACGTCCGCCGCACTCTATAGTGCAGGGTGTACATCCCCTAATCATGGGACTTACATTCTGCAATTGTAGAGTGCGGCGGAGCATAAATTCTTTTGTTGCCGGACAAAAGGCAGGCGGGGACACTGCAGTAATGGCAGACAGTATATCGTGCCGTCGGATCGGTCTATTCTGGCTTTGAGCACTTTGACGAAGCACAAGAGATCTGAGGTAAGGTTTGTGTTGAACTATAAGTATGCTTAACACTTGTGTAGACTAACAATCCTTCGTGGCTTGGGACTGATATTAACTTGGATAATTCATTTTCGAATAGGAAGAATTGAAGCTAGGGGTATGGTATCATATTTGATCAGCGTTATATACTCTTGGAAAGAAATTCACCTACCTTGAACGATGACTGAGAATGAGCATGTTCCTGTGTTACCGGCAGCATCAGTGGCTGCGTACTCAATTCTATGGTAACCGCGTTGAAATGTGGAGCCAGATGGAAGGCCATGTGTCTGGGTCAGTGGGCCAGTACTCATGGAGTTATCATCAGCAGTGGGTGAAGCCCAAGTGACTGTTGCATAGGTCTGAGATGACTCTGCATAAACCTTGATGTTATCAGGGCAGGTCAAACTTGGACTACTTGTATCTGTTAAATGCAATGAGGGAACATGCCAAAATAGACCATATTTACTTTGAATCTTTTATCACTTCAAGATTCAGATATGTGATGCAGCCATGTCTTGGCTATCACCATGTAGAATTTGAGCATAATTGGACTGAAATTGAGTGAAAAAAACTAAGACTGAATTACCCAACCTCAAACGCTATTTTCATATTTCTTTCAATACACATTATGTGTGTGTTTTGACCACTTTATCAGTTTTTATTCTGGAATACTGCAAATTTGTTTTTAAAGAGTTCTCTTTCAATTGGTCATATTTTCGCCAATTTCAGCCCGATTTTACTTAAATTCTGCATGGTGATAGCCAAGACATAGCTGTATCGTATAGCTGAATCTTGAAGTTATAAACAGTTTAATCTTAACATAATGGTTCCCGACAAAGTGTTGCAGTTTTTTGGGACACGCTGTACATGATGATCTTTATTAAGTGATAGTCTTTCCATCATGTCCATGTAGATACTCACCCAGGCATGTCCATGGAGAACCAGTCCATCTACCATTCCGTTGGCAGACTCTGTACTCGGATTGCCCTGACCCAAGGCTGTAACCTTGTCCGCAAGTATGTCTGCATCGGCTGTTGTAGTAGTTGCCACTGGAACAGTCAGCACCAGATAAGCGTGCACATTGGATTGCTGAAAAAAAAGTGGAAATCAGTATGGCACGTCCATCAATAACATCTAATTGTGCAGAAACATGTCTTAGGCATTTGCTGCAGAAGGTCCTAGCTACACGCATACTTGTATATTGAACACATGCATAGATTTTATACCGGAAGGAAAAGTCATATAGTCAGGGATAAAATTTCATGAAAAAAAAGCACTGGACAGCAGGTAACTCCAGCATTTTATTAGACCTGAATTTTTTTCACTAGACCTGTAGCATTATAGGAAAACCATAATTGTATGCAATATTGTGTATATTTGGCAAGCCTAATTTGCATATTATCTATTTCCCGACCAAAATCATTTAATATGCATGATTTACTGCGGTACCCGCCGCAATATTGGATTTGATTCACCCCGCTGACCCCAGCTAGCTCGGTAGCCTAGCAGGTAAGGCATCTGCACTAGTAAGCAGGAGGTCGTGGGTTCGAATTCCACCTGAGCCAGCATGTGATTTTTTCAAGTGCTCTCACAAGCACTGAGTATGCAGTGCTCATCGGTGCCCGTCGGTGATGGGCAAGCCTAATTTGCATAATATTGTGTATGTAATATTGTATAGAACAAAATGGCAACCAGCCTTGATGATAATGGAATTTAAACAAGCACTGTTCCTTACGTGTACATGTAGGTGTAGAACCAGTCCACCGAGCATTCCTTTGACAGGTGCGATGTGAACTCCCACGTCTGGAATATCCATTTGAACAACTGAAAGAACATTCTGAGCCAAACAAGTTGCTGTGGGTACAGGAAATACCGCCATTGGTCACGTGGGGATGAGTCTGACATCTTATCACTAGAAAGGAAAAAAATCACAAAGATTCTTGTGAAAATTCAGGTTTCCAAAGAAAGCTGATCAAGATACGCTCAAGATTGTCATTGATTGAAACACTGATCGTAGATTTGAGTGCGTTAGGCACTCGCCTCTCACCAATGTGGCCTGGGTTCGATCCCTGCTTGGGTCATATGTGAGAAGAGTTGTGCGTTGGTTCTCTCAGAGGGTTTTTCTCTGGGTTCTCTGGTTTTCATTCTCCCGCAAAAATCAAACACTTTCGATCTTAAGCTGTGCTCCGTTGATGTGGCTGGCTGCCAAGGGTACCCATGAATGCTGTCAACTTGATCACGTTGTAGACACATCCTTCGCAATTCAGCAATTCAGCACCCCCGCTGCCATTAAGGATGACTAGCCTCCCAAATGATTATTGTTACCGGTATATGGTTTTTTTTAAATCTTGGGTAGGGTGCTATAATGTTGCAAACTTGCAATACTAACCTGTAACCGACACCTTGAACCATGGACATAGGTTATGATTCTTATTGCCTCTGCCGTCTGTTGCAGTGTACTTAATTCGGTAGGGAGATCTATCGCCATAGAAACGATCACCAATAGCTGGTCCGTTATCCACTCTACGCACACTGAATAGTAAGGAAACAATAACCAGTTTATGGAGGGATGTTTAGCAAATTATTTGTTATTGCATTTAGGCCTACTGTCACTTACCCGGTGCCTACTTCACATTTGAAGTCAAACTCCAGCAATACAAAAACATCACTAAATTAGTAAAATTCACAGCGATTGTAGTTTGGGACCGGAGGTCCTGTGTTTTTATCACACGCTGGAACGTCCGTGTCTGCGTGAATACGTTGCGCATGCTGTGCATAATGATAACATTAAAAACACAGGGTCCCAAACTTTAACTAGTAGTAGTAATATACTAGTAGGGCCTAATACTAATTAGGCCTAGTATAATTAATACTTAGTTTAGGCACTTTACAAGTCTTTTTAGCAAACTTAAATTTGTTAAATCATTCATAAACAAATCGCTTCAAAAATGCTTGAAAACGAGTAAAAAAAACCTCCATAGAGCACCTCAAGACTTCTACACATGCCAAAGATGAACAAGTGGTATTTCAGTGGTACTTACGAGTATTTTGTGGACAGCAATTTCGACAAATTTGTCGCATGTCAGTTTGGACATGCTCACAGTTTTGGAAGACTCCATACATTGTTTGTGTGCAATGAAAAAATCCTATAATTATACAAACCTATATATACGAAGTCTGGGAACTTGACCGAATGTCACTGACTATGCCAAATATATCAACAACTGTTTTATGTCACAACTCATTTTGGTCCACACAGGCACTACGGGCTTTCCTATAAGCCTTACATGAAACAGTCATTGGCATAGTCAGTGATATTCGGTCAAGTTCTCAGGCTTCGTATATAGGTTTGTACTTGGGCCCATTGCTAAAGCCCGTGAGGATTTTTTTTTCATCGCGCACAAAATGTATGGAGTTTTCCAAAACTGTATGCATGTTCGAACTGACATGCGACATAATTTTTTGTCGAAATTTTGCTCAAAACACTTTTACCGTTCACTTCCGGCATGATATGCCGTTTTGGCTGTCAGAGGGCGCCATTTCCACAAGACTAATGAATATTCATAAATAAGTTTCAGCGCCGGCGCAGTATGCTGAAAATGTTCGATGCCATATCAAATAAGTAGACAGAGAGAAAACAATGCTACGCAATAGAATAGGGTTCCCAAAAGTAAATAATATATCTCCATACAGGCAACGTCGAAGGCACTTTTGCCGAAATATTTCGGTATAGCCTACTTCGGTAATAATGCCCAGAGAAACCGATATGCCTCGGCCTGCCATTAAAAAGACACCAAATTCTATATTACTAACGTTCTATAATGATTTGGTAGTGACAAATAATTAATTCAAACTACTGTAGACTTACGTGACAGGTCTAGTGGGATCGGATGCAGTAGGTTCTCTCCATCGTACTACTGTACTCTTGTACCTAGCATCTGCCTTGGCGTAGATTGCACTAGGGCAGTAATTTGCTCTTGGAGGAGTCCTGTCCACAGCTGCATGCATGGGAAGAAAATCAGTATGAAACTGAGAGCATTAAGGATCAGACGCGAAGGCATATCTACTCACAGAAGTCTGAAAGTGCTTCCTTGGCCTTCATGTCTTCCTTGAAATCCTAGAAATCCTGCTCTCTGTCTAGACAAAAACAGAGTTTCGCCGTACTCATGCATGCGCAATTACAAACAATTTGACCAAGTTAAGCTTGAAATAAATTTTAATTAAAATCTCGCTTGATTTCAGTGTTGTAGTGAGACTATAGTAAAAAGCAAAATACAAATAATATGTGCATAGTTGAAGAAAACCAATCTACGCGTGTAATCAAGCCGGTCATTCCTCGCTTCAATGAATTCTTGAACATTTTTCATGATCTTTATTAAAGGCTAAAGATACTGCTAGGATAGTAACGCGTCAGGCTCTTGTAACTCCGAGTATTTTATAAATTTCATGTCATAATTTAAGTTTGCTTGCCGATGAGCAGTTTGCTGCATTTTATTTATGAAAAGATTTTCACTAGGATGACAAACTTTTTCAAAAGAAAACCATTGCTTACTTGTTTTGTTTTGTTTCTATTTAAACAAAATGAATAATATTGAACTTGAAAACAACTACATGATAATATTTTACATTTTTGAGATCGTAAAGCAGCACCGACTTACGAGGTACCGAGAAGTTACAGAAGAAAATGCACACCACGGTTGCAACCGCAAAAAAAGTTGTAACAACTCCTCCCATTGCGGAAAATCAACTTCAAACTTGATAATGATTGAATGAGTGAGCGTCAAAGTTTCCAGTGTGGCCCAGCTCATAAGACAATGGGTGAAAGTTGCCTTCTTCTCGGTCAATGGCAGACTATATCGCACTGATCAGTGACTGTTGTAGCAGACGGTTTTATAGTACGGACTTGATATACAAATACAAGCCTGCTTCTCAAATGCTATTGGTCGACGGGTGAACTATACAGAAATCCATATTGCGGTTGAGTAATTAACTGAGAGTAAAGTTGTTCCTCATTGGTTCTATTATTGCTCTATTGTTGTAATGCAACCAATCAGAGACGTGCTCACGACTTTCCATCCAGGGGTCAATTTCATAAAACTGTTAAGCACAAAACATTGCTAAGCACGACATTTCTGTCTTAATAAAAACAGGGTTAACAACCAAATGTCCACGTGTTGTGTATCACTTGTGATTGTTCTTTGGCTGTTGTTCGCTGACCATGAATATCAAATGGAATTTTCAATGGTAGTTTGTTTTATTGAGCGAGACATTTTGTGCTAAGCAAATTTTTGTGCTTAACAGTTTTATGAAATTGGCCCTGGGTATAGCAAGTTTATTATATCGTCTATATACATACAATGTCAAGTGTTCTGTAATGTTTAAGAATAATCTGGAAACCACCGTGACGGCACCGTTTTTCTTTTCTTCCCCCCTTTTTTTTATTAGATTGTGAACATTTTACACGGAAGTAACCAAGGAAAAATCCTTTCTTCTGTCGCATAATCCAGGTATTTTCTTTCTTGTCGAACCATTATGTGTGTGTAGGGGTGTGTATTTTCTATTCACTCGTCAACATGTTTTTATTTGGGCCTGTATTTGTGATGATCTGGTTCCGTTGATTTAAAATAAGGACTTACATACAAAGCCTTAAAAACTTAAATTGAATAGTGAATAAACCGTTATATGTTTCAATGTAATGCGTTCAGGGGTCGGTTTCACCAAACTCCGTCGTAACTTACGATCGATTGCAGGACTCGTGATGCATTGCAGCCCGACTTAGATACGATGGGTTATCATTCGCAACACAAGTTACGATCGTTTCCTGGCAAAATTATCCATGTAAATGTAGATCTTACTTCGATCACTTGTTTTTCAAATCAGTTTGTATCATCAGTCCTTGAAATCAATGTGTTTATTATAAAGAATTTCACCTTTTTTTTCAGAGAAACAGTAATCACATTGTATTAGCAGCAATCATTACAAACAAACATGGGAAATTCCCTAACGCTCTATGTAGTAATATCATGCTGTCTTGGAGGTATATCGTGTAACAGTTTGGATAAACAGTCCTTGAATTTGAGCAGAGGAAGAGGAAGAACCCATGGAGCTGAGAAGTGTGGACTTTCAGACATTTTGAGAAAGATGATCGCCCCCCTCGTGCTCATGGTCATGTTAAATACATCCAGGACAAGTTGTACTACCTGGGTTCGATCTCACCAAAGTCATCGCAACTTACTACCAACCGTAAGACGTATGATGCATTGCAGCCCTTCGTAGGATACGATGGGTTATCCTTCGTATTAACTCGAGTTTATACGATCGATCGTAGGGTTCGTGAAATCGACCCCATTATATTGGAGAAGTTCACGCCATCGTATCAAACTCTTAAAGGCAATACATGTATCATACTTTGGTAGCATTATACCGAAACAGAAATCTTCGCAGATTTACCTATAACTTACAGGGTTTTCTGCCTGAAATGCTGTATTTATCCAGAAAAGGGTAAAACCAATGACCAAAAACAATTTTGATGTTTTAAAGATAAATAGCGGCGAAAAGATTTGATAAATCCTCAGTGGGCGTTTTTAAGTGTTTTCTCAAAAAGTGGGACCGTAAGGGACTGAAATTTTCACAGATGACTGTTACTGTATCATCCTTGATATTTTTGCCCATGAATCTGTATTCCGTTGACAACAACCAAAGTATGATATTACCTTTTAACACGAATCCCTGAACCAATCCAAATTTCTGCCACCACAAATTGAGATTTTGGAAAAAAAAAAAACTTGCCTTTTTCGCAAATCTGAAAATCTTCTTGCAGAAAATGAGAAATATCAGGTTGTCCTTTTTTTTTTTAGTGTATATCCATAAAACCGATACACAAAACCTGTTTACGATTACTGGGAATCCCAATGACACAATTATAAGCCCTTTTTCTTGGTTACATTTCCATTATTGCAGTCTGCAGAGGCACAAACTATTAGAAAGTATAATTTAAACGAAACAGCCCTTTTAAATCACTGGATTTTATCCATGAAAATATGAAGGACGTATATTGTGATCGATTGTATAAGGAACCAATATCAAATTCAAATTGCGTGTTTACGAACAGGGTACAAGGACAACCAAGCAGTATAAAAATGAGTACAATGTTCACTATACACCATTAAGACCTATACATCTAGGCCTATTTACCTTAGAAATAGGTTTTTGTAGAATGGCGGTTGTTATATGAACCTTTGTGTATATTGTTTCTTAACAGTGCATATGAGCATAAGGCCAAATCATTATTATATTGGCTTACTGCAACTGCACGCGAGATAGTTTCATGTAGGTCTACCCCAATATTATCCTCGTCTTAAAATGACTTTTTCACACAACGCTAAAAAAAAACCCACATCAACCATTGAGAAATTATCTCATGGTTGCAAAATCTTACAAAAGTGTCATCGTGTGAAAGGACACAAATGCTTGAGAGTGACCAACGTCCATGGTGAATCCTTGAGAGATTTTGACCGAGGTTCAGACCCATGAGAGAATTTCTCAATGGTTGAGAGGTTTTTTTTAGCGTCGTGTGAAAATTCCTTTATATGCCAAATTCCTGATACACCCGATATATTAAACAACACACTATATAGCCGATTCAAGATATAATAAGCATACTGTGGAAGTTGTAGGCCGAAAATCTAGTTTATGTTATACTTATTGGCACAGGAATCTCAACTGCATAAGTATAGGCCTAATGCAACATAATAGATGAAAAGTATATGATCATGGGATGGGAGTACCGATACCATGAGACAGATTTCATGAAGCACTAAGATTGATTTCATGTTTGGATTAATCCTAATTGCTAAGCAAAATGTGAAGTCCCAACACAAATCACTATGATGATACTGACAACTCATGTTAAGATGAATCCTAGTGTTTGGTGAAATCCAGCCCTGTTCCGATATCCAAATGGAAAAAGACAAAAATGAAAATTTTGACTTTGACTTTTTGATTGAACATCACAACACGAGTCAATAATTGAAAGTTTCACTTACGTCTTCTTCTTCTTCTGCGGCACGCATCTGTGAAGAGAACATAAGAAAAAGGGAGATTTAAGACCAGGCTTATATCGCTTCTCATCTGGGGCAATCGATTGCATATCAATAATTATCGCCTCTCTGTTCAGCCTCTACAGTTTGGCTTAAAGGTACAGTACAGGATTGGTAACATACCCAAACAGAAATGTTCACAGATTTACCTATAACTTTCTGGGTATGAAGATGGTGCTGTTAGACACATACCGTTAACATATTTCCGCCTGAAATGGTACATTTATCCAGAAATTAGTAAAACAAAGACTGAAAACAGCTTTGATCTCGGGGGTAAAATCAAAACCATTCTTCATGTTTCATAAGAAAAATTGCGTCGGATTTTCGCTATTTTCTCATGACTCAGATGTCCGATTGAGCTGAAATGTTCACAGGTTTATTAGTTCATGTACATGTTGGATCAGACAAAGTGAAAGTACTGTTCTGTGACCGTTACCAATCGTATCATGCCTTTGAAAGCGTCACACACCGAATAAAACTTTGCCTCGATAATTGTGTTTGAAATAATCATGCAGATCTACAGTGCATTATTTTTCAATCAATGATTTACCTGCAGGAAGAGAAGCACCCAATAGCAAAATCAAGAAGAGAACAAGCGCTAAGCTCGCGTTGTTGCCCATCCTCCTTGGTAGATAGAATGAGCACTGTGATGGTGGTTGCTATAGCCTGCCCCATATAACTACTTGCCTGCTTATAAACGTGTTGCGCAATGGGGACCGGATAAAAGGCCTATTATGTACGATTTTGTTATGTTGAAATTATATACATTATACCACAAGGTGCTGGTAAATGCCGAATTTCTGATACGCGTCATGAGTTCCTGAATCGAACAAAAAAAAAGGATCCTGGCTTATTCACGAAAAACATTCACCTTGCGTGAAAAAATCAGCACACCGAGGCCATGTTGTGTATAATGTGCCATTGTCTGACATACACACTGTATGGTATAGGGTTGTATTACTCAAGGAAATGTTTGGGATCAGTGTTACGTCTGTCGCAATACAGTGCCAGATCATCGCCAAGAAGGTTTCGGCCTCAAAAAATCTCAACTTTCTCGACTTTTACTTGGCGGGAATCGAATACTTATTTGAAGTTAAACCGGCAGCACCTGTCAGCATGACACTATCACGTGCTCTTATCTTGATCTGTACGGTAGTTGCAACTCAAGCAAGTGAGGATGTTTCCTCATCTCATCTCATAGACCCAGTTTCCTCCTTAGTAACATCACCAAGGCCTGGTCATCTCAAGCCTCTAGGATCTGAATCCATCCGCCACCCCGTGTTAGTCATACACGAGTTCCCCACGCCGATGGATTTCTTCCTCAGTTACGTCTACCCATCCATCCCTGTCATCATCAAGGATGGAGCCAAGCGCTCACCGGCTTTTCACTTATGGAGTGACGAATATCTGAGGAGTTTGCCTGGATCTCAAGAACTGGTCGATGTTGAAATGAGAAAGGTGGAGGATAGACAATTACCAACGATGAGGATGCCTTTTGATGAATTCCTTGCAAGATACAAGCTCAATGACGAGTATCTTGTCAATGGAGTTCCGGATTTCTTGAAGTTAGTTCGAATAAAGATCAAGCTTTGAAACCCAAAGGGGTCGATTTCACCAAACTTTTCGTAACTTGCGATCAATCGTATGACTTTTGATGCATTGAAGCCGGTGGGATAGGTCCCCTACGATGGGTTATCCTTCGTAACTCGAGTTACGATCGACCGCAGGGCTTCGAGATTCGTTATATTATTCCAACTTCTATCGTTTGGACCAATTTCTAAAACACCAATACGCACGTTCACTGATTCAAATAATTATCATGACCACAGTAATTTCATAAGAATAATAAACATCATATGAATGCTAAACTTCTTAGTTATCATCAAACTGTGTAAAAAGTTTACTTTACTGTTTACTGTTTACTGTTTTATTTTTCTTCTAATTAGGAAGGATGTCCTTATCCCACCACCTTTGCATTGTTCCAGCATTACGGCCAACTTGGTGGACGCGGTTAGTACCGTAAAAGAACAAAATAAGACTGTTCTGACGGTCTCAGCTGTCTCCTGGTCTCAGCTGTCCCACCCCCTGACATAGCCGGTCATAATTATAGCACGCCACTTAAATGGACGACTTTTCCGTTGTTGGGCACAGAGATGGCATGACGTATTTTACCATATTTGGTAAAAGGGACCACTGAGACCGGGAGACAGTTGAGACCGCCACACCTTATTCGAAATGTCCTGGCTGCGGCTGCAAATTGCACACGCCCCTATGACAGCCACAAACCAATGACTACAGCCGTTTCCATTGACTTGTGTGTTATTTGTGGCCGCAGCCAGAGATTTGGGACTCGGCCTATATTTTGAACGCTAATTACCAATTCATCCCGTCCTTGTTCTATTAATTTTGTACTATACTTTTTGCTTCTGAAAATTAAAACAACAACATCATCCGAGTCATAGGAATATGTTACTGTCCGTAGTATCCGGGTGGAAGTGCAATTCTATACTATACTATATACTATACACACAGCAGGGTCAGTTGAGTTACAGGGTGACATTTCACAAAAGTGAGTTGTTTTGACGGAAAACAGGTATGGTTGACCGTAATAAAAGGAATTATTGTATATCCTTTGCAGATATTATGGTTCAGTGGCGGAGGTACCAAGTCTCACGTACATACCGACTATGTGGACAACATCAACTGTCTGTTCAGAGGCCAGAAAGAGTTCCTCTTTATTAATTACACACAGTACAAACATCAGGTAAACGTGTCAATTTCATGAAAACTAACTTCGAAAATAAAATGGTAGGGAAACGATGTTAGGTACAGCCAAAATGAGGCCATGCCAGTGCAGTGTTGTAGTCGACACCTGGAAGTCCGAGACAAGACCGAGGGGGAGACATACAATACTGGGCCATGCAGCGCCAGAATCCTGCTATGTTGACACAATATTATTCGTTTCAGGTTAAGGTACTATCGTACTTTGGTAGCATATACCGAAACAGACATCTTCACAGATTTACCTCTAACTTATGGTATAGAAACACTACTGTTAAATTTCTCTGCCTGAAAATGCTGTTTTTATCCAGAAAAGAGTAAAACAGAAGCGGATCCAGCATTTTCCCCAAAAAAGGGGGGCGTGGAAATAAAATACCCCAATTCATTAGCGACGGATGCATTTCAGGTCGATCAAAGCAATAGCTAATTTTGTCTCCCCTTCTTTTTCTTATCTTTTTGAGTTGTTTTCCCTTCCTATATATAGTTTTCCTCTCTCTTTTTTTTTGGCTGGAAGAAGGGGGGGGGGATCCGCCCCTGCATTAATGACTCAAACAATTTGTATTTTTTAAAGATGTTTTCTCCAAAAAGTGGGTACCGTATGGAACTGGAAATTTGACAGATGACTGTTAGGCCTTACAAGTTGATATTTTTGCAAGGCCTGTACTGTGTCGCACATTATCAACTTTTCCATGGGCCTTCACATCTCAATTTGTAAGAGTAACTCATTTGAGCAAAACGCAAAATGATTCCAAGGCCTGTGTTTACAGGCTACATCATTCCGTTTGCATCTTCTTGCATTAAGTTTTGCAGTGTATACATTTAATGTTGACAAACTACAGATCGTGTTTGACCATCCTGAGGGATTCTATTCCAGCGTAGACGTGGAACGTGTGGACTATGATAAATACCCAGGAATGAAGGACATCGAGTTTCTAGAAGCCAAACTTGAAGCTGGGGATTGTCTTTATGTCCCATTTAAATGGTAATTTAGGTTCACTTTTCCGAATTGGTACACAAAAATGGTATAAATATTTGATTTCACTCAATTACTAAATTAGCCCTGCATTGAGTTTTAGTTCAAGTTTGGGAGTACGTGTACTGTGTACGCCGATATGCCAGACCAACATTAATTTTCAAGAGAAAATAGTTACATCATAGGGTAAAAATCGGGAAAGTCCCATTCCATTCCCGACGATTTCATCATGGGCAAAATTATTCATACAAAGCGTCTGGGAGTGTAGTTAACAAAGGGGGCCTTAAAGTAGGCTTTGCAGTACCTGTACGTAATGATATAATATTACAGGTTGCATTGAACAATTGTCCCAATAACTTTCCTGGGAATAGGCCTATAAGCCTACGGCCAGACAATAGTAGTTTAGCAGACAGGTGCAGCAATTGTGCATTTTTATGATACAAATAAGAAATTTGGTATACAGATCATAGGGACGCTATATTCAAACATGTATTAGCTACTTGGCATAGCTAATACTACCTAGGCCTATACCTTATTTTCAGAAGTGACCGCAAGGCTATTGTTCTTTGAACATGATCGTCTTTTAAATTAATAAAAAATCATCATTTTTTTCTGTCACACAAAAGGGCACCAAAGTCATCAAACTGGGTTTAAGTTATCATTGAGTCGTTCTGATATAGGAAACGTTTTATTTGGTATTCTTTATAATTTGTCTTAAAACTTCTTATTTTGTACTGCGCTTTTGAACAGGCTGCACCTGGACAGGGCGAAATACAAATGCAATACATAATTATTACACGTATTGTTAATGGATGCCCGTTTTCACATTGGCCGTCAAGCCGCATTTTCTCAAATTAAAAATCAGATCAATTTTTTTCAATTTCATTCCAGAGCAATATTATCATTGCATCATATAATTTTTCATCTTTCATCATATTCAAGGGAAGTTCCAGAATGTTTTTTGGCATGATTACGAAATGTGTTAACAATAAAGGAGATTTTCAATTGTTGGAAGCACACCTTAATGTACAGTGAGACTGGAATTTGTATGGAAATTCCCTTTCTATGTATTTTCTAGACAAACGGTGCCGAAAACAACTTGAACGGATCAGTGAACTCGCACAATTATAAACATGCTAAAGGCGTGATGTAATCCACAGCAAGGAGTAAAATATGTGGAAAGACAAATCCAACATTACTGCAATATCAGGAGCTTTCTACCCAAAATCTAAAACAATGCAATAATTTTGTTTGTTTTTTTCGGCAGGATCCATCAGGTGAATTCGTTTGGCAGTAATAATATTGCAGTGAATATCTGGTGGAATCATCGTGCGTACGTCATTCCCAGTAAAGCTACATGCAGTAGCCATGATCCAGGTTTATCCCTGGCTGATGTTAAGTTGCACTTTCACGAGCCCACTGATGCTAACAGGGGTCTAGGCCTCAACCCAGAACTAGATTTTGTCAAAAATCCATCGTGAGTTTTCTCACAATACCTTTATTTTATTCAGTAAACGAATCCATGTTATATGTTATAATAAGGCAATGGTTTTTGTACTTTAAAAGGTAGTATCATACTTTGGTAGCATACCGAAACAGATATCTTCACAGATTTACCTATAACTTATAGGGTATAAAGATGACGGTGATGGTAGAAAGATACCTTGGAAATTATTTTTGCCTGAAATGCTGTATTTATCCAGAAAAGAGTAAAACCATTGACCAATTTTTTTGGGATCTTTTAAAGATCAAAATTAAAAGAGGAAAAGACTTAAGAAATACTGTGGCCGTTTTTCACCGTTTTCTCAAAGAGTGGGCACTGTATGGGACTGAAATTTTCACAGATGACATGTTACTGTATCTGTCTTGATATTTTTTGCCCATGAATATGCATTCTTTTGACAAAAACCAAAGTACGACATTACCTTTAAATCGTGTCGTTTAACAAAATTTGCTAATATTATTTGTGGCAGTGAAAGTTTGGCAACATTTATGAAGGAGGAAGATCTGAATTCACTGACAATGGAGCAATTTCTCAAATTCTCCTTCACGGTAAGAAAAGATAAAGCATGACTCCCCCATCAAATCATTCCTGTGCCCGATGTTCAAGTTGTGGAATTATTTTGTCCCTATAATTTATTCTTCAATCTTCTCAGAAATTTTGATAGGAACTCCCAAACATTATAGTTTATACCTTATCAGTCCTTCATTCGTTTGATTTGATATCCACTGTAGATTCTACCATTGCTGGACTTTGGTGATCTGCCGCAAGAGTCAATGGACATTGTACACGAGGTATGCCTATGTATACGTAGTTATTGTACATGATAGCAAAATACACAATAGTCGTGTGTAGGTCTAATAACATGAAGCTTTTATTAACTCGCATGACTGTAATCATTACAAAAGTACCGTAAAATCAGGACCACGATGCGCGATATATAACTTGTGTGATTACGTATACTGCAAAAGTTCCGCATTGTTTTGCTTTCACTTCAATCTGTTACCATAGCAACAGTCCTGGCAGTATCCCTGGCAGTTGTAACCAAAGACAGTATAGCGCCGCTTGCGTCGATATAAATTGTGATGTTTAGTTAAAAACAAGGTCTCGCGGTAGCTGCACTTTTTCAATCGTTGATGACAACAGTTAATCGCGTGAATTTGTTTTTATGTCCATGTTTTTATCATCAAATAATCACAAGGAAAACTGACGGAATTGTAAGTCATTGAAAGGTGAACAACTTAGAAAAATTGACTGGAGCGGAATTCGAACCGGCGACCTCCTGAAATACCATACAGGCGCTCTACCAACTGAGCTATCCAGCCCTATGTTGGCGATGTCCCTAATAGTCAATTATCTTGGTTTGTTTAATGTAAGTTCTGTAAGTAAATCACTGTTTCCATTTCTTGTTACAGATATTCCTGCTTCTAGATCTTGACAGTGATGGTCAAATAACATCAATGGACATGGACAAATACCCTCAGCAACTGAATACGGTAAGGACATGGCACGCCACATCACACCTAAGTGAATCTGTCTTACTGCATCATTCAGGAATGATGGCAAATGACACAGATGCCTTGACAAATTACAACGACAAATGCCATACACAATGGGTGAACAGGTGACAAAGTCACTCACACAATGGTGACAAATGTTACCCACACAAGTGACAAGTGTCACTTACAAAATTGACGACAGACATCACCCATATAACAAGTGACGAATATCACTCACATGTGTCAAATGTCACATGTCACCAACACATGACAAGTCAACCAGACTGACACACCAATCATTCAATCCATGTCAAGATTCCTCATCAGGTCCATTTATGTGATTCTCTTTCAGTTTGAAATGTTTCATATTCATCTTGGACAGAAGATGATGATGCTGAGTGATGTTGTAGATGGACAGATTAATCGACAAAAAGAGGTAGGCTCGGTTCAATGGTTCTTGACAATGTAATCATTACAATCATAATTATAAAGAAGGAAAATGGCTGGATTTCACCAAACTTTAAGATTTCTCTTAAGATGAGTTGTCAGTATCACCATGGTGATTTGCATTGTGACATCACACTTTGCTTAACAATTAAGATTGGTTTATTATTTAAGATTGATCTTGGTAAATGTACTTGGTGAAATCGACTACAGATCAGATATATAGGGTGTTTACGAAACGGAGGCTAATTAAGGCTCAGTGTCAGGCTCAATTTTCACGAATCCATTCCGAAATAACGGGTACCAAAATAGAGGCTTTCGGCATCGGTTCGGAAGTAGATTCTCTGGTTTGAAAAGGAAAACAGAGCTTCAGCTTCAATGAAAAACCACAACCTATATTATTTTCAGCACATGGATGACAGAGCTGGAGCCTGAGCCCGAGTCTGAGCCTTAGGCCGAGTCTGGGCCTGAGACGGAGCCTGAGCCGCAGTTTCATAAACCCCCATGAAGTCATTTCAGTTATATTACAAATATTTCTTCCGTAGGAGATTTTGAAGAAGCTGACAGAAGATGCAAGTGATGGAGTGGAAGATGGAACCACATTTCAAGAGAAGCTTGCTGAAGCTCAGGAGAAAGCTATGGATGAGCTGTAAGCATTAATCGGGGCTTTCACACTTTGGTCGACACACATCTTTTTCCTATTTTCTACTTGTTTCAGTATAAGCTTTGTCTCCTGATGATGACTAGATCAGGCTAGTCGAAACGTTGAGACCTTACGAGAAGTGCGAACGAAATAGAAGTGCAAAAGTATGAACGATTCTTACATGGTGTTTCCGCAAACCGATCCACATATCAATTGTCACCATGCAAAGCCTCAAATCTTTCTTATATGCATAACTTTGTAATATTTCTCAAAAATATATCGTAGGCTACAAAGTAATCTTGCTAAAATGTTCTGTACAAGGCAAATTATCATTAGATTTGTATGTAATTTGAATCCTTTAATCCTTTAAATCATGTTTTTACTTTGAAAAGTGAACAAAATAAAAGTGGTTGGAGCGGGATTCGAACCAGCGACCCCCGGAATACCGTACTGCCACTCTACCAAATGAGCTGTCCCAAATAGTCAACTATCTTTCTTCGTTTGACAGCCAAATTCCATGAAACCACTCACATACCATGTGTTTTTAGAATATATGTCTCATTGTTTATTTGTGTTTTTCTCTTTTGTAATGTGAGAAAATGATCAATTTATATTATTGCTTTTTAAATCTAGATATAAGACCTAGTGTTGTATCATTTTAAATGAAGTATAATATCAGTTTGGGATTAAATGTGTTCTGATAAGACGGCTTGAAATTTTAAAAAAGTGTCGGAAAAAAAAATTCAAACTTCGCAGTTATATTTCTATGACCCCAAATAATAACTGTCAAAATATCAACAAATTACCAAAGGCAATAAAACAACAGCACCTTTACTTATGTAAAAAATAATAACTCATTTTATAAAACTGCATATTAATAAAAGATTATATGTGAATATTACAGATTATATTCATGTTGTCATAATATCCTATTTGCTACTACATGTATTACTATATAAAAACGAAGAAACAGATACAGAATCTATGAACCTTATAAAAATATAATATTTTCTGTTCCACAGGATACAATAAAGCACTGGTCAAACAACTATTGAGTTATATGAAATATTTCCTTTGAATAAACTTTTACAAAAGACAGCAACAGCTTCTAAAATATTTTACAAAATTCCAAACAAACAGGATGATAGGGTACATGGTTGGTAACATCACTGTAAGCTTACTTTGTACAGATGGTCATGAAAGATTATGGTTATGAACAATTACTCAAGCACAAATGACTGAGCACAGGGGCCGATTTCTCTAACGCTTTGTGATCATCGCTGAAGCCCAAATCCATCGCTAAACGGAAAATTCATACTCAAAATAGCGAATTTTCCGTTTAGTTATGCATTTGGGCTATAGAGATGATCGCAAAGTGTTAGTGAAATTGGCCCTAGATCTAGTGTGTAGAAGACTACTTGGCCACCAGTACAATCCAGAAGCCACGACTATTAAAAGTGCCATCACTGACAAATTCAATCCATATGCTATTGCCTGTTGATTCTATGTCCTCCGGTAGAAAGACGCCATCCACACGGATAATCTCAGTGCTATCTTGAACGAGTCCACCATCACCGATGCGCAGACGGTCCCCACCCTCAGACCTCATCTCTACATCAAAGAAACTGACCAGGATGGTGGACGCAGTCGTAGTGACCGTGTACACACAGCTGATATCATAGAAGAAGTCGCCCGGATAGTTGACGGATGTTAGATGATAGGTGCCTCCTGCACTGTCTAGATTAATAGAAGTTTGGCCGCAAGCTGATATAAAGAAACAAACAAACCAATCGCATGAGTGCAATGCAACAGCGGCGTTATTTTCAGGCATGCAACTCAGACTTCCTAAAAAAAACGAGGAAATTCCAATATTTGCAAGACTTTGTGCCAGTGTTTTTCTATTTTCAATGGCATGTGTGTGATGAGAAAACCGAGGAAATCTGCTGATCCGAGGAAAAGTTGCATGCCTGGTTATTTTTGAGCTGCCTCTGAGAAACTCATCCCTTGCATCGGCAGTTACCTGGGGCCGATTTCATAAACTCTGCGACGCGTTGCAACTCGATTTGCGATGCGTCCTAGCTGTGACACGTCGCATCTATACGGTGAGTCTATAGAGTCCATTAACCCTGTGACGCGTTGTAAGTTTGATGATATCAGCCCAAAGTCTGAGACAGTGATTTAGGGCTCCACATGGTGGAGACACAGTGCAGCAAGGTTTACATTCTGCTGATCACAAGATATCTGATGAAGAACCACAGGTCTGACTCAACATCATGACCACATGTTAGAAGATATAATAATATGTACTTACTATATGCAGCATTTTCACAATTATGTTCATCGTTGCCGAACGTCCTACAGTCCGTGTTCCTGTCACACCTCTCCTCGTCCAGAATACACGTACCTACACCACATGTCAGACTGTGCAATGCCATCTCACAGTATGCGGGAAAATCGATAAAATCTGTAAAGAAAATTTGGACAAATCTTCATTTGATGCGCCGGAATTCTCTCATGAACGGTAAGCACGTGTACTGCGTCTAAACGCGAAAAGCAACCTACCCGTTGTCAAACTAACGTAACGCCACACCCTAATCCAAAACCCACGACCTATCCCACGGTCCATCCCAACGCCGCTCTCAAACACCAAGTCGAAGTTATTGCCGCCGGTCAGATGAATGCTGGTTGGTGAATCAATGTTGGCCGTTACTTTGGTTCCCGTGTCCCGATTCATAACGTACAGACTGTCCCCGTAGCCAATCTGAATGTCCATCACAACAAGACGAAGAGTCTAAGGCCAAGAAAGAAAAAGACGACAGAAGGCTAGCTAAAACATACACACTATCTTATTTATCCAGAAATTAGTCAAACAAAGACCGAAAACAGTTTTGATCCAGGGGTAAGATCAAAACCTATCTTTATGTTTTAGATTAAGAAAAATTTAGTCAGGTTTTTGCTATTTTCTCGTGACTCAGATCTCCGATTGAGCTCAAATTTTCACAGGTTTATCATTTCGTGTACATGTTTGATCAGACAAAACGTGAGTGCTGCTCTGTGACCTTTACCAATCATTTATACCTTTAACAGACCAGGCTGTGAGCTGTATAAACGTGTATTATGACATTATTTAAAATCTCCCATCAATGACTTACATTAACATGTGTATTGTCAATGATCCATTTGGCATTACAAGGAGGATATTCAGCAGGGTAGTTATGAGACACTATGTCTGTATGGGACACACCGTCAGTTGCTGGAAAGGAAGCAGTTTGGTCAGCGAGCGGTGGGGTGCATGCTAGTGAAGAAAATACAAATACAAAACAATCAATATCACCTAGTGCTGGATAGTTCAGATGCAGGCCTGACAACTATGGGGGTTTAAGAAACAGTTTACGAATCTACGGCATGATACACTGTCCGCCATTACTGCAGTGTCCCCATCTGCCTTTTGTCAGGCAACAAAAGAATTTATGCTCCGCCGCACTCTATATTGCAGGGTGTACATCCCATGATTAGGGGATGTACACCCTGCAATATAGAGTGCGGCGGATGTAAATTCTTTTCTTGCTGGACAAAATACGGGCGGGGACACTGCAGTAATCCATGGTTGCGCCGTCGGATTGGTGTATACCATGCAAACATCAGGGGCAAATTTCACGGCACTGCTTAGCACAAACATTTGCTAAGCATGACATTTCTGTCTCAATAAAAACAGGGTTAACAACCAAATTTCTATGTGTTGTGTAATAAAATCGCTTGTGATTGTTCTTTGGATGTTGTTCACTGACCATAAATATATCAAATGAAATTTTTAACAATGGATTGTTTTATGGGGCAAGACATTTTTGCTAAGCAAATTTTTTGTGCTTAGCGAATTACGAATACAACTGTGGGAATGACAACAGGTAATGGCTTGATACATACTCTGAGGGCAGTTGATCTCATCTTCATTAGCAGAGCATTCATTACTTGTGCCATCACAGCGTTTAGTGATATCAATGCAGGAGCCATCACGACACGGAAAGCCGCCATTCTCAGAGCAGAAAGAATAAGATGCTGGATACTCAGAACCTATCATACAAACACAAGACGCAAGGCATTGGTTATCTCTATCCAGCATTCAGTGAGGTTAAGTGGGTAGGTGGGAGTGCAATGTGGCTAAGAAGGTGAGGATATTTGGTTAAAGGTTATTAAGCGTAAACATTTTGGGCTACAGCGCCATAAGTAGAGGAACACTGAGCAGGCAATCCTTGGTCAGCACAGGAATAAGTTGGGACAGTGGTTTGAGTTTGATAGAGAAGTTGAAATGCTGACTAATGGATAGAACACTCAAATGTTATGATGCATTGTACAAATACAAGTAGATTTCTTCATTTAGGCCAGACTAATGATTTTATATCAAACCATTTAATGAAATTTGTAAATGCAATACCCAATCTGAAACTTTCATTACTTTAGGATTCTCTGAATGAATTCAGTAATTTTTCATCAATGAAATTGGACAAGATCATGAATAACCTACGTGGATCCTCAATGACGTCCAGGGCCAGCCAGAATCCCGGTTCCATCTGATTGAATGTCGAATCAGAGTAAAATCTCATCCAGATGCTGTCATTCTTGAAGATTCGGACCTTGGTGTGTCTGGTTCCATTCACCAGCTCCGCTAACTTGCCTCCGTACGATGCCAAACTGGTCTCGACCAAACTTTCGTCTGATCCACTTCCGATAGTCAAGATATCTTTCCCGGACTCGGTGCCGAAGGCTTGAAAGGCCATACGTATATTCCGTCCAGCGGGAGCAGATATGTGCCAAACACATTCAGTGTTTCTTGGATATGGGTTACCTTCGTCTTTACCCGGTGAGAGTAAGTGATATTTCACACCGGTGGTATGGACTGGTAAGGTAGATAAATCTAGATCGCTCCCAGAGGAGGAACATTCCGTACTCAGAAACCCTGTACAAAGTAAAAATCAAAGCTCACTAAATAATGATTCAAAAGTGTGAACTTTAAAACTTAGTTAAAAAGAAAGGAGTTGTACATTTTCCAGTTTTGTGTTCAACCTACGTTCTGCTGAGAGGTATTTTACATGCTAACATTGCATACACATCCAGTAGAAAATCGTACACCTACGTTAAGCTGATTTTAAGCTGGTTCGTGCACGTACTGATGCGTATTGCTATGTATAAATTGCATTCATGTCTGTAATGTGCACATATTTGAGATCTGTATACTAAAAGTCATTCACCTTTGCCCTCTGTTCCTACGACAGCACAATGTTCTGGATGTTTATTCCCAACCACACCCCAGGCCTGTGTAACTATACCCCTACTGTCATGAGTCCTACAGGACTCTGGCAGGTTTGTCATCATAGTGAGCGTCAAGACACAACTCAACAATAATTACCTGTGACATTAACCAGGAAATTGCAGGAGACGCTGTTATTGTATGCATCAATTGCTGTATGAGTGACCAACGTGGACGGAGACGTGAAGGTGCTTCCTGATACGTGACTTGACGCATCCAATATAAATGGCTCCCCTGAGTTGTCTTCTAAGGTGATGTTCCAAGTAACAACCGCTGCAACAAACAATGATTAATACGTCTCAATTATCTTTCAAAGACATCTGACTGGTTAGTCTTGTCTATAAGGTCAACAAATTTTCAGAAACATAGAGTTTCCCTTGTGGTTGTTTGATGATTATATCAATTACATAGCTGTATCCTCTTTGAGTGATCCCCTATGTACCGTTCCCAGGTTGCAGCATATTGTTGCACGTATCGATGAAATCATCATTGGGATATAGTGGTGTGTGCATGGTTTCATGGCTTCTGACTGCTAAACGAACAAAGATAATTGACTATTAGGGACACCACCAACATAGGGCTGGATAGTTCAGTTGGTAGAGCACCGGCCTGTACGGTGTCCAGGAGGTCGCAGGTTTGAATCCTGCTGCAGTCAATTTTTCTTTGGTCACTTTTCAATGAAACAGTATTAACATAAAAGTATGCGATACCTTTAAAGACGGCAGGCTGCAAGGAGAGGTCATTAGAGAAGACGTTGATCCCTGAGGGGCATAGCAGGCTCGGTGGCTCATCATCTGAGGAATCAATTCAACCAGTTTACCAAGAGACTCAGTGACAGATAATAATAATAGAAATGGACACTTATAATGCGCCGGTATCTGCCAAGCATGATGCTCATGGCACAAATCAATTATTATCCCTGGTCATCGGGCCATAATTTACATTCCTGAAACCATCTCAACTCCCTGGGGAGTGTACAGCCCCGGCTGCCGTATTCAATGCACAGAGGCTAATCAAACCACAAAGCCATCTCTACCCTCACAGGTACCCATTTACACCTGGGTGAAGAGGAGCAATATGTGATAAAGTGTCTTGCCCAAGGACGCAAGCACCACTAGCCCATGGCTGGATTCGAACCCACAATCTGTAGATTGACCACAAGACTTTGAGTTCAACACGCCAGAGCACTAGGCCACATCACTCCATTGATGGAACTGATGGAATCACAGATCCATTCAAACTTGCACCAAGGCTAATATTACAAAAAGCCTTACGGAAAAAGATCCTGCTAGGGTCGAAACGTCAGGCCCTTATAACTCCAAGCAAGATCAATAATTATGTTTCGTGACAATGACCTACACTTAATTTTCATACAAGAAATGCAAAACAAAATAGACTTTTTGAACTGCATATAATAAAGAATGGAACAGGAAATATTAGCAATGCAAACGCAACAGATATAAAAAATAATGCTACAAATATAAGAAATGTCATCTTTAAGTATTAACTGACATGTAAAACAATATTCCTCACCTACAACAGTAACAGTGACATTGAACGTCACAGATTCTCCAGAAGAGTCAGTTACAGTGTACATGATAGGATGCGATCCTATGTTCAGCCTGGTATTGTTGCCAGGTGATGTAGTCACGGTAACAGGGTCTCCAGAATTATCAGTTACTAATGGCAACGGGAAGCTGGGCATCGCAAAGGCTTCTCCAGGGTCGGTTGGTACCTCAAAGTCAGGTATTGGTGTAAAGCTTGGAGGCTCCGCATCTTGGTAGGATTAAAAAGAGAAGATTTTCCTTATATTTTTTAGCTTGATGAATTTCAAAATATAAAATATTACCAACAGTCAAACATCTTATACTTTGTTGTAAGCAGCAACTGTCAAAAAATCCAAAGCAAGTTTTTAAGAATAAACTGACCTGTGATTGTGACCGTAATGTCACAAGCCTCATCATTACCACTGCCATCAGTAGCTGTGTATGTGACTGTATGAGTGCCAATAGTAAGCACAGGAGATCCTGATGGACTGGTAGTAACGGATACTGTCCCAGAGTTGTCAATTGCTGTAGCAGCAGGTAAAATGACCGTGGTATCAGCTCGTCCAGAATCGGTGTTCTGACGGACGTTGTCAGGGCAGGTGATGACAGGTTTCTCATTGTCTGAAAAACAATTTGCAATATTATAATGATTTAGAATACTGCGGAGACGGAATGTTACTTATTCCCATAGGCAACGAAGAATGCTTATTCTAGTTTCTCTATCATCAGCCCAAAAGTTACGTTGAACGTTCAGCAATTAAATAATTTCATTTGGCTTGCCACAATGAACCCTCCAGCCTGTCAATCAAACTGTGCGCATTGACCTATTGAAAGACGCCTTTTAAGCAGGTGACCACGCAAGCCTCGGTCAAACTCGGTCACATGCGATATGTAAAATACACACACACGGACAGGGCTTAAGAGCAAAGCCAGAACAGTCCATCTTGTAGGTGAATGATTAACTTGTTGAACTGCTTGTCCCTTTTGAAGTTTGTCATTCCCACCCTCCAATTCTATTTCTTATGAAGTAAAGAACTACTTCCTCCTGAAATCCTCCCTTTTTACATGATACTAAACAATCAAGTACATTTGCAGTAAAATTATTATTATGCACAAAAAAACAATATTGCAACAATTTACCTGTGATTGTGATAGTAAGATCACAATCAGTAGAACGACCACTGCCATCAGTAGCTGTGTATGTGACTGTATGAGTGCCAATAGTAAGCACAGGAGATCCTGATGGACTGGTAGTAACAGACACTCCTCCAGAGTTGTCATTTGCTGTAGCAGCTGGTAAAGTGACCGTGGCGTCGGGTTGTCCACCATCGGTATCCTGACTGATGTCAGTGGGGCAGGTGATGACAGGATCTTGATTGTCTGAATAACAATTTTTGCAACAATTCTATGATTTAAAATAACGTGGAGAAGGAAAATTTGGAAAGTAAAGAATTTCTTCCCTATGAAATCTGCAGATATTATTATTATGCACAAAACAATAGATTACAACAATCTAAATGTCCAAGCTGATTAGAACTGACAGCAATTATCTTTTCTTCTGCCACACTTGGCCTATAATAACTGGTATTTATAAAGCGCCTTCACAAGGAGATCAAAGCGCTGTACATAACATGTAGACAAACAACAAGGACAGGGGTTTTGGGAACAAATATGATTTAAGTTGTACAATGCGCGTACATGTACAGCATACATTCCCATGAATGTAAATATGATCCACAGAGATTATTTATTGAGTCCGATACCAGTCCTTTCGACTGATATGTGTGCTCTACGTACCATACAACTGTGGCACAGTGGGTGCCTATATCGGTGTTCCAGACTAATGTTTCCAAATGGAAATCGTTAGCTAATACCACTGACCTGTGATTGTGATAGTAAGATCACAATCAGCAGAGCGACCACTGGCATCAGTAGCTGTGTATGTGACTGTATGAGTGCCAATAGTAAGCACAGGAGATCCTGATGGACTGGTAGTAACAGACACTCCTCCAGAGTTGTCATTTGCTGTAGCAGCAGGTAAAGTGACCGTGGTATCAGGTCGTCCAGAATCGGTGTTCTGACTGATGTCATCAGGGCAGGTGATGACAGGATCTTGATCATCTGAAACATACAGTATATATCTCACTAATGAAATCAAGCATCTAGACCAGGTATCCTCCAGCAGCATTGTATTCAAGGTATAATACATGATTGGTAAAGGTCACATCACAGAAGAGCACTCACACTTTGTCTGATCAAACATGTACATGAAATAATTTTTGGAGGCCTTGCAAATCCTATATGCTCCCTTTAAGTTACCCGCATCAAAAGGCCAAGTGCGGACACCGGTAATATTTGCCCATTTTTCATTTACCCAGCGGCTCGGTGAAACCCACGGGAAAAAAGTCCAGTGCAGACAGGGTTTTCGTTGTAAGCAGAAACTGTCAACAGAGTTTCTAAGAATATAACTGACCTGTGATTGTGACGGTAATGTCACAAGTCTCATCATTACCACTGCCATCAGTAGCTGTGTATGTGACTGTATGAGTGCCAATAGTAAGCACAGGAGATCCTGATGGACTGGTAGTAACAGAAACTGTCCCTGAGTTGTCATTTGCTGTAGCAGCAGGTAAAATGACTGTGGTATCAGGTCGTCCAGAATCGGTGTTCTGACTGATGTCATCAGGACAGGTGATGACAGGTTTCTCGTTGTCTGAAAAACAATTTAAAACAATCTGTAAAACCCACAGAATCAGGTAGGGACTGAAAACCCAATCCACTTGTGGACTGAGCCGGACTCGAACTCGGGCCGCCAGTGGTGAAAGGCGAGGAAGGAACCGCCATGCCAACCTGACTCCCGCTCTAAACCAAATCTTTATAACAAAACCTTATCCTAAGAAGTTTCAGTGCATCAAGAGTGAACGATGCAACTTACCTGTGATTGTGACAGTAAGATTACACATGTCCGTATTACCACTGCCATCAGTAGCTGTGTATGTGACTGTATGAGTGCCAATAGTAAGCACAGGAGATCCTGATGGACTGGTAGTAACAGACACTCCTCCAGAGTTGTCATTTGCTGTAGCATCAGGTAAAATGACCGTGGCATCGGGTCGTCCAGAATCGGTATCCTTACTGAAGTCAGCGGGGCAGGTGATGACAGGTTCTTTATCATCTGAACACAAAGAAAATGACAAGGTGGAGAGTACAGGGGTTGATTTTACCAAACTCATCATCGTAACTTACTATCAATCGTAGGACGTGTGATGCATTGAAACCCTACATAGGACAAGTTGGATAAGATGGGTTATCCTTCGTAAAACGAGTTGCGATCGATCGTAGGGCTTCGTGAATTCGATTCCAGGTTTACATCACTCTATCAAGACTTGTCTTAATCTGTACGAATTCAGCTTTAATTACCTCGGACTGTAATAGTGAAGGTACAATTCTCCACATTTCCGGCTCCGTCTCGTGCAGAAAGTTTGATCTCTGTGTCACCTATGAAAAATCGACTTCCACTTGGATGGTTAGAATAGAGACTAGGCATGTTGCCGTCATTATCTGTCAGGATCTGGGGGTCAAAGTTCACTTCTACATAGATCTGATTGTCAGCTGTTGTCCTCGTGAGATCGCCAGGGCATACAAGCATCGGTTTTTCTTCATCTGTGTGAATTTCAAAATAAAAATGATCACCAATAAAAACAGTCACAAATCTTGACTCTTTCTAGTTAATATAATTTAAACTGCCCAGAGTCCAAAGAAATCCAAAGCAATTGTATCTAAGAATAAACTGACCTGTGATTGTGACCATAATGTCACAAGCCTCATCATTACTGCTACCATCAGTAGCTGTGTATGTGACTGTATGAGTGCCAATAGTAAGCACAGGAGATCCTGATGGACTGGTAGTAACGGATACTATCCCAGAGTTATCAATTGCAGTAGCAGCAGGTAAAATGACCGTGGCATCGGGTCGTCCAGAGTCAGTGTTCTGACGGACGTTGTCAGGGCAGGTGATGACAGGTTTCTCATTGTCTGAAAAACAATTTGCAATATTATAATGATTTAAAATACTGCGAAGAAGGAATGTCAAAAGTTAAGAAATTCTTGCCATTGGAATTTGATACATTGAATAGAGTCAATTTGCAGACATTATTATTATGCACAAAACAATATTACAACAATCTAATCTCCATAGCCAGAGTAAAAGGCTTATAACCATCGGTTCTTCTCAGAACAACACATTCTCACAGAAGAGATTTCATGGTGTCACCGCAAACCTACCTTTAATATCTAAGTCATTATCTGCACACAAAAGGGCACATTCATTACCTAATACAACTCACCTGTGATTGTGATAGTAAGATCACAATCAGTAGAACGACCACTGCCATCAGTAGCTGTGTATGTGACTGTATGAGTGCCAATAGTAAGCACAGGAGATCCTGATGGACTGGTAGTAACGGATACTGTCCCAGAGTTGTCATTTGCTGTAGCATCAGGTAAAGTGACTGTGGCGTCGGGTTGTCCACCATCAGTATCCTGACTGATGTCGACAGTAGGGCAGGTGATGACAGGATCTTGATCATCTGAAAACATACAGCATCATCAGTATCGATTAGACTCCATGGATTCACACATTGGGTAAAGCATAACAGTACAACGGTAGCTCCATTACTTGCTATTAGGTAGGAAGATCAGACTTTGTATTTTGTTAGATCTAAACATTTTGTTCATTTAAAGATACAGTACAGGATTGGTAACATACCCAAACAGAAAAGTTCACAGGACTTATTTTCAGGATATGAAGATGGTGCTGGAAGAAACATACCGTTTAAAATATTTCTGCCTGAAATTGTGTATTTATCCAGAAATTAGTAAAACAAAGACAGAAAACCGATTTGATCTCAGGGTAAGATCAAAACCTTCCTTTATGTTTTAAACAAAAAATCAAGTCGAGTTTTTGCTATTTTCTTGTGACTCAGAAGTCCGATTGAGCTCAAATTTTCACAGGTTTATCATTTCATACACATGCTGGATAAAACAAAGTGTGAGTGCTGATTTGTGGCCTTAAAGATGGAGAATAACGATTTGTAAAAAAATGAAACAAATACAAATCCTCGTTTATAAGACATATAAGAACCTTCTCATAATATACAACGGGGCTGTTGTTTTTTCATTATTTAGTAATATTGGAAATAGAATTTGATAGTAATTGTCAATTCTTGGGACTATTTACCCCAACTGGCCGTGGGTGGCGCTATTTAAATTCATGTCAATGTGTGACGTAGTCGAGGGGATACGGTCCACGAACGAATCCCCTCGGTGCGCGGGAGTTGTATGGGATTTCCAGTGAGTTTTGTGTACATGCGGTTTCTGTATGTCAAAACTGTCCGAATCACTGCCCGAATGATCATTAATATCCGATTGGTACATTGATTCTTCATCGATGCTGTATTCCTACCAAGGACGGTCGCCATATGTATCATTTTCAACCATTTTACTTTCGAAATGATTGGAGTGCATGTATCGCGTGTGGGTATGTAATATGCAACACACTGTGTATAAATATTCATAAGGAAAGCGAATCCCCTCTTCTACGTCACCAACTTCACGATGACGATGTAAATGAACCAAAAACGGGCAAAGTCGAGAGAAAATTTATCATTCTTGGCGAATGTGGAACGGTAAAAGGTGGCTTAAAATTCACATCAAGAAACTTCAAAAAGTGAGGGTTAATGATATGTTTACCTTAATTGGAGCTAGGTGAACAAAATTTTACGTGAACATCTTATTTTTTGAAATCGTTGGAGCCCAGCTTTAACCAATCATGTATTATACCTTTAATCTATCTGCTGAAGACAGCCGTACAAACACGTTTCCTTACCTATAACAGTAACAGTGACATTGAACATCACCGATTCTCCAGAAGAGTCAGTTACAGTGTACATGATAGGATGCGATCCTATGTTTAGCCTGGTATTGTTGCCAGGTGATGTAGTCACGGTAACAGGGCCTCCAGAATTATCAGTTACTGATGGCAACGGGAAGCTGGGCGTCGCAAAGGCTTCTCCAGGGTCGGTTGGTACCTCAAAGTCAGGTATTGGTGTAAAGCTTGGAGGCTCCGCATCTTGGTAGGATTACAAAAAAAGAGAAGAATTTCATCACATTTTTCAGCTTGATAAATTTCAAAATATAAATAATAATAAAATATCATCAAAAGTCATACATCTTATACTTTGTTGTAAGCAGAAACCGTCAAAAAATCCAAAGCAAGTTTTTAAGAATAAACTGACCTGTGATTGTGACCATAATGTCACAAGTCTCATCATTACTGCTACCATCAGTAGCTGTGTATGTGACTGTATGAGTGCCAATAGTAAGCACAGGAGATCCTGATGGACTGGTAGTAACAGATACTATCCCAGAGTTATCAATTGCTGTAGCAGCAGGTAAAATGACCGTGGCATCGGGTCGTCCAGAGTCAGTGTTCTTACGGACGTTGTCAGGGCAGGTGATGACAGGTTTCTCATTGTCTGAAAAACAATTTGCAATATTATAATGATTTAGAATACTGCGGAGAAGGAATGTCAAAAGTTAAGAAATGTTTGCCTCTGAAATTTCAAGATGTTTTGACCGGCGTTGCGGCCAGTGCACACTAATACCACTGACCTGTGATTGTGATAGTAAGATCACAATCAGTAGAACGACCACTGCCATCAGTAGCTGTGTATGTGACTGTATGAATGCCAATAGTAAGCACAGGAGATCCTGATGGACTAGTAGTAACGGATACTATCCCAGAGTTGTCATTTGCTGTAGCAGCAGGTAAAGTGACCGTGGCGTCGGGTTGTCCACCATCGGTATCCTGACTGATGTCAGTAGGGCAGGTGATGACAGGATCTTGATCGTCTGAAAACATACAGCATATAGCTCAATGAATTCAAGTATTGAAAGCAGGTACCGGTATTCCCTTCAACAGAGTCATTATATGTATGATCAGGAAGAAGTCAAAAGTGCTAATTTCACAAATTCACATTTTGGAGGGGGAAAAGACTTTGTAATTTGAATTTTCACGGAATTATTCTGGCATACAAAATGTAATATATAAGATCAATATTGATAAGGAAAAAAGTTGATCAAAGTCACGCAATGTCGTATTGCTGGTAGCGACGTTTCAGCTGCTGGAACTGCTAGTCTTCATCAGGCAACTGTATCCATCGCGATGAACAACCCTTTCCTTTCTATTAGTTAAATATTCTTCTCAATCAATTCAATATTCACATCCTTACCTACGACAGTAACAGTGACATTGAATGTCACAGATTCTCCAGAAGAGTCAGTTACAGTGTACATGATAGGATGCGATCCTATGTTTAGCCTGGTATTGTTGCCTGGTGATGTAGTCACGGTAACAGGGCCTCCAGAATTATCAGTTACTGATGGCAACGGGAAGCTGGGCATCGCAAAGGCTTCTCCGGGAAGGGTTGGTACCTCAAAGTCAGGTATTGGTGCAAAGCTGGGAAGCTCCATATCTGGTTTGAGAAGAGTAACAAGAAAGAGCTTATTCCAATCTTCCTGTATTCATTTTTCAGGTTGCCATATTATCTGACGGCACAATATACTGTCCGCCGTTACTGCAGTGTC
Organism: Astropecten irregularis; assembly: GCA_963971285.1. NCBI lineage: Eukaryota > Metazoa > Echinodermata > Asteroidea > Paxillosida > Astropectinidae > Astropecten > Astropecten irregularis. The sequence goes on from OZ020256.1 coordinate 893,456, forward strand.
CCCGGTCGTATTTTGTCCGGCAACAAAAGAATTTATGCTCCGTCGCACTCTATAATTGCAGGGTGTATGCCCATAATTAGGGGACGTACACGCTGCAATATAGAGTGTGGCGGACAAAAATTCTTTTGTTGCCGGACAAAATACAGGCGGGACACTGAAGTAAGTAACTCATCAATTTATTCGTATCTTGACTTGCTTGTTGTTGTCCTCTTGTCATATTAAACCTTCGATAAAGATCCTGCTAAGATCAAAATGCGTCAGGCCCTCCTAACCCCAAACATTTTACTGATTTCTTGAAATAACTCACCGATAACCCTGACAGTTATATTGAACGTTGCCGAGTTGCCATGGATATCTGTTACTGTATATGTGACAGGATGTGATCCTATGTCAAGCATGGTATTGTTGCCTGGTGATGTAGTCACGGTAACAGCCTTTCCAGAATTGTCAGTCACATCGGACGGTGATGGGAAGCTAACAGTAGCAAAGGCTTCTCCAGAGTCGGTAGATACGTCAAAGTCAGATACGCTTGTAAAACGTGGAGGCTCCATATCTGATTGAATCAACATCAGTAAAGAATTGAAAACATCCAACAAGCGTCATCAGTGAAACAGCACAGAGATATATGATTCGCTCTAAACCAAATCTAGAGAGAAAATCACTGCTCTTCTCTTAGCAGCCTGTAAACTAAAGAATGACAATTCTAAAATCAATACCACTGACCTCTGATTGTGATAGTAAGATCACAATCAGTAGAACGACCACTGCCATCAGTAGCTGTGTATGTGACTGTATGAATGCCAATAGTAAGCACAGGAGATCCTGATGGACTGGTAGTAACAGATACTCCTCCAGAGTTGTCATTTGCTGTAGCAGCAGGTAAAGTGACCGTGGTATCGGGTTTTCCAGAATCGGTGTTCTGACTGATGTCATCAGGGCAGGTGATGACAGGATCTTGATCATCTGAAAACATACAGTATATATCTCAATGAATTCCAAAATGTCATTAATCATTTCGTATCTTTTCAATATCTTGTTAGGAAGACATGAAAGTCTAGCCATATATGGATGGAAAGGAAGCTTATGTAGTTGTACTTATTTCTCTCTTAGGTGGAAAAAAGAAGAAGAAAAAACTTGAACAATGCAAAGCGTATCCACTGTTTCTTTCTGGTGTGCAGTAGCTCAAATGTTCCAGACAATTCAACATTTTTTCCCTTACCTACGACAGTAACATTGACAACAAATGTCACAGATTCTCCAGAAGAGTCAGTTACAGTGTACATGATAGGATGTGATCCTATGTTCAGCCTGGTATTGTTGCCTGGTGATGTAGTCACGGTAACAGGACCTCCGGAATTATCAGTTACTGATGGCAACGGGAAGCTGGGCGTCGCAAAGGCTTCTCCAGGGTCGGTTGGTACCTCAAAGTCAGGTATTTGTGTAAAACGTGGAGGCTCCGCATCTTGTTTGATAGAGCAACAAAAAGAGCTTTTTTCAACCTTCGAGAGTTCATATTTCATCTTGGGGCATAATTATTTCACTAAATTCCTTATTCAAGAAGGGCAGAAAATATGAGTCCTACGAAGAAAATCCATGACCCTTATTATGTCTAGTTACAGTCGTCTTTCCCTCTCAGGTCCATTGTGATTCATCAGAGTCATACTAGAACCAAAATATTTCAATACAAGTAATAAACTGATGCAAAAACTGCTCATCAGCCAAACAATTACCTGAAATTTATAAAATGCTGGAGTTAGGAGGGCCTGACGCGTTTCCATCCAAGCAGGATCTCCTGACGCATTTCCATCCTTGCAGGATCTTTCTCCAAGCCTTTGAGAAAGATCCTGCTAGGATCAAAACAGGTTAGGCCCTCCTAACTCCAAGCAAAAATGTTTCAAAATATGTTTACGTACATTTCATAATATCTACTTGATGTTTTATCCAAACATTCACTGATTTCTTACAATGACTCACCGATGACCCTGACAGTTATGATGAATACTGCTGGGTTGCCATGGATATCTGTTACTGTATATGTAACAGAATGCGATCCTATGTCAAGCATGGTATTGTTGCCTGGTGATGTAGTCACGGTAACAGCCTTTCCAGAATTGTCAGTCACATCGGACGGTGATGGGAAGCTAACAGTAGCAAAGGCTTCACCAGAGTCGGTAGATACGTCAAAGTCAGATACGCTGGTAAAACGTGGAGGCTCCATATCTGATTGAATCAACATCAGTCAAGAATTTTTTTTTTTACTCATCAAGCATCTTCAGTTAATATAAATAATTCATTTGCATACACATAAGACCTTCCAATACTATGATACGGAAAGAAATTGAAAAGTGAACAAAGACATTAATGACTGGAGCGGGATTCGAACCTGTGACCCCTAGAATACCATACCAGCTCTTTACTGAAGTGTGCTATCCAGGCTTATGTCGGTGATGTCCCAAATAGTCAAATTATCTTTGATGGCTTATGCAAGTTAGTAAGGAAAGACAGGTAAAAGACACAACTGACCTGTGATTGTGACAGTAATGTCACAAGTCTCATCATTACTGCTACCATCAGTAGCTGTGTATGTGACTGTATGAGTGCCAATAGTAAGCACAGGAGATCCTGATGGACTGGTAGTAACGGATACTGTCCCAGAGTTGTCATTTGCTGTAGCAGCAGGTAAAATGACTGTGGCATCGGGTCGTCCAGAGTCGGTGTTCTGACGGACGTTGTCAGGGCAGGTGATGACAGGATCTTGTCGATCTGATGATTTGATTGTAAGAGTTTCTTTGTGTTAAAAATACAATTTCTGTCAGGCTATCTTTCAGTCATGGTGTGACTCACAGTTATAAATTGAATTCACCATGTGAAGAATTATCCCAGATGATGCAGCAGATCCTAATGGAACCACAGACCTTTCAAGAGTTCAACTAATATGAATAAGACTTGAAGCTATGCATAGTGGATGTAGTCAAAGAAGGTTTGCGGTGACACCATGGAAGCTCTTCTGTGAAAGTGTGTGGTTCTGAGAAGAACTGGTGGTATTTTCTCTACGTTCAGAACAGTGTGCTCTGTTCGTCTTCAGGGTAGTGAACTAACGTGCTTCTTTAACAATAATCCCTAAGGGCCTGTTTGTGTCACGCACAAGATCACAGATCCTGCTGATCCGGATCCCATTTGAGCATATTCTGCATATGGGATGTGGATCCGCAGATCTGGGATCCCGTGCATAAAACAAACAGGCTCTTCATATCTTCACATTGTGTGAGAGGATTAATGCTATTCAAGTCTTTACTTACCAATTACCCGTACATTAAAGGTGCACGGTGTAGCAGTGTTACCCTCAGCATCTACAGCTGTGTAAATCACCTGGGTCGATGAAAACAGTGCACAAAAACAAACATGAGTTGTGTGGTTCGTACTTTGTTTGATTGAATTAACCAAAGTTGAAAATGTTTCCAAGATTGAATGATAAAAAAAAATCCGTAGACTCAGATGAAGGTAGTAATTTTTATTGATGTCCGTTCCTCACGCCCTAAAATCTTCTTTAAAAAAAAGAGACAAATTGAAAATGGCATGTGGCCAACTTGCACTGGTGTCAGGGCTAAACATTCACATGTTTCTTACTGAAAATAAGTATTCAAGAAATCTTTGGTGAAGCAAATAATGCATCAATGTCCGTCCCTCACGTGAGGGACGGATTTGGATCACTATTGGCAAAGAACGTTTGAATAGGACCATACATCATACCTCATGTGTGCCAATGTCATAATTCTGGTTTGGTCCCGTATTGGAGGTGATTGTAGGAGCTTGCTGAGAATTATCAGTAGCAGTTGGTGAACTCCAGGACACAGATGCATAGCTGGTGTCCGAGATGGCATCCTTGGTGATGTCAGACGGACAAAAACCAAATACAGGAGCTTCAGTGTCTAACACCAGAAAAACATACATGGAGAAATAATCTTAGCAACCTCAGAAACAAACTAGAACAGCGAAGCTGTCATGGCTCGCTGCAGCTTTACGTGCAGCAAATTAAATATAAAATTTTTGTTTTTTAATTTAAAAACTGTAACATTTTTCTATTGTCTTTCCGGATTAAAATAATTAATTAGAGTATAAACTCTAATTTGAGGTTGTAGAGATGAATTTTATTACGTTCCCAAAAATATGAATCACTGAAAAACTTCAACTTTCCATCCGAATAAAAAACTGAAACATTTCAAGCGGACGGCCGGCCGGACGGATGGACAGAGATCGGTATTACATAGAATCACACTGCTTCGCAGCGGCTCACCAAAAATGCCCACGGCACAAATACTAATTCAAACCTATTGTCCATATAATGCTTGTGATTCATTGCATTCATACCTATGAACAACTGTAATGAGAGTCAACTAACCATTGAATCGCACGTTCACGTTAAACATGCAACTTTCTTGGTTCCCTGCTGGATCTGTAGCTGTGCAGGTTACCGGTGTAATACCAAAAGAAAATGATGATCCGCTGGCTGGTACACACACTGCAGGATCAGGAGGCTCCAAGCTGTTATCCTGTACTAATGGGTCGGGCCAAGTACCGGGTACCGAGACTGCCGTAAGTTGATTGGTGTACACCATGGCTTCATCAGGGCATGTAACACGCGGCTTTTCTCGATCTGTACAACAGGCAGCAGGCAAAGTTAAAGAGGATCTTCAACACTCAACAAACCTCGCTTTATTTGTTAGAACTATAATCATTAAATTACTTGACATGAGAAAAAAAAATTTATCTCACACTGAACACATTTCATTAAATGAATAGCTCATGACGTCATATTACGGAGCCTTTTCATAAAATGTCTGCTGCCCCCATTGACGAAATTCAGACAGTTTCAATTTTGGGTTAGCTTGCGGGTTGAGCATGTGGAGAGAAAAATCATCAAAAAGACTCTCTTTCTGTGTTCAGTGTGAGATAAATTTTTTTTTTCTCATGTTAAGTAATTTAATGATTATAGTTCTAACAAATAAAGCGAGGTTTGTTGAGTGTTGAAGATCCTCTTTAAGTGTTTCCAAATGATCAATACAAGTTATAAACTGCTGCAAACTGCTCATCAACCAATATTATCATGACCTATGCCTAGATAGAGTCAGGAGGGCCTGACGTTTTGATCCCAGCAGGATCTTTCTCAAAGGCTTGTTTCTAAATGAGAAATTCCATTTACACTTGCCCTTATTTTTAGCAGACGTATATCTGCACTGCATATTCAATGAATGTTAAAATCATGTGCTGGCATAGGTGGGATTCGAACCCACAACATCCTGCTTACTAGTGCAGCTGTCATACAACTAGATCACCAAGCTAGCTGATGCCAGCAGGATAAATTAATTTGAATCCTATACTGAAACGAATACAGCAATTAATCATTGTTATTCAGACTTCGTTGTCTCTTTTACTCATTTACCTTCCACCAGGATGATGAATGAGCACCTGTTTTGATTGCCCACTCCATCGTGGACGACAATGGTGACAACATGAAGGCCAATGTGGAACTGGTCCCCCGGATCATCGGTAGCCTGCCGTATGGCGACGACACCCGAATTCTCAGTGACGGTCGGAGCGGGCCAGTACACCCTTGCTGATAGCGATAGTGGGTCTGTTGGTACCGTTATGTTATTCGGACAATCTATGGAAGGCGGTTCATCATCTGAAGAATACAAATATTAAGTTATTGATGACAGGTGAACAAAGAAAAATTAACTGGAGTGTAAAGCCTGTGTTACACGAGGCAATTTACATGATTTATGGACAACCAGTTTTAGGCAACCTCCAAGAAGAAATAACATTCATGTTTAAATATGCAAATATTGTTTTGGGGGATTGTGGGAAACTGTTTGAAAAATGTCTTGTTCTTTTTGCAAGCGGTGGACTTAATTGGTTGCATCCAAGTTGCCTGAAAAGATCGCCTTGAAATATTGTCTAAAAACAAAATTGTACTGATATCTTTCATGAGAGTTCATTCATGACTTAGTTTGTCAAATTCAACTTTGGTTATATTGGCAGGTTATCTTATTTCTCCTGCATTAAGCGTACATAGTGTAGTGAAATAATCAAAAGAGAAAAGATGCAATCACACTTACCCGTGACGGTGACATTAAAAGAACACGACCCCTTGTTATTATTGCCAGTGTCGGTGAGGTTGTAGCTAACCTTTGTGACTCCAATAGAGAACTCTGTATTAGGCTGAATGGTCGATGTCAGTTGTGGCTGGCCAACCGTGTCACTGAGTACTAGAGCTGGATTCCAACTGATAACTGCATGATCCTTGCCAGGGTCTGTACCTTTAAAGATGTTATCCGGACATCTCAGTTGCAGAGTTCGTAGTGTTGGAGGTGCTATATAAACATCAAAAGAGTCAAGACAAATTACATATATATGTACGTGTAATCTTATCCGAACACAAGTTTTTGAAGGGCACCCTCTTTTGATTAAAAACAAAAATGCGGTGGTGTCATTATATTATTTTGTACACCGCTAATCATCTTAAAATCTGGGGCCTTTCTCAAAGCTCGGCTCTGGCAAAGTCAAGGAGGCCTTCTGTTTAATCAAAATTGTCTCGATGGTCAAAATAATGCCCGAAGAGTGATTAATCTGGAGGAATTCCAAACTTCTACCTCTGCCATTTGCTTTGTGAGCAAACCTTGTCATTCATGGCATTATCTGCTCTTGGATTAATTTCCCTGACAATGACAAATTCCGCGCCTATGCTGATGAATCATACAAAAATCTGATGTTTTCAACCGGAAAGTAAACGCAACAACAGCACTGGCGTCTCTGTTCGATCAAACAAATAAAATCCAACTTTCAACTCTGATCAACACTCCCTGCATTAAGTTAAAAATCCCACATTATTCAGAAAATGAGTACATAAAAATATACTGCAATCCTACCACCTAACATGACTGAGAATGCATTCCTAAATAACAATATTCCCATTGTGATGTTCTACATCAATGACAGTGATAAATAAGTCCTATTGTGAGCTCATGTGATGAATGTACAGAAAATGAATTCAGATGAACTGTTACCTGAGCCTTATTACATTTTATGGTGTACAAAGATGTTTAAACCATTCAAGCATGTCTCCCCCACCGTGCGGCTCTTTTACAATGTGGGAAGAGTTAGCCAACTTGAACCTGTTTTTCATATTTGCAACTGGTGGGCTGATGTACACTCAGGTGTATCAAGGCCGGTAAACACCCAATCTGGATGGAGGTGCAGTGTATTCAACATACAAAACACATCATGACATAAAGAAAATATGGAATTAACGAAACATTATCTTGACAGTTCAGTTGAACTAGAATGCAAATGTACTACTTCAGCAGCTACAAATAAAATAATCGTCATCCTCTCATCTCCATCTTGTGAAAATATGATAAAATAATATTCTTACGATTCTAAATATATTAAACATAACTTGTTTAACAATAATATTTTTGTAATCATCAAATTATCACAAGGGAAACTGATTGAATTATAAGTCATTGACAAGTGAACAAAGAAACACTGACTGGAGCGGGATTCGAACTGGTAGTTCAGTGTTTACAGTACCGGTGCTCTACAAACTGAGCTATCAAGCCCCATGTTGGTGGTGTCCCTAAAAGTAAATTATCTTTGTTCGTTTGGCAGTCAGAAGCCATGAAACCACACACATTCCACATTAATATTTTTGGCTAGATCCATGATCTAGCCACTAATCTTGTATTAATATCTTGTACAATGTTGAACTCAATGAAGCTTCCATGAACGTCAATGAGCTGATTTTGACAGACTGAGTTCCGTGTTTACATATTTTACATTATGATCATAGTTTGCTTTATAACAAGGTTCTAGTTCAAACATTGTTCCGTTTGAACTGTATGCCTGATCCTGACAATTAACTGGGAACTCTTATTCACTAATCTTACCTGGAATAGGAATATTAGGGGCACCTGCCGTGGGAGCTGGTTGGACCGGGGTTGCTGTGGAAAAACAAATTGACAGCAATTTAACAAATACACAAACATCATTTTAAAAGAAGGTAGGTTTGCCGTGACACCATGTAATCTCTTCAGTAGGAGTATGTGGTTCTGAGAAGAACCGGTGGTATCATCTTCCAATGTTCTGAACAGTGTGCTGACTGTGCTTTGTTCGTCCTCAGGAGAGTGACACTCTGAGCACACTGTTCGGAATGTCGAGATAATACCACCAGAAGACAATTACATGGTGTCACCACAAACCTACCTTCTTTTAGTACCAGTACTTCCACCATGCATAGCTTCAAATCTTACAAATCATCATTTTATTGCCACCAACCTGGAATTTCACCACAGCACTTGACAATTTCTTTCATATTTTGATTCAAGTGCATATTTTTCGTTAGAAATATGTCTTCTGCATTTTTTTAGGCTTACTACCTGTTCAGTCTTAAGGAAATGCAGTGCTCACCAAATTTAGGGATCCACTGTGTGATGTTATGGACTGGCCATAACTCAAGCTGAATTGACAAAGTGAACTGATCTACTTTGTGACCTGTTCATCTTGACCTACCAGCAGAGACAGAATGACCGACCAACCAACATCAGCTGCTTCTATCCAACCTAACAAATATGTTGACCATTTATAGCAATTAGAAACTTACCAGTAGTAACGTCAGTACCTCCAGTGCCTATAATCAACAGAGATAAAATAAAGGTTAAGACATGACTCTAATCACTCCAGAGTACTACTGAAAATTCTTTGTGGAGTCTAGCTTCCAAACAATAGCCATGCATACATAACTACATGTATAGGTCCCCTTGAAGTTATCCAGAGCTTTAAATACTTGATAGAACCAAAAGTCATATGCATTGAAAACCTCAAGCCCTATACACACTATCTCAGCACACTGTACAATATTTGCAAAGGTCTGACTATGATTCAATGAACTTACTTGGTTGATTTCCAAGTACGATCACCAATGGAACACCGATAAGAAGTCCCAAGACAAATAGAATCGCTGCAATAGATCCTATAATCAATGGAGTCGGTGAACCTGATGCAGCTGCAGGTGCTGCCCCAAACAAATAGGGTGTCTTCTTGGCGATGGGATGGAAATTCCTGTCAAAATAAACAAAACAAACTTACAGAATGGCCATCATTGAGGCATGATTGGAGATAATATGCATAAACAGGTGTGTTCTTCTGCGTAAGAATGTTACAGGCTGATCTAGTGTGTGTGTCTATCAACGCAAACTTTGATATAGTTTTTCATCAGGATGCTTTACTCTACTCTATAAATGGCATAGCTGTTGATATTAGCCGTGATTCATTACTTCAACAGTGAATGGCACTGCTACTAAAAATACAACTACTTTTTCAGGTTTAACTGAATTTAAACACTTTGGGTTTTTTACTGACTCAACAGAAATTTGATAACAAATTTACTTGATTTGAATTTCATCATTGGTAAAATGGAGTAGATATGATCTATTCTAAACTGACATGGTTTACATAATATGCACACATCTTTTTCCTTTTACATAGGCCTTTTCATATATTTTTTTCTTGTTTGTTTGTTTGCTCTTTTAATTTGTTTCTCTGGCTCCCTTTGTGTCCCAATTCTTCCCACTATCAGGACAAATTTTGACCGATGATTCTCTTCCTCTAGGGCCATGCCACCCTTATACCATCTATTTTCATTTCCCTGATTGTCTAAGTTATATCTCCTCTGCGTATAAATCCCTCTTTGTTCTGTTCCTTTGCTGTTCCTTTATATTCCTGCTACACCCGAATGGCTATCATATAAAGCTGTTTCCTGATCATTGTGTAAATTTTCATTAGTGCTTTCGCCTGGAAGCCTTTCAAAACTGTCCTTGAAGTGGAGTCACTTCACTGGAACTGCTTAGGCCAACTTGAAACCACTAGAATTCCAAGTCATGTGTGATATTGCTTACAATGGCTGTTACCCAGCAAATTTCTACTTGCTTAGTTTGAAAATGCACTCTATTATCTTCTGATAAAAGGGCAACGGAGGAACGATTCAATCGAAACGTAAACCAGTGTGGTTCTCCTAAACTTTCACAACAGTCTACTAGGACTTACTATTGAACATGAGGTGACTGGTGCACATGCCACTGCGATTAATCATAGCTTAAAGAATCTAGTGCATTATTTCGTTTTCTATTTTGTTCCCTCAGTGGCGGCATTTTTAGTACATTATGAGGTACATTACATACAATAGCCTTTTAAAATATGATTTAGGGATCGCACCATAGACAAATATTGTTTACTTTACATAATGTAAAGTAAACACACTGCACTTTTACTTATGATTAGAAAGTAAAAGAAAAAAATGCAATAAAAACAGCGATTAACATATTCTCAACTGAACTCTATACCATGTGTCTTTTTCTTTTATACTTAAAGGGATGGTACAGAATTGGTAAGACAAAAAACACTTCATGATCACAGATTCACATAAAACTTACACAGTATAATGGTGATGATAGGAAAAAACATCCCATGAAATTTTTTCTTCTGAAATGCCATATTCGTTGAGAAATAAATGAAACTATTTTCCGATTGGAATAAATCGCTTCGAAGCGTTTTATTCATTCGTTGAAATGTGTACAGTTTTCTGTACACGGGTTTTCACTATTTTCGTGTGACCCAGATGGCTGATTGATCTCAAACTTCTACAGGTTTGTCAGTTAAGATATATGGTGGATTACATAATGTGCTTTCACTGTCAGCAACGGTTTTGTCGCATACACCAGTTCTGTACCATCCCTTTAATACATAATAAGTCAGCAATTGGCTATTTTGCTAATTGAAGTGACCTTTGACCCTATCTTAACTTTATTTGGTTTTTGGTATCAGTGGGATACAGTTAACCCCTATAATAATGATCATGCTTTCACTTATTATTAGTCAAGTGAATTTTGAGGTGACCAAAGTACTACAGTACAAGCAGACAAGTGTTGCATACAAAGTCTGGAAAAATAATTTATCCGGCTTATGGCCAGCTAGAATAGCCTTCCTTGGTTGCCCAGTGGGCTAGAAATTTACCAATTGTAACCTATAGTACCTGCTCATTCAAGTTTGCATCAGCATACTTTTCAGGTATATTCCAACCAGGTTTTTTTCACCAGAATAATTGGACTTAGACACTAGTTAGTTCACACAGAGGTCATCTGGCCTGGTCATGTGTACATAGAGCTTGGGGTAAACAAATGCAGGCACACAATGTTTGAATCCTGCTGGAGAATATCCCAAATTCCTGGACTACAAAATACATGAGACGATAAAATATGTACGGAGCAGTCAAAATCTAAAATGTGAAATTAGCTCGCCCAGTAAACAAGCCAGGAACAAAAAAAATAGCTCAAGGCCTGCAGAGTAATTTTTCATTCATAATCCCCTTGTTATATAATGGCTTACCTCAAAGCACGGGAACCTGTTGGATCACGGTATTCATAGACAGGGTCAAAGTAAAACTCGTAGTCATCTCTCTGGGTGAAAAGAAAGAGTGTAGAGAAAGAATATAGGGTTGTTCATTGCGGTAGTTCAGACAGGTGTAAAGAAAGGTGATCAAAGTCGCACGATGTCGTGTTGCTTGATGATGGTATTGACGTTTTGGTTGCTAGAAAGTAGAAACCAAAACAGCTGTGATTTAATACGCCTTAACACTGTCTAAAAAGTGCACAGATCTTAGCCATGAGTCTCGCGAGAAAGTAGGGCCATTTCGTGAGAGTTGCATGAAAGAAGAGACAATAACCACGACTTACAAATACAATGACTTGCCAGCAAGTCTAGAAGCCATGTCTGAAAAAAATCCTTCTGGACTAACGTTAAATCTAGACTAAAGCACACTCGTCGGAAAGAATTCCACCGACGGCCATTACGGAAAAAGGGTTACTTATAGGATGGACGTCATGATGAGCTTCATCTCAGGTGTATAACACCGGGGTTGCATATCTGCTTTTCAGGGTTTTTTTACCTGGGCTCTACAATGATACACTTCGAACGCAGCGGATAGCCATTATTCTCAAAATGCCCCGTGTCTGTCCATTGTGCACAAGTAATGGCCGTCAGTGGAATTCTTTCCCTACAGAGTACAGTACTTCCAAAGTCGGACACCCGTGTTCACTCCCGTGAACAATTATTACAACTTTGGAAGTACTACCGGTACGGGGAGTGACCATGGTCACTTTTCTTGTGTCATTCGTCTGCACGTCTTGGTCACATCATGGATGGAGGTAGGACACATGACGGGTGCCAGTCAACTCGGTCCGTAACCAACTCGGTCCGAGTCAACTCGGTCCGTGACCAACTCGGTCCGAGACCAACTCGGTCCGTGGCCAACTCGGTCCGTAACCAACTCGGTCCGTGACCAACTCGGTCCCTATGGGAAAACGTACACAAACAAGAATCCATGCAGTTTGCTGCAGCAGTGTACAACATGTAGGCTATTTGCATTAATGTTTTTAATGTCATCATAACATAATATGTTTTGCTTGTGGCTGAAACCGTGAAGAAATAAATTATGTCTTATTATGTTGATACCATAATTATTTGATAAAATGGCACAATACAATTTTAATTAAAAAATTAATTAAATTATACACGAAGTCAAATGCCTTATGAAAAATGTGCTTTTTATGTTTAGAATTAATAAATCAATTAATGAATAATAATGATGATTGTTTTGTGTTTTTTTTTTTTTAGCTTTGTTTTGATTAATCTGTGTATATACATATAACATAATTTAACATTTAAGATTTATAATTGGCAGGTGTTTGGGAAGGCACGTCTTTTGAAGACAGGTTTTTTTTTTTTTTTTTTTTTTTACTTTTTGTCAGGCCCTGGGCAGCACTTTTTCTTTCTTTTAATGTTTTTAAGATAATAAATGAATAAATAAATAAATAGACCTAAATAAATAGTTTAATTCACGCAATTTGCGAGACTTCGTACTCGTTTTGCTGCAACAAAATTACCAGACGTTTTTGCGTGCATTTTCCCATAGGGACCGAGTTGGTCACGGACCGAGTTGGCCACGGACCGAGTTGGTTACGGACCGAGTTGGCCTCGGACCGAGTTGGTTACAGACCGAGATGGTCATGGACCGAGTTGGTTACGGACCGAGTTGGTCACGGACCGAGTTGACTCGGACCGAGTTGGTTACGGACCGAGTTGACCTGAAACCCACATGACATATAGGCCTAGGCTTATGCATATTTCTCATTTCTTAGAATTTTTTTTCTAAATTTCATCCTCAAATACCACTTAACTCTTGGTTGAGCTGAGCCCTCTATTAGGCCTACTACATCTGTGTCAAAAAAATGAAGTAATAACTCTCAGAATTACCTGCAAAACAGCTGTAAAGTTAAAATTTACACACGTCTTAGCTTCGTCCTTTCTCGTGTTATAAACTTAATAAAGAAATCCTTCTTTACCATGCATGATTTAGTTCTTCAATGTTTACCAACAAAAGAGACTGAGCGGTTGGGTACCAGACATTACCCATAGTCGTGGCACACGACATCAACCACAGAAAAGGGAACCAAACTAAACACATTTATCTGATGTTTTGTTTTCATTGGTTATCGTATGCGCGCAACTTTTAAACTTGGGGCCTTTTCCAAACCTCGGCTCCGGCTCAGGCTCCGGCTTCGGCTCCATTTCGTGACTCCATTTTTGAAAAACAGGTATCAAAATAGAGGCTTTTGGTTACGGATTGGAAGTAGATACTCTATTTTGAACAAGAAAACAGAGATTCGGCTTCAATGAAAGCCACAACCTACATTTTCAGCATGTGGATGACAGCGCCGGAGCCTGAGCCGGAGCCGGAGCCGAGGTTTGGAAAAGGGCCCTGCAGTGGTGGTAACTGGGGGGGGGGGGGGGGGGGGCAAGGGGGCACATGTTTCGTGTTTCGGGGCCACTTTTCAGGGGGCTCTAAAACGCAAAGGAAAAAAGTAGCTGCACTAAATCTGTCAGTGAACTTATTGGAAATCTAATCCAGGCTCTATGAATGATCAAAAGCTCAAAGACGTAGTGCGCGCTGTTTACTTGAAGACCGGTTCTCAAAAGTCTCCCAAAGATCAAATTGTCTGACTGTTTTTCAATGATATCAGAATCATAGTTGGAATTTGTTTTGCTTTTCATAGGCTGACTGAAGAGGCACAAGATATGGGCCATACGGGTCAGGGTGACACGCCATACAGGCCAAATAGTCTCGAGACTTGGGCCGTCAAAGCACGGTCGCCCCTCTCTTTTCCAGAATGTTATTGTCATCGATGGCTTCTTTGCATTGCATTATACCCTTTCGAAGATTCAGTTTCAGAATTCAATACTGCATTCGATATCATTTAGGCCTAGTAACTTTCCCCAATGGGTGTATTTTCGTCCGCGTGACCGCGTGTCAGTGAAAAGAAAAAGATTAAACAAAACTGAATTGCCGATTCCGTTTAAAGGTACGGTAGTACATGTATCATACTTTGGTAAGAAACTAAAACAGAAAATGTTCACAGATTTACCTATAGGCCTAACTTACAGGGTTTGAAGATGGTGGTGGAAGAAACATAGGCTACCGTTAAAATATTTCCGCCTGAAATGGTGTATTAGTCAAACAACGACCGTGAAATCTTTTTGATCTTTTAAAAGATAAAACATTAAAGATAAAAGACTTAAGAAATACTGTGGCCGTTTTTCACTATTTCCCAAAAAGTAGGCATTGTATGGTACTGAAATGGTCACAGTGAGTGGTACTGTCTTCCTTGATATTTTTGCCCATGGATCTGTATTTCTTTGATAAAAACCAAAGTATGATACTACCTTTAAACAAAACTTGAATTGCCGATTCTGTTTAATACAAGCATTCGCGTGTCGTCACCCCCCCCCCCCCCGAACAGATATGCCTACCAATTCCCATCCCCTTTGAGCTATGGAGGAATAAGATATAATTATAGGGTTACATTCCATACAGTACATCTGTCCCGCACCAACAGATAGTTACAAAGTGTAGTTTTATCATAATCATTGTCAGGTGCAGCGATACCAAACATTTCTCATTAAGGCTATTATTCTATATGGTAACCTCTCACCACTGTTTTCCAATGTTAGAAATAATAACAATTCCAATAGAATTACACTAAACAAAAACACACAAAATTTAATATGTAAAAAAATATCCTGCAATTTTGAAAACTGCCCAAACCGCAAAAATAGTATTTAGGCCTATAGGCTCTCCCGACTGGCCGACATATAGGGACAAGTCAAAGCATATAGTAAAGGCTTCCCAGCATAATAGGACAGACATGTTTAAAGAAGAGATACACAGAAAAAAGTCTTTCTTACCCTTGTTCCCATGGTGATGCAAGGAGGATAATCCTTCAAAACTCCTTTCCATGTATATATGACTTGCACTTGACAAGTTACGGGTGTGTCGATATGTGCAGTGAGCCTGCAGCCTCGTTCTGATCGAAGTGAAGGTTATTTATGGTTACATAAATCAGTGGACCTCTGAGCTCTGCGCGGGACCTTCACGGTCTTTGATCCAGAATAAAGCTGTTTTGTGCCATTATTTTCATGCACCTCACTATAATTGGGTAACTATTCTGCAATATATGATCATCTTCGTTTTTCGGCAATGTCATTTTATTTTTAATTGATTGAAATATTCAGGGTACAATTGAACTGTTCTTTTATCAAACTACTGATAATTAAATACCCGGCTAACTTCATACTCAGGCCCGGGCTAGGAGATTTGATCCTAGCACCCTCTCGAAGGCTCTGAAGAAGATGACGCTAAAAAAGTCGAAACGTCATGTCATTTCTAATCAAACGCCGAGTTTCTCGGTTGCCAAAGTTCCCCGTTCTGTATATTGATTTATTATGGCTCACCTCAAATTAGTGATGCAATATATTAATTAATTATTACAAACATATCCTTCATAAATATCATTTATAAAAACGTTTGAAAGAATCTGTATTACCCGCTTTATATGACTTGCATCATGCATGCGACCAGTGAGCAGTAACACCGCCCTCATCGGCGAGAAGTCAATCGGCAGTACCGAATCGAGGGGGCGGGGACGTGATCACAATCTTAGTTTGGATCATGGGGGCCCGGCGATTTGATCCTTAAAAAATTATGGGTTTTTTCATGACTTGCTGAACTTTAAAAGAAAGATTCTGTCTTAATATTTTCTAGTATTTTGCCATGAGGTCATGATTTCAGTGGATACCAGTTTCAAAATACTGTGTGTTTCACTTCGTGCTTATGGGTCATAGGAGGAAGGCACACTAACAAAGGACTGGTGACGACTAAACTATTCTATTTTTTTTATGACATTCTGTACACCCAAAGTGGGACTAACACCATGAAATCAGTTGATATTAAGCTGAAAATATGAATGCATACCCTCATCAAATCTCAAACCAAACAGAAACAATATGAAGTAATTACAAGCAATACGGCAAAAACTCAAGTGCAAGTGACAGAACTTTATTTCAGCATTTCACAGACCAAATACATGTATCTTTTAATTATGTAATTTCAGGTTTAAGCCATGAATTCCATTCATTTTATGAGAGCAAAACATGTAACTTTGTTGTTTACAATAACAAACCTAGGACGTTTCAACGTGATGATTTCACCGAACCTTCCTTAATCCAAGAAAGTCAGTGAAATTTAATCTAGTACTTTTTCAAAAATGGCTGTAGCGTAAAGCTAGTATAAAGATTATTTTGTTTTGGAAACCTAAATCAAATTAGTGCTTTACCCTGTATATAGAGATGTTTCACTAAGAAATAACAAAGAATACATAATGCTATGGAGGAAACAAACAATTCATTTTGATGCCCCTTGAAATATTCCAGTAGTCATTTCAGTGTTGACATTGAAAACCCCTAAACCAAGGAAATGTGGCCCTTTTTCAACTATGCACATTATTTTGTTCACAACCATTCATCAAATATATGAGGCAAATAAGGCAAACATTAAACATTAAATGTGAAATAAACATACTGTAGAAACTATAATGGGAATTTGGAATACAAGGACCAAAAAATATAGGCTTTATTGGTTTGACCAATTAGATTTCAAAGTAGAGACATTAATATTCATGAGCAACATTAAACAAGGAGATTTACACTTAACATATTCTTATAACTGGAGATTGTATCTACACGTTACATTTGTGTAGGTGGCAATATACTCGGTGGAGAGTGTTTAGCTGGATGCGGAGGAAGCCTGCAGCTTCTTGTCAGAATCTTTCAGCGCCAGCCATGTGTTCATCTGTCGGGCACGGATGGTGCTCCAGATCACATGATCAGTCAGGGACAGCATCTGTGCTGCGCACCATGCCGCCCCGTCAGCCGACATGACGGTGCCGCATCCCAGACCTGTAGAGAACAACAAGAGGCAACTAGTAACCAAACTCATCTCAGTGGTGGTACATGTCTGAATACAGGCCTTGAATTTGGTTCTGACAGAGGCTAGGCCACTTTTTCATTGCAAGGGGCACTTCCATTGGAAAATCATAATGTCTATGGAAACATTTGAAGGGGCATCAAGGCCAAGAACCAGGGCAACAAAGGCCTACGTTAAATTCAAGGCTTGTGTTAATAATGCAATTGTCTTTTTACAGAGGGGTCTGGGTTGCAATTCTGGCCTTGTGACATCAACCAATAACACACAGCTGGTATGAATCATGCTTTATAAGTCGGCATTTCAGTTCAGCAAATTTGAAGTCAATGAACAGACCCCTTTCCATATCGCATCAAAAACTCAAACGGAGGCCTCACAGGGATCAGAGCACGACCTATCATTGGCTGTGAGGTGCACATGGTACAACATCCTTGAATTTTTCTTTTGTCTAAAAATACAATTTGTCTGTACTGAATGTAGGATCTCTGGTTTCTTCAGAATGTACAAGTGGTACGTGCTGTAACAAGTCTGCTATGGGTTTATGCTTGATATGACACTCACTTGACAAACATTAATTACATAACCAACTTTTAAATGAATTACCTCATATTACACAGGGGAAAAAAATCGAAATAACCAAACAAACAAAATGGAGGAATTCTCACCAGAGGGCAGACGAAGAGATGACCAGATATCTTGCGCTCCCCAGTCCGCCTTGACCGGCGGGCAGTTGATGACCGGGAATGATGTATTACCAGACAGCACTGGACCGAGGCCATTACTACGTCCAGCTACTGCTATGAAGACCGTAGGTGTGCCTATGGCTGTAATAAAGATGAATGAATTGGGATAATCAGCATCTTTGAAGCACAAATAAGTGACTTTATGTCAATTTGCTCTGGTCACTTAGCAGACTGTATTAAACTTGCATGCAGATCTTTATGTAACCCAATCCACCAACTGAAACTGGTGCGTTCTCCTTTTGGAGATAAACCATAATCCCAACTCCATACCACAGTTTGCCAAACATTTGTTTCCTGAGGTAATGTGTGGTTGGAGAATGTAGTAATGTGTGGTAAGTAGCTCTTGATTTATGTAGTAGGTACAGAGGGGTTAGGGTCAAACTACTGTAAAGCCATCGGAATCTAACAGTGACATACCTTCATACTGTGCCACTATGTTCAGTGTCTCTTCAGTTCCCTTGTGGGCGGAGCTAACTCGGAGGTGGCATGGGAAGCCAAAACTGCGGCACAGTTTCTGAATGTTCTCGCCATGGGACATGTCGCTGGTTGAACCCATGATGACCACGGCCTGGCCCTTGGGAGCTGGAATGAAAGACTAAGCATAGGGAAAGAATACAGGAAGATGATCTTAATTAGGTCTTGAACGAAACAGGATGTGCAGAAGAACCCACAACGCCAACTGCTTATGGATGAGGTTGATAAAATATATCAATCTTATGAATTTCATATTGCCTGACCAGAAATATCATGAGACACTAGACAGAATACGTACGTCCAGCTTGTCGGCCACCCACTGGAAGTTGCGCTTGACCTGCTGGAGACCCTCATCGGTCACTTCTTTGAAGTCTCGGTACACCTGCTTGTCCTTCATGAGGCGACGGTCACCTTGTGGCCACAGACGCCACGAGTCACTGTCAATGATATCGGCCAGAAGGATCTCCCCTACAGACAATTGAAACCATTATATCACTCATCTGTTCGCTTAACATCAACCTTCCTGGATCTTCCAAACCTCAATGTTTTGGAGTAATTTGTGAGGGTTACAGATGTCTAGAGATAACTGTGGCATTATTAATTGCTTGCGACTCACGATACCATGGACAAGTGCGATCAGCGACTATTCGTCAACTACTGGTAACCTGTACACTAAATATTCCACGGGTACCAGGCACAATCGACAAGTGGTTGACAAATAGTCACTGACAGAACTTGCTCCATGTGTGCATCACAACAGTGGTCAATTGTATTTGATGTTATTGAATAAGTATTAAAAAAATGTTCAAGTCCTTGAAAGGTGAACAAAGAACAAAAGTGACTGGAGTGGGTTTTTGATCTGTGACCTCCGGAATACTGAATGGGGGAGGGGAGGAGATCAAAGTGGGTCCTGTACTGAGCGTTTTTAAGTAAGTAACTCACCAGTGGCGGCGTTGACACCAAACTCAATCTTCATGTCAATCAGTGAGCAATCCATGTAGCTCCAGGCCTTCTCCAGGACTTCAAAGACAACAACGGTCATCTTACTCATGACGTCCACCTCATGGGCCCCGATCACCACTCCTCCACAGTTCATTTTGTTCTCAATGATCTGTTCCCTGGACCACTGGGGATCGCCTGCTGCATCATCCTACAAACAAGATGCATAATTACCATGGTTACAAGATGCACAATTGCCATGGTTACAGCAAGATGGGCAATTACCATGGTAACTACAAGATGGACAATTACCATGGTTACTACAAGATGGACAATTACCATGGTTACTACAAGATGGACAATTACCATGGTTACTACAAGATGGACAATTACCATGGTTACTACAAGATGGACAATTACCATGGTTACTGTTAGCCAAAGATGCTAACCAAAGAAATTGTATAAGAAAATATACAAAACATCTTCTTTCTACAAACAATCTAACCCTAACCACAACCTTCTACACCTACCACACAAGACAGGAGAGCTTCGTTTACCACGCTTTACAAAACTGTGATGCATTGTGGTATTCATGATACCACAAAGGATAAACAATGTGTTGTAAACTGTCTGGAGGTGGGTTAGGGAGTTTAAGTATTACACATAATAGTATAAGAGTATAGTTATAAACTTAGTTTGTTCGTCACCTTGTAGAAGAACTCCAGCTTCACAGGTGCAAAGCGATAGCCCTCTTCCACTCCAGGGTTGCGCTTCAAGAAGGAGCCAGTAGCAACACGTCGGGTCACCCATTCAATAGGCACCATGTCGCAATTGATGGCCGAAAAGCTGGTATCGCAGTGCTTACCGACAAAATGGTTCTTGATGCCTGCCACAACAAAAGGGATTTAAAGGGCTCATTAAAAATTTAGTGGATATTATTGATAAATCATGTTAATTACAGTGCACTTTTCTGGTCAAAAGGGAGTAAGTTAAGTTGTCTTTTTCTGGCACTGTTGGCAAGTGGATTTGTGACTTATATGACTAGGTCTTGAAACTGATTTCTCCTATGGAATTTCACTTGTTTTACTGTACTGTGAATTTGTGAAATTGTGGACGATGGAGCCAAGATAAAATTTCACAGTATCAGGCATGTAACTCAGACTAGGGGACCCTACACAAAAACTGAAGAAATTCTAATCTTTACAAGACTGTGTTCAGTGTTTTTCTATTTTCAATGGCATGCATGTGATGAGAAAATGAAAAAATCAGCTGACCCCGTAGTAGGCCTACAGGTATTGCTGAAATTTGGACGGGTTTGTAACTTTTAAGCTTTCCAAGAGGTGTGCCACAGGATTAATATGCTAAGTTCGTACCAATTTTGGTCAGGTATTCAAAGACTTTGCAAGCCGTGTTATTGGAGATAGCAGCTTTGCCTTCCAAGTCATTGGTCCTCAGCGCATTGTGGGCAGAGATGCGATCCTTGGATTGCAGCAAGACCTGGTTGTCAGGAAGCTCATAGATGATCTTGGTCTTGCCCTCGGCCAACTTTTTCCCAGGTGTAACGTCCATTCCTAAAAAGTAAAAAGTGATTGTTAAAAAACAGAGAATATGAAAACACCAATTGATAAATTCAAGTTGGGGAAACATTGCATCATCCACACTCCTTTAAACAGGGTGATTGTAAAGTAAAAAACCCCCCAACCCCCCCTGTGTTTTTATCCACGCCGAAATGACTGTGAAAATGTTCAGGGAAAGAATTCCACTGATGACCATTACGGAAAACCCAAACAGGCACCACTCTATTGGACCGTCATGATCATAATATGGGGGTTACCTCAGTTTAGTACACTCAGGGTAGCTGGTACCCAGCTTCTACAGTAAACTAACTTAGGCCCTACCTAGGCTAAATAGTAAATATCATATGACTGGGTCTTTGTACCTTTTAACCCGAGTGTACTAAACTGAGGTAATGCCGTAATATGGACCACGCACTCGCTCTTGCAAAGACAAAAAGTTAAAACAGGGACTAGAGGCTACACTACAGACTACAGTACAAAATATAGGATACTGCTAGTGCTACAGTCTGTCTACACTGTACACAGCAACTCATCAGACAAATTACTTTTTTATTGCCTCTTCTGTAATTCTGCCTGCACCTGCCCTGGGCCGCTCCAGTGCAGTGGGTCTATGAAACAATAACATTACCATATCATGACAAAATAATAATCAAATGAACACGATTAAATTAACATACCAGCCATTTGTCAGATGGGTTTTCTTCCAAGAAAGTAACAGAAATTACAACGAAAAACTGCTCAACAAAGTGAAGTCACAAGTGCAATGTGGACAACGCAACTATGCATACCACACTGAACTTAACTCCCGCCGTAAAGCCCCACGTGTTATATCGTCGATTTTACAATGGTTAGTCAGTTACCCAGTTCATATGGTTATATTGCAGGTTGACGTCTAGATTTCAGACCTATTATTAACCACTTACCGACTGCGTGATAAAATCGATTATACTCAAAACCCCAGAATCGAAATATTATATTCATTAAGTTGCCTTTCTTTTCGACATTTTATAATGCATTTTTGTAAACTTTGACAACTTAATGCAACACTTTTTTATATGTTGATTTAACTGTTTGATATTGTTTCTATATCAAACATATTGTTAATTTTAAGTGCACATTTGTATCGCGATTACATCCATATCGAATTTGAACAAAAAATCGATGCGGAATCGAATTCATGGTGGGAACCTTTATTATGCATGCATGGATTAAATTATTGTTGTGCAGTCAGGTCAAACGGCGTCTGCGCTGAGCCGGCTTTTTAACCTCCGAGAGACTGACTAATGATTGAGCAGTTGATTGAGGGTATGTGTGGTTATCTTTCATAAGTTAACTAGATAACTAGATTGAGTTTGTTTGTTAATTGTATTTAACAAGAGCAGGCCGAATTTACACCTTTTTTTTTTTACAAAGAAACACAGACCCACTGGGCACTGACTGTGTCACTGTCAGTGTCACCCACACCACACTTCCACAGGGAGTAGTCCGGAGTACAGTTTTACATTGAAAGCCTTGGCCTTGCTTTGGCTTGGGGCGCCCAAGTTGGTAGTTGCGATGATCGTAACCCTAGGTCTGACATGGGGACAGGGACCTTAGGGTTACGACACTTTGTTAATAAAAAGTGATCGAAACACTTTTTGGCCAAGTTCTGAAATAGAATTGTCCTTAATTTTCCACTTTCCAAAATCCCAACACAAAATCTGACTACATGGATCTGATTGGTACTTATCAATGAGTCATATAAAACCACTTTGAACATTGAAAGATCATTTTCTGCAGAAAAAATGACCCAAAACTTACCGAAGGTGTCGAGATTCCCTCCGTTCGCCGTCAATCGGCCATTTTGAATAGTGCGCAGTGTGCCATCTCGACCAAAATACGTCATGCGAAATGCCGTTTTGGCTGTTCCACCTTTCAAACTCAAACTCACAGCCCTATGGAGGGCTCGTATCACGTGGGCTCGCATGATACAGTGTGTGAGCGTGTCCATACTCCATATCAACCGTACGGCCGCCGAGCAGCACGTACAGCATGCTCGGTGTATTGGGTTAAAAAAAATTACAGGTTATAGAATTGACCAGACCCCTCAAAACACCCTATACGTGTGCCGAAACTGCCGAATTAAGTTTATTTTTCGCGGCTCATGACAGGTGAAGTAAAACGTATACGGCGTGATTTTTTTTCCGACCAACACCGACATCGAACACATGCGAAAATACAGTTCATGGAGGAAGAAATGGAGTGTATTTTTTTTGGAATACACGATATGTATGCGTTATATCGTTGCGAGATCTAAATATAAAAATTCTGATCGACCGTCCTTCCAAAGTACCGCAAATCGCAGGCTCATCAGCTTATAATCTTACTTGAATTTCACTCAGTTATTTTGTTCAATTGGCCAAGTAGAAACACTCTTTTCATAATTATACTTAATCTAAAAAAATTCCGTGAAATCCTTCCGAAACCGACCGACGACGATCGCATTAAATTAAGACGTAAAAACATTGCCCACATCACACCGCAGAGACAGACAGCCTGGTATCCGCGTGCGTGAGTAATAGCTACAGTTTCAAAGCAAACGTACATTGTGTACGTGCACCAGCGAAAGTCTCAATCACGGTACAGTTACACGTACGTGCCGTGGGCTTGAAATGAAGTGAATGTTGCGCTCGGTCGGAAGGGCTACCTGTTTGGATCGCGGCCGGGTTCGTTCCACCGTTACGGACGGTGGCTCACGGCCGGCCGGCTCGGTACAGATTTGCAGTAAGAAATGGTGGTTTTTCCGATGGAATATTCCGGTGATATTTTTACGAATATGTTCTTACTGTCCTACCGGGTATGATCATTTTGGGTGTAATTGAAGACCGGATATATTTTGCAGTCCACCGTTAATTCCGACCACTGCGCGATCTGTGATAAGGTGGATGACCTATTTATTTCTGTTTGATCATGGATTGGGTCGGCGCCGAGTTTGTGACTTGCTAACATTTTGTCTGTTTGCGGGACCATTCGTAAAGGAAATCATTTGAAAATCTTAGCAATTTCCTTCAGTTCATGATGAAAGATTTGAATTGTCAGCGGCAGCTTGACATGGGCAAAAAAAACCTCCTCCATACTGTATGTGATATGCGTGTACACGGTATCACAGCGCATGTGTTATTCTGGGAACACCCTCCATAGGGCTGTGAGTTTGAGTTTGAAAGGTGGAACAGCCAAAACGGCATTGCGCATGACGTAATTTGGTCGAGATGGCACACTGCGCACTATTCAAAATGGCCGATTGACGGCGAACGGAGGGAATCTCGACACCTTCGGTAAGTTTTGGGTTATTGTTTCTGCAGAAAATGATCTTTCAATGTTCAAAGTGGTTTTATATGACTCATTGATAAGTACCAATCAGATCCATGTAGTCAGATTTTGTGTTGGGATTTTGGAAAGTGGAAAATTAAGGACAATTCTATTTCAGAACTTGGCCAAAAAGTGTTTCGATCACTTTTTATTAACAAAGTGTCGTAACCCTAAGGTCCCTGTCCCCATGTCAGACCTAGGGTTACGATCATCGCAACTACCAAGTTGGGCGCCTTCAAGTTTACACCTTGTTGTATTTGTAAATTGTAGGCTATTTATATTTGTAACTTAGTTGAGTTGTTGACTTGCAATTGTAATTGAAGTGTATGTTTTGCAGGCACTGTCATTCTTTTGAGAATCTGAGTTATTGGCCAATTCTCTATGTCATGCCAGCCTTCTTTCTCTAAATTTGGCCAGACGTAAATTTTAATATGCCTAGGGCTCGGCCTACTTAGTACTTCTACTACAAATTGAATAAGCCAAATTTGCTTAAATCAGAGTAAGGGAATGCTGAATGGCAAAAAGGTTGTGGATATACTAATTATAGACAATGTAGACCTACACTGCCATGTTAAAATGCATTTAGTTTTACCGTGATGTCAATCAGTAGAATTCTTCTTCCTTCTTCAATCTATGACTAGAAGAAAAGAAGAATATTTTTCTTCTTCTTTTTCTCAGCTGTCAGTGTCATTATCTGATTGTGATAAGATGGCAGACTGTGGTGTCTGTAGATATAACGAGAATGAACTGCAAACATCAGAGGATGTCGGACTAAGAGAAGCCTGTGGTGTCTTTGGATGCGTTTCCACAGGAACCTGGCCGACACAGCTTGATGTTCCCCACATCATTTCATTAGGGCTGGTTGGACTGCAGCACAGGTGCGAACTTCATGAAACTCTGGACATCAAACATATCAGTTATTGAAACCTGCAATTACTTCAAAATTCCACAATTATAAACTTGTCAATTTCACAATTTGTTCATGGGTTGGTAATGTAGTTTTATTGTTGGCCTGTGGTGAATTTCCCCAGTGATTATCTAAAAAAATAATGTGCGTTTGGGACTTGGGAATCTGTGATGTTTGATGGATTAGAATTCTAGTCTCAGGTGGTTCAAGGAAGGAATGAATTTGGTCTCATTGGTCGAAATTTAAGTGGATAACACAAAATTCATGAAGTGCGTCTCCACAAGGTACAAACCATGAGTAAAATGAAATGTACGTGTGAAGAAGAATAGTACAAGACACTGATGATAGTGGCCAGTCATCCCAGCTAATACTAGACTCTTCCTTGCCATGTTTCCCTCTTAGGGGCCAGGAAAGTGCCGGTATCGTCACCAGCCATGGCAGCACAGCGACCTTCCGCAAGCACAAAGGCATGGGCCTCGTGGGCACCATCTTTGATGAAGACGTCCTGAGCAAGCTGCATGGCAACCTGGGCATCGGTCATACTCGGTACTCGACAGCCGGTACATCGGATCTAACTAACTGCCAACCGTTTAATGTAGAGACGTTACATGGTTGGATTGCTGTGGCACACAATGGCGAGCTGGTTAATGCTCTTAAGCTGAGAGAAAATGTAAATAAAATATCAGTTGATCTCATTTATGTTTGTGCATTAAGAACAGCACAGCGTTGTACAAATATGAAAGAATAGGCTTGTAACTTTGAGATAAATGTATTGCATTGAATGCTAAAAAGTTCGCTACAAGTTCATACAGTGGCCTCTTTCACAGAAAGACCAAATGTGTGCAATGAAGGAATAGATGTACATGTATGTCTGAAAACAGCATTATACAACAGTTTGCTCTAAAAATGTGTACATGTACATTAATTAAATCTCAGAGGCCAGCTATCAGCAAAGGGTTCAACCTGATGACCTTTTCATTCAGTTGTATCCAATCGTCAAATTTGGGATAAACTTTTTGAGAAGGTGGGAGTATTTTGAAGATATGAAAACAATTTTTGTTGATAACAAATGATTTGCCGTTTTGTTTGATTAACTAGATCTTGCGACAAGGTGTCGGCTTGTCCACAACCTCTGACTCTGAGGTTATAACACAGCTTCTTGCTCGCCCACCCCCTGGCGGAGAATTGGACGGCCCCGATTGGTTAGGACGGATACAACAGCTGATGAAAGAGACCATGCTGTCCTACTCCTTACTCATAATGCATGGAGAGAGTGTGTATGCAGTCAGGGACCCATACGGGAACAGACCACTCTGCATCGGAAAATTAATGGGCGTCGGCTTCACAGGTACAGGTGCGTCAATTGTCTACAGGCTTGCTATTTTTCCTCGGATCAGCTGATTTCCTCTTTTTTTTTCACTTCACTCTTATGCCATTGAAAAGTGAAAAACACTGTACAACTACAAAGTAGGAACTTGAAAGAAGGTACCTGAAAACTGCCAATTAATGAGAACCCAATATTTGTCACTTTTGCAGATTCTAAAGATCAAGAGGATAACGTTGAAGGCTGGATCGTGTCATCAGAGTCTTGTAGTTTCCAGGCTATCGGGGCTAAGTACTACCGAGAGGTGCAGCCAGGGGAGATAGTTCAGATCACCAAGCAGGGTATTAAGACACTAGCCACCGTCTCCAGACCCCAACAAGACCCTCCTGCATTCTGTATATTTGAGTATGTCTACTTTGCCAGACCGGACAGCATCCTGGAAGGTAGGAGGAAACTTGCTCTAAGATATTTAGATAGGATTGTTGATTTTGAGTTTATTGTCTAATGTCTACAAGAGATCTCTGCCATTGATAATTAAGCTGTTTATTCTTGTTGTTGTGTCATACTTTTCAATATGATTAAGAAATATCTTTTGATGATGTATACAAATGTAGGTTAATTTACTTGTAGAGGCAATCAGTCATGACAAAGATTTGTCGGTCTCGAGTGTTTTCATCAAGAGGCCACCTGAAGTAGTTTGTTGTTTATCTATGATGTTCCCAGGTCAGATGGTCCATTCAGTGAGGAGACGTTGCGGTGAGAGACTCGCTTTGGAAGCCCCTGTAGAAGCTGATCTTGTCAGTACCGTGCCAGAGTCAGCAACGCCAGCAGCACTGGGCTACGCACAAGCTGTAAGACACATCTTTTATGTCTGTGGGCCATTTCCATAGAGCTGCTTAAGCAACAAAATTTGCTTAAGCACCAAAAACCTTGGTAAATAAAATCATTGTGCCAGACAAAACTCCTTGTGAATGTTATGCTCAGCAGACAATGGCCAAATACAAGTCAAAAGCAGTATTAAAACATCACATGAAAATTTGATTGATAATCTTTTTTGATCAAGGAAGACTTTTCATGCTTAAGTAAATTTTGTGCTTAAGCAGCTCTATGAAATTGGCCTGTGGTCTTTTATAACTTGATGACTTTCTGGCTGTCTGGCTTGAGGCTTGACTTGTGTTGTTAAATCAGACTGATGTACTGATTTTGTATGATTTGGCAAATTATTTCAGACACCTGCACGAGATTCTTTGAGACATAATTTTTCCCACTGGTCATATTCTTGAGATTATCCCTGGTGTCTCTTATTTTCTCTGAAGTCTGGCGTCCCGTACACGGATGTCCTCACCAAGAACCGTTACATTGGCCGTACATTCATTCAGCCGAGCACCCGTCTAAGACAGTTGGGCGTTGCCAAGAAGTTTGGTGCTCTCACGGAGAACTTCAGGGGCAAGAGAATCATTCTTATAGATGACTCCATTGTCAGGGGCAACACTATTGCACCCATCGTCAAGCTTCTCAAAAAAGCTGGTGCTAAAGAGGTGGGTTCCTTCTAGCGCTGGGATGATCACGTTTCAGCGTTTAATCAACCAAAAACTTCATATACATTAAGGAATTTGTTTATTGATCAATCTGAAACTGAAATTTTGAAAATTGGAGCTCCAGTGATATTAATGATGGCAGTTGGGTAGCCTTAATTGGTTTTGAGGAAATTTTACAAGCAAAATTTCTGACTTTCTTTTGACTTCAGAGAGTAGAGCATAAAAGGTTTCCACGTATTCTAACCGACATTTAAACTAATAATTTACTATTTGGTCAGACTAAACACTAGTTCCTTCAATACACTTAAGTCTCATTGTCCAGTCACTTCATTGTGGTATCTTACTTCTGGTTGCTTTGTCTTAGGTTCACATCCGAGTGGCATCACCTCCAGTCAAGTACCCTTGCTACATGGGCATCAACATCCCTACCAAGGAGGAGCTTATAGCCAACCGTGTAGACACCCCATCTCTTGCCAGTTACTTTGGGGCAGACAGCGTGGTGTATCTGTCAGTGGATGGTCTCAAGACGGCCGTCATGGAAGGGATTCAGGACAAAGGGTTAGACAGGCACAAGTCACAGCACTGCACAGCTTGCTTGACGGGAGAATACCCTGTTGAACTAACATGGTAGAATATAGTGCAGATACACCTCGATCAATAGAAATATCCATGTCAGTACAAAACCTTATTGGTTTCAAATTGGCTTTGATGCAAGCTTCGACAGTGTCATATTACTGACCAGGGTGGCACAGTACGTGAACAAAACACAAACACACTGATGCTTAAGGTTTTTGGCCAACAGAGAGGGTGGGAGCCTCCGTCCTTAATTGACGGACATGTCTGTACAGAGATATGTATCTGCATGAAGTGTGCTCCTTGCGTGCAGTGAATCATAGTACAACCAAAAATGTACGATCTTATCTAAGGAATAAATGATTTTCTTAATAAGGAAATCTCTTAAGGAAGCCAGTTCAGTATCTCGATGCTCGGGTCAATGATTATTCAGACTAATACCATCAATCTTACGGTCCGTCTGGCATATCTACACGCACAAGTTACTTATCCTAAAAGGATTCATGATCTGATGTCACTGTGTGCGTGTACTGCTCTAATACCAAACTGGCTGAATTAAAGGCAAGCTAAGGTCACAAATTTCACAAACTTATTCTAGACGGTGTGCTTTCAGTTGTTGAATGCTGTAGAATATTGAAAATTTGCTATAGTGTGTCACCTTTAATACTTCTGTTGGTTTCTGTCTCGTGACCAAACTTCAGATAATTCTGTGAAATATTTAAAAATTTATATCTTGGAGATTACCCAGTCAAATGTCATGTGCCTGATTGCAGTGTCCGAGCTTGCTGTATTGGGTGTAATTCGGAAGGATCAAACTATCATGTTTGATTTGAGGTTTTTATTTCAGTCATAATGTTGAAGACTTTATTTGGAGGTGGTTGTTATGGTGCAGTGGTGCACGATGGTTGGCGTTGTTAACCTGTGAGCAACTTTTCTCCAAACTTGGGTTTTTAGGTTTCAGTGATGTCTTTCTCCAGTTATTTGTATCCAGAGTCGTATTTCAAATTGAAAAGTTCTGAGGCCTAGTCAGAAATCGATGACTGTGCCTCCGCCTCCCTCACAGTCACTATTCATGTTCCGACCTCGAGCGAGGTCAATGATTTCCATGGTAACAGGTTCATCATCAATTGTTTAAATGCAATAAATGCCAAGCATTAATTGCAACTCTGAGACGATCAAGATGTCAGGTATTTATTTTTCCCAATGTGATTGATGGATATGTTCGTCAAGTTTTTGTTAGTGTCACAAGTTGTGACTTGTGTGACTTTTGGTGATTTTGTCACAAGTCAGCTGCCACCAATGCAATTCGCGTCTTGCAATTTTCAATGCATTTGTCATTCTGTTTGACTGGTTTTAGTTGCACAAAGTAACGTTTATTAAGGGTATACTGTAAATATTTTTGCTGAAAAGTTAATTTCAAAGATGGGTTATTCCAGCCGATTGGGGCAAGATTATGTGATGGTGTCCATGTTACACCAGGAGACTTTTTTTTTCTGTCAGTAAGTACAGAATAATGAAACCGTGCAACTGCCTTCATATTTTGGGGCCATTGCCTTAGTGCCCCTTCAAATAATCCAATAGACTTGTCAGTTTCCCCCCAAAGTAGTGCCCCTTGGCAAGAAAAAATTGCCTTGCTTTTTGAGAACAAAGTACTTGCCAAGATGAAATAGTATATCTACAATGTTTTCAAAAAATATGTCAAATTCGGAGTCCAAATAACTTTAATTAAATTGTACAATTTGGCTGATTTAACAAGGTCACAGCACAAAGTTTTAAATGACCCAGATGCATTGGCAAGTTGGTAATATTCTTTGCGTGATGTATTCCAAATAAGATGTTAACTTCAACTCTTTTAATATAAAAAATATGAAATAATGGATTTTTTTTTGCTATCATTTCAATTTAATTTTTGACCATTATATATATTTGACAAAAGCACAGACAACACTTCCC
Source organism: Astropecten irregularis (assembly GCA_963971285.1). Lineage (NCBI taxonomy): Eukaryota > Metazoa > Echinodermata > Asteroidea > Paxillosida > Astropectinidae > Astropecten > Astropecten irregularis. Next base: position 924,260 of record OZ020256.1, read on the forward strand.
TAAAAAGTATCTTTTAATGTGTATTTTTTGTATCGTTTAAGAAATTTATATTTTGTTTTGCATTAAAGTTTTGTTCACTTTTTTTGTTTGATGTTAATATTTTAAGAACTCTAAAACTGAATGTTTGAAGTGGGGGTTTCTGTAGAAATCAAAAATTTAGTGTGATTGGAGAAAAATTTGTTTAAAAAAACTTTTTATCGTATAATCATTCAGTATTTGTGAAATAAGTGGTCCATGATCATGAAAGATGTCGAGTTTAGTGGGTTGTCAAATTTTTGCACAATTCTTGTAGTAATTTTTTTTCTTCAAACATTTACTTGAAATGAATGTGAATAACGTCAGCATTGTAATATTGAAATACTGGATTGATCGTACAGAATATTAAGACTGGATGAGGTCTGTTTGTCTAAGATGGCTGAAATGAGTTTAAACCCACCGATTGTCTACTTCAAAAGAAATTACTGCATGTGTCGCTAAGCAGTTGAACTTGATAATCAATTACTTTTGCCCTACACATAAGAAGATGCTTTGTACACCTGCAACAACAACCTGTTGCAATTAACGAGGTAATTTTGAATGAGATGAGCAATTGAGCATGTTGTAAGCAGCTAGAGACAACTATCACAGATGATGGTTTCTTTAAATACTGGGAACTGCTATCATGGCTGTTTATAAGGCCTCAGATGTTAGCACACTGGCACAGTATCTCAATAGTATTGGACTCAGCAGCCCCTGACGAATGCTGGTCTTTAGAAGACGCATCACCAAGTGAAATTGTTTGGATGCACAATATTTTGATAGTATTACTTCTTCAGTTATATAACCAATGTACCACTGTACCATTCATTTCTTTCAAGGGCTTACAAGGTAATACTTACATGTACTATATATTCTATTATTGTGTAAAGCTTTACTTCTGTGAAATTCACCAGTCAACATTTTCTTGTCAGACGTCATGCTCTTTAGTTTTAATATCTGAAATATATGTACTTTGTATTTTTGTAAAATGCACACTTTAAAGCGTCTTTTTTCAACGAAAGCCGCTCTTCACTTTTTTGTGTTTTTAGGGATTATCATGAATGTACATTTCACTCTATATTTTCGTAATGTGTGGAGAATAAAATAAAAATGAGAGAAAAATTTCCAGAGTTCAGGTATTTCTATGAAGTACATATACATACACTCTATTGATTTAGGATGAACATAGTATTACTGTTGCAATGCTACGCACATACAAAAACACAACATGAAAATCTGCATGTTTTCAACAAAATGTAAATTTATTAATGCTTCATAGTTGCCATCTTAATATTAGATGATTCCAAGTTCTCTTAAAACATGACAAGATCCAATACTGAGGGCTATGGATATCATAAATGTATTTCACAGCCTTTCAATTGTTAGCCTAAAATTTCACTGAAACAAATATGAAAATATAAATTCTGAGAATTTCTTTAAGGCATAGAATATTGAGAGTAGATCGGTTTGAACTTCAAGTAGGTTTTGTTTGCAACTTTACGTTTAAATTCTCAAGAACTTTATACAAAAACTCCAATTCAACTTGATATTTTTTTAAGTTAAAGGAATATTCAATGCTTGATGTCTCAAACTCTCCATTACTGAGATAATTGAAGGATCAAATTGAAGCTATCTAAATATTCAGGCCAAATTTTACTCTTCTGCATAATGATTGTGAATTTGTCATCATCAAGTTTTCCTGTAGTTATTTCAACAACATGGTGTAGCGAAAAGGTCTAAGTCTGGTACTTTTTTATATGAGAGACCAGAGGTATTTAATGCCTTTTCTTCGGGGTACCAGACCAAACTGGACAGAGTGAACAATTCTGTGTCCTTCATCGGAAGGGATTTCACCGATCATCCAGGAGTCATATCACAATGACACTACCAGTGTGTTACTGGCTCATGATCCTTTCTATATCTTCAATTTCTTTGGGACAGTCTTTGGACAAGATCTCTGGTCCATCAGTTGTGATGAGAATGTCATCCTCAATACGGATACCGATCCCACGATACCTGGCCGGTGCATTGGTGTCCGATTCACATATATAAAGACCTGCAACATCAAAATAAATTCTGGTCAGTACCTTGATCAATGAGATTTAACGTTTTGCATGGTGGAGACTAGGGCTAAGGGCCAAGGGAAAATATCACACAAATAACACGGATTAATAATGTGCCCACATCCATCAAGCATTCTCAACACTTATTTTATTACATTGCTCCTGCTCACATGGCCCTTACAACATTTCTTTGGACCTTATGAATTTCACCTGCACCTGCATTAACTCAGTGCAAAGGGTTAATTTAAAATGATGACAACCAACTCTACCCTCACATGCACCTGTTTACTCCCGAGTGGTGAGGAGCAGTTAGTGAAAAGTATCTTGCTCAAGAATATAAGCACCCTGAACCCATGGCTGGATGGCTGGGCTCCAAGTGCCTCTAACCCCAAATCTGTGTGAATTTCACTTGATACCAGCCAGCCATAAGACAATCCAAATAGACCACAAATAATATGCCAGATGACTCATCAGCTCGCATATCAAACTTCAAGCTTACCTGGTTCAACAGTCACCACCATTCCATGTTGCAGCTGACCACTGCGAGATACCCGTCCAGTGTCGTGGGTGTCCATGCCCAGGTAATGTCCAACGTGATGTGGACAGTACTGCTTGACCACCTGAAGTCAAAGAAATCTCTGATATTAAATCTGGGATTTATGTGTATGGACATTCAAGGGAGGTGTAGGTGAAACACTGTTTGCTATTTGGAAGGGAAAGAGACAAAATGTGAGTATTTCACTTCAAGAGATTATAAAAACGGAAGTCATTGCCAATGGCTCAAGCCTCAAGTGAACACTTTGAATGCATGGTGGAAGACTGGAAGTACATAAATTAATAGGTTTGCGGTAGGGGTGGCTCTTAAAAGAGCTGAAAAGAACTTAACGATTCCGATCCGGTCAGTGTGCTCTGAAGAAGTTTCTCTAAAGACTGCCAGAGCATACTGACTGGAACGTCGAGTTATAGCTCTTTTCAGAGCCATCTCATACTCACAAGAGATTATGTCACATGGGGTGACATGGTGTTATCGCAAACCTATTAATTTTAGTATCTCAGTCTCTCAGGATCGGAGGAGGTTGTCTTTACTCTTTGAGTATCATCACAGCATACCTTGCATAGCTCCCATTCAGGCAGTCCTGACTCAACAATGCCCAGGTCCTGTAGATGTCTACCGAGCTCCACCAGCATGAAATGATACACTTGGTCTAGTGTCCCGCCCACCGTGCACAGTTCGATGCAATCTTTCTGTACGTCCAAAATTGCCTGATACAGTTCTGCTTGAGGGTCAGTGAAGCGACCGTTCACGGGCCAAGTCCTGGTGATGTCGCTGGCATAGCCGTGATACTCACAGCCAGCGTCCATGAGGACGAGTTCATCATTTAAGATGACCTGATTGTTGCTGATGTAATGGAGAGTGTTGGCCCTACTGCCACCTGCTATGACGGGAGGATAAGCCAGGAATTCCGCACCCCTCACACGGCACCCGTAGTCTAGCTTTGCATAGAGAATGGACTCATTAACCCCAGGATGTGAGAACTTCATGACATCTTGGATGGCACTGGCAGCGATGGAAGCCGACTCTCTCATCAAACTCTGCTCTGCCTGGGATTTAATGACTCTCTGAGATTGTAGAATGTTCTCCAGAATGTTGACAGAGTGTCCTCTGTTCCGACAAGGCTGAACAAAATTACTCTTCACTTCTTCGTGCAAGGCAGCATTCGCCGGCTTAAAGATATCGTACCAAGCGACTAAATCGTTCTTGTGAGTTATGCTGAACAACCTCTCATTAAGATCACTAATGGGTTTACTTTCATGAACGCCAAGAAACTGAAGGGCTCCCTCGGTGCCGGCCCTCGGACCATCCCACAATTCCCTTTCAGGATCTCTCTGTTGTACAAAGAGAGTCGCCTTGTGTTCTGGCAACGGCCGTCCTGGTATGCTTTCCAATACTAAGGCACTGTCTGGCTCTTGGAAACCAGTCAGATACAGGAAGCTTGTGTTCTGTCTGAATGGGTAAGGTATGTCATCAGTCATGTACTTCTTATCGGCAGCTAGGACCACCACTGCATGACTGCTGTCACTGGCACTAGTGATTGAAGATCCTACGGCCGTCATCAGGACATTACGTCTATTCATGTACTCCTGCCTAGTAACTGCTGGTGTTATCTCATCGTTCTTCAGTAGATGCTTGTGGGTGAAGGGAGTTGGTTGGCCAAGATATCTATGTGGAAGAGATGCGTCATTCTGCTGTCCAAGATGTCCTGTAAAAAAGGAAATAACAAGGAATGATACAATATTACTGTAATGAAACTTATGTGGGATATTTATTTTAATAATTAGAACACAACTTCTAGTACTAGTGCTAGTAGCACTGCAGTACCATACCTCCTTACAGCACAGTACATTACTATTAATTTGTACTACTACTTGGCCTAACATGACTAGGGTTATTTAAGTGTATAGGAAACACTTGTAAACAATTACCGCATTAACATTCGGAATAGAAGGTGACTCTTACATTGTAGTTTGATCTTTGGAAAGATTTCAATACACAGACAACACTTTACATCCTGTGCACATACCCTATGCCCGGACTGAACTGAAGAATTACGCGGTTAAGTGTTACTCGTTAGGCCTCAGTTTAACTTCAAATAACTTAAATAGGAAAGAATTCCACTGACGGCCATCACTTGTGCACAAACCTATGGGACCAACAGAGGGCGTTTTGTTAAAAATGGCTACCGCTGCATTCAAAGTGTATAATTGTAGGTAAAAAAAACATGAAAATCTCACTTTTTAGATAAGCTACACCAGTTTTCACTCCTGAGATTGAAGTTCATCATGACTTGCATCAAATAAGTTAACTCTTTGAGGAAATAACCCTGTTTCCGTCATGGCCGTCAGTGGAATTCTTTCCCTTAAATATGTAGGGCCTACCCATGGATGGCATGGAGAAATAACAAGTAGGCCTAACAGCCAAATATGCGTAAGGCTAAGCTAAGCCAAGGCTACAGTCACAGTGAATGATTGACAGTGTACATATCGGGACTGGGCAAGCACTAAAGCAGCGGCAACTAACTGCAGCGTCAGCAGGTCAGTGCAGTTGCAGACTGCAGTGCCGGTCAAACAACACTGAATTGTTGGCTAAAATAAGTAAAAAGTAATGGGGGCCTAAAAAGGTATTGACTATTGCATTGTAAACTGTTCCATTTCACATACCGTTATTGGTGCAGAAAATTCTACTCTGACTAGTAATACAGCCGCGTTTACCAACAATGTTTATCACGTTCATCAGGAAAGGCAGTCGTGTTCTTATGATCGGAGCCATCTTGGCTTTGATTACGTAATAAGGTCGGATCCGAATTGCATGGCTACGGCTTGAAATTATTTGGAAAATGGCAGCAGTCAGGTATTTAAATCCAAGCCATAGCCACTGCGGACACGGCCGCTCAACGACATACATGTACACGCTATGTATTGCCGAGTCCGCTGCCAGGTTATTTTGCACTGTGTGCCACGTGAATAGTCTGGTTCGGATTGTAGCATTTTGAGCAGTCTTTATTCAAGTAGGTTTTTGTGCAATTCAATCACAGAGGAATAAGAATTATGTCTTGTCTATTCTTTAAGATCTTTTATTCTTTTTCATACAAAAGCATTTGTTTTGTATTCATACTTTTACATTATTTCTTGTATTGATAATACTTTTACATTTATTGTTTTAGAGCAAAATGTTTGAGAAAAGATTTCGGATAATTTTGAGCTGAGTGATCTTTTAGTATCATACCTGTTTAAACGGACTTGTTTAAAGTCTACGTTGCCTTACCGTGGTGCATTTCACTTGGCGCGATACGTGAAATGAAAATGGCGACAATTTGACAGACAGAAAATGTAACTTCGGGCTTTACAACTTGAACAGGTCAGTCATATTCCTGCTTAAATATTTTTGATATGATTTATTATTTGAGAAAATATATCGTTATTTCAGTATTCGCGGGAGGGGTTATTTTGACATTAAGCACGGGGAAGCATATGTTTGTTTTGTGGAGAAATAAGAAAGTGTACGACTACGACTGTACGAGGGCCCCTGGCCAAATTAGGCTAGGCTACTCATGCGAACGAACACTGAACAGACGTTTTGCCTAGGACTAACGTTAGGACTGGCATGACTGGTACTGGTAGGAGTCCGAGCTATGGCCTATGCTATGGGTGTCCTACCTGAGTACCTCCATGACCATGGAGCTCAGTGTCAATAACGTTAGTGCTTAGTGGTACTGACTAACGTTAAAAGTAAACTTTCGTTAGGCCCTACCGGATGTGCGTTAGGCCTACTTTACCAATCAACAATGTTTTGTTGACAAATAGGGCCTAGTACTTAACTTGTTGTAAGCTTAAAAAGTTTAGAGAAGTTTGCCTTTTTTAAATTACCGAACAATAGAAATCATGCTTTTTCATTTTTCTAGCTGTTGGCTCATAATTCATATTTTGTGAACTTTGAATTTGAAGAACATTGGAATGATCTCTTTCCAGAGAAAAATGACATAATGAAGTCTGTAACAGTGGAAGGGTGCTTCTCACGCCAACATTGTTCCAAGCGTCACAACTGTCGTTTTGGCTCAACTAAACCAGCCTTGCTCTTCAAAGGAAATTCCAAGTCTAATGCAGGTGCCACATCTGGACATTTCAGCTTCTCTTCACTCCTTGAAAAAGAAGGCTGTAAAGTTGACTTGGGACCTGTTGATAAACAGTGGTTTGAGAATGCTTTCCATGATGGAATTGGTAAGTTTATGTCAAATAAACATGAAAAATACAAAAATGTTTAATTCATGTTAACAGCTTGCCATATAACTTTAGAGTCTGAGTGTCACATTCGTTTACCCATTTATTTATATTTAGAAACATTTTAGGGGTAGAAGCAAGGCTTAAACTGTACAGCTTGTTGAAGGCATGCGTAAATTACAAACAAATGTATATGTACACCAGAAAACATCCAAGAACAAACAGACATTCATGTCAAGTACAAATCCTAAGGTTAACATTTATTGGAGAAAAAACAACAAACCGTGGATACATAAATAGATATGCATTAATTCCCCATATTGATGGTCCATCATGGTCAAACATGAATGTTTGGTGAATTATTGATTTTGAATGATTGATTTTAAGGTGCAGAAGAAGGCCAGTTGAAAAGGAATAACAGACATGAAGTTGAGTTTCCATCACCAGCTGTTACTGAGACACCATTACGGGGTCAAAGATCAAGTGAAAAGGTAATTATTCAGATCTTAAGGATTGGTTTTTATTTTTAATGAATTTTGGCACTTCAATAATGTTAATTCTAGCCTTTAATTGATTGATTTATTTATTCATAACATGGACTTAACTTGTACAGCTCAGTAGGTAATATGGGTGATTGTGACAGTGCAATTGCCCATTAAAGTTTCATTGCCAATTCTTAGTAGCCCACAGGCTAAATGCCAACATTGATTAAAAGTATGTCACAATAAATTATAATTGAGAATACGGTCAGACAAGTTCAGCAGAGGAATATTAAAGCTCACCGAAGACAGTTTCAGCATAGAAATGCTGATTGCTTACTTTCTGTCTGTTTTTTGTGACGTACATCATGCAATTTTTCATTACCCAGCAGCAATCCATGACGCCTCAACTCTTCAACTCTCCCACGTCCCCGTTCACTACTCCTGAGGAATGTCATCCTGTGACTCAACAGACTGCCTGGCAACTAAGTGGAGCACAACTGGCAACAGATACATCACCTCATGCTTATGGAGATGGTAAGTGGGCATCAAGTTTTCCAGAGGAAGTGTAAAATAGAGCAAACTTATAAAAGTTTCAACGAAAACAAGAATGCCTCTGCTGATTCCTGCCATGTCGTAGCCTATTCAACTTTCATCCATATCCCTACAGCTGGAACTCCGTCATTGCCAAGTCTTGTTCCAATGACTCCAAATGTACCAGCGAAGGATTATGACAGTGCAAAGCACACCCCTGCACAGCCAGGCACCACTCCATCCCCAGGAGGCAGACAGACCCAAGACGAACCCAGTCCAGGCGGGTGGTTCCCACCCCAGAAACAGATCACGCCAACCTTTATGAAGCAGCTGTTCAAAACTCCATCAACGGTGTCCAAGTTAGATGACTCAAGTTTTACTACACCTGGACAATTTCTAGTGAGTACCTCAGCAATAAATTGTTTTTAAATTACAAGCCTCTATCTTGGTTCCATCATCAAGCCTGTCGTTGAATATTAAGAAGTTTGTGCAGTGTCTGTTCTGAGCATTCAGTGACTTTGCACACTGTCTTGAGCTCCAAAGTTGTGTTCTCAATACCATTTGATGCCCGTAATTTGCTTTAGAAAGGCCAAACTTTTCCAGAAAGCAACCAACATTATGCATTACAAATAATAAACTGCTGCAATCTGCTAATCATCCAGAATAATGACCTGAAATTTATCAAATGCTCAAGGAGTTAGGGGGTCTGACTTTTGGATCTTAGCAGGATCTTTATCGAAGGATAGGATCCTGCTAGGATCGGGCCCTCTTAACTCCAACATTATGCATTGTTAATGTACCTTTTCTGATCAGATTAAAAATAACGCTTTTCCATGGTCTTTAGAAGAATATAACCACTAACTTCAGCCAGAGAAATCCATACATATTTACTACTAAAACATTGAGTAGTTTGTCTCAATCATCTTAATTGGCTATGGCGGTTTTCATTCAAATCTCTGCAGAGTACGCCGTTACGGATGTCCGTCAGTCTGGGTGCAGATCTGGATGAGTCAAATCTCTCATGGACAAGCTCCCTTGCTACCCCTCAGGAAACACCTCACCGGAAGATCGAGAACACCGCAGACCTTCATCAAGAATCCACAGTGAGTACTGAATAGTTTGTGTTTATCCGTGATGAATGGTGTGTAAATCCCAACAAATGAATGTATATAACTGAAAACAGTCTCGGAAATCAATTCATGTTCTTTAAATAAGGATAAAGAGGTGGAACCACACCTCAGTAGTGAATAAAAACTTTATGATTAATTCAGCTTGAAATATGTTTTTAAGCTGTATCTTAAAATTGTCTTTATACTGCAGTGTATTGTCAAAGCCCTCTTCACCAGTGCCTCAGAGACACCTGTTTGTCACACTCCGCAGCAGAGGCCCACAGACACTGACAGCCAATCCACCAACCTGCACCTGCAAAGCCTTCATATGTCATCCACTGAGGAAGACACACTGGATGATACCATCAGAAGTGATGTTGCAGATGACTGCGGAATAGACAAGGAAGGGAGGAATATGCAGGAGGTTGTTGGCATCCAGGTGGAGGAAAATATCAAGGATGCGGATGAAGAGCTGCAAGGTGACCATGGAGAAGTGAAGGATGAGACAGATTGTCCTGGACTTTCTAACATAATCTCGATGCATGTTGCGCCCGGCACTCAGGAAATCTTCACTCCAGAAAACGTCCTGTACAAAAAGATGAAGGAGAAAAATTACAAGAGTGGTGTTGGAAAGGATACTACATGTGGTGGTACTCAGCAAGAAGATTTGAATGAGGAAGATCAGGTGCAACGTACTCCGATCCTGGTTCAGCAAAGAAGAGGTGATGGAAGTTGTGATTCACATTGCCCTGCCTTGAAAAATGAGGCTCAGGATGATCAAGACGTTGCAGTTCAAGATGTAAACATCAGGCAAAGGATTACTGAAGATGCCGTGGTTTGCGCATCTAATGAATTACACTCATCCTCAATCTCAGAAGTTCATGGGGGTGGGCCGGGTGACAATCCAAAAAACAATGCAGAAGTTCACACATCATCTGAATCAAAAGGAGCCATTTACAATACTCGGACTGCCAGTCAGAGGTCAGTGGAAAACCTTACGCCTGATGCCTCATGTGTTCATGAAACATCAAACCTGTCAAGTTTTGATCAGAGCCGTATGGAGGACACTCTAGCCTGCTTCATCCTAACGCCACCGCAGACAAGGAGCAGGCTTGCACAACTAAAGAAACAGAAACTTGAGAAGGACAAAGCGGGTGCATCTATTGTCATTCAGAGCAGTGCAATCTCAGATTCTACATCTTCCGAGCCATGCAGTATCTCAGAAACTGCAGAACAGACACTCGAAAGGCAAGAGTTGAGATCAACAAAGACCGGCATCTCTGTGATAAGTGTCAGGGATGAAGATGGCTCTCTGAAAGAATCAGTTGAACATTTCTCAGATATCCAACAAAGTCAACTCACCAACTCAAACTTTGGCACAGACTTGCCAAGTCTTAACTCTGAAGTTGATAGAGGCACAGTGAAATCATGCGACTTCCAAAACCAAGAAGTCAGAGATAAAAGTGAAGTTGACAGGCAAAGAGCAAGAGATTTGTCTCCAACATCAACTCATTTAATTGATATCCAGGGAAAAAACGGTGTCTCATCCCCACCTGTTGTTCAGGAGCATTGCATCATCACACCGGTCAGGCAAGGACTACCCGATAGTTCTGATATCTTCTCACAGATTTCACCAAATTATGAAGAAGCTCTTTGCCAAATTACAGACGAAGTATCCGAATCTCACCGTGTACAGAGTGGGTTAGCCTCATTGACTAGTAAGGATGGTGAACTGACATTTCCCCATCAGCTAAAGACACATTCAGAGGAACCATCTTGCGACAGGACTATGAATCCATTCAAAACACCATCAGTGAATCTGCCGAGTATAAAGTCCATACTACCTGACCCGATGAACCAAAACCCGCCATCCACTATTACCTCAGAGGAAAATACAGATAGACCAGCTCCATTCCCTGTTACTAAAACCCAGGATCCAATGAATAAGCCAAAGATTTCAACTCAGCTGGAAAGCCCAAGCCAAGTTTTCAGGAAGCAGCCAAAAGCTTCCACAAGAAAGTTTTTTTACCCTTCGATGGGTACATCAGCAACCAAGACAACTGGCCCAAAAGCTATGCAATGGTTAAGTCAGGCTGTCTTGGCAAAAGCACCAGAATCGGAGCAGCAAGAAGAACCTACCACAGAGAATAAACCAAAGCCAGAAACTAAAATGACTAATGTAGATGAAACCAGAAACAAGGCCTCTCGCTCAGCTTCATCGGGCAGAATCATTTACAGCAGTACCCCGGCTCCAAGAAATTCAGGTAAAATCTTTGATCAGTGCTTGTTATTTTACAACCATCCTACTATCAATTTGATTGTTGATTTGAAGCTGAAAGAATCATAAATTAAATGGGAAAAACTCACTCTTCCCTTGTATCTTGAACTGAAGTTTTATCCATGGATTGGTTTAGTTGAACTTGATCTTCTGTGGTGATACATGTATGTTACATTGTTCTGTCCCGTACATGTACCTGTTTATTAATCCTGATTTCTTATGTTTTTGTTTATTCTGTTTTTCATTTTACAGCATTTGTGACATTCACAAACTTTATCAAGTCTGAAAAAACTGCTGCTGTTGCAACGGACGACACCAAAGATCCATCTCTACGTAAGGTTACTCCATCTGTTGCGTCACATAACAAAACAACTCACATGAACACTGCTTGTCCAAACAGCCAGTCTAACATCACAGTTGGCTTCAATCAGACTACACCTGTGAGTAGCAAGACAGCTCTCCCAAGGAGTAATGCTACTCACAGTGGGATAAGAGGAAGATCTTATACCTGTTTGTTACCCGCTCCTAAAAGATTGAAGATGGCAATAAATGAAGACCCTAAAATTGATGTACCATCAGATAAGAAAGCAATATTAGAGGCAGACCTCACAAAGACATTAGAGGAGGTTATGGAAGGCATTCCAACAGGTGTTTCCAGAAACAATGCACTTGCTGTAGAATCATCAGACGGTGGGACCCTCGGGGGAAACAGTTCTACACATCACCATGCCACTGTCCCAGATTTGAATCACAGATGTGAAGATGGAGTCGCAGTTAATTCAGATCCAGCTCCTGCATTGAAACGTTGTTCCAAGCCGAATATTGCCAAACAGAAAGAAACAACTTGTATGCAATCACTATGCAGTAAGCAAGAAAAGCAAGCTGATTTCAACATTCCTATGGCTGTTAGTTTTGCGTCAGCGAGTGGAAAGCCGATTAATATCTCTGAAAGAGCAATGGAGACAGCAAAGCAGCGATGGTTTGAAGATCAGAGTGAGGACATACCGGACTCTGTTTGCTTTACATCAAGAACAACCAAAGTTTGTGAAAAGGACAACTCGTATGGAGAAACAGGCCGCAACTCTGTTCCAGTAAATGTGACATTTGCAGCAGCTAGTGGGAAAGCCATTCAGATTTCTAAATCTGCTCTGCAGAAAGCCAAGATGTCCTTCCTGGAGGATGAAATTCATGTCAGAGAAGGATCCTCCACAGATGAAACAAAAAGCGTCCCGGTGTCTCATCTCTCAGAGACTGTTTCATTAAGCTCAATGAAAAGTAAAACCATCCGTCCATCCAAGTTAAATATGCGAGGCAAGCATCAAGCAGCTACTGGTGCCAGTGTTGAAGCTACATCAACCTTTCAAGTGAATCCCGACAATTCGGAATCAATTGATGGATTCATGAACCAGTCCTCAGGTGTGGATGAAACACATGTGCCACCAGATGCTGTTTCTTCAGTTTCTGACAACGGTAATGCAGCTAATTTAATTTCAGAAGACTATCCTCAGACCAAGGGAGTTCCATCATTTGCCGGATTTGCCTCAGCGAGTGGAAAAGCTATTGCCATATCTGAATCTGCCATGCAAAAAGCCAAGAAGCTTTTTGAGGAAGAGGACGACCAAATCCCCACCAGTGTTAATTTTGCTACAGCTGCTGGAAAAGCCATTGCAATATCCAAGGCGGACTTGAAGAAAGCAAGCTCCTTGTTAGATGAACCAGAGGACGACGACTTGCCCTCGACCAAGGGCACTGACCCCTCCTTACATAGTCTTCAAGATGAGGCAAAGAAAAGGAGCAGCATTGTATCCTCAAGACAAAGTAGATTACAACAGCCATGTCCGAAGCCCCAAGTAATGCTCCGGAACCTTCCAAAGGGCTTCAGACCTTTCAAAGCCCCGTCAAAATTACACCCTCCAGCTCAACCTGCAAAGAATCCCGGGAATGCCATTGCTTCTGTTGAACCGCCAAGGACCTCACTACAAGTAGAAGCGGAAGGAGACGATAAAACTCCTCAAACGAAGACTGTATTTAATGGATTGAAGACCATTCCCAAAACTAATGTTGTGTTGCCTCCCTCGCAAGTTCCCATGCCTGCAATATCAGAGAGCTTGGAATTTGAGGATTTCTTGAGTGCAAGTCAAGCTCAGAGAGAGATAGAAGCTGCTGAGGAAATGGAATCAGCCTATGCTTTCATGCAGGCAGAAGACGACAGCTTTTCACATTTTGAAGATCCGATCATCAATACCAACTCAAACGTCACAAGCAATGCAGCTTCACCTCCTAGCAATGAGGACAAAGTGATAGCTAGTCAGGATTGTGAGAAGTTTATACAACTCGAATTTACTGCCAGTGAGATTAACACTAATAAGTCTGTTGGGGTCGAGCCAACAGTTCATGCACAGTCATCAAGTCAAGTTTCTTCCAAAGCTTCTGATACTTTAGACAGAGCATTTGTGGAATCCCAGAGTTCAGTAACGAAAGAAGCAGAGATTGATGAACAGTTACCAAAAGATCACAGAGAGGAGGAATTCGATGAGTTTGGGAATGAGTCAACATTGCACGATGTTGATATCACCAGTGTCCGTTCTGAAACAGCAGCTTCGACAGTATCTCAAAAATCATCACAAGAAGTTGTTGATGCCCCTCCTTTTGGCTTCCAAATCATCAGAAATAAATCACACATGCAAGATGAAATGCTACAGCAAGGAAAAATGCCTATACCTGCAAAGACTGATTCACCGGTGTCAATAACTGGAGATTTTGCAGACCAAGATAGAACTTATCCCTGTGAACAAGAGAAGGATTTCAAGTCAAAAAATTTGCACACGTTTTCAGGATTTCAGACTGCAGGAGGGAAACAAGTCAAGATCTCTGAAGAAGCACTGAAAAAGGCAAAACGATTGTTCGTAGAAGAGGAAAAATGTCATCCCTGCCAAGGTCTGGAGGCAAATGTTGACTTGGATCCCAATGCTCGTCGGCACCAAGTTGCTAAGGAAACAGTAAGTGATATTAACTCATTTTCTGTTGGATTTCAAACAGCAAGTGGAGGCAAAGTAACTATCTGTGAAGAATCTCTCAAGAGAGCAAAACTCATATTTGAAGAAGCAGAAGAAAAATTCAACAAGCCATCCAGTGTGGTCCCCAGCTCCACCAAGACAGCTGCAGATGGTATCAGGAATCGGCAGAAGGATTCTTTCAGTATAGGAAAGACATCACTTGATGATACCTCTATGAACTTCCCCTCAGGTGAAGGCAGGTACACAGTTCCAAGGAATGAAGGAATACCATTTTCAGGATTCTCAACAGCAAGTGGCAACAAGGTTTCCATATCCAAAGCCGCTCTAGACAAGGCAAAGGAATTTCTGAGAGAAGAAGATGAGGAAACTCCACTCCCCCAGCGTAAACAAAAAAGACTTGATGGTGCACCTAATGTTGCCACTGCCACCTTAGGTTTCCAAACTGCCCGGGGCTCAGCAGTTACAGTCTCACATGAATCATTAGAGGCAGCTAAACGGACTCTTGATGATAGTACAGAGCATTCAAACATAACTCCCAAATGTCCTGTTGGATTCCAGACAGCGAGTGGTAACAGAGTTACAGTGTCCGCAGAGTCCCTCGCTAAAGCACAACAATTCCTTGCAGAAGAAGAAACTGATACCAGACAAAGACCAGCAGTAGATCATGGTCGACTGTTGCAAGGTTTCTCCACAGCCAGTGGCAACCAAATCACAATTTCACAAGGTACTCTGGAAAAAGCAAGGAGGCTTTTTGAAGAACCTGAAGATGATGACACCTCAAGAATGCCAATTACGTTTAATGAAGGTAACCCAGATAACGATAACCAAAAGAATAGGCTTGGCACAGCACCCATCGTTCCTGTTCCTCATCAGGGCTTCCAAACAGCAAGTGGGTCATCAGTTTCGGTGTCAAAAACTTCTTTGCAGCAAGTAAGAACACTTCTTGCAAATGCAGACCAAGAAGGATCTCACCAGCCTGATCCTGCCACAAGCTTGTCTTCCACTCCTGCTCCAGCAAAGACCCAGTCTGTCCCTTCAATCGGACCCAAGACGTCAACCACAGCAGCCCAGCAATTCGGTGGAGATGGTAGTGATGCGGTGGTTCCTCAGCTTACAGGAAAGACATCTCACAATGGCAGGGCAGTGACAGGTAAGTCTTTGTTCTTAAAATGTCTTGTTGATGGGAGCAAGGGCCATGATCATCGAACCCAAATTCATAAAACACTGCACAATTGGAGCAGTCTAAGTGAAAATCTTTCAATTTTAGAAACCAGTGAAGTCTTTCTTATGTTTTCTTTTGGGTGAATTCAAGTTCTCTCCAGTAATTAATTTCTGCTTTGTGATCTTACACTCTCCTGCTACTGAAACAGCTGCAATTAGTCCATATAGATTGACACTTTTTTATTTTAGAAACTGAGACGGCACAATCTTGTAAATTCCTGCGGGTGAAATTCACCCTCAAATTTGATTTGTTCAAAATTTCTTGGGCTCCTTTTACAGGTGTTACTCATGATGGACAGCGCTCTCTCAAGAGAATGTCATTCCAACAAGAAGAATGGTCTCATCCAAGGTATGGACTACTTTTCCAGTCATACTAGTCATTGTGAAGAAACTTATCCTGGTTGTGTCCAGTTTAAATGAAGAAATGTTTACATCCTCATTTTGTTTTAAAAGTCAACAGGAAAAAATAGGATCATCGGCTCAATATCAGCTTACGGCCAGAATGAAATTTACTGGTAGACTTTGATTACAAAATGTGAATTTTTGTGCCAACTTGTAATGAAGTGATAGGTGTAATTTGTACTTCGAGGATTGAGCCCCGCACCCGCTGGTCCAAAGAGACATAAAGAAAGACGTTCACTCACTTGGACTGCTAGACACGAACTGACGAGCTGGGCTGCGTTTGTCACGCCTGTATGGTTGATTACGTAACAACTTAAGTGAATCAATTCTTGTGTACACTACCGTAATACTAGTAATTTCAGTATGCATATTTCTTTGAGCAGGTACCTTATTGATTTTACTGATAGATTTGCTGCTCCATTCACAAAGCAACGGAACGTCCCTCCTAAAGTCTCGCCTAGTCCTTTCCGTCCTCCATACCAGACGGGACACCAACAGACTCGTACATCTGGATGCCAGTCAGGAAAGCCTCGAGAAGCCTCACAGGTTGTGCCTCAGACACCTATCCCACCTCTGCCACCGAAATCAGGAAGCTTCTCTTCAGAAGACAACGGGCAAACCGTCGATGTGCGACCCAATAAAAGATGTTTGGATTTTAGTATCATGCCGTGCTCTGACGGACCTGTCGCAAAAAAATGTAAAGTTGACGATGCTGTTTTAGGAAATTCAATGGAAAGTGTTTTGAAACAAAAGACCAATAATGTCTTGTGTGATAAGGAGCAGGAGAGAGATTTGCCCCTCGGTGTATGGGAGAGAGCTAGGAGAAACCAGGCGTCTAGGATTCAGAGCAAAAAGGTACGTTCGTTGAATCAGAAAGAAAACCATGCCTCACTCATTAATTGAATAACTTAAACCTTGACTTGTTTTGATTAATGTTCTTGACTATTTGATTCATGAATTTCATCTCATTCATGGTCTTAAATTTTAATATTTCCAGCAGTATCAAAGATTAACAGTACTTGAGTGTCATTTACAAATATTTCTGTCCTAAAAGTTTGATGAAACTCCCAAAAAAGTATGATGTTTAAATTTTTTTGCAGAAGCAAGTCATCAAACCAGACCCTGGCGATCTCTTCAAGAAGCGGAACCAGGAGCCCAGATTGCCTTTGTATGAGCTGGTTAATGGCCAGCCCCCTATGCAGTCCACAAGGACGGAGGTAAGATGCTTCATCATAGATTCTTCCTGATCTACCAAGAAGACTCAACAACTTGCTCCCATCTATCCTGACCTCCCTCCTCTTTTTCTTTACAGTTGGTTGAAGAGGGAGTTCCAGCATCTGTCTTGACGGTGACCTCTTCCTCTGCCAAAAACTTCAAGTTTATTCTATCGGATCATTTCAGCCCTGAGACTCTAGAAGACAGTAAAGGATTACTGCTCGCTGATGGTGGCATGCTAATCCCAGATGATTTAGGCTCAGCAGGCAAGCAAGAATTCCTCAAGTAAGTGGGTACATTTTGCAGAACTGGGTACTTTTTGCAGAACTGGGTACTTTTTGCAGAATTTTGCATCCTGCCAGTGACTGGAGATTGAAATTTACTCCCTCAAAGATCTCTCTTTTGTGTGTCTGTTTGACCTTTTTATCTGAAAACCTCATAAACTATAAACTTAATTGTTAATTTTTCTGTCTCGTCTGCAGCGCTTTGCTTGATACTCCCGGTGTGGACCCGAAGTATGTCACTTCTGATTGGCTCAATAATCACTATCGCTGGATTGTATGGAAACTTGCTGCCATGGAAACTGCATATCCACAGCATTTAGCTGCAAGGTACTAACTCAACCCCTCTTAAGAACTTTGTCAGACTCTTGTAGTTAGCCTTATTTAAAGTGTTTTCTTCAAAGAATTATTTTGGTTTACCAGCTAACCCAGGCAGATGTGTTCTCAAACCTTGGTAGAGATTTTTGTAGTCCATTTGAAATTTGAAATTCATTTTATCGACATAATTTCACAGAGTTGTGCTCATCATGCTACCCTGAAACTTTTGTAATGAAATTCCAGCAAACTGAAGTTTTGGTGACGTATTTTACATTGACAGGTACATGACACCCGATCAGGTTTTGCTGCGGTTGAAGTATCGATATGACAGGGAGATAGACCACACACACCGCTCCGCCCTCAAGAAGATCCTAGAGCGGGACGACGCCCCATCAAAACGAATGGTCCTATGTGTGGCTGGTATCCATCATCCTGATATTGATGCAGTGTCGAATCAGGAGGGTACCAGTGACAAGAATAAAGAAAAGGTACATTTCTTATAATAGTCTCAGTCCGTTGATGTTGACATAATCCAGCAAAACTTTTTAATGTCGAATGGATATTTTCTGTGTTGATGTATTCATTGACATCTTGATTACTTAACACTGATACATTTACCTTGTCTGTTCTATCCAGATCTTACAGCCTGCAGTTCCAGCCCTGGAGTTAACAGACGGCTGGTATGCCATCAGGACGGTCATTGATAAACCATTAGCTGGACTCGTCAATGCAGGCAAGATCTTTACAGGACAGAAACTGTGTATCTATGGAGCGGAGCTAGTAGGATCTCAGGATGCTTGTTCACCATTAGAGGTTAGTGGGATATCATGGCACAGTTATGAAACTTGAAAATGAACAAATTATTTGTAGACGAGGCTGTGTTTTAATGTACTTATTGGTCCTGCTTGCAGTTTTTCAGGGTCTTAATTTATTTTCACTTCTTTCATTTTAGCCAAATGTTCAATACCCTGTTCAGAATTGCGCCATCATTTCTGAAACTTCAAAAATCTTCTTTGAAATTCCCTCCTCCCTTGGATGTGGACTTCCTGCAAATTTGATAGTGTCTATGGATTTGATTCCCTCTACATTCCAGGTACCTGCTAGTCTCTGCCTGAAGATATCGGCCAATGGCACCCGCCGTGCTCGCTATGACGCTCGTCTTGGTCTACAGCGCCATCCACAACCCTTCCCCTTATCCTTGGCCTCGTTATACCCCGATGGGGGCACAGTTGGCTGCGTGGATGTAGTGGTGGTCAGAAGCTATCCAATGCAGGTATTGCTATCTCGATATGGATCTGGATTGTCAAGCTTAGTCTTAGGCTATGGCTTCCTCTCCCCTCATTATTTTGTGTTTAAAATTAGCCCTAGCCGTAAGCAAACACTGTCTAGCCATAACACATTGAGATAGTGGCTTGATGAGTGGCTTCTTCTCTTCACAGTTTATGGAGAAGCAGAATGAAGGAGGATGTATCTTCAGAGGGAGACGGGCTGAGGAGAAAGAAGCTGGAAGATTTGCCCAGGAACATCAGAAGAAGATGGAGAAACTCTACAGTAAAATACAAGACGAATATCAGGAAAAAGAGAACTTGAAAGGTAGCCAATACCCTCCTCTCCATACTGTATCAGTTTTGTTTTTCCTTGACTTGTCAACCCTAACCCACCTGCATACAACAGTTTACTACACATCGTTTTTCCTGTGGAAAGTGTAGTATCCTGAATACCACAATACATTACAGTGTGGTTTATGTGATAATGTGTGGTTTATGATCCAGTTCCCCTGTGGAGACTTGTAATGTGTGGTAAGCAGCTCTTGTCTTGTGGTAATACGTGGTTTATGATCCAGTCCCCCCTGTGGAGACTGTTGTAACGTGTGATAAACTGCACTTGTATTGTTTTGCAAGAGTAGAGGGTTAGGGTTAAAATTGTTTTCCTCTTTTTTGTGCATGAGTATCCTGTCCCCCTGCCCACTGAATATTTCAAGCCCTGTTTTCATTTAGTAGTTTAATACAACAAGAGCACGTAGAAAGAAGAAACAGAGCATTCTGTTTTCATCGTTATTCTCAGTGACTTCAGGTCGGCGTTCATCTTCAGTTCAGAAGCTCACATCGAAGCAGGTGTCATCGTTAAATACAGGACAAGAAGTATATGAAGCCATCAGTAATGCACTAGACCCAGGAGATATGCAGGTCAGTCAAAGATTTCAACCTCTGGAGTAAGCAATACAAGTAATAAACTGCTGCAAACTGCTCATCAGCCAAAATAATGACCTGAAATATATAAAATGCTTGGAATAAGAAGTGCCTAATGTGCAAGAACAAAAAAACATACATGCAGAACTTTCCTTCATACACTAATTCTGGGATCTACAGATCAAGTGGACTTTTCCCCGTCAATGAAGTTTTTTTGGTATGCACAGAGCATCATCTCTCTCTGTAGAGTAGGAAAACGCCGCAAGGCATTCGGATTGAAATAAAGCAAGCCATACACAATGTATGATATTTTGACTGGAAAACTGTATTTATGAAACTTTCCTTTCTCTTTTCAGTCAATGTTGTCAGAGAGACAGATTCACCTGTTGAATGATTACCAGAGATCCTTACATGACAAGAAGCAGAGTGACTTACAAGTACAGATCAATCAAGCCATGGAGGACAGTAAACAGGTACTACGATGTCCACCTTACATACACCTGTTTGCAATTGCGGAGTGCTTGTACATAAGTTAAATTTCAAGTCCTGAGTCAGCCAAGTAAATCTTCATCAACTCCTAACGTTGTCAATTACAGGATAGCCATATACAGAGGAATGTTACGCCAATCCTGAGGTTAAGAATCACTGATTACCTGAGTAAAGCTGACACTGAAACCTATCAACTCACCATATGGAGACCCACGGATGATATCATGCAGTTACTCACTGAAGGCAAACGCTTCAAGATATTCAACATTGGAACATCATCTGGAAGGTACGCTGAATATTTGTATCATTCCTTGCAAAGTCTGCCTGAGTGCTATTTGTAATTGACTTTTTTTTATGCAAAAGATTTCTAATGGACTGTTCCGGCTTTGCTCTTATGCCCCACCCACGTGTGTTTTACATACAGCATGTGATGACCAAGTTTGACCGAGGCTTTCGTGGTCAGCTGATTAAAAGGCATCCTCCAATTGGTCAAAGCACACAGTTTGATTGACACTGAGGCCGGAAAGGTCTATTTAGTAGGATCTATTTTTCAGACTCCTGCAATGCATGCAAATAGAGTTTTGATCATTTTGGTGGCTGCAGTTTGTAAGATGATTACAATTTGTTTTCTTCATCAGATTCTGCCTGGGTTCCAGTAGGATCCAACTTTCCTCAACACGTGCCACCCGCTACCATGCCATGACAGTTTTTATTCCCCCTGACTCAGCCTTCTATCATCCCAGGGAGGTACTCAGATTCACCCAGGCTCATCATCCTGGATTCAAGCCAGCTTATGGTGAAGTGGATGTGGTTGGAGTCGTGATCATGATCCAGGGAACTGCCAATAGTCCTGGCAAGAGGTGAGAATGTTTGGAGTAAAGTAATTCATTTTCAAGAAAATGCGAAATCATGATAACTCAGATGTATCTGTGTTAGACAAGATTTGATTTAAAACTTTTGACCAGGTCAAAATCCCACCAGGGCTATCATGAAAATTTGATTTTTAGTCTCCAACTATTGAGCTTGTTTGATTTAACGATATTTGTTGATATCGTGATACTTCATATCGAAAATTGAACCGCGGCCAAAAAATATATCGTATTTTCGGGAATGTCGATAGGATAGGTGGACTGGTATATTACAATGGAGCTTTCGTGATGTCAGACGCAGATTTATTCACGGAATGTTTCCCACCGATGGCCGGTCCTGGGCTGCGGGCTATGGTACTGAGCGCAACTGGACTTCACCACACACTTGATGTACGTACTTCTTGCGTCTACACCAGATGGCGACTTTACTACGTTGGTTCACGTTTGCTGCAGTTTGAAATCGTGGCTCTCACACGGGAATCTTCACGAAGGCCGGGCTGACTATCGACGTGTACGTTGCACGCGCGCTGTTTACGTCTTCCCAATGCGTTCATCACTTTCAAAAGACTTTTCACGTTGAGGCGCAGCTTTTTAGAGATAAAGAAAAGAACGATGTTATCGTGGTAACATCAACTATCGTGATATTTTTGAGATTTTGAGATGCCAAGAAATGAAATCGAACAGCCTTACCAAATATCCTGGTAGTTTCCCTCTTTGTGTTGTAAAATGACAAATTTCTTTCCTATCTTCTCCCCACAGGTTCCTAACTAGGTTCCTACACCCTTGCCAACCAGTGCTGTAGGCACTATTGAGGAATTCATTGATACAAGACATAGGTCATCGTGGTATCGTGCAGATACATATCACATGCGATTATGCATAAGTACAGTGTGTATAGTTGAGCAGTATTTGGATGAACCTGTTGACAAATCGTTAAGGATTCAGTTCGTTAAGAATTCAGTTGCCATGTTAATGGCTGTTGTGTTTGTTTCATCTGATGAAAGATCAGCATATGTACCACAATGCTGAGTCAAACCTCTAGGTTTTTATCCGAACCCCTTCTTTCGATTAGCCGCCTCACATGTTAATTTGTATCATTATTACCTTAATGACATTTATTTGACCACGTTTGTGTTTCAGCAACAGTCAGATGGTGTATCTTAGCGATTCCCAAAGCATTGTAATTGCCGTCAAGTTTTGGTGTGGCCTACAGGTAAGTCCAGTCATCGTAATGAGTTATACACAATTCATTGCTTATTGGTGGATAAATCGTTAAATTCAGCTAAGGGCTTTACATAACTGAGGCTCAGGCTCAGGCTCGGGCTCCAATTTGTGAACCCATTCTAAAATAACAGGTATCAAAATAGACTAATAGAGAATTTTGGCTGCTCCTAAGAAGTAGATTCTCTGGTTTGAAAATGAAACTAGAGCTTCGGCTTCTAATGAAAAACCACAACCTATATGTTCAGCATATGGATGAGAGAGCCGGAGCCTGAGTCAGTCCGTTTTGTTTATCTAAATTGAATTGCGATGGACTCGAAGAAGTAGAAGTCCTTTTTGTTAGCCCCCTATGTGCTAACTGTCACTGAATCTGTCTCCCTTTTATATCCATCCATCTATTCAGGTTCAGTGCTTGGAGGGTTTAGTCAAACCAGGAGCCCTCCTGACAGTGTCCAATCTTCAGTGGAGAGCCAATTCATCCTCGTCCTCCATACCGTGCCTGCATGTCAGTGACGCAACCTCCGTCACTCAAAGCCCAAAGGCTGATCATCTTAGAGCTGCATTGCAAGATATGCAAAACCACATTCAGGTATTTCTTGTACAAGTATCCCAGATATTGCACTGTTGCACCACATGCTATTAATTTCAAATTCTTTTTAATTGGTTTGAGCTTGATTTACTTATGCCTAGAATAAAAATGAACAAGTATAAGAGTTATGATTGTTTAATTTAAGTGTTTAAATTTGTGTGAAGCTGATAGATTTTAGTTTTTCTTTGCAGAATCCGAAGAAATTTGCTGAGAGCTTGGAACAAGCGGTTGCAGAGATGATTGCTTCAAGAGCGAAGTGTCTCACACCTGTGACACCTAAATCGGACAGAGGTCCCGTTACAGTGACAGCACCTTGGTCAGGTCACAGACCCATTGCCAGCAGCACAAGATCAAGTATGAGTTTCGAGCAGACTAACTTATCAAATGCAGGCAGGGGTGGTATGATTACTCCAGTGCGAACTCCTGGCTTGCCAAACAAGCATCAGCATTTGTATTCCCCTGCTCTAAACTCAGAACAGTTAAGACCCAGTGCAGCATCTACACCTGTACCTGTGACCCCTCGGGCTGGACCCCACCCAGCCAGCACCAAGGGACCAATAGCCTCAGCCTCCACTCCAGTCTCAGATACATATCAGAGGAGGAGACTTGATGCCAGCAGGCGGTATGATCTCCTGTCCAGGGTGCCCTCGCCACCGCCTCTGTCTCCACTTCCGACCCCCGTGTCAAGCAGGATGACTCGTGGATTCAGGCTGCCCTCGTTCCGGAGGTCCATCCCCCATCGGGGGTCAAGTGGTCATGGTACTCCAGGGATGAATGGTCAAGAGTCACCATACACCATGCATTTTAACCAGCATAGCAGAGGTCCCAGTAGTAAAGATGTGAATCCAAGTGTTCAAGGAAGAAAGGGGGAGCCACCATCTCCAGATGTGGAGGATCTTGGTTCAACCCTCCATGTGACTGGGTCAGGTGGTGATTACTCCCCAGAAGAGGAGATGACTGCGAGTCAGCGTCAAGTCCAGGAGGTCCTGGGAATGTCCTACAAGAGTCTGGGAGAGATTGACTGGGAATGGACTCAGCAGATGGATCCACCATCCCCTCCAGACGCAGGTAGTGTCATCGCTCAGTCTCCCCAGCAAAGCCAGGACTTTTCTTACGGTACTCCCACCCAATCTCCCCTGGCAAAGGAGGAACAGCTGTGTGCACCTGTGGAAACCATTACAAAAGAAACTAAACAGAATGTGAGACATTTGGACAAGAATGTGTCTGTATTATCGAAGGATGCCCAGGGTAGCAGTCAAGGAGACAAGGCATCAGGCGGTAGAAAACATCTCGGTCGCAGCTCCCGCAGAAAGAAGGTTGGAATACACCACACTGCTACCATCCAAATTTCATCTGAAAGTTTGAAATCTTCACAGAGTCAAGAATCCAGGAGTGGAGAGTGCGTGTCACCAGCCGATGGTGGTGGAGATCATCTCAAGAAAGACTACCAGTCATCAGAATCGGAGGTCAAGGGGAGCGAATTCACTGCAAATGAAGACATTTATCCAAAGACAAATAACTCCAAAGTACCTGTTGAAGAGATCAATACCAGACCACAAGAAACAGCTGCAGGGGCAGACAAAACTTGTGCAACGAACGAAACAGTTTCCGAAGTAACTGTTCGACAAGTAAGAAAGGTAGCAGGAGAACAAGCGAGTGAAGTGCAACCAGCACAAGTAAGCAATGCTACGTCTTTGACTGGGAGGAAGGCTGCTACACAGGCACCAGTGCAGAAAAGGAAACGACTCTCCCGTTCAAGAGCTGACCTTTCCATCTTGGAGCACAGCAACCTCCTGGTTGATGGGTCAGGAGAACCGACAAAGAGGATGACCAGATCAGCTAGCAAACGGTCAACAGCTGGACAGATGACCTAGAACCTCCAGCTTGAATGTATTAACGTAGAGAATGTGTGGTGAAAATGTCTATAATAAGCTCCGTAAAACCGTCAAAAGGCATGTTGAATATTTTTAGTGATGTTGTTTTGATGTGTATATTTCACATCATAATTACAACATTTTACTCCAACAAATATTTAATCTACATAAAGTCTGAATATATAAAAGTGATTTATAAACGAATGGGAATCTTAACCCCTCCCTCACCACTCCACCTACAAATCCCTTTGCAAAATCCCTGCCAATCCCCATCCTCAAATAAGAACACCATAAATATGATAAATGTTTAGAGCTGAAAAGTGATTCAAGCACAGACATTTTAAATGATGTCTGCAAGCTGCACTTCACCCCCAAAGAACAATCGAAATAGAAACATTTGAGTACTTTGTTCTGCTCAAGGGCAGTAATTGACTGATTTTACCACACTGAGTTCGATTTCACGATCGTAACTCGAATTAAGAAGGATAACGCGTCGCAGGCGCGGTTCTAGAGTCAAAATTTGGGGGGGCTAGAAGAGCCATTATTTTTTTTTTTGGGGGGGGGGGGGGCTACAAGACCCAATATTTTGGGTTCTTCTAACACTCGGTTATGCTATGTCTTATTAGGGGTCGAAAAACATGCACATTATAGCCCACACAACGCGTTTTTTATGTAATTGGCGCTTAAATAACTGAAAAAATCCAGTATTTTCAAGATTTTTTATTTTCACTTGCATTTTTTTTGGGGGGGGGGGGGGGGCTAGACAAAATTTTGGGGGGGCTTCAGCCCCCCCTAGCCCCCCCGTAGAACCGCGCCTGACGCGTCGTATCCTATGTAGGGCTACAATGCAAAATTGCATCATAAGTCCTACGATTTATAGTAAGTTACGATGAGTTTAGTGAAATCGACTCCTGGTATGCCATACGGAAGACCTAACCGAATTGAAACTCTGCCAGTATTACGTAATCCCTGGAACGTGTTTTGTGTCTTCCCTCTCTGTAATGCCAAGATTACTGTGCCAAAGCGGATCCTGAAGATTTTAACTGTAATCGAATTCGGATTATTTATAACCATTCCAAATATTTTAAAAATTATTAATACATGTATGTATGTATCTATGATTTTTGTTATGTTTTTATTTTGGGTCGTAGCCTAAGAAGTGCTAAAAAAAACCTTCAAAGTTAGGACAAAGCAAAGAAGCAAATCTGCGTTCTAATGTTTTTTTGTTTGTTATGTTTTCCCATTTCAAAACATGGAATCATCAGAGTGATTAATTTAAGATTCTTCTGTCTATAATTCCACTGAAGCTCTGTAAGACTGTATACCTCAAAGGCCTTCTTATATACACTTGATATCTAATCTTGCTGCTTTTTATTGACCGGCTTAATATTCACCTATCACCTCCATTCTGTCTCCCCTACCCCCAAATGTAACCCTCTTTTTCCTCAACCCATCCTTTCCATCTTGAATCTGCCCCCTCCCTCCTTAAGCTGCCCCTTCATCCTTAAGCCAAGCCCCTCTATCTTCAAGGTGTCCCCCCTTCACCATCATGCTATCCACCCCGAGTCCATCTTAAACCGCCCCTTTCAATTAAGCTACTCTGCTCCTTCCTCAAGCTATCCATCACTTCTCCAACTATCCCTCTCCATCTTCAAGCTATCCATCCCTTCACCAACCATCCCTCTCCATCTTCAAGCTATCCATCCCTTCACCAACCATCCCTCTCCATCTTCAAGCTATCCATCCCTTCACCAACTACTCCTCTCCGTGTTCACGTTATCCACCTCCCCCCTCGACCCGGATGTACTCCCAATGTCCCTTGCTCGTGCATTATGGTGGCCTCAACGGCCCACTTAATGGCATAGCAAAGGGGTCAAGGCGATTTGATTGTTTCATGCGACCGTTCATCGTTGACGGCAAAGTTGTATAACTTCTGTTCTGATTCCAACCGACCAGTACCAGTGTCCATGCGGCCGTGCGTTTATTGTACGTGGCATGCTGGATCAATCGCCCTGAATTATCAGGCGAGCGTGCATTCAGTGTTGTCATTAATTTCTCAAATTGAATTATTTGCAAGTCGTGTGTACTACCTCTGCGCAGTAGTCCCTTTTGAAGTTGTTACGCGTGTACAGCGAAACTGAACATAAACGACCCAAGACCAGACCGAATGTTCTGGTAATGAAACTATTTTAAAAGGATGTTTAGAAGTCGTCCCAGCTCGTTGTTTATTTATCTATCTTTTTAATTGACCATGGCTGCTTCCCTACTCTGAACTTTTGCTTTTTATTGTACAGTTAAATGTCCTCTCAAGAAAACGGACGTTTTATGTTCGATGGATGTACAGCTAAACAGAGTGCCAGTTTTTTGTTTCTTTGCCTATTTTGTAACATCACCTAGAAATCGATTTGTAATCGCTGCTTTAACTTTGACGGGACCAGTGCCTATAGCTGCATAGAGTAGGCTAGGCCTGTGTGCAATATGAAATGTCGAACCACTGATGAGTATGGCATGGATCTTGGTTCGTACTGAACACGTGGGCGGTGTTTCACAACAATATCACGTGATAGTAGGGCCGTACTTGTAACTTGCACCAGGAAGCGCTCTTTATTTTGTTCTCCCTGATGAGAAAGGAAGGTTTCCTTTACCTAATAATTTGATTGAAGAGATTGAAGAGTTCTCTCACATCTGGTTTTCATTGAATGGGTGTATTCATATTTTGTTTTTGGTCCTTACCACTCGCTTGAGTTGATCAACAATTACGGACAGTTGAGCGAATTTGAGAGGAAATAAAGGTGCAATTTATCCACGGAGACCACTAAATCTCTCCAAATAGTCTGGGTCTGGAGTATAATGCCTTTGTCTTTAGAACCGTGAGTCGTAACGATTAGTTTACCGTGGAGCGGCTCAGCCTCCCCGGAGGACGTTTAGCGGGCACGCCACGCTCTCCTCCAACGGTTGACAGTCTATAATTGCCCCATGTAGAAGCTGAGAGTCGTCACGCTGGTATTCACGATCGTAGTGGTCATTCACTTCATTGTTTTACTGAAAAGAAAAAAGCAAGCATCATAATATTGATAAACCGACACGTTTTTAAGTCTTTCTCTCCCATAAACCTTCCCTGCTCAGTGCTATTTTCACCCGTGTTATATATGGGTCTTTAGCCGCTTTTGTTAAGCACCAAGGACGTCTGAATTAAAGGCTTTTGTCAAGATGTCAAAACCAACTCTGCCCAGTTATCGCATAAGCAGGAATATAGATCCATCGTTCATAGTATTCGATGACCATATGACAGTAACAGGTGTCACTGAAAACCCATAAAAACTGGGAATATTGTGTGGAGACCGTAGACGCATTCGAGATAGAGGCCTATGTCTTTAATCCCTCTTTCTCTTTCTCTGAGAGCGAATTTGCCATCAATTTGAATTTTACGATCGGTCTGATCATTGATAAGAGTAAGCTGTGTTTCGTATAGTTAGTTGCACAGTTGTCCAGTATCCTTGCCCATTCAGAAAAATGAGTAAAATTGCCTTTGTAGACTCGACGTCCAGTGCTTGTAATGTGTACTAGAAGTTAGTTCGGCCTATACTCTATACTTCTAAGAACCCCCCAAAATGATAACAAGAACTGCAATTCACGAATCCCTCTTGTTTGGCTTCGTATTGGGACCTTGCAGAATACACTGCCCGAGTCATGTGTACCCTTAAGGCTTTTTCACACGATAAAAAAAAAACTCGCAAAGAATATGCTTGAGAAATCTTACGAAAGTGTCATCATTATGTGAAAATACACCAAATGCTTGAGAGTGACCGACGTCTCTGGTGAATCCTTGAGAAATTTTGACCGAGGTCTAGACCCATGAGAGAATTTCTCAATGGTTGAAAGTTTTTAGTGTCGTGTGAAAAGGTTGTCTTGAGTGACATGGCCATGTTATGCTGCACTTTACGTGTTAAACCGATTTCCATGTGAGTTCGCTTCAAGACGTTTTTTAATTCTTCAGCTCAGTCTCCGCAAAAGTCATGATGCAACTGCGAAGCCTCTGTCATTTTTTTTTCGATATTAGACGCAAGATTTGCATGTCAGTATTTATTATCGAGGACAGTGTGTTGACAAATGCAATCGAGTGGAAAGATGGACGTCCATGTTGATGAGAATCTTTGTTATAGATGGTGATGGGATAATCCATGCTCAAAATGAATTCACTAAAGACTGATTCAAAGGAATTTACACAGCAGATGTCGAGGATTATTGCATCATAATGTGATTTAATTTACTGATTTGATGTGAGTTTTCCCAATCCTGTTTTATCCTTCCTTTTACCAACCGTCACTCATCTATTCTATCCTAACTCTGTACCATCTGGACGTAATTTTTTGACTATTATTTTGACATTGTGTTGTGCATAAGTCGTTTCCTATTTTGCTAAATACACGGGAGCCGGTATTAAGATGCTTAAAGTGTATTTTGAAGCAGTCCGTGTATAAATCCAATCTGGTACATGAATGAGAGTGTACATTACTGATGATAAGACCCTTCTGATCCCCCTTTGCCTATCCCCTCACACCCCTGGCTTGATGGGAGACCGTCGCAGCTCACGGACTCGTCCCTGTACTTACTTCCAGCACACTTGTTGGAACGTTTTTCATACCTTGATCATAGGACTACACGCGTGTTGCATTCGGCACACGCAAAGCCAATTCTGTCACTAGCACTGCCATGCTAATATGCCAATTGCCAGTGTGCTCATTTATAAACCTATACATATCATGTATATGTATACGGGTAGTATCATCCTTTGGTAGGAAACCAATACAGAAATGTTCACAAATATACCTATAACTCGCAGGGTATAAAGATGGTGCTGTTAAGAACATACCTTTAAAGTTTTTTCGCCTGAAATGCTGTAGGCCCTATCCAGAAATAAGTAAAGCAACGACCAAAAATATTTTTGATCTTTGAAAGTTCAAAAATAACGGTGAAAAGAAATTCCGTAGGCGTTTTCACTGTTCTGAAAAAAATGGGAACCAGGGACTGAGAATTTCACAGATGACCGTTT
Source organism: Astropecten irregularis (assembly GCA_963971285.1). NCBI lineage: Eukaryota > Metazoa > Echinodermata > Asteroidea > Paxillosida > Astropectinidae > Astropecten > Astropecten irregularis. Next base: position 954,255 of record OZ020256.1, read on the forward strand.
CTGTATCTGTCTTGATATTTTTGCCCATGAATCTGTATTTTTGACAAAAAAAACCCAAAGTATGATATTACCTTTAAATATATCGATTATAATAACATGTATGTCATATGAAGAATCTGCTAGACTCATTAATTCGGTAACCTTGGGTATTTTTTAAATCCGAGTGCTCTTCCCTGGGTCTGCTTTGCACTTTTGGGTCATTGGTTCATTTTGAAATAAGGTCATCAAAGATTTGGATTTCTTTCGTTCTTTTTGTTTTGTTTCGGTATGATTTGTTTTTGTTTAGAGACAGCGAAGTATAGTCACATTTTAAATTTCAACCTCAACATAAATCCGATGTTTGGGTTTTTAAGACAAGCAAATATTGTTCATAGAACGTCCGTATATAGGGTCTAACTATTTTTTGATATTTTCCTCGTGATATTTTAAACATGAAGCCAATTGGACAAACCCCATCCCTTATCTGTCATCACAATTGGCAAACGTTGAGATAATAATGTATTTTGAAATTAGACCTTTACCAACAAAGTTCACGTACTTGGCGTTTTGTGCTGTTAGACTAGACTGTATCTGATGGAGATTTTTTATGATTATATCTAGGCATGGTACTTTAGGAGTCAGTGGTTGTGATTGGTTTACCAGCTGATGGTAGTTTGGATGCAAAAAATCTATGTAACTTAGGCGAAAACCTTTCGGCAGGCCCCATCATGATTGTGAACGATTGGTCTCTGAGCGAACGATGACAAAGCTTTTCACTCCATAAAGAGAAAGTAAACGGCTTTCAGATTTGGGAAATCGGGACTGGATTTGTTAATTTGTGAAATTCCTTTTTAATTTGGCGAACTATTTAGCCTGCTTTGAGTTTTAAAGGTTTTATAAGGTGTCAAGTTTTAAGGATGTGGCATCATTGTAGTATTGTCCTTATAGTTCTCTCAGGTCCTTTATTTTGTGTGTCGGTGTTTTAACCTCTATAAATGTCTAAGCTTGCCTGATCAGAAACAGTTATTGTATTTTGATCGAATGTATCAAGTGTTAAAACAATTCCCTCTTCCCCAATAACAGACCCACTCCTCAGCACCCCTTGTAGGACTATAACCAGTATACCACCGTGCGACCATGCACGTAGGCACGGTTGACGGTACCGACCGTACCGGCGTGATGGCCAGCACTACCCCGCCCGTTATACACGGCCTCTACCTAGCTGCCACGTGGCCTGAGAATGCTCACGGAATACCGTACACCGTAACTCATATTCCACAGCAAGGCTATTCGCCAGTGGCCCACTCTGTGCCTTGTCAGTTCCACTGAACACGGGTATATATTACCGCTACATCGGACCTGTTCCGCGTCAAAACTTGCACAGGGTTTGGCCGTTGTTTTAAAAACAAATTCAAGGATAATATATAGTGATATAAACCTGGGGACTTGTTTAACGGTGCGCTTAAACAAAGGACCTCTACTTAAGTTATAGGCGGCGATTGTTGGAAATAAAAGCGAAAAATTGAAAGCGAAAGTTGCGGCTGGTTTGGTCATTAGCAGCTCTCTTTCTCTTGTTACACTGCACATGAAATATATCATGACAAAAATAGATTTGTATACCAGAAAATGTCCCGACACGAGCTCCGTATTTACCGTAGGCCAGCCTACTTCATCCTGGTCGCTAAGTTTGGACTGCAAAGTTTTACAAATCGAAATTTATTGTCCCAGATAGTGTCTCTTTGACTTGTCGCTTTGGGTTTTGTATTAGGGCCTATATAGCCATCTGTTTGTGTGTTATTTCCTAATGAGTACAAATAATTATTTTTGTGTTTTTCTGCTATAGGATTTAACTTCCAACTTGCCAGCTAGCATTTTGTTCATGAGATGTTGCCAGAAGTCGAAAGTTTTTTATGGTATTAAAACAACTAAGTAATTAGCGACATGGAATCGAGTGTTTCCAAAAATTAATGGCAATTTTCTTTTAAAATTTGGAGCAGGATATAGGCCTCTACACAAACCAAACAAGTGTTTAATTACTGTAAATAGGCGCATTCTGCGATGTGTCTTTCGTTAACTTACCGAGCTTGATCATAATATTAGTATACTCAAGAGGCAGCTTTCACGCGCTTCGCGTTTATTGCCTTTTAACTTTCACCCGAGAGCGATAAATCTCATTTCTGTCCATCCTTCTTTGTTTTGTGCAAGTGTTTATCACCTCTCTTGCCCGAGGGGTCACCATTCTGCCGTAATAACTTGCCAAGTTCACCAACGAAAAAATAATGTCCTGTCGTTTGTAAATCTTGTGCGACCGAGAAAAGTGGCGCGCGCGCGTTTCGTTTTCTCGTGGACAAGAAAGGACTGTCCACTATAAAAGGCCTCGTGTTATAAGGACGCACCTGCTATGGGAGTAAGATTTATCAAATGCTGCCTGTCATTGGCTGAAAGTTTGTCATGTGGTGACTCGTTATAGTCATCTGATTTCTTGTTGCAAGAATGTTTCTGATAACATGTGAGGATTTGCATAGATAGGGAAACTTTATCATGATATTGACTAATGTCGTTTTAATCATACCTTCTTAGCCTATAACTGCCCCGGATTTCACTTAATCGATACTAAGAAGAGGAAAAGCATAGGTTTTGATGATTAAGAAATATGTAATAAAGATATGAATGGTTATAAAGAGATGAATATTCTTTGGTTTGTGGTGGAGAGGGCCTGAGATGTTTTAGGACCATGGTCCGATGAACGCCAGCGAGGCGATTGACAGGCCCGAAATTCACCGGACACGCGAGCTGGAATCCCGGTAACAAAGACTGTGCGATGCCGGTATACAGCCGAATCAGTCGTGCAGATGTAATGTCTTCAATTGCCAGGGATGGCCCGCTTGCGCCCCTAACCCCTTGGCAGAAAAGAGAGAGAGTGAAAGAGAAAAGAACCAAAGACGCTCAGTCGTCATGCCAAAAAATGGCTCTCCCAAAATTCACCAGCCAACCAGGAAATTATTAGCAGAAAGGAAACATTGACATTGACGTTTAAGTGTATACACCGCCATAGGGCGATGCTTGAATACAAGATGAAGCCGAGGATGGAGTGTGGTTAGATATCCATGCACGTCTAGTGAAATTCATCGTCAGGATGCATTCATTACACCGTTAATAGTTCACTTATCATCTGCCTGCAATACTGTGTAATTATGACTTTGCTTTTAACACTGGCACCAGTTGGGAAGATATACCTGATCTCTTGGACACCAGCGACCAATGTTTTATCTCTGTATGCTTCACCGGTTTGAAGGACGTAGTGCATCCTCTTTCGTTTTCAATTGACTTTTCCTGCCGTAGCATCCCAATCATGGCAATTATAACCAGTTGGCATTAGAGCCGTGCATCTGTTAGCTTTTAAAAAACAATTTTTATTGCCATTCTGATCGTCCATGTGGAAATAGAAAAACCCTTTTGAGGGTTTTTCCCTCCCACTGCATCATCATTATTTTCTGTTATCTATCGTTTTTCAAACATAAATCTTTATAGTGTGGAATAGTGCATTGACAGCAAAATATATGGCATTGTTACATCCATTCTATATGTAGCGTGAATCTGATTGAAACTTGAGGAGACAAACTTTAATATAACGGGGCATCGCTGTATATACGCGGGGTACACTCTGATTTGTATCTCACCAATTAAGAAGAAAAGTACACCTCACCTTTGCTTGAAGCCCAGGCCAGCCCCTCCCTCCTTTTATTCGGGACAGGAAAGGGGTGTTTCAAGATATTGTTTGCATCATTCAGATCGTGGCACGTATACAAAGACACGCCTATATTATTGGGACCTCAGAAAGTTGCAGGTCCACTCGAGAAAGGCGTTTTAATTAAAAAAAAAAACCTCAGGAAAATTTACAACTTCCACGGAACAACGCCTCGTTCGCCGTATCTTCGCTTGTCGAGTCGCCGTGTATATTTCAAAGAGTACGGCATGGTTGTCGAGCCGCGCCGCGGCAAATTTCTAACCCCGCTATAAACTCAACTCGCTCAGAAACTTGAACGTAAATCAGTTGTATACTCATCATAGAATACCCGCAATAAAAAAAAACAGGACAGGGTTCAATAACAGATGCACATTGCAGATCTTGTGTGTAAGGGGTGCATTAATGGGGACCAACCACACTGTGGGTTGTTTCTCACGTTCCCAAGTGAAAGGTCACGATCTCTTGAAAAATGTGTGAAAGTGAACTTGTGATATGGTTCTATATCAGTGATTTACTGCAACCCCCCTTCCGTTTACTTCTTCCCCGTGCGGTACACCTGATCAATGTCTTTCAAACGTTTGAACGTTTGTTTTTGTATGCCTGTTTGCTTGTTCGCCTCGGGTGTTGAAAGTTAGGGAAGCCTAAAGCCCGGCTTCGTTATGTGATGTTGAAATCAAAGATTTTTTTCCTGATCCGCAGCTGTCATGCAGTAGATTTCTGTCTTCTGTCCATGTTTCACTTTGTATTTCAAGTTTGTTCATGATCTCTTTTCCAAACCAAGTTACTATGTTCATGAAGATGTTGTCAGAGCACTGACATGACCCCCTTCACCCAAGTCCCCCTCAGTCTTTCTGCAAAAAGGGTTCAAGACACCGTTTCTCATGATGGATGAGGTGCAAGGTCATTCAAAGGTCAAACCTGTTTAATGTGTAGTATAGGCCATACGGGCTTAATCATTGATGTATGAGACTTCTCCAGTATGCCATGCAGTCATTTCTTTACATACAGTTTCCTGACGTTTTTCTACCTTAAATCGTACACTCTAAACCCTGATTTAGCTTCTAGCATGAAGGATAAGTCTCTCGGTCCATCTTATCCTCCATGTATAGAGATCTGCCACCCAGACTGCGTGCTATACGTAACCTGTGATTACACTTCTCTCAAGTACCCGACTATAAATGTTCTTGCCAACCGGTGCCCAGTCACCACGTGTTTTGCCACGCGTACCGTGTCGTGCCCGTCGACCGTGCCACAACACGACAGGCACGCGAGTCTGACCCCACCGGGTCATGCACTCAGCCCTCGTGAGACTCATGCTTCTTGGGTCCTTTAATGCGGTCTCCCTAAAAATGGGCCGCCGCTAGCTCCGATCATGGCCCCAGCTCGGGACCATGTCTTCAATTTATGACTTCTGGAGACAGCGAAGGACTTTCTTCCTCATAATGTTTCATTCTTTCATCCTTCACGTCTATACTCTTTAACCGACCACCTGAAATAAGGCGTACTGCTTCTGGAGGACCACACAGAAGAACGCATTAAAACAATTTGAAACAACCCACATGTCGTGATGTGAAGGGAAACAAACCCTGAAGATACCAGTGTTCACAATGTATAGGGCTGGAATCGTGTGTTAAGAGTCATGTGCTTGGTATCATGAGTAGACCTGTTACACATCTACAAAGTGTAGGCCTAGACAGGGAGAGCTCGGAGCTTAGCATGTCATGCAGTGTTATTGTACTTGGGTCATTCACTAAACAAGATGATGGTTATTTCTTCATCATAGCCTCTTCCATCCCTAGTGGTCTCGAGTTCTCATCAGCTTCGAGCCAGAAGAGTTCCTCCTCCTTATCCTCCTTATACTAGAGATGAAAACAAGAGGAGAGGCTTATGCGTATATAGGAGCAAACGCAGGGCATTGTTGCTAAACATAACGGACTAAGCCCTGTATAGTTGTTTCCTAATCTTCCTTTTATTCAGCCTCTCTCCATGGGCATCCCGCTGGTTTCTTTTTACAGTTCGCAAATAATTAGCCAGGAAACCCCTCACCGCACCCCTCAGTGGCACGGGTTTATTGGGAGGCAGCCAGGCGGGCTGATTTTTGTACTCAACCATAATTCCCCTGTCGTGTAATGATCTTAATTAGCGGGGGCAGACACAATTAACATTGTTTGTGTAGTAATAGGAGTTTGGTTTATTATTTTTCCTTAACCCCCATACAAATCCTTTGACACGTTCTCAGTATATAACACTCGTGTGTAGCGAAGGACTTGTCATTCGGCCAATTATGTAACGGAAGAATCATTTCAATTGTGTTAAACACAGCGATCAATATGTCTATAAAAGCAGAGAATGTTTTAAGTTTTTGCCTGTGTATATGACAAACCAATTATCTTGTTTGTTTATTGTTAACCGTCCTGTCAGCCATAACGTTTTTTTTTTGCTAATTGTGTCATCATCTTTAACGGCGTACATCGTTCAGTCCATCAATTACAGTTTTACATCACCGTCCCAGAGCAGTCAAAATCCTATCACCTGTCATGCAAGTCACCACCCCGTCTGTGCAGCTAGCTCACCATCGGTCATCCGTAGAACAGGCTGGACGGACGGGCCTCAAAGGTTCCGGTTAACTGACCAAGCGATACACGGCTATCGCTCTTCAGTCTCTTGTCCGTGGAATTTACACAATCACGGGACTGGTGGTGGTGGTACGGGTGTGGGTTGCTGTGCCTATCCTGGACGTTGACCTTGTAATGAAGCACCGGCCAGTTGGGAATTGCTGGCTCTGTAATCACAGAGGCAAATCATAAAGAGATTTGACTCTGATTTGGCTTTATGGAAGCTTTGTCGTGGGCGAGAAGACACAAGCCCTATACAGTATAGTGGTCATTGAAACAACGGTGAGAATTTTAAAGTGATAGGGGAAGAACAAAGCACGTGGACAGACAAAAGGAAGATCCAATGTGATAAACGAATCGCTCTGGTGCCAATTTCATAGAGCTGCTTAGCACAAACAAATTGCTTAGCACAAAAATAGCTTGCCCAATAAAAGAAACCACCATTGAACATTCCATTATTTTGATATCCATGGTCAGCGAACAAAACAAGTGATAATACACAACACACGGACATTTGGTTGTTAATCCTGTTTTTACTTAGACAGAAATGTCATGCTTAGTGATTTTTTTGTGTGCTAAGCATCTCTATGAAATTGACCCTTTTATTGTATTGCATTTGATTTTGCTTCTGTGTATTTACATTATGTTTAGATTGTCGTGATGATAATCAAGTAAATACAATACAACTGCTAATATCGCTATCATCATCATAATAGACGCCGTTGGTACACCATCAGCTACCGTATCTCATGGAATATTTTGCCCGATGCAACGTCCATTGTACTCCCAGTGGATAATCATCCGCTCCTCCACTTGATGTCCCCTTCCTCCTCCCTTATACCCTCTGTCCGGATGGCCGGCAGAGTGTCTGCTCTCTAGTCAAATTGTAAATCAATAACATCTCTATGTTTCACGACCATCTCCCTGCCTTTGACGTTCACGCGCGATTAACGGACGGTCAGTTTCCCGTTGTGTTGTGTGTGTGCACGGCGAGCTTCTGGCCAGGGGCAAAGGCCTTTTTTTAAATCCCTATAACCATGGCCTTTCATAGATGTTATTTTTGTATGTACGCATAACTCGAAGGTATATGGCACACAATATTATTTAACAGCAATTTCAAAACGCATTCGATTGCCTAATAGTCAAACACAATCCGTTAATACCGTTCGTCACTGCAGTTTATATTAGTATACCATTCCTTGGGGTCGATTTCACCAAACGTATCGTAACTTGCTATTGATCGTATCACTGATGAAGCGTTGCAGTCCTATACGTATGATATGCCCCCTACGATGGTTTATCCTTCGTAACTCGAGTAACGATTTATCGTATAGGGATGCATGAAATCGACCCCTGATTTCATAAATGTTATATTACTCATGTTGAGGTTATTGGTGAAAACGGTTAATGAGTGAGGGACACACGTGCCAGGAAAATCATAGCAGTTGAATTTGAAAGAAATATTGATAAATATATTGGTCGATATTTCGCAATCTGGGCTCGTGCAATGTAAGGTCTATAGTCTTTGCCTTTGTCCACCATTGTGTGCAGCCCCCATCATAATATTCCCTGAGCCCGGGTACCAAAAGTCAATGGTCACAATCGAGTTGAATGGACATAATCAAACAAACTTTCAATTATTCAACATGGACACCATTCAACCAAGTCTATTCATATTAATTGATAACCCTCACTGGTGCCGCCCGTATTAATTAAATGCTTGCGATAAAAAAAACCGAGCGATTTATCGTATGAGTGAATTGAGATTCTCGAGTAGGTCTAAATTACGATTATAATAACGCATAACTTTATCACTTTGCCTCGCTCCATGGTTCCAAATGGACGGTCCACTTCGGGCAAGTTGTTTCAGAGCATGTGGCTGCATACACGGCCCAGGAAACAACGCTTAACGGTTGTAAGAAACCTCACTTCACGTCCTGAGTATACAGACCACTTAGGATTCCCGAATTAGTTGTTCTTGATGGCACAAGAGCGATCATTGTTCCATGTTAAAAACGTGCAAGTGCTTGATTTGTAGGCGATGCACTATCGTACTATTTGTCAACAAGTGGAGAGAGAGAGAGCCGGCGTACGAAGACCAATGGCAGGCCGCTTGGATTTTTTCAAAACATCAGGGTTCACCAGTCACCATTTTCTGGTAGAGATTTCACAAATCTTCGCCCTGCTCCTGTTGTCAATGGTCTAGGGTATGCCGTTATTTACCGGCACATTCATGAGTCGAACCGGACACCGAGTCTTAACTTTTACGTCCAGTCTTGTAATTTTACAGCATCCATTTTGTTTTGTTTCTCTTCAAATTACTTGGCTCTTTGTCTTTTTTGTGTGTCTTTTTGTCGTCATCATCATGTCACACTTGTCAAAGTTCACGACTCTTGTCATGGACATTGTCAGCATTGTGACATTTGGCGACAAGTGTCGTCAAAGCATCTGATATCACGCAGTGATTGGATGGCCTTTGTCATTGAGTTAATGTCACCGTTTGACATTGTTCTGGAATACACAGTGATTATCTAGACTTATTTTCAAATTATACACTGTTCAATACGAGACCACAGCGAGTTCAGATTTGTTTCATTAGAAGTCCCGACATCCGTACCATTGATTCGTATCGGTTCTTAATTATAGTCCATCTTCTGAGGATTTTTTGGAATTGCATTTGCAAGTCAGTCTTATTCGTATCTGAATACTTCTTGTTTTGTTTTGTTGAGAATCGCGTTTGTTTTTTCGAGTCTTACAAAACAAACGTGGAGTTTGAAAGTTGGATGAGATTAGGCTTGGTTGACGGGGAAGCCTTGACATTTATTGCTTGGCATAGTCCACGGCTCATTAAGTGACACTCAAGCCTGATACGTAGATACGCATTGACGTGTCCGGCGTGGCTCTATTGCTCAATAGGGCCCGCTTGGTCTCTTTAGTCCATCAGCCCAGGGCGACCTATACCCCGGCTGCCTAAATTGCCAGTTTAAAGGTTCCAAATATTAGGCTTCATCCTGCATAGTGGACTAAGATATTGGGTGAATGCACTCTATACATATATGAGAGGTTGTTATGAAGGGAGATTTAAACAAGCCAAAGTAACCAAGTTTGGGTATCTAAAGACTATGGAAATAACCCTTGCCGTGCCCTTGTGGCATTGCTCACGGCTAGGTGGTGCTGGAGCAGCTTGAGCCAGGCCGACGCGTCTCAATAAGACAGTGATTGCGGACTGGTTTACGGACTATAATAGCTGGACCTCAGGATATGATCGCTGAGTGCTGATTTGTTCCAAAGGGCTAGGGAGAGGTCTATAACACACCACCATGGCTTCCGAACAAGCTAAAATGACCCCTCTTTGTTCAGTATTTACTCACCCTTTAGATGAAAAAACCCTTCCCTCGCTCAATTGTGTATACAGGACGGGTAACTGGTCTTGGGCTGCTTTATGTTTTGGCTATAATACGGGAGAAGGGGTGAAATTATACTGTCCCCTAAGGCCAGGATGACCGTGTTTACTTGCGTATCATTCGTGGGCAGTTTGCGGTCGAGTGTGCCCATTGGCTCAACCGCAGAATTTGCCTCCATTCACCGATACGTATGCTGCTATTGATTTTACTTCATTTAATCATGTTAGTTCAATTAAAGCATTATTTCAGGATCCAAATCCTCCTGTATTTATCACAATTACACATAAATAATATTCAACATGCGAACATTATAAATGCACGCTTTGTTTTAATTCTTTGAGATTTTCTCAAAGGAATTAATGTTTGATTTCATTTGCGATCGATTCTGTGATTCTGAAGACCGTTTAGACTTAGATCGTTGTGTCATTGATGTTTTCAACTCGCACAGTTTATTTTCCATAATTATTAATCAGACTATCAAAATTAGATTGTTAAAAAAGGGTTATTAATCGGGCTTAATCTTTTATTAGGAAAAACAAAAACGAATGGTTCATGCTTTTGGAATATATTTCGGAGTCTATAGTCGTGATTTTAATCATGTTGAAGGTTTTGCCTTGTTGGCCTATCAAGAGGGGAGGAAAGAGGATTGAATCTGTTGATTATATTTCATTAATTTCGAATCATGATCCCGAGCGCTAGACTCGGAAGAAGAAAAAAAAAATCCCTCAGCTGCCATGCATCTCACCCGCTGAGCAGAGAAACCACCAATCAGAAGAGGTTGGTCACTGGTCACTCACTCCAACCAATCTTGCAAGGGGCTGTCCTGGTCCATGACCCCCCCCCCCCCTCCCCCCTCTTCCTCAATATACCCTCTGGGCGAATCCAAAGTCTTGCAAGTTGGTACTAACGTGTGTATGTAGTTTTTCCGCTCCAGAAACTCGGCTCGCGTGGCAGGCACGCGCGGTGAATCGTCATCAATGAGGAGTGAGTTGAGAGCATGACACTACAAGTGAGGCTACCAGGAACAATGCATTGGGATATCCCTCCCTCTCAAAAAAAAAAAAAAAATGGGAGGGATTGAGGAGAGAAAAAAAAAAGGGGGGGGGGGTTGTGGTGGGAGAGGTCCGAGCCCGCTGCCCGTGATGTTTGCATAGTAATGATGAGTATCATAATAAAGATTATCGCGTGTATAGTGTATGACTGGCTGCGTAACGGGGGCCAGATCGGTCGCAGTCCAATGTCAGGAACCGTAATAGTCTACCTGATATCTTTATACCGTATAGCTAGCTGTATGTAACCCCCTGTGAGCTGATGAGAGCATCAGGAGCTGAGGGGACGGTGGGTTGGAGCTATATAAGAGCGCCGCTGGACGGTAGGACGATCTATCGGCCTCCTTGCGCACCACCACCACGCTATAGCTAGACTCGCTGCCACCCCCATAGCAAACATTCCAAACAAACATTGACAATTCTGCAAGGCGCCACTCAAGCGTCTGAACTCAGCGCAGATTTTTTTCTTTGCAAAGTCAAGTTTTTTTATTTTAAAAAAGAGGGACAGATTTTTTTTCTTTTGAAGACCATCATGTCGCGATCCTTTTACGTGGACTCGCTTATTTTGAACCAGCCGCCGTCTGGTGAGAGGGAACATCCCCGGACTCCCCCGTCGATGCACCTGCGGACGAACGGTGAACCAAAGACTCTGCGATGCTACCAGACACATACAGACACTTTGCCCACCTGTCCTATCTGCGTACGGGACCAGGCCCAGGCAACCTGTGGTCGCCTGCCTGGGATGCCGCCTACATCCGGGGTGACTGTCTTCAAGTCCCCGCTGAGCCTACCGTCTCACTCGTCCAGTGAGCACCGTGTCCTACCCACCAGACCTTACCTAGATTCCTGCCGGGATCATCACATTCATCCGGCCAGTCTGGGGATACCCCCTCCACATAGTTTGAGTCAGCATACACCACCATCATCACATGCTACTTATAGGCCCACGATAGATCCAAGAAGACTCCAGTACCTGCCGATGGGTAAGTCAACTTCTTAAAAACCTCCTTAACACCAGCCTAGATAGTAATCCACCTTTTGCCTTTTGAAAAAAAACACCAAATCTCTACCTCGTTAATGATACTCGATGTTTGAATTCGTGAAAAACCAACAGGAGTGTGAGAATGTTCATCCCTTCATCATCAGACAGTTCTTTCACCCGTTATTCTTAATCTTGAAAGAAACGTTTTTCCTTTTATTTGCTAAAGACCCGGCGTCTGGTGCTTGTCCAAATTTCAGCAGTATCGCACCCTCGGTCGGGTAACTTGATACCCGACCAGAAAAAACCTCACTGTCTCATGAAGTTTTAGAAAACAATGTGCAGGAATCCTTAAAAACGTATCCGTTTTTTGGTATTGTCAAAGGTCTTTGATAAGAAAAGGACTCAATTTCTAATTGTAGAGTTTGGGGTTCGTTGCTTTCAAACGAGAGTGCAAATCAGTGATATACACGACGTGGGAATGTCCAGATGAACACGAGACAGAAAACAGATGCAGTTTTCCCAGGCATTGAGTTCAGGCCATCCGATACTGGGAATTATTGCTCCTAGTCCGTTTAACTTGGCCATAGGACAACGAAATCGAAGTACACATAACTCCAGCATTCTAATATGAGGCCTGTTTTTTGTATACTTCTGGACGAAGTACATGCAATGCACTGTTAAATACATGTACATGTACACATTCAGTATTTTACATTGTGTTGTGCCACCCGTTAGTAACAACATCCAATAATGATATTCAAGTAGGCGTTTTATGTGGAGTGTGGAAATACACCAGATACATGATTGATAGCGCACTCCCTATTCATGGGGGATATTTCTATTAATAACGACAGGTTGATATAATGGTTCAGCATTCTCATGATGGATTTAATGCTTCAAACAATGACATTAATCGCTAAGCGTATCGACCCATGTCGTCATTGATGCTCATAACAATCGTCCTTATGCTATCAAATGTGCCTAACGCACTATACGCATCCACCGTGCCAAACAGAGCATGCATCGAATTTTCTGGGATAATGTCAAATTATAACGGCTTTTAAGCGTTGATTGCATCCAACATTTGTCCTGGTTTGTGAATTATTAGCTGAAATGTAGAAACTACTCGTTTTTGTTCAGCTTGGGCTCTTGTCCTTTTGAGGTGCATCTCGCCGGTTTGAAACCATCGCGTCCACAAAACAACTTCCATAAGTACATGTACAATCTTGGAAAGTACATGTGTGTATTCATGTCGTACATACGGTACTAGACATGGACAAATCTTGGATCAGACAATGCAATAATTGTTGTATATTTTTGACGTCATCAGTGACGTAAACATTTTGAATGATCATTATATCCGTATATTTTCTTTGTCTTCTTATAATGAAACCTGTTAAGAAAGGATGTTAAATTCCTGTGTCTTTGGTCATAGGGGAATGGATCTGTCAATGTATATGGTCGCTTACTTGTTTCGTTTTGTCTTTTGATTTCTTTGTTTTAGCCTTGGAACATTCTGGGATGGATCAAGACCACCTTTCCAGCAGTAAGCGCATCCGGACGGCCTTCACCAGCACACAACTCCTGGAGTTAGAGAGGGAGTTTGCCTCTAACATGTACCTGTCTCGTCTTCGACGCATCGAGATCGCCACCTACCTGAACCTGTCCGAGAAACAGGTTAAGATCTGGTTCCAGAATCGACGCGTCAAATACAAGAAGGAGACTAAGGTCCAGTCACGTGATTGTAAGTGCCAGAGGATGACGTCATCGAGAGCCAGCAATGGCAGCACCGGGAGCAGAAATCACTCCTCCTCGCCGGCTAATTCTGCGCATGCGCCGATCGATGCTGAAGACAAGCGACAGCAGGAGAGAGAGTGAAAACATGAACACTTTTTAAGAAGAGATGATTATTTTGTATTAAGTTATGTGTAATATTATTTCAAATGCCATCGAAACCCATAGTCGCTATAGACGTGAACTTTGAGTCCCATCAGTCAGTATGCTATGAATGCACCTGCCAGCCTGATTGACTACTATAATGAACTGAGGTTTAATTGATTTCATTGAACAGGTGTAACATTATTGTGTGATGCATAGCTCTTCACACACTGAGTAATTGACAGCTGTCTTAACATTTATCCAAATCTAGAATAACATAATGTGCCATTGCGTTACCCTGCCTTGTGTGCAGAGTAAAAAAGTATCTGCTTAATTAAAGCTTCGTTGTTTTTCATAATGTACATTTTGATCGGATGAAATATGGTTTTTTATATCACTTGTTACGCCTAGCGTAAACTACGCATGAAATGTGTGTATTTTGATATGCTTTTATTTATTTTTAACTTTTACTTATCATCAAATAAACCACAAGGGAACCTGACTGGAATAATTTTAAGTCATTGAAAAGTGAACAAAGAAAAAACTGACTGGAGCGGGATTCGAACCAGCGAAATGATATCACTCGTGATTTAGAGGCCAAACAAGCATACCCTTAAATCAAACCACAGGGGAAAGAACGAAATAGTGAACAAACTTGAGAGAGACAGACTTGTCAAAATGTGAAACGTTAGAGCTCCATTATCCAATGCCCTCACAAGGTCTACGCACGCGTATAACAACGCGCGTGTTTTATTGCGCGCGCATGCTTAGTACAGATCTGTCTGCTGCCCCCAACGTTCCAAAATCCCACCATTCGTTCATGACCATTGTTTGAATATAGTATTGATGTTATAATTTGTATCGAAACATAACAAATTGATTGGTGCCAACAATGATGCCCCCTTCGTCCACATGAGCGAAAATTAATATCAAACATCAAACATTATGGCAATCCTCGTTGATATTGTTCAATGTTTGTCACAAGGGGAGTACAAATGATGTCAACTGTAATTGAATAAGTCATTGATTCTAATCAAGTCAAGCACTACCAGTAGCCCTTTCACATCTCCTATTCCCTGTATTGGTTTAATCATTGCTTTGTTTGTACATGGTTTGATTCTTTCAAGTGGTCGTATAATGACACATCGAGCCTGCATACTTCAACCCTGTTTATTCACTGTACATTAATCAAGCATTTCATTTCAATCTGTAAATTTGTGCCCCAATATGGGTTCGCCGTTACCCCATACAATAAAACAGTACGAAGGACGGAAATGGTTCGTCTTCCATTGTGTATATACCAGAATAATACGGGCTGAAGCCAGAGCTAGCCTGGGATTACATTAAAGCAGAGTGTACACTGTCAACATTTTCCGTAACAATCTCGGTAATATGTTGCCCAGGTAGGGCAGCACACTAGGGCAACACGACTTTGGTTTGGGCCCTGTGTACACTAGCAACATTTGGCCAACATTTTACAAAGATGTTACTGCGACATGTTACCCAACTCGTTTTGCTCTGTGTACACTGACAACATTTTCAACATCATCGTACCTGGGCAACATGTTACCGATATTGATACAGAAAATGTTGACAGTGTACACTCTGCTTTACTCAACTCATCGTGACGACCATTCTTGTACATACCGATGGACCTCTCTGAGAGATAATAAATCATTATCAGTATAATAGTGTGAATTCTGATTTCCGAGACTCAAAAACTGGACGAAAATTATATCATAAAGCTGTCTTTCTTTCTTCTTCTTTCGTATGAGGCGAGTAGCTAGGCGATGTCTTTTAGCTCTTTCAGCCATCTCACTGTATCCATGTTGGGGTTGACGAGATCAAGGTCTATGTCCCTTGATGGGCGGAGGATGCGGCACTCGAATATTCTTCCTTTCTGTTGTAGTTTATTACATCTCACTCAAATAGTTACAGGAGCAGTTCTCTTCATACATTTGATAACAGTTTTGGAGGAAAGTTTCTCTGGTACTGGATTTGCATCAAAGATTCTTTAGATGGATATCTTAGGCTACATCTTTATTGTATCCTTTAAGACGAGCCCATGAGTCGGGATAGACGGGTTAAGACGTCCGTTCGTTCGTTTGGTTGTTGGTTGTTGCTAGTGGGAGTTACTCCACTGTTATTGCATCAACATCCTATGATAATCAGAAGGAATTGTCATGGTTTGCAATGATTCAGCTGAAATGTAGACTCGTGACCAATGGCTCATCAGAAGTTTCCTCATTTACCAGATCTATCCGTACCCCATTATTCCCGCCAGTGACTCCAACCCCTATACGCCATTTGTTTTAAGAAAATTCCTGTAGGCCTATTCTCGTGAACTTCAGTTGTTGTTACTGCCACATGTTTCTCTTCCGCCTTTAATAATACTCATGTAAAACACAATATTGAGTGGAATAAAAGAGAACATGACCAAAGAACAAGGTATGACTGACATTCCCTTCCTCGGCACGTTTAGATGTATCTGTCTTCAAAACGATAATATTGACAGACACCGACCATTTGTCAAGTTCATTGCTTTCATTGATTAATCTTCGTCTGTTCTTTATCCCTAATAGTAATACGTGCCTTGTGTCTTATTTTCACCCTCTTCAAATTAGTTCTCTTATGTGTTAACTGTGATAGTGGTCCTAAATGAAGTCTTAACAAATTTGAATTGCGAAACTTTTATATCTAGGCTTATAGTGGCTTTGGAAAGGTTTGCAATTTTGCAATGCTTGTGGAGGTGATGTTGGTCTCGGCTGCTGTGGTGTTTTGTGGTGGCCATTAGAAAGGTGAGCATGGTGAGATTGGCGATAGTGGTGAGGGTGGTGATTCGCAGTTACCATGGTGTTGTTGGTGGTGATAATGATTTGGAAGACTTTTGGATGAAACATTGTCGTCATGGTGATGACTATTAGATGGAAGGATGAAGAGAGTCGTCATGGAGATGACTATTTGATGGAAAAATGAAGAGTGTCGTTATGGTGAGTACTATTTGATGGGAGGATGAAGAGTGTCGTTATGGTGATGACTATTTGATGAAAGGATGAAGAGTGTCGTTATGGTGATGGCTATTTGATGAAAGTATGAAGAGTGTCGTTATGGTGATGGCTATTTGATGAAAGGATGAAGAGTGTCGTTATGGTGATGGCTATTTGATGGGAGGATGAAGAGTGTCGTTATGGTGATGGCTATTTGATGGAAGGATGAAGAGTGTCGTTATGGTGATGGCTATTTGATGGGAGGATGAAGAGTGTCGTTATGGTGATGACTATTTGATGAAAGGATGAAGAGTGTCGTTATGGTGATGACTATTTGATGGAAGGATGAAGAGTGTCGTTATGGTGATGACTATTTGATGAAAGGGTGAAGAGTGTCGTTATGGTGATTGCTATTTGATGGAAGGATGAAGAGTGTTGTTATAGCGATGACTATTTGATGGAAGGATGAAGAGTGTCGTCATGGTGATGACTATTTGATGTAAGGATGAAGGGTGTCGTCATGGTGATGACTATTTGATGAAAGGATGAAGAGTGTCGTTATGGTGATGACTATTTGATGGAAGGATGAAGAGTGTCGTTATGGTGATGACTATTTGATGAAAGGGTGAAGAGTGTCGTTATGGTGATGGCTATTTGATGGAAGGATGAAGAGTGTTGTTATAGCGATGACTATTTGATGGAAGGATGAAGAGTGTCGTTATGGTGATGACTATTTGATGGAAGGATGAAGAGTGTCGTCATGGTGATGACTATTTGATGTAAGGATGAAGGGTGTCGTCATGGTGATGACTAATTGATGGAAGGATGAAGAGTGTCGTTATGGTGATGACTATTTGATGGAAGGATGAAGAGTGTCGTTATGGTGATGGCTATTTGATGGAAGGATGAAGAGTGTCGTTATGGTGATGACTATTTGATGAAAGGGTGAAGAGTATCGCCATGGTGATGACTGTTTTGTGGAAGGATGAAGAGTGCCGTCATGGTGATGATTATGACATTGCAAGATGATGACTGTCGTGATGGTGATGGCTATTTGATGTAAGGAGGAAGAGGGTTGTCATAGTGATGACTCATAGATGAAAGGCTAAAGAGTGTCGTCATGGTGATGGCTCTTTGATGGAGCAATGAAGAGTTTCGTTATGGTGATGGCTATTTGATGGGAGGATGGAGAGTGCCGTTATGGTGATGACTATTTCATGGAAGGATGAAGAGTGTCGTTATGGTGAGTACTATTTAATGGGAGGAGGAAGAGTGTTGTTATAGCGATGGCTATTTGATGAAAGGATGAAAAGTGTCGTTATGGTGATGGCTATTTGATGGGAGGATGAAGAGTGTCGTTATGGTGATGACTATTTCATGGAAGGATGAAGAGTGTCGTTATGGTGAGTACTATTTAATGGGAGGAGGAAGAGTGTTGTTATAGCGATGGCTATTTGATGGGAGGATGAAGAGTGTCGTTATGGTGATGGCTATTTGATGGGAGGATGAAGAGTGTCGTTATGGTGATGGCTATTTGATGGGAGGATGAAGAGTGTCGTTATGGTGATGGCTATTTGATGGGAGGATGAAGAGTGTCGTTATAGTGATGGCTATTTGATGGAAGGATGAAGAGTGTCGTTATGGTGATGATTATTTGATGAAAGGGTGAAGAGTGTCGTCATGGTGATGACTGTTTGGTGGAAGGATGAAGATTATCGTCATGGTGATGACTATGACATTGCAAGATGATGACTGTCGTGATGGTGGTGGCTATTTGATGTAAGGAGGAAGAGTGTCGTCATAGTGATGACTAATAGATGAAAGGCTATAGAGTGTCGTCATGGTGATGGCTATTTGATGGAAGGATGAAGAGTGTCGTCATGGTGATGACTAATATATGAAAGGCTAAAGAGTGTCGTCATGGTGATGGCTATTTGATGGAGCGATGAAGAGTGTCGTCATGGTGATGGCTATTTGATGGAACGGGATGAAGAGTGTCGTCATGGTGATGACTAATAGATGAAAGGCTAAAGAGTGTCGTCATGGTGATGGCTATATGATGGAAGGATGAAGAGTGTCGTTATGGTGATGACTATTAGATGGAAGGATGGTGATTATTGTCATGGTGATGGCTATTAGGTGAAAGGATGAAGAGTGTCGTCATGGAGATGACTATGAGATGGAAGGATGATTTGTCGTCATGGTGATGACTATTTGATGGAAGGATGATTCGTCGTCATAGTGATGACTATTTGATGGAAGGACGGAGAGTGTCGTTATGGTAATGGCTTTAAGTTGGAAGGATGATTTGTCATCATGGTGATGGCTATTAGGTGAAAGAATGAAGACTGTCGTCATGGTGATGGCTATGAGATGGAAGGATGATTTGTTGTCATGGTGATGGCTATTTGATAGCAGGATGAAGAGTGACGACATGATGTTCACTGTCTTAATGGTGATGACTAGAATGCTACAATGATGTGACCATTGTGTTCATGACTTTTAACGGACATGCCCATCTCATTCAATTCCTAAAGATCCATAGTAACTTATTGGTTTGTCATGTCTGATTTGTCTTTGGTAATTTGTGATTTGAAACAAATAATCACAATTGAACTTTTGGGAGACAGGAAAATAATCCTTACAGAGACAACGGTCACTAAGATGACATTTGCGTGTCTAATCTATAATTTTTATGAATGTAATAACTTTGCTACTTTATGTCCGTTGTCCAGAAATGCTTTTGGGGAGAAACGTTTAGGGGGAAAGAGTTTACGAGGAAGGTTCTGTGCAAAATTCAAGGATAAAGTTTCCCATCCTTGGTCAGTATATATTGTTATGATATATAATTGATTGTGATAGGAAACATGAATATGTTGGTGATGATTTGCATGGCAGTCAATGAAGCATCTCAAAAATACAAAAATATTCTGGGATGGCTTATGACTTGCGAGCCTCATGCTGCGTACAGAGAAGCTTTATCTAAGCAGAACAAATGTTGAAGACTACCATCCAAAAAAGTTAAAATGTACCCGTGTCACATATCTTGCAAGAATCTCCATAACGACTCATAGATGAAAAATGAACATTTTCTGCATTGTTTGTCATCCTGTTGCGATGGAAACGGATGAATGTTTAAGGAAACAATCGCTTTGCAGCGCTTTGTCTTGCAAAACTCTGGCAAGCAGGAATAGACACAGCTGCAGATGACCCGATGCTTATTGTCAACCCCTTCTTTATTTGGTTTGTCACCATTTCCATTCTACAGTTATTCAAGAGCTAATAATAAGCTGCATACATTATTAATATACAACACGAAATCCGAGACGGGGACTCCGTACAGACAAATCTGTACATCCTCTATTTTTAAAAGAGTTTTATTTTACTATCAAACCATTCCACAATGAGCCCTACAGATAATAGAACAATATGATTCTTTATTCTGTGAAAACTGAATATTACAGTGATGAATAATATTGCTATTAAAGAGGCTGTGTGTGATAATGAACACTTTCCTGAACAAAACAACAAACAACAAACTGGAATATGGTGCTTGTCCGTTCTTTATGTGGAACACGAAACTGGGTCAACGAAGCTGTGATTGGACCCCCATGAATTATTAATAATTAACAGATCACTGACGAATATCTCTAAAGGCGTGAAAATAGGAGAAGGGTGTCCATTGAGAATGGAATGGGGGAAGGTGACCCATAGAGTATCCCCCTTAATGCCATGTGGGAGTTGTCTCCATTGTACATCTTTTGTGCATCCATCAATCCCAAATTCTAAATTCTAAATTCCCTTCCTGTTGTCCAGAAATACTGAGGCCACAAAACCTCCCATTTGCGCAAATAGTATACCGAGTCTATCAAAAGCCTAGCCCAATGGGGATGGGGTTAGTGGTGCACCTGTGTTTACAGATGGAATTCCTAGTTTTCGTATGATAATATTGGAGGTTCTTCCTATTAATATACATACACTCCCATAGGAGGTTAGGAAGAATCAGGATGTGATCTATAAACGGTCTCTACATGCAGTATCAAGCCTCTCTATACACTCATTGTACATCGATGAAAATCATGGCTTATTGTGTCAAATAATGATATGACAAGGGTACAGGAAGATTTAATTTTCCCCACTAAATTGTATCTAATTATATATCTGCTCGATTGATCTATTTTCCTCTTCTCAATAAGTTTTTACTCTGCGAATTCCAGACAATATTGAGTGTCTCGTGTTCTGGGGAAAGCCCCAATACTCAACAGATCTTCGAATAGTTTGGTTCCATCTTCTTTCGGAAAATCAAACAAATCTGTTCACCACATTATGATTTGGAAGCTATTTTCTTGCCACACAATATTGTATTATGATACTTGTTTCATATATCAAGATCACACTTTAATCTTTATCGAATGAGAGTTTGGATAATACAAGATAGTAGATACAAACCCAACCAATAAGAAGCTCATGTGCAAGTCTCTCAATAATTTGTATAAATCACGAGTTTCTATTCGATGCGTTTACTGTATCCAGCTTCCTTGAAGTCGTTCTTGACCTGTGGTCATTTCAGGACTACTCAGCATTACGATCCGTCGTATTATAGGTTGCTATATTGAAGTCATTCAGCCGACGGCAAGTGACTTAGAGAACGAGCAACCGACAGGTTTTCTCTTGTAAGAATCCATTGTCAAGGACTCTTCAGCTGGTGTCCAATTTGAAATAGCTCTTGGCAATAAAATAGAGCCTCTTTTTTCCACAATTGGTTGATAATTAGAAAGTAATTAATACCACGGACACATTGTTGTTAGCTTGTATGTTTTATGACTGGACCTGGACTTCGAATGATTTCGTTTGTCATGTTTCAACGAGTTCTTGGTCCTCAGATTGGCATTCATTGAACCAAGCAACCTTCTATCTTGATTTCTGTCCAAAAGTCATAATTCTGTCGGATGTGCTTTTTCAGGAGAAAAGAGGCAAGTGAGTAACTGCACACTGTGGATGGAGAGATTGAGCATGCATCGAAAAAACTCATATTCCAACATTTTTCTTGTCATCACCAACCACTGCACTTCCATCAGTGCTCTGTGAAATCCCAATTACTTATTGATGCCGTAGCGCTCGAATGCCCCATTTAGTCAGACTAACCAATGCTCCGTGGACCGATCGGCCGACCCTATTCTCAGCCCATTTTTAAGCCGTCAACATCGCTAATAAAAACAGCTTGATCCTATCCGTCCCCCCTACCATCATATCGCATGCATGAGCTCAAAGCTGTTGAACATTTTGGAGAGGGATAGACCAGAGTAACAGATGTGGCTCACCCATGCAGTGTTCGCCCCTGTCCATACCCCTGCCCCTGCCCCTGTCCCGGTCCCTCCTGGTACGCTAGGCACCCAAAGCCTCCCCCAACCACTCAGCCAATTCACTGCAATGACTACTTGCCCCTCGCATCAATAAATAATGCTGCTGATGCTGCAATAATACTCTCAAGTCTCCTTCCATGGTTCGTCCCCCATTTTTTTCAGCCTGAATGAGCAAAATCCGAGATTTGTCAGAATTAAATTTATTGATTTTCTTGTCTTCTCTGTCATCTGTGTGTTTATGAAATGATAAGCTGTGTGGGATAGACCTGGCACTTAATG
The DNA here is from genome assembly GCA_963971285.1 of Astropecten irregularis. Classification (NCBI taxonomy): domain Eukaryota; kingdom Metazoa; phylum Echinodermata; class Asteroidea; order Paxillosida; family Astropectinidae; genus Astropecten; species Astropecten irregularis. The sequence goes on from OZ020256.1 coordinate 976,539, forward strand.
TGTATGTGAGATTCTATAGGGGCACAGATGTAAGACAGTATTATACGTACGTTGCAATCTAATATCCTATATGATGCAAATTAATATACAAGTCTGTATAACAATAATGAATACCCACGTATGTGCCATTATTACCACAGTGGTGGGGTCAAAGGTCGTAGATCCATCGCTCAGTAGTTGTGTATCAGCACCTCTCTCATAAGTCATCCAAGCGTAGTTCCCAGCTATCCAACCGTTGCAACTTTGTGCTTCGGCTCTATTGGAAGAAAGTTTTCCCGCCAAGTCAAAGTTCAACAATTCGTAGATGGCATTGCCAGCGCGTGTTGTTTTTATCTTAAAAGGATTATAGTACAGTATAGAGAGTCGTAGTGTGTGTGTGTTTCGATCAAACAGTTCGTAGAAAGTCATAGAAAATCGATTATTTCTACGTCTGTTCTTATATGTCATTGCAAGTCAAGTCATTTTTCTGAGATGAAACCAAACATGATGGTTTTGTTTGAAACTCAGCTGTGATTTTATGCAAAGCGCAGCTGGAAGTAGTCCTTATGGTGTTCATTTCAACCGACCGATCGAAGGAAAACTTTTTTGTTGTGGCACTCACTTGCGATTTCATTTTTTAATTACGAAACTTCTGGAGAACTAGGCAACACAGCGAACATAACGAGAAAGCAAGCAAGATAAACCTCTGACTTTATAATGACAATTTCATTCCCGTTTTTAATCAAATTTGCAATCGTTAAGTAGCAGGGCGGATGGTCTATTTGGAAGGAAAAAACCCCCTCTCCCCATCAGAAAGTAAAAAGCCATTACTGGCTCCTACATACCCCTCTTGTTATTACATCAGATGTATGGGTTACAGTTATTGACAACAGCCGGCTGCGGATATTGCAGAGTGATATTAAGCCGTGGGAGCTGATTGGTTGGTGATGAACGCGCCAAAGTCATGTTCTAATTAATATGTGTGTAGGCTTCGCTACCGGGGTTTGGGCTATGAAAGTGTCACTGGCGCATCACACGGTTATTAGGTATATTAGATGAGAGCTACAGCTCCGGCGCTGCATGTGCGCTCCAACTTGCTTGGCATTGTATGAGGCATGGTAGCGAGAGGCCAGGGTTTTTTCTTTCCAATTCATTGATGACTAGAAAGAGGGGGATGGGGATCGGCTCTAGACGGGCCAGACGATTGGGACATATGTCACCGATAAATCTAAGTCTGGATACATCCTATGAAGATTAGTTGTGTAACTGCGCCATTGTCACCCTTTAAAGCCTCATAAAACTTATCGACCGCATACTTAGGAAATATCATGGACCCATTATTTATTCAAAGACCAGGCAGTGCTTGAAGTGGGAGAAGAGAATTTCGACTGCAATTTAAGGGGAATTTTTGGTCTGCCTCCCCCAAATGAAACATATGCGGCGTGTCTGTCCATATGCCACGCTTTTGTAGGGTAGAATTCTCGGCGGACGGGGAGTGGAGCTGGCCAAGCGCGCCCCAGCTAGCAGCACCTGACAAAGGCCCACTTTTGGCCACTTCTGTCTGCCGCCTTTTCGCCGTTCCACGCTTGAAAAGTAAACGAAAACGCCGCCTAGCCAGCCATACCACTACCGAGTGTCACTTGATCAAAGCTCTACTAATGATCGGCCACACATGAGTATAATTCGCTGTTAATTGGTTGGAGAAGGCGGCTTGGAAGTTCAGGCTGCAGGTGCGCAACCACTCAATATCATTCAATTGTACATACAAACCTAATTCAGGCTCTGTTACTTTATGTGTTTACCCCCTAAATACAATGGATTTTTCTTCGTTCTAGATGCAGCTGCAGCCATAAATTACTGAGTCGGGTAGACCTTGATACGGACAGCATCCTAGTGACACGCACGGCCTACCGTTCACGACAAAGTGGCACCCAGCGCCTGCTCCATCGTGCCCTTCCTATTGGTCCCGAAAACTCCAACCATCGTTCCTTTCTCGGGAAAAATAATGAACAGCTTGCGAAGCTAAAGATAAGGCAAAGCTAAGCGCTGACAGTTTGCCCTGGGTGTGTTACTAGGGCCAATGACGGCGTCGGGCTGCACGTGTGCCGGCAGTGTCTCGGCTTGACATGCTGCCAAACTCCTGTCGTCTTTGTCTTCGCCTGCTGCTCCGCTCCCAACTCCGAATTGTGGCTCAAACGTACTCCTGAGTATTGATTAGGATAAAATGAAGCCCGGTGAGGCAGCCCTTTGCAGAGTTACTTTCATTTTGGGCTTCCTGATGACAAGCCTCACCCCTGCGCCTTTGTTCGCGGCAATACTTGGCTCCCGACCCCCATTGTTCACTCCCGTCTTCTCCTCGCCTTACATTCAGACGGATTATTAATCTAATTTCAACACTTTTTCGCAATATAATTACTTTTTACTAAATTTCGTGTTACTTGAAGCATAGCCTGAAGGTCTGGGGGACTAGCGCAGCTACAGCTCGGCTCTTTTCCAGAGTAACAATGATGTTGGTGTGTTGCGGGCACAATACGGGGGGAGTGTTGCCGCAGCCCGCTCCTCGCCCAGACGAGGCAAACCAGGAACTCACCGCAAACTTTGCAATTTTCTGGCTTCAAGTTTTGACGAAACTTGCTTTGTTTCTGCCCAAAAAGGTTCTCTCCCAGCCGCCTCTGACAAAGAGCGATTTATGGGTAGTTTTAGGCAAGATGGCAGATGGTTCATACACTCTCTTGGTTGGTGAACACCGAGCCCTTTTTTGTCCCAACCCACGCTCGACGAGTGAACATTCTCGCTCGACGAGTTTTCGGCACTATTATTTCGGAGGCCGGCCAAAAAAGTAATTTCAGAGTCTTACTCGCAAAAAGTAATTCCGTCCCAAGTTGAAACGAGTTGAGGGAGAACACAATGTTTACTTTGCAAAGTTCATGTATGTAATTTTGAGTTAATTAGAATATGAATGGTTTTTAACAGGTATTCCCTGGCAAGTGTTCAGCACGTGGTTGTGAATCGGTGTGAGGGAGACCATCCACGTGGCCTGGGTCTCGCCTCGGATCATTCTCGCTATTCCCATCATCCAGCCACTTGCTTTGTGATGCACATTGCATGAAAATGTCTTTGTAATCTTAACCGGCTTTTTAGCGGGGTCTTTTCTTCTAGGAACAAGCAGGCGCTAATGGGGAAGCGAGCGGGGTGATGTGCTTGGACCGAGAGCCGTTCATGTCTGCCTCCTCCCTGCCAGGCCGCACCACCGTCTCCCTCGGCAAAATAACCACTTTCTCCTCGTACTTTTTTTTTTAGAATGGCATTCAGAAAGGAGAGAGAGAGAAAAAAAAATCCGTTTTTGTTTTATGTTTGAGCACGCTTGTGAAGTCACAGGCTACTTGAGGCAATAGACCAGGCCCAGCAGGTGTATGGCACTTGTTAGTGAGTTCAATCTATGCGGTTTAATAGTGACAGGTGCCGGCAAGACGCGATTGCTTATGCATTAAACCAAAGCCTGAACTCACTGTACAATGACCGGCCAATTTCACAGATTGAAATCTGCAAATTTCGATGAAGAAATCAAAAAAATTAATCGCACAGAAATATTATTTTAAGATTGCTGGTCAGTTTGAGAAACGATAGAAATGGATTGTAGGGTGATTTTCACCCCGTCCCCGCCGATTAACATGGGTACCCCCAAACCCCGTCTAGAGAGCTGGAACCATCGCCAAATCATATCAGATTAAAGGAAAAGAAATTAAAATCGTACAATGAATAATTTATTTTCGTATGATCATTGATTTGAATCCCCACTAGCGACTGAGATCATAAACGAATGCATAGACACGATTTGCAGTACCGCTAGGACGCCACCTCGTACCGGTACACATCGCGAGTATTGAGGGGGCGGGTCGCCTAACCCGGAAGAAGGCCCACTGTACGCCCAATACGTCCACAATCACAATAAATCGCCCAGCACTGATCCATAAGACCAAATTCAACATTTTGGCACAGTTGTCACGAAAATATTCCAGCGCGATTTTAAGAGACGCCACATGAAGTGCCCGCACCCGTGCCTAGGACCGGCATTTTGCAACATTCATATATGGCGCGCCCGGACAATGCGCCAGTGCTGGCAATATACGTGCACAATGGACGTAGCGCCATCTAGCGTTGAAAAGATTCTACCGCTGTGTGTGTACACTGACAAAACAATGAAATACGCTAGCAACTGCGGGCTTGAACGAAGCCTCGGCTAAGCAATGGCCGGGTCGCGTAAGAGTTATGCCAAGAGGGTCTGTCTCAGGGGTCATATCTCAGGTCATATCTTCAGTCATACACCATTAAACAAAAGAAAATGCTAATTAGCATATTATACCCCTATAGAATATGCACAAAATACGGATTTTTGAGGTATTTCGGGCAGTGAAAACCACATAAATTGAAGTTTTGGAAGGATTTCTTCGGAGTTTTTGCCTTTGCGTCAAGGAGGACGTGGTCTCCTCTTTGGCACTCTGAAAATCATGGTTCTAACCCCCCTGACCCCCTCATATCAGTCAACAAAGGTCATTTCATAGTAAACATATGCAATTGTGACTGAAAATGTACACGAAATAGGCACGGAAATATTTGTGAATCGCGCAAAATAAATCCCAAACGGTTTTGGATTTCGAGAGTGCCGAGCGTGCGTCATTGTAATTTCAGTTTAGTTGACGGTGAGTTTACCTATTCGGCACCCCTACCATTCCCAACCTAGGTCACCTCTCTGTAGACCAACAATCGTGCTATTGTTTTCTTCTAAATTAATGAACAAATCCACCCTTCTAAAAGCAGAAAATCTGATGTTTTAGGATATAAAATGTATTATTTTGTATCAGTTTGTTTTTCAAATTATTCTGCGACATCGCTTTTTGTATCAAGGGTTATTAGCGTGCAGTTTGCACCTGTCCTCATTCTTAAATTACATCTCATTACGTATTCATAGCTCATTAATCATGCAAACCTCGGTTCATTCCAGAAAGTCCCACATTCATATTTCTGGAGAATAATTCCCATTTGAATAGAATCATTCCAAGATTTAGCTGATCGCAAAATCAAAAGTGAAAGTTGAGTTTTTATTTCAAAGTCTTCAATGTATTGGTGATGTTAACTTGGCCGACATTTCGCCAGTTAATTTGTCATTTTGACCGGTCACGCTTTATCAAGTACACATACCTCGAACTTCGAATTCTTTACTGCTCAAGTTGCTCAATTTTGAGAACTTTACAGCCCAATTCTTGTAAAAAGAAGAAGAATTTTTGGAAATCGTTTGTTCAAAATTGTGTTGGTATTTTTTATTGAGCAATCATAAACGCAGCGGTTGAACAATGAACATGGCCTCAACCCACATCACTTGCATAAACCAGGGCAGTACATACGGAACTCTGTAAGAAGCAGAACCAATTACAACAAAAAATACAGGACTCTAGATTGAACCCCCCAAAAATAAACCCTTTAAATTATTCATTGCAGCAATTTCATGATTTTGACCGACACGCGGTGCAATCACTTTAATTATATTAAATAATAAAGGCCAGATGTTTTATTCCCGGCTAGGTTTAATGCTATTAGTATCTGTACTGATCCTGTGTGATTCTTTAGGGTGTACGGCTGTGTCCGTACACATAGCATCACTTAGCAGAAAAACCTCCCCTGTCTACACCCTCCTTCTACCCCCTCTGCATCTCAAGAGAAGCCAGGACTTGCCCCGGGCCTGGGCAGATAATTAATAATAATCAGAGAATTTCCAACCGATAAACTTGAGGTAAAATAGAAACTAATGAAGGGAACCAGTCCCTGCCACGTTATAGGCTTTATACCGGATTAATCTACCCCAGTTCACTAATTATTGTTCCTTATTTTCTCTCCTTTTTGGGGGTTTAATTCGTGATTTCTTGGGAATAATTTTGGTGCCGTTTCACGAAAGTGATAAGATCTTAATCACTTTCAGAGTGTAACACAATCGTTTGATTAAAAAGAAAATACGAGATACAAATTACCATGGGAAATTATTTTGTAATTTTTTCCATTAAACCGATTATACAAACACGGTATTACAATGGCTGTAGTAGTTTAACATGGGTAATTTCTTCCCAAGAACATAATTTTTGTTCGGCAACTTTCCAGATGAAAATGTACCATTGCTAATTTTAAAATGCACCTTGTTCATTTATTTTAAAAGGAGGCGAAATTCCATGCGCATGTCTGCTCCCAAAACCACAATGTTTTCGTGAGCAATCCTTGTTCTTTGTTTCGGCTGGCGGAGTTTTTATCGTAATATTTCACTTGCTTTCTCTGTATGACAGATTACAGTACTCACTATACAGACCCGTCAACTAGATGGTTTTTATCTCTGTAAAAAATATACAATGAATGGACAAGAGATGTTCATTTCAAAGTGAGATGTATTTGAATGATATTGTGCTCCTTATGCACATGTGTGTACGTGAGTACAATACGCACGCACACACAACGTGCAGAGCGCATACACTGTGATCGCATCCACTCCACACACGCACCGTTCGTTCAATGTGCGTTATGTTGACAATAGCCCGGTCAATGAACTGGATTCAACAGCGCCCTCAATCGATAGCAAGGATCGACGTGATGTGTACTGCTAGTGTTTGATAAGCGTGACCGACGATCTTGCAAATGAGAAGTCATGATTCCTATCATATTATTTAACTTCGAACAACTACGGTATTTAAAATCGTTATTTAAAGCTTGAGTTCCCTCTGAAAAAGGGTGTGTTCATTGCAATAAATTGCCTGTTATACAGTTTTGAAGTTTGAAGTTATAACCGTACACTCGGCATTATCATGTTGAAGTACATTGTATAATCCTTTATTTGTCCCATTCTGTTATGAACATCAAAATTGAAGAGGAGAATTGTCAACGCCCGTTGATACATAAACGTGACAATAAGTTGCTACCATAGAAGGGTTGGAAGCCTACACAATTACATTGGTTAATATCTGTGGTTTGTTGGCCGTTTTGTTGTTGTTGGGGCTTTCATCAGTCCAGTGATTTCACCTGTTGGGCGGCCACAGACCTCCCCTCTATACGGGGTCAAAGCGCCTCGGACCCCCATACAAAGGAAACCAAATCTCGCTGTTCTGTTCTCATAAGTATAGCCCTCAATAGATACATTACAGCCATATTTTGTTGTAAAACAGGAGGGAAAGTTGATACGAACCCTTTGAATTTAGGACTCTTTCTAACGGTTCAAGTTTGGCATGAAATGGAGATGAAAGCGGTAATGGTCCACAACGATTTATATTCATGTACATTCTCTAGCACAGATTTGTCAGTATTGACGCACAAACTGATAATTGTGCATTTAATTGTATCCTTACCGGACTGCATGATAAATCACATAATTTACTCAAAGTATGAGCAGTCTAAAACAAAGCAAGGATGAGAGAGAGGGAAGGGGAGAAAGAAAGAAAGAAAGAAAGAAAGAAAGAAAGGAAACAAAAGAAGACAATGACAATTAAAATTGTTAACAAAAGAAAACAAAAGAATAAAATAAATAAAACAAAAGAAAATACATTTATATAAAAAAACTAAAAAAACAAAGACATAAAAACACACGAAAATACCAGAAAAACAAAAACAAATAAACAAAAAAAAGAAGGAAAAAAACACAGAAAAAAGACAGACTGCAGGGAATGAATAAAGTAACTTGTCATATAATTGATTGGCCGATTGTTATTATTTTTCACAGGATGAAATTGCCCAATGATACGTTTCCTCCTTTTGAATTGAGATATTCTTTGACGCGTAACGACTTCTACAGTGGTCCTATTGCATGCATTGCTAACCATGCGTGTAGTGTAACACTCGGCCCTCCTCATACAGCCCGGCTTGTACAACCAACGTGGGAATTGATCTGAATTCCTTATTCTTTATATCAACGCCCACCAGCACTTTGTCTAGCTTTTTTTATCTGGATTTCTCTGGTTATGCTCTGTGGGTTTTGCAGTTATACCACACGCGTGAGTATAAACGGATATCCTAACCAACACCCACAGTAAAGTACCCAACCATGGTGGTAAAATTGTCACAAAATTGTGGTTTTGGTCACGGCTGCTTGTTGCACTTAGGCTGCATTAGCATAAGTCAGGGAACTTGTTGAGGATTACTGCCACAAAACAACGAAGTATTAGTTACAGGCCTCAATCGTGAAAAAAAAAAGAAAATCTGTGCGATGGTAATAAAATTTATGAGAAATCGATGTCATAAGTGTGTTATTAAACACGCCTAATTCCAAGTTAATTGCGGTTTTTCCCTATCTGCATTAATTAACGCCCATTTAATTGAAAAGCATTGTGACTGTGTAAACCATGACACTTTCTTGTACTTTTAGGGGATATCAAGTGGATAATGACAACCAGTGATATAAAGCTTGAGTTAATTCCAAGGTCTGGTTGCTGGAAATATTTCCCACGAAATCCCATCGTGTGAAAATTGACGAACGTGACTTTATTCTCTTACGATGCGTGCCAGTTCTGTGCCGCCCTCTACCGGTGATAGTGCTCAAATCCCTCTACAAACATAATCCCAAAATAGACAAATAAAATAATACATTACGAAAAATCAAGAGAAAAAGAAAAAGAAACGCGACAAAATCCAATCCCACACCACACACAAACTCACACGCGCATCCCATGCAGGAAAGCACAACGAAACCCAAATAATTATTGATCAATCCGGGAAAATACAAAATGAAAATTTGGAGCAACCAATCAGAACTGAGTAAAATCACATTCATGACTTTCATGATCATTCCGAAGAGGGCGCTTTTGATGACATGTAGACATCTAAAACTTGCCGCTCAAAACTTGAACTTGAAATGACTATTTCCAAAGTGTTGAAAGTCTTTCGTGTCGTGCATGCGCATTGAATCGTATTTTCGTTCATGCCTGGCCATAGACTAACATTGAAAGGGAGCATAGGCCTAAGATACGCGTTTTAGCTGAATTTGGTACTTAAACGGTAGTGAAGGTCTTAAACTTCCTTACAGACGTTGTTTCACGTACCTTTTTACACTTTGTTCATCAGTTCTGGATAGCAGAAATGCGGCCGAAATAATCTTACCCCCAACCCCCCCCCCCCCCCCCCTCCCCCTCCGAATCCTTCACGGTTACACCGCGCTTTCGAAATGCTACTAAATCGTTCGGAAGAACGATCTTTTTAAAAGACACTAAATCATGATTTCCTTGAATAACCCAGCATCTGATGAACCAAGATTTCCCATGGTAACTGTTTGCACTTTTTTAGAGTCCATTTTCTGTCTCAAACTCAATAATTTCTTTTGGAGGCCTTGCAAATACTGTACGCTGCCTTTAGGTCCCATTGAACAATTAAGTATACCTTTATGAACTCAATAGGGTAAATTGGGTCAGAATAGTGAGCACGTGAGGGCCCGTGCTTCTTCTTTTAAGGAAGAGGGCAAATTAACTGTAATTTGCTTCATATTAGTTCAAAATTAAGCTTTCAATTTGGGGCAACGGTTACCACTCACCCCTCCTGTTGTAGATTCACTGCAGTGTGAACTTGCTCTTGAGATGGCTTGGAAAACTACTCACACAGTGTGATACCGGTGTGGGATGGGGTAACCGTGTGTGGGCCACTAGTGGGTGGATTTTTATGTTCTCATAAAACGGTGAGAATGTGAATGAGTTTTGTCATGCTTCATTCAGTAATACATCATCGTACGTTTCTCTTATAAAATAGTGGTTTTCTGTGGTGCCATTGCTTCGCCTGAGGCCAAGTCATTTTGTTCATGATATAAGGTGCCCAGTCACACAGGTTGGCTTGCTATACTTTGCCACTGGATAACAGTAAATGACCCGCAGGAGATGTTGCCTCCGTGTGGCATTTTTGGAGAGATACAAAGAGTGCGACAATACCTGTTGATAAGGGGGTCTTTTTACGTTGCCTGGTTTCCGATTTGGATGAATGGAATTCTGTCAGGGTACATGATTGTGAAGTCCTTTGTTGTTGTATAACTCTGGAACACGCAAGTTCTAGTTGAGATTTGAGATATTGTGAAGGTTGCTGTGAGATGCTGTATATTAATTGAATCACTTGAATACTGACATAAAAGTTGAAATGATATTGGGATCTTTATGAAATTCTAGTGGCCGTGTCAGTGATTGGAGTTATATGAGATTCGTGCGTTTCTGCCACGCTAAGCTGATCATGATAATTAAGACTAATCATATTATAGTTACACTAACCACTTGAGACAGCATATTCGGTGCAATATCTGGTAGTGTGATATAAGGTATATAGCATTACTAGATTTTGTCTGTGCAGTATTATAGCAGTGTTGTATATTATACGTAGATCAGCCTTACCTTTTTAATACGAACCTCAGGGCATTTACTAAATTATGATTTTATATTACTTTCGCTTGGCTTGGCTCGGCTTAGTGGGGCTGAATGGTGTCCGTGGTCAACTTGTATAATTACAAGCATGGCGCGTGCTGGCAGGGGGAGAGGGTCATCACAATGGACACATACAAACGGACAATGGCCAGAGGAAGATGTCATAGATCAAAGGATATTTACTTGAAAAGATAAAATAACGGGCACTTAATGAAGAAAAATAAATCCTCTTCTCTTTTTGTAATTTGTTTGTAAACAACCACTGGCTCGCGAGCGGTTCACATGAAGTACACGTACGTGCATTGTGTTGCGTTGCTCTCAAATCCCGGTCGACTGCGTGGAGGTCACGTGCATACGTTCATGAATCTTAATCATGACATCTGCTATTTTGTGTTGTGTATATACACATCGGAAAGATTATTAGCGAACGCAAGGAAGGACTAGGGGAGGGGAGGGGAGGGGAGGGGAGGGAGGGGGATACTTTGGAGAAAATCTCTTAGAAGGAGTGTTTGTAGGATTTACGGTCGTTTGGTGCGCAATGTACGGAATCTAGATAAAGATCAGCTGTGTCGACTCGGAGATCTAGGGTATGGTTCTTGCACGGGCAGCCCTAGCAGAAGCCATCAAATCACGGCGTTGAGATGTGGCATGGGCCATGGACGTTGTTGCTTGTACGGTCCATTGTCAACGCGCGAAGGCCGTGACCTTCAAGCACAATTCACGTCAGACAGTTGTTGAGTTCTGGACTGGCTGACCGTGAATAAAACGGACCAGTCCCCCTGGATGACGGCGCGATGGACGGTACGTCCACTTCGTGACTGCAGCGCGCGCGGCGCGATCCCGGGGGCTGGCTGCCTTTAGCTTTACGCCGGCCAAGAGAAGTGACTTCGCCGCCTGTCCCCAAATCTTTCAATTAAAGTCATTATAACTGACCAAATCCATTGAAAGAAATTCACCAGCCACTCAATGGATGTGGATTCAGTCAGGTGTAAGTTCATGAGAGTTTGATGAAAGCGCGTGTTGAACCCAGAAAATGCACTTGTTAGGCCCTATATTAGTTTCGATTCGAAACTACAGAATCATTTGATTTTTACCGACGGCTGCTGTTATCTGTGTTAATGTATGTTTAGAGTTCACATCATTATTGACGCAGGCTGGCTTGGCCGCTTCCTATTATTGTACACAATGACTATAAGTTGACACGAAGCCAAGTCACAGTTTCCCTAAGGAGGCAAACATCGCTAAGAGTTGAGAATGAATTGATGTCAACCTGGAGACCCAACTTGCATGTTTATAGTTTTTCTACCATGTCTTAAAAACCCCAATTCAACCATGAGCACAGCTGTTAAATTACGGTCCATTTTACGAGACCTATGATTTTACAAACCAGTGTTGTAGGCTAACTCGAGACGCAGAAAAGTATTAGTTACTCACGCGTAGGTCCACTTGGTGTGGGAAGACCACGCCCTTGCGTTAAGTTACCACAAAGTAATTCAAGTGAAACCGAAACAGCCAATCACAAGCATGTTTAACCTAAGTTACATGTACAATGATACACTCAGCTCGACATGGCCGTTTTTTAGGATTGAAATCCTCAGTTAATCTGTGTTTGAAAATAATCATAATCTGTTACAAATACTGTATATGAATCTTCTGACGTAATATAATCTAGAGTTATAAAGCCGCGGTTTCGAAGGGCGACGAGGAAGAAAAATTAGTGGATAGCGCCCTCCCGCGATCACAGAGTAAGATCTATTAATCACCAATTTATAAAAGTTCATTAAAACACCGACAGTCTTAAACCTAGGACATTTGCCGTTAAAATATCGAAATTCCATCAAAATCTTAATCATTCTCCTCATGAAATAGTAAAAGTCCGAGAAATTAAACAGATTTCAACTTGTCGTTGTTCATTTTTAAAATATCCAAATTTTATGAAACCTGTTTAAATAATTGTCATAGTTCAACTACATACTGATAATTCGTTTTGTCCAAAGGACTCACCGAATAATTCGATTTCTAAAACAAAACTCAGCCCATGATAAAACTTGTTGAAATGTTTAAAGGAGCTTCTTATTTATTCAGGAGTGCTTAAGAGTAAAGAGGTTCCACGTAGTTCATTCTTGTAGTCGTCTTATAATTTTTTCGAAGCTTAAAAAAGAGATCGTTTCTTACCAAGTGGGCGCATTACATCCACTTAGTAAAGCAGAATTTACACCCTAGATTTCTTCTCGGCAAAGTGAGGAAAGAGCAAATAGCCAATCTTGTTTTGTTGGGGGAATATGGAACAAAACCAAGACCCTGAGGGAACAGAGGTCAAGTTTCAGTGTTTCCTATTCACTGGGGACAAAGCCCAAGCCTAACCTTAAGTTCTCCGTCGTGTCATTAGGGGGTATCCATAGGGCGCCGTACGGTGATCCAATTCGCCTTGCCCCCATCGGCAATGTCCATATTGTGCTTAACTACAGCCAACGATTCCCCGCTAAGCAAATATGCCACACTTAGCACTTTTCTACGGCTTACAATAATTTGTTTTTGTCATGTCTTAGTCTATTTTCTTCCTTGTTTCGTTAAGACATTACAAGGATTACAACTCGTGTCTTTTCATGTAGGTAATTGATTTGTAACTATCGTGCAACATGTTAGAAAGCTTATTATTAGGAGTCCTGGCATCACGAAGCCCTACGATCGATCGTAACTCGAAGTTACTAATTATAACCCATCGTATCACATAATGCATCTAATACTGATAGTATTAGTTTTGATACTTTTGGTGAAATCGACTCCCGGCCGTTCATTAAGATGTTATATTTCACGTGAAAATCACCTTGTATATTTTTTAGCTCAAAACAACTTTGCTTCGACGAGCTTCAGCATTGACTATTTTTGTAAACGATGATGAAATCTTCACTGGTTCCTAATCATAGCATGGACATTTACTTCCTCGCATGGACATCACATTATGTATCTGAACTCCTCTCCTGTGCCTTCGTTCTTCTATTGAAGTTTTTCTCAAGATACCATAGCTGTGAACAAAGACCATGCATCCTATACAGTGCGTTCTCCATCCCTGCTTCTCCCCATGTACAGGTTACGCCCATCCAATGTGACATTCTGAAGTCTCATGTCATTCAGAAATGCATCTTCTTATAGTTTTTATAAATGAGTTCTTATATGATTTGGCCCTTTCGTCATCTTTCTGTTCTTCTTTTCCCAGGCGTCTTAAAACCAGTGGTAATCTTGCGTTGGATAAATCCAGCTTTTCTATCAGTGTACTTGTTGTATTTGTCATACATGTACATCGCTTACAGACACAACGTGTACATCTATGGTCTGTTTTCGTTTTAATCTTGATAATCAAGTTTTTGCACATCTTTCTGGTTTCCATGGTAGCATTGCGTAATATCATTGACGAACAGCAGTGATTGTATGCAGTGTCCGATTTGAGGCGATTCTTCATCATTTTGATTTGGTTTGGCTGTGACTGTGTTTCTGCTGGTATTTGTCTCGGCGAGCAAAATTGTCTGCGAAGACAGAAGTGGATCCAAATCAATGCATTTCCTTCAAGATAGCATTCTTCCATATATGGACCCTGGTTGTACATTTTATGACTACGTCTCACTTTTGTGGTGTCCCATATAACCTCAAGACCTCACGAGATTCCTTACGAATTCCATCGTAAGGAAAAATCGTCACAATCGTAACGTCTCTATGACCCATCGCAAAGTATACGATAAACTTATCTGAGCATTCAACAGCTAGAGAAAAGCATTTTAGACGCTTTAACAAACTGATCATGCGCGCTCACAAAGAACGATCAGCCTCACTCAATCTCAGTGAATACTTCTTGTAGTGCTTTCATTTACATGTATCTCTTAATTAACTTTTGTACGAGTCGCACGAGGGCGCCCTTTTGAATTGTTGACGCAGTGCATGCATCCTTTTCATTTCTGTTTATGTGGGATGAGCATTCAAGACAGCGGGATGACCATGATATTTCAAATCTAGACAAATCTGGAGGGAGAAGAAAAATGGCAAGACTATGACTTGCAGTCTATTATGCTGTGACTTTGTTGTTAATAAATTATGCAAGGACAGGTAATTCCTTGGACTGTCAAAAGTTGGTTAATATCCTCACCGAAGTTCAAGTTGTGTTCTGGTCCTCTGCTATTTTGCAGCATTGGTTGTCATGGATGAGAATAATACACTGAAGCGCCACCTATGAAATAGTCTGCACGGTCAATCGCTTGGTGGCGCTATTTTACAGTGCCTGTAATGTGCTTATTGTCCACGACCGAACTGTACTGTTGGTCTGTCAGAGTGCACAAAATGTGAACAAGTGAGAATAAGTTGAATGGACTGATATTTGTATAATGGGGTCTCCCTCTACACCCCCAGCCTCCCAGTGGGGTGCACATACATCTGCTGACTTTGGGTCACCTTGATATCCTTTAATGCCAATTTCGAAAATTACAAAAAAAAAGGAGTCTTGCAAATAATCATTTTAAAAGTCATTTCCGATTTGTATTGATGGCAGATGATTCTTTGAGTATAACGAAGAGTAGGAAACTAGTACCCTGCGTTCGTCTCGTGTTATTTCAGCTGTCACTCTTTTTTTTTTCATGATGTGCAACAGCCTAAAAAGATGGCCATTCAACGAGCGGTACCCCCTCGACCCACCACCCAACACTACGCCCGAGATCTGTTGCATATGGTGCCCTAAAAAGCACCATGCTGTCAGCGGGACAGCAACAACGTGAGAAAAACTCGCCAATTGCGCTGAAATCACGTTCCAATAACATTCCCCTTGTATCTATTTTTTGTTGACCTGATCTCCGCCCATCGACTTTATTTCTAGTGTCTTTTTTTCTGTGGGTCCTGGTCATCATTATGTCTGCTTCATCGATTTCCAATCTGGGAAGATCTTTGTCATAATTCTCAAATAGCTGCGTAAATATTGAATGGACGAGACCTGAGTGTCGTAATCACTTTAAAAAACGAGGTCCGTCTAAAACATTATCCCCCAAAAAGTGGACTTAACCCCCATGAATGACAGCAAGTTTCTAAAAAAAAAAAAGCCATTAACTAATTGATTTGTGAATTACAGTATAGAATTCAACATCGGCAAACCCTTATGAGAAACCCAGGAATACAATCCGCTTTAGATTGCAATAGTACACCAACCCCACGGATATTATAGATAATCTCCCCCGGATAGATTACTTTATGTGATTGAGGGCGCTATTTGGATGATACAGATGGGATAGTTTGTATCATTCAAAGCAACCGAAGCGATTTTCAGTTCAAACCATGTTGTGCGAACGTAATATGCAAGGTGCTTGTCAATAAAGTGCAATGTGCCGATTTGACGGTCATAGTACTAAACACATCCCAGAAGCAATACATGTAAAGTAGTAGATCAAGACAGGGACAATAGAATAGTTTGAAGTGGACTTCCACTTCTGGTCACTTGGGTCTTTGTTTGGTCATTACCTATAGAAGGCCATGTTCATCTGGAGCAATCATCATCAAGGGATCAAGAGACTTTATTTGCAGTTGTGGTCTCAGGCTGATGATGACTAGAGCAGGCTAGTCGAAACGTTGAGACCTTACGAGAAGTGCTAACGAAATAGAAGTGCGAAAGTACGAACGGGAGTCAGGTTGGCGTAGCGGTTCTTTCCTTGCCTTTCACTTCGCCTTTCAGTCCGGCTCGGGCCACAAGTGGATTGGGTTTTCAGTCCCTACCTGATTCTGTGGGATTTACCCAGAATATTACTCTTGGGTTTTCCTCTCACCCCTAAAACTGTATCTTCTCTCATCATCTTTCAAAATCTGTCAAAATGTCTTCATGAAACAGAATGTGCCAGTGATAAAGTACAGCATCATAATCACTATGGATTCCCGCCTTGATGAGGTACTGTGAGCGCTGTGGACTGTCCCGTCTTCCATGGTCAATCCAGTGGTCCAACGGTGTTGGAATATTGTGTCAATACAAGATAACGCTATCCTTTATTACGGTCTGATGTAATGGATTTATGTGTTCAGGTTGGCGTAGTGGTTCTTTCCTCGCCTTTCGCCTCTGTGGACCGGGTTTAAGCCCGGCTCGGTCCACAAGTGGATTGGGTTTTCAGTCCCTACCTGATTCCGTGGGTTTTACCCAGAATATTACTCTGGGGTTTTTCTCCCACCTCTAAAACTGTATCTTCTTGTCATCATCTGTCCATAACAGGTTTCATCAGGCTTTCGAGCTACAGTGCCTAGGGCGCTTTTGAGCGGAATCTTTGGTGTCATTACCAGAAATAGATAATAATAATGTCCAACAGCTGGGTCAGTGTGGATTGAATTGTTGGTCCTTACAAACTGACATGAGTCCCCCAAAAGACAAACTTTCCCAACCTACCGAGTCTTGTAAAGAGGGAAGAAATATAAAACAACTTTGATTATTTCGATTTAGATAGCAGATATAGTCTTGCTCATGAAACTGTCTATTTCTTCCATGGCATCTCGTAATGATACGATTCCAGCATGGAGTAATGTCTGTTCTTTGCTTCTTTCTTCCATTTAAAGCTTTCCTCGCATTTAGTCAGTTGCTTGCTCGTCTAGCGATTGTAATCAGACGGTTTGCAATAAAGTTGAAGGGCGCCCGCTATTGTGCCACTTCCACTCATGTGAGGATCAGTTTGTGGCGATCTTTGTATAGCGCCCCCACGTCACTGCACCAGGCGTCTAATGTATGTTAGGATAAGTGTGATTTGAAGCTTTGCATGGTGGAAGAATGTAATAAAAGTAAGCTTGCGGAGACACCATGTATAATCTCTTTTAAAATGTGTGGTTCTGAAAAGAACCGGTGAAAAGAACCATGTTAGGATGTTAATCGGCTTGAATGTTGCACATTCTCTATTGAATGTATACGTGTATAGGATTGTGAGCCACTGCACATTGTATATCAACCAGCTGGTTGGGGGTCGTTGTATTGTGTTATGAGCAGGATCAGTTGTATAGTCGTGCAAATGTTGATTTAGTATTTTCATCGAAGCATGATCGAACATAGCTCGTACAAGATTGGGGGCGCCTCACGGTTATGCCAAAGCCACCACGAACCCGGCGTTCACTCCACAATATTGAACAAGATTTTCCTTTCTGACCTGAACTTGTCTTCTCTGTGATATTTTGACGAGCGTTGTATGGCCATTCGACATTATAACTTTGTTGTATGTTGTTATGTTGTCTAAGAATCTGAGCCAGAACGTGTGGTATTCTGAACATTGTTGCTGGCTATAAATCCACAATGTAGGCCCATTTCATTGATTCTCGTTTGTACTTTCACTCAGTCAATGTGACTTCTATATGGATTCAGCACTGCCAGGGACTTACCCTTCGTGTCGGTCTATTCCCAACGCTTTATACAAACATGTCAACATTACTATTTCTCTTCATGCTTGAAAAATGTTAGCCTAAAACCTTTAGGGCCGAAAAGACACTCCGTACTTAGTGTGGAAATTCTGATGAGTATGAATGCTCTTGACCCTGTGTGCCCTGTACATTCGTCATAATATAAATACGAAAAATAGCCAACGGAATATCATGACAAAAAGGGGAAAGGAAAAATAAAATATTTTGCAGACTCAAAAAAAAAAAGCTGAATTCAAATGCTGGCTCATCGGCAGAATAATGTGAATTTTGCAGGCGTCATGATGACATAATTCATAAGACCATGTTACAACACTGACTTATATTCAGTCTACTAGTTATGGATTAAGTCCACGAACCCGTCAACTTAGCAGAGTCACGGACCAAAACTCCAGAAGCGACCCATGCCAGTACGTGCGGTCTCAGGCTGGTGAGTTTTGATGGTATCTTCACACCTCTGGGCCAGCTAAGACACACTCTCACTCACACAGTATTAACCTGGTCAGGTCTCACACAGTAACCAAACACGATGCACCATCGACCATCATCCATGGATTTTTCATCCGTCATCTCCAGCCGCAGTGTCCTTCTCTAAGTTGCAAGAAGTTAATGTGTAATGTACTGAGTTTACTTAACATCACGTATTATTTGAGCAGTGTCATCTGCAACGTCTCGAGGGAAAGACTAAGAGACAGGAGCCCGGACGAGCCATCATTTCTCCATTAAACATTTTGAGCGCATTGTACGTGTACGTGTTGGGAGGAAAATAGGTCTACTTGGATCTCATTATGATGATGCTTACTGTACTCAATCCTCTAAGTCTGTACTTTCTGCATTGCATAGCCTGAGTGTAAGCTGCATGTTGAAAAGCTCCCAAGGAACACTGTATTTCCTGTAAATACAACAATATCATGTACTTCAAATTCCATTATGTTTGTAGGATGGCGAGTAAGCCATTTTATTCGATTGATACAATAGCAAAAAAATCAAATAATTCGCTCATTTTACTCTCGCAGATGTAAGAGCACCATGTGTGATCGGGATGTATCCATTTTAACGATTTTTTTTTAACGAAATATGTCATTTTACCGAGGTTGAATCAACATGTAAACAAAAACTGATGTTGTTTGAGTGTAACCTTAAAATAACAATATCATTATTTACAATATGTTTTTATACCGCCTTTTATGACGCGCATGCGCATATCCACTTGATCCCTGGACCCAGCGATGGCCGTCCATCAATCTCAAACGGCTCCTCCGATTGGCCAGTAGTCACTACAGCCCCGCCCACGTGACGTCTCCGTCCAATCGAAGCCTTCGGTGCACCGAGGCGCCATTGGGCGCTAAGTGGGGACCTTTGTACCCAGACTGACGCTCGTGACAGGGCCGAGCGGTCGGCCTCAAAGGATCCTGGTAAAATATTTATCTGATGGCAGAGCGATACTGACTCTTCATTGAGTTGTCGTGAATTTTTGGAGAGGCCGGCGCCTTTAATGGACACACAAAGGTCAGGCAATGTTTGGCAGGACCCAACGGTCTGTAGATAACGAAGACGGGACGGTTCCCGGTCTCAGCTGATGCGCTGCTCTCACCGTTGTTTCTCTCTTCCTCTTGCTCCCAAACTCGTCAAGTTTCATCCTCCTGCAGTCACTGAGGTCAGGACCTCATGCTATACCTTGAAAACACGATGTACACCACCATCCACATTGTGACCCAAATGTACAAACATTTTGTCGGTGATCAACACTCAGGATGAGTGTAACATTTTCTTTGACACCAACATTCAACAATTGAAGACAAGATAAGAGTAACTCCGGTTAACCAGACAAATAACGGCTGCTATAGTTACTCGTGACCTCGTATCAATGTCGTTGTTGAGTCCTTATCAGTTTACCCTCCTACCACACACAGCACTCCCGCGATGTACGTACCACGGCGCACGGGCCAATCCAACAAACCCACGGTATGAAACAACGGTGTAAAAGACGTGACGTTGTGGATGGGTTTTGTTGGCGTGTACCAGTGTTGTGACTGGTACGTTTATCTGATATCCATCTTGTACCAAGATAGCGGGTAGGCCTGTGTGATGGCGAAGTTGCCGACACGATGATTCAGAGCCAGTGTCCTTGCTACATTCAGCCGTTGCCATGCATATGGGGGCTCCCACAAGCGACTGGGTTCATGCTAAGGGTTATTGCAGTATACCGCTATCCTTCTACCGGTGATAATGCCAGATGACAGCCAGTGCTTCCTCTAGGCTCCATCCTGCAAGCTGCTTAAACCGGCAAAAAACTTTCACAAGACCAAGATGAATTGTCCTCGATGAAAGAAAAAGGAATAAATCAAACCACTAATCCCAGAAAACGCAAAACTATGTCTTTACCGACGCTATATCGTGTAACAAATTGCAGACGAATACCCGATAGCGCCAACACACAATGCTATTACACACTGATAGTTTCAATGTTTTAACGTTCCATGTTTGCGTCGCCACACGGAGGACAATTTACGGGTAAATTAGTCTATTTCGATACAAGAAACAATCGGATAAGTTCGATAAAGAGACTTTTTATTTGCATTGCAGCCATACACCAATCATAATATTGTAGTATACATATCCAGCTTAACGATTGTCCATTGTCCATGTCCAACGTGATCATACTCGAGCAATGATAGGAATACGATTTTAGAAGCGCGAAAACCGAACGGTTATGACCGAAAGACCAAATACTTAAGAAGAATGGTCCGAACATGTGCCAAAATCCGAATAGCTCATGGGTAAAAACCAACGTTATGATATGAAAATTCGAACAATTATTCAAACAATAACGCTCGTTCATGATAATACTCCATCCAACAATTACAAGAGACCCCTTTAACTGAAAACCGTCCCTATTCCGTTGAATAGTGCCTCATCTTGCCCATCATTGTTCGACACCTGCAGATGCACCTGCAGGCTGCAGCTAAACATTTCCACATAATACACTCAAGCCACCACCTGCAGCCACTACCATAACTATCTACATGACCGCATTGCACCTCAAAAACAGAGTGAAATCCGTCCGACAAATCTCTTAACGTGAAAACCTGAACAGGACAGACAATTATCTTGAGAAGAAATTTGACATAGTATATCGCAAGGCTTGCTGCGCAGAGAAACAACTTAATTGCACCAGAATGACAGCACTGGAACAGTCCGAGAAACACTGATAATTTCAATTCATCAATAACTCTGATAATATCTATGCTATGGACCTTAAGCATGTACTAAACTTTGAGCAACTTGCACGTCCATGACAGTGACTTTTGAATCCAGTTGCCCAACTATTTACGATCGAAATGATTAATGTTTCTAAATTACTCACGAAAAAAATGCAGACGAAATATTATGAATTCTCAAAAGGCTAAAGATTGAGCGCGTGTATGAATGTTTGTCCATTACGTGAAGGTATTTGTCACTGATTGTTTGTGTTTATCTTTTTAATAATGATGGCATAATAATCGTACAACTCGGTATGGAGCAGTTGATTGTAATTTAGAAAGAATGCAATAACAATTGGCTCATGTTGTAAACATCAGCTCAGCTCATTAATATTCAGGATTATTTGCGGTACCAGCCGCGATATTGGATTCGCTCGGCGGCGTAGCGGTATGGCATCTACACTAGTAAGCAGGAGGTCGTGGGTTCGAGTCCCACCTGAGCCAGTGCATGATTTTTCATGGACACTCAACAAGCACGCAGTGCTCACCTACCGTACGTCGGTGAAGGGCAAGCCTAATTTGCATATTCCCATCAGCTCAGAGAATACTACATTGAACTTGAGAACCAACGCATTGTCATACAATAAAATCCTACAATAATAACATGTATGAGGGTAGGGAGCATGGCAAATAAAAACATATGAACGGTAACCGCATACATTAATCGTACGAATGATGTATAAATAAAGCATTTATCATGAAACCTACTCCAAATACCCTGCTCATACAATCTGATGTTTATGCTGGCACACAACCGTTATAACTGCTTTGCTTAGCCTTTGAGAAAGATCCTGCTAGGATTGAAACGCGCCAGGCCCTCCTAACTCCAAGCATTTGATATATTTCAGGTCAATTTGGCTGATGAGCAGTTTGCAGCAGAACTGCACACTGCTGAAACGTCTTCAGAACTACCGCCAAACATTTCAGTAGTAAGAATATGTATGTTTAGTCATTCGCCATGTATCTCAAGCCCTTCATTGCATTTGGGACACAAAATGGCTGTAGCAAAATAAATCCCAAGCCTAGCCTCAAGCCTCATTTCATAAAGGCTCTTATAAGTCCATTTAGTTACCGGAAATAACGGTTTCGCGGCTGCACATGGCTTGCTTGTGTTTTGTTTTTTTGTTTTTTTTCTTTACTCTGATCACATTTCACAAATAATTACACCCATTGGACAACAAACAAAGTTTGTAACTTATCCAATGTGTACAGTTGGGATGATACTTAATCCTGTGTAATGATTCAGATAATTCCGTTGAGTGAATATTGACCATTGCCCAAATATATTGTATTCTCGATCTATCATGTGCGTCATAAAATTAGTCTAATTTCGTCGTCAAATTTTGTCTAAATAAAAAATAACTTCAGAATACCTTGTGTGTACAGATGTGTTTCAAATAAAAATTGTAGACTGTGAATTTTTGAGGTACATGTAGATTGAAACAGTTTGATCTGATGGACTTTGCTTCAAAAAGCACCGGTCTAACATGGCCAACTTTTACAGTGTATAATTTCGATAGAACAGAAGCCATAATGTTTTGTACCAAGCACCATGTCAGCTCTACTTGTTCATACCAGTAGCGATATGATGAACAAACATGCTCAACAAATGCTGACGATTTTCCTGACATGATTTTCTTTTCATCTTGGTGGAATGGACCCTTGAACCTAGGTCCCGTCTGCCCCAAATAGTCTCTGGCGGTCTGGTCTGGATGTGGTATAATAACCTCCCTCGTAGGTTCAATTCTTATCTAGCTAGTTTTTGATTATCTGATGCCCACATGCCCATGTGAGTACGGTAGAAGGCCCATTGGTGTATTGTATGTATCACTCACTGGAACTATTGTTGTGGATGTGGACACTAGGTGGCGCTGTTGAGCCTCCTATGACATTTCGCCCTGTCTGCTAATGATGTGTTGTGCTAAGAGGAGAGATAGATACTAGGGTTGAGTTGTGTTTGTACCGCATCACCTGTATTATGCACAGGCCTTGGTCGATGCTCATCATTGTGGCATCTCACCACGGACTGTCCAGGTTTGTCTCGGCTTCACCAGTGGGTATCACAGGCCATTCCTGAACCCTCACGACTCGGGGTGGGTGTTTTTCTTAGGTGCCCTCGGAGCATAAAGTACTCAGCAGTTGATCTGGACAAGGCACCATGATGGAAGGCAATACCGCATCGTTTTACAACTCTCCTTTCGGCTTCCACAATGATCAGTTCGTCGGGCCGAGTACGGTCCCCCATCGGAGTTACAGTCCTCCTCCTCCTCCTGCCTGCATCTATGCCGATAAGCCCGGGCCTCAGGTGGGAGGTTACGGCGGGGCACCCATGGCCGTGGTCGAGTCTCGAGTTGACGATGGCTTACTGCAGTATCCTCGCATGACCAACATGAATATGATGACACTGGCCAACATGACATTGCCTCAGGCCGCAGACACGGCCTGTACGCAGGCAGCCTGCGGTGCCGGCACCGGGGCCGTGCAGCCCTGTGATGCCGCGGTCCGAGAGTCCATGCAGACCGGGCCACAGCTCAGTCACACCGGTATGCAAGGCACCACGGCCGTACCGTCATCAGCATGCCGTGGAACGAACCAGAACCTCGGTACAAGCCCAGGATCTCTCCCTCATCATCACCATCACCACCATCACACATCGGCAGCATCGACTGGCAAGACCAAGTCTGATGCCAAGAATCAGAACCTTCCCTTTCCTTGGATGAAAACCACCAAATCACACGCTCATATGTGGAAAGCTAACTGGCCAGGTAAATACACATGACCTTAGTGTATTATTATCTCATCTGTCTCATACATGTAATTGTATTTTTATCATTTTCGTCAATGCCCTGTTTATCCGTTACATGGAGCTCCATTCGTACATTATCCATCTTGGGAAGCCCAAACTTAACATGCATTTTACCACCATAGGCCTGCTCTAATTCTTTACTTCCATACGCAAAAATACGACCACCCATATCGAAATTAAACCATGTTTAATGAATAATTTGTATGTACAAATGTGTTGTGAAACATTTTCAAAATACCATAATTTATGAAATTTTAGAAAAGAAATTTATTGTTTGTTTCATAATACGTGTAGAATCAGTGGAAAAATCTCCGCTGAGTCAACATTATTTGCAAGAAATTGCCAAAATTCCGACTGACATGAAACCTGAACATTAACTTGGTATTCCCTTCAATATCTCAATTTGAATCTGTCCGATATAAAAATTCAGGGTTGTGTTCCAGTGCATGCATTCATTTCTACATGTTATGTATTATGGATCAACCACTAGCTGTCTTGGCAATATGAATTACATTATAATCTATACAGTGATATGACCTTCTTCTTACTCGTCTTTCCCAGACTCCAAGTGCAAGTATTTGAAATTTGACAGTCTCTCAAATTAGCTTCCCACAATTTAATCGAATTTCCCAACAAAATCTTATCTTTTAACAAGTCAGATTTTAATAACTTCGATCTAAATGTTCAGATAAACCTCTCTGATTACCTCGCAAAAATATACAAATGTTCACGTTCCTGCTTACATTGAGCTCCACTGCACACGACTACGAACGAACAAGCAAGTTTATAATTATTAACTTTTCTAGACCGATTTTGAATAATTAGATCGACCAAATATTGGCGCCAATAATATTCTGATACTACTCAACAAATATAACCTGTAAACCTGATTTGAAAGAACCGCAAGTGAAGAGCACGGAATTCAATCACTGATTTAATTAGACCTATAATTCATGAAATGCTGCCACACTTTAAAGAATCACAAATTGATAATTTCATTATAAAGCTTCATTTACCTGTAGGGCATACAAACTTCCATATCTGAGTGGCATTTGATGGAAGTGTGATATACTAATTTTATTGTGGGTCATTACTGGCATCTTGGCCTATTTAGATTGATACTTAATGCCACGTAACGTCTTCTGTGCCCAGGAAAATTCCTTTAATCAATCAATCAATGATGATACTAATTATTATCAAAAACGGTGTGCCTTTTCGGAAGTTATAAATTTAAATGATCTTACATCACGAAGCATCCCAAAGATTCAATTTCTGTATTTTGTTTCTGTGTTATGTGTAATCATCGTTGTATTGCGTGGAATATTTCACGAGAATTATGTGACACATAAAACGAACGGCAACCAGTTGGTTCCTTGTCATGACCCCTGTAAACTCTGCACGGAGAGATAGTAACATTCATATCTATAATTGACAATATAGTCCGGCCACCCGTCACAGTATACATTATAACAACATGAGAAAGCAGATAAAAGACATTTTGTTGCTAAGGTTTGTGAATATCTGGTTTAAATACTTTGACTTCGGAGATGTTTGAGTCTACGGTTTGGGGTTTAATTATTAATCAAAATAATTTTCCTTAAAGCTAGATCAATTATAGGTATTATTGACATCTTTAAATCGTGTATAGTTTTCAGATTATTTTCTGCCATTTTCTGTTGTTAAGTCGGCTAAATTCCCCCAAATGTTGATTATTTTGTTTACATGGGTCTTCCTCTGTGAACGTCGTTCATAAATTCTGGACACTTCCTTCTTAGTGATAATTAATTTACAGGTTTCAGTGTCTAGCATTTGTAATGCTGACGATCTCACTCCGAAATTTCGGCCCGACACATAGGAATTGCTTTAGTTTGAACCATTTTAAAGAAACACTAGTTATTTTGCTGAAATAGTAAATAATTTGAATGAATGTATAGGAGACTGCTCTGCTAATAAGGGGTGGGTGATGGCCTAAAACGTTTATTTATCGCCACAAACACGGTAGCTTTGTCCGTTAAGTTGTCATCGATTTTGCTGCGATCAATGCTACCGAGCACTGGACAAATACCCGCTGTTGGTTAAGGGAGAGGTAGAAAATGAGCTTACTTCTCGCTGGACATACTTCAAAATTAAATAGAATTTTGCATGTTAAAGGTAGTATCATACTTTGGTTTTTGTCAAAGAAATACAGATTCATGGGCAAACATATAAGGAAGATACAGTATAAACAGTCATCTGTGGAAATTTCAGTCCCATACGGTGCCCATTTTTGAGAAAACAGTGGAAACAGCCACACTATTTCTTAAGTCTTATCTCTTTTAATTTTGGTCATTTTTCTCTTTTCTGAATAAATACAACATTTCAGGCAGAAAATGTTAACAGTATGTTTCTACCACCACCATCTTTATACCCTGTAAGTTACAGGTAAATCTGTGAAAATGTCTAATTTGGAATTTTCTGCCAAAGTATGAAACAACCTATAACTGTGTACGTCAGGCAGCCTGTCTAGACACAGTATTAAAGTATCTAAGATACACATAATAAGTAATTATAGCCATGTCTATGATGACATTATAGCTTCATAATTCTTTCCAGTCATAGTCTGTTGTTAAATTAATTAGTATATAAAAATGTGTAATAATTAAGGCTCTGTGTCATACATTGTACATCATGGTGTAGGTCTACTGTGACTTTACTATTTTGGTATTAGCTTCGGTGCTGAAAATAGCAAGATTTTTCCGTCCGAATTCCGGTCACTATATTTCTTCCAGATAAGTATTTTTGAGTCAATCGTAACGCGCCATGCCCTCCTAACTCCAAGCATTTGATAAATTTCAGGTCATTTATTTGCAGCAGTTTATTACTTGTATTGATGACTTTTTTTTTTTTTACATGTTTAATACTCAGTGACATTGTGTTACTCCCAATGTTTCTCATTCTCGAGTTATATCCTAGTAGATGACTTAGCACACTCACTGAGTTTGTAATTCTGTGGTCCTGCTCTGTCCATGTGCATGGGTGTTCATTACGACCCAAGGAGATCGAGGTGATGGCCTTTTTCAAGAGGGGTTTATCCAAATCATCAAGTGTCTTTGTGAGAGTAATGACGAGTCTGTATGCTCAGTGAATAATGCATCTTTGAGTATCGCTTACCACCGCCATTGATTAGTAGGTTTTTCCCATTATCTCCTGTCTGTCTTGGGTATTGCAATCGAAGCAACGGGGCTCGAGAGGAAGTTACCGAGCCGAGCTGAAGTCCTTGGCCGTGTTTGGCCTCCCAAATACCGGCAACGAAACACCCTTCGTATAAGAATGAAGCTGGAATATTATACCAAACGCTTATCGATATGTTACATGTTTCATCATGAATATTAATTTTCAAAAGGCTATGAAGACACATTTATTTAAAAAAGAAAGAAATCGGTTGTTATCGATAACTTTTTTTGCAGGATGAAAGAGAACAGACACCCCAACAAACAACAAACAAACAAACATCAGGTTGCAAAATACATGTATAACCTTAACTCGGAACTTAACACACCGTAAAGGGGTACAAAACAAACAACTTCCAAAATTAATTTCTTCGATAAGCGCAACTGGCGTGGTTGGGAAATTGAAGAAAAAGCTGTCCAACAATATAAAATATGATCCCTGGGAACACTGTTTATTAATCAAATTAATTGATAAATTAATTGAATTAATATTGTAATGATAATCGTAAAAGTTTTTAAGGTCAACGAAATAATAATTTAATATAAAACATTATGATGTTAAAACCCTTAATTTACAGTAACCTAAGATGAAACTAACGATGACTCTAACTGTACAAAGGAACATGGACATTTATGTATAATGTTCTTATGTCTGTTTATAAATACCGCAATCTGTACATTAAAATCCTGAAAATACAGAACAGCGCTTACGATTTCGTTGTCGCAAAAGCACCGACACAGTTGTAGTTAACGAAATTGTGGCAGTAGACGTTTTGTTGACAACTTTTTATCAGTACGCTAAGTGTCATTAAGCCCGTGGTTATACACCATTAAGGTTTATCCATGACAATAACCTTAATACTTGTTATCATTACATATGCAATCATTTTGGTTAGAATGTATTATGCACGCACCTGTCGCTTGTATATGCAATGGTTGGTTGGTTTTATTACCAGTCTAATAGGCAGTAAACATTAATGGGGGATGTGTGAAGCATTTTGAGAAAATATTGTTAAAGGACAAGTTGGCTGTGTATTTACCAGCAAAACACAACAAACAAAAGAAATAAGTGGAAGTTATGTACATAAGCAGTTGGAAGTTTCTTCAAGTTCTGTTGAAAATGTTTATAGTATATTCTGGGAGATAAGGTTTGAATGGTTTGAATAACTCCGGGACTTGGACGATCATCGGACATTCAGCCAAAGCATACCGTAGCTTCAGCGAATTACACCGGCTGTCTCTCCAAGAGCAACGCCCCTTGGTTGTCATCTTCCCGTCCTTAGCCTGCAGTTATCTCTCGGACTATATAAGCCGACTTCAGGTAATGAGGATTGGACGACAAATGAATGGTCCTCCTCGCTTCCTACGACCATCAAGAGCCGCGTGCTCACCAGCCCAGCTCCCGGCGATTGCGCGAATCCGACCCGGAGCAAATTGGGCTTCCGCGGTCATCCATCAAAACCTTTACCGTACTTTAAAACCACTACACGTTTTCCCTATATAAGCCTGCATCATGTATCATACAGGCAGCAGCTTGAACTGTGAGTTTAGTGGAGGTTTGTGGAGACGGCCAACTTGAGCTTCGGACGGTGGTCTTCCATCAAAGAAATGAAAACTCTTGTGATTGCAGTTCCTGGCTCGTTCAAGTTTGACCGCGTCATCCATCATCGCCTCGTGGGTGGTTTGCGGCCGAGCCACGGTATAGAAAGAGGCCGCGCGCCTCGCACTCCGTTGTTTGTGTTTTTCCTTCATCATCGATATATACCTCTTTTCTTCTAGCACCGGCATCACTCTTATAGGATTTCTGTCTCGAGATCCTGTCAAGGGCCTTCATGATGAGAGGGTTGCATTCCAGACGAGAAGTGCGCCATCTCAGAAACCAAAATCAAATCGAAGTGACTTTCTTCATTAACGAAGTCGTCTTTCTAGTCTTGTGGCCGGACTTAAGGTGTGATGACGCTGTAGCTAATTGCACTGTAATACATCACCTGGGACTGCTCCTACTCAGTGTGAACATTCTCAATATTTGGTCTGTCGCCGGTTGGGAAGTCATGTAGTCTGGTTTCCGAAGACGTTACGCTTGTCTGTTGAATTTACACCGCTGTATGACACACTAGTCCTTCACTGGTCCTTCTTATTCCGTCTGCAAATTCATTAGTCTAATTGTCGGTTACGATGTCACTGTCATTATGCAATGCTTCGTTGTCAACTCATACATTCTTCAAAGATCTGTCTCAGTTATCTTCCTCTCTTCCTTCATTCGTAAAGGTATAATACATGATTGGTAAAAGTCACAGGGCAGCACGCACACTTTGTCTGAGACTGCCTGTACATGAAATAATAAACCTGTGGAAATTTGAGCTCAATCAGACATTCTGATAAGTTACTAGAAAATAGCGAAAACGTCAAATTTTCTTATAAAACATAAAGAATGGTTTTTATCTTACCCCGAAATCAAAACTGTTTTCGGTCTTTGTTTTAGTAATTTCTGGATAAATACACCATTTCAGGTGGAAACATTTAAACGATATTTTTTTACCAGCACCATCTTCATACCCTGAAAGTTATACGTCAATCTGTGAACATTTCTGTTTTGGTATGTTACTAATACTTTAAGGGTTTTTCCGTTAATCAGTTTGTAATTATCGTTTAGATGTTGGAACTTACTGATGATGAAACATGCTTCTAAAGGATGTGATATTATTACCTTGGCCCCTGTTGCGTGGCTACCCCTGTAGTGATGCTTTATTTAGATCGTACAAATCTTACGAAAAACGTAAGCAACTTCTAACCCTTCATTACTTTGCATAGTTATCAACCATGATAATTTTCCATTCAAACTTAACCTCCTGAATTTATGTCACATAAATTGTGCTGTCCCCAGCTTCATATCATGTTCCCCATCCGCTGAACCTCACCTGCTTCAGCCTCGTCCTGGGCACAGTTGGAATTTATTCCCCCTATAAACAGCCACAAATGACCCTTAAACCAACCATCCAGGGTAGATTACAGCAACATTTCCCCTTTAGTGCTTATGTAGTGATTATACTTCGCACTCTTATAATATTTGCTGGAGTTTTTTATGGGACTTAGCTAGAGAAACAAAAATCGGCGTAGATACTGTCGTATTATAACACTGCATTCGGTGTGTGCCTCAGTTAACTCTATACAAAGTTTATGTCCCAAGTTTCAAGTTTTTGATCGTCCTGATAAAGTTGGTAGTTTGTGTAATTTGGCATGGCTATTCATTCCAGGAAAATTCCGATAGATCTTGCATTAAAAAAGTGATAATGGCTGATATATGTTTCCTTGTACATGCATAACACAAGTCTGTCGATATTTCAGTCATGGGATACAGGCACTAAAAATTCCTACATAAGTTGAGCTGTAGACATCCAAACTCCATGATGTTAATTCTTGGAACTTACGGTTTCTGTAGTCTTTTTATCATCACAGAAAAACATTTTGATGGACAGCAATTAAGTTGTGTTATTTACAACAAAACCCCACCAGCGATACACTGAAGGCCACGCGAGTGGGTCTATGTCTCATACATACGTGAAATACTTTAAACAAGGAGGAAAAAGGAAATCCTTCGAATGAAATAGATGGATACTGAGAGATGATGGCCGATTTGACTGATCTATATCCGCCCATTGCATGGTCAAGTAATAGCCAGTTAAGCCGTCAATGGTTGACTATTGAACGCCCAAGTCATTCTGCCTGGTCATAAAATGAGAATCAATTCCAATCTGATTGTGTTGAGTTATGCCACTTGTTTGTTACAATGACCTTGCATATAAACGAATTGGCAGTGCGGGTGCTAAACCAGTTTGGTCAAGGAAAGAAAATTGACTTTTTACTTCAAAACTTCGTAAATTGTTTTCAACGAGGACAAGCTGGAGCGAATTGTAAAGGGGTGTAAGTTGAATATAACATTGAAGGTATAAGCAGGTGCATGTAGTGTAACAACAATTACAATATCAATAACAACAACATCATCAACAGCAGCAACAAAACAACAAGAACAACAGGAAGAACAGCAACAACAACATCATCAACAACAATAACAACAACAACAACAAACAGTAGCAACATGTCACCACCACCACAACAGCAGCAGCAATAATAACAACAACAACAACAACAACAACAACAACAACAAAGAAAACAGCATGAACAGCATCATCAACAACAACAACATCAGTGATATTTTCAACAAGGACACGTCAAGTTTGATTTTCATCACCGGTCTTGTGTGTCAATTTCTTCTTTATAGCAAAATGGGCGAATTTTGTTCAACTTCGCTGTAGTTTTTGGCGGTGTTGAACTTGCCGCACTTTTATCAGAAGAAATCCGAATACAAGACTTTGGCCCTCATGTAGCTACTTCAAACAATGGTAACTACTAATCAGCAGACGAGATATGAACACTCGTAGCCAGAGAATGAATCAACTATACAACCATAAAACAGAGTTTGTCTCCATTACGGACACAGAACGTTGCAGCTGTGTCATAAAGAGCCATTTGGGTAAAGAACCAGAGGTTAAACAAAAGCAAAACATGCATGAACTATTAAGATAACTCACGATACCACAAAATAGCACCAGCTTGTAACTCAATGTAAGTAGTCTCCTTGAAGATAATATCATGCATTGGCTTTTATCAAAGAAAGATTCAGTTTTTCATGAGTACAAATATCAAGGAAGATACAGTAATAGTCATCTGTGAAAATTTCAGTCCCATACGGTGCCCACTTTTTGAGAAAACAGTGAAAAACGCCAAATGTGTTTTTAAAGTCTTTTCACTTTAAATTTTGATCTTTAAAATATAAAAATTGTTGTTGGCCATTGATTTTACCATTTTCTGGATAATAAGAGCATTTCAGGCGGAACAATTTTAACGGTATGTTTCTACCATCACCATCTTTATACCCTGTAATATTTGTGGAGATTTCTGTTTCGGTATGCTACCAAAGTATGATACTACCTTTAATATTGATATAATATACAGGTGGCAGTTGGTTCTAACACGATACAGGTGACCGACCATGTATATAGTGATTAAACATCCCTTGTCATTTGAATTGTACCGATTGAAATCTATTGTTAATAATGACCTTTGGTTTTTTTAAGATATCAGTTTATGTATATATATTTAAAAAATATCTTTGCAATAGGAATTTTGATAAAACTTCATTGTTTTCCGTCATATACATTTTGAGAGTGTGTATGATTGTAAAATTACTTTAAAGAATAATAATGATAATGTTAAACTAATAATTCAATTAAACTAACGGGAATAGAATGATATGTATGTAAACCTATACAAGGACCATTGCACTAGTGCAATATACGTACGGTACGTGACCTTAACTTTAAAAAAGACTAGACATATAAACTGCTGCCATTTGCGCTAAATTATATAACTGCAATTGGCTTTCTCGTGCATTACAAAGCTAGGAACAGGTTCGTTTCCATATCACAGTTATTTACACGTTTTAAATTCCAGTTTCATAAAGAAGTGGAATTTTGCATTGGTGATACATTGTTAACAATCTAATTCTCATCACTCAGAAAAAAAACGACGTTTAAAATTCATTGAAGGTATCGACAGTGAAGTGAGTCAGGTTGGCGTAGCGGTTCTTTCCTCGCCTTTCACCTCTGTGGACCGGGTTCAAGTCCTGCTCGGTTCACAAGTGGGGTTTTCAGTGGTTTTCAGTCCCAACATGATTCCCGGGTTTTACCTAGAATATTACTCTGGGGTTTTCCTCCCACCTCTAAAATTGTATCTTCTTCTCTTCTTCTTCTTTAACCGTTAAATTTAACTGTTTTCGTGAGAATTTTTTTTTTTTTTGCATTTTACTACACGGTGAAAGATTATTATTGTACAATTGTCAAAGTTTCGTCACAAGACAACGAATGAGAAGAGCAAATAGAAGCAAACACTGTCAAATTTACAAGAAGAAATTTTCAATTTGCTAGATTTTTAAGGTTTGAGCCTTCTTTTGGCAATCCATCATGGGTAGGCCTACAGCATAATGCTGAACGACCGAAACTGCCTGGCCCATTCAACCACCCAGCTAAATCCAAATAGCTCAGTTGGTTTTTCGAATTCGCTAACCAAATAACAACAACAATGCCCATGAATGGCTGCCGAATTAAAAAGGTGCACCCACCGTTTTGGCAGAGTCAAAACCGCCCCCGAAAACCCGTGTTGTCTTGTCGTAAGCCGCTTATACAAACACACGGCAGGGTTAATTTAGCCGGGCCTTTGTGCTTGAAATCACCGGGTCTGAATGGGGATGTAACCGATATCTACCCAGGTACCTCGGTCCTTTCTCCTCCTCTCAGAGGAAAGGAGGTTTCTGTAGCAGAGTCTGGCTAGTGTATGTATGGTTGAGTGGGTCTTTTGGTGGTTAAGGTGCCAATGTGGTGGGTATGTGATGATAACTATAGGCCTTCTAGAGGGGGTACTGACAGGGTTCAATTTGGGCGATCGATTTTCCTATATTGCTCATGATGACTTTAAGTAATAGTCGGTCCAATGGATCTAAAGTCATTATCTCTGTGTTGTGTAGCGGCTGAAATCGCTTCATCAAAATTTAAGACTTAATTTAGTTCCTTCATTCTGTTTTATTGTTGAAATTGATGTATCATGACTACATTCGATTTCTTTTTTGTTGAACACTTTGTTCTTAATCAATTTATGTTACAATTTATTTCTTATGCAGTCGCGACTAACAAACTAGCCTGTTATAGGTTAAGAAAACAACATATTGGCCTCGGTTAGTAACTATACATGTATAGTTACTAACAGCTTAATAAGTTAAATCGATTGAGCTTTTTTATTCAATTCCACTCTTTTAAATTTTGTTGAAATGAAACTGACTTTTATAAAGCTAAAGGATCCCCAGGGTCTGATTAACTAAAAAAAAAATCTAAAAACAAAACTAGGAACTTACTAAACAAGACAAAACCTAAAGATCACGCTCAGTCCAAATTACAAAAATCAACATGGCTGCCGTCTACTGCACACACTCATTGGCCAACTACTGGACCACGCAGAGCCCAAACAAGGGCGAATTATATCAAACATCAAAGCCATACCGCCGATTGGAGACACGACCTAATACTGTAATCAAATTGAGGGAAAAAACGTTCCTGGAGAAGTTTTCGGCTCTTTTGTCCGGCCACTGTGCCCCTGCCTTGCCGGTCTTTTCTCTTCTTTTCCCCGCCGTCGGTTATCAATTGCAAGCCCGGCCACGCGGCGTCCAGTTTCCGAGGCAGTCCAATTGATCCCCGGTCTCAGGGGAGGACACTCAAAGGGTTCGCTCTGTGTAGCCTACCTCCATCGTCTTGCTATAGCTAGTAGATCTATAACCTGCTTTTCTCAAATAAGCACTAGTAGGTACTCAACGACTCTTGTCTATTTTCTTTCTGGAGAAAGGGAAACTGAAGCAGACTTCTTTAGTGAATGAAGTCCAAACTTACAGCTTACTTTAATTAATTCGTCAAGGTATGAGTCGGGGTGGATGGTATTTGGATGAATCGATACGTAGCGGTGGACTGATACTTCAAAGTGACCGACTGGAATTTGGACTGTGTTTTCTATAGGTAGGGAATAATCACTCCAATCATTAGGTATTATTCCTGAAACCATGTAACTCAAATCAAGCCTTGTAACTTCCTGAAAGTATTAAGAGCTTTCTGGGTGTTTTTCGTCTCTGTTTCTTTTCAAGGACCTGATCTTTTGAGATAACTATACCTACGAGTTGTTTTACAAAATGCAATAATAAAGAAGAGGGTAGCTGTGGTGAAATAATTATTAGAGAGGAAAAACATTTTGCTTTGTTGACAGTTTATTATTTAATCGTATCTAATTTTTAAGCCTGAGCCAAATTTGTGTATTGGCGAATTGCACAAAGACTGTACGCGTTAAAATAGCTAAAAAGTTATTACGTTTTATATTAGGCTTGTAAAATGAGATTTTTACGTCTTCTTAATAATTATACAGATATTGTGACAATGGTTGATATATAGTACGTGGATGAATCGATATGGTGATTTATCGTCTGATTAAGTCACCATTGATCATGTCATTGAATTATAGCTATCAATTATTCATATTGTTTTATGGGTTTTCTATGTTCATCTATCTGTGATACTTTTATCAATTCCAAGTTAAGAGCTAAGTATGATATTTATGATATCAAAGAATACCAATTGATAGTTTATTTCCTGATGAATATAACTATAAGACCTCTGTGTTTCTGAATAGTAACATATAAGATGATGATACATAACATAGTTCAGATTTGGCCAACTGCTGTGCTCTCTTTACGGGAATAAGATAAAAATGACTCCGTGAATATTCTGCGCACGATGTTAATATTAAAAGTGATATAGGCCGAGTAAAGCCCCATACCCAGTGAAATTACAAGCTGAAAGTCAACTTTATATGGATATCCCGAAGTCATTTATAACTCCGATACTTGTGGGGAAAATGGTGATGAGGCTAGTGTATCCGGGAATAATTTGAGATTTGAAGTCCAGTGCGGGACACCAGCGTCTGTGATGGGAGATAACGGGACAACTAGTCGTTGGTATGATGATACCAGACGTGAATAACCAATGAGATAACACATGCGAGGATGTGTGTATACACCGCATGCGTGCCGTCAAACCGTACCGGGTAAACACCGACAGGGCTTGGCGTGGCGGGTACAACGTGCCGTCATGACCGGGGACAAGACGGCATGACCACGATGGGTACTAGAAGAACACTGACGCTGCTACACCGGTAATTTGTTACACGACAAGGGGCAGCTTGGACTTATCTTGGACAGGATGAATACATTCATGAAGTACTATAGCAGCGGTCATTTATCATTATCATCCAGGAAAGAGGTCTTCTCCGTACGCTGTTGCCTAGCTGGTTGGCTCCTATCTTCTGAGCTACACAACTCTTGGAATTGCAAATCGTGTACGATTGAGCTTCAAACAGCCTGTAGTTGTTTGCCCAAGAAGAAACAAAAACCAGATATGATAATTAATTCTCCAACTTGAATTTCATTTCAAGAATTATTACTCATAAACAACAATATTGAAACGGAAAACGCCATTTGTCAGCATTACTGGTTTATTAATTAAACAAACATCTGAATACAATGTGAAGATTTTTTGAAATGGTGCCCTTCCACGATAGGCCAAACAGCCAGACTGTTAGAGCACGAGTTGTTTACATGTGACGCTGGGATACAAGACCCGTAGGCAAGCTTCCCCTGGTCTCTTTTGTTGGGTATAACTTTGGATCAAACAACACACCCAAGAAAAGCGGATTCGCTCTCTAAAAAGACACCGCGCGGCTACAAGAGCAACAAACGGCCACCAAATTAGTTTTAAGACCCGGCGGGATGAAATGAATGCTCCTTATTGGGATGTGAGGCAGTCGGCGGTGTCCTCTGATGGCATCTGACTTTAGTCAAGTGGCATTGTGGCTCTTGAAAGGACCCAAAATCAACTTGTGGGACCAGGGGAGATGGGATGAGGTCTGATCGTGTAAGAGCGGTGAAGTGGCAGAGTATTGTCAAAGACTCATGAAGAGATGGAAGTCTAAGGAGTTGTTTTGTTATAGCTACTTGGCCTTTTTGTCCTCTGAGGAGACGTCTTAAATCTCACGTCCAGGTGATGATTTGCAATCATTACGGAGGGCCTGGAGTTTGGGCTGGATCTGGAGATGTAAATGACGGGGAGCTGGAATTACGACAGCATTGACGGTCTAGGATTATACCTAGGCCTACTCCTATTGTCATCATCACCAGGACGTCATCACCATCATGATGTATCATCATCATCACCATCATCATAATCATAATCAGAATCAGAATCACCACCATCAACAACTCCTTTTCATACACCTACCTACCAACCAACAGAGAAAGGCGTGTTATTGGTTAATACTCAGCTTAGGGCATGTTATCAAAATGTAATGTGAAAACATGGAGGATCGCGTGAATATTTCTATCGGCATGACATGATCATTGGGCGTAATGTATGCTCGTTAAATCTCGATCATTAATCACTGGAAACACCACGTTTGGTGTCAAATCAACCACCGTTGCCTTACGTGGATAAAATGTTACCTGTATACGATCCATTAATAGGTGATGGAACAGGAAAATGACGCCACATTATGATGTGGCGTCATGACGTGGACGCTTGGTATTACGCGTGATTTAAGTCACAGATTAGAAATAAATGATGCGATATTCAGTCATCAAATAACACAAGGGAAACTGACTGAATCTTAAAGTCATTGAAAAGTGAACAAAGAAATTACATTGACTGGAGAGCGGGATTCGAACCGGCGACCTCCTGAACACCGTACAGGGTACAGGCGCTCTACCAACTGAGCTATCCAGCCCTTCGTTGGTGGTGTCCCAAATAGTCAATTATCTTTGTTCGTTTGGCAGTCAGAAAAAGAAACATTTCTAAATCTGTTAGTCGTACAACCGTTTGTAGTAATGGGGTGTTATAATAGGTCATGCGTTAAAGTTATGTTGCAAGAACAGTGATGATGGTGATGATATTTTTTTTTTACAGAAAACATGGACTACCATTTTTTGTAAGGTTTCCAAAGTTGTTTTTTTTATTGAGAAATATTTAGAAAAGAGATACAGTACACATATATGCCCTATACAGTGACGAATTGGGGCAAGGTAAAGCCTGATATAAGGAAACACTATTCCTCCATGACGTACAATTCATGAGTATTAAAATGAGACTGCACTTTAAACACTCAAGATGGTGCCACACTCCAATTATGCAAATTGTCCGGACTTTTCCCCCCTCCCTCCCCCGCCCAACCACCGGTAAACATACAGTCCCTTCCATCCACCCGATCACTTATCTGATAAAAAAAACAAGCTGAAATTGATGTGATTTGTTGGCTGTTTTACCCAGTAATCATGCTTCTTAAAAGCCGGCCATGGGTACGCACACAAAATCCCACCCGACAATTTTACCGTGTTCCCCCGGGGATTTCTGGCCGTGATTGAGAGGCTGAGTGCCCGTGGCTTGGTACTCACGAACGCCCGGTCAATCCCAGTCATCATCGGAGTATAATATCGCCACGTCTATAAGAGAACCCCCATTATACAAGTACACTTCGCTTTTCAAAAAAATGTTCTGTACACGCCGTCTGTCAAAGTCAATTCTTTCTGTATTAGACCAGTGGTGTTACAATTTTTTATTTTACCCACACCCATTAGATAATAGGCGAAGTACTATTCCCCGTCACTGCATTATACACGTGTACCTCAGGAACTTCATATAAGAGAAGCTATTTTTGGCACTTAATTTCTAGATAAACCCTATGTCAGTGACAGGCCCTTACATTCCTCTATTTCCCTGCACTTTAGGCAAATTACAGCCTGATTCTTGCTTGTTTAATACACCAGTGACACATTTACTCCAAACATGACTGCATGGTGTTTTTTGATTACACAATGATAAAAACCGTCTGTCAGCGTAAAAGAAAGAAAAAGTCACTTTCAGAAATGTCCGACCCTTCAGAATTCCCAAATCTCTATTTTCGTACCCGTTAGGTAAATTACAAATTGATGTCTAGCTTTGTCTTTTGGGATGGTGGTTGTTGTAACCAGGGCAGCATACTCTTTTTTTGGCAAGTGGGGAGTGTGTGTGTTTAAGAGGAGCATGTCACATTGCCTGTGGAACCGCGTGATTAGAGTTTCAAGGCACCAGGCACGTGACTACTTCAAACATCTGCTATTGTTCCATTTAGGCGGGAAAAGCAATGAATCCTTGTAAATGAAACACCATAATTATTATCATCTTTGCCTTCATTACACCTGCTCTTCGTCTTGAATAATAAAGACTATACTTTCTAGTCAATTCTAAAATGTCTGTTTGTAAAATCTACAAGTAATAACCCGTTATTGTTCAGATTAGTCCGGGCAATGTGCCTAATTTTGGTTGCTTGGTTCGGCCGTGGATTGAACCATTTTGACGGCGTGGTCCGGTGGAGAGAGTGCGCGCGGGCCTTTTCCGTGTTGCCGTTGGTAATCAATGTTATCATCGCGGAGTACACGGACTCTGCATGGCCAGACTTGTTGGCTATGGGGTTGAAAGTACCGACAAATAATTAACAAAAATCAATCTAAGTATTCCAGGAATCATGTTCATTTTGTAAACGATGCATCGTTGAAGTAGGGACTCAACCGGCATAACACCGTGTAAGAGTTACATCAGAATAGCATACTGTCAACATGTTATTCTTTGTTCAGGCCGAAATTTGTTTTTATTACAATTTTTTCAACAGTTTGACAGGATTTTGTCATAAGGGCACTCAGTCAGGATCTCGGAAAAGAACACCAAATCAAACCCTGTTTATATTAAAATAAGTTTTAATTACTCTACGTTTTAACAGTACATGCTTAGTACTTACAAGTATAATTATGGGTGCCATCAAGTTATATTATTCGTGTTGCGTCGGTGCGGAATACTATATCATAATTACGTATATAAACAATCCGATGTACTGATATTAAAACTCTTAGTTCAAGAATCACTTTAAAATCTTCAAATTTAGCCAATCACAGTAAAGATTACATACCATAAACCCGGTTGTGAATGTTTTGATTTCTTATTGGTCACCAGGATGGGCAGGAGGGCAGCGATTGGCTAACATACAACAACGTCACGACGTAGACGGCCGATGCCTCGTTTCAGGTCTGGTTTGATTTTTTTGTTCTCCGTTTCCCTTTCCACCTCTGAATTTCCTACTTTTCTTAATCCCTGCTATACTACATCCTTAACAATCTTCCTGCTTGATCTTGTGGCCAATACCTCGGTAGCTAGGCCCTTCACGACGCAAAGGGATGGCGGGTGAAATTGATGAGATCCTGGGCGGTCGTGAAGATGCTCTCGTGTGGTTGCGAGATAGCCGTGGAATTCGGCACAGATTAGTAATGTGAGCAATTGCTACCGGTCTATACGAGCTGACCGTAGTGGCAACTCCAGACAGAAGTCTGAAAATGAGTGGCATTGATTTGACTCCCTCTCTTGAAGAAACTGCCAAAGTGCTTAAGAGACTTCAGCGTTGGGTAATGCATGCTTGACAGGATAAAGAAGATCCTACTTGGTTAACTTAAGTACATTGTTCACGCAGTCGAAATGTTGAAATTTGGATTGAAAACGTCAGAAACAGTTATTCTCATGTTGAAATGCAGTCCACAATCCTGGATACAAACAAATATCATATTTTGTCAATTGTCATCAAGTGATGTTTCAGTACTTCCATTTGTGAAACAGGGTTTATCTGAGTTGACGTGCTTTGAGAAGAGATCGTGATCTGTCGTTACCTTTTCAGTTTAGAAATTCTGAATCGACATATTATTGTTTGCTGAGGACGTTTGGCTAATGGATGGCCACTCTGAACCTTGTTCCTTCATTTCAATCTCTTTGTTGTATACTGACATCGAAATCATGTATACCGAAGCCGTACTCAAAATGTTTTAGGCAAATCCCAACCCACCGTATGGCTCTGTACTAACTATACCAGACTAATTTGTTGGTTAACAGCCTGCCGTGGTCATGATCGTAGTGATACGATACCATTATAGGAGAGCTCCACTTGAGATTCAGACTAGGCAGGCCTTGTACTTCCATTTTCCATATGTAGGCCATGGAATAATTACCCAATATTCAGGGAGAGAAAAAAGACACAGACAATTAAAGAGTATATAGCACACTCTTCGTTCGATGTGTGTTATTTTCTTGGTACGATGGATTGGAACATTATCACCGTGTGTAGTTACCAGGAAACCCACGAGGACTGCCTCACGTCTAGCTAGCCCCCTACTCAATAGGAATGTTCTTATATCGGTGGATGTATTTTTATGAGACCTTTGGTGCAGTTGGCGATTTGGGGACAGGTTGGTTGACCAGTACTTGCGTGACAGTCCAGGAATGGACACGTCGAACTCGGAAGAAGAAAAAATTGTCCCGTCAGAAGAAGTGTGTAGACCGTCCATTAGAAATAATTAGTGGTAATGGATGGAACCGGCACTGTGTGTACTGTGCAGTAAAATAGACCAACTTGTTACACTGACCCAGAAACTAGCCAGAGTGGCCATGGGATATGCATTTATGCACTGTCAATGTTCAACCAATAAATGGGTTAAAAATGCAGCAATTTATTTCAGTTTAGTTCAGAGGCGGTTTCATTCAGCTAGTTTGGCGACATACACCGATGCCTGTATCCAGACATGACAATTTTACAAGAATAGACACATCTTTGTGCAATATTATTGCACATTGGTATTCATTCGTTTTGAATACTGTTATCATTTTCTTTGTTTGTGGTAATATTTTGGCAATGGCATAGATAACGTATACATTATTTGTATCGATAAAAATCTTATATTTCTCCTGTGCACACTTAACTTTGGTCACAATCTGTACTAACTCATTGTCTGACCATTGTGTTATTGTCACTGACATCTCAAATACATCCCAGTGTAAAGGTATACAGTGGAACGCCACTATAGACACGCCTGGGGTCGATTTCTCGAAGCCCTACGATCGATCTTAACTCGAGTTACGAAGGATATAACCCATCGTAGGCCTATTCTATATAGGGCTGCAATGCATCATAAGTCCTATGATTGATATTAAGTTACAATGAGTTTGATCATGAAATCGACCCCTATTGGATGCACAGAAATTGTTCGTTATAGTGGTCGTTCGTTATAGTGAACAATGTTCAGAATGCGTTTGATACATTGTACATAACAATTTATTGGGAGTCAAGGATGATGTTCGGTATAGCCAAATATTCAGTATAACGGTGTTCGTTATAGCGGTATGCCACTGTATGTGTTTCTGAGTCTTGTAGAATCGGTGCATCTTTGATTCTTAATGTCAAAACCGTTCTATGTGAATTGTATTACTTGTAGTTGTAGACCATTTAATTTTCCCCATATGCAAAATGGTCGTTCCATTCCATCACGTACATCAAGACAAAGCTTGCTGTAGTCGTGATGTCTTCATGCCCGTGCCATCCTGTCCCCAATATCTCTGTCTCATGGCACACTGCTAGTTTGCAAAGCAGACACTAGTTACCCCAGTCCAGTCAGCAGGTCTAACTCGTCTCCACGGACCGAGCCGATCGTGCTGGTGGCTCCACGGCATTGTCTTGGCTGTTACACACCCTGTAATTAATCACCGGTATATACTTCCCTTTCACTCCCCTAGCCCTCGGTCTCGTCTTTGCTCCAGATATATACCCACCCTCTCCTCTCCTCTCCTCAATGCTGTATCCACATCGAGATCTCCGTCCATCTGCTGGAAAAACCTTCCCCCTTAGTGCGGCATCATCCTTGCTGATGCGTCTAGAGAGGTAGATTAGGAATCCATGC
Source organism: Astropecten irregularis (assembly GCA_963971285.1). NCBI lineage: Eukaryota > Metazoa > Echinodermata > Asteroidea > Paxillosida > Astropectinidae > Astropecten > Astropecten irregularis. The sequence goes on from OZ020256.1 coordinate 1,019,066, forward strand.
TTACGCATTCAATTAAACTGGTGGCTTTTACTTAACTCGCCAGCTCTCGGCTGCTTCAATCAAAAAGACCCTTCACCGTGCAAAGTCAAGATTTTGCCCGGGCGAGGATACAGGGGCTGAAACCGTCCCTTTGATCGGTTGGTAATCATCTTATTTATTAAGATTGTAGCATTGTCCGGACTGGTTCACTTGTCATGTCCAATTTACTTCAAAGGAAAATTTCCTATACCTCTCTAAATATAATAGCTTGTTTTCCCTTTTAAACCTAGGGCTATAGCTTTTTTTCTCACAAATCGTACAAACAAGCCAGATTAATTTCAGGAAGTAGACACGAGTGTCATCTGAATGCATTACCTAGTTGTTTCAACGTTATTCTCGTTTAATCTGGTCTCAATGTTTTATAATCGTAAAAGCTTTTGTAAATTATTGTTACCAAGTTAAAGCTTATGATTACGGAAGGTAGGCCCTATAATTGTGAAATTGCAAAATTGTAAATTCCTGGTTGTAATTCTACATTTCGATCGACTCCATAATCAGTCCTTTTGATTTTTGATTTGCAAAACGATATATCCTAATTTCTGATTTCTTGTTTAAATAAAAACAAATCTCAGGATTCTACACAAACAGTTTGACTGACAACGAGACAATATTAAAAGAATAAATCACTGATTTCAGCATAATATTATAAATTTCGCCAAAAAACATGGGGAGATCTTTCATCTTTGTACTTGTATTAGATTGTGTCGGTAAAATAAGGACATTAATTATACTTTAGAAGATTGGGGACACAAAAAACAAGCCAGTCATTTATCAAGGACTACCCTGACGTGTTCCTGTCGTGATGTGTGTCTCGTAATGGCCCAGAGATCACAACGTACGTGTAGGCCTACATGTCATGCATGTGATCTCTTATGATGGTCGATGTGTATGCGGTGCGTGAGCTAGGACCGCATCACCGAGACCAGAGCAGACCGGACGGTAGTGGGTGGCCACGTTGCTCGCTCGCTACATGAGAACTACTAACATACGGTCCCTACTCTTAAAGTAAATGTAGCGAATCGTGGGGGCCTCCGTTATAAAATGCTTGCCTACAATTTGGTGTGGGATTGTTGGCTGGTTAAACAACCACCACGGACTGGTGCTTTCATGGTACACGAAGCTGAATTGAATTTAAGAATGATTGAGTGACATCGATACATATATCTGACGAACAGGGAGGATGCTGGATGCATGATGAGGGATGTTTACGGCCTGTGCAAGGCGAGGCTTGTTCGCAGACCTCAAAATCCATCCCCTTAGTTTCCATTCCCAGGCCAGGCCGGCAATCATGATGAATTCGCTGTGACCACGCAAACGATACATTGCGATGCGTTTGTTTATTTTCTGGTCAGTGAGATTGATGTACAAGACTTTCTGTCATCCACGCCAACACACCAAGAATAATAAAGATATTATAGTTTATGAAGCAGTTTACTTGTAAAAATGAACAAAAAAAATATGTCAAATTGGTCTCGTTTGATCTGTGTCTTTTTTGTTATCGTTTTGTAATTTAGACAACTGATGTAATTTATAAAATTGGGCTTGTGAACGAGAATTTTCAAAAAAGGGCTTCAGGTTTGGGAACTTTCAAAACGGTATCACATGGAATTTTTCGAAGAGCACTCTTCAAAATGGGTGCATTTCTTCTTTGGTGGCAATAATATAACTATACATGAAATGATCTTAATAAAGTAATTCAGCTTGTTGTATGTGATGATTTGTTCTAACAAGTTCTTCACTTGTCTGTTTTTCTGTTTGATATAGGTGCCTCCTTCGTGGATTTCGATGAGAACAAGAGAACGCGCACGGCATACACAAGAGGTCAACTCTTAGAACTTGAAAAGGAATTCCACTTCAACAAGTACATCTCCCGTCCAAGGAGGATTGAGCTGGCCGCTATGTTGAACCTGACGGAGCGACACATCAAGATCTGGTTCCAGAATCGACGCATGAAGTGGAAGAAAGAGGAGGCCAAACGCCGACCCAACGGCAGCAAATCGGACAAGGACGACGGCGACGAAATCAAGCCCGATCTCAAATCCAACGGGGACTCCTCGTCAGATAAAGAGGACCTGACGTCCGAGAAGAGCCCACTGTCGCCAGGTCTTGAGCAGCTGCAAGCGGCCGTCAAGGTGGATCCCTTCTCGCCCTCTACGTCGCCAAGGAGTCTCTCTATGACGTCACATCCTGGGGAACATCTTGTTGTCAAGTCATTCTGACAATGATGCTTGATGCTCAATTTGGAGAACTAAGAAAATTAAGAAACACTCATTGTATAGTGAATTTACAATTCGACTTGTATACCCGTCCATTTAAGACTGTATAAAACAGACAAATTAATCCTGCATACAGCAGAACTTGCGCAGGATGTACGGGTCAAATATTAAGACAAGTCACATTATGCTTGTTACTATATTGCCTTGAATTGAACCCAGACTGGCTGCAGTGGAAAGCCTATGTACAGCGAGAGGCACCAGACTACCAAAAGTATTTGGCTGGCCTTTTTAACTGCTCGCGTTAAAATAAGTAAATATTACGCTATTCCACCGAATTCTACGCAAATGTGCGCTTACATTGATATCTGATTTATCCCCAATCCATGTTAAAAATTGATTTTTGTTTACCATGTTCGAGTTTGTGCCTATGTCATGTATAAAGTGGCTTATGATATTCCTGAATTTTACTAATATAATGTCTTTAAGGACTGATACGACGTGTACATAGTACATGTATATAGGTACCTATATGGAGCCACAGTCCACTTACTGCTCGGGCCTCGAGGCCAACCAAGTCGTGAAACCAAACAATTTGGTTTCAATTTCTTCTGAGTTTGTCTGTATCCTGCTGTCCATGTGGTTGTACCCACAGTCATCCATACCCATGTAATACCCTCTCACAGTGGTATGGTATACCATTGCATGGTGGCCTCATTTCCATGTCTCTGCAATACTGTAGTTTAGGCCACTTAACATTAAAGTTGTGGAAAGAGGGTATGGGCTTTCACTTTTTAGGAAAGTTATGAGGTAGAACGGTAACAGGTTGGCCAAATGTTGCTAGTGTACACAGGGCCCAAAGCAGTTTTCCCCATGTGTGCTACACAACTGGGCAACATGTTACCGAAAATGTTACCGAGTGTACACTCTGCTTAACACATCTATTGTATGCCCGCATCTCTCATCACTGTGCTGGTTTCTACGTGAGTGTCTCGACCCAACCCAACCCCCTCTCCTCCCCCTCTACTGTAGGCGTGTAAACATACGAGTTATGCTACAGGAACAAGACCAGTATGATGATGACTATGCAGTTGAAGAAATACCGACAATGCACCACTGCACAGTCACCCTACCTGAGGCCCGGACCCCACGCTATAGGAACCTACATTCGGCGAGAAAGATGTCTATCCGCGGGGAAAACTGTGCGAAAATTAGCTTTCATTTCAGTGCAATTTGAAAGAGTTTTGTTTTTATGACTTTCTTGAGCCTGACGAAATCTTGATGGAATTCTTGTGTAGTATCAGTTGTATAATGTCTGCATTCTACATCGATGCTGTAACTGTGTGTTACTCCTCTAAGTTGTCATTGTTTGTACTCTTTACACGACGATGTTTTCAATACAGTATTAATGTTTATCATCTGTTATTGCTTATCTGTATAAGGATTGTTTCTCGTGTGCATTTCATCACATCACATACCGTATAAGTTATATTATCAATACTGCTCATGTTTTGTGTACTTATCGATACTCCTCGCCAATGCATTTTCTTCTACGAGCCAAATGCTCTCATTTTTATGACGCATATCAAATTTAGATTGCTAAGTGCGGTTTTTATAAAACAGAATAATGTTTAGTTTTGAAGTTTATTTAATTTTGTATCAAGTGGTCCGATTGGGCTATTTTTAACCCGTTACGTCATCGCTTCATACAAACTAAACATCGCCTGATATCAGCATTATTACTTTGTACTGGCATCTTCGTTTTTGTAAGTTTGGGATCGCTTTTTACATACATAATTCCATAATTTTTGCGACAAATCATTTCATGTTTGAGTCTTTGGATCGTGTAGGCCCACGTACGTGGTTATCACCTTCATCATAATGTCCAATAATTCGCGTATAATGTAGCTACAGAAACAAGTTCAAGTTCATCAATCCATTCAATCCATGATTGAATGGCCCTATGAATTCAGTCAAATATTTTGCTTCCAATTCTTGAAGTAAATTAAGAACTGTCCAGGACTCATGAGGAATGCTTTATTTAGGATCTCTTTTCCTCCGATTTGAGACACACGGGGTCCAAGAATGCGTGAAGCTCCTTTGGCAATTCCGCTTAGCATATATCATTAGTATAAGCATGAAATATAAGCAGAAATTGGAATGAGTCAGAATTATTGTACGTCATACAAATGCGACCATTGATTCGCTAAATATTACGCCGATTACATGTTTAGCTACTTAGGATTAATATTTCAAGTGATTTGTGTACCAGTTGATGCTACAGAGGTTGCAGAGCGCTGGACGGGTTTCATCAACTAAGTCTTGATTAAAGTAAACGAACGACTGCGTATTATGATTATTTAATCCTAATTTCATTTTGTAGTCACGACACGCTATTCACTCTGTAAAACCCTACGTTGGTCTTCATATCAACTGCCATCAAAGTTGGCCCATTACTAGAATGTTTTGGTTCGTTTTATTCCAGAGTGTTGGGTTTGGTTTGAGTCGAAATACACAATAATTGACAAAATGTGTTTCTTTCTTTACAACGTTGTAAACTAGTTCTTGCTGCCCATTGTGTTTACACTGCAAGAAATTCAGCCTTTACGTGGTCGAGCGAATCAACATCGATCAAGCGTAAAAAAACAACCGTTTGTTTTCTTCTGTGTATTTATGCCGGCTAATGTTTCCAAAATGATGCTTGAAACTTTTATTGAAGTCATCGAGAACTCATAAAACGACCGATTACTGTTATTCCCAATAAATCTCTCAGTAAATGTACTGGCAAATAGTACTGGCAAGAACTGGGGCAGTGTTATTATAAAAACCGAAAAATTGCAATGTCGAAAATAAAAACAAATGATGAAAAAATACTTGTAAATATAAATTTAGAGATCTGAGATCAGCGTAAAGGTGGTCAACGGTTTGTGTACATACCGCCCTCTATTTAGTGAAATAAATTGAAGGCGTTGACAGTTTTTTTATCGCACAAAAAGTAATTCCATTGGTGGAATGATAATACAAATTTTCTTACAATATCAATTATGACATTTTATTAATCGTAAAAAGAAATCCCGTTATCGTAAGAGGATTGACTGGGTCTTTTTGCTGTTATTAGGGTAGAATTTCACAAACACCTAAGAAAAAAAATATTTCATTTCGCGTCGTAATAATTCGAACGGCCATCCGGTAAAATTATTACTAAAAATAATAGAGATAATGTTCGATTATGATCGATAATCGATAATAATGCATATTTCATTCTTCATAAAAATATATTGTTATCCTTTTTCGAGAAATTGATTATTGCTTGTAAAAAGCTTACGACGAATAGAATTTTTATTTATCTGAAATTATTTTGATACAATGATACCGGCGATTTTACATGTATTTTTGTTAGTTTTAATTCACAGAAACAGACTGCATTTCATGCAGATCTTTGTGTATCTTTGTCATGACCCTTGGAGGTTGGTCCTATCTCTATATTTACATGATAGTTGAGTTCGTATAGTTATTTGATATAAAAAATTTACATGTACTTCGTATGACTCGTCTCCAAACCGTGGTTCTAACTTATTTCCAACAGCCTTGTTAATTACAGCCACGAGGTGGCGCTGTTGAAAGAAATCGGTGGACTTCTCTTTGTATGGGCGCACTCCAATCATGTAGAATTTTGTGAACATGGTTCAGACCGTGTTACTAGACTATTGTACATAATAATAAAACAAGATGTCATAATATGTACGTAATGAGTGTTGGTGATGTATAGAAGTGCAGTTCAACGTCAATGTACTTTGTCATTCCGCTTGTTTAAGTTCTTCCCACTTGAACGACAACAATAAGCAGCTAGCAGTTCGTGTGTATACCTTATCCACGTTTAATTATCATAATTGACCGGGTCTTACATTCATACCCTTGTCCCCAATCCATCTCACACACTCAAACCATCCCAGGTTCATTCCCATTACCGAGATTTTAGACAACACCGTGGTTTTCTTTAATTTCCGATGATACGGCGATTAAACCGTCATTTAGCCGAGGGTTCAAATTAATCGCTGGCCGGCGGTCTGGCCGCTCCAGGCCCGGTGCGCACGTTGTCACGTACTCGCACTCCACAACACCCCGGACGGACGGATACACGATTTGGTTAAAATCGGTCGCCCAAGTAGGCACCACTTCAGATACGGAGAATCTATATCTGGATTGTGCCATGAAGTTTTCAAAGTTCTTGAGAGAAATTAAATATTAATGGAACAAACTTGTGGTTCGTGTGTATAGTGAATGGCTGAGGTAGACTGATGTTGCATTGTGCTCAAGAAAGAAATAACGTCCTTGGCACTTCGGCTCATGACTTGTTTTTGTTCCCCGTCTGGTAACTAATAATGCCGACATTTTGTGAGCAGAGCAGTCCAAGGCAATGCCAATTTTGATAAGATATTTCAATCTTTTAGAAGTTTCAAAATGACTACTATACCTGCTTAAAGGTGCTAAATCAACTTCCTCAGCATTACTATAAAATACATAACCCTGTTGAATCAGTTAATCATTTAAAGCATCGGTCATTGCACTGCAAGCAATGAAACTTTCTCTATTGGAATAAGCCATCAATATCAATCAATGTACCCCATTGCAGTCGCTACACGGACTGACTCTTCGCCGATTCCCTAACTTGACTGATCACCCACCACCTTTCATTTCAGACATTTCAATTTGAAATGAAACAAACTAATCGAGTGTGCCATATCCGAATCATTTATCTAAATTCCTCAGTCAAAAATGAATGAATAAATTACCATGATTACTGTCTTACGGACACAATACACCGATCCATTAGGCCACGCCCACCATAGCAACGTCCAAGCAACAACGCACACGCGCACGCACATCAAGTGTCAAGATCGGCCACACACGAAGCATCGCATACTCACAGAACGAACCTATTTCTGTTGGACTTTGGTTTTGCAAAAGGCCAAAAATGTACATTTCCTCTCAGCCAGGGCATCGAGAGTCAGAAATATAATGTAAGTATAAACACTGCTTGACCATGGTTCAGAATAAAACTCGGATTTGTCATAGAATTGCCTTGTACATACTAAACAAAAGTAAACTCAACGAAAAGTGTGTAGTAAAGAATACACAATTTAAAGGTCTGTGACGGATAGGTGTTCGTCACAAACAAGCCAAGCCTATGGAGTAGGCCTGAAACTGATAGGTTACACTTGCAGGAAATATAATGGTTACTACTCTTCCTGATTTTGAAAACATATCCAAAACAGAATCTACGGTATCTCCAGTTGTTTGGTTTGCATTTTAAAACCATACTCGGCGGTCTCAGTGTCAGCGAAGTGGAACCAGAAATGGCACACGGAAATGAAAAGGAAATAAGTGGGTCATCGTGGCACTCCATACTGCAATAACTGAATACAATGATTAAATGCACAGTATTAATCAAACTAGAACAATAAATGATGATTAAAAACTTGAAACAAAAAAACTCTCACATTTAATATTAGGCATTCTGTCCATCCGGGGACCTTTAGGGACCCGGCCGAAATAAAACAAATTTATATAAAAGAATATCATATTTCAAGTACTTGAAGCGTTTTTCATTGCTTGACAAGTTATTGATATGGAAATATTCACGCAAATCAACGCAGACTTTCAGAAAAAAATGAAAAAAGAAAACCGCCAAAATCAAATAACGCACTATATCATGCTTCTCTATCTATCCCCCATCAATATTGAATTTAAAATGATAAGAGAACTCGGAGTGAAACAAGTGTGTTTCAACGGTCCACAGTTTGCTTGCGGTTTTTTAGAGTACGCCTAGTTGAACTTTGCCTTCTTACGAAAAAAATCCTCTTCGAAAGAAAGACAAAAAAAATATTGTTTGAATATTTTTTTCTTTCCGTCCGACCAGTAAGTGTTACTCCAGGGGCCTTTGATGTTTCACCGCACATTGCTTTGATGAATACCGACAAGATCCGGTATAGTTCCCCTGCCCTACTCGGCCTCATGGTACGGTACGCTGATGTACCGGTACATGCATGCGCGGTAAACAGTTGCGTGGTTGCCTGTCTGATGTTTAGATAGCGGGGAGTTATATCTGTGACGCAGTACGGTATGCAAATTGAGTCTCGCTCGATATGCAGACATATCTCTATTCCTCTCTGTGTATTTTCCACGAGTTCCATTTGTTTAATTAATCAATTGCCTACAAGAATAATGAATCCCATATACAATCAGTCAGAGCTTGTATACAGAAAGAGATTTATTGCTTGTGCCAGACAATGAACTTGGGATCATCCAGGTTGTTAATGACCATCATAAAGAGCAAGGCATGCTGGTATCAAAATATCATCACTGCTGTCAAGAATAGTTATATTATACCGCAAGATGGCGCTGTTTGTAAACCCCTCCCCCTGAAAAAATAATTGGCCACAAATAAATACATCTCACTTAATACGTTAAAATGAAGCAGTATACGTTACGACTAATTCATCCATTACTTGTATAAAGAGACACACTTCAACTTAAGCTCACATTACAGAGCTTGAATCACGTTGTTATGTTGCACAGTAGCAAAACTTGTTATTACATTATTTTGGCCATACAAAATGTCAGTTGCCATGGTTAGATCTACGGTCTTTAATTTATTTGTTGCGTTTATTAATGAAAGAACTTGTTTATATCCTGAAACACACGGTAAAGTGCTAAAAGGATGCACAGATGTCGTTGAATTTTAGTCTACGTACAAACGATAACTTTGCAAAAAAAACCACTTTCCAATAAATAAATCGGCAGGCCTGATAGCGACTCAGAAAAGCAAAACACAGCGCATCCAAACAAACAGCGTTTCGGGTAAGTTGGGGGAATACTGTACCCCAATTAATCAACGCGTTTCGTACGCGTAATTTTCAAAACCAATACGATGGGCAGCTGCTGAGTATACCCACCACTCCATCGCAGGAAAAAGGGGCCGGGGCTTTTACACCGAAGCAAAAAACACCAACTGGATAAATTGGCCGGCTCCACGGGGACAGAGTTTGCAGAAGGCAATGACTCGGTAAAATTCAGTGTCATTTATCTTTGGCCGAGGAACGTGAGTTGGGTCTGATGGCAGCGCGCAGAGCAGCGAACACTTGCCGGGGCGAGAGACGCAAAGCACGGCCAAGCGAGATAGGTGGTGCGTGGCTCGCATGTAATAACCTTGCGGTGTTTTTACCCATCTACACCCACTGTCGACACTGATTTATTGTTTAAAGATTTCTCGACTACTTGTTTTCACTCCGCGATTTGTCATAACAAATTTATCATCAAACAATCCGACCGAGGCTTTTTACGGGAATTATTTTACATGAAAGTATAACAGACTTGCCTATAATTTGGAAATATTGCAAATTAAGTCTAACGACCCAGAACGTCGTTCGTTTTCTGAACTATAATTGTACAGCTTAAATCAATAACATAAATTACATCCCAATCTTTCCTTTAGCTAAATAAAAAGGCACGACTTGATACAATAATGGAAAGAATCAGAATCGATCAATTATAGCTTGTCAATCTCGGCGTTTTTGTGATCTTAATGCTATACAACCGGGAAGTTGACAAGGGACAAATTTATACCGAACTTTTTGAGCAGTTAAATAGCGCCCTCTTGTGATCAATTACGTCACTATTCAACTTTTCGTCCAAACTTAATTTTAGACAATTATAATGATTAGTTATTGATTACTCATGCAAATTGAGCGTTATCTTAATATCAAGCCCGTTCCTCTTATAATGTGACACTGGATTAGGTGTTGTCGGACCTTTTATAATGATGTTTGTACCATTACCATCTTTATACCCTGAAAGTTATAGGTAAATTTTTGAAGATATCTGTTTCGGTATGCTACATAAGTATGGGACTACCTTGAATGTAAATTCGTTGAATGTGACTTGAACCATAATGCTTGAACAAAGTCCTTATAGAAAATACCGTATGATATAGCCTCTTTGTGCTTTTTAGTGACTCGCCTGATTTCGATCATGATCTTAATTTTGGTTGAACCCCTTTGCAGAGAAGACTTAACCGAATTTGTCCCTCAGACAAAAATGATTTTAACAAATGACATGATAACTGTTTACAACTCCTTGATATACATGTACAGTCATGTCATGGCATTATTGTGACAAATACTCCGCGATTGAATTGAATATTTTCCGGACATGGGCTTCCAATTAAACCTAATTCCATCGAAATTCTTGTTCGTCTTTCGACGGAGTTCCATCGTCAGGAGCAGACGAAGAAGAATAAAAATCGAGCCCAGCCAAATAAATATTGGTAATTTTCCCTAATCGTGATAATGATGATGATCTAGCAACACGAATATGGCATGTACGTGGTTCGACCGAGGCCCACAAATATAGACAAAACCGCCGAATGAACCTATATGCATTCATCACATTTTCACGACGGTCATAAAACAAAACACGGACCGCGGTAGGCGTACTCATAAATAAAAACTCGTGCAAATAAAAGCCATCGCAGTTAGATCAGAACCCCTGGCACAAGTGATAAAAAATTGGTTATGGCTGGCTGTCTTCCTATGCCAGTGCTGCCCCATAACTAACCATCGTGTTCCCGGCGAGGGTCTCGTTGTTGACCCAGCAAATATTTGGACATCTAGCGGGCCCGTTTGTAGTTACTGGTCAGGGCAAACACATGCTCTCTGATGATACAGGATTCTGCTGTATTCTTCCCTTGAGAGAGATGAAAGTTGCCGCTTTTATTTTCCAGCCACTTGGCTCTTCATCGCCGGCTTTGAATGCAGCGAATCCCGCCTCAAAGCCCCGTCGTCTATCTCTAAGACAACTCAAAAATCTTCATCCTCTAATTTCGGGAAAAATAGTTGACTTCAGAGGTGTGCTGTGAAATTACCAGCGATGCAAACCGACTCGACCGTTAAAAAAATCATTGAAATTAAAAACAAGGGGAGAAATTAATTTCCACATTTTGGGTTCTGATCTGAAAATGAAATCAAAGTCTGTCGCAGTTGGGCTTAACGGTACTTCGTTTAAAATAAAACCCAATTAGAAATTTCTTCGTAGTATTTCTTTTCGAATTATTTATTTTCTTACTAAAACTAAAGGCAATTTCACCGTTTTTTCTTCCAGATTAAGAAATTGGAATGATTTTTTTTATTCATTGTGTGACAACGTTTCGTATTGGCTTTGCCGTTTATACCGTATAGGCTATAATGGTGTCTCGCCGAACTTAACCCCCCATTTTGTGGCCCATTATTTAATATCCATTGCTGCAAAAAGCAGCCAATATAATGACCTGAAATCTATAAGATGTTTGGAGTTAGGAGGACCTGACGTTTCGATCCTTGCAGGATGTACAAATATATCGAAGTCTAAATGACAATAATGACAAGAACGTGGAAGTATCTTCTTCCTATTGTCATTTAGCCTTCGATAAAGATCATGCTAATATCGAAACGCGTTTGGCCCTCCTAAAATCGAGCATTCCATGATATTGACGTAAAATCTTTATTTTAGTTGTATAAGCAGTCATTGGTACACTTCACAACAAACGGTTTAAGCTACAAACGTATTATATTCAGCGAGAAATAAAATGGGATTTCTTTTGACAATCCGGAGCCGAATAAGGCCCATCTTTAATAGATATCATCATGGGAAAACTCCTATATTCAAAAACATTTTTCATTGGGTTCAAGATAGAAAAAAACTGAAATAGTGCATCAATAAATTGTGTGAATGAAATAACACTACAAGTGTATGATTTCTAGACTCCTTTCTTCAATGTGATGATTGCATTTTCTATAAAAGAATTAACAGAATGCAGCGTGGAGTTCTGAGTTTATACGGAAGTTTATCTATCTACTTACTGTAGTTGTAGTAATAAAGAAATATTATTATAATACTGCTCTGAGATGTGACAAACGGACAAATTGTGATTTCATATATTATATTATACACGTTTTCTTAAAACTACGAATAAATACACAACTAATGACAAATAAACTAGAATATATACACTGCTTGTCAATATTCAGCTCTAAAAATGAGTATGTACATCCGTGGTTTGAAAGAACAACCTATATACCCCTGGCAAAATACTAAACTGAGGCTTATTCAGCTCTCGCTGCGTCAACTAAATTAGAACAGAACTAAAATCTTAATTACTAGTGTTTCTTCTTCTGTTTTCTGGACCTTAGCTCTATTGTTATTCCGAATTAACCCCTCTCCACCCATGTTACATTGTTTGTTGTTGTTGTTGTTTTAAGAAACAGCAGTATTTGTGTACAACTTTGATGGTAGAAAAGGTCGTTTACGTTCTACATTTTGCACCTCCTACAAGTTCCAGTAGAACACAGAAATCATGAATCAATGTTTTCAAATTTCAACCATAATTATTAAGAAAACTCCGAAGAGTCGTGTATTTGCAATATCTACCTATAAGTGAACATTTAGTTTGTCAGAAACTGTAAATATAGAGTTTTCTTCATTGTGTAGAAGTTATCCATGTTGGTATTATACCTTAATTTTTGCGTCAATACCCTGATTATTTCATTGGAAAATATATTCTGCTACGAAGTGTTACAACTCTGCCAAGTCAAGCAGAAAACGAGAAAGATTTCTTACATTTTAATAGATGAATGTTCTTATTTCAAAAGCATCTGGGGTATGTCATGCAGTAGCGTGTCTGTCATGATGGTATGATGGGTGGACTCGAGCTGGCAAGCCCCACGAGCCAGCAGAGGCAGCTGCGGTGATTCCATGCCCAGTCCGGGCTGCAGGACTGTCCGATGATGGTGGTGCTGCTGGTGATGTGACCGGTCACAGTCCAGCATCTCGGGGGTAGTGGACGGTGAATTGTGAATTGGTTCTAGTTTGTCCGTGATGGTATTTTCCTTCTTCATGTCTAATTCCCCTTCCATGATTGTCTTGTCTGATGAGGCGTCCATCTGGCTCTGGTCTGCCGTGACTCCTTCTGTTGCTGCTCTCTTCTTGTTCTGCTTGCGCTCCTTGGCTCGGCGATTCTGGAACCAAATCTTGACCTGAGAATGATCAACGTTATAAGAAGCGAGGGATAATGCATTTGTTTAAGATATTTTCTTTGTAAAGAAAAGTTCAACTAGGCCCTATCGGGTACATGTATAGGCCTACATATATTTTACTTTCGTAAACGTTCGTAATTTTTTTTGTCACTGTACTTGCTTAAGGAAGACGCAAGCAACTTATAAAAACTTTTGTTTCAGTTTAGCATTTATGCACATTTTCTGTCCAATTGGGAAAAATTGTTGAAATAAAGACGTGAAAGTCGGGATGATTTCCTTCACAAATACTGTCGCTGAGGGCGCCACCTGTAATTCATGCCTTTACTCAAAGCAAGCACGTTCAAAGATGATGAATATTCCTTGTACGTTTCCTCTATTCGAAATACAATGTTTTCATCAGTGAAATAATGTATTTGTTACATTATGTTACTGCATACACCTTTCACGGTATGTTTGTACCAAGTGCATCTTTAGAAAGTACCTGTAAGTCATAGGTAAATCTGCGAACATGTCTGTTTTGGTTTCCTACCAAAATATGATAGTACATATTTTAAGCAAGATATTTTCCACCAGGAAGCAGCACGATACTCCTGTAATATCATTTGTTTTGGACAGTATCATGAATAAGCTGGATCATTCTCACCTGTCGTTCTGATAGTCCAAGCGAGACAGCCAGTTCTGCTTTCCGTCGGATGGTGATGTAGCGACTGTAGTGAAACTCCTTCTCCAGCTCTAGGCGTTGGTGATCCGAATACACCACGCGATACTTGTCCTTGGTCCTGGTCTTACCTGCAAGAAAAAGAAAACAATCATTCTGTTACTGATGAGGAAAATTGGAAACATAGCTCACTCTGACAGCTGCTGCAAACTGCCCATCAACCAAAATAATGACCTGAAATATCTAAAATGATTGGAGTTAGGAGGACCTGACGTTTCGATCCTATAGCAGGATCTTTCTCCAATAGCCTTTGAGCTAAGGTCTCTCTCAATATTATTAGGGCTAGCCTTTGAGAAAGATCCTGCTAGGATCGAAACGTTACACTTAGGCCCTCCTATCTTCAAGCACGTCAAGCAGTTAACCCGTGTGATTGCTTAAGCTGAGATTCTTCACGATGGGTTTGAGAAGAGAAGAAGCAGAATAGCTACATCGCCAGCACCAGGAGATGAGCTATAATTGCAAGCAAGTCGCAAAATGATTGATAAGATCATTTCTCTCTCTGTCTCAAGGAATCTGCGTCTCTTCCGACAATGAAATCACGAGTGAAGACAATGTTGTCTTTGTTCGGCAAACTTGGTTGTAATAAACCTATAGAATAGAGCCCGATTTATATAAGCATGGCAGAGAACGGGTGACTAGTGGATGTTACACATCACGACTGAAAATCCATAGAGATGTTTTATTCGAAAATAAAGAAGCCTTGTTTCGTCTATTATATTGCATAGTGACATGTAACAAATCTGTATAGGTCAGATATGATCAATTGCTAGACAAATGACCCACTTTTACCCATTTATTACCCCAGCTCAAAGGCTATAACGAACACAAGAAATGATAATATTTCTTAGTAATTTATATCCTTTATACATCACCACCTTGAATAAAATACAACACTTGAAAGATTTTAATCAAAATGCGCCATTAAAAAAAGAGTCACGTTTGGCAGAAGCTAAATTTGTTAACCGCCCTTGAGAGTAGAACCTAGCCCGGTGATTAATGCTGTACACGTCCCCGCACTTTCTTCGGATGCTTGCCGGAATTTGAAATTTACGAGAACAGATTTCCGCTGTTACCGATCAGAGCTAACACTTCGGTGGGCCGCTGCGACGCGTTCGAACCGGGCGATGGGGCTACCGCGCGGGGGAATGCCCAGCGGTGTAATTTACATCTGTCACGGGCTTCGGGACTCCCTACGACACGGTAGTATAGTGCGCTTTCCCGTTGCGAACAAAACTCAGGGATTCGGCGATTGTGTTTGCTCAACGGTATTTTATTTTAAAGAAAATTCCTCTTGAACATTTTGAAGTTGAACCATGTACTTTATTACACAGAACGCTAATAAACTGCGGATTTATGGTTTAGAATACGGTTTTAGTGCTGAGACTAATCTATTCCGTCTACCTCAATCTATTTTCTTTTGACGTGTTTATGAAAAAACGCTTTCTCAATTTACATCCGGGATACTGCAGCTGCTTAGAGACATGTTGTCCCAAGTGACACAAAGTTATTAATGTTGGTTAATCTGGCTGTGTAAGGTGAGAAACACAGATATGTTGATATCGTTTAATGGGAGCATCTCTAAGGTATCTCGATGTTTCGTATAGCTGTATTATTGTTAGACTGAGAACAATTTGTTTTCAAGTTGAAGAAAGCTTGACACTACGAAGTTGTTCATTTGCAAAAGTCCTTAAATTTCGAAGGGAATCAACATTTGCTTTTTGTTTAAATTGAAAAGAAGAGGACGGTTTTCTGTAAAACTAGTTGTATGCTTTCGTGACAAAATTAAGACGGAGTCAAGTTTTGATCTATAACCGAACCTTTTAAAAAGACGAAAAAATATTGTATGAGTTGTTAGAGTTATAATTAGGAAAGGCTGATAGTATCTTACTCTCAGTATGTGCATTGTCAACATTTCATCTGGGAGGAACATTAATCCCATTTGCTTGTGCGGTTTTATATCTGGAGCCAAATACAATGGACACGTGTACCAAGAAAAGGGGGACTATTTCTTACAAACTGAGCGCATCTTGACTGCGTTTCCTATCTTGGTTTCACAATGAACCTTCAGTTTGTTTCATCTTGCCGCTGTTGAATTAGTTCAGGTCTTAATCCCTTTCTGTGGGAGTGGCTGAAAAGAGCAGAGTGGGAGGCTTAGCATTTGGGTATCTATTGGTGTTTGTGTAAACTGTATTCATTGGTACGACCAGGTATTGTCTAGGTATCCGGTACACACCACTTGCCACCAAACAGTCCATTTTCATCGGTCATCGATACCTGTATGATACTCCCCTGAAGAAAGCCTGAGTGGCCCACGCTCTGTTCCCGCCAGGCCCGGTCGGCGTCACCGGCCTCCGGTCATGGTGCATGACCGCAAAGTAGGTCGTTAATTTGGGACAAAGTTTGCCGAAATCTTGACGTTTTCTGATAAAATTTCAAGTGGAGGTGTTGTGCGAAATGTCAACACTGCGTTGAATTATCGGGAGATGGCACTCAGACAGAATGGTCATAATATCACGCGCTGTAGTAATAATAATAGATGGTTACAATGCCAAAGTTGCAGTTCGCCTTTTGACTGGTGAAGTGTTCAAACTTGTCACCACATGTCCATTACATGTTGTGTTAAAGCTTAACCCTGTTAAATGCCACAGCCCCATTCCAATAGATGCTTGAATTTTGACAAAATCGTAAGTGAATCGTAAGTCATAACAAGTATTCCAAAAACACTTATAGTGGAAATCGACAAAATGAAGAAGCCATTTCGTGTAATTTACACACATTGAATACATGGCTTTTGAAACACATTCTGATCATTGCAAATAATAAATAAGTCATCAGATTGATGGCATCACAGTATCTCTTTACGAAACTCGACCTTAACAGTTTTATTTGGTTATGACCTCCTCTGAACACAGCAGTCAGACATGGCGTACAATTATTATGTGCAATAAACCACATACTGCACCAAATTACAACCAAAATAAGTTGTAAATCTTTGTCAAACTACCCCAACTCCTCAAGTACTTTTACTGTTTTATTCCACTGGAATTGGACGTATAAAACAGAGACAGAATGATGAGTTAATTGTTTACTACCAGTACACTGTATTGGGTAAGTTAACAACATGGTTTAAGAGTTCAAATTAACCGATTTGAGGATGTGATGATTTTACAACTGATTTAGTGAGTCTCGACTCTTTGCACTTTGGCGCGTAATGTTTTCAAAATAAAGCACGTGGTTACTATTTCGTTATTTATTATTATTTATGTGTAATTTAACGGATTAATTTGTCGACATTTTTATAGAGTCAGACTTCTTGATTAGTAGATTATAATAATCAGATTATTGATTTAAACGATTGTTTGTTTTGTATATTATGTTCATTTGAAAATCGGCTGTAAATGAGTTGAAAATGTAATGGACATGTATATCTTGTAATTGAAATTAAGATGAAATTCAATATGAAGGCTTCTATTACGAATCACTCTCCTGTTTGGAATAAGTACAACTGAAATATGGAATTATTATTATTATTTATTTCTGGTAATGACACCAAGGATTCCTCAAAAGCGCCCTATAGGCACTGTGGCTCGAAAGCCTGATGAAACCTTTTACATGTACATGTATATGGAAAGATGATGAGAAGAAGATACAGTTTTAGAGGTGGCAGGAAAACCCCAGAGTAATATTCTGGGTAAAACCCACAGAATCAGGTAGGGACTAAAAAACCCAATCCACTTGTGAACCGAGCCGGACTTGAACCCTGTCCACAGAGGTGAAAGGCGAGGAAATAACCGCTACGCCAACCTGACTCCCCCAAACATGTAAGATTTTAAAAACAATTTTAAGAAACTCAAATTAATTTTCTATATATGGAAACAGACCTGTCTGAGGATTGACTCTGTATGCTGTTGACCTCATCCAGTCTTGGTAGGGTGACCTTATGGCTGGTCTGTGGAGGGCCTGAGACACGGTATTCACCGAGGTTGTGGACGCTCCAAACCCTTGGTAGTAGTCCAGTTCCTCGGTGTTATACGGAGACCCACCCATGGGTGCTGCCGGTGTCTGCACGGGGTAGGAACCGCTGACCGTCGAGAAGGGGTCCTGGGAGGCAGGGGTACTCCAGCAGTCGACAGCAGATGAGAGACCGGAGGCTGTGAAGCCTGTCGACATCCAGGAGTTGGTAGTCGCCGGTGGTGGTGCTTGTTGCTGGACATCTGCAGTTGCAGAGGCTTGGTATGGGACGCTGCCAGGTACAGGCAGATACTCAGAGGTATACTGAGATGTTGGAGTTTGGCTGTAATTATACGAAGGGTACGTTGGTGTCGATGGGTTCGGCTGCCTGTACATTGTCTCTTCTTGTTGATGATGCAGAAGTTGAGGCATAAGAAACTCAAGAGTCATGACTGACTGAGACTGAGTTGCCGAAATGAAGATAGCACACACAGGTGTGGGTCTGTCAACTCAGTCAGCCCGGAGGGAGGCGTTCCTGAAAGCTTGCCTTTCTTTGCTAAAAAAAAAGGCCGTGAGATATTGCTTGATATACTTGTACACCACTTATAAATTTAACGACGTGAAATAAAACTGGTGTTGCCTTCGCTTGAAGCTGACAAGTGTTTGATATACGGTTTATTGACAGAGTGACAGCCGACACATACCGGACGATCTGTACACCTGTAAAAATTTACAAAGTTTGAACACCGAAGCAGAATCTTTCTGTAGCTTTTATAGAGAACTCAGGGTGGAAAAGAAAAGAAAACCGAGCCTGTGTTGAAGTCATAGTCAAGGATAATACCTTGCATCTCACACCAGCTAAACCCCAAACGGGTGCTCCGCTTCCTCCAAACCATTTGCATAAGAACGGATGGAGGCGAGAGATCAAAAGGCCCCGCCGAGCGGCGGACTTGTGATGCGGTCAGCACTAAACAATTAGATTCCCAATCAAAATGGACACTGCTTGTGTAATTGGTTGGTTACAGTTTGTGGCCGCATGTACATACCACAATCAGACCTACCCAACCACCCAATTGCTTCACGCAACTGCACCAGTGAGCAACCACTTTAACCCCCCCCCCCCCCACCTCCCCTCCACCTTCGAAACCCCCCATCAAACTTTATCAAAAACGCAAACGAATTAAACATCTTCGGTGTCCCAAACATTGAATTTTAGAACTTGGATGTTCTCCCAACACATCCATGAATTATAATTGCTAGTTTTTACGTGAACAAAAGCAAGTATGGGTTAGGGAAAACGGGGCAGGAACAAAAAAAAAATGGGAGAATTTTTACGACCTGCCGGGGTGCGCTCAAGCAACGGGGTTGTGTTTGCGTTGCCACACGTCGCGGCAGGTTGAAGAGGAGGACCTTCCATGTTTTGACTGTTCCTATCGCACACCCAACCAACACACAATACCAAGCCATTTGTAGTCGTAGCGGTATATACGATTCTTATCTGTGTGGGGTTTTTACGAGCGATTGGGTTTTGTTGGAGGAGTGGAAATGAAGGCCGAACATGGAGTGACTTATTTTATCAGGAATGTATCGAATGCATGGGGTTTGAACATGGTACGGATTATCCGAGAAACTCGTACGTCATGTTTTGTCTGGATTGAGTCACAGAGGACATTAAATAAACCTACATCCCACGTGCAAGCAATCTTTACATCAGGAAAACACTTTAAAATGGTCTATTTGAAAAGAACGATTAATGGAAGCAATTAATTCAAACTTAAGACCCAGTTTTTTAATGAATGAATGAATGCCCTTTGTGTTGCCAGAACTTACACCATTAAATGCCACTAAATGTTAAAGTTAAAGAGCAATATGAGTCATTGATTTTGTTTAGGTTTCATCGTGCAGGAAATGACGGATTTAATGATTATTCGTTTCTATTAAAAAACAAAATACAACTCGTTATCAGAAAAGGCCTACAACTTACTGATAAAGACGCGTCTGTATAACTTTTTCACGTATACGATTCGCCAAGTAGATCAACAGCGCCCTCATTGACGATGAATGGACAATGCAGCAATCGTGAGCCAATTCACTGTTATTAATTTTATGAATCCATGTTTTTCCAAAAGTACCTCTCTTCACCTCAAATCTAAAGAAAATATGCAGGTTGTCATTATTTGTTGTTGGAGATCCATTTTCATTTTTTAACAAAGAATCCACTTAAAAAAACTTCCTAAAAGCAGTCATTCTGATACTTTTAAAGGGATCTAAACTTGGTAAGACAGATCCATGCATGCCAAGGTTTTGAAAAGGGTTTTTATTTGCATTAATGAAACAGTATTACTCTGATGCACTAGTTATTGCCTGATCACAAACATTTCTCGTGTATCAACTTATACATGGAAAGAGAATGTTATTTCCTTCACACATGCTATAGACTCTGTGGAAATGAAGAATTATACGTCACAATTCACAAATTTGACAAACTGAGTTTATCCATATACGAATGAAAGAGACCAGGGGTGGATTTCACCAAATTCATCTTAAATAACTATCAATCGTAGGATCTTTGATGCATTGCAGCCCCCCATAGGATAGGCCCCCTTACGATGGGTTATCCTTCGTAACTCGAGTTACGACCGATCGTAGGGCTTTGTGAAATCGACCCATGATAATTTATAAAGCATGATTATTATGCCACATATTTTTAGCTTGCTGCCATTATGAAGTTATATTATTTCCAAAGACAAAATTTGGATACTATTCTATTTTAACTGGAGATTACCTTGTGTATATCTTACTTTCATGTCAGGATGCAATATGAGCCATTATAATTATGATAAGGAAATCGGGTCTTTTTCCTGTATGTCTTCCTATGTGGTTTTATATTGCAAGTTATGTAGGTTAAATGGTTACAGTAACTTCACCCAACTACCGGTACATGGAACAGGATGTCTGTAGGTCATGGTTACAGTAACTATAGGTCACTCCCCTGTTGATTAAGGTCAGATTCACTCAACCAAATTCCCTGCTTAGCACATAAGTCTTGCTTATAAAAAAGCAGGCCAGTTGTGCAGACCTTAATTATGACCAAGATATTTTGGTTGCTTTGGCATGTAACTTTACAGCATGGAATTATAGCAGCCACCTGCCTTTTGCCAATTTAACTTTGACGTGTTTGTGTTTACAAACACGTCAGAGTTTTTAACTGGCCCTTCACCCAATTTCCGATAGCCCTGTCAAACAGTTTTGTTTTTCATTTCAAGCTTAGATGAGGTTTCTACAGAACTAGGATTTTCCATTTTCTTAGTAAAACTCTATGACATACTGCTTAGTTAATTCTTTCATAATATTACACATGAAAATACACATTTAAGTATCTAAACTGCAATAATAATTCCTGTTATACAGAAGAAGAAAAAATTCACAAATTTCTAACACTTTTGTTTTTCTCTCTACGTCTTATGTAATTACACGTCTAATATGCTTCATGTATCTCAAGTAATTCAATGGCACATACAAACTATGCAGAAAAAGGAAAATAATGTAGGAATTTAGTTACAGTTACTGGTGAATAAAAATAAAAATATTAAAAATCCTTCTAGCTTTTCTAAAAATCACATCCAAGTCTATAAAAACGTGATATAATAATTATCAATATGCCAGCAGTGATAACAAAAGACCATTATATGTATTCTACAAAAACGCTACAAAAAATTAAGTAAAAATTTTCGATATTAATATGCAATGATATCAATATGCACTAAAAACTAAAAAAGCATAATTATAAGGAACATTATTATACTTTCATTTGAGATATTTAAGATATAAGAGTTGCTTCTGGGTATATTCACAAGTTAGTCTTTTGTTATAATTTCCTTATTTGTTATTGTTATATCACCAAGGTAACAAACATAAATGATTGAATTAATCTATGTACAAAGATTTTCCATTTCATGGATTTTGCTGAGAGTTATTCCCCTCACTAAAAACTTCTTTTTTTTCTTACTAAATATGTTATTCAAACTGTTCAAAATTACAATATTAGTTCTTTTGTGTGATTTTATCCATGTTATACACAATCCTCGAACATTGCCCAGTTGAAAAACTTCTAAGTGGTTAAATTTTGTACTTCTGTACCAATTAATATCGTTGTTTTTTCCTACAGGAACATACCGTACATGAAAAGTGTCCTGTCTTTCAAAGACATTACAATGACCATTCTATGTTGGTTCTCAAACCAAATATAGGCCTAGATATTGTCAAGTTACATTGCTCAGATTTTTCGTCACTGAGTACAGACACACAATTACGGAGCTCTCGGGGTGCCATCCGACTTGTTGAAATCCTAACTTTATCTCGGGATGACGACATAATTACGGGCAAGATGACGACATCCTGAGATAATTTTTCACTGGATAAATTAACAACATCCTTAAATCAAGATGACGACATTCTGGTTACGGGTTCGAACAAAATAGGCCTCCTGTTAGCATATTATGTTCAAAGTTGCCATCCAGTTACGTCGTCTTGATTTTAGGATGTCGTCATCCCGTGATAATGATTATGTCAGGATCGCAACAAGTCAGATGGTACCTCAAGAGCTCCGTACAAAATTAGCAAATTAGAAACATACATTGTAGGAGCCCTTTTTTCGAAGTGACAAGATTGATATAATTAACTGACAACTTTGATAGGATTATGAGTTTTCAATCGCAAACTGCTGTTTGCTCTTTGCTTTACTTCAACAGACATTGTGTTCAGAATGTTGAGCCGTTTGTTTTAATACTCCCCTGACCCTGATATTGTCATTTTGCAGGTTTTTGCTTAAGTTTAGGAACTGACATTTCTTACGAAACAAGACTAATAAGCAGCATGGACATTTTCCCCTCCCACGTCAACAGATATATCAACTGTATCTTGGTCACTGCCACTGGACATCTGAGAGTTTCTGGAATCCGTGCTAGTAGAGTCTTCAGGTCCATCGTATCCTTGCTCAACTACCATACTCTTCCGTATTTCGTCTTCCTTGACTCTGGCCGAGGCCATGTCATATTGCTGGACCCCCTCCTGATCTGGTCTTGTCATGTAGTACTTTTTCTTGATGGCATAGTGCGTCTTACCAGTCTTGGCTCTGAAGTACCAGCGATAGGGCCAGGTAACTGCCAGCAGCGCTGTCAACCAGTAGTAACCCATGTTCATCCACCATGGTTTGGTGCGTCTATCCACAAACGCTGCCATACGCTTCTGAAAGCCCTCCACTATCTGCTCAAACCGTACGTCCATGAAGAGATCTTTGTTCCTGTTTCGATCTTGGAATGCCTCGTAGCTGTTGACGAATGCTTCGGATGTCTCTGTATCTCCTGGGAGAATGCTCTTCTCCAGTCTGATCCTGGTCACACGATACTTCTCCACGCTCTTGATTTTTGGATCGGATTCATCGGTCCAGAAGTTGAAGTGGAAAAGTTGATAGTCCGTGTGTGTGACAACTCTCTCTTGGTATGTCTCAGTTCGGGTCTGTAGGTTGCCGTTGGCATCTGTGTAAGTTACCAATCGTGTACGTGTCTCATAGTGGTAACACTCAGCATGGAAAGCGATGATAGGCTGCGTTTGGCGCAAAGATGACACTATTGCAGCAACAGTCCCTGCTTCTCCCAACTTGCTGATGTAAGCTTTCTCCCTGGAAAATATCGATTCCACCAACATAGTTATGTATGCGCTGATACCAACGAAAAAGCCCAAAAAGGCCATGGTTAATAAAGTGGCACTGAACTGTCCACATGTTGTAGCCACGCAACCGAAGAACCAGGGCCACCAGAACCAGACGTTAAAAAAAGAGATAATGGACAAGATTCGACAGAGGCTGATGTTCCTTATACGACTGCGTCGTGATCTGTACTTCTTTTCTTGTTTAGCTCCTTGTGAGTTGCCCTGTCTTTCTGCGGCACTCGTGATTTGCAGGCGCTTGGCTGCAAACTCTTCTGCTGTGTACTTGTCCCGTTCTTCATCAAGAGCACGGTATGCAGCCTCCAGTGCCTGGCTCTTCTCAGGATCATTGATGGCTTCCAGCTGAACGGCCTCTGCATCATCTTTATCTTTGTTTTCGTTCGATATCTGGTAGCATTTCAGAATGCAGTAGAGAATGAACGGTCCAAGAATGACAACGAGAAGGAGAACAACTAATACGAGGATCCATAGCCATTCTGGTTCATTGCTATTGCCGAATGATGGAGTGTCATCCCTGCTAGACCAGCTAGACCAGCCAGACCAACTAGACCAACTAGACCAATCCGGTCTAGGTCTTGGTGTCACCCTCATTCTTTCACATGAACCGTATGGGACCCAGTCTCCTTGCGATGACGAAGTTCGTTGTTGGCAGGTGCTGAAATAATGCCCAGGCTCAAAGCCCAAAGTGCAGAATGCAGTGGCAACACTACCGTCCCGAGCGCTGTCCCAAACCCAGATATGATTTGCAACTGATGTAGGTGCTGGGCAGATGTCTAATGCAGGCTTGTCACAGACCTGGCCGGTAAAGCTCTCTGTGCATGCACAAAGCACCTCTTGCTCCTTCTGTATACAAGTTCCTCCATTCTCACAAGGGTTGTCATCCATACACGTCTGATTTGTGCTCACTCCTTTACAGTCTAATGAGATGGATATTGTCTGGAATCGGTTGTTGGTATAGACTCTCCAGACGTCACTGTCTGAGATGAAGTCTAGTTTGGTGACATTGTTTGACACATACAGGTAACCTCTGTCATCATTATAGTCAGGTCCTAGCAACCACCCCTGAAAGGTCTCGCTGAAGAACAAGTAATCAACTTCTTTCGTTGACCCCTTGTGCTCATACACTGGTCGTGCATTCTTGTAGATTCCTGTGAACTTCTCGAAGTAAAAGTGTGGTTGACTGATGTAGCTGAATTGTCCATTGCCCTGATCCTGAATGATGGTATCATTGAAAGCAAAGATACCAGAGTTACATTGCCTGAACTGGCTCTCATCATCGATATGGCTCTCATCATCGATACAATCAGGACCTAACAAGATGGATGCTTCTGAGTCTACAAACTCAAGTTGTCCTCTCACGTAATCGAATTGGAACCACCTGTCTATTATTCGTGTGAACGGCTGTGTCGGAGTGATGTACCAGTTATCACTGAAAGTTTTGGTGGTTGCCCCGAGTCCAATGAATTCACCCTTTCGTGGTCCGATCAGCATGAGCTTTGTGGTGCGATTGTAGTAGAAATACAGATCCGTCTGCTCGTGTTTAAACACAGGGAAATCGAACCACGTGAAGTCCTGTAGGCTGTAGGCACCGCCCAGTTGGACATAGCCGATTTTGTCAGGGTTTATTTGAATGCGGATTCTTTGGCATAGACCATCGGGTATAACACCACCCAAGCCCAAACTCAAGAGGCTGAGCATCAACACCGAAACGAGCAACACCGTTATCTTAGACATCTCGTCCGTTTTACTGTGATTTTGCAAAGGAAAGCGCCTCACTCAATGACTTGACTACCAAACAGTTGGGTTTAAATCTGCTTTCACTCGCGATAATGTTTGAAGAAATGCTGCAAACTGTTCAATTAGTCCAGAGACTAGTCCCTTAAATACCCCTACGTCCAAATATTTACGTGCCAAATGCTGGGTTTGAACAGGAAGCAGGAAGATGGCGTCATAAGTACAATCATCCTGGGCTTTTTGTGAAGACTCTTATACCTGGAAATGTTTTGTTGATTTGTTTTTTTCTTCTTTCTTCCAGGATGTCCGCAGGTTTTGGATCTTCATGACATAATGCTTTCAGTTTATGGGGTGTGTAGTTTCACTGTCGTATGCATCGTGCTCTCGATTTTGCAATGTTTTGTTGTAAACCAATACTCATGTGCCCAAGTTCCTCTTTCCTGGTTAATGTGTACTATCAAGGCCTCTTATAAAGTTATAATGTGTGAAACTTTTGTTGCCCATCCTCATTACCTTTGTTTCTTGTTAGTTGTTACCTTGACAATCCCTTATTTATTTATCATAATTCAAATTTATTTATTTATTTCATGTTGTCATCTTTTGTCCTGATGCCATTGTTTTTTACCATAAAGATATAGAATTGGAACTTCAGGCCCTATAGGCGATATACTGTATACTTCCCTTTAATCTTTCAGAAGACAGAAAAAGGTTGTGTTTTTTTTCAATTTATTCATTCACTCAGCCACTCACCTGTTTCTTGGTTTGAAATATCTTCTCTCCATGAAATGTTTATTATTTAGACAAGCAAAACCAACTAATGTAGTAATCGTTTTCATTGAATTTTCTCTCTCTGTACACAAAAAGACCCACAGCTGATAACATAACCTCAACACGGTGTATTTTTGTTCTTAAAGGTAGTATCATACTTTGCTAGCATACCGAAACAGAAATAATCATATAAATTAACCTAAAACTTACAGGGTATGAAGATGATGGTATAGAAACCTACTGTTAAAGTGTTTTTGCCCGAAGTGCGCTCCAGAAAAGAGTAATACCAGTGACCAAAATTATTTTTAAAGATCAAAAATATAAGAGAAAAGACTTCAATATGTGTTGAAATGTCTGCATCGTTGTACCATAAGCGCAATTAAACAAAACAGTTGACCCATTGACCGATTGACCAATTGTCCATCTCACACCAGGTCTGACCATAGAGGAAGGTCTGTTTCTTCCTCCATGGTCTGACCAAGTGACCACTGAACAGGAATCAGAAGATGGTCAACAGGCACAGATGTTAACGTCATCAATAGACTTTACTAGAACTATGATCATGAAGTACTCGATCATTACGTACCCAATTGGGATTTCCAATGTTTAAAGGTTCAATATACTACCATACTTTGGCAGCATAACAGAAATCTTCACAGATTTACCTCTAACTTACAGGGTATGAAGATGACGATGGTAGAAACAAACCGTTAAAAGTTTCCCGTGTCTGATATGCTATATTTATCAAGAAAAGAGTAAAACCAGTGACAAAAATTAAAGTTTGATCTTTTAAAGATCCAAAAATTAATAAGAGAAAAGACTTAAGAAATACTATGGCCCTTTTATCACTGTTTTCTCAAAAAGTGGGAATCGTATGGGACTGGAAATGTCACAGATGACTTTTACTGTATCTGTCTTGATATTTTTGCCCGTTGGATCTGCATTTCTTTGACAAAAACCGAAGTATATAAGCAGCTCTATGAAATTGGCCCCAGAGATAATGAACTGTATGTGAACTCTGTACAGCGCCCTCAGCCAATGACATAAAGCCACATTGTTGGTACATGTAGACAGGTACCCATATAATAACACAGTGTATTTCAATAACACAAGATTCTGGGTGCATGACAGCAGCATTTTTGTACGAAGGGAAAGTCGATTTTGTTCCCAAAATGAACACGGTTTTGTCTCGAGCTAACACAATTTTTGCCTTCACGCTTAGCGTGTTGGCTGCGCTAACGTTCGGCTGCTTCTTGACTACAGCCTTTGACAGCAATATTGCCCCATTTTACGTACAGACATCGAAACAGCTTGTGTGAGTATTACGCGTAACAAAGGCTTAACGTTAGGCCTACATTCCATACTGCATGTAAACGTTATAATTAATTACAATTTACAGTACTAGGCCTATTGTCACGTGTTTTTTCCAGTTTTTTTGTTTATTAAAAAAATATAATTCTGTGTTCTTTCCCATGGGAAGCCAATGTGTTACTTAGGCCTATCACGTGTTTTCCAGCTT
Source organism: Astropecten irregularis (assembly GCA_963971285.1). NCBI lineage: Eukaryota > Metazoa > Echinodermata > Asteroidea > Paxillosida > Astropectinidae > Astropecten > Astropecten irregularis. The sequence goes on from OZ020256.1 coordinate 1,046,804, forward strand.
AAAATAAAATAAGAAGAGAGCATTTATCATTAATTATTCATATATGTAAATCACTTTCTCAACTTTGTGCGCATAATTTGGAGGATAATTTAGGTCAGCTGGACAAAACATGTAGTTGGGATCGGCCTATACGGTAGCTCAACTGTAGTCTGTAGTTAAGACAGTTATTGGCCATAGTTGGGGCCTAACGTTGAGAAGTCATCTTGAAACGACTAACGTTTGCATTTTGTTCCGTCTTTAATTCAAAACCCAGGAAGAACACGTACACGCCACATGGAGAGAAGACGGATCGTGGCTACATGACCTTTGACCTGACCTCTAACCTGGATCCGTTATTCAGTTGGAACACAAAGCAGCTGTTCCTGTACCTCATGGCGGAGTATCGAACCCCACATAATGCAAGTACAAAAATAGATTTGCGTTCTACTCCAGCACTCCTTATTCACTGACACCCTTGAGAAGAATTCAATAAGCATTCATGCACATTTACAAAATATTTGAAGATATTGGTACAGTATATTAAAGATTGTAATTAATGATTTTTCTCAATGGTCCTGCTGCGTTATTGAATTTGATTTATCCTGCTGACCCCAGCTAGCTTGGTGGTCTAGTGGTATGTCATTTGCACTTGAAAGCAGGAGGGTTCGAATCCCACCCGAGCATGATATTTTTCATGTGCACTAAAAAAGCACTGAGTAAGCACTATGCAGTGCTCATCTACATGGTTAAGGGCAAGTCTAATTTCCATATCAGAGATATTTTCTAGTCCCACAATTATACACATCTGTATGATATACCCTTGTAATTGTTGATATCCATAGCATGTGTTTGTATAATTATGGATATGGATGTTGTTTTTCTTTGGTTGTTGTGCAGGTATTGAACCAGGTTGTTCTCTGGGATAAAATCATCGTACGAGGAAGCAAAGCCAACTTGGACCTGAAGAACATGAACCCCAAATATCCATTTTACGACGATGGCAACGGCTTAAAGTGAGTTTGTGTTACATTGTCAAGACAATTTGGATCAACTTTGATTATTATGTATTTTACATGTATTTTTGCCAGATTGTTGGCAGAAAAATCAAGTTTGAATTTGGCAAGCTGTAACCAAGTTGTGAGTTCACATAAGGTATGGCAGCCCCCCCCCCCCATCACTCAAAAAAAGAAGTCTGTAGCAATGTTTCATTTTCATTTGATGTCACCACAAATTGGATAAAACAAAATGGTGCCATTATTACAACTGAAAAGAGCCTGATGTTTAATTTTTTCTGGAATACGAAAAGAATTCAAAGGCAAATTTTCTGCTAGTATGAAATTGATCAATAATCAGACTGAAAAAACAATTATGCCAATCAAGGATTGTACATAAGTATTAAGTTTGTGGATGTCAAATAGGGGACACAGGTGCAATTTATGCCCTAGATAATAATGGAATGGCCTGTTCCGGCTGTGCTCTCTTAAGCCCCACCCACCTTAGCAATATTATGTTTTACATACTGCGTTTGGTTGACGTAACAACAATAACTGTTAGCAACTGTTGTTATAAAGCTTTCACATCCTCCAGTTGGTCAATGCGAGAAGTTTGATTGACAGGCCTGATGTATACATGTTGTGAATATGATATCTAATACTGGTTGTGTTTCTTTTGTTTCTTTGACTGTACAGAGGTCATGAGAACATCACAATGACGTTGAATTGGAATGTGGTTCCAGGAGCTGGCATGCTGCCAAGAGTAGCGGGAGATGGCAAACATATCCTTCAATTTCCAAACGAGTACAGCACAAAAAGGATATAATATTGTGGGATATTAGATTAGATTTTCTTTCTTTGTTTTTTTAAATCAAGTCATTGACAAGCGACAAAGAAAAAGTGACTGGAGTGGGATTCGAACCAGCCATATCTCCTGAATACCGTACAGCACTCCACCTACTGAGCTGCCCAGCCCTATGATAGTGGTGTCCCTAATAGTCAATTATCTTTGTTCTTGTGGCAGTCAGAAGCCATGAAACCACTCACATTACCCAAGGATCATTTAAGATACATATAATTGTCTCTAATTATGTCAGCTGGTAGAGCACTGGTACATTAACCCTTAAGTTTGAATCCCTCTTCAGTCACGTCTCTTTTTTTTTGTTAATAATTATTAATTAAATAATCAATTAATTAATAATTATTAATTAAATTTCTTTCTTTGTTTTTATTCTCATGGGTTTAAGTGTGGTTGTATGGTTAGAACTTGTACTCTAGGCCTCGTCTTTGGTATAGGGAATTTCTTTGGTATTTGAAATGTGCATTTTACAGAGTACATGTAGATGAAAACCTGAATTAGCGCTTGTGATTTTGAACAAGTGAAATTGGATGTATATTATGGCCAGTATTTATGTACACCTTCTATCACGTTGTCTTTAACTTTGAAAAGTTTCTCTTCTCTGAGCGTCTCATTTTAAATAAATTTGGATAACCCTGGTAATTGAATTGTGTCTTGATATTTCATGTAAAATGCCTGTTATTAAAATTTGACATAGTATAGTATGAATCACGTAATAAACTGCTGCTAACTGCTCGTCAGCCAAAATAATGACCTGAAATTTATAAAATACTTCGAGTTAGGAGAGCGTGGCGTGTTTTGATCCTAGCAGGATCTTTATCGATAAAGAAGACAAAAAACTAACCTGAATACCAAACGCAGGAAAACATTACTTGATAAAAAACACCAAAACAACACATTTCATTGCTTTTTACTGAGAAGTCTGTACATATTTATTTTCTGGCTTTTTTTGAGTATTAGTTGTGAAAAATTCATACAGAGAATTCAATACATCTGAAAATTACAAAATGTCATACCGACATGCAATTAATTTAGACTTATGTCGCACTGACACACTCACAGAAATATGACAGTTCTTATATTTTGGTACGATTGTGTACGTACCAAAATTAAAAAGAAAAATAATGCAATGACACAATAAGCATATTAAATAAACATTTCGTAAGTTTTAAAGAGGTTACTTGTGTTTAATACTTATTAAGACAAAGATTCTTGCAATCCTATCTGCTGAGAAAAAGTAGGAACGATTATCTGACATACATGTATATGACAGAAAACAACAACAAAGCATTTCATGGAATTGCACAAGAGCTACCAATGAATAACATTTTCAATTTTCAATAAAGCTTAAAATGCACAGCAAAGGATTTGATTTAAAAATATTTTCATAATTGTGGGAATGGGGATTTTTTGGCCACATATCTTTTTCCCAAAGGAACCCAAAGACCATAAGTACTTTTCTTTGATTATTAACATAATACATGAACCCCAGTCAAGGTGAACAAAAAGAATGCACAAATGGCTACAATATAAAAGAGGAACTCCAAATTGTTTCATGGATATAAAATGAAACACTACCACCATATGATAACAAAACAAAGAGGACTTAACACATGAGGAACCAAGAGGTACATGTACATGTATATGAAAATTGTTCCCAAATAACATGAAATTCTTTCCACCAAAACACAATCTTTTCAAAATAATATCAAAATAATATGCCTTGTTTTCTCCTCGGATAGCTAACAAATTTACTGAGTCATTGCAAATTGAACAAAGAAAAATTGACTGGAGCGGGATTTGAATCAGCAATCTCAAGAATACCGTCCTGGAGATCGGTGGTTCGAATCTTGCTCCAGTCAATTTTTCTTCTTCAATTTTCAGTGACTTAAAATTCAGTCAGTTTCCCTTGTGGTTATTTGGTGATTACGTTTACTGAGTGACTATGTTAATTGCATGTCATTAATGCATTGTGTCTGTTTAAAAACATCACTTCTATGTCAGCACGGGCGACATTAAAAAAAAAAATTCCATTATTCCACAAACAACAGAGTCCAATTTAGTCGCATTGATTTTATACAAACCATAAATTCCTTTGGAAAAGACTATTTTCCCTAGAAAACTGTTTTATTGGGACACTAGATTTCCAACAACATTCTTGACATAGTCGGTGGTGAAATTTCTCTCAGAACTTTGGTCGTTTTTTTTGTTCGTGTCTATATTCAGTATCACATTTGAAGGCAGGCTATCATGACAAATTATCATCGCACCTATTCCATACATTTTTCATTTTTTCGAATTCAACACAAGCACGGACGCTAGATCAAAAGTAAATGGTTTTTATCATCTTTCCCATCAACATACTGTGACATCAACCGACATATACTCCACGCTTATTGGTCCACTGCCTCCATTTTGTTTCCTTTCTTTCTTACTTGTAGATTGCTTTTTATGTACCTCAACAAAAAAGCAAGCCGCAATTTCACTACTAAAAATTACCAAAGTCCATTTTACATATACAAAATATCAACATCTCAGATAATTCTTTTTATACTGTATATATATATATATACAAATTACTCTCTACAAACCACTTTTTTTCTACCAATACTCGTTACCTCCACTGAATTTGCCAACTCTCTAAATTATTAAAATCATAAAAAAATACAACTTGTTCTTGTGAGGTTAACATGTTAGTCATCCTCTGTTTTGACCGATTCAAATTTTAGAGCCGTTTAGAGATTGGAAAAACAAATCCAACGAACAAAACCATAAGAAACCATCCTGTACGTGTGGCCTTTCTCAAAAGAGGTTGGGTACACTGAAAATTTAAGGTCTAGAACCGAAAAGTATGCATGTGATATATAATACAGTGCTCATAAATTCCCTTGGATGAACAGTGTTGTGAAGCTTGATAATGTTAACTGCTGAGTCTTGAGGTTGAATTTACCTTCCCTGGGTGATGTTAATCTTGATGGACAGGCCAAGCATGTCCGAGGGACGATACCTTCACTTGCACAAAGGCTTGTCCCTGAAGACTGGGTTCTGTGCAGTTCAAAGACTGCTGAGAGACTGCAGATGACCGGCATGGAGATGCCACGCTTATGCTTAGATGTGTGCTTAAACAAATAGTACCCAACTGGCTTTGTTGGATAAGCACACATGTAAAGCAAGTGAGACACATCGGTACACAAACTATTCAGTAGCTGGCTACTGCCGTGTCCAGTGTTTCTGGGGGTTATTTTTCACGGTGCGTAACACTACATGGAACAAAGAGCGTGTGCTCAGTGCTGTCCAATCACAAGACACGATCTGTGCGGGCGGGTTATAAGCGGTGCAAATCTGGGAGATTTTGCATGACGTGCAACATTTTTAAGGGAGTGTTTGTCCGACCACAACGCTGCAAGCAAAGCATGGTTTTCTTTGATACTTAGCCCTTTCAGTTTTAGGCATTTATCGGCGGAGCAGTTGACTCCAACAAAACAAAACAAGATTTCGTACATTCTACTCCATTAATTCAGGGCTGGGATATATTTCCTTATATTAGCACTAGCCTGCTAATGTTACACAAGCCTGAAAGTGTCGGGAGTATAATTTCACAATAAACATAATTCCACCTGTGATTTAGCTCTGACATCAGAACAGCCTGAATATTATTAATCATATTGATGCTTTGATATGTGATTCAACATTCAGAACCAAATCTCCTTGAAGTTGGGGCGGTCATTATTGTGATGCAGACCGGGTGCAGCACGTACGTATACCATGAACATGAACAAAGAAACTTCCCTACGGCCTCTCTTGTAAGCTAGAGATCCCTGGCTTGGTAGAAGAGAATGTAGCCCGAGTCTGACGTTTTCTGCACCTCCGTGGCGAGGCCGTAAAACTCCTCGATGTTAGAAACGTCAATTTTCTGAGATGGGGAGAGGAAGAGCCTTTAATAAAGATCTTACAGCATTAAAGCTGAGAATAAATATTTGTGTTAATGTTTTTTGTAACCAATTTCATGTGAGCTTTAGTAAGGTTTGTTGGCCCCAGGATGAAGAGCATGGATCAAGCCAGTTTGAAACTCCTGTGTTGGTCAAATAATGATGAAGCAATAATACAGCTATGGTCTCACTATGTCGCCATCCAATTTTCCAGCCTGCTATTTTTTTTAAGCAAAATAAGCATCAATCTACTCCCAGGACCTTCTATTCTGTTAAGATACAAATAAGTTCCACTTACATCTACAAGGTCGTCGTCGAATAAGAGCCAGAAACCATGACTTTTGACAATGGTGATGTAATGGCCTCGGTTTGGACCACTGCAAAACAAAAACAAACAAATTACATCACGATATATCAATTTGTCACCTTCAATATGAAAATTTGGATGATAAAAAAAGCGCAGAAATCTTCCAAAGAAACCTTGGACGTACCTTCCACAGTGAATGACCACTGAGACTAGATCGTAGAGCTTGTCTGGACTTGTTGCATCATCAGACTGCAAATAGGAGATGAGAGGACAAGAATATCAGTAATGTTATACACTTCTATTGTTTCAATACTATACCATGTGTTATATATGAGAACTAGGCTGTCAGTATGTACATGTACAGTGTTCACACTGGCAGAGAATGGCATAAAAGCGCCAGATGATTCCAAAGCTGGAGATTATTGTGCATGAGCGTTGCCCAAATCACCCAATTTGTGTATTTTGAAGGTGCAAGTGTAACCAAATCAAGAATGTACAATCAGACAACAACATTCAAACTTCATTTTTTCTTTTTTCTTGACAGTGGGCCCAATACTTGATGGTTCTACTCACCGTGTTCATTAGTCTCAGCTCTAGTGGGAATACAACGCGGTAGGACAGCTTGGTGTATCGATGCACCTGCTCCATGTACTTGAAGCGTTTCAGATGTAAGGCAAGTATCTGAGGCAGTTTCTTCACTTGCATTCTACAGGGCGGGGCAAGGGGATGGCATCAGGGTGGGGTTGAGGATGGGCAAAGTAGAAAGCATTTATATGCGGAAGAGTTACATGCTCCACTTCATTACATCTGATGAAGTAGTTGTTACTATGAAAGCTAATGTTTTTCTCCTAGTTAGTCTTTAAGTGCTACCCTAATTTTCGTTATCATTTCGATAGACTAATGACACGGCTACCCACAATTTTTAACAAGAAATTTCACCCTGTGAAATAAGAAAAAGAAAAGAAGAGTCCCGTGATTGATTTACCTTTTCTGGGCTTCTTGCTTACTGCAGCATGTCTCACAATAGTATTTACACTCGTGGCACAATGTCTCTGTGTTACTGAAGCCCCTGCGGAATAATGCAAATTTGAGTACTGTCAACAACAAGTTTACCAACAACTCCCATTATAATTGTGAAATTCACACGGTGAGATTGCACTAACTTACTAAAAAAGAGTAAAAATAATATTGATAGATTTCAAGAGATATGATGACCGTCTACAAAACCAGTGGCAAAAAGGGTGCATCAACCACACTTGGCTGGAATGCAACTTTTTGGCACAAATATTCTTTAATGTACGTAACCTTATTGCATGGTATAGATACAGTGTTGTTGTGCTCACACAAACCAAAATACCAAATTCCCCTATTAAAACAAACTACTTCCCAATGTCCAATGTAATACTTACTTGAGACAGTGCGTGATGGACGTGTTCTGCTCAACATCAACAGACAAGTCTAAGAAGTCCTCATCTTTACTGCTAACCTGAATAGGAGCAAACGTATGCACGACAAATTGGACAATTATATTAAAGTACGTAGTAGAGAGATCTTAAAATATCAATTCATATTGTCACAGGTGTTGTAAGCCACTTCCTGACTGATGAAACCCAAATTCTCCCAAACTCCCCCACAATATCTCCCAAGTCCCAAGGATGATTTTGGAGGAAATGATTGGTCAGGATGGTCAGGTATGAGGTGTCATCACTACAAACTACTCACTCCTTCACAGCAGAGACACCTAGTCTCGTTGGTGAGGGTTCCCTGAAAAATTTCATGGATCCAGGTCGGTTCACTCTTCTGGTGATGATGGTCGTTGTTGTTGCTCAACGAGCCATTGGGCGTGCTGGCTTTACTGTTGGACTTGGTCACTTGCTTGTCGGCTGCCCTCTCCGCTAAAGAGGCAATCCACAGAGAGTCATATCAGTTTAGGATTCAAATCTATTTCATGATGGTACGTCTGTCGGTTCCGATTAGGGCACCGGTACATGTTTTTACTGCATGGTTCCTACTAAGGACACTATATGGATTGTTTTTGGGGGACAGATACTACGTGAATGCCTGGGTTTCTCCAAACCATATTTCCTATCACTTCTCCAAAATGTACAATTTCAATCCTTGCCCTCTGTTAACTAACGGTGCAGAGAGTCAATCAAACAATCTCTCGAAGGCTGTATCTTGTTCTATTGACCTAGTGGCTTTTTACATTGTATAAATTCAGTATAATATAAATGCAAGATCACATATACAAAAATAACCAATAAAGGTTACCATGGTAACAGAGTAATTTAATGTTGCTTCTATTAAATTGTAATGTGACAATTAAAAAATCATTTGCTCTGTTACCAAGCACTGGTGAAATTCTCAAACCAAAATCTCCTTCAAAGTTTACTGAGCTGAGAAACTGGGGGAATCCTATCCTAAAAATCGGAGTGAGATGGGAAAATGAAGAGACAAGGGAAGCTGGTAATACCTGATAGGATGTCTGCTATCGTATTGAGCAGATAGATGAGGAACTCGTGTGCATCCTGTTGCATGTAATTGTCAAATACCTCTGCAAAAATGACAACCAAATTGAGACATTATGTAGCCATCACAAAAAAATATATGTAGCAATTTTCTTTAACCACAAATAGAAATTTACTGAGCAATGGGATCCAAAATGCCATTTGGGATGAGTTGTACAAGAAAAAAGAAATCAAAACAAACCCAGAAATGAAAACAAAGCACATGTACAAGAACATTTAGGCCTATAAGTCCCTTAGAATGTAGATATTCATTTTCCATTTCATATGCATTTGAAAGAACACAATTTGCTGTTTATTTTGTAATTTCCACTTAAAAAAAAGTCTATTTCCTGGCCTACAAGGACACATTTGGGAAGGAAACAAATCAGCCATGCATCTTCCTTAGCGTTTTTAATTCAAAATCAGCTCTACAACTAGTTTTTCATTTTGGTGACATAATTTGTTAACCACTCTTGAACAGAGACTAATTAATAGCTGGACTAGACTACCGAGAACAAACAGGAAATAGGTAGTACGTGACAAATAATTCTGTCTTACCGTTTTCCTTGCGCAATCTACCGATGAACTTCTTGGGTGCGATGACCCCTGTCTTCTTCTTCTGAGTGGTGATGTTATTGAAGAGGTCACTGAGGCAGGTCAAAAGGTTCTCCTTCTTCTTAGGCTGGGCCCTGTAGCCAAGCACCTTGTCTCTAAACGGCTTGCAGAAGTACAGCGCCTGCAGCACCGAATTGCAGTAGCAGGTGTTCCCAAACTGTGAAATGTCCAGGAAGAATTTGACAAGGTCAGAATGGTATTGCATGTGATGGGGACAGATAAGGATGTTGCTTTGATCATCAACTCAGTATGTGTACTTCCTGTTACACCATGAGTAATCTCTCAGTACAGAGCATGTGCTAACTCCACAAGGAAAGAGTGAGCGAATATTTGTCATCAAGAAAAAGGCTACAAACTGTGGACTTACATTGACTAGTCCGAAGTAGTGCTCATTTGTAGGAAACTGGTCGGATCCAATCTCTTTTTCCAGAGCTGATGCATTGGCTCCCTGCTCAGAGAAACAATCAAGTTTTCAAAACAGCTGTCATTTTTAGAGAATTATTTTTGATTATTTAAATAAATCCATCTGAATTGTTTTTGTTTAATCCGCCTTCAAATTCTCAATGTTTTAACTTTGTGGTACCAAACAGACAGTAGAAGGAGCTGTTTGGTTAGAGAATTATGATTTCCCACTTGATAACCTTCTAATCTCCTGTGTTCTTTGCTTCAGATGCTGTTGTGTCATACTTATTTATTGCTGACCCCGCCCATTGCAATATTGCCCTTTCACAAAGTCCACACTTCAGTTTCTTATTAATGGAACAATTCTGTACACCTCTTAACAATTAACCACAGAATTCTTATTAAACAAAAATGATCATCAAATAAACACAAGGGAAACTGACTGAATTTTAAGTCATTGAAAAGTGAACAAAGAAAAATTTACTGGAGCGGGATTTGAACCGCCAACCTCATAAAAACCGTACATGTTTTTGAATGTAGCACAAGTAGATAAGACAAAATGCAATTAAGAAAAGGATCTCTGAATAAATAAATATAGGAGGTGGATTTGTTTTGGGAATAACATTATTTTTATTGTGTGGGTCACGTCTCAAGGTCACGCCCACATTCCACTGTGACACCATTCACAAATCCTGGTTTGGTGAAAAATTCAGGCTTTTCACAATTGATGTGAAAATATCCACAGAAATTTTAATTTCCAATAAAACTCTGCCATTCTGACCGACAACAGGTAATAAGCAGGCAGATTGATTGATCAATAATGACTCCTAGGCCTACTTAGAAAAATAGGCATAAGAATTAGTCCAGTGGTGCACAACAAACTAGCCGGCAAAAATATCCATATCATGTTACACGATTGGCAATTATTATTCATTTTTAACATCGAGTAAATCGACCATCGTCGTCGAAAAAAATGGTTTCAGCAGCAAAACTCTGAATTAACAGTCACTTGTCCCGAATGCAGCAAACGATTTACAGAAAGAAACGAGAAAACGAATGCTTACCATCTTACAAAGTGGGAAATAATTCCCTCACTTTTGACATCAGACGAACATCACTGCATCACACTGATCCTCCGGCCATGTAAACTTCGGTCGAGTTGCAGCCTCCCATCACGCCTATTCACTCATACACACTTTGCGTTATGAAATCAGGCGAAATTGAATTGCACCGAGCCCCAGACTACAATGACCTCGCAAGGTCAATGACCTCCAGACGGGATTTCGTGAGAACTGAGCACGTGATAGCGAGACCTGCCACGAGAAGTCCTCTTTCTCGACGGCCATTTCACCCGAGGTTAGCTGAGAAAAAGACTGAAATTAAACCCCATTTTGTTGAAAATACAGACGGTCTTTCCGTCAAATTTAAGAACGATAGTCATAAGTAATTGTTTGTGAAATATATCGGTCAGATTATAATGAGTTTAATGATACATGAAGCTTATAAAATGCTGGCATAGTGAGGTTGTTAACGGTTTTAAAATGAAAGCGTGCGATTTCACGTAACACGCACATGTGCACTGGAACTGCACGCGGAGTTATTTGCCAATCAGTTTCTGTACTGACTGTGGGGGTCAAATCGGACTCGAGGATATTTCTTTGGCGATGAATTTCCCGTCCATACCTTATTGGGAGGGGAAGATTTAACTTGAAACCTTTATTTCAAACCCCATTCACATGATATCGGCAGAAATATTTCAATTTTCCCCACAAATTTGTTCATTTTTTTCATGCTTAACACGTTAAACTAAAATCGCAATTTATCAATCATGAGGGTTTTAGGCCTACTTTGTTTTAGATATTGCTGCACAGCTTTTTTAAGCAAACTACAGTGTAATGTAGGTGCAGATTTCCATTGACAGACAACACAGAAAAGGCTTTAGGGGCCTACAACTATCATTAATTCCCTTATTTTCCCAAATCCTCCAATTTTAATATGATTTTGTAGCTACAGAGCTAACTTACCGGAAAAAAGTAATGATTTAGGCCTAGGCCTACTTTAAATTTCAGCTAGGCACATGTATAACTGGGGTTGTCAAGTCATTGAAAATTAATATGTAAATTTGTATACAATTAAATATTAAGGGAGGCATTACACTTGTGGATGCTAAGGAAACGTAGCACACAAAAACCATTTGATGGTCCATTAAAACTTCACATCCCTCCATGACCAAGATGCACGATTCTTGCAAATTTTTGCGTATCAGCATTTTTAAAAATCATCTAACAATACATGCACGTTCCTTTTTTTTATAGATTTCATCATGGTGAAGACAAACACAACGGGTTACCGCCGCGGTACGCGGTACATGTTCTCGCGGGATTTCCGCAAGAAGGGTGTAGAGCCGCTGTCCACTTTCCTCCAAGTCTACAAGAGAGGTGACTACGTAGACATCAAGGTCAGTGAAGTGAAGTTAGTGAAACAAGGCTCGTCTCTTTTCTGTTTAGCAGGTTTATGATTCAAGCAATGTCTCAATCGATGAAGGGATAATAATGCGTCTTATATTTGATCTCCTTTTGTCTTCATCAGGGTTGTGGTGCCTTCCAGAAGGGTATGCCACACAAGAATTACCACGGCCGAACTGGACGTGTCTACAACGTTACCCCCCATGCTGTCGGAGTCATCGTCAACAAGCAAGTGGGGTAAGCAGTCTGTAAAAGCTAAAAACACTCTTCCATCTCAAACTCACTGCCATGAAGGCTTGTCCCGTAGACCTGCAATCTGTTCAGTGAATTTTTTTTAAGGCTTTGCTAAAATCAGGTGAGATCCAATAATGTGCCCAACATGCGATTGTGGTTTGTGGGCAGACTTTATCTGCAAGGCAAAAACACTTTACTTGCTGAGGTTATTTTGTTTGAACCCCATTTATTCAGCACCTAATATGACGACGCTTATTCTTCCTCTTGTTGCATAGCAACCGCATCATCCCCAAGCGCATCAACGTGCGCATCCAGCACGTGAGGCCCTCAAAGTGCCGCGAAGACTTCCTGAAGCGGGTGAAGAAGAACCATGATATGACCGTGGAAGCAAAGGAGAAGGGTGTCAAGCTAGACCCCAGCCTCCTCAAGAGACAGGTAAGACCCCTACCTACTCAACACCTCTTGGTTTTATTTGTGATGGTTGATTCCTGTTAAATAAGGTAAGGTCTACGGTAGCACCAAGTACAAGAACCTCTTCTATAAGTGTGTGGTTCTGAGAAGAACCGATGGTGGGCACTTGATCATATTCCGAACAGTGTGCTATGTTCATCTTCAGGAGGGTGACTGAACAGAGCACACTGTTTGGAACATCGAGTATTCACCACCGGGTCTTCTCTTAACCACACACTCATAGAAGAGATTCTTGTACATTGTGCTACCATAGACCTTACCTTATTTAGTACTTCCACCAGGCATAGCTTCAAGTCTAGTTAAATAATTCCTGTTAGTTGTCAAGCCCAAGTTGATAAGTTTGATAGTTTTTCATAGCTTTCATTATTTCTGTTCAATTACTGATGCTTTACTTCATTGAAATTTTTAGAGAAGGGGGTTTGCTTCCAAAGAGCACACAGTTCTATCACTTGTCTCATTGGAAATCGTTCACTCAAACTTGACTGCTCTCTTAAATCCACTTTAATAATAAGCCAGTAATACCATTAATCTGATTCACTCAACGTTTCAGACAACACTCTGTGTTCATCTTTATTATTCCTCCTCTCTTTATTCTGCTCTCTTGCAGCCAGAGCAGCCACGCACAGCCCATTTTGTGAGGTCCAAGAACAACAAGCCACAGCTTGTCGAGCCCATCCCATACAAGTTCATCGCTTGAGTCACTGTACAGACATCGTCAGTAATGTTGCAGGAAGTTTTTTGTTGTTCAAAATACAAGCAGATGCTGTAAGGGGTTTAAAGATGTAATAAAGAAGCAAGAGGAAAAGTGAGATGATGTGTGTGAACTCGTTAATTTTTTTGTTCTCATGTCCATAAGCCAACTCATACGCTGATCAACTCGTACGCCGTATGGTCAACTCGTACGCCGACCAACACGTACGCCAACCAACTCGTACGGCAACCAACAACCTGTACATGTACATGTATATAGATTGTAAACGTTGCCCGTTTTTCTTCAATAGACCAAATTTTTTTCATGTTGTTTAATTTTATGAAAATAAAATCGAGAAATGAAATCATTTTAACGATACGAAATCATTTCAACGGTACGAAATCGTTTCAACGATACGAAATCATTTTGTGTATATGAAATTTAATCAAGTAAATGAAATCATTCCAATAATACAATATGACGTAATAATTTCAACGATACAAAATCACTTAAATCACATGTTTTGTACTTGTTTCACTTGTGGGCAGCTGGTGTTGCACAAAATATACCGTTTCTACCTCTCTTGGACTAATTTTTTTTCATGGGATGTAGATCTAAGTGAAATGTGGTTTTTGCAAGAAATTTTAATTTCTTGCAGTTAAAACTGCTTTCCACAAATAACGCATAACCATTCGTCGTCGAGCTAGACGGCAAACAAATATGCACTGCCAATGAAGTTAAACGCCAGCTCGATTGCGTAGTACATACAGTTTTTTAAACAGTCCTCAAAATCTTTCCCCGAAAAGTTTACAAAATATACTGCACGATATGAAGCGTGACATTGTAGGCCCAACGTACGTAAATACGCCTACGGTCAACATTGTTTGTCTGACATGAATAATTCATGATGTGAGCTGAAACTCGCTCGCTGAGTGGCTCCCTTGGAAATCCAAGGGAGATTCGACGAAAAGTAAAGAAAAAGTTAAACATCGCTTTACAAAATAGCCAAGACCTTCGTGACGATCCAAAAGTCTGACAGAATTCTCCCATATCTGCCGCGCGGTCAAGTTCATGTATGCGGAATGACAATGGAGGATATATTCAGCTTCTTTGACAAAGTAGATCATGATTTCCATCCTTTTGGTATTATAATCATCAATTTACCATAAGGGAAACTGACTGGATTAATTTTATGTCATTGAAAAGTGAACACAGAAAAATTGACTGGAGCTGGATTCGAACCAGCGACCTAGACTTTTAGTACAGTATTATCTTGATGAGCAAATGTTAACAAACGAAACATGACTTCACACCTTTCTAACATCGATGATTAATGACCAGGGATTTGACACCACATTTTTGTTGACATTTTATTCACATTAACCCGAGTTCAACGTCACAAACTCACATTTGGTCTGCATTTACATCATACAAGTGGGAAATTACATTTTCGATGTAGGGGTGTACATGTATTTTCGAAGAATATTTAAATGATGTCGTAAAACATGAACAGGTCTTGTATTCTTAATGTGCAATTATTCCAACCATGTGTTTCTTGGACATCTGAAAAATGTTCATTGTTTTAATTTGTTATGGTGCCGGGTGCCCAAGCCAATGTTTCATTAGGCAAAATGCATTTCACTTTTGTACTATCTTCCAACTTGAACACAGGAAGCATAGCAAAATCCATCTCCTTGCTTTGTTGCATGGAACCAGGTCAATAAGATGCAGACAGTTGTAAAAATTCTGCTTTGCAAATTCACACAATCTCGATGTACTGACACCTGGTTGGCCTACATGCAACATCAAAACAAAACTTGGTTTATAGTTACTTCTCCAACTCAAGAATTAAGTGACGTCTATTAACAGGCTATTGTTTAAACTCCCATCTGAATATTCCACCATTAATCAAATATTTAAATGAGATTTAAACACAAATTTAAACTCTTTATGCATATCCAGTTCTTCAGAAAGAACAGTAAAATAAAGACAATTAAAACGCCTTGCATTGTTTTGGCATGTGGTGTGTGCAGACAATACCACCACCACTGAACTGAATAATTACACTATGATAATACGCCCGAAGACGTAAAATTTATAGATGCAGATGAACAAATCTTCAACTTGAGTGGAACTGATCTCATAGCCAATATGGCCGTATTTTAAGTCAATCCCTTCTTTCTGAAGATGGTAAAACTTCTATATAGCCTAAGTTCAGCCCTAATCCCAATCTCTTCTAATCCAATCCCAATCCCAATCTCTTCTAATCCAATCCCAATCCCAATCTCTTTTAATCCAGCCCCAATCCCAATCTCTTCTAGTCAAAGGTTGTGATTATCTCAGCCAGGCAATTGGCCATGATCTCAGACGGGAACATCTTAAGGGTAAGGAATCCATGGGGAAACAAAACACAGTACAACAGGGCTGATATTTCATAAATGCTCTTACCTCCTTTACCTCAGTCTTAGTCTTGATTTATGAGCCCCATTTCAAATGATCTTTTAGACTGTTTTCTGACTGAAGAAGCATTTGTGAGAGACTTAATGATACAAGTATTATACTTGACTAAATTCCTGGCTAGAATCACTTTGCCAACCCTCGATACTTTCTAATATCTTTATTAGTCCCACTCCCTTCACAGAATGCCAACGTGCCTTAACAGTAATAACTACTGTACAATACATGTATATAGGATCAGTCAAGTGGTGGTGTTGGGGTAACCTACCCTGTGAACATTTCAACAAAATCAGTGGTCATGGCTTTGAAGAAAATGAAGAAATGGTTAGTGCTCTACCCCCCCCCCCCTAAACTTGTGCATATTTCTTTTCTGTTTAAGAAGCACCTTTTAAAGCCCCAAACGTCCAATTGCTTTGGGTTGTCGAATGCAGTGTTTTTCAAATATTACTGCATTTCAGTAGAAAATAATTCACCAAAGCATTGAGCCTGATAGGACCTTTCAATAAAATAAAAAGTTTCTGTATCTCTACCCCGTTACCAGCCCTATAATGCTACCTTCCAACTCTCAAAATGACAAGAAATCTTGAAGCATAGGTTCCCTTTAAAAATATTAGGTCTTAACAAAATTGACATTGTGCTTGCAATTAGAACAAGGACTACAAAGAACCATTGTTACATGCCACTGTAGGCCGGCCCCCCACCAGCCTCAGGAACGACCCAATTAATGTTTTGACTAGGGTCTTTGATGTCGCAGGTCTTACAATGGACGCAATTTGATGCGTTGATCTGTAACCTCATGCCTTCACCGTCCTCTGTAGGTACATACTCGTAGACACCTGAACAGTTGGAGAAACACATAGATCAAATATTATGGAAAATACAATACATGAAGATGCATAAAAGACATTTTTTTACTACCACTAAAAACAACTTAGATTTAAGTCTGTGCAAAGCGGAAGTACATAAAGTAATTGGTTTTGAGACATATATTTTACTCTTTCTATGAGTTTGGGTGGCTCTGAAAAGAGCCGGTAAACTTGACGTTCTGGCCAGGTTGCAAATTCAATATTTTTATATTAACATTCCTGGGAAGAAAGTAAAGGGAAGATTCAGAGTTTTAGAGTTCGTAATCAGATCTTCTGATGTCCTCTTAAAGTAAGAAACATGTAAGAAGTAAGAAAATTGCAGCAAAACGAGGTACCATACCTGCTGGGCAGAACCGTCCCTCGGGTCCGTCATATATACCCAAGTTGCGATCTACCGGCACGGAATCATTCATCAACGTCAGATGGGCTGGCTGATCGCTCTCGTGGTTGGTCCCACTCAGGGCTACAGAGCTTAGGAGATCAAAGCTGACCTCATTATCTGGCTTGGGGTACTCAATCGGGGTACATTCTGATGCCGGCTTCAGTGTGTCACAGTCCCTGCCTGAAGGGTGAGGATTTTAACGGAAAAAAATTAACGAATGAATTCAAGTTTCTAAACAATTTGTATCTGTCAAAAAGAGTGTTAGAGTTGCCGTTGTGTTTGTCAGATTCAGGACAGGCCATAGCTAGCTAGAATGCCATGGTGTTATTAAGTTGAATCTGGAGCATTAAGTCATGTAGAGTGTAACGACTGCATAGAAATAGAACCCAACCCTCTTCAAATGCCACTTTTACCTGGATGTTTCAGAGTCCAGGGTTCCTTCCCTCTACCGATGAAGTAGAAGAGGGCGGTGTACAGCATGGTGCCGAACACGCCAATGGGGTTGTGGAAGGACGGTCGGATGTTACGCACCGCGTGGAGCTCCTTCCACGCCCAACTCTCCTTCATCTTGGGCTCGTACTCCTCGACGTACACTCCTGGAGGGCACAAGGTAAGGTATGGATTGGATCATTTGGGCCGAGGTAACCTTGGTTATGCATTAAATTGCCTTTCTTCTTTAACAAAGACAATAACGGCAATTTTTCATATTGGTCACGTTGGTCACGTCACTATGAGATCCTACCATGAAATTATCAACAATCATACAATAACAGATGTTTTTTAGGATTTTGGAGTGAGCAAAGACAATTTGAAAAGAATCAAGAAATTAACTGCTCTACCATGTAAGCTATCTGGGTTTATAATGAGGCTCTCCGCATCTTCAGCCGTTGTGCATAGAATTTAACCTGAGTTTTGAACTATTATGATGTTTCAACCTGTTACTAGCTATCCCATTACTAATTAATTGCAGCACTAGCAGACTGAAATGAATGTTCATAATACAATCTTGATTTCTATTGTGACAGGAGTGGATGGGAAGCCAGTACCAACCTGCCGTTTCTGAGCTGACGTTCTCCTGAGTGAGTTTATCGTACAGCGTCTCAGCAGCAATCATGCCACTCTTCATGGCGTTGTGGGTGCCTTTGATCTTGGGCACATTCATGAAGCCAGGACTGCAACCGATGAGCATACCTCCCGGAAAGGCCAGCTTGGGAACAGACTGCAGAAGACAAAGCAACGTCAACAACAGAATCATGTCTAGATCATACAGATCTGCATCCATCACAGTCCAATAACAACTAAAGAAGGGTTCTTAATAGCGACAATGGGCTGGTTAGTGCCAGCGACCGGCCAAACCACTGACCTGAAATCCTCCTTCATTGAGGGCCCTGGCACCGTAGGCGATCCTCTTTCCTCCTTCGAATGTCGGCCTGACGGATGGATGCTGCTTGAATTTCTGGAACTCTTTAAACGGGCTGATGTAGGGGTTTGTGTAGTCCAGACCCACGACGAAGCCCACGGCTACGAGAGGAGCGCCCTCGCCGACGTGATAGAGAAAGGAGCCGCCGTACTCCTGTGCAGTCTGTGTGGTATACAGTGATGGAAATAGGTCACGTAACGCATTCAGTTTGAAATACACATACTCAAAGTTTTGGCTGGGTGCTTAAGCAGCTCAAAGAAATTGGCCCCACTAGGCCACAGCATCAAATAAATCAATGACTTTGCAATTATTTCACTCACCAGAGGCCAGCCAACGGTATGTTCAACTCTCCCTGGATGGTGCTTGCTAGGATCAACCTCCCACAGCTACAACAACAAGCATACAAACAAACGATTTGACAAATCTGAACACAGTGATGTCACTAGTGTCTGACCGTACATAACATGTTGGCCATGTCTTTAGAGGCAGTTGGTGGAGCATTCGCCATCATGGGAAGGATCTTAATTAAGGTGCAAGAGCAAGAGAAAGGTAGAGAGAAATGGAGTGATGATGACATAAAGATTTAGAGTGCATCAACATCCTACACAGATGCAAAAAGAGCTGCAGAACACAAAAGTAGATGGAGAAGTATGCAGGCCAACCAACCAGTCTTTGCTACTGCAACACATGATCATGATAATGATGAACAGAGTATTAACAATCAAACTTCTCAGAGGTTTCCAGCAATGAATTGTTGCATCGTTATCAATTTACCCTCACCTCTTTTATACCGATGGCATAGGTCTGAGGCTGGCAGTCCTTCCTGAGGTCAAACTGCTTGTACAGTTGCTTGGCTAGATGACCGTGGCAGCCCTCGGCGAAGATTGTACACTTAGCGTGCAGCTCCATGCCTCTCTCAAACGTAGCCTGAAACCCACAGACAAACAGACAAGCTGCAATGGTTAAAAGAACTGAAAATGTGCTTTCAACTTTTTTATGATTTTCTATGTTGGTTGGCAGTGAACTTTCCATATCATGCATCAGAGACAAATTGTTGGACGCAGTTAGAGGTGTTGATTTGTAACCTTGTGCCCTCCCAGTCCTCTTAGGTACATCCTGTTGGTCTGAGTCGAGAGAACCTTCCTTGGAGTGAGATGCGATCTGTTTCATTTTATTCTTTTTGTTGCAAGATTTTGTTAGATTTTTTTTTTTTTTTCATTCAGCTTCTGACGGAGAGCAAATGACATTTCAAACATTTGAAAGAAATTAAAGAGAAAATGTATCAGTTTAAATTTTCTTTACATAAACAAAATCAGAGAGAAGATTCAGAAACCTTTGGAGATCCGTCCTTGGCAATTCCAACATCTGAGGTAGCGATGCCTTTGACACTTCCATCCTCATGAAACAGAACCTGCAAAGTGTTAAGTGTACATTTTAATCAGCCTACCAGTATTCACTAAATCTCTTGTCTGAGACGACAAGGAGATTCTTCAACTCAAATATTCTCTGAATTCTAAAAATCATCAGGGCTGAGAAACCACAGAGAGAATAAATGGCAGGACAAGAATGGTCAGGGGAAAGGTGACAAAGGAATGTTGGGAGTTAATAAATGACCAGTAAGGACTGGAGTGACTGATGTTCATACCTCACTGGCTGGGTAGCCTGGGTAGATCTCGACACCCAGTGCCTCTGCTTGCTCTCCGAGCCAGCGTACAACATTCCCCATCCTCACAATGTAGTTGCCATGGTTATACATCGGTAGACCTGTTGTCACGGAAACAGAGAAAATGATGAAATGAAGAAGATGCATACTTCAATGTCGTACAGTTGTCACAAAACATACTAGAATGGTGACGCATTGATAAGCTGTTAAATTCTTTTTTTCGATTGGCACTTGCCTTTGAAGATTGGAATGGGAATTCGTCTTTTCTCTGTAAGCAGCGCAAACTTGTCCTCTGTGACTGGTGTGTTGAATGGTAGGCCCTTCTCCTTCCAGTCCGGTATCAACTCGTCAAAGACTCTGGGCTCCAGACAAGCACCTGAGAGTGTGTGACCACCTGTCAGCAAACAAACAAACAAACAAACATAGCAAATGAGTTTGTCATTCTCGGTGTGGCTACAACTCATTATAGAATGGGTTTGGGATTTGGAGGCTAAACTGACAAACAATCTCTGTGGTTGTGGTAAAGGATGAATTGATGCTTAACATTTGGAAACAAAAAGATCAATTAATTCAGTCCTTTGTCTGGATTGCAGGCAGCCATTTGATGGGACCGTACCCGTGCTTCAACCCACCTAACTCAGCAGCCTTCTCGACCAAACACACCCTAAGGTCGGTGCCTTTTTCCTGGCACAGCTGTTTGAGTCTGATGGCCGCCGCCATGCCCGCTGGACCACCTCCCACGATCACGACGTCTGCCTCATCACCATAGCGCTCCATCTCCACATCTGTAAAGAGAGAGCATCAAGACATATATGAACGGAATTGGGCAGATCAGAGTGGTTGAGATACAACAATAATTTGTATACATTACACATAATGTAAACAGAACCTTTCTTTCCACCAAAGCAAAGTATTCAGGGCACATTCTTCAGACAAATTGGACCAGCAAGCTCCAATACATCTGGGCCCTAGGGTTTTCAGTCCTTCAGAAACCTTGCAGAGCTAGACATCAATTCTGGTGGACTTAATTAGGATGGTCAGGAGGCTTGCATAAGCTTGTAAAGAAAACATTATTAACACTCCACCTTTCCATCTTTCATCTGTTTCTCTGGGAATGACTGTGTAGTGGGTTGTAATTTGTGGTGTTGATGCTGTGGAATACGTCTTTGAAGATCTGGCTAATTGACGTGCTGTTATACAAACAAAATATACAACAAATAAATAAATAAAAATACAACAAACAATAAAAACAAAACAAAATCAGTAACTTTAATATAACTTTTTTTATATAACCTGCACATTCAAAACTAACATAAAAACAGAACCAAGAAAGAATTTTATAATGAATTAATTTCTTTTTTGGTAATTGACTAACGCAACCCCAGACTGATGTTTTTATACTTGACGTAAATAACGTGTATAAAGTTCAAAGTTCAATTTCAACTTCTAAATCACAGCCATGACAGTTTAATTATTATTATTACTGAGTGGGCCCGTAATTACATCATTCATGATTAACGTTACATCATCACAAGTTGCCGGGGTCCAAGTTAAAACAACAAAACCTCTGATAATTTGACGTCAAAATGGACAAAGTCATATCCAGAATACGTCTCATCACTTCGATCAATTACTTCATAAAAATGTCGGTATCTTTCGATATTTAATTGGAGAAAATCAAGTAAATTTCTACATACCGACACGACACAATCTCGACGAGGACAGCGCCATCTTGAAGGTTTTGTAATGTTTTGAAGTTAAATTGAGACCATAGAGGGCGCTGTAACTTATTTTTCTGTGAAAACACGAAAACATTACAACATCTTGCACGTACATCTGCGCAATTTTCTCCTACCATTTTCACGATTTGGTCCATCAGGGCCCAATGAGGAGAAAAACATGGCTTTTCGTGAACACAAAGAAAGCAAAAAGAGTACATTCCGGAAGGAAAAGGAGCGAATTTCAAAGAGATTCCAGATGAATCTCGAGGCGATTATTGCGAAGGTAGGATTTGCAAACAGCTAGGCTAACTGTTACTTGTTAGGCCTAATTCCTAACAAGTAACATAAACATGGTTAGGCCTAATTAAAGAGGAAATCCGTGTGTTACCGACACAAACAATATGAACAAAGCAGCAGCAAAATTCTCCTTTAATCATTCATTGATTTACTTAGTTATAAATAATAATCAGTGTAGATGATTTGTTTCAATTAGGACTAACATTATCTGTTCAAAATTGTTTGGATTTTAAATTTTTAACTGAGATTAGGGGGCCTAACAAATTGAAATTAAACAAACTTTTCATAATGGGAAAAGCATAACGTAGGCCTAATATCTTTTAAGATTTAACTTACTGGATACAATACAAGTTATATTGCTTGAATCTCAGTTGTGTAAAACTGAATGATGCTGAATGCAGCTGCAGCCATTTTTTAAAATATGAAAACACCCTATGTCGGGCGCCAGCTAGTTCAGTCCCATCTTGTGTAATTGTGCACAGGGTGTCAAACTCAAAGTCATGTCCGTCAGTGAAACTCTTTCCGAAATCATTACTGCTGGAGCTTACTTGCAGTACTTCCAATACGTGTATCTGAATTGAAACTGATTTGGTTTGTATTCTGATGTTTTTATTGCAGTATGACCATCCCTTTGAAGGTAGTGATGTACTCGACCTCGATGATATGACCATCGTGGAAGACAGAGGTATGGTATAGATTGATGGTCGTATTCTGTACTTCGAATAAGGAAGGATTCAGTGTTTGACCTAGATAAGTTTAGATACAGATTGTCATGATTGTCTAGGCCCACTCTGTCTTGGTTCTGGCTCCAGCAATTTGAGAATCGATCCGCCTCCGGTTCTGAGCTCTTCACCAGAGAATTGTGTCCTCCCTCTGTGACTGTCGATGGAGTATGGTAACTAACTGCGAACGTGCCTCTTTATTCACATCTTGTACAGGTTTCTTGAGTAGTAGGAAGCAGATGAAGATTGGCATGACCAAGTTGGCTTCGGACAAAGCGTCATCCGTATCTCGCTCAGGTAAAACTTCCAAGTACAAACTGTTACAAGTCATGCATTAAGTCCTCATATGCTGCCTTGGAATTTTAGAATCCACAGAAGTGATATCATTTTGGATACTGTCTGGACTTGAATCCTGATCCTGTTACTTCTGAAGTGCTCTATTGTATAACATGTTCAGCCACAGTTTTAGCAACAATAGGCGTCCTAATAAAAAAATTAATACCCAGGCCTTGATTTTTAAGGAGAGTGAGAGTGATCACTCTCCTCCGCTCTCCTTAATGCTTTCCAAGGAGAGGGAAAAAAAGAGCTCCCTAACAATTTAAGGAGAGCTGCCCTTTTTCAAAACACCACATACTGACATCAATTTTTCCAGCCAACATTTACCCTTTGCGAAAAATAACAAGAAAAATTGACAGGACATGCAAAATTGTGCATATGTTGTCTTTTTCCGACACCGGACACATGCGGAAACTTGGTTTAGCAAGAGCAAACTGCTTTTTTTTCTTCACTAGTATGAGTAAGCCCTATGTTGATTTTAAAAGGTTAATTTGCAGAGCTCTCAAACTTGATTTTTGTTAGCGAGAGCAAATCACTCTCCTAAAATCTACATTGATTTAAGGAGAGTGATTTGCAGCTCTCCTCATTTTTATTAAAATGAAGGCCTGAATACCACTATCTGTACAATGGACCGTTTTGGCTTTACTCTTAAGCCCCGCCTACGTGTGTGTTTTACATACCGCATGTGACCGAGTGTGACCGAGGCTTTCGTGGTAACCTAATTAAAAGTTGTCCTCCAATTGTTCAATGTGCACAGTTTGATTGACAGGCCGGAAGGGTCCATTGTAAAACAGACGCCATGATACAAATCCTTTCCTCCACTTTTGTGGTATTGACTTTCACAGGTATCAACTGGAACTCCACCAAGAACAGCACAGACTCTGCAATTGGCAGCACTCGCTACAGCGAAAGCGAAGACACATCAGGGACAGAGACTATAACCAACTGCAGTTACCGGGTAAGAAAGATGACAATTGACGGTCTAGATTCCTTCAGCGTATCTCATGATATAGTTATCCCTCTGGCATATTGTGTCAACTTTGTGCCAAAACGGATCAAAACGCATCAGGCCCTCCTAACTCCAAGTTTTGCACTCTATTTGTTCCACAGATTCCGAGCATTGACAATGTGGTGGAGGATGACAAAGCCATCGTGAGACATGGAGGTGAGCGAGATTTTAAAAATTGGTGTCTGTCAACTCTTGAAAGTTTAAGGAGGGATTAAGAAATCAGTGAAATGTGTGAATGGATTTTTTGAAGGCATATCCCCTAAAAAGATGACATTTGATGCAGGGTCTTGATAAGATCAATATAAAAGTCTGTGGAGACTTAGACCTGCTTGATGTGCAGCAATAGTTTCAGCTTAGGAGAAACGTACAACTTGACCATGTTCTAATGTCTGGAAAAGTAAAGACACTTTTTGCCAATAGTGTTGTCAGTTTTCTACATTTTTGTAATTTTCGTTTTGAAAACTTTTCCTCAATTTGTCTGCAGATGTATGGATGAAAAAAGATTCTCCGTACAAAGATTCAGGCAACGAAGATGCTGATTCTGACCACAGTGGTCACATCTGCAGACCATCAAAGTCTCCACTCCAGTCAGGCTTGCCACAGCGCCACCAGAGGAATCAAGACTCCATTCGTGATTCGGTCAAACAGGCCTCCCGACCCAGCGTTCGGGGTAACCTTTCAAGGAGGTTCAATGATGCGGAGGACAGCATGAAGCCCAAGAGAGAGTTGCTCTGCCGTGCTCGGTCATTAAAAGAAGAGGAAGAGGATGAAGAAGAAGATGATGATGATCCATACGAATTCAGGGAGGAGCTGCCCTCGATCCTCGAAGAGAAAAACAAATTTCTGTTCAAGATGCAGTCGATCCTGGTCGACAGCTTCCTCGACGGCGACGAAATTGACGAGATGGACTCACAGACCGACGATGAAATAAGCACAGAAAATATTGAGAGCACGGAAGCAGTCAGTGGCCCCATCTCAGCCTGGTCCACTCTCCCTTTGAAGACACCGCCAAAGCGAAGCTCTAAAAACCCCGGAACTTGCCAGCAGAAGGTTGATGCGGTAGCGAGGAAGATTCTTAGTCCCAGGAAAGCCCAAGGTCAGAAGCTATCGGAAAGGGACGCAGTTTCAGGTACTGACTCGGATCTCACGGAATGCAGTACCATTCTGGCAGGAAATTTACACTATGATAGAGATGATCCTCGACCTTCAAAGCTTCTTCTGGCAACCGGGCATGAGAGAGACTCACTGAGGAGCAGGGGATCCAAAGCACCGTTTCAGGCCATATGTAACAGTACTATGCTGAGTGAAATCAGTCCATTCGAGGAAGTGGATATGCTCAACAGGAAATCTCCACTTGATGTGGATGAACTCAGAGGCCATGAAGTGCCACTGGATGGGCAAGGGGAAATGTACTTGGGTGAGGTTCCTGAAATTGATAACTCAAACTTGAAGGCACATTCACTGAATGAAGAGGGAAGCAAAACACCCAAGGCTGTCAGTGTCAACAACGTTGAATACAGCACACCCAGGAGACCCAGGCTGCATGTGCAATCAAAGGAAGTTCCGAGAGGGGATGAGGTTGATTCGGAGAAGGACCGGGGTAAGCCACTGACGCCATCAACAAGAAATCACAGACTGGGAGATGGCAGGATGGACCCATTGGGTCATGATGTATCAGGCTTCACTCCAAGGGCTCGGTTGAGGAGAGGCGTGTCCTTCAAGCAGACACCACAAAGCTTGTCGTCCCCCCGCTTTGCCACAAATGAGATCATGGAGATATTCAAGTCTCCCAAGCCTTTGATCATCCCAGGTGTTGACTTGAACGATCTGGAGCTGACCCCCAAGAGGAAGGTGAAGCGCGAGGCTGCCGCAACGCCAACAGAGCCCTTTAGAGACACCCTGCTGCGTTTGCAAAGCCCTGTTCCTCAGCAGAAGCTAGATAAAACTATTACACCCAGACGGCAAAAGGAAAAAGAAATCAGATTGTCAAATTCAGCTCTGGAAGTAGCCGTAGAATGTGCAACTCAAGGTGATGCATCAGTTAGAGTTAAAATCAAGAGAGACATTGATTTATCTAAGAGGATAGTTGATCTCGAGGAGAGATCCAGCCATGTTAAAAGGAGGCAGGGTATGAAAACAGCCGATGAATTCTTTGAAGATGTCAGTGACGTGTCACCCAAGGTCCGCAAAGTCCCAAAGAGCTTGGATGGAGACAGGAGAGGCAGTGCCTCCCCAATCAGCAAGAAACCAGAGACACCTCGGAAAACAGCTGAGAAGATTCAAGCGCCAGCTCCAACCCATCCAACTCATGGTGTCGACCAAAGAGCTACCCCAAAATCAAAACGAAGAGGAGAAAGACAGCCTAACAAACAAACTTGCCACAATGACCAAGAGGAGATGAACTCTGACATCAGGCCTGACAACTCTTGTCGTCCAAAGCATGCAGGAGATTTCCCATCAGGTAGGACTTTAAGGAGCTCAAGCGACACCAAACAGCTCAGCGTTGACAATGCCAGGAAGTCACACCCTCAGCCAAGAGGTGCCACAACTGAGAAACCTTCTAATCGTCCAAGGCCTTCCATGCAAACACCAAACAAGGAGGTCACCCCTGACACACAACAGAGGAAACCTACTACCTCTCCCTCATCGGAAAGAACCCCAAGGTCTAGAAGGTTAGACGGATGCCCTATGACCTCTGGAGGTCAGTTTTCACCCTCCACGCTCTCCTCGCCCTTTGTTCACATGTCCTTGGCGTCACCTTCCAATTTGAATGGACAGAAACAAGACAAGCTTGCAAGTGACATCAAGAGTAAAAGGCCCACGGTGCTTGGCACAAGGAACAAGGAAAGATCCACAGTGAAACAAACACAGACGAAATCTGCAAAGGAACCAGCAAAAGTGAAAAGTAGAACCTCTGATTTGAACCACCGATCAAGACTTGACTGTACTCACATGACAATCAGATATAGTGATGATACATCTGAGGAGGAGATGGAGATGGATGTCGATCCATATTCTCTGACAGCCGATGATTCATCACTGAGTCCAGACCTTCATCAACGAAGACCAGAGCTCCAACCCAAAGGTAAACCCAAAACAACCAAGAGTTATGTGCCTCACAAAAGCAACGTTGGCCTTAAAAACTGTGAGCACCGGACCAAGGGGGAGAATCATTCCAAACCAAGCACTCAAGACTGCAACAAGAACCTGACAACAAGTGTCTTCAAGAAATCTGTCTCAAAAGATATGGTATTAGAAGTTATGAAAACCAGTCAGAGAAGTACGGTGTCAGGACCAAGCAGAAGTTCAATCAATGGCAGACACTCGGGTAATCTCACAGACTCGAGACAATCACGCGCTGCTGTGAGGAACACACAGAGTCCTGGTAAAAGGAAAATGTATAGTGGTGTCCGAAAGTCACCCCAAGACAGTCCCCGGCCTTCCCCGATACATAAGGTGTCCGCGGTACCGCCAGAGAAAGAACGGTCTCCTGAGAAATCCTCCAAGTATGGAACAAGAAGAGAACATTCAGCGTACCTCTCGGATGAAGAGAGCAACTCCTCAGGTGATTCTGCCAAGTTTTTTTCCTCCATACCTCACAGAGACTGGCACAAAGATGCCTTAGATGCTGACTGGCTTACAAAGAAATGTATGAGCCCTAAGCGTAGCGGATATTCTGAGCAGGCGGTCGTTTCAAAGCATAGAACAACAATCAAGTGCGGCCAGATAATCTCCACCCCCAAGTCAGCAAAAGCCGTCCCGATGGGATCACCGTCACGCCAGCACAGAGCGCATTCACCATCTCACAAGGGTCGTGTGGAAAAAGCACGAAAGGCACTCATCTGTTCGCCCAAAAGAACACATCGGAAAATCGAACTTCAATCGGAAAACATGCCCTCAAGAACTTCCAGCAGACTAGTCTCCGGAGGGCAAGCGGGTATCAAAATGGCCGCCCGGAAACTGATGGCCTCCCCGTCAAGCCGTCATAGCGACAGTTTGAGGGAGGACGGGTCTAGTCCCATGAGGGCTAGTGGGTGTAATGTGAGTTCATCTTACGTGTGCGAGGGACCTGGTCTCTGTACTAAGCCGTTCTGTTTCAGCTGTGCCCTAGGCCCAATCAGCTGATAGCCAGTGAAGCTGCAAGATTTACGAAAAGTGTTAAATAGAGTTGATCTTGCTTGACAAGTATTATTTAGACTACGGTACAACCAAAGAAAAATACTAAAACCCCTGAAAAAGAAAACTTCTATTTAGATCAGTGGGTACCCACTGCTTACTTTCCTTTAGAATATTTTAAATCTTGTTGTTATTTTGTTCTCTATTTTGTGTCTGACCTAGTTTGATGTCTTGAATATTATTTAAGTATTTTCTGTCCATGGTGTGGTATTTGAATATTTAGTGACCTGTTTTATTTTGTTGCACCCACGTGTGATACTAGGTTTCCTAGATTTGTAGGTTTGTGCACAACGTGATGTCTTGTGTTGTTCTGAAGTTTTGCCGTGAGACACACAGTAGCCGTAATGCTGCTGTGACTTGTAGACCGGTACATGTACCTGGATTCGATCAATTCTTTATTGATTTGTCAACAATAACCAAGAGCAACAAACAACAAGAAGCTTACACTTTGTTTTGAGTTTCTGTTTGCATAAAGTTTTAGTGTGACTCTGGAAAACAACCCGAAAGGGTTTCCAGTCATCATTCCAGATGTACATTTTCTTCTCTTGCCTGGCGTTTTAAGAAGTGTGGCAGATCTTAGATTGTACAAAGATGTACAGTCTGTGGTTTGTGTGAAGATTTTAAGGCTGTAAACTGATTTAAATGATTGATATCAAGATGGATAATGTGCTAGGATTGATGAAAGTATCATCAAAGTAACAGTCAATCAGTGGAGGCTTGTACCCCTTGCAATTTTTCTCATTTTTTGGCCAAAATTCAAGTCAATTATTTTCACTGTATCGCATTAGAAATGAGTTCCTCTTAGTCTAGGGCAGCTTTTGGGACATTTTGAACCAAATTTAGAAAATTTTGCGTCAAAAATGACAAAAACGGCAAGGGGCCAAAACCGCAGCCAAAAGCCTTCTAATGGAGCTGGAGCCTGAGCTTCCGCTTTGTAAAAAAAATGACAAAAATGACAAATGGACATGTTCTCCAACACGTTTGTCTGTTGTAGGCATATGAAGGCTTTAGATTGGATGTGAGAAGGATATGTACCCAGTTGAAAGACAATTCTGGCATCCCATTATCAACAATGTTAAAAAATACTTTCAGATATGTGTGTAAATGCTGGTAGAAGAACACGTAATGGGCATTCCAGGAATAGGAATTGCCAACCCAGTCAAAAAATATCATTCAATACTCAAAATAACAACCATTGGATTGATATATTTGGTGCTTTATGTCTATTTCTGAAAGGTCTCACCTTTTGGTAATTCTAGCAGATTATTAATGTTTACTTAAAACTCTTTTTTGTTTCTGATACAGGTTTTTTCAATAATAGCCATATTTGGCAATTTTTCTTTTTAATATGTGCAAATATAATTGTCAGTACTGTATGGAATGAACTTGTTTAAGAATTAAGTTTTTCAAACTGTTGTATTATGCTATAAAAAATATTTACTTTTGGATTTCACTAAAGTTTTTAAAGTGATGTTTATATAATAAAGTACGTCCGTAAAAAATATTTGTTCAACTCACTACAAGTAAATTTTTGTAAATGTACATCTGAGAACTTATAGTCTAGGATATTTGTTGAACTGCAAATGGTTTATAAGAATAGAGTAATTCCCAAAATAAATTGGGACATACTTGTTTTTTAAGGTGCTGAAAAAAAATATTAGTGCTGAAAAAAATTAATTGTGCTGTTGAAAACTCAGTACTCATGAAGTGAACAATCAAAGTTACTCATACCATCAGGAATTAAATTTTAAAGAAATTTTTTTTTTTTTTTTATTACTTGACAAATTTGTAACCACAATAATACCAGCATGTTAATTATCTTTGATACTCATGGCAGCAAAACTTGTTGAACACATTAATAATCAGTGCTATGCAGACTCATTGTTAAACATGTTAAAAGTCAATAGTCCTTGCTGTGTTCGTGCAACATGCTGGACTCAATTGTGTTCCGTGAAATCAGCACCATTTCGAGAATTTAAATCTTGCAGACTTTTTTCTTTACCTGTTTTACAAGTGAAAAAGAGAACTAGATACTGTACTTCCTAGAAATTAAGTATACCTTTGTTTTAGGGTTTTTTTCTCTGAGAAAGTATGGGAAAAATTTGATCTCATATTTTGTTTTTGTATCCACAGTATGTAAGAAAGACTGACACAAAGGCATACTACATATTATAAACAAAAATGGCCTCTTCAGAGTACAAAATTAGCAAAGTAAATAAAAATTAAAAATTAAAAATGCTAAACTTTCTCCAGAGAAGAAAAAAACTCCACTTGATACAGAAAACACAGAGGCAATTAACACACCAACACTAGTCACCCACCACAAAAAGTACAAAGTCAATACACGTTATTTTGTTCACACACAAACAAAAGACACTGCCTACCATACCACTGGAGTTGACACAGTTAAATTAAACAGGAATTGTACATTATCTCCATTATAAAAAAAAAAAAATTAAATAAGTCAACACATTTCACATGACTTGCCCTTAATGCACATTCAATGACATAATTTGAGACAAATGAAACAAACAATTATAATTTTTATAATAAATGTCAAAAAAGTGCCCCCAAGCAAAAACAAACAAAGGCAAAAAAAAACAACTTTCATATTGCTGTTGCAACATTACTTTAAAAATGTTTCGCTTGAATAAAAGCTCTATCTTGTAGAATTCACATAAAGGCCTATAAACGTAATAAACTTGTCAATGGAACAAGTTTTTGATTTTATGCCTGCGGCCCCTATAGACAATATCAATCCTGCTCAGCTCATGAGCATACGAAAAATAGCAAAATTCTGGTCTAACTTTTACTTGTATTTATAGGTATTACTCTACACGTAAACCAGGGAATTTGTTGCTAGGACCATGGAGAAATAAGTGTCTTATTTCTCCATGCTGGGACAGAGTACCAATCTCATTAGCATAACTGGTACCTATACATTTGATAGGTCCTCTTCCCTAGCAACAACTATATCATATTAACTTTAGATGTTCAGTAATCATTTAAAATACTGCAGATGACAGTTGTTAATCATTTCATTCAACCAATTGCATCTGCTAAATAATGTTATTGTTTTAGATTGGGTGCTCTAGCGGACGCATATTATTTGTGTACGTCAATAATGACAATATATACATAATCATTGAGAATATTACTAATGCTGCTAATAGTTTAAATATACCAATTCACATTATATGTACATCGATCGAAGAAATATATTCAAGCAATAGGATAAATTTACAAACTCTATCGTTTGACTGTCAGTGGGTCTGCATGTGTACAGCAATAAATGACACACAAAATTTACCCAGTGCACACAATGAGCAGACGTTTTGATACCAAATCGGGAAGTTGTTGCAACTTTATCAACATGATCTACAGCACTGACAACACTAAGTGATTTGCATATGACCTGTATGCTATTTACATATGACCTTTGTTCACACGCACAGGCATCAATTAATGTACCCGACTGATATGCACATTTCAATGGATATGCCTCAAACGTAATGATATTCACAACTATGATGTCGCAACAGAAATTATAACCATGATTTCTTTGAATATTAAATTTGATTCTAGTTTTAATATAATATCCATATACAATTTTACGTTTTTACCTATTGGGGATAAGTCTAGATTACCACTTGGAAACAGCGTCAGAACCGAACCTTCAAAGTAGTAAAAAATAGAAATTCTAACCATATCTGTAAACTAATAATATATATCATGTGACCTTTGTACAGGAATGAGCTTCCAAGATAATTAATTTATTCCTCAGGATCCTAACCTTTTCGCATGTTTCTGTTAAAAATCAAACTTTTAACAGTGTTTGGAACTACATATACCCATTAAATTGCAAATTGCGTGACTGCAGGGCTACACCACAAAGCTGCGTAGCACGAAATAATGCTTAGTCACGGTTGACAGTAAGCACAAATCCACCGAGGGCCAGTCACAAGCAATATACAAGGCAGGGTTGGTTGGTTAGCCATGCTTACTCTTAAGCAGAAATTCTTCTGTGCTTAGCGTATTTCTGACCCAAACTCAACTAATGGCTAAGGAAATCAATGAGTCTTTTGAATGTTTTATTCCACACCCATGTCGATACCATAGGGCTGCTTAGAAGAAAAAATTATGCTAACAGCGCTTCTGTGATTTGTAAGCAAAATAACTTCTCAGTAGTACTAGGCAAAAGGACTATCCATGTCATAGTGGTTTGGTTGGTAATCTGTACTTTGCTAAGCAAAATCTTTATACTGATTACAAAATACATGCCCTTGGTAGCTCTATGATTTGTCTTTATTTTCTTTTTCTTTTCAAATAAAAGTTTCTCCGCAGTCTCTCTCCCAATTGATCACTATCCTTCTGAAATGAGGTAGTTTAAAAACAAATTAACAAAAACCCAACCAAAACAAAATTCTCAGGAATGTGATGGCTTTTCTTTTCTGAGCACAGCAGGAGTCTCTTTCTACCTCCATGTTGAAAATGACAATTCAAGACTAGGACTTATAGAAGCTCAAGACCCCAGGCAAAGCCCGGGCCTGGCCCAGCTTTCCAGTGACTGGGACCAACCAGCATGAATGCTTATTTCCCTTAGCAGTATAATTACAACAATTTACGAGTTATATCATTTAAAAGCAAAAAAAGAATAAAGAAACGGTGGCAATTTTAAATTGGAAAATGTTGCTATCGTCTGGCGTCTCCCTCTAGGCCTAAATTCACCTGGGCACCTGTAGAGGAGAAAAAAACACAAAGCAAACCACAAATTACATTATGCTGCCACAAAATTCAAGAGGGTGATTACAATTTCTTTTCAGCAAAATATGAAAATGAGATAAAAATCAAGAAAACCAGAAATGTTCACGTACAAACTGACCTTCAGTGTGGTCCATCTGTAGCGTGACCTGATCATGATTACTTGCACCCTCGTTGATACTTGGTGAGTCCATGGTAGAATAAGTGGTGCTGGTCTTTATACTCTCTCTAATATCTCCTTTCCCTGCCAACACAAAATATGAGAATATGCGCACATCACCAACTGGGTTGCTGCTTCCAAGTTTGTACATACACATTTTCCAGTTGGTGAAAATCTTGTCTTCTTGCAACTTTTATCTTGTACACGAGTATGGCACTCTCTAAACATGCCTAGCATTTGGTAGCCAAGAATCCATTCAAAATTAAATTTTTGTGGTTTTGTCAAGCATACCTGCCCCCTTGTTGTCCATTTCGTGTCCGCTGCCAATGTCACTTTCATCGCCGTCCAGTAACCGATCCGAGTCTTGATCTCTGGCCTGCACAGGGTAAGAGATCCCGTCGCCCTTGCTGTTTCCCACAAGAAATGACAAAAAACAACAACAGCATGATAGCTTGACCACTTAGACAATGTTTGTAACATAAATCTAAACCACAAATGCAGGGCCTCTGTAAGCACGTCTGTATTTCCTGCTTCAAAACATGTAAGAGTCTGTGGACAGAGTGGAAAGGAATATGCCTACCAGTACCATCTGTACTTTGGAGTGCAACGGCTCCAACCCTTGCAGCTAATAGTGAAACATTTGTTAGCAACTGTGTGTCATTTGGTAGCAGCTGTGTGTCATTTCAGCAACTGTGTGTCATTTGGTAGCAGCTGTGTGTCATTTGGTAGCAACTGTACTTGTGTGTCATTTGGTAGCAACTGTGTGTCATTTGGTAGCAGCTTTGTGTCATTTGGTAGCAGCTGTGTGTCATTTGGTAGCAGCTGTGTGTCATTTGGTAGCAGCTGTGTGTCATTTGGTAGCAACTGTACTTGTGTGTCATTTGGTAGCAGCTGTGTGTCATTTGGTAGCAGCTGTGTGTCATTTGGTAGCAGCTGTGTGTCATTTGGTAGCAGCTGTGTGTCATTTGGTAGCAAGGACAGAGGGCTCTTCTGTCGGAAGCTCTTCTGTAAAGTCCCTCTCAGAAGCAATCTCCTCTGTCCCGTAAGCTCTCCCACCACCCACAGGAGAAGCTAACCTACCTGGTGAAGATGGGCAGCAGCCAGTACCTCTTGTCCATTCCAAAGACCTCCTTGAAGTTATTACAGAAGCTTCCCCTGCTGAAACCCTCCTTATCTGGGCCGTGGCGGAAGACAGGAGCGCGGAAGGACTCTGAGGGAAGGTTCAAGACATGCAGCATGAATCTTGGTCATAACATGCGACAGTCTCTACCTAATCAAGTGGGTTATCATCAAGTTTTCTCTGACGGTCTTCCTCCCATCTTCTTGAAACCTGTAATTCCTATCTCTGCCTTCCCACTTTGGGTCCCCACTAGAAATACACGTTCACGGAATAAGTCCAAAAAACTTGAGTTTGTCCTCCTAGCAAAAACCCACATAATTAGATAAAACTTTATTAAAATAACCAATGCATCTATTCAACAATTCCATTTAATTTACACTCAATAAAATTCCATGTTCCAGTACTAATTCAAATGAACATTTATTTACTTCATGGAATGTTCTAGAACGACTTGACCAGCCTCTGTAATGGCAAGCATGGAGGGCCACAAATCTTTTGTGAATTCAGTCACTCACACGTGAGTGAAAGGTTGGTATGTGGTGGCCCCCTCTTATGGCCGCATTCAGAGGCCTGGTGGGAACAAAACTTACTTTAAATAATGCCTCTTTGAGCAGGGTGTCTTAGCAACAAATAAACTGACCACTTCAAGATTCAAGATGTTGATTACTTTTTGAAAGTTTTAGGATAAAACCTGATTAAAAACCGTGGCAACTTCAGATGCGAATCAAGCAAGGATTAGCATGTGTGTTTGTTGGTAGCAGGTGTTAATTACTCCACATAGTACGCCATATGCAATGTGTACGATGTATCACAGGGAATAATGAATGATCGTTTGGACCACATGTGGTAATGTGCTGTATACATATTTTACCACTACCATAACCATGATGATAAAGCAAACAGTACCGGTAAGTATTTTGCATGCAGTGAAGCAGAATGTGTTATTGCGGCTTACATGTACATGTAGTTAGGTCACAAGGCTTCACATCTGGACCCTAAAGGCATTTGATGGCTTGTGAATACTGAAGATGCATGTACCTCCCCTTTCGATATAAGTGATGTCATGTTTATGACAGGGCGCGGTGCAGGGTGTGGCAGGCAGGGCCTTAGTAGGTTAACATACTGGTGAGGCTTATTGTATCTGCTTACCTAGTGTGCTTCTATTGGTCAGTGTGAGATGAATATGCATGATCATCAGAATCAGCACACTCAGGCTGAACATGACGGCCGCAAAGAAGAGGAAAACGATTTGAAACTTCCTGACGGCCTTGTCCCCCAAATCACCCTGAGGCACAGACACAGAGAGAGAGAGAGAGACAAACAAAGAGATGGGTGGAAGTGATCATAAGAAGCCAATATGGTGAGATAATTAACCCCACTGTGTGCCATAATGATGACATGCTCCTGCACCTGTCAATGTCCGACTGGATCACCTGTTCATTAACCTTAAAATTGTCCTTAACCCTACCCAACCACCAACTTCCACTATTTCATGCTTAGCGGATCCTACTTGCCACCACATTTCAGTTTTTACTCGTGTGTGATTTCTTGCTACGGTAAGTATTATTCGGCTAGCACAGAAACCCTGTGCTTACCCTCTAAGCACAGAATGCGAATCATAAGCACAGAATTTTGCTGGTTAGCACCAACAAGAGTTTGAGCCCAATAGCCAAAACGACAATGCAGGAAATGAAACACCCCTCAAAGATGCAGGATAAATGGTATGAGAGCGTCAGTAGGGAAAATGGAATTAAAATGCCTAAATGTAATGTTTAATGTAAGTTAATCATTATTATTATTGTTACAGGCCCAATATATGCACCATGCACCAAATTGCTATTGTTATTTGTACCATAACAAGCAGCAACATCAGCAGCAACAAAAATAACTAGAGGTTGTGTCTGTTGAAAACAGAACACATGGCTTTTCCGCATAATAATATAAAATATTTCTCAAATTAAATACACATCGCTTATTTTGTTTAATTAAGACATATTTATGTTTCAATTTAGAAAACTTAAGTATTAACCATTTACTTGCAGGGTTTATGGAGCCCCTGAATGAAGACATTGTCATTGCAAGGGACATACGTACGATGACATCATGATGCGAATATTAAACCAATTGCGAGTACAACATCATTAGCGAATACAAAATAATTTTCTGTATTCGCAAATTAATGATATCGTCTTCGCAAATGATTTATTGAAGATGATATCATTTGAAAATATAAAATCAGTTGCGAATGCAAAATCATTTGCGAATATGAAATCATTTTGTGAATACTGAACATCAGTCTTATAATGATTGCCACGTATAGAACAAGATTAGATGCCTTCGAAGTCCAGGGGAAAGGATGTGACTTTAATTTGTTCATAAACGTCAAATTGCCAGTTGAAAAAAAGACAAAGTCTATGGATCATTGCCGTTTTTCCATAATTTGTTTTATACAGTATAACTATTACCAAGTATTAAGTTGCACATGTATAAGCTTAACACGACCCATAAAATGATGTACAATACTCCGCAACCTACATCGATATTATTCCTATTAAGATGGTGGTGCTGGTATTTAATATAAAAGACTTTCCGTCTTCCCAGATTTCAATAAAAGATGATGATAGGCGGTGTACAACATCATAAATTATACTGACACCACCGCAGAATCTCGTTATAATCAAAAGAGGGCGCAATTCAAAACAGTGCGCTCCGAACACGGAATCGTGCATTAGTGCGCGTGCATATAATTATTTTCTTGTCAAAATCAACATTTATGCAGCTAGTGCTAACTTTACTATGATAAGAAAGTAAATGAAAAAACGGCACACATAATCCAGGCAATCAACCATCCCAGCGCACCTTGCATTTATGTTGTTTAAATCGTATGTTTTATTTAATGACCAATATTTTCACGTACTCAGAGCAACCCTACATCAATAGCATTTCGATTAAGATTTGGTGCTGGTATTTAATGATATATAAAAAGACTAACGTGAAAATGTGTATGGCGACATGTAAACGAGTCACGCACTCGGACATTACATGTGCATGTACATGTACATGTACAATGTACATGTACATGTACATACACACATACATGTATGTCATACACAGTGAATTACGTATGTACGTACAGTGAGTGGGGAATTGAGCGTCGATATGTTTTAATATGTACATGACCATCTCAATGTAGAAATTGGTTTAACCCATTTTAGTTGCAGGGTTATAATAGAGCTCCTGTCATTCAGTTGGACATACGATGACATCATTATGATGACGTTGGAGAACCTGAGTGCTTTTGAGGATACATCATTATGCAAATGACACGAAATCATTTTGCGAATACAAAAACATAAGTGTAACATCATTAGCGAATACAACATCATTAGCCAATACAAAATCATTTGCGAATACAAATTCATTTGCAAATACAAAATCATTAGGGAATACAAAATCATTTGCGAATACAAAATCATTAGCGAATACAAAATCATTTGCGAATACAAAATCATTTAATGCGACTACGTAATCATTTTGCGTGTTCATTTGTTGAAGATGTTATCATTTAATTGCTTTTACGCAAAATGATTTTGTAGTTGTTATAATGCTGATCTTCTAAGACTTAATTGTTTGCGAATACGAATATGCGAATACAAAATCATTTACGAATACAAAATAATTTTGCGTAATCGCATATCGTCTACGACAAATGATTGCGGGAAGACGATATCTTTTGTGAATACGAAATCATTTGCGAATACAAATCATTTGGAGAACATGATTGCATGAAACATATTTGCTTCCATGATGAAATTCAGTCTTAAACTGATTGCCACGTATAGAAAGAGGCGCCTACAAAGTCTAGGGCAAAGGACGTGACATTTACTTGTTTCATGTGTAAAACTGCACTGACTAAATTGCCACGTACAAAAAGACAAACTCGATGGATCATTTCAGTTTTTCCATCTAACTCTTCCCAAGTATTATAGTTCGATACTTAACACGACCAATCGATAGCATTTCGATTAAGAT
Organism: Astropecten irregularis; assembly: GCA_963971285.1. Lineage (NCBI taxonomy): Eukaryota > Metazoa > Echinodermata > Asteroidea > Paxillosida > Astropectinidae > Astropecten > Astropecten irregularis. The sequence continues at coordinate 1,085,377 of OZ020256.1, forward strand.
TTGGTGCTGGTATTTAATGATATATAAAAGGACTTACGTGCAAACTACATGTATGGCAAGTTGTAAGTTTTTACGACGTTTTGTGTCACGCAATCGGACATGTGCATTGTATGTTATACACAGTGAATTGCGTACGTAGGCCTACTTGTACACTGTACATAGTGTATGGGAAATTGATCGAGCTTCATTTTGTACAACGGCCATGTTCACGTAATCTGTGTACAAAGTGAACGGGCTATAACATATTTTAAAACAATCACATAAAATCAAGTTTTGACGTCATGATGATGAAAAGTTTTGTATTGGGAGACTTCATTTAGACCAAGTTTGGTTAAGATCGGCTGTTTAAAAGTAACCAAAGTGCCGCGGACAAAAATCTGTGTACAAAGTCTATGGGCACATTTCTACGTACAATTCAATGGGCTAGCGTGAACAATATTTTTTAAAATCATAAAAAAAAAAAAAAAATGACGCTGGCTTAACATAAATTCATAATTACAATCCCGAACCTCCATTGTACCAACCTACCAATTTTCAAGGTGATTGGCCGTTCCTGCTATACGTTATAAAAATCGCATTTTTTATGACGTCATGATGACGTCACCGATTTTTTGTCTATGCAGTGTTCATCTATGGTGTATGCTGAAGAATTATCAAAAAGAAATTCAAAGATATCTTGTTTCGTTTACAAGAAATCGTTAAAAGAACTTTAATGACCCAAAATGTCAATAAATCATAAAAAATTAAGGAATGACGTCATGACGTCATTGCAATTTTTCGATATAACACTTCCGAACTTAGATACATACCAAGTTTCAACTCAATCGGACTTAGGGTTCGTTCATAATTGATGTCTGAAGTTTGCCCCTTTAAGACACTGTCACGTGACACCTGATGACGTCATGATGACGTAAATTTTGCGCATACAACTACCCTACAGGGACTTTGTTTTGACCAAGTTTGGTCAAAATCGGCACTTTAAAAGTAGCCAAAGTGCCACCTAGAAAAAACGACGACAAGAAGAAGAAGAAGAAGAAAGTAAAAAAAAAATCAGAACAAAAATAAAACCTTTTCCGTTGAACACGGAAAAGCCAAAAAACAAGCTTAATCAAAACAAGCATGCTTAAAAATCTGTGAATTATCTTTTTAGCCTGCAATGTCATTAATGTATGCTAAATGCGTAAGCCATCATCATAGGAAAAACAATATCCACGGTGTAAATCCCCAACAAAACAAAAAACAATTCTGAAATGAAAAATCTGAAGTGGTCAATTTAATGTTGAATTAAGACACCCTGCAAGAGGCGGAGCCATGTCATGACCACGCCCCTTACCTAGAGTGGACCAGTTGTTGGCAACCAGGCGCACGTGCACGAGGAATAAGAAAAATACGCTCAGGCAGAAGACCAGGGAAACTATGAATAGAAACATGATGTTGAAGCTACCGACCACACGATCCAACATGTTCTATACGCATTGCCAATAAAAGAACAAAATAATATGCTCAGTCAATGACTGCCACAGAACAAGATTCAATAAGAGAAAATAAAATTAGCAAAATGCAGAAACAAACTAGATGTCAATCTTATTAAAGGACATGTACATGTATAACATTGGTAAATAAGACAGAGCAGTTGCAGACTGCTCATAATTTGATTTGTCATGGAATAAAAACAAAACCTGTGAAATTTTCAGCTCAATAGATCATTTTAAACAGTCGAAAACTACGACAAAACGTTTCAATTGTTACATCAAATTATGTGTGAATATCTGTCCCATTTTTGATCTTTCCAAGATCAAAAATGTTTTGGTGTTTGGTTTTACTCTTTTCTAGATAGATACAGCATTTCAGGCAGAATAATGTTCACAGTATATTTTTACCATTACTGTCTTTATACCCTGTAAGTTAAACGTAAATCTGTGAACTTTTATGTTTTGGTTTGTTACCAATGTTGTACATGCCCTTTAAGGAAGGAATTTATAGCTGAAAGGAAATAAGAACAAATCTCCTTTAAAATTTAATACAAAATACATATCAAGCAAGCTGAAATACAAGTATGCTCAGGCATAAATTTCATATGAACATTTGGATGGCCGTAAACATCAAACTCTCTGACTGATAAAATGGCCAAAAGAAAACCAATAGGCACGAAATGAACAGAAATATTGTTCTTACCTGCCAGAACTGAATGAAGAACGGCAGCACCGTGAGGGCGACAAAGAGACAGTACAGTATCGTGTAGAACAAGAAGAGAACAAAGAACTTGTAGTTGCTGTAGCAGACGCAGTTGTTGACCCAGGGACAATGATGGTCCATCTTCAAAATGCAGCTGGATCGGGAGAGGGAATGGACGGATTTCAGTTTCGATGGCTTTGGAACTACGAGGACAGAATGCTAATAAATTGACACAGCAATGCTTACTATCACTGGGATCAGATTTATGACATGTCTAGATCCATTTTCTGGAATGAGCTTGGCAGTTGGGATTCTTTAACACTGCATTGAAGTTGGCGCTATAGGATTACATTATTATTATTACAATCAAAAGTCAATTTAAATTTTGTTTAATTTATGTTGTGTTAATTTTTAATGTGTTAATTTACTAAGTGGTCAACTTCGTTACTTTAAGTAAAGGTTTTAGCATTCTTTCTCGATTGTGTCTAAATTAGAGCTGTGTGTAGATTCTCAACCTTTTGGATGCAGTTAGCTCATTATAAGATCTCATTATTATCATTATTATAAGCAGTTGTCTAAATGTTCTTGCTGTCAATAATATCTTCAGGAATGTTACACATCAGCTACTGATGCATACTACAAACTCTATTTAGTTGCTTTAATACATTTGTCCTCAGCGCACAGCTTCACAGTATGACCATTCCTGAACAAGTCTACCATCTGTGCCATATGGACGTGAATAAGATTACAGTATGTTTATTATACAGGCTCCAATGATGCATGCCTTTATGCAATTTGGCACAAGGACACTAGCAGACAGCAGTCTCAATTATGAGTTCCATTAAATGAATGACTCTTCTTTGAAACTGCATCTTGAGATAATCAATTATTTCATTGCTTCTGCACGATGATGAATAAACTAGCAAATAGAGTCCATCCCAATAAGGCGTGTTTCTATTAGAATGTGGATTATAGCCGACTGATAGCATTCCTCAGCATAATCAGCCGAGAGAGTAAACCTTCGCAGTTGACTGCTTCCAAGAACACTCATGCATGGGCGATATTAATTCCATAGGAACTGGTAAACACCGGGCTTTGTAGTGGAGACATGACTGAAGATTTGTCATAAATAATCTGTATCCATGTGGGTGTGATTATAAACCCTGTAGACCAGCCTATGCATAATGTAGGCGTAGTGTAATGATGCATCTACCAGTGTCTACTGGCTAATAAAAACAGCCTTTTGCACGGTTAAGTCACCCGAGTTGAAAGTCGCGGTAATATTTGCCCATTTTTCATTTAACCATCGGCTTGGTGAAGCCCCGGGAAAAAAAAGGCCAGTGCGGACAGAGCATAAGACTCAGACACTATCTGACCTAACAAGGCTCTTCTAAGATCTGCAGGGATTGATACAAACTCGGCTCTTAACCAACCAAGCCATCAAGATATCAACTTAGAATGAGATGAGCACACTAGGATTCTAAGGTCAGAAGACCAAACTGTACTTACGTGTTGCAGACTGAGCAATGATGGCATCTGTCTGGTTTAATCACCTTGCAGATTCCACAGTAACGCATACCTAAAATGCACAACACAAGAAGAGTACATCGATCATTAATCAAGCCATGTAATAGGGAGTCTGGTTGGCGTAGCAGTTCTTTCCTTGCCTTTCACCTCTGCGGACCGGGTTCAAGTCCAGCTCGGTTCACAAGTGGATTGGGTTTTCAGTCCCTGCCTGATTCCGTGGAGTTTACCCAGAATATTACTCTGGGGTTTTCCTCCCACCTCTAAAACTGTATCTTCTTCTCATCATGTTTCCATAACAGGTTTCATCAGGCTTGCGAGCTACAGTGCCTTGGGCACTTTTGAGAAATCCTTGGTGTCATTACCAGAAATAAATAATAATAATAATAATAAATAATATACAAAGGGTCCAATAACCTTAAGTACAGAGCAATTGGACCCGTGAAATTTGACAAAAGACAGACCACACATCGTACTTACCTCCTCCATAAGTACGAGTCACTACAGGAAGCCTCTTGTCTCTTACAAAACCTTTCAAAATCTCGATCTTCTCTTCATTACGGTCCTCTGCTTCGTACTGTTGAAGCTCGGAACTCGTTAAAAAGAACTGTTGGCACAAGAGATTAAAAGGAATGAGAAGAAGCAGTTAGAAGCATTCAGCAAAAAAGACACGCTCAATAAGTACATGATTTTTGAATGATTGTTTTGGTTTTGTTCTCGGGACGTATAATTTATATGCATCTCACAGTAGCATAAGAAGCACAAATACTAGCTACATATATAATGAATATATTAGTGGTCAGGTAATTCAAGGATTTTCCTTCCTTCTCTTCTCAACAGGACTCACCTCTGTGGGGACTTTGGCAACTGGCGTCCATATTGTCTTCCAGTAAGCCCATAGGAACATCACCAAGAAGACATGGTACAAGACTAAATACAACACTGTTGAAATCAAAGAGAGAAAAAATGCAGGTATTCATTCATTTTTCCTATGATCAACAATTTTGTAAATTAACACAGACGATGAAAGCTGAAAGACAGAAATAATGATTAACTTACACATCAATGGTACACTCCTATCGATAAGAATAACTGAAAGAAAACAGAAACAATTTCCAAGTTTGTTAGTTCCTGGTACAATGACATTAAGTTTACAATTTCAAGAACAATATTGTAATACATGAATGCTCAATTTAAAAAAAAGTCCAGTGTCTGCTCCTTTGTCTAGAATGAAAAGTTCCTATCTATAAGAAAGTACATTCAACTGAACTCAGATCTACTGTACATCAAATTTGTTTCATATATATATTTCACTGCATAATTTGTGTTTGTTGAGTGCACATGGAAAATGAGTTTCAGGCTGCAGTTCTGGTTATTTGACAACCTTTGACCTTTGGAATCCGAAATCTATTTTTCTAAACCTTTTTCCTTGTACAGATATTGGTCACTGTATTCAAACTGAATGCAAGTTTACAGCTGTAGAAGAACGAAAGCAATGAACGAGTCAGTTGATGTATTCTTTAGGCCTTGTGTTTATATCTCATTAGGGCGCCCCTTTTTATAACTGTGGTTCTCATTTCTTTTTCAACATACTTCAAAGTTCTTAATTTCTTATATTTTATATTGAATTGTGGGTACCCGGTTTCCCAACAATGACCATATAAACCGTCACTGTGCCATTTTTTAGTTTCATCAGGCTGGGGTAAGAACTAATGTTACATTTGCCGGCCAATCCCCCTTCCCATATTGGTCGTAAAATCTATAAATTGTCTTCATGTTAATTTTATTATAATGTCTTATTTGTCCATGATGACAATGATGGCAGCCATCCATAGGGTCTATTGCTGATCACGATATCCCACAACAACACAAAGCATCATGGGGTGGTGAAGGGCGCATCGTGTGCGCGTCGAGTATAGTGGATGCACCCTTTTAAATTAAAGGGTGCCCCCCTTCAGTTGAAATAACCGATCGACAATGTAATTATGAAAAAAAAGTCATAAAAATGTCAACAAAAAATCCAAGAATAATTTAACATTTATTCATGGGAATTTAATCTGCTGCAAAACTAACATATTGGCTGCATTTAAATAGTTTGATCAGAGAATGAAAGATAGGATTAGGAAGTATAGCACTGCCACTGGCACTGGGATCGGCTTGTTGTGCACAAACCCAACGCAATTGATATGATGACGAACTAAAAAAAAATAGCCATAAAAATGTCAGACCCTGGCAAAATCAAGTAGCGATCGGAGGATCCAACGATACTCACATATACATAATTCCACCACATATGCATAGTACGACCATAAAATAACAGCAGTGATGAAAACCACGGGAAACCAGCCGCAGATTTTGAGGCACACACCCAAAACTCCCATCTTGTCTCAATGGAAACTCATGCACTAATGATTTTTAGTCATTGTGTAAATAGCGCCCTCTATTCTGCTCCACTTTCATGGCGCGTGTTGTGTTTTTTGCAAATTTGTGTGGTCTGTTAATTTTTTCCGTGTAGATTAGACGTGATTTAGAAGGATGTCAACATTTTCAGGATTTGGAGCACCGTTTGGGGCGCAGAGTACCGCTACGACCAAGCCTACGTTTGGTTTTGGGAGCACTTCAACTGCACCAACGGGTATTTTTATCTATTTTTAGGACTTGTCATCACCGACTGCCATCCATGCTTATTGTCACGTGTTAGTTGTTGTTAGTGGTGTGCTAAATAAATGGACATGCCACGTGACAATATCATTTGACATTTATAGGCATATTCTTTTATATTCTTTAGTTTGTCTTTATTACCATTATTTCTAATTGCATTGTGGCAACATTTTCGCAGTCAGAGTTGTGCTTCATATCTTTGATATAATCAATTCACAATTATTGAATTAGGCCCTAATAAAAATTACGAGATTTTATTTTCGTTTTGTTTTTAGCCTGACCTAACGTTAGGCCCTGGCCTAGGGCTAGGCTTTACATGTTAATTATTTTTGGCCAAGCCTAATTCAGTGAATTCACTCGGCCCTATCATAGTATCAATTAAGGTCCTAGGCCTATTCAAAGTGAAAGTTAGACTTTTATTTCTGATAAATAAACAAGTAACTTCGTGAACATTTCCTGATGCAGCTGCAGCTGCCTTGGCGTGGCGCTACAATTGCAGAATACCCCGCCACTCACCTCTCCCTCATGCATTGAAGCTGTGTACATTGTCATTCTTGACCGCTCATATGTTTGTGCACAGGGCTTTTGAGTGGCGGGGTATTCTGCCATTACTCCAAGCTTTGTTTTTTAATCAACAGGTTTTTCGTTCGGGGCTGCAAAATCTACTGCACCAACCTTCTCCTTTGGGACCACTACGACGTCAGCGGTCACAACGTCAGCCCCGACAGCATTCGGGTTTGGCACTACTGGGTCTACCGCCGCAGGCACTGGGTTTGGGTTTGGCTCAACGGCCACTACTTCAGCCAGCACAGGATTTGGTTTTGGCACCAGCAGCCTGACAGGTTGGATTCAATTTAAGTTCATCGTAATAATAATTATAAACTGAAGAAGAAAGAAAAAATTATTGGAGCAAGCAATTTTTCTTTGTTCACTTGTTAATGACTTAAAAATTCAGAAAGTTTTGGTTACCTGTATTTGATGATTTTATTTATATAGCGCAGCGGCATATCACAATATGGGGCCCCATTGACTCATTGAGCCTTTGAGAAAGATCCTTTTAGGATCGAAACATCAGGCCCTCCTAAATGTTTTAGCATCAATTGTTTTGATTTGACTTTGATCACCTTTTTTCCTAAACATTTGATTTGATTTAGGTTTCGGAGGATTTGGCGCAGCAAAGACGACAGCTCCTTCTCTCTTTGGAGGTTTTGGCCAGACCACCACGGCAACCGGCAGTGGTTTCGGCTTAGGGACTGCAACGACATCCACAGGTAAAGGAACGCATGTACCCATGTCTCAGTGTTCCCAGTCAGCTCATTAGGGTGTGACTGAAAAGTCTCCGGGATGGCCTCGGGTCTTATTTGATGTCTGATTTGCTCAAAGTCCATACATAATTCTCTGAGTTTCTTTGAGATATTATTGGGAGATTAGGGACAGAAAAAGTAGCTAGTCTTTGGGCCTCTTCGAAGTGGAGACTCAGGCTCTGGCCCCGTCATCCATATGCTGAAAGTATTAGGTTTTGGTTTTTCATTGAAGCTGAAGCTCTATTTTCCTTTTCAAAGCAGAGAATCTACTTCCGAACTGCAGCCAAAAGCCTCTTAATTTTGATACCAGTTATTTTAGAATGGATTCACGAAATGGAGCCGAAGCATGAGCCAATGTTTGGAAAAGGGCCTTAATGTGGTTTTAATGATGTAAAAAAAGAAAAACTCTGTCAAGAAAAAAACAACCGACAAGATGGATATTGAAGTTGGTCTTGTGACTTCATCTGTTACAGGCTTGGGAGGGTTCGGCACAGGCTTGGGTGGTGGTTTATCCACAGGCTTTGGCACGCAACAACAGCAGCAACAACAGCAGCTGCAGCAGCAACAAGGTATGAATTGCTAGCCCAGTAATTGCTCTGCATGGTTTATGCTACTGGCATTGTCAGTCAGTCTCTATTTGTTGGTCTAGGGGCGGATCCATGGGCTGCATGCCCCCCCCCCCCATTTCTTCGAGCAAAAAAAAAAAGAAAAGAAAAAAGAAAGAAAGAGAAAGAAGAAAAAACAATATTTAGGGAGGGAGAAAGACTCAAAAAGAGAAGAATAAAAGTGAGAGACAAAATGAGCTAGCTTTGATCTCCCCAACATGCTTCCGTCGCTATTGAATTGGTGCATTTTGTTTCCACACCACCCCCCCCACCCCCGTTTTGGAAAATCGTGGATCCGCTCCTTTGTTCTACCATCATACCTCAGACAATGAAACTTGAATTTGTGTCTTGCTGTTTCCCATTTGTTAACCAGGTGTGGGCGCTGACCTGATCAGTATATCCAGTGCCTTGTTGATGCCCACCATCTACGGTGACGAGAGGGATGCCATCATAGCTAAATGGAACCAACTCCAGGCATTCTGGGGCACCGGCAAGGGTTACATCAACCAGAGTAGCTCAGTGCCCTTCACTCCTGAAAATCCCTTCTGCAGATTCAAGGTAGGTTCCTCTTGCCCTTGGCCAAGTAAATGTGCTGCTTAAATTTGGTAAGGGAGAGAAACTTTGATACTGGTTGGGCTCAGCCATTGGAAAGCCTGGCCAGTCCCAGGCCTTCAGGCCTGAGATCCTCCTCTTGTCAGCCCTGAATTTCACTCCAATGGAGACCGGTACTTGAAACCACGAAAGCCTGGCTTCTGGATACTGTCAATTATCAACATCTGTCAACCAGGTTTTGCCAACTATGATCCTGGACAAGGCAGGGGCTTGAAGTTGATAGTTCAAGGCTAGGGATTATAGAAGCCCAAGTGCCCAGACAAAGCTCAGGCCTGGCCTGGCTTTTCAGTAACTGAGCCCAACCAGCATTTAAGTTTTTCTCAACCCTCAGTATCATATCGTAATGCAAATGTCTATCACTTCCAGCTAAATGACTTAATGCTTCCTGTATTCTTTTTTAAAATTAATGATTCAAGTTGGAGTTCAATCAAGCTTTTGGGGGTTCCTTTTTACATCCAGACTGTTGGCTACAGTGTCAAACCCACCTCAAAAGACGAAGACGGCCTCGTCATTCTGCTCTTCAAAAAGAAGGAGGAGGAAATCCGCAGCCTTCAACAGCAGCTGGTGGACTCGCTGTTCAAAATCCTTGGGAGTAAGCCGACACTGTCCGTCTGCGTGGAAGACGTGAAACAGCTGCCAGATGATAAGTATGTACTCAGTCCTTGCCTAGACTCAGTATTATCGGTAGACTTAGGAGTTGTCTGACAAGATGTAGGATTTAGTCAACTTCACAATCATCAACTCAAACCCAGAGGGCTTGCTGGAATGAAAGAATTATAAAAAGACCTTTTGTATAGCTGGCCAATGGGATTTCGTGTGCACAATTTTAGCACAAATTGTCCAACAATGGATTTATCATATACTTTCACTGTATACTTTCGCCCTATGCAACCAAAGTGTCCCGTTGTTTGAGCCAAAATTCAGACATTTATTTCATATTCTTTCTGAGAGCTTCCTCCAGCATAATTGTCCCAGTAGGAACCTAAGTGTAACAAACTGGTAAATTCTTGATTGTCTTGTCCAGGACGGAGGTCATCATCTACATCCAGGAGCGATCGCCCACGGGACTGACCAGGAGGATCCCGACGTCCACTGCCTTCAGCTTCTTTGGACAGTCCAACATCAAGACCCAACTGGGCAGCCTCGGAGTGGTGGACATGGTCCCTAAGCTGGCCCTGTCTGAGGCCCAGATTGATGCCTACCTCAGCACCCCTCCTGTAGGTGAGTATCTGGGGGCGTAATGGGGCATCCTCATCAGGTCACTGCTCTGTACGGAAATCCCTGATGACTTTATGAACAGGCCACATCTCTGTCTCTCTCTATCCTATGACCTCTTTTCCTCGAAGAAGATTGCTGATTCCCACCTTCAGCTGAGCAGTCAGCTCCTCTGAGAATCTCCTAATTTTGACCTTGTGCCTTTATCATCTTTTAGCCTTGTTTAGTGTCCACATTACAAACAGATTCATATTATTTATTTAACTGAAATTAAAGGTTGTACCTTTGTTAGTCCTGCCATTTTATTACTGATTCATTTCAATCCAAGTTTCTGCCTGAAAGTTCTAAAATGGATGGACATGTGTAATCTTCATGGAATGTATTTTATTTCTTGTCTCAATTTGTCAGGGTATGACCCGAGGCTTTGGCGACAAGCTAAGCTGGACAACCCAGACCCTGAAAAGTAAGTCCTGATCTCCATGAAGTTTGACTGTCAATGTTTTTGTCCATGTCTTTGGCCTAGAAATTTGAATGGCTGTGCAGGTTATTGTCCTGTATTGATTTTTCACTCATTTGATAATTTAAGGGTATCATTTTTTATATAGTTATGAATTATATTTGTGACAATTTTAAAGAATGTATCAATTACTCTATTATCTTTTTGTTTTCTTAATTTTGGCATCATATTATATTTTCATTTTTAGACTGGTACCGGTACCGATGGTTGGTTTTCATACACTGAAGAGTAGGCTTGAAAACCAAGAGCAGCAGACTAAACAACATCAAGCCAGATTAGACGTGAGTCTGTTCAAAGATATTTTAGTTTGTATTTGAGGATTACGACCACCAAGTAGCACAGCATCGAGGAAAGTCTGAACACATGCTGGACAGGATTCCAGTTCTCTGCTTTCAACATCTGTTAGAATAGCTCTTCCAAGCTGTGTTTTCTATACATTTTTGGGTGCTTGTTCACATTGATAGGCCTATCTGACTTGAGGTCGATTTCAGCAAACTCAGGACTTATGATGCATTGTAGCCCAATGTAGGATATGATGGGTTATCGTTCGTATTTCGAGTTACGATCGATCGTAGGGCTTAGTGAAATCGACCCTAGGCTTCTAAGCCCAGCCATAGCTTGGGACCATTGCATGCCAACCTGTGTGTTTATATAAAATCCACTTCCGGGAGACCACATACACAGTGAGCTGAGAAATGTTGACAGGCATTGGCCCCAGCTATGGTTGAATTAGTCCATTAGTTAATAGTTGGTAATCAGTGTTTGCCAAGCGAAACTCTTGGTGCTTAGCATATACATGCTCTTAACAAGCTCTAAAAAATGGTCCCAGATTCCAATACCGCATCCGTAACACAACGTTTGGATTTATTATCTTTGAATTGATTCTTAATTTGAAACAGATGATCAGTCAAGATACAGAGACCTTACAGCACAAGCAGACTACCATCCAGGCCAAGATAGCTGAGTACAAGAGGCGTCACCTGGAGCTGTCCCACCGCGTCCTACGGGTCATGGTCCGACAGGAGACACAGCGGAAGGCCGGCACGGCCATCCAGTTGGAAGAAGAACAGCTCAGGACCAGGCTGGAGGGCCTACAGGCTGAGGTCAATGCACCCACACAGATGAAGGTAGGCTTGGGCATTCTTACTGCTCTGATACCCAAACAAATGACATTCAGGACCTCCACCTCCAGTTGTCAAGAACACTTCCTTCCAACCTGTTGGCTTCTCTCTCTGATCTTTATCTGGGTCTTTTCACCCCCAGGGCCGACTGAACGAGATGATGTCACAAATCAGGCTGCATAGCCATCTACCGTCGGGCCGCGGTTCGGAGCAGTATGCGATAGCCAGTGAAATGCAACAGGAAATCAGACAGGTAAAAGATTGCTCTCTCATTTAGCGAAAAACCAACAGAGAGCTCCAAGCTCACAACACTGAATATGGTGTACACCTTTGGGAAGGGAAATTGTTCAGAGGTTTTAGTCGGACCAGGGGTCGATTTCACCAAACTCATTGTAACTTACTATCAATCGTTGTGATGCATTGCATCCCTACATACAATGTAGGATACGGTGGGTTATCCTTCGTAACTCAAGTTACGATCGATCGTAGGGCTTGGTGAAATCGACCCCAGGTGAGCAAAGAGGGCCGGGCTGGAACCTTGATCTGGTTCTTTGGGAACCATCTCTCTCTGAAGGAGAATTCTTTATTGCCACAATTATAAAACCTGTTACCGTGGCATGTCTCTTACCGTACAAAGCCTCAAATTTCAATTATTCTTTTACAAACCTCCGTTCTTGTTCTGAGAAAGGCATCTTTAGATGTGTCTGAGTGACAATACGTTTGAGTCGTTTGAACTTTTTATAAAAACTGGCGGTGGCTTTTTTATCTGCAGCACCTGAAGCACCAGCAAGACGGTCTGAGTCACCTCATATCAACCATCAAAGAGGACCTGCAGGACCTGAAACTCATCGAGCAAGGTCTGCAAGAAAGCATCTCACAGCGCTGACTCACCTCTTCAGTGATTGAGGATGGATCAAAAACCAGGAAAGAAATGGAAATATCAAGGCAAGTTTACACACTGGTGATGTGTTGAAAGGAGTCTTGGAGGCCCCAGGGTGTCTGTGATGCTTTGCTTTATCTCGGTCGCACTCTTGTTTCCGCGTTGGAATAGGTTGGGAGTTCAGTTAACAATTGCAGGATAGATCTATGGATCAACATGGTCATCCCGGCGTACAATGACAGACTTCTATCCACAGTGAAACAGTTTGTACAACTCTCTGATGACGTGTTAGGAGCCGAATTGCAGACAGGACCCTCTTGTGTGCATGGATCGGAAGAGCATGGATTTAATTTTCATGACCTTGACGTGTTTGGTCAAGGAGTGCAAAGACGATGCAACTTCAGACTTCCGTCAATAAACATCATCTGTGTGAATTATGTGTAATGAGCTAAATTCGGATACTTGATTAATATGCTGACGTCACACCAATATGGCCTCACACTGCTAGCCATGCTGGAAGCATGGTACCACTGCACGATACGCAAATCTGTACATGTACAGTGTTGCCAACTCTTATCAAAATGAGGAATAAGGCACAAGGTGAAAAATACATATTCGAGTCTCTTTTACGTGTAACCAAAAGTACACGTAAACTTGCTGAAGTTTGCTAGTGGCAGCCTCATTTAACCATGACAACTGCATTCCAATTTTTTGTGTAACGAATATCTACTTCGCAGATGACTGTGAAATTAAACAATATTAAGCACGTCTGTTACTCTCCTAGGGTCGATTTCACCAATCTCTTCGTAACTTTAATACTATCAATCGTAGGACTTTTGATGCATTGAAGCCCTACGTGGGATAAGTCCCCTGCGATGGATTATCCTTCATAACTGTAGTTACGATCGATCGCAGGACTTCGCGAAATCGACCCAGATGGTGTAAAATCTATTTTTACAAAGATGTCTTCTGAATGGAACCCTGAAGCAAAGCTGGGACTAGGGAGGCCGCACCCTAGGGCTGGATTACGTCCTGTCATCAGGCTGGCTAGCTCAGATGGGAGGCTGGTACATTAATCACGGGTCTCGGGTTCAGGTCCTACTTTAGTCAACTTCTCTTGGCTTATGCCAAATGATATTAAACCTTCACACGAAAAGTTTCTTTTGTACATCTTAAATTATTTTGTTAATTTTCTGTTTTGTTTTTTATGTTGACTTTATTTGTTATGTTGATTTTATTTTTGTGTTTACTCTACAACTGGACATGCATTGATCATGTACCAAATTATCCCCCCAAAACATAAGAAGACCCAAATAAATCGTGTTTGACACAAGTTGATTTTTTTGTTATCATTTTATTTTTTGTTTTCGTTTTGCTTTTGTTATACAAAAATAAATAGTGTTACATACAATGATACAACAGAAAGTGAATCACCCAGATTTGGTAATAACTCGGCGCCTTTCCATGAAAGTTTAACTTTGTCAATTTATGCCACCTTTGTTGAAGATTACTTCTGAACATTCAACTCTTATCGTTGAAATGTAAGGATAATTTCTTCAATGCAAATATGACTAGTTAAAGTAATACAACATTCACCTCTTAATGTGAATGTACTTTACACCAGAATCCACCTAGGATTTCTGAGGATTTTGCGTATTTGGTTTGTATTAAAAATGAATCTAATGATTGGATTAATTTAATCCGACCGGGAACTGAACATATTTTTTTTTTTTTTTACAAAGCACACTCCACTGTTCCTTACAATGATTTCATTTTAGTTCATAATATTCGTTTTCCAACAACATAATATACTTTCTCAAATATTATATCTCATTTTTATGCGAGATCCTTTGCCAGCACCAAATGTTAAAAATATAGACAGTATACAGGAGCTAGACGTTATATACGATACATGTATATAATATGCTATCGGAATCCACAAATGAACATTCTGTGACTTATACAAAAATCTTATTAAAAAAAAACAAAGCCAGAAACAACATCAGCCTTAAATTTCAGAAATATACAGAACTGGTGTGTGAAAATAATCCCATCCCCAAGAAGTAAGGTACAGTAGTAATGACGGGGGGTGCTGTTTTGTCTGCTTCTAATGAGTACCATATTAGGAAGATACTGAAAACTGGAAGTGCATAATGACAAATTAAACATAGAAACACAATACATTGAATGTCATTCCATCCCACTCTGTGTCAAGACTACAAAAAAAATGTTTTTTAAAAATTGCATAATGAACCAAATTTGCATACATGTTTGTGACTGCTCCAAATGGAATATACATTATTTTCCTTCCCGACATGTTTAGTAGCATGGGTAGGATTCTAACCATCGTATTCCTGCTTTTCACGGCAGAGGTTTACCTGGACATTGTACACCTTGATTATCATAATCAGGCACGCAACCTTTCCTTGAATCAGCTGCTTTTCTCTTTTTTCACTTCTCTCTTATGCCATTGAAAAGTGAAAAACACTGTACAAAGTATGGGAAAGATTGGAATTTCCTCGTTTTTTGGTTATTAAGTCCAGATAATTTGTCTTTTTTCAAGCAGGATGAGTGATCATATTTTGTGCTATAGTGCATTGTTTATACATTACAATACATTGAAATTGCATTACTGATGATCCATTAAAAATAAAAAACCTAAGCAGCAAAATAATGATGCATAAAAGACAACCCTGGGTTATACGTTGTCAGATTTAATAATTCATGTACTTGGAGTCTCGGAAGGCTACCGGTAATTTGCGCACAGGACTGTCGGAACCTTTACCTTGCACTTCATCTGACTTAAACATTTAATCTAAAACGTACTGGAGGAAATGTCCGTGATGAAATTAGGAATTTGTTTAGGAAGAGTTGGAAGTGGGAAGATGGGACAAATTTTTCAGCTAGAATCTGTAAGTAGGTTGTTGCAATGTGGCTTGCGATAAAAAAACAACGTCCTGAATTTTTATTTCCAGTGCCCTTCTCAGGCAAGTTGAGATTAAACAAGTTGGCCAAAGCAGTAATCTGGGAGACCTAAGGATTTTTAGTCGCCTATCTGGCTAAACTCTTCAGGTATGACCCTCATTGGATGAACCAGCATCCGGATTTGGAGGGGAAAAAATCATTAGACAAGCTTTTACATATAAAAATTCAGCTTAGGAAGCCTACCCACTACGATATTTTACACACTTGAATGGAACTTGTTAGATGCTTAGCAAAGATGCATGACACAGTTCATGCAGGGATGTGACTGGTAGGTGTTGTGATGGGAGTTGATGAGTTTGACAGTCCGTGTTGTTTGCGTTCTGCTAGTGAATGCCGCTCAAGTCTTAGGGAAAAGTTTGCTCATGACAAGGCCCGTGGCAACTCCAACTCCAACTGAATCTATGATGGGTTCTGGTAGAGGGATGATACGGTGAAGAGTGTGTGCTTCACTACTGAGCTTGCTATCATGCTCAGCTAACACTCAACTCTCCACATTCACAGTTGTGCATTGCAAAAGAACGAAGGAGGTGGGCAGGGCTTACTAGAGTGAGGGTCATAGACCTGCCCCAAACGATAATTTGAAGGCAAGCTCCACCACGTTCTGAGTTGCACTTTCGTGATAGCAGACGTAGCATTCCCTTGGAAATGGCTCCTCAAAGAGCCGCCTGGAATGACAGAGGAAGAACAAAGAACGAAAAGAAATTTAAACATCTTCTAGACAAGACAGTCTTTCAAAAAGCTACACTGCAGGCTAAAATCCTTCAATAACGGGACAACGTTCTCAGCTAAATACAAGAGGAGATGTTGCAAGTTCTGAAATCAGGAGTACCTAGAAGCCGTCCACTGTACAAAGTCTGTGGATTAAGACTTAGTAGCCCACAGTGCATTGTTGAACAACAAGGATTGGAGTCTCAAGAAAACACACTTCTTCAAAACCCACAACCATGGGACGTAACTTGGGATAAAGCAGTTTCCAACATGTACTGATTAACTTTGGGACGCATCAGATCTTTGTCAGCCTTAATACTTGGCATGATATGAGATGAGACTTACCCCACGACCCAGTAGTTGATGCTGGGTGGTGCCTTCTTCTGTTCCTGCCAGTTGTCTGGTTGGCATTTGAACATCACCCCAAACTCCCTGACGTACCCGATGGAATGGTCGCTCTGCATGACGTGACTCACATCTTCTGGCCTCGTCTGAAAACAAGAAGACAACTCGACAATGAAGTAGACCCCCAAAAGTCTTAGACAAAGGAAAAGAATGGTAACCACTTCAAATTCCCAAGATCGCAGTGACCTCATGGTTAAAAAGGAAATCCAAAAGAAAGTGAGACAAACTCAGTGTTTCAGTGTCGACTGAAAATGTACATGACATGCTAGAGCCTCGGGCTCCGGTTCAATTTCATGAATCTATTCTAACATAACGGCTATCAAAATAGAGGCTTTTGTCTGCAATTTGGAAGTAGATTCTTTGGTTTGAAAAGGAAAATAGAGTTTCAGCTTCAATGAAAAACCACAACCTTTATTTTCAGTATATGGATGACAGAGTCTGAGCCTCCATTTCGTAAACCCCCATAGATGAGAGTAGAGATGTCATGGTACCTTTAATCTTGTGCTTCGGCTGAGAAGATGTCTGATTGTTATGCAGCATCGGTTGAAGTTCTGCACCAGCTGAGCATGGGCGCTGCCTCCGATGAGAGACAGGTCCCCGTGGGTGGGGCAGGCAATGACACCACTGGCTGAGTCCAGATGGACGTAGTGGAATAGCGTGTTATCACAGCCTGCTGTCAGCCTAACAGGGAGACACACAAAGATATCATCGTCATTATAGTGCATATCCAATTCATGAGGACTTTATGAAGTCAACTATGAGCTACCTGTTCCTTGAACATAGTTCAAATTCTGTACATCACTCAAGCTAGCTCAATGCTCTATAAGTCAGGTATCAACACTAGAGCATCAACAAAAGTATCGTGCTGTTGAAACAAGCTTAGATTCTTTCCTGAGGACGGCCAGATGTACTCTGTTCTTTAGATTCACACTTCTAGTAAAGAGTTGCATGGGGTCTCCGCAAACTTTCCTTCTTAAGCTAAGAGAAGGTAACCATATTTTGATGTTATCATGCACATCTAGACAACATACTTGGTATCAACAGGTGAAGAGAATCACATTCACCATTGTGATTTGTTTGATTACATTTAGGGCATCACTTCTGAGGGTCCCTATATTAAGAAGTACTGCCTTCCTGAATCTGCAGCATCCCTATGTCTATTCTTCGCAGTTTGGATCAGGAAGGCCCATCTACACAATGGTTGCAAGTCTCCTAACAGCCCCAAAAGTATAACAATTCCTGACAGTTGTGGGATTTAGTATGCTTTGTGTTGGTGAAAGTTCATTCAATGGATATGAACTTGGTTTCTGAAGTGAACTACTTATTGTGCTTACTTTGTAGCTGTGAAGTAATCATTACACTGCAGCTCCTGGCCTCTGTGCATCATTCCCATATTGTATGGGTCCGGAATCAGACGCTTTTTCCTGGCAACCTTGTTGACAAAAAACAACAAATTGGAATGGTTACAGATACACAAGACCAGTGTGCATACGACACTAAGGTGTACACACAGTTTGTGACTGTGTAAAGTGTACACTCAGTTTGTGACTGTCACATCATTGTATGAAGTTCTAGACAAGTTTCGAAGCTGTCTTTTGTCAACTTAGCTTTGATTTTATAATGACGAGTTGAAATCTGAAGGTTTGCAAGTTGGATTAGACAATCAAGCAGGAGGTATGTAAGAAACTCAGTCATCAATCTCACTTTGTAAAGCTCGGCACTGCTGACCGACCCAGCAGATACGTCCGATCCTTTTCTCTCTCCATTCTTCCTCCGTGGGATCGGTGAGCTCTGGGCGCTGTTTGTTCTGGAGTTGTAAGGGCTGGCCGTGTCGCTCTCGTTGTCCGAGTCCATCTTGCCGATGTTGTGGCGCCTCAGCAAAGGGCTTGGGGTAGAGAGCTGGTTGGAGCCTGGGGAACTGGACCGACGCCGAGCGGAGAAGTCTGCTTGCAAGAGCTTCCTCCCTGCGAAAGGAAAAGCCTCTTTGTAACATGATCGACATTACAGCATCTCCCTTCCTGACTTTGTTTCATAATCCTTCCATTTTAAGATGATAACCAACAGAATGGTTTCCAAAGTCCAAATGACTAGCAAACAGATTTCATAAAAGTATCATAACCAGTTTTACACCACTTCTATGTCAATGACATAAATCATTCAATTCCCTAGGAGCAGCAACAGAAGTCAAAATGCCGATGGTTTCCCCTGCCTACTGTGTATGCATACCTCTTGCTGGTGACTGGCTGTGCAGCTTTGATAGCATCGGTGATGCTGACATGGGTAGAGGCGGGGTACCAGACTCGGCAGTACTCTTGCGACTGGGGAAGAACCAGTCGGCACAGGACAGAGCTGGGATGGGCGGAGCCGACAATCTGTACAGTGGGCGTAAAAAGAAAAGAAGCACATGAACAATGCCCTTTACAAAGCTATGGTCCATTACTCATTCTGTCCTTAAACCTAGGTTTTTAACCAATGATTCTTACGTTCAATGAACAAGACCAGCGATGTTGTTATGACTTTGAGAACTGATCGATAGAATGGAGTTCCTAATGATTCTAATGTGGAGTAAATAGCTACATATTTCAACGAACCTTTCTTCACATGCGACTTGCACATTGAGGGATTCCAGATGCAGGAGGGTAGCTCTAGCCTGGTCAACGTAAAAAGGGTCTGGGGCCGGACTTCCTTCACACCTTCAACACAAAAAAAAAATATCAAACAGACAATCGTAAATATTTCCTATATGAATACATCTGTGTTTTATATGGAACTTGTTTGTCTTTGAGCTGCCAATGGCAACTTTCATGTTGAAGTCAATGGACCCTTCTGACCTGTCCATCAAACTGTGCACATTGAACAATTGGACCTCAGTCAAACTCGGCCACATGCTGTATGTAAAACAAGTGCCAATGCTAAGGTGGGCGGGGCATAAGAGCAACTTACTGTGATGCACATCCTCCAGCCTCCAACACCAAGCACAGCAAACTGTGTTTCTATTTGACAAAGAAAGAATGAAACAGTACAAATTGAGCAGAGGATAATTACACAACTGAAGTCTGAAAAGGTGTTCTCCTCTTGAAGCAGGATACAGAAGGAAAGTACCAAAAGTGAAAAAGAATAAATTAAATTAATGAATTGCTCTATTCTTGTAACTAGAGTGAAATCTATTTAGGTAATTTTTAGAGTGTTCCTGCACAGAACATGGGAAATGCAGATCCAAACCTTAAAATAAATACCCTTTAAAAAAAGATCCAACTAGGATAAAAAAGATATCACCCCCTCCTAACTCTCAGTATTTTAACGTTTTTTAACTTGAAAATTGAAATTTCAGGGGGATTTAAACAGTCACACTGTACATTACAAATATCACTCATGCATATAACAAATAAAAAAAATTAAAAAAATAAAAAAAATAAAAAGTCTTGCAAACTTAATAAAAAGGAAATACATTAAAATTTCATTGATTTAGAAAAAATAATTTACCTGGCCCACGATTAGCAGAAACCACCTGCCCTCTGGTTCCTGATACCCATGGACAGCCGGCTTGGACTGGTCAGTCCTCCTGGTTGGGTAAACCTCCTTCCAGATGACCAGTTGACCCACAGGTTGCTTGGAACATAGCACCATGAGACTGTAGTTACGACAGTAGACGCTAACGTCTCTCAGGTCATCCGTGGGCAAGTGACTGGCTGTTACGTAGCCCTAGAGAGATGCAGTTCAAGGGTTATTAGGCGAAAACTAATAAGTACACATGCATCAAGAATATCTTGAATATTTTGAATATCACGAATATCTTGAATATCATGAATACATGAAAAATATCACAGATTTCATTGAATTTCATTATGTATCAACTTACTTTGTAGAAAAGACAGGAACCTAGTAGAACATAGGGTCGTCTGTCATCGTAGTGATCATCCGACTAAAATCAACGAAAATTTAAATATCAGAATCAATAACCAATTTATTTCAAATGAGAATTCTCAAATTTGATTGAAATCAAATTTTATTTTAACTATAAATGTCTAATGGGCATTTATGAATGAAGAAACTAGATGAAAATAATTTTTTTTAACTATGAGATTTTAAATGTGTATTTTGAGGAAAAACTTCGATAATGTTTTGGTAGGCAGTGCCAATGATTACAACCTCAGTGTAATATTTACATGACCCTGATAAGCAGAAGGGATGTGACACCCACAAGCAGACTCATGCATACACTTACCATGTCAGCAAAGTCCGCTGCTTCCAACTCACTCAGGCAACTGTCAATATTAACCTGAAAATTTGACAAAAGGAAAGCTTAACTGTATATTTTTTATCAGTGTTAGAGTCTGTTGATTGTCATAGACAGAAGGCATCAAACAAATTAGTCCTGAAGAGTGTCCAATGTATTTCGCAAGTTTGGTCATACAATTTTCCAGTGTTTTTTTTATGAACTCAGCCTGTAATCACTCTTGTTTTCCCAATTTGGGTTCATAAAATCCCTGAATTACTGAAATCCTTTAGCATTACAAAATGTTTGAAAGACGTGTGAACATTTGCTGGATTGAGAGTGTACCCCTCATGTCAGGAACTGCTTATAGTGTAAAAGATCGGCCCACTTGTTTTTTTTACACCTGTTTGGACTGTGTCCATCCAATACTACTGTCCCTGATACTAACCTTGACCTCCTCTGGAAGGTCAAGCCACCTGGCCCCGGGCAGGCCCTCCAGAAAGATGCTGCTATTGGTTCGTTGGCTCTGCTTGTCCTCCGTCAGGAGGAGACGCTGGAAGAGCAGACTGAAGAGATGATTCAACCTGGAATGGTTGGAGTCCTGGAAAGCACTGGAGTCGGAGAGAGAGAGAGGAAAGGTTACGGGATGATTACTGATTCCTTGTTTATTCCAAATGCCAAGATAAATCAGAGATTGTGCTCTTCAAAAGGACGTTGTCTTCGGGCCTTTTCGAAACGGAGGCTCAGGCTCCGGCACCATTTCGTGATTCCAATTTTCTAAAATAACGGATATCAATGTAGAGGCTTTTTGCTGCGGTTCGAAAGTAGATTCTTGGGTTTGAAAAGGAAAATAGCTTCAGCTTCAATGAAAAATCACAATCTTCCCAGATTGTTTGGACTGGCAGTCGGTGTTCCCTCACCTGTCAAGATTTGTGTACAGAAACCGCAGAAGTCGGACGACATCTTTGATGATGCAGTCTAGGAGGAACATTGGTACTCTGTCTGCCGGCACCGCCAAGACCAGGACCTCACTGCCCACTTTATAATAGCTGATGTGTATCAGTTCATTCCCAATAACAATAGAAGTGCTGCAATGGACAAGCGGAAGCATCGTAAGATATGGGATACAGTGGAAGGTATGAGTATGACAGAATGTGTTAGAATGGCAAAAGACAGAGAGGGATGGAGGATTTGGACAGCAATATCAAAGTGCCCCAACGGCCCAGCAGCCGCGGGAGTGACCTGACCTGAGTGCTTTCATGGTTTCTGACTGGCAAACTAACAATGATAATTGACTCTTTGGGACACCGCCAACAAAGGGCTAGATAGCTCAGTTAGTAGAGCATCAGGGGTCTTTTTCACCAAACTCATCGTAACTTACTATCAATCGTAGGACTTACGATGCATTGCAGTCGCACGAAGGATATGATGGGTTATCCTTCGTAACTCAAGCTACGATCAACCGTAGGGCTTCATGAAATCGACCCCTGTACAGTATTCCAGGGGTTACAGGTTTGAATGCATTCTACCAATATGTTCTGCTCTTTACAAGAGCTCTGCAAAGCCAGTCTACCCTGAAAGGTCTTCAGCCTCTCTGTATCAACATGCTGACCGTCAGCTAGGCAGGCAGGCAGTGGTATCCTACCTCGTTATAGCACTGTCTGTGATGTTCTGCAGCATGTCGCTCAGAGTTATGAACAATCCTCGGATGTCACTCAGCTTCCTTGAGGCTCTAGCCATCGGGAACTCGTACAGAATGTCCTGGAAAGGGAACAAACAGTGCAACCTTCGATTTCATTGAGCACTGGGTGACACCATGTTTTACTCTTTTTCGGATAATCATTCCATAAAGGGAATAGCAGGTGCCGCTGACGACAGATAAAAATCAACTTTGTTTCCACCATGCATCGCTTCAAATCTTGGCTGATGAGCAGTTTGCAGCAGTAATATTACTTGAATTAAAATATAATTTCAATTCAAAGTTAAAAACGACTGTATGGGATTACTAATTTTCAAAAGTAATCAAAACATGAAAGAAATTATATAAAAATGTTTCCTTAGACCTCTGAGGAAAACTTCTACAATCCTTACATTGACCCGGGGCTTCGGTTACCCTGGTCCTGGCTTAGATGTCCGCTGCAAACTTACCTTGCCTTCTTCATCCTCCTCCTTGCCCATGGTGAGGTACGTGATGATGCGACAGACATCCCTCAGAGGATCCTCAACCTCCATCAGTCTCTCCCCGCTAATCAGCTTGACCAGGGTGCCGTTGATGGCCGGCCGCTGGGGCGGAACGATGTACTTCTCCCACGAGCCCAGGCTTCCCCTCTGGAGTTGTAGCTTGAACTGAGAATCAGAAAATGTCAACATTTTTAACATGATTTTCTGACAGGGAGCAACATATCTTCTTTTCTTCGGTCTGTTTCCATGAAAGCTACTGATTGGTCAAGATATTTGATCTTTTTACCAATTCTAGAAGATAACAACAAAGAAGGCTTAGCCTTTGAGAAGGATCCTGCTTGGATCAAAACATGTCAGGCCCTCCTAACTCCAAGCAGAGAAGGTTCAAAGTAAACAAATTCAACACAACCACATCCTTTACAATTTAGATTCCAGAATGCACACATTCTGAATGCAAAATGACAGACCACCTCTGTTTCAGAGAGTGAGTGAAATAAACTGTACCATATTATTTTACCCTGTGATTGTAAAACCCAACTTTGTTTTCATTCTGGCCCGTGTAACTTACCACAGATGCATTAGCCATAGAGGATAGCACTGAGCCCACTGTTTCTGCATACACAGGAATACCATTGATGCTGACTATCACATCACCTGTTGAAATAAGATCAATGATAAGTGCAGGTAAACGGTTTAACTATTAAAGACAGGACATGAACTTTATGATGGCATTGGATACGACTTCCATGGTGACCCTTAACTTTTGACCGAAAACCCAAGACAACCAATTTTCAATTGACAAAACTGTGAAAAAAGATGGATTTGCTATTCCTATCTTTCAAGTGAAAGAGGGCCAAGAGACTTGTTCATTTTGATCCTACCGGAACCAAGAGCAACCCAGACAGAAACACACTCACCTAGTTCAACTTCCCCAGACTTCATGGCAGCTCCAGAAGGAACCAACCCTCTCACTAAGACTCTCGTTTCCCTGCCGGATGACACAGGCCTTCCATTGCGGGATCCATCCTCAGCCCCACGAGCGGAACCATTACGAGACGATCCGTTCTGAACGTCAGACTTCTTATCCGGGGCACAAACGATGCCCAACCACGATTCCACGATCTTATCACCCTGAGTGTCCGCTAGCATGAGTTTGGTGTCAATCTTAAGGGTGACTTCATTGGTCCTTTCAGGCTTACTACTACTCCGTGGAGGGGATATCCGATACTGCGACTTCTTCACCGCATGCTGTGTGGTATTATTCCCTAAGGAGTCAGCACTGTTATTCATGTTCATGAAGTCGGAACTCTTCTTCCGACGCATGATTTTCTGCAGAGCCGCAAGGTTCTTCTTCTTCTTGGCAGCGGATTGGGACGTCTTGTCGGCTTGCGTGTGTTGCAGAGCGACCTGAGAGGTAGAGTGTTTGTCCACATCGTGAGGGTCATTCCCTGGTTCAAGATAGAACAGTTCCCCAGACTCTTGTACAGAACTGGCCCAAGCTGGCTCCAAGCCACTGTACATCAAACAAAGAAAAGAAAATATCTGTTAATAATATGCAATAAAATATAACAGGTCTGGCACCATACACAAGGTTTTTTTAACGACGACAGATAGTTTAGATATGGGAGCTTTTTCATTTAAAGAAAAGACTCCCATACCTGACGTCACAAAATCTCACAGATTTGTCTGCTGCCCCCATTGACGAAATTCAGAGAATCTCAATTTTGGGGAGCTTGCGGGTTGAGTATATTGAGAGAAAAGTCATCAAAAAAGACTCTCTTTATGTGTTCAGTGTGAGATAAATCTTTGTTTTTCTCATGTCAAGTAATTTCGATTAAAGTTCTAACAAATAAAGCGAGGTTTGTTGAGTGTTGAACATCCTCATAAACTAGGCAGCGATTTGTTGCGTTGATACTGGGAATAGGCCTACTGGCCACTGACACTGTTGATGTTGTCGGTTCCGTAAGAATGTCAAAAACACGACTGTCACTGTCACTGTCACTTTGTAAAGTTGTCACCTTGTTCTATTCAAATATTTTAGCCCCACTAATTTTGCACATCGGATCTGAATAAACCAGGGAATAAAGTGTGCGGGAACACCACATATTGAATGGCTTACTCGCTGCCACTACCGCTGTACGACCAGGAATCCGAATCATATCTCCCCTCGGCTGCAGGCGGTGCAGTCGGTGGCCTGTCACGTCCTCGGGGGTTATCATCCCGTGAGCCAACTGTCGGTTCCAAACAATCTTCGTCTTCGATAACTATTCGCGGTGTATTCCGACTACTGGAAGCAAAATCCGGCTCAGAATTACTCTTGGGTATTCTTTTAATCTTCTGATGGGCTGCCATCTTGCCGATCGTCACTACAAACGTGATATTGGATCAACTTTTGCTGGCAAAACTTCGGATTCACTCGCCCATAACACCGCCATGTTGTTTACATCCGGGATATTCACAATCGAGTAATTTACCTTCCCTGCCGTATAGATGATGTTGGTTTTATTTGTACCGAACAAAACTTAAACTTCTATGCAATGCATTTAAAATGTATCAAAATATGTAGCATACACCGATTAATATTACTTAAGAAAGTTCAGTTTGATTATTTTACGATTTATTTCACACAAAATTGAACTTGATATTTGTTCTCCAACTACATGATTTTATGCAATTAATTTCTTTGCAGGGAGAGGGCGCACTTCAAAGATTTCTAAAAAGTTTGCACTTTTCGATTGAGCGACGGTCGATAATTCGCGCAGACGACAAGCGAAAACGTGGCCGCCAACGACCTGTAGAAATGCAAATTTGCTGTTTGAACGGTGAGTACAAGTTTTATTTTTCAACCTTACATTTAAAATAACTGCAGTAATTATGGTTTTGTCGAAATAAATATAAAACAGAGCCCTGCAAATAGGCACTCCGAAATTTGTCAAAGTGCAGTTTCACCTGTTCACTGCAATCATAAAAATTATGCAACACCAAAAAATGAAGGTAGAAAGTTAAGTCTACAAATAAGAACTTGCTAATGAAACACTTCGTCCCCTGCTGCGCTTTTATTATTTTATGCGGCTACCCCCCCCCCCCCCCCCCCCGAGGACCCTGGCTAAGCTAGTAATATGGCTAACCGCTAATCCCTATTTTTTCGCAAAACTCGCGCACAATGATTTTGTGGCCACCATGCAAAACTACATAGCGCCCTCTGTTAGCACCCTCCGCAATATTCGAATTTCTTGTTCTGCTTAAAAATTTCAGTAAATGGGCATCATAAATGCAAGCGATATGTTTTTTAATGTGTACCGGATAAAATGAACCGTAGCCAAATAAATGTGTGTTTTCAATACTGAATTATCTTGTTAAACATTAGGTCAGTGTGGTATTTTTTTGCATATGATTCAAATTAAGTCTTTTACTTTTTAGACAACATATTCACGTTTGAAGGAAGCTTCATTTAGCTAATTCATATATAGTACAAAATATTGATGCAAATAAATGAAACTTTGTACCCCTGAATGTACTTTGCAAAAATAGTAAACAGTGAACAACTTGTTGAGTCGAAAATAGTTTAATTTTTGTCTTGAATGAGTTGGAAACATGAAGGGATTGTACACAATTTTGTATATAAAATCATGTAGCTCTTTCCCCCTATGATAATTATATCGTCAGTAAAATCGACCGAAAGCCATGGTTATGTGTTTTGTTATTAGACAAAGAGACTTTTCTCACAGTGTGAGTTTCAATTTGTCTGTCTGGAAGTGCTCTGAATAAAGTCCCTACACAAAACATAATAACACTGTTTGAAATTAAAATAATGTACAACCAATGTGACAATTATTGCACCTGGTTCTATACCCATCATGTTAACTAGTATAGGTTTTTGTTCTTACAAAAATGTTGCCATATCCTGGTTCTGTTTTGCATTCCACTTCCATGACCTCAGTTTGTGTGGCATTTTACCAACCTCAAAATCCATGTCTTGTCATCAGATCCAACTGATGATCAGGGTGAAATATTTCACCAAAATAATATTTTCCTCCCCAAAAGACCCATGACAAAGCACTGCCCTTTTAGGGGCAACAGTATTCTTCACAGTAAGCCCACCTCGTTGAAAAGTGGGTTACCGGCATTATTCCACACACCATGAAATATCAGCCTCCCCTTTGACCGGTTGTTTGCTGTCGAATCTCGCCATTAACTAATAGATTCACGCACTTGAAGCCGCTTAATCCTAGCGACTCTCATGGGGAACAAAATTCCCTTTCAGCCGGCGACAATGGCCTCCATATTCTAACAATTGAACTCCCTCAGGCAAAACTCTATTAAAATACGGAAACATCATAATGACAAGAATGCAGTGTGTCAACCACAACAAAATCCAATTTCTAAAACGTACACAGTTTCATACTGTGAACTGAATAACACACAAACCAAAAAAAGACTGAAGCAGTTTTGCTTCTACACTAGGCAAACATTATTTTTTGGAAACATAGTTTGTGTCGGTTGTCCCTATAATTTCACACATCAAGTAACATGTTTCATTTAGAAAATGTAATCAAACATGAGTGAGAATTACAACCCCCCACACCAGTCAAAACTAATTTAAAAAATATTTTTAGACACGACCTACATTGTATGCTTGTATCAATAGAACTCGGTTTAAAGTATAGGTCCAATGCACATGTCAATATTGTGCCATTTCATCTGTGGCAATTCAAGTTCCCTTTGTAAAATATCACGGATCTTAAACAGAAAATATATTCTAAGCAAATCTGATTTTAAAACCAGTTGATTTTTTTGGTTTGCAATTCGTTTTGATGTGGCAGAATGCGAAGGAATATCGCTACCGTATCTTTCAAAATAATTAATATTTATTTGTCGTTTAACTAGGCCCCCTAATACAGAAATTCGTGTTGTGCGGAGTTAGGAGGCCTGACTTTCCATCCTAGCTGATGGGCTTTTCCGAAGAGCTATGATCCTACTTTGATCACAACGTTTCAGGTCATTATTTTTGTCGATGAGCAGTTTGCATCAGTTTTTCTTAGATTTTCGAATTATCTGCCTTCACACCCCATGCTGTTATTGGTGTCGTTATCCACATCTGCCCATCCATGCTTCAACATTCTAGCGGAAACCCTACATTCCATCCTCCCCTTGGTCAATTCAAAACATTCCTCCATGTTTTTAGAGACATGCAGGACGGGAAACATAGGAATACCGACCGTCTAACATCTGAACTCCCCCCGTGATATACGACCTTGTCTACCGCCCAGGCACACCGTGGGCCAACACTCCGAGGAGTAATAGCCGGGATTTTATTTTATGGCCACTCCGTAGGGATTTTGTTATTATCTGTGTTTTATGGCAAAGTGGTTGACACAAATCATATCAAATTATGATTTTGTTTTCCTAAATATGCAAGCCCCCCCCCCCGGCCACCACCACCACCACCACAAGCTCCCCCACACGCATGCCACGTAATACGTACTTTTTTTACCACAAAAGTCAAATGCTATGTCATTTATGTTTATTATGTAAGATGGTTAATTATAATCACCTATTGTATAAAGTCTATATTTCGGAAAATGAGCGGGCTTTCGAATGGCCCTTTTGAAATTGACACAAACATCTCCAACGATTTGATTGAGATGGTTTCATAGTTGACAAATTCTTTATAAATAAGGTAAAGAAGGCCTATAATACTAGACGTGTAGGGGCTGCATGTTATTTTTTAGATGTAATAAAACTTTATGCGAGTTGGCCCTGATACCCATGGCTGTCATAAACGGTCCAATGGGTCCATACTTCACACAAACGAAATGTCGTTCTTTTTGTTAGGTATCACGATAGCCCTCAAGTTATAGCATTTTATCTACACATTGTCAGATTTTATATAGGGCCTTTATCTAAAAGCCGCAGTTCCCAGTTTGAGTGCATGGGTGTCCATCCATTGGTCTTCACCCAACTTCAACCGCTCCAATCCCCCGCCCAAACATTTTCGAAGAACATAAATGTTTTCGAAGAATATTTCATGCATTTGAAACAGAAAACTAGTCATATCGCCGATCTGTTTCTTATTATACCCAGCGGCCCTGTTCGCCTCCATTTCTCACCCGAAGCTCGACTCCCAACTCAAGGGGGAGCGAGCGGCGCGTCTTGGAGCCGCCAGCGGGCCAACTCTTACCGGGTAGGCCCTTATACCGGAGGCGCGCCGAATCGTGTGATATACAGTCGTGATCTGTGGCAACTCGGTGCATATTCACGGTAGATTCGGCGTGGAAACTGTTACCTCAAAGGAATACGAATTTTTACTAAAAAGACGAATGATGACCCCTCCCAGTCCAGAAAAGAAAGAATTAATTATAGGCCTACATTGAAAACTGAAAAAGAAATATTGAGTGAGCCGAGATTCGAACCGGCGACCTCCTGAGTACCGTATAGGCGCTCTACCAACTGAGCTTTCCAGTCCTACATTGGGGGTGTACCCAATAGTCAATTATCTTTGTTCGTCTGGCAGTTTCAGTCAGTTTCCCTTGTTGTTATTTGATGATTATAGGCCTACATTTTTAAATTATGCAGAAGGAATACGGTGTCCGGTATGTATGAGGTAAAGGTGCATTTCGCGAATTACAACGTTATATTTTTCGAGTGTGGACGAACTCTGCTGAAATATTTTGTCAATTGAAACCCTAGAGACACAGAGGAAAAAGACAGCTGTATGGATTCCAATTGGTTCAAGTTAAATAATGATTATAAGAAAACATTTCATATTTTCGTTAAGGTTTTGTTATCACAGAGGCTCCGATTTTGTGAGTTTTGATCCAATTTGACCAGTTTTTCCCTCTTGCGCACGAAACTTTGCTTGTGTATTCAGCCTTGTATAAACGTAATCAAATTATAATCAAGTTGGTAGATCGAAAAATGTAATGTAAAACGCTTACACAGAAATCTTGTGTTACAGCTACTTGCCCCGCGGTTGTTGTTCTTTATGCGGAAAACAATTTACTCTTTAAATTGTACAAACATGTCGCGACAATCCCAAAATTGACCAATTACGGGACTCGATCACTTTTCCAATCTAAACACCAGTACTTCAGGGCATAAACCCCGCCGGTCATAAGATTGACAGACCCCAGCTGTTTCATACTTTATGAGGATAGTTGGCGGACCACCACACCGAATTCAACCAAGATGTCAGCCAGCGGCTTGATCATGTCGAATTGAATTTTAAACCACCGTGAAGTAGAAAGAAAATTCAATTATCTGAAACTATTTGTCTAATCTGGCTATATAGATTTCTATCTGTATAACATCTGCAGACGTTTGGTGTTTATGCTAATTTAAAATTTCCATATTCATGAGCGTAGCAGAATGTGCAAGCCGGCCAGAGAAAAGAAAGTACTGCGGTTGGTGTATACAAACAATAATATTACAAACCGCTCGAAAATTACAAGTTTCACCCTGACGAGTATTGGCTAAATGCAGTCAGCTTTGCTTCTTTAAATACCAAATAGAGGTAGAAACTTAACTTTCACATCATGGTCAAAATCTCAGTTTGCGCAAAATTATGCATTTTGACGTCCTGCCCACTTGTGGCCGACATAAATTGGAACAGCGCCCTCCTGCGTCTGTAATTAGTAAGAACATTTTTAAATGTGACGATGTATTTTCTTGAGTCTTCGATTGGCGGTGGGTTAATAGTAACTTTGTACTGTTACTTGGTACCATACATCATGAAATTCTGAATGGAAACATGATTTATTATACCCATTCCGGTCTATTTGTACTGAAAAAATAAATAAATAACTGCGGTTTCTTTACACCACGTGATTCGAAGAACACAAATCGCCCTTCTGTGATGAGGTATGCATACCGATGACTATAGTAAATCTGTGATGTGCATAATAAGATTAGACTTGCTTCAGTATTACTCCTCTTACAGTGTGCAGTAGTCACTGAATGACCACCAGTCTATCGTCAGTGTAATAAAATTGTGATTATTTGATGATTGAAATAATTGCCCAAGAGATTTTTGACCAAATTAAAAGATGTTCGCCTAAATCTGCCGATCTTTATCATAAGGAGTATTATGGTCGAAGTGTCCAGGTCAATACTAAACTCTAAATATAATATAGAGTAGTGGCCGAATGGCCTTGTGCACAGGGCAATCTTGGAGGAAAAGATTGGGCTTGCAAAGGAGATTCTCATTCCTTTGCAAATCATCTCGAATTCTGAGAACCTATTCTGAGCAATATGAGCTATTATAACTGATGTAAGAGCAGGTGGGTGAATTGCAGTATCGTTCATGCAGAAACACGACTGCCATTCCACATAGCTTTTCAGTTTCTCCTTTCTTCCCGTAAGAAGCCAGAACCACCTGCTTCTGCCTTGTGTCCGGTCAGAATTTCCTGTCTGCTTTCTGTTCATGAATGGAGCAATTTCCTTGCTCTTATGGCTCTCCCCTCCAGCGATTGCCAGCATCCCTCCATTCCGATAATCATCAGTTTATGATATCTATCACCATGAGTACACATTATGGGGGCAATTTGCCACAGACGATGTGGTTACATAGTTATAGATCGTTACATCATGCACAGTATCAAGGAAGCTTTATGGTTACACCAAATTGGAGTATCCGCGCAACGGTAACAGACAAAAACATGAAAATAAACACTGACATATGCTGCGAAGATAACGGTAATGGCCGACCATTTCAGACAGCAGCCTGAGTGCATTTTGATGACACATGCTATAGCTGAATTATATACATGGAGGGTCGAGTCAGATCTCCAGTTGCACGAGTCTATAACAACATCGCAAACGATTACCCATCCATCTTTGACCTTCAGTTGTATTTCAAACATGTCACCCAAACCCTCCTTTTTTGTCAGCGTCTTGTTAGGGATTGTGGAGCTAAAGTTCGACCCATTAACCAAAATAATGACCTGAAATGTGCTTAGCGTTAGCAGTGTCCGACGTTCCTATCCTATAGCAGCAGGATCTTTCTCTTATAGCCTTTGAGAAAGATCTTGCTAGGATCGAAACGTCTGTCCCTCTTAACTCTGAGCATAAAATATGAATGATAATAGAAAATAAAGTCCCAAATATAGGCGCACTGAAAATGACACATTTATTACCTTGGGGAAGGTGGTTTATAATATTCGCGCAATTTGTATACTTTAAGCCTCCCAATGTTAATCGAAATTTCAGCATATTATTTCTGACACAAGTGACCGTCTGGCGAAAGGGTATAGGCCTATGACCTGAAGATTAAGAAATGAATAATCGTTCCATTAATGGATGCAAGATGTCGTGCTTGAGCAAACCTCAAGTTTAATAGGAAAGACATACCAACGAGGAAAAAACAACAAATATATTTTTATAAGGGAATGTGCGGTGGAGGTATAGAGTGGCTGTTTTCCCTAACATGAGGCGAATTAGCTTTACTAATAGCTTGACCGATATTTTCCATCAGACATCTCGGCAGGAGATGTTCGTCAGGTTCGTGCACAATTTGCCAAGGCGAATTAAAAACGGCAGGTGATCGCTATTGCCTGAATTGATTCGATTTGGCTGGCAAATGGGTGAGACCGTTTAGGGCTAGTTTAGGGCTGATTCCGGACCTCATGTCGAGTCCAGCATTACGGTTCCCCGTGCTTCGGCTGGAACACATGTGATCCATCCCTGATGTATAAACCTAAACGTCACGTATACAATTTGCTCTATCAGTCACGTAAGGAACCATTTTGTGTTCACGGCTGTCTTCCTCCAAAACAGGAAAACAATATCAACAATATATTTATAACTCACAAAACCGACAAAACCTCAAAGCTTAAGTTCGAGCGAAGCAAAAAGACAGCAGATGCTAGCAGAACGAGTTAGCGGCGTTATTAAGCACCAACTCAATGAACTCAATACAGACGGGCAACCAATACGCAGACTAGCGTTACTGGAAAAACACACGCCAAGTTACGATCGTGGGAATGAATGAACTAAATATCAAAACAGAGAGGCAGAAAAATAAATCAGTCATATTTTTTCCGACTAGCCGTGTGAAACCCACTGCACTTGTTTCCCTTTTAGATGTAGGTTCTCAATACTTTAATCTCGGTCATAAACCAGGCCTTTACATACCAAGAAAACAAGCAACTGGAAATTCACTTGACCCTTTAAGGAACCAAGCCTGCCTTGTCACACCTCACAAAGACAACCATAAATTTACCAAACTGAGTTAATCTAAAGCCCTGCAGGAATTGGGGTTACTCTCTAGCCGGTTACAATGGGTATCCGTGTCGGTGGACGCCCCATGAGGATGAATGTGAAAAGTTTGCTCAGTACGGTGAAAGTTGTACTGCGGTTTTGGGCACTTTTCATAATGTGAAACGATTTTGAATGAAGTCGTCAGCGCATACCATTTGAACTTCACGCCATTTGCATGCGTCATGGTCAGAATTATAGTTGTTAAATATCTCCATTAACAGTGCCGGCAAATTGCCGTGCATGTTTTGTTGTGTTATGGTTGCATTTGTTGTACGTCTCTTGTTATTCTCAAAAGGTTATTCTTGTGATACGTTCATTTTTGCGACCGAGTAAGAAAATGCCAGTTGTATTATACCAGGGAGAAAGGATTCCTCATACCAAGAACACATGTTATTATTGTCTGTTGGTAAGGAATGTAATGGGCATTTTCATCTCTTAGGCCTAAACCAAAAAGGTTAAGACTGTGTCTTTCTTCAGGTATGCTAATCCAAGATTGGTTTTAGCGACTGTGCATATTTTATCCAAAGTTGCCATTTTTAAAACGATTTTTGTAAGTTACCTCCATAGTCTTTTCTTCCACATCATGTCTATGGCACTTTCCCTTTGTACTCCACACCCAAACCACTTAAGGCAAAACGGCACTGAAGCCGTTTTGTGACACATTTTGTCAGGGGGGTATAGGGTGGGCCAAGGTGCAAGAGTGACATACTGCAGGGGTGTCAATCCTCCAATTAATCCCATCCAACGTGTAGCAATTCGGGCAATAAAGTCCTCACTCAGCCTCGCGGGCTTGATTTATTTCGGTCGAAAAAACTCGCGATGTGATGTGATGTCCCCTCTGGTCCAGCTACAGAATTTGGTGATAAATAAATATGGGGCCACCTTGTTGCTTATTGGTAACTAAAAATATGCAGAATTGGACCCACCTAGTCTGATGCTTAGGCCTGTATATTAGATACCAATAGTAAAGGTAGTGTCAGTGATGAGAATTCTACAAGAGCCTCTGAAATGCCGATCCTTGCTTTAAAATCTGGGAAACAAAATGTGCCGAGATGCACGTATTTGGTCGTACCATTGAGGAAGGTCCTACCGAGGTCCACATTGAAATGTGGTTCCGGGGGCAAACGGCGTTCAAGACATCGAAAGCTCATTTGTCTTACATTGTATTTACTTGACCCAGTACTCTTGAAACGTATCCAGGACGTAGCTTTTTCTACGTGGTGAAAGATGTTCCAGAGGTATGGTATACTGCGCCTGTGCGCAGGACTGGCCCAAGCATAGCTTGTGAAAAATTAAAAAAAATGTCAAACCTCGATTTTTAATCCTCCTGCACACTTTTAACCATTAAGATATGCCTATCCACCTGCATAATCATTCCACCATGAAAATATGCCAAAAAATAACAAACCAGTGCCAGGGCCAGCAAAATATGAAAACAACTACACCATAATCCATTACTGGTTATCACCGCTGACAATATTATCAGCCCAATTCAAGCCAGGAGGCAGCCAGGAGGCTGAAACCAGACTCAATCATACGTCAAGCGTGTCAATGTAAATACACAAAATAATGTTGGTGTAGAAAAATCGAGAGTCCAGGCAGAAGAGGGTAAATATTTGGGGCTTGGAATCCGATTCTGGGAGCGGTTCGGTGTTGTTGTTGTTCGCGAACAGGGAATGTCGTAACATCTAATATGTTATTCTGGTTTCGTGCAGGATTCAGATAAGGCGTTAACGGTAACTAAACATCGCGCTGGTTGTAGGAAGTTTTGAAGGTATATGCAATGCAGATAGTATTCTGAAAGCTAGCTAGTCCATGCATGCATTTAAGAACTGGTTCGTCTATGTGCCCTTACACAAATACACAAATGGTATCCACTTGGTATGATGTAAACATAATTGCTCACATGGCTTTAAATCATCCCTGCTTGGACCACCGATGCACTGACTAGGTTAAAACAATTTTCAATCTTGAAGAGTTTATGTCAGTTTCCTTACGCTTAACAAATTTGCTTAAAAAATTTATGACAGATTTGTAAAATTCAGACAGAATTCAATTTATAGTTAACTCTTTTGTGAAATTCGATGTAGCGCCGTAGCAAAATGCGGGCGCGGTGCCCACCCCTGAAAATAAATGTATTTTGCAGTTTCGTATATAGGCTCTTTATCAATTGAATTGGATCTGTCACCTCGTTGTATTCCTGCCGGCATTACACCTGTTTTGTTTTAGAAGCACTTGATATAAATTGATATAAATTAGGAGTGTTGCCCATGGGAGTCACGGGCATGCCGGGCACAGTGAGTGGAAGATTACCTACTCACCAGTTACTGGGCGACCTACCCTCACCGCAGTAAAACATTCAATGATATCTGCTAATTTACACCTACTGGACGATAGTAGACCAGAAATTTGTGTCACTGTGGTAGATACAGAGTCCCGTGTAACTCCACACATAAGAATATGCTGAATATAAACGGATTGTGAACTCTGCACTGTGATGTTTATATCAAAAAGTTGTTTCCCCGTTGCGTGCAAACGGAAGGCAAGACGCAGGCCGGGCATACTGGGGTCGAACCCCCTGGATTTCCCGGCCAAGTCACAGGTGTTTTTGTCCAAACCTGTTTATGAGGCAATCAAGACCCCCCATATAACCACTTGTTGTCTTCAAATATTGCACACGCGCTTGCTCAGCTGCTTGTAATGATGTCATCTTTTTTTCATGGTTTAGCTGGAAGTTGTGATGAAGTTGTCACGGAGCTCCAATCGATTGGTATCGATTGTATACATACTTATAGGAGATCGATATTAATTAATGCTGTTAAACACTGTTCACAACACGTCCTCTTAAAATAACAATCATTCACTATGAACTGCTGCATTGGTGCACGTGTGTTTTAAGAAAAATACTACTCTGTGGTATGTGTGCATCTTTTGATCAACAAAAATGACCATTCCTATGACGCATGAAGCTATAAATATGAAGTTCATTGATTCAGGTAGAC
The DNA here is from genome assembly GCA_963971285.1 of Astropecten irregularis. Lineage (NCBI taxonomy): Eukaryota > Metazoa > Echinodermata > Asteroidea > Paxillosida > Astropectinidae > Astropecten > Astropecten irregularis. The sequence goes on from OZ020256.1 coordinate 1,121,745, forward strand.
AATATGAACTGTGCTACAAAACTAGGTTAAGTTGGCATCTTTTCTATGCTTAACTCCTAGCAGTGCTGAATATAGCATTCTAAAATGTATACTTCCATTGTTGCACTGATTGGTTTAATTTGACGTGCCGTTTCCCTCAAATGCATTAAACTCATAGGTTATTACATGGTACATCATTTGGACTCAGATATTAGTTATTCGTACATAATGATGTGGAGCTCTTACCAGTGGGCAAGGATGCAGCCGATGGAATCGAAATCGTCCGCCTCGTTGCCACGGCCCATTCTCCCACCAGTACCGGCACCAGCTGGGGACATCCGGCGGGGAACGCCAAACATGACTCGGTATAACTTGCTCTGGAATCACGGTCCAGGGGCATCGTCACTCGCACGCCGAATTGAGGAAAATAGTTTGGTATGCTGTTAGTTTCTGTGCTTGCGTATTTCAAACTCTGTCCGTCCAAGAGCACTTTGATGGGATGATCAGACAGGGTAACCGGTCTTCTTCTTAACTGAAAGAAACTCCTCATGAGACGAAGATGTTACCGTTTTGTTGGCTCCGTCCAAGAATACTCACGTAAACTGTAGCGAGCAGGTTCACACACTAAAGTCCACGATCTCGACCATGTGATGGATGGGCGACAAACGTTCAATCAAGATCCCACCAATATGGAAAGAGTGGAGCTTGTGGTTGTTAAATAAATTTCAGAAGTGCAATTTGAACAGCGTTCCGATGCTTGAAATAAGGGCAGACACGCGCCCGCTATCAATCAAACTGCTGGCGTATGGAGTGTAACCAACGCCAACCACGGCATCGTTTCAAGCCAAGATCACGGTCGTGTCTCTGGTGAACTTGGTGTTATGGCCTGCACGTATCTAGAATAACTCGTGTTGCCCGTTCAGCATCGTTGGCTTACAGCATGCAGCGTGAATGATGTGAGCAAATCTGTCAGTGCATCATATTAATGATGTACTGGCGTCAGATGTTGTGTATATGCAGGTTGTTTCCAGCAAGGTACTTCAATGCTATCAGAGCGTGCATCACGCCGTCCATTTCTCGGTGTTGGGTGTGATGGATCTGTTGCACAATGAACTCGACATCAAGTCAAACGATGAACTGTTCTCGAACCTCACACAGACCCAGGGTCATATTAATATACATGCAACTTGTTGATTGGTTTTATTCATAAGTGTGTATGAAATTGTACGCACGTTGACAAGATAAGCCCACACAGGCAGTTCAAGTACGCCGCTTGCACAGTGTGTATGCCGGTCGGTTTAGAAACTTGACGATTCAGATTTATGCAAGTGCATAACCAGTTATTTGCCGACAGAATTAGTCTGTACATACACAGTTGTGATATTACTAGGTATGCATAATCTAAACTTGTCGCTGTCACAATGCCTCACGTGGGATCCCAATGACGTCATGGAGTCGGTGATTAATAGACCATTTCGTTCATTACATTGTCAGAGGGAGATTTACATTTTTGACGGTCGATGAACTGAGAGCACATCAAGCTTGCCGACAGAACTTGCAGTTGCACGTCTTCTCTCCTTTCTTAGTTACCTAACGCGCCGTGGAGAGTTTTACACGGAAGTTCTTAAACTATTCCTGGTCCGACTAGACAGATCAGACTGTCCTTCTATCGAATTATGAACTGGTATGGCTTATCTCTGGCCTCAAAGCGCTTCGGAATTTATCCAGGAAAATAGTTAGTTCACTTCGGCGCTCTTGGTGATGCTGCACCGTCCACACTGCCTTCCAATACAAGAGGATAAGCCAGCAAGTGAAGTTCGAGTGTTCAAAATGATGGTGCTACTCACGTAGGCCTACTACTCCGATCACGGCGCCGCGCAAACTCCTCTCTGTTCGGTGTCCTCGGCCCTCCTCACCGTGAACTTGTGGGCGAACCGACAACGTACACTGCACGTTGTCGGTAGTCCGTGAAGTAGTGCCACGCGCTGTAAAATTCGCTCGCCCTTACCAAGAGAGCAAGGAACGGCCTATATCTTCATCCGATCCTGGTGCTCAGCAATGTCCATTTGCATCATCTGCTCTCCAGCCTGTCTCTGTATGCCGTTCCTCTTCAGATGTCTGCCGTTCACGTATAGTCCACGGCAAGTTCGTACACCACAATGCCTGTACGCACTGTGGCACTGCATGGGTGATGCTGCTGCTTACTCGTCGCAAGCCTCACTGAAAATCCACATATTGACGTTCGCGTCGACAATGGAGTGAATTGAATAAATAACTGTGTTTCATACTACAATTCCGCGGGTGCGAAGGGCCAAGTTTAACAACCATGAACTAAGCTGTAACCCCGGGGCATGGCAGCCGTGGTTTTTTTTGTTTGTGCCGGTGTTGTCCCCACACGTCTGGTCATAAACCTGTAGATTCATGGGCTCATATACAATCCAACTACACAAAGAACAGCCTTATACTCCTCGTCAACAATCCAACCGGAAACTAAATCTATAATGATGGTACGTTGTCCTACCGGTCCCAATCATATTTTTTTAAGTCCCAGGGGAGCTCCTCTTCGTGTCACATCAACCATGCTCCAACATCCTCCATTGAATTTTGACAACCCCATCGCACATCTAATCGGATTAGAGGCTCCGTTAGGTGCGTGCACGAATGCTAATCCGATCCGTACACGCTGCTCATTTGATAACCAAGATCAGGAGTTAGGGGGGATTGTCTGGAAACGATAACAGTTTTCCCTACCGTAGGATCATCCGATATACCCGCCGATCAGGACGTAATGATAACGGTACATGATCGTCACGCTGGCGTGGCGTTTTTGTGTTTCGTGTGATCGATAAAAAACAATGTGTAGTGTTCCGGTTGCACGTCACTCATATTGTCAGTGGGTTTTATCTCTTTGCAGCATGCTGTTACTGCCAATCAATTATTTTCCCTTTGACATAATTGACAGCAATGTATGTCACACGATGAATTTCAAGGAAACTCGCATTTTCTTATATCATTTTCATACGCTACAGTATGGAGAAGTTTACTTCTTATATCAGTAGCTTTATAAATTTCGCCACGAGAGGGCGCCAATATGTGAAAGCTGGCACAGTGTCGTGGGAATAATTTCTTGTTTTGTCGGTCTTGACAAGAATGAATTGTCAATAATATGCTATATCGGTTAAGAATAATAAACGAAAATACCTTTAGGACACTTTTAATGGCTGTTCACTTCAGTTTGTTACATTTCCAAATAATTTGGAATGAATAAAGCTTGTTCTTGCTTGTTTCTATATCACTTGTAGTCACAAAATGCATGAGTGCAGTTATCAGGCAACATGTTCTTAATCTTACATGCCACGAGAGCTCCATCATAGTATTGTCTTCTATTATCTCATTTTTGTTCAATTCTGACATTTCTGCAGACTCACACAAACTTATCCAGAGGCAACCCCAATCATATAACATGGACCATAATCAACTCCCCAGGAAAGAAAACTTAAAGTACCAAAAATCTACCTAGATATTGCCCTTCCTGCTTCCATACGTCTATTATTGCCTGCTAATCCCGTTTTAGTGACTAAGTCCTTAATTAGTCAATTAAGCAACGCTGAAGATACAGTTTGGATCAAGATTACAAGGTACAAAGACTGAAGAAGATTCCTGTCCTATAATTATTATCTAGTCACTGACCTCGACCTGACGGACGCGAAAATTCGTTCCCGTTGAGGGCGGTAGAAGGGTGGACAGTCCGTCAAAGACTGACCGCTCGATACGCTCTCAGTCCCCGAAGATTTCTGCCTCATGTAGTTGCAGTGAAGCTGCCTCTTCAAGTATAAGGTTTTCCTGAGGAGAACGATGAAAAATTGGTATAGTTATGAACCCATCAGGCAGCTTCTCCAAGTCATTTCCCCATCAAAGTATAATATTGATAAAACGAATTGAAGTGTGAGCCTCCTTTAGTAACCAAAAGGCTTCCATTTGAAAGGAATATTAGACGGAAGTTTTGTTAGTCAAAATATTCAGCCACTTAAAAAGTACGTACGACATTACAAATGCATACCTCTGTAACGATGTTCTTTTTATAGAATATTAACTTAAATCAGTTCATTTATTAGAAGTTTTGTTAGTCAAAATATTCAGCCACTTAAAAAGTACGTACGACATTACAAATGCATACCTCTGTAACGATGTTCTTTTTATAGGATATTATCTTAAATCAGTTCATTTATTATCAAAATCAGAAGGTAGTAAACGATTTAAACAAGTTTTGCCATCGAATTTCTCTGAAATCCATCTCAATATCCACAAACAATTTAATATGGAACTGCCTAAAGGCCCCTTCACTCATGAATTAGACTTTGTCAAACTTTTTCATTAATTCGAGCCAGTCCAATGACCGATATTTACCTTGAAGGTCAAGGCCTAAATACGAGACTGGACGCCAAGTCCCACCATTGGGATCGGAACAAAATAATTAAAAAATGACCTCGGAATTGAATTCCTTTTCAGAGTTATGAATGATATTTGTGACAAGGTTATCATTTTATATGAGCAGATATGGTTTGATGTTTTTTTATCCTGGGACTGGGAGTAATAACAATAATAGACGAGTAATTTATTTGGCTGCTCGCCCAGTATGACAAGTCTCCTTGAACGTTGTCAGCCCTAGAATGACCCCTGACCACCTTTATTCCGGTTACGAGGGGCTGCTGTGTGACGTTCAGACACCGTCATGGTTGCTTTGTCGTCGCGACAATCGCTGACCGACCTTAGTCAGTCACCGTCATGGAACAAACCCCCAGCACGCCGGCTTTGGGATCCCGTTGGGACGCATAACCGGCGTGTGGTGCACACACGCGCCAGTTGATATCACTTCTGTCGATTTATTGTCTTCAGGAGCCGATTTCATGGAGCTGATAATCAAACAAAATTGCTTAGCACAAAAATGTCTTGCCCAATAAAACAAACCAAATTCCATTTGATATTCATGATCAATGAACAACAGCCAAAGAACAATCACAAGCGATACACAACACATGGACATGTTTTTGTTGTTAACCCTGCAAGACAGAAATGTAATGCTTAGCAATTTTTGTGTGCTAAGCAGCGCCGTGAAATTGGCCCCATGTGGTAGGACCGATATCCCCTCCCCCAAACACTGAAACCTTCAGATTTCCAAAGCCAAGGATCTTTGAGGAGCATTGTATCAACTGTGAGTCGTGACGATTTTGTTTTCAAAGAAACGACACTTTGAACCCTGTCGTTCCATACGTGTCAAAGTTATCCATCATCGGATTGTTTGATTTCATAGTTTTGTTGTGAAGTCATCTCTATCCGGCGCCAGGCGAACCATTCACAGTGACTGGGCAGTCAATTAACCGAATCCCTCAAAATCCGCCCAAATAATTCACCTGTCACGGTTAAATGGTCTCAATATCACCGACTTGGATTAAAAGGTCACGGTCCACTTCAGTAATATTTCTGAAAAAATTTTGCCACATCGATGGACCATTCGTTTATTCTCTAGTTGTCAAACATTAATTTAGGCCATTACGAAAACAGCTTCAAGCCATTCCCTTCAAAAACAGGTTCTTAATCTTTTGGTTCATTTATTCGATTGAAACTTATTCGGAAAGCAACTGAAAATATAAATATGCGCCCAGCAGTTAGTAAATATGTATGACCAAATGATATACTTCAATTTATTCTATAGTAATGCTGGACATGATTGATTAAATTTAGAATTTATTTGAAAAGAAGAGAAAGTAGTGAGACAATTTCACACTGAAAGTCAGCAGGTTACACCCCCCCCCCCCCTCCTTGGGCCAACTTTGGGGCACATGAATATCTGAAATTTGTGGACAATAACTGTCTTGCTCCACTCGCATTAATGTGTTATATGGAGCCTACTTTGTTTTCAGTCGTTTATCAAAATCTGTGTACCTGTATATCGAAGGTTTCGATACTGCCCAAATTTTCATCCAATTATGATTCTGATTATAAGAGATCAGTACAAATTTGTTTTATTACCCCCATTGGTTTTATATCCGTTAGCCCATACAAATGCACAGCCTTATCACGAAATTGATATACATTGCTACAAGATCTCAGTATCAAAAAGGGTATTCCTGATCTGTTTGGTATTCGTAACCCAAAATAGTGAAAAATAACTTGAATGTTTCCTTCAAATGAAATTCATCGCATGTCACAAAATAACTCATGGATTCCCCTCCAAAATATTTGATGAAAATTCCCTATATATGCCTAGTTTCAAACTCACCTGTATAGCTTGTCCCTTTCCAATTTCGGTAGGATTGTCTCGCCCAAGCTTTCTGTCAACATTCCCATTTTTGCTGAATAATCCAGTACTCAAGTTCCGTGCTCGGTATCAGTGCTGTATCAATGATAACCTTTTTGGTGTATGTGGACTCGACTCACGTCATCATTGGATCACACATGCAGCGCCCTTCGAATCCTTGACCAACAGTTCACTGCTCCAGCAGTTCTTAATGGGTCTGTGCACGTATACCACTCCGCGCAATAGAATTTCCTCAAATAGCCCTCATTTATCTTGGTTTGTGTGTTTCTGACATGTTTAGTCTGCATTGTATTGCATTTTTATGCCATAATTTCAAAGGGTCTGGTAACACGTCCTTATAAAAAAAAGCTGGGTTGTCTTGCGGTGAACCCTGTGCATGTCATGCGCTGGGGCTTTTACTGAGGTTGATGTTCTCATCAGGTAAAAGAGACACCAAAGTGGAGATGAGATTTGCACCAAATTACTTGCACCAATGAAAGTCCATCTTTCTAAATCCTGTCTCAAAATTTGTCTCAATTACTCGAGATCTGTAAATGAATTCCTGGCCCAAACGTGTCGGTACAAAAGTTGTATAGAAAAACATTTATGTATGCCTATGATGCAACTGAAATCCTACATAGCCTATACTGCGGATTTTACTCTTTTTTGGAATGACGATTGGTTAGAGTCATGAAAGACACTATACAGTTGAATCTGATTAATGTCATACCATCATAAGAAAGCTACTGTAACAATCTCTTCCAAAATGAGATAAAATATTTATGGGGTTTACAAAGGCTCATGCTCCAGCTCATTTTCGTGAATCCATTCTAAAATAACGGGTATCAAAATAGAGGCATTTGGCTGCCGTTCAGAAATAGATTCATGAATTTAGACAGGGCCAGCGAATAAAATACAGCTGCCTTGAATTACGAGTGGAGGAGGTCGATTCCTTTTCATCATAAAATTATTGTTTTAGAAGATAAACAAAATTGCTGTCAGTATAAAGGGACACTACTGTAAACAAATCAATTGCGCCCTCTTGTGAAACGCCTCCATTTTTTCTCGCCTTGCAGTGTGCGTGGCGCCCTCATTTGACCAAGAAGTGGCTCTTTACGGTGGCATGAAAAAGCCCGCACTATTTGAAATGAGACCCCTACATGACAAGTGGAACCAGTGCAAGGGAAATCAACACAAAGCAGAACTTTCTGCTGGAGGATCTTGGTAAGTGGAAATTTCGATTAAATATTTCGGCAGCCGTTGATGGCTTTCACACGGGGGTTCCAATCACGCTGCAGTTGCCGCGAGATGGGGTACAAGCAGAACTAACAAAAATTGACTCACGCAGAGGTGTAAAAACTCCAATCATTTGAAGGAGATCTTTGTTGCAGAGTCTGACACGATCTGGCGCGACTTTAGTTCAATCACATGAACTTCAAGCATGTAATTTACCATTGAATGTTATTTCAAACATTTTCCAAACTTCGCAAAATGTTTATTAATGCTTGACACGCGCTTAATAACATCCAAACATGATGAAGCACTCAGCAAATTAATACGTGATGTTCATGCATTTAAGGCGCTTGATTTTGATTTTAACAAGTTAAGAAATGGATAAAAGAGTACGATTCACATTAAACACAGTTTCCGAAGTGTAGTACCGAAGTTTCTGTATAGATCCCAGACTATCCGGTCTGTACAACATGTCCATTGATGCTGGTTTATAGTGGTTGAACTTTGTCAGCAATTCGGAGTAAATGCTAAAAATAATGTAAGTCCGATGAAACTCATCGGCATACTTCGTCAAGTCGCATAATGTGTAATATTAATTCATCATAATTTTACTTATTAGAATGTATCATCTTATTTTATAATGACTTGTGCACATGGCAGTGAGGAGCATATCATTGCACTTTCCGGTCTGTAGACCATGTATACGAGATTGCCAACTGTTCTCAGTGAACCCGATGCCACTGCATGAATACTTTTGCAGAATATTGCACTATGATCCTGTAGTCGGGAAGGAGAGAGTCATTGTACGGTTATGATTTCGGGATGTTGACCAAGATTGGATGAGATGTCAGGATTTATCATGGTGAAGGTACATGAAAGGGATGGTTTGCAGTGACACCATGTGTAACCGGCTTCTGTGAATATGTGTGGTTTCAATCGATCAAAAGACGCTTTATAAAGCGCCAAAATAAAAAAGTTTGCTCTAAGGTGCTGAGGCAGAAAAAGAAGACAAGTTATTGATGGTACACCTCCTGAAACGGGTGAGCTTTCAGGAGTGTCTTGAATGTGTGAAATGAGGTGGTGACTCGGATGTATTCTGGGAGTTTGTTCTAGAGTCTGGATAAGGAGAACGCAGTAAGAGCATCCACATATCACAGCCAGTGAATTAATGGCATGTAAAAAGAGCAACAAGATTTGCAAACCAATGCTGCTGACTGTGGACGACGAGTCGACAGTCTATGTACACCGGCCCAGCAATCCATGACTATGCGTCCTGAGCTAGCAGACAGTATACAACATCATCCATCACCCGGAGGGTCCATCTAGTTTGGCCCGATGATCGTGGTTGTATTTTGGTTTGTCCAATTTCCAGCGTTTTCTTCCTGAAATCACACCAATGACTTGATGACTTGGCGCTGTACGGCTTCCTGTTTCAAGCCCAGGGGGCAGAACGCCTGCTGCATGCAACAGAAGACGTTATGATGAATTAGGATTCGTGATAGGGAATTCCTTCACCACCGTATCAGACAAGAAACCTTAGGCCAATATCACATGAAGCAATACACACATGCAATCAGTCTCAGAGGCAATAGCCTCGAAAGAAGAAATGACATGATCCACAAAATAGTCATGATTGTCGCTGGAATAATATTGAGACGCTGTCGAAATAGAATTACTTTTGCGCTACGTAAATTTTGCTTTTGCATGCAAAGTGGTTATAGTTGCCTCCAAGTTACCTGCAAAAATTGTCCTGTGACATTATACTGCATTTTAAAGTCTGCACCCCACACACAAGGCAGTTTTAGGCCCTACTACAAGTAACTATTTACGAATCACTTGTAGCTTGTTCTAAAAACAATAAATAATCAGAAGGGAGCTATTTTTCCATTACGATACCAAAAACACTTCAGGAATCCAAACGTATTCAAAATACCAAATCAGTGTTACTTCGCCAGAAGAGCTTTTTGTGGCAGATCAATTTGATCTTGGTTGTTTTTTGCCCACCGTCAACAATTCGTGAAACCCACGGCAGAATACTTAAATTGTTTTCATAGATAGAAAAAACACAATTATACCTTAATAATGGTTTCTTCGGTATGCGAAGGTTTATACATTTTTCTTATCGTCCTATCAGTAGCAAATTGTATTGTGTTTGTGTGACCAGAATCCATGAAGCAATGACGTGTGTAAATCACTCTTTGATGTGATAAGGTTGTCTATACCATGCGACCATCTATTCGCTGAGCGTTTATTTTTCCAAGCGATTAATATAATTGAATTTGAATAGACATCGAAGCGATGGATTTCCAAAATGTACCGGCAGAGGCGGATAATGTATTCTTTATTCTTCAAATATTTGAATTTCATTAACGTGCCGATCTTTGAAGTGTATATTTGTAAACAGAATTAGCTACGATTCCAATATTGATATAACCAGAATGCAAAAGCTTAATTGTTACTCAAATGTTTAATTTGAGTTAAAGAATAAAAGGTATTATTGTGCAGAATTCACTGTCTGTTTCTGTCTGGAGATGGGGGTTTAACAATTATTTGTTTTGTTTATACTTATACTTTTGAATCTACAGACCTATAGGCTGTATTATATTGTATCATCCAGTTACTGTATTCATAATGTGCAACTGTGCTGCGCTACTATAGACCTACTATGGGCTACTTGTCATTTCATCTTGTAATTTTGATTAAATTTTCGAATGATAGATCACGATTCTTCCGCTTGCGTGTGTACACGTGAAATGGAACGTATAGTCTTGAGACGTTCAAATTGCATCGCGGCGGTCGGCCGTGCCATGGAGGCGCAACATGCTATGTATGTGTCTACCTTGAATTGCACCCGCATGCCCAGGGCTCGGGTAGGGCCTGCCGTCCGGTCAGGCTATAGCTTGACAAGATCTGACCTCGGACCGTGCGAACGAACGGCCAGATGACCGGGAAAAATGCATCGAAGCAAACTCGATGCTAGGCCAAGGGCGAGACAGTTGCTGTATTCCAATAGTATACACATAGCTCAGATCAGAAACGTCAAAATTGATGATATTTGATTTAAAAAACAAGTCCAGTGCAGTTCTTGACATGGAAATCCTGCACTTTATGTTTACAGTTTTTTCGTCTTGTAAACATTTCATTGGTTAATGAAGTTTTTTCAAACCATTCACAAAAACACTATTCTTCCTCTTTATGGTTTGCATTGATTTTCAGATGAAGGGGACATAATGTAATGCGACTGGCGCCATGCACGTACACTTTTTATTCGTAAACGCAATTTGTCAGTTTTTGAAGATTCACGGTGTGAAATGTTGAGTAATATTCAAATTATTGTGTATTGTGCATAATATCACTATCTGATTAATTTGGCTGTGGATTTGGCTTTGGCTTTGGCTAAGACTGCCTTGTTTCTCATTACCAGTTCTGACTGACCATAGCCTATACCTTTAATGCACAAGACGATCCATACTCATCACGTTTCTGTTGATGGCTGTTTCTGTGGCACAGTGATGAGTGAATATAGATTTGCGGTCAGGAATTTCTGACAGGAGATGAGAGATATTGAGAGTCGGATTGGTAATGTTTTGTGTCTTTTACCCCATTTGTGACCTCTTCTCTGTACGGTTTACCTAAAGGCTTTCTCCCAATTTGTAGCTCTCTGGCTCCTTGGTGCATGAGTCTGTTTGTTTGATAGAGACTCGTGTAGTCCTATGACTGGATCAACTCCACCTCTCTGATGTGGCTGTGCTTTCAGCCTTTCCCATAGGAACACACAATAATATGACGCACCATATTATAATTATAAGAAAGGATTATTTGATAGTCTTAACTCCCTTCCAACATAAAGATTGTGATACATGATTGGTAAATGTCACAGTCCATGTCCAGCACTTTGTCTGATCCAATGTGTACATGAAAATGATTAAACCTGTGAAAATTTGAGCTCAATCGGGCATCTGCGTCACGAGAAAATAGCGAAAACCCGATTCAATTTTTCATATAAAACATGAAGAATGGTTTGATCTTACCACGAGATCAAAACAATTTTCGGTGGTTGTTTTACTAATTTCTGGATAAGTACAGCATTTCAGCTGGAAATATTTTAATAGTATGTTTCTATCATCACCATCTTCATACCCTGAAAGTTATACGTAAATCTGTGAACATTTCTGTTTGGGTATGCTACCAATCCTGTACTGTACCTTTAAGGAATGATTTTGACAGGCTGGTGAGATTGGCGAACCTGATATATTTACATCTTCGTGGCTTTGCAGCTCATACCGAAGCTCTGTAACTGTCCCGCACTGTAGAAACCAAGTAGTTTCTCTCTGCGTTCTCCTTTAAAGAGCGGCAATTAATTTTCATTAAACAGACCTTTCTCAAACGGCACAGTGATCAGTTTAATATCCAAATTATAAACTGGGAGACATATAAAATGTCTAAATTTAGCTGATATGCATTATCATATTATTTTCAATCAACGGTCCATTTACAGCATGATGAGATTGATGCTGCAAGGGCATCTTATCTAGACCCAATGGCACGTCTTGTTAGGGTCTTATTATATTGATTGATTGATTGCTGCATGGCTGCACGGGATGCATTCCTCTTTGCAATGTCTCAAGATCAGAGGAGATGTAGATGTGGAATGGGAGGCCTAGGTGCCTACTTCATCCACACCACGCTTGTGCAGGTTTCCTACCGCCAGGGGTTTAATCTTGTGCATGACGTTTCATTATTGCTGTTGAACGGGTAACACAAAAACAAGATATGTTTTCAGATTCACCTAAAACTTGTATAGGCTACGGTACAAAACATTGTTTCATAGTCGAAACCTACCAAAAAGAACTAGGCCTGAAATACAGTACATATTTATACATGTAAAATTATTTTAGCAAAGAGTAAAACAATTACCATTGTATAACATTTTCTGGATATCTAGGGCATGGCCGTCTGTTAACAAGCATCATGGTTGTTAACATTGTTATTGAGCTGAATTTTGATGGATATTAGAAGTTTGAATTCTGCCTGTTACCAATCTTTGCTTCTCAATGATGAAATAGTGTGTTTTGCAAACATGTATATAATCCCAGTTTTTTCCCTAGCGCCATTTTAATACATCTTTAAGAACGTCTTGCACCAAGACTGTTCTGGGTGGAGAGATATACACAGTATGCGAACGGGTAGGGTCGCTGTCTATCTAGCTACAGATATCCATATTCACCAGAAGGCCTCAAGACACGAATAAGCTTCTAAAATGGATGAGGCCTCCTTAGCTTCAGTTTCACTGAGGTCCATTACTGCACATGCAAAATAGAGCAGAATCCCATTCTTTTCATTCATTCAGATAAACATTTATTTCATACTTCTCAATGGAATAAATATAGTACAGCAGATCACATAGTTATTGGAAAATAAATATTGGAAATACAGTTTTGTATAACAAAGAAAGCAGAAACAAAAAGACAAGGTATAAATACAATGACCTATGTGAACATTGAGAAAGTGGAAGTATGAGGCCGTCGTAATAAGCAGAGCTTGTAGGAGACAGCCTAAAACAATTCTTCGCACGTAACTTAATTGTGGCCCCCTTTTTCTAGAGCAATGTAAGCATTGTCAAATGTTCGTCTGTTTCCGACTTGTGTGGATGTGTACCGAGGTTGTTATTACAGTTCAGGATGGATTGCCACAAAAGAACTTCCCGCCAGCGACGCCATGAATGATCTATAGTGGCGCTAAGTGTGTAATAATATCATTTCCTGTACCGGTACCTAATGCCATTAATCTAGTCGAGTGACGTAGTTTCCTATACGAAGTGTTATACCATAGAGCTACAAAGATCTGTTTGTAGCTCTATGGTTATACCAAATGGACTGATATGTGTTATCAGGCCATAATGAACTTGGTGTTATTGTATATGGCATATGGCGTGTCAGATAATCACAAACAAAAGGGTTGCATGGCGAAAACACTGAGGAATATTCTGACTGCATACAAAAAGCCTTTCAGTGCTACGAATCTTAATATTGAGTAAATAGGCCAGAGTATTACAAATCAGACGATTAAGGGTATATGTGCTCGGACCTAGGCGCCATGATCGTGTACGTTGATTGAAATCTAAAAGATCACAAATAAAAGAGAAAAGTCTTCAGAAATACTGTGGTCGTTTTTCACTGTTTCAGTCTCAAAAAGTGGGCACCGTATGGGACTGAAATCTTCACAGATGACTGTTACTGTATCTGTCTTGATATTTTTGCCCATGAATCTGTACTTCTTTCATAAAAACCAAAGTATGATACTACCTTTAAAGGCCCTACCATCTCCCGCTCCTCCTCCCCCTTCTCTCCCCTCTCTCTCTAAAAAATAATGTATATCCCACTGGAGTCTGATCTATCTCACGGTCTATATCTCATTCGCTGCCGTCTCCAGTACCGTAATTGAATTCATCTTCATTCACATCCATGTCTTATGTAAGCAGCCCAGAGCCATACCAATCTAGTTAATTCGGCAGTTTTGGGGCGATGGAAAAGCAATTTATGAAAACAAATCGACCGACTTCATTCCCCTTACCGACCAGCCATAGCGTTCGCAATGTGACTTCGTGGTCTGAATTCATAAATGTAAATCGTATTTATTCGGGCCTTCAATCAATTGAATTCCGGAATTTGCACGGGATGTTTTCCTTTATAAGAGAGCTCTTTCCCCGAAAATTGGAAGTGTCTATAGAAACGCGTGTACCTTAAGGGGTATATCAATGCAAAGTCCATAGATTTCATGTATTATGCAGGTAACTACCTCGACTGCATTCATTTTAGTTTGAGGCAGTGAGGCCTACATTACAGGGATTGGCTGTCCTGCCTCGTCGTGAGTTGATTCCACGACTTTTTTGGCGGAAAGTGAGGTTTAAGCTCTGGGTTCAGGCTTCGTCTACATCGACTAAACCTAAACAACAAAACATCAACAAAACAACAACACAAACAAAACAACAATATCAACATCAACAACAACAACAACATCAGCAGCAACAACAACAACATCAATAACAACAACAACATCAACATCAACAACAACATCATTAACAACATCATCAACAACAACATCAACAAGAATTAACCAATTAATGCATTCACGTCCCCTGTATTGTTTCCAATGGTCACATTGGATAAACTTAAAGAACTGATAGGAAATAACCACACTGCTTGTATGACCATAAAAACTGTGTACCGTATATTCTTAACCTTAATAAAATTTCTTTCTTAAGTTTTACATTCGGCGAAAATATCCATTTACCAGTATGCAGTTAAAAGCCATACCTAGTAAATCACATTCTGTGTAATAAAACACCCTTGCAACTTTGATGGATAGATAAGCCAGGTTTAGGTATATAGTATAATCGGATGACCCTTTGGTAATCCTACCACCGTGTCAGTTCTCTCTTGCCAGTCATAACGTCTAGATGCTTCCGTTACCAAGCCAGTGATGTCTACATAACGGATTTCCGTTTCCGGGTCAAGCCCCTGCCCAAACAGCAAGTCCATATATGCTGATGGAACTGACAAACAACAACCCTGGTGAATATGATATAGCCAGGATACGCTATCAAATCAAATTGAATCAGTGTGCATAATGTGAACGGGCATGATATTCACCAGGAGAGCAAATACATGAAACCATCTATTTGTTGTGTCTTATTCGCATAGAACTTCAAATGGCGCTGCGCCAATCGCACACTTTGTTTACTGATTGATTGAATTTGAATTTCTTGGGTTTTTTGCCAATGTATTTACATGCACAGTTCCTCTGTGCGTCATTTTATGTGCTATCAGAGTCCCTGTCTGTACATGCGAGTATTATTTGATAATATTATAAGCATCTTCCATGCTCTTTCATTCTTCACTCCTTCAGATTAATCTTTCATACGTTGGTTGATTAAGAACGGAGCCTATAGTCATTAGAGAGGCGTTATACCAAAGGTGATGTATAGGGCCTGCCTGCAACGAATTGTGATTGCCTAATAATGACCACTACTTCACACATTAATGTTTGGAAATTTTACATATAGGCCTATATACGCACTGACAGTAAACCGCTTAAAATACATAATTATATTGATACATTATATTAACCAAGGATTTGGTACGTCATTGAGAGATACTTTCCCAAGCTAGACTCAAATTGTGCCGATTTCCTTAAATCTTCCTCACAAGATATGCAGGCAAAGCTTTTGTATCCATGAGATTGCGTTGCGACATTCCTTCTAGAAATAGCCAGGTGTTTGGACATTAGATATAGCATAGAGCATAGAGTAAGGAAGGTTCCTTACTATAGGCATATAGAGACGCTGACATCATTTTCTTAATGACCGTCACCCGAAGCCTATTTAAATTCCACTTTGTCTCTTTAAAGGTATAATGACCAGGCCTTAGGCACCATTAGGTAAAAATGCGTTTCTAGCATCATGTGCCAAGTCTATTTGACTATATACGTTTTCTTCCTTTTCTTCTATTCAATTTTCATTTCAAGCCCTCGGCATAATCAATATGAAATTAACTTAACCCTGGATCAAACCATTGAAATACTTGATATCCTACATAGTGTGCTCGTGTATATACTTAGGTGACCTTGGTTCAACACGCTAGACAAACAGTCGTCATTTTAGCTATATCTTATCATCCGTATACAGCCGTTTTCTTCGTTGGATATTTGTTTCTTATTTACCATGTAGGCCTTTCATGATATCTGAGAACACGGTGACTCGTTGAAGATGCCGTAAATCCCGCCTCCAATCCCCGACTAACATCCACCCCGCCGTCAGCTCCATTACTCAGCCAGATACAAAAAGAAGAAACAAAGAAATTATAATGCAGGATGAATCTTTTTTTTTTTTTTTTTTGGAATCGCGAGCAGATCGGGTGAGCTTTGACTGAGCCTGCTGATGGCTCGCAGTGAAAGACGAGCATTAGGGCCGGTCGTTGATCCATAACACAGGCCGGCATTCCAAAGAGCAGTTTACAATAATCATGGAGGAGAATACATTGAATCAAAAACCAGCGATGACATTTTATGCGTTACGGCGAGGTGGTGAGAAAATAAATGACCAAATATCGAGCCCACGAGAGCTTGATGCAGCTGAAGATATGTACTGGTATATTATCATAATCAGACGAACGTACATGCACAGTTGTATAATTTTATACGACGGCCCTAAATATTTTAACGGCAGCAAAACGAATGAACAAATTAACAACGTTGTCCGCAATGCAGGGAATTCACTGCGTGGTCGAAATACATCTAGTAGTACGACTACTACTATCACTGATTATGCTTATTTTGTTTCCTCTCATCGTACTGGTAAGAGCAACCGGCATCTTTGTTTAATTTCCCAAGCGGACTAATTTTGATTAGGCTAGGGAGCCTCGCGAGTGTTGAAGGTGACCGTGACAGTGTACATACCGTACTGCATACTGTACTGCAACCACCTTCATTTTTTTATCAACAGACGTGCTGTGTGCGCAGTCCTATTATTGACATTAGGCGAGGAGGGTACAGTCTGTTGTACCATTGAGGAAGAGTGGGTAGTCGTACTGTAATTCAGCATCGAGAGAGTTGCATCGTGCCGAGCTCATCATGTCGTCTGATGCCGAATTTCCCGCCGTGGTGGAACTAAACGTCGGCGGTCAGCTGTACACCACGGCACTGTCCACTCTAACCCAGCAAGGTGACTCCATGCTGGCGCAAATGTTCACCGGACAGGCCCGAGGACCGCTGCAGAGGGACTCACGCGGCCGCTATTTCATCGACCGAGACGGCACGCTGTTTCGCTACATACTAGACTACCTGCGCAATCAGAAACTAGTGCTGCCCGAGAGCTTCGCGGAGAGAGGCAGATTGAGACAAGAGGCGGAGTACTACCGACTTCCTCGGTTGTCCAGTGCCCTGTCTGAAGCAACGCCGGCCGACAGTACTGCCGACAACGTGGGCAACTCCGTCAGCGTGGAGGGCAGGTCCGATTCCCCCGGCTTCTTGACCATCGGGTACCGGGGCACCTTCGCCTTTGGGCGCGACGGACTCGCCGACGTCAAATTCCGAAAGATCCAGAGAATTTTGGTCTGCGGCCGCGTGGCCCTGGCCAGGGAAGTGTTCGGGGACTCACTCAATGAGACCCGTGATCCAGATCGTGGGATGAGTTCGCGGTACAGTGCGCGCTTCTACCTGAAGCACGTGTATCTGGAACAAGCCTTTGATCTCTTGGCGACCCGCAACTTTAAGTTCATCAGTTGCTGTGCGTCAGGCACGAGTTCCGGCCCACCGGAGAGTGACGAAAGTAAGTGGAACCATTATAACGAATTTGTGTTCCAACGTCTATAGACTGTGGTCGTAACCCGTTAATGCGCATAATATTATTCATAGCATTCCACGTTTTTTGCACTATGTCGTGCTCATACTACGAACTCGGCTGTATAGGAGCACTAGGATTCCTCTTGCACTCTTAACGATCAAACTTTACTCTCTAGATCGCAATTTAACACTCATTTCTGCACGAAAATCAGAGCAAGTGGATCTGAAGATGAACAAGTGGAGCATTGCCTGTGCATGCAAAAGGAGACTGGATAACTCAGTTGGGACGAAAAAAAACCTCCAGTGTCCAGGGATCGGAAAAAGGCTGAAATTTGACACCATTTTCCTGCCTCCTTGCCACAAGCTGAGCTGACAGCTTACCTGACGGGCGTTAATAGAATCGCCGATGATGGGACAAGTTCCCCCGAGGTTTCGGAGCTTCGTTGCGGGGAACAGTTCTCTGACTTCCCCTAGCGCTCTCCTGGCATAGAAGCTTCTCCTGAGAGATGAGCCGGAGTGAAATGCTCATGCGTCTCGGCAGTTTGAATCAAGGCAGGAAGCGTCTGATGGGAGAGGCCCAGCCCACGGTTGATGTGTTTTAATAATGGCCCTCGTGGGGTTGATGAGCAGATACTTCAGGCCGGCCAGGCAGCAGTTTTTACTCGCATCACCAGCCTGTGTCATCGGTTGACAATCATGGCGCCGGATGGATGTTGTGTCAGACTTGTGCATGGTGCAAACCTCGCCCGCTGTATATTATAATAATGCTCGGCTTATTCCCCCTCCCCCAGCATCCGACTCCGAGTCTCTCTGTCTTGGATACCGAAACCATCCGGAGAACAGATTCATCTCATCCCACAAGTTCGTCCCTAAAATTCTTAAGCACCGCACCTTGAAGTACGTTAATCTTGCACCGAGAATCGCCAAGCTGCACTGGCAGCGTGTTTGGGTGTTTAGCCAGAGGCACCAACCTACTTGTGCTCGTAGGCAATACTCGAATGACAACGTTCGGTGTAATTAAGTCTAGAACACAGTGTACAAATTATAATACACCGAGGGACATACAGTCCTATGATTAACGTTTTAGTCGAGTTTGTTCCTCGCTTAGGCCAAGGGTGTCTCCATTGTAACGAGCAGTAGAACACGTGTAGGACTTCCTTGGAAAAAAACAACTTCACCAAAATATTTATTGCGCCACATTTTATATTTAGATCTATTCGACTGTAGCGATAAACTCACATGTCTTTCTTTCGTTACGATGGATCGGCCCATAATATGATTATATAAAAATAAACAAAATCTATGAATAATTACAAATACTATATATTTACTATTATATTAATATACTAATATATATCACAGCAAAGGTTTATATAAAGGACCTCCTTGCAAATTATTGTAGTATAATTAACTCGCTGTACAACATTGGTTTCAGGAGATTATACGATTTAATTGATGTTAATATAATATAATACTGATACTGCAACTAGTGCATAATTTAGAATGGGTTAGCAATGACGTTATAGGTAGCAGAAGGATTGCCGAAAATCATCTATCGCACCAGGGGTCGATTTCACGAAGCCCTGCGATCGATCGTAACTCAAGTTACGAAGGATAACCCATCGTAGGGGCCTATCCTATGTAGGGCTGCAATGCATCAAAAGTCCTACGATTGATAGTAAGTTAGGAAGAGTTTGGTGAAATCGACCCCAAGCTCCACATATAAAAGTGCAATTGTCGGCTTTGTAAAAAAAAAAACATAGAAAAATATTTTTAAAGGGTTTAAAAGCTCTTAGCATTAGAAAATTTCTCCATTTTTTGTTACTTCAAGAGCACTTAATCCCTTGATTTAAATGCGTATGATTATTGCAAATGCAAATCGTTTCCTTTCAACAACATGAACTGATGACTTTTCGTTTTTGTGAACTTCCAGTGCAGTCTTATGTACGGTACAAAAATGAACGTCACTCGTTTATCACATCAAGATCAAATTTAGCATGGATGAACAATTACGAGATAAGAAACACAAGAAGTGTGACATTTTCCCCTCCTGGTTTTTTATGCCGAGGTTTTTAGTGTTATGAGCTCTGTGACCAAAACAAAATGTGAAATCTAGTTAATTTTACCTCTCTTGGAAGAAAATAATGGCATTTTTTATGTGAAATGACCCAAATTTGTAAGCTCGGAGAGTCATGTGTTTCAGGCACTGGTTACATCATTGCGATCTGAATGAAAGAAACTCCATTTCGATTGCAGGAGGAGGGGGGGGGGTTGATAATTAGCTTGAACTAGGTCCCTGTCAAGTGTAGAGATTTTGTTTTTCTCAACCCAATTCCATACGGTTGAACGCTTTGCAATAAGGGCATTTGTAACAGCCATCTTCATGAACAAAAAAATGCAAAGTGTCTGAAATGCACGCACCAGGAAGGAATTTGAATCATTTCAACCAAATAAAATCGCATTATTTTCGGCTGCCACGTTTTTTCCAATTTACACATTTTAATGCATTGGGCCAAGCTATACGCAATTTAGACACCTTGTATAGCTAAAATTGCCTTTTCCCGTCAGAATGACGAATTTCCATCTTTGACTTTATTCACCATGCACTCGTGAAGCGAAACTAAACCTTTTTTTCTCTTTACACGCAAACAAAATGAAATTCTACCTTTCACGTCCAGCATGTAGGTATTTTGTTTAGAATAACAATATTCTATTGATATTCCACCATAGAGGTGCTGTGCTTGTCATAGGTGCTGTACTATTTAGAAGATCAACATCCATATAGGTCTGATTTGTGAAGTTTCGATTGCATTATACCTTGACGATGGTGTAAGCATTTTGTCAGCACATCGAATATTGTTGAGGTTATAATTTAGTTACAAATTTGATACATGGATAGCTTGAAAACACGTGCTGCATCAAATCCTTTGTAATTATGGGTGTAAGGTATTTCCAACTTTTTATTAAACAAACATCGACAAAAAATTTTGTTTTTTAATTTTAGTAAACAATTTCCTCTAATGGAAACCTTTGTTGAAAACGCAAAGTGTTTGGAAAGCACTATCGACATTTTTTGCGGTTTCTAGTTTAGAAACCCGCAGTTTTTTTTTATTATCATCAGATATTATGAATATTTATACCAAATATTACATCTTCAGTTAATCTATGCATATCGCTATGCATATCATGACTGCCTTCATTGTTCACATAATGGCATCCGTGTCTAATAATTTTCCAAAACATCTCGAATTTACCGGGCATTGTTTTCTGTTTTTATGTAATATTATAACCAATTTCAGGAAACCAATCAAAACTAACAACTCTTTCGTGGGATTCATTTAGTAAATATCCTGGTAGCGTATATGAGTATCAATTATTGTTGGAGTGGTGTATATACGTCACAAATTGTTGATTGTAATGTAGCTAATTTGAAAACAAAAAGATCAAAACACCTGCTAAATAACGAACTACTAAGCCTATATGTACTGCTATTTGTACAAACTATTGTCGAGATAAACTGCATTCTTCCTGTGTAATTCCAAGCTGAATCGTGGTATTAAGATGGTTGTAAATCGTTCCAATAAATTCGTTAAGGTTGAATGTCGATAGCAACAAAAACAACTTGAATCGATTTTGGTGGTTAAATATTTTCCAGTTTTGAAGGGAATTTTTGTTTCGCTACGCGCATCACATCATAATCAACATGTTGCAAAATGTATGACTATGACTCCCAAATGACATTGTACAATTTCTTGTTTAATGTGCATAGCAAACTGGTTAGAGCCATTACGCCTGAATGACCTCCTTGTAGTCTTTAAAGTGGTTTACGTGGTTTCATGGTTTCCTTTCGAAACCAATGGCTTAGGCTCCGGCTTCGGCTCAGGCTCGTCTGTAGCTGAAACATTTACAGGTTGCGGACTTTAAAGATAGAGCTCCGTTTTAATTCTTCCTTAAGACTTCGTAACCGTAGCTACAAGTTCATGACCATTATGCCTGTTACTTTTAAATGCATGGAGCCGAAGCCGAAGCCGGAGCCGCAGTCGAGGTGTCAAAACGTAACAAGGACACCGTGACGAGTCTTGCCCTAACATGACATGACTTTGCCCAGATTATGACTATACAATATCTGATTGTTATCATGCTGCATAATGATAAAGCCTTCAAAATGTCATGCCACAACATTCGTTTCCCGCGTCTACATAGATCATAATTATGCCTCTAGAAATCATATGACTCGAGATATCTCTCGCAGTAAACAGAAGGTATTCCGTTCGCCAGGTTTAGGCTCAGTTGCTCGCGTTGCTCTGATAAAGAATCACAATTTTCGCGACAAGATTACGCTTTCCGTATCGAGGTGAATTGGCTAAGAAACAAAAATGAAATGTCATGAAAGTGTGCAGGTGTGTGTTAGATATCGCTGACGTTATCAATTTGGCTAATGTACACTTTACATCTATCCCGAGTTCAATTGAAATCAGATTGGTTTAAACTGATGTCACTGGAGGAAAATGAAGTGTCAAAATAATATCATGTTTGAAACATCATCAGTTTCACACTGTCTATCACACGAAGGTTAAAGGTTCCCTAGAAAATCATCGACATTTGACATATTTAATCCATAATGAATCAGATATACCAGATGAGTAGATTTATTTATTCACCTGTTATATTTTTTTAGACGACAAGTGTTTTTCGACCACCTTATGTTCACCTGATGACGTCATAGCTGAAAATGGAACATTTTTGTGGGCGGGGTAGTTCGCTGTTTCAGATTTTCACTCCAGTGCATTTATTTTTCCCCCAATATTAAATGAACAAGGTTTTCATTTAAGGAATATTGGTTATTAAGGAACATTCTAAAATAATTGCAAGCATGTAGTTGGTGTGGATGGCTATGAACCTTTAACATGGCACTATATGCCTAGTAATCATGCGAGACATTTCAAATTGTGGTCGGTAAACAGCTCCCTTCAGCTCCGATTGTCAAATCCCTTCTCCCTATAACTAACCGTCATTTTGCATAATTTTCTCCCCGAGATTCACTGAGATTGCCAGTCCTTGCTCCTCGCTGGCCAATAGGCTGGGGCTCGGGCCTTCTATCAGGCCAGGCCGCGATGTTATTGAATAAACGGCAAGCGATTTAGTCCCATCCCGTGGTCTGGTGCACACTCTACTCCCTAATGGCGTAACTAAAACCTGGCGGTGCACCTGCGCTGATCGGGAACTTCTGTTATAACACGACGAAGCTCGCGGGATTCAAAATGGCCGACGGGGATGTTATGTTAATAGACCTTGCTTTTGCAACATCACGAAGATGGTAGATACTACTGGGAGGCTGAAATTCAAAGCATAAATAGAACAAAGCATCAGAAAGGCCCCAGGAGGTGTCACAAACCTTCACAAAATACAGTGTTGAATTTGTTAAGTTGACGAATTCACGATACATGTAATTAAAATGTATTTTCATTACATATAAGTTTATAACAGATGTTTAATTTGATTGTGACGTATGTCAAGAAGATACAAATGTTTTGCAAGATTTCATTCGGCCGCTCATATTTTTTTACGGGGTCAACCAGTAGGCCTATAGTTTATTAACGAACGAACATCTTAACGGATTTCATGTGCTATTTCTACTCATACAGCCTCTGGTGTTGGCGCCTTATCAAATAGGCCTTTGTAGTAAAAAAAGACATGTTCTTTTCCGGCATTGCATTCTCACTGTTCCTGTTTCATAACCTGCTGTCACTAGATATCATCGGCTTGATAAAAAAATGTATGTATAGAAGACTGCGTTATATTACAAATTTAACAAACATGCCATTTGAACCCAGGCATTTCCTGTTTTCGCTCTCTTTTTGTGTTATTCAATGCTAAAGATAGCACGCGTGTACAGTCCTATGGAGAACTAGAGTATTTTATACGTAGCACTTTGGTATTAACCATACCTCCATGTTATTACTACTGTGCAACATTCGATATGCTACGTTAGGCTATAGCATCCTCGCCAGCGAATTGCACACAATCATAATACTGTTCTTCAATGGAGAAGGTCTGCTCTTCTCTTGGGGGATTTTTTTTCTTCATTTTCTCCTCTTCTTTCTTTCTCCCCGTACTTGCAGTGCTTGTGAAGGAGTCTCAAATATCCCACAGACATAATGTGAACGTGCATGTAGTCCCTAGATGTCGCCAGTATGCGCCAAGGCACTGTACTTAACCTATTCTATCCCCTGAACTTCCCCCCATGATTAGTTGACATGCAAATCCTATTTCATTTAATTAACATACATGATTTAGGGGGAATAGCATTAAAGAGAAATGAGCTTAATATTCCGATAGCCCCTTAAAGGAAAGTACATCTTGTTGGTTTGTGCATGAAGGAGGAAGGAAACATCCACAGCGATCTTCTAGATTTCAAAATACATCTCATGGAAAATATACTATAACCCGTGGACATTTTCATTAAAATCTGTGCCCACAAAGGACACATTCTGTTGGGGTATGAGGCATTGTGCACGTTTCCATTGTGTTCAATTTGGATCAATAAAATCGAAATCTGCCAGTGCGATCTCCATTTCTTTCTATTTTATAAAAGCATTTTCACATCAGGGAAAATTCCACAGATAATAATTGGTTTCAGTATAATTTTTTTTATGAACTTTTATAAAAATGCTATAACCTTTAGCCCGAAACTAGACAGTGACGCTATCGATCCTGGCCAATCCTCCACACTTCCTTTAACCCTGGCAGCGCTCGTTCTGTGTCATGTGAATAATGATAAACACACTTCATGCGAGTATAATATTTAATCGAAACTTCGTGTATTTCATTATTAATTCTTTTGGGCAGATTATTTATGGACCTAAGTATAGAGATGCCATCAGTGCTTGTGTCAGGAGCATGGTGACACACGCTCTTAAAGGTACAGTACAGGATTTGTAACATACCCAAACAGAAATGTTTGCAGATTTACGTATAACTTTCAGGATATGAAGATGGTGCTGGTAGAAACATACCGTTAAAATTTTTCCGGCTGAAATGTTGTATTTATCAAGAAATTAGTTAAACAACGACCGAAAACAGTTTTGACTTCCGGATAAGATCAAACCATTCTTCATGTTTTATAAAGAAAATGTGAGTCGGTTTTTCGCTATTTTATAGGGACTCGGCTGTCCGATTGAGCTCAAATTTTCACACGAGTGCTATTTTATGTACATGTTCCATTAGACAAAGTGTGAGTGCTGTTCTGTGACCTTTATTAATCATGTATTATACCTTTGAAATCAACAGAGCAAACGTCTGTGCACCTCTATACATGCCCATGCTATATAAGTAAAGATTGAATATCATTATTGTAGTGCGGGGTTATATTCCCTCGCGAAGTGCGAGAAAGTACACTGGATTAATTATTGTTTTATGGCCTACTTTGACCCTCGGTCCAGCTAAGCCAAGATCCCACATAAATCTCAGAAATAATCTTTGAAATAACAAAAACAAATATACTTTTTTTTTTTTATTAAATACGTCATTGGAATGCCATTAATCTTTTTACTCCATTCATTTGTCAAAGCATGGAAATAAATATTGTATTTTTAGAGGTATGCCATGTATATTTTTTAAACCATGACACCGTGGATAACTCAAAGGACTTGTATATATATGAAATAGCTCAAATATTTACACAGAATTTCAAAACCATAGAAAATATCGGAGATTATAAACCTATCATCGTGTTTATTTTTGAGCTGTCCCAAAAGCTGTGAAAGTTTTGAGTTTTGATCTCACCTCGAGATCAAAACTGTTTTTGGTCAATTTATTGGTTGTACACTGTGCTCTTTTCTGGATAAAATGCAACATTTCGGGCAGAAAAAATGTTAACGGCATGTATTTACCATCACTATCATTATGCCCTGTAAGTTATGGGTAAATCTGTGAAGATTTCTGTTTTGGTATGCTATTAAGCACCAAATGTATTGCTGTGTGACTGCCTATAGGCCTTATTCACGGTGCATCCATCCTACATTCGAAGCAGTGTAATCAAACCGAGGCTTGGATTCCAAATAGTCTGGTACCCGTTTTCTTTTCAGAATTTGTGTTGACTTTTCCAATGGCTTTATACCAATTTGCAATGTGTCCTCCAAATCATGTTGCCATACATACATAATAGCTTCTTTAATTTGTAATCGTTCGTGGCTTAACCGCACATGATAGAACGCCAAGGGTATTTGTGTACGTCCAATGCCGTCTGTATTAGCAATGCATGGTAATTACCGGGCGGGGGATCGATGCGATCGGCTAGTAGTGCTGCTAGTGCTACCATCCTCTTGCCATATGCATATAGGTCTCGCAGTTAGCCCAAATATATGCACGATTATAATGGGGTTGGGTAATTATGTTATCCGTGGTATGCACCCATCATGATCAGCATTGCCAAGCTGTCTTCACCATTAAACCCATGCAATGTCAATTCACCATTTTTCATTTACAAATGGATTCCCATTTCATTGAAGATGACCTCTTTTTCATATCCATTTTTTTTTTTTTGGGGGGGGGGCATTACTCTTTAGTTTTATCCAACCAGAACGAAATACGCGGCAAAGCAAAAGGCTTGTGATCGAGGGGAAAAAAAACATCAAAATTAGTAATCGAGCCTAAAAGACCGGAAAAGTGAAAGTGCACATAGCTATTAATGACATTACAAGGTCTCAATAAAGAGCAATCCATTAAAATATGAAAAATGGAAGCGGCAAGAGACTGTATAGATTAAGAGTTCTGCCGATAATGTGCCTGGCGCACCATGTATTATGCACGATGCAGGGAACCAGCGCGATCATTCCCAGGTACCCTTCACGCAAATTACAGCATGACTATCTTGCATTTCGATAGGTACAGTACGATGCGACCTGCGTGCATGATGTTTAATGGTCGGATTTCCCTCTTCATTTCAACAGTAATATAGCGTGCATGGCTCTCTCATATAATTATACCTAACCCCCCTCCCCCTTCTCCTTGTGTGTGTCATTATAGGATTATGTATTTCTCAATGTACCGCTGGCTTTGACATGTAACAAACGCCATTTGATATTTGTTTCCAAATTAGAAAATAATATGAGCGGGAAATGATACTCTGTATAGTTGGCGCGCAATTACATGCGTATAACCAGCATGAGAACGAGACTGTGCAGACACGGATTTCTACATAGTGTAATGTGCATGTTTTGTTTTGTCATAGCATGTGGTTGCGGTGTCACTAATATTTTTATCATCTTCCTTCCTTCCTCGCTTCTTTTTGATTTCCTTTTGTATACAATTTCATTCTCAGAAATTGATGACATGATAGTATCTCGCGAAATGTAAATGAACATACATGCATGATTATAATGGGCCGCCTGAATTTAGATTCAAATAACACATGTTTACAGCACTACGCGTATAAGATATAAGCACACTGTGCCCCATGTAGATTGTGTGGACTAGAGGTACACAATCTAATTTTCAAAAGCCCATCGCGTCTAAATTTCATCAAAATCAACGTTGGGTTTTTTTTCTGAGAAAACAGTGCCGATTTCTGTTTTTAAAATGAACGTGTGTAGGCATATATTTTGTTCATTGCTTGCTGAAATCGTGAACAGAAATTGTGGTGTATTTGTGGACTAGATGCACCTTTCTTCATGTTGACGGTATTTTGGCGGGAAATACATTTGTACATAATATCAACTTTATAGACAGCAGCCTTTAACAACTGAACAATCATGTTATCATTATTGCCGTACCTGTATAAGCTTGATCTAGCTATATCAAGGCTTAAGCTTTAAGGATTATGCGCAAATTGCTCAGATGAGATGAAGTGCTGTAGCTTTATACCCTTGGGTACAACTCTTCATCTGCTCAAATCCCTAGCTATAAGACTCCCATGGCAGTCAAATGCCGTATTTTCTCACTATAGTTTAAGCCCGATTAATTATATAACAATACCGGCGTAATTGCACACCCAGAAACCAGACGAAGATGACCCGTCAATGGAAAACGCCACCATCAATCCTTATATTTCAAAATCCTCCAATTTTCCCGCCTTAATAGGTCGGTACTCGATATTTGGCCCATCACTGAATTTACAAGATATGTTTTCTGCAGTTCCAGTCCCTGTTACTGGAGAGAACGTACCAAACACACCTTTCAGCCGTATTATTCGAGTATACATTATTATTTTGCGTATACCGTATGTGGAAATATCTTGCCAGTCCCATTTCATAAATTCAAGCGACCAAATACATGCAAAACCCATTAAGGTCTTATTTCAGTTTCGGGTAAAATGGCTGTTTCTGATAACGATAAAGGCTGCATGGCAATGCTGCTGTAGAACTGCAAACACCGTTTTGGAGTGAATATGCAATAACATATCGAAAGGAAAAGCAGATACAAAGATGAAATAGCGCAATATTTTGGATGGATTCTGCAGCCAAAATTGTTACACCAATTGCTGCTTGCTGTGTTTCTGTGAATATTGCCATATGGTGCCATTGATTTTCACAATGTTTCCGGACAAAGAATGCTCAGTGGTAATTCATTATATAGCCGAGTCCTCCCCGCCCTAAATTCAATTGAAATATGTGAAATTTTGCAGCAAGCGCTAACGTCTGCTGATTTCCCACGCAACGAACCAGCTATATTTTTCCCTTCACGTTGGGGTAATTCATGACGTTTTGTTTATCGTTGGTAAATACTGCAGGCCTACAGACCGCTCATACCCTCATGATAATGCACACAGATGTTGATAAAATAAAGCTGAAACGAATAGTTTATGTTTAATAATAACACGACTGATACTAATGCAGGTAGATTTTCTCATACAATGAGTAAGACTTTAGGGTCCATGAATTGTAAAAGATGAGAAGTGTGACGTCATAGACTCATGTCGTTGACCGTACATGACCGTGTACATGCGAGCTACCTTATCAATAAAGTGGCTCTTCTTTAAAAACTTCAACTTCGGCTATGTTTCACATCATGGAATGTATCAAAAAGAGGATTTCTGTCCACGTTGTGGAAGTAGATGATCTGTTTTGAACAAGAAAAAAGAGTTTCAATATTAGTAAGCAGTTTCAATCGCTTTTATATGAAGCCCTGCTGAACAGGGAACCACGTCGATGCTTAGAAAATACTCCTTATACTACAAATTGAGATTTTCTTTCAATTGTATATATATTCCATTCCACATTTGGGAATCACTCACTACATCTTTAAAGGCAGAAGGCCATACGCTGCAAAAACGTGTGGTGTTTCGTTTCCATGCATTCATTTTCGTATTATGAGTACTGTACGGCAATATTGCATTTTCAACATTGAAGAGTATACGATTGAAAGTAATCCAGGAACATAACTACTCGCAAACTCATTTCGATTGCTAATTTGTTTTGCCATTTGAAGGGCCGTGTTTGACTGTCAGTTTTAGACGATTCTCTCTGCAATCCTGGCGTGTGTTGAATACGTCCATATGGCATACCCATGAGAGGAAAACGGACCTGTAATAATTCTGTAGTTGGGGCCAGTGGCTATGATAGTAGGCTAGTTTCATGATCCCCACTAGCATGACATAATGCTACCACATGTGACAAAGGACTAATGTGCACATTAGTCCTTTGTGTGTTCTTGCTTGCTAATAATTTTCTCTGTATGAATTTGTTTATCATTAATGCGTAGTATAAGGTAGAAAAGGGAATTGATGCATGCAATTTCCCCAAACATTATCAGCCGTTGTGATGATCATGAAAGTGAGTACTCAGTACAACAATGTTCTGTTGTAAACTGAACAAAACGCCCGGAAATGACCAAGCAAATCACACATTCTAATGTGAAGATTCGTTCATTAAATACACGGCATAAGCCTTCCCTTTCTGCCATATTAAAGTTGGATGTGTAGCCCTAGTATTTTGGTGTCGTCGTGTAGATAAATACAAACAAATGTTTAAAAAGCAAACAAAGCAAGCAAGAAAGAAAGATTTTTCCAATTGATTTCTATATTTTATTTAAGTTCCTTTGGAAATGACACATTTTAAGTTAAAACAGAAAACTAGGTTTAACATGACTGTAAAAAGGCCCTGTGAGTTTCCAAACAAACACACAAACAAACAAACAAACAAACAAAAATCGTGGGTTATGTTTAAGCGGGATACAGACCCATTACCTGCTTAGGAGTGCAGTCAATATTAACTTTAATACTCACCATGATATCTTGAGATATCTTTTCAGTGGTACGATACTTCTGCATTGAATTTTTCGTACACAAGAAATAAAACAGCTCTACCAATGGTACCATTTTAAAAGCAATCCAGGACAATGTACGTTATACTGCCGTCATGTATTTTTTCTATTAAACTTATTCCGAATTCTGAAGAAAATGCAATAAAATAGCCACATCTTAATGTCAATGTCTGGTGTCGTCAAGATCGATTCAGATCGTACCAAATCACCATCCTCGCCAACGTCACCAGCACTCGACACGGAACCAGACTATCATTCCTATTTATTTATTTATTGTGATCTATCAAGCGAGGGTCTGCGACTAGATAATAAATTAACCTTGGCACATGGGGCCCCCGGTTGCAAATTAAGGTCATTTATCTCAGCCTCAAACGATGTCGCTGTGTTTTCCACCGAGTGGTCGGATCTGTATAGTCGGTAAGTTATACCTGGCGATTCGTGCCATATACGGATGACAGGAACGTCCTTATCTGAATTTCAGAGTGTTGGTTTGATCTGTGCTAAAACAAAATGCAAAAATACTGTAATACAACTGAAATATTTAAGAGAATAGACATTCAGTATTAACGTGGTGCATGGGAGCAGTTCATGATAATGATCAGCCAGTACGATTACATTTTATACCGTTGATGATAATTCTGAAAACGGTTGTAAGATTTGACATGCATTTTGAAATTAAAAATAGCCTAAGTGGCCTCGGCCTTTATCTAATTCGCGTATATCATCCGATGAAGTTTGATATCGGTGACGTATGTACTGTTGCTATGAGATACGTGGATTTTCATCGCATTTACAGACATTCCATTAGTTTGATGAGTTTTATTTATTTCATTTCCTCAATGTTATCAGAAAATGAATGCCGAAGTGAATGGAATTGTTAAGACGAGTTGCATTAACGCCAGATCAGACCGAGACATGGTGGGCTTTCAATACATTCCCTCCGCGTGTTCTCCATTAAGTATAAATTGATGAAATATTAAAAACGATCCTAACATAATGAACGTTATCAGCTCTTAGTGTTCCCTAGCCTCCGGATTTGTGTTTATTATCATCATCTTCTTGTGTATGGCCTTGAACAGGCCAAGGGAAGGTCAAGATCTGTGAGTCAAAGAAAGAAAGAAAGCAAGAAATTATTTACGTCATTTCATGAAAGGCCGCCGCGACATTACACAAATTCAACTGCTATGATAAGAAGCTAATGTAAATAATAATACACACGACATTCCGTTTGCACATGGACATGCACTTACTTTGATCTCAAAATCATATGCACGTTTTACATGATACACGAAACCTGTGCTATTCTAGTGTTGACCAAATTTATATGCGAGCCTTCAGGGTGAGGTTTGTTTGCGAAACGTATTTCTGAAATGGAATTTTAGAATAAAAAGGGGAAAATTTAGAAACAACTCGGCGCCGACGTTAAGCTCATAATCAAGTAAGCCGTATCACGCGTTGTAAGCTGTGACAGAAATTGATTGAATCTGGGAGATGGGGATGCTAGATCAATAATCAATATTGAAATTAATCAGCGTCACCCATGAGCTTGCAGCTGTGCTAGACCCCCGTGTCTCTTCAACTGAAAAAAATTGGACATTGATGCAAAAGGGTCGGGTCAATTCAATTATCAGATCAAATATAGAACTTACCTGTATACATTAACATAGTAATCAGAACCACCATACCGTACGGATGACAACTTTTGTTTCTGGTAATGTGTGGTTTAAATGTATACATTTCTAGTGCGTAAATTCTTCATAATTTAATAAGGGGTATCTGGTTTCTATTTAAGGCCGAGGCGTATTGAGCCTAATTATTTATTATACTTCATTTCACGTGATATTCAAATATCACACGTTTGCAATTTCACATTTCGTGAAATAGTAAACCGTGTGAATTGGGTACGGGGATGTTATTTACATCACACCACAACTAATGAAGTACTGCGGTAAAGGTGTTTATAGGACGGTGTAAAGAGCCTCGAGGGAAAGCTTAAATTGAATCCGAATGAGCCAATGATCTCGATTGTAGCGAATATTTGATATCGTTAATTTTGAACGCAGTATCATACACCTCACACGCCTCATGAGTATTAAACATCAGTCTCCCTTTATGGAGAGAGTCACGTATGAACCGCATGAGCGTGCAGTGTATGGATCTTTCGATTGCAATTTATTTCACAGCCCGAGTTTTTACCAAAAACAAGATAGAAAAAACACTTTGGCAATCCGTTAATGCCGGGCAAACATTAATACTGCATTCGCAGTTAGTACAGAATGTTTCATAAACATTCCACACGGGAAAGCAAACAGACAATCACGGGATTCAATTAAATCAGTGTTGATTGATTCGGTAACATCGTCTGTCAAGACAGTTTAATGTTTTGCAATATTTGGCCGTCTATGTCAGTGTCAATTAGTAACGTTTATTTATAACCAAAGAAGAAAAACGCCAAACGTTTCTTTTCGGTCAATTTCTCTGTTAACCATGATGCAAAATCGGCCATATTTTAACAACTTTGAGGCTGTTAAAGTGTTGTCTGCTCTTTGCTCATACCACAGAGCAAGGAAGAGGCATATCTCTGTGTAAATATTATATACCAAGCCTATCATATAATTACAGCGTGCATTTGTCACACAGAAGTGATGGGTGTTCAAGTCGTGTACTCGCCATGGAATTATTTATTGTGTAGTTCATGCTTGGTCGGTTGTACATCGCTGGACGGTGCAAGCTATTTTGCTCTGCCAGGGCCCTACCTACCTGCCTCCCCTCGTTGCAGGCAGACTCTGTATATCTCAAGGCCGTTTGATTAGCCGTTTCCTCGGCGTCAGATCATGTGAAGCACGGACATTAATTTTGCCGTTTTTTGCTGGCATAATGGATGAGCATGGAGTGCTATCCAATGCTTCGTTGAGCGAAATATTACTGTCGGCTTAATTTATGTCCGGACTGCACAGTGACAGGCAATTTCACTGTAGTTAGTTTAACCATGTTTTATTCCTTCATGGTTTAACGCATATTTGATCACAGAGTGTAGAAACGTATAATTTCATCAATTGAAGAAAATGAAGCCATTTTCTTTCTGATAAAACCTGTAAAGAAAGAGAAATGCTATTGCTTTTATTACCCAAAAAGGCCGATTAGAAAACAAAACACATTTCGTTTAAAATCATCCCAAATAATGAAATGACTACACCATTGACGTAAAGGACTTTAACACACTGACTTTGTATTATATTTTTATTTCTATCTTCCTCTCACTGAAGTGGCTTTTAGTGTCATTCGGGGCGAAATGCAGAATAAAATCTCTGATGAAACTGATGAAACCTTTTTAGGGGCAGGGAAACTCTACGTGCGTTTCTCGTTTGAGACAGGCATCTCAATGCAGTCCGATGCGTACCTTGACTCGCGTGAAGAAGTCAATAAGGTACATGTACATGTTAAAACGACTACGAATGCCGTTTGAATTGAACGGATTGAAGGCCATGGGCATGTTTGGTGTTTCGTGTCTTCGTTTTTGTTCAGAGAGCGCAAGTCACGGCCCGTAACATCGTGTGTTGTGCTCGACTATACTTTAAGTGCCTGCGGTGAACGAATTTAAACAACTCAGGTATTATAATACACATGGTCTGTAGTATGCACCGTACCAACCAGTTTGACCTTGAACTGTAAAACTAGCAATTATTTTCGTAGATTAGCCAACCAGTGGCGTTAAGCCCGTGTCACAAACAGGTTTCAAAGTTACGGCTAGGTCTTTTGCCTTGGTGTCTCATCTGCGTATTTCCAATGGAGCGAAGACATAGACCTAGCTCTAGACAACAGATTCGGATGCAGCCTGAGCTACATTTTATTAAAGCGGACGGGGATGGAGAGAAGTGTGACGTTATTTTCGATTTCAGTTTGGAATGTTTCTTTCATGGCAAGCGAAACAAGAAATAACTTATGATATTATAATAGCATGCTATTGGAAAAGATATAAAGCAGTAACCGTTATCCTACCCATCCTTTTATATGCAAACTGATGCTACAATACAACAAACATGTCATACATGGGGGACCCACCGCCTATAGGGCAACATACACTGAGATGGCTCTACATTACCCGGTGCAAAGCTGCCTGACACCGAAGACCTATTCACATTAGCCATTGCCAGCAATTACTCCTTGGCTTCCGGCAAATTGCTAAGGCAATTTGCTGGCCACTTTGGGCGTCGATGGCAATCATGAATTATCCCTTCTTCGTACATATTTTTCTCCTGCATATACCTTTGGCGTGTGGCGCACGTACGGACCTTTAAGGAACAACACTTAAATACGTTCTTTTTAAAGTCTGATCATCGGAAAGCATTATCAGATAATCATATAGCACATCACACGTACTAAGTCTAAGGTAGAAGTGACAGGAGTAACCATTAAAGAACCATCACAGTCGACCATTAAGACTCAAATATAATCCTAAAAGCCCCCAATGGCACATAGTAACATCCCGATATACAAACAGATTGTAGAAGAATACAGAAACTTTGATGGAGAACCTTGCAAAAGAAAATCTCTGCTACAAAAGACTGGAGCAGAATAGAGGACTGAAGTAAAAAAAAAAAGGTTCCGGGAATAAAAGAAAAAGAGTGAGAGAGTCTGAGAAAGAGGGAGAGGAAAAAATTCCTTGGAGCCTAAAGACCAAAGATGTACCAAGAGAGAATATATACGGAACCGTCTTTCCGGTTATCCAATTACGCTTCCGTCGTCGGTGTCAGGTATCCGTGGCCGAGTGCTGAACGATGACACAACTCCGCCGGTGCAAATTGAATCCGTGATGGCACTGACGTTCGATCCGGTCTAAGGAGACACTGCAGCTAGCAGCTGAGACGATGGTCTCATCAAGATTCTTGATGGCTGCAAGCTTGCCTCCTCCTCCCCCCCTCACCATCTCCCCTCTCCTTCTCTTCCTCCCTCTCTCTGTTCACCTGCTTTTCGAGTATATTGAACCTAAAGGCATGCAATCCTGCATACATCAAGGTGTGTTGAAGTCAATTTTCTTTGGTTACCTTTCGGCAAGGTTATAGGCCTGTCTTATAGTCATGCATGGATATCGTGCTGGGAAAAATCAATTTTATGCAATGCGCAAAAGCGGCATTTCTTCTATTTTACCCCCCTGAAACACCTTCGATTCTTCGCTCCCTTTCAAACCGTTTCCTATTTCGATCTTGGTTGTCCGATAGTGCGAATCCGTACTTGATTACGTACTTGATAGGTTCGACCCATGACCAAGCCTCATGCATTATTCATGAGCCTGAGGGTCGTCATGTGCAAATCATACATCGTTAAAGGAGTGGATTGGTGTGCGTATGTTCTTGTGTATTCGATATTTTTTAGCAATGTCGGTGGAGTGACAGCCTTATTAGATTAAATTTAAGACAAGCTTGTTTTCTAGCTAAGAGATGACAAATCTCCCTTTTAATATTAGGCTGTTTGAAGGCTAAGATAAATGGGAGCTCTGTAAACAGACTAGTGGTGAATTATTTACAGGAAGACTATGGCGCTGTACAAGTATAGCAATGTCTTAACTTAGTGGCTACGTCTTTATATAAGTGAACACTCCTGGATGGCCTCATCAACGTTCTGTTGAAATAATAAAGGACGTGCACAGCTAGCTACAGCCATAGCCGTAACGATTCGTGCATGACCTAAGTTTCAGACCACTCTGGCGCCATTTAATTCTGGTAATTACCCATGATGAGTTGCATAACAACATCGCAGAAGGCCAACACTGGCCTCAAGGAAAAATAATATTCCGGCCGATAACAACTTCCAGGCCAGACAGATAAAAACAATAAATCTCTTTTATGACCCGATTCAGCAGCGGTACACCCGGTCATTCCTTAGTCGGCACTTCTAATTCTCGGCGTCTTGTACGCGGCGATCTTATTGTTTTGATGAGCCGCGGCGCGGCGATATTACAAAAGTAGGGACACCGTAGGGAGACAACCGCCCGAGGCCTCGTGAAACCTGCAGACGTTGCGACGCGTCGGCCCAACGGTTGAAGAAGGAGTGTCTCTAGACATTGTAAGTTGACGCGTCTCCCGTGTGATTGTGAAGGGTGTGGAAAGTCAAGTGTGCTCATCTTGAGGTGTGCGGATGGGATGGCCAGATGAGAGCCGTCAGTATATCACAGTGTGGTGCTATAGGTCAGCATATTTAGCAGTCAGTCATGCCGAAGATTCTTGTCAGCTTCAATATCTTGGAACTACGCAAACATCTTTGCATTAGGCTACTGCGAACATCTTTGCATTAGGCTACTGCGAACATCTTTGCACGCCGCCCAAATGTCTTTGCGCCTTACAAATAAATGTCTTTGCACATAAAATTAGCATTATAGCAGAACTCAAAAGTCCCACTTGGCAGATATTTTGCACAATACCTCTTTTCACCAATTGGCGTACTAATGCACTTTAATAGTCCACGAATGGCGTTGATATTTTGTCAAACGGTGGACATGATTTGCAAAATCATGGACAAATAATCTTTGACAAAATGAATTACTGTCCCGTGACAAAATAATCATAAACTCATTTTATACGCTTATAAATACGCAACTTGTTGATGCATTCAGCGTGCCATACCTCAGTTGGACATAGCAAATTGCATCATCGAACCGTAGAAGCATTTCTGCACCTTGAAACTGTGGCAAAGCTCCATTACTATGAAGGACCGTATGCGAACATAATTATGGAAACCCTGTTTTCGGTTGCAATGTACACAGATGGAAATATATCACAAAACAGAGACAGTTATCACGTCTTGGAGAGCCTAATCAAATTAAGCAAAGCGAGATTATCTTCTCGTTGCAAGCTGTACAAACTACCAATCGGAGCTTTCCGTGTTAGCTGATAAACGATACACCAACGTGCAAGCAGGTGATTGTTGCTGTAAGAGATCCGCTGCGTTACTTATAGACATACATGCACCACGGTGGTGGCAAATGCAATCGCGTGTCCTGAATGCGAGACGCGTTATAATATCACTGCTCATTCGATAAGTGTATTATTTTATCATCTATCATCTCTTGATGTAGAAGATGATAATGGCGCAGGGGAAGGGTAGCAGCACGTTGAGGCTCTGGTGAGTCTTCCATCGCATTCACAAAGGATGGAGTAGTGAACATAGGCAAGGGACGCCAATAATGTGTACAGACGCGTTATAAGTATGTAGGGTAATGTATGTCAGTGGTAATAATATGTTGTAGCCTGCACTGCCACAGTGCGGAGTGGGTAGGTGAGTGCGATCGAGGCATAATCAAGGTGGTGGTTTGGCTCGACGGACTATATACTGACAGAAGCTAGCCCAAAGTGTTTCCAAATGCGCGTATGCACGGGCAAGCCTGTTTACGCAAGATTGCATTTCATTGCATTTACATTTCATGCTCGCTGTATAACATGCATCGCTAGGAGTGGATGAAATCCTACAGTGTTGTTTCTTGTGTCTTCACAGAGTGGGGAATGCAAAGAGAGAGAGAGCGCGAAAAAGGGTTGCTCAGAATCGTAGTAATAAGCTAAGATGATTTGATAAACAAGGAGGACCCAAACCCTCAACCACTAATGGCCCTTATATTCATCTCTGCTATTCTTCCCCTATATTAATCTCTGTAAATTATGGCGTCATACAAACGTACAATAGAGCTTGCAGCGGCAGGATGGCTACAACATTTTGTACTTGATTGTAGTCGAGCAAAATTGAAATAATTGGATACTCGGAGGAAACTCTCTGCCGATTTGAAATATTGTTCCTTTCTATGCGATCGGTGAATCGCGTAAGGGAAACATGCCAGTCGATGTCCATTAATTTTGTATTATGCATTGTAATGAAAGTCAAAGATACCGGTTTTTTATTTTGTTCGCCATGTCCGGCGGATCCCGAAGGAAAGCTTGTTCGTCTCCAGCTGCAGAAACTTGTTTTTCTTCTGAAGAATGATTCTTTTTTTTTTATCCGAGGAACCACATCTTCCACGGGGACCAACATAAGGTCAGATGAATCCTAGCAGGGTCTAATTTCATGGAATCCGTTACTGCCTATTTTTGTGCTTACGGGCACTGCTACGCGTACAATCATGGAATGGAATAAGCAAGACTTTTGGCGCGTAATCGTTAGCGATGACTTTCTAGGCTAACCTTGATTTTTTTCGCTAAAGTGTGCATTTTGCAATACGGTCGATTCGCAGTAGTGCTCCACAATGAGTTTGCAAAACGTATTGGCCAATCACAATGAGCGACAAACTGCGCATGTGGAAAGATGCGCAGTTTGTTAACAAAATATATTTCCTGAATTGTGATTGGCCAACGCATTACAAACTCATGGTGTCGCACTATTGTGAACCGCCCGTTTGCGAGAAAGAAAACCCTTCCGTAAATATATTATGATGTTTCTTAATCAACAACATAATACGATCTTTTTTACATTTGCTGCATGGTTTGGGGTTTGGTCACATATGCTTAGGTGACGACTGCCTGTCAATTTTTGTTATGCATTGGTAGAGGAAAATATGTCACTTTTTCTGTCGGGAAAAGCCTAAACTGTTGTAATGTTGAAATCAATGACATGTGAATTCGCTCTGAGAATCCATCGTCTGAACATATCCATAGACGCACCAGCTTGTGTGACTTACAGCAATCGAACATGCCAAAATGCAAACCATGCACAAATTCACTGCAATGAAACTACGAAAACAAATTGAATGACTGCTCTCTTCCTCATAAAAAAACATGACCATCAGGGATGGATAGATTTTAGTCCTGTACCGTTTTATTTCTCGTAATACATAATTGTCACTGCATATCCGTATGGGATGGCAAATGTATCATTTTGACTATAAGCCTATCTTTAGTGAGGACTTCTGAGCCTTGGTAAATCACATCTAACCCTAACAAAATGTCTCCTTACCGGTCCCTTTATAGAAAGCCCCGGGAAAACGCGCGCGTCCCGTTTGGCACAACGCTGCATCAATCAAACCAACGCTATCAGCGTTTTCTCTCAAGAAAATAACATCCTTCAAGCGTCCTACACGCAATACAAGTGTGGCAGCTGAGATGTCATATCGTAGCTTATTTCCCTTCCTTTTTCCCCCTTTCTATTATTTCATTTTTATTTTAATCAGAATCAATTCCCCGGAGTGCAGGGGGCTCTGTCTTATTGCTTGTATTTCTCATTTTACGACACATGTTTTATTTGCTCTGCTCCGGCGATCGTATATAATATAAGAAAAAAACGCCTGTATGTTTACTCAGGATATATAGGTGCAAGGAAATTGCATGTGTTTGCCATTGGTTTCAGGTGGCAACTTAATGAGTCACAGTTGAAAATATACTGGGAAATATAAAGTTACAGTTGAAGCACAGGGACAGCTAGGCAAATACATTTCGTGGTCTGGCATTCCAAATTTGTCAGAATCTTGAGGTCCCTTGTCTGGCAGAGATATGCAATTTGCTGATGATTTGAATTTATGCCTTTGCACCTGTGCTTCTATGTGCTTTAGTTAATTTATTATTTACTCTGTTTTGCCTTGTGGCTAAGAGATGAGGATTTTAAAGTAGAGAGGCTGGTTTGTGTGATGTGTGTGTATAGATGCGGCTGCCTTCCTGGAGAAACCTCCCTTGGGCGTGTGCTTAACAGGATAAGGTCAAAGTTACTTCAAATCAGGATTATAATTTATCATCTTAAAAACGCGCGTTTTTTTTCGCGCGTTTAAAAGCTGCTAACAAGATTTAAGCGTTCACAACAAAACGATCGATTTATGTGTGGCTTAAATTCATTCATTTTTATTTTGCTTTGGGGGAGAAAGGTTGACCTAAAGAAAATAAACAGCAGTCGATGGAATCATGCATGACCTTAAAAAAAGTTGATGTTATTATCTATAAGGACCTCCTCGTTTTGAGATTGAGGCTTTTGTGCTCCTTTAACTGCATTCGTGTATTTTGTACATGGTTTGATTCAATTTTGGCGTTATAACCAAAGAATGAAAGGACTTAACTTGATCTGTATGTTTGTCGCCCCCTACGGTAGACAATACGTCGAGTTTTAGCCGGCGACGTGCAAAAAGATTCTGTTTATTAAATCAGTACCGCAAGTTTCTTTTGTCGAGAATGTATCAGAATCAATAAGTCCCCGCATGAAATCTGAAAAGAAAACACCAACGGAAGGCTCCATAACTCAGATTACAGTCAATATTATGGGACGAACAGACTTTGGAAAAACACAATTTTGACAAATTTCATAGAGAGGTTGCGTAAGCACCAAACTCCAAGCGCCTCCCTAAATAAAATTATGTAAATCGAATCAGTTTCTCCCGCCAATACAGCTCACTCACTAAGTCAGCAGTGCAGCTGAATACAAGTCAAAAGCATTCAGCATCACACGATAATTTGGTTACTTGGCCTACTCCCTTTTCTTTTTAACTGAGGCAGGCTTTATTCATAAAGTCCTCCAGTTGAAATTGGCCCTTGTATAATAATTCTTAAAGGTGTAACACATGATTGGTAAAGGTCACAGGGAAAAGCATTCACACTTTGTCTGATCCAATTTGTGCATGATTTTAACAATCATGTACTATACCTATAGCTTTAAATTGCATAAACCAGTAAATCCCCCCACACGTTTATGACGTCATCACTTTTACCTCTGGGGTATTCCAATGACAGTTTGTAAGTACAATCTAATTTTGCTTCCGGTTCTTTTCTCTAATTTGTTTCCCGTGTGTGTTCAATGATTGGTTGTTACTACATGTGTTTTTTATTGTAGACAGTCTTTATATAACTCACCCTCTGTCCTCCAAACAATGTAGAATTATTTCTGATTTCTGATTTCTGTATTTCTCATCATACCTCGTGATTGTTAGGAAACGCTACTTTCCAATTTTCTTCTGGCAACAATCTCCTTTTGCCATTGGCTCGGATCCCCGGGGCCAGTTCCATTGAGCAGCACCAAAATTTGCTTCAATCGCAAGGAAAATCACCCTTCTATACATAGCATCAGATTGGCAGCCCAAACCCCGCGTGAGAAGTACAATGTGTTGAGCCACGAGAATAACAAGATCAGAGGAATACACACCACAAATTTTGATTCACATTTTTAGTTATTATGTTTTAGCGCTTTAGCCAGACTAAATATTCTGAGCTAATTTTGTGCTTGAAAAGCAGAACTGTACAGTAGCTTCTGATCTCTTTGACTTTTATGATACATACCATCATGCATCGCCCTCTTATAAGGATCTTATCAGACCTACAGACGCACACTGGTATAGGCTCATTTCTGAATCTGATACCTAAATTGGCTCCCCTCATACACTTCTTGTCCATGTCTCTCCTGTCTTTTACTCTCTCCCCGATGTTCTTGACCAAGCCACTGAACTGTCCGCTAACCCGGAGTGAATAGGGCAACCCGGAGGAGGTATTGACCGAGTCGATTGAGGAAACAAGCTCGACTTGGCCACGTTAACAGCGCTTCTATTAATATTTCGATTCATTACGAGACGATGTAGCCCGGGCCTTGTCCCAGGCCCCGCGCTCGGCGGGCTGGTGTGTCGATAAGACGGTCTCCGTGCCTACTGTGAACAATAAAGACAGGGACGAAGGGAGGAAGGAATGAGCTGAAAGGCGTAGGAGAAAGTAGATAGCTGACGGAGGCCAGCGATTTTTTTTTTATTCCTCTTCCAGTGTCGATCGACTTAGGATTTTTTCTTTTTTTCAGAGGAGGTCTTTTAATTCACTGCTGGCTTCGATCACTCGCCCTGCCGCAGTCTAATCGCATCCGTTTGACGGCATGGCCTTTGTGCCGCATCTCCTTTAATGGATTCCTTCGAGGACGGCGTCTTGAAACGTTTCAGGTGTGTCAACTTGTGAATTTGTCAGATGCGACGTTTGGCTGTCTTCGGTATTCGCTGTGTATGGTCGATCCATTCAGCGAGCTCGACGGTATAAGGGGACCTCTGGTTGGACGCCTGCATACGCCCGTAAGCAGGAGGTCGTGAGTTCGAATCCTGCCTTGGCAAGCGTGTGAATTTTGTTTCTCACGGGCAATTGCAAGACTTTGAATATTTTGATAGTTTACTTTTGGATGGGGAGAGCTTTAATGTAAATGAAACTAACCTTCTTTTTGAGTTAAACGTATAGACACAACACAGTTTATATAATGTAGAGCTAAAGCCATCACGTCTTATGGCGTACGGTCATAATAACAGCTCGAATTCATTACATTGCTGTGTTATTAGAGCTGCTGCAGCCAAGTGGATTGGATACGTCAATAAGTCTACGAAAATGGCTGTAGTCACTGGCTTGTGGCTGCCATAACATGCATCATTTGCAGCCACGGCCGGAGAATTTGGACACGGACTAAAATATGCAAAATTCATTAGATTGCGTGGTGAGTTCAACTGGTGTCTGACTTTTTGATTAGAGAGACTTTGGACGATAATGACTCCTCTCCACCCAAGAGTGAATGGGTATACCAGAGATGCAGTCCCTCTAAGAGAACTGAGATGGTTTCACTTTAAAATTAAAATTTGCTTTCCCCCACAAACAAAAAGCTCCATTAGAAATTCACACGGTTATTTAGTACTATCTGTCTGCTTATTTAACTCTCATTTCGCAATGTAACTTGATAATGTTTGTATTCCTCGTGTAGAAATGCTTGCACTTTAAGGCGAGTAAAGAAACTTAAGCTGATTTAAGGCGAACTGCTAGGAAGGAAATGCCGATAGCGGGAAAGCTATACCATCTGCCTTTGTAGAATCATGGATTGCTTTACTCCGTGCGTATGTATCAAGATGCGGTTTCTTTGCCACAAGCAACAAAATAAGACATTGAATGGATTTGACTGTATCCGCGCAAAGACTATATTTAGATCTTGGTGGTTCACTTTGGTACACGTTTATTATATGACACGTTCCAATGAGGTGTATCGAACGCAGGCATGGGACTGTGTTGTTGGAAAGATGAAGCATGCACTGAAAATGTTTCCACTGCATGCGTTTTATATACAAATCGTGTACTGGATTTGCCGTGACACGAAGTGAATCGATGAAGGAAAGTTCAAATTTAACGGCAAGAAGTACACTTTAAGCGTGTCTTACACCGAAAGACCCCGATGGAACCCCCTGGAGGTGTGTTCTAAGAATCAATATACCTTTTGGAATTTGGAGCTTGTTTTCATCGATACAAACAGAGTTGGACGCACGGTCCTCCTCGGCTGAAATCTACTATTACGTCCCTGACCCGTGTATGGGTCCACTTCACCTTTTTAGAGCAGCAAGGATGTTTTCTCCAACGTCTATACTCGAGCACCAACCTCTGCCCCTTGGAGGTATACCTCATCCCCCAGCGTTGATTCAATGTAGCGTCTTCTTCTCCCCTGTTTGCTTGCACCTTCTCCCCAAGATATCGAAGGGAAAGGACAATCGCTCCCAGAGGTTCACCTTGTGCCAAGCCAAGCAAACTTGGCCACGTGACGGTAGAGGTATATAAGTCTAATTACCTCTCTTCCCTCGAGAAAACGTACAAGCTGTAGCGTGGGCGCGCTCGCACGATACGCCTTGGGTTAGGTAAATCTCGAATGCTGAACAAATTTTTTCGCCGCGAAGTCTTTCAGCAGACTGGCGCTTCCTAGACGGGAATTTGACAATCCATTGACATCTTCAGGCACTGATGGAGAGATGGGAGAATCGAATTATAGACATAAGAGCGCCACCTTACGTATTGCAATCGACGACATTGTGTTAACCTGTATTACTAGGCCTTTTCTTCTATGTGACAGTATCCAGTTTCAGGACCTACGTTTTTGAGCGCAAAAGAGCAAACAGAATGTATATAATAGCTGCTTTCAAATGTCTTCAGACTAGTAAACCTCACCACAATTTCCTCCTTTGCCGCCTTAATATTTTCTAAAATGTCCTCTGTTTGGGTGATATCCTATACCTAGGCTGGACTGTGAAGCGTTAGCCATAATTTCACGGTATGTAATTTTAATCGTGGCAATACCCACTCTTTGGTCAATGCCACTCAACGGGAATGCGCACTCATTCACAATCGTCAAATTTTCTCATTGGCATACTAATCACTGCCTTTTTCCAGTAAAGATAACATTTTTTAACTTCGGAAGCTCTAAGTTATGATGGTGTGTGCCCTCTCAGTGTATCGTTGCTTGAATACAGTTGATGTGCACCCACCGACACTGAAGGGCAAGGCCATTGGCTCATGGAAGCATGGCCTGACTGATGAAACCAACTGTTAACAACATTGAACCTGATGACTGATTTCCAGCCTTCTGCTTCACACGACTCAAGCAGCGCGCGTGGACTTACCGCGTCAACCGCTCGGTAACGGGACGATTATGTATACAGCGATCAGCCACATCCAATTCCCAATTCCAAAAATTGGAATTAAACTCAAGGTCGGAATTACCATTGCCTCGTCTATCGATTGCTAGGTAGTGGGAGACGCAGATGCGGAATCGCCTTGAGCTCCAAACCTGCATGGTTACACTGGGACAAGATGGATGTCAACCTCTTATTGACGCCTGTAATTCCGGTCAATATGTAAATTCAGCATGTCGGATGTTGATGCTCTTTGAGGGTATTATGCGTCTACGTAATGATAATGTTAATGCTACTGACTATCAGGCAAGGTAATGCGGTCAAGTACAAACGGTCAGCGGCGATGAACCTAATATAATAATGCCTCGGCCTTGGTCTCCCTTCTTCCCGTCCTATCTCAAGAGAATTGTGGGACTCCTGGTCTAACTTGATTGCACGCTGCTTTGGCTGGGATGCAGCTACCGCGGCGGTGATCAAATTAAAATGATCCATAGAGTGGCGTGATGAGGAG
The DNA here is from genome assembly GCA_963971285.1 of Astropecten irregularis. NCBI lineage: Eukaryota > Metazoa > Echinodermata > Asteroidea > Paxillosida > Astropectinidae > Astropecten > Astropecten irregularis. The sequence goes on from OZ020256.1 coordinate 1,166,724, forward strand.
TAGACGTCAGGGAACCTTGGTGTGTAGACACGACCGACTGATCTACACTGTCTACTACTGACTTGCTAATAACGTTAGTGCGTAGGGAACGTGTCGTGGGAGCTGATTGGGACATGCATCAGCTGCTCGGTGAACACGCATCGCTCGTCTCCTTGACGATATCAGAAAGCTCTACGGCTGGTGCTATGGCAACGTGAATTACTCCTGTCTAACACTTTGTGTTGAATAATCTTGCATCGACCTAAGCAAACGTAGCACTGGTTCATTCCAACATGCCAACATTTTGTTTGCACTCCAAGAGTGAATTTCTATTTTCACTTGAGTCACTCAAACTGATTGGAACTGTATAGTGACATGCATATTCAATGCTTTGCTTGGTGTAAGTGTGGCTCTTTTTGTTAAGAGTCAAAGACTGATAGTAAACTCACAATTATTGCATGCATCAGAAGAAATGTTCACTGTAGAAGTTGTAGGCCTGTAGTATAGTGTAGTTGACTAAAGAAATAATGAAAACTGCCCATTTTGTCCAAAATGTCAATTTCTTTGCGATATTTTAACACAGACAGTGGGAAAGAACTTAAACGAGCGACCCTTTAATTTGGACTACCCTGGATGAGAATCCTTGAGCATAGGCAGTATACGTGACGGAAGGGTATTATTCAGCCACTACAATTATTGCAATTTTGCGATATTGAGAGATATCGACGTGCCCAATGCTAGAGAATTAGTCAGCTATTTCTAAACCTGACTTGAAATCAAGTAAACGAATTTCCACATAGTATAGACATGTAATTCTTATTTGCAAGGCTTTTTCATGTTTCGTTTCATTGCTTTGTTGTTAGAAAAATATGTTACACCAAAAAAGTGAAGCTGGGCGGTCCCTGCCACTTTGGTGCACAAACAGTGGAGTGCTTTGCCGCACATTTTTAGAACGCCCCGTCCCGCTCAACGAGCACGGGCCTTGCCTCCGATGGTTCTGTTATCATTAGGCATCAATAATCATTTTCACGTTGACAACTCGTCTATGGCAGGTGGCGTTGTCATGACGTAGCTAAGGTGCGGTGAAGAACACCACTTCCAAAATCATAAGCCTTCCAGACAAAACGCCTTTCATTTCCAACTATCTGTAAATTGCCATTACATGTAAACCATTTATAGCCCTCCATCCTCTCCAGCTGTGGTGCACTTGAGAATATTATAAAGTGGATTGAAATTTGAGTATAAGATGTGGAATATTGAAGACCTTGGCGCATTGTGGGTGTGTATATGCAACGTCAGCACTAATTGCAATGTATAATGGATGTTGGTTTTACCTCGAGGTCGAAATGTAATTGCAGTCGAGAATTTCACACTTCATCGTAGCTTCGTCATGGTCGTTAATCTCTCGCTATGAGTAGGTAATATTTTCCCTTCGCTATGTAGTAATCATATAATGTTTGACGCACGACGGTAAATTCTGTAATCAGAAATATTAAGTAAGTGCTTTTGATGAGCCTGCTATTGTATATAAGAATTAGCCGCACTTGTTTGTAGTAGATATTTTAGTATCTATGCATGCTGTCATGTAATCTACCAGCATTCTGTCCGAGTATGAGGCTAAACGGCTTCCAGTTATTATTTTGGAAACTTTCTGTCAGAAAATGACAAACAAATCGTCATTTTACACAATGCTGGCACACTACCTTTTACCTTGACACAATTCAACCCTATGATGTGGCGTTCTCATTGTCACCAGTTATAGAGTGAACCAGTCAGAAGCCAGAAATATGGGTTCCTCAGCTATCAAGCGGTACACCGCGGTCTGGATGAGAGCCCCTTAATGTGAATCATGTAATATGCAAGTGTGGGCGTGCATTTTCTCTGATTCTGTATATACCAGGCCCGAGGCAACTTCGATAATCACAGACAAAAAACTGGGGCCGTCTACGGCTGGAATCGCGCCGTGCTGCCTCGCGGATCCAGACTCTTATCCGATCGGCACATTGCAGTCCTTGGTCCCCTTCTCTCGATATCGATAGCTGGTGGGTATTTTCGGGCGGCCGTGTTTTCTCGCGCGGCTTACACAGCTCATCGCTCAAGGGAACGGGGAAGAGGGGTCTTGTGGTCCTGTGTAATGTCTTACGTGTTCAGGGACGGTATTTTCAGCAAGTAGGTGGCAGGAGTGGGATACCCTGGCCAAAGTCTCACGCCTTTTTGCATTGCACACTGCACGCTGGCCCTAATCGATATCGGTTGTAGCTGGATAGGGAACACGACGACTGTTTTAGTGATTTAAATTCAGTCCATCTGATATTTTCCGCTTAATAACAAGGACTTCTAACCTTTTTCTCCAATAACAAATGGCATAACTCAAACTGGATACATTGTTGGAATGCGTACTGCTCGTGACTGAGGTATTTTTGAAAAAAAAAACACAGGTCTGTGCCTTTTTAGAGTTTGAATTGATTTACTGCAATATTATTTGGAACATACAATAGCCGTCAAGATCGATTCACCGCTGTCCTACTGCTCTGAATTCATGGTCTACATTTCCACATACGGATGGAATTCATATATTAATAGTGCTATTGAAACAAGCTGCATGCACACCGTACCCCCACGGGACAGCACAGTCACTATACACCACTTTATACCTGGCCATGCGCATCGACATTTACATCGGGGTCCTATGTAATCATTCTAATAGTCGCAACGACAGAGGTTTCATGTTACATCCAATAAATTCCTGCCTTGGGATTGGTATATGGCTTTCTTTATTATGACCGAATGCAAAAAGCCATATATGAATGCAAAAGCCATGTATTATATTGGTCTCAATGTATACTCTAATTGGATTAGCGTACGTATATGCTCATGTAGGCCTAGTACAGGCTAAATGCCACAAAGCATATATTTTCTGTTTTGATTGGGCTTTCAGTATATGAAAAACCAATTCAAAAAGGGATGTTGATCATATTCGTAAATTTTACCATAAAAAAAGATAAATTTATGCCGTCGTTTTCATCATTTAGCATCAATATTATATTCAGGTGCGTGCTTGTTCAAAGGACCCGCCCACACCTCCGGTCCCCTGCCCCCGAAAGACGAAGAAAAAACTAGATTTTGCAATTTGCATTTTTATCCATGCTGACATGCTCAGGGGTGCGATTGTTATGTATAACGTCTATGGGAAGCCCTGTACGTCATTCCAAATTGAGCTTTCGTTAAATGCACAGAGAAAGCCGCGCACCGGGCGTTTTCTCCTCTTATTTGGTTATTTTGTTGTTTGGACAAAATTGATTATTTTGGCAAGGCCCGTAGGGGAGGAAGGAAACATATTTCCAAATAAGGTCTTTGCAATGGCTAATCTGATTTTAGACTGGCTCCGGCGACTGTCGTATGTTTTGATTGAACGCACCTTTTCCCTGCATAATACCTCAATAAAAGACGTATACACGTAATATACGTATCACGATTGGTTTTAATTGTACCAGTGACGTTCAGCATTGCATTGAACTGCGCACGTTTCTTTTTTTGCCCAATTCCGTGCAAGGGGTACAGCAAACACATTTCATGGGGAAATTTGGGGGCTTTTTGACTTCCGGATTTGGGATATGACGTGAAAGCATTCATTCACGCACGAATAGAGTAATTATGAAGGAATTCTGAAAATTCTGTAAATGATTTTTGTTTCTAAGATGATATATATGCCATGTAAATCATACATGAATTCGTTAGCGTGTTTTACTCTGGATGGTGGTTCTTTTGGACATCCGTAGCTTATGATATTGATGTATTAGTATTCATGACTTAACGCTCAGAAAACAATTGACGCCGGTGATATCATTATTCACACTTCTGCGCCAGTTTACAATATTAACTGACGCCAATATTCCCGACTTCAGCATTAAATTACAAATATTGACACTGATATTCATGTGACGGTGTAGTCATTATGTGTAATGTGGTGCACCTGTCGCTAATTCCAACTATCAATAAACGATCATCGACTCGAAAAACAATAAGGACCGCAAGTTTGCAAATTGGTACAAGTCTTGTAAACATGGCGTCAGTATCTGTAGATTGGTACATGTACAGGTCCCTCCGCAGTTATCATATCATTTGAAAGAATGCCCATGATTGCAAAATATCAATTGACTGATATCTATTTCCATCCAGAAATATTGGCAATCACGCGAACAGTGCATCTTTGACCCTTTCGTTGATATTTGTTCAGTTTTAACCGGATCAGACCTTATGCCTTGCTCAACCAAGCTCATATCATGCACATACCATGCACAGACGTTTCCACCTGGAACATCTAAAGATGGATGAGCGAGGAATCCAATAAAAATGTTTCTTTCTTCTTCTTCTTCTTACATCAAGTTGAATGCACGCGACCACGTGCGTCTGCAATTTCAGAACAAAACACGCGGGGTTTAAGAGTCATATCGTCTCCAATCTTGAATCTCCTTCTGAAACCTGCCATGACCTTTTACAGATGATTTAAAGGTATCAATAAATTCTAGAGAGAGAGAGAGAGTGAGGTACCGGTAAATAAAACACGCGAGGTGCTCTGCATGGCTGTGTGACTCGGTGGGAATTTAATAATTAAACAAATCGTTTCTTGGATCTCATTGCAATAAATACATTCACACGTTATTGCCACGTACAAACATTGAAATAACATTGCCTATCACGAAGGTTTATATCAATATCACCAAATAGAACTCGCCAATGAATTCTGTGAACGTTTTTATTATCCTTTCTCCACGGTGTCGTTGCCAATGTGGTAATTTATGGCAGAGAAAAGAAGCTGGGAAGAAAAGATTCTTTCGACATTCATGAGCCCCTCTTCCTCTACCTCTTTCCCTTTCTCTCCCCTCCTTGTCGCCTCTGTATGTACCACCCGTTCACGTGCTATGCTTAATTGACGAGCCTGACTGCGAACGTTAGACAGAGACGGTTTACGAGACTCCATGTCGACGTCTAAGGTTGCAAATTAGAAAGGGTGTCCCATTTCAGATCGCGCGTCCGATTCCCGTCTAGATGATCCGGCCAATTCAACAAATTGCCAACCTTGGGGTTATTGAACATTGCCTGATCATTTCTCTCCAACCTCTTATATTTATACACGGACGTTACCCCTACATTATTGGAAAATGGATACGCACTATGTAATGTTGCCCTTTACCAAGACCAGCACTCCATCATCTGAGCTGTATCCAGCCCTATGAATGAGGACCTCTCAATGACAACCGTGTTTGCTCAGAGTACCTGTCGGAATCGTACGTTGTTCGAAGCTTAACCCAAAAAGTCATGATCACCTCAGTGGTATCTTCCTTGATCAAACAGGATTGCCAACCAAATTTTCATGTGATGTTTACTGCTTTTGACTTGTATTTGGCCATTGTTTGCTGAGTATAACATTCAGGAGTTTTGGATGGCATATTGATTTTATTCACCGAGGTTTTTGGTGCTTAAGCAGCTTTATGAAATTGCACCGAGGTTCCTACTTCATGCAGCGAACGTTTCTTGCTAAGCGAAATTGACGTCACAGCAGGATATTCGTCAGAAGTTGTGCACATTTCAACTTGGTGCGCCTTTTGTTTGCTGCGAATTGTAGTGACGTCAAATGTGCTTCGATTCGCGATAGGTATGACGTATGAACCGGACTCCAATGCAACATTTCGTACAGTACAGGCTTAAAGTGCGCCAAAAAAAAACGATTGTAAGAGTTGTTACAAAAAGGAATAGGAATTGGTCCCAGTGGGTTTTGAAGTATCCTTGTAAATTACAATCCAGGAAATCTTCCAATACCTCACAGAGTATTCATATCGTCATGGAATTCAATATAATTCATCAGTATAAATAATATCAAGTGGGTGTTATTATTTCATGTTGTTTTCAGGATGCACTCCGTATGGCCAGCTTATTTTCTTTCTTTTGAAAGATGCTTTTGTTGGAGAGTATTCCCTGATGTCTCTTTCTTCTTTTATGTAGCCCGCTCTGTATTAAAGGCCTCGGCATTTCTGCTGCATTCAGAGATTAAGATGTCATGGCACAAAATTCTTGGGGTCTTTTCTTTAGTTTGTTATCCTTCATAGTTGTGTTGTCATCTTATAAATATTTGCCATTTATATTCCTCGGTGTGATCGTTGTGGAAACTGTTTTGAGATCCCTGAATGGCAAGAAGATATCGTGGTTCGTTCGAGGCATGACATGGCAATGACGAAAGCAGAGAAATACCGTAGAGAGATACGGAATTGTGGCAAAAGACTGATCAAATATTCAGTTCGATATTTTTTTGTCCGCGGTCATATTTCACGTTTTTTCTCCATGATAATGGCAGGGACTGTGTGTATTTAAAGGTACAATACATGATTGGTATACATGTCACAGAACAGCACTCACACTTTGTCTGATCAAGCATGTAGGCCCACATGAAATGATGAAAATATGAGCTCAATCGGACATCTGAGTCACGTAAAAATAAATGTTTCCTGTCAAACATAAAGAATGGTTTTGATCTTACCTCGAGATCAAAACTGTTTTCAGTTTTTGTTTTACTAATTTCTGGATAAATACAGCATTTCAGGCGGAAATATTTCAACGGTATGCTTCTACCAGCACCATCTTCATCTTAAATCCGTGAACATTTCTCTATGGGTATGTTACCAATCCTGTACTGTACCTTTAAGCATGTTCTTCTTCTTCTTCTTCTTCTTTGTCTTCTCTTTTCATCCTCTCAGACATCGCCACGGGGTAAACATCTTCAAGTCCCGCGTGCGGGGAAAAAGAGGGATGCCTATAGTGGAGTTTAAATATTGATAAATTGTGTAGAGTGGATTCTGTCTTTTATCTATAAAATGATCTCTCTCTTTCTCTCTCTCTCATATGCATCATGCGTAGGATCATGAATAGTCGTCAGGCTACATTGTCTGTTCAGTTTTTACATATCCCAAGCTTATTTGAATCAGAATTCAGTTTTTCCCTTTTAACACCGGTTAGACGACGGGCTCCATTACCAGTGTATTTTCAACTTCATGCAGCTTCCAGCGAAATGTGATGGTATCACATCAGAGGTCGATTTCACGAAGCCCTATGCGATCGATCGTATCTCTAGTTACGAAGGATAACCCATCGTATCCTACATGTACATTGGGCTGCAATGCAACATAAGTCCTATACAATTGACAGTAAGTTACGATGAGTTTGGTGAAATCGACCCCTGGACAATTTGAGGCATTCAACCGGCAGATCGGTCTATCAAGATGTCAGACAGCATCTAGTAATCCGCGTGTGTTCTCTGAGATGTATTTTGTGCAAGAGTCCGGTCCTAGTGAGTGGTTCGGGGCGTCGCCCTCTGAATCTTTGTGGTGGATTCCATGAGAGAGTGTGTTACGTGTGTATGGTAGAGCCCATGTCACTGGGATTGCGCTGCTTGTGTCCCTCGGCAACTTTCTTGGTCATGTTATCGCTTCTGTACACCCAGGGGTGAAACGCTTACCTGTGAGAGGAACTTCTGCTGTTGTGTTGGAATGTAGACGTCTAATAGCAGCATCTTATGGGAGAGCTGAAATGGTCTAAGAAAATGATAGAAGACTCACTGACCATGCAGGGATGTTATAATTATTGATAAAACCCAGTGACCGTCAGGGAACAAACTCCCAGCACGCCGGCTTTGAGATACCCCTGGGATGCATAGGCCTAACTGACGTGTGGTGCACATCACATACGAATTGAACTATTCGTGCTCCGGCTTTATTATTAATGATATTTTCATCTCTAACAAAACCCAGTTATCTAGTTCAAGAATCTTTAGGGAAGATGGTCACTAATGGAGGATGATGCATAAGCAATAGGCTTCCCTCACCGAGGAAACGGTGCAGAGCATGTTCAGGAAGCTACTGTAGTCGGTGAGTGTTTCGCGTATGCCTGCATGCCAAATCGCCCCCATTGAGAGATGAGATGAGATCCCAAAAGCCGCTCAAAAACACTTGAAACGCTGGAAATCAGAAGCGCACGTGGTCATCTATTTCACTTTAATACATGCAGCAGAGCAGTCAACTTGCCCCGGTCCCGGCCCCACAGATCCCCCTCCCCCATGACCCCTCAACACGTAAGTCATTCATTAACTACACGTTACAAATGAATTCCGGCCAGAGAAGGAGGAGGAGTGGCGAGCCAAGGCGAGCGAGCGACGAGTTTATCATACACATGTTGACGATATCCCAATTTCCGCATGCGGTGTGGAGCTGCTGGGACCGGTGATAGATTTTCGTGACATGGGTAAATTTCCACGGGACCGTTGGGCCTGCAATTCAACACACCTCCACAAACACGGCTTTCCGTCGGCAAACATTGCACGAGATGTGTGATGGCGATTCCTGATCGATGCTCAGGCTTGCAACGAGTTTATCACCCCGGCCCAGCCTGCGCGTTGAAAAACAAAAGATAGAGGAGGCTAAAGGAGAATTCCCAGGGCTTTACAAACACGCCGTTAGGGAGCAAAGCCCTCCATTTATTTTTGGAGGAGGTCACCTCGGAGTTGGTTAATCTTATACTTACAAGAGAGCGACAGTTCGGCCACACCGAGCTCTTTGCTCAGCTTAAAGGGACAGGAAATATACGTTCCTTGAGAAATCCTGGGCTTAACTTTCTTGCGTCGTGTGTATACTGCTGGAGGTAGAGGTTGACTCATGGACTGACCGTAATCATGCTATTATCGTTTGAAAGGTTATACATTGAGTGGACGGAGAACGGCGCCTTGCAGAGTATCTCTGCTCTAGAGAACCGCTCTACCCCCTCGTCTTGAGCTTATATCTGCTCCCAAAGTGCCTCCATCTCAAAATCGACCTCATCTATAACCCAGTATATGACCTAAGTTTGTATTATTTCATCATCAAATAACCGCAAGGGAAACTGAATTGATTTTAAGTCATTGAAAAAGTGAACAAAGATAAACATTGATTGGAGCGGGATTCGAACCAGCGACCTCCGGAATACCGTACAGAGCTCTTACCAACTGAGCTATCCAGCAATTATGTTGGTTGTGTTCCTAATAGTCCTGAATTATCTCGGGATAACGACATTATTGCGGACAGAATATCGACATCTTTCCCTCCACATGTCGTCTTCCCGAGATGATTTATCTCAGGATCTTAACAAATGTGATGGCACCTCTGGAGCTCCGTAGACATCGAACATGCACTCCTTACTACATGATTCAGTGTTATAATGTCAATCACCTCACCTTGGCGCCTTGGTGTGCATCACAGCCCCCTTCACATTATCAGCAGGATTTGTCCAATGAGCAGGAAAATCGGGTTATAGTTCTACGGCACCGCGACAGACCCGTCCCAGTCGAGGGGTCCTTCATTGCAGCTTCGGTCCCTGGTAAAAGCGCGCCTGGATCTGCAGGCCTTGCCTCCATCAGTTAAGCGCATCACCGACAACAGCTTAGCTCTTGAAATCCTTCCCCGACCCACCATCCTCCAAGTTAGATATCTGATCCGAGCGAAGGGACGCCATGTACACACAGGCCTGTTTTCTTTTCTTCAGTTGGAGGGAGACAGCATCAGATTTAAGCCAGAATGAACCAGGGATGGGGGGAGGCACTCCGGGGTGATCTGATGAACCCCAAGCGGTCTTCATGCTTGATTGTACGGCTTAACGTGGCCTCAGCTCATGGGGAAAACTCTGGTTTGGTCGTGTTGTTTCACTTGGCTTGTAACTGTGTCAGTTCGAAGAAAAAAATGACTCCATGTCTTCGAATGCAGGAGTCTTATTCTTACCCATTCCAATATCATTTGCAATGTCTGCCCTTCAGAAATGAGATTGTTTCATCCTGTTTATTAGTAATGTGGAGTGCATTGTGCATTATGCAAGATCTAAAAAAAAAAAAAAAAAAACCACCCCAACACCCCAACAAACAAACAAACAAACAAACAAACAAAAACCTAAATAATAAGTGACATCTGGTGACTTTCACATGATTCTGTATTAAAGGCAGTTCACACGTTTATTCACTGTACTTTATATATATTACACGCACTTTACCATAGGAGACCATACAGATACCGCCTTGAATGTCGAGCTAGTCAGACAGCCGCTCGCTTGAGATCAAGAAAATGGGAAAATATTACAATGTGTGAGCTGACGAACCAAACCGTATACATATAATGATACGAGGGACGTAACCCTAATTAAAGCTTAGGATGGTGAAGTCATCTCCAGCTAGCAGTCCGTGTAATGCATAACATGTATCACTCGTTTTAATAATAAGTCTCCCATCTCAGGGAGCTGTCATCGTCAACTGCGATGTCCTGTCTCACAAAATCCCTCAACTGCGGCCTGCAACTGACATGACACATGTCAGGCAAACCTCTATGGCAGGCATTGCATGGCCACATCATTGCAGCTTTTTTATAGGCCGTGAACTGAATTTGCAGCCATAGTTTGGCACAAGACCCTTTTGTGACAATCTTGTGAACTGCAGAGTTGGTCTTTCCATGACGCTTGCCTCCTTTTACCATGTGTAATCATATAACGCCCTTTCCTCTGTCATTATATTCTATCTGTCGCAGACAGCGAAGTCAGGTTGGCGTGGCTGTTCTTTCCTTGCCTTTCACTTCTGTTGACCGGGTTCAAGTCCAGCTCTGTCCACAAGTGGATTGGGTTTGCAGTCCCTACCTGATTCCGTGGGTTTTACCCACAGGCCTATTACTCTGGGGTTTTCATCCCACCTCTAAAACTGTACCTTCTTCTCATCATCTTTCCATTAGGTTTCATCAGGCTTTCGAGCTACAGTGCCTAGGGCGCTTTTGAGGAATCCTTGGTGTCAATACCAGAAATTGATAAAAATAATAATAACGATCAAACCAGTTGAGGAAATAGTGATCTTATTGGCAATGCTGGTCTTCTTATACCTGAACCGTGTCGTACTGAACTCAACCTGTAAAACTGCAATCTGTGTACGTTGTTCCGCACGTGGAAATTCAGATTATTAAAAGTCAGTGTCACGTTTGGTAACGTCACTAATCTGGTAATATCATAGCCAGGCATTGACTTGTCAACTTCATTTCCAGTGCCAAGGGGCAGTGTAATATATGGATTCTTTTGAAAAGCTATACTCTCAAACCAAAACCCAAAACTAAACCCAAACCCAATCTAAACCCAAACGCTAACCCAGCCTCAAACCAAACCCAAATCCTAACCTAAACCCAAACCCAATTCCGAAGCAAAACCAAAACCACTTGGTCAATGTTGCCGACCAGTCGGCATCAAGTTGGGTTTCAGTTTCAGCATTTCAACTTACAGCTCTCGGCCTCATTTCCATCGAAATCGCGGGCATTGCACCTTGCTTACCTTTAACGCCACTTCGATGCTACATCTCTGTATTCTCTGCAAGGGTTCTAATTGAAATTCTAAGGGGTGTGAGTGCATTCGATACCGTGGGTATTAGTACTGACAACGCACGGCGTGTATGCACTTCAGAGCACCCCTCGTCTTTGTGCACGTATTTCAAGTCCCGGAAACAGAACACTTCTGCTGAGAGACGTCGTGGAAAAACACAATCTTATTTCAAGTCTTGAGAGGGGAACGTCCTTCTTATTGAATACCGTTGATAAAGCTTCAACTGTATATTTATGCATTGTACGTGCTGAGAAGGTAGTATATAAATCATTCTACATAAGCCCAGGCTTACTGCCTTTGGGCGTGTGAATATTGAATTCCGATTGGTCGTTCCGTGGTAAAAGGAGAGAAAAGTTGGAATTATCTGTGTATTCCTGCTTGGTATATTTTGGACCCTGCATGGCAAATTTACCAATTTGACCTATTTCTTTCGGATTATCCAAACCTTTATTAAGCCTATTTGATAGTGCAGTGGGAATGTTATTAACATTTAAATCTTCGTTGATGTGATATATCGTTACCGATTATGATTAGCTGTGCATGTGTTCACGCTTGGTAAATCTACCCTAGTGACCCATTTCGATGTAAGAGATTGTAATCTTCAACCATGCACAGTAATCATCACTGTGCAGTAGACCTAATAATGTACTTGCCATTGAATCATTGAATCAGTTAATAATTATCCTGAAACTGACCCAGTTCATGTTCAATACTACTCTGATTATTCCATCATCTGGTCATATCCCATGCGTTTATCATCGAATTATTCTGTGAGAAACACGTCAGATACACGATCGATTTAAAAGGCAAAGAAGGTATATCTTTCAAGACCTTACACCGATGACGGCTCACTTTGCCTTCGTATAATAATGCGATTTTATGAGAAGCCAGAGGTGCCCACGATGCACTGATCACCAATACACGCGTTAAAGGTAACTTCATACTTTGGTATTATTGCCTATATACCCAAAACAGCAATCTTCACAGATTTACCTATAACATACCGGGTATAAACATGGTGATGGTAGAAACTAAATGTATCTGATCTGTCTGAAATGCTGTATTCATTTAGAAAAAGAGTACAACCAAAGACCAACAACAGTTTTGATCTAGGGATGAAATCAAAACTCCAGTGAATAGATTTGAAAAAACCGTGAGCGTTTTGAATGTGTTTTTTTTCTTCAAAAAGTGAGCATCGTATGGACTGGAAATTCCACAGATGACTGTTACTGTATCTTTCTTGATATTTCTGCCCACGAATCTGTATTTCTCTGAAGTATATACCTTTAAACGAAGTGATGTTGCATTATCAGAGCAGAGTTTGTGAAGGATGCTCCCTACTAATCAGCGCAAGCACACGGCCTCGCCAAAAGCAGCAGTTGGCTCTCGTATACGTGCAATCTCGCTGTAGATATAGATTTACCTCGGCCGGACGGGGTTCAGCCTTTGGCTCCTCAATGAATTATTTTCCAAATTTAAACTAGAAAAGATGGGAAATTGGAAGTTCTAACATGTAATAAAACAAAATGCAGCATGATTTGTTTCGGATACGGTTAGTTAGGAAATTGATGAAGTATGATTTCCTTTGTGATATATTCTACCGCAAAAGGCGGTAGACATTCAGTCTGCTTGTCGAGGTTGGTGATGAAGTCATCCAACTGCAAAAAGAGAGCAATTTGTTGCAATTTCAAGAAACGATTATAGATCTATTTCCAGTAGATGATTTTGATTACAAAACCTTCTTTTACATACCGCATCCCGATTGGAACTCCTTGCCTCCTTAAGTCAAATTCAATACACCGCTTCACAATTATAGCACGACTCTGATCGGGGTATGGTAGTGTTGCCTTACATTTCGGTACCTGTTTGGGTAAGTTTGGTGGCCGACACACTTCTAGATTTCTAGAATGGCCTGACAGTAGACGGATAAGGTAACGCTAAATTAACGTCTTTAACGTCACTTGCACCGTTGTCTACCGAAACGCACACTGCGGAAAACCTGAAGCGTGCAAACATTTTCCTCGTGCATGGATTTGACGCTGAACGCCTCTGAATTGTTATTTTTATTTTTTCAATTCTCTCTTGAAGAATTCGCGAAGTTTTATTCCATACGTTTATTGAATATTTTTCGGGGAGCACGGCTTGTTATTGCTTCAATGTGAAATCTTTGTACCATTATGCAAAAAATATGGCCCTCCTTATAAATCTCATTGATATAACCCTTTAAATCACAAATTCACTCCAGTGGCATAGATTTTGATGTATCAGTTACCGTAATTATATAGTGTCTACCGTGTCCCGTGTGAACGTTGAGCCAATAAATCCCATTGCTTTACACGTCTACTCACTGGTTGGAGAAATTGCACCGCGGTTTGATGACAACTCGTACAAACCAATCTTGTAAACAGCTTTAGAGGGAAGATTTATACGGGATCAGGATACAGAACTAGCAATCTACCAGGATAGTTCTACCTAAACACACACACACCTGCAGGATTAAACGATCATGATTTGATTTTCCAATCTCAACGGCGGCCCTCCAATGAATAATTGTTTGTTCAAGTGCAGTCACGGGGCCAATTTCATAGAGCTGCTTAGCACAAAAATTCGCTAAGCATGAAATTCTGTCTTATACATGTATAGTAAAAACAGGATTAACAACCAAATTTCCGTGTGTTGTGTCATTTTTTGTCAATAGAGGGCGCTCTTTCGACATCTTTTAGGGGTCCAAAAAGAATTAATCACGAACACGTATTCCATTCTCGCAAATTGAAAGATAATGGATAATAAAATTCCCTTCATTTTGAAAGAGTTTTCATGCGATTTTTACAGCGGAAGATGACATTATTAAGGTGTAATTCCACCTGGTTGACCTACTTTGGTAAAAATCCAAAATAGAAATAGGCGCAGATTTACGTATAACTTACATGGTATGAAGATGGTGGTGGTAGAAATCTACCAGTAAAATGTTTCTGCCTGAAATGGTGTATTTATCCAGAAATCAGTAAAACGACCGAAAATCGTTTTGATCTTTTAAAAGATCAAAAATAAAAGAGAAAAGACTTAAGAAATACTGTGGCTGTTTTTCACTGTTTTCTCAAAAAGTGGGCACCGTATGGGACTAAAGTTTTCCCAGATGGCTGTGACTGTATCTTCCTTGATATTTTTGCCCACGAAACTGTATTTCTTTGACAAAAACCAAAGTATGATATTACCTTTAACTCGACGCCGATTATTCTTTAATGAGTGCACTTTCGCAGCTGAGACTATATAACTAGAGTTGAATCAGTCCATGCATTTTAAACAGGGGAAAAGCTCAATTAATTATACAGAGTCAAAAGCCTAATGACATGCCAACCTTCCTCTGTTGACGTGACATGGTTAGCTAAATGTTGCAAAATGTTCGGGACAGACAGGCCTAAGTAGGTCAAGTCAGCTATTCTGGAAAGACAAGACATACCATAAATGTTTTGTTATAAATTCAGCTCTATTTTGAATATCTGTCAAACATTCTGTACCAATTGTGTTTTTTGCACAATATCTACCATCTTGGAAGAGCATGCATGGACGTCATATTTTTTTCCTGTGCTCAGTGTGACCTACATAATATCCTGCGAAATATCATCCCCCGTGTTATAAAAACATGCTTTGCCGCTGGGCTGAGAGAAAAAAAAATTGCCGTACGGCAAAAATAAACAAACAATCACGCGAGCGAGCGGGTTTATCTTTAAAATGCCCAGCGCCCACTCACATCAAACAGGCGAGAGAAATTGCTCATTTTTCACGGCCGTTTGCCCCGGTAATTACGCATGCTGGGGAGCTCTTGGCGGTGTAATCCGACTACGAACATTGTGCATGAGTGTCAGTCGAGCGGTGTTTTTTTTTTTACCATGAGGTTCCACTAGAAATCAGAATGAAAGAAGTTACCCTGAACTTTGACAGGAGCTCGCGAATGTGGTTGTTGGTTAAGGCACGAGGACACAGCTTCCACAATACAGGATGATTTTGCCTCTTAATGGTGATGAAAGTGATGAAGTGTCTGAGGCCACTATACATGATCCGCAGTTTGCGAGACCGTGTCCAGTGAACATCTCCGAATCCCCTCCAGACGACACCTCAAGAAGCACTGTGTGATGTTCACGAAATTCGATCTGCATCAACATCAGTACACGTTTAACCTTTCCCATCTTGCTGCCAAACCATTGATTATGTCACCTCATACATGTATAGTAGTACATGGAGTGAGGGACGGCTTGCCAGATCCGTCATGTACGGAAAGAAACAAGCATGCAATAACAACCCGCGTCCTGGTAATAACCACAGTAAACAGCGGCCCACGCCAGCGCCATCTCAAAAGTAATGTTGCACTTTAGGGCAAGCTTTCAACCCACCCCCGTCTCTTCTGTTTTCTTAATCTTACACGTTCCGCCTTGCTATATTAAGGAGCAGGTCTTTATATTTGAACAATGTGAGTTTACCTGTGTCTATATAATTATACAAGTTTCGAAAAAACATAATTCTTTGTCTTAAAGGAGAAATGTAGATTGCCTTGAAGAATGTTGGCGCCACCATAGTAACAGAACACAGGTTACAAATTGCAGCCATATGTATGATACGATGTGGATATCCTTCGTAACTTGAGTTACGATCGATCGTATATGGCTTCGTAAAATCGACCCCATGAATAAGTACGGTGCGTTCACTACGAAAAAAAAACTAGAGGAATCCTCACACCAAATAAGATATCATATTTCATGCCTTCCAACAAATCAGATATTGCAACGTGACTTAGGTCTGAGGACAAGGCTGGCATTCTGATAATTATAAAATTGCCAGACAGTGTCTATACATTGGCATATTAAAGGTAGTATCATACTTTGGTAGCATACCGAAACATAAATCTTCACAGATTTACCTATAACTTACAGGGTATAAAGATGCATGGTTATGTTAAAAACAGTAAATTTGTTTCCGCCTGAAATGCTGTATTCACACAGAAAAGAGTAAAACCAGTTACCCAAATTATTTTTGATCTTTTAAAGATCAAAATTAAAAGAGAAAAGACTTAAGAAATACTGTGGCCGTTTTTCACTGTTTTTCTCAAAAAGTAGGCACCGTATGGGACTGCAAATTCCACAGATGACATGTTACTGTATCTTTCTTTATATCTTTGCCCATGAATCTGTATTTATTTGACAAAAACCAAAGTATAATATTACCTATAACTATACCATGTAGACCGTACCTACGGGTATAGCTCGACATGCAGTCTACCTTTAATCTACTTAAGGCTTGGTCGGTGTACGGAGCCGGATTATCCCGACCACTATCGGCGCTGAGATTGTTCGCTGCACCTTGGGGATAGGTAGAGGAGGATGTAATACTTCACCATAGTTCCAATACACGCTGGTTTCGTCTCTTTTATACTTGCTAGTCAGGTATGCCTCCGATGACGTCAGTCGTTGCTATGGAAATAGCTACGTTTTTTTTTTAGTTTTCGTTCAATTTTGCCGAAAACGCCACGTGGATAAAGTGAACGCACGTATAGCTTATAGGACAATTCAAGCAGATGTCCGAAACGGGGACGAGGCGGATTTGAAATTTCATTTTGCTGAAGCGTGAATTGGTAGAAATTGAGGTGTTGAATTCAGATCAAACTGCAAATGATCTGTACCTCACTCCTAGCCACGATCGTTCCGGCTGTAATTGTGAAACTAGGGACGAGTGCTGTTCATATAAGACTAAATGGCATATATTTTCCATAACATATACTGAGGTCTCAACGGCGCCAATAACAGGTGAATAAGTGGTGTATAGTCCATTTCATTACCTTGTGAGCAGGCACAATACCGAACGAAAGATTGAAGAGGTGCAAAATGCAGAATTCATGCAAGCTCTGTCCTGAATTTTCGGAAGCATTAAACGGTGACGTCCAGGTGTATTTTTGGAGTATATTAAGGTGCACCTGCGTGATAATCTTGCCACGGTACAAGGCAATGGGTATAATATGCTCAGGTCTGGATTAACATGGTAGATCTGTTGAGAATACCGACAGAGTATCCAGCATCACATCTTGGGAGATGAGAAATTCCAGTCGCAGAGATGAAGAGTGTCCCACATTCGGCGTAGAGGGACCTTGATGTGGACTGGAGAGGGGGCTCAGTGGCGTTTCAGTGCCGTAGAGAGGCGGTATACAGCACGGTCCATTAACTAGATAGTTTGGTAGGCCTATTTAGTGCGCGCTCTCTGAAGTCGAATCTGCTTGGCCTGAATTCGCGATTCACAGACGTGCCGAGTGCTTGCACGGATTCTAACTATACAGCCATCGTGAATTCGGCTTTATTGGTGGGTGCAGAGGAGAGGCGACTATTTATATCTGACGGTGTATGTAGGATGGTTAAGTTGGTTAAGTAGTGAACATAACCTGGCCGTACTCTAGCCTGGGTATATTCAGTGCACGGCCCGAGGCCAAAGACGCCAGCAAGACTTCGACGAACAACATCATGCTCGGTAGTCCAAATCCCTACCTCCATTTTAATCATGGAACTTGATAAGCCACACTGGCCCCAAAAGCCATTTCAGAAACCAGACAAACATATCCCGTTGCCTTTGAAGCGGTAAAGGTGAGCAGCTCCCTTAATTCGTCGGTTGCCCTTTGCTCTTGGAACTGTCTTAAAAAGTTTCATATTGTGAAATTGTGTTTTGTCTTATCAACTTCATAAAACAAACAAACAAACAAAACCCAACCAACCATCCAAACAAACAGACAAACAAACCAGCACACTAAAGACAAACAGACAAACATGGCCGTTATGGAATGAATACCGTGCGTAATAATTATGATAATATGAAGAGAAAAAACACGTGCATCTGTTCTAATTCTGTGCACGTCTGTACTCCTATTTTGTATCTTTATGCGTTTTGGCTTGCTTTATGCATTGATATATTACCGATGCCGATGGGAAGATAGAAACCTCAACACAGCAATGTATCGCCGCCGACACTATACCGGCTCTTAAACACATTACCGGTCGGTCTGATCGTGTCTGAATTGGATAGAGTGATCATGATGAATAGATTCGTGTTATAATTTGTGTTCCAATATGCGGACACAATCGCCTCCAGGCTTTAGACAAAGGGTGCTGAGTATGGGGTACAGGGTGCAGTTCTTATACGGCATGAGAGCGTGCTGCCACGTGTGACGCACCGTTCTACTTCTCGGTGGCGCCAAAAATAGTAACTGTACCATCCCTCTATATCGACCCAAGCAGATAAAACCTTGCATCAATATGATAAACCTGGACTTGATTGGTAGAGGCCACAGTCGTGCGATGAATACTGCAGCCAACATCAAGCGTATAATTTACGGGCAAGGCTATACATTGTAAGGTCGTGACATTTGAATGTAGAGCATCCATTTTGTTGTTGTGGCTCTTATTCAGTCATGTTGTTTTCATATGATGTGTATTTCTTCGTTTGTGGTATCTTATCTGTGTCATTCAGCCCGAGGACTTCAAGTATAGGCCCTATACAGGTAAATTACACACGAATGACATTTTGATGTCTCAAATTAACTTGACATTTATTTATTTATTTATTTATTTGCTTTTGTTTAGGTTGTATAGCGAGTTGCAAACATCACTCGACTAAACGTATACCCCCAACTATCAACCAGTGAATCAGTTGATTGATCAGTAAATGAAATAAATAAAACAATAAATCAATACACCAATCAATCAAATCAATTAGATCAATCAATCAATAAAACAAACAATTTTCTTATAAAACATAAGGAAGGTTTTGATCTTACCCCGAGATCAAAACTGTTTTCGGTCGTTGTTTTACTAATTTCTGGATAAATACACCATTTCATGTGAAAATATTTTAACGGTGTTTTTCTACCAGCACCATCTTCATACCCTGAGAGTTATATGTAAATCTGTGAACATTTCTGTTTGGGTATGTAACCAATCTTGTACTGTACTTTTAATATTATTTCTTTCGAGTAGCAGAAATTTGAATCATGAGTAATCAAGTGCACACCAACTGACCCAGCTCTATAAATACTAGTCAAATAGGGAGGATATAAGAAATTATTCATATATATAGCGAGTCCCTTGCTTGAGTATGCAATTTTAAAGACGTGCCCTAAGCCAAAAGGCCTTCTTAACAGAGTCATTTTGCGAAAAGGGGGTTGATACGTGGGCGTGGCGAGGGAGGATAATCACTCACCCACGCGCCGTCACCTCTGTCAGCGTAATATTGAATTGATGTGTCGACAATCAATTTCAGTGCAATTTGTGGCCGGTCATAAAAATGTTAAAATGCAGTTATTCCCAGCCTAATTTGGTTAGGGCGAACCCTTTAAAGGTACAGTATTGGTAACATAAAAGGATTGGTAACATACCCAAACAGAAATGTTCACTTATTTACGTATAACTTTCAGGATATGAAGATGGTCCTGGTAGATACCTTTAAAACATTTCCGCCTGAAATAGTGTTTTTATCCAGAAATTAGTAAAACAATTGCCGAAAACAGTTTTGATCTTAGGGTAAGATCAAAATCATTATTTATGTTTTATAAGAAAAATTGTGTCGGGTTTTCGCTATTTTCTCGTGACTCAGATGTCCGATTGAGCTCAAATTTTCACAAGTTTATGATTTCATGTATATCTTTGATCAGACAAAGTGTACGTGCTGCTCTGTGACCTTTACCAATCATGTATTATACCTTTAACCATGAGAATATGACATACGCCGACCAATCTGATTGAACACAAGGGGTCTACTGCGCGTGAATGGAATGGAATGTAGAGTCAAGTAGACGCAGCCTTTACACATATAGATATTGAGTGCAAAATACCGTCCCCCATCTGCGAATGCTTCAGGCCCCATGACACAAAGTGCGTTCCGTACCTCAATTTAATTTACACATGGCCTGGCGAGACCACAGTCCAAAGATCGAGGCACGACTGGTGATGATGTGATTGTCAAAATTATCATTTTAAAATTGCATGCAGAGTGGCAGCTTGCCTATGACGTCACGGTGTCAAGTCGCTCCCAAACAAATTCGTATTCGCAATTTTGTATTTGTTATGCAAATCTCATTTTCCATATTCATGCGTAAATCGTGACGTCAAAAGTTATACCCACTGGTTAATGTTTTCCTCAGTGAATGTTTGCATAGGTAATGCCTGGTGGTAATAGACGTAAAGTACAATGACCAAAACATGATTCGGTTAGAATCATGAAACAAATTTGTTCTTAAGAGCACATGTAAAATTCTTGGTAACAGTATCAGGGCCTGAGGGCTTTAGGAACAGGCTCAATCGGGAGGAATGGAGCTACCCTGAGGCCAGTCCATCAAACATTTCCTATAGGCTAAGTAAAGTTTGCTTTACTTAGGTGAACGGCCAGCGACTGGTTCCCTGTCGATTCAAGCTTAGCATTGGAATTTACTTTTAGCAGAATGTGCAGGAGCCATTTTCATTGACCTGCTAAAGAAAATGATTTTGTGCTTAAAGCACAGACAGCTTGGACATACAGAGTTTGTTTTAGTGTAACACCGGACTGCTTACATTCGGGATGCAACAATGCACACATCCATGCGCGTACAAGCAACAATGAAAAAGCAATACTCTTTAAAGCAATAATTAGTGCAATATCATCTCATATTGTGAAGCAGTGTTGCAAAATATGCCTCTACTTTGGAAGAGGTTTCATGAAAGTAGGCTCGGGTTGGGCCGTGGGGGTTAGGTGTCTTTCAGAAGAATTTACCGAGGAAACCAGACTCGGATTGTCAAGCCCTGACGCCAGAGATTCCTTTTACCACGAACATTCTGTGTTATATTACTGCCATATATTCTGTTCAAGAGCAATTTTTCTTTTCATGTGCCATTCAGCACATATTGCAGTTAATGGAGAATACGGCGTCCATCCCTCATACATGATACGCTGCCATCGTGTAATTTGTGTGTAGGAGTGACTTTACGTGGACACGGTTTAGCTAGTGTTTCCATAGCAACCTGAGAGGACGTCCTCATCACAAGGAGTATTTTTATGAGAGCTCACAATGTGCTAAAAGCCACGGAAATGTTTTGGCTATCAAAAAATTACAGGTTGTCATAAATTATTTAATGAATATGATATTGCTTGGTCGAGTGTGCTGGTGATGATTAGTATTTGTTGCGTTTTTTGGCTAAAGTTCCTGTTTAAATGGACAGAAGATGTTGTCTCAATCCACCAATAAGGTATTTGGGTCAATTTCACAATTTCTTCTAGAATGGTAGTCCCACTAAATATATAGTCTTTTGTATATTCATCCAGCACCAGTAGTTGCAGCTCTTGAACGCTTATGGATCTTTTTAATTAGAAAGCATAGACTGAGTAACTTTAACTCATCAAAAAGCAGTGCTTTGTTGATTCTTCTGTGAGATGGAGCTAAGTGATCATCCTGTGATCGACCTCGCTGTCTTCAATATCTTTGATGCGTCTGGCGTCTTGGTTAATACACGGATAATATGAGCTTCCGTGCTCCGGGCTCTCTCACCTTACTAAAGAGTCGCATCTTTTTTGCTCTTTCATCTCCCCTCTCTGTATCAGCCACCCATCTGTCTATCTCTCAGATATGGCGCTGTCAGGAAGCGGATATTACTCCGTTATTAACCAACAGACATGTTTCCATTTTCCCCTATTTCCCTCTCCCACCCCTCTCACCATAGAGGTAACCGGGGCGAAGGAGATGCACCAACCGGTATACAATCGAACC
This sequence comes from Astropecten irregularis, assembly GCA_963971285.1. Classification (NCBI taxonomy): domain Eukaryota; kingdom Metazoa; phylum Echinodermata; class Asteroidea; order Paxillosida; family Astropectinidae; genus Astropecten; species Astropecten irregularis. The sequence goes on from OZ020256.1 coordinate 1,188,889, forward strand.
AGAAGACAGTTATTATGATGTATACACGCTCGGTCCTAATACATCATCATTGTGCCATCACCTTGACTTGATTGCTATAGTGAGGGAGGCTACGTGTAATTAGGCCTGTAATGACTGCGTGCATTTCCGAATCCGTTGCGAGCGGGAGTCAGTTTTGGATGTAAGTTAAGTATAATCATGAGGTTGTTTGGGGAAGGAATATTATTTTCTGGTCGACCAAACGACCATGAGGTTTATTAATCAGTTCAGAATACTCGTCATAGCAGTCTGGGAATAACCAAATTGTAAGGCGTCAACTATGATTTAGGGTTCAAAAAGCCTGCATCTTCCCATGAGCTTATAATTGCCATTCAGGAAAGAAGCAGTGTTTGTGACTTTGAGAGAGATCCAGGGCTCGAGTCTGCATTATGGAAAACTTCATAATCAGAAACTTTTATACCGATCATCGTATGAAACTAAAATATCAATTTACGTATCAAGTACAGAATATAGTTGTGAAGATGTGTCAGCTTGGGCTTCATGGGCGACATAGGTAGCAAGTACGTCAGGCATTCACCTCTCACCAATGTGGCCCGGGTTTGATCCCGACTTGGGTGATTATGTGAGTAGAGTTGTGCGTTGGTTCTTTCATATGCTACGAGGTTTTTTCTCCGGTTTTTCCCCTCCCCAAAAATCGAACACTTTAAGATCTGAGGCTGTACTCCGTGATCATATATAGATTGATGTGGCTGGCAGCCAAGGGCGCCCATGAAAGCCTGCTACTCGATCACGTTGTAGCCGCATCCTTCGGAAGTCAGCATCTCAGCTGAGAGAATGATTAGCCTACCAAATTATTATTGTCATGAAGAAACATGTACAACAGAGCTTTCTAGATCGTGAATCCGACAAGAAAACATGTAGAGAAATATGGAGTATAGTACATAAGGGGAAAATAAGTTTGAAAATTGTTCGGCGTCGCGTTTTCATAAAGCCGCAAACAGCTAGCAGGCGAGTGCTGCAGACAGACCCCGCTGGCAATATATGGCAATGCACTATGAATAAATGAACATTTCTGACCAAAAGAACAAATTTACGAGAGGGGGAACATGTCCAAAGCACGACCGAGCATAGTGACAGGCGGGCAAGCTTCATTCCAATCGAGACGTGAACCAATATTTGAGGAGCAAAAGACGCCAGTGGCACAACGTCGCTCGCGATAATGCGCCCGGTCGGAGCCGAGCTGTTTACTGGCATGAAATCCGGCATGGAGGGGGCGAGCAAATTTCTCATGATCCCCGCGTCCCTTTGGAAAGGAGGGGGGGGGGAAACAAGAAATCCCCTCGGCAAAAAGGTCCCTTAATTATTCTTTAATTAAGGAAATTAACTGTATATAGTATAAACTCAGACTTTATTCTTAATGAAAATGTTACTCTGCATGCATCATTTTGTCTGTGTTTGCAACTTGAACGTGAATATTTAATGGCGATGTATAACTGTAGCTTTTGCAGGATATTGTCTGAATTATGTTTTGATTGAGTGAGACCTTTTTTCAGGAGAGGTCGCTAGACTTGGAGGCCTGTTTAAAGGTAGTATCATACTTTGGTTTTTGTCAGAAATGCAGATTCATAGGCAAAAATTTCAAGGAAGAAACTGTAACAATCATCTGTGAAAATGGCAGTCCCACACGGTAGCCACTTTTGGGGAAAACAGTGAAAAGGGGCCACTGTATTCTTAAGTTCTTTTCACTGTTATTTTTGTTCTTTAAAAGAATTGTTCTACCATCACCATCTTTATGTCCTGTAAGATGTTTCGGTATGCTACCAAAGTATGATAGTAGGCACTACCTTTAAGATGTTGTATCAGATTTTTCATGTTGTAATTGGCCTAATACGGTACAATACAACATTAATTATAGGATACAGGCCTCGTTTTTCTCAGATAGGGTTTTATTTTTCAAGGAAATCCTCATTCAAGAAGACATTTTCCATTTGATACTAAATTGTATGCAATATTAATTCATAGTCTTGTTCCTCCAGTGTGCCTGCGTGTGATTCTGTAGGCCTGTACAAGGGATGTGATTCTAATGAAGACTGAGCACAGCTTGTTTTTAAGTAAATGTTATTCCTATACATGAATCGGTGTATCCCGTTCTCATTACTGCAGTAAAACCAATTCATCTTGATCAGTTAGTTGAGACGTGTTGTATCGGTTCATCAGTTAGGTAAATTGATGAGCTGTTTGGATCTGGCATAGGATGTAGCTTTGAGGAGATCTTGCTCGCGCCAAATGCCAATTGTCCATCAGTCACATGCCATTTTCTACCTCATAAACTTGTTTTGCCTTTAGTTACGAGTTTGTTAAAAAAGAGTATTGCTTAGGCCTACTGTAATATCATGGATACTTGAGATTGGTTTCAAGTGCTTGTTAAGGAGTGGTCCCAATGAAGCGAGAATGACTTGTAAAAGTCTATTGATATATAAGGCAAAAGGGTAAATTGCTGTTAACTGGTTGGGGGATGGAGGGGAGGGGGGTTACTCTATCGACTCTGTTGTTTCACGGATTCTGCATGTTGCCAAATTGTCGAAGTAACAAATGATCCATCTTCATTATTTATCAATCATGGGCTTTGTATAGTATCTGCATGTCTGCTTGTGTCTATAGTCTAGACCCATACCTATAATGACTGTGACTACGAGTAGTTTTTATTTGGTAGTGACACCAGTCATGATCCCCCTCCCCGTACGTACGTTAATCGGACTGTCTGTTTGTCTGTCTGGTGTTTTGTCATTGGTGCATGCGCGTGGCGTTAACTTGAAGTCTGTTTGTCCGTTTCACTGTGTGCCTCTCTCCAAGCCATTTTGATATTTTTTTTTCTGGAACAACAGTTCTGATTTATACGCTATACCACTTGGGTAGGTACACCGACAAACCTAAACAGATGTATGTATAACTTTCAGGGTATCAAGATGGTTCTGGTAGAAACATACTAGTTGAAAAATTTCCGCATTCCGGTGTCATGCCAAAAGGTGTCCGTTGCCAAATAGTGTCCGCGGAGCATGCGCAGAGAAGCTTGGACACTTTTTGGCATGTATATACATGCCAAATAGTGTCCGCTGCCAAATAGTGTCCGAGCACAGCCCATGCGTACGCACGTAATGCATGGTGTATTATTTAAATAGGCCGCGACTACAAGTTCTATTTCTCGATCCTTTCTGATTGTTCTGTCTTTTTTGAAGGTATTGCAGGGAACCTATAGAGAGTTGTAATGAATAATACATATTTTGCAGGAAGTTAATATAGTACATGCAATACGCATGCTGTAACATTAAACACAAAAATACAAGTCACTTAATTTCATGTACGATCAAAAAATTAACACTCCTGTTTGATCAAGACCAGTTTCATGCTTAATGTACAACATTGGTAAACGTGACAGAGCAGCTGCAGGCTGCTTATAATTTTATTTGTCATGGAATAAAAACAAACCTGTGAAATTTCCAGCTCAACTGATCATTGGAAACAGTTGAAAACAGCGAAAAACCGTACCTACCGCGATCTAACCTTTTCCTTTCTATTAAAAATAACGTCATCTGCCAAGTTTGATGTCAGCCCGATCATTCTTAACTGCCCTTGTAAATTTCACATGATGATTTCCGTCGACATTAGCCATAACGTGGTCTTTTATTTACGGACTTCGAATGAAAAACTTGGACACGTCTTGTTTTTGTAGCCTGTGAATTGAAGAGTCGTCTAGCCTGACCATGGAGGAAGGAAGCTCAATAGGACGCACGCTAAGCGTGGACACTATTTAGCAAGCTTGCATAATTATGTGACGTCAACGGCGCATAGCCAATCAAATCCCAGTATGCTAATTAGCGGACACTATTTGGCAACGGACACCTTTTGGCATGACACCGGTATATTTATCCAGAAATTAGTAAAACAAAGGCCGAAAACAGTTTTGATCTCGGGGTAAGATCAAAACCCTTCTTATGTTTTATAAGAAACAATGAGTCGGTTTTTCGCTATTTTCTCGTGACTCAGATGTCCGATTGAGCTCAAATTTTCACAGCTTTATCATCTCATGTACATGTTTGATCGGACAAAGTGTGAGTGCTGTTCTGTGACCTTTGCAAATAATGTATTACCTTTAATAATGCTGTGTTTAAATAAGTCGAATTTTTACACATATACGCGGCCTTCGTTTCTGTCATCACGGTACTTCGGCTGGGCGCGACTGCACCCATCCGTTGAATATTAAACATGTCGTGCTTGATAAGTACTCTACGCCGTGCGACCCTGGTCATGCATGGTCAAGGTGGACTAGACGTGAACTATAACCAAGGTCATACTGAGACACCCCATTAACTCAGGCGTTTCTCTCATCAATTATTAGTCTGTGTTGATTGACTAAAGAGACAATTGTCTTTTTGTTTGTTGGTGGTGTTGGGGTGTTTGTTTGTTTGTTTGTTTGTTTTTAAACTAAGGTCGTAAATGAAAGTTAAAAGTTGTCTGTTATCCAGCATCACAATATGGGTATATAGGATGTTGCATGAACCATAACTTGGATATTCTTAGGCTGGATAGCAGGCGGTAATCTATGCGTACGGGGGAGGGGCTGGGGTGGGGTGTTGGCTCGAGCCCCCGAATAATTGTGTCTAGCCCCTTCCCCCCTCCCAAAAAATGCAATTGGAAAAAAAATGATGGAAAATACTGTATTTTTTCAGTTATAACGCGCCAATTGCATGACAAACGTGTTATGTGGGCTATAATGTGCATGCTTTTCTTCTTATAATAAGTCATAGCAGAAGCGAGTGTTAGATGAAGGGTCAATCATATTGGCTCTAGAACCGCGCCTGTGGTATTGTGATGCCTGACGCTTTCATTTATCATGAGCGCCATCTTTGAAGTCAGTGTTTGTTTGTTAGTTGACTGCAGAGAGGAGATGGCTTTTTGTTTACCAGTTGTCGTAATTGACAGTTGCCTGTGTTATCGAACTCCTTTGCATCCCTCCAAGACGTTTGAAGCAAAACCGGACTTGAAATTTGAATTTTTCCCTATCATGATGTGATGTCAGATACCCAAATAATGTGCTTTTTCGTTAGAAACAGGAGTTTCTATCAAAAATACAGTGTTTCTGAGGCCATTTGACACTTGTTTCTGAAAGTGTTACAAAACAGTGTGATTCATTTTCATTGCGTGGCTGAGTTAGCTTGTTCAATACACATTGGTGTGCATGGTGGCAATTTTGTAGAGGAAAAGAAATGTGAGAAGGTAGTGCTAAAATAGAGGGCGCTCTTCATAAATTCGGTCTTTTCTTATTGCAAAGTGCTGGCAAATATTTTTGACAACTTACAAATAGATTTGATTACTTTCACTGATCTTTCAAAGGATTGTGTTTGTAAATTTCTTTTCTTAAAAGTATTGTACACTCATTTGGGGTAAAGATTCGAATTTTATGTTCAAAATGAATATTTATTGAGGTAGCAATAACAACCTTTTTCCTCAGTCAATGAAATAATAATGTTTGGGAGTATGCTTAGACTACTTCAAATATCTTCGTAATTGTTTCCTTTTAAAAGAATTAAATTTCACGAAGTTGAGTCAAAATTATGAAAATATACGGTTTTCAAGAATCCCAATGCCGGCAGCTCAGCCTTTTTATGAAACCTTTTCTTGTTTTGAAAACCTGGATAGTACATTGTCACGACACATAATTTTCAATTTTGATTGACACACATTTATTTATGTAAACTTGATAGTATATACCTCCGAATTCCAACATCATGTGTTTGTATTGAACTTTTCTGCATTTTGTTTACAGCAATATAACTGGATCAAAAGTCTCCAAACTATTAATGAATGCGCCGGTTTTTAATTTTCAGGTGAATGTATCCCAGGCTGTTAATTCTGAAGTCTTAGTTACTGTAATAATAATGCCGCCCTCTTGTGGTCTACTACGAGTAGTTCAGTTGGTTGGTCTTGTAACGTAACCTTTGCTCCCTGTCATAAAAATGGCAGTGCCTTCAAGTTCACAAAATATTCCCCATTTTCCAGACCATCTTTGAGGTCTGTAAAGGTTTGTCAAATATCGTGAATATTTATGACGTATAGAAATATTAATTATCATGATTACACGCGACGGGCCTGGGTCACGTCCCTATGAGCGACCTTGTCATGTCCGTTAAATTGCTTGAACAATCAGATTGCTGCTTCTAATTACACTGCATAAATATAAATACAATGTATTTGAAAAACCACGTGTGTTGACATGGAGTGTAAGCCGTGTCAACGAGACCGGGATATAATAGGGCTTGAAAATACACACAAGTCTATGGGAAGTCGGCTTGGGGTTAATTATCGAGGATTTCCCTTGTGCCCTGTGCCAGACCATGAGACATGAACATTTGGGAATTTCCACGGTTGTTTTTCATGCACTTTTCTGATTCCTTTGGCTGTTAAGTATTTTATCTTGGTCCATGTTAGCTCCATAGAAGATAGAGTATACATATAAGCCTTAATTCTAAGAGAATATTCAGAATGATTCACAAGGTGCACAAAATCGGTTATACATTTTTCTACAAGCATAAAAAGCCAACAAGCTTTAATTAATAAAAAAAAAAGTCTCCCAATACAAGCAAGCTTTGTAAAATTTAAAATATATGAAAGAACTATTCTTAAGACACAAATAACTATAGATTTTCCCGCACATTTTAAAATTTCCTAAGCACTTCACTTCAATTTCGTCCCAAGAAGACTGGAATGTGCAAATGCTACAATGGGTTTAGTTATTCGAATTGATCAATGGTCAATCCGTTTTCATTCGTTTTCGTTTTACACCCCTTTATACTCCAAACATCAGAAAACTTCGTAACGTAGGCAAATGGCTGCAAATGGAAACGAGGCCAGACTAATGGGCCATACAACAAAGTGATGGTGTGGACTGTTCCGAAAAAGATGTGAAAATACGAGTTCATTTTCTATGCCTGCTTATTTCTGGTATGCACATTTTACAAACCTTATTCCATCTAGGTTGTTCTGATCTGAATGTTTACACATTCAAATCTAACATTATTTTCGAATATATAATGAAGCACATCATAAATGGTAAATTCTCACTTCTGGTATGTATCTGCGTCAGACAAACATATTCCTCCGACACTAAAAGTAACTGATGTTATAAAAAAAATTTAAATGAAGGATGGCATAAAATCATCTGACGAATTTAAATGAAATTTATACGACTTTGATTGCAAAATGATGAAATTGCTTCGTCTATCGTTCGTTTGGCAACTGCGGTCGACGAAATTGAATTGTCTTTGATTAAAATGTATGGCAAATATAAAACTGATATAAAGCAATGAAGGTTATGGTTATGAATCTTCGAGACAAAATTGAAGTTAACCGCTTTGGAAATAACATAATAATTACTGCACAATTACATTATCTGATTAAACAAGACAGCAATAAGACTATTTTGGTCTACCGTATATAAGAGACGAATTAAACAACTTTCCCAAATCAAAAGTATAAGATTTAAACAAACGAAAAAGTACAAGATCTGCCAAACCATGCAAATTGTGATAATACAAGCCTCTAAAGATTGCCAATTTAGTATCTACGATTCTTTCTTTTATGTGCTCATACAGAAGACAGTGATCAATGCATTATGGATTATTTTTACTGTCCTCTTTGTTCAAGAATAAGAAATTGTCATACCTTTTAATATAGACAACCTATCTCTGCGCTTTTGAAGAAAATTTCTTTTGAAATAACTTCTTCTCTTCAGTCAAAGTTCATGTAGCAATTACAGGTGTATTTCCAAAAATACTGAGAGAATTTAGTAAATTCAATTTGTTCCACATTTTTAACCATACCCATGTCATGTGGGGCCTATTTGATGGATGATGGCTAATATTATGGCTTACAACTAGGGTTTAATATTTGGGGGCCATGTCCACCCCATCATTGAATTGTCCATTATGTGTATTAAAATAACGCTAGAGATAGAGAAAATTTCAGTCCCATATATACATTGCCCACTTTTTGAGAAAACAGTGAAAAACAGCCACAGTATTTCATAAGTCTTTTGGTCGTTATTTTTTACTAATTTCTGGATAAATACACCATTTCAGGCGGAAAATTTTTAACGGTATGTTTGTACCACCACCATCTCCATACCCTGTAAATTATACGTAAATCTATGAAAATTTCTGTTTTGGTTTCTTACCAAAGTATGATACTATACCTTTAAGTGTGATTCAGTGGAATGACAGTTACACGTGCTCCTGAATTACTCCTGCGTGTATATTTTGACAGTCTTCTTGTCTGCCACTGCCAACTGTCCATTTGATGTAAATATGATGCCACGGGGTGTGTACAATTGCTTAGCCACACATGATACAAATTTACCTTCAAAATCATAGTGGTGAATGTGACCACTGCCTTCTACTTTGTTTAGCATAACGGCAACATAGATTCCTGAGCCGTCGCGACGCGGGAATCTATCGTCGCTGCAGACTCCCCTGCAGCTAACTTTCTTGCCTTCGATGGATGGGCTGATGGTATGGAGAATATCACCATTCCCATTAACAATATTAATTTTTCCCGCATCCCAGCCACTGATCACTATGTTGTTATTCTTAAGCTGGAACAAGTACCAAGGTTTTATCCTTGATGAAATTGTAGATATCCGTTGCCAATTATTGTCTGGGTTGTATTCATACACCTTATTCTTAATTTCACCCAATAGGATATTACCATCTTGTTTGATTTCAATACTCTGAAGCTTAATCTCCTTATTATCTTCTCTCTAGATCCTAATCTCCATATTAATATGTTGAATCCTGATATCCCTGTTCCACACTTTCACCCTGTCTCTATGTTCAGTCTGAACAATCACCCACCGATGAGCCTGTCTTGCTGCAATAGACTCTGTAGAAAAAGACCAAAAAACAACAACAAATTGTTCATTTGGAGTTATTTCTGGTTTATTTTGTTAAAAAACATCACAGCCAAAAGGCCGAACTGCAATTACAGTGATGGAGTAGCATGAGTCTTGAATGGACATACACGTACAGTCATATGTAGGCGGTCACACTAACAGGTTCATATATATAAAGTCTCATCTAAATTGACTGTAAATATTCCAGATGCCATATTACGATTGGAATTTGTAGTCATCCTGTTCTTAGGATTGCGGTGTGCATGCATGATCAGTGGCGCACCCAGGGGGGGGGGGGGGGGGGGGGCTCGGGGGCTTGAGCCCCCCCCCCCCCCCCCCCCCAAGAGGGTCCCTGAAAAAAAAAAAGAGAAAAAAAGGGGGGAGAGGGAAAGGGGGAGGAGGAAGGGGGGGGAGTCACAAAATGTTTTTTGGGAGAAAAATTTTCTTTGAGGCCCCCCCCCCCCCCAAAGACAAAATCTTGGGTGCGCCGGTGTGCATGATATGGTAAATCTTTTACAGGTTTCTGAATGTGGCCGAGGGCAAGAGCAGAGAATTATGAACTATTAGAATACAAGGAAGCATATACAAATCCCATTGTGACCTGTTGAACGTGGATGCAGTGTTGATGTTACCGACAAATACAGTTTATATTGAAAAGCTATGTATGACAGAATTAAGTCACCTGCTTCTGTTGGGATCGTGCTTTTGCGGTTCCCTTGGTTGTCGAAGATTGCCACTTGTTTATCATCCCAATCAATGACTGCAATCTCTCCAAAATGAGCAGCAATACCTGTCGCATTGAGAAAGTTTTCACTTCCCCTTTTTCTTAACTCACGACACATCGTCCATTCCTGTACACGTCCCGCCATGTTTCTCTGTTGAGGTATTTGTATAAATAATACTAGATATATAAACTACTTCTGCTATTATATGAACCGACTGTCACCACTCCGGATTCATGATCAAAGTGACTTTGAGATGAAATATGGGTAGACAATATGATAATTTCTTTCAATCAGTATAGAAACCGGTAAATTTGTTAGCTTTTTAGCCTCTTGAAATAGCAAAGAAAATATGTACTGAAATTTGAGCTGAGAGTTATCCTTGTTGAGCTCAAGAGAAGAAGAGAACCAAACAAATGTTGTTGTTTGATTTAGAGAGACACTACATTATCATTGCTGAATGATCATACTTTTGATATAAATGATTTGATATATTTTCCATATACATTTTGATCAAAAATCATTCGATTTCGTCGACCGCAGTCGCCAAGCGAACGACAGACGAATCAATTTCGTCATTTTGCATTCAAATTCGTATAACTGTCATTTAAATTCGTCACATGATTATATGCCGTCCTTCTTTTTGTTTTTACGTTTCACCGTTTCATTTTCACTTTAAACATTACTTTCTACTGTAATTTTACCTTTTACTGTGTGAAGAAGCTAGATCCACACTTTTAACCGTCGTCAGCCAACTTATAATCTATATACGAGAGTCAGTGTTCACATACCGTGCACCATTGAGAGGGTCACATGACTTCTCATGTTCAAGTCTGGAGTTTCCCTAAATTAGCAATACTGTACTGACTGAGACCTGTTTTGTGTATGTTTCATCATCCATGTATAATGTCAATAAAAACTAATCAGCCAAAAGACCAAAGGCCAAATGAAAGTAGGTACAGTATAAAGTGTAAACCATAAACTGTGTACCTCCTTCAAAATGCTTGTAAACAAAATTGGCTTTTTGTTGTTGTTGCCAATGTGCAGCAAATGTCCTTTGCTGCATCAAAATGTGCAAATTTCAGCTGGAATATTGAGGAAGTGATCATTAACTTTAAGTCATATCTTCATCTGAATGTGAATGTCTTCTAAAATTGCTAACATTCTTAATACCATGGGGTGTGTGATGGCATCATTATTCAGGAATATTGATAATAGCATTAATATTGAGGGATATAATATTGATATTGATTCACATTTACAATTGGGATGTCATTTAATTATTCATCAGTGTAATGTGGTCAATAAAGTCAAGCAAACTCTGTCTTCATCATAATGTAGGTTTCCTCACCAAAAATCAAGGGTCAAGAAGATTAAAACCACAAAATAGGGATTATACAAACTGTGTGAAATTTTAAGTGACCTTTTATTTCCAACTCCAACATCTGCTTGAAATCCACTCCAAGTTTGCATTCAACTTGTACATCTAGCTTTCTCATTGTACAATGGAACTTGATTCAAACTCAAGCAATGACTGTTCAACAATTTCCTTCATGCAACTTGCACATTTGCAGCTCCTACTCCATTCCTATAATGCAAGCAGCAGTCTTTGGTTAACACTGTGTGTGTGTTCAACACACTCATCGACATCCTGACACACATCTTGCTCCTATCAGCTCCATGTATGAGAGCATTCATGCGATCTCATGAATATAAATGTTGATTTATTTATTGCCACGCTGGAACATGGTGTATAGTCTCATTTTTAAAGGTAGTATCATACTTTGGTTTTTGTTAAAGAAATGCAGATTCATGGGCAAAAATATCAAGACAGATACAGTAACAGTAATCTGTGAAAATTTCTGTCCCATACGGTGCTCACTTTTTGAGAAAACAGTGAAAAACGGCCACAGTATTTCTTAAGTCTTTTCTCTTTTATTTTTGATCTTTTAAAAGATCAAAAAGATTTTCGGTCGTTGTTTTACTCTTTTCTGGATAAATACACCATTTCAGGGGGAAACCTTTCAACTGTATGTTTCTACCACCACCATCTTCATACCGTGTAATTTATAGGTAAATCTGTGAACATTTCTGTTTGGCTTCTTACCAAAGTATGATACTACCTTTAAGTTTGGAGTTTCCCTAAATGAGCAATAATATATTGAAAAGTTCATTGACTAAGACCTGTTTTGTGTATTTTTCATACCCATGTACAATGTCAAAAAACACTAAGCCAAAAGGCCAAAGGCCAAATAAAACTATGTATGACTATAAAGGTATAGTACAGAATTGGTAACATACCCAAACAGAAATGTTCACATATTTACGTATAACTTTCAGGATATGAAGATGGTGGTGGTAATAATAATAATAATAACCGCTGGTAAGTAAAAGAAAAATGACAGGTACATGTATACATTTCAGGTGACATTTGAACATGTGTGTATAACATCGCATGTCTCCAATACAAGCTTTGTAACAAACTGCAAACTTTTTCAACTTTCCTAGGAAGAAGAAAAACAGACTTCGTAAAGGCTGGTCATCACATAAAACCTGTCAAATAGGGGACGGAAAGGATTCAAGAACCATGGTGTGTTGAGATGGGGACAGACTAAAGACTCAAACAACAGATCTCCAGACTGGTCAAACAAAGGTAAACGTAATAAATAAACACAAACAAACAACTCATCAATTCATAAAAATCACACAGACAACTTTAATACAAACTGATCAACATAAAACAAATGTGAGTAAGTTAAACTGATTCCCAACTAAAAGCAAGTACAAGTACATAAAAACAATGAATCTTTGTAAAGTTGTAAAATTAAGATGAAAAGATCTCATTATACTCTATCCATTGCTTACACTACTGAGTAGACAGTATGAATCTGCTCTTAAAGGTAGTATCATACTTTGGTAAAAAACCAAAACAGAAATGTTCACAGATTTACCTATAACTGACATGAACTGTAGATGGTGCTGGTAGAAACATACAGTTAAACTGTTTCCGCCTGAAATGGTGTATTTATCCAGAAATTAGTACAACAATGACTGAAAATCTTTTTGATCTTTTAAAAGATCAAAAATACAATCTTGCCCCAACTTGATGGAATAACTTGTGCATACACCTTCTTATGAACGCCAAGAAGCTGTCTATTACTTCACCTCACAAGCCTTCCGACCTCAAAGAAGGGCAATATGAGTGAAATAACAGGTGAATAGAACGGTCTTCACATCCAGGAAACTCCAAAAGGAAGAGACACAATACGTGGTCCTGTTGCAGCATAATTCACAGGAATATTTGCTGATGGCTTTTATTACTGGGTCCGTTTGAATGAAATATGTCCACCTTCCTTTAGTACTTTTTCTTCTTCATGATTTCTGGCTTCCAGTTGATAGGATGGCTCTCCTCCGTCTGTTTAATGGAAAACAAGCAAAATAAATGAATAAAATGTCAGGACCTATGAGAAACCTATGATCTATCTAGGATAATCTAGGACCTATTATAAAGTGCCTTGCTCAAGGACACAAACCCCACAGGTCTCCGCAATTGGGATTCAACCCACAAGAATTGAGAATTCACAAAGCCACACCACACACCACAACATACAACGGTAGATCTCCAAATGAACAAACAAGAAATTTTTCTTCTTCTTCTTCTCTTAAACCATCTCTTACCGCTTCCTCGTCTTCTTTGTAGATCTTGATGGTCTTGTCTGCCTCGGCTGTGATGAGGCGACTCTGACTATGGTCAAACATGCAGGCAAATATCCCCGCCTCGCTGTCAATAGAGCCAGGCTGGATGGGGGCCTGGGTACGCTGGAAGTTATACCCCGTCCGCCAATCCCAGAAATGCAACGATCCATTGTCTCCTGTTGGTTGTAAAATTGTCATATGAACAGTTGACTCCCAATAAAAAACACCCACAGGGACAAGGGGCTGATTTCATAAAGCTCTGTGATGCGTCGCAACTCGATTTGCGAAGTGTCGTAGCTGCGATGAGTCCATAGAGTATGGATGCGTCTTAACTCTGCGACGCTTAACTCTACATTATTTTGTATGGCCTCAACTGCTTACCTCCGGACACTAGCACACCATCACCATTGACAGCCAGGCAGTTAATGATGGCATTGTGGCCGCCAAGATTCTGTACGAAGTTACCATCAGGGAACTTCCACTGCTTGATGTTATCTGGGGATGCTGAGGCCATCATATGCCTGTTGAGAGGAAAGATGGAAACAGAACACAATGATGATTCAGTCTTCTTTTTATCAAATCGCTACATTACTCTTATCCAGTGCTGCACACAGATCCTTGACTTGGAAGTCAAGGCTAAAACATCATTGTGGGTGCAAGTATCATAGTCACTGTAGTAGTGTTGAGTTGGAGAAGGTTTCGCAAATAAGGAACTCATCTGACAGGGGCTGCAACATGAACGCCCTTCCAAAGGTCCCCTGATGAACCTGTTGTGAACCATTGTGAACCTGAATTTACTTGGATTTGAGTCATCAAATGATAAAACTTTCCAATGAAAAAATGCTGACGATAAACCCTCTAGCACATGGCTGCTGAGAAACCATGAATCAATCATTTGATTTTCCAGAGGAAACCTTCAACAGTTGATATGCTTGTATTCTCAGTCAAGCTTGTAAATGCCAGCTTCTGACACAAAGCTGAATGCCATCAGGCTGATGATGAGAAGGAATCTGTAATCCGGAACTCACAGTTTAGGGTGGATGACCAGAGCTCGGACGCTCTTCTTGTGATTGGTCAGTGTCGCCCGACTCTTGCCTGCCGCCAAGTCCCAGAGACGAACCGTTGAATCATGACTGCCACTAACCACCTGACAGAGAATAAGAGACAAGAATTGTATTCATCAATGTCACTTTGTAACAATTGTACACAGATTGTAAACTGTTGCAACTGTTATAAAAACAGACCCTACTGTTGCATAGGTCACAAAGAACGATTTGCCATTGGAAGAATCAATTGAATAGGTACGCACCTGTGGTTCGGCTGCCTGGCATTTGACAGTGGCCACCGTGTTCGTGTGACCGCTCAGCGTGTGGATGCAGGCTTTTGTTCTCATGTCCCAGATGCGTACTGTGGAGTCACGTCCGCAGGTGGCCAGAATGTCGATGGTTGGATGAAGGTCCAGGGCGTAGACGGCGCTCAGGTGACCGTGGTAGTGCCTGATGACCTGTGAGGTCAAGAAACAAGGCATGATACAAAGATGGACGGTGTTTATGACTTAACAGTGACAAATGTGCAAGCACACATTTTGCCGTAGCCACTTTGTATGCTTACAATTAATTCACAATTTGCTCAAAGTAAAGCTGGGCTGTGAAACTGGCTCCTTTGTGAAGCTACCCTGACATCCATACCTTGTTCTGCTCAAGGTCCCAGCATTTGACCTGTTTATCCTCAGAACAGGAGAAGAGGTAGGGTTGGCGTTTGCTGACAGCCAGGCCACGCACAGCACTGATGTGACCAGTCAGAGATAACTTCAGCTTTCCACTTGCCTGGGGAGGACAAAAGAGCATAATGCATGACCAGGGGTTGATTTCACGAAGCCCTACGATCGATCATTACTCAAGATACGAAGGATAACCCATGGTATCCTACCTAGGCTGCAATGCATGTATCATAAGACCTAAGATTGACAGTAAGTTGCGATGAGTTTGGTGAAATGGACCCCAGTGCATATTTGAAATGCTTGCAAACTGCAGGAACACACACTTGATGGCCTAGAACATCCCTCATCTTGACTACCAAAATGACATCACAGCAAGGGCTCAAAAAACATCTCCTGCAATAACTTGTACTCACCAGATCCCATATCTTGATTACTCTGTCATTGGAGCCAGTCACAAACCACTGGTTACCGGGCTCCACGGCAATGCTGCGCACCCAGCCAATATGGCCGCTGATCACTCTGTACAGCTTCCATGGCGGCCTCCATTGAGGCTTGGGCATTGTCGGTGCTTTCCTGGGTACGAGGGCACCAGACTGTTTGCCTCCACCTTGGACTGCGACAAGCGCCTGTCATACAAATTGAAAAAGAAGAAGATGAATACCACAAAGTTGACAATCTTGGCAGTAAACCCACGTTTTGATAAACCTTTCATTCTAGTATCTGGGAATCATTTGTCATCAGGTTCTGCCTCTTATGCCCTGATTCCTCCCCATTGTACATTATCTCCTCTCAAATTCTAGATGTCACATCCGTATGTCTCATTCCACCACATTAAAATAATGAAATGGTTACCTTGGAGATAGGAGGCCCTGCCCTTTCTGGTATCCCAGCATGCCTCTGAATCTCTTCAACACTGGATGCCGTCTTTTCGCTGTCGAGCCTTTCAAAGGAAGGAAATAAACAAAACAAAAAATTAAATTGGTTTAACTGTACACTTCTTGATAAACCTATGTAGTAATAATTATTTCTGTTGACTTGAACTGTAAAAAGTGTAATTGCCTAGCAATAATGATAGCACAGACCTTATCCCTAGTTCTTGCAAAACCTTAACTCTCATTCAGCTTTCATTGTACAGAATTTCCAAGATTTCAAGGATATGTTGACACTTTGTGCCATTTACTCACCATGACTCGGAGGGAGGCAGACCAGCTAGTACACCCTGTACAGCACCCTGGCTGAGAGCACTCTGTTTAGCAGCAGTCTCTGCCGACAATGGTACCCCTAAGGAGACAAAACAAATGAATCAATGATGAAAGAACAAGGAATCCAAGACTCAAACTTTCCTGCAATTTTGTAATCCAAGTCTGGCCTCACCGGTCTGCACAGCGAACAGAAACATGGGTGCCCCTCACAAACCAATCTTGTCATCACTGCACTATGAGTTTATCAAGTGAAATGTCTACATACCTGGTGCATTGGGATACTGGAAACCTGTAGTTACTTGTGTCTGGATGTCTTCCACACCTACGAACCACAAAACGAATAAAAAAAATAAAAAAAACAATTAATGAGTAACAAGAAATCTCAGCTCTGCCTGTCTCTTGCAAACAATGCAGAAAAACTGCTTAACAAACTTGTCATGCTAAGCATACATCAGCAGGGAACCATAAAAAAATGCACACATTACATGGATTTTGGGGCTGGTAACCTTAGAGGTTGTCAGACAAAGCTCTGCTTTACTAACACATTATGTGCTTAGCTGCTTATTGGCCACCGGTGATAGCACTTACCTTGTCTGTTATCCATCGGTATCTGACTGATGTTCTTCTGTGGTGTGGGAGTAGGTTTGCTTTCTCTGGGAGGAGGAAGATGCTGCACCATACCGTACTCATCTCGGATTTTACCAGCGATCTTGATCCTTTCACTGTCATCAAATTGTACAACAAAAAATTAACAAATGTAATTAATCTTATTGCTGAAAAAAATTCCAAATACAACAAATAGATGTGTCCCTCTTTCAGAGTTACCATGATGGAAACTCCTCATTGGTTCGGCTTGTGTTAGTGCAATGCTCTCTTAATGAGACACAGTGGTTCTCACACAGAACCAGAGGTTGACAGTACAATTAATGACTTAAAAGTTCAACGTTTTGCTTCACTCATTATCAGGAAGTTAGGAGGGAATAAGCACAAAATTCCAAATCATTTTGAACTAATAAACAGAGGTAAAAACATTGTTGTCAGATTGAGACACAAACCTTTTCTCGTCAATAGGGGGCGGCTGAATGTTGTCCGAGATGAACATATCGTGGGATCTCTTCAAAGATCTGAAGACTAGCGTATGAACAGAGTGCTTTGTTACTTCCTGTGGAGTGTGGGGGAAAATAATAAAACAGCCATTTTACTGGAGAATAAGTTGAGATCAGACATGATGTGCTGGCATGGCCCGAACACAGTTCTGGGGCATTGGCCACAGTTCATGAGTTGGGATGTAACAGTAGTAGTACTAGTAGTAGTACACTGCCACTGCACTGGCACTGCACAATCAATAATAGTTGCGATGATCGTAACCCTAGGTCTGACATGGGAACAGGGACCTTAGGGTTACGACACTTTGTTAATAAAAAGTGATCGAAACACTTTTTGGCCAAGTTCTGAAATAGAATTGTCCTTAATTTTCCACTTTCCAAAATCCAACACAAAATCTGACTACATGGATCTGATTGGTACTTATCAATGAGTCATATAAAACCACTTTGAACATTGAAAGATCATTTTCTGCAGAAAAAATAACCCAAAACTTACCGAAGGTGTCGAGATTCCCTCCGTTCGCCGTCAATCGGCCATTTTGAATAGTGCGCAGTGTGCCATCTCGACCAAATTACGTCATGCGCAATGCCGTTTTGGCTGTTCCACCTTTCAAACTCAAACTCACAGCCCTATGGAGGGTGTTCCCAGAATAACACGTGCGCTGTGATACCGTGTACACGCATATCACATACAGTATGGAGGAGGTTTTTTTTGCCCATGTCAAGCTGCCGCTGACAATTCAAATCTTTCATCATGAACTGAAGGAAATTGCTAAGATTTTCAAATGATTTCCTTTACGAATGGTCCCGCAAACAGACAAAATGTTAGCAAGTCACAAACTCGGCGCCGACCCAATCCATGATCAAACAGAAATAAAAAGGTCATCCACCTTATCACAGATCGCGCAGTGGTCGGAATTAACGGTGGACTGCAAAATATATCCGGTCTTCAATTACACCCAAAATGATCATACCCGGTAGGACAGTAAGAACATATTCGTAAAAATATCACCGGAATATTCCATCGGAAAAACCACCATTTCTTACTGCAAATCTGTACCGAGCCGGCCGGCCGTGAGCCACCGTCCGTAACGGTGGAACGAACCCGGCCGCGATCCAAACAGGTAGCCCTTCCGACCGAGCGCAACATTCACTTCATTTCAAGCCCACGGCACGTACGTGTAACTGTACCGTGATTGAGACTTTCGCTGGTGCACGTACACAATGTACGTTTGCTTTGAAACTGTAGCTATTACTCACGCACGCGGATACCAGGCTGTCTGTCTCTGCGGTGTGATGTGGGCAATGTTTTTACGTCTTAATTTAATGCGATCGTCGTCGGTCGGTTTCGGAAGGATTTCACGAATTTTTTTTAGATTAAGTATAATTATGAAAAGAGTGTTTCTACTTGGCCAATTGAACAAAATAACTGAGTGAAATTCAAGTAAGATTTATAAGCTGATGAGCCTGCGATTTGCGGTACTTTGGAAGGACAGTCGATCAGAATTTTTATATTTAGATCTCGCAACGATATAACGCATACATATCGTGTATTCCAAAAAAAATACACTCCATTTCTTCCTCCATGAACCGTATTTTCGCATGTGTTCGATGTCGGTGTTGGTCGGAAAAAAAATCACGCCGTATATGTTTTTCTTCACCTGTCATGAGCCGCGAAAAATAAACTTAATTCGGCAGTTTCGGCACACGTATAGGGTGTTTTGAGGGGTCTGGTCAATTCTATAACCTGTAATTTTTTTTTAACCCAATACACCGAGCATGCTGTACGTGCTGCTCGGCGGCCATACGGTTGATATGGAGTATGGACACGCTCACACACTGTATCATGCGAGCGCACGTGATACGAGCCCTCCATAGGGCTGTGAGTTTGAGTTTGAAAGGTGGAACAGCCAAAACGGCATTTCGCATGACGTAGTTTGGTCGAGATGGCACACTGCGCACTATTCAAAATGGCCGATTGACGGCGAACGGAGGGAATCTCGACACCTTCGGTAAGTTTTGGGTCATTTTTTCTGCAGAAAATGATCTTTCAATGTTCAAAGTGGTTTTATATGACTCATTGATAAGTACCAATCAGATCCATGTAGTCAGATTTTGTGTTGGGATTTTGGAAAGTGGAAAATTAAGGACAATTCTATTTCAGAACTTGGCCAAAAAGTGTTTCGATCACTTTTTATTAACAAAGTGTCGTAACCCTAAGGTCCCTGTCCCCATGTCAGACCTAGGGTTACGATCATCGCAACTAAATCAATAAATACTAAAATAGGGGCCTCATGTAAACTTATTTTAAAGCCAAAACAAACAACTCACCTCCATGGTTCGTTAACCCACGAGCGTTGGCAACCAGAAATTTAATGTATACAATATTTCAGTGACTATACTCAATCGCAAATGATAAAATTGTGAAATTAAATTAGGCCTACGCTTAAAATTGGTCGACAAGAAGCACAATGCTTGTGGAAGCCGCCATTTTGTTTTTTGGGAAGTTTTATTTTCCCAATAAAACGTTAAGTATTTAGCGAGAAAATAACAGTGTAATTGAAAGTAAAATGAAAACAATAATCCAAAGTTATTGTTTTATTTTATTATAAAGTTAAAAATATATATTTAAAATTGTTTTGTATATGATTTGTAAAGCATGTTTAACTACATATTGTTCGAGCCAAACTTAACAAATTGGGGTCATTGACGTCACAAGTTGCCAGGCTCTGGTAAACTATTTACATATGGACGTCACGTCAGTGTAATTCAGTGACAGTGAACTGATTGTTTTTACCAGGGAAATTCAACCTTGGTGACTTGAAAACTACGAGAAATGGTAAGATTTGGGATTAGGAATTTGGAGACTTGTTATTAAGCTTACATATGTTTGGGTGTCGTCAGTTTGAGGTTGGTAAGGGGCATAGTCCAGTTTCCGGACAAGGGAAACACCAATAAGGAAGTGTATCGTTATATTTTGCCAGCACCGTCGATGCATTCTTCTCGTTGGCCATGCCGGAATTCTTTCTCTAAAGGTTATTTCGCCGGAGGTACGTTCTGATACTGCAATTTAGCCAATGGGAACGGCAAAATAGCGTTTGTAAGGAAAGGCTGTTGCTGGCAAACACTGCCTTTTATTAATTAGGCCCTAACTTGATTTTATTTTTTTCCAATGTTCAAAGTCTTCCGAGAAGGTTGGCATAAAGGTGGTGGCACGATGCCGCCCCTTCACAGATCCAGAACAGAGCAAAGGAGCAACAAGGATTGTAAAGATGACAGGAGATAAGACAACCATACAGAATCCACAACAAGGAGGCACTGGAAAGGTACTTAGATATTTCTTCGTTAATTTCACCTTATCATTCTTGTTTACTTCTTGGTCACGCATAGGCTGAATTAACCAAATTCTATTATTAAGGACTTGGCACAGTGTCAAAAAGTGAGAAGACAGTGTTTTTCTGGTGAAATTATAACCAGTCACCCAAGCTTATCAAGCAAATAGTTGGTTTTTATTTATTTTTCTTACAACAAGTCGTTTTCCAGATTTTAAATTTGACATTATTTATTTTCATTCATTGATTTGTCAGAGTTTGATTTGTATGTCGAGGAAGAAAGCCTAGTAAATAATTTTTTAAAGACAAGGAATCACAAAATGTTCCTAATAAAATAGTCAAATACCCAGTAGGCTCAACTGTAACAGTTTCATAGTCTTTGATTTGACCAAACCATGGACATTTCCAGCCAGGACACAAATGTGTGTATTAATCTTGAATGATTTCACTTGAATGTTTCTTCCCTTATTTTCTTCATTTAAACAGGAAAGTTCGTTTACATTTGATGCCAGCTATTTCTGGGATGTGCGAGCGGTGAGTTAGTTCACAAAATAATTTATCACCATAAAACAAGAAACTGTTTGGCAATTGTCATCATTGTAATTCTCGTCATTACAGCCAACAAATTTACTTGAGAGAAAAAAAAGAGGATTTATTGGGAAACTGTAACATAATTTGAAATCTTGAATTTTGTCATGCTTTGAATTTCAGAGTCAGATTTATAAGGAGCAGGTGGAACCTCTGCTGAAGAAGTCACTAGACGGCCATAACGTCACCCTAATGGCCTTTGGACAAACTGGAAGTGGGAAGACGCACCTTTTGTCGGGAACTGTGGAAGATCCAGGCATTGTTACCATGGTAATTTCACAATCTTTAATGAAAAAATGGTCCTTGAATGTGTTTTATTGCATACTGTATCGATTTGTATTAGTTTACATCATAGGGAAAAATGTTACTATCCTTGCATGCAAATGTAGTTTAATTTTCATTTTTCTTCTCTCAAAATATCTTTACATTGCCTGTTAGCTACCAAAGAAATCAATATTTTGCAGATCTGCAAGCTGCATCACAACGGGCTTGTTTGTTTCAGGCTTGTGATCACTGATCCTGCTGTTCTGGATCCCATTTTAGTGTACCTGACATGGGATGTGGCTCTGCAAGATCACTGATCGCGTGCCTGAAACAAACAGGGCCGAGAGAGCTATGTATTAAACTTTGAGCACAATACAGTTTTGGTGAATTGATCGACTGAATTATATTTGAGGTACAGTTGAGTAGAATCATTTTTGTTTATGTGTCCATTTTGCAGTTGAATCGTAGCCTGTTCAAGCACATTGAGGAATCTTCCAAACAGTTCTTTGTAACAGTTTCATTCATTGAGGTGAGTATTAACGGAAACTCTTCTTTTTGTACCTATTGGTTAATAGATATGACAGAATGAGGAATGTCACCTAAGATTTAAATAAATCCAGAGTGTGATATTAACCAGTATTTTCAGCATATTGGTGACAGAGCCTGAGCCTCTGTTTCGTAAATACCCATAGACAATGAACATGTGTTCCTGTAATATCGTATGCTGCATATTCTAATTACGTGTTTTATACATCATGGTTGGAGTTGATAGGTTTGGTGAAATCGACTTCTGGTCTGATTCAGAAAAATCAGTATGAATTATGTTACTTGAACTTTGCTGCCCTGTTTTGTCGCGATTCTTTAATACTTAGGTATAGATTTTGCCAAATTTGGGTTAGTCATGTTGAGGAGGTTATACTTGCTGATAATTCTGCCCTTTTCTTGTTCATCGTTCACAGATTATGGATGAGAAGTTTTTGGATTTAATCAACCCTCACAGTAATCCAATGAAAATACGCCCGCATCCACAAATTGGAGTGTAAGTACAATACGTTAAAAATCACAAAATGTTGTATTTTTATATTATGTCATGTGCTCCGTGATCATATATTAGTTGATGTGGCTGGCAGCCAAGGGCGCCCATGAAAGCCTGCTACTCGATCACGTTGAAGTCGCATCCTTCGCAATTCAGCACCCCAGCTGCCAGTAAGGATGATTAGCCTCCCAAATTATTATGTGCTAGGTTCTGTCTAAAATCTCAGGCTATGGCTACAGATAACACGCTCACTTATGGCAGTCACTAGCCAGTGGCTGAAGTGGCTGTAGCAATTTCCCTTAGACTTGTGTGGCATCAGCTAGAGGTTTGGGATATAACATTTATTTGTAATGTAGGGTTATGGTATTTCAACTGGAGAATTAATTACGAATTTGTTGAGGGTAAAGGTCAAATATGATCTGGCTTTCTTCTTGGCTACCTTCATTACAAAGATAGATGATTTGTTTTTCTAGCTGGAACCTTGAATTGATGCCTCTGTTTCTTCTCAGAACTTCTCTATTCAAGCCTATTCCAGAATTGCTATCAATTTGCCGCTTCCCGATGTGAATGCTTTTTTCTTCAATCATTGTGATCGTTTGCAGGTTTGTTGATGGGCTGTCTGAGATGGTGTGCAAGAATGGTGAAGATATCGCCAAGTACTACGACCAAGGAACCAGGGCCAGGAAGATGGGTTCATCTGACGTCAAGGCACACAGAGAAAGGTCTGTCGATCACAGATTTCAGGCCTTGCAATGTTTGAGTCTGCATTGGAGTCTGTAACTTTGTGACCTGTCAATATGATGAGTACATCTCTGGTTCTTTCCAAGATTACCTCGTATCTCTTTGGAGATTCACATCATGGCTCTGAAAGATACGCTTGTGTACCACTTAACTTAGACCTCTGGTTCCATCTGAGAACCCTAGTTCCTCATCTGAGATAGCCTACTATGGGCCTTTACGAAATAAGACTTGAGGCTAGGCTTGGGATTTATTTTGCTACTGCCATTTTGTGTCCTAAATGAAATGAAGGGCTTGAGATACATAGCTAAGCTGGAGGCTTATTTCTGCTTCATCATGTGGCCCAATCCCTTCATTTTGTTTTGTGGGCCTGAAATGGCCATAGCAAAATAAGTGCCAAGCCTAGCCTCAAGCCAGGTTTCGTATAAAGCCCTATAGTTTTACTGTGAACTGATGCAGTTTATGGTAGCATGTTTGAGGCCCAATACTTATACTGAGTTGTGTGCCTCTCAAGCTTCAGAGTTATCACCTTGTTCTTTTCAGAACCACAAAACGCAAAGATCACTCATGTCCTAACCAGCTTTTCTTGTTCTTTTCTTGGACGGACAGAGCTCACTGTATCTTCACCATCACCATAGAGCATAAAGATGCTGATGGAAGTCACTGCTTTAGAAGCAAGATTGCAGTCGTAGACGTCGCAGGTGAATTATGCTATGAATTTCTTCTTTTATGATTGAATTTTGAAAATGAAGTGTATGATCTCATTGAGAAAGTAACAGAACATAAGGTTAGAGTAGTTGGCTTTTTATATATTGAAGTTTTCATGTTTTTTTCCTTTAAAATATTCTTTTCGGTGGTCTTACTGATTTATAGCTGTTTGCTGATTGAGTAAAGTTTTGAAAGGTGAACGAAGAATCCCGCTCTTGTCAATTTTTAATGACTTAAACATTCGGTCAGTTTCTCTTGTGGTTATTTGATGATTTTATTGAGTAATACTTGGTTAAATCTTCATTTATTTTACCTTTAGGATCTGAGGGTGTACAGAACAAAGACACGAGGTAAGTTGCTTCTATTTTTCTCAAAATGAAAATTTTCATGTTGTTCAAAATGTGTGGGAAAACTATGATCTTTTAATACCCAAGGCAAATAGACAAGCCTTGTGTTAAGTCGGACTGAGAAGCCGGCGCCGATTTCACCAGACACTATGATTAATCTTAAGATCTTAAGATTGTTTAGTATCACCATAGTTATTTCTATTGTGACATCACACATTGCTTAGCAATTAAGATGAATTCATACTTAAGATCAATCTTAGTTCTTTGTGAAATCGGCTCCAGGAATAACGAAAGTCAGTTTGTTTGGTTGTCCTATACTTATTCACATATTATTTTGATTAATGTTGCCATCCTTACCCAGCCAATTACTTGGTATGGTACAGCACACAGCTTTATCAAGATAGTGTTTGTCTAATCTCATATGTTTGTTTGTTTGTTTGTTTGTGTGTAGTCTTGTTGCTCTGACCAACGTGATCTCAGCTCTTGGTGACCCCAAGAAAAAGGGCGGCCATGTGCCATATAGGGATTCCAGGATCACCAGGCTGTTACAGGTATGCTGACTAGTAAATGGAAAGTCTTACTGTGCATTCTTATAAAAAGGAAAGAAAATGGCCTTGTCTCTCAAGAAGAGAATTCCAGATAAACGCTACTGTCATAATTCAGCTCTGCCTATTAATCGATGTCCAGTGTAGTCCAGAGGAACTACATACACAACCTACGCAACCTAGGGGGGCATAGATGGCAAGTACATTAGGCACTCGTCCTCTCACCAATGTGGCCCGGGTTCGATCCCTGCATGGGTCATATGTGAGTAGAGTTGTGGGTTGGTTCTCTCCTATGCTAGGAGGATTTTCTCAGGATTCTCCGGTTTTCCTCCCTCCACAAAAATTTACCCACGTTCGATCTCAGGCTGTGTTCTGTGATCATATATGGGTTGATGTGGCTGAACTCGATCACGTTGTAGCTGCTTTTTTCGCAATTTAGCACACCAACTGCCAGTAAGGATGATTAGCCTCCCATAGTATTATTATTATTATTTAATAAAGCAGCAGCAGCGTCTTACTCTCCTCAGGATTCTTAGAATAATCGGACACCAGTCAAGGCATTGAGTAGACCACTGAGTCTTCTTAAGAACCTCTTTATTGATTTAGTCCTTCCCTACAAGATGTTGAAGCAACGATAACCAGTCCAAGGATTCAATCAATCCACTGGCTCTACATAAAAGACACCGTCATTTCCTTGGAGATTCTCTACCCTTCTGTTAACTCTGAACCAATGGTATCATTCTCTCCCTCGATGAATAATCAGGACGCCATCGGAGGGAACTCTTTCACTGTGATGTTTGCCCTGGCCTCTCCGGCTGACTCTAACTTCAGCGAGACACTGACCACCTTCCAGTATGCCCAGTTCTGCAAGAACATCTCCAACTCGGTCAAGAAAAACATTGTAAGTATCTCCCCTCCAGTTGAAAGCATATGAGATGTAAATGACCAGCCCTAATACATCATTCACAATGGGCGGGCTAGTAGAAATGCACCGGATACTTGCAGGAGCTAAAGATTACCTCAAAGAGCTTGCAGTTAAACATGTGAAAGGACAATAATTTTGGGATTCATTGTATAATACAGTGGAACCCGATTACAACGAACACTGCTATATCGAACATTTGGCTATACCAAACATCATCCTTGGCTCCCAATTTTTTTGTACAATACATACCCAATATGGTTCTTTAACAAACAACCAACTGTGCGTGGTTTCATGGCTTCTGACTGCCAAACGAACAAAGATAATTGACTATTGGGGTCACCACCAATGTAGGTCTGGATGGCTCAGTTGGTAGAGCACCTGTACGGTATATTCAGGAGGTTGCCAATTCGAATCCCGCTCCAGCCAATTTTTCTTTGTTCACTTTTCAACGAACAACCACTATAGTGGACAATATATGTGCATCCCGCCGTTTTTTTTATAGCGGCGTTCCGCTGTACTTGTAATGAAATGAAATTAGTATAACACTAACATTCGCCTAAATCAACTAACAGCTCCATGTCTCTGTGTCTGAATACCCCATTCCTCTGTAGGATGATAGTGAGCGTCTGATGAACGAACTACGGGAAGAGATATCACGCCTACGCACCAAGCTGGCCAGCAGCAGCCTAACAGAAGCTGCTAGCAAGGATGATGTGACACGCATGCAGGTAAAGGCATATTACATCCACAGGTGGTCAACTCACCAACTCTTAACTTAGCTTAGCCCTCAGTATACACCTGTGTACAGTTATTGGAGTTGGGGCCAATTTCATTAAACTTACGACGCGTTGCAGAGTTAAGACGCATCCTTTCTCTATGGACTCATCGCATGGATGCCACGCGTCGCAGCTAGGACGCGTTGCAAAGCGAGTTGCAACGCGTCGCAGAGCTTTATGAAATCGACCCCCGGTCAGTTAACTCTGCTTCCTGCATCCTTACTTTTTTATGAGTGCTTTTTGCAAATTAGGCTTGCATTTCACCGACATATGATGTGCGCTCACTGAGTATGCAGTGCTGTTATTCGACGAAGCGCAAGCCTTATTTGCATTATTCTATCTCCTGGACAAAATATCATGGATAACTTTCTTTTCTTGTTGAACAGGAGCTGATCACGGATCTTCAGATTGCCAAGAACCAGACTTGGGATGGAAAGGAGAAGTTGTCTGCTCAGTACGAAGAAGACAGAAAAGTCAACTTGGCCAAAAAAGTAGGTTGATCTGAAAACAACATCATTATGCACGGATACAAACGCACAAGTTGATCTGTACAATTGAAATGGGTTATTTATTGGAAAGTTAGTTTGCTGGGCCCAATTTCAGCGAATCCCTTACAGCTTTTTTTTGTGCTTGGGCACTGCTATGCGTGAAATCAATTTCATGGAATCCTGAAGCAAGAATTTCTAGGCTAACCTTGATTTGTTTTCTGCTTACGTGCTGTCATAAGCATTCTGCAGAAAGTCATTGCTTAGCGTAGCGAGAAAGAAAACATTCCCATGATATATGCTAACTTTAAGCAAACTAGTCTGCTATCGTAGGCAATGAACTTCCTACGGTAACGGAGCAGGACCCTAGTCCTGCTCAAATCTTTGCAAGTCAGAGACTGAAGTTGTTGTGTTGGTTCATTTGATTTATTTCCCGCAGGGTATTCTGCAGTGGGTAATGGCAGACAGTCTGAGGAAGGGCAACAAGGAGATTCAAGAGAGGGTGCTCTACATGCAGAAAGAGAAGGATCAGGTACGTCGGATGTTTCAAACTTTGCTTCAAACCTACACGCATTATCTGTACTTTACCCAAACAGCTCAACTCATAGTGAAGATTGCAAGTTTGGTTAATGGTGGTAGTATGTACCATCTCCTCCGGTTCTTTTTAGAACCAATACACTCTCACAAGAGAGATAATTGTCACTTAAAGGTACTATCATACTATCAAACAGAAATCTTCACAGATTTACCTATAACTTACAGGGTATAAAGATGGTGATGAAAGAAACATACCGTTACAATATTTCTCCCTGAAATGCTGTATTTATCCAGAAAAGAGTAAAACCAATGACCAAAAACAATTTTGATCTTTGAAAGATAAAAAAATAACCGTGAAAAGAGTTTTAAAATACTGTTGGCGATTTCCACTTTTTTCTCAAAAAGTATGCACTGTATGGGACTGTAATTTTCACAGATGACTGTTACTGTATCTTTCTTAGTATTTTTGCCCATGATCCTGCATTTCTTTGGCAAAAACCACCTGTAATCACTTTTTGGGATGGTCTTTTCCACATCAGCTTCAGCACGAGTACAAAGAGAGACGGAAGCTGGTGGATGGACTGAAAGACGAGCTACAGCTTAAGATCATGGATTATACCAAGATGGCTGAAAGTGGTAAGTATCTCAACAGATCCTGCACATGCAGTCAGTGAATAGTCTGGGTGGTAGACCCAGTTTGAAATTTCATTTTTTGATGAAAGCTTAGGCTGTGTCCGAAAGAGGCTTCCAGAGCTACGTCTAGATCTATTGTCTTGGTGTCACCTTGTATTTCCAATGGAGCGAAGACCTAGACCTAGCTGGAGGCAACAGATTCGGATGCAGCCACAGCTATAGAGATGATGCATTCTCTGTGATTTGGCTAGCCATTATTTGCAAAGTATTAGGGACACTTGGGCAATCCCTAGCTCAGAGTGGAGGTTGTTGTCAGTTTACTACACCTCATTATTTCACCTGTGATGTACGTAGATGGAGTTCACTGGGCTTGGCATGCCTCCTACTCTTGCAGTAGATGTTCATTGTTCCCAAGAGATCTCAAGCCTATAAGATGTACATCTCTGTTCACCAATCTGATTGACAGGTAAAGCAACCGAAGCAGAGACCAAGTCCCGTGTGACCGACATCCACGAACTCAAGGAGCAGGTCAAGAAGGAAAGCGAGAATCTCAAGGATGTCAAACGACGTCTCAAGGAGCTGCAGGATCGACAGAAGAGAGAAAAAGAGGTTTGTTAACATGAAGTTTAGAAGACGACCTGATCCAATCTATTCCCAAGTTCCTCTGTGAGGTCAAGGAGTATTTCAGTGCTCCCCCTTTGCAAGAAGCCTGAAGTCAGAGTAAACAGAAACTATGATTGATCGTAACTCAAGTTACGAAGGATAACCCATCGTATGTGGCTTATTCTACAGGACTGCAATGCATCAAAAGTCCTACGATTGATAATAAGTTACGATGAGTTTTGTGAAATCAACCCCTGTACTACATAAGAGACTGATCAAATGTTCACGTATGAATTTTGCAGTATCACTTAGAATGCATCTATAAGCATGGTTTACAAAACAAAACTTAATCTGCAAAACAGATGTGGTGGAAAATTTCTTCTTAATTTTCATTTCACCATTGTGTTTTGATGTCAGGATATGCGAAGCCAGCATTCGGACTTGCAGACCAACTCGGAGCTGTGGCGCATGGCCAAAGCTGAGGAGAGGAAACGCAAGGAGATGGACAATGTGCACATGCTGGAAGATGAACTAGAGAGGATGAGGATGGAGGTGGACCACCAGAAAGCAGAGATACAGGTAAAGGTTACATGGGTTGGTTACAATCATGTCTGGGGTTCACATCCTGCTTGATGAACTAGAAAGGATGAGGATGGAGGTGAACCACCAGAATGCAGAGATACAGGTAAAGGTTACATGGGTTGGTTACAATCATGTCTGGGGTTCACATCCTGCTTGATGAACTATAGAGAGGATGAGGATGGAGGTGGACCACCAGAAAGCAGAGATACAGGTAAAGGTTACATGGGTTGGTTACAATCATGTCTGGGGTTCACATCCTGCTTGATGAACTAGTGAGGATGAGGATGGAGGTGAACCACCAGAATGCAGAGCTAGAGATACGTACGTGAATGATTTGAGTCAGTTTAGTCTTGAGGTTAACGTTATGAAATTGAATTCAGCAGGATCTTAAGATCGTATTCCTTGGAGTGTCGTCATGATACAACGCATCAAAGGTAATTTCATCAGTTTATCTTGATTGGTTCATTTTCTTCTGAAGTTGAAAGCTGCAGAGGGTTACACCTACACCAAGGAGGAATCTATCGAGCTGGAGATGGAGTTAGTGAAAGAGAAAGAGGAACGTCGCGTTGTCACCATGCAGCTGCAAGCACTGGACGAGGTCAAGGGCATGCTGAGCCAAGAGCTTGCAGAGGCCTACACTAAACACAGACAGGAGATGGAGATACAACAGCTGCAGCACTTCCAGGTATGGTGATCAACGACAAATGTTTTCTTCTTGTCACTAGTTTGGAATCCTTTTGGACTTGCTGCTTCCTTCCTTTGTAGTGTAGTTGGGAACACCAGCTTGCCCTCCAAGCTAGGAGTCAAGTAGTGAATCTGTATTTACTCCATTTTGACACTTCTGTCTATCATGCATCATTCCAACTCTCCAATAAATAATAGTTTGTAATTGTTAACGGAACGTAAGATATGATCACTTGCCTCACGATCAGCCCAGGCTATTAACTGTTTTAGCATTTTCAGGTTATAGACATTGAGTAAATATTAAAGTTTACCTGATGAAAATTATGAAAATACTCCAAGGATGATTACACTGGCTGTTCTTTCTCCCTGCCCAGACCTTCCGCAATTACCGTGAGGTCTTTGATGAGCAGAAGGCTGCCCTTGAGCAGCGTTACCGCAGTCTGCTTGAAGATGCCATTCAGGATGCTGTCTTCCTATCCAGCCGCAACTCAGACTTAGAACAAGAGAACCAGGCACTCAAGCAGGGTAAGGTACTCAAGGGGAGGGAAGGGGGATGTCCCTAGACTTTCTTTTTATTAGAGAAAACTTCCAGTGCATATTTGGCTGAGAATCAGTACTGCAAAGTATTGGATCATTCTCATAACTCCAGCTAAAAAATAAGGACCTCTCAAAAAACTCCAGATAAGGTGGGAACAGCTAGTAGCTCAGCAACAAATGTCTCAATGCAAATCATTAACATTCCTGATTAATTGCGGTACCCGCCGCGATTTTGGATTTGATTCACCTCGCTGACCTCAGCTAGCTCGGTGGCCTAGCAGTATGGCACCTGCACTAGTAAGCAGGAGGATGTGGGTTCGAATCCCACCTGAGCCAGCGCATGATTTTTTTCATGTGCACTCAAATCAACAAGCACCGAGTATGCAGTGCTTAAATCTAAGTTGCAGTGCTTATCTACGTTGCAGTGCTTATCTATGTTGCAGTGCTTATCTACGTTGCAGTGCTTATCTACGTTGCAGTGCTTATCTACGTTGCAGTGCTTATCTACGTTGCAGTGCTTATCTACGTTGCAGTGCTTATCTATGTTGGCTTGCGCCTGATTTGCATATTATCTATTTCCCGACAAAAATATTCATGAAATTCTCTGAAGCTTGACAAAACCCGACATTTAGAGATACAAGTATGCTGTACTAGAAGTACATGGGTTGCCGTATTAATCTTGTTTAATACGGACCTGTAGTGATATTGTACAGCCCAAGGGGCAATCTCAAAGTCTTTGACAAAGATCCTGCTAGGATCGAAACATCAGGCCCTCTTGACGCCAAGCATTTTCTATACTAACCCCTTGTATCTTGTTTTCTTTCTTTTCAACAGAGATTGCAGAATACAAGGATAAGGTTTCCATGATGGGTGGAAGTCGTGGACGAAGTCGACCCACATCTGCAGCATCGACCATCCACTAGACAACAATTTCAGGGATTTTCTGGGATTTGGCTTACCCCTATGCAATATGTCATTTCAAAATCTATAGCACATTAACACAAAGCCCAAAGAACATCTCAGGCGGGGTAAGACCTGGTTTTTTTTTTTGTTTTTTTTAATCTGAAAGCATTCACAGGCAGTAATATGAAAATTAAGAAATATTTGATTGAAGTGAAACTTCAGTTCCATGTCCAATAAATTGTAATGCCTTCTAAGACACCAATAGTGCTTGTTTTGTACTTAGAAGGTGTTCCTTTCACCTGTATACATCTGTTAGGGTATTCTGGATCAATTAGAGAAAAAGTCAATTTTAGACCAAAATTGATAAAAACGACAAGGGGTACGTACCCCCTTGCCATTTTTGTCAATTTTCACCCATTTTTGACGTATCAATTAAATGAATCCTAATGCCTTCTAAGACACCAATAGTGCTTGTTTTGTACTTGGAAGTTGTTCCTTTCACTTGTATACATCTGTTAGGGTATTCTGGATCAATAAGAGAAAAAGTAAATTTTAGGCCAAAATTGATAAGGGGTACCCCTTGCCGTTTTTTTTAATTTTGGATGAAAATTCAAACATTCTGAAATGATTCAATTCTCCTCGCAGATGAGAAATAGACCAGTTTTCGTACTAGAAATGGTTTCCTTGTGATCTGAGATACCTATTAGGATGATTTGGAACACTTCAGGAAAAAGTCAATTTTGGGGCAAAAATTACAAAAACGACAAGGGGTACCCCTTGCCGTTTTTTCAAATTTTGATGAAAAATCAAACGTCCTGAAATTGATTCAATTCTCCTCACAGATGTGAAAAACACCTGTTTTCGTACTAGAAGTGGGTTCTTTTGTGCTATACTTAGAAACTACCACACATTGGCTCGTATTCATAAAAACTAGCAGGTGGTTCCAAGTAAATACTTCTAGTTAGTATTTTTTTCCCTAAGTATTTAGCGTAAGGTGAAGCTTATACTTGATTCCATATTCATAAAATGAGCATTTGGTACAGAATGCTAGACTTGGAAACTTCAAGCTAATTCTTTGTGGTTTTGTGGTTAAGTACCTATTCAATTGCCAGTGGAATACAAATTGGTTTGATGTTAATGGGATTACATGAACAATTTGAAAGAAGAAACCATTGTCAGAGGATAGCAACTGTTTGGCTCCCTGCAGGCGGGCAGATTTAGCCTTCAGAAAACAGGGGGTTGGAAAGCAAACTAAGTGTCATTTCGATGAAATCAAGTCCTAAACTGAGTTGCAATCTGAAAAACTTATCGAGGGACGTGTTATGGCTAGAGCACATCAAATTCTTCGTTTACGGAACAGAATTTTTTTTTTCGAGATTTTTCTCCAATTATAGGGCATAAAACATGAAAACATTCATCAGATCTTGGCATGTCAATTGTACATAAATATTGTGGTTGTTTTTTTTCTCCAATAAAGAAATAACATTGGAATGAATTCATTTGTAACTGTGTTCTTATTTCAGTGCCTTGTTTCTTTGGAAATAACAATATAATTGTCTGTTCTTTGTTTGGAGTCGTCAAATATTAAGTTATACTAACTCATCTATGTTCATCTGGGTAGTTCCCCCAGTAGTTCCCCAAGTATGGAGTAGTGCCCCCTAGTAGTTCCCCCAGTAGTTCCCCAAGTATGGAGTAGTGCCCCCTAGTTGTTCCTCTAGTAGTTCCCCCAGTAGTTCCCCAAGTATGGAGTAGTGCCCCCAAGTAGTTCCCCCGTCATGGAGTAGTGCCCCCTAGTAGGTTCCCCAGTAGTTCCCCCGTCATGGAGTAGTGCCCCCTAGTAGTTCCCCCAGTAGTTTCCCCAGAATGGAGTAGTGCCCCCTAGTAGTTCCCCCGTCATGGAGTAGTGCCCCCTAGTAGTTCCCCCAGTAGTTCCCCAAGTATGGAGTAGTGCCCCCTAGTTGTTCCTCTAGTAGTTCCCCCAGTAGTTCCCCAAGTATGGAGTAGTGCCCCCAAGTAGTTCCCCCAGTAGTTCCCCCGTCATGGAGTAGTGCCCCCTAGTAGGTTCCCCAGTAGTTCCCCCGTCATGGAGTAGTGCCCCCTAGTAGTTCCCCCAGTAGTTTCCCCAGAATGGAGTAGTGCCCCCTAGTAGTTCCCCCGTCATGGTGTAGTGCCCCCTAGTAGTTCCCCTAGTAGTTCCCCCAGTAGTTCCCCCAGTATGGAGTAGTGCCCCCTAGTAGTTCCCCCAGTAGTTTCCCAGTAGTTCCCCCAGCAGTTCCCCAAGTATGGAGTAGTGCCCCCTAGTAGTTCACTTCGTGCGTACGTACTTTATGGACGGCCCCGTAGACGTATGAAGCTTGTCTGTGATTGATGATAGATATACGTAATTAAGCTTGTGTGTGATTGATGGTAGATATAGACGCATGAAGCTTGTCTGTGATTGATGGTAGATAGACGTATGAAGCTTGTCTGTGATTGATGATAGATATACGTATGAAGCTTGTCTGTGATTGATGATAGATATACGTATGAAGGTTGTCTGTGATTGATGATAGATATACGTACGAAGCTTGTCTGTGATTGATGGTAGATATACGTATGAAGCTTGTCTGTGATTGATGATAGATATACGTATGAAGCTTGTCTGTGATTGATGATAGATATACGTATGAAGCCTGTCTGTGATTGATGGTAGATAGCCTACGGATGAAGCTTGTCTGTGATTGATGATAGATATACGTATGAAGCTTGTCTGTGATTGATGATAGATATACGTGTGAAGCTTGTCTGTGATTGATGATAGATATACGTATGAAGCTTGTCTGTGATTGATGATAGATATACGTGTGAGGCTTGTCTGTGATTGATGGTAGATATACGTATGAAGCTTGTCTGTGATTGATGATAGATAAACGTATGAAGCTTGTCTGTGATTGATGATATATAGATATACGTACGAAGCTTGTCTGTGATTGATGATAGATGGTACGAAGCTCATTCTGTGATTGATGACGATAGATATACGTACGAAGCTTGTCTGTGATTGATGATAGATATACGTATGAAGCTTGTCTGTGATTGATGATAGATATACGTACGAAGCTTGTCTGTGATTGATGATAGATATACGTACGAAGCTTGTCTGTGATTGATGATAGATATACGTACGAAGCTTGTCTGTGATTGATGATAGATATACGTACGAAGCTTGTCTGTGATTGATGATAGATATACGTACGAAGCTTGTCTGTGATTGATGATAGATATACGTACGAAGCTTGTCTGTGATTGATGATAGATATACGTATGAAGCTTGTCTGTGATTGATGATAGATATACGTATGAAGCTTGTCTGTGATTGATGATAGATATACGTACGAAGCTTGTCTGTGATTGATGATAGATATACGTACGAAGCTTGTCTGTGATTGATGATAGATATACGTTTGAAGCTTGTCTGTGATTGATGATAGATATACATATGAAGCTAATTGTCTGTGATTGATGATAGATATACGTATGAAGCTTGTCTGTGATTGATGATAGATATACGTATAATGAAGCTTGTCTGTGATTGATGATAGATATACGTATGAAGCTTGTCTGTGATTGATGATAGATATATGAAGCTTGTCTGTGATTGATGATAGATATACGTATGAAGCTTGTCTGTGATTGATGATAGTATGAAGCTTGTCTGTGAT
Source organism: Astropecten irregularis (assembly GCA_963971285.1). Taxonomy (NCBI): domain Eukaryota; kingdom Metazoa; phylum Echinodermata; class Asteroidea; order Paxillosida; family Astropectinidae; genus Astropecten; species Astropecten irregularis. The sequence goes on from OZ020256.1 coordinate 1,224,182, forward strand.
TGATGATAGATATACGTATGAGGCCTGTCTGTGATTGATGATAGATATACGTATATAGCTTGTCTGTGATTGATGGTCACGTATGAAGCTTGTCTGTGATTGATGATAGATATACGTATGAAGCTTGTCTGTGATTGATGATATACGTATGAAGCTTGTATGTGAAGTTGATGGTAGCTATGAAGCTTGTCCGTGATTGATGATAGATATACGTCTGAAGCTTGCCTGTGATTGATGGTATATATACCTGAAGCTTGTCTGCGATTGATGATAGATATACGTATGAAGCTTGTCTGTGATTGATGATAGATATACGTATGAGGCCTGTCTGTGATTGATGATAGATATACGTATGAAGCTTGTCTGTGATTGATGATAGATATACATATGAGGCCTGTCTGTGATTAATGGTAGATAGACGTATGAAGCTTGTGTGTGATTGATGGTAGATAGACGGATGAAGCTTGTCTGTGATTGATCATGGTAGATATACGTATGAAGCCTGTGATTGATGATAGATATACGTTTGAAGCTTGTCTGTGTTGATGATAGATAGACGGATGAAGCTTGTCTGTGATTGATGATAGATATACGTATGAAGCTTGTATGATAGATATACGTATGAGGCCTGTCTGTGATTGATGATAGATACGGTATGAAGCTTGTCTGTGATTGATGGTAGATATACGTATGAAGCTTGTCTGTGATTGATGAAAGATATACCTATGAAGCTTGTCTGTGATTGATGATAGATATACGTATGAAGCTTGTCTGTGATTGATGATAGATATACATGTACGTATGAAGCTTGTCTGTGATTGATGGTAGATATACCTATGAAGCTTGTCTGTGATTGATGATAGATATACGTATGAAGCTTGTCTGTGATTGATGATAGATATACGTATGAGGCCTGTCTGTGATTGATGATAGATATACTAGCTTGTCTGTGATTGATGATAGATATACATATGAGGCATGTCTGTGATTAATGGTAGATAGACGTATGAAGCTTGTGTGTGATTGATGGTAGATAGACGGATGAAGCTTGTCTGTGATTGATGGTAGATATACGTATGAAGCTTGTCTGTGATTGATGATAGATATACGTTTATGATCTGTGTTGATGGTAGATAGACGGATGAAGCTTGTCTGTGATTGATGATAGATATACATATGAGGCCTGTCTGTGATTGATGGTAGATAGACGTATGAAGCTTGTCTGTGATTGATGGTAGATATACGTATGAAGCTTGTCTGTGATTGATGGTAGATAGACGTATATGAAGCTTGTCTCAGTGATTGATGGTAGATATACGTATGAAGCTTGTCTGTGATTAGATAGTGACGTTTGAAGCTTGTCTGTGATTGATGATAGATATACGTATAAAGCTTGTCTGTGATTGATGGTAGATATACGTATGAAGCCTGTGTGTGATTGATGATAGCTTACATGGAATCATGGTAATGTACATAATTATGCAGCAAGAATATGAAGAAAAAAGAATCAATTCCCCTTGCAGATGAGAAATATACCTGTTTTCATACTAGAAATGGGTTCTTTGTGATCTGAGACAACTATTAGGATGATTGAAACACTTTGGGGAAAAGTAAATTTTGGACAAATGAATGGCAAAAATGACAAGGGGTACCCCTTGCTGTTTTTTCAATTTTTGATGAAAATTCAAACATTCTGAAATGGAATCAATTCTCCCAGCAGATGAGAAATGGACCAGTTTTCGTACTAGAAATGGGTTCCTTGTGATCTGAGACACCTATTAGGATGATTTGGAACACTTCGGGAAAAAGTCCATTTTGGCAAGGGCCCTTGTCGTTTTTATAAATTTTGGCAAAAAATTGACTTTTTCTCTAATTGATCCAGAATACCCTAACGGATGTATACAAGTGAAAGGAACACCTTCCAAGTACAAAGCAAGCACTATTGGTGTCTTAGAAGGCATAAAATTCATTTTTATGACATGTAAAAAATGGGTGAAAATTGCAAAAATGGCAAGGGGTACGTACCCCTTGTCCTTTTTTATAAATTTTGGCCAAAAATTGACTTTTTCTCTAATTGATCCTGAATACCCTAACAGATGTATACAAGTGAAAGGAACACCTTCAAAGTACAAAACAAGCACTATTGGTGTCTTAGAAGGCATTAGAATTCATTTAACTGATACGTCAAAAATGGGTGAAAATTGACAAAAATGGCAAGGGATACCCCTTGTCGTTTTTAGTATAAATTTTGGCCAAAAATTGACTTTTTCTCTAATTGATCCAGAATACATATAACTGATGTATACAGGTGAAAGGAACAACTTCCAAGCACTATTGGTGTCTTAGAAGGCATTAGAATTCACTTTTATGACATGTAAAAAATGGGTGAAAATTGCAAAAATGGCAAAGGGTACGTACCCCTTGTCGTTTTTATCAATTTTGGCCCAAAATGGACTTTTTCCCTCATTGATCCAGAATACCCCAACAGATGTATACAAGTGAAAGGAACAACTTCCAAGTACAAAACAAGCACTGTTAGTGTCTTAGAAGGCTTTAGATTTCATTCAATTGACTACGACAAAAATGGGTGAAAATTGACAAAAATGGCAAGGGGGTACCCCTTGTCGTTTTTAACAATTTTGACCCAAAATTGACTTTTTCTCTAATTGATCCTGAATACCCTAACGGATGTATACAAGTGAAAGGAACAACTTCCAAGTACAAAGCAAGCACTATTGGTGTCTTAGAAGGCATCAGAATTCATTTTTATGACATGTAAAAAATGGGTGAAAATTGCAAAAATGGCAAAGGGTACGTAACCCTTGTCGTTTTTATCAATTTTGGCCAGAAATTTACTTTTTTTTTCTTGTATCCCTTGCCATTTTGTCCATTTTTGTCCCAAAATGGACTTTTTCCCGAAGTGTTCCAAATCATCCTACGAGGTGTCTCAGATCACAAGGAACCCATTTCTAGTACGGAAACTGTTCTATTTCTCATCTGCGGAGAGAATTGAATCCATTTCAGAATGTTTGAATTTTCATCCAAAATTGATAAAAACGACAGTACCCCTTGCCATTTTTTTCAATTTTCACCCATTTTTGACATATCAATTAAATGAATCCTAATGCCTTCTAAGACACCAATAGTGCTTGTTTTGTACTTGGAAGGTGTTCCTTTCACTTGTATACATCTGTTAGGGTATTCAGGATCAATTAGAGAAAAAGTAAATTTTAGGCCAAAATTGATAAAAACGACAGTACCCCTTGCCATTTTTGTCAACTTTCACCCATTTTTGACGTATCAATTAAATGAATTCTAATGCCTTCTAAGACACCAATAGTGCTTGTTTTGTACTTGGAAGGTGTTCCTTTCACCTGTATACATCTGTTAGGGTATTCAGGATCAATTAGAGAAAAAGTCAATTTTTGGCCAAAATTGATAACAACGACAAGGGGTTAATATGATGTGTATATAAGGTTTTTAGCATTCTTTCTTAATGTTTGTATTCAGATTTCTAAATTCGAACATGATTAAGCTCATATCAGTGGTGAACAAAAAAAGCGTGTTAAACCTTAACTAAAAAAGATTAGTTTCCATTTAATCCGTCCAAAATTTGAGATCATGTATAATGTGAACAATTTCAGAATTCATTTTTGAAAGATAATTTCTTTCCATTTTGTAAATAAAAGAAATGGGTTACTTATCTTCGGTTGTATCTATTTGTATGTGAATAGTTTGAAATAGTTAAATTGGGATTCAAGCTAATCAAGTTTGAATAGCAGATACATGCACAAATAAGTGCCGGAGTAGTGACTATCATCTTTGTTTGCAGACTCCGTCCAAAATTAAGTTGCTGTTATTTTGATATACTATTTACCAAAGAAAAAATATTATAAAGAATAGAAATAAGCTTCCTCTTTTAAAATAAAAGCCTAAATTATTCATGAAATTTGCACACATATCTTGTAAATATTGCATAAATATTTTGTACGTCCTTTCTTCATGATACAGTGTATCTAATAGAATGGAATATTTTGTAATGAAAATTTAAAACATCTCCCTTGGTTCTAGCATTGTCTTTCAGAATAGTTTTATAAAAAAAAAAAGAAGGAACAATTCCTCATGGAGCCTGTTGTAGGATTTGCTGTGTGGAGCCTTTTAGGTGGAGCTTTTTTTAGTTACAAATTTGCAACTTCCAGTTAACCAATGAATTCTTGTACGGATTATATGAAAAAGGAAAAGATGAATGTAATGTACCTTAAAATCAAAGTGTACTACATGTATCTGGGTTTCACATAGAATTGTATATTATTTTCTAAGAACAAGAATGAGGATAAAACAGACTTTGAAAATAATGGTTTTGTCTGCTTACGAAATTTCTCAGCGAGCTTTTTATGCAAGAGTCTTAAGTGGCTTGTTGGCAGGGCACCCTTGGCTGCTCACATGAAAGTTAGAATTTCCCTGTCGTCCATACGAACGTTGTAGAATGTAGAATGCAAACACTGGATAGAAGAGTAGCACACAAAAATATAAACACACAAAAAGACATGATATTGGTTTAAAATCTGTAAATAGATTTTGGTTTTTATTTCATCCCAAATCCACAATAATATACAAGCCGGATGGTAACTCTTTTATCCAAACTTTTCGAGATATCAAACGTGTTTGGGGATTGGGACGATGACATGATCTCGGCTTCCGGCTAATGTACTTGGAGGACAGAAACGTGTCAATTTCCTTTCCAGTTTAAACTTTGCTTAAGAAGCATTCAATGTTGGTGAACAGTATATCCTGTGGAGTATTGGAATCCGTCTAGATGAGAATTTGGTAGCAGATTCTTATTATATTATTGGTGAGTGTTTTGGATTGGTGTTGTTTGTTTTTTAGACACTTTCGACGACTGGTGGTTCGTAGCCATCAGGTCTCTCCACTGTGGCGCCTTCAGCTCCTGGTTTAGGGGCGGCTGGGGCAGCGGCATTCTTGCCCTCACCGTGCAGCTCCATCAGTCTGCTGACTGTAAATTGTAAAAAGTCAAGAATAATCGTGAAAACCTTAACAAAAAAATCACAATTTGCCCACACGATTCCCATTCCCAACTCAATGAATAAAATTTAAAGTTTACTTTTTTGGTTTGGTATTCAAACATGCTTAACTGTAAACTATGAACAATCATGCACATCTTGAAATACCCAATTTCCCCCACTCATCCTCGCTAGAGTTATTCAGTTTGAATTCAGTGTATTTCCATTTTATAGTTTCCATTGCAACATTTTACAGACTTTATTTATATTTCCTTTTGAAGAATAAATTTCCCGGTGTGAAACACATAAAAAATATTTGACAGTTCTATCCAACCTCATGTTTATTGTGATTTCAAGTTTGAAGGCACAACAACTATCAAGCCTCAAGTTTTGTTTTAAGTGCAATGTGGTCAAAAAAAAAAAAAAAACTCAATTCAGACAAGTATAATATCAAATCATAACTAGGGCCGATTTCACTAACGCTTTGAGTTCTCGCTAAAGCCCAAATCCACCGCTAAACGGAAAATTCCGTCTAGCGATGCATTTGGGCTTTGGCATTGATCACAAAGGGTTAGTGAAATCGGCCCCGGAACCGGAGGAAATGTGCGGACTTACTGTCAAACTTGGGTTTCTTGAGGACTTTGACCTTGCGAACGTGGACCTCATGGAGAGGGTAGATGCCCTGGCAGTACTTCTCAATCTCCTTGCTGATGCTGTCTGGGATCCTACATCATCATAACAATCCAACCATAGAAATTAGGATTAGCACAAGGCATCCTTCAAATTCATCAGCAGGACTGTATCTATCGATTAATGTCTACAGGTTTGGGGTTTTTGTTTTCATCATTTAAATGACCCTTGCTCTCCTAAATCATCCAAAAGCCACCTAAAGGCTTTGCAAGATTTTGGAGTATCAAAATTCAGCATCATAAAATTCTGAACCATACACAAAAAAACAACAACAGAAACAGAACAATGGTTTGAAACAGGAACTAAGTTTGTGTCATTAATTTGGCACATTGTATGAAATGATTTTATACTTGGGGGAGGGACAACAATTTGATATTTGGAGGGTTAAAGGATTTTAACCAATTGATTCTTCAAATGAGTGATAACAAGTGTTGGTATCCCACTTTAACATGCAGTCAAAATGCTGATTTTGAGGGACTGAGGTTACAGCAAAACAGGCAAAGGGGTTAGAGTTATCTATGGTTGACATTATACTATACTCAAGACGTATTAAATTACTACATCAATATCATCAGATTAAAATGCAGAATAAAAGTGCTCTTTTTCATCAAAAGAACTGACAAGTAAAACAGATTCTGACTTTGGGAAATCCATACACCAGTGTTAATTTGTTAAAGCCAAGAGTAGTTTCAACATTTCTGAACTTTCCCCCTGCTGTTGCTTACAATTTGTTGACGACATCCTTGAGGTCACTGGTTCCGCACTCCCTCTGCATGATCTCCACCATCTTCCTGCGGATGGCACGGACCTGGGTGCTCTGGGCATAGGCCGTCTTCTTGATCTGGTGCTGGCGACGCTTGGTGAAGCCCACGCAGAACAGACGCAGGAGGTATCCGTCGGTGGTGCGCACGTCAATGTTGGCGTTGATCATGGTCTGTTTTTGGGTAAAGACATGGCATACATGTTAAATACTATCCACTCTCAAATGCAAAGTACACTCGAGACAGTATTCTTACAAGAGACTACAGACTACTAAGAGTCTTTTATTCTTATGGTTTATCTTGCCGCCACCTTTAACAAAGATTTGTTATAACAAAGTTAATCAGCTGCTCCCAGAGACTGCATTAAAACGAGAGTTGGCTGAAATGTTCAGAATAGTAAAGAATGTAACATTTCTTAGTTGGTGTTGTTTTCATAATCATAAGACTTGATTAATTTTCGAGATAACAATTTTATGATGGGAAATAGGTTAATACCAAGTACTTGGCAGCTAATCGGCAAGGCAGGAACTTCTTTCTCAAAGGGCAAGTCAATTTTCCCTCGCCAAAGAGCATTTCCATAAAATTGACACTGCCACATGGGCCATTTCAAAGGGCATCTAGGAAACATCCAGGGGCATCGAGGCATTTGCCTTCCTTGCCTCTGTGAAGTCCCCCGCCAAATTCAGTTGACTTGAAAAACTTAGGAGACTCACCTGCCACTTCTTGACCATGGAGCAGTACTTGTCTCTGGTCAGGTTCATGCCATGGAAGTTGGTCAGACAGTTCTTGCCCTGGACCTCCTCCACCATTAGACGGAACTTGCGGAATGCCACCTCATCGTTCTGCAGATCAGCCAGGGACACCTCAAACACACGTCCTTTCAGGGCATCAGAGGCAATCTCTGCAACAAACAAACAAACAAACAAACGACAATTATTCACATAATTCTTGCAAGTAATATAGACTTTTTTTCTTCTTTTTTTTATAAGCCTTCAATAAAGATCCTGCTAGGATCAAAACGTCACGCCCTATTAACTCCAAGCAGATAATTCTTACACATTTGCTCTACTTTATCAGTTTTCGTTTTAATTTTAGGAAATATATATTTTGCCGGCAACGTCATTCTACTGAATGGTCAATTCTCAATATGTCACACCAGCCTTCTTTTTCTAAATTATGTTGTTTTGTCGAAGGTACGTTCCTGCCAGCATGACATAATGAAATTTGGCCAATCAGAGTAGAGGAACGGCAAAAATCGTTTGTTAAAATTTTAAATAAATTGAGAATTTGGACTATTTTCCATGAGTCCTCAAACCACACTCACTTGTTCCCTGTGTCCTGGAGCAGAGAGTCTTGCCGATGTTACGGACATTGAACATGGCAGGTGCCTTGACATCGTACCATTCCTTCTTGGTGAAAGGGTCCACGCTGTAGATGCAAAAATAATAGGACGACTCAACTATAATTAAACCAATACTGTGACAGAATGACATATTGTAGTCGTACGCTGTCCAACTCGTACTCAGACCAACTCGTACACAGACCAACTCATTCACAGACCAACTTGTACGTCATTTCCAATTAGGAGCCTAAATGGTTTTCCCCTGATTTTCAAGGATTCTGATTTTTTTTTTAAGGATAAACAGGAATGTCAGGGATTTTTTTGAGATTTTTTTCCATTAAAAATACTAACGTTAATCCCCTAAACAATTTAGAGTCTATCTCTAAAAAAGAAGCCATGATCCCTTAGAAAAAAACTCTCGTTATCCACTAAAATGGAAAGCCCGAAAGGCGAAAGAAAAGACTTTATTTCATAGTCCTGAAAATTACCAATCCATCAAATGAAATCTCACGGAAAAAATCCTGATAAAAAGCGACTAACCCCTCGAAAACAACTTTGATTAATTACTTGAGTGGCGTACGAGTTGGTCGGCGTACGAGTTGATTAGTGTACGAGTTGGTCGGCGTACAAGTTTAGCAGCATAGGCCCCTACAACTCAACCAGTTACAAAAAAACACAAGTTGACCAAACAGCACAGGCCACAGCGTACTCACTCGGCCACCGTTGACCGTACGAGTTGACCTGCTTCGAAACATCCAAACTTTAATTACAAACACCCTTATTTCCACACCCTGTAAATATAACACAAAGCTGAGAACGTGAAGTAAAGCATGGAACACTTATTCCTCCACGAGTAAGGTAAAAATTATGTGCGAGAATGAACACGTACTACATTATGCACACGCAGTACAATGTATAGTACAGTAGTAAGTCGTAACGAACCCAATCCCGACACTCATGTACATTAATAATACCGTTGGCATATCCCACAAATATCCTTGACATCGCTCATAATTCGCTACTAAAACTTCATAAAACATTGAGAATAGCTTTTTCAAAACCCATTTAGAAGAATATTTTTCACTCACATCTTCTTCTTGGTACCCTTTTTGCCTCCTTTTGTCAGTCGTTTATTCTTGCCGACTGCCATGTTTGGGCCGTGAGATGAAAGAGAACGAGTTATGGGACGCCCTCTATTGAGCTAAACGTAATCAATAATTACATAGGCCTACATCTGGGGTGCGTTCCGCTTGCGCGAACGTTGCCACCGTTTGCCAACGTTTGCAAACAATTTCGGGTGGAACGACTTGTGCGCCGCTAACGTTGGCGGGTGTTAGCAACAGTCGGCGAACATATTTCTGAGATGGTCGCGAATGTTCGCGTGTCATTTAAAAAATGGTCGATATTTCCAAGATGGCAGAACGGTAAGCAGACGACGTAATTTTTTGGGGGACGAAAGTAAAAACTGCAGTTTTTAAGATTGAAAATTGATCAAGTACTTCACAAATTGCACCTTAGATAATTGGTACTTAATGATATGCTGCAGTACAAGTACTATCAGAAATTTCATTAATTATTTTGGACGCTGCAGGCATTCGACGCCATCTTGGTTACGACTGGACACCGCCATTTTACGGTTGTGTTCCACGCGCGCTCACAATCGGTTCCGGTTGTACGCAAACGTTGCCGCAAACGTTGAGACATGTTCGCGCAAGCGGAACGCACCCCTGACATACAACGAAGGAAAACGCACAGTAGCTGAACGTCAGTACCGGTATTAAATCTGCTTTTTTGATAATTATGATGATTTGATTCACGACTTACTGTAGCTTTTTAAGTTTCAGGGACTAACATATATAAGAACAATGTGAATTTTCATCAGGTTTATGGCTGTATCGCCTAGTAACAGTGCTTCTGACTGTTCTAGCTAGCTTGAGTTAGTGCCAGTGCAGTGGGCGTGACAGTAATGGCCTGCTACTAACAATGCATGCTTTCTGTCAATCTCAGTGTCGAGTTGTTTATATTTTAAGCAAAATATGGGGTTAGTGTACTCCTGGAGTTATAAGACACATTTATTCCACAAGGACTAATAATAACTCACCTAAATATATTGACCAGTTGTGATGTCCTCTTCATTCAATATTAGGCTATTATTCATTGGCAAGGACCAAGGTTAAATTTGTGGAAAGAGGGCAGGGCTTTGATTTTTGAGGGAAATTATGGGGGTCTGAAAATTATGGACCTTCAATACCTACACACCAGACCTAGACCAACTTATCTGGATTCAAGGGCCTGTTTGTTTAATGCACAGGATCACAGATTCTATTGATCCGGATCCCATTTTAGCGTACCCTGCATATAGACGTGGCCCAAACAGGCCCCAAGATACAGTCATACATGTATGTATGCATTTGTATATCTAAAGCTATGATTATTCATTTACATTTTTCTACTTGTCCATAGTGAGCTGACCACCAATTGTCTTCTTTTCCGTCCCACCTCCCATCATGAGAAGACATCATCATGTACACCAGCTGATCCCAGTTGAGCTTCCGGAATATGACTACCCACCTCCATGGATACCAGTTGAAGAGGTGAACGAACCTAACCGCCCTTGCCTTCCATAAACTGTGTGCATGATTTGTTTCTGATTACAGTTAGTCAGAGCTGTGTTGCATTGGCAAATGCCCAAAATCAGCCTGAGGTCCAGCAAATTTGATTAACAACTCCTCGACTTTATGAAAAATAGTCATATTACTTTTGTGCCTAATGATTTGATGAAGAATGGTTTTTCTATGAAAAGAGTTCACCATTTATTTATGACTTGTTTGTGGGGAAAATCATTTATGGTTCCTTCGACTTTTTATAAAGAATGAGACAGTTGTATGAAGTAAGAATGATTGCAAATTGTGAAACAAATATATAAATGAAAATAATTTGTTTCAATTTTCGACACAGAGAATCGGTCATCCTGACTATGACAACAATCTGACACAGTTTCTCCTGAGGTCTGTACGTTTCAGCAGGAACAGGCACACAGGACAGGTAACGCTAATATATCAGCTGTTCCCGTTCTCTTTCCAATTTTGTATAAATTGTCTTTTCCCACAAGTTGCAAGGGTCTGAAGGACTTGTGTTTTGGTATTTTGCAAGCAACCTTCATCACATGTTATCTTGTTATAGGATCTTGATAAATGCAACAAAAATTAGATATATACAAAAAAACAAGACTGGAGTGGGATTCGAACCAGTGTAGTGCCGGTATCATGGTATTCCAGGTTCGCTGGTTCGAATCCCACTCCAGTCAATTTTCCTTTGTTCACTTTTCAATGACAAAAAAATGAATCCAGTCAGTTTCCCTTGTGGGATTTTGATCAATGTAGTAATATACAAAATACCTGTTTATTTATTATTTTATTCTATTATTTATGTCGTACCTGGCCTTTATTTTGACCTAACTGGACGTACATTCAATACTTAGGAAAAACAAGTACAGTATTGAATGATTCGGTTTTTTACCATGCTGATTACTCATCGAGCTGTTCTGCATGTGTCATTGCCAAGACGTGCTTGCAAATTTTCTTCTGATCATATCTTTTCCTGTAAACAGCTTGGTTTCAATATCCGAGGAGGTAAGGAGCACCGATGTGGAATCTATGTCTCTAGAGTAAGTTCTACTTTCCTTCATCTCTCAAGAATCATTCTGTCCTGGTTTTTTAATCTGTACACTACCAGGACGATACAAGCTTTCATCTCCATTCATTTGCCAAATTGACAAAAGGTATTTTGGATATCGTTTGCATCACTTGATCATGCTGTACGTGGGGATAACATGCCTGTTATATCCTTAAGTGGCTGTCTCTATACGTATCATATTGCATTCAAAGGACATATTTCTGTAAAGCACTTGGGCCTCAGCTGACAACCATTCCTATACATATAAAAGTTTTGGTTGGTAATCGGTGGGTAAGTAAAATATTTGGTATGGTTAATAACCTGTGAGGTTGGTAACCTGCGTGGTTGGTAACCCGTACAGTCAGTTGGTAGCCTGTGGTTACCAATAAAAAAAGTTTTGGCTGGTAACCTATGGGGTAAAGTAAAATGTTTTAGTTAATAACCTGTGTGGTTGGTAACCCGCATTGCACAGCAAAGCTCTTTTCTGCTATTAAGCACAGCTGTATTAAATTGGCTACTGGCCTGCAAGCACTTGATGGATTGGTGCAGGGATTGAATGTGATTTGAGGCTTTGCATGGTTAGAGTTACAGTGTGATCATTCACTGATGTGAAAACCAACTCTGAGAGATGTAATAGCACACTGGTGGAAATGTCAAGATGATCATCATAATCTTCGCCTACCATCAGCTCCTCTTAGAGTCTTAGCATGGAGGAAAGTTTCCTCTATGGTCTTAGTTTCTAATGCCCTGATGATACCACTGGCCAACTTAACTGCAGAATTTTGTCATTGAGACATGGCAATATTGAAGTGAAAAGTGCTTGATGGGCTTAAATGGCTCACAATGCCCAAGGGGGTAATTTCACTACACATTTAATTGGAAGGAGAGATACACAAATGTAACTTTGGCATAAAAAAGATAAATTTTATTGCATTTATTGAGTTTGGTCCTGGCTTGCAATTGTATGGTTTGTCTAACAGAACAGGTATAGAAAAGTGAACAAAGAAAAATTGACTGGAGAGGGATTCAAACCGGCGACCTCCTGAATCCTGTACAGGCGCTCTACCAACTGAGCTATCCAGCCCTTCACTGGTGGTATCCCAAATAGTCAATTATCTTTCGTTAGAACAGGTATAGGTTTGATTGCAGTAAGACCAGGCACATGAAGTCCCTTGTTGTAATTATTCAGAGAACTATCATGGTCCATCCCCTAACCTCTGGAAGGACGAGATTTATACTCTTCATTCCCAAACCCTAAAATCTTGTTTGTTCTTGTCCAAACTGACTGAATTAGGTCATTCCTGAATCCAGCGCCTCCAGAGTTGGTATGAAGAGAGGTGACCTAGTTCTGAGCGTCAATGGAAAGGACTTCACCGATATCACCCATGATGAGGTAAATAATGTGCAATGTTGGCCCCTGGGGCTGATCTGCCTTAAATGTACAGCCAGGCCATCTGTTTCAGAAACATCTGCATAATTGATTGAGCTGACATTCAACATACTCCAATATCGTGAGAGGCATCAGCTCATAGAAGTCTCAATTTGGGCAGAACTGTGACCCAATAAGCAATTTAAGTAATCCCGTCAACATGACTCAGAGTGAATCATGAAATAAACTGCTGCACTGATAACTTGTTTTGTTTTTATCTCAGAATCATTTAACTTGAAGCTAAAAGAACAAAAACTAACTTTTTGGTATTTACATGTACTTGAAACCACTCGACAACTTTGTTTTTAAAGGATCAGATGATTCTACGCTCAATTCATTGCAAGACCTTAAGGGAATAGCTTGACATTGGTTGAGTTTCATTCCTTCAGGTGCAGGGCAATTTTCTTGGAGTGGAGGCCACTTATTAAGAGAAACCAAAATGCCATCAATTTCATACAAATGGGCACAGATTCGATGACTAGGGGCTTTAAGATGAAGAGCAAAGGGCAAACTGAAAGAAATTATTTTGCTTCTGTGAGATTCAAGTCCTTGTTTCCGGTAAATAGAGGGAGACCTTCGGGGTTTAATTGTCGGAGAAAAACGGACACAAAATGTAATTTCTCTGCTGGGATTTGAAACAGGAACTACACTGATTAAAGGTTACTTCAGCCCCCTTGCTGGAAGCCTATGTCTGCTTCTTTAAAACAAATAAGTGAAAGCCCTCTCAGAAGTCACCATTTTGAAGCCACCTTTTTGAAATTGAGAACATTATTTTGCTATCACTTGCAATTGATGAGTGGTTATCTAAAGCCAGCTTAACATGTGGGGTTCATATTTCTAATGAATGTGAAGCACAGTGAATTTCACACACTGCTCATAAATATTCGCGCTGTGTATTTAGAAAGGTCAAACACGGCAAGTTTCCTCTTGGATATTTGTCTGCAGATGTTTAGCTGCAGGCCTCGAGGATCACGAATGCAAAATGTGGTTTTCAATTCCTTAATTCCCTTGGCATTTGCATGAAGGGTGAAGTAGGGTTAAGTTATTCCAGTAATATTGGTGTAGGGAACCAAATTAAATTCTTTTCTAAGAGTGAGGTAGTGTTCTTGTTAATCATTATCCCAAGCTTGAAATGAAGTACAAGTAATAAACTGCTGCAAACTCAGTGCTCATCAGCCAAAAATGACCTGAAATATATCAAATGCCTGATGAAGCGTTTCGATCCTAGCAGGATCTTTCTCTTTTTTTTTAAAGCATTTTTTCCTCTTTTTTAGGCTTTGAGATAGATCCTAGTGCTAGGATCGAAACGTGTTAAGCCCTCCTAACTCCAAGCATTAAATGAAGTACAGTTGATATCAAGTTATTGGAATATTTTGTAAATATGTAAGGAGAGTTGCAGTAACCTCATGTGGAGTTAAATTTGTTTGTGAGGAATGAGTGGCTCCAAAAAGATCCACTTACAAAATTTTTCTGGAAGTCGGTGTTCACTGATGAGTCCGTTTTAGGAGAAATCTGGTAAGAATGAATTCAACAAAATATTCTGTCCCTGATGAAGGCTAGCAGTTTTAGCAGCCGAAACGTCTACCTGCAACACGACATCACATGACATTGATCACCCTTTTTCCTTATGAATGATAAACATTGTTATTTACGAATGATAAAAATAATATTTTTGATATTATAATATTTTAATATTTTGTTTTTTTATGATATCTTATTTGTACTGCAGGCTGTGAAAATACTGAAGTCAGTGAAAGAGATTGAGATTAAACTGAAATACAGTCCATTTGGTGAGTCTCGTTTAGCACTACCAGTATTTCCTTTTATCGTTTGTATTTCTTGTCTTTTCATTTTGTCTCATGTCCTACACATGAGATATCCCAAGTGAATGTTGAAATATCCTGCACTGTTCTGTTCATATATAGTTTTGGTTGGTAATCTGTGGGTAAGTAACCAATAAACTTTTAGCTGAACGAGAATGACGGACAAGACAAACTGTCAAACAAATCTTTGTGTTTTTCATTGAGCATGGGAATGCGTCAGTTGTTCATCATGATCAATTCAAAGTGTCTGTTCTTCTTGTCCGTTAACCCTGAGAAAGATATGACCTCAGGAGAATCAGATTGCTGTAATCTGCTGACAACAATTGATAAACTAAGCTACAACCAAACTTAAAGAGTGTATGAAATGATTCACACAGTCAATGGAGAACATTTTAAACTATAGAGGGCAGCAGCCATATCCAGTCCTTCACCATTGTGCTAAAACTTTCTGAGCATAGACATGCAAATCCAATTGTTTGCTATAAATGCATCATTTCCCTTATCTGGCAGGCTACAGCAAGACGTATGAGAGAGTGGAAAGCCCTCAACATCATCCATACAATGGGAGGTGATCCTCACGTCCACAAGATCTACAACGAATATATCTTTCCAATTCAGCATTAACAAAAATTGTACTTAACATGTCTTCTATACTAATGTGAATTTTCTTTGGTATAACGATTGAACATCACAACGAGTGGTTTTGACTTTTTAGTAGTTATTTAATTGTTTTCAAATTTCAAATTGGTAATTTGATGAGAATTCTTGACTTCCAATAAGAAATGGTACTTACTAATTGTTAAATTCTGTTTATATCATGACCCTAGCTACACAGTTGCATTTTGCATACACTAAACTTGATTATTATTTGTTTCATGTTTGTCATTGCTTGGCCTTTGGCCTTAGATTGGCATACATTATATCCACATAGAGTCTTCACATTGGTATCAGATTCAGCAACCCTCATAAGTAGGCAGTATTAACAAGCTTACTGAAGTAAAGTGGCTCAAAGTACATACCATTATACCAGTCTGCAGACAGACTTTGGTCAAAATCATAGTGGAGATTCTTTTGGCTTTGAGTGATAATTCAGTGTTTTGTTATCTTTCAACATGGCAATTAGAGATCAAATGCAGTAATGTCCCGCTAACAAAACGCAGCGAGAACCTGACAAAATGGTCTGAAAAGTTGCTGTCTCAGTTTCTGAAATAACATTTGATGGCTATTGACGTATTGTTTGAAGATGTGGTACTAACAAGGCACCCACGTTTGTTAAAAATATGCAACTTTGATTTCAGCAGGTTGTTAATTATCTTAAAAAATGCCCCATGTTGTGAAAAAGGGTATTAAAAGACATTGCAGATTTGATAGAAAGACTTACTTGTCTTTGTGATCAGGACGAGTGCATTATGAGTTTCAAAAAAAATAATGATAGAATTGATGGAAGAGAAATGCATATCACATTGTTGAGATACAAAAATTACTAAAAAAAGAAAACACACACAATTATTATGTGTTCCTATGTCGAGAATCCTTCATGAATTGTCTTTGTGTACAACGTTAAAACCATTTTCACCAAGTAGGCCACAAGGTTAAGTCTTAAGTTTATTATGAGTGGTTAATTAACAGTGCATTTTCCACGAAGATAAAATTAGATATTTATGTTTTAATGGGGAGTTTAAAGTGTGTAATTGGTGTGCAAAATTTCTTGTCTTATGAGGTTGTTTAATTGTTTGCAATGTATTATGTCTTTCAGTTCTGGTAACGGTGTCCGACTTTTAGATCATTTTACTTAAATTGTTTTTGTAATCTGTCATACTACAAATGTGCATTTTTAAGTGGTCACCTACAATTTTTTCAAGTTAATTCCAGGCCCTTGAAAAATTTCCCAGAACACATTTTATACTTAGTGTCTCCAGAATACTAACAAATCTTCGTATTTAGTTGTTTGTGTTTTTTTTTATTCTTATTTATTTGCTATGAAAAACAACGCACTGCAATCCTTCATATGTTCAATATTGTATTACCTCTTCCCACATGAAAATCAAATTACCAAGACATCGACAATAGGAGTAACCTTTACAAAAGTGCCACCCGCCCACAGGCAACGACTGGAACTTGATAACCGCATTCATTGGATCTATGTACATTAAAGAGTCATCTAAAGAGTTAACATAGTAACATTCTCATGGGTTAACATATTCATTGAATGGAATTATGAACAAAAAAATGATATTTTCTCCGGTTTTCTCCAAAATTCAGAAATACAGTGTTTTATTGACAAGAATCTGTGGGCACTGGCTAATTTAAATCATGAACATTCAAAAACGCACACAAAAAGGCTGAATGGATAAAACTAGTGTTTAAGAAATATTGCTGTTTTTGTGGAAAACTTAAAGAGTTGACAGCTTTTTTATTGTGAATGTGATATGAGATGAAGCAGGATGGTATACTTTTATGCAAATGAGATTATGTTTATTCATTTCACAGTATTCTAATCAGTTTATGATGGTTTTGTTATACAGCCACAGTGGGTTAAATACTCTCAGTTGATCAAATTCAAAAGAATTTATTTGGCAATAGATAGGAGGACCATAGCAGGGTGGGACGACTAGTCTGGTAAACCGTATGTTAATTAATCCTGCAGTTTTCTTGGTCAAATCCCAGTTCATGCAAATTTCCTTTGCCTGTCTGAAACCATTCATACAAATCTGCTCAAAGTAATCCATTTGTTAATCTCATTGACTGTCTTCAGTATTTAAGAGTTCGAGAACAATTTTCTGCATGCTGTCATTTTTTTCTATACTTGCACTGGGGACTGACAATAGCGCTCTACACTAATAACGTCACACGAGTGATTTGGCCAACGCGCGCATGTACAAAATCCCCGGATGTCAGACAAACTGTTCATGCATGCACACACACACCACGCGTTTGCATGTTGCAATGTTTGTCTGAGATCCGGTGTGACATCACAGCATTTAGCCTGCTATTTTTAGCGCAAGTGCGGAGCGCTATTGAGACTAGAAGCTCTGTCAATCTGGTTTATACTGCCATTATAATTACATGGGTGAGATATTATATCAAGTATAGTGCGGGGCATGGATGCCTTGCATCCTTATGCCTGCATCAGTGATAATCCGGTCTGCTGTGGTAAACCACACTCTGACAACTCAGCATGTCCCATGAGATCTCCTATGTAATAAGGTTTACAATCTCATCCTAACCCATGTTCTTGTCTCCTGTCTCTCTCCCTACCTTTCTTCACACATATGATAAGTAGGAGTTTGCACCTTATGCCATATTCCTGTAGACTACTGAAGGAAAAGACCAAGATTTTCATAAGATGGGAAGAAATTATGATTTCATCTTGGTCTCCTGATGAGGACTAGAGAGCAGGCTAGTCAAAACTTTGAGACCTTACAAGAAGTGCGAATGAAATAAGATCAGTGCGAAAGTATGAATGATTCTTACATGGTGTTTTCCCAAACCGATCCACATACAAATTATGATTGTGTTTTTGTGATTATGTCAGGATTCCGACAATAAGTTTATGAATGGGACATCGAAAACAAACATTTGTGGTGTTGAATTACTGCAGTAATTCATCAACTTTTTTTCCCCAGTTATTCAGAAATTAATTTCATCTTGTGTGTGTTGTTAGAATATTTACTGTGAAAATGTGACTCACAAAAATTGAATTTTATTTTCTACCATAAAGTTATGTTGTGAACGGTGTAAGCTTATATAGTGGTGTTGAGTGTAATAATGCTTGTGTGTGTTAATCTGAAATAAATGTTATTTTTATAGTGAAAAAAAGGTATTGTCTGTCCGACTCATTGTGATTCTTAGGCTATTGACCAATTACAGTGCACTACTTGTTAAAAAACAGAAGTAGAACACTGGTGTGGCATTTCCGAGGGTTCGGGTTTGAATCCAACTTCAGTTTTCTTTGCACTCCTACAAATGACTTCACAGAACCTACTCAGGCAGGATTAGATTAACTTAAAAGTTAAAATAAACCTGCAGAGGGTCTAGGTAGGCAGACTCCATGAAAGTCAACCTCTACTGTGACAAACATCCTGTTTTCTCCGGCTTGGATAGACAAGCATAAAGACTGAAAGGGCAGGAGGGAAGGTTCCCCGATGTGGGTGGTGGGATGGATATCCGATGCACATTGTTGAAAAGAGACGGTATCATTTACACTGGACCGGATAATAAAGTACACATTTTGTCTGCGGATGATACTTTTCCTGATTGGTGATGACATGGGATAGCACAGTATCAAAACAAGGCACAGGGAAATGCCAGGGTTAGAACTTAACACCTGCCTGCCCATCTGGGAGGCAGGTAATTTTGCCAGCAGGTTCATCATGGAGTAAGGCTTACTCCGTGGATTCATGGACTACCGACTTGGCCACAAGAGATCAAACAATAACAAATGCCTCCAACAAACAAAGTCAGCACTAGCAATTCAATTTGATGACCTTTTCAGCTTTGTCCCCATCAACGACGGCTGGTAAATGTCAAAACATATGGATGTAAATTCCATGTCAGTAGGATTTTGTATGATTGATGCAAATAATTGGACAATTCTTATGAGAAAAGATGACAAAAGTATATAAACTGAATGAGACCGGCCAAAGCAAATAACTTATAAATGGCCTTAAAAGAATTGTTTTATCTCTTATTACAGGTTTTTTTTGTGACCACTCTTTCTTATAACATGATCCAAATTGATTCCAAAAGTGGAGAAGTATATGCTAACCTACTTTTGGCTTGTTAATCTTCATCAAAGAGGGTGGTGGAGGGCATCAACTCTTTACCAAATTTTGATCCCCCTCCCCAGTTTTATCAGCAAAGCATTCTTACACATAACCAGAAGCTGGTAGTAACAAAAAACAGGTTGATGTTCGGAGCATGCAGGTAGGAAACACTTGAAATATTTGTCGAGTAAAGTATAATAACAAGTTGGATTTAAAAGTGCAAATGACTCATCCATGTTCAACCTGCTTGCATGGTGATATCCATGATAACACTATCTCCGGATGTTGTTGTTTTAATTTATTGTTATGTTACTGACTCTCACAGGTTTAAATGTCTTCCCCTATTATGATAACTTGTGTCCATCATAAGTTTGCTTTATATCAAGCAATTTACAGCTATGGGCAAAGCAATGGAAACAGCTGGATGAACTGATATCACTCAGTGGTCTTCCCATCAGCCTACACACCTTACAACCAATCAATTATGCAAATGACATGTCCGTAGCCATTACTACTAAACTGCAAAGTTATTGATCCGATAATGGATTTGCTACATGTGAAACTACTCTCTGATGAAGAGGTGGGCGTGGCCATGGATGGAAGATACAATGAGATGAAGGTTTTTATTCATCGTGCTTAACATCTATTCCTAGCACCAAGGCTTTTAAAATCCATCTGGTGATGTATACCCAAAGTAAAGCTGTCAGCCACGTATATGTACAGTACTTGAATGGGAGATCATTCATAGTTTTGGCAACAGTTGTAAAGTGGGTTCCCTATTTTCACGGTGGATTGAATTTTTCCTTGTTCACCTCTAAGTGAAAAATGGTGTCATACAAAAGCCTTTCAAATGGGTTGTATAACCCATCACACCATTTGACTTCATATCATCCCAGCCTGATCAAAAATGAAGTTTGTTCAGAAAATCTGAAAGCACCAAGGAAAAAAATTGAAATTTAAAAGTTCCTATACTTTTATACAGAGCAGGTGTAAAAAAAAATCCTGAAATTCGAGTTAAAATCGAAACCAAAAAAATTGAATTCAGATTTAAATGTGAAGTTTCACATCCCTCTTTTCACTGAATCATATGATCTAGTTAAGCTAAAAAAAAGAGGAAAATTTTAACAGGTTGCAAAATGATCTTTCCTCCAATAATAAAGACTGCATTTAAAACACTCAGACTGTGATCTATCTTTAGTACATTGACATCCATCTCACAGAATGCTCGCATCACAAGGAGATAACCAACCTTCATCATCAATACTTCAACCACGGAGGAACCACTGAGATCCTAGGATACCCAACTTTCCATAAATAGCTACTGAACACCCTCAACAAATGAAAACAAAACAAGCACGTGTTTTAAACAAACAACCGGGAGCCACCGTCAGAGGGTGTGGGGCAAACGTCAGCCGTTCAGCAGAAATAGCAGCGAGTGACGTACACACAGCAGCGCAGGTGAAAACAACACGTTTTACCATAACTGACGGTGCTTAGCCCTGGGCATGGGTCCTAGCATTGTGCCGGTATTGTTCCAAGGATTTACCAGGCTAGTGTGATGCAAATACACAAGCATGTTACATGGCCTTCACATTGCACAATGTTGCTATTCGGTGTACAACCAATGCCACACCGCTTTACCATGCAAATTGCCGCATAATCACAACTGTTTATGTACAAATTTCGACTAACACATCATGAGGACCATGGCACCATCTGTTTGGATGCAATTACTGAAACAAATTTCCACGGAATTTCATTGAGAAATGTGTAAATACTACTAATATGGATAAAAAAGGCCACTTGAAATATTTGAATTCCCAGAATATGATATGAAAAATATGAATAAATTAATAGCACACACACTGATTTACACATAACATGCCACACGGAATACTCTAAACTTTGAATTCATTTGTTGAAAAAATTGATAAACTTTATTTTTGTTTCCTTTCATTCATAATTATGTACATAGTCTAATAGATTAAGAGAATATTTATATGAAGAAAATTTAATTTGCATAATAGAAAATGGAAATATATGAAGATTGTGAACCACGATGAACAGTTTCCCACAAAGAAAAAAACGTCTAGCTTTAAAATTATTGCTTACGTAAGATTAATAGTACACTTCTCTCAGCCAATGAATTCTACGGTAGAACTGATTTGACCCAATGTAAGGGGGCTACTTAGCAAAACCTTCCCATGCTAAGCAAAAACTCAGCAGAGTACCGGTCACAAGCAATATGAATCACATACGAGTCTGGCTGGTAACCAGTTTGCTGAGCAGAGTTTTTGTTTTCTTTTGCTCTCCAAATTTGTGCATTTCAGAAGCTTTTTTTGAAAGCAGAGCCGAACCAAATGCGACCAGTCCTACCAAATTCACTTACACGAAATACATAAAGACATAAAAAATGAAAACATTTATAAACCTTTCATTTCTTCAGCTAATGATACACATTTTGTCTACAGATAAAGAAATACTGTGCATTACTGAATCATTTTCAAAATGACCAGGAATCAGTCACAGCTACGCCTAGTAGTCATGCCACTAAAGTCATGATGATCAGCATTATAGTCTCTTACGGATATATCTCTTTAGGCACTTAATAACTTCCCTTTCTCAATTTCTATTTTTCTCTATAGTTTAAAAACTGCAAATCTTTCTAGAGGTAACGTGTGTACATGAAAGTATCTTTGCAGCAAAACTACAGTATAAGTGGCCCAGTTGATCTCAGATTTGAGATTATGATGAAAAGTACAAACTGTAGAGTTATTTCTAGATGTTCTAGTTATTTTCCAGTGCTAGCAGGAATGGGCCTGTATGGGTACAGAATTAATATCTAGCAACAAATACATGCAATGAATAAATACAGTTGCAAATATTCAATTCCCATTTACATATGTATATACCGACATGACCGATGTATAAATTTAAAACAAATCAATTTATACGATTCGGTGTATATACCGCATTTCCGTGGCAACAATAAAATGTGCATTTTGACCAGCGAAAACAAGAGATCCACTGATGATTCTTTTTTTTTTGGTATTCCAAAAATTCAAAAAGCAAATATTGGACCTGGGAGGGAACAAATATTGCTACAACAAATAACTCGTGGTGTTTTCCCCAAACAAAACTATGCCACAGTTTGCACATCAAAGTCCATTCTGGCTCAATCTTTGCATATAACACTGATCCGCGAATACAAACGATGAATCAACACGATATTCAATAATTAGACCTTTTCAACTTTTTATAGCTTGCAGCTACCAATACAGAAGAGTAATAATAAATAAATAAAAGACCAAGGCCTGATAGATTGTACTGAAGGCACAGACGTTATTATTATGCAAACTAAATTCCAGCCTACTGACGTCATTAGTTATCCCAAGCAGATGGTACTTGAGCGTACGGTACAAAGAATAGTTACAAACAAACCAAATGGTTCATCTCTCATATCACATGTTCCATAATGTACATTATGACCGGGTTAGGCTGAACAGAGAATATCACGGAAATTGAATCCCCTAATCCTATCTGGGAATATGACCAACTTCAGGAAAACATCAATTAACAATATATATGGGAGGTTTACTGAATAAAAAAAGATGAATATGCCAGGCGGTTGTATTCCCAAGCTAAAGAGACGATCGAGGACAGCTTATCAGAATAGTACGTAAATACAGAAATATGTTACACAAGGAAAGCTTGAATGCTCCCGAATCATGGTACGAGAAAGGAGAACAATTAAGAAAACATTAAAGCACACAGCCGCTACTTATCATTGAGGAGTTAAGTTTTAGAAAAAAACAGAAAAAAAGTTTAAATCTTACATCTCCATCAACGCGCTCATTTGCCAAGTCTGGCCAGGCTTAACGCTTACATACACGTATGTCATACCAGTCCACACACGCACACTTTGTTTTAGATTAAAGTTAATGTAAATTCCATCTCCGATCATTTTGCCACTAGACTTCTTCTATGTTTATGATGACGCTATTCATTGCTATGGTTGGCTGCTTACAACCACCATGCATGTATCTGAAATGAACCATCCCAGCGACATGCACAGCATATTGTTTATGAAACAGAGGCTCAAACTCCAGCTCTGACATCCATATGCTGAAAATATAGGTTGTGGTTTTTCATTGAAGCTAAAGCTCTGTTTTTCTTTTCAAACTATAGAGAATTTACTTCTGAACCATAGCCAAAAGTCTCTATTTTGATACCCGTTATTTCAGAATGGATTCACAAAATGGAGCCGGATCCAAAGTCTGAGGCAGAGCCTCCGTTTTGTAAACGCCCTTAGATTCATGTTTGGATGAGAAAGTAATAGCCTTACATCCTTAGGACAATGCTCAGCTGTGTCTGGCTTTGGACATGTATGCAATTTCATAATTGATGTATGTATGAATTCTTTAAGACCCACACTTACTGCATTCTCAAGGCCACGGACAGAACATGGTGTCCAATTAATTTCAATTGAGACAGCCAGTGAGGGTTGAGAAGGGGGTATGGGTGGAAGAGGAGTGACCCTAGGCAGAAGGGGGAGGAAAGGCTTGATTCCATCGACAAAGAATTCAAGTTATTGAAAACAGAACAAAGAAAAATGATTGGAGCAGGATTCGAACCACTTTACAATGACTTACACTAATCCATACAAGTGGTTAACTGTACTCCTCATCAATCAAAAAAATAACCTGAAATATAAAAGTTAAGAGGGCTTGACATTTTGATCCTACCAGGATCTTTCTCAAAGGCTTTTAAAGAGAAAAATCCTGCTCGAATTGAAACATCCGGCATTCCTAAATCTAAGCATTAACTAATCCCGTCAGTTTCAACAAAGGATTTACTTATTTATCCCCAGTAGAACATAAAATATGTTTCTGCATGTATTCCTTTATTTCATTATAATTTGATAGTATTAGTAAGTAATATTTTATAGTATTAACTTTATATAGTTTTTATATTATATTTCCATTAATATTTTCAGTCACTTTTTGATGAGTGGAATCCTTTTGAACTAGTGTTAGATGATGCCTGTTAATACTGCCAGCAATCATACTTAAGGGTATTAGGGTCTTACTTTGGGATTAATATTCTTTTATGATGATTGTCTTAATTAATGTATACAATTGCTGTTTGGTTCAGCTAAATAAATAATCACTAATTTCTGAATTTTTGTCTAAAGGGAAAAACAAATTTTTGAGTACAAAGTCACGGAATTTACATAATTATTAAGGGAAATGCATCAATGGGATGGCCCCAAGAGCCAAAAGAGATGCTAAGCAGTAAGCACACATATCAAATTTGCTTAGCGCACAAGGGTTACCAACTGAAATCCAATGAAATCCATATTGAATGTAAGTGGTTTCCGGCCAATTTATGCTAACTTTTCTCAGCATCATTTTCTGCTATGCAACAATATGATACTGGATTCTGGTTGTGATTCCTAGCTATCGGGACCTCTGAGCTATTGGGACCTCTGTGTCTTTGAGTCCTTGCTCAGGTTCGAACCTAAGACCACTCTAATTACAGTGTTTAAAGCTTTTCATTAGTCCTTTACATTGAAAAGAAGAAAAAGAATGATTAACCCCCACCCTCTTAAGAAAATCAAACTGCACCATTCAGCTTTATATTATGTCCTACCTATCTGTTAGTCAAATCATTAAAAATTTATGGTAATAACAAATTATTAACCACAAACAATAAGCAGGGAGACAGATAAGTCATGTTGGGAGAATAAACATGGTTCCCAAATTCTCTTATTTTCCTCTGCTTTAAGGCCTTTAAGGGTTTTAAATGATACTCAAGGCCTGTCAGTTATTGGGTCTATACCAGTAGAGAATAGCGCTGCGCACTTGCGCTAAAAATAGCACCGAACCTCAGACAAACATTGCAACGTGGCCATGCAAACGTGTGGTGAGTGGAAGTTTTTGTGCGCGTCGCGCGTTGTGTGACGTCATTAGTGCGAAACGCTATTGGTTTCATGTAGCTCTACTGATGCACAAAAAGCAGCTAAGTACTCGCGTGTTACCAACCCAAATCCCACATTAGTCACTACCTGTGACTGGTACTCGGTATTTCCCAATGAGGCACATCATATAACTGGGCCAAAAACAAATTTAGCAGCCACAAAAAAAAAAACACGGTACAGCACACTTTGGGAGCTGTGCAAGTTTTATGTACATGATGAATCAAAAAAACGGTATTTTAGAATGTTTCCATCTAGTCCTCCACACGTGGAAGTGAAATAAGTTTGTTTTGTACAGTTTTTGGTGAAAACAGCTGGAAAAACCGTAATACAGAAATGGCAACTTACAAATTGAGTAGGCCAACTAAATACCGGTATTTAAAATCAGACGAGGCTCATGTTTTCTGTTATTGTTGTTTTCAAGCAAATACATGTAAACTGAAAAAAAAATGAATTAACTCTTTTCTTTTTTCCCATGCTGAACACTAGCTACATTTCCTTATGTCAGGAACTGTATGTGAAGATAGTTGTAAAGAATGTGAAGTGTTTATTTACATTTGTTTGTAATGTTCAACAAAATTCAATTACATCATAAAGTACTACAGGTTATTCAAATGTGGACCTTAAATTCTCTTTAAAAGTACTGTGTATTTCTTATTTTCATTCAGTTTGATTCAACACGCTTAGTCCTTCAACTTTGGAATGCTCTTTTTGAAATTGGAAACTTGAAGTACGTGCACTTTGAAGGCAAAAACTGACGATAAGTAAAAAGAGGCTTGAAAGTGCAGAAAACATTTAGAATCCCCCTAGGAATTACGAGATACAAACTGGACCTTCGGCATTTTCTTCTGATAAAATATGTGTACTTTACTTTTATCAAAATATTACGCGAGTATTTATTTTATAGAGTCATTTTTATAGTGTACATGTATTCCAATTTCATGTGTTAACGTCTTGTTTTATTTACAAAAATAATCCACTTCTCGTTCTCAATGAGCATCTTGGTCTGAAATTGTGCTACAGGATTTTAAAGATTCTTTTTCTTTTTCAGTGTCCTGCAAGCAATAAGCCAAAAGATCTCCATGTATACTTTAGCCTTGAAGCTAATTTCACAAAACCTTTCACAATTGCGCCACATTTAAATGCGTCATTTCCGCAAAACCTGTGATATATTTAGCATTGGCTTCATGAAAGTCATTGTCTTGCGCAAACAAAAATAACACTTGTATGTTTTTGTAGTAGTTTTGCTTAGTCATTAGTCATTATTGCCAAGTTATTATCCCTCGAAAGACCTTAGAAAGCGATGCTATAATTTCCAACACTGCAGTCTGAAATTTCAACTAAACAATCCCGCAGTACTGCCAAAACAGAAACCTTATGAGACAAATAACAGAAAATGAAATTGTCTCTTTTCATTGCGCTCGTACGTAAGCTGTGGAGAGTTTATGAAACCATATCCTTCTCCTTCTATGACGAACACCATTGAGACCATCTGTCACTCAATGAATTAAAGCCAACTCATTCCTTCAAGCAACCTGACACTGTGATGAACAATACCCAGTTCCGCCATGCATGTCCTTTAAAGCCATATCCGTATTACCAAACCAATTCCGATAGTATTCTATTCAATTAGTGTGGGCTAGGACGCTTTTGGTGGTCTTAAATTGGACATTTAAGCCTGAATTCGGCAATAATTGACTCAGGACTTGGCAAGCAGACACTGAGATTGTGAGAGGATAGCTTTGTTGATCATGCACAGAGCGTTTCCTCAAGACAAAGAAGGAAGAGACAGAGACATGCCCACTGATATGAGGTCATAAATAAGGCTGATCACAGTAGGTGATCTAATACAAGGCCGATCAGACAAAAAGATGGGAAAGACACTGAAGTGTATCATTGCTAGATTATGCAAACTGTCTTCAAATGTTAGAGAAAGGATCATTTGCGTCATCACAAAAAAATGATGACAACATAGTATCCTTGCCACGCATGGGCAGCCATGCTCATTCCCAGATGCCCGTCTCTGCAGTCAACTCAAGACATTCAGTGTGTAACCGAAGAGCAAGGCAGGATGCGGTGGGCATGGCAGCGTTATATCAAGGTTCAGTTTGCGCATAATTCATGCACGGTATGGTAAACAGAGTGTGACATCACCATGGCGCCAGGGTCACTGCCTCACCGTCCCCCTGAGCGACGAACTGTGAATTCTGGAATTCCTTCTGCATCTTCCGGGAGACAAACGCAACATCTTATTTCAGCAGAGGCGGCACAATCACAAAATTAGTCCAGTGTACTGATCACTTGAATATTCTGAAACTTCCGAGTCTGAAAGGCTAAAAAATTTTAGACTTACATTTTGGAAATCTTTCACTCTGCATTAATTCCCAAAGTTTATTAAAAAAAATATCATTTTAGATATTGATCCCATAAAAGGTTTCATCAGGCTTTCGAGCTACATTGCCTAGGGCGATTTTGAGGAATCCTTGGTTTCATAACCGGAAATAGATGATTATAACTGACTGAAGGCCAAACGCCCACATTTGTAATGTTCTTGGTTCACATCTTGTTCATGTACCGCGCCGGTACAATCACATATGATATATGCCAACCAGTCTTACATGAGCACACAGATCAATAGCATACCATGCATATGCAAATTTATGCTAATTAGGAAAGGTCTACAAGTTATGAAAACCATAATAGTGTGATAGGTCTCACATGAAAAAATAGTCTCTTGTAAACTACAATACTTCTGATGTAAAATAAGACTATGAACTTGCCAAAGTAGCAATGATGATGTCGGAATCATTTTAATGTGGAGTTATTGAGACGAACTGAACTACATGTTAGTATTCAAACTGACGACCCAACATAACAGCAGGTTTTCTAAATCCCTGATTAACCCTAACCCTCTACCCTTACCACACAAGACAAGAGCTGCTTACCACACACTACATGTACTACAGTCTCCATGTGTGGTTAACTGTGGTATGGAGGTGGGTTAGGGTTAACAAAACCAACGATCCAACAGCAGAAACAGGATTTTACCCACAGCACTGCAACAAGTCAAATTTAGCATGGTTATAGGGATGATGGGTTACAACCACTTAGCAGCAGAATAGAAAGTTGCAGAAGTGACTGTTACAAGTTTACTGCAGCCTTATGACTAGGCACTGTCATGAAAATAATGCAATTACGCATAAATATGCGAAGGTTAATAGTCTTTGCTTCTAATAAATTCATCTACAGGTAGCTGTCCCCACATGCTATGAAGGTGGAAGCCTTAATTATAATTAGTAATAATTAGTCATTAACAAAAAACTCAATTCATATTTTTTTTATCCTCACCCCCTCTAGCACTCTATTGAAGTAAACCACTCTACAGATATCAGATGTCTTTTTTAGTCATGTATAAAAATACTCAACTCTGTAATCTTTCTTTTAAGTTGAAGACGCTCAATTTTTTGGTTTAAATGAACTTCACCTGCTTTAATTCTATCGATTGGAATTTTGACGGCATCAAAAGTCGGCATCTTGTAATTGCCCGTCTTGAAAGTCCTCCTCCTTGATCTCCTGCTCCTCGTCCAATGAATTGTCTGATATGCTCTCCTCTTTGCTCAGAATGTCATTGGGGTCGAGGGGTGGAAGGGACATCTGTTCTGGGTAGACCCAGGGCTTGTAGTTGGGGTCGTGTTTGGCCTTCCACTTGGGGTAATCACGGCAGGCCTGATGTAGTCTGTCAATAACCTGTGGGAGAGTGAGATCAATTCTCTTCAGTAACTTACAACACCCACAGGTTGTGTAGAGATTCAATGGTTTGCTAACTATGCTTGGAGTTAGGAGGGCCTGACGTTTCGAGCCTTGCAGGATCCTGCCTAGGATCAAAATGTCAGGCCCTCCAAGTATTTTAGAAATTTCAGGTCATTATTTTGGCCGATGAGCAGTTTGCAGCAGATTATTACTTGTATTGTTTGTTAACTACTGTAGTAGGCAGAAGGCTTAAATTAAGTACAGAGTATTCATAAAATATACATGTAAAAAGATAACACAATTTTGAATAAAATATCATTGAATGAATGTTCTTTCCCCTAAAACCAGCTAGAATGGCCAATCCCATATGCTACCTCTGATTAAGATAATACAAATATGTTAATTAGGAGTAATAATGCCAGATGCGGAATGGTACAGGCTCACTGTTACTACATGGCACGCCATACAAACCATACATGACATGATGGGGTGCCAAAAATACAAAAAAATCAGCATTCACAGCATATTTCAATTTTTTCCCAAATGAGCTCACTTCAAAAATTATAGTCCTTACAGCATCTTGTTGTTGTTGTTATTGTTTGTTTTCTATTGATTGTTTTTACTCACTGCTTAACAAAAACAAATACACACCTTTGGAGCCACAATTCGTGCTAATTTGTTGATAACCCAGGAGGGAATGGAACCTGTTACAGCAAAAAAAAAAGAACGAAGGAAATCAAATAAATTATAAATATCCTCACTCTTTCCTTACTTTATCATAAAATAAATATCTAGTTCCACTACACAGTGGATGATAACATTCAAGGCCACAAATATGACATCCAAATACCCACACAGATGGTGTAAAGCTTAAAATGGCACCAAAAAACTGATGTACTCTACCAGGGGACAATTTCAACCGTTAATTCAACAGCCAGAGCTGTCTAATTGGATTTTAAAACTGCAATTAACCAGAGAGGTATTTTACCTAAAAGCTTGAGGCAAAACTCTTATTTGTGGGGATGATTTAGTTTTAAAGGTGATTTCACACTTTGGTTTTTATCAATTAAATGCAGATTCATGGGCAAAAATATCAAGGAAGATACAGTAACAGTCATCAGTGAAATTTTCAGTCCCATATGATGCCCAATTTTTTAGAAAACAATGAAAACGCCCACAGTATTTTTAAGCGTTTTGAACTTTTTTCACCATTATTTTTGATCTTTCAAAGATCAAAATTGTTTTAGGTCATTGGTTTTACTCTTTTCTGGATAAATACAACCTTATAGGCAGAACAATTTTAACGGTATGTTTCTACCATCACCATCTTTATACCCTGTAAGTTATAGGTAAATCTGTGGAGATTTCTGTTTCGGTAGGCTACCAAATTATGATGCTACCTTTAATTAATCCAATTAATTTGCATATAATCCAATTAAGAAAAGGGATACATTTTAAATGTCGTTCAAGATATTTGGAAGCTCTAAAAAAAAACTAGAAAATAAGAAATGACCTGCTAAGACTGTTAGTTGTATGAATTTCTTGAAAAGTGTGTGGATTGAGCAGGAAACTATAAATTTAATAAGCTTCAAATTGAAACAAAATTTCCATAAGAAAGAAACTGGAATGAAATGATCTTACCTTTTGGGTCTGATCTGGTTACGTATGTCATCTCACAGGCATTGGTCCCTTTGGGCCGTACCAAGTAACCCGTCAGATAGGAATGTCCCCTGATAATACCTTTCTTTGGTGGAATTTTCTGAAAAATCAAAACCGAAAAGAGATCATCGTTACAGATGTGTCTTTACTTGTAGAACAATAATTTTCATGGAATAAGAATCCCACTTGTGAATATGAGTTTCGAGAAAAATTGACTGGAATGAAAACTGAGGAATTTAAGGCAACATAGGCCTAAATTACACAATCTATATAAAAATTTTCAATGAAAAAAAAAAGACGAAGGTTCAAATAAACGTTGGTACATTTAGGAAACTGGTCCGAGTAATTCAACATAAAAAATACAGCATCATTCAGTTAGTAAAAATACAACCGTTTCTTAAAGTAGGCTTTTACGGTGACAAGCAAAAGATGTTCGGAATGACTAGAATCTGACTTTCATTGACCTCTCGTTAGTGGAACGACTGGACATCAATCCACAATCCCACCCGCCCACTAATAACTCAATCTTGTTCTTTCATGCCCGACAAATTTCAATTTCAAACGTATCAGCCCTGTTCCAAATGCCGAAAAAGCTCCTTTCAACCAGCCCAAATGTCAGCGAGTGGGTTTTGAGTAGGGAAAATGTTTCTCCCCAAAATCCTAATTTGTTTAGGAGTAAGGCGCACAGAGAGTGGGTTTCGAGCTTCCCACTCAATCTGAATGTATGACAAGCTGTGCCCTGAGCAGTGCTCCAATCAATGGCTCTCCCACGTGTAAGCCAAGCCAATATTTGCCTTCTAACCAGGATGATTTTTGTCTGCGACCACAGCACATATGCACAATTTGGTGGCAGTACACGTGTCATTGACGGAGGGTGCGGGCTTAAGCCACCTCACACCAGACTGAACACAAACACCAAGTTCAAAGGAAGGTATTGAACCTCAAATCTCAGACAAAAAGTACAAGGCGGACTCCAGCAGGGCATCATATATCAGATTCACCTTCTTCAATTTCTCTCAAGTGCCAAAAGTCCAATGATTGCGTTTCATGAAGCGATTTTTCTTAGAATTGCTGTACAATAGTCAGATAGTGCACAAATGGATTCATGTACTGTGCGTACATTACATGTGCAAGACACAAATCGTGAAATGTAATTTACACCTCTAGGCTCTTTGGCAGAAATTGACATTATTTGGGGTGTCGGCCATTCTGGAATAGCCCTAGATGCAAAGGGCAGGCTTTCAATTATTGTTTGTCAAACACTCCGTGCGCAGCATGTACAGTATGTACTTGGCCTATATAACAGACGCCCACATGTATTCATTCAGAGCTGGGTGGCAATGGGCACAATTTCCTGGAAGCTTGCCACGCCACACAAACACTTTAAATGGTGTCTGACTCTCCCAACCTCACCCTCTCCCAACATGTAATACAATTTTACACGATGTACAATTTGTCCGGGAAAAAAGGAACACCAAGGCTTATCAAGATCTCCACAACCCACTCATACACTGTGGGAGTATCACCCACTACCTTTCCCACTCCCAACCGCTACCCAGACAAATAAAATATTCAGATGGTTTTTCATTTGTTTTCCAACGCAAGCTGCCAGTTGCCCATCGAATCAAATTCAAACAAGAAAACAAAATCATGAGCATTATAAGTCCGTCAGCATACATTAATAATCATCCTTTCGTTAAATTGATGTCTTCCATTGAAATGACATGTACGTACATAATGTGGGGGTGATCATCCGTTGGATATGTTATGCGCATATATTGACATTGGGATTATGACACAGTCGATTTGAATTATTGACGTGGCTGTATATGGACAGTGCAGAACCCAGACGGAAGATTGTAAATGGCCTAGTTCATATTGCCACAGGTTTTATTATGTTAAAACCAGGTAGACTTGTTATTCAGTCCAAAGGTCGGCCTGTGTACAAAACTAGATCGGTTTAATTGAAAATGCAGGATTCTCTACTTGACTTTTCTCAGAAGCAAAATTACCAATTGTAATTGGCTATCTTCTAATCGGCTGATCTTTTGTTTTTTGGACATTTGGATTTCAACAGTTTCAGGATGGATTCGTAGCAAAAAAAAAAGGCATGGAGTTAGGAGTGCCTGACGTTTCGATCCTAGCAGGATCTTTAGCCTTAGAAATAAAGATCCTGTTAGGATCGAAACATCAGGCCCTTCAATAAAGATCCTGCTAGAATCCCAACGTCAGGCCCTCCTAACTCAAAGCATTTAAAAAAGTACTTTTAAAAATTATAGGGATTGCATAATGTTTCAATTCACATTTTGAGACCATGTGTGATCATATTTATAGGGGAAATAAACAGAAAAAACTTTAAAGTCTCCATATTTGAGAAAATAAAAGTGGAAATATGCATTTGGCCAGGAAAGAAATGGTCTCTTGGCTAGGAGTGGAATGGTCCGAAAGACAATGGAATGGAAGAGGAAGATATTCACCTTATGGAATACTGAATGGTTAAAGATGATGTACTCTCTTCCCGTGTCGAGCCATGTTCTCTGCATCACAAAGTCTCTGTTTTTAAGTGGCGAAGGCAACTTCACTGCAGGGACAAGGGGGAAAAAATAACAACACAAAATTAACATTTATGTTCAGTCACAATAATGAGGAAGAATTCTGGATACTGAGATGATGACAAAATCATGAGATTGTCAGTTTAATTGAAAGGCTGCAATTCAAAATCAACCAAAACAAAGACACCAGCTAGCTTGGTGGCCTAGTGGTACGGCATCTGCATTAGTAAGCAGGAGGTCTTGGGTACGAATCCCACCTAGTGAGCCAGTGCATGATTTGTTCATGTGCACTCAAAAAGTATGCAGTGCTCATCTACATTAGTCAGGGGCAAGCCTAATTTGCAGGATCCAATGAGAACTGAGTGGAATTTCTGTGTTAAATTAATAAATTACTCAAACCATCAAAAATTCCTTGATTTTTTCCTCTCTTCTTAGTCTAATGGTAGATGTGCGTATAGGCCTATAGGTATAATCCTTCCTCAAAAGCTTCCCAAAGCATCAATGAGGATTACGTACTGGTACATGAAGGTCAGTGCCCTAAATTTTCTTCTAATTACTGTAAAACTGTGATCAGATTATAAATCCATAAATTCTGTACAACACACATAGTGTTTGACTCTCAGCAAACCAATGGCCAATGTCCCTAACATCAAAACAAGAGAACTGAGGAGGACTACCAGTCCAGAAGTCATTTTGTTGTCAGTGAAATTTGACTTGGACAGGTGTTATCAGTAGGCTGCAGATAAATGCAAAACATGTGCAAATAATCAACTACCCAAAAATGTTCAGTACGCATCCCTTTAATGTCTTAAGGAATTATGTAATTGTCATCTTGTTGACTTACATCATCTACCGTGACTGAAATATCTTCCGCTGATTTATTCAACCGGATACATAAAAAAAATCCTGATCTGTTTTTAAACCAGCAGGTTCTGTTGGCAGGCAACAGTCAAGGTTCATTACACACAATTTTAATATGCTGGTACTTGAGAATACTAGTATCTGAAAACCTGTGTGTCCGTATTCTTCAGAGACAAAAGCACATGGCATATATGCACTTCATTAAATTGAACACTACTGGCGGTAATTACTAAACAAATAAGGATTTTACAATACAGCGTGTCCCAAAAAACGCAACACTTTGTTGGTAACCATTATGTTAAAATTAAAGATTGATGATTCAGTTATATGATACAACCATGTTTGGCTATCAACATGTAGAATTTAAGCAAAATTGGGCTGAAATTGGCGAAAATATGACCAATTGAAAGAGTACTCTTTAGAAACAAATTTGCAGTATTCGAGAATAAGTGGTCAATACACACATAATGTGCATTAAAAGAAAGATGAAAATCAGGTTTTGAGGTTGGGTAATTCAGTCTTGGTTTTTTCCTATGTATGGTAATAGCCAAGACATGGCTGTATCACATCTGAATCTTGACGTGATAAACAGTTTCATGTAATAGTTCTCGACACAAAGTGTAGCGTTTTTTGGGGGACACCCTGCATGCGTAGGACACAGTATCCATATGTTACGAACTAAACACAACGACCCCAGTCTTAATTACGTGAACCAAGCCCTTTGTGTCCGAAATCTTTTGTAGCAGCTGAGACTAATTACATGATGATCCGCGATGCGATACCGTCAAACAAAAGCTTCTTTACATAAATAAATGAATTGCAAATATGCATGACATTGACACAATATGACAACAATAAAACAGACTGCAACATTGTAAGACCCTCATCTATATGTACTTACTTTGATAATAACTGATATCATTTGTCCAGTTGACTTTGCAGAGTTCATAGCCTTCTACCATGGTGCGGTCCCACTTTTTCCTGTAGGCGGCATCGTGTAGCACGTCATACGCCGTCGCAGCATTCACGTCGTGCAACGTTCTATGGACCTGAAGATCGGAACGACAACCAGAACGGTTAAAACCATTTTCTACAATTTCTTCAATTTCTATGTCATCATGGAGATTGTACCTTTTATCAACTATAAATTAACAAATTTTCTAAATGAATTAAAACACTGGTTTTTTTAAAAAATAACAATGCATTAAATCCTACACTAGTCCTGTCATTCCAAGCGATTCCTAATTTTTTTTTTTAATTATTCACAACTATCCTTAAATTATACACAATTTTAATTAAAGATGAAAAGTACTTCCAAGGGAGATATGTTAATTCGATTTGTTGACCTTTTTAATGGAACTCAATAGATTTCAAAATACTTTGAGCGTTGTTCCCTGTTTTCTCAAAAGGCAGACACTGTTAAATGCAATGGACTGAAAATTTCACAGATTACTGTTGCTATATCTTTCTTGATATGTTTGCCCATGAATCTGCATACATTCTTTGGCAAAACCCAAAGTACGAAGTTGAAGAAAAATCAAGAAGACATGAACAAAAAGGTACATAAAAAATAAGTGCATTATAATCATTTATTTGATTAATTTGCCCACGCTAAAACTTAAGCTTCTAGAATGTAGCCCACAAAAATAATACAAAGTTGATTTACAACAGGGACATATTTTCATACATGTACAGACTGACAAAAATTTACCATTTAAAGGGAATGCTGTTTCCAGACACATAACTTATCCGATTCTTAAAGGGATAAGGTTAAATATTTGATTTCTGTTTGCAAGAAAGCAAGTATGTTGTTGTGTGCAAATAGAAACACTCAATAGACAGTTGTATCGACAAAAGTTGCCTTTGTTCCATAAGGGGAGTAACAGAAGAAAAAAATCCATATTCTGCCCCAGATGCAGTACGCTGTAGTCATGCATGTGAACATGTAGACCTACTGTACATATGTGTTGTATCAAGACACACGGACTGGTACTAAGGCTAAACAACATTTTACAGACATCGATGACATGTTGTCACATTTATGGTCATACACTTGTCATGCTTTTCATAAATTGACACGATAATATGATCACTGTGAAGACAGGCACATTTCATCCTAATGTCAAACCTCCATTTGGTCTCCAAACAAGTTTGTTCAGTTAGCCTAGCTACATCTTGTATGAAAACAAAGAAATGTATGTGAACAATTTACCATGAAAACATTTAAATTGTTCTTACTTCAATTTCTTTCTTCATATTTCAAGATGCCATTTAAAAATTGTTTACTAAGATTCAAAATCATATATCGAAGCCATTCCATTTCAGTCAAATATGAAATTCGGACTGTCTACATGTACGGTAGACCCAACATGTGAAGGAAGAACTATAGTACAGGTATTATCCAAAAAGACCAGCCCTTGAGTAACATGATGTACATGTACATATGCACACTATTTCCGCTGCTACCATTATGAACAATAGAGTGGCATTAGTTTTGATGCGACAATTTGGTATTATTTGCAACAGCAGGTGCAAGGTTCAAGGGTCAAATATACAGTTGGTATTGGGCAATGACATTTCCAACTAGCTAGTGCATCTATTTCCCTGCAATAATCTTGATGGGACATTCATTTTGGATTTACCATATATGATGATGAAGATATCAGATTAGGTTGGGGTCAAAATTTGACACCGAAATGAATAAATTCTCCTCCAAGTGAGACAATTTCAGAATGCTTTGAATTTCACCTTTGCCCTCATTGAAATATCTATCATACATTGTGTGTGGGTAACTGGGTATTATGTGTACACAGTATTTCAATAGGATTCTAAGGGCTATTGAGGAAATTGCCTGTTTGCCTTGCTAGGGTAAATCTCTCACTATTCCAATGAAAAACATCATCACTACTACAATACACTGCGGATGATTGCATTTTGCATACCTATAGTACAATGTTCATTGTACCCTGAAGTAGAAATGAAGTTCGGTTCAATCCATTCAGCTCATCCATAGGGCATTATGGACAACTATTACTTATTAGTGTACATTGTACATGCATGACTGAATCATAATCTACATGTAGGATTTTATGGTGGACAGTGCACTATGAATAATTGGTAGATCACAGACTGCTTCAATGTGTGTTCAGTACTGGTAATGGTTTACAATAGGTCCCCATACATATTAAGAGTTTTAAAGTTGTTTTTCTTTTACCATTCAAAAATTACTTTACAACTAACCAATCTATTGTTAATTAGGATTTGCTAGTTTCTGGAATTTTGACTGTATACCATTTTCAATGAGAAAATTCACTTTTGCAGTGAGTTTGCAGTTTAGTGCATGTGCACAGTTAACTGTTCATCGCATGCATGGGAGTGATGTCCTTGGTGTTGCTGACTCCCCTTGTAATTTCGATCTCAAAACCCTGCCAACTTTCCAAATCTTAGCTCAGTGGAACTGTTACTGTTTATGAGTTTGGTGACTTTGGTCATGTTCAGTATTAAAGTGTACAATTTTCTGTTCTTTTATAAAAACTATAAGTTAGGAACCAATGACCTTAATACAAGTGCTATCAAAATATTTCTGTTAACCTGAAAAGATAATAAATGATATGATTATGAAATAAAATGTTCAGGACTGATGACTAATGTGTGAAAACTACTACAGTGGACTATCAAAAACATGCACAGTAAATAAAGGTATTATCTTCATTTGTTTAAGAAATACATGATATTATGCTCACATTTTCCTCCTAACTCGCTAAATTACGTTTTCTTGAGTTTTGTCAACAAACACACGTATAGATAATTTATAACTGCAGTTTCCTCATAGTATGAAGTAGGCTACTCGTACTTTCTCCATTTATGTCAAATCCTGATGTACATTCCATTACATTCCATTACATTACAGATTATAAATTGAAAGTGTCTGTGCGGTGCCAATCATAAAAATGAATGTGTACATGAATGGTAATTATGGTAGGCCTTCGTTCTGTCAACTGCAGTAAATTAAAGTTCTGTATCCACTATGGAAAGAATTCCACTGATGACCATTACGGAAAAAGGATGGCATCCTCCAAGAGTTAACTTATTGGATGCAAGTCATGATGAACTTCAATCTCAGGTGTCTAACACTGGGGTAGCATATCTAAAACGTGAGATTTTCAGGGTTTTTTATCTACAATTATACACTTCGAAAATGCAGCGACAGCCATCTTTCTCAAAATGGCCTCAATCGGTTGATTCTGTTCCATCATAGGTTTGCGTACAACTACAAGTGATGGTCGTCAGTGGAATTCTTCCCAATTAAAGTTCTGTATTATAGAATGTAGGCCTACACACATTTTCTACAAACCTTCAACAGACGTATCTGGTTCGTGTCACTCTCGGTCCTTTCCGAATTGGAGTTGCACTGCAACCAAACCTTAGTTCCGTTCTTGTCATATTTCTTGATCCATCCATCCACTTCATCGGCCAGCCGACGAAACGCCTTAAAATCCTCATCGTCCGCAACGCGAATCTCGCGGGCTCCGTTCTGATCCATGGCAATATTATGGGGAGAAAAGGCCGCTACGGTAGGCACCGGCTGAACAGGTGCAGCACCCGTGGAAGGGGGCTAGGTCAATGGACACTGAGCCTCGGAACAGTTGGGTGTTCGCTGAGACGAAATTTAGTTGAACTTCTGAGACGATGTAACTCCGCTCTACTCTAGTCTTATTCTTATTAAATCCCAATGTATGTGCTACTGCTAGAGGTACTTAGAAGATAACTACAGAATTTCCATGCAGTGAATCAATGAAGTCATGCTTGACGTTGGTAACGATGTCACTTACAATACAGTTACACAGCGCATCACTTTGCTCTTATCTGTCCAAGTACTTTATGCCAGTAATGAAATGAATAGCGTTGTAGTAACTAGTATATCATGGTTTTTCCAGCGACAGGTGTACGCAAATGTATTACGTGTTCATGGTAGTCGGGTAGCACGACTGTAGACACAAAAATACTAAATTTCAACGCTATCAGTGTGAAGGGTGCCAGACTTTAGATGGAGGGGAAATTATTTTTGCAATCATTGAGGGCGCAATTTGCTCGCCCGTAAAGAAGTTTCGGGTGAACTTAAAATTTCATAATTATTAAAGGGATTGCATACGTTTGGTAATTTGAGCCTATTGTTTGTTTCAAACCAATATAATTGTATATATATACCATAAAACTAACCTGTGAAAGTTACAGTTCAAAAGGTGGTAGCGTTTGTGAGATTTTGGCGACAAACTAGAGCGGTTATTTCACGCCAGATAACAGTTAGTCAATAGCTGAGAAGCGTTACGGCCATAACGCTTCTCAGATTCATAATTTTTGGAGATAAAAAGTGACATATTTTTCCATAACCGCGGTACTTCGAATTGAACGTTTCTCAATATGCATTATACTATCCAAAGCAGCTGTACTTCTCACCAAGTAAGTTTTTATTGCCATAAATTTTCAGAGTCATTACCAAACGTATGCAATGCCTTTAACACTCACCGCAGGAAAGAAACAAGCAATTTATAATTATTAATAAGATAACAAAACAATACCTTCATTTGAAAGTATAACCGGGTGAAATCTCTGCACATCGGGTGCATTAAAAATTAATTTCTCAAGAGGGTACTGGACACAACGAAGTCATTTCATGTCCGGGGGTCGCAGGTTCGAATCCCGGCGCTCGTCTTTTTTCTTTGTTTTAATCTCAATGTCAGTTATCATGCAACAAAATGAAATCTGGAAATTTAGCCAGAGCACAAGCAAGATAAGGCATCACGACTGTCACTATCTAGTCAGTCCTTCTTTATGGCTGTGAGACCTAGCCTAAACAAGAGACGTGGCAACTGAGAAATAGATGTGTGGGCTTTACAAGAAAGTTGAGAAAGGCTTATGCAAGCATCCATTGGCCTCATCACATTAACCACCGGAGACCTTAACGGAAATTGAAAGCTGTCAAGGTCCTCAGGAAATGAGGCAAAGGCAACTCAAGTTTATAGTTGGTCACCTCCTTGCAATTGGACATCAAGAAGAAATGGCTCTGAGTCATCATTTAGTCACCAGACAGAAGTTGCAGAAGTAAAGGAAGAGCCAAAGTCTTCATGCACAACAAATAATATTATTGAAATGATTTTGGTCGGGAAATAGCTAACAATTATGCAAATTAGGCTTGCCCTTCACCGACGTGGATGAGCATTGTATACTCAGCGCTTGTAAGTGCATGTGAAAAAATCACATGTTGGCTCAGGTGGGATTCGAACCCATGACCTCCTGCGTATACATACCATACGGCTAAGCCACCGAGCTAGCTGGTGTCAGCTACGGGGTGAATCGAATCCAATATTATTTGAAAGCCTAAAAAGCTGAACTGGCGCCCTCTTGGCAAAATTAATGATGCCGTAGTTGAACATGTTGAGGGCGTTTTGTAGTTTTAAAACTAGAGAGTTTAAAACTCTCTTGCCGTTCCTTATAAAATGCCCACTTCATAAAGAAAAGGAAATCAATTCATGAAAAACCAGAAACAAAATGCACTAGCTTTCTTGAAAATCATTGTGAACGTTTTCCATACGTGAATCACTTTGGCGAGATTTGTTATACACTAAAAGCACCACATCATGTAACGCGAGAAACTGAAGCGAAGATGTTTTCAACGGGGACATAATTCCGGTTTTGTTCCAGCCTAAAGACTTACTTTTGTCGTTCTTCTTGGTTTAAGTTGGGGCAATTTTACATGAAAATATTAAAAGTACATGACAGAATGAATGAAAGCTGCATGCATGGACCTTAGTTTTGACTTAAAAAGCTTAACTTTACAGCTTGACCGTTTACTTATACTGTTATGAACTTGGACACAAATTTCATGCATTCTATGTAAGTAATTGTATGCCTACTGTCGACGACCGGGGCCAACTATTACTAAGCACCCAGAAATAGTTGAGAATAAATTTTAAATTCGAGCAGTAAAATTTATGAACGGTGAACTGTGGTGTGGGTGGTGTTTTGCTAGAAAATATTACCAGGCCAAGCGGGATTAGGGAACGTCGACTACACTAAGTGTGTAATCACGCTGTGGCTAAGCTAAGCCTATAGGTCTATAAGCTCAATTCCTTGCTTAGCCTTTATCCTCTTCTTTAATCATTGTGCATCGGGAGTTTAGGAGCAAACCACTAGGATTAGAAACGGGGATCTTCCGTACTGACGATATCAGTGTGGATGAAAACTAATTCACCTACTTTTTTGATCACCATAAAGAGATAACAGGTTGTTGAAGAAACGCCGTAGACCGATCATGTGATTCATGCTTTTGTCACGCAAATTAATGTAGGGGTTACACACACAATACACGTAGGCCTGTACGGGTATTCCTTGGTGCTCTACTTTTGGGACAATGCGGGTATTATATCGCCCATGGTCGGTTGGTACAAATCATTCACTAGTAATATAATCGACAGCGACCCCCATACAATATTATCGACACTCAAGCACCATTGAAAATATGGCGTCTGCTGAGTGTGCCAGTGCGGTAAACACCTTCACCATAGCAGGCAGTCGCGCCCTCTGAGCGAGTGTATACCGATATTGTATTGGCCATTGGGTGATGGCAGTGAAGAACACTCATTAATAGATTGTTAATGCTGCTAGATTATTAATACATTCCTGAGTTTCCATCATGTATCAATGTGGATGTGATAACATCACTCTCATCATCAGACGCAGGAGTGTAACTCGTCCTCTAAATTGACGTTATTTTGCATCGACCACGGTGTGTTCATTTCGTGTGAATCTGCTGCCTGCTCGTTTTGGAGAATTCGAGAACGTCAACTAGCCATCATGTTCTCACCTATGTCCGTGGGAGCTTACATCTATCAGAGCTTGGTGGGCCCAAAAGAGGGAGAAGATGAAGATGATGATGTCAAAAGGTGCGTATCGTATGCAAGGTGGACGCGGCTGTACTTCAACAAACAGTCGCTGCATGCCTGTATTATTAGTAATCCGTTGACAACGTGCATTAGAGTTTTAGACATGCACACATTCTTCTGATCAAAATATGTAACCATATCCCCAGTTTGCTCACAATGCTTGCGTAGCCGATTTGCAGGATAAATTTCCAAGCTTAGGTTACATACACGTATGATTACTCAGCATCATGATTATATTTAATGACGTACCAATACCATTATTTTACGTGTGTACCTTAGTCACGGTTTAGCATGCATAATAATCGTGAAGTACACAGTATATACGAAGCCTGGAATCCACACCCAAGTACAGGTATACTGTATAATGAAATGCTTATTGCCTTCGGGTTGAAATTTATAGCCATGGCCTCGCGAAACCACCTGTGTGGATTTGATATGTTTGATGTATCATACCATACTGCCTGTAACAATGCATGTATTTAGGACCAACGATACAGAAGACATGTCATACGACTGCATGGAGGAAACCGTAAATCTCGCTCCATGATGGATACAATGCTCGCTCATCGAAAGAGCAACGCTGTGGATATGGCGTGGATGCTACAGAGTACAGCATCTTACGAAATCATGTTATGAGGGGATCCTTCTGGTCTTGGTTTTGCATCATGCATGTGCATTGTTTTGATTACCTGCGAGAGACCGTCGGTAGATCAATGATGACTGATGCTGATTCAATTATTGGGCGGTGTGTATAGCCTGTACATGTAGGCCATAGATGCCTTGCTGCATCATAACAAGTGTAGACCTACATAGGCTTCATTATACACACACGCCAGTTCCATCTACTTATGTAGGATTCACAGCATAAGATCAAACCAGTGATGCAAGATGTGTGTTTACTTATGGAACTTACTATAACATTTCCGTGCAACGATGCCGTTATACATGCCTAGAACTCGACTATCACCGTACGACGAATATGTTTTTCTATACGGACTTCCACCCATTAAGTAAGTATAAAGGACTAGATAGGTGTTGACTGCATGAAGTATTAGAATCAGGAAATGAAACCCAATCTAAGTCAGGACATGGTGGGAGGGATAGTCTATTCTCTCCTCCATGGTTGAACCATGCATGAGGTCACAGTCTCAAGAGGGAAACGGTTGCTGAAGGAACACACACGTTGTTGATGTTCAGCTTGAATGTATAACATGGAGGAAGGATGTAGGCTACATGTAGGTTAGGCCCTACTTTTGCACGACATGCACCATAAAGAGCATGAATAAATTCCATTTCTTCCTCCATGCAGGAGGAATTGGAA
Source organism: Astropecten irregularis (assembly GCA_963971285.1). Lineage (NCBI taxonomy): Eukaryota > Metazoa > Echinodermata > Asteroidea > Paxillosida > Astropectinidae > Astropecten > Astropecten irregularis. Next base: position 1,267,752 of record OZ020256.1, read on the forward strand.
TTGAAGTTCCAATTGAAGTTGTGTCATATAGAAATGGAAGTTGAAATGTATCCCGTGCATTTGAGACCGTTCCACCAAAAATCAACCAATAATTAGTATTAACATGTATTGTATTCAAAACTATAACGTGACCTAATTCACGTTAAAATGACAATTAATTAGATGAAGAAAGAAATAATCCATGTACAAATAAAACACAAAGCTTATAGATCATAAATCGAGCTTTTCGTTTAAATCGTTTCCTCAAAAACGTGCACACACATTTTGATAAAAACAAATCACGAGTTAGTGTAAAGTTATGATACAGATTTTGAAAACTAGATGATTGGAATGAATTATATTTATCATGAAATAATAATATTAATACCAGTGACCAGCAAGGCCGACGATCGAGTGTATCTTTCACTTAGTTTGATATTCATGGTATGGACAGACCTAAGCCAGATCTGGCTATACGACCAAGGAGGTAGAGATAGAAATAGATTTCTACCTCCATCATGCTATACGGGACACTGGACCATGACCTTGGTATGACCTTAATGCTGAGATCTCAAATCAAGGATATAATACCACAATCTCAGCATGACCCTCATTTTCTCCCGGTCATCTCGACGTAAGACCCAAAATTGTTGAGATCTTCACAGCGTGATAACCAGGATTGAATTATATCACCGTGACCTTTTGAGAGTCTCAACTTACACATGACATCGGACCACAAGGGCAATATGTTAACATGAAAGAGGGTATAGGTATATCCCGGTCGTGGTGACTGCATAGTAAAATGTTTCCCATATCTGACTGCGGGACATGTTTGGTTGGGGGATACTTGGGCGCCATATTGATATCGCGAATAGGCCTACAAGGAGGAAGCAAATATGTGAGTATTATGGTGACTTCGTTTCTGGGTTATCACTTCTCCACATTATCGTCCCTTTTCCGATTATGTCTACATGATTTACAGATAAGATAACTGCGAATCATTTTGACAACTATGATTGTACGTGGTACTGGTTTTCGTAGTTATCAGGCCTTGGAAATGGAAATTGCCGACGCAGCACCTATAGACTAATTATGTCAAGCATTTTATATGCAGCATTTCAGGATTTGTAACCTTTGAATTTGTATACCTTCTATGTCCTCTTGAGAGAAATCTCATCAACTTGATGGTATATATACTTACCGGTTTGCTGCATGGGAATAGCCGTGACAATGATTAAATCCACATCATGGGTCAGTCCTTGATGGCTAATGCGAGTTCTCTCCAAGTGTTATTTCTGGATGAAATAGAAAATACAAGTGCAATGTTCATGTTATATTACTAAAATGTTCATGCAATGTGACTCGGGTTTGTCTGATTTGGTTCTTCGAAACAGGCTCTTGACTTGTTCTCATCATAATTATGCAATTTGTGGAAAAACTAGAACTTGTTACAACAGTTTTCCCCGAGATAACTCCTTATGGTGCATGTTCATTTCCATTCAACCAAAAAGCTTGCCACTTTCAAGAGGTATCTCTGTCGCTGGTTTTGTCGTTCTGTAGGCCCCCTATTGTATTCTTGTAGCCGCTTATAAAGTTGACATTTTGCTCATTTGTTTGGAGGCAAATTTGGAATTTGCATTAAAAAGAAGACAAAACAAATTGCCAAATTTCAATTGTCACAATAAGCAATCAGTATGGATTTATTTAGGATAAAAAGGTCATTATTTCATCATGTATATTCTCTGAAACAGATTGTAGTTCTGAGAAGTGCAAAACAATAATTGATTGAGTTTGGCGTATAGTGTGATTCTTCCATTTCAAAATCACAATTATGGAGTATTTACACGCATGACCGGTTCCGACCATGCCGCTTCAGTATGTATAATTATTACAGTCTGGCTCCAAAATGAGAAATTACCTTTTGTGATTTATTAATTTCATTTATTAATTTTTTTGAAAGGAGGGGGGCTGCACCTGTTGTGTTTTGTGTTTCAAACGTCTGCTACTTTGTTAGTACATCATGATGTCAGTCATTTTAGTTGGTGCGCGGTGTAGTCCACGTAGGGCCACGTATGATAAATACTTTTACATGTCTTGATAATGTTAAAAAATACTTGGGGGAATGACTTTAATATGTACATTTTCACTCTTAAAATTTATGCACAATTTTGTATTTGTTTTTAGAAGGGGTGTAATTTTTACCGTGTAAAAAACAAATTATGTCCCTCTCATTTTGTTCTCTCTTTTAAAGAGTGACGTTGGCAGTATGACGTAATAATTACATTATGGACATTGCAGCGTAGATTGTTGTTTGTTTTTTACATGCATTGACGTATGGCTAAATAAAGATGCATAATCTTGACGGTGTGTGCGCAGGTGGAAATATTCTAAAAGGTTATTATGAAAAGAAAGATATGCCAGACATCAGAGTGGAGATCGGGGTTCCAAACGTGACATTTTATTCGACGTAAAGGACTCATGGTTACAAATAACGAAGCAAAAATGTGCCGTGTCACAAGGCGAACATGTACATGTCGGTGATGCCATGGTTTTTATGTAAATGAATGAACATGTACATGTACATGTACCCCTCCACAATCAGGCAATACATAATGGCTGTAACTTCGGTTAAAATACATCCCTATATTTCTCCAGTGTACAGTCAAATGAAGTTCATTTATTGACGACAGAGTTTCCTTGCTTACTGCACAAATGTACAAATATTGAAACATGTTTCATTTATGGTATTGTCGTAAAATCTCGTTGGTTTGGTAGTAAGCAGAGTAGTCATCGTTTGCACAAAAAACCACACTGCACAAATAGTCCCGGATGGTTTTTCATTGAAATTTCTGGTGAACCACCCCGGCGCATACACAATCATGAGTAATTTCTGAGGGCACTGCACTGCATTTAAATATCATATTTTCACTCTGAAGGCTTCTGAAGGCCTATAACGTAGCTTGGCCTTTGTGAATCGTTTTTGAACAAAAGATTTTCCCCTTGAATACATTCTTTGAGGTATATTTGTATTGCTTCCTCGACATGTGGGGAAAAATAAAAATATTACTGAAGTATAAAGCAATGTATAGTTAACACACCGCTCGGAAAAAAATATGCCCATGTTCAAAATCTAAAAATAAAACAAAATAAGTGTAGAGGAATGTCTTTTATTAAATACATGTAAATAAAGTTTCTATAGATTAAGATACCGCAATAGCTTCATGTGCGAGTATGAAAATAAACAAGATTGGCATAATAACAATTATATATGCATGTAGTATTTTAGTGTTGAAACTGTAACATCGTAAAACAAATTCAAGCTGTTTTTGAAGGTGATAAAATGTGGGTATAAAATGTTTACACAGTTGTTGCCGCCATTTTTAATAATAGCCATGATCAATATGCGTGCCTTTATCAATAATCGCCTTGGAATGGCATGTGTTAATAATTAACTGAGGGTGCCGCAATACTCGACTTTGAACCACCCTGTTCATAAAAGGTCGGCAGTTAATTGTGAAATTTTAACGAACACTGGACGGACAAGAAACTCGTTTACATGTATCTTGTAAATATTAACGAGAAAAGGTTGGTACCAAACTAAGAATCGTGTTGTTACATAGTCCAGTACCCTGGAAATTTGCACTGATATTCAGGCATTGTGATGAAAGTTCTGTATGCATTTTGTCAAACGTAACGTGTGTTGTGTGAACATTTTCAAAATGGCGGATGAACTTTGGTCCTAGGCTACTACAAAGCACACTCGAGACTGACTCAGTAAAAATATGCGGGTTGTTAGTCTTTGTATAATGTTACGACACATACTGTACATCATGAGATCCTTTGTACACAATGGATGACATTTTAATAACATAATTATGATGACCATCAATTCAATGTTGATTGATAATGTTTTCATTAATAACACTTTGACAATTGCGTAGAAAATTCTCTGTAACTATAATTATTTCTCGATTTACATATACATGTACAGGTATTTTTTTTACCGTGTGGTGTCTCATTCGAAATTTATGGGCGCCTAAAATCACATTCCGCGTTTACCCTAAAGAAATTTGCATCTGCAAACTTATTGCTGTCGAATGAGATCTGTTTTCGCCTGTCATCCGTACGTAATTTTTTTGACATTTTCCAGAGAAATTATCCATGTGTAAAACGCGCCGTGAAAGCTAGCTGGCTTGCTTGCATCCTATAATATTATTGTTTTTCCATTATTGTTTTGTTGGTTAATTGTGTTGCTGATGCTTTGGCGTGCACGCCGCACGCTCGTCTCGTTAAATTCTCCCTTTCGGCGTTATTTCTTTTTGTAATAAAACCATCAGCTGCCGGGAATGATCGATTATAATCAAGGAGTGATGCACTGTAGGGTATGTTGACATGTTTCCTTGGGGGTGAACTCTCCCTTGCGCTGTGAAATTACTCGACATCTGCATTGGCTCTGCGGATGCAGACACCTGCTATAGGTTTTCGGTTTATTAGGTCCTACTCCAAATAAATGGGACAAATTGATTCGTTAATTTGTGCTTGTCTTGAGCACTTTGAATAGGGTGAGAACCAAAAGACCTATTCGCTTAAATAAAAAAGAAAGAGAAGAGAAATAAAATCTTGCCCAATGGTTGTTATTGTCTCATGTACATGTACACAGGTTGACAGCTTTTGAGGTCGGAGCTATTTGGCATTGGACACTTTTGTACACATTTTGTCACGAAACATTATTTTTCTTTAGTGAGGTTGTTTTTAGAAAGAAAATAAAACAGAGTGTTGCCCAATGAATGGCTTCAAGTTCATGTACGGGTTGACAGCTTTTTGAGGTTGAGCTATTTTGGATTGGATACAAAATTATGGAGACATTTTGTCAAAATTTGTTTTTATAAGTGAGGCTTTTGTTAGAATAATTGTTCTCGTTTGTATTTTACAGAGAGGTGTTGGCAGAGGAGGACGGTAGCAGCAGTGATTCTGACGGGGGTACATCAGCAGATCCACCTGGGGTCAGAGCCTCTCTCGGGCGGTCACGGCGTGGGAAGGAGTCGAACCATCCTCCGGTGGAGGTGGAGATAATCACCTCAGATACAGCTTCCCAAGATTACTGCTCGAGACAGGACGAGTTTGCCTCCAAGTTGGCAGCCCTTGCCGGAGCAGGCGGTGGCGATGACATGGCGACCGCGAACGTTGGAGGTGATGCTTCAAAAGGGCTGAATGCTATAGGTGTTCTTGATGATGAAGAAAGCAGATCTGAGCTTCATTCGGGATTGGATGCAAGTATTCAGTTCACAGATGAATCAGCGAGATGTGAGGAAGATGAGTTGCAGTTTGCTCCAGACCTGAATTCAGATTCAGAATCGGCCAGTTCTTCGTCCACGCCTAGCGATGAAACAATGTCCACGGTTCGAGAAAACACCGATAACTGTCAACTCGAACTGGATGAAAACAGCGACTCGTGGCCGGATAGAGAAGAGCACGTGTATATTGCGCCGGATCTGGAGTTCCCTTTCTATAAAATGACTGTACAGGCAGAAGAAACTGTGGATCTTGCAGAGCTTTTAGAAAACATGGACAAGGAAATTGAAGTCGAGCCGCCGAAGCCGGAGGAGGGCAAGTACATTCCAAAACCAATCACTGACGACGAACTTGATAGTGCTTTGAAAATCCTCCGGAGTGGAAAGCCACCGCCTACGAGGTCGTGGTATAGTCTGGACAACATTTCCAGTTACAAACCTAACAGGGCCTTCGCTCTTTATTACCCTACAGCTGGAGGAAGACGTGAGAGGAGGAACTCGGCCGACACTAAGGAAGATCTGGCCACTCCGAAGGGGAACGGTGTAGTATTCGGACTGACTGGAAGAGCACATCGAAGCGTGTCGTCTTATCCTTCAGGTGAACTTTTGAGAGATGCCGACCTGAACATTCCAGATGAACGCACAGAAAGTGATCCAGAACCTGCTAAGGGTGACGTTTATATGCCAAGTTCTACTTTTCCTGAAAATTCTTATATTGGGCAAAGGAGTAATGACAGTAACAGTTATTACCCTCAAAATGTACAATCACAGAAATATCCCCCAAAGACTTTTGATAAGCCCACTCCCCCAGATACATATTTGAAGTCTCATTCATTGTCTAATCCTAGGTCCCCTCCTCCATCGAATTCTGCTGCAGAGACGTTTGAATCCGTTTGCCCTCCAAGTCCAGAAACAAATTCACTGTTCAGTCAGCCTCCTCTTCTTGAGTCACTCCCCTCCCCTCCCCCGCCCCCATCTCCTCTCACTCCGCTCTCAGACTCGTTCAACGAATCGAGTCAAGACTGGCCCCTGCCACCACCGGCTCCAGAAATGGATTCCCATCCAACTGTTGGGGCCTACCCTGACTCTTTTCATGGGGTCACGACAGAATATTCTTTACCTGAAAATACCCAAGATCCCCGATTATCAGAGAATGATGTCGATCCTGTCCCAAAAAATTTGGCAGATGACTTTAATTTGGTATCTGATCCAAAAGATTCGCCACTTTCCCCGGAGCCATATATTTCAGCTTCGGTTAAACATCCTAAAGTTTTTCACCTTCCACCTTTGCAGTCGCATTCCGAAATGTTTGAGGTACAAACCCAAGTTTTTCCAAAAAGGAAAACCTGGGAAGACGTGCAGTATCCAGTATTAACTGTGACGCAAAAAGAGGCTGCTTTTGTCGAAATTGAGAACATTATACCTGAAAAGAAAACGTACCCAGTGATACCACCTAAGCCAAAGTTTCTGAATAAGAAGCCAATCGTTGAAAAACCAGTAAGAACGTTGGTGAGCCAAGAGGAGGCAAAGATTGACTTCTCTGCCTTAGAGTCTAAGGAAGTTGTCCATGATAAACAAGATGATTCACCCCTGTCTCCCCAGCCGTACATTTCAGCTTCAGTCAAGCACCCTTCTGTGTACAGCATGCCTTCTTTTGGGTCGCCTGAACAGGTGGCATCAACCAACAAGGGTAGAATCACTGAAGATGAACAGTTTCCCGTTTTCACGAAGGTACACAAAGAACTTGCCCTCTCAGAGCTTGAGAATGTTATTCCCAAGCGAAAAGTTCCTCCAAAGGTGCCCCCTAAGCCAAGCTTTGCGAAAAGGCAAGTCAAAGAGCCAGCCTTGGTTCAATCTGGAGTTAGCTCGGTTGAACATTCTGTTGACTTTACAAAACTGATAATTGACGAGCCGTCTAAAGATACCCCTAAAAAAGAACCCTACCTTGAAATGACTGACACCCAAGAGGCAGAGGAGAAACCTTACAAGGAACATAAAGCATCTATCGAGAATGAAGTTGTGGTAATCCAAGATGGAATCTCCGTTTACCGGGAGCAAAGTGAAGAATTTTTCCCTGGCGATGGTGGAAAACCAGTCTTCATGCTGTCGGAATCTCTGCAAATTTCAGATGCTGGAGATACGTCGTACATTCCCGTAGAGAAGAAAAGCCCGCCACCAGACGAAATCTCTCCAGGGGAACCCCTCCATGCCACAAAGAAACCGCAAGTTGAACAATCACCATCAAGAGAGATGGTTGAGATCATAGCAAGACTTTCCCAGCATCGATTAGAATCGGGAGAGCAGCTCACGGAAACTGTTGTCTCATTTCACGAGCAAGACATTGAGGAGGAGGGTTCAGTGTCTTCCCCGTCGTCTTCGGAGAGTGAAGACTTACGAGATGTAAATGAGAGCACAGTGGTTGGGTTGTCGACTAGTCAAGGGGAGAGACATGTGACTGATCCATCCACCAGTGCTCCAGAGTCGGCTTCCGAGGACAGTGCTCCACTCGCTGACCCGTTCGATGAGGTTTCGTCATCAACCGACGAGTTCATGACAGAGGCTGACCTCGCCATCAGTAAAATGGAGGCGGCGATGAATTCCAACAATCTGGAAGACATAACGTCATCCTCGTCATCTTCCTCCTCGGACGATTCATCTCAGTCTTCTGATTCGGAAGACAGCAGTTCAGAGTCTGCCGAAGAGCACACGTACATTGTGAGCGAGGTCCGGGAAGATGATTACGACCGTGGCAGCGATGCCGGTCGTGTCAGAGGTCTAAAGACGTCACTGTCACTCGTTATCGAGGAAGGTGATGAAGATGAGTATGAGGAGAGTGGCAGTGAAATGAAAACTGAGGACGATGGTGATGATAAGGAAAAGATAGAAGAAACTTTTGAGAAAGATAGGGATGAATATAAGACACAGATAACAGATGACAACGCTCTTAATGACAAAAGAAATTCGGTTAATGAAGTCCCTTTCAATGAAGAAGTTGCAAAACCTGTCGAAGTGGCACAGGAACAAGAATTGCCTGATGATGTCGAACGAACCCCCGTCATTCCAGTTGAGGTTGAAAGATATCCCAAATATATGAACTATGAAAGACCGATTTTCGACAATAAACAGCCGGTGGAAGAGAGTTATAAGACTTGGCCGCAGCCTGAATATGATTTCAAAGGAACCACTGCCTTTGAAAGTTCACGACCACAGCCTGCTTCCCCTGAAACATATCCACCTATTGTGATCACCGAACATACATTCCCTGCTGTTCCCAAGGAGGACTCGGTGACTTCAGACGAAATACCTGCTCACGTCCTGGAAGACATGGACCAGATGGAGAGGGAATACCGCGAAGAGACAATGGACTTTTCCAGTGAGTATTCAGACGAGCCTGAATGGCAGTCAGCTCCACCGTCAACGGGAGCTCGAGTATTTGTGTTGACGGCCAACATGCAGTATCCAGTCAAAGTCATGCCGAGTCGAGACTTGGTCAGTCCCGTCCATCATCAACCTGAAAGGGTTCAACTTGGTAACGAGGAGATGAGGGAGACGGTACGCGGCGCACAAGAGGATCTCATCAACGAGGATGATAGAAGGGATAACCGAGAACAGGAAGATGGATTTGAACCTAGCAAGTACTTCAAACCCATCACGGAGGCCGCTCCCACTGTCTCTGAAGGATCAGTCCAGGATCAGGCACGACCTATCCCCCATTACACCAACGAGCACAAACCGGAATACTCCTCACCTGTCGAAGATGCTACTTCCAAGTCAAATGACCCGAGAACTGTCACCGTTACCTACACCGTGATTCATACCACATCAACATCTCCGCAGACAGTGGATGGAATTCAGACTGGAGAGGAACGTCAGGGAGATGATCGGAAATATCCTGATGCTGACAGAGCGAGACAACCCAGTGATGAAGAAAACAACACGGGCGTTAAAAGTGACTCAGGCATAAGTGGTGAATTTTATTACTCTGGCGCCTCTCACGGACAACATCCACCTGCAAACACACCTGCTTATGCGGCGAAACAACAAACAGGTACTTCCTTTGAATCAGATGACACCAGTATCGATCACATTGATGACAGTGATAAAGATGATGCTTACGATGACACCCGAACGCCTGTGACTGACCTGGATAAATATGAATCCATGTACAAAGTAACTCCCGGTGAAACCACTGAAACGAGGTCCAACAACCATATCCACGAGGCACCTGAAAGTGGAGACAAATCAAGTGCCGACATTGATCCATACAAGAGTGCTCATCCCGGCTCAAAATCCGTTCCTGTTAATGCTGTTGGACCCTATATCTATGACTCGACCTCAGATCATCCGGAAGATAATCAACCAAGGGAGTCAACTGCCGATAAAACAGAACCCAACCTAGAAGAATCGGTTGTTATGATTTCGTCAAGGGAGCTGGAATCCCCGGAAAGGAAACCGACCGGTAAGACTACTATAACTTCTGTACCTGAATCTCCCGACACTGAGGATGTTGGTCTTTACAAATACAGTTCTTGGTACGAGGAAACTTCCGAAGATGTTCCGGCCATGGCAATTGCATTGGTTAAAAGTGACATAAGATTACCTAGCGAGTACATTGCTGAGAGAGAAGCGGTGAAGAAACCTGAGCCCAAACCTAAACCTAAGCCTAAACCCAAGGAGGTTTCTGTAATTAAGAATACTAATTCGGGTTCGCCAGAGAAGATGAATGAAGGAGCTTATCGATTTACATCTTGGTATGAGGAACCAACGGAAGAGAAACCCGAGAATCCTGATGATGTTATCTTACTCCCGTCCTTCCAAAACCAAGAGGAGAGTTCACCTACAGACGAGAAGCCACTTTCACCAGATGTTGAGCCAGGTACTTACAGATACTGTGCTTGGTACGAAGAAGCAGACGAACAACCATCAGGTGGTGATTTCTTTGTGTTATCAGTCCCAGCTGCCTCTGAGGAAAAGTCTGCTTCGGTAAAACCTGCCTCGCCAACCAAAGAACGTTCAAGGTATAAATACAGCGCATTGTACGAAGAGCCAGAAGAAAAGCCGGCGGAAAAAGAAGATTACTTCGTCCTGTCAGCTCCAAGTGAACCTGACAGGAAGTCCAACTCGGACTCTTCAGATAAAAACAAGGACTCTAGAGAAAAGCAACCGGAAGGACATTTATCGCGCAGTGCATTGTACGAGGATCTCCAGTCTGCTATAAAGGAACCGCCTGAAACATTTGTCATTTCCAAACCCTATGAAGACACACAGCTTCGGCCTGTTGATGATACCGCGAGATCGCATAAGGCAACGGCAGATGATCTGTACTATCCCATAGAAGGTGATAGTAGGAGGAACATCGAAGGCAGCGCATCTGGCAGATCGTCTCGTATAAATAGCAACGGCAGTAGTAGCAGGACCTCTGGTTCTCTTGCTGACGTGAGTGCTACGTCAGGTGAGGCCATGAGGCGGACGTGGAGTGACGAGTCGGGGTCGGATAAAAATGGTGTTCAGGATTTATCGACATTTGCTCCACCTGTCGTCCAGCGCTTGTCACAATCTCCCCCTCAGCCCAAGCCTCGTAAAGGAGTACCCAGTGCACCTTCTAGTAGCGATGACGAACAGCAAAGACAGCCGAGGAGACACCCTGGCAGGCCCGAAGTAAAGCCGCGAGAAACAACAGCAGACGAAGTAACAACTCTGACACCAAGAGCCGAGTATGCACTTGCTACAACATCATGGAGGCAAATGCCAATGGAAGATCCTTCCAGAAAAGCTCACGAGAGTGTCATTTGGGACTCAGGGGATGATAAGAGGAGAGAACCAACAGATCCCAACGGTCGGAATAATAGATACTCAGTCTCCGACAAATCTCGTCATGAGATTCAAACCATGCTAGACTCGCTGGTTACAGATGATGATGCCTTTGAAATGCCTTCCCATCTCGGAAAGCCTTTTGAAGCACAAGATCCACCACCTCGGCGTCAAGACGATATGGGTTACATGGGTCAAATGAACAACGATGGTTCCAGAAGCATGACCGTTTTGCCACAGATGCATCCTACAAAATATGACATCGTAGAGACCTCATTTCAAGACACTCGCCAGGTTTCTGCGTCTGTGCCTCACATTCCCAGGCCATTTGACGACGATGTTGGAAGAAATCACGGGCCAAATCGAGACTTCGTTGAACCACTCTTGTCTCTACGCCCACAGCAAGCTGCACCACCAGAGCACGCCGATAAACGTCCCATTCAAAGGCAGGTTGCCGTTCGTGGTGATTCACAGGACGACCCAGCTAACCCGAGGAAAGAATACAGACTTGCTGCAGCGTCTTGGGAAAACATGTCATCAGCAAGTGATGAATCACGCAAACGGACAAAAATGGAGACGTGGGACAATGATCCTGATCCGAGGGGTAAACAGACAGAGTATCCAGGAGCCGTTTTACCACATAGATACGGTGCCGAGCGGGCTCCAGCGCCATCCGAAGCTTACGATCGTCCCCGTGGACCAAGCGGAAACGGTTTAGTCGTCAGGGCAGACGTTCACGCACCGTTTGTTCACCAACCAGTACCTGGCGACCCGGAACTAGCAGTTCAGTTGCTGAGCGCTAGTGCGTCAGCTGCCGAGTTGGCGCCGCCACCTCCGAGGCATTGGGGCAATCCTCAGAAGGCTCACAGCACCATTGGGATCAACCAACCTCCTGTGCGACCAGAACGGCAAACTGTCTTACCTGACGCCGAGGCTGACCTCCCAAGACGTCATCATCGTCAACAGGGAAGGCCTCAGCGTCCTCCATCTCAAGGATCTAAAACCGGACGACCTCGGTCGCCAGCCACGATCTCCACTTACTCCAGCACACAGTCGCTCCCAGCGAGGATACTCCCTCGCTCAGCACCCGATAACGAACTCGAGAGACTGAAGCGTCAAATTGCCACAATCGGCAAACAGCTTGAGATCAAGAATTCCGAACTCAGGAAGATCCACGTGAAGAATCCCTCGGTCAGGCACCACATACCGATGAGAGGACCTCGCGGGGAGCTGATCAGCCCAGACGGCAGGGTGCTGTCCACGCCGGAGGCACCCAATAAGGCAGAATTGGAGAAATACAAGAGATTTTTCGAGAAGCTCCCGGAACCACATTTCCGGAGGCTGATGCATGAGATGTTAGAGTACAAGCACATGGTCAAGCAGAAGGAGGAGGACATAAGGAGACTGAAAACCCAATGCATTGGGATCAGGAAAAGACTTCATCAGCTTTCCAAAGAATCTAGATAAAGAATTTATTGGACCCAGGAGTAAAATAATACCAAATTGGTCTCCATCATATAGGAAATAGCAATCATTCCATATCGCACTAAATGTTCCCCAATAATTGATCGTCATGACAACAATCATGAAGGTAGTCATGCTCCGAGTCCATAATTGACTTCATTTGGAACGAAATGAAAATGGTTATGGATCATGGACTTTCAGCTGACTGTACTTTACAGTACCCCATGGGAACCAACCAATAAAACGCGTTGATGCACAAAAACAGATAGAAAGTTAGGTATTCAGATAGACCTTATTGCCAACAGTGGTATTTAGATATAAAATCAAAACACTATCCGCGAAAAGTACATTCGAAATTTCATCACTCACATTTTGTCCGATATTCATCATGAAATGAACAATGTTGAACTAGTGCATACATGACTGTATGTAAACATGTCTACGCAAATTGGTTTTTTTTTTGCTCGACTTACTGTTCATTCTTTACCATTCCCTAATCACTACGAGTTTCAGTCGCAATTTCAAGCTTAGAATGATAGCAATTATTATTGTCATTATTAGCTAAAGGCGGTTGGCATTTTCACCTTGGGCCAATTTCATAGAGCTGCTTAGCACAAAAATTTGCTAAGCATGACATTTCTGTCTTAGTAAATACAGGATTAACAACCAAATTTCCATATGTTGTGTATCACTTGCAATTATTCTTTGGCTGTTGTTTGCTGACCATGAATATCAAATCGAATTTTCAATGGTGGTTGGTTTTATTGGGCAAGCTATTATTGTGCTAAGCAAATTTTTGTGCTAAGCAGCTCCATGAAATTGGCCCCTTGTGTTTTAAGGGTACACTTATAGAACGACTTATTATTGTGGATAATATTCATATTTTTGTTTGCACGGATAACATGTAAAGTGGATTTTCATTAATAGTGACAAGTTATTTTTACTCTAGCTAATTTACATAATTGTTTTTTTACAATGTTTCAATTTACCAGGTGGAATGAAAAAGAACACGTTGTTTTTATTACGCTGTATGCCGCCAGCAAAAATACAAATTCAGTTCGTTTTATGATTACATTAGAAATGAGATCAATAACTGCCTGGGTACGTAAATGTCGCTTCGGAAATAGAATGATGGTTTCAGGAAAACGGTCAAAGTATTTTTCATCTTTTCTTCCAGTTTGAAACTGTTGGAAGACAGAGGCAGACACGTTTTGTTTGTGAACTGAATACTTCTGAAATAGGAAATACGAAATTCCTCTAGAGCCTTACTCCCCTAAAATATGAATTTAAGTTTGGTGTCGGTGACGGTTCTATATTATTATTATAATTATTATATGTTTTTTTGTGGTGCACGGTTTGTGTTGGCACACAACACAAATAATGGACTCTGAACTTATATGAAGATGTGATAAGATTGTTATAATTTTATTTGTCTGCAACCATTGTACCAAGGACAATACTTCAGCCTTGCCATTGCGCCCTTAAACTTTGCTTTAATAATCACACTGCCATATTAATGTACATGTATCTAGAAATTGGTTAGTCTGGTTCCCTGCCCAAAGGTTCCCTGACGTCTCTTATTACAAATCTTCGAACTGACAGGGAATAGTCGGAAATTCTTGGTCTGTGAACAAGACTGGTGTATTTTCTATTGTCAACATGAATATGTTTCTTTACTATTGTCAACAATGAGAACTATAAAGCGGAATGTCACTTAAGGCAATTTACATGCATTAGACGTTTCTGCTCCTGCGAGACCATGCGGGGAAATGTTTTCATTTTGAATTTGTGAATATCAAAGGTTAGATTCCTTGGAACATAATTATTACATGTACATTGGGTGCATTCGTTGAGCTCCCCCGGGTCGACACCAGTCAACCTCGTCCCCATCCTCTCGCTTGTTTTGTGCAGTAAAACACGACCATTCCCAGTAAGGGCTGACCCGTGTTAGCTAAACGAATGCACCCAGTGCCTCGTGTGACATTGACCTATTGCTAAAACGTATCCACTATTTTGTACACTGGAATAACCATTGTTATGCAGATCTTGATAGGATAGGCATGCTAAACACCCCGCCCCCTTTTGGGGAGTGGGATTTTTCAAGCAATAGGACATCTTTCTGAAAGCTTAAATGGGTTACATTCGTATGAAGTGCTTGTGCCATACAGATCTTTCAATTTAGATAATTTTGCAGAGAACGTATTTGTATAAGATTTCCATTTCCAAATATGTAGAGAGTTTGTATGTTTTCTCCCAAATCTCGTAAATTTTAGTATAACAAATATATTTTTCAACGAATTTCTAGCTTACGTAAAATCGGTGGACAGAATTACTTCCTTCTTAAGAAAGATTTTAAAAAGGGGAAAAATCGCTGAACTTATTTTGTAACAAATCACAGTGTGAATTTTTCCTTGTGTATATATGGGATGTGTATATGCGGCTGTTATTTTTGAAATTGTAAAAATCTGATTCATGCAAACTGCGAAAACTTGTTAATATAATCAATAATTAATTAGAAAAACCACATAACAAGTGAATTGCTAGTATATTCAAAGCATAACAATATCATACATTTCTTGAAATAATTCTTTAGCAATTACTTTTAAAGGTTTAAAGTGGGTTTCCTGGAGAGTTCAAGAAGTAAGTTCAGTTTTATACCTTTCTATACATCATTTCTACACGTTTAGGTAAACACTCGAAGAACATTGCATCTATTTCTTCCATTCATATTACAGATTTTAATAAGTTTTTGGTTAATGTAGAACCTTGTATCCTATAGGATAGAAAGTCAATATCAGTACTAGCCTGTATACTGCATCTACATTTTAACTTTCACATTGACGAAATACCAACAATCTTTGTTGAGACAAATTCAGTTTGAAAAAATAATCTGATTAATCAACTTTAACCAAGAACGAATCTTAGTACGTCTTTACCAGAGTTTGAAGCTTTTACGCAGAATTTTGTTAAAATCAAAGAATACAATCATGAGAGATATCAGAATAATCTAGTATACAGTTCTATTCAGGTGACGTTGATTTGTTATGAAATAAAACACAAATTCGTGCATCTGAGAAAGTCAGTCTGTATTACATGTTCTCTACTTTCACTTAACCTACACTCTAACAACAAAAGTTAATAATGATTATAATGATAATACCTAAGCATCATGTATCATGCACGTGACTGTCAACTTGAAAGAGACACGTCCACGGTGCACATTATGTTCCTTGCTATCTGAGCCCTTCGACCATCGTAGATTCTGGTGAGTATTCCTGGATTGGTGGAAGTAAGAGCAAAGTGTCTTGCTTAAGGACACAGTCATGTGGCTGTTTTCCACAACGTAATGGAATTCGACTCAACCGACTACATGTACTCAGCCTGAGTGTCGGTATTCCCACATGTTTATTCATTCCTGGACATGTTCGTTTTGAATATTTAAAACTTTGAAAATAAAGTGGGGACGCCCAACTCTGCCGCTCTCTGTTGGCATTGTGGCGATTGATACTCTGCTGTAAACAAATTCACGAATGATTCCATATACCGGCCGAGTTAAAGTCAAGGCAAAGATCATATAGCAATGCTCCACTAAATGAGCTACACAGAGAGTTTAAATTCAGGTATTCATCTTTGCGAGAATATTACTCTGACTATTTGTCTTGTCTTGCCATTCTACTCCTGAACCTTGACATGGAAAATGAGCGCTCTCTTGGGAGCTGCGAGGCAGGCTCTTGCCGATCCTCGGCAACTACAACGGGCGTCGGCAACTGGTTAGCAGGCCGGCTGCGAGTTATCCTCCAAGCCGATAGTCGATTAGCAAACGACCGGACCAAGATGCCAGGAAGCTCGGCTAATGTGCTCCGTCTCCTCTTCTCATTCGCCGGAGGGTGGGCGCCCGGATCACCGCTGGTACTCGCGACTGTACGAGTGATGTCTGTATCACTGCCGATGGAGTCCTCTTCGGCGATCTCCTCGCCGATGCTGAGAAGGGATGGTTGCATACGGCGTGCCGGAGCTCTGCCAACCAGTCCCGGTGCGTTCCTCAGCATGGATGACATTAGCTCACTCAGGTCAGTGGCAGACTCGGCGTAGTCGCTGTCCGTACCGTATGCTTCAGCATTTATCGGTGCCTGATCATCGGTCCCGGCCTCTGCGGTGGATGGGCCGGCGGCTTCTCCGTCTTTCCCCGCGGCGTCCCGGTCCGTCTCGATGGCGTGATGGTCGTGGATGTGGCGAAGGATGAGCTTTTCCAGGAACTTCTTCCTCTGCACGCGGCTTCCCTGCTGGGCAAAATCCGTCTGTATCCTGTGCAGCCTCTTCCTCATCGTGCGGGTCAGAATGATGGGCTCCAGCAGGTCGAGTCCGGTGAAAACATCCTGGGTGCTGCTCGGGACGGTAAGGTCCCCGGCAGAGGGCCTCATATCCGTCTTGACGGCAAAGTTGATGAACTCGGGGTGGCCAATTGGCATCGGCATCATCACGTGACCGGCGTTCCCTTGACACCTGCTCTCTGGCGGTTGCTCGCGGAGGAGCAGAGAATGACCAACTATGTCTGAGATGCTCCTCTGTCTGTTCTGGAGCTGGTGACAACAGCCGTAGCCGAAAATGCCGTAGGTGAAGCACATTTCCAGGTCTACTGTGGCTATGGTCTGGTGTCTGTATTTGAGATCGTGGGTCCCTGCAACGAACAGGTTTTTGATGATGTCAAACAGGTGCATTTCGTGGTGACCGACAATCCTATGCACGTGGGGACTCTCGACAATCGCCAAATCCAAACGAACCTGAGAGAAAAATTATGGCAAAACCTAAATAAGAAGAATCATCAAAATGAATAGCTTTTAAAAAATGATAGGCCTAGGCCTATACTGTAAATCACATTTTTGTAACGCCATGACAAGTTGGCCTTGATCATGCCATTTCCTGAAATTTGATAATGATAGCAAAATAATACTTGGGTCATAACCTCTTCCGGTGATAAACGCCAGTTGTTAAAAAAAATGCCTAGGCCTATGTGTAAAACCCAATTCAAACTACAGTATGTGCGAATGCTTTGTGCGAAATAATTATTGTTCGCAAACTTTTTACTTTTGCTTCGCAAATCGCAATTCTCATGAACGATTTAACACTGAAATAAAGACACTTTTAGAATACATGTATCTAAGGGCTAAACAAGCTAAGTAAGGTCTAGCCTACATAAATTTAATCAACTTTGAATAGGCCTAGTTTGATTCTCACCTCATTTGAAGGATCAGAACGTTTCCTGGGCACTCTAAGTGAGAAGTGCTTCAGATCATCTACCACAACCTTGGAGGCCTTTTCAACCATGACGGTCTGTGTGCTTTTGACGAAAGACCCAACCTTTATCCGAACGTACAGCTCCGGGTCCGGTTCGGCAATGTGGCTCTCGTCTATGAACTTTACCAGCTTGACGTGGACGCTCAAGACGCCGCTGGGAGGCGCGGTGGCATATGCGACCGAACTGTCCTCATCAACGATGATATCCAGACTTTCATCACTAGACATGTTGACCGATAGGTAGGCCTAATAACTGAGGGCTTTGCTTTTGTATGCACAAATTTCCCACGAGAATTGCGAATATTTGCCAACTTTTAAAAGCCCCGATTGAAGTACAAGCCGACGCGTGTGATACGCATGTGGTTTTAAACTCTGCGTGTCATTCGAGCGCGCTGGTGTGCGCTTGCGTATTGACGCGTACGCACTTCGACACTTTCAAAGATTTATGATGTCATTTCGTTGTTACGCGCGTTGCTACGATTTTCTATTGTGTTGTTTGACGCTGCGCTTTGTTTCCAAAACAGAAACTGTAGGTTTAAATCAAAATCTCTAACAAGTTGTCACTTCACTGAGCGAGCTGAGTGGAGCAAACTCTCTTGTTGAATAACTTTGGAAATGAGTAAATTGGAAAATTGTCACGTTGATGAGCAACACGAAGTGCGATGGACTTAAAACAAGGTAAGCGTGTTTAAAATAAGTAGGGGCCTACGTTTTCTAATGAGCAGAAACAATGTTAAACGTTTTGTCTCCGCGTGAAAAAATGGCAAACCATTGCCATTTGAACTGCTGTCATTTTTCGTACATGTTGAAGTTTTGGTTAAGTAGGCCTACAACCGAGTTGGCACTGTCAGTGCGTGCCTTATAAAATTGTAATTCACATAGGCCTATACATTAGGCTATTTATCAAACTCTGCTGAAATGAATTCACCTAACTTTTCCTTGAGTATAAAGTTATGAAAAGTTTACATTCACTTGCCGATTTGCACCGCAGCAGCCAACTCTGAAAAGGACGAGATACAAAGTTCTTCGTCGCAACCAAACATTAAACTCGAAGGCATAGACCTACAAATGGAAGGTACTTGTAGTGAGACAACCCCAGCCCTGAATGCCCTGCTCTTGTTACAAGCAGCGGCATCGCTGAGCAAACTAGACGCCGCAATCTCCCAAAATCCCATCACATGCGGCCCAGACTCAGAAACCAAGGCAGGATGTTTGCCTTGTACGCCGCTTCCAGTTGATGAGGACGGTAAAACGTCGATCCCTGTGAAGTCCTCGGATTCTGATTCTGAAGGAGAAGCGAGATCATTTAGCCAATCGAGTTTCCCGGAGTCCGTCTTTGAGAGCATGCTGCCCAAACAAAATGCGACCGGCAGCTTGGAAGTAACTATTTCAACCACTGGAGGTCTAGCGCCTTGCGATGGCAGTAGACCGTGTTTGTCAGTGTCGAGAAATTTCAGCTCCTGCGCCAGAACTTCACCATGTAATAAGACGTCAAAGAAAAAAGATGATTCTTCCGAAGTGACTGTGAAGTTCCCACGAGACCAGCAGACGGGCGTGGGCAATGCGCAGTGCAGTACAGACACGCCGTGCAGCAAGAAAAGAACAGCATTCGCCACAACTGAAACAATCAAGTCGCCAAAGATCTTTCCCTTGACAAATTCAAGAATGGGAATTGACGGTAATGGGAGCGTCACGACTAGAACGAGCACGAAACCATGGCTTTTGTCGCCACCAGTTTACCGTCTTGCAGGTGAAGGAGAAGCGCATACAAGAGTTGTGTCTTCGTCAAACGGTGGGAAGTTTCGGAGCCAAGACGACACTGCAGGGGCTAAGGAAAGCTACATGCTATCCCACAACAAGCTAACTAGTCCTCAAAGGAGAACAGATACTTCAGGTTCATCCCTGCGAAGTGGACCGTGTTCACGGAATATTTACAGCTCACCAGCGAAGATCACAACACCGAGAAAGAGAGCGATGGCATGCACAGTGCCGGCGGTTAGATACTTCACCGTCAGACAACAACTTATCCAGTCACGATCACCGGCGTCGGAATTCCAGAGAAAAAAGTGAGCATCAGTATTGCGATTCTGTAATTAACATTTCAAGTCATACAGTCATTATTGTCATAGTCATTATAAGCACGATTGCCAAAAATCGGCAAATTGGACAAACAAATGTTTTGCTATTTTCTTTTTTTCAGTTGCCAGGCAAGTTTGATAAGACGAACGGTGTCTGAGCCAAACACGCACCAAACTGATGTACGGGTGAGTTTGAAGGACGTGACCTCAAAAGAGAAAACAGTCCCTACGGGACAAAGTGGCTTCATCATCCAAACTCTCAGTGCTCCTAGATTTGAACAAGTAGGTCCGGGAGTCAACCTCATGCACCATAACACACAGGGAACGAGGATTCAGATTGGAAACAAAATATATTCCGTGGTGTCCAGTCCGAAAACTGGGGGATATTCTCCATTCCAGTTGGTGTGGAAGTCACCTCTCAAATCAGCCGTTACCATACCCTGTTTGAACCGCTCGCCGTTGAGCGGCATGGCTCACACTCCGACCTCAGTGCCGCAGAGCGACGCTCGCCGCCCGCCGGCAATCAAGCAAACGGCACCCTCTCAGTCTGATGCGGGAATCAACCCAACGCTGTCTAAGATGATGAAGCACTTTAACTTCTCCATGATGAATCTCGGCCGATTCATCGACGACCGCTTCCTCTGGAAACTTTTATCGAGCGATCCCGGCGACGTTGACGACCTGTTCGAAGACGTGGTGAGGAGCGACAGGGTGTGGCAAAACCCAGTACCTAACTGGCTGGTGGAATTCACACTCGAAGCAAGCGCACGGAAGAAGAGAAGACAAGTGAAGGGTGAGCTGTCTCAGGACGGACTTCAAGGAGGTACACCAGACAGACAGAGTGCTCTGACGGCCTACACACCAAAGCAAGATGACCAGCATGACAACATCAAGTGTGGATTGCTAGATCATAGCAGAGATGACAGGAGTGTGGCGGTTGCTTCGGGAGGCCTTGTGGCTCATCAATCACCGCCACATGAGACTCGAAATTTCAAAGATTCTTCTTCCTCATTTTCAAACATGCCTGGGGCACAAGATCCAAATGTTCCACAGGATAAAACTTCCGAGGCTAACCAATCTACAACCCCAAGAGATTCTCAAAGCCAAAGAAACTTGCCGACTTGTGAAACAGGAGGGGAACTTGATTTGGGATGCCTTAATTCCATTCCAGATTGGGAAATGTGGAACCTCGTCTGCAGTCTCTTTCCACCTTGGAAGAGAACCGCCACGTTCATTGGTGCTGGCGATGTAGAGGAATTCTTCCAGAAATCTTTGGATGAGGAGAAAATAATTTCACCATCTCAAAAAGACGATGAAAAACACCAAGGACAAGGCACAACATCCCGGAGAGTGAAACGGGTAGACTTTAAAACTTCAAAGGTGAAGACAACAGCAGGCGGGGAGGATGGTGAAGAACGGCACCAGCTGACAACAAACACGAAGAGAAAGAGAAACAATTGTCGAAAAAGAAAGAAATATTCTGGAGAGAAGCAGTCACAAGAAAAGAGCAGGAGGAAAACAAACCTTGCCACCACCTGCATCGGCGTGGATCACGCGGTGGTTACCAGCGGCAACGACGTGGGAAAAGAAGAAAGTAGAAGTAAAAGAAATTCTAAACGGAAATACAAAAGGAAACGAAAATCCCGTAAAAATGACAGGCCTGAACATATGGATTTATGCGACAATCATGAATCGTTCTTGAAGAGCACGAGTTCCCATCAGTCGAAAACGCACTTGGAGAAAAAGAGGCATAACAACTTTGCGAAAGAAAAATCTTCAAAGAGGAGAAAGACGTGCTCGGCAATAACGGTTTTGCCCAGTGAAGCACTAAATGGCATACCTGTTCCCACTATGACAGAGCTGTCATGTGAAAATAGACGACAATCTGAGAACAAACAAAAGGAAAAACACGAACGCCATGGACTTGATACCAAATGCAAAAGTTCTTCTGGTTCATGTTCGGGTTCTTTTAAAAGGAGACTATCATCTGAGAGTGAAACTCAGAGAGAAACAGACAATCAGACGAGTGACGGGTCCCCAGCAACTGCAGACAACAGTGGCAACTCCGGAGAAAACCCTTCGCAATCCATTCCTGGAAGATGGAAGTTGAAGATTATTCTGAAGTCGTCTAGGTCGAAGACGAGAGGGAAGGGACACAGACCGAGGAAACGGAGCAGGGACTGTCGTGAATCGTCCGTCGGCGACAACCTCCAACCGGCGGTTGATCGTGAGCGTCACAGTGATGCTGGTAGTGACAGACAGATTGAATGCGACTCTAAACGAGAAACAATCACTGTGGACTCGCCAAATAACACAACTCAGGTAAACCGTTTGGACAAATTGAAAAAATCGTCGACGGAGAAAAGCGAGAAACAATCTGATGAAACATTAGCTGACGATGTCACAACTATGGGAATGAAGCAAGACAAGACCCCCGAGAATAATTCTGGTCAATGATGATGTAATAATGAGATCTACATCAAGGCAGACAGGACGAGAACGTGCAACCGCCCTGTTACAGGAAGAGTTTTCGCAGGAAAATAAACATGGAGTCTGCTACATACAATTATGTAGTTGTATTTTTATTTTACATGTATTTATCAAAGATGAACAACTTTAGAAGAAATGTCTGGAGCTGGTTTCGAATGTGCGACTCTCGGAACACTTTTATTTATGTTAGGGCCTGCAACATGTTTTAATTTCGCGTCAGAACTTTGTCTAGTCTAATTACATAAAATCATACTAAAGTTATGTTTTCGAAACCAAAAATACAGACTTCAAAAAAGGAGTTTTGGTTGCGCTCCATAACACACTACAAAGCTTGAAAATCCCTGCACATTAATATTGTGTTGTTCTGCGAAATTGAGATTCTCGTATGTTAGGGCGCCCTCATCGGGGGTGACGATGCATCTCTGCGCCGAAAAATATTATGTTGTCGTCTCGTTCGTAGAGTTCGCCGACTGTATTTCTACAACATTAAAAAAACTGACAACTGATGTTTGAACTAGAATTTTATAAACAGTTTGTTCTGATATCCATTTTGATGTCAGGAAACTAAGGTTTTGGAAAGGTACGTGACTACCTGGTAGGCCTGCTATTGTAAATGTAAGACAATTTGCCTAAATATTTACATTGAGTAAAAAAATAATACTTGGAACATGTGCACGATACTCAACACATTTTGTAAAGGACGAGCAAAGCAATGACAGTCTGCAGGACATTCCCCGAGGAAAAGCACACTAGAGTACACACTCAGTACACTCAGTTGGCTCATAAACTGGGCTTAACATCGCCGAGGTCCAAAACGTTTTCAGACATGAACCAAAATCAAAATGTTGCAATTCGGTCCAATTCCACACGCATTTGTGGTCTACAATGAATGAACCATAATAGGCTTAGGCATTCCCTCTCTTCTGTCTTTTTAACAAACAAATTGAGCTCAGTTTGAACAAAGCTCTTTAATACTTACCAGTTTGCACATCTGAGGAAGACCATGTGAAGACAAACTCAGCCAGTTTTCCTCCATTTTGTCCCTGGTTACTGAAGATAAATCCATATTCCTCTGTACAAAAATATGTATAAAATGCTCGATACATGTGCTTGTCTGCTTGTCAATAGCGAGTTGGAAATTTCCAAGACGGGAGGGGGGAGGGGTTTAAAATATTCCTTTAATGGGTTTCGTTTTCTTCCGTTTGATAATGAAAACTGACTATTTGAAACTTACCCCACCCTTCATGAGTAACTGGATTATGTGTGTTGACACTCTAAAATTAAAATGCGTTTAAACGCAGATTATTTCCAGCGCTTCCCCGCACGAGTTCTACAACACACACCCGTATATAAAATACTATCGCCCAAGAAAGTTAGGGTGGCTACGCAATTTGCATATGAAAGGACTATGGAATTCCGCAGGCGTTTTCGGCACAAGATGTAAAGTTCCTTCCAATTAACTTTCGCAGCATTAAACTGTTGTAGCCGAGAAATATCCTTCCCTTAAGGAAAGACATTTTCTGACAGAAAATAGGACAAAATATTTAAAGTCAGTAAGACAAATGAAATCATTTAGTCAATAAAAATCAATACAAAAAAACCTTGACTGGCGGTCATAATGAGGAGAAACATGACATCAAATACCTGTTTTATGCGATGGCGCGGTATTTATTAAAAAAAACTGAAATTAAAAGGAAAAATCTCAATATCATAATAAATATTAGACTAAAATCATTACAGTTCTATTTTTATATTAATATTTTTAATTATCGATTAATTATAAAATCCAAATAAAAAAAAAAGAAGCAAATTAAGCAAATTAAGTAGCTTACTATTACAAATCAAGAGCTCTATCTTTTGTCTATCTTTTTAGTTGCCCAGCCCTCGATACAATTACTTTTAAACAAACGAAATGTGCACACGATTTGTAAGGATAAAAACAAAATGATTTACTGATTATTGAAAATAATGAGAATATGACAGCAGTTTAGGCTTAAATGCATCTACTTGCAAATGCAAATACCAAACATTAACGACAAACTAGAGAAAGGAAACAACTTTTCCCAATCTAAAAAATGCATAATTTACAAGAAAATCATAAAATCATGTCGAAATATTCCATGAGAATGCTTTCACGTCATACATCTGGGTATTTTCTTGTCCCTATGAATTATCTATTACACATAGTGAACATATCAGTTTTCTTATGAATGAATAAATTGATAAGGCACGACTTAAGTAGGCTTTCAAGTGGAGCGAAAAGTGCTGTCCAAAAGTTATTTACAAGCTTCAGTATATGTTACAGAATTATCCTGTGCAATTTTACTAGCAAAACCAGCACTATCTTTAAAATATTCTATGCTTCTTCAGTTTGATTTTGAGTTAAAAGTGAATTTTTGAGATGCTACAATTTCTTAAATATTAATGTAAAATACTTCAATGCAAAATATTAGTTGTCCAAAAAAATTAAGGGCAAATATAAAAACATTTCGTTCTTTTTCTTACAAAGACATAATTATGCATAAAAACTAACTATTATATAAAAATGCAATTTGTCTATAAAAAATATAGTCATAGTACTGTTATGCAAATTAGGTGATGTTAATTTATCCATAAACTAGTTGCAGTGAGTGCTTAAATGTGTCCACCATTGTGTCAGTTCAAATAAATTTAC
The DNA here is from genome assembly GCA_963971285.1 of Astropecten irregularis. NCBI lineage: Eukaryota > Metazoa > Echinodermata > Asteroidea > Paxillosida > Astropectinidae > Astropecten > Astropecten irregularis. Next base: position 1,292,834 of record OZ020256.1, read on the forward strand.
AAATTTATTTATCTATATTTCCAATTAATTTAATAATTAATTAATTAATTAATAACATAACTCATCAACCAACAATCGAGCATATTTGAGATCAACTACTGAATTTGTTTGGAATACATATCATCTAAAAAATAATATCTCAGTTAATTCTACAAACAGTCCAGCTATTTCATTTTTCTTGATACTATTTTTAACTTAATCACAGAGGTACATAATATTATATATCTCTTTGATTATTCATGATTATGAAATAAAAAAAAATGCAGTGGCAACAAATAAAAAACTGCACGTGGAACTTTAACCTTATATTTCGACTACAACAAAATAATGGAGAATGAATCAACTCCTAGTCCAACATTCTTAGCAATCTGGAACTCTTGTAAACTTTTTATCAAATAAAATCCTAGTTTTAATGCTTGTTTGTTTGTTGTTACTTCATTTGTTATACAATTTCATGAAACATTCTTCATTTTTTCTTTACAGTTTTTGATTTAACCAAATCTATCACTAGTCTGCTAGTTCTGAAATTAAAAAAAAATTAATTATGTGCATAAAACTGTTTTCGTGCAAACAAAATAATACAAACTGCTTAGTGTGAAGACTCACAAACAAATTGATTAAAATGCAAGCAAAATAAAATTATTAAAAACCAAATCTCCTCAAGAATGTAATGAATTTTCAAATTAGAATAGTTATTCAAGTTTAGTGAAGCACAGAATTAGTTTGATTAATTATCAGGTAAAAAAAAGTAAAAGAAAAGCAGTTAATTTAGACCAAGTAGAAGTAATAGGCATGTAAGTGTGACATGCATGTTACTGAGTACAAGTATGCAAGCAAACATGCAGGCAAGCAAGCAAACAAGTAATACAAAACACTGACATCAAACAAATTATAAATAAAATGTGCATAAAAAAAGTTCTTAAAAGAGTATATGAGTGTTGGTGAGAAATTCTTTTTAATGGTTCATCAAATATACCAAACAATTGTAATATTAAAACCTCTTATCTTAAAACCTGATCAATTAAATCAGAGAATCATTTTAAAAAATGAAGGAATTTAAGACCCGAGGCCAATTTCACTAAAGTAAAGATTTGCGATCATCGCTAAAGCCCAAATCCATCGCGACATGGAAAATCACTACACAAAGTAACGATCGATATTCCGTGTAGCGATGGATTTGGGCTTAGCGATGATCGCAAAACGTTAGTGAAATCGGCCCCTGATTTCATTAAAAAAAGAAAGAAATATGAAACTTTCTATTAATTTCTAAATCCTGAATAAAAGGTCAGAAAAAACGATCATTCATAAAATAATGTTACATAGTTTAAAAAGATGATACTGTGTCATTGGTTGTTGTTGTTGTTGTTTTGGGGAGAGAACAATAAATTCAAATAATAAATCACTTATTTTCTTTGGTTTATCATGTGATACGGTTGAAAATCATAAATTGCACATTGAAAGACAGCTTCATGGATGTTTCATTGTTGTCAACGGCTATGGCTTAAAACTTACAAGTCAGAGGAAAATGGCTTCAGCGGCTACCATAGACACGTGTGTATTTTCAATCCGTAGCCATGCCATCCTAAAAGTATAGACAATACGTCTTTAATGTCAACCGACTAAGTAATGAATGAATGACTATTCAATGCATGCATCACCTATTGGGGGCGCTCTCCTCTCCTTTCCACTCAATGGGATTGACACAACCATCTTGGATGCTTTTTTCCCAGTCTGTTTTGAAGATGTGCGCAATGTGTGCTTCTGGTAGCATGCATCGGTTTGTGTCATTTTATTTGTCATATGCCAGTTCAAATGAAATAAATGGCTACTCATCAGTTGAATCAAGGTGTTATTTATTTAGAAAGACCATCTTTAATATGAATAACCTTTCTATCTATTTTTCCTTCTTTTTCTTCTTCCAAAAATAAAACTTGTGATTCTTCTCTTTGCCCGCGATGTCAGCGGAGCTTCCTTGGGAGTGAGGAGCTGAAAGACTTGGCTCATGCATGTCCTGTCTTGCTGCAGTAGGGCCTTTATTGGCACCCCGGTTATGAGAAGTTGGGATTCCTGCCGGTGCTTTGCCTCCAGAATCGGCCGACTCTGTCCCCTTCGCAGAGGATCGGGAGGAATCCTTGGGCTTCAACCATCTCATGAAGCTTCTGCTCTTCTTGACTTTGGCCGAGGCGTGCGGTTTAGCGGCGTCCCCGTGCTCAGTGTATCTGGGGGAGATGTCAGGAGCACAGAGACCAGGCAGTGGCTGTCCATGCCGTGTGGAGTCACCTGTACCCACCAGTGGTTGATGAACGGTTTTTTGATTGGGACTCTCAAGCTCTCTGGAAACTGAAAAGGGTGTTACTCCCTGGACAAAAAGAGATGACTGGTGTGGTTAACAGCTATGTGAGGCTTCTACATTGGCACCCAAACATTCAAGAAATCCAGAAATTCAAGTGCAATGAGTTTGCAAAAAAGGCACAGATTTCAATTACAAATTCAACCTGAACAACAGCAGTTTTCAGGTCTACAAAACAATAAATATATTTAATTCATTGATTCAAGTACAAAAAAACACCATTACACAAAATAGATACACATCTACACTGGAAAAATAAACTGCTAAACTAAAATGCCAAAGCTCTGGTTAAACAAAACCAAACATAATGCACAAAAAGAATGTAACCAAACTGCAATGAACAAGCAAATGATAAGGCTAATGATCAACATATCACAGAATGCCACAAATCTGCAAGAACATTTCGGAAAAATGGATACTGCATTGAAATATATGACATGCTTGAATCAAAATTGTTACACCTGTGTATTTCACAAAGTATATAGAGTAAAACAAGGGCAAAACAGCTAGTGTTATTATTCGGACACAGTTTCAAATAAAAATTAGCACCCCTTAAAATCTCACCACCATTAAAACCAACTTTTTGGGTAGCCTATTGTAAAAATTTGTAAAATTAATCAATAGCAATAGAGTTGCTGGTTTCCAGTTGTATTAAACTAAAGGTTATCATCAAAATGTTCACATTCATTTCCTTTTAACCCAACATGTTATCCACTGACTTGGCTAGCAATTAAAGCAGGAAAAAATATTTAAGTATGAGAGGGACTCAAATTCAGGCAGAATATATATGCAGCGGCGTAGCTAGGATTTTTTCAGCAGGGGGGCACTGGGGGGGCCTTGGCATTTTGTGAGGGGGCACCCGGAATTTTCTTTTTTTTCAAAACTGGAGATTTGCAAAACTGAGAAATGCAGGGGCAGATCCAGGGGCGTGGGCGCGCATGGCCCCCTTTTCTTCCAGCAAAAAAAAAAGAAGAAAAAAATAGAAAGAAAAAAAGAAAAGAAAAGAAAAAACAATAATAGAAAAGCAGACACACTCCAAAATGAGCAGAAAAAGAGTGGGGGGAGACAAAATTCGCTAGCTTTGATCGCCGCCCGAAATGCACCCGTCGCTATTGAATTGGCGCACTTTATTTCCAAGCCCCCCCCCCCCCCTTGGAAAATCCTAGATCCGCTCCTGAAAATGAGCGCGAAGCGCAAAGTTCTTGCGGCTGGCGTCCAGGGCCCGCTTAAGGGCCGTGGAAGCTCACGGGTTCTAGACTTTCTCTGGTGCAATCTGAGCCTTATTTTGGGAGCATTTGTTTATCTCGTGGGGGTGAGATAATGCATTATTGTTCATAAAGTTTGCTTTCAAGTTCCCCTTCATCTCTTTTAGTAAGCGTTATCCGGAAGGGTACGATAACTATAAAGGAAATTAAAACAACTTTTTGCAATTTCTTTTACCTGAATGTACCTTTGCGGTGTCCTCTTCAATATTATTAGCAAGATTGATTGTGTGCAAAGAGGGCAGGACTTTGATTTGTGAGGGAAATTTTGGGGTAAAAACAGTAACAAAGATTTTTTTCACGACTTTTCACGGCCGCACGGACGGCCGCAGACTAGAATATAGTCCAGTTCCCGCTCTTATTTTGAGGACTCTTAATCTGTTGGGTCAGGGGACCAGTCTAGTTCTAGACTAGCCAGACCAGAAAAAATGGCAGAAGGGCTGTTTTTACGTTCACAACCGTAAGCGTGTAAGAAAATTTTATTTTCACACCGAAATGCTGCACAAATTTCTTCACCGAATTAAGGGTTTTAAGGACTCGGGAACATTTGCTGAAAGTCAAAAATATCATTTTGGAACAGAAGAAGCTATTAAGTTGTTTTTATTTCCTTTATACCTATCATACCCTACAGATACATGTAACGCTTATTTTTTTTTTCATTTCCCACGATTTTTGTTGGGGGGGCACCTGGGGGGGCACACAAAATGTGTGGGGGGGCACGTGCCCCCCCAGGCCCCCCCGTAGCTACGCCACTGTATATATGACAGATTGGTGTGACACACCCAACTGGCACAATAAAAGCATTGTGTCCTGTAAGAGTATCGATGATCAAAAGTGAGCTGTTTTTCAATGGTAACATTTGAATACGTTGGGGTTTTGTTTTAGGGATACAACACAAATCAAGATACATTAGACAGGCACTCATATACATGTAAGATATAAATACGAAAATGATAAAACAATAAAAATGAATGCAATGAGTTAATTCTTGTTACATCAAAGCATGAATCAACAAAAAGTGGTGGATATGGTTGCCAATAAGTTGTTATATGAGTGTACTTGTAATTAACAAGATAAGAAGTTCATTCTACAAGATTGGCAGCCTGAATCGCGACGGTGTCTTCACTACATCTTCAGACTTGTATCATCTTTCATTCTATTCAATAAGTGCACATTTTTATTTATTCTCTGTCAGAAGTATTAAAATCAATCTATGCACCTACACACATTTAGCAATTTAGAGAAAAGTAGGAGTCAAGTGAAAAAACACAATGATACAAGTCTGCTGATGTAACATGGACATCACACAAGTCATGCCTCAACTCATATGGGAATTACCCCATAATTTGAGTGTAAAAATCAGTAAAATAGGTTTTAAAATAACATAAAAATAGAAAAATGACACTTCATATCATTTACAAACAAGAAGAAAAAATACTTGACTATGTGTCAACAGGTTACATGCAAAAAAAAAGAAGAAGATGTATTGCAGGGTCGGTATTGCGGGTGCTTTGTTAAGAGCAATTTGTCTTTATTAATTGGTTCACATGCATGATCCACAACGTGCATAATAAGGGGTTAATTGATTAAGAGAGGTCGGTACCCACAAGTTGAGACTGGACCATTTTGACCACTAGAGGGCCATCAAGGACTGTGAGCTCTCTTTCAAGATATTTGGTGCAGTATGGAATTGGTGCAATAGACGATAACAATGTGACAGCCAGTTAATCTTTTTCTCGAAATGCCTCAAACCTTTCCATCTTGTGGTAGGGTCTACTGCTGGATGGACAGTGCCCAAGCACTGACGTGGGCTCGCTTTACCATTTTGGCTCAATCTAATGCGCTGTGTGGCAAGTTCAGCTGCAAATTCACACTAAAAGCCTGCTAGCCAGGGTGCTAGGATTAGGGTTTTCTGGCTTTGGTTAAAAGTTAATCACCCAACATACTACATTAATATCATTAACTATACATTACTAGCCAAATATATATACTAGCCAAACAGTATAACAAACATGATTAAAGTTAATAATGTTAAACTTATAAGGTCCAGTTAGGTGGGCAGTTAGTTAGTAACTTACAATAGCTAATGTAATCTATATTTATCAACAAATATTACATCGAATAACTCATTGCCAAAAAATTTGGTTCCAATGGAACATTACGAGAGAAACTTGGCCTCAAGACCTAGAGCTACGCCTATCATCTACTGTCAGCGTATTGCAATGCATATGACAAATACCTAAACTTAGCTAGCTCTACAGTTTAAGATGCAGCACGCCTCTCTCAAGTGCTATTCTAGCCAGCGCTAGGCTATGGTTCTCTAACTGAACTACAAAAGTACTAATTCGATTGGCAGTCACCTTTTTGGTCCTTTGTGTAAACTTTTAGCACTTATTTTTCCTTTTTCACAAGTCTCTTTTGCGGTACAAAAAGCCACATCTTAATAAAGAGGAGTTTACGCAACTAGGAGATGTAGATGAAGTTCTCTAACAAACTCTTGTGGTGGGAGCAAGGAAGCAAATATTTACAGAATGCAAAGATGAACTTTCTAAATTCTGTTTGCTTGACAGCCAAATACTTCTCTTCTTTGTATTTTAGTCTTTTTTTAATCTTTGGGTCACCTCATGCAGCTCCGATCCAATGGTGCACTTTGTGCCTTGTCATCAACATTCCTAGATAAACCACACATCAAATCAAAAATGTTGATAAATGCTTGTGAATATGTTCCTCAACAAAAAAAAAAAAACATTCTTCACCACTGATGACCAGAAGCACATGATAATTTGCCAAGGATGATGTGATGTAGAATTTGCTTTTGGTTTCATTTCCAACAAACGGACGTAGACCAACGTTATGCCTTTTCACTACGCGGATTAATACTATCCAAAGCAATAAGACTATGGTGCATTTTTGCAAAGCTTCCACCATTAAAATCTGTACTACATTCAATTCGAATCTAAAAACGTTAAGAAATCTTTGGAAGACAAGAGAGAACCCTTTAACTAATATTAATAAGAAAAATAACTGAGAAATCTGTAAACACTAATTTGACATGATGAAGTATCTATTTTTAAAATCTAGTACTGTTTTTTTTTCTCCAAAATCTAAACAAATATTTTGATAAAATGCATACATTTTGCATAGTGATATATTTTTAGATTGATTAAATTGAATTCAAATACATCTGAATGTAAACGTATAAAAAAACAAAACAAGCGTGCATTAAAACTGCCAAATTCCTTGGCTCAATCTTTTTTTTCATTTTTGTGTTTGTTTGTTTGTTTGTTTCTTTCTTTCTGTCTGTCTTTATTTGTTGTTTGTTAATTTTTTCATACAGAATGAAAAAGAAAAAAAAACACATCCTGAATTTATCAAAAAATTCTGAATTGAAAAAATTTGAATTGAAATAATGCAATGACAATCTATGCATCAACCATTCAAATGACTTTATGTGGATGAATGTTTTAGCCAATGGTATATGAAAAGCTGCTAAGCAAAAGCTGTTTATACACATATTGTCTTTAAGACTAAATATTGCTACCAAAATGAAAACTGAACTTCATACTTACTTTCAGAATGTATCACTCCTTAATTCCAGATAAAAACTAAAATTATTTCATACACTCTGTACAATTGCATAAACCAACTATTTGAAACAATGACTAAGACCTTGGTAAAACTTTTTTGTAAATGACTTAACATTTCACACACCCTTCTACCAAACATGCCTGAGTTTCAAAGATTTGCTTTCAAAAGATTGACAGCTCTAAAATTGAAATGAGTTGTTAACAGGATACACTTTTTTTTTCACTTACCACTAAAAAAGGACATGAATACCAGTAAGCACATTTGGTTTTTCTTGCTCTTCTGCAGAAAATGTAGTTCCCCAGAGAATAGTTTTGGCAACATTTTGGAAAGACTCAGTAAAGAAAATCAAGTCTGTTAGTATCAATGCACATGTGTTAAAGCAAGCATTTAGGTAGTGACTCAGAATTCAACGGAACAAGCGTGGAAACTGAGGCTGAAAGCAAATGGGTTAGTTGTCTTGTGAATGTGGATTGTTTCAAAGATTATTAAGTCTGAGCAGCAACTGCAAGGATGCTGGCTTTTTATGATTAGTCAGAAATGACCACCGTCTGGCGACAGGTGTTTGAGAAGTCTTAGTTCATACAATGATGATGAGATGTAAACTGCTGATGCATAGCTGATCTTTGAACATCAAGAAATACATCAAGCAAGATGGGCAGTTGGTCACACGTACAGCAAGCAAACACAGGTCAACAAAAAAAGCAAAGACACAAATCAAAGGGAAGCAATGGCAACAGTCAAAGCTAGCGGAAAAAGGCCATCAGCCTCTTGGCAAGAGTTACCTTTGCAGCAGGGGCTGTCTGGACAGTGTCCTTAGAGGTGTCTTTGTCATCCAGGAGTTGGGGAATCTCGTCAGTATCAATGTGGGTGAAGCACTCATCTGAGGCAGACCCATTTGCCTCGTGGGACGTAACCTGAGGAGTGGTGGCCTCAGGTACAGCGTGACCGTTGGTTTCAGATTTTGTGACGGCATTCCTGGTGGGATCTAGTGTTGTCACTGGAGTTCCTGCTAATGGCTGCAGGACTTCCCAAACATTTTCTTCAGCCGGTTGCTGCGTCTTCACAGCCTGAGTGGCTGGATTACTGGACTTAGTAAGCAGCTTGGCTTTGGACTTTTTGGGACTGATTTTGACTTCGGGCTCGAAGGTTTTCACTGAGGCTCGCATCCCCGGTGGGGTTAACTCTGCCGATGCCTGAACAGGCTCGATGCTTTCAGCTGCTGCAAACTCCATGGGAGAAGCCTCAGCGAAGCCCCCTTTTAGGTTCTCTGGTTTGACATAGCGTGGTGACGAAGTCATGGTTGCCTGCCAGGGGGACAGTCGGAACAGTCCACTCTTAGGCCTCTCTGGTTTGTCAATAGGACTCAGATCTGCCACGAGTTCGGGTTCTTTTGGCTGCATCTCTATTGGACGAACTGGGGCATTAACTTGACGGAGCTCTGGAGTTTGAACCGTTGCCTGTGTTGGTTTTTCTTCGGCCTTGTTTAATACATCCTGAATTTCTAAATTAGACGGCCTGTTCAATACCTTCACATGAGTTGGTACAACTTCACTTGGAAGTGGTTCCAGGATAGATTTATCTTCAACAGAAAATCCATTCTCCGCGACATTCTCTGGGGTCTGTTTGTGAGTTTCTGTCTCAACGGCTGAGGCAAGTGACGTAGGAATTTCTTCTTGCATAGGGAGTTTATCTTGCATAGAAATGGATATTTCCTCAGGGCTAACTGCTTTCAAAGTGTCTTCACCATTAGCAGACTGGATAAATGAATCTGCAGTTGCTTCTGGTGATGGTGCTTCCTCCAGTGGCTTAACCTCTGCCTGAACGAGGTCTTCATTCACAGCCTTAACAGTGTCAGGCTCAGCAACCTTCTGGGTACCTTCAGTTTTTAATATCAAGTTCTCAGCTGACAGTGCTGCTCCCTTCTCCTCCGGGGACAATGAACCGTTCACGGCGGATTTGACTGTGCCATTATTCAGCCTGTTCATCTCTTTGACCTGTCTGTCTGTTGTGGACTTAGGTGGTAGATCTTCAGTGCTGGAATTGCTGTCCTTCTGGAAGACGTCCTCGCTACCCGAGCTGGCGATGCTCAGCTTGTGATTGATATCCCGGTCACCTTCAGCAGGAGGTAACACAACGCCTTCTGGTACTGGTGGTCGTGGATTCTCCGGAATGACGGGAGGCAGTGCAGAGACACTCCCCGTAGTCGAACCTCGGACAGAGGGACGAGACCTACGGGATGAGAGCCTGGAACGCCTCTTACTGTCTATTCCTGGGCTGCCAGGGTCCTCGGAAGTGGATTGGCGGGTCTTCCTGAGGGTGAATCCCTGAAAGGAAAGCCAAAAGAAAGACAACTTTTTGAACAATAACTCAGCATAAATGAATCACACGACTTAAACTGACCAAACCAATGGCAACAGACTGTCAAAGCTTATCTATCAAAAATATCTTTCAATTGACTCTGATTTCAAGAGAATTACAACTCTGTATGAGGTGATACAATCGTGGCCTACCTTCCTGATATCTTTGAGGAGGTTGTCAACGATGCATCCATCTTCCTCTATTGGAGGCGGAGCTCCAACCTTCCTGCCTTTTGAGTCGCCTCCACCAGCAGCTTTCCTCTTCTCCATTTCCTCCTTCTGTTTGCGTCGCTCCTCTGCCTTCCGCTCCTGGACGCAGCGCTTCTCATTCTCCTAAGCAACAAAATGCACATCACCGGATCAGCAACAGCACTTACAATCACAATAACCAATGCTTCTCTCAAAAGACGGATAAAGCAGGGACAACAATCCATTTCTGAGTACAGTTTGAATGCCTCTATAATGAACATCGAACGTTAGTCTAGACTGAATGCCATCATTGCCTCCCAACTTTTGGGAACGACTGCTATAATGACCACAGGAGACAATTATGAATCAATCCTTGGCCTTGCTAGGCAAAGTGTGATGTCACAATACATATCATTATGGTGATACGGACGACTCATCATTTCTGAGCGTTTAGCGAAATTCAGCCCTGGTCAAATAAATTACCTCACGGCTGATTTTGATGCGCTCCGCAAACGTCTTGAAGATCTGGAAGAACTCGTCCAGCTGGAACTTGCTGCTGTCCTCCACGAAATAGACGGCCAGCTCCTCAGAGAGAGCATGGATCCTCTCCAGATCCTCCTTCAGTTCATCAACTTGTACCAAGGCTTCCTAAAATGAAGGGGAAAAAAGAAGGTTAAAAAAAAAATTCACCTGAACATTTCAGATTTATTATCAATTTATTTAATGGCGAACATTGTTGCGTATTGCATCCATCTTTCATTCAATGTAGTTAGCCAACTTTAGCAAACACCTCCTCTACACAGTTAGCTATGTTTGGCGAACGTTGCCTTTGTGTTTGGCGAACAGCGCGTTACGGTTTGAAAACGGTGGCGCACTATGCATAATTCGCTGGAGTGGCATAAGTTTCAGCTTCAGACAGGTGTGCTGTTACCCTTACAAACAGCTGTAGCCATAGCCGGAGCTGTTAGTAGTTTGAATTCAGCCTTTACATGTAGTTACCTTGATGAAAGTTTCAAGCTGTTCCTGGACTTCTTTGACTGCTTTCTCCTGTTGTCTCTGCAGTTTCTCCAGGCTACGACTCAGTGTGTTGATCTCCCCTGTCAGATGATCCACTGATAACCTGTTCAAGAAGTCAATGCAAAAAAGGCAATCAAACCTCTGCATTAACTATACAAACCCCTGGACATTTTGGCCAAGAACCTTTCTCAATCTTTCAGAGTCTATTTAGTTTGGTCAGCAAGCCCTTAATAAAGTTACAGTGTTGGGCTCAGAAGACCTGTGTCTTGCAAAGTCCAATGATAGTCAGAGATAAGTTTTGGTGGGTTTATCAGGAGGGAAGGGTTGACTCTTGGCCAAGCAAAGCTTTTAAGCAGACCTTTCATGTTTGATGATTTGTAATTTTTGGGGGTACAATTTCTACTTGAGGAGATATCTCTCCTTGTGTTTGCTGTCTCACAATCCAAACTCATGATCCCATTGACAGCCTCCTGAACTTATATTAAAAGGTTGCCTTCTAGATCAAGAATCCATGAGAGATGTTAACTCTGACACGCCCCCTACTGGCCACGGAGAGTCTCATAAGTGTGAGGGGCGGCTCTATGCTGACCTGGACGCCTTGGTGAGGCTGCTCATCTCGTCAGGAAACAGCAGCATGTTCTTATCCTTCTTCTCAGCCACCTCCACGATGTAATGCATCAGGTTCATCCTGGGCTTGTTGGCCTTGGTGTCGATCAGCTTCATGAGAGAGGAGACTTTGAAGGCCATGGCGTTGCCGGCAAAACCTCCCTGTTAACAAGAATAATTTGAATGGATTCTATGAGCAATGAGGGATGATATCAACCAGGGCTTGCTGCTCCACTAAGCTGGTCAGCTGTATTGCTGACCATCCCACTCCCATTTTTCATTAGCCATCAAACTGCTTTCCCGGTTTTCCTGGTCACTCACTGTCTCCCTTTGCTCTGCTCCTTTCATCCATTTATGTGCATCTTTACTTGCATGTTTTTGTCTTCTTGTCATTCAACCTTTAAGAAAGATCTTGCTAGGATCGGAATGTCAGGCCTTCCTAACTCCAAGCATTTGATTTAAAGTCATATATACCACATTTTTTTTCAAGAGGTAAGGTTTTGAGTAGCTTAGAGCAGCTTCTCAGAAGTATGTTTGACAAGCCAGGAGTAGGTTTAGATCTAGTGAATGTATACCGGGCTAGTGTCTAAATCAGACCACGGATTTAACCTTAACCCAAGGGCAGGTGAGCCAATGGCCTTTCTGAATCTATTAACAAAAGTTTTCAACCACCAAAAATTCATGTTTACTTACTGAATTCATAAAGTTTCCCGTCAACAAAATCAGTGTCAAGAATTCTTCCAAAGTCTTGCTGCTTAGGATATCTGAAAGAAAATGAACAAAACAAAAATGTAACAATTGTGTTGAATACTGTGAGTTCTATTAATTTTTATAGATGCTTTGATTATGATCAGTATTGATCACCAACCTGAGGTGGAATTTTTGTTTGTAGTTTTTTTTTTTCTAGCAGTGTGTAAACAATTCACAAATAGTTGCTGCTGTAAGGGATCTGGTCAGTGAAGTTTACTATTAAACATTCCAGTTTTTCTCTAAAAATGTTAATTATCAATTCTGACCTTAACTGAATTAATTTCTTCAGAATAAATAATTAAAAACGTTAAATGCAGAAGTTGAGTAATTAATGTAATAAGGATTTTTAAACGGCGTACCTAAAGAGTTTGCATTTTTAAGACATGCGGACATAATTTTTTCAGTTTGTTTTGAGTAAAAAGAGGAATACAATTAAACGATGGCTTTGGGGGGATTCGAACCCACAACCTCCTGAGGAAAGATTGGTTCACCTTTGCTGGCTTTCTGCAGTGTGGCGAGCGCTGGCTTGAGGTAGGCCACGTTAGCCACAAACTCTTCCTTCATGAGCATGCCTTCGATGCGAAGCTTGTAACTGTGGGTTATCAAACAAAGACAAAAATCCGGTTTTAAACAAAAGATTTGAAGGTCAATTGATGGAGATAAGGATGGTTGTTTGTAATGATCCTCATCAGCCAATGTTAAAATAAGCTCTAGGCTCAATGGAAGTCTGTCCATCACTCTACAAATCTGTGTCTTTGTCTATTATTTCATCACGGTTTTCACTACCAACATGGCATGGAGTTAAGGTCTATGCACAAGGTCTGCACCACTCCATGAGTAATGGGACTGAATTTGAAAGTGGCTTACTCGGATATACTTGTCAGCCCGAGATAAAATTTCTCGGCAGATCCCAGCTTGGCTTTGTCCCCATCAAATGCTTTCAGCATTTCAATCTATAAAAGAAAAAGACGTTAGAATTTTATAAGGAAATCTAAGGAAAATGATGCAAGCTGGAGAAAACTGTATCACAGAAGCCGAAGCCTACCGAAGTCTAGGACTTGCATGGCTGTCACTGATGATGAATTCAGCCTTCTGGGTATGGGAATGAATTCTCATCCCGAGGTTGAGACCTACCTCATCCTTCTCCGGCATAACTCTCATTAATCCCTTCAGCCTCTCAGCTCCTCCAAAGGCTTGAGGGTCTCCGCCGGTGATCAGCGCCACGATCTGCTCGGTGGGAAGACGGAACTGCTTCAAGAAGATGTTGACATTTAGGCTCCTTTTGCCGTCTAACAAGTTGATCTGTGGGAGGAATCACGGAGGTGATCAGAGGGGAGAAATATCAGGGAGGAATGACCATTATTTGATTTTTTCCATCCAAAATGGTATAATTAAGTAGTGAATGGTGACAAGAATCTTTTTATTTATATGAGATATATATTATAAATTAGTATCATTTATTTTTGTTCTGATCCTGTCATCCATTTTATGTGTATATCTTCACTTGCATGTTCTTGTCCTCTTGCCATGTAGCCTTCGATAAAGATCCTGTCAAGTTTGAATCGTTTTCCTTCTTATGTCATCAGCAAATTATTCTTAGACATTTTAACACATATGACAATATTTGCTTGTCGATATATCAAGATGTGTTTGACATATCACTGCAAAAGTTGTATATATTTTGCACTGTTAGAATTCCCTCATGGCTGTATATTAACGTGTTGACATATTCTAAGCACCAGGACAGAAACTGTAATTCAAGAAATTATTACAAGCTGTGCCTTCCTTTGCTTCACTCCGGATATATCATTTCAAAACAGGATGTGGGAAATTTGCAAGAAAACATACGATGTATGAAATTTGTCTCCTCGTGCTCCTTGTAATCAATATGGGAGCAAGCAGGGAGATCCATCGTTCATGAAAGGATTGGTGAGGCCTCAATTTGACTTGCATTACGGCGTCCGCACAATGCCCGAACTATAAATAGTCCCCGCGAGACGATTGTAGATAATCGGGGAACTAGAGTGAGCATGAAGAATGTAAGAGGACGAAGGAGGGAGGGGGGGGGGGGGGGGGGGGGCTGGTTGGAGTGAATGATCTGTTTCACAATTCCACTTCAATAGCTTGCCCTACATTCAATGAACCAAGCCCTAGAAGTGTGTGCAGTCTATCTTACCCTCTTGAAGATGTTAGTATTTTTCTTGACAACTGCCATAGGTGAAACTTGAGAGGGAAACCCAGTTATTGTATTATTTTTCCCCCTCTTCGCCCACTACAATATCAAGAGTCAGAAATAATATCTAGGCTAACATTTGGAGAGTGTTGCAGAATGGCAGTGATGAGAGGGGAAAGGGGGGAAGGGGAGGAGGAGGTTGTAGGTGTGGGGAGTTTGTTCTCAAAATCCCTCCTTACTTGCAGGGATTTAGTCTGTGTAAGCTAATGATCGGAGAACAGGTCTTGTACGTGTCTGAAAGCTATCCAGACTTGCCTCAAGCTAATAACGGAAACATCTCACTTCCATCGACATGTTCTGTTCCCACCATGCATGACATGGGGTCGATTTCACACAGCCTTTTCGATCGAACATAACTTAATGTTACGAAGGATAACCCATCCTCCGTAGGGCTGCAGTGCATCATACATATCCTATGATTGATAGTATTTTACGATGAGTTTGGTAAAATTGACCCGAGCATTCGCATTCCAGTCCAGGAGATAATTAATGACACTACACACTTGCACTTTTTGGAGAAATCATACCCACTAAATTCAAAATGACAAATCATCACCTTTCCAGACTTGGCACAGCTAAGGCAAGACCAGAATCCCATACCTTAATGGCCACATCCACTTTTCCTCTGAAATTGCAGGCCTGCCAATGCATATATTCTTCCAATTACATCACTCTCTCCCCCTTTAAGTCCTCCACCCAATTTTCTTTGATGGAGAAGTCCACTGTAGCTCTGTACATGCATCAGCCTAGTTTCTACAAGCCAAGAGCTGGGTTTGTCCTTGGCAATAACTTCAATGTCTACCTCAGAATCATTATACTCTGATCTCGTTACAAAAATGTACCCCAGCTGGGGGTGATTTGCTGCTGCCTATGTAGTGATGCATGACTCTTGTAATCATATTGAATTTTTACAGTTGAGTAATAAGTACATTACTGGCTATGAGGATGACAAAATGAGCATCTTAAAGGAGAGGTCAAGAACACAAACCCATTGAGGGTCTAAAGCCGATCTTCCTGTCTCAGCTGAATCCATCTGACGGAGGTTTCATGTTTTTATGGGGCTATTTGGAATCATGGAGTAATAAGATGGTGGAATTATTAAAGCTAACTGATCAAGCATATAAATAAATGCAATGACCTGTAGCCTTCATTTACAATTGTCTTTAACAGCATCAACTTTGACTGTCTACCTAGACTTTAGTGTTCATAAGATCAAAGCCAAAGCGTGAACAATCTTGAAGTCATATCGTATGTTAGCCTGATGGCCTTGCAAAAACATAATCCCCTACTTAGCTGATTAATTCCAAACAAAAAACAAAAACCTCCAGTGGGCTACTACTGAAATATCTAAATCAATGTGTAGGGATGAAGGAAAGGAGTTAGGGACTTAGGCACTAAATGTTCATGTTATCATGCTGAATAAATGAAATGAAGGACTTGCTTAAATATTTGATGGATTTTCTACAAAGATCTCCTTTCTTGAGGTTCTATTATTTACAAGTGAAGGGAACTGATGTCTGATGAATTGCAAAAAAGGTCACGTTTGTGGCGATGCATTCAGCACTGTGACTATCAACTGGCACTGAGATAATGTTGATGTCTACAGGGCTAGGATAGTCAATATGAACAATCGTTGTTCCATTACTTGCTAACACAAAGCACGGATCATCAATCCAAATTCTGCTGATCAAAACAAGGTCATGGTTATTCAATGCCAGTTTCACTTTAGAACAGATATATTTCTCTCACTGGCATTAAAAGAACAGAGAATACACAGCACTTGTGTATGTTAGGTAGGACAAGCTGTTCATGGAGTTATTATATCTCGTTGCAGACATATTACTATACAGTCTATGCATATGAAATGTCCGTAATGTAAACCATGCATGTGAATTCATGAGTAGTGCCAGTACTTTTTTTGCAAATTCAGTCAGCAAACATTAAAAAAAAGAGTTGCAATAAACTGCTAGCAGTTTGACTCTGGGGGCTGACAATAAAATTTAATCACTCTGCTCAGAGAATCACAATTTTTTTTACCCCTATAATAGTGCACTGTCCACTTTGAATTTGGGAAAACGTGGCAAATTGTGTAGCATCTGTTTTTCGTTGTCTCAAGCTAGCCGTCTATCTGCACTGTGAAAGGTGTGATTCTTAAGATGGTCATGATGAATGTGCGGATTCTTCGGCCCGGTTCCCAGGGGCCATTTATTCATGTATTATATTCCAGACCTACAGTTCATAGCAGTTCCTTTCCAGTATGCAGGGCAAAGAAAGATAAAAATACACAGGGGGGGAGTAATTTCTAATGCAACATTTTTAAAAACAGGATGTGGAAAGAAGGTTTTCAGCTCTGAATATGCAAAATGGCATTTCGAAATTCGGATCACGCTGAAAAAAAAAAATGGTCCATGCAAATGTTTTATAATTTATGCAGATGTTTCAATTTTAGTGCCTAAGGCCCATCTATGTCACACAAGGCATGTTCCAGGCAATCACTTGCTGGCATTCTCCAAAAAAAATATAGCATTCATGTTTTTCAACTAATTTTCTTGGAGATAGTGAGAATCTTGCGCAAAGGGGACTTTTATCCTAGAGGAATTTTGCTTTTGCATGTTGTGCAGCTAGTCAACCGTAAAAATTCCCTCGTGCGAGCGAGCGCGACATGGCCCTTAGATTGTGGATGAATGATTCATGTCTAAAAGATGTTCCATCGCATCTCTGCCTCATGTTTGGTCCAGGAATGTAGGTTACACAAGATAGATATCACACTCCCTACATCCTGAGAAGGAACTAGGAATACTGCATGAAATATGATTATGGAAGCATTAAGTGTAACGAAATGATAAAATTCCTCCATTTTAATTCGAAAAACAAATTATTACGGACTCGCAATTAAACTGAACAGGAGTCAGTGACAAAACAGAGGAATTATTTAATTGATTGATTAATTAATTAATCAATTTATTTATTTATCTAATCAATTATATTGGGTAGGCAACACAGCATATGTAGACAGCCAATTGGCAAATAGAATTTATATTGGAGACAAAAGTGAGGATCAATTTTTATTTTTTATTCATCTACATGTATTTATTTATTTATATATTTTATTTATTTATTTATTTCTCCCCGCAAGAAGTGAACCCATTGAGAAGGCTTTTGACATCCACTTCCTACTTCCGCTGTTGCCCCGAGGGCTTTTGTGCGGACGGAAACTGAAGATGCGGATCACGTGTCCCTTAGGTAATGGAGGTTCTTATCAATTACTAAGTCCATTTCCAAGAGTTGCAGGCTTTAAACACGGGCGGCTTTTCACCACAAAGCAGAGTGGAGGGTCCAGATAAAATCCCGCGAAGAACAAGAAGAGGCAAAACAGGAGGCGACTGAATTATTAGAATATACCTTGAATGCGCACATACAAGTCTATGGTTTTGGCTGCAGTCTGTTCCAGTAGACTCTTGTCTGATTTCAAGTTGAAGGCAGGTATCAATTGCATGAACAATGCTGTTATTATCAACGAGGAAGTCTGGATGTCTAAATTTCCAATGGAATGTGACACTATCTTTCCTGTCTGTCTAAATTTGAGATGATTGAGGAGGTTCTAAGGGTCTTCTAAGAGGCTCAGGCTCAGGCTCAGGCTCAGGCTCAGGCTCAGGCTCAGGCTCAGGCTCATGCTCAGGCTCAGTCATCATTTTATGAATCCATTGTAAAAATAAAATGGGTATCAAAATAGAGGCATTCGACTGCGGTTCAGAAGTAGATTCTCTGGTTTGAAAAGGAAAACAGAGCTTCAGCTTCAATGAAATATCACAACCTATATTTTCAGCATATGGATCACAGAACTGGAGCCTGAGCCTGAGCCTGAGCCGCTGCTTTGAAAAGGCCCTAAGAGTGAATGCAAATCAAACTGTTGCCTTGATATGAAGCGGAACCCAAGAATCTCTTACCTCGGTCGGCTGTTTTTTCTTGACCTTCTGTTCGTCCTGGCCTGGTTTCTTGGCTTGCTTCTGGCTGAACAGGTCCTCCAGGGCTTCGTATTCTGGGGAAAGGGTGCACTGCTGCTCCGGATTCTCGCTGATGCAACGCCAAATGTTCTTCTTGGCTTTGGAGATAAGAGGCAATCAAGCAAATGTCGGCAATTAAATGATCGCATCAGCAAATGCCCAAGACTGTTAATAATATCACTTATACATGTACATGGCCGGAGTCAAAGCTGCATTTAAAAAAAAAACTTCCAAAATTGTCATTGTGTACTTGGTTGCCTCTGAGTTGCCTGTAAAATTGCCCTCTGTGACATGGGGCTTAGGTTCAAAAAGATTTTTTTCTCAAAGAAATAAAGTCTAAAGAAATGCCAAAACTTAGGTATATTACTTGTACTTGTATGAGGACAGGAATGCATTCTAAGAAGATCTAGAACATTCTGCTGTGGATCAATGAGTGTTTGTTACTTCTTGCAGAATCAAAATCGAATGATCTGCAAAAGTTAGAATTGCACTCAACCATTTGCACACATTCATTCATTGAATAAATTTATATGTGATGTCATGATTTGCTTTACACCACCATTTGTCCGCAGAAAAAGGCTTCAAACACCAATGGTGAAGGGATTTTAAAAGATCTTGCTCTTTCAACACAGAGAAGGAGATTGGATGAAATTTGACCACTCACCAGTCGGTACAGGTGTCATTACTTTGTTCGGGGGAATCTTTGACCAGTTGAGAATCTTCAGCTTCTTGGATGGCTTTGGTGCCACAGACGGAGGTGCTGCGTATTGCGCTGCTGCAACTCTAGGTTGAATGAAGCCTCCTGGGGGAGGTGGAGGTGCTGGAGCACCTCCCATGCCTGGTAGAGGTGGAGGTGGAGGGGCGCCTCCCATGCCTGGTAGAGGTGGAGGTGGAGGGGCGCCTCCCATGCCTGGTAGAGGTGGAGGTGGAGGGGCACCTCCCATGCCTGGTAGAGGTGGAGGTGGAGGGGCGCCTCCCATGCCTGGTAGAGGTGGCGGTGGAGGCACACCACCCATTCCTGGAAGAGGTGGAGGTGGAGGGGCGCCTCCCATGCCTGGTAGAGGTGGAGGTGGAGGTGGAGGGGCGCCTCCCATGCCTGGTAGAGGTGGAGGTGGAGGGGCGCCTCCCATGCCTGGTAGAGGTGGAGGTGGAGGTGGAGGGGCGCCTCCCATGCCTGGTAGAGGTGGAGGTGGAGGTGGAGGGGCGCCTCCCATGCCTGGTAGAGGTGGAGGGGGCGGAGGAGGAGGTGCTCCCAAACCAGGAGCTGGAGGAGGTGAAGATGAGACAGGAATGCTTGCTGGATCTGGCACCTTCACAACCTCTTGCTCTGTCTGCACCTCTGCATCCACCATGGTGGGTTTCTTCTCCTGAGGAGGAGAAGGCACCGTCATCTTCATGTCCTTGGTCCTGACAAGTCTCACCACCTCAGACAGCCCACATTGCAGGATCTCCTTGACTTCCTCCGGGTGATCCAGCACCATGAGCTGACATATCAGCCGGTCTGACATGTCGTAGAGAACGTCCGAGACGGGATCATCTTCTTCGAACTGCAGCAGGGAATGGAGGAGTGACAGCAGTGGTGCAGCATTGGGCGTATTTGACACCTGCAAAAAGAAAGCATCGGTACAAAAATAACAGCACACCATCTTTAAAGAGCAGGGTCAGAAACTTGAACAAAAACAAACCAGATTAGACCTATTACCTGTATGGCTTAACAACTAATGGAAGAGTTTGAAGTAAAAACATGGCAGATGGAAGGTTAAGGATGTGTCCAAGTTTGGGGATGAGTACCGTTAGGCCCTTTTTTTCAATGCTGCCTCAAGAATCATTACTTATCTGGATGGAACATTTTAGCATTTGAGGTGGTATGCCCGACCTTTGTGAAGATGGCGTGGAAGACATCCATGGGGCTGTTCAGGTCGACGCCATCATCGGGAAAGCAGGTCATCAGCTCTTCATCATCCTCAAGCTTCTTCTCGTCAAACACGTCCAGCTGGATATTCAGGTCCCCGTCATCTTTATCCTGTTGCCTGCATGCCATTAACAAATTGAAGAACATTATTATCTATTCTATCTTTCCCAGAGATTACACGTGAACTCTTGATGACTCTCACATGTTTTCTGGATGTGTTTCTACTTTGCTTGAAGAGCTTTTAAGTCAATGAGGGAATAGCCTCTCCCGCTCATCAAGTTCACAAGTGTTAGCCAGAGAATACTTTAAGTTGGTTGCAGTTAAAGTGCAAAAAAGGACAACTCTGATAAAAATACTCTGAAAACAAGTTGACTAACCTCTAACAAAACAAAATCATTCCAAAAAATACAACTGAAAATAAGAACACTGACTATCTCTACCAAAACAATGCCAATCCAAAATACTTATTGTGTTTTCTATCAACGACTCAAACAACAAACAATCAAAAATAAAAGTTAAAGAAAAAAAAGCATTCAAAATCACTTATAAACAAGACTACGATAACAATAACAAACAATACCTCTTTGTTTTAATCCTATATTTGGGACACAAAATGTTGTAACATCCATGTTCAAGATGGTTCAAAATGAACAATACCCTTTGTTCGGCTTCTAATACCATGGCAACGGACAACTGAATCTCAGCTCCAGTGCAAAGCATGCCTTCAACGGACATTGAACTTTTAACAAATGGCGAGGATTAAATGGCTTATATGTGGGCATGTAATTAAGGAGCAATGGCATTTTGGAAGCATGTTACATTTCTTGATAAGCTCTTGTGACAATTTGCAATGGCAACTTGTAATGACTTTTTTATATGAGACTGGAAGGGGCATAAATGGCAGAATTTACGACGCGCTGAATGACAACTGAATGTTGGCATCATCGCAAACCCATAAAAGCTCTGCTAGATATCTATGACCCCACAGTATGATTATCTCAGTAGCCACCATAAAAATTGTTAAGGGTGCATGAGAATGCAGGATGAACTCTGTAGCAACTGTTCACTCAATACTCAAGTTTCATTTTCAGACGTCCTCTTTTGAACCAGACAGAAAAACCTCCCTTGCCAGTAGACACAGCTACCTTTCAGAGATAAATCAAGCATTAAAGCGATACATACAAAGTTGAGTGAAATTAAGTGCTCCAAATGTGGCATATTATCCCTGTACTCTAAATATTTTGTTATTCTTATTCAAGTTCAGTAAAGAAAATTATAGAATACACACACATTTCTTTAAAAAATATACCTCTTTACTCAGGGGCAACTTATAAATACTTTTCCTAGCTAAATTAAAAGAAACAAGGTCAAACTATCATGCAAAAAGAATTTTTCAGTGTGGCACAAAATAAAAAGTCACGTGAATTTTCAAAGGGCACTCAAAATGCACTGAGCATGCAGTACGGGATGTAAACCCTAATCTATAAACAGCAAGCACTTCCCAACAACCGCAATTAGACAAGACGAGATAGAAAGGCACATCCAACAAACAAAGAAATGCGTTTAACAACAACAACAAACATTACGGAATTAAGTTCCCAGTTTCACATTAATGTCTTATCCCGGCAGACCTACACTACTCAATTTTATTTCCATGATTGTTTGTGTTCTTTATCATTTCAAGCCCTTGTGGCAAACTTCTACAGGTACGGCATTCTACAACCGGATTGGAAATCGAGATTACCACACTCCCTCTAGAATCAGAGATAAAAAATTTCGACCCTGGATGGATTTTTCATTTTTTTTCTCTTTGGGAAAATGCAAAATGGCAAGACTGATGAGTGGTGAAAATGCCGCAAGTGTGGACACATGTATGTCTTCGTTATCGCTTCATATAGCCAAAGCTGAGCTAACATCACGGCTCATGGTGCCTGGGGGCCACAAGATGGTTGCAGAGAGGTCGTTCTACTTTCCTTAGCCAAGACTTTGGAATGACCTTCCATCAACCATCAGGATGGCTCTCTCAATCTCAAGATTGTCAAGAGCCTCCTCAAAACACACTTGTTTGGATGACATTTATCGATCTCGTCCGGTTTTGTTTCCCTGCAATTTGCAACATTTTTTGTTTCTTTTAACGTTATTCTTTGTAAAGCACAATGATCAATCGTGGAATTGGGCGAAATAAATACTTGTATTATTATTGTTATTATCACCCAAAGGCAACAAAAACTGTTCAAAGGAACTGTACACCTTCATATCATAACTGAAATATAAGAAATACTGAATTGCTATGCTGTGCAGCTGGATACATTTCATAACTTATCATCCTGCAATGTCTTAAGTATCCATAAAAAAAAAATATATGGTGAGAATTTCCTCACCCAAGAAATTACGTTTCACCCGCGGGACCCCGCCGCCGGCAATAAAAAAGCCGTTCCTCTGCAGCTGTCTGCCCTTACAACTGATTTCATTTGGAGGCAACTTTGAGGCAATATTGAATTTCAAATATCGGGAAACCTTGGAAAATGCGGTCAAATACACCCGATGCGCGCAGTCGTCTCGGGAAAATCGGGGCACGGTTACACATGTATGTAAGCTAAGCTTAGGGACCTTGTTTGGTTTTTCCTTCCCGTCGAATTCCTTAAACCTACAGTGAACAAATTTTTTTTTTTAGTTCTTCTGGGAAAACAATTGCCACATCGCATGGTTTTTGTGAAGGACCACTCCTCGACTCTTTCAAAACAAAAATTCACCGAAACAAATCTCGACATGCAAAACAAATTCTACTGACAAACTAATAATCACTGCAACCCAATGTAACCAACAGAAATCATTCCTAAGGAGTAAGTGCTACTAAGTGCTCATTGAACAAAAAATCGACCTGAAAGATGTAACATGTACATGAAGGAGGGCCTGATACATGATGATTTGATCCTCGCAGGATATTTCTCCAAGGCTAAAATTATTCAAGGTGGATTTCATTTGATGCCCCCAGCAGATAATTGAACTGTTCTGTTTGGAGTGAACTGAAAGTGCAAGTGAATGGCAACCTCTGACCTTGATTGAAAAATAAAATAAAAAACAAGTTTCTTGTCTCCACGGTTTCCCTTTCTTTCCTGCTACATCAAAACAGCTGATTTTCTTTTTGTTTTTCCTTTTTTTATAAAGCCCAAGTAATTTATTAAATTCTTTAATTTTTCAATAATCTTTCATTTTTCTCTCTGTTGAAGTATTTCAAGTTACAGTGTTCACTTTTGCAAAATTAATCCACAAAATCTGTTAACTCGTTGGAAATTAGGGTGGGTAACAAAAAGATGCCTTTAATGCTCTGCTTTAAAAATAGTAGGACAGAAAACTTGTTTTTTTTTATTATTTGGCCTTAATGCCTCACACAAATTGACAACAGCTGAAATGTGTGCCACTGAACATGAAAATCATATAATTTCTGAAGATGATTACATTCATCATGTCCCAATTTCTTTTGATAGACGACCTGAAAGCAGTCAAGCTTACATGTTTTTTTAGTGCATTACAATGAACAAGAATGCATTAAGATTTTATCGGTCTTGCATTAAATGTCCTCCGAGCCAAACGCATAACAAAAGAAATGACAGCAACATAAAGCAGAACGAAAATGGTTTGACGGAAGCAATTTTGATGGCAGAAAAAAAAGAGAAAAGGTTGCGAAGCTGCCTGAGCAAAATTTGGTTGAGAGCATTGAGTTTCAATACCTTACCTTGCGGCTTCGTGTCTGGCAAAGTAGGAAGAATGAATGAAGAAACCATGAATTTGTTAGAAACGAAAGAGTTCAAAAACAAAACTGGGGTCGATTTCACCAAACTCATCGTAACTTACTATCAATCGTAGGACTTATGCATTGCGGCCCTACATATAGGATATGATGGGTTATCCTTCGTAATTCGAGTTACGATAGATCGTAAAGCTTCATGAAATCGACCCCATATTGAAAAAAAAAAACAGATCCATGGATCTGCAGAGAAAACAGATTGAATGTTGTTTGGAAAGGAAAATTTGTCAGACTTGAAAAGGAACACGTTGGGAATGTTCAGTAGTCTCATTCATGCCAAAAGTCCCTCCTTTGTAAAAATTGACAGATCACATTCAAATCACTGCACCAAATTGCAAGCCACATAATCAAGTGGGTTATCTGACTTGAGATGGAGACTAGGCACTCATCTGTCTGAGCACTGAGCAGTGTATAACTTCTTGCTAATTACACTGGTTGATGCGGAAGGCTTGTCGAAGTTGGTTCCTCAGACTTCATTGCTTAGTCTTGCCCATCCAAAACTGGGGGCGTTTATTTGGTTAAACTTGGAGAGGCTAATGAATATTTAAAGCAAATTAACAAACTGTGAGTTATTCAGGATTAATTTGAATTCAGTGACGCATTTTCTTCGGACATTTAGCATGAAATATTATGAAAGGGTAACAGTTCCATAAAAGTAGAAGAATGTAAATCGTCAAATGTGAAACATCAAGAAGCTGTCCAGTCTGCACAGTATAAAAACATGCAGAGTTCCAAGCTAAAATTCCTTCCGTTAAATGACTTTGATATTAATTTAAACCTTTATATATCCAAAGCAGGCAACACTATGCACTCCATGAACAGTTGGAGCTTAATTAAAGTCCAATCGTACCAGAGCACTGTACATTCGAGCATAGGATCAACCAAGATTAACGTAACCTGTCCTATCACTTGGAAGGTGTTAGAAGTTGGAATTGTGTATCATATGCCTGAGTGGATTGTAATTACTCAAGCCAGGATAAAATCACCTGAGTTCAATGACACCTGCCTCACAATAATTTCAAACCGCGCCCATAGGCCTATGATGACGACTAGGTTCGGGTGCAATTCTGATTGCTACAAAGCAAATGTAAAACTGACAATAAATGACAGCTTCTGATTGGACAAAAGTTTTCTCCTTAATTTGCATAATACGAATATGCATAAAAGGTCACCTTTGACCCTTGCTTAATTCATCCCCATTTGAAATTCAACGCTGTAAAGTTGGTCAAATGCATGTGGATTCAACCTTAGAAGTTCCTTGTAAAGACTGATATGATTTTCAAGCTACCTGGATCACTGCTTGAGCTAGAAGTATAATGTGCTGATTTTCAAGCATTTTATCATGCTAGTAATAAAAGGAAAGCAATGTAATTTAATACCACATGATATGCACAAAGAATTTCCCAATCTTTTGCATATCGTACGATGAGGTCAGTATCTCAGATTTGGCATACCAGATTTGAATGTCTGAAGTCAATAGTCTGTGTCCCCTGAAAGAAAAAATGCAATTTGCCCAGCTTCCTAAAAATCCTTGAAACTTACACCGAGTCAATATCTCTTTGACTTTCTCTCTTTTGGTAGATATGGAGTTGTATCATACGTTTTCAGCAAAGCGTGAGAGCAGATTCTTTAGTGTAAACTTCCATTGTGAATTGATGACTGAGAGTACATCTGCAATTACTTTTTGAGTTGGTGTAAAGCTTATAATTCCAATTGAAATCCCTCCATGATTAATGTCTGCGGCAATCATTGGAACAGAGATAAAGACAGAAGAAATGAGGGAAATTGAAATTACGACAAACTGGCCGTGGCCATCAAGAGATGATGCGGGTAATCCAGACGCATTAAGAGCATCGGCGAGAGAGAGATGAGAATTAATTGATGGCCTGCTGGGGATTGCCATGATTGCTGTCACGGTTCTTCAGTACGATCAATCAAACCATAACTCATCCCAGAAATGTTTATTATTTGAAGCGTGAAGTCGGCTGCACATGTACTAAACACTGACATTAATGTGAATAATAAAAGTAACAGGTTAAGTGGTGTCCCCTTTGAATACCTTCTCTGGAAAGGTGAGTTGTTCTACAGAAACCTGCAGTTGATGTCATAAAGTGCAAGTGCTAGGATGAATCTTGAATGAGAATCAATCTTAATTGCTAAGCAAAGTGTGATGTCACAATGCAAATCACTGTGATGATACTGACAACTCATCTTATTAATGATAGTGTTAAAAAAAAAATACAGCCTCAGAGTTATAACATTCAGGCGCCAATTTCACAGCCCCGCTTAGCACAACAAAATTGCTAACCATGAAATTTATGTCTAAATAAAAACAACCATTTCCATGTGTTGTGTATCACCTGTGATTGTTGTCTGGCTGTTGTTCGCTGACCATGAATATCAAATGGAATTTTCAATGGTTGTTTGTTTGATTGAGCAAGACATTTTGTGCTAAGCATTTTTGTGTGTGCTTAACAGCTCCATGAAATTGACCCCTAGCCAGTTAATTGCTTCCTAGAAGCGTTCTTCATCAGAGCCCATGTCTCATCTGGTTTGTTATTTTCAGTTGCACGATATTCTCTGCCTCTTTTTCTCAGTAATAGGTCATCCTGTGTCCCCGGTTTCAATGCAGTATTATTATCCGCAACATCCGCAACCGAGTGTTTGGTTTAACATTTTGCCCATATAACACAATGACCCTCTGGGCTTCAAGATTTGCAATGCATCATTTAATTCACAGTGACACATTAACAAGCTGGGCTGGATATTTTTGTAGTGGGTTCCACGATATTTATAAAAGCAGTAAAAAGCTAGGGCAGGTTCTCTGTCAATAAATATAGCTGAAAGGGATTCCAAGGTAATAAGATGTTTTGGGAACAATTTATCTCGAATTTGCCAAATTAATCCTTTTCCACTTTGTGAAGGTTACATTTTAACTCGACAGAGTCGTGGACCAAAATGACTCAGAGCTAATTCTCCACAGTATTCCACAAAATATCAAGCTCAGAAAAAAAATAACACAAAAATGGTTGATGGCCAACCATAATCTAGAATGTGGAGGCACATGTCTCTTGCTGCAATTTAAAAAAAAAATGAAGCATGCACGTTGGCTGAAATTTCCACAGACTGGTAAAATCTACTATATGAGTGCGCGAATATGAAATTTTGAAAAAGGGGGATAAATAATCAGGTTGGCCAGTCAATCTAGTAAATTGACCCTGCAGGCCAATAAAGTGTCTCTACAGGCCAGTAGATTAACCATACAGGCCACAGTTACCTGTCCCTGCAGGCTAGTAAATATACTGGCCAGTAAATTGTCCCAGCTGGTTGGTAAATTCATAAGAAGCGTGTACAAAAGAAAGAAAGGAAGATGAGCAGAGTGTATGTGTCACACTTTCTCTTCAAACTGAAAATAAAATGCAGACAGGTGAGGCTACCTTCTACCGTCTTTCCGCAAATGATTCCAATGAAATGAACTGACTACCGCACTAGACTGATGCAAATGTGAGACCCACGCCAAGGCACTGGTGATGATCTAAGACAGTATCGGGCTTCATTGGGTGACTGACCCGTACAAGTGCAACAGCCAGTCAAATGACATTTGTGGGCTTTATTTATGTACAGCTGACAGCTATTTTTTGGGGGACAATGTTTTTGGGTCTGAGTGTCAGACTCTGCTTCAAGTCTGAGATTGAGACGTTCTCAGTCTGATTTTTCTTAAAGACTGCTAACTTGTTTTCAACAGAATAATATAACAAATCTTTGACTTGAAACAAAGCCTAACAAAGCCTAATTTGCATAATTTATCATTGACAGCAATTTCCTTTGTTAAGCACCAATCAATGCCGCTTTTTATTTATTTGTATTCATTCTTGTTTGTTGCAGATGACCTGCTACATATAGCTATGCAAATTATAAAGCAGTCCATAAACGAACCTGAATTCGGTGAGGATATCAAGCAGTTGCAGGCCGATGAATTCATTGCGGACACGCACCCTGGCCTCAAAGTCTTCAGTGCTCATCAAGATACAGTTGACGAAGGATAACAGGCAGATCTTGTAGGGAATTATCTCGGCATGACGGAGCTCGTTTACAATCAGACTGAACCGATACCGTTGGCTCTTGGACACCTGCGATATTGAAATGCATTCCATCATGATTACTATTTATCAGAACGGGGTGTAATTCACTGTTGGCATCTTTAGAGGAATGAACCTGTCAGAGTTTTGCAAATTGGATTGAGCTGTGTAGTCTTTGCACTACCATCCTTAAACAAGGAGCGATGAACGGAACACATAAAAGCTGTCCGAAACTGCTTTTATATATAGACTTTAATAACCTGTGATGTAAAAATGTACAGTAGAAGTTACAGTTTCTGGCCTCCAGCAGCAGTCCTATCAGGATTTAAATTTATGGAGTCACTACCTATAATCACAGAAAGAATATATAGAGTACAAGGAACAAAAAAGGTGACATTATGCATGATTTAATGTTTACATGAGGGACAAGCCCTATGGGATAACGTTTACATCCACGGTGTTATTCCAAAATGTACCATGCTTGAGTGATCGTCACGGTCGTGAACTAGCCACTTGATTGACTCCATGAATGCAGTGACAGGTGGTGTTTATCAAGAAACTCCAGGGGTGATGTCGGGAAGATGGGGTTCATCCTTCGTCCTATTGCAATGTAATTTAGTGACTACAGCCTATTCACACTGCAAGATTTTTTTAACATGATGTCGACCCGTGCAAAGCACTCAACCCAGGCAATATTGTGGAGGCATTTTATAGCTAATTGCCAAATGAGGAATTTGAATCAATAAATAAACTAAGCCATATATGTAGCAGAAATCTACGGAATCCTGCCAGTTTGCTCATTTCAATGAAATTTTCAGTTTCAGATTTTTATCATATTAGAAACTGGAATTTCTGTTCTCGAGTAAAAGATACACGTTTTCATGTGCAAATTCTAGCAGAATGTGCCCACTCGTCTCAACACAAGAAACAACACAACACGGCGGAAAACACTAAACTGTTGGTTTGAAAATTTCCAATATCTATGCAAATTTCCTTTTCCTTATCCCCAAATGGATGAGACACGCAATTACTAAAAATCTGCTGAGACAAATTTCCTCCCACAGAAAGATAAACGAAGAACGAAGTTCTAAGAGAAATAAAAAGAAACGTATCGCATATGAATTAAGCCGCCAATTCAAAACCTGAGATTGATGTGTGGAAAGCTGCCATGCAGGTTGCCAAGGCAACGGCTTATTAGGCAAAGCGACACAAATTGCGGCGGAGGATTCCAGGTGTCCCCCTTCTCACATGGTAATCCATTCCACTCCCACATCAAAACAAGTAAGATGCGTTTGACTGGATCGGGTGCAATGTAATGCCAAAGGCAGAGGGTCTAGCGGGCACAAGACCGACTTGCGGAGGTTTTAATAGGTAAATGCCTTTTTCCACCTTGAAAAATGCTTGTGTAACGTGTCCTGAGTGAAGAGTTGACTTGGATAATTGCTCAAACTCCATGTTCTTGTCCTCTTGTCATTTAGACTTCGATAAAGATCCTGCTAGGATCGAAACGCATCAGGCTCTCCTAACTCCAAGCATTTTTATAAATTTCAGGTCATTATTTTGACTGATGAGGAGTTTGCAGCAGCTTATTACTTGTATCTCCAATAAAATGCTCGGATGAAAGTCGGTGGAAATAGGGAAAATAAAGTATCAAAACAGAGAGAAATTAAAAGGGGGAACATTTGCGACCAGCAAAGGTGTTTTTTTTTGTATTTTCAACATAAAATCAGTTTGGTAGAGAAGGTAGTTCCCGAGGATGTAAATGTCACTGTTGATTATCATTTGTAAAATGCATCATTCTAAGGGAGGTGTTGTGTCTCAGTTTTAGTTTGGGAGATAACTGAGCTACTGAGAGTACTTTCCCTGCCGTATTGGACAAGCTAATGGACTGTTCTATTATGGCAATATGGTAGAGGCTGAACCCCAGAGGGTTAAAGACAACATCACACCTCCTTCCAAGTAATTAGAAGTGAGACCTAAACTCATCCCCCGTCAATAGTAGAGGAAAGGTTTGCAGGTATGAATCCTGCTGGGGATGCTGCCAGTCCCGGATCGCATCATTCCCATAGCAACTGATGACAGACTCCAGTTCAAAACACTGAAATCTGACGTTCAAGTCATATCATGTCTGTGCTCTGATTTTAATACACGTGAGGACATGCTGCAACTCTTCTCTATCAGACCAGGGGATAATTTCACAAAGCACAAAGATTGATCTTAAGTGTGAATCAATCTTAATTGCTATTAAGCAAAGTGTGATGTCACAATACAAATCACTATGGTGATACTGACAACTCATCTTAAGATTAATCTAAAGTGCTTTGTGAAATCTGTGCCAGGCCTCAGGTCTACCAGACAATTCTCTCTTAATGTTCCTTGTAGCTCACTTGCCACCTATGGGAACAGACCTTTCTCAGCACTGCCCTTGCTATCAGAAGAACTCTACCTCCCTGAATATATGAGCAATTAATGACAGTGACCTACTCCAACATTACATCAAAAGACATCTTATATCAGTCTTGCATTCCCACCACAAGCACAAACTTGAGCCTCATTCTTCCTGTTTCTTTTCTTTCTCTACGCCATCTATGCTTGGCACCTGTAGATGCCCCGCAGATAATAATTAGTGTGCCTCATAAATGCTTTATAATTACCTTGTAATTTTCCAGAGCATCAATAGCCAGGGTGTATCCCACATCGTTATAAACACAGAGAGCAGAGAGGAGCTCAAACACAGCCTTCTTGACGAGAGTATTAGTGGTATCCAGAGCTGAAGAAGGAAATTAAGAAAAACAAACAACAAAATTTTATGATATGCGGCTTTTGCACAGTAAAGAACAAACATCAGATGGACTTGAAGTTACTAGAAAATGTGAAATTTGAACTTTCCAAACTTGAACAAGTTTTGGTAGACATTTTTTTCACTCCAAACATATAATAGATAATTATTAGGTCGCCGGTTCGAATCCCGCTCCAGTCAAATTTTCTTTGTTCACTTTTCAGAGAGTAGATTAATCACGTTTTTCAGATACGATTATTATACTAATTTATCGTATCTATAAGTATAACTGACAACAATTTTGAAAGGGCAGTCAAACTCAAAAGGACATTCACAAGCAAAACAAGAGAAAAGAGGGGGAAAAAATAGCAGCAATCCTAAGCAATCCACCAGGCCTGTAGCTGCAGCCTTCATCTGCAAGACAGATATTGTATTTCACACTAGGGACAATTCATACATACAACCCATGGAACACACAAACCTACACAAGGAATGACAAGTATTCACATGGGACAGCAAATTCATGAATGTTAAGAGAAAAAAATGTATACAGCGAGCTCGGCAAAGGCAATGCCTGAAGCTCCACTTGTTCTTGGAATTTTGCTTCGCGATGCCAACCTGCTACTAGTGTAAAAGGGGAAAATGCAGGGATGTAGGTGCAGTATAGTACAGACTACAGAGCATATGGGATAGAAGACTATTACTCATTTCTTCAGTGTTAATAGGTCAACAAAACCAAAACTGATACTTTGCTTAATTTCATACACAAACAGAATGCCTGATGAGTTTATCAGGGAAATGATTTCATCCACGTGTACATGTATGTGTGACACAATCACACTGTGGTTGATGGATAGTCACTGAAAGAACTTAGTCTTGCAGGTTACGCTGCTATAACGAACACCGCTATACCAAACATTCAGCTAAAGTGAACATCATCCTGGGCTCCTAATTTATGTGTACAAAACATACCGAATATTGTTCTTTAAATCCCTATAAAATATATGTACAGGGCCAGCTGTAACGGAAATGGACCCCACAATGATAATCCTAGCAGCATTCCGCTGCATACATCTTTCCCAGTAAGTCTGGATGGCAGACAGGTTTTTCTTTTATAGTAACTTAATAGAGACGAAGGAAAAACACCTGTCAGATTGTTGTAAATGATTGTTGGGAGTTTAGGTTGCGATGAACCAGAGACGCTGAAATGTCACAGCAGTACTAGTGCTGTACAACCTGTACAACCTGAACTACATGTCTACATTTACAACAAAATATATCCAGGTCTTTAGAAATTAGGGCCTCGCCACTGTCAACTATATATCTTTCAAATCCTGATTTTTTTCTTAGGTCTCCATTGACAAGAAATCGGCAGGTGACAATTATAAATTTCAAAATTACAATATTTAGACTTACGCCACTTTACTGCCAACCTGATGAAAGTTCATAAAAATGGTTGAACTGATTACCCATTGCGATACAGGCTTTGAATGGATAATAATTCCCACTTCATGTAGCTTGGTGATCTAGCTGATTAATAAGTAGGAGTTGGTGGGTTCGAATCTGACCTGGCCCGGCCTCTGAAAGTTTTCTCATGGCCACTTAACAAACAGAATTGTCAAAATGCAGTGCAGTGCTATACATTGGTCAGAGAGGGTTTAATTCTTGTATTAATATTGCCAATGGGAGGCTTTTAACCTTGGAAATTAATAATCATCAATTTTTCAGTGTTTATGTATAAAAATAAACAATAAACCATGGAGCATTTCACAATCACAGATGTTTCTATTCAATTTGAACAAAAAAGGCGAAAGAAAGAAAAGAATAAACATCATCGGGCACATATCGAAGGATTCCTATAAACACACTTGGTGTCAATTCCAGCTTCACTCCGATATTCGTCAAATATTTCAACTGGTTCAATCTGTGTTTCCTAATTAGTCCTTCAGTCCTTCAGATCTGCCTCTCTTGGCCGGTTTTATACAAATGTAAATATTGTATAGTGTCTCTTATCATTTCAGTCAGTTAAATAGATGGCAGTTTCTTCAATTTTCTTCAACTAATCCCCCTCTGTCTCCTGATGTATCCTGATGAGGACTAGAGCAGACTAGTCGAAACGCTGAGACCTAATTGCGAGAAGTGCGAACGATATAGAAATGCGAATGATATAGAAGTGCGAAAGTACGAACCATTATTACATGGTGTTTCCGCAAACCGATCCACATACCAATTGTCACCATGCAAAGCCTCAAATCTTTCTTAATCCCCCTCTCACACCATACACTTATACAACTTTAAAAATTTACCAGATGATTCCTTACTTGCAGGACTACATGCACTAGTTAGCAGGAGGCCATGGAATCAAACACAGCAAGCCAATGGATTAGTGTTGACCTTATATCATATAAATATACAACGACTTACTATACGAATGCGCTCATGCATTTTTTGATATAACGTACAAACACTTCAATTCCACCCACATGCGAGTCCTACATTTCTGCAAGGCATAGGCAATATGAATCAACACCCATATGTTCACAAAATAAATACTCTCTACTAAAATGCAAAAGAGTCAATAATATCGAGTTGTCTTCCACTCTTTTAGAGTGAAGTGTGCATCATTTTGAGTGATTTTTCACTCTAGACCAAAGTGAAAACCACTCCAAAATAGTGACTTATATCCACCAGTCCACCACTCTTTTTCAAGAGCCATATGAAGGACAACTCAATTTTGAAGGAGTGGTATTTTTCACTCTTTTGCATTTAGTACATCAAAATTCAACTATGAATAATTGGTAATTTCATAATTTCGCTATGCTAATAACACGCCCTCTGAAATATGCGCCTACGTGCATACAAGTATTTATGATTAATGTTCTATTTATTTTTCCCCCTCAAACAACAAATCTGTTTTCATGCATTATGTTATGTTGTGGAGGCATTTCTTTGAGAAAGTTTGAACTGAAATCCTGGTATCGTCTGGTGTATATTACTGGTGTTCAGTCCATTCACATTGTCAGTTTAGGGTCAAACATGGGGATCTACATGTACAGTATACCAACCAAGAACGCACACAAGAACAAAAGAACACAAGAACTGGTCAACGGTGCACGCGCATGCACGGTGAGCATGCGCGCGTTGTTTAGCGCCTGCGCTGTTATGCGTGCGCGTGCGCTGTTGATTTGAAGACCCATTAGATGTAATTATGGTTTCTGTTGGGGGGCGGAGCTTGTTGGGAGGGAGAGGGTCCAGGCTTCTCAATCCCCCTTCACCACCTTATAGCAAGGGACATGCTAGCTGATGTTTGTAAGAAAGCAAAAAGGATATTGGTGATAACATAAACAATTATTTCTGAACAGGGCTGAAAAAGATCTAATTTAACCTTGTGCATCAAACACAGGTTACAAACCACCAACTAATTGATTCCCTTTTAAACTTTGGTCAGACAGAATAAACAAAACTTGGAGAGTTCACAGATTTATGTGTACTTAAATCTTGTATGGTATAAACATTGCTGTTTCTCTAGAATCCTCCATGGTGTCTAGGACGAGAATGAACTATGCATGAGTCTTGATTTTCCCTCTCTCATCTCTTTAATTCATTCTGTTCCAACATCCGGCTTACTGAGTTGAGCTTCAAGTTGAGCCCATGACAAACAGACCAGTGAGACCACTGTAAGGCAGAGTTCATATTTCTTTCAAGATCATGAGGAGGTTTACCCTAAGACAATGTTCACCCTATGATGAAAGGATTAAAATGTCAGGGCTCCCTTCCAATCTACAACTCTATGAATTCATCATTCTTGTATTTTCCACTTCAAAATTCGATCAGCATGAAGCTCAAATGGTATCTTTGTGGAAGAAACACACACACACAACACTTTGGCACACATTGCAATATAGGCCTATACCCTTTATGCTCTGAGAATGTGCATGTATATGGAGCAGTTCACAGTAACATTTCAGGGAACATCCAGCATGCATGTTTTCAAAAAGGAAGTAAAATAACCAAACACAGATGCAGGTGTCTGGAGCTACAAAGAGTAACAGTCTATGGGTAAGGCTTGCCCTTTTCACTGTAACAAAGTAGCTACACTCAGACTACATGTTCCCGGAGGAGAAAGTTTGGCAGTATGACGGTAACCTCTGACCCACATCTATGACATTTCAATATCAATCAACATGAACCCCAATAGATTTTTAAACTGATATGAATTTGAACGAAAAAGATAGAGGAAAGTTCAGCGACCTGATCCCACACATTTTTCAGTGACCTTATGTCCTGACCCCCACACGCATACATTTTGACAACTTTTGTCTGCTTCAGTCTGCTATTTGCACAGTGTTAGAACTTTGAAAAGGTTTTCAGAGAACTAAGAATAAGGGCTCTCTTTGCCGGCAAGCTTTTAATAGGGCCTACAATGTGTAAGCTGCTGGCTGCCTTTATTGACAAGCACTCCCTGAACTATTTAAATACAATGCTCAGTTTGCAATTGAATAATCCATGCTTAAACACAGTGTCCAAGCGCAATTTTGTTCTCAGACAGTTTTGTCAGCCAGTGCGAACTGGTCACAATCAAAGTTTTGAATTGATTATTGCTTGTTGTTACAAAAAAAATTCTTTCAGCAAAGTGAATTAACTAAATGACAAATGGGAAAAATGCAAAATATTACACAATCAAACCTAGGGTGAGTTCTGATAAAAAAAAATTACTATCGTAGAACTGATCAACCTTTTTTTTCATGGTGTTGGGATTTGTTGGAATTTGTTTCACTTAGAACTGCTGACTTTTAGATATCACATTTTGTTGAATTAAGCAAGGTGCTTGTATAGGTGATATGGGTTTATGGTTCAATATCAATTAAGTTTGTTTGTCTGAACATAAATTAAATTAAATGGTCTGAAAGGAATTTGTAGGAAGAATCACATGCAGCCTTTTACCTAATACTTGTAACCAGTAAACCTAAAAATAAGAATGTTTGTTGACCTCAGTTCATGCTGAAAATTAATGGCCCATCAAACACTGTAATGATTTTTGCCTGGAGTTCAATTCCAAAGCATATTGAGTGTATAGACCCACGTCACACAAGTTAAAGCATTCAAGTTAAAGTCTTACCTTCGCTAAATATTAATATTCTCAACAATATGCTGGTCTCATAAAAAATGCTCTGACCTGAGTGATGAGAAGGTGTTTTGTGGTTTGAAGGTCAGGCAGAAATTATTAACCCAAACACTTAGCATTAACCTGAACATTTACATGTACACGTAGACTTATTGCAGTGACTATTTGTTCTTACAAATCTTATTTTCTACTCAACATCTACAAGTTTGATATGTATTTGAAGTTATAATAAATTTCTTAATTGAATACTTGATGTTACATATTTGTTGGTCTTTGACTCAGAAAGCAAAATTACAATTTCCCAGAAATATTTAATGGAAATGTGAAAGTTATTTTATACGTTGAAAAAAACGCACGACCATTGATGCATGACAGACCCTTATGAATCTACACGTTTTATTTATCACTTGTACGTGTGCAGCAAACAAGAAAATCAACAGGTTCTATTGCATTAATAGTTTGACACATTTGTAGTTAATTCAAGTTGGTCGTAAACGCAACAGAAACAGCAAAACATGTAGGTCAAGATGGCTGAGTATTATGTATGGTTTCATTATAACAGTCAATATTTAACAAAAAAATAACATCTCAAAAACTGTTATGCAAAATGTTTTTGCTGGTATCTTTATAGGTTTGTTTTTCAGATATTTTCCACAATTCAAAACAAATATTTGTGATCACACAGTGAATCTGCCAGACCTACGATTATGCAGGTACATGGTCTTTAAGTGAGCAATGGAGAAAGGTGACAATTGTTTTTTGGTTTTTTTTTTATCTGGACACACTCTGCACCTGCACCCCCAGAATAACATACTTGTGCTCTACCAACTGCTATCCATGTGAATACTAGACCGTCCATACAAACACTGAAAAACATATCCAGTGATGCAACATTATTTTGTTTTCATAACAAAAACTATGCACAACCAAATCGATGCTACTGGTAGTACCCGGTAGTTCTTTCCAGAAATCAATATCACAGCCAAAATGTACGAATTAATTGTTGTTTCATTCAGTGTTTATGTCAATAATTGTGTCAGTGGTTACTAATTTACATTACTAATAAAGGAATGAAACCACGTCCATAGCCATGGTGCTACAGGGGGCTTATGGGTCAACTTGCATTCAAAGATTACCATTCTCACATCCAGTACCCAATTTTAAAGACCTACACG
Source organism: Astropecten irregularis (assembly GCA_963971285.1). NCBI lineage: Eukaryota > Metazoa > Echinodermata > Asteroidea > Paxillosida > Astropectinidae > Astropecten > Astropecten irregularis. Next base: position 1,330,068 of record OZ020256.1, read on the forward strand.
GCTCAAAATATAACTTGAACAATTTTCCTACGCTAGTTGCCTACAAAATGCAATTTCATAGAATTATGGTCGGGAACCGATGTTATCTGGGTAAAATTCTGCTAACCTGATCCAACTGAAACTGAGTCCACCTCAGTAACAAGAACCCACTAGGACTATAGATGTTGTTTATTTTCAAAGACCTCACATATTTATAGAATAGGTCAAGGTGAATTTGGGAGATGTCTACAGCATTGTTTCAAAAAAAAGAATTGATCCAGTCTGTTCCTCATCACAGTATATAATTTAATTGATTTTCAAAGTAATTGAGGCAGCCACCCCCTTAGTCGTCACAAGAGCCACATTGTAATTAATTTATCAGAAATTAAAAATAGAAATCGCACAAATAAGAGACAAGGCCATGCAGAGAGTTACACGTAGACCAATTCACCTACATTTCTGAAAAAGCGGGGCGTGTTTTGTATGGTGTCCATGCAGCAACCACAAACGACTGAGTCTTCTTTGAACATATGCTGCAATTCCATATTTTAATGTGCATGTATGTCAATTTTATTGAAATTTGAAGGATAACCATGTATGAGCTCTCACAATATGAGCTCGTTCATCCTGCATGTTCAACGACACTAAAATAATATTGCCCTGAACTTCCAGGGATGACACGCCTCCATCATGTTCATAAAATTTGTCGGCAGGTCATGCCGTGATGGATGGGTCTGACCGTGCACTTTTGAACTTCACATTCTTTCTTCTTCTGGGAAGGAATCCACGTGAGAGCGATATTCTGTGGTTATGACTGGCACTGACTTCCACTATTTTAGTTTCGCATTTTCGTCCAGCCTGTCATGTTTGGGAAGTACGTCAAATTCCCAGACAGTTTCTCATTAGATGATGATGCACTGGACTCCCTACTGCTCTAGATTCCTCCCCACAGACATCTTATCATTGAGGACATGATCAATGGATTATACTTGTGAGGTGGCAATCATGGGAACATGTAGGCCTATGTTCAATGAAAGAACTAAAAGAGGGGGATTGGAGAGGGAAATCAATATTTTTATATCATTATCAATATTTCTAGTAATGAAACCAAGGATTTCTCAAGACCGCCCTAGGCACAGTGGCTCGAAAACCTGATGAAACCTTTACGGAAAGATGATGAAAAGACGATACAGTTTTAGAGGTGGTTATAAAACTTGAGAGTTCATTCGGGTAAAACCCATAGAATCATGTACCTTATGGAGTGAAAACCCAATCCACTTGGACTAAAACTTAACTCGACTGCCAGAGGTGAAAGGCAAGGAAAGAAGCGCTATGCCAACCTGGCCCCAAGAGAGAGAGAGGGGGGAGACAGGGTGGCTGGAAGTTCATTTCTTCCCAACTGTGACCCTCAGAAACATAAATTATGAACTGCCCCGGGGGCTCAGTTAAATTATTCAGAAAAAGACTGCAATTTGCTCGACGTTCAAAGGGTTTTGAGAATCATGATGATCAAGGCACGGTGTGTCAAATTTTGTTATCTTACCCTAATAATATTAGTAAAAAACATCTGAAATTACCAGGGAATGAAAGTTCTACAAATATTGTAGGATGGATGGTAATTGGAACTTCACTTCACTTTTATTAGGCTTTAAGATAACTTTGACCTCAAACAAACATCTGCCTCATTTTACGATGCCAGGCATCTTTTTGTCTCATCCAAAAACATTAACAGAACACCCAATAGTGCTTTATCACAGCTAACTGTAGCTATACCATAAAATGAATATGTAGGAATACCCATTGTCAAACACATCATGTAGCCTTGACCAATACCCTGATACATACACTTATAACTTCCTATTATTTGTCTAGACAGAAAAATACAAAAAAATGGAGAAAAAAAAGTTGTTAACGTGCACTTTGTTTTGTTTTATTTGGCTATGATGTTCTCAGGAAGTGGGAAGGTGACAAAATCCACTTTGCCACTATATCCTGAAAAATGTCCATTTTAAAATATTCAACAAACTTAATTACATCAACAACCTCAAATTACAATAGGAATGTTAACACACACATGTATGGGTTTCTATGAAAATGGAAATCCGTTGTCCAAAGTGTCTGTGATTTCAGACAAGCAATTACAGATATGACAACTTTACTTTTTGCAGGAAATTTCAGGGCTGGTTAAAGGTTTGGTGTGATAAATGGTTATTACCCAATTGTGGCCAAAGTTACACATTTACAAATTAGATTTCAAACAAAGCCAAATACATGGGTATCAACAGATGTGATTTATATAAAAAAAAAAACTATTTCTAATATACTGTTGCCTGATATGGTTTCTAGATTTTGAAGAATTTATGAATCCAGACGATCAAATGATTTAAAGATATTAAAGGTGAAGTGTCAGTTATCCTTTGGGAAATATAAAATTAACTGCATCATCATTGAACTTCATGTTATACCTCACTATTGGGCACTAAAACAGATATATATGCAAAATCAAATCTTTTCAACACTTTTTTTTATCTTCTGTGGGGTAGGTTGAAATAACTTTGAAATGCTGGACAAAGAGCAGTAACAGCTGATCGACAGCTAAAAAAAGGAAAGCCGACAAACAAATGTTGTTGCAAGCGGACACCGATGCAATCATGAGAGCTGGTCGGTTTTCCGGCAAAGACAATCATGAGTATGGCTAGCCTGGTGTATTATTTATATGCATTTAAAAACAAATAAAGGATATGCATTCTCTCACCCACACAGTGAAGTGTACAGTGAAATGGACTGCTAAACCAAACCATTATAGAATTTACTGCAGTGGGTGTCTGCAATTTGGTTAACCCAACTTCCTATACGTAAATCTGTCCCCGATATGATCCTAATTTTTGGATGTGTCTGTGTTTTCATAGAGTAGACTACCAGTATTCCTCTGACCCAGAGGCCAAGTCAGATAAAGTTGAACTTTTTAGGCAGAATCAATCATTCAGATCTCATTTCTGTTTAGCAGAGGCAAAGGTTTTCAATATGTTCTGCCTAACATCAATCCATATTAAAGGGCCGATATAAGTACTAAAAAGCCTCAATCATGGCTTAACCCGAAACAATGACCTCAAGTCCAAGCCATGACCAAATTTCTTTTGAGGGTTTAATGGTCATCCTTGACCCTAAAGATAGTCAATCTCCCGTCAAGGTTCAACCCTGAAATTGATAATAACACTGACTGTGTGAGCCCGGGACAGCGGGGTAGTATATCCCCTCAGATCATCCCACAGGTCTGATAAGATGATAAAAAAACCAGCAAAACATTGTAAGCTTACTCCTGTAGAACAGTAGGCTGTAGGGAAGTTGTGGTAATTCCAACACCACTTGCACACAGGGGGGTTAGACAAGGTTGGTTTTGTTTTTGCAGTAGGATAGGTTTGATGGGAAGGTGTGAAGCTATTTCAACCAAGGTGTGACTGTGTGAATTAAATAGTGCAGGGGAGGGGAGAATTGTTTCTTTTGAGGTTGAAAGGGAGGAAGAGGGTGGAAGATTTATTAATGATAATAATATTATATTTTTGCAAAATGCTTCTTTAATTTCAACATTGTTTCTGAACAAATTAAACTGTAGTGTATCTTATAAAAGAGTTGTCACCTCAAGCGTCAGGCGGCCCAGAAGAGGACTGAGTCGTGTGAGTATAAATGAGTTTTATTTCAATACAGGTATTAAATAACAAATGATAATAATAAAGCACTCTAATTCCTGATTACTCTTTTAACTTCACATAGGCCTATAAATAAAGGACTGCAATGTGGTACATAATAAGTATACTACATGCATGTACAGAAGCCTACACATGAATAACAGAGCTGCCTTCAGTTCACTATAAAGAGTTTATATTGACAGAGTTATGTAGACCTTAGTTACTTATTCAAGCATGCATGGTTTAACCATGGAGGAAGACAGAATACATGTCCACATAGCATGATGAGGCTATGCGTGATTGCCGGTGCGTGCAAAGCCGACAATGCTATCCCTAAAAAGATCTTCTTTTTTCAGTTCAAGGAGTGGCACTTGGAGACAAAAATGTCCAAGATTAGCATGTGGGCCTCCAGTGTGGAATGGGGTACATCACATCAGCAGCTTTTCAAAACAAATTAAGCAAACTGAAGGGTTTTTTAAATGAAATGAACTCAGACATGAGGGGAGACAAGCTTGGTCATTGGGTAATTAAGGTTAGATGGTTTTGGTTCCCCCAATCCCCTCTCTTTACACCACTTGAAGAAATCTTAGAAGAATATATTATGTACTATGCACATGCAGAATATGTCACATACATGTATATTCAACGTCAGTAAGTTACGGGTACGTTATCACCACATATTTTCAAAGTCGAGGAAAGATTGATTACAGTTCGCGTCCTGCACCAGTCCTTGTGGAGTGTTGAAATGTTCCCATCAAATGATGTTATGTTTACAATGTGATGTGCACTCTTACAGCAGGCCTACAATATGAAAAACCCTGGATCATTCAGCTTTTTGTTTTTATAAGATAAGACGGAGCAATGTATTCCCGAGGCAGCTGGGTAATGCACTATAATCAGGGTCCGAAAAACATCGACTTGTCTATGCACCTGCCCTGCTCCGAATAAAACTACGGTCGTCTAATCTAGTCTTCTTGAGACAGAGCCCAAATTGCTAAATTTGATTGTGGCGCAAGCGAGGGAATAGAAATAATCTCAATTATTTAATTATAGAGCTTCCATCATGAAATATACAATGAAAAATTAAACGAGAAGCCATTGGATAATGTATGCATGAGTGCTGTCATCAGTGTTCAGTGTTTCTTGTGTTAGGTTTTTTCTCCTGGTCACGTATTTGTTTTTCTAGCCGAAGCATTCTTTCCAATCATCTACATCAATCATCAAATGTAGTTTATTTTTAATGCGTATCATAATTTAATAAGTCTCAGAGGACAATTTCATCAAAAGTGGAGTTCACATGTTTCACGAAACAACAACAAATTATTGTTTCTGTTTTTGTAAATGAATTTGTGCCAGCTCATGTTGTCTTAAATTTGGATTGTTTTTACTTTACACAAACAACCTTTTTTTTAGGTCAGGCCCTCCTAACTTAAAGCATTTTTCAGGTTTTAAGATATTTCACATCTAAAGTGTCAGTACATATTAACCCCCAATTTTTTTGAAACAATTGGTTAAAAACATCCACTTTTCTGAGAACTTTTAGTCAGACCCCAAAAAGGGAAAAAGAGAAAAACATATCCTCTCCCCCACAAAAAAAAGTTTATGTCAAGATTCAAAAAGATAAAGTCAAACAGGTACATGTATTTGAAAAGAACAAGTTTACATTTTCTCATTGAAACGTCCATAGGTCAGTTGATCATATTTTATCAATAAAGTCTTCTGGGAAAAAGTTTTACAGGGGAATATAGAATATAGCACGATAATATGTATTGAAGTCTCCCTAATTGTATGCCCTTATCAGCAAAATCAAACATAGTCCAAACTTTAGTATGCTGAATGAGGTTGAAGCAGTACACGGTTATCTTCTGAATATGCAATTTGTTGTCCAGCAACCAATGGAGTGTCAGTGCCTAGAGAGATATTTGTGGTTCTTGCCAAACAGTGCTGAGTTATAAACCGAACCCTGAACAAAAAGGTTTGCTGGTTTTATTGTGGAACTTGAGCAAACACTGAAGGTAAAATCTGTGTACAAGCATTGGCCATGAATTACCAATGTTCTTTCCAAAACGAAACAACACGTACCACTTCACAAAATGTGTAGGCCTAATTTCTGCACCAAACAGCATTCTTTTTCTTTAAAGAGTTGTATCCATATATCATGCAATTAGAGACAATTTGGTTAAAATTATATTGAATACAACTGAAATTCAACAGAGACTGAAGTCACAGAGCAAACAGCAAGGGCACACAGACAAAGAGATTCAAAGGTTGACGAAGGTCGAAAAACACACAGAGTGGTAAACCCTATTTTAACAGGAGACAGCATTAGTGGAAATATGACACCAAATTTGTTATTTCTTGTCTACTTTCCGGGTGAATGCACATTATCAAAAGCACTTGTCCGTGAAAAGTATCATCAACTTCAGACAAGTAGAACTAATATTACAATTTATTTGTCTGTCTGTAGTCACAAACGTCTGGTTTTTGACAATATGGCCAGGTATGTAGAGAAAGACTTTTTGGACGTCAACTACATTTGTTTAATTTTTTTAGTCAAAATCTCCATTGATCTTTTTGAAGGCCTAAATTTGGATCACTTTTATGAATCTTTTCCCCTGTAGATCCACAACTTACCACCAATTTTTCCTAATCTTAGAAGGATGTTATTTTGTTTATTTTAATATATTATTGATTATCATATACATTGTTATTGTCTTTTTTTTTGTACTGCAAAAATCAATAAATGAAATGAAATGAAATGTGAAACTGCATAGTTTAAAATCTTGAGTTTATTATATTTAGTATAAATGGGATTTGATACTAGCCCTATATGAACGTAAATACTGCATTATGAAGGACCAAGGTATAGGACTTTGGCAGTAATTAATAGAGAGGGTGCTTATCCAATAAAATTCCTGGGTCTAAAAGGGTTGCAATGTAGGGATAGGTTTAATATCAATTTCTATTAACTGAAGAGAATGTCATTTCTGCCGTCCTGATTAATGTAAGTACTTTCCATCATCACATTCTAATGGATGTGCAAAAATATTAGCACAGGATTCCCAAATTTAAATTTTTAGCAGTTATTAAAGTAAATATAGTGTATTATTTTCCAAAATTCTCTAATGTCATTAACCCTTTAAACCCACATGCATGCCACAATTTACCACACATGGTTTTTCCTTTGGTAAGTGCGGTATCCTGCATCTATACCACAATAATCCACAGTGTGGTTTGTGTTTGCGATCCAGTCCCCCTGTGGAGACTAGTGTGTGGTAAACAGCTACTGTCTTGTGAGGAAGGTGCAGAAGGTTAGGGTTAATTAAGAAATTCTCCCAAGTTTATTGTAGACACAGGACATCACAGATAATCAAAATCTTCTAAGTCTCCAACAATAATCACCTGATTCACCTCAGTCTATGAATTTTAATCACATATTGATGGACGGTTGCAATGGTAAGCAGTAAAATAGAATATGGATGCAGGATTGAAAAACTAAGTCCAGTGCATCTCGTGGTTAGAATAATGTCCCAAGGGTTGCAAATGGAGCAATTTGTTTTTCATATATTGGACTCAGTGAGATGAGAGCAGCATCTCAGATGGAGCTAAGATATGCAGCATCTCAAAGTATCAAGCTCATGATCTCAGGAAGTTTGGAGGCACGGAGTGGCGCATATTCATTATAAAATCTTAGGACAAGTCCCTGAAGATGAAGTGAAGCGACAACTTGTTAAGGTTTTGACAGTAGCGGAAGCAGGAAATTCTTCAATTGGGAAATGTAGATTCGTGCAAAATTTATTCAATTACTTGCATTGGATATTTTTTGGGGGGGGGGGGGGGGGGTGGAGAGGAGGGGGAGAGAAGTGGGTCTGCCGTCAACTTACCTTCGGCCAACTTGCGGGTATACTCCTCATTCTCACAGATATATTCCAGTCCCGCCTTGGAGTTCATGACGGCCTTGATGCAGTTGACCACCTCGATCTGCAGGTACGCCTGAGCCATGTTCATCCCCCGACTGGACAGCCTGACCACCGACTCCAGCAGGACGTCCAGGCCGTCCAGCTCCAGGAACCGCTGCAGCCACTCCTTGTCGCTGTTCATGATGCGCTTCTTGAGGCCCGTGTAGTTGTTGAGGGTGGGCAGCTGCAGGAGACGGATGCACAGCTCCGGCTCGGCATTCTCCAAGTTGGCCCCGTAGTCGGTCAGATCCTCTTCCGGCCGGTTGGCCTTGCTGACCTTCTTGGCAAGTTTTTTGAACATGGTGACTTGGGGGTGGGGGTGGGATACCGTGGAACTGTTTATCCCTTCCGATGAGTTGCTTATTAGGGTGTCACAGAAGCCACATGACTGTCAGGAATTTTGCTTTTACTTGCTGAAAAATGAACAAGCCAAAGAACATTTTCTTTGTTATTACGAGAAGTGCTGTGAGTCCATGGCTAGAATTAAGTTAACAACTTGATGTGATGGAACAATTACAGATGGGCTGCTTCAGCTCTGCATCTGCCTGCAGTTAACTCAATATCTGTTTAGAGACTTTGGACCATTCTCTATCCAACTTTCATCAATATGAATACACATTAGGTATCCAGTTATCCATTCAAATTCACAAGCTGGAAAGAATGGAAATATCCTACCTGCATTTCGCCAAAGTACTCTAGCTATTTAACAAAATGCGAAATGTTTTTCGGTCTCCAACTCATGAGTTTCCTTTCAAAATATTTAATGTCTGACAATCATTAAGGTTGTACTAAAGGTGCAGGTAGGCTATTAAATTTTTTTTTTCCAATGTTCCATTTCGCTGGAACTACCAGAAAATAAAAAGAACTAAAAAACAATTAACCCAATACAATTGCAATTCTCTCGGTCGAACATCCTGGCTTTTTTGGTCACTGAGCAATGCTTGACAATGTGGCTGGAGTAAAAACAAGCACGCACAGCACAGCTGCAGTGTGCTTACACAATAAATGACATATTGCCAACCACCAGAATATGGGCAAATTGTCACCATCAACTCTTTGACTTGAACTTTGAAGTCATGCACAAACATGTTTAACACGTACTCTTGTTAATATGAGTTTATGAGTTTGTTGAGGCCCAAGCTGATGATGTACCAGTAACCATGGCGTCAAATGCCACGCGGGTGATTATTAGAAAAACTGGAGCCCTGTACATGCTGTAACATACTCCTTATTAATTTTGACGCAATCAGTCAATACAACATTGTTAACTGTCAATGTCCACATTTATGGTAAATTTTCAGTGCGCGCCAGGCAGGTTTTGAAATAACGTTGACGCAAAATGGGAATTTGCAATTAAGAAAAACCATATGATCACCCTGTTCTTCCGCCATGGTCTGACAATACAAGAAGGACATTATTCCTCCATACTTTCAAGTTCCCAGTTGGTACACGGCAAACTATGATGACATTTATAATTAAACAGCTACCATGGCACTATGCTAAAACTTAATAAGATCATTTCCATTTGTTCATCACACATCCAAAAACGGTCTGACCAAGTTACTACATGTATTAACGCTGTAAAACAGCTCTAAAAATCCACTGTTGTTAGTACCATGCATTGCAAAGCACGGAACCTAACACTAGAATTATTGAGCTATGTGCATTGAGTGGGAGGGACATCCGATTACGAAGTATAATACTCCACTTTCTGTAAATGGTAGTTCTGTTTATTTACTACACGAACTATTCTGTAATCAATACATGTACCATTACGTGCCCAGTGCTGAGAAGCCACCACCACGAGCAGACGATAACAATTCTCTGCAATATTTGAGAGGCAAATTAGCCAATTTTACAGCTTCTTTCACTGCAAAGCTGGCCAAGTTCCACATTTTAACAAGAAATTGTACCAAACTGTTATTTTCTTTACATACCTGTACATAAAAAAGGTGCACTTGAGCTGTCAAAATGCGACCTCGTCTGCAGCAAGTTGTGTCAGCGTGTAGTGTATGCGCCGCTAGCAGGTGTGTGTGAATGGAAGTTAAGTTGCGAAGTCAGTGAGATGTTCCATTCGACAGTGGGGGAGGAGAAACTTCCCAGTTTATTTTTCAGCCCCTCTCGGTCCAGTAGAAGTGGCGCTGTGTTCCATTTGTGGTCTAGAATTTTTTTGTGGGATTTTGTTTTCTTGACATAGATAGCATTCCTGAAGCAGTGATGCAGAAAAGAATATTACAAATGTTGTACCCGAATTCAATTGTAAAACCTAACTGGTTTAGCGGCCAAGCATGAACCGGTATGGTACTTTATTAATGCATGGAGGAATAAGAGGGGTAGAAATTACCAAAACAAGCATTTTTAGAAAAAACGGTTGTGTCATGGCTGGAATTGAAATCAGATGCTGTCATTTTGGAGGTATGAAGAATTGACTTGAAGATGCTGCATTCTGGCAGTGAATTCTGGAGGATGACAGCATATAAGAGGTCAAAATTGACACAGGAATATTGCAAGTTTTATAAACAGTGCAACTTTACAAAATAAGTTAGCAATCTTTTTATAACAAACATGAACATCATTGAACCACCAGTTTCTTAAAATAATCTTTCACTTCACCAACAAAATTTGATTTGTCAAAACAAGTTTTGGCTTGTTTCTCTCCGCAATTTTATTAATCATGTCAATTTTTTAAGGCTTTGCAGCCAACATAGCTATTATATATCAGAAACCTATATATGGCCTAAAAAAAGGCATATAAAAACATAAGCAATAACAATGTCTATGTTTCAAACCCATTCTAATAAATTTCCCGAATTTGATGAAACAAAATTGTAAATTTTCATGCACCACTAAATCTTGATGTGATCTTCAGCCTTCAGGCAATCTCTCATAGTGACATTTTAATGTCAAAATCAGTAAATTAGAAATTTTTTCTTCTTTTTATTTAAACACTCGTTAAAAACAAAACAGCAAATAGGGTAAGTTTGGATTGGGTTCATTAATAAAAAAAATTCAAAACTCACACCCGATGGTATAGGCCTACATATAAAATAATAAAATATTGAAGAAAATTTAAGAAACAATCCATTTTCACCCTTTGTATATTACATATATGTAAAAACAAAAAATTGCATGAATTTGGGGAGGTAGAAAAACTAGAAATTGTTAAATCATTTAGAGTCGTGCAAAAGCAAGGAAAATCTGCCAAAAAAATTAAGACTTGAACCGTGGAACAGAGAGGCTCGGGTTCAGGTCCTGGTTCATTCATTGTTCATTACTCCCCAAAATGAAAAACATTTTTATTTACTTTAACACCAGAAGCTTTGGGTTTAGTTTTTGTGGAATAAATTCCTGTGCCTATACAGACTTCTCCTTGTCAGTAAGCTGCCCTTCAAGCATATTCTACTTTGTAATCAGCTTTTATAAATCTACGAGTAAATGATGATTATTAAAAGCCTAAACATAAGAAAACACATCATGAGTTATTTACCACATTTTCCCAAAACATGTCCCAATCCGAAGGCCTTTTTTCTTTAAATATTAGATCACTATGTCTTTTTCAATTTTGCAAAACTCATAAAAACAATTCACATTAAAAATGTGCAGTTATCTTCATGCAGAGTGAAACTGTATCCATAAAAAAAACTGGAAACATTTTCAAGTTTTGTATCAATATACAACATTTCAATAAAATATGACGATGGAACATGACAATGGTGCATTTGTGAGAACAAGGATATGAAAGTGCATATAACACTATGAAATAAGAAGAGCTAACAATATTTTTGTAACAACAACTCCAAAGAACTGAAACCAAGATTAACCAGCTATGACAAAAAAATATTCAAAACAAAAACAGATACCAGTAATGAGAAACCCTGAAGAGGCCATGGTATACATATTCAGAACATAATAAGGACGAAGAAGGAATCTACTGATGTTTGATGTGATGAGGTTAAATAGATTTTACGGATACACAGAAATGTAACATATATTCTAGAATATAAGAAAGTTGAAATTTTACGAATAAGAATGAGCAAAGTGACGAAGATTATAAAACCAACTTATGCCCACAGGGGCCACTGTCACAGAACTCCCAAGCAAAATAAAAAAAATTAAAAATAAGCACAAACGTTTTGCTTATAGAAACAAAATTGGTCATAATTCAAAGTGTACCCCTGAAACAAAATTCATTTTGGTAAAAAAGAAAAGAAAAAAAAAGAAATTTATACCAATTTTTTTTTTCTGCCCAGGCAAAACGCTTAGATAAAAAAATTCTACTTAGCGTTTCCAGGAAATCCATCCCAGGGATATATCCGAGTCGGAATAGTCAACCAAAAATAATTTCTATAATAATCAAATAACCACCAGGGAAAGTGATTGGTATGAATTTTAAGTCATTGAAAAGTGAACAAAGAAAAAAAAATGACTGGAGTGGGTTTTGAGCCAGCAACCCCTGGAAAACAGTATCGCCACTCTTACCAACTGAACTACCCAGCTCTACGTTGGTGGGGTCCCTAATAGTCAATTATCTTTGTTCGTTTGGCAGTCAGAAGCCATAAAACCACTCACACACCAGCTCAGCAGGTAGAGTGCCTGTACAGTATTCCACAGGTCACTGGTTCAAATCCCACTCGTCATTCTTTGTTCACTTTTCAATGACTTAAAAAAAAAAATCTTAGACGCTAATTTATGCCCTTTATACACAAACTCAACCATGAACACCCAGTGTTCACACCCAAAAAAGAAAGAATTATCACCCTCCACATCCATAGATGAAAAAACAATTACATTTTTCGCTTAAATGTGAAACTAAGCTCCTTGGATTATAAATATTGAACACAGAATTTATGTCACTTCAAACCAAACAAGATTATTATACTTCTTTGTTTTCAATCGTTACTGTTTAGGTCCGATGATAATGGCACAATTTGGTATTCATTTATGGCACTCAAATACAATATTTGCATAATAATTTATCGCACAGTTATACTTCCAGCTCAGGTGAACTCAAAGTCTCTGGGTTTTTTTTTTTTTTTTAGAGATTAGACATGTCATACATGTGTTTAGTTTTTCAAATACAGAACAAAAGTTTTAAACTTTGATAATTTATGTGGGTTGTCTTTATTTTGAAATTTAGAATTTGAAACAACATTCAGCACGATTTTAAAATTGCTGTGTAAAATAAATAACGATAACATTCTTGATTACAATGCAAACACCTGCTAAATTCTAGCCAATATTGGTTTTGTTTACGTATCGTACTCCTCATGAAAATCTCCTGAACTTTTACGGATTGTCCAAAGCAAGACCAGAAAATACAATATCCTCAAAAGAGAAGTACCGGTAATAAATCACACAAAAAAAACCAGAACAAAACAGGTTTGCAAACAGCTAAAAGACCTCAGGAACTCAATACCTATTAAGGAGTTTGTTAATCTCTGTACCCATTTGATCTCAATCGTTCTTGTTTTGTTCAATTATTACCAATCACTCCATTCAACAGAATGACAGGAACGCAGGATATAACACCACTTTTAAGCTGACTCTTGAAACATTTCAAAAAAACCAAACAAACAAACAAATAAACTTGCCTTGAATAATTTAAACTTGACTTGCTAAAATTTCAACTTGAGCAAAGTTTGTCAATTTGAAAAACAAAATCCCTTCTGACTTTGATAACAAGAGGTACGGTCATTCGACAACCAAATATAAAGCTAATGAGAATAGCAGTAATAGAACTTTTGCCAGACGAACGAATGAGTCACTCCGGAGTTAAACAATACAATTTATAGTCAGCCTCCTCATCACAAACAATACATAAATTACCATGAAACACATACTTTATAATTTACATATAATAAAGGAAATTTGTGCTTTAAAAAATTATTTCTTTTTGATCAGTCAGTATAAACAATGGAATGGAGGGTAACACAGGACAAACATATTGTGTTCGGTTAGTATAATAAAAACAGTCCCTCGCTATTTAAAATATGCAAATTCTTTGCAAAACAATATTATGGAATATTCATGCAAATAACGAAAAGCAATCATCATAATGGTAAACCTTTCTCCACGTCTGGCCTCAAGTCTACCTTTTACATCTTTCTCCTAAAAGCCATCATTTTTCCAGTTTACGTATGGCCAGGGAACATATGCTTTCCCCTCCGCCAAGGGGCCAATTTCATACAGCTGCTTAGCACAAAATTCGCTAAGCATGACATTTCTGTCTTAGTAAAAACAGGATTAACAAACTAATTTCCTTGTGTTGTGTATCACTTGCAATTGTTCTTTGGCTGATCATGTATATCAAATGGAATTTTCAATGGTGGTTTTGTTCTATTGGGCAAGCTATTTTGGTGCTAAGCAATGTTTTGTGCTAAGCAGCTCTATGAAGATGGCCCAGCTGACTTTGATTCAAATTTGTTTCACTGCTCATGCCCATACCCATGGCTCAACTCAATCTCTCTCTCGTTTTTGTAATCCAATACAAATAAAATTATGATGCCTACCTTGAGAAAAAGTTTCCTCAATTGTGTCTTTGCTTCAGAATCCTCTAAATATGAATATATGTACCAGAATTACAGTATGTGAAGTGCATGTATCGTGATCAAGACTATACAAGAATTAACAAAAGTTCGAATCAAAGAATCTGGGTTGAGGACAGTACAAAAATCCATCCCCAATCCAAATAAAAAATCTTGCATGCTGAATCTTCCATTTCGACATGCAATCAAACAGTTCCAACATTCCTAATGGAACACATATTTTAGCAATCAAAAACTCACAAAATCAATCCGTCACTGCACTCAAATTTTGCGCACAGTTGACTGACGTATATTGCATACTCTTTAATTGAGTAGCGGTACGTCAATAAAATATTGGCTAAAATTTGACCAAATTGATCAAATCAATTCAAATCAATCGAATATATTTTAACATTTGTACATAATCATTGTTCTTTTTTTTTACACAAGAGGCAACAGAATCACTCGCTGGTGAAAGCAGAGAATCCAGCTAGCTTAAAAATTGCAGCGTCTTGTGTTTTTTTTTTAGAACAGTTGCAGCATCATTTGGTTTAAATATTGTGCCAGCAGATCTTTACTGAAATTTCTGTAAAATCGTCGCTTGACACAAAATTAATTCTACAAATTTACACGATCGAGGCTACTGTAAGCTCAGGACCCTTTTACAGTGAAGTGTCCAAGTTCACAAGACGAAACTCCTTTGCTTATCCCATGAGCTCTACTTACCATAAGTACAGAACTATCAGGTAAGATTAGCAATTCCACAGGGCTGCTTAGCACGCATGTTTTGTCAAACATAACAACAGTTCAACTGCGGAACAAACACAGACTACGAGCCGAACATTCCATGGGTTATATATTGATACACAGGCCGAACATTTCAAGCAATATATGCGTTGTGAATTTTATGAATATGAATTTTGCTAATTAAGCAGCTCTGTGAAACCAAGTCCCGTGCCAGGATTAAGCAGAGCCAGTCGACTTCCATGGAGCTCCTTAAGCACGAAACTATACTTGGCTGTAGTAATCCTACCAGCCAGAACTTCAAACGATGAATCTTGCCTGCGACCGGTACCCCGATGATCTTCGTCGGGTGCAAAACGTTCCTTGGCAATATTTACCTGCACCACAGAATTGGGTCCTTGTAAACTTACAGTAGACAGCGAGTGGATGGAGTGGATGGACGTGGGATTATTCTTTGGCCACTAGTCTGTTGATTTCTGGTTGCAGCCAGTTGTCAACGATGTTGTCCACGAGGCTCTTAAGTTCAGCCTTGGCTGCCTCTGAATCGCTGGTAAAAACAACAACACAAACACCTCGACAATTTTATCTAAACTTATTAGCATCAAATATGGTTCAAATTGTGGTTCTTACTTCTTTATGTTGGGTCAGGAGTTTGAACCAGTAATGTTGATGGAGCAACTTTCTTACATTTTTTTTTTTCAGTTAAAAATTTGCAATGATCAAAATGTAAAAAATTTGTGGTTTCTTTCGGTCACAGAAAATACAATTGTGTAATACGAAAAGAAGGTAGGCCTTGCACGTTTCATACTTTTCACATATCTCTATCTGACAAGTGTTTCAGATTTTATTTTGGAATTTAAAATTTCAGACAAAACAAAAACAAAACATAGAATTATAATTCCACAGACTTAATTCACACAGATAACTCTACAGAAATGGGTCCAAATCCAATAGCAATAATTGGATCAAAACTGGATCAAAACCAGATCAAAAATAGGATCAAAAATAGGATCAAACTTGGATCAGCTTACCCTGATGGTTCCGTGTATATCTCGGTGTAATATTTGATCTTTGGTTCTGTACCGCTGGCTCGCAATGTCGCCACACACCCATTGGCAAAGTTGAAGGTGATCATTTGGCTCGTGGAACTAACCGGCAAAATCTGAACCCATATAGAATTTACAATCAGTTGCGGTCAAATTCAGGACGAAGGAAAACATGAGAAAAGACGAACCTCATTTCTGTATTTTTTAATCCAATTTCATTTCAACTGTAAAAATGAGCAATAGTTTTCTTTATGCATCCGTGAATGTTAGCTCAATCACACCTCAAGAGATGGCCACTTAAAAAGCATCTTAAAGATGAAACGGTCAACATTTTTTATATTGAAGATGTTATTAGAATCATTTCAGAAACAGAGGAAATGTCATACAACCCTGGAGTACGCAACAATTCGACACAAACATTTTGACACAACCAATTGCACTAATGCAACAAGCTATATACCCGAATTACACACTTTGCTCTTTATAGTGCTCAATCCAAATCGAGCAATATGGCTGCCATGATGATAGCTGTTCAAGCTCTTACTGCTGCAAATCACTCAACGTGAACTCACCGCTTTTTTGTCCGGCTGACTGTCGTCATATCCTGTAGTGAGATCTCTGACACCAGTGATCTTGAACGGTCCGCAAGCGGTAGGATACTGTAATGACAAAATCGTTCAGGGAAAGAAATTTTAAAAACTGGTTGGGCCCAGGCACTAAACAAATTATGTGCTGGCTCAGGTAGGATTTGAACCCACGACCTCCTGCTTACTGGTGCAGATGTCATACCACTATACCACCAAGCTAGCTGGGGTCAGCATTCGTTAATTTGAATCCAGTATCCCAACCAGAACAGCAGAAAATTATTCTGGTGATTTTTGAACCAGAGGATCACTATTAAATTAGTCCTCTGCAAGTGCCCACAAATCCACCATGAGATTGAATTAATGGCCACTGATCATTTTTGCGACAAGACTCTTATCCTAAGACTTGCTCACATAGTGCAATGTGAACAGGTGGAGGAAATGACCAACTTTCATGAACTCACCTTCCCATCTTCTATCGTTCGTATTCTGTCAAATATGTTCTTTAGCGTGACTGGATTGAAGCAGAGGTAGTAGGAGTTATTCGAGCAGTGGAAGCCATACCTGGATTAAAAAAATGTATAAATTCAATTAAATATTAGGTTAAAAATTAAACAAAAATAATGACCAAGGACTGATATTTTTTACACAAATGAATTGATTATTTCCCAAGAACGTGATTGGATTGAATGCCTTTTGGAAAACTTTTCCTTCGGTCATAGCTAACATTGGACACTCTGTGCAGATAAATGTTGGTTCCAAACTGAAATACCACCTGACAAATGCCCTCAACATGGCCTCTGGTTCAAGGAAGTCATAGGAAGGGGCTAAAACATAGCCTTCTCACTAATATTGTTAAGTTTAAAAACTGGCTGTTTTTAACATCCTGGAAATTCCTGACTGTGGCTGTCAAATGCGACCACAGTATTATTTTATCCTAAACAACGTTTCATTCTACAATCCGGCAATTTAAACCATCTTTTGTTAATGGAAGTGAACAAAGAAAAATTGACTGAGGTGGGATTTGAACCAGCAACCTCCGGAATACCGTACAAGTGCTCTTACCAACTGAGCTATCCAGCCCTATATGTTGGTGGTGTCCCTAATAGTCAATTATCTTTAATCGTTTTGTTGGAATTGTAATATTTTGACTAAAGCTCAGAGCAGATTTAGGTAATTAACCAGAGAGGAGGTATGATGGGGTTTGAACGTGCTTACGTTTCATATATTTCTTGAAGTTTTTGCGTGATGGTCATGTCTGTGGACGCAAGGTAAGCTGCCAGCTGACAAGCCATCGCAGCTGCACTGATGCCATCCTTATCTAGCACTTCCGTACCACACATAAAACCTGTCATCATACAAAACAAAATCAGGTTCAAAGAAGTTTTATGGTGCGTCATTGGAATATCAAATCTTCTTGGGAAAAAGAAAGAATGTCAGATGTAAATAATACATCTTCCTATTTTCAAAAACCACCTTATTTCCCAATATCAATTTGCCATAAATTATGCAAATAGTGTCCACCATGCAAAATCTAAAATTAGTATTTTTCAGACCTATGGCTAATTAAAAATGAAATCGTGTATACCCACTGTTCTAATGCGCGATAAATCAAAAACAAAAAGAGAACCAGTTTAAGTTAGCTTTCCTTTAAGCCGTAGAAGAAGATATCACTTTTTATAGAGGATTGTAGAAATTGTATTCCAATCACTGATTTTATACCAATTTTACTATCATAAAGTATTTGTGAAAATTGTGAGAACTTAAGCTGATAATAAATTATCTGGAATTGGAAAGCATATGTTCACATTCTTGCTTAATCAGACTGACTGCTCTTAATGCCGGTGATAAATTTGCAGGTTTTCTAGGCTTAAAGCACTTAACGCATTCTCAAGGATGCTCCTTGAATGAGGCCTTGCAGCCCATTAGACCCTTAACATGTTTCACTGCCGAGCTCCAATTAAAAAAACCTCCAACCATCTTAAGAAATCCTTCTCCATTAGCAAAGGAGATGCTTCACATCGTACTCAGTAATCTCCACCATAACCTTAAATTATGACCAACGTGGAGTGTGTGTACATAAATCTCTAGACGTCAATTACAACTGGAGTCTCATTTCAACACTCGAGGCTCAAGGGACTGCTCTTCTGGAGCAATTTGGCCGAGCGTTTCAGCATTTAGGATTTTTTTTTGCGTATACAAATTATTGAATGGTCACAGCCATAAAATAAATTACAAACCGAACAATATAAGCAACACAGCAAGCGATATCCCCAAATGGTATATTGGATGATATAAAAAAAAAAATCTGCTGGTGCAATCCGACAGCAGATTTACAATTTATCATTTCATAAATTACATTTCTTCCCTCAATTCAGCACAAGATAGGAAAGAAAGTCCATTATCAAAAAGACAAAAACCAACTGATAATAATAATAATGATGGTCATAAAAAACTGCTTCCATATAGTACATATCAATATTAACGTGAGATGTCTCTATGCGCATATTATTATTATCCCTGGTCATTGGCCTGGAACTATATCAACTCCCTGGGGAGTATACAGCTCCAGCTGCCGTAAGGCACACAAAGGCTAATCAAGCGCAGTGCCATCCGATGCTCAAATATGTTACTGCACGACAGAGAGTCAGTAGGATTCCGTCGGTCATGGCCAACCAGGGATAATAATAATGAATCCATCCGTTAGTTTTTCTGACTGTCAGCTCGGTATTACGCAGCACCTCTTGCGAGAAAGACTATGAGAGAAAGAGTTTGTATTTACCGATGGCTTCTTCAAATGCGAATAGCATCGTCTTTCCTTCCTCAACGAGATCGTTTGCTTTGTTACCCATCCACTTGAAGCCTGTCAATGTTTCCTGAAGAACAAAATGATCATTCACTGATTTAATCCAACACTGATATTTACAACACTGATATTCCTTTTGTACTTCTTTCAATGATATGCAAAACGTACACACAATGGATGAAAAAACATGCATATGGAAAGGCGCCATAAAACAAAGAAATGTCCTCAAATGTTAATAGTGGGTGAGAATGGCAGAAAAAGCGTACAGTTTCATTCCCAGGCTGTGTTGCTGGGTCACATATGGTTGGATGAGGTGGGATGCCATGGGCACTCTTGCATGCCCATTGCTTGAATACATCATAGCTGGGTTCTTTGCAATTCAGCTCCATAACAGCTGCCAGCATAGGTAGCAGAAACATGAAAAATATTGATAACGAGTCCCAATGAAATGTACAAGTCAGCTGATGCCACATGAACACTACACAAATCATGCCTCCTCTTTGTGAAAACACAACCTATATGAGTTTCTGTAATGCTGATAAAACGTACCATAAACTTGAAGCCCTCCTTAGCAGCAATAGTCCTGAGGATCTTGGACGAAACTGTACTGGCAAGCATGTAGACTTCTGAATGGGAACCAAAAATTCAGATCACAAAATATAATAGCCGGTCAATGTGTGTGCGTAGTTTGCGTAACTAAGAATTTCTCTCTTAATACTCGGCTAGCGTAGAAATTTGACGCTTAACAAGTAGTTTTAGAATGAGAATCGTAATGATATTTGGCCCTGATAAACCAGAAGACCGGCCTAACCCCTGAGGCCAATGACGTAGAGCTGCTTAGCACAAAAAATTGCTTAGCACAAAAATGGTTTGTCCAATAAAACAAACCACCATTGAAAATTCCATTTGATATTCGTGGTCAGCGAAAACAGCCAAAGAACAATCACAAGTGATACACAACACATGGAAATTTGGTTGTTAATCCTGTCTTAAGACAGAAATGTCATGCTTAGCGAATTTTTGTGCTTAGCAGCTCTATGAAATTGGCCCAAGGAAGGCAAAGAGTCTCGTACCATTAGCTGGAGTTTCCGGATGGGCTTTCTGGTGGCAAATCCACATCCACCAGCCCATGACAGCTCCTAGTTCATTGCCGGTGAAGATCTTCCAGGAACCATCCGGCTGCTTCTCGGCCAGGGCAAATCGGTCAGCGTCCGGGTCGTTGGCGATGATGACCGTGCTGTTGTTCTCATTGGCCGTCTTGATGGACAGGTCGAGGGCACTTTTCCCCTCCTCGGGATTCGGGTATTTGACGGTGGGGAAGTCCGGGTCGGGTTCGGTCTGTAATGTAATGAGTTAAAACTGTTCTCAAACATCTACTGACCAAGACTAGCAGGCTTTCCATGGTGGAAGGCTTGCTTCTAGCAGGTTTTTGGATATAATATGCAAGTTCGTCCCTGAAACAGCAGTGGTTCATAGAGGAGATATTAAATAAGCTCTGGGGTTGATTTCACCAAACTCATCTTAACTTACTATCAATCGTAGGACTAATGATTCATTGCAGTCCTTTGTAGGATAGGCACCCTACGATGAGTTATCCTTTGTAACAAGTTACAATGTATAATCAATTGTAGGGCTTCTTGACATCGACCCCTGAATGTATACAGCTTTTAGGCCCTATAATTTCATTTTATTCACTTGGTAATCTGACTGTTGTTCTGGCGTTCACATACCTGTTCGGCAACTTCTATCATAGGGGCTAGACCAACGGCTTCCATCGCCTTCTTGACATATGCTGTGCCGACTCCATGCATGGCCGTGTAGGTAAACCGTACAGGGCACTTGGCATTCAGGTCTCTGAGTCACAGGGATTGTAACAGCAACAAAAAAACCATGAATAATTGATTCGGCAAATTTGGCACTCGATATAGCGTACTAGCAATGGTGAGATTATCAAGCAGTACACTCAGGGCCAACTAAAATGACAATTTCACAAAGTGACAAATTTAGATTCATTATTTTTAGCCTTCAATAAAGATCCTGCTAGGATCGAATTGCATCAGGCCCTCCTAACTCCAAGCTAATTATTTTATCACATCTTATGAAACTTTTTTCTTCCCAAAAAGTAAACAATTTGTACAAAAATCAAAATAACTAATAATAGTGCAAAAAGATGCAACAAATTTGTTATTAAACAGGAAGACAAATCCTAATCAGTAGAGACGATATTCTCGCAATCAGAAATTGTGGCTTCTCACTTTTTCAACTGAAAATTAGAAAAATTGTGAAATTCTTGAAAATTTATACAAATAATTCAAACACTTATGAAACAAATTTGCATAAATGAGAAATAAAAAAATGCCGTCAATCAGCGACTGAAAGTAAACAGGGCCAAATCAATGTTACGTGCTTGCACAATTTGACAATTTGACTGATTTTTGCTCAAGCCCCCAGAACAAAAATTCCATTCGGTAGAAAGCAGATGGTGGACAAATTGATGAATTCAAGCATGACTTAACACTCTGTTAATCCCTGACGACGGATAAAACGGAAAGGATTTCAACAAATCAATCAGTGACTGAAGAGCTTTATGACAGGAGCTGATATAAAAGCGATGCAGAGTCGTCAGAGGTTATCTGTGAAGGGGAGATGGAGTACTTATACAAGCATCACAGAACAACAGCCATAGTATTTACAGCTGGAAATCGACAGGATTTTTGTTTTTCAGGTTCGTTTGTTTTTTTTAGAGAGAGAGAGTGGGGGTGGTGGGAGTTGGGCCGGGCAATATCCAAGCACAACTATCATTTGCACAGAATGTACGGTTAGACAGAGTTTCTTGCTAAGTAAAAAACAAAAACCACCGCAGAATGGGATTATGACACTCTGGATGGTAATCTGCTTGCTCTATGAAACAATTTGTTTGCTCGTGAAACTAGGGCTAGATTCTACAGAGTGGATCAAGCGCATAATTTCTGCTTGCCGTATGAATTCTGCTTAGCGCAACAATTCTGCTAAGCACACACATTCTGCTAAGTCTAATACAAATATAAAACCTGCAATGAATCTACATATTCCAATGTTCTTGAGTACTGTATAATTTGTGTCTGGTGGCGCGAGGGGTGTGAGGGAAGGGGTTCTAGTACCTGTCGTAGATCTTGGCCTTCATGTCTTCAAGATACAGCTGCATTATGTCATCCAGTGGATCCTTCATCAGGGGGCTGGTCTCTACGATGGAGGTGTCCCAGGATGTGGACCAGGGCTGCAGATTCTCTTCTATCTGCTTTGAGATGCCCTTGTCGTGCGGGGAAATTATCTGAAGTTGGACATATTTCAAATGGATAGGGTTAAAAAATGTGCTACTGAGATACATGTACTGCACATTTGAGAAGATTCCTGATCACAATACAGAAGAGGTCAAGGTTAAAGAATATGCCACACGGCAGAGCTGGATTTTGGCAGATGCAGGAAGGGTCCTTGCCAGAGTGCCCAAAGGGTAAGGGTTGTACCAGTACCCTTGGGATAATACACATTGTTGGAATATGATAGAGTCAGGACCGCTCCCCGTACAAAGCCTACGGGTAGATTTATAATGTTCTTCTTCTCCTTTAGTATGAGCTGCCTCTACGGTTCCTTGAACGCGACCAAGCCACTCAACTATGTCCCTAGTCAACAAGGCCAGGTCAACCCACTCACCAGGAGGCCTTAAGATGGGGCAGGTGTACAAGAAATAGAGCAATCTTGTAGAATCTTACCTGGGCACCGTTACCCCAGTACACCTTGTAGCCATTATCACCCCGAGGATTGTGGGAAGGCGTCACCATCACCCCGGCAGCAGCTCGATATTTCTTGATTGCATACGCCTGTAATATACACATATATTCCGCATGTGGTCATTTAAAACTCTTCAGTTTATCAGAAAACAATTTAAGATTCCTTGACAGAACCTGGCAAATCAAATCTTAAAGCCACTCTTTGGAAAAGAGTGGAAAACATTTCATGTGAGAGGTGTACAAAATGTTGGAAATAACAGCAAGAAATATGTTTTTTTATATTGTGTAGACTGTAAAATGGCAAATTGAAAGTTTCACAGTCGCCACAGACTTGTTTCCTGAATCTGGCGTGGTTCCCTGACTGCGCTAATGCAATACTTACAACAAACGGTGTGGGAACTATCTTGGAGAAGAGGAACACCGGTATACCAGCGTGTAACATGATAGCCGCAGTCAAATCCGCAAATCTGAGGAGGAAGATGAGAATGAATAATTAAGTAAATAAGAATAGACAAGTTTCAAGATTAAAACATAACGGTTCTAATATACCGCACAGCATATAACTGAAAGAAGCATCAATGACTTTCACAAAAAACCCTTAACTCACCAGGGAGTGATACAACCCCCACTGGCAATTCAAGAGCGCCTGGGTTGAGAGAAGTACGGTAAAGTGTCTTGCTCAAGGATGTAAGAACCATGATTCCCCAATGACTGGGTTTAAACTGGAACTGTCTACCAGGTCTTGATGAGTGATGCAATTTACGTAACAGACTCTAAAACTGGTCATGCTGGTACTCCATAGCAGGCCTTGTGCTAACTTTATTTATGGCTAGCACACCGGGCCAGCTAACTGCAGATTTTACTACCCTGTTCAGAGTTTCACTAGCCCGTACATATGTTGATTCTGGTAGATTCCTTTTTTTTACTAGCCCACTGAGCAACCAAGGAAGTGAGTCTAGCTAGCCCAGAGCAGTTTTTGGCTAGTACTATGTCGAGCCCTGCGTAGAGATTGAAGATCATCCACTAATCAGTTTACATTTCAGCATGGGGATATTGGCTGATTACATGTAAATATTTTACACGATACAACATTGGATTCGGTAAAAAGAGAAATTTCATTTCTTTTCAAAGAAATTTTTCTTCCCCGCACAATTCTCTCCAATCAATTTGATGATTTCCCCAAAGGCATTTCTAGCGTGTCCATACCGAGCACGTTCCACGTTTTCATAAGAACCCCAAATTCATAAGATGCCATACCTCCTACTGCAATGTCTGGCATCGTATCCGACCACAATTCCTTTGGATTCGCATTCCGGGTCCACAGACTGGAGGTAACGAAGCAGCCCCTGAGAAAACCAATTGGACAATCATCAGTATACAAAATAAATCCTCTTTGAGTAATCCCACATGTACCATTTCTCAGGTTTGCAGCATTGCTAATGTTGCATGCAGCTTAATTAATCCTTGGGATAGCAGTATGTGAGTGATTTTAATGGCTTCTGAATGACAAATGAACGAGGATAATTGACAATATTTGGGACACCACCAACATAGGGCTGGGTAGCTCAGTTAGTAGAGTAACGGTATAGTATATTCCAGATATCACAGGTTCGATTGTCAATTTTTCTTTGACAAATTTGTAAAAGAAATATCTACATTTGTAGAAATCTATAATAGGATGGAAGATAACAGTAAATGCTGGTTTATCTTTTATTAATTTAAATAATTTCACTTGGGGCAAAAATGTGAAATCAAAGAAAGCGACATGTAAAAATTCACATTCTGCATTTTTTGGTGCAGTTGGCTTTATGCTTAAAACACTGGCACTTAAAATACAGTAGGCATATAATTACACTCAGCATTATTTACTTTAAACACTGTGAACCAGTCATCTGGTTAAATGCAAATATGCACATGGACTGAATAATGTGGGCGTGGCTTATTATCTTTCAAGTGCTGTTTAGATAGTATTTGTTTTGTGAAATATTTACCATTTCAGAAGATAAAAGCCAGACTGAAGGTTAAAATTATTGTTTATTTATTTTATGTTTATCTGTAAATAGTAATGTACTGTAGTTCTTTCCCAAACAAGGCAATAATGAAAGCAAATGGCTGAACTACAAAAAACTTGAACCCCCCAAAAGAGATGAAGATATTGTAGGAAGACAACAAATTTATTCCTTTTAAACAACCCAGATTGTAAGACAAAAGAAGGGGGAGGCAACAAAGATGCCCCAGGCGGGAACTTCCAATGAGAATCAGTGCCTTATAAAGTAGTAATAGAGAAGTTGTTTTAATATGTGGCATGAGAAGAAGCAGATAATTGCATGCTGGTTATCTACACGTACATGTGTACCCACTACCTCTGGCTTCCATTCAGTTCATTTCATTTTAACATAATTTGTTTTTCAGTCTCAGGGGTGGATCCAGGAGGGGGGGGGCGTGGAGGGCACACGCCCCCTTTTCTTCCAGCAAAAAAAAAAAAAAAAAAAAGAAAGAAAGAGGAAAAAACAATATACATGTATAGGGAGGGAGAAAGACTCAAAAAGAGAAGAAAAAAGAGGGGGGAGACAAAATTAGTTAGCTTTGATCGCCCCAAAATGCATCTGTAGCAAGAGAATTGCCGCATTTTATTTCCACGCCCCCTCTTTTGGAAAATCCTGAATCCGCCCCTGAGTCAAACATCAAATGCTCTTATCAACATTACTAAGCGATATAAAAAAAGGTTACAATGGACACAAATTAAGAGGAACTAGAAGCAGATTAAATAATCTGTTTATTATTATTATTACGATACAAGATGGGCAAAGTAGAAGCAAAAGCGATATCACTCTACAGAATACATAGAACGTGCACATTACAAAGGGCTTTATATTGCACACCGCTTTATTTTATAAGGTCATAGAGCTGATGTGTCTTGTTTAGAAACAGCGTCCCCCTCTCAATGGCCTTGCCTCTATTGTTATCTTCTATGTTCGCATCCCTTGGTCTAAACAAAAGACACCTCTACTGGCTGGCCTCGCATCCACTATGAGTTTGAAAGAGAAGTGATACAATCAATATCAAATAAAAGTACTGTACATTTGACTAGTCAAGTCAATACTGTACCTGAGTGGTCTGGATAATGGTGAGGTCATTTATTCTGGCCGGTCCGGCCTCCATGCCCGCACGCAAACCTGTCATCACAAAAATAACCCACAAACATTAGAAAAAAGTTATAAAATGAAGATTCGCATATTATCTATTTCCCGACCAAAATCATTTACTATTCAAAATAGATTCTGTAAAGTATTGGATATGAAGCACACAATAAGAAGACAATTAGAAAATGTTTAGGGCCTAGATTTAAAAAACAAATGAGCAAAACTTTTCCTTGTACATTAAACCACACAAAGTTTGCTATATCAATTCATGTAGATTTTTGTTAATAATTTTTTAAAAAGTGCTCTGCGCAAAGTTTTGCCCAAAATGTCAAAATACCAGAATCATATGTTCTTGTGGTTAATTGTACACTTCATAGTATATGAAATGATTTTAATTTACTAAATTTGTAAATTAATTATATTCCTAGCGGATGCACCCAAAGATGTGGTCCACTGCAATGCCCTCAGTTGACAAAAATTAATAAGTCCCTCGAAAATCTTGGGACAAACCAGATGTGGAAGCTGAGATAAATTATCTACTTAAAAGCAAAGCCAAAATATCCGACTGATATCAAAGAGAATGCCGATGAATGGGCCAAATGGAGAGCTGCCACAGAGGAGTGGATATAGCCATTGCACAGTTGGCAGTGGTCCAATAGTGCTATAGGGTCCCGTTCCACATAAACTTTTGGATTTTTGTAGCATGCATTCTATCAATTAACTGTATGTTACTCATATAATTCTGCACTTGAACTCTGTGTAATTACTGGCACGCTGGTGGAAACTGATTCAACTTTCAATAGTCAATTATGACATAGCTTAATGTTTCCTGCCAATAAGCTCTGCTAAATGCAGCCAGATGAAAACATCATTCGTTTTTAATTACTTTCAAAATGTGAAAGCTACAAAACCAGCCAAAATATCTGACATTTCAATTTTTTCAAATCTGGTGAATATGGGGACAAATTACTATTTAATCCCAATTTTTCCAGGTACCTAACAACATGTTGTTGTACTTCAAAGCACCTGTGTGCAGGATTAAACTTGAATACATAATGAGGCTTGAAAAGAGATTATTATGTTGTGATAACATTGCTTTGTCTGGACTAGAACATTGCAACGTTGCAAACTAAAGTTCAATGAAACATTGAGCACTGTTGCACTTGGCTCTCAAGTGATTATGGACTGGGGTTTCTTTTAGCGAGAGGGGTATTTGGGATATCTTTTGCAAACATGATGTTCGGTGTTTTGGCCATTCCGTTTCATCTGCAGCTTGCAAATACCCTGGATTGTCAGGGGAAGTCAGATCTTGTACAATCCATTCCAAAATCCGGACGACTGCTGAAATTTACATTTTGAATGAATACTGTCTCAGTGAGACTGGAATGGAAGCTTGGTCCTGAATAATTTCAAAGACCTAATAATGGCCAGGAGTCGATTACACATCAAACTCATCATAACTTACTATCAATCGTAGAACTTGTATGATGCATTGCAGACTTACGTAGGATACGATAGGTTAATCTTTATAAATATAACTCGAGTTACAAGCGATCGTAGGGCTTCGTGAAATCGGCCCCTGGACAGGTAGTGCACGTACACCACCATACATCAATCTATCTTGATGCAACAGATTGATCTACTGCAGGATTCTAGGGTACCGGTGTTTACAATGAACACTCAACTAAATAAAAAGCAGGATGGAGTCTAGCATTAATTACCGACCAGGGAAGAGTTATTACGTACCGAACGTGTCGTCCGTGTACGTCATGAAATGAAGACGTTTCGAGTGGCAATATATAGCAGAATCCTGAAACAAGAGTGGTTTCTGAGTGCCTGTTGGGACACATTTTCAGTTTCATATAACCTGTAAGTTTCATCTGTCATTTGTCAATGTTAACATGTACAAATCAGAGAGCATGAAATAATTGACAGCATGTTTTCTATGTTAAAGCCAATGTTGGGATGTGCTACAGTAGTTTCAGGTCAACAAACCACTATGAAATACAAGAAATACACAATGTGCAATTGTACACTAAATGCAGCTTATGTCGCAGCTACATGTATACTGTAGGCTACATCATGTTTTTCAGTAAATGGTACAAGTACAAAGTGCACTCAGCTCAGAAATAATACTCATTATTATCAAATAATAATATGGCTAGGCCAAAGGTACATTATTCCTCCAAATCGATTCTACCAAAACTTTGCCTCGTCAACCATTTTAAGTACAGGGTGTATAAATTCTAAAGATCCGAATACAGTGGGAGTAACGGCACACAATCCCCAGTGGATAGCAGACTGACCTTGTTTCAATATGGTTAGGGGACAAGGTCAGTACTCAGTACAGGGGTTCAAACTTGACTGTATGGTTCAAGTGAATAATACAACCTGTTGGAGTTCAATTCCGTGCCCTGAGTGCAATGTGCACACTGTGACATTGATGGTGTATGACACTACAGGGCAAACCCATATAACAAGTGAGTATTGTGTGCTCCAGTGACCTGTTTTCTTTGGGGAAAGGTTTAAGTGCACACAATCAAATTAGAGATTATTTTGCACAATGCCCAGGATTAGTACCTATACCTGTATACAATAGAAGGGTCATTTATTGGGAGTATGGTATTTCTTGCAGTATTTTGGGGTGAGAGATAAAAGAAGTAGGACTGTGTTTTTGGTTAAAACATGCATATGTTCTAAATGAGAGTGAGAACAAATGGATGAATATCCAGAATCCTTTCCCAGAAATGGTTCAGCAATGAATCTAAAGAATCTGTGTGATAATGTTTTAATCAGAGCTCAGGATCTTTATAAAATCAGTGGCAAAAATGGCTGTCCATTAAGACTAAATTCCACAAATGTACTACAGTGCAATAAGGAATGCAATCTCCAAGCATTGTACTATTTTAGGAAATACATTCCGGGGCTGGTGAGCAGTTTGCTGTTTGCATGACATGTACTGCCGAAGCTGAACGTTACATTTTAATATCGATCGAGACCTCACTCTACATCCAGCATGCCGAGAGTATAATTCAGTATCCATGGAGTTCTAAAAGCTGCAGTGTCAACACCCTCAGCATCGGACTTTTTTTTAAAGTCCTGGGGTCCCTCACAGAATACATGTCTGAGAACACAATCCTGGGGAGTCAAAACGTGAATGCATGCACGTACACATACGTATGCACATCAGGATCATACCATGATGTTATGCTGGTCTTGCAACGAGACTGCTCCATTCACTGTGCTGTTCATGTACAATATGTAGGCTTCGTACATGTATACAGTATGTACACATACAGTATGTACACATACAGTAATTCAATCTGATACAACTTTTGTATCATGGATGTACGTAGGAGTGCTGCGCTGGACATTTCTTTTTCAAAAGACACATTGCCCATTCAAT
The DNA here is from genome assembly GCA_963971285.1 of Astropecten irregularis. Classification (NCBI taxonomy): domain Eukaryota; kingdom Metazoa; phylum Echinodermata; class Asteroidea; order Paxillosida; family Astropectinidae; genus Astropecten; species Astropecten irregularis. The sequence goes on from OZ020256.1 coordinate 1,359,712, forward strand.
ATTTTACAGGTTTTTTCATTTTCTTTATTCAGGAAACTAGCAGTGCACAAGTAGTTTGTGAAATACACCGACTAGCTTATAGTGTCACATTTCTGTTATTATCATGACTGACATGACAAATAGAAATTGTGGTGAGAATTTTGTTGGATTCTCCAAACCATCCATATTCCGATGCAATATCTTCAGAACATTGCATAATTTATCACATAGTGCAGCAAGAGGTACCTCAACAATGGTTAACCTGTGCCTGAGATGCCTGAGCACGTACGCAGCGTCGCAGCCTGGATTTCATTCAAATCCACTCATATTCTCATTTTTACAACTGATATCAGCCGGTGCAGGTTTTCGCAAAATATGCAGCCCTTTCTCGAATTCCCTGATAAATTCCATGGTTTTCCAAGTATTTCACAGAAATAATGATTGCAAAAATCAAATTGAAACTAAATAATCATTTTTGATCAGTAGGCCTACCCACCAATCCTACTACAGTGTACAATACCTTCGACCAAATTTTTCATGAAAATTTGCTTATCATTATGCAGGGGCAAACTGGCCCTTCATACTACAATTATTTCAACTTTGTACGGTTGCATTAAATGCAATCATGTCTTTATATGCATATGTGGCTGTGTAGATGAATAATTTACATGAGAAATCAGCTCCTAGAATATCCTTTTTTATTCTCTAACTACAATTTCTGCTGCAATTTCCTCTCAACATTATATTTCCTATTTTGGGTGCAGCGATGGATTTGATTTTAACCTGGCAAACTGCCAATGTCTCAACTCTCAACGGTACTAAAGATACAATGGTACAATATGCAAACTGCGCCAAGTACCAAGCCTGAATGATTTAGTAAAATGAGCAGTCCTTCGACAAATTTACATTTTCAAACATTTTAGCTTCAATGACATTTTAAAATTGTTTTGTTTTGTTTTCTTCTCATTTTACTGGCTGTGAAAACACGGACATGTAAAATTTATAAGATCTGCATTAATTATATAGCAGCCCAATCTGAAACAGCTGCAATGCGGTGAATAGTCAATGCAGTTTTTGACTGACTGATTGCACCACGTAAGGAACAGTGGTAAACGTAGTTTGCTCTTACTAGGCTTTGTGTGCCTTTTGAACTGAGCAGAACAACAAATATTTGAATGATGGCTGTACAATCACTTGGCACTGGTGCATGCATAAGTGTAGGCCTACATATTATTCAGTCCTGAATATGCCAGCCTCATAGTATGTGATCGTCGACCGTGTAAAAAAAAGCACCAACATTGAACAAAATATGATACACCATGGAGGTAGAAATAGATCTGCACATAGGTTCAATCATGTACAGCATAAATGTGTATCACCATAGAATAGCTCTGGGATTCCACACATTTCTTACAGGTTAAATCTAGCCATTCAACTAAAATAATAAATGAAATATTTTTCAAATATGAAGGGTTCCACATATATAGGGGCCTACTAGTTCAAAATTCACCCATACAGTGTGTGACTTTTATTATGATGTTCATATTAATTGTGCATTTAATAAAATAATGTTAGTTCCCCTAAAGGACCAATTAACTGAGCACTTGACTACATACATGTAATAAACATCACATCCTACATGTAGCTCACAAATATGTTAAAGTGATGTCCTACACTATAGGGCCTACATGTACATTTCCATGAAATTCATGCAGAAATACATGTATGTATCTGGCACATTTTGATATCAAAGCAGAGCATCTTGTGGTTAAGGAACAATTTGTTCTTGGAATAGCCTTTGTGTATTCATAGATTCTTAACATGGAAAGTTCATCAAATACAGTGTAAAGGAAACTGGACTATACTGTTGTTGGTGGAGCACTGACACTAAGTTCTGAACCTTAAATTATTAGGAAAGTCACCACAATGTTTACACAGGACAATGGGGCAGTGCATGTATACATTTATAAAAACAAATCTGTAGCAATGAACTTTGCCGGTCACAAATCATGCGTGTCCACCTTAACATGCTTAAACGCACAGGCCTTGAATCGATAATGTGATTTAGTGAGAAGCACTTTCAATTCAGAATTTAAGGCTTGTTCTGTCAGCTTTAAGTCATAATTTAAACATCGCTTGGATTAAATAACTGACTTGCCCCTACCTAACTGACCTCCTAGTAAACATTAGGAGTGATGTTGATGACAACCAGAGCACAATGAACTTTGAAAAAACGGAGCCTTCTACATGTAGTTCTTGTTTTCAGAGCTCCACTAGCTCAAATTCGATTTCACCTGTAGCCACAGCAGACCCTGGCCTTATTGCATTGCTATCTCCACCATGCTAACCTTCAAGTATTATCTACTGAATAATGCACATCATTGATAACTGCAGTCCAGGGTGCAAAGATTGATTTCATCCCTAGACTACTGTCTGCTCTCATTAAAGGTCCATACAGCACATATGTAATATGCAGGTAGTACAATGATGCCATCACATGATGGATTGTTTCCCATCATGGTGGGCATGACCGGCAAGTCTCAGGGTCAAAGGCCAAAGGGGCATTTCCAAAGGGCCATTAAGACCACAGAAACCACAGACTCTATGGCCCATGTGCACTTTGTAGACCCCAAATTCAGGAAAGGACATCTGAGACTGAATCCACGCACTGAAGAAACTGAACTTTGTGGAGTCCTGACAAATCAATGCACTTTGCATGCATACTGTCTGTACAATGAATGTACCGTGGGTACATTATGCATCACGTACAACCGTACACTATGTCCAAGGCTGCAATGTACATGACACCTATAAAAAGGTCAAACTGTTTCTCATCTTTCACTTCCATTATTAAGATGTGCTATGAATCCTAACCCTCAGCATCCGAATTCTTACACATCTGATTGTGTTGCTGGATGAGTGGACTAAGTCAAGGGCAATGGACTGCAGGGCACAGAGGTTGTATGGGGCTTGTTATTGTGCCCAGTGTGTAACATGTGTGTATGGTGTAGTTACAGAATTAAACTCACATAAAAAAATTTAGGCAGATTGTGTGGCAAGATGCAAGGGTTAAGGTCTGACTCTGTCGGACTCATTACATGCACATGTGTAATTCTCAACACTGTATAATAATGCACTCTTTGGTGACTGTTAGACAAAGTATAGGCCTTTAGTATTCAAGGTGCATCCATCCTGCATTCAAAGCAGTGCAATGACTCAAAATAGTCTGGTACCCGTTTTGTTTTTAGAATTGGTGTTATGTTTTCCGAAGGATATACACAAATTGATGCGCCATGAATAAGACCTATATTTGTTGCTCAGAGCATACAAGTACTCCATGAATGATCAGGCAAATTGTAGAAGGGATTTGGAACCCTTAACCCTCCCAGCTCTAGGCACAGGAAGCATTAGCTGCTGCCCTAATAATTGCGTCCAAATGTTCCTAGTAAATAGATCAATTTGTGTCAGTGGTATGGCATCTGCAGTTCTGCACTAGTAAGCAGGAGGTCCTGGGTTCGAATCCCACAAAGGATAAGATAACAATTAGTATATAGGCCTATAGTGAGTTTGTTCACCTGCTGTGCCGAATGCTATCCTAGTATCAAACCGCTCATGGAGTTCCTTGATGCAGTTGTCATTGACAAGGTCATCCACTTCACGTCTTGTCACCATGTTCTGTACACACACAAAAATAAACAGAAACATCAAATCAGAACTGCAAATTTCATTGGGATGTCTGAAATTCCAGAATGGAGCATCCGGATTTGGCAGGTAATGGAAAACAGCCATACAGACATTTGACTCGCAGTATGTTTATTCGCAGATGGAACACGATGATGTAAGAACAGCCTACACTTCAAGGTTTCCAACACTTGAAATTACATATGTACATGTACAGGTGTGTAAGTACCGGCAGTTACAAATAATCTTAAGCCAATGAGCACAACCTGGCCTAATAATTGCTAATATTAATAATTTTATTATGTCCATTTACTATTATAATTTGTAATACACTTTACAACAGGGCAATTCAATTCAATAATTTGATTACAAATTCAAGAAATTGTAATTAAATTAAGCTTAACCCAAACCCTTAGGCTCTGCATCCAATCATAAGTCACAAGACAGAGCTGCTTACCACACATTACAACAGTCGGCAAGAATTCCACTGACGGCCATGACGGAAAAAAAGTTATATCCTCTAAAAGTTAACTTACTGGATATAAGTTAGGCCCAACTTCAATCTCAGGAGTGGAAAGCTGGGTAGCACATCTGGAAAGTGAGTTTTACGGGGTATTTTGGACCCACACTTCAGAGCAGTAGCGCACAACGGGGGCAGCCATTTTCTATCTGTGAACTTATGTGTGGTGCGCATGACAGAGGGCAAAGGGCACTGGAGCTGTTGAATATTGATGTTCAGGAGGGACCATTGTTTGGCGGGGGCGGGGGCGGGTGGGGGTGTTTAGTGTGAGGTAATAACGGTAGGAAAATTCAGGGAGGGTTTAGGTGTGGGGATTTCAAAATAGCATTATTCTAGGGACATTTTTGGAAGGTTTGAATTGAATTGCGGTATGCAGCTTAGATTTAACCATTGCATATTGGGACTCCCCCGCCAATTTTACTTGACCTTAACTTCAAATAGAACATATTAACCTTCTTCTGGCAGCAAGCGCTCGTGTGGCGTGCTCAGATAATCAATTGCATTTGTAATAATATTGTTGTTTCTTCCACAGCCCGGGTTCGAATCCCAGTGAGATCAAGGTAAAAAAAAGTTGGAATATTAGAGTGAGAATATAGGGGAGGAAGGGATATAGGAGAGGTAGGAGAGAAGAAAGAAGTGTAAAGAGGGCGTTTTTTTTTTTATTTGCCCCCTTTTTTTAAACCTCTCCCCCTAGTCACTGAGCCCCCTCTCACACCTAAAAACCCTCAAAATAGATTCCCCCCCTTCTGAACTTGTCAAATATCCCAAAATTAGGTCAATTTGGCCATGGCCGTCAGTGGAATTTTTTCCCAACAGTCTCCAAAAGATCATGAGAACTGGGTCATAAACCATGCATTAGCACACACAACACTATGTCATGTGTATTGTGCCTATCACAGCAGTACTGCACACTTTCCACATAACATGAGCATATGCTGGCACAATGACAATGACACTACTTTTGAGCTTTCTCAACACATAAACTGAATGTTTTGCTCATGCGACTGAAATTCAAGCTGAAGTTACATGTACCTTGTCCCATTCCAACCATTGCTTTATTTTCCCGTCCAAAACACTGTCTCCAGTATCAACGATCACCTCCATCCTGGACAAACTGTTTGCGATCGGTGCTGGCCAGCTGGAGCGAAATCAACAGTACTCGTGGGCTACTACAACATGCACAATTTTAGCGCAAAGTTTTAGTCCCCGTGTGCGATTTCGTAAGACGTAAATCCAGAAAATCACGCAGCATTTGGCCATTCATCAATTAGCAATATCTTGCAGAAGTGTCATCAGTCTTTTTGCTGTGCTGGCATTGGTAACAACGCAGTGTCGTCTGTAAATTTAGCTCAGATTCCATACGAAGCAAAGGCGAGATCACAGAAAGTAATGTTTTGATATGTATGTCTGGCACCGTCCAAAATCTCGTAGGCTTATTAGGAATTTAGGCGGGGGCACCAGTCTAATAAATATACCGTACATGTGTGTATGTCGGTCGCATGTTGTGTGTACGTGATGCGTACACTGTGCAATCACAATGCACGATTTCCTCAGCTTCAAAAAGTTGCACGCGCGCTATGCGTGCACACACGTCATTGCTCGGGGTGTGGGTATGGTATGAAGCTATTTTTAGCGCTGAACTCTGCTTTTGGAAATAATCATTATTTCCTGGCGGGCTTGAATTGAACTTACACGTGTCAATGTTCGATTCTGTGGTTGTGACATCATGCTGCACTTTCTTTTGGAACTTTCTGAAAAATCGCTGCTCGGGCCGCGCCGCGGCAGACTGCGCGGTGGTGCCGCGCCGCATGATGCAGCGAGTTTAACAACTAAAAGGTGGCAGAAGTGGGATGCCGTTTTTATTGTTCAGAGAGGGTGGTAACTACCTTTGAAAGTTTAAACAGAAGCCAAAATTCCACCTTAATGTCTGTTAATGTATCATTATGACAGAAATAATTGAGTCCCTAAACAGCATTTTATCAGCTGTCGGAAAAGTGACTTTTCTTAATTTCTACAATAATAATTCATTTAATTTTGGACAATAAAATTAATTGTACATCACAGCGATGCAGGAAAAGAGGGGACTTTAAATGACCAGAGTTCAAAATAAAGGATATTTGAGTGACAGGTCGACCTATTGATTTTTCTAAAACTAAAAGGCTTAGTTGAATTGAAAGAACTTTATGGGACTTTATGTACGTTTCGATGGACAAACTTGTATTATAGATGAATTTTGTACGGAAACATGCTTGCATTTTACCAACATCTCGCGACTCGGCGAAAGAATTGTCTACACTGCAGACATGTTTGGACGGTTCATCTAACAAAAAAAATTCTGCTCCAGTACCGCCTCAAAACCATCGATCGTCACCTTCTCCAATAAGCTTTTAAATTTGTGGTTTAATTTATTAGCTTTTCGCTGCGCTGAAGTTGAAAGCTCCGTACTTTCTGCGCTGTTCAACAAATAATTCAACACCGAAGCCAAAAGCTTCTTCTTTTGAATTTGATGGATCATGTAAGAAAAGAAGCCAAGTGCTGGTATTTGGTGCGAAAATTTAGTGCAAAGCGGATTTTCAGCCCAAACCATGTGCCAATGTTTACAGAGTAAGAATTTATTGAGGGCGGTATTGATCTTTTACAATCTGCATAATTTTAATTGCCAACTTCGATCGATCGACCGCACTGTAAAAGATCAATAGCGCCCTCAATAAATTGTTACTCTGTGGCAGTTTTTCAAGATGGCAGCCTCCATGGAATACGTCCCACGTGAACCACTCAACACTGACGCACCATTTCGTCAAGACGGACTGATTCTTGGTAGGCAAAACATGTACAGATCAGTAATCTTCTCTTGGCAGGTTTTTATGGGTCTTGTATTGTGGCTGAATTTAGACGAAAATAATTGTGGATCGTTATTGGCCGTATCAAACTCGTGCTGTCAATGTCACTGTGTGTGTAGTGTTTATGCCGTATGCGTTATTGCGTACGTACACGGTACAGTGTCACTGTAATAAGCCTTATCGCAAATACCGCCTGGTTGATTTTGGACAATGGTGGAAAGGCACCATGGGAAGGAAAAAGGGGCATATTTTGTCCCTTTTCCCTTCCCACAGTGCCTTTCGACTATTGTCCAAAATCAACCAGGCGGTATTTGCGATAAGGCTTATGCCCAAATGGCAATATCAACCATGGTAAAGGAGGATCAAACGTGATGACAATCACAGTGGCCAGAGACCTGCCACTCCACATCAAGTTGTGGAAACATTTCAATAAATAAACATGTAAATTTAATACATCAATTTCATTTATAATAATTAATATAAAGTTTTTATAACATAGGCTAACTTCATAAAATAAGAGTTGAAAACCAGACGAATATAGAACTTTAATTAAATGATGTATATTGATGAACAAAATTCTTGATTTGAGTTAATCGTATATGATTTAGAAAAAATCCTACACCAATTTTTTTATATTCATGGACAAGGCCTTTGTGGGTCATGCATATTCTAAGATAATTTTGATGATAAACTTTTATATCAGGGTAACTTTTACTACTGACCAATTTGCTTGTTCATCCATTGTAGCTAATTTCAGCCATGGAAAGCTGAAGGAAACAGAGGGAAATGAGGGTGTGTCGTTTCCCCAGTTCAGGTACTATAAGCACACTGATCAGGCAGACCACAGAAAGAAGAACCACAGAATCCTGGTGAGTAATGGCATCAAATAAAAAGACACATGGTCGATTTCACAAAGATTTACGATTCATCTTTTCGATGAGTTGTTCAATGTTCATGTTTCCATAGTACATTGTGACATCACACTTTGTTTAGCAATTGATTGATACGCATGTTGCAATCTTTCCTAGCCTTTTGTGAAATCGAGCCCAGGGCTCAGTTGAATTGGAGCTGCTTAACACTAGCAGCAAGAAGATGCCGAGAGCCAGTCAAAACAAATACACAAATACACACCTGTTTTTCCTAAGCAAATATTTTTCTGTGATTCGCAAAGTTTGGCTCTGGGGACTATCTTAGACCTACTTTGCAGGGAAAAGTGCTCCACAATTCAGAACTCTGATAACGACGTGAGTGTGGTATTATTTCAGATAACATAGAAATACTCTTTTAAAAATGAATGAAAAATAACAGTGAAGATACAGGATTTTATTTGATACATTATCTTGTTCTCTAAAACATGTACCGTAAATTGATTATATTCTGTTGCAGGTTGCTGAGTCCAACTCCATGCAGTATGTTGGGCAGAATTATGGCGCTCATGCACCAAGACATGTCACAAATTGCAAGTAAGAATAAAGTCGACCCCCTGGAGGTTACTGTTAGCACCAACAAACAGCTGTCCTTAGTGTCTTTAACTCAATTCAACAAAACAATTACAATGGAGCTTAGGATTTGAAATATTTTGGCAACAGCAAGTCAGTTTTCCCTTCTTCTGTGGAAGATTTAGAAAACATGTCTTTTGGACTCTTTAAGGGCAAAGAGAGGCCAGCTTAGAAGCTGGGCCACTGAATTTTACTTACTCTATCAACATACAGCAGGATGATCACTCTTTTGTTCACTGCCCAGGTCAATAAAATTTGCCTAATGTTGCACTATGGATACAGCCTGATTAGTGATAAGATTCCTCTAAGTGACAAATGGTATTTTTATTTACCAAAGCCATTTTGCTATTTGGTGCATTGTCTTTTCTCTGAAGGTATTATGTTGGTGTTCGGAATAAGGAGAGTGGTAAAATGAAAGTGTACGACACCCAGTCATTTTATCTCAGGCCTTGGTTCGGAGACAGCAAAGTAGACGAGGAGAGTGCAACAAGCAAGGAAGAGCTGACTTATCTGCAAAAGGTACGTGCAATTGTCAGAGTTGTGCTTCGGACCATTTTCGGGCCTTTGTCACTAGAGGTTTCCCTTGTATGTGAATGATTGCTTGCAGGTGCTATAAGGGATGCCAATATGATATACTGGTTGAATCTAGCAAGCTTGGCGGTGTAGCTGGTTAAAGGTCTGCACTGTGAAGCAGGAGGTTATTGGTTCAAATCTCACTTGAGCAAGCCTGTGGGCTTGAATCACTCAGGTGCTAAGAAGTACTTAGGATACAGTGCCATTAATAAGTGGTTTGGTCGGGCCATACCTCAGTGAACTTGAACGCCCTGTTTTTCTCTCCCCTTTAGCCCTCAACTTTGACTGGCCCTCTAAGGGCCTTGTGTTGGAAAAAAACCCAGTCATTCCATGTTCCAGTGTGTACCATGCAGGCCTGGTACCATGACATGCAGTGACAACAGATCTGCTCTTGTTGAATGGCAAGAGGTCATTTCATCAATTGTGTCTTTGGCATCCAAAATTGTTCTGTTCACAAGGCAGAAATCAATTCAGAACAGAGCTACTTTGGTTTGAAACTTACATTTGTGACTTTTTTCCGTTTCACTTTGAACGCAGAACGATAGATTGACGGAAGCCTTTGGGAGCTCACGTAAGCAGCGGGCACTTGAGTCACGCATACGAAGCAAGGTCTCGGCAACTGCCCTGCAGACAGTGGCCAACAAGGCCGTGAAGCATGCTCAGTCCAACCCACAGGAGCCCACAACATCCGGTAAGATTTACTAACGATTCTGAAACAGGAATGAAAAAACTCAAAGATGAACAGTTGCTGTTGTTTGTTAAATGTTATTGAAAATGCATATCAAAACGATTGAATTTTTTTCCATCAATGTTTCTCCAGAGGTAGAATCAGTTGGCATTCTTCCACCGTGTAACCAAAAGGCAAAGAGTCTGCAAGATGTCTACAATCTCAACGACAGTATCCTTATTTAAATTGATCTTTAAAAAGTGAACAAAGAAAAATTGACTGGAGCGGGATTTGAACCGGCGACCTCCTGAATACCGTACAGGCGCTCTACCAACTGAGCCATCCAGCCCTACGTTGGTGGTGACCCCAATAGTCAACTATCTTTGTTCGTTTGGCAGTCAGACGCCATTAAATTGATCTTATTAGATCTTTTTAGAATAATTACATAATGCCATTATTTTTTCATGGTGGGAGGAAGGGGGGGGGGGGGTGTGGGTAGAGGGAATTCATAAGATAATATATTGAGGGCAGTGGCAAACCCTGAATTCTAAATAAAAAGGGGGAATGTGGTTTCATTTTGGACAATGATTTTGTTGATCAACTGTAGACAAAAGGGCTTAGGTAAAATCAGATTTCAGATTTCTCGGTTTGGTAGGCTTGCGAGTGTGTGGTTCTGAGAAGAACCGTAGGTATAATCTCTTAGATAATACCTATGGTTCTTCTCAGAACCACATACTCAAGAGATTACATGGTGTCCCCACAAACCAACCTTCTTTTAGTACTTCCACCATGCATAGCTTTAAGTCTTACACATCAATTGTAAGTTGCTGCAGTCTTGGGGAATCTGGTAGAGGAGTTTTCCTTAAGTCTTTCCTGACAGTCATTCCACTGAATTGCCTGGAGGTTCTGAAAGAGTCGGATGATACCCTCGCCTTCATGGAAGCTAGTGAGGATCAGATCACAGAGTGGAGAACAAAGGGAACGTGAGTAATCGTTTGAGAGTTAGCGGATGAAATTCCAACATCATAAGCTCAAACTGCATGGATTTGCATTGTTACTGCATTACTCAGGAAGAGCAAACCGTTTGTTATTCCACAGAGGCAGAAATGGTTACTCTCTTCTCTCGTTAAGTGCCTTGTTCTTCTAGAACACTGCCAGCCATAGATATCCTTAATCTCCTATCCTTTGCTGTTCTTATTATTTCAATTTCACCGATCTTTATCCAGCGGCTGAGACTTGAGATGAAAGTGAGTTATACAGTACTGAAATGAGATAGGACTTTGAAGAGGAAATGCAACGTGAATGAATGGAGCATTGTTTCCCCCGCCCGTTGCCATTGTGTCTTTTACGACCATAATGTACACATACATTGGTCCAGAATTTCCCTGTTAGTATGTACTATGTACCCCTTCCCTTACTAATTATTACTTATCTCAAAGAAACTCCCTTGTGTTTTACCGTGTTAACAGATTTTCAGAGTACATTTTGAATCACTTGAGCACCTTGCCGGCCGACACTGAAGACAGGCAGCGGAGGGCAGGCATATTAGTGTACATGCACTACCTGCGCAAAATGTACTCATTGAAAGGCGTGGAACTGCGAGCCGAAACAGGTAAGAAATGCAGTGACCAAGGTCAGTTAGGATAGCAGTTACAAATATTGCCCTGTGATTTTCAAAAAGATGACCCGTTAGTAATTTTTTTCTGACATTTATGTTAAATGTCTTTTGTCCGCAGTGCCTGTTGCCAAACACCTACCAGATGCGCTCAATCAACATCTCTTCAATAATTTTACCCAGTTGACGTCATCTGTGGGAGGCTCCAAAACTCAGAGGTTTGTGTCAACTATAAACCCTAACCACTCCAAACCCACTTCTGCTAATTTTCTACATCTTCATTAAATGTGGCTTTCCGCCTGAAATTTTAAACTCTGGCACTCTACATCAGTCACAGAAATTAAGAAATTAAACAGGAATTGCCATTTTCCATTCTCCAAAATTGGACTCTCGCTGACTCACTTCCTTTCTTTGCCTCTGTTTTATAGATATTTTCCCCGAAAGTTGAAAGAGAAAGTCCTTTTGCACATCCTGACCCTGGCTCTTCTCATCGATGGATTCAAGACTGACCTGGTCACACTCCACCAAGGGCTTCCAACTCAGATGAAGATGTGAGTAGATTTCCTATTTTAGTGCTACTGCACATCCATGTAAGGATGTAAGAGGGAGGTCGCCGGTTCGAATCCTGTTCCAGTCAATTTTGCTTTGTTCACCTTTCAAGGACCTAAGATTTAGGTTTAAACAATCTGGAATCACTTCCTTTTTATGTGATATTCATTTGTTTTTGAGACAAGACTTACTTAGGAAACTCTTTCTTGCTGAAAATCAGATTCAGAGTCCAAGCCCGAGCTCTGGGATGCAAGATCCGAGTCCTCAGTGGAGGCTCAAAAGTGAAAAGGAGGTCTTCCTCATCATCACCGATGGACAGGACACCCGATAAGATCATCGCCGAGCTCTGCCTGCCGAGCAAGTGCAAGTGGAAGTCGCAACCTGCAAAAATGAAGTGAAGGGTCGTTTGACATGAAGGTAAATTTAGAAATGGAAACAGAGAGAGTTAGTCTACCTACATACTGTGAACGATGTGATGGCCTTTGGTATGACCTGTCAGAACCAGTTTTTTTCTAAAACTAAAGGCTAACTTTGCAGCATGGCAGTGGATAAAGAATATAACAAAGACGTTATCACAGATGAACCTGATTTGCACATTGCCTTGTCTATTACAGAAGGCCCTTTTCAGATTTTGCTGCATGATGATGAGAAGGTAACTTGAAAATAAAAATGTTATTTGACACGAGGCATTGTTGGAGGAATGAGTGCAGAAAAAAGGTGGACAGTAGAGACATTTTATAGGACAAATTGGCTTGTCAGAAAGAATACTGTTTGTAGTGTTTAATCAATGCATTGTGTGCACTGACAAGAAGGCCTAATTATATTGTATTGTAGAAATACAATCCAGTTAATAATTCGTAAAGTGTACTAATAGTACAATAGTATATTTTAAAAACAAAATTAGTATTTCAGTCTACTAAACTGTTCTTCCAAACATTTACGTATAATTGGTCCAAATCACCTAAACAAATTGTGATTTTACAAGAGCAGTGCAGCTACAGTTGGGAAATTTGATATGAGGGGTACATTGACCAAACAGGTGGTAATATGACAAAAGATCTCAAACGGATGCATTTTATGATGTAATTCACATGTATGAATGCTATTACCGGTCTGTTGGAATGGCGCCCTCGTGTGCCTGCTGCATGCTAGTGTTGTTTTCATGTACCGTGGACATTTTTTAATTGAGGTATCCACGTACATCCCCCAACAATCCTTTCCATCCAGCCCCAAAGTCATATCTTGTTTCTATTTAATTCAACAAAATCAATCCAATCTTGGAATCTCATCCCGCCTCCAGATCACGAATTCAATATTCCCGCCGTCTTGGTGGGTCTCTCTTAATTGTGTTTTCATGCACAATTGGAAACCTGTGCAATTAAGAGGTCCCATGCTGGCATCTAGCAATAAACTGTGGATTATGTTCTTCCCCAGAGGATTTAAGTAAAGCATTGGTTTAATTTGTTTTCGTGATTGTGCACAGGGGACTTAGACAGCTGCAGACTATTGTATAGTTGGCTTGTTGAATAGTATTTGCATTTTATAATGAATTAAATTAGCCTTGGATAAAGATCCTGCTATAGGATGGAAATGCATCAGGCCCTCCTAACTCCAAGCATTTGATAAATTTCAGGTCATTATTTTGGCTGATGAGCAGTTTGCAGCAGTTTATTACTTGTATTAATAAAGAAAGGATATAAAGTAAATTCAGTCTGCCTCTTTGTAATGTAGTTACTTGGCCAGTCATTTCAGCTTGCTCAGAATTCAATGGGAACACTGTAAATTTGTACTGCTGCTTGAAAATCTAAAGATAACATTTAGGATTCCTAAACAAACATTCAGCCCACTCCACGTTTGAAGGTTTATGTAGAATCTTGAGAATCATGACCTGAATAACATTGTTTGATATATAATGAAACATCAATATTATTCGACAGGCTGGCTGAAGTAGAGTCTTTTGGTATATCACATATTGGCCAGAGGCATAATATGTAAATGCCTCCCCATCACCTAAAAAATAGGAAGGGAAGAAATATGGTACGAAAAAATGAAATAGTATTATTGGGTTGTTGAAGGAAACGGCAAGGCTCCTCACACACTGAATTATTTAGAATTTGATGAATACATTACACTGTCCTCTCATCTTTCAAGATTTATATCTTAGGATTGTCAAACTTTTATATGCAAGCAGGAGAACAGGAGATATTTTTAGCACTGTTGTTAATGATTAAACAAACAAGGCATGGGTAAATATACGTCATTTAATCCAAGTCAGCCGTGAAGCAATTCAGCTCACGGCGCTGCTGATCGACTCGCTAAATTTCAGTGTTGGTCTGGAGAGGTATGTCACATTACTTGCCGGCCGTAGCGAGGTGTGAAATTGGAATTAACTAATCAAATCACCCTGACAAGTGTTGGAGTCGCCACCGTAGAGATATCGTCGGATTTCAGACTGGTGCCGGGAGGTCAGCACTCTTTATGAATTATGAAGAGCAGGCAGAAGAGTGCACGCTCACCAGACATTGCGTGGTTGCCATGTCAGGCTGTAGAGACTGGGTACTTATTGCATTGTACACCAGACATTCCTTGGCCAAGACATATGGCTGTAGAATTTTAATTTGTAAAATATATGTGTTCCGTACTGTACACCATAGAATATCTGCATGTACATGTACAAATGGCTACAGAATATTGATAACATGCTTATAGCATGCAGCATTGTACATCTGACATTGCAGATCATCTGTTTTCCAACAAACAACCTTAAAGAATAAACAAAACCAACAAACACACAAACATCTTGACAGACAGACAGACACAGTCTGACAAAGAGACAAACAAACAAACCAAATATCAAATGAAACCTGAATTGTGGAGTAGCTCTATTTCAAAATGTGCATTTACTTTCACCTTTCTTGAAATTCTGATAGGCAGCTCTATAATTGCTGTACATGCAGTTATTCTCAGAACAATGTTGACAACTAATTTAGATTTTGGTTGTTGGATTTGTGACAAATAAACAGGGATTATCAATGCTTTTGCTTGCATTAGAGAAACATGTGTACACGATAGGAATTGCAAATGAGCAAAGTACTCGATTGCTTGAACTCCCACTACTCCGACTCCTGCCTTTAAGAAAACAAGATTTTTTACAGAAATTTGCCCTCAAATAGGCTAAAAGCCTCTCGAGGGGGAAAAAGATCTGATGTGAAGGAGATGCTCAATGGAGCTGAAGAATGGACACATCATTCATCTTGACAGAAGATAAGAAAAAAAATACAGAATGTTACTATAGCTTTTCATTCAGCATCTAAGTATAGCTTGAACGCATTGTAACAGTGTGTATGGACGAGAAGAGATAGACAAACAAAGAAACAAGGAAACCAATGTAGATGATGGCAGTGCCATGTCTCAAGTGAGGTGAGTGACCGCCTAACAGAAGAGACAAACATCCGAGCAGACAAAAGCCACTCAGAGGTGAAGAGCTGACGAAAGGAGATGCTCGGTGGAGCTGAAGATGAATGGGGGAAGGAGGGAGGTTTTGACATCAATCATGAACGTGTGCGGTGAATAAACTCACGGGGCAGAGCCGGGCAAAATATAAATGAGCAAAATCCGTTCTGCAGTTCCCTTCTTATCATGGGACCTACAAACGCGATGAGCACAACACAAGCAAATATCTAGGAACACATTTCTTAAAATAACAATAAATTGACAATTTTTTTTTACAAAGAAATTACACAGGAAAAACAGCTTGCAGCATTTTTCACAGTAATATTTATTATTTGGCAACATTTTGTCACATTGCTTTTCAAATTGTAAACAATCATTCACTTTTGAGTGAAAAAAAAAATCAGAAGTATCAATTTCCAATATTTACAAATATATCTTTGCTTTTATATAGTTACATACTTTTACAATAATGCCTTTTGATTGCTATCATAGATGTATATATTAAAAAGACAAATATTTTGTCACATTTTAGTACATTCTGCATTTGCAATTTCATATTACGAATTGCCACATGAATAATGTCATGGACAGCACAAAATTGCCAAGGGTGATTCCAAATAAATACCGGTAATCTTGAAATATCTAATTTGCCGAGATGAAGCTCTATTCTATTTCATAAATTTCCCCAGCAAACCAATAAACGAAAATGTCAGAAATAAAAAGACAAACATAAAAATGTATTAAGCTTTGTTGTTTCTGTGAATTCAAGGATTGAACTGACCCAGGTTTCTTCAGCTGTGACTATCTTATCTTCTATCTTTGCACCTTTAAGATTTATATTAAGTGACTTGAATAAGTAATCGTCTTGTTTTTGTGGGAACCTGGGCATAGAACACTCCGCTATCGTGCCATCTAGATATCTAGATAGGTCTGTGGGTGAGCCATTATAGATTTAGATAACACAAGGAATAAGGAGGAAATGAAGTACGCTTTTAAGATCTTTCCAGAGACACTTCACGTACAGGGATGTGAGTGTCCATCCACTGTGTTCCTTAACCACTCAGGCAGGTGGTTTTAATAGTGATTTTTGTCAATGCACTTGCCACTGCCAAATTAATAGAAATTCTACTCTGAGTGTCCCATTTTTCAAACAATCGGTGAAACTTTAGCTTCTCAAAATTGGCAGAATGTCGATGTCACTCCATTTCTGAGTGGAGTGCGCTTGTACTTTTTATCTAGAATGCTTTCCAGTCATGTGAAAGTGTTCAGATATGTGTATCATAGATTCGGACATGAATTTTCAATTCTGATAAAGAGTGGCAATGTACCTCACTTTGTGTTTCAGCCTAACCTTTTTTTTTTTAAATGTTTGTCAAATCGTCTTCAAATCGTCTGGGCTGGGAAATTAAATCATATGCCATCTGAACTTAAACCAAAAAAGACTAATATAAAAGATGATGATTATTTGCCATTTATTTCCCCCCAAACAACTTTTAAATAATGATAAATAAATTTGAAAAAAAGGGGAAATATGATAAAGCCATATTGCCTTTATATGCAGAAGCCTCTGTATTGCATTTCCACAGCCTCTCTTGGAAAATATAAGCTTAGAAATTCCTGCCTCGGTTGCTCCTCTTTTTTGTTCTAGGCTACAATAAATATAACGGTACGGTGTTCCGGAGGTCACTAGTTCGAATCCTGCCCCAGTCTATTTTTTGGTTCACTTTTCAATGACTTAAAATTTATCTCTCAATTATCATTGTGGTTATTTTGATGAATAAACTAATCTAAGTTCTTACTGATGCTGTGTGATATAGTATCTCAGACATCTTAGGAGATAAATTTTATTTTTCATAGGCTAAGGTGTTTTTTTTTCACCAGGTGGTGGGGAGTCCACATCTTTTGGAAAAAAAAAAAAACTGAAATGTGTACTGAAACACTTGACGGGGCAACAAATCAATGACTGGGAGCATCAAGGCAATAGTTGCCTATGAAGCTCCGGCCCGTTTTTTAGCATCTGGTTTGAGCCACTGGAAATAAAACTACAAATTTCTTGAGTTTTGATTCTCAAAATGAGAAAACTTTGCTTTTTATAACACCGCAAATAGTGAACAATGAACTGTTTTGTTTTTGTTTTTATTTGAAATCTGGTGACAGTTTTCAAAATGTGTAATTTGAAGAAAGTATAATGTCTGACCTTATCGATGGTCAGACAAATTTACTGCTGGTAACACTGTTCAACTGCTCAGTAAATATGCCAGGCAAGAATGTTGACATTCAGAGCAGTACAGAAAGGAATGACATTTTGGCTGGTGACATTGATCACCTTTTCCCCCTTGTTTGTAACCGCCACGATGAATAACACTTTCCTTTTTATTGTCATTGTTAAACAGTACTTTTAAGAGCGGAGGTAGCGGGACCCAATTAATGACTCTGCTTACCATTAATAGTATAAGTGCTTATGAAAGCATAACATTTTGTGGATTAAAGACTCATTTTATGATTAGCAAGAATATTTCATTGTGCGTTAGTATACATATTAGCTAAGCGTGATTTCTTGTTCAGTTAACCGTGTAAGCGAAGAATGATGATCATAATAAGCAGGAATTCGGTGGTTAGCAGGGCCATGAAATTGGGCCCAGGAGGTAAACAATTTACGCTGTCGGGCGACGGAAACTGTTTCCAAAAGTTGTCTCTTATCTAATGATGCCTCCGGCGTTCAAAAATACCAGCGTCTCTTCTCATGAAAGGTGTATTGATGGGTTGTTCCCTCAGTTTCTTTTGCTTGTCCAAGTTCCAGCCTGGATAGTGGAATGAGATGTTGTGCTTGAGAGCCCAGCGTTGAAAGATTGCCTTCTCTGTAAGGAAGCGATGTCCGCCTTTTTTGGTGTACTCGTTCGCCTTGTAGTAGTCACACTCACTGGGCCCCCAGGTGTTCTGCCAGTAGTGGTACTTAACGTGTCTGTGGCCGTATTTTCTGGTCGGGACAAATTTGAAAGAATCAGATTTAGTTTATAAACTATAACAACAAGAATACAGTCT
Organism: Astropecten irregularis; assembly: GCA_963971285.1. Lineage (NCBI taxonomy): Eukaryota > Metazoa > Echinodermata > Asteroidea > Paxillosida > Astropectinidae > Astropecten > Astropecten irregularis. The sequence continues at coordinate 1,378,130 of OZ020256.1, forward strand.
TATGTTCTTATTTTATGCATTTCGTTTTTGTATATGAAATCCCTATAATAATGATAAACAGCTTTCATTTAGTGCATTTCGCAATAACATTTTCTATTATGCATGTATTGTTATTATCTCTGGTCATTGGGATACATTTATTTTCCTGAAACCATCTCAACTTCTTGGGGAGTATACAGCCCTGGCTCCTGTAATCTGGTAAATTGCACAAAGGCTACTCAAGCACAAAGCCATCTCCACCCTCAAAGGTACTCCAGGTGGAAGAGGAGCTATATAGCAAAGCGTCTTGCCCAAGGACACAAACACAACTACGGTAACCCACAATTTGTAGATGGACCACAAAACACACCAGACCCATAGGCCACAGTACCCCTAGTCTTTCACAATAATGAAATATGTTCATATTAAATCCTGAGCTGTCCAATTAAATTTGTGCAAACATGCTTCAAGAAAACGATGAGATGACCCATGCGTTTCCACCTCAGAAGCTTCTTGTGAGGTTAACAGTAAATTATGTATGAAGTGAACATTTCAGTCAGATATAACGGCACATGTTTAATAAAACATAGGGTTCCGCAAAGGATCTATTGTCAGCTGTCCTCTTCGACATTTCTCTAATAATCAATGTGACGTCTACTCGTCATTGGCAAACCGATTTTCACTATTTGTTTTTATTTACAATTTATTCTTGCTTGTACTTGCTTTATATTGTGCCATATGTTATTTTCTGCATTCATAATTAATCATGTGTCTGGTGGTAGAGAGGGGTGGGGGAATTAAGATTGTCACCTGCTGTTTTGCGAAAATTGATACATGAAAAATACATGCCCGTCGCTGTGCATTAAGTACTGTAGTATGAATGTCAAGGTTATGATGAGGAGGAGGGGGGGGAGGAGGATAGCGCCTAGGGAGCCATGTGACCTCCAGTCAGTCGTCACCCACGGACCTAACGGTAGCGCGGACTGATCATGTTCACAGCCAACATGCATCACAGCGGTAAATCACCGACGCTCCATCTCCAAGTATCCATCAGATTAATTGAGTTTTACAAATGGGTTTTGCTCTTAAATGTGCCATTATCTTTCTCTGCCATCTAGCCATACACCCTGGCCGGCCACTTGGTCGGTCGGTAAGATAATTACTGGAGATGATTGGACGTCATCGTTAATGTGTTCTGACACTGGCAGAGTGAGTCACTGGAATGGAACGCATCAAGACAAATAGACGTACAAAGTGTGAACGACCAGGGTTCTTTATATTTTTCCTTGATGACTGTCTGAGAAGGTCTGAGGCACAAAGCAGGTACCCTAATCAATCTCAATCACCCACAGCTGGCAGGCTTTCTCCAGGCTTTCTCCAGGCTCTAATTTAGAAAGCCTGTTCTCATTAAGCCACTCTGCTCCCTGTTTTTGTTTTTTTACTTTAACCAATATTCAAGCAGCCATTGTATATTATCCCTCAATAATTACTGAAAATATATTCAGCCTTCGGTAAAGATCCGGCTAGGAACGCAAATGCATTAGGCTCTCCGAACTCCAAGCATTTGATAAATTGCAGGTCATTATTTTGGCTGATGAGCAGTTTGCAGCAGTTAATCATTTTTATGGAAAATATATTTGATGTGAATTGAAACAGAAGCTTTACAGCGTTTACCGTACAAAGTATCTGTTTTGTGAACAAAGAAGGTTTTTCAACTAAGAATTTTAATATTCCAGTTATTTTGTCATTGAAGAAAAAAAATGTCTGTATTCACCAGAGGTGTTTCACTTTTACTAGTATATGTTTTGTTTTAATGTCTTCATAATTATGAAGGGGCTTTTTTTAACATTCACACAATTTTTTTTTTACAATTTGTTTGAAATTTGAGAACCATGTGCCTCTCTTCCTATGGGTTCCCTCTTTTTCTCTTTCTGTGAACCTGCAGTTTTAATTATGCCCCCTTCTCAAATGAATATTGATTAATGATATGCTAATTACCTGCAGTAATCATCGGGTACCATACCATAGACGTGTACCTTGTCGCACATGTCAATTGCCAGCATCATAGTGAACCAGCCGGTAGACAGCCAAGAATTAGTCTTTGCTCTGCCAGACAAAGAAGGAATGAAGAGATGAGGGAGGAAGGGAGGGGGGGGAGGGAGGGACAAATAATGTTCCATTAGTGGACTCAGAAACCTAAAGATGGATGCATGGCTCTGTTACAGGTTTCTCTCTGATTATAGGAAAGACGTTTTGCAAGATAACTAAAATAACAGTCTGCTCCTTCTTGATAATGGAACATAATGCAAACAAGTGTCTTATGGCAAACAAAATGAAATGCACACATCCTAGCTGTTTCATATACTGTCCAAGGACAAGGCATTGATTTTCTACTTCCCTTATATTTTTGATAAAGATCCTGCTAGGATCGAAATGCGTCAGACCCTCCTAACTCCAAGCATTTTACAAATTTCAGGTCATTATTTTGGCTGATGAGCAGTTTCAAGTTGCAGCAGTTTATTATGACTTGTGTTCCATGTTTTTGGCCGATTTTTTTGTTTTAAATACCTGTTCTTTCCAGTTTCTTTCTCAAACAACTTGACAGCCTCCGCTTCCCCTTCCTCGTCTAATGAAAAGAATTCGAAGTCGTAGGACTTTGTCAATATCTGGACCCGCCCCAGGGCCTCCTTATGTTTGGGTGTGTTCAGCCCCCAGAAGAGATATTTCTCGGCCTGCTGTGATCCGGAGAGGAGCTCTGCCGAGCGTGTCTTCAGACCTGCTGTCGATATGAAACAGACGATGCGTGCAGTTGTCTTGGACCCCACGTCCAATTCAAAGCCCTTTGTCGGTGCCAAGTTCATCCGTAGTACGCATGAATGTTGGTCGATCTGCTTACCGGCTCTCTGATTAATCAGCTGACCCGAGCTGGATACTAGGGCACACGAATCACAGTGGAAATCTAAAGGCTGTCAAAATCAAACAAATATTACAAAAGATATGTCTTAATTATCATAAACTTCTGTGTGACTCGTTTCCTTTAATATTCAATCCTTGTTCTCCTTCTAGAATTTTTGATCTATAAAAATGCGAACTGGCTGCAATATGCATTACGCGTCAATATTTTATGACATGGAGCACAATGTTATGAATAGTTTATCGGGAAGCTCTGGGTTTTGCAGACAAGTTGTCTACTGTTGGTTTTTTATCGTTCACGTCGTCATCATTTATATTACGAGACTATTCAAAAGATCGATGCAATACTTTTTCTAGAATCATACATAATTTACTTGATAGCGATACAGTATTATGGTGATATCATGTCCGGTCAGATATAAGCTTAACTGCACCATGGAGATAGCTCCATGGCTACAGTAGGCCATGTCCCAATTCTCCGGCTGCGGCTACAAATTAAATGCATGTACCTATGGCAGCCACTAGCCAGTGACTGCAGCCATTCTCATAGACTTGTGTGTTATCTGCGGTCCCAGCCAGAGAATTGGGACACGGCACGATAAGTATAACAGGAATATCCATGGACGTGCATGATACTCCGTGCTGTAAACATTGCTTACTTGAGGGAGGGAGGGCATACGCAGGAAAGACAACTAATTCAACATCCCTGACTGCAGTTGACAACAGGGTCAAGGGTCAGTCTCTTTGAGTTCATTTTCCTCATGGTGGTGAATCATTTAAGACCCCCCTCCCCCCTTACTGTATGAAACTATGTCGCAGCAGTTTCAGAACAGGAAGACCTTTTTATTAAACACACTCAGGTCAAAGCTCTCAACTGAGAATAATTTTGCTGTCCCACGCACCAAGATTTCATAAATCATGTATAAGGGAATGCATTCCATTTTGTGAAATTCTCACACTTTCGCGCCTCCAAAAATAAAAAGGAGAGCAAATTAAGCAAATAAGAATGGAATGAAAAGTAAATATTATGAACAAATGGAAAAATGCACAAACATGTATTTATGATTAAGTGTATTATGTGGGTAAACACTATTAAGGTTGTTTTTTTCTCTTCTGTTGACGATATTATCAAATCAAATGGAAAAAATATGCATTCATTAATTAAGCACCAAGCTTAAATTGTATTTGGCCACTGGCAGTCATTCAACTCAATGGACAAATGTATAATTTTGTTTGCTCCACAAACAGGACTGAATCTTGAGCCTGGTATGCATTTCAAGTTTAATTTTCCAATGTTTGCCAAAAGGCTTATAACATCCAGTTTGAGCCCCCCTTGTAAAAAATAACGAAGAAAGAAACACAGAAACTCGGACTGGAAATGTCATCACTGAACACGGACTCATTAAACACTAGCCTTTCCAAATTCAGCCATTTATTGGGATGCATTGGGCATGTGTTCATGCACTGAAACACCAGGGGCAAAATATGTAATATGCATCTAAGGACGGAGACCGCACATTTACGGAGACTATTCCTCTTTTTTGTGTATGTGTCTAGGAGCACAGTCTGTCATCAAACCCCCTGAAAGGTTAAACCGATACGCATCATCTTGTCATACCTGATAGCTGTATGTTTGCCAGCAGCTTGCAGAATTTCATTACATTGGCTGGGTATAAAGCATACACACAGGGGGCAAGATTGGCCAATAATCTGCCACAAGCCTGATGTGTGTGTCTCATCGCTGCACTCTGATGAAAATGCGGCCCATGTTTGTTTATGCTCTAATTCTGAGCACTGTTTTCTCACATGTTATGCACTTAACATATGGGCCTGCCCTGAAGTGGGTTTTTGGGTGAACCCCCTACTTTCGATATTGAATGTTATTTCTTCTTTCATCTTATAGGCTACTGTGACTGTCCTATGTTCTTATCAAGTGTCTGTTGAATCCTTTTAAAAAACCACTTCCTGCAGAACAATGCAAAAACATTCAGAATTTTTTCATCACAGAAACCACTTAACATTTAAGGGAGTCACTTATGGTGCCTCTTAGCTCAATTTTAATGAAAATTTCTGACAAACGTATTTTCTCACCTGTAGATCAACCATAGACTTGTAATGTCTTAGAACGGTGTGAAGTCGATCACTGTCACTGTTGCCCTGCTGAGAATGGACGCTTTCAACATCTTTGTTTCTATTGCAACTATCCTTTGAGTGTTCAGCCTCGCCACCGCACTTAGATTTGCTGCCGCTTCTGTTGACATTTCGATTCCTTTTCAAGGGTCCGTCATCTTTGCCACGAATGTTCTTGGAAAAGATAAAGTCTGTCTCGTTGCTCACATCAGGGACGGACGGAATGTTTCTGTCGTGTAGCCTCTTCTGGGTGAGATTCTGCATGTCCGCAGATAACCCTCGACTACCTTGAAGGACTTTTATGGTTTTGGTGGAGTTCAGGAATATCATGGCGATTAAACTAGCCACTGAAGAGTACAGTATTAGTGCTGTTAGAAATTTCCGGCTCCTCTGCAATTTTTTTTTTAAAGACAAGAAAAGACAAAGAAGACAAGAGATGAAAGTAAAAAAAGACATTTAATTCAACACTAACCAACATTCCAAAACCCACCAAAATCCATCTGTGGTAACTGCAGGATATCAAGAGAGAGTAGAGCTCAGAACTTTAATTTGTTAATACCTAAAGTTTTGTAATCGAACTTGGTCCAAGGAATGTACATTAATTTTGCAAATGCACATTATGGGTATTGGATGCAGGAACATTCCTCATAAAAAAAAAAAAAACCAGCTTGAGAGTTAAGGTTACAAAATGGATGCTGCACATTGCTAGGTTTGTGCAGATCCAGGAAGGTAAAAGAAAGAAGAGGAGAAAAACAGACAACATTGAGGGTTATGGTTACAGCACACGCCGTGGAGATACAAGCATAAGTGGCATATTGTGAAAGGTTTCCAACCACAGGGTTAGGGTTAGACCATCGGAGAATGTGCCGCAGGGAAACTACTGTATCTTTAATTTGGCAGATTCAAATTACCTTCCGTGCATTTTAGATTTAATAACTAACTACTACCAGGCATGTTGCTTCCATATGTTTCTAACTCGTTGCTCAGTTTAGATATGGATTGATTTGCGCAAGTGTGACTGTAATTCAGGTAAAGGTTATCTGTGCCAGACATGTTTATGAGCAGTCCGTCGACTACCTGTACTACCTCCGAGTGTGAGTGCCCAGTAATAATTCAAGCTGAAATTGAGATTTTCTTTGCCTCAGTCCATATATCGAACATATAAGCCAGGTGAAGGGACGGCATGCATAAAAAAGAGAACGACAGGAAGATACTTAAATAATTCAACCCTGAACTGTTTTTGCAATAAGCATGTCTCCGTTTCCCAATGAAGAAGAAACTGTTGTTTTTTTTCCTTTCAAGCTTTATTATACAGAGTCTGCAACTGCTGAAGTATCCTCAGGTAGACGGCTGTCTTAAGAGGCTGTCCATGAGGCAAGCAGAGGGAATTGAGAAGAAAACATCAATTCATCACGTAGGGATAATTTAAGTGGCAAATATTTCAATTTTTACAAGGGAAACTGACTGAATTTTAAGTCATGAATTGAAAAGTGAACAAAGAAAAATTGACTGGAGTGGGATTTGAACCAGCGACCTCTAGAACACCGTACCGATTCAATGAGTTAATTTTTACTTACTAGGAGGAAGAAGCAGGAATACGTGGCGGGCCTTACTTCACTTTCCATCGCTGTGACAACTGAGATCTCCGCTAATCCTTGTTCTGTAAAATGAAACAAACAATCAAATTAGTGTCTGTAAATTTGGTGGGTTTTTTTTTCCATTATTTTGTTCATAGCAAGTCAAAAACCATTCTATAGACTCCTAATTTAATCAGGGGTGTGGGTGGGTGTGTTTGAGGTGCTAAGACAAGTTGTGTGGCCATTTTGTTGATATTTGATTTTCTTGAATATAGTATGCCTTTGCCAAAAAAAGTATCAAATTTTTTACATTTTTATAAAAACAAACAACTACAAAGCAATCATTGTCATGGGTGAAAATAAGTAAACAGAAAAAAATTATTAATTAAAAAATGTACTGTCTACAAAAATCTTGCTCAGATATCCATTATGACCAACTGCTACAAATTTCATGTTTACAAACAATTTTATTTTCACAGTTTTAAAGGGCTAAATGTTGTTACAGCAATTTTCCAAAATGGATCAAAGCCTTTATATGAGATGGATAATCAGTGGAATCAACAAAAAACTGAAGAATCACTTTCCAAAAAGGTTTCCCAGCATGGAATAACTGACAGTTAGCATATTACAATTTGCAGAGTAATGTAATTTTATGTAGGCCTATGGACCGCTGTAAGTGCTGTCCAATTTGCGCAGACTGGCACAGAGAGGGAAAGGAAGAATCTTGGTTGACACTTAGCTCAGCGATATTCTCCCAGGTCTTACAAACACACAATTATTAAGTGCCTCCCTCTCTATATAACCACCCACTTTCCCCATGTAAAAATATGTTTAAGCACGTAGTGGCCTCTTATCTCTAGCAAACATCTCGACTAAACCACTGTACGCCCACAAAGCTTGTAATAAATTTTAAATAGAAAGAACCTGCATAAACCAACACGGTGCGTGCGATCTGCATAAAATATAATATGCTTGGGAATTGGAGTTAGGACGGCTAGATCCTGCTAGGATCGAAACATGTCAGACCGTCCTAACTCCAAGCATTTGATATATTTCAGGTCATTTTGGCCGATGAGCAGTTTGCAGCAGTTTATTACTTGTATTAAAATATAATATGATCGACCACAAATGGCATCTGTAATAGATGGATGCACAGACCGTATATTTCCTGAAATGTCTCACTGGATTTATTCAACCTCATGGTTGTCATCATGGTCTCGACTCTCTTCAGATCTGGAAGAGATGCAATTTTCTTCTAAATTTCCCTTGATAAATTTTGCATTAAAATGAGCTCCAATGAAAGCCATCACCCTAATTTCCCCCGAGGGAAGATAAAAGCATGATAGGCATTATATGTGCATAGATGTGTAAAGTTCAAAGCCACCTATGGCCAAGGACTATAATATGCCTTCTCATATCATTCCTGTCATGATGCACCTTGCCAAGTGCCAACATTTATTCTCAGGCTTTAATTTACAAAAGGGTGTGATCAACAACATTTCAGGTGGGTCTTTAAAGTGTGAAATTTAGTAAAAACAGGAGACAGAAATTGAATTTCAGAATGTCCCTTGAATCATCAACCTGTGGTTCATTGAAAATGTATACTGCATGTCTGCATCCATTACGCTGACTGCATCATCAGATCTGCAATTTGTGCACGCCATCCATGAATAACAATAGCCAAAGCATTCCTTGGTTTTACTCCTTACATTTTGCCATGAATCATGCAGCGTCAAAATGTTTTAGATTCACTCTTATAGCCATGAGCTGTTCTAGTCTATTTTCTTTTTAGTACAAAAAAAATTACTGAAAGGTGAACAAAGACTGGAGCGGGATTCGAACTAGCAACCTCCTGAACACCATACAGGAGGTTGCTGGTTCGAATCCCGCTCCAGTCAATTTTTCTTTGTTCACCTTTCAATGACTAAAAATTCAGTCAGTTTCCCTTGTGGTTATTTGATGATAAGAAAAAAATAAGGACTTTTTTTCTAAAATCCTAAATGTTGTGTTAGTGACAAGAAGGAATTACATACATTTCAAGACGTCTCTTTAAAAAAATAAACATCGATGGTTTACTCCTAAAATGGCCCTCCTGCCTGCCAGACATAGTTCCCAGAACATTTTCTTTGTGGTAAACCCAAACAGAAAAACAAGATATATTTTTTTCAGACGGTGACCGCATTGCATGTCAGAAACATAGATCCATCATCATTCTGATAATGCCTCCTAGGGAAAAAATTCCTTTGAGGAAGTGAAAATGAAAACGCACACGTGATCTTTTTCCAAAAAAACAATGACATCATCTCCAAAGAATGTATTAAAGAAAGTGTAGTTTCAAAATACTAAAGTGATGTGTATATTGTTTTAATATTATAGTGTACTGTTGGTATCAGTTGTCACGGAAATTAATTTCACAAAATGTATCCATTCCCAACATTTTAGACTATGCAAAAGGAAGGTGTTGGAAGAAGCCAAGTAAAAATTGTCAGACCTATTTTGGAAAAATCCAGATTCAATTATGGTATTACAAGTGTAAAAACACAATAGTTCTCTTGAAAATGGTTTTTGAAAAATGTAGGGCCCATCTTCACTACAAAATAATGTTATTTTTCACTTTCAGTGCATAATTCATGCTGTGTTCCTGCAAATATTCAGATTTAGATTTTTACTGCCAATTAACATTTCATTTTCTTTGCTTTGGGGTGATATGGCTTTGAAAATTTCATCTGACAGTTACTTTGTGTTAATATTCCCCAAGATTTTAGTCTTTTAACTGGTATGGTTTCCCTGTATTTGCTATACAAGATGAGGACGGGATGCAAGACAACTTTGACTTTAAATTGGAAATCAGTTTGTTGCTAGGATTAATGATGAGGGATTCTATTCCCAGTGCAAGTTGGAAATCTTTCGCCAGCATCACAGCAACCCACCTGCCAGCTTCTTCTTTTCTTTATTCAGGAATTGTAAATGGGTCCTGGTGTACTATACGCTTAGGGGCATTTGCAGAGTAATGCCCATGGACTTGCTCAGATGCCACCTATAACCGGATATTAGAAAACCCCGGCCAGATGAATTTGGTTGCCCTGCCTTGCCAGAGGAAGACTCTTTACAGGGGCAAGATTGTGTTTCAAATATTCCTTCAACTGAAAGGGATAGCACTGAGAAGGCCTGGTCTGTCCCTACATGAAGCTAAGGCTGGTTTGTTATTTCTGCACCTCCACCCTGAGAAACTCTGGGTAGATACAATTTCATTATAACAACTTGGCTCCAAGCTTGGAAAGGATAGGAGGTCTCCATCTCACACTAGAAATAAAGAGACATCTGTATGCTTCATGTAGCATACGTTAAAAAAAATGATCAATCAGTTTTTAAACTGAAATACTGTGCAGGTGCTCTGTACGAACTAAACTATATCCAGCCCTGTCTTGATGTTGTCCAAATCTGCCAATCAGTCTATGTTCGTTAATTTTAGGTCCCGATCATTATTCTGCTCTCTATATTGTTTTCATTCTTGACATAGCACTTTTCCTCCATAACAAGAATCCTACAAAGTCCATGGACCTTTTTTAATGAGGTTCTGCACTGTATAATAAAAAAATCTGTCTACTAATGAGAAATACAGCCTAATTTACTCTTTAAATTTTGTGCAGCTGCAGGACTTCAGACACTGAATTTGCTGTGTATTATAAACATTAAACAGCACTGAGTTGTGGCCAACTATTTCCTGCTTTTGTTATTCTTGAAGGTTAAAATTGTCAGTTTTTTAATCAGATATATTTTGATCAGCAACTGTAAAGAAGATTCTTATAATCCACCCCGGCTTAGAATAAATCCTATTTCCCCAGTTTGGTCTAATACTAACTACCCCCAAGGGGTTGTACTTTGAGACATCTTATGGATGACAGGCTTAACCACTCCACATAATATTTACACCTGCATCAATAATTAAGAGCAGTTTTTTAACGCTCAATTGACTATTACAGGGACTACTCTGTGATCTCGTTTTTAACAGTATTTCATAAAATAATATTTGTATCAGTGGAGCACATGTAAAGGGAACATTGGAGTGACAAAATGAAAATGAAACTCTCTAAATTAATTCCATAAAACATGAAATCGATACGATATTAAGGTTTCATAACCAAACTTGAATGTGGGCATTTATTATTGCTGTTAATTGGTCCATGACTTTTCTCCAGATTTAAATGAGAGTTTTCATTGAATAGGTTAAACCACTGCCCATGATAATGAAGGCAAATGAAGAAAATGTACAATGTCTAGTCTTATCTAGTAATATAGCTTGGATGAATTATTTTCTCCATGGTAATACTATCATTTGCATCGGGTTTACCACGAAAATACTAACAATGAAATGGTATATCTTGCTTGCAGGCATGTGGTTATATCATTATGCACTAAATGAGATGAAATCTGACTTAATTTAATAGAATTTTGATGATGTTTGCGCATACAAACACATCTAATAGGCTCTAACATTTCCAAAATGGCTAACTCTTTACAAAGCTCGAGTATCATAAGAAGAGGCAGTAAATACATGATATACATACCCGAATAAAAACCTTGTCGATGATCGCCGCCAAAAAGATGATTGATTCTTCTCAGTGACTGGACTCTTGCTTGGCTACTGCTATTGATAGATAACCTGCCAGCTGTGTCCCTTTCCTTTCTTCTTGTGTGAGGTGGGTTACTTTCTTGGGTAATTGAATAAGCCGTGTTTGTTTAAAGCGTCGAACGGCGGCCTGGCATCACTTGAATGAGTCGCTTCTCATCGGCAGAGAGGTAAAGTAGGCCGCGGCTGTACGGCGTTTCATCAATGGAGGTCCCCGTTCGGTTGTCTGCTTGTGCCGCTGCTGTACCTCGCGCTCTAGTTGCGATGATCGTAACCCTAGGTCTGACATGGGGACTGGGACCTAAGGTCCCAGTCCCCATGTCAGACCTAGGGTTACGATCATCGCAACTACTCGCGCTCATGAAGGCGCGTAACCGTGACTCATCCCTCTTAAAAACCCTAAAAACCTTTTCTCTCCATTTTGCTTTTACCGTCTCGGCGATTTGTCAACCGAGCACAACTGACACTCGGTGACCACACTAGCTAGACTAGACGAGGGTTGGCTGGTGTATGGACTACTAGTATAGTGCAGAAGCTGTTCTAGCGTCGCTATACACCGTGGCAGCAGCTAGCTCATTGGTGATGATGAATCAGACCGGCTCAGATGAGGCTAAAAATACCCTCACACCGTCGGGTAAAGAAACGCTCAACCACCGCTCGTGTAATGATGCGATGTGTACGTCTCGGCACTAGAATCCAGAGGAATTGTGATGGGAAGGTTGGAAATTATTCCAAAGTGACGCCCCTGGGGGAAATTCGGTTGCAAATGCTAAGGACGACTATGATGAGTTAAGAGTGTTTGTCAGTATACCTTGGACTTACTTAGAGGCCGGATAGATAGCGAAATTACGTGGTACAGGATCAGAGTGCATGTAAACTAATAATGTACGCCTACCATTCGGTTCAGTGCAAACACTGATGCATACTATAGGCCTACTATCTGGCTGCCGGGTCGATTGTACGGTCCTTTCTTTTCCCTGATAGTCTTATTTATTAATTATTCATGGAGGATTTAGGCCCTAGTAAGTTTCAAATGCCTCGCGCTTCCTTTGTTGTTTTGTTAAAGGGGGAGAAATATATTAGGCGAAATAACTTGTCAAACCCGGCCCTGGCGTGATATAAGTTTAGCACTATGGCCCTTGCTAGTATATGCACGGTTGCAACCATTAATGGGTGGCCGTTTGTGAATTACCTACTGATATGAGAGTTAGGCCTACTGCTCTTAGTAGTAATTAGTATAGTAGTAAGCCTAGTCCTAATAATACTTAAAAACTGGGTTATTAATAAATGGACGGGCAGGGTATTCCTCTTTTTAATCAAACACTGAAAAGCTTGAAAACCAAATGACTTCTTCTTTTTAAAGATGGCGACATTATTTTTGTTGGTCGACATGCTTATATTAAACTGGTCGGAAACCGAAAAGAAAACATTTTTTGCAGGTTTCACTTTTTGGGTTTTATCCTCCGATTGTTTCAATTGTAAATTGTATTTTGTCTGAATGAATAATTATGCTTAGCATTGCCTTACCTGTCCAAAAGGGGATAGGCCTACTGCGATGTGAGATAAAGCGATACCCAAAACACTCCAGAATGCCAGTCGATACAAATTTTGAGTTTTTCCCGCCTGGTTATCATGTCACATGACACTTTTCCCTTAAACGCTTGGACCAATGACAGGCCAGATCGGTGAGCGGTTTCCAAAGGGGCAGATCGGATGAAACAAAAACGGGGGGGGTGCAGATTTCATTGTTGATCTGAAGGTAAAATACATTAATGAATTTTATTTTCTATGTGCCCCTTAAAATTATTATTATAAACACAAGAAATATGCAAAATCTGAAGAAAAAAAATTTACACAAGACAATTTCCAATTATTTGGATAAATACTTTTTTTGTTTTAATTCAGATTCAGGAAGAAAGATGCAATTTGAACAAAGAGGTGGGCTACAGTGGCATCGAGATATGAGACAATGGTAGCTCAGATATCAAGTACTGATTAAGTTTTGTTTCTTATACTAATACATTAAATGTGCGTCCTTGGAAATGATGCAATTATTTATTAGATTAATGTAAAAGCCTTCAGTGATGTCAAACCTGGGAGGAATTCCTTTTTGTTTAACACAAAGAAGCCTTTTATACAGTTAACCTAGGCCAACATGAAATTCTCCACTTAATATTAAAGCTTTCACAACTGCCACTTCAAAGTTGGTATTTTAGATTTGAAAACTGCAGCTATGTACATAATTAACATATCCCTTGAAGATGTTACAACAATAGCAAGTTTTTCTCTTTTTTTTAATCAAGACCTGGCCTCTTTTCTTTAAATGATTGGAATATTTATCTCATAATAATTTCTCACACACTTAACCGCAATAAAGACAACATCAATGTATTCAACAATCATACTTGCCACTTGTGCCAACCAAAGAAAATATCAACTCAATAAATAATGAAGAATCTCCAAAATGTTTGCTACAGGACAGTTCCTTTTGAGTATCAGACGCGAAACACACAAGTAGCGGATAATTTTTTTGTAACCTTTCATTATTACACTCTCATTAATTATCATCCTGAAAAATAAAACACGAAAAAAATTCCGATATCCTTAAACACAATTGCCCTTTATAAACCCCCTTAAACTAGGTTATTATATCACATATGTACAATTCTGTGCAGCAACCATACCAACGCTTTGTTTTCGCCATTTCTTTTTAACACCACAACCAAGAAATGCTATCTGTCCACTTAAAAAAAAAAACAATTTCAGTTTATAATTTTCTTGATGATTGTAACAAAACCAAACCAACCTAACACTAGAAATCATATGATTATCTCTTAATAGCCAGGATTACAAGACACGCAACAAATACAAAAAATACTCTAAAATGTTTAAGTTTAACTCATTTCTTTTTGACACCTGGCTTGGCTTGAAAAAAAACAAAAGAAAACAAAAAGGGGATGAACTAAAGCCAAGAAGGCAGATCTTGCAGCTTTTTGTTTTGGTTAGTAAACGGGAAGAGTTCAAACTAATTTATGGCTATTTACAATGCTTTTATAATCTGTATCACTTTGTACATGTGCATAAAGTTGCCAAACAATAACTACATTTCATATTACAAACGTACTACTGAAAAAAAAACTTTCACTGTAGTAAAAAAAAAAAATGCCATTGCATCATGAATTTGTTTTGGCTTAATTCGTTTTAATTGTTGGAATATTAGAGCTCAGATATTTTTTTGCCTGAAGAACATTCAACGCAGGTTCATATTAGCTATTTGCAATAATTATAAGCAATTCTGGAAAGGACTTTGATCATTTTTCAAATAGAGTACCTCCCAACGAGATTTTGAGCCGATTTAAGCTTCTCACATCCAACACTAACAACAAACAACGGTTATAATGTCTTGGCATATATACTTCCCAAGTTATTCTCACTCTTTATGGCTGCTTGGTGAATAAAAGATGAAATGGGAGGTCACGTAAACAACCTTCAAACTATCATGCAGTTCCAACACTACAAAGCAATAGTCTTAAATCTTCTGGTATCGTTAATAGTAGCTATACATAACCCCAAAAAATCCCAACGCTTAAATTAAATGTTCTTTCCCAAAATGACAACATCACAACCTTGACGGAGTTCTTGATCTCCCGCCTCCAACCTCTTCCCAAGGTATTTTTGCCAGGAACCTTATCTGAATCCGCCGTTATCATGACCAACGCAGGTGCATTATATGGAGGCACCGTGCCTGGGCAGTGTTGAAAATCCTGCACTGTTCAGAAAATGAATTTCGGAAGTGTCGTCGATGAGGGGGTCATAAATAGTCCAGTATTTTGTTTGTCCTCCTTGCATCCGTGAACTTTTACTGACTCTCCTCTGTGGAACTGGACTCGCCGGGTTCTGTGATGCTGGTGATGTTCTCCGTGGGTTCTTCCTTCTCATACTTATCCCACATCTGGCAGAAGAGGCGCTCCAGTCCCATGGTGTAGCTCTTGACGTTGAACAAGGGGCTCTCCGTTCTGCCTCTCCACACTTTGATTTTCATCATATTACGGCTGCGACAAAAGGAGAAATTATGTCTACCGTAAATGCTTAGTACCATTACCTACTACACATCCAATCAAACAGGAAATAATGCTGGGAGGAACTACTTGCATTAGGTACGAGGATTAAATCCTTAAAAAATGCCAGAAAAATATAAAAATCAATGTCTTTCCCCTGGCATTTTTGTCAATACATCCAGCCTAAAGCTATGCTTACTATTAAGTAACTCGTTGGTTATGGATTGAGGTTAGACTACTTACAACTCCTGATCCATGCCCAGTCTGCTGGCGATGTTCTCGTAGTCCTGTCGGGATGAGGCGACCAGCTCCGGGCAGCCCAGGCAGTGAAGCTGGGAGGCGGCAACACGGGATGCTAATGTTTCACCTGGGGAGAGGAAACCAACAAAAAGACAAGTATTAAACCAAAAGCTGTTTTTTCTCAATTTTTGTTCCTTCTGTAAAATTCACAATCAATACAAATATAGAAACAAAAAAATAATCAGCGGAAAAACTTTCAGGTACAGGTCTTTGGAACCTTTCCTTATAATCATGCCATCAATAACCCTTCATTTTATTCTGTACTGGAACTTATTAATGGTCTAGTGACAGAGTTGTGTGGATGCAAACTTTAACAAGTCATAAATATTTTTAATTCATTCTGTAGATTAAGTGAATTCAAATTGATAAAAAATTTCTAAAATGACAAATGTATTGTCCTCCCTAAACGTGTTTTAAATAGTGATCCCTCATTCAGCCAAATCTATGGCATACTTGTTACAATGGAAATCTGAACATCCACTCGTTCATAATATTCACACTATTACATGCCAAGAAGCTTGTAACAAACATCTGAATTTAGGACCTTAGGAAGTCTTGTTAGTTGTACAGGAAATGACTGAATTTATGCCTTCCTAAAAAATGTATGAGGAGATTGTCTTGCTATGGATCGTTCTCTAAGAAATTGCAGAAACTTTCATACTGACCAGGTAGGGTGACCATAGGAGTACCAGCCCACAGAACGTCCATCCCCGTGGTGTGACCATTGCACAGCGGCGTGTCCAGGCATACGTCGGCGATCTGGCCGCGCCGTACGTGCTCCTCCTTGGAAGCCACTGGTGAGAAGATGAGTCGGCCGCTGGGCATGCCCAGACGGTTCGCTGTGGCCGTCAGGTGGGGCTCGCCGGTGGCAGGGAAGCGCAGAAGCCACAGCACACTGTTGGGTACTTTCTTGATGATCTATGAAAGTTAGGGAAATTATTGAGATATTTAGACCATTTTCCTCACAATGAAGTCCGTACGCCACTCAAATACTAAGGTAATGTGGACTTATGTACAAACACTACCCAACACAGCAAAGTTTCTGAATCTAAAAGGAGATTGATTACACTTTCAAAAGACACGACGGACTGTTACCTAAGCTGTACTGACACGGGGAGTGATTTACTCACCGAAACCCACATCTGCAATGTGGCAGGGTCGATCTTGTACAGTTGATTGAAGTTACAGTAGACGATGGCATCGTCAGGGATGCCGTACATGGAGCGCGTTGTGATGATGGGTGTTGTGGGAACCTCTTCTCCAGTTGCTGCCTTGGGTTGTACCTTAAATCAAATATAACATCAAGGTATTGCACTCAATTAACATCATCAAAAGTCTGGAAGTCTGTATCGTCAATCCCATAGGTCTTTTTCTCCAAGTAAGTCATGGAGAGACCAATACATCAGTGACCATGCTGAGGACATGTTCATTTATACAACTTATTCAACACAAAGTTCTTGTCCATGGTCAACAAAGACAAAGGACGATTTGACAATAGATGCAAGGTACAAAGTTAAGGCATGTGCTGAGTGCCGACTGACAGCATAACTGTGGACCATAACTTACCTGGTTGACGGCCAGGCCGTGGGTGATGTTTATGCCGTTGATGGAGGCCTGAGCGTGGCCCTGCAGCACCATGGTGTTGAGTGCTTGTGAAATGGAATTATCCAGGATCGAGAAGTTCAGCACGTTGGAGTTGCCGTTTAGCTTGTCGCCATTGGCAGAATCGTTCTTTTGATGAAAACATTAAAGATAACAGATAAAAGGGATGCAACTTCAAGCTTCCACCCTGACCCCCCTGGTAATTTATTTTAAGGTATGGTTATTTCTCCAAGAAGCCGGTCATTTAATACAGAAAACCTTCCCCATCTGCAAAAAACTGCAGTTTTTATCTGTAACACAGCAGTATTTCTATGATGCATCAGAGCCATTTAACATTTTACAGTTGCACAATGTTTTTGTTTCCCCAAAATATATCTTCTTGCTATCTTATGAACCCGAATGATCTGTGTGTCACCAGATTTTGTTAACAAGTAAATTAATCAGAAATGTATCGGGGTGTTTCAACGGGGAAGATGAAGACTATGCTCACACACTGGACATAAATCATCACAAGCTCATTTCTGCGGTAAAAATGTGTAGCATTTGTGCACCCTTTTTTTTCCGTATGATGAAGTGGAGCCAGATAACATGGCAAGTGTTTTACCTTTTCTGCTGAAGATGCTCCGTTGGCCGTCGTGGTGTTGCCCTTTGAAGACACCACGGCATTGACTTTCTCTACAAAGCTCTTGACGTCCAAGGTGTTGATGATGCCCACGTTGTCGCGCTTCAGCCCTTCCTTAGAAACGATGATGATCTTGTCCAGTAGGTGTGGGAACATGTTCCAGTGGTCCCCGGTGAAGAACGTGTGGGGCATGTAGGCCAGCCTCTCCGAGTAGTGGCCGCTCAGGTCCAGCGGCGAGGTGGTGCCGTCTGTGATCAGGTAGTCCATGAAGGAGGCCCCGCTGGTGCCGGGGTAGCCAAGCCACATTGCCTGTGATGGACAAAGCCGACATGGATATACGCTCACTCTAAAACCCCTTGTAGATTTCCGCACGAGTCAACCACTGGCCCTAGCCCAACATCTATCAGATTCCGACCATGTTGGTCCAATGAGGGCCATATTTATAAATCCATTCGTGCTTTAATCGCCAACAACCGCTACGCCATTTCATCCCTAAAACTGCCTCACACCGACCATACATTTTTCATAGTGCAATGTTACTCCATACAAGAGCTACAGGGTTAAATTATCAAGTTGTTGGTTCTACGGACCTACAGAAAATGAAATGAGATACGAATTTCTGGATAAAGAACGAGCACGTTACCTGGATGGGGGCAGGTCGGAGGGAGAATATCTCATTGCGGGCCCCCTTGGTGTATCCGTTCATGTTGACCAGGATGTGGACACCGTCGGAATTGATGCGATCGGCAGCCTTGCCATTGCAGGTTATCTGTCAAGCAAAGATAAAATCCATGTCACAAACGGTGAACTGTTTCAGATTTCATATGAGAAAGAGGAGCACCTAAAAGTGTCATGTACTGCAAGACACTCCTCTTCAAAGTCATTACAGTATTTATGATATCTTAAATTGTGCATCATTTCCACATTTTTAAGGATGTCAGGTCTTTCATCTTTAGTTTTATGACACACACCTCAAGGCACAATAGACTGAAACAAAATGCATCAATGACTTCACTCACCTGTGACAGATCCACAAACGTTCCGGCTTCCTTGGACACCTTGGCCCTAAAGTTGGTGCCATCGTCACCACTGAGAGCATAGCAGAACACCTGGTTAGGAGAAACAAAACAGACAAAATGGAGAGACACTTAAAAATAGAAGCACACTGAAAACTACTGTATGAGACCTTGCATTTGATTTAACCCTCCAAGTTGTAACATGCACAGTTAGTCACCCCATGGACAAGATGAAAAGTGTGACAAATTTCAGACTACCCCAGAACAAGGCACATTTTAAAGCCTCACCTCAACTTTGTCGCTGTGTTTACCCGGCACGCTCTGCATGAGGTGGGAGGTTGGGTGATTGCCGAAATCTGAGCTGACGTAGCCAATTCTCAGCTTGCCGCCGGATGCAGTCAGGTCCTTGGGGTACTGGTAGGCCACCTTGTGCAGCACGTTGATCTGAACAGAGGAGGTTCAT
Source organism: Astropecten irregularis (assembly GCA_963971285.1). NCBI lineage: Eukaryota > Metazoa > Echinodermata > Asteroidea > Paxillosida > Astropectinidae > Astropecten > Astropecten irregularis. Next base: position 1,397,420 of record OZ020256.1, read on the forward strand.
AGCAACAATTCAAGCAACATTCATTAATGCCCGTACTTTGGCCCATTCAGAGCAACATGACTACCTTATTATTTCACGATTATGAAATGCTTTCATTTGAATATGACCTATGGTTGCATGCCTCCTTAACTTACGAAAACACTTTTTTAAAAACCTGATGGCTTTTCATTTGAAATGGGAATAACTACTACGGTTGAAAAACTTTTGATGAACAAATGGCAGGACGGTGTTTACCTTCTCCATGCAGAGGTTCCCATGGCGACTCGCAATGGCCCTGCGGAATTCGGGTGAGAGCGGGTACAGCATGCTGTGATGGGGATGCACAGAGGGCAGTCTGTTCTTATCCAGCTGGTCAGCGACGATGGTCACCAGTTGCTTCATGCGCTGCTCGTAGTCTGACCAATCACAAACGATCTGAGAATAGAAGATTTGTAACACCATCAGTAAGTAATGGGAACAAAGATCAAGACTAATGCCATCTCCTTTGGTCCTGAGACTTTTTGGGGGGCAGAATGCCTATGAATTGGGCCGAGATGGACAATACTGTCCTGGGGTCGATTTCACGAAGACTTGCGATCGATCGCAACTCGAGTTACGAAGGATAACTCATCGTATCCTACGTAGGGCTGCAATGCATCACGCGCCCCTACGATGAGTTTGGTGAAATCGACCCCTGGTCTCAGCCTCTGTGCCTCCTGAAGAAACGATTGAGCTGAAGCGTACCTCACACACTTAGGCCGTAATCTTGCACATTAACCAGTTTCTTCTTTTTATGCCCTCCACTCTTCTGTAAGCACTTAGGAATGGTTGGTTAGCGTGCCCTTTATAATGCTTATGGTTGGCAGTGATATGATATAGGAAATAACAAGGTATGCACAAAGATGAACAGGTTGTTTAGCAATGGTGTGGCATTGGCTCTAACTCCAAGGCTAATTATTATTACCTGTAGACAGTGAGCCAGGTTACAGTAGGCATCAGGGAAGTCTGGTTTCAGCTTCAGTGCCGTCCTGTAGGATGAGATGGCCTCGGGAATGGAGCCAGAGTCCTGGAATGGTAACAAATCAAACAGTCAGTCATAAGCATGAGTTTTTAGTTTACATACTTGCGTCCATTATTCATTTTTAGCAGCTTGTGGCAGCCTATTTTATTTCCAAAAACAAAATGAGGCAATTAAAGATTCTCAAGTACAAAACCGACTTCCGACGTCAAAATTATGAAAATCAATAGCCAGCATTTTGGGTTTAAGTCATATGGGCAGGACATTAAAGTACAATTGCATATTTTGCAGTGGTTGTCCCCAATTCCTCTAGAGTACCACTGCGAAAAGAAGAGATTACATTGTTGGCCCCTGGAGTCAATTCTTTTACCTTATGGATGGATGCAAGGTTGCTGTGGGCATCAGCAAAGGCCGGGTTGATCTGGATGGCTCTGGTGTAGCACTGGAGCGCTCCCTGTATGTCCTGCATCTCCTTCAGTGTGTTGCCCATGTTGGAGTAGGCGTCGGCAAAGGTTGGCGCGATCCTGTGAGAAAGGAAACAATCTTATTTAACCAGGAAGACCTATATTCCACTATGTAAGCTTTTGAAATCGGAGACCTGAAACTAGATTTTTGTTTGTAGTAGACCTTCCATTTATCCTTAAAGCAAAACTCCTGATGATGTCTAGAGCAGGCTAGTCAAAACGTTGAGACCTTACGAGAAGTGTGAACGAAATAGAAGTGCGAAAGTACGCATGAATATTACATGGTGTTTCTGCAAACCGATCCACATAAAGCAAAACTGTTTGAAGACCCCCCTCATAAACTGGCATAGATGTTGCTAGGAGCTGTGTCCAACTTTGGCAGAAACACAACATCTGATGTGTGTGGACACGATAAGAAGATAAACTGGCAGTTCATTAGTTGGAAAAGTATGTTTCCACACTTGTGTAAAGAACAGAGCTGTTAGTCCATCAGTCGATGACCCTCACCTGATTGCCTCTTTGTAGTGGACCAGGGCCTCCTGCAGCTTGCCCTGCTGTTGCAGCACGCTGGCCAAGTTGGAATGGGCGGCAGCAAACTCTGGGTAGACCTCCAGGGCCTTGCAGTAGAGCTTGATGGACTCCTCCGTCAGGGCCTGTTCCCGTTTGATGTTGGCCAGGTTGTTGAGAGAGTCGGCATGCGTCGGGCAGAGCTGCAGCGCCGTGTTGTAGCACTCTTCGGCCTCTGAGACCTTGCCCTGCTCCTTTAGGGCGTTGGCCAGGTTGCAGTAGGCATCTGGGAAGTGGGGCTGGAGCTCGATGGCCCGGCGGTAGGTGTCAATGGCCAGATCGATCAGTCTAAATGTTACAAATATCAAAATTCTTGTATTATCGCATGATTATCTATCTATACAGTACAACTTACACTAGCATCTATGCCCTTCCTTTATCCCTTCCAAATTCTTGTAAGGCTCAGGCAATGACACAACAAGTGTGATTGTAAATGGCCATCTTGGCACCCTTATGTACAAAATGTTCAGCAGGTTACTGCAGTCTTGTAATTTGGCACAAATATAGGGTTTAAGCGTGTACTTACCCTTGCTCATAGTAGACACAGGCCAGGTTGCCATGAACCACAGCATGGTTTGGACTCAGCTGCAATGCACGCAGGTAAGCACCCACAGCTCTACAAACACACATACACAAAAACAAGATTTAGAGAAGTAGAAATCGACTTATCCTCAGAAACGACATAATGCATGATGAAAAAGCTTCTTTTAAATTTCATGGAAATTTTAGTCGAAGTTCGGACACCAATTCTGCCTACACCTTGAAGTTTTTTTCCAGGAGTCCAGTTCAATGCAATTTATTTACGCAAGCTGCTCCTGTTACCTGTCAAATATGCGAGCCTCCTTGAGCACATTTCCAAGATTGATGTAGGCATCTAGAAAGTTTGGATCCAGCGTCACAGCCTGTTGGATATCAACAAATTAAGAGGTTCAAAAGGTGTAAGTGAACTGTTGTATGATACAGACTGTTTTTGTCAGTGTGGTGCAAAGCAAAGACAAACAACCATACAAGTAGCAGAGGTTGAAATTAAGTTCAATCTCTTGGTGGTTAACAGGGCCAGTGGACAGTGTATTGCACTGGCATTGTTCGTCAAATAAGTGGGCCACGGGCCAGCGGATTACTGTTATTTTCGACACCTGAAGTAGGTATAAAATTCCATAATTGTCATCTCTATAACAAGAGCCTGGGAAGAGTAACAATTGGAGATTTCTTCTTACCTTCTCAAAGTGATGTATGGCCAGCCAGATCTCACCCTGCGCATTGAACACGCAGCCCAGGTTGCTCCAGGCCACGGCAAAGTTGGGCTGGGTCTCAATGGCCTTCAGATAGCATGCCTGTTGAGCCGATTACCAGGATGGGGCGGGGTGGGGGTGTGGTTGTGGTTGAGGGGTGTGGGGAGGGGAGGGGTCAAGGTGCATTGAGGAATGTCCACAATGTCATCAAGGACACATTAAAAAAAAAAAAGAAGGAGAGAGAAACGAGGATGGAGGGGAGCAAGAAAAATACATTAGTTCCTGGAAGTCTGGCAGATGGACAAAAAGCAAACAAGGAGAATACCTGCTTTTGTTTACACAAAGAGTGTGAGGGAAAACGGGCTGGATTTAGATACTTTTTAGACGTCACAGTTGTTTTTCTTTGGTTCATTTTGAACTGAACGGCGTTCTTCAATCATTTTCCTTGTTTCCACGAAGTATTATTGTACAAGCCCGTTTTTCTATCTCTTTATTTGTGTAAAAGACACCAAGTGCTTTTAAACACACTTGTAGATGATTAGCTTGCTACGGTACTCGCTGCTGACCGCTGCAACGCGCAGCACTGCACTGCGGCACACCGCTGTCCTCATGGCTTCCACAACAGCACAAGTTGATAACACGACCGTCTAATACCCTGTCAAAATAGGCTGACAGGAATCTGCACACACTTGAATAAGTGAATCTGTTATTTAATCCATGTATGTATCCAAAATGATTTTAGGCCAGAATCAGAACTTCCAATAAGTTGACAGTATAGACGGTCTTGCGTCATTGCACAAAGCTGTTCAGAGAGGCAGATGAGTTCAGAGGCAACGCTGCAATCGCGCTGCTGCTGCTGCTTGTAAAGACGGCTAGGCTGGGCTGGCACTGCCTCCAAGTGTGAATCCTTGACTTCAAATATTCAGATTTGGGATTGTTCCCTGTCTCTCATCTCCCCCCACCCTTCCCTCAACAACAGATCACGAGAACCAGCTTACTGTTATCTCATGGCTTCCACCTTTTGTCATCACCACACATGGGATGTTTATTTTTTTGTTTCTCAAATTTGGCAACGCGTCTGGAGAACTGATGGAACAGAATGGGCCAAACCTGCCACACTTTGAAGTCAAGGAAACACCGCTGCTCTACTAAGCTGGCTGCTACCTAAGGATGCAAGCATTGAGCCTGGAACACATGTCCATACAGGAATAACAACAACCCCCAAACTTGTGTATCTCAACGAATAATGAATAACAGTTTTTTTGTCTCAGTGAAGTTCAAAGTTCTCACTGATCTCTGTAGTCCAGGAATCTTGTAAGATGTTTTTTTTTCCTGCATAAGGAGGATGTGTTTGGAGGGCAACAAACATATTCCTGTTATGTGAGATGTATTTCAGGCAGCGTCACGCGCTGCTGCAGGTGCTGCTACTGCGGCTGCTGGCACAGCTTCTTGCATGCACAGCAAGCTAGAATTTTATCAACCCAAATTATGGTTCAGCTATTCTCCTGGTTTGCAGTGCAAACATTTTCAAAATCACGGAAAAAAAAAAAAATAGCAGGGCAGTTATTATTCAAGAATTGTTGATATCATCATCTTCAGGAACTTTCAAGTTTTTGTCCGTGAAATCTTTTTCATTTGCCTTATTATTACTTTTTTTTTAAATATTTTTTTTATTTTTTTTTTTATTTCAGCATTTTTATGTTTGATTTTAAATTTCTGTCTGTGTATCGCTGCTGAAGCCAACTCTCTCGGATGTTTGAATAAAAGACTTTTGTTTAATATTCTTTGCAAAGAACGGCTTGGTCAGCTGCAGCAATCAGTTTTTTCCACTGATACAAACCAGGCGTGCACAGAGGAACAGGCATAATCTCTCTTGATGGCGTGGTGGCAACGCAAGGAACAAGAACAGTTTATATACAAGAGTCCCGGAGGTGTGTAAAACCCACTCACTGGGTGCCCTGATGGAGTCGTGCCATCCCTCGGCAGATTAAAACTGTTGGTTGCGACACAATTGAAGCATCAACGGGAAAAGCCTTGATAAAATGCATCAAGCGACAAGAAAGATTAAAAAGAAAAGAAGTTCATTAGTGGTAACTGGAGTGGAGAGAAAACAAATTTGGGATTATTACCTGCAAAAGAGGGAAAACAACAACAATTCAAAACAGAACTTGGATGACTGTCTTTCCCCCAACCCCTTGAATACTGCTTCCTTAGCTGGACTTTTTTTGTGAAACTTCTTCAGTTGGGTTTTGGGTGGTTTCGAGTTTTTCTTTTGCCTTTGCAAGGTTTGTCATCCTGCTTGCATGGGAAGGAACGCACGCGACAACAGTGAAACTCACATCCAGTACTGGCAAGAATGAGAACAAGGTCAAGAATAGTGTACACATTCCACTGAGGGAAAATTTGAGGAAATTGGTCATTAAAGTACCAGCGAGTGACATATTTGGAGGGCGTGTGTTGTGTACATGTACTTCATTTCATTGCCTCAACATTGCAGTGCGGCTGTGAGTGACACTGATTTGCAGGCCTTAGCGCTTCTACATGCAAGAAGCCACACCAACATCTTCTACCAAAATTTCAGGAGGATCAGTTGAGAGCATTTTGCTGTCCTCATCTTGGTGGGGAAAAAGTAGGTGTGTCTCCTTCAAATAAAGATGCAGGTATCTTGTAAATCAGCCTGTTGAACCTGCAAACAACTCTGTAACGAAGGAAGATGGGCTTTATTGGGAGTACGCTCAAGGGTCAAGGAGATGGGTTTCAAGTGTGCTTGTTTAAAAATGGCTGTAACCAGCTTCTGTTCGATTTCCATCAATTTTGCTTTTTTTATTATAAATTTTAAGTTTTTCAACTATAACATTGAATTTGTGGTTGTGGGCATCTCAATAAAAGAAAACTTGGTGCCTGAAATGGTTGGTGCAATTTTCAAAAAGCACATTTCACTTGGAACTTCTTCCTTGGCCCTTATGTGCTTTCTGCTGCTATTTCGGGTGATTCTCCCTTCACAATGGTACACGGTGGGGGACAAAAAGCGCTCCTTGCTGATCTCCTGAAGTAAGCAGTGCAATGTGTACCATTGTTTGAGACTTGGTGAGTTTAGTACGACGATCGCCTAAACTCAGAATCACCATGGAATGATGCAAAACGTAGCAACTTCAGAGGTGTATCGCAACGGAGCAATGTGTGAGAACCGTGTTTCGTTCACGTGACACGAACGCACAAAATTCTGAGCTTTGTTTGTTTTTCCAATCAAAAACAAACTGCAGGCGACGTGGGCAGCAGGGCAGGCAAGCGACATGGCGCACAGCAGCATCATTACACCTCTGATTTGTTGCTGCAGCAGAAAGACACCCTGAAGCGCTGTTCGCATGAAGCACTAATAGCAGGTGTGCAAGGCGGCGGCGGCGGCGGCTGCTGCGCAAAGCGAAGACAACAAAACCTGCAACAGTTAATCATTATATCAAAAGATAGTCTGTACGTTTTGGGATATTCCTTTTCTTTTGTCAAGCCATAACAAATCAACTGAGTTTCACTTCTCTCTCAATCTGTTTTTTTTTTCTCAATTAGTACAACCCCAAAAAGGAAAACTGTGGAGCTTCAACAACAGAACAGAGCACGAAGACATTCAACAGTCAACAATGGAAGAGACACGAAAACAGAAAAAGACAGACAACATCTTAGGTTTTGAAAAACAGTTTTCAGAGAGTCAAGACAATCAGAAGGTGACTTTACGACACAAGTTGCGAGCCTACACACCAATCCATCAAGCTAACTACTCCTTGACACATGCAGAGTTTGACTTCATATAATGCACACTTCAATCAACATTTAACAGGCTACCCATTTACTGCCACGAACCAGTCACGTAAGCCACAAAAAAAATATGGAAATACTTATCAGTGAAGGCGTTACCCACATCATCTTGTTGAAAATTACTTTAAAGGAGGCCAAATTAGACTTTTCCAGGAAAAAAAGTTTTAAAAAAGAAGAAACTTTCATACAAAAAACACACACGTTTACCATGAAAGACTATGCCACTTATACGGAATCTTTTACTCAAGCTAGACTTCTAAACTTTCCTGCTAACTACCTACCAACATTTCAACTGACCATTGTCAGGAGGACAAAACTGAAATAAGCATTCTAACTATGACACAAAAAACACCAAAGAAAAGAACAGGGAACGGTACAGACACAGTTTAAGCCCAGTTTTCCTTTTGGGGTTGTAAATTGCTTTGGTGAATAGTTTCATGGTTTGATGTGACAAGCCCCCGTTATCATGGCAGTCCTTGTTTTACCTTGGCCTCATCTAGCCGATGCAGAGCCTTTAACAGGTTGCCCAAGTCACTTCGGACACAGTAGAGATCCTATGGACAAACAAAAATAAAGAAGTGGACATGAGTTGTGAGAAGGGCTTTGCAGGCACAAGATAATGAAACAATGATGTTGTAAGTCTTACACAGCCCGAACATCTTTTCAGTAGCTAGTAGGTGGAGGCCTGGGGGTTGCTTTAGTGATTTTGAACTAAGCAGACTTGCTTGGGGATATTCTACCGATCAAATTGAAGACTCAATGGCCTGCTATTCATGGCGATGACAAATGAAGCCCTTGCCATAATATGAGATATTGTATTTGCTCTCAAAAAGCATTTCCTGTATATGTAACAGTTGTGTGCTCCCTTCCACTAAGTGTTGACTGTGTTCCACTGCTGTGTTCTAGGAATTGGACACATTTTTCCAGAAGATTTTACTGTAGAAGGGGAGGGGTCAGTTGCAGTCTACAGAATCTGGGGAATGGGATGAGGGTCGAAGAGGGGGTTTGAATTGATGGACTCACTGGGTTGTACTGTAATGCTTGTATGTATGCCGTCACGGCACCCTCCATGTCGCCGGCTGCCACCAGCGCCGCAGCCAGATTGATGTAACCGTCGATGAAGTCCGGCTTTAGCCTAACGGCGTGCCTGTAGTTCTCCAGCGCCTCCTGGAGTTGGCCCCGCTCCTTGAAGACATTTCCCAGGTTGGAGTAGGCTTCGGCAAGCATTGGATTCTGCTTGATGGCAAGGGTACTGAAATGGGCTGACCTGTGGGTAGAAAAATAGTAAAATGGTCATGATATTTCACAAAATCACTTAAATCATAAGCATTTGAGTTGAATTCTAGCTGTTTCCAAAATTCAAATACTGGTAGACTGCGAGAGATGATTTTTACCTGTCAAGCTTTCGACACTGGAAGTGTATTGAGCTCAGCAGCAGCAGGACACCGGTGTTGTCTGGTTCTTGCGCCCAGAGCTGCATGCAATGCCGCTCGGCATTTTCATAATCACCGGCTTGGTACTCACGATGCGCTAGTTCAGCAAGACCTGTTAACAGGAAAGAAACCAGTCAAGCACTGATACCAGGGGCTGTTTTTGATTTCACCAAACTCATTGTAACTTAGATTCTTCACTTACAATATCCAGGCATGAGAATGGGTGATGGTAAAAAAGCAGGAAAATATGGAAGTCCCAAATCCGTGTGCAAAGCACACGACACGCGCGCAGCGCGTTACGGCGGGGGTCCAGGGCCCGCTTAAGGGCCCTGGAAGCTCTGGGTATCTTAGATGCTCTATGGTGGTCTCTGATGCATTCCTGACACCTATTTTCCCAGTTATAAGTGAGCTTCTCTGGTAAATTTTGTTATCTTTTTTTTTTTTTGAATGGCTATTTAGGCTTTTTAAGTTCGGGTATTAAATTCATGATTTTAAAGGAAATATCATACTTTGGTTTTTGTCAAAGAAATACAGATTATGGGCAAAAAAAACCAATATCAATTTTTCATCTGTGAAAATTTCAGTCCCATACGGTGGCCACTTTTTGAGAGAACAGTGAAAAACGGCCACAGTAGCTTAGGCTATTAATTGTATTATCTTTAAAAATAAACGATCAAAAAAAATTGTGGTCTTTGGTTTTTACTGTTTTCTGGATAAATAGGGGGCCTACAGCATTTCAGGCAGAAAAAAATGTAATGGTATGTTTCTACCATCTTTATATCTTTATATGTTTTGGTATAATTATGCTACCAAAGTATGATATTACCTTAAATCTTCGCCTCTCTCGTAACAGGCTCTTAAGTTCCGCTTTATGCTTGAATGTTTCTTTAATAATGCAGTCATACCAGAGGCAGAGCTTCCACATTTTTAACGTTGTTTGATGGTGACACGACACTCACGACAGCATTCGAAAAATGCATCGCCTGCGTGAAGTTTTCGGAAACAATCTCCGAATAAAATGCTGATATAGGAAACCTTCCAACAAGACCTGATCACCAATTTCAGTTTCATTTGTTTTGACAGTTGTATCAATTTCTTTCACATCAACAGCGGATCATATCCACGCTGGACGTACGAAACATTAGGCGCCATGTTGAAAACAAACTCGCCTAGCCTGTGTACAACGTGGTTGGATAGACTCGACAATAAGTCGGTTCTCCATCCAGTGCATCCATTATCACGCGTGCACAACACGCACAAACTGTGGCAGTTCATTGCAGCCAGTCTACTACGGAACGTAGTGAGATTGTACAGTGATCGCTGCATAATATAGACTTCGCCTGCCGCGCCGTGCGTAAAACGAAACTTCAACGTGCACTTCTAATACAAGTTCTCCTTACATCCGTTGATGTCAACATTCAGCAGGGCACTTTGGGGATATTGGGGGAAGCCTACACATGTTGTAAGCAAACTCGCCTGTGTACAACGTGGTTGGATAGACTTGATAGTAAGTCGGTTCTCCGTCCAGCGCTAGCATTGTGCATCCATTATCACGCGTGCACAACACGCACAAACTGGGGCAGTTCATTGCAGCCAGTCTACTACGGAACGTAGTGAGAATTTGTACAGCGACCGCTGCATAATAATAACTTCGCCCGCCGCGCAGTACGTAAAACGAATCGTTGGACATGCACTTCTTATACAATTCTCCTTACATCCGTTGATGTCAGGGCACGTTGGGGATGTTGGGGAAACGAAATGACACGGACACATGCAATAATAAAGCTAGTATAACCACCTTTTTTTATCGGGCATCAATCGAATAGATCGGCACATTTAACACTTTTCCCCTTCATTTTATGACCTTACCATATACCACCTACCCCCCCATTTTTAATCCAGATTCACGCTGAACTCGGAGACCACATATTTTGAAGTGAAAATTCCGGAATTCCGGAAAAATCCGGAAGATTCTCATGCCTGAATATCAATTGTTAGGACATATGATGCATTGCAGCCCTACCCTTCGACAAGTTCAAATTTCTACAGACTTACAAAAAAACAGCCACAAATGCAAGCGATCCTTACTTACGCAAACTATGCAACCACACAACTAAAAATTCCTTGCAAACCCATTCAATAAGTTTTGTAAACACAGAATTTTCTGTTCGTGAAAGTGGCAATGAAATGGGGACTACTTTTCTTGAACACTAAATCTGCCACACAATCTCATTCCTTCATATCTGGAAAGAATGTCGGCACTGGTTCACAACAATAAATCTTCACAACAACTCCCCTTCTCCTTTCTTTGACTTTTTGAGTTTGACAACTTAAAAAGAATTATTTTTACTGTTGTCATACATGTCAAACGGCACGGTTGGCAACTCAACTTGTACTAACAATAACATATAACACAGTAAAAGCTCAATTCTTGAACACACTACAAACATAAGGCTGTACATGAACATATGTCACTGCGTATTCAAGTCAAAACGCAAAGCCAAGGCGAAGGAAATAGCGGTGAAAAGGCGACATGGCACTCGACTCGACTAAGCAGACCGACAGCACTGCGGGAATAAACTGAACTGTATTCCAACAACGATTTCATTCTCACCATTAAAAACCTGACACATAACATTCTACAATATTGATAATGACAATACCTGTTCCAGTCGATGAAGTCGGCTCTCCCATTTTATCAAACATTTGATTTCCTTGTGGGAGTTCTTTGTTAAATGTGTTCTCGGGCAGACACAAAAAAGCAGTAATGCAAAATGGCGTCGAAAATTTTATGACGTAGTGCAGTGCATGCAGTTTATGCATGGAGAATGGTAGGTGATACGTGCGCGTGCATAATCAATGCATAGGAGCCGCATCACTACCACTTCCTTATACAGTTGGTTGTGTAGTCTTGATTCAAGTACATTACGAGAAACTCGTTGTATTTCTGATGTGTATTGCCCTTGTCTAGTTCAGAGCCATCAGAAGAGAACGACTGGAATTTATGTCACATAATAAAGTGTTAATTATTATATGCCGCCGATCTATTTTCAATTAAATTCAAGCCCCTGAGAGCTGCGACAATACGTTTAAAATTGACTGAGAAATGTTATAAATGAAAATCGTGATTGGAATTGGAAGATGAATTTGCACAATATTTCACATGCGATCGATGGTAAAATAATATTATTGGGGAAGGGACTATTTTGTGATGGTCCAAGGATGGGTGTGGGGGATGCAGTGTGACTGAGTAGCAGCTTTTTGGCGCGCAGTCTCTATCATCAACACAAAAAGTACAAGATATTTTATATCTTCATTCAACCTACTGCCACAGTGCCAGGAATTGATGCTGCTGTCGTTACTGAAATCCAATGTAAAAACCCCCAAAACTTTAGATACTTGATATTGATTAATTTTTATACATGTATGTATTAGATTTTAGGCATAAAAAAAACAAATAATGAGGTTTGTGGCTTTATGGCAATTATCGTTACCAAACTTTAATATCATTCGGGCCATAATCATTAATACATTGTAATAATTTATGTGTGTAAAAAATTGCAAGGTTTTATGAGCTTTGGTTATGAGCACTTGGCGGACTCAGCGATGGACGCGCATGAATATGATATACTCGGCGGATGAATCTTGGCGCAACTTTTAGTGCGCCCCAAATATGCATAATAAATGAGTTTCTCACATAGCACGTTATGGTGCCATTTGCCAGTCAGTGACGCGTACATGTATTTTGTGAATGCGCGCGCGCGTGGCAGTATTTAAACGATCATACGTTGTTAAAATTCGTCACTGGGTTCTCTAGCCACGCAGTTGTCTGGAACAATATTCTCACTTCGCTAACCGAATCTTCGCAAGGTAAAGTTTTGTGGTTTATATTAATATAGAGTCTGTACTTTACGAATATCATGCATGTAGTTTTTTGAGGTTGCACAGTAGGAATATGTGACTTTTTTTGGAGGATTTCCATACAACTGCGTTTCATTTTTTGTAGGCCTATCACCCCACGTCACCCCATGGTGGTCACACGCAGGAACGTGACCAAGGTGGGCGTTGGCCGCCCTCATTGTCTGTCATTGAGTGTCGCTGTTCTTGCATGTTTGTTTTATGTCTACCTCCATGGTTTTAATTGCTTAATCATGAATTTATTTAACAATTGAATTACCGTTTGTACCAGTAACAATCTCTGCTTAAAATTACTGCAATTATTAGGGGCCTAGCTCCAATTCCAAAATTTGAAAGGATTGGGTCGGCATGCAAATTCATTGGAAGTGTTCTAGCTGACCCCATGGAGGAATGTGTTTTATTCCTCCATGGTTTGACCTCATCCCCCGGTCCCGGTCAATTTCATATTTTCATGAAGCTTTGTTTTGCAATCCTTGGTGGGGCCTAACCTAACGTTAGGCCTCAATTAAAACTCGCATGTTTTAAGTTGATCTGCACTGCAGGTTCACACAACAGTCCTTGTCCTTGAAAATGATGGCATGCTACTTTTTAGGCCTAATTTTAGTGAGTAAGATCGTGGAATGGAGTTAGGCCCTAGCCTTACTTCACGTCTTTAGTCAGTTAGTAGACCTAGGCCTATTGCTGAAAAGTAAAATTGACATGAATGTGAAACTGAAAGTAGAATTAGGCCTAGGCCTGGCCCTGGCCTAGGGCCTACCCTGTGGGGATGTGTAAATCGTGTAGAAAGGCATCTGGCCCTAGTCCCCTATGGCCCTAGTATAAAATAAGGCATAACAGTTAGGCTAGGGCCTTCTGATCGCTGTTTCTTACAGATAGGCCTAAGTGTCTTACTTAGCCTTCTACATCAGTAGCCTACGTGCTCATTTAACAATAACAATTGAATTAATGAGACTAAGGAGTAAGGAAGACCTAAATTTAGTGAGACATTTTAAACTTGATTTGTTAAAAAAAAGTTCTATTTTTGTCACTGTCACTAGGCCTGGCCGAGTGGCCGGCCTATAGGGGGCCTACCTTCACTTCACTGGTTATTTATTGTCCCATGAACACGATCCATCTGTTTTTAGGATCATGTTTTTACATGTGTATTGTAAAAATTTGTGTAATTTTGTAGCCTACATCAACAGACAACTAGGCCTGGGCCTACAATTGAATTAGGGAAGAGTTGTGAACACCCTTGCCTAACGTTGGAATTTACACACTTGTTTGTGTAGGCTAAACCATACACTCCCTTAAAAAAGTCATGCAGAAAGTTTTCAGCATCCTCCATTAAGTAAAAATATGAAAGACATATTAATTGTTGTTCACAGTGGCTGGATAACTTTAAACCCAGGATGATTGTTAGTCACAATGTGAATTGTTCAGCCTAGGCTACCCTTGATCCCTGGGTTTTATTCGCTTAGTAATACAATTACAAAGCAACCAGTAGAATTATCTGTGCCTACTAAGTACTAGTACCTGGGCAACAAATGTGTAGAAAAAATAGTCATAAAATGCTCCACATTTATATGGCATTCAATTATATAGAACTATAGAAGCATAGAACATGGTCCTTTCCAGTTGCACTCTAGAGAATGAAATTATGTACCTGCATTGGCAATGGTGACTGGCAATTTGAATTTTGAAGTGTGGGCCCCTACTGCCATTTTGACATTGGCATGTTAAACCATGGAGGCTTCCATATGGAGGCAATAATGAATATGCAAGGTATGTCTTATCAAGTCTGAAAACAGCACTAACCCCTTCACCTTCTTTATTTTCTTACCAAAACAGATCCTCCATCAAAATGGGTGACAAGCCAGACGTTTCAGGAGTCACATCGTTCGACAAGACCAAGCTGAAACATACCGAAACTGCAGAGAAGAACCCACTCCCGACGAAAGAAAGTAAGTCATGTAGATTGTAGACATTCAGTATTCATTTGTTTTGTATGATTTTCTTTTAAAGAGCATTTTGGTCCACAGTTATTACAATCTGAGAAAGCACCAAGATTTCTTTTTCCAAAAAATGTGTGTTCATCATGAATCACAAAACCTGTGGCCAGATGATGAACCACAAGTACATGACCAGAAACCCATTGATCCAAATACAGAGATGAACAATTGATAAATAAATTGGTATTGTCTAGCAAAATGACCCCGGAAAAAGATTTATTACATGAATTCCAGTTTTCAAAGTCCATCTTTGTACAGGGAAAAGTTGTGATGTGATTTTCTTGTGCATGAACCTTCTCAAATAAAAAGGTTTGCAAAATTCAAAATCTTTTTCAAAGTACATTGGCTGTGGCAATTCAAACGGTTGACAGAAACACTCATTTACACATTATTTTCATTCATATTATTTTGTTGTTCTTTTTTTCTTACAGCAATTGAACAAGAAAAGCAAGCATAACATGGCATTCTCCGTCAACGTCTCTGTAATTTAGCACATGTAGTTAGCTAATTATTATTCTTGTTATTTTCTGGAAATAAAAAAAAAGTTCGGTTGTCGCGTTTCGACATAATGGTTTGAGGGTCCAGTGATCTTTCAACATGGGATAGGTAACATTCAGGGATCGGATACTAAAATGCAAAACATCAACTCACTAATATTTGCATGTACATGCACGTGTAATCAGTTTGTACATTACATGTTACCAATCCGACTGTTCAGGAAAAAGTGACCTGTGTTCAGCACTGAAAATTGTCCAGGTATTTCAAAAGAAAGCAATCCCAACTATGTAATCTGACGGAGATGTCTTTTTTTGTACATGGTAAATACATAAATGTTGCCATCTTTTTTGGTATGGTGCATTGACAGTGGTTTGGTCTCATGTGAACAAAAGTACTTGTAATTTCATCACGAGTAGCTCATACCAAAAAAGTGTGTTAACCTAATATCCAAATCAGAAGTTAATTTGTATCTTGTAATAGTTTTTTCTTTTTCAATTTGATATAGTATTTCTATACATAGCATACTCAAGTGATTTGCCATTTGTTTCACGAAATGAGTTGTCGGCGCTCTCATGCCTGAAAGTCTCCATCCTGAATTTATGAAGCTGAACAAATGACAAGTCACTGATGTAAATAGTTGCCTTACTTGCTTTAAAATCAGCAAAAATTGTAGCAGCTGTTACTGTTGGGTAAAGAAACAAATTGTTGTTTTTTAATAAAATAAAAAGCTTGTTAATGATGGAGTTATGCCATGTTATCAGCACCAGTCTGCACAGTGTAAAGGATAGGACAGTTCACACGTTACATCACTCCTGACTGCACAGTGTCAAAAATGGGACGGCTCAACACCACATCACTCCCGACTTCCCACCACTACAGAAATGATGCCAGTGTCATGGGGACGAACAAGGGTTCAGTCAAAGATGAAGATGACATTGTCATTGAGTGCCTTTTTCCAATTCAGTAAGCAGCATATTGTTTGCTGCGGTCTTCCAAGAACATTAAAGAGAGCTGAATAACGTCCACATACTGTCTCTACTTGCAGAGATTGGTCACACTTGCTAGTCCGGCTTGTAGCATCAAAGATTTGAGGCCAATGGAATGATCTGTACTTGCATAGCCGCTAGAACAAAACATCAGATTAGGCTGTGTCATAACGCAGACAGGGAAAGTTCTATCTATCGTTCTTAATAACCATGCATGACTGCATAAAGATCTGTCATTTTTGTTTTTCTTGGTTTCACGTTTCATGGTATGAGGAAGCTATGCAGAATATAACATCTTTACTGTTTTTTGTAAACTTGGGCGTTGAGGCCTTGAATGTTTGCCAGCTGAAGTTATTGTGTATATCATTTGGTTAGTCACACAATGCTGTACAGTAGTGGGATAAAATTAGAAAATCATTTATGTCCAATAGAACCAGCCATGCCAGAGCTGGGTTTATTCTTTGTACAAGCTAAAAAGAAAATGGACAAGCATCCCACTACTTTGACATTTTGAAGCCGAAAGCCTACTGTTGAGTTCAGTAATAAAAATCTTGAAAAATGACAAAGATGGCTTCTGTGATATCCTTATTTAACAGAGTGAAAGTTTTGTTTATAACATAATATAAAAAACTGATATAATATAATAATAAAGTCCCAATGAGTTAAAGGCCCCAATTTCATAGAGCTACACAAGACTGCTATGCTAGGAAATTGCTTTAAAAACAGATTACAACCTAAATTTCCATGCAATGTTATATTGCCTTTCACTTCATACGTTGTTTGCTATGCACAACTTTGGCATTTGGAGTTTTTGGTTTGTGGTGCTTGGGCAGCTCTATTAAATTGCCTCATTCAACTCTATAACCATTGACAATAGCCATTTCTCCACTGCAAGTGACCAATAAAACCCAGTCATCCCCTTGGAAAAAAAATACAAAAACTTTCTTGGCCTGCTTTGCACCAATATTTAGGTGAAAAACGTTTAGTATAATTTCACCATGTCCATAGTGGGCACAAATTTTACATGGTGTCCCTACTACCATAGATAAATAACCTCAAATAATATACAAGAGTGATATTTTTACCAAGAAAAATGACTGCAATTTTATGCCCAAGTTGTGGTGTACAAATTATTTCCCTAACCTGGCCAAATGTTGCACAAACAAAATGATAAAAACGCAATCGGTCATGAATTAACACTTAGATATTCAGTTATTTTCCTCTTTTTATTGAATATCTCATGATATTTGAATTACAATGTACTTAAAAAATTATGGATTAATATAAGTTTTGCCCCTAAAAAAATATGTACAAGCTATGTACCTGACAAATGGAACAGAAACTGATATCAACACTGACAATACAAGTATTGATTCTGACTGGATTTTTTCAGTGATCTTTTCATTGGAAAGAAAAATGTTGATTCGTAGACCTGCAACAAGGAAAAATTGGCAATATGGACAAATCCAAGCAAACCTCAATGGGGGCTGCCATGTTTAGAGGCCATCGTCACCAATGCATACTAAAATTGCCTTAATAACTACCACACTCATCTTGGCCAAAATTTGATAATGATACTCTGTTTGCAATAGCAGACAATTTTGCTAATTAAAGTGTTAATGTATATCACAAGTTCCATGTGCATGGTGATTTGCATTGCTGCATCATATATTTTAAGCAATCGGGTGTTACGCTTACTCTTTCTGTGCTTACTCAGGGATGTGATTTTTCAGGAAAAATCCCGATTTCAGGTTTTTTGGCCTCACTTTGCCTGTACAAAAATATAGGAAATGTATGATTTTCAGATTTTTGGGCTCTATTTTCAGGTACAATCACAGCCCTGCTTACTGTTAAGCAGTTAATCGATCGTTATGCTCAGAAGCATGTGCTCAAAACACTTCTTGTCAAATTGGCCTCAGGTTACATGTAGACAAAAGTTTGTTGGCATGGGTCTGTAAGATGGCCCCAGCTGATGGCTGCATTTTAACTATTAAAGGCCTCATCATCAGGTTCATGTATCTACTGCCTCAGCAAAGGACCTGTGGGGACAGTGTCAGGAGCGGGATAACCTTTGGCAATCGTCCCTCTCAGTCTCAAGGGTGTCCCAATCGTGGTTTTTTCTGAGGTGGAGGTTGGGGAAGCTTCTTCTCATCATCAACGGAGCAAGGCTCAACGCTGAAACCTTCAACCTGGTGATGAGGTGAAAAATGGAGAAAACAAAAACGGAAACACATTATCCTGGGAATTCTACACGTCTAGGAAAATCTTGTCCGTAAAGACCACAAATAAATTAAATAAACCCAAATTACGGATTGGCAGGCTATCGATGGTATGAAGATGATATTGCTCTAGAATCTTTGAGACCACCACAAATTGTTCCTGATACCCCCAATCTTTTAATAAACATATACCGGTACTTCATTGTGCACATTACGTGATCTGCATGTCATTTGGGACTACAAATTTAACCAACAAAATCTTCCTTCTTTTTTTTCTACTGCTTGCCGCAAGAGAAATCTTTTCTTTGATCTTAAGATGGAATTATGTCAGTCTGTGAGACATCTGAAGTAAAAAAATTCTTTATACAGACAAGTTTTGCTAGGGATTCATCTGGGACTTTCTCAATCAACCAACAGTCATTGATGGCCAAGCTTAAACCGAACTTAAATCTAAGTGCAATAACACTGACTGATGACACGAAACTTCACGTTGCTCAGCGGGACAGACATCTGAAGTATTTAGCCTAAACACCATAACTATATTTAGTTGTCCAATTAGGCCCTGCTGAGGAATTCCTTCCCAGAAATTCCGCTTCTGCTAATCATATGTCATCAGAGTCATCCCAACGGATCGCAAACTCAAACATAACCAGGAAAAGAGAACAACGTGGCAAAACATTTCAGGTATTTATCTATTTATCTTTTTCTTTCAATGTTATCAAAAAGGTTTGTTGTAGCAATTTTGAAATGTCAAGTGGAAAATGAAAGACAGGTTTGATGACATCACTAAGAGAAGATCAATGTTCATCTCCCCTGCCAAATAAATAAAAAACAAAAACTTGAACAATTTCGAGCACGCAGACATGAGGCCTTGTTATCTGACAAGTCTATAGAAAGTTCACATCTTGAACCAATAATGCTCCAATTATATTTCCATTCAAAGAGTTCTTCTTCCATCTGACTTTTTTTTTTCTGAATAGATAAGCCGTCAGATGCCAACAAAACCTTGTGGCTTAAAATAAAAACCTGTCTCTCGCTTGCTTGATGGCTCAGACTTTCAGGTATTCTCTCTCGGACTTTTGCTGAATGTTTGAGCAGCTCTTTGTTGCCACTGTTTCAATCTACGGTAAGCTTCATTGACATGCAGAAG
Organism: Astropecten irregularis; assembly: GCA_963971285.1. Taxonomy (NCBI): domain Eukaryota; kingdom Metazoa; phylum Echinodermata; class Asteroidea; order Paxillosida; family Astropectinidae; genus Astropecten; species Astropecten irregularis. Next base: position 1,416,685 of record OZ020256.1, read on the forward strand.
TATGGTAAAGGATACATTCTCTTTAACTTGTTCTGTGCCTCATTAAATAAGGGCCCTCCACTTAATGACAGGTGATCAACTTTGCTGGTGACTTCTTTACCTTTGTCCTGTTTTGAGAGCTCTTTTATCCATTCAGGACTGATATGGTCACCATGGGAAGAATATTTTTCAAAGAAGTAGACATAAAACAAGGTATAATGAATTGCATGCCCCAAATTAATTACTCGCTAAATACATGCAGTGTGATTATTACAATTTCTCATTTTCAGCCAGTCAAGCCTACACTATTTTGTTATTGACTTTTTTCATTGCCATCACAGAAAGATGTAATTGAATAGGAGAAGACTGCCAACAGTTGTGATGTATTCTGAGATGATCGACCTTTCATTTCAGATTGTGATGCCTGGGGCCCATTTCACAAAGTGCTAAGACTGATCTCAAGCGTAAGATCAATCCTAATTGCTAAGCAAAGTGTGATGTCACAATACCAAGCACTAAGGTGATACTGACAACTCATCTTAAGATTAATCTTCAAAGTTTTTCGTGAAATCCAGCTGGACTTTCTTATTCACTGGCCCAAATGAATGCAAATTTCCACATGGAATAGATGCATGTCTGGTGATATTGCAACTGAAACTGGCAAGATAATGGATTTAATTGAAGGGGAGGGGCAGGGGAGGGGAGGGAAGGGGGTGGGGAAAGGGGAGGGCCGGGGGGAGTCACAAGATCAGACTCACTTTTGGATGAACAAGTTTGAGACGCAGCCTCTGGTGTTGGATGTTGGAGGTCTCTGCACTGATCTGAACTTTGACCTTATCAAACCCGCGTAAGGTGACGTCCCCTGCTGTTTGGGTACATTCCTGGATGGAAACATGGAGGGGGAAGAAAACAAACACAAGATGAATAGAACATTCAGGAAAACATCAATACATTCTGGCCTAGTCATCACCTCCCTGGAAAGATGGAATGAAATGGCAATTACAGACTGAGTAAGAGCTGGAAAAAGAGGGGAATTTGACAGGAATGACAACAATTTCATGACTTTTGTGGCAAAATTTAATAAAGCAGGACTCTTGGCGCACAAAATGAACAGCTGCTCAATAGGGCATCCACAACTCCACTCCAACTCCACAGACGATTTTTACTGAGAATATGGTTCAAAAGGAAAAGAATCCATTTTTTCATATCTCAGGGTAATTTTTTTTCAACAAAAAAAGTGTAATAATGTTCATCTTATTTCCAGATGAATGTGTCTGGGCACTTTATAACAGTTCACATGCAATGCTCAATGATGAGAACCAGTCACAAGTCCTATCATTTGCATGGGCTTATGGTTGGTAACCTGAGTGAGCTCAGCAGAACTTTCCTGTGCTTATGTAACCTGAACAGAGCTGCGGGATAGTGCCTTTATGTGAGCATAAACAGCTTGGACGGTATTGGATCTGAAGTAGTGTGAAACACGTTCGAAGGCAAATTCAATTTATCAAATCAACACATCGCAAATGTTACCCTCAGCTTGCGTACTTATCGCAGATTCCATTCAATGAGTTAAAAACATGAAATCTTCCATTTATATCATGCTATGTCTGGCCGATACCAACTAAAAATACATGGAATCTGATCTTGGTGTTTGTGTAAGATACAGTGTGCAACTGCCACAGTCACTTCTATAATGCTCAACGTGTGCAACAATACATACAATGTTGTTTCTGCCAGCAACGAGCATTTTGTCAGCCTATAGTGTGTTGGGATCTCCATTTACATGTACAGTACATGAACCCAGAGTGCACATGTATACAGTTGTTTTCACAGTCTATTCCGCCTTTCACGTGATCCGTCATCTGGGGAAGTTCATAGGGCAGGAACATGGGGCCTTTGTGCAATTCAGACCAGTTGTTTACATATATGTGGTATTTAATATGGTAGTCACTCAATCGCTGTCTCAGCTGAAAGACAATTTCATCACAAACCATTCCAAGGGGCGTGATTTCAAGTTGTAATCATGTCTTTTCCTCGACAGAAATGGCTCACAAGCAAACTTCAATCCATTCAATTTACGAGCAAAACAAAAGCAAGTTTCTGGTGCTTGCAAGCCTCAATGAAACCATGCATAATAAGTATCCAGGGGCCGATTTCACCAAACTCATCGTAACTTACTATCAATCGTATAAGTAATGATGCATTGCAACCTCACGTAGAAGATGTCAAATACGATGGGTTATCTTTCTTTCGTAACTCGAGTTACGATTGATCGCAGGGCTTCGTGAAATCGACCCCAGAGCTTCAGAGCAGTGTGCAAACAAACACACAACAAAATGGAGGTCTAGATAGACAGCATAGATGAGGCAAGCCCACGTGAGACAACAACCACAAACAGACAGATGGAAAGATCACACAACAAACTAAAAGATTGGCACGTGATCAAAAACTTGGACCAATGCCACAAAACTTCCACCAGGATAATATTAATATATGAAAATAAAATGTGCATTTTAAAGAATATTATATCACCCTCAAAACTTCGAAATTTGACTTTCATCTTCAGCCATAAAACACAGGTTAATCCGGCGCTAAGCCTGGATGTCCATTTTCACCATGCAAGACCTCTCCGTGCATATGATTAGCATATGATTAGCATTTGATTAGCATCCGACCATATGGCATAACGTAGAATAAAACCTGCAAATTAAGGAGGGAATATTTATGGTATGGTTCCTCTTCCTGTCCCAGGCATAAATTTCAATAAAGAATCATGCCACCAGCCTTTGTCTCAGTATATAAATGGTAGTCTAGATTGCTAGACTGTGTTATCGTACCCGCCACCACGAGAGGGCGTATCGTGGCAATCCGCTAGCGACGCACGAGTGCACGACTACTAACTTGACTTAGGCCGTGTCCCAATTCACTGGCTGCGGCCGTGGCTGCGGCTATTGGCAGCGCGTCCATCTTGTTGCCGCGTCCCAATTCACTGGCTGTGGCCGCGGCTATGGCCGCGACGTCACAAATATCAAGCCACAAGGGAAGGTGACTTCGTTGTGGCCAGGCCAACTTTATATGGCAAGCCAAATGCCAAATAATTCGATAAACCCTATTTATCGGAGATAAACACGTTTTTCGCCAAGAAACACTATATTCCGACATGATAAACACTGCTTTTTGAGAAAAACTCTGTAATAAACAAACTTTATCTAGATAAAGATTGTTTTTCACCGATAAACAGTGTATATCGAATTATTTGGCATTTGGCTTGCCATGACCTCAGTTGCGCGTTGGATTCAAATCGTCCCGACATGCGCGTCTACGCGGCCGAAGGCGCGTCCCAATTCTACTGGCTGAATCCAGTTCGAAGACGCGGCCACAGCCACGGCCGGCCGTAGCCAGCGGCCACAGCCAGTGAATTGGGACACGGCCTTAGATAACACAGTCTAGACGAATTGCTATTATTTCCCCCCGAAAACGGGGGGAAACACACTTCACGACGGCAACGACGGCAATTGCCGTCGTTGCCCCTAACTATTGCCGCAATGCCCTTCAAAAATTCAACTTTTCACGGCAGTTTTTGCTGTGCCCTTTTCTTGTCATTGCCGTCGTGCCCTTCCTAAAAATGAAACAGAAAATTACCCAAAATGGAAACCGATATCGCGATGTCTGTAATAACATTTTGCCCAAAACTTTAATCACAAACAACGTACTCACACGGCGGCCGTCGTACGGAATACGATCATCACAAACCAAAATAGTATGGCGCCGTGAGCTTCACACCGCGTGTAAGCAGCACGTACGTGTACACCCCGAGTCGGTACCCATACTGTGAAACACGCACAGGCATGCACACACCAGAGCCGTATTTACGGCTCTGGCACACACCATTGATCACCAGCATGTACACCACGTGGCCGCATGGCCCGGTCCATGCAGCAGCAGCATTGCATCCAGAAAATTCCACGATGTGTATCCGCGCCGCACCATTCAAAGCATACGTTGTGCACCAGTACACAGTCGCCAATTCGCAATCGGGCCGGAAGTGCAAGCCTACATGTCGTACGTAAAACATCTGTATTTGGTGCATGCACTCAGGTCGCGCTCGGTACCGTGGTCCGTGAATTTCGGCCGGCTTCAATGCAGATTGTTCGGTAAGAAATGTGACATGTCACGCTGAGCAAGTTATGAACGATTCTGACTGAATATTCTGTAGGGTTGCCGGCACCAAATCATCGCAATATTCCCAAACACGCATGTAGATCGAGACCAGAAACTGAATGTATACGTAGGCGCAACGATCGTTGTGGCATGTTTTACACACTCCTACATCGCTATGCATCCATTGATCGTGCGTGCACATTATCAACACGTGCGCAATGTAGTGCTGTCATTCATTTTTATAAATCGGAGCTCGGGCAACCGCTAATTTTTTCAAAGCATTTTCTGGTTTCAAAAGCTCCGAAAATGCACAACACTATAGAATACAGTGCTTAACTCAGTGTACAGGTAAAACAAACAAAACTAATTTAATTCAATCCCTCACCGATGCAAATTTACTGAAATTTTCCTTCTCTTTATACATGTAGGCCTACATTCATTTGTTCTTTCACTGGCAGCTTCATAAATTTTTATTGAAAGACAAATAAAATATGTCATGAAGGAAACAAGCAGAACAGAGTCATGTGTTTTTATTGTGTAAGAATGTAATAACCTATAAAATATGTGGGTTTTTTTAAATATTGCCTTGGTGCCCTTCGCAACTTTTTATGATCGCAGTGGCTATCGTTACGGCAGCCGTAACGCATTTCCCAATGGCTATAGTTACGGCACTGCAACTGCGCACGCGCGATGACGGCGTGAGTTATAGCCGTAACCTTAACGTCTATAGTTACGGCAGTAGCACTGTGCAAAGGAACCCGAGTAATTTGTCTTCTCAACTTTTCATTTGATTTTTCTTTTTTCCGTTTAACGTTAGACCCATGCCTAGACTATTTGTTTGTTTTGTTTTGGGTGTTTTTGGTAGAACATGGAGGAAAGAAAGTCTTTTCCATGGGCCGGGTAGCATGGACGAATAAATGCAGATTAGTGGGGAAAAAATAATCAAGGAAAGATACATCTGTGAAATCTCAGTCCCATACGGTGCTCATTGTACTTTTACACAAGTTCTCTATGACCGTATATGATAACTCTTTAATTGCAATGTATGCTTCTTTTTTTTTAAACAAATTGACTCGGAGTATTAATTAGTTGAAATAAACATAAACTTGGAACTACAAGTACATATATATGACAATTCCCCAAAAGAGGCAAATTCTGCCCCAACAACGAGAGAATTTCCCATAGGCCTAAGGTGACCATATTTTGTTGAGATGATCCGGGGACAGTGATCCGTGTCCTGGGGGAGGGGTATAATTTTGAAAATTGTTTGAATCCAGATGGTGCCTACATGCACAATGGTGGCATCTATGGACATCTTGTCCAGTTGACATGAGTGGGTTACATACTCGATGTCTTACTCTTAGGCGGTTGTCTTCGCATAAGAATGAACCTTCTTTAGCACAGCATTTCATTCATTTGATTTTTTATTAAGGACAATTATAATTTTCGGGGGCATTTCGTCGAATCGGGGACATTTTCGCGGGGAAAATTTTTCATCGGGGACGGCACTGTCAAATCGGGGACTGTCCCCGGAAATCGGGGACTGTCCCCGGAAATCGGGGACGTCTGGTCTCCTTACCATGTCTCTTTGGCTACACGTCAAACCTCGTCCGCACGACGTGAAAAGTCCTGTGCATGCATCCCACGCGTACCATACCCACACGTGTACAAAACACGCTAGCTTCGAAGCAATCGCGCGTGCGCAGTTGCAGTGCCGTAACTATAGCCATTGGGAAATGCGTTACGGCTGCCGTAACGATAGCCACTGCGTTTTATGATTGCCTTGATGCCCTTTGAAATTTCTGAAAATTGCCTTGGTGCCCCAATTTTTTACAAAAAGTCAAGGCAAAACTGCCTTGCCCCTTTGGAGCCGAAGCATCAGGGCTGCTAGTGCGCGTGCGCGAAATTGTTGAATAATTTGCGCTTCGCGCACGCGTACACAAATCACGAAAATGCACAATAGCCAAGTAGCTCACTTGTTCTTCCACTGCCTGGAAGTTCCTCGGCCTGTAGGCGGGAGGACTGGTACGGTGTGTACGTAACCGGGCTCGTCTCGTACTCGTAGGCCTACGCGTACGGTGAGGCGGGGAGCTCCCCACCGGGACGGCGGCCGGGCATGGTCTTCGCCTTCGGAGAAAACATGGCCCACATGTGTCAGTCAAGTCCCATTAATACTTGTGCACAATAAATTGAATAATGATTGTCGGCGGTGAAATTCTTCCCCGGCAATTTTTTACACGTACTACTTGGGTTATGCATGTTGAAAACATAAATAAGGATTTTCAGAATTATTTACAAAATGTTTTTGAGTTGAAGCAATGTTTTTGAGTTGACGCAATGTTTTTGAGTTGACGTAATGTTTTTGAGTTGACGTAATGTTTGCGAGTTGTCGCAATGTTTGCGAGTTGACGTAACGTTTGCGAGTTGACGCAATGTTTGCGAGTTGACGTAATGTTTTTGACAAAAGGAATTGGGGGGCATGATCGATGAAACAATTTCGATCTGTTCCTAGCTCTATGTTTTGAGGGACCGAAAAGATTTCCATATGAATACACAAAATATAATTTTGATGACACAAAAATATTTTGAGGCCATGAAATGATTTTCATGTATGACAAAAAATTGTCTCTATAGGCTTTCCCGCTCCGCTCGAAAATCCCCGCTCCGCTCGAAACCCCCCCTCCCCCCAAAAAATGCAACGGGGACCGGGTGACTGACTCAATCACTTGCAGGCCGTGCGGTTTCGCATAAAAAAATTAATACTACACGAACGTCCGTGCGCGGATGGACCGCACTGGTTATCACGGGCCCATGCCTCGGGCTGAATGCGTCGCATGAAGCCCCCCACGCGCTGTGTCTGAACCGGTGGTAATGCACCCGCAGCATGGGTTATGTTGGTTTGTGCCTACCGATCATATCGAGCATCATTATTTCGTGTAGGCCTACATACAGTTTTCCTCCATTGTTTTACCATGGAAATTCCTTCACGGTTTTACAAAACTTCGTGAAGTACAATATACCTGTATGGTATTTATACATGTGTACTGTACATGTACATGTACATGTATGTACGAGTACTGTACAGTACATTACATGCAGTGCATTATAGACGGTGCGAGGTAAGTCAGGGGACTAGACATATGAATATGCATTGCTTGACCTAATTATGCAGGATATATTATGCATACGTCATATAATTAGGCACGGTAGGTGCGCGCGCATACGGTAAATAATAGCAATTCGTCTAGACTGTGTTATCGAAGTCAAGTTAGTAGTCGTGCACTCGTGCGTCGCTAGCGGATTGCCACGATACGCCCTCTCGTGGTGACGGGTACGATAACACAGTCTAGCAATCTAGACTATATAAATGGCAGCACTTGCAACTTAGAGAGCACTTGCAACTTAGAGAGCACTTGCCACTTAGACAGCACCACAAGGTTCAGACGACAACCGACCAATTCACCGAAGTCCAACTGTTTCAAGTTGCAGAGGGAATCCTTGCAAGGTAATGTAGTGGTTGATGTTATCAAACAGAGCCTAAGTTCAATGGTGCTGTACATCAGCTAGGCCCTGACCATCCCAAAAGGCTTTCTTGCACTTCGGGACAACAGGGTCTGATTTCATAAAACTCTTCTGAACTTACGAGCTAGGTGTCACAGAGTTAAGACGTATTCCGACCTTAAACTTCATATTATGAGTCTTAATGGCCAGACTTGGGTTCCAATGCAAAGACTGTGTTGTCTATTTTGTATATGGTCATAGTTTGACCCCATTACAGCAGTGCATCTCGGGATCCTTCTGCACAAAAGCTATTTGGCATCTTTCACCTCAAAAGCAAGCCTGTTTTGGTCACATGTGGACACTGCTATGGAGACACAATATAATATTGGGTGAACTGTTAAGAGAATGGCTCTTCAATGAGGGAGTGTAAGTCTTACTTAGCACTAACCACTTCACCTTCTTCGTTTTCTTACCAAAACAGTTCCAGCAAAATGTCTGACAAGCCATCCGAACCAGAGGCAGAGACATTCGACAAGAGTAAATTGACGAAAGTCGAAACTTCAGACAAAAACCCACTCCCAACACAAGATGGTAAGTCATGGTTCCATGGCTTCTGACTGCCAAACTAACAAAGATAATTGACTATGAAACCACCAACATAAGGCTGGGTAGCTCAGTTGGTAAGAGCACCGGTACATTATTCCAGAGGTCGCTGGTTTGAATCCCACTCCAGTCAATTTTTTCTTTGTTCAAAATACATGTAGGCCCTAGTAGACAACTAAAATGTTTTTGGCTGTCACAATTCAAAGGTGTGACAGAATTCTCTTAAACATTGTATATTATATTCACTCATACATTCTGTTTGTTTTTGTTTTGTTTTTTCTTTCAGACATTCCGGCAGTTAAGCAATAATAACATGGCAAACTTCTCCGTAATTCTGCACATGTAGTCATGGTAGTTGAGATAGTGGTTCGTCTTTTAACATGGGATAGGCATAATTTGGGGATAGAATACGTAAACTTCAACTCACTAATGTTTGCATACATGTATCAGCTTGTAGGTTTAATACGTACACTGTATGTTACCAATTCAACTGTATGAAGGGTATTCCTGTAGGAGTATTTCCTACCTTCAGCACTGGAATTGTCAAGATATTTCAAAGTAAGCATTCCCAACTAATACAACCTACCAAAAATGTGACAATGGTTCGGTCCCATTTTTATAACAAAAGTACTTGAAATTCTATCACAAGTAGCTCAAAAAGTGTGTTCATCTTATCCAAAACAGAAGTTAATTATGTCTCCCAATACCGTTTCTTTGGGTTTTTTTTTTTTTTTTTTTTCAATTTGACATGATGTCACTGATGTAATGTTGCCTTACTTGCTAAAAAAATCAGCTGTTTCTGTTGGCTAAAACAAACAAAACAATTGTCTTAAAATAAAGCTTGTTAATGATGGAGTTATGCCATGTTATCAGCACCAGTCTGCACAGTGTAAACTGTAAAGGATAGGACAGCTCACACGTTACACCACTCCTGACTGCACAGTGTCAAAGATGGGACGGCTCAACAACCACATCACTCCCGACTTCCCACCACTACAGAAATGATGCCAGTGTCATGGGGACGAACAAGGGTTCAGTCAAAGATGAAGATGACATTGTCATTGAGTGCCTTTTTTCCATTCAGTAAGCAGCATATTGTTTGTTGCGGTCTTCCAAGAACATTAAAGAGAGCTGAATAACGTCCACATACTGTCTCTGCTTGCATATTGAGACTGGTTTAGTTCTGTCTCTGGCTCCAATATCTTAAAGCTTAGACAGTGGCAAGCACAACATATCAGAACTGGCTGAATTCTTCAACATCACGTCAACTGCGGAAGCAAGACATCCTGCATTATGCTCTTACAACTCTGCGTTACTGCATCAGTGTCATCTTCTTTATTGGTTGAGGGTTTTACATTTTATGGGTTAAGGTTGTAGTTTTATAAGTCTTGAAGCAAAGCCTTGTTTTTCTGGTTTCATTCTGTCCCATTCAGAGCAATTTTGCAGAGATGGAAAGCATTACCAATTCAGAAATAAAAATCTCTTGAGAATGAACACGTGCTTGAAGTTCGTTTGAATTAATACTTCCAATACAAGTGATAAACTGCTGCTAACTGCTCATCAGCCAAAATGACCTGAAATATATCAAATGCTTAGAGTTAGGAGGGCATGATGCATTTCGATCCTAGCAGGATCTTTCTCAAAGCCCTTAGCCTTACTAGAATCAAAACGTGTCAGGCTCTCCTAACTCTAAGAATGAATACTTTGGCAGAGATGAACACAGTCCACTTCAACAGTACCCACCACTGCTTCGATCTGAATGAATATCCCAAAATTTCATTCCCAAACTTATGTCTTTCTGACCACTAAAACATGTCCAGACAAGAAAGAAGTGAGCACTACGGAGCGGAAACAAACAAGAAACCAATCAAGCAGACAAACGAACAGCTCCGCACTTGGTCAATACCTGACCACACACCAGACAGCTCTGACCAGAGTGATATAATAAAAACAAGGCGCGCACGATGATGCTTATCACCCAAATTGTACTTTCAATTCAAGCATTAAAATCCATAAGTTGGGATGCTCGGGTGCCCAATTATGCAAACCTCATCTACTTTGACTTGCATATTCCCAAATTGAATTTAGAGTTAGACCATCTGGCACAAAAGAGATTACAGAAAGCAAAAGAAATATTCACAAACCAAGGGTGGAATATTCACGACTTGATAAGGTAGGATTATCACTTAATACATGTAATATTAATTTCAGCCTTTGAGAAAGATCAGGCCCTCCTTACTCCAAGCATTTGTAATATTAATTTCACAGAATATCAAAAACGTTGGGTTCTGTGTTTTTCAGCAAGCTTTCACCGTCTGCTGGCCTGATGACTTGAATTTAAATTATCATCAAGTAGTAGTTGACCACTGGGCATTTGAAATTCAGCCATTGAATTTTCAACAAAGAGTTCTCATCATGATGTCATTCCACTCTTTCTTTGGAGGCAGGGGAGACAGGGGGAAATCCCCTTTCCATGTTCTAGACAAATAAAGCCCAGAACCAACAAAGAAGCTTTACATCAGTATGATGACACTAGGTTATTTATATTATACTAACATGATGAAGAATGATACAAACATGCAGTAGTACCACTGTGTGACTGGAGCTGAACATTGCATTTCCTCCAAGCAGACAATGCTAAGAGAGAGAGCAGGCATTTGCCCTTTGAAACCTGAAGCACCACTAGGCCTACTTCCCATAAACAAGTTATACTGGCATGCATAAATACAACAATAGTTTTGTCTAGAATTAAGATCATTTAGTGTGTAACTTGGCAAACAGATAAAAGACTTCATCTCATTAACATTTAAGGCACCCCCATTGAAACTGAAAATAGTCATTTGTCTATTTGTGGAGGAAATAGATGAGGGAAAATCCCTGCGCTACTGAAGACAAGAAATTATTTCCATGACTTAACCCACCTCACAAATAGGGTTTAATAGTTTCAACACAGGTTGAGTGCTTTACACGGGTTCACACTCTGTTCAAAATCCTACAGTGTGAACAAGTCAGTCACTTTTAAACAGGTCAGACCCATGTTAAAACCTGAGATTTTTGGTAGTGTGAAAGGGCCTAAAATATGTTCACTTGTGATAAAGCAGGACTATTCTCAGACTGGCCGACGTCAAGCCCACACACTTTTCACAGCTTTGTAAAGATCTGCTTTGTTAAGGAAGCAACATGAAAATGTGCTTGGCCTTGTCCCTATGTCCTCCTCCCATGTTCTTAGACATTGATAGTTGGCAGAGCACTGGTACAGTATTCAGGGGGTCGCAGGTTCAAATCCCACTCCAGTCAATTTTTCTTTGTTCTCCTTTCAATGATTCTTAGACATCCACAGAAACATTAATTTTTGATAAAATGTCATATGAGATGTTCAATTCTGCATTAGGCAAGTGAAGTTCAGTCAGGGATGGGAAAATTGGGGGAAGGGTTTTGTCCAAGGAAGCCTCTTCCTATAGCTCTATGGTCTATCAATCTCTTAACTGCCTCAATGGCACACCAATATTACATCAAGTAAACAAGAATCCACGTCTATGTTCAAAGGAAAAACTATTCACAAGAGAGGATAGTATGAATCTAGATGACAAACATGAGTACCGTAGGTAGATAGTATCTTGCAAAGGAGATATCATCTCTAGTCTAGAGCCTTTTTAATCTATTTTGTTTACAGTTCCGTCGTTTGATTTGATTATTTCTCTGAAGGGAGTGAGCCGTATCCTGGAGGTACATGTAGTGCAATACCAGGACCAAACCATGACCAGGACGAGGCAATTCAAGCCCCAGATCCTAAAATCAGTTTAATGAACTGCTGCTAACTGTGCTGTGTTTCTGATATTAAAATGGCTACGTTCGATATACGTGTAGATGTCCAACAAGCAATCCCTTGATGACAGCAAATAATCGCAACTATTTGCAAAAAGACGCACTACTAGTGCGATTTGTCCCCACACAAATAAGCGCGACTATTTGGGTCGCGCTGCAAATCTCGACCCAAATAGTCGCGCTTTTTTGGTGTGTGAGAACGTGCCTATTTTAGTGGGCTACAAATCAGGATTCATCTCAAAAGGAGTTGAAAATGAAACTTTTTTACTTGTTCAACATTCAAAACTGTTGAAAAAATCTGCCAGCTAGTTATAAAATGAATAAGCACTGAGTTAAAGCCAGAGGTGGAACAACCAACAAGGTTTCAAAAAGGGAATTGATTTGGATAATTGAAGTTGATGGATGTGGCTTGTTTGACATTTCTTTGATGTTGAAAATTTTACAAATACATTGCTTGATCTTTGCCACTTGTACACGTACCTGTAGTTGTGGGCATTTTGTAGATTTCCATGATGTTATTTCAATAGTCTTGATTGTAGAATGTTGTGTTTTGTGGCTTTTACATATATTTACTCTAATAAGATTTGGTTGTTCTGTACTTCCTCATTGCTCCTCATCTAAATATTAATCTGAATGAATTGTTTCTGGATATATCTCAGTTTGTAATTAGTTAACTCAAATTAATCCGAAATTTGTGTACAGGACGCTATGACAATTCATGTGTGAATTACCTATATCCAGTATGCATATGTACATTGTACATAGTAAATCTGAGCATGGGATACATAAGGCATTAAAGGACACGTATGTTGTTATTACGTATTACAAAGAACTTTCTCCATTGGTTACCTCAGAGAGGATTTCATTCCATTCAGGAAGGATTTTCTTCGTGCTTCAACGCACACGATCCCATCTGAAAATTTTGGTGGAATAGATTAAGCTTTAGCCTCTCAACTCAGTGTTAACGCGCTGAACTATCCCACATGGCCAATTCGTGTACACACATCTTGTGAAATGCGTGGGATGGGTAGGGGCGGGGGTGTTGTGGGATGTAGAAGGGTCACACAGGTCAATGGCCGAGGTATCCCCCAATCTATTTTCAACCCTAACATGACCTCTCAGGAGTAACACCAACTTGAAAACCCCACACCATTCTCCTGGAAGATGAACAGAGCACACTGCTCGAAACGTCGACTGAATCCTCCGTTCTCCTCAGAACCACACAAACTCACAAATGTGTACACGGTGTTACTGGAAACCTTATTTGATCTAAACGCCGAGCCCAGAATAAAATTTGCATGCTCTGACCTCATACTTCATGTCACTTATCATACCATCATCTTTCGTTTGTTTTGACTCCACAGGAAACAGTGAAACAACATACTCATAAGACATACTGATAAGACGCTATTTTGAACTTAAATGTTTTTTTTTTCAAAATTATTTTTCCTGGATTAATTCCAAGCTGCTGTGGAGAAAAACATGACGACAAATTCTAGAAAAGGTTCAAGACAGATGTCTGTGCCTCATGCATTTGTTGTTTTGCATTTCTTTTGAAAATCCTTTCACATTTTATGTTCATACCACTCTTTATCTTATCAGTAAAGACAAGAATGGAAAGACACTGCTTAGCGAGCGTCTGCAGAGCCAGACATTACTGTCTATCTTTATCACTGTCAATTCATCACCATTAACATCACATATCCCCTCACCCCAAGCCTGCCTGGATGGGGAATAGCCAGGGTAATACATACAGTCCAAGGGGTCTAGTTTCTCCTCCATACATGCTGCTCTATCATCCCAAGCATTAAGTGATCAGCCAAAATATAAAAATAAACTGTGCAGGCCTGCACGGTCGGACACAAATTGGTTGGATCATGGAGGAATTCTGACGAAGAAAATGTTCTTTTTTTCATTTTCTGAAGATATAAATTCAAATGTAGCGATTTATATAAATTTGGTGACTCACACTGGCTCCTGAGTCCTGATAAATACCATTTTATTGAAAAGGGAATAAAGAAAAATTGTTCGCTTGTCAATGACTTTAAATTCAGTCAGTTTCCCTTGTGGTTATTTGATGATTAAATACCATTTTATACGGAGTGCCAAAAAAGAAACCCAAACAAATGTTTTCAAAATTTGGGTAGTAATATCAGTAAAATACTTGGTTTTTTTTTGGTTTTTTTATACTGAATTACCATTTTAGACGGAGTGCCAAAAAAACAAAAACAAAATCTTTTCAAAATATGGGTAGTAATATCAGTAAAATACTTTTTTTATACTTTTTTTTACTGAATTACTTTTGTAAATTGCAAGATTAGATTTATGCGTATAAATGTCTACCATATACGTCTCTGGGTCCCCTATGGGAAGTGGATAGGAAGGTGGGAGGGGCAGAGGCTGGCTGGCTGTCACAAGCCTATAAGAGATGGTTTCCTAAGAGGAGAATGGTGAAATGCCAAGAAGGTTATATCTGCTGATAGAGTCTTCTCGTCTAGTCTGTGCTTACCTCTTCATCGTAGTGGAACAGGCTGTCTTTCTCCTTGTCGGGGCCCCTCAGGAAGAGCGTGCCCTCAAATCCATATTTCGGGATAAACACCTGGACGGCGTTTTTGCGGACGAAAACGACAAAGCCTTCCTCGTCGATTATCTTGTCCTTGAAGAAGATCTGAAGGAAGGAGACCAAGATGAAAGAAAGAGAAACTGGATTAAACTAGACATATTCATTAAAAGCAAAACAACAAATTGGGAAGCATCCTACCGAAAATGTGCTCGATGCTGTGAGGAGGTTGTAATATCATTGACTAAGGGAATCCTATTTAGGTTTAGCAAATATATATCATGCCTGTCTTGAGCGAAGCAATGTCAGAGTCAGATAATAAAGAAAAGAGTATCCTGAAAAGGGGATGCATACATAGTTAATAAACAAACTGTATGAATATAAACTTAATACAAGTAATAAACGTCAATACAAGTAATAAACTGCTGCAAACTGCTCATCAGCCAAAATGACCTGAAATATATCAAATGCTTAAAGTTAGGAGGGCCTGTCATTTAGCCTCTGAGAAAGATCCTGCTAGGATCGAAACGCGTCAGGCCCTCCTAATTTTAAGCATTTGAATATAAACTTAATACATGAAAGTATGCAGAAGTGTTCCCTCTCACATTGCCATCAATTTTGTGTAAATTTTCATGGTTGATCTAAAGTCTAGAAGCATGTTGTCCAAACAAGAGTCAACATATTCATGAGTAAAGACGAGTAAAATGTGATTAAACAGCCTTGTCTAGAATGTGGTTCATACAAAAGTCGGTGGGAAAATGTGTGCCTTGACTTTGGAGTTTGAACAGGAATCAGAATCAGCATGCCCAATCTTAGGCTGTGTCCCAATTCTTTGGCTGCGACCGCAAGTAACACACAAGTCTATGGAAATGGCTGCAGTCACTGGCTAGTGGCTGCCATAGGTACATGTGTAATTTGCAGCCACAGCCATAGAATTGCGAAACGGCCTTAGTAGTATTTCAAAGATTTCAACCCTGCCATTTACAAAGGAGCGGTCCCCAATCATCTCCTGTTTGCACTGGAATTCTGGTTAATTATATTGGCCATCTTTACAAAAAATTTGGAGATAATATGAATTGTCCACAAAATAGGTCAGTACGATAACAGTGGAAGGACTGGCAGTGTATTTAGTTGATTTGTCAGTCTACAAGTCTGGATAAGGACAAAGGTATTTGTTCTAGATTCTTGCAGTGCACGGGACAGGCCTTGGGGATAGTATTACCAGCATTTAAAGGTACAATACATGACTGGTAAAGGTCACAGGACATCATCCATACTTTGTGTGATCAAACATGTACATGAAATAATAAACCTGTGAAAATTTGAGCTCAATCGGACATCTGAGTCACGAGAAAATAGTGAAAACCCGACTCGGTCTTTGAAAAAGACACTAAATTTTGATTTCCTAGAAAAACCCAGCATCTGATGAACCAAGATTTCCCATGGTGACTGTTTGCACTGTTAACGAACTGTTGAGTCCATTTTCTGTCTTAAACTCAATAATTTATTTTGGAAGCCTTGCAAATCCTATAATTATGCTCCCTTTAAAAGAATGTTTTCGATCTATCTCAACTGTACAAGAATCTCAACTGATCAAGTACACTAATAAATCAAATCTCATAGCTCCGTGATGATCAAATGAACCTTCTACATAACTGGTTCCTTCAGTTACAGAGCGACGAGGAAGAATGCAGACGATAAATTACATTATATCAGTAAACATCACTTTGATAATTCAATTCATTTCCTGCAGTGCAGATCCCTGGGCCAGGATGTAACATTTCATACTTGAACCCCAGTCATTTTGGCAAGGAGGCTGTTTAATGGTGGCCTAGGTCTGTCATGGAGCTCAGAAGAAAGGTGATGGAGATACAGTACACCTTTCTACCTCTAAGGTACATGGTATGGCCATAGCTCCATGGTATGCCATTGTGACAACATGAGACCTGATAGGACCAATGTAATCCAGGCACAGGTTTGCCCTTGTGATAAATAGGATTATCTGTCTGCTGGCCTCTGGGTCAACAATGTCTACCATGTTTGCTGTTAGGCTGGCAGTCTTAGGAATTAGCATTTAACTGGCATATCAAGGCAACTTGGTACAGTGGGCTGGTAGAAAGGTACAGACAAATGACCCCTAAGTGGAAAATGTCTGCTGTGTTTGGATTTGGTCATTACCCTTACAAGATATGTATAATAGACCTATAACACTATAAAAGTGAACAAAGAAAAAATTGACTGGAGAGGGATTCGAACCAGCAACCTCCTGAATCACAGTCGCTTGAGTTGATTCTTTAAGTTTATAGAAATAGTTTCATATAATTTAAGAAGGTTCACTCACTGATTTGTTTTATTCTTTTCTGTTCAACTTTCTATTCTTTCATTTTTCTTTTTGGCATATCTCTTTAAAATGCTTATAGAGAGCAGGTATGGTATTCTGGAGGTCGCTGGTTCAAATCCGGGGATCCCGCTCCAGTCAATTTTTCTTTGTTCACTTTTCAATAACTTAAAATTAACCAGTCAATTTCCCTTGTGGTTTTTACTTGCTGAAATATTTTTTCATGAATCATTTAGGCCTATAAATTTGTGGTTTGGGGATTTTGTCTTTGGAAAAAGATTTGGAAAACCTGTGTTTCCATAATCACTTGGTTGCAAAAAAAACTGGCTGGTGACTAATAATTACATGTTCATAAAATTGAAGAATTCAATGCATGGCTTCTAAACCTGAGTTCAATATGAAAATATTTTTATGCGGGTCTTAATGCTTAAGGCTTCACAGTAACACAAATAACACTTGTGTAAATGACCTTTATGGTATACAACCTACACTTAAAACATAAAGCTATGTATTAAAAGACCAGCCAGCATAAAACAGACCACTTTGTTTACCAATGGAATGCTTGGCAGAACTAATTCCAAAATGGACGTTAATACCAAGGGCATGATTCATCTAATGTAAAATTTTAATAGCCAATTATTAACTTTAAATAACTATAAATATGTAGGCCTACATCCCTGATTGGAAAATGTGACGATGGCATCTAGAATATTAATGCCATTTTAAGTTAGGTATGCAATGTATACATGTATGCCATTGTGTATCCATGTAACTAAAAATAAATAAAGAAATGGAAAAAAAATACTTCCTTGTTGAAATATTTCAGTACAAAGAATTTCTTTCGTGTTTTTTTTTCAATAACATCTTTTTGTTATACAATGCGGTTTTTGTCGAGAAATTTGATCCAAATATGGATAGGCACTAATGGAGCACTATGCAATGAAAAACATGGTATTCAATCCAAATTTGGGCAAAGGTACACTAGCTTTGAATAATGGCAGGCAAATACCAAGCTCTCACGAACTTCAAAAGGGAACCACTCATCTGTAGAGAGCTTGGCGATAAGGAAATATGCAGTGATATTAAAAGCAGTAAATATTTACCAGGTCAAATCCTTGGGTAAGTTTGTGGCCATTATTGACAGTAGGAAACTGAGCATGCACAATTGCACATAACTCAACTGGTCCTTGGGCCTTTTCTTATCAATAATCACAGCTTGATGCAAGGTCTACACACAGACCTGTAGGGTTGGCAGTTGTTGTAATGTATGTGGTAGGCTTACAATGCTATGTACTTCACAAGCAGTTAAATGTCTAGACATTGAGCATGCTGTGCAGTTAACTCTAGTGCAGTCTTAAAAAAAAGTTTGTGTTTCGAGAATTCAGGACTACATTCATTCATTCATTTGTTATTGACATTAGATGGGGTACACAACAGGGGCCGATTTCACTAAGGCTTTGCGATCATCGCTAAAGCCCAAATGCATTGCTAAACGAAAAATCCCTCACTACTTTACGTAGCAATTTTCCGTTTAGCGAAATCGGCCCCCAGTCTGCAACTACACTGCAGTCTGTTGCTTGCCTTGTGTGTACAACATTATAACAAACTTGAACACAAACATTTGATGAAAACAAAAATGAAATCAATCACATAGCCAAAACAATAAGTGAAACCAGATGCTTTGCAGAAGCTCATGTTGCACTGGACAATTGATAAGAGCGAACCAGGAAGTTTGAGTACCGGTGTGGAATACACCACAGTTTGTTATTTCAATTTCACAATATACTATGCAAGGGCCTTGGATGTGAATCATAAATTTCTAACACAGAACGCCAAAGTTTTGGTTTTCTTTTTGGAAAAACAAATAATCTGATGACCAAATATGGCAACAAGGATCATTGTACAGGGCCTAGTAAAATTTGGGCTTGGGCAACTGCCTATCGGCCGTAGCAGGGCTGACCTGCTGACCTTGGTTCATATGGTTTTTGTTTTTTATGACCTCAGTTATGACCATGCACAGCGCTGTCCATTTTTATCTCCTGTATGTCTATTACAAATCCGTTTGTTTTGTAGTGTATCAAATATGAACAAAATGAATGGTTGCATATGTGTGTACAGCAAGGTTTATGAACTAAATGCAACTTCGATTGGTAAATTGGTGTATTGAACCATAATATGCTCTATGTGAAAATCGAATTAGTGTACATATGTAACAAATTTTCTATTTTAGCCTTTGAGAAAGATCCTGCTTGGATCGAAACGCGTCAA
This sequence comes from Astropecten irregularis, assembly GCA_963971285.1. Lineage (NCBI taxonomy): Eukaryota > Metazoa > Echinodermata > Asteroidea > Paxillosida > Astropectinidae > Astropecten > Astropecten irregularis. Next base: position 1,435,920 of record OZ020256.1, read on the forward strand.
GCCCTCCTAACTCTAAGCATTTGATATATTTCAGGTCATTTTGGCTGATGAGCAGTTTGCAGCAGTTAATTACTTGTATTGAGATTTTCTATTACTACATTTGAGACTTTTAAAGCAATTTTTTGCATGAGTGACTGTATATGGGCAGCTCAGTTAAAAATCAGCCGTAGTTTATCAAAATATTTACGACTTGAATCCCCACCTCCCCCCTCAGGGATAGGTTTCTTTGGTTCAAAGGGTCCTTCCTCTATCACTCCACATCTCTCATCAGAGTGGAGCACATGCGCAGGTGGTGCGAGTTTATGTTACAGCACCGACTGAATGAATTGCACTCCATTTCTCTTGTAACAATCAGTGAGTAATGCAGAAGTAATGGAAGGCAGCAATTAAAGGAACTGTGAGTTTGAAATCATGAGGAACCTTCTGCCGCATTATACATGATCGGACAAGACATAATGCGGGATTGTCTCTTTCAAGGACGGCACAGATGAATGCCCACCTGCGCTTTAAATTACATGCAGGATAGATAACCAGGGAAATAAGGGGGAAGCTGACTGATATTTATAATCTTACACGGAGAGGAAAGGATATTCAACTGGATCGGAAATTGATTGTGAGATCACATGATACCTAGTCCAAAGGTTCACAGGTTCTTTTTTAGTTGGGCCAAATTTTCTTAGCCAAACCCAAAATGCAATATCACGCAAGCTGTGATCGACATGATTAAGATTTCTGTCCGTTCCTGTTGGCCAACATATTGAAATTTTATTGGAACAACTGTGTACAATTAAATTGTTCTGCTTCATGTTTTACCGTTGCCATTTCAATGCATGGAAACAAACTGAGTTTCAATTCAATTAATTCTCCAGAATGGCCATGACCACAATGATTGGTGCTGTGTAATGAGTAGAAATGATAACCAACTGACATCATCCATGAATAAAGCGAAGCACGTTGATGTCATCATGTCTCAGTTGTCCAAGATACACAGAGCCAACACCAATGGCATTTGCTGTAACATCTGTCATGTTTACAAATCATGCTGAGGCATTAGTCATTGGCAGCTGACTGAATTTAATCCAGGTATTTTACTGACTATCTCTTAAAGATGACAGCCCCTTCTCCTGAATAGCTCACTCCAAGTTCAATTTTAGACAAAATCTGGAATGTTTTAAATCTCTTGAGTTTGCGGTTAATGAAATACGCCTATTTCATCTTGTTTGGTGATGAAGCCTGTTATATCTCATCAGGGGCCAATCTTGGCTGACGTCTGAACACAAATTCTAAGTACGAAATATCTTCCAGATAAAAACATGATTACCCAAAACCAAATTACGTGTACATAAAGCTTAGTGCATTTGACTTCTGCTAATGGTTGCTTAGCATTGCATTCATTATGTGGTTTGGGCTGGATAAATTATTTTAGTAAGCAAAGTTGTTGTGCTTAGCAAATCTTGGTGCTTCAGCAACTCTGTGAAATCGGGCCCCGCTCATAACTCTGGGAAATCTAGACATTGCTGATACTCCTTTCATCCCATAAATTCAGCTAGTGGACTAGAGAGTGCATATCCTTCTTCAGCCTCAAACCTTTGTAAGGTCACATTCAATCTTCAAGGTTTCAAGTCTGCAATTACTCTCAAGGTATTTCTCCCAATCAGCTGTGTGTGTAATGGACGAGGAGTGATACAATGTTAAAGTGGAATTGTACTAACGGTGTGATTTTCATCTTAGGGCCATGTTGCATTAGACGGTAAAAAACTAGGTCTCCTTATCGGATTATATCAACAATCCACAAAGGAATCTAGATCATCACCCATGGAACCCGTGGGCATTGAACCTTTCCAAGAACTTTGTCTGAGGCGACAGCCTCCGGGCCTCCCTGATTGGTTGATCGTTTGCGTGTTCTGAAAATTAGTCACCACGAGGGAATCAGGCAATGTACTGCCCCTCGCAGGCTCGCAGCACTCCACCTACACACCGTGTCAGCTGAGTGTAGGAGGCAAGCTGAAGTCACTCGCGGAGGAATCGTTCGTGTCTGGTTGGGATGATCCCCGTCTGAATTTTGAGAAAGCTAACGAATCATTTTTTTTATTCAAGAGTTGTGTGGTCTAATTTTAGCTGGATATCTGGGGCGAGGTCAAAGAGGTCCCCTCCTCCCACCTCGGCTCTCCCATGCAGTATTGGCGTCTGAATCAACACTCATGCAGAGTGCATCCATATTCAGTGATGAGCATTAAAGGGAGAAGCCATAGCATCGTGTATTCAAACACATTCAGCAAGCCTGGAAATAAACGGAGGCCATGCCTGGCCTTCGATGCCCTGGTTCTTGGGCTTGGTGCCCCTTCAAATGTTTCCAATATTTTCCAAAGACATTATGATTTTCCAATGGAAGTGCCCCTTGCAAAGGAAAATTGGCCTTGCCCTCACCAAACCTTATTTCGAGCCCTGATTCAGGCCAGTAGACTCCATGCACTATTAGCCTGCTGCAAACCATCCTACTACACACTAGAAAATTTTCGTCTTGTGAAGGAGTTTTTTCCTGGTTCATACGCCACTCTGCACTGAACGAGACACTTCAGAAAGGAGTAGTTTAGGCCTATATGTGGTTTAATTTAGCACCTTTTCATGGCATCGAAACACATACAGGAAAACAGCTGAGGGCATAAGATTGTGCTCCTTTGTCAGCCACGAACCAGGATGCATTGTGCACAATATTTTATTTGTGGTCATTTTAGTTTCACTTTCATTTGCCCAATGAATGTTGTAAATAGGGACTATTTCTGGCAGCATTTGATTGGACTACTGTGTAGGCCTATGTCCCAGAATGATACTGACAAATGCTGGCTGGACAGGCTGGTGGCTCAATTCCCCACCAGGGACCCACTCAAGCTCCTTGTCTTACAAGATTCAGTGCGGTGCCTCCCCCTTTAGTTATTGAACAGGCTCATTATTCCTCTAGGTGCTCGATGCTGAGGTCATAGATAGACAGACACCCACCCACGCACTCTGCAGGATGGAATGCACATTACACACAGTCCCTTAGCAAACCATAATATCACTGCAACACATATAGGGGCATATAGAACAAACAAACCACCAAATCACCACGCCATGGAGGTTACCTAGCCTCCGTCCATGATCAAACCATGGAGGTGTAATAATAGCTCCATGATCACACTACCAAAACAGACAAAGTCAGCTGGCAAGTCTAGAAGGTATGAAACTGAATCATGATCATTTAAATCTTATACTACAGAAAAATTCTGGCATTGGCAAGACAAACTCCAAAAAGAGCAAACTTTGTGCTCAATATGACATTTGCAACATAGGCCTAGATACTTTTTGTAGACTAACTAGAATTTATAATCTGCACTTTAATTACTGCAGTATTACTATTACTATAACTTGACAACCTGATTGTTGAGTGGGTGGAAATAAAGTTTAGGCTATAAACATGAGATTGGGTTCCAGACACAATTTTAATATACTGGTTGACATTTCCACGTACGTACAAGTACACACAGCTTGCAGCCTTGCAAAAGCCATGATACTACATGTACATGTAAGTTACATGTATAAAACTGCCACCCAGGCTTAATGTCAAAACAGCTTTGTTGAAAATGTCACTGCAACAGCAAATAACATACGGCTCATTAAAAGTAGTAAATTTATCAAAATTATTACCAGCTAAACAGGCATGTGTGTACCTCGGTTTAGTTCACTAATTAGGCAGATGTTTTGTTTTATGGAGTGGAAACTTTTCCATTGTCTGCAAAATATTCTAATCAGATTTACACTGAATTTGCCTATAGAATTGAAAAATTAAAATCCACGCAAGGATTTAAATACACACTTGTTTCCTGGTTTCAGTTTGGGGCTGTATCTGCGTGTACATTTGGGATGAACCCTGTGGTCTATTTTGTGCAAATCCCGGAGACATTTGATCCACTGCTCGGATATCAAGACCACATCCTTGTTCCTGACGCAGCTTGGGACGGCAAAAACTGCCAATTCAGTCCAACAAGGAAATACAGGACTGAAAAATCATCAGATAAGCTATCAGGAGGTACCATGCCTTCCTTTTGTTGAACTGGATACCAGTGCTATCCAATAATGGAGTTCAAAGGTCACAACCGGCACTTCCTGTTTGTATCCAAACCCAATGTACATGTACACATATGTAATAAAGATACATGTATGGGAAATGTGTGCCTTCATTCCAAAATAACTGCACTTGACTTTTCACATTCATTGTGTATTCATATATGTTTATCATCAAAGATTGGGGATAGTTTTCAAAGGAAACATTTAAGGGTCAAAGTTTGTCACAGAAAAAGCAAAGGACTGTTGCAGAACGATGACAAATTTTCCAAACTCTTTTGCAGGATCAGATTCAGGACATGATTGAAACTGCTGACAAACGCAGCTGATGCCAACAGATACAGTCTCTTCCTTCCTCCATGATATAACAGGGACCTTGTTAATGTACATTGCATTATTAGTTCCATTTTGATGAAATCACATTTTACTGATTAATTCTATCCATAGTGGAGACATGATACTGAACCAAACTGTGTAAAATATTCTGTACTCATTGTAATGTCAGTTTCAAAACTGATCTGAGCTACAACTGAGGCAAGCTAGGCAGAGAAAATCTCTAGGTTTTTGGCATAAATGAAATTGATACCATTGCTGCGTCATACATGTAATTGTACTTCACAATCATTGTATAAAGCTTTCTGTTTCTGACAGTGGGTGTATGTATTTCATGAACATGAATCCAGTCTTTTCCTGCTTGAAGGAAGAACAGCTGCTAGTATAAGTTTTTAATGTTGGTAAATGGGACGTAGAGACATTTCGTGGAATTTGAATGATTGGTGGGTTGGTAGGTTGTGGGTTGGCAGGTTATGGTATCTAAAAGGTACCGGTAAGTGGTTTTCTCGTTGGGTTGGGTAGGTATAGTTGGAACAGTAGATGGCTTGGTTGCTGTTCTAACCGCAATTTGGCAGTTTTATAGGTTATATTTTGGCGAAGGGAGTTGAGAAGAGGGATTGGTTGGCTACTTGGTGGCTTGGTCGAGTTGGTTGCTGGAATGTTCTTAAATGGCAAGGGAAATCTCGGTATCAGGCCACAGAATTATAATAATAATGACAATAACAGTATTTATAAAGTGCTTTCACACAAGGATCAAAGCGGTACATACAAAATAGAACAAGAAACAAAGGGAGGAACAGGGGGGTTTACGATGAAAACAAAAATGTTTTCAGATGATTCCTGAAAATTGTGACAGGAACATTCCAGATGTTAATGGGATATAGTGTTCTAGAGTTTGGGATCAGCAACAGAAAAGAATACCCGAAAGATAATAATAATAGACTGCTGACACTGACAGCCTCATAACTTCAGAAGGTCCTTGACTTCAATAGAGCTTTGAATCATATTCAGTCAATGGTGACTTCTATGTGAGAGACTATGGCAATGGCAGCGAGGTGGTTGCTCTTTAAGTTGCAAGTCTGGAATTGCACCCACAGGGCAGAGAGGTCCTGAACCTGATCATATTCACAGTACTTTCAGTCTCTCAATCTCTCTCTCTCTCAGCTGTTGTTATTGTTAGGGGTTTACATTTTGGATACGGAATAACTTTCTACTGAAAGAAATGCAGCCTTTTAGTATGTGATCTTTCCTAATAAAGCTTTCTATTTCTGGTCTGAAATTTCAAATAATATGTAATATCTTACAGCATGTATTTCACACACTTTGATGGATATTCAAATTTCGAATTTTAGCCAATCAAAAGAGAGAAGAGAAGCTGCAGCCAATCACAAGGTTCATGCAGAAATGCTTCCCATTGCCGTGATAACATTAGGCCCTTAATTTTTTTTTTTTCAAATTATCAGGTCATCCTACAGCAACACTACAACAGTACTGCTGTCATGGAAGATTGTATTTTGTGTGTGTTTTTTCTTCCTTTTTTTTTTTTAAATATTCATCCAAATGACTCACTGACTGAGAGTGATGAATACTTGCCATTTCGATGACTCATTTCAATTTATGTTGACAGACAGAACAAATTTTCACAAAAAATTCTCAGAATAGATAACAATCATTGTTGACTTTCATGAAAAAGCAAAGTCATCTTTATTTCATTTTTTTTAAGGGAGGCATTTATTTGCTCAATCTTGTCCGAAGTGTGCAATTTGCCAATTTCTTATGGTGGTATGTTCTTCCACATGACTCACCTAACGCAGTAATTATCCTTCTCTGTGTGGACACAGAATCCCGGATCGCAAAGACGTACCAATCAAGACTAACCTTTGCATGAGAACGAGCTTGTTAAAAATCCCCAACCATATCTGATGACATTATAACTATGGCTTGCCAGGGCTATCAATTACATCATAATAATCCCCCTCGTTTACACATGCACTGCGTGATAAGCTAGTTTAAGACAAAAGCAAAACTTTCGCAGGGCATGGGATTTAAGAAGTTTCACTATCTCATATCACAATATTTACATGTGGGAATGGTTTCGGTTGCTGAAAATATTTTGCAAGGCTGATTTAAAACATAGCTTGGTGAGCTTATGTGTATGCAGGGGCACATAGGCTATTTTCAGTCCTAGGGTAATTTCTGCTAAACCCCCTACAGATAAATTATCTTTCTCTTGTGTCTTCTGCCAAAATGAAACAAAAGTAACCTTAAATGCCTTTTGACTTCTGTTCCAATTCACCAGAAATGCAAAAACCTTTTTAATATGAAACATAAATCTACATTATCAGCCAAGATTAGAAATAAGTTATTGAAAAGTGAACAAAGGAAATTTTACTGACTGGAGCAGGATTTGAACCTGCGACCCCCATAATACTAAACCCATGCTCTACCAACTGAGCCATGCAGCCCTATATTGGCATTGTCCCAAATTGTCAATTATCTTGTTCGGATGTGGTTATTTCATGATTATAAAGATCAGAATTATAAGAACGACTGTTCCACAAATCCAGCTGTAGTCTGTGACCCCAAATTAACCCAAGCTATTTGTCTACAGAATGTATCTCTAACCCGATGCCTGAGGCTGCTCAATCACGACCAATGTGTGCAGAGGGATAATAAATGTGTCGGGAGAGGCCAGAAACAAAGAAAGAAATCTTCAATGTCTTTTGTCGTGTCTGGGTACAAAGCCAGACACTTAACATGGTAATGTTGCATGCATGTCTTTGTGTGCACCAAGTGAACATGAACGACCACGGTAGACATGACTCACCCATTAGGTCATGTGCAAACTATGTGCAGGCTCAAAGGAACAAATGGCTGCATGCTGTGAGTGGGGCTTTTGAACTGTGTGAACATTTTTCATGTAAAGAGTCCCATCAGATTATGCATTGTGTATGTTGTCTGGCCGACTACAATAACTCAATGTTGTTCACGTTTACCCTGCATTTAACATTAATAAGATCTCAGCTGTCAATGTTCGTTTGCGGCTCTTTCATTTTTAAAGAGGTCTTTGAATTTCCTGAATCTGATGTTAATGCATTTAAACAAAGCCTTACATGGTCGATGTAGAAGAAATATGCTGTAATGCATGGAAATAGAGTTAATGCTCTGTGAAATAGGATGAAAATCAGACAAAGTAGGGAGCAATGGAGGGTAATGAAATATCCAGATAATCTTATTAACCCATGTTCTATATAATAATTCACACAGACTCATCGCATCCACTGATTTGCAAGGTACACAACAGTATGACAAATATTAGTCTGATGAACAAAGACTCATGTCGAGAAACATATATATATATATGTTTACCTTTCTAGCCAAAAATCGTATTCAGCATTTTAGGAACATTGTGATTCACTGTTCGAAAATGACAAACTTGGAATTACTTGAAGAAAGTCAGGGAGGAACAAAAATGGAGTCGAGCCTGCTGTGATTTATCAAGGAGGCCCTCTGAACATCACCTATCCCTTGTGCATATACTGTTTCTAAATAATGCACAGGTCTCCATCATATTTTTTTGTCCACATAAGGTTTAATAACAAAAGATTGTAAATTGCAGGGATGTTTTTGTTGGTGAAGGGGAACTCTGTCCAGATTGAAAGCTGGGTAATTGGTTACAGTTCATTGGGCAGACCTATGAATAATCTAATGGGTGTATGTAATAGAAGAGAACAAAGAGATGTGTTCATGTCCTGATATGTATCACAGATGTGCAGGATGGGTGTGTGCCCATCATGAGAGTGTCTGTCTGTCTTTTGTGGTTCTTGAACACCTCTTACATTGTATTGACCAAATGTTCTCCATTATGGTGGCAAATAATTTACACTCCGGAATCAGAAGAATTAATTCAAGATGAATTGCAATGTTATCAAACAAAAGATTAAAACTCCCACTGACTTGACAAAATAGCAATTCAAAATCAAATTGTACTTTTTCTCCTTGAGCTAGCCAAAAAGTTGGCAATTAAATACTTTTCAGAAACACGTTGAAAACCATTCTGAAATTGCCAATACTAAAAATTTCCCCATAAAGGAGCAGCAGTATGGTCATGGATATTGGAGTACACATGTAAATGTAATACGGTTTTTGCCACTCCCCGCTGCTGAACTTTTTTGACACTTCCTCGTACAAAAAGGATATTGGCTATTGTCAGGGAATGGCAGGTCCTTCCTGTAGTCTGATATGGCTCCACAGGGGTGATAACACTAGTGCCCTACTTCAATACAACCAAAAAGGAACTATTTCAACAGTATATACAAAAGAGCACTTATTTCAAACATGGACCACGGCCCATGAGATTTGGCTTCAACATTTTGCACCTCCATTCATGGTTTTTAACAAACCTAAACAATGTGCTTGATTTAGGAGGCTTTTAGTTTTATTGTTTCATTCTCTGAAGATATCTTTTTTCACTTTGAATGTTACAATGGGATTCAACCTAGCAATGGGTTGAATAAAACAGTTCTGACCTGAACAGCTTTTCTGAAGAAAAATTTTTGTTCAGACAAGTTTCTACTCAAATGATAAACTTAATGTGGAGAGATACTGCCCTGAGTGTCACACAACACTTAAAAGGTGTTTTCCCACTCATTCCATTTGATTTAATCAAATCACACTTTCAATTCTGTGCAACTTTCTGACCGTTTCTTGATGTAGACCTACACATGTACATCATGTATGTACAAGTACTGTACGACAAAGACAAACATGGCTTGCTAGCTGCACATTATGCACACAACATGAGTGTAGACATGCATTAGACGTAGGCCTACATACCTAATGTTATGAATGTCAAGTCACGTTGTATCATTCATGTGATGTGCTGTGCTAATGTGGTCATGAGCAATGCTATGCTGAAAAGATCAAGTGTGAAGACTTGGACAAGTCTAATATCAGTGCGCCCTCCAATCCCATGATTTGATGAAAAGATCAAGTGTAAAGACAAATTTAATATCAATACACCCTCTCATTCTATGCTGAAAAGTTCAAGTGGAAAGACTAGGACAAGTCTAATACCAGTGCACTCTCCAGTGCTTCGCTGAAAAGATGAAGTGCGAAGACTCAGACAAGTCTAATATCAGTGTCATCCCATGCCGTACTGAAAAGTTCAAGTGCAGAGACACAGACAAGTCTAATATCAATGCACAATCCCATGCCTCGCTGAAAAGATCAAGTACATGTAAGAAGACTCAGACAAGTCTAAATCCCATCCTCCCATCACAAGATCAGTCTCCATCCGATAGATGCTTCCCTACCCACATGTCACATACTGTACAGTACATCCCTCCTCCATGTGGCTCCTAGTGATAATCAAATTAAAACAGATCCAAATTGGATTTGTGTTTCCCCCCAAAAAGGAACCTGAAAACCAATTATGGATCACATAACAGGCTCAATCGTTAAGCCTCAGACAACACTGGTCCTGATTAGGAGGGTAGGAAAGACAATTTAGGGAACCTGAAGTAATGTTTGATTTTGATGACGAGCAGAGGGAGACGGAGTAAGCCATATCAAACCAGGGCCCAAAGGTACAGCTCTTTCCTCAACAGAAACTATCAAATATCATTTTGGGATTTGCTTTTTAATGCTTAAGAAATGCTCAGTCAAAACAACTCAAAAGTACAATATAAATTACACAGCAATGTGATTCAAGTCAAGTGCAACACAGGTCATCAAGAATTTCTATACAACCCTTGCAAGGGCCCATGACCCCATGCGTTGGAAGCATGGTCGTGCATAGTCCAACACTGCTGGTTTAAAAGTCTTTACTGAAAACAGCACTCACCTAGCAATTGTCACATGAAATTCTTTATAAAGTAAGAAATTGTCAGGAAATGACAAAACATTTCTGTTGAGCTGCTTATTATGTAAGTATTGTCCCTTTTGTATGTGGTGTCAGTAATAAAATTGCCTCATGTAGGAAGGCCTTAAAACACATACGTCAAGTTCAACTAATGACTGCTATCGCTAAGCGTATAATTAAAAAAACTATAATTTGTTTATAACTGACTAAGATGCCATGTCCTTCAGTGACCTTTACAAAGGCCCAGACAGAGGCTGCATGCTGGACCATGGGTTGGGCTGTGGTTGGACCATGGAGGAAGAAAAACAGACCATGAAGGACCTCCAAGGTTTGACTGACAAGAGGTCCATGTCCAGGTGTGCCTAATGGAGTGGTGATGGGCTTGATCTACCATTACAATTGTCATAAAAGGAAATGGAGACAAAATGACCTCTGACCTCAGAGCCATGGAGGACATCAAGCACCACTAGACTGTCAGGCAGGTCAACAACTGCACAGAATACCGTAGACCTTGCTCAAACTAGCAACCAACCCAAACACTCAGAGCATGGCCTTACTCATTGACGAACAAGGACAACCAAATAACAATCCTTGAAGTTGAGCACCATATAAAATACCTAGTCACTTTAATACCTTGAGGCATCTACATGTATTATGCAAAATGAAACCAACTCTGGGCAAATCCGTGCATGAAGACACAGAATCCACCTATTCTGTCCAGGGGCCAATTTCACTGCCCTGCTAAGCACAAAAATTTGCTTACCAGGGCATTTCTGTCTTAATAATTAAAAACTGGATTGACAACCAAATTTCCAAAATTGTGTATCACTTTTGATTGCTCTTTGGCTATTGTTCACTGACCATGAAAATGAATATCAAATGGAATTTTTAATGGTGGTTTGTTTTATTGGGAAAGAAATTTTTGAGCTAAGCAATTTTTTGTGCTTAGCAGCTCCAGGAATCAGGAGGAACATGGAGAACGGAGAAGGACTAAACCATGGGAGGACGTACATGTATTGAACAATCCTGACCATCCTTTTGATTGAGAAGCTGAACAATTGAATTACTTTGCCAATAGTTCCTGATGGCCAAGAATTGTAACCTCTAAGATTCTAATCAATATAAGCTGTTGGCTGCTCGATTAAGAAAACAAACAGTTCCAATGGCCTTCCTGAGTTTCAGGAAGTATTATTGACAAACGCGACTCCCTTAAAATGTGCCTCTTTTGGCTCACGATCCATGCTTGTCCCATGGAGCTATCTTTGTACAAGTTACATGTGGGGGTAAGGACTTCTTAAGTTGACAATATGTTTTCAAGTTACAGTACATACATATGCACATGTACTTAAGCTCTCTTAAACTTAGCACATGGTTCAATGTGCATTTTCTTTTCAAGGTCTGATTTTTTTCAATACAGTGGCAGCCATATTTTCCTTTTTTTTTCAATAATACTGTACACCTGGTGTTCCAGGAAATACATGGTTTATGCACACACGTATGCACCTGCATGAAATCACTGCCGTTCACGCCCTGTGAAAATAACCACTGCACAGTATCCCATCAGAGAGCGTGTGTCGCAACAACTACATCACTGGTCCAACAAAAGTACACCCTTTTGATGGTGGATTTAACTATGTGCATCTGCCTAGCCTGTGATCACACAAACACGTTCACACACAAGGCGTGTCCTTGGTCCCAACAAGGGTATACAGAGAGCATGCATGATCCAAGGCTGGCATTAATAATACAGATGTATAATGGTGTGTGTGTGAGCATGGAGGTAAGAACTACCATACCTCTATGGTGCGAGGATAGGAAGGGGGGGGGGGCTTGTACCAGATTCCTGTCCATGTATTGAGTGAATGTACAAACAATGAAAATGAGGCCACGGCATGTTACCACATGTGACATCCTAGGGATCAATAATTCCAATATCAATTCAGCATCCCATCACGTCCTGTACTGATGAGCCGATGAGCCGTGTCGTCAGATTAAAAACTATTTTAAACACTCCTAAGGCTACAATATTAAAACACCATAGGCAGTATGGAAAACCATTACAGCATGAAAGCAAAAAAAAAAAAATTAAATGCCGTCTTTGCATGTCATTATTCAATCAATCTTTTGTGAGGGCTTTTCAGACACGGGAGACATAACATTTGGAGGGCAGAGACATAATTTATAAATAAATTGCTATTCCTGAAATTGTCATTTAATATGATGCGTTGGCCCCGGACATCAGTCCGAACAGATGTTACCTGCATTGCCATTTTCTAAATGTCTACCAAGTGAATCATGATATTAACAACAAACATTGCTCATGTGCTAGTACAGTGAGCAATGCCTTCCCATTTACAGAACGTGTAGGCGTACTGTGTGGCTTCACAAGTTCACACTACAGCCCTTAATAGTAATACACTACATGTGCTGTACATAAACTATGTCTGGACAGTTCTAATTTTAAAAACAGGGGAACCAAATTGGTTCTAAAGAATCTAATTTCCAGCATCTATGTTTATCTATCTGCCCGAGCCATCCATACCAGTGTAGCACCCTGATGGCTTCGGCATAAGATGATTTTTTGTCTTTTGGTGCAAATTGCAATGATAAGAATTTTATGACAAAAACCAAGTGTCAAGCCAACAGTACATAAAAAAATATGATTGCATCAGAATTGGTAATTTACAATGCAATTTCTTTCAAATTTGGTAGTTGATGGCTATGTGCACTTTGGGAAAGATAATGAAACTCAGTGTTTGATAACCGGCCCGGGGTTCAGGGTTCTTGACCTGCCGGGTGCCTGCACTTTGCATGATCAGTGGGCCAGCATTCAGGGCAAGGTGCACCAGGCTGAGACAGTGGTGTCAGGAATGAGCACTGAGCAGTCAGGATCAAGTCCACCACACCCAGGTAAACTGATACACCAGTGGAATGATGGAGATGACTCCTGGCCTGCCCCACATTTCAAACAGCTGACTCATAAGATTTCAGTTCTGGTTGATGAGACTGCGGAGACGTGAGATGCTCCTGTGTTATTTATCTGTTATGATTAATGATACTGTCAACTTTCCTTCCAACAAGCCTGGGACAAATGTAGGCCTGAAATCTATCACTCTACTCAATTGCTGAGGAGTGTGGGATGTCAGTCTAATTGTAATTATACACTGCGAGGTGAACTACTGGTAACTCATCAGGGGCCAATTTCACGGCCCTGCTTAGCACAAAAATTTGTTAACCATAATAAAAACAGGATTAACAACCAAATTTCCATGTGTTGTGTATCACTTGTGATTGTTCTTAGGCTGTTGTTTACTGACCTAGAATATCAAAGGGATTTTTTAATGGTGGTTTGTTTGTTGAGCAAGACATTTTTGTGCTAAGCAATTTTGTGTGCTTAATTAGCAGCTCAATGAAATTGAGAAATTCTCACAGAATCAAAATCTGACAGTGGTTAAAAAAAAAAAGAACTTTAAATTAAACCTACTGTTAGACTGCAACATCCATTGTACTTTACAACCTGGTAATTTTATCTGTTGTCGATCCCCGCCCACTACGTACAGACATTTCAGTTCCTTTGTCTGTTTGTCATCTTAGTAAATACACATTGTTGCTTATACTGCGTTGTTTCTTCAATGGGTTAGCCTTGAAAGCAAAGCATAATGTTTTTTAGGACTTTGTCCACTCTCCTTCTCTTCAATATGATCATAAAAAACATATCTTCTGGTACATTTTTGTAAAATTGTCCAGAACTATGAAAGAGAGATGAAATAAATAAATAATTTATCCTGAATTTTTTTTAAGTGATGGAAATTCCTCCATGCTAAAAATAGGACTACCAACCAAAAGTTCAGGCTTTCCTTATTGCTTTTGGCTTTATTTCAGCTGATGTTTTGTTAACAGATTATCCATTTGGGGCTGGCAACCTGATTTTAATGATCGAGTGAATTAGCTTTTTGAGCTTGAGCCAATCTTGGCACTTCAGCAGATCCGTGAAGATCCTTAACCCTTAACGTTGTTTGGAGACCACCCTTACAATGTTTATGATTTTATTTATGACATGCCAGTGACATTTATGACAACCTAATAAAAACTGCAAAGTTCATCATGACAATGGGAAGACCTGTGCATTGTGGTAATTACAACAGAGTTATAGAATTTGAGGAGTGGTGTCATCTGGGAATCATGTGACCTGGGGCCAATTTCACGGCCCTGCTTAGCAAACAAATTTGCTAACCATGAAATAAAAACAGGATTAACAATCAAATTGTTGTGGTGTTGTGTATCGCTTGCGATTGTTCTTAGGAATTTTTAATGGTGGTTTGTTTTATTAAGCAAGACATTTTATGCTGATCATTTTTTTTTGTGCTTAACAGCTCCATGAAATTGGTCTCTGAACACATTTAGGTCTACATTCTTCTTCCATGGATGCACTCCACCATGGGTTAATGAATATTATTGGCTTCCTGTGTTGAATCATGACCCAAATTCAGCAAATATTTGTCTTATGCCACCATGGCTATTGTGAAGTTCAGTGCATAGCAGTGTAACAAACAACTGTATCCAGGCTACATAATGTGTAGACTGGATACAGGTTGCCATCCAGGAGTGTTCAATGCATACAAGGGCACAGGGCACACACAGTATAATATAAAACCAGGAAGCATGTACCACTGAATTTCTGTATGTTCACATCCAGGGCTTAGACCCAGGGGAAAATGCTGGAGACAGAGGACAGACTACAGAAGGGATCGATGAACAACTGAGGTGGGAGGAGGGGGAGAGGGAAGGGGGAGGTAACAAGCCCTTAACAAAAATATATGGCTTTTCATACATTGAAATTGGGATGCACATCAAATTGTTGAATTATAAGACTATAGGCCTATCCCACAGGTGTAATTGTTAACCCTGTGTCGGATGCTATCGTGTGAAAATGGATTTTTACAATTTCAATAAACATTATTTGAACTGTTGCGTAAATTTGTTTTCCTTTTGTTCATTGAAAATGATGTAGTAATATATACAATATAGTGAAATGCGTGTACATAATGTTGAATAGCTCTCCTATGAATTGAATATAATATACAAGGTCATAACAATAACAATTTATTTTTGTCCACAGCTAGCTAGCTCAGGGTCATTCTCCCAGGGGTGTAAGGAAACAATGAAGAGCTTGGGAATCAGGTGACTGCGATGGAATAGTCCATACTGGGAATATTCCACTACTGGACAGAGGGAGTATTGCAACTATGGGCCCAACGAGGAAAAGAAACCAGTGTACATGTTCAGGTATACTGTATGCATTACTGTGATAACCTATGGCATAGACCTGTATACATACTACATGAAGGGGCCCAGTATCTTGTTAGCAGTGTACAGGCCTATCATGCCTTCCAGGTTAAAAATGGCACTGGTTAACTTTTCTCCATTCAAAGAATACAACTGTAAGATCCTAGCTCTATGCTAAGACAGTTCTGTTGCAGTGCTTATATAGATTTGTCCATTTGAGTCAATTTGTCTGTGTCACAGGGAAATATAATAACAGTCTGTTTTGTTTACAGCGGGTTATGAATTACTTGACAGATTAGTGGCTATTAACATTAGCATGTAGTTGAGGAACCCGGACATAAAAACACATGGACATGCCAATTGCAAAAATCATGAACTGAACTGTTGTGAGATTAACATTGCTAAAGGCATCAGCAAGACCCTAATCACTACAGAGTACAGGAGAATAACTACATGTGCAAGAGGAGGTTACTTAAAGTCTTACTGCAGAATCAGTGCACCCCATTGTTGCTGCACACTGAGTGGAAGTGGTCCGACTTTAATCCTCTTGCAACAGCATGCATAATACACTGCAATACAAGGTAACAGCATCACAGAGTTGATGTTGTTTGTAAATCGCAAAACTAATGAACCTCATCCAGTATGTTTATGGCCCTGTCTCTGTGCTTCAGTCACGTTTAACTTATTCACCCTAACTCAAAAAGACAACAAAGCGAGTTGTAGGAGAGTGACAAAGTTGAAGCAGCTTCAGTCATTTAATGATTAATAAAATTATGTACGGTTTCATGGTACAAATTTCAACTGGATAAAATTTTACATCAAATTATCTAAATTATAAGAGATGAACCTACAGGGAACTTAATCTTGATACCAGTCCTATCCTGTATCATCCAAAACCACTTTACCTCCCCCACCCATCCTGATTTCAAAAGAGTCTGAGTATTTTTCGTAATCAAGATCTCCAAGACCTTCGATTTACAATGGCTACTGTACTGGAAGTTTCTATCTCAAAGGATCACTCTGAATAGACCCTGCATTTTTTGCATACCACCAAGTCATCAACTTTACTTCAACAAAACAAAAGTTGTTTACTGTGCATGTGAAATAATGAATAGAGACACCCTACTAAGAAGTCTATTTAAATGATGATCGAGTAAAACCTGAGGGAATGGCTGGTTTGTCTATATGCATAGTTTGAGACTGAAAATGAATTAACTTCATCAATACCCATACCATAATACTTGAAGTTGTTAACAAGACCTAGGTCTATGGGTCAGAATTTTAAATGCCTATATCTACATGAAACTAGATTTAAGTTGTTTGTGACCAAGCTTTTTCTAGCAATTTGAAGCAAATCATATAATTTATAAGCCCAAAATTGATCTTTTCCTGAGAAATGCATAAGGGCTTACATAGCAAAATCACACCTAGTATCTCCAGTGTTGGAGTTACTTCCTCCCCAAAAACTCTTTCACTATCACCAGGAAATAAGTGGCAAATTTATGCCAGCTGCCGGAACTACTTTTTCCTATCCCACCAATCAAAACAAGTCAGATATGGGTGTGTTTAGTGCCTTATACAGACCAATCCACGTTATACACATGCCATGTGCACACACTGCACTGGATGGTGGTGGCAGTGTCATCATATGGTACTAGTTTATATTGTAGGCAAACACTTCAACCCCAAATACTTCTAAAGGATCCCAAAAACAATAATAATTAAACAATTTTAGAATATTTTACTGATTGGTAATACATATTGCTTTGGGAAGAACTTCATAACTAATTTTGAGGATTATTTTTTTTCTGAGCCAACTTTTTTTTTCTAGCCGGAACTACTTTTACATTTTCTTTTGTATGGTCACTGACATCAAGTTCAGCCAAGATATGAGATCAAGGCTAATTCCATGAAAACATTATCATGAAAATGTAATCTACAATGCAAATAGCTCAGAATTAAATGAGGCTGAGGATTGCATTCATTATTTGTTTCCTTTCAAAATATCAGACTTATAGTCAAATCTATTTTCATCCTGGATTCGCCGGAACTACATTCAAATCATTTACATATTCAATGACATCATACTTCCCCAGAACTTGTTTACTTGCATTATTATACTTCAAAGAAGAAAAGCCATACTAGTAAAGCATCGTTAACAGACATGAGTTTATGAGAAAACTGATCGTAATTTTTGAAAAACTGAGTAAAACTGAGATTTTTATATTTTGCAGTACTTTATAATAAAATTGCAAAGTCACTTGGTAAAAAATAAAATGCTCACCAGTCTCTATCCCCAAACATGGGGGAGTACTGTGGAGTCAATGAATTTGTTCAACATTTCTGTACTTTAATTTATCAAGACAAGTGTATCTTTTTCTCAATTGTGCTTAAGCAAATCGTTGTCCAACTAAATATTCTAGGGAACAATTTTGTGGAATCACATGAATTTTTCCAGATTGTTATCAAGAGGAAGTTATATCAACCAAGGAGGATACAGCTAGTGTAAGGATCCTTATGGCAATTGAAGCTCAGTTACTCATTAATCATCAACTTTCTACCTATTTCTGTTTTGTTAGGCAGCAAACATTATCAAAAAAATATTCCTTTAATTGTTATTAAAAGAAAAAAAATTTAACCATATGGCGACATATCCACTGACAAAATCATTTTTTGAAACCCCACATATTAAAGGTAATATTATTAATCTCGAGCAGGAAACCAACATTCATTCAGGTGTATAATATCACATTGCCTGAAGGCCACTTATAGAATTCCATCCCCCCCTCCAACGACAGTCAGACATAATTCAATAAAGCTCTCTATTTGTTCCGTCGGAGAAAGGTTACATGAAACTCTTCATGAATAAATGCAAACAGCTAGCATGAACGACGCTGTACATTGTATAATTGAGTGATCGGTGATGAGATGGTTAGTAAGTGGGCCGTCTTTAGGATTTCCTGCCGTTGACTTTGGATGGGACCGCCTGCACCGCCATCTTGACCACGTCTGTGTCAAATCTGCTTCTATAACAGGAGGCCTTCACAGTGATGTGAGGATGATAATCAAATTTCCACGAATTTATGTTTATGTATCATGCGCCCACTCAGTTTGTGAATTTTTATTGCACATGAATATTTAATGGTGTCTGGGAATTTTTTCGAAATATTTATTATTATGTCAATGTATATTGTAACAGTAGTAGCCTGGCAGCTCGAAACATACCAAACTTCTCCAGTTTCGCAGCCTGTTCACACAAGCTAATTACTTTTTGTAATATTCTGCCTTTTCAAATTCAAAGTTTTCAAGTGATTTATTTAATATGTCTTTGTAACAACACTAGGAATACAAGCAGAAAAGCCTTGTGTTTTGTTGGATTTCAAACAGACAAAATCTCTAGTTTTGGTGAAATATTTCTTCATATTTGTGTTTCTAATGTTAAAAATTATACAATTAATAATAAATCATAAATTCTCCAGCTGGTGTAATTATTAAAAAATCACAATTGTTAATTATTTATTCAACTTTATTTTTGTTTAAGCAGTGATATATCACAGTTTAATTTCAATGCCTTTATACTTAAAATTGTGATAATCACTTATTATTTTTTAATTGCTGTAAATATCTTTTTAATTTCTGAAATATTCTTTTTCCTGAATTTATTTATAATTCTTAAAACCTTTTTAGCCTTTCATGCATCAATATTTTGGAGATCAGTGCACATTTTATCAGTAGCTGAATGTATTGTGAATTGTGGTTTAGTTTTGTTTTAGGCCTCAGATTATGAAAAATAAGAATCGTCACACACAAATGTAGTTATTTATTATTATTACTGATATGAGGATGAGCTCACAAATTTTTTGACTTGAGCTAACAGAGAAGTGAACTCAAGACCTTTAGATGAGCACCTGCATTATAATACCAATCTGAGCTACACAGGGACACAACAAATATTCCTGCCCTATTTCGCCATGCATTACTACTATTATTCTTATTTTCATTATTTGGGTCTCTTTCTTCTGTTTCCAATTTCTACATCTGTGTGACTCATGTCTCAAATTGATGACTTTAGCGTCAGAGTGATGGTGAATACGGTATTCTTTCAGCGGTCTAACCACAGACCCCACGTGCTGGCACAGTTCTGCAGGATACACTAACAGACTCCTCAGTGTCTAATTACACCGTGTGTGCCATGCCAAATCTACCCAGGCTCTAGGACTAAACGACATGTATTTTACATTCTCCTCGGGACACAATAATGAGTCACCTGATTAGATTGTTGACAAGGAGTCTGGACCAAGGACTGCATGTATAGGCCTCAGACTAACAAGGTCTAATATATCCTTGAAATCACAATGATAATACACACAGCTGGTCGGTGTGATAGAAGTCACCAACTATACCAAAAGCACTATTGCTTGCAAATACACTCGAGGGATTTTGGGCCGGCATTACAATTTCTCTTCAGTTTCGGCATGCTCATGTTCTCCATTAGAGTGACAATCATATTCAGCAATTTTTTTAAATAAAGGAGTACAAATGAATTCTGGGGTCAATTTCACGGCACTGCTCAGCACAAACATTCGCTAAGCATGACATTTCTGTCTTAATAAAAACAGGGTTAACAACCAAATGTCCATGTGTTGTGTATCACTTGTGATCGTTCTTTGGCTGTTTTACTGACCATGAATATCAAACGAAATGTTTAATGGTGGTTTGTTTTATTTGGCAAAACATTTTTGTGCTAAGCAAATTTTCTGCTTAGCAGCTCCATGAAATTGGCCCCTGCCGGAATTTGACAGAGGCTTCCATGACTGGGTGCCACCAGACAGATGTGGCATCCCAGAGGCCTCCATAAATTCATCCGAATATAAAACAAGGACATCAGACCAGTATGATATTTGGTCTAGACATTTCTATCATTAATCATGTGCCCTCTCCGAAACCTCACATCATCAGGACATGACTCAGTGCACGTACATGCATAGACTGACAGAGCAATGTCCTTGGTCTGTGATGGTACGTACAATCCAAGGATGCATAATCTCAACCATTTTATGACTCATTATAAGTACAAAGATCAGCTCTTATCTGATGATGTCACGCCGAACAAACAATGCCAAGCCTTTTGTTTGTTTGTATCATAGCTTGCCTTGCAACGAAACAAAGTCGGCCGGCAAAGGACAAAAATAAATAAATAAGTAAAGGTCATCCGATTGATCAATATTTACTACCATCTATCCTTGATAAAGACGTGTACATGATAACAAAGTTTCCGCTATGAAGGACAAGACTTTATGTAGGTTTGCATTGATAAAAAGTAGTCCCGTCAATGTATCAATAAAAGTCATGTTTAATGTTTGCTGATAAGTAACTTCAATGAGTTTTGATCATAGACTAAAATTTGTAATGATGGCAGAGGCACAAGGTCCATTCCTACACTCATTCATAGGCCATTATTTATATGTTATTTTAAACTGCTTTATCCAATAAAGCCAGTTCATTCTTCCTGGGAATTGCGATATGAAGCAAATATTGGTGAGGCAACAATAAGTATGCATGCACTGAAATGTGTTACGAGAAAAAACGCTTCCAATTGCAATTTGTATTAGTGTATGAGTGGTCCGCAGGATAGGGGCCATAGAAAACAATCATTGGCCCACTTATTTGACGAACAGAGCACTGTCCATTGGCCCTGCAGGCCTCCAAGAGGCTGAAGTTAATTTCGAACCCTGATTAACAAACTGACGTAACATTATTTTAGACAACGTAAAGGACTTACCTGAGTGTGGAGAGCTACTGAGGCCCGGCCTGCATACTGTGCCATGCGGTGACGGATATTCAGATGATTGCACATTGTCTAGTGGAAATCAAGACCGAACAAACGAATGTTAACCATCATTAATTAGGAATCACATCCGGCCAAGGGAATATCCATCTACATAGGGAATTACAGAGGATTACACCCGGTATATCCGTTATAAGGAATCACATCCGGCATATCCGGTATAAGGAATCACATCCGGCATAGGAAATTTCCATCTGCATAAGGAATTATGGAATAAGAAATCACATCCTGTCCTTGTCAGGTTGAAAGGCTTTGAGGGTATGATCAGGGGCCAATTTCATAGAGCTGCTTAAGCACCAAAATTTGCTTAAGCACCAAAAACCTTGGTAGATAAAATCAGTATGCCAACCAAATGCCAAACTCCTTGAGAATGTTATGCTCAGCAACCAATGGCCAAATTCAATTCAAAGGTAGTAAACATCACATGAAAATTTGGTTGGTAATCCTGTTTGATCAAGGAAGACTTTTCATGCTTAAGCAATTTTTGTGGTTAAGCAGCTCTATGAAATTGGGCACTGGTTCTGTCATCTCATACTGGATAGATCATCTTCCCTACTTTAGACAAAACAACAACCCATGGCAGAACAGCCATTCGGCACAGTATTCCTCGGCATCACAGAGGACATGGGCAATTACCTGCACTTTCTGTTTATCCAACAGAGATGGGTAGGAGAGATCGGCACCAATTGCAACGGCCAAAGCTCGATGAACCAAGATATCAGAGTATCTACATGAAGACAAAATCATAATTCACAACTGCATAGTCAACGGATTGCTAGAGGTTTTGGGTTCTTGATATTTTGGCAATATCTTGTCAATTTGGGTATTCTGGTAATAATTCTATAGTAAAACACTTCCATCTTAAGTTGAGTTTTGAACCTACATAAAACATCTAAATTCCTAAATGGAAGGCCTTTTAGACTCAGTAAGAAAGGAAAATACTGCCCCACCCCAGCTTGACGGTAGTATTTACCTCCGAATGGGTGAGGTGAAGTGAGTGTAGATGGGCGCAGCCAACCCATAATGGTAGAAGTCGTCAAACGGCAGAGTGCCACTGCTGAAGTAGAGGGCCTGGGTCATACAGCGCGTGGTCATCATACGCAGCAGCTGATTGAAGAAGGGCTCTCCTGCTATCACGGCCTTGTCCAGGGACTGGGCCAGGGCACACCCACTGTCCACTTGCAGCACCACACCCTGTCAGGGATGAACATTTGTTGAACAGAAATTTGTAATAAACTCGCTGCAATCTAGTCATCGACTCAAATAATGACCTGAAATATTTCAAATGCTAGGAGTTAGGAGGCCTGACATTTCAATTCTAGTGGGATCTTTCTCAGAGAATCTTTAGCTTCGAGAAAGATCCTACTAGAGCTGGCAAGATGTTGGCAATGAAGGTCTCCAGGAGTATGAGATCTAAATGCATTTTGTGCATTTGCAAACCAACCTTTCCAAGAGCGGCCTTGATGACGGGCTCGTAGCTGGAGGGGGCTGGGGTGGGATGCCGCCTCAAGCAGGCGCACTGCGGGAACTCTTCAAAGATCTTCTTGGCCACCGAGATGTTGGCTAACAACATGAACTCCTCCACCATCGAGTTGGTTTCTCTGGCAACAAAAAACAAACAATGTAAAATCACTTAGATTGAGGCTATGCATGGTGGAAGTACATAAAGTAATACATTAGCGGTAACACCATGCGACATGTACATTTCTCTTTTGTAAGGGGTGGCTCTGAAAAGAGCCGGTTAAAATAGTGAGTAAATCTTCATGAAGCTGAGAACTTTAGAAAGCTAAAAATTTACTTCAAAGTGTTAAAATCTTTACCACGCTATCATTTGAATGCTCATAACTTTGAGAAATCATGCCCCAGTCGAGATTCGTCAGATTAATTTACTTTTACCCTATAACAATCTGTAAGCAAACAGGCTGTACTTAAATGAAATCTACAGTTATCAAACCTTATTTCCTTTTGCTTGACATCAATAGGGTCGTGGGTCTCGCTGTCGATGTTGAATCGAATCTCTGGCGAGGCCAGGACCAGTGCACTGGAGAATAGAACAGCAAAGACAAATGTACATAAAATAATTGAGTGTGGCCATCATTAGTACCTTCACTAGCAAGCAAAATAAAGGCTCATATTGAATCTGTTTCATTTTATACCTTTACATTCTGCAATATATTTTGTTGAATTATGGGGGTCACTGGTTCAAACCCAGCTCCAGTCAATTTTTCTGTATTCATTCTTCAATGACTTACCCATTATCCATGCGCTTTTGTTTGAGTATCTTGGCCAGGCGATTGAGACCTCTTAGACCGAGGGTGACGTTGTCCATCATGGACGTGTCGTCAATTCTCAGTTGTGCTTGTTCGTAAGTCATCGCAGCCTGAAAATATGAAAAGACCAACAAATGAAAATACACAATTGGTTATGGTCACAGGGGCAGCATTCACATTTTGCCTGATCCAATGAGCAATTGAAATAAATGACGCATATAAGAAAATCACACAGAAACACAAAAAAACCAACAAGATTCTTCACAATGTCCATTTAGAAATATCAAAATATAAGGTATTCTCACTGAGTCCACAGTGTCTCTAGCAGCAACCCCAGACTCACCCTGGAGCATATGATGGTCTTGTTAAACCTGGTGCTGATAATCTCCGCATCTTGAGTCAACTCCCAGATGCAGGAGAAGGCGAACCTCTCCTGCTCACCGCGCAGCGAGCACAGATTGGAACTGAGCAACTCCGGTACCATGTCAATCCTCTGGGTACAAGGAAACAAGATAAAACACATCAAGTCAATGGAAACCTGCTTCAACCTCTTACCCAATAGCTGAGCTTTAACATCCTCACCAACCCCTGGAATACAGATTTTCTGATCAAGAATTTGTGGTATTCTCTCAATACACAATGTATGATATTATTTGAAAATACCTGTCCATCCTTCGGAATTAAGATACTGGGGTCGATTTCACCAAACTCATTGTAACTTACTATCAATCGAAGGACATATGATGTATTGCAGCCCTACTTAAGATACGATGGGTAACTTGAGTTACGATCGATCGTAGGGCTTCGTGAAATCGACCGCTGGTTTCATTTCTTGTCCAAATCAATCACACAAAATACTATAGAAATTAGCTGCAATGACAACAATAGCTCAACACTTAATGACGTATAAGATAACTCTATTACAGTATAAGATGTTATATAGGGCCTCTGAAATGCTGAGGTAACGTTTGAGTATTTTGGTCTGCTGCTTACTTTGTCAACAAGATACACGGTGGTAGATCGGCTGAAGGCCTCGTCGTCCAATGCAGTGCCTGGCCTGATGAAATGGGTGACATCCGCAATGTGTACTCCAACCTGAGATACAAAACAACAACAAAACACTATTTGGGCAAACTGTCTAATGACTCTGCCCCAATCTCAATCAGATTACTGGTGAAGTGAGATATTCCCAAATTTCATTTTTTTTTTAAGAATTATTAAACCATTCATTCACTTCCACAATTTTACAAAATTTCTTTAAAATAAATCGCTTGGGTTTTCCTATGCTACCAGGTCTTCAATGAAATATCATAAAAAAAAATTGAGATAATAAAAGAGAGTCTAATATGAAGCGATTTCTGATTATTTTCTAACTTGAATTTCAGGTGACAATTTTCCTCCCTCTCTGCTGCAAGGACCATAATGTGTCAGGAAGAAAGCCTTTTGCCTACAAAAATCAATCGGCCATCATCATAAAGCCGTCTGAAGCATATCTCGTCAACAACCAAATGGCAATTCATTTAAGTACAACACAGTTTGTTCTGATTACCACTGGTGTTCGTACACCAACAAGAAATAAGAATTTGTTGATGTCACCAGACCTACCTCTAAGTTGCCGTTGGCTATCTCTCTGCAGTGCAATGCATCGTCGATGTCCGTACATCCTGGAGGGTCTACGCTACAGATGTCAAGATGTCGCAAGTCTTCTCGGACTTTCACATCCTTAAGAGGAAAGGACATACAGTAAAACCTCGATGAGTCGAAACTCAAGGGAATGAATGTAAACTTCGACTCATCCAAGCTTCGACTCACGAAAGTTTTGAATAGTGAAGTCAAATTGTGCACATAGAATAGGGGGGATCGACTCACAATAGAAGTGGCATGTTCCGTCGCTCAAATTACATGTACACGCACTTCATTTTCAATTATTTATTTGTATAATGTATGATGAATAATAAATTGTATGAGTTTTTATACATTTCTCACCTGAGAGTTGGTATTTTGCCGATATTTAGCGCCGTTATTTGTCTTCTAAAAAAAATGCGCGTTTCATATCCGCACCGTTATTGCGATAAAGAAATAATCCATCGCCATGATCGCGTGAGATCGCTCAATTTTCAAAGAGTTAAGCTTGGATTTTTGTTTGGAAAACATGATTATGAAAATGCATCTTTTATCTTTCTTAAATTAAAATGAGGTACAAAATGATCTTCAAGCCCGTACTGCAAAACAAACATGTGTAATGTGCGTAACGACTCAGTCAACGAGCTGTCAAAAAACACCAAACATGTAAACACACGCTGTACATACAGAAAGCACGTGCGTGTTATGCTCCATAGGGGTTGGAGTCAATGATCAATTGCTGTACCCCCCTTAGTCTTTGCTCCAGACGTTAAAATGGCCAAACGTGAATGCGGTACATGTACGCGTGCATTATCACGGTAATGTGTGCGTTCAGTGCGGTTGTATTTAGGCTACGTGCGCTAACCCCGAGTCAGTCTTTGTTCCAGACGTTAAGTTGGCCGAACATGAATGGGGTGCATGTACGCGTGCATTGTCATGGGTTCAGTGCGGTTGCATTTAGGCTACGTGGATTGCGGAAGTGTTGTGTGTCAAAGCATTGTTGTGTACCGCATGGGGCCAACATAGCATAACGTGCATCGCATGCAGTCAATCTCCAAGCAATAGGTGACTCATTTCTTCACAATGGGAACGTGAAAGCCGAGTAACCACATTCAAATAGACACCGCGGAGTTTATAGAAAAGTTTTCAAGTCATTATAACACCTAATTAAGACAGACTCGGCCACGATTTTTTCATTGTTCGGAACGGGAAATCTTCGACTCAAACGGGCTTTTGACACAGGTAATTCGACATACGAAAGTATTTTTGTACACAGAAGCCTATTCTTTCGGCGGGAATAAAGCATCACTTCGACTTAAGCGAGCTTTCGGGTCATACGAGGTTGACTTATCGAGGTTTTACTGTAACAGCTTCTTAAACCCTAAATCTCAGGACATGTATGCTGTATAATTTTGTCATCTTTGACCTGATTATTGAGAGTGTGTTTCCAACCACTACAATACCAGTTTGCTTTTTGAACGTGAACAGCCACAAATATTAGCCACTTTCACTCCTTTTATAACAAACTCTTCAGGCAAAACCAAGACTCATCCAGACATTTTTGTGTCATGTCTCGGTAAAGTCAAGACCTGAAATGATTTCCTCTTACCTCCTGCGTGATTCCCCATGGCATCTTAGGGAGGAAGCTCAGCACTGCCTCAGAGAACGGCAGGTGGGGGACGTCGTGCTCCAGAAGCAGAACCTCGTTCTCGGTGTCCTTGTCTCCGATCTCGCCGAGCGTACGGACAAAGTGACCCTTGAGAAGCAAAAACATGCAGAGAATCATGATCAAAGAGATGATCGAAGCCTGAGGAAAATTCCACAAAGTTGGCCAACTGTAAACAATGCTTCTCTGCTTACTACAGCACCAAAAAAATATATTTCACAAGTTTGCTTGCAGACATCCAGTGATTTTCAACGTCTCACACATTTTAAGCAATCAGTGTGAGTGGTAAGAGCAACACTAAGGCAAAATTGAAGAAGAGCAGACCTTGCGCTAACTTTTCTTGCCTGGCTAGCCCACCCGGACAGCTTACATCATATATTTCACTAGCCTGTTTAGATTTTTACTAGCCAGTTCAGATGTTGATCCATAAAAAGTAACGTGTACATGTAGGTTCTTCTTCTATTTTTACTAGCCCACCGGGCAACCAAGGAAGTGAGTCTAGCTAGCCCAGAGCAGTTTCTGCTAGACATTGTACACCGGGCTAGTACTATTTCAAGCCCTGAAGAAGAGGTACTCTACCAAACTTCAATAGTTGTCTAGATCCTACCAGAAGTGTTTGTAATGGTCATATTCACCATGGGATACCGGGAATTTCTTGGCCAGCTGTCGATACTGACAATGATCCTCTGTCCTTGGAGCGTGGCGGCTTGCCTGGTCTCGATGCGTACCTTGGGTATCTTCTTCTCGGCAGCCATGAAGAGATGACGGGTACCCTGGAAGGTAGAATGTACACATTGTTCCCATCAATAAAAACTGAGCAAGGACAGGATTTAATGTCATCATCAAAACTACTTGCCTACTGACAATGATCACAATACCCCAAAAGATCAATGCTCCTGCTACTGACATTACTTTAATATTGTTTTATAACAAACTGCTTCTTCAGAGACTTCTTAGACTTCTGGCTACAAGCTCACTGAATAGAAATACGTCTGCCTAGGATCAATCAAAACTTGAGGCCACATACTATAGTTTGGCCTTTCGTTCATACATTATGGGCCATTCTGGCGGATAAACTGCTGTGCAACTGCCAATTCATTTTCTAAACAAGACTCTTCACCAACTACCTAATTTGTTATTGGATGATTTTCTAAAACTTTCTGGCAAAACCAGATTCATTGGCTTACCCCTTTGTTATTGGAGGGTTGTAAGACACCACAATATGGACGCCAGTTGCGCTTGATGACTCCCACGACTCTCCCAGTCGGCCGAGAGTTGGCCGGCTGGCTGCCAGTCGAACCCTCAGCCTTAACAAAAAATGACAACATCAATACATGGTTTCAACGACAGGTTCATCAAAATGATGCATTTGCTAAACAATGAGCTCATCTGTTGTATTGTTATGCAAATTTTAATATGTATAACTCAATCCAGTGTGACACACTGTTCCCTGATCTCGTGCGTGAAACAAAAGGCCCAAGGTCTCGATGAAATCCAAACTTTTTACAGGTGCTCACCTCTTCAAAATCCTTCTCCCCCTCTTCCTCTTTGTTTGCATCGTCAACGGCAATGACGGACGACGGACAGGTCCATTGATGCTTTGGTAGTATCACTATGGCAACCACATCCCCATCTATGGCCCGATTCTGATTGGCCAAGCCCTTGATGAAAATCTGTTGTAAAATCGAAAATCAAAGTAACATTAATCAGCACAAACACTATGCATTTCTCATATACCTTCACTGAACAACTCCGGCCTATCCGCAAAAAGGTTCATGCATGTCTTAAAATCTTATTTCTTTACGTCCATATGAAGCAAGGGAAAGCTGCCTTGCCACCTGTTGAATAAAATTCCAGCCCTGAGTCCGGCAACTCACCATCTGTTCCTCACCGTGCACGCTGACGTTACCCTCCCGGAAGTTCTCCATGCTAGCGTGGTACGTCCCCTGTTTCACCTTGCCCATCTTAATGGCCGACTGGAGCTGGGTAGAAGACATGTGCTCGGGGAACATGACCTTCCGGCCTCCATCGTTGCTGATGTCTGCATCTTTCTGGCAATGAAAAACAGATGTCTTGACACTTCATTATTTGCTCATATACATGCAAATGTAACACTTCCAATAGTGGTTTCAAGCTGTAGATAAATAAATCGAACCTGGCCTCAGAATTTGTTCATCTCTGTAACCATTATTTGATTCTTCTGCTTTTGCTATCATTTGAAACCTGTTAATTGATCAATTTGTCATTCATATCCAATTTCAACCTGAATTTTTCAACTAATAAAAAATAATCATCAAAAAACCACAAGGGAAACTGACTGAATTTTTAGGTCATTGAAAGGTGAACAAAGCAAAATTGACTGGAACGGGATTTGAACCAGCGACCTCCTGAATACTGTACAGGCGCTCTACCAACTGAGCTATCTTAATAAAAAAAAAAGAGAAAAGTGATTTTACAAGTCTCACTACTGATTTGTTAGTAATTATGCAAAAAGTTAACTTCAGCAAATAACGTTACCTGATTCTTTTCTTTCTCAGCACTGGCAAGTTGTGCTAACCTGTCTACCAACTCAGGCTTAGCTGTCAATGCCTTCACATATTCATGCACTGAACAAGAGGATTTAGGAGAAAGAAAAACACAATAGAATAGGAACATGATCAACGTTTGTGAGGTGAATTAACATTTTGTGCAATATTGGGAGTTTTACATAATTTTCTGTAGAGTTTTCATTATTATGTAAGTTGCTATGTACTCATATCACACTGGCTTGGAGCAAACTGATGAAAAATAATTGAATAAGGCCATATTTATTTATTTATTCATCTCATCCAACAGCAGAGTAACCGCCAATATTATCAGGTTGGTCATGTTAAATCAGCAAACATTTAGCATGTAGCGCAGTTTTACAGGTAATATGCTTTTACAACCTTTCCCAAATCAAAATGATAGTGAGTCATACATCTTCAATATGAAACCACAACCATGGTCCTGTGAAGTTCTTATCAAGTATAACAGGAGAAAGTATACAAGTAATAACCTGCTGCAAACTGCTCATCAGCCAAAATAAAGACCTGAAATATATCAACTGCTTGGAGCTAGTACAGTCTAAGGATCTTTCCCAAAGAGAAAGATCTAAAGATCCCACTTTGATTGAAAAGTCAGGCCCTTCTAACTCCAACCATAGGAGAAAGTACAATATAAGTCTGCTGTTATGGCATGGATCAGGACACCATGAAAATCATGCCCCAACTTGGTAGAGTGACCGAATAATTAAGATACCAACCTGTGTATGCTAAAAGGCCTTCCTCTCTTGCTTTGTCGCAGTTAGCCCGATCATTGGTCAGTAGGACGACGGTCATCCCTGCTTTGTCACCTTGGGTGACTTCTGACCCCTTCCTGAGATGACCTTGGTACCACGAGGCAGCCCGCCTGATCAACCGGTCGCTGTAATCATTAGGGGATTCCCCTGCTTTCCTCTCCGAGTATGTCTCCCTGAAAATTAAAAAAAAAAATAAAACATTTTGCAGGGCTCGAATTTTGTGAAAAAAACAACACTGAACAGCAGATCTAGTAACTGAAACATATTACTAGACCTATAGACCTGTGGCATTCAACATAGGAAAACCTGTGTCAAAATCATCAATTTATGCACCATTTCAATTTTGCAAGGAAAACAAAAATCACTAGACAGCCGGACTAGTGCACTGCACACTTTACTAGACCAACACTGAAATCACTAGTAAGGCTGCAGTTTGTAACCGATTACCCGAGTAACCGACCGTCCGCTCGGGTACCCGGGTACATTTTTGCGGTTAGGTTAATCGAAGTGTATTTTTTTTATGGGCCTTTTCTTTTTAAAACATAAGTGCTTCTGGAGTTCACCGAGAAAAAATAGCAAGATAGGGTCGTTGATCACAAAACCACGATCTTTTGAAGATTGACAAGCCGGCTAATACAAAGCAAAAGCCAGACATTTTCCAATCTCCCCTTCTTCTGGACATGGACATGGCCTTTGTGGACACATCCTTTGTGTAGCCAACAGTTTCCATTCACCAGACGGCATCATATTACAGCCCAAAACATCAGAGGATTATCAGCGGAGCCGACAGCTATTCAACTTCATTCTTGAGAAGCTGACTGAGTTTTTTTTAAGTACGTGGGGATTTTGTTTTTCAGGGGATCGTGATTTTCTGCCGGGGTGTTTTTTAGAGGTTATTTTTTTAAAGGATTGGTATCTTTTCAAGATTGCAAAATAAAGGCAGGGTTTTGTTTCTTTCGGGAGATTGGGCATTTTCTTGGGTACCAGCCTTTTATTTCTCCAGAGGATTGGGATATTTCGGGGAATCAGGATTTTTTCTAAGTTGGTAATGTTTTTTTGTAGGAGTTTCTAGACACTTTGTATTTCTGTGGAGGTAGGAACTTTAAATGGGGTATGGTCAATTTTATTATTATTATTTTTTTTTTGGGGGGGGGGAGGGGTTGTGATTTTTTTTTCCCCAGGGGTCTGTATTTTTTCAGGGATTGGTATTTTTAAGGGATTGAATTTACATGATGACACTTTTCTTGGGGATGAAGATTTATGAAGGAGCTGGCAAGGATTTTTCAGTAGATCGTGATCATCGTGATTTTGTCAAGGGATCTTTTTTTCAGGGGATTGCCGATTTGTTTCGGCTTTCATTTTTTAAGTACATTGGTGTTTTTTTTCCCACTCCGGAGATAGGCTCTGTTTCTCCAGGGACTGTCAACTCAAGTTGGACCAGAGCCAATGGGGCTGGGCGTGTGAAATAAACACATGAAACCACAGAGTCACACTATGAACAGTGATTGGTTTGATCTGTGCATGGGCTGTCAATGGTGTTGGCCGGGAGGCCAATCAGCTTGGAGCAAGGGCGGGGTGAACGTTGCCACTGGCAAGATAAAAAAACTTCTTTCAGCAGTTATCTGGAAAGTACTTTGAAAGGGCTGAATGGGGATGGCAAATGTGGTTGGACGGACGGAATAAACGCGTGTCAAGCAGAGCACCTTTGCATCATGTCATTGGCTAGTTTTTGCATGGGCTGTCAATGATGTAGGCCGGAGACCTAGTTAGTTCTCCGCGCTTGTTCTCAGTGAATTTCAGAAGCGGAAAAAAATCAGTACCTACGATCATACTATAACAAACAGACTGCGTTGTGTCATTATGTGGAGGTATTTTTTCATGATCCGTTATTGATGTAGGGCCAACCTTTTTGTTCGTTCTACCGCCTTATAATTCACGATGTCTGACTGATTTCTGCCATTCATTGTCCTGACAAAAAATGTTGTCAGCCTACTTTCTCAAAGATAGAAACAGACTATTTCTTTGTTTTTCTTTGTTTTCTTTGTTGTACGGGTAATCGTAACCGTAACCGAAAAACCAGACGGGTAATCGGTTACAAAATTATCCGCAAACTTACAGCCCTAGACATGGTCCATGGTCTAGTGGATATTTCGAGCCCTGTTGGTCATTTTTCACCTCAAAGGAAAGTCTGCTAATGCGTCTGACTGAATAATTGACCGTTTTTTGTATTACTCCTCTTTGTTTCACATGGATAAAGATCTGCATGAATGTACCTGTGGTGTTCATTTGTGAAGACGTAGAATTTCTTATCGGGGTTGTTCACTAGATCCCTCGTTCTCTTATGAACTGGGAGACTGCGGTGCTTGGCCTGCAAACAAAATATAACACATTGGATAGGACAATGCACCAACTGTTACACATGCACAAATATTGAACATGTTCAATGAGAAAGAAGGTTGTTAAAATGCATGAAATGTGGATGCAATGGGTATGAATGCAATCAAGATTTGCATTGGCAGACTATAATAAAACGGGGTAAATTTGTTTGATTCAAGTGTGTTGGAGCAGGAAATTGTATAATGTAGGATCAATCAAAAGAGGATGCGATTATCTGATGATCATAATGCCAAATGTTAATTTGATATTCCACATCATACTTAATCTGAATTACGTTACCTCTTGTTGTACTGTCTGCAGTAAGATCACATTCTTGATGATGCTGTCCTCTAAGATGTCAATCTGAAAGAAGAAAAGAAATGCGGATCCCTAAATTAAACCTAAATTCCAACATCACTGGCTGTACAATTTCTGGTAAGCATAACATTATTATCATATTCTTATGCGCTTTCTTATAAATCTGCAGCCTCTTCATATCTTCGTTTCCGTTTTTACCCCACAATTTCCCTAAAAAAATCAAAGCCATGCCCTCTTTGCCGGAGGTACGTTCTTATACTGCAATTTAGCCAATGGGAATGGCAACATTAAAATAGCGTTTTTAATTGTAGGAAGATTGCCGGTGCCGGCAAAATATACACAGCCATTACATTATCAATCATCCCATAAGCATGATAAGCTTTAACTTAAGTTAACGTAGTTTTAATTCCTGATTAAATTTTTTATTTTGTTATTTTAAATAGGCCTAGCCTATTTAATAAAAAGGCCGAAAACAAAATAGAGATTTTTAGTTAGAGAGGTCGTCTGCAAAACCCTTTCCGAAGATTTCCAAGCCTACCTGATGTAAAAGCACGTTGGTGTCCGGTAGAATATAGTGTGGAAAATCACACAGCTCACTGTCCACCTGCGGCGATCCCTCCAAAACAGGTGTTTCTTGCGTGCAGACGTTACACAATTCCGACCCGCACCAAATGTCATCGCGAAGATAATGCTCACGAACTACCTTGATAATTGACCCCCTTTTAGTCTTCTTGACGAAACTTTTGGACGTCAGCATCGTGGATGGTCATTAGTTCTTCAAGAAAAGTTGGTTAAAAATCTAAAAATGCCCTTTGAGAATAAGAAAATAATCAAAACATATCAAGAAACTTTTAGATGTGTTGCGTGATGGTATAAATTATTGGGGTCGTGGTTCCCATTTGGAATGCACGTGTTCTTGAATGGTACACGCGCACCAGACTGTTTTGACCTGAAATTATCTTCGGCTGGTGTCTATTTCTCCGTGAATGTGCAACTAATAGGACGGAGGCCCCTTCAGTATGGAATTTAAAGGGCCCTTGAAAATAACAATTTGATATTTCAAACTGACTGACTCGATAAATAAGTCAAATCTGAATGATCGGGGAGAAAGTTTTGTCATTTTTTTTTTAAAGAAACTCTCGAGGCGAACAGATTTTTAAAAAAAAATTGTGCAAAACAAAACATAGAAATATCGATGTGTGTTAAGTTTTTATATTCTGTTATTATATTTTTTGCTTGGAGTTAGGAGGACCTGACATTTCGATCCTAGCAGCAGGATCTTTCTCAAAGACTGAATTTTATCCTTTGAGTTTGAGAACATCAAGCCTTCGTAACTCAAAGCATTTTATATATTTCAGGTCGTTGTTTTGGTTGATGTTATATTTGAGGTTTCAGGTTCAAGAGTAGTCGAATGACTAAAGTAATTAACATGTGGGACTCGAAAGGTTTAAATGCTTTCCTTGATGCTAGACATAGCAAATGCAATTACATGTAATAATCTATCAATGATTAACAGTTTTGCATTACAGTGAAGGAAAGTGTAGCATCAAAAAATGATTAAATCGGCATCTTTTAGTGGACGTTCGCAACTTCATGCAATCAATACTGACTATTGAATGGTGTATGAAAAGGCAATCTTGTGGAATAACCAAGGTAACAACATGTACAGCCACCAGATATTTACTGAGCGTTTCAAGAACTTTACAAAGCGAGCAGATAACAGACAATCAACAGCAGCAACCTAATATTTGGCCATTGTGTCTCGCCTATTCGTCTAGAAATTAGCTGGAGTATTATGTTCCATCGCCCGCAGTATTGACTATCTTTTCAAATTCCAAGCATTTATCGTTTTATGGCGATCTATGCACAGCCAATTCAAACATGCAAAGTCAAACAACGCTGTTTCTAGGCACTGTGTATAGACGTGGCTCAAGCCGACAAGCGAATGCCCTTACCATGTAATCATGTTTTCCTCATCTGGCGTATGTTATTTCCTAAAGTATAATGTGAACAATGGCACTGAAAAAAAGTGTAAAAGAAGCTCATTATTTTAGACAGTGGTGATATAATGCGCGAATGCCTAAGAACAGGGTTATATTCAGGCATTGAAAAGCCAGCTTAGTTTTTGGGCGATTAAAGTTTGACATTTTATCCAAAATTAAACTCAAGCACATTTTTCCAAAAACTTCCCTAAATAGCCCATTATTGCTTTGTGGTGCACGACGTCTTTTATGCATCATTATAATTTTTTTATATAAATGCAATCAAACTCAGGCTTTATTTGAAGACTAGTTATGAAGTACATTGGTACACACTGGGGCTATACATTAACCCTACAGCCGAGATGTAATAGGTCTCTACTTCAGGCTCACAGTACATGGATAGTTACTGAGAAGAGTTCATCAGCATATGCAACTGCCCAACACTGGATTAGGGCTATAGATTATTGCTATTTGAAACAGTTGATGTCATTAAAAGTGCAACCACTTGACGACCGCTCACGATCTCATCATGCCGGCTGTCACAAAGTTAATTATTTTCAGCTCTTAACTTATACAGATGATCAAACTTGTATCAGGTCTATTCAATTGTATCTTCACACCTAAGTGTCAAATGTCAGTGCTAGGATTTCACACATAACCGAGAATATACCAACATTGACGGACGTCGGAAAAAGGTTTCGGAACTCGGCAAAAAGTGTGAAGCAACACGATTGGTTTTTTTTTTTGACCAGATCTATCCCGCGCCGAGCAGCAATAGTGACGCCGGCATCATATTGCCCAAAAAGCCAACCATCGAGATACGGAAACGACACTTTGAGGCAGTGGGAGAAACGCTGGCTCGTATGATATGAGCGGCTTACATCGTTCGGGCTTATAAGTTAACTGGAAGTAAAGGACATCCACTACAGATGATATCGGAACAGTTCACCAATGGACTATGATTTCGTGGTTTAAAAATGTCTTCAAATTGGTAATTTCTGGCGGCAAAACCGACGCCAGCAACTGGATCGAAACCAACTTCGTCGGATGAGAATTGTGAGTATCAATCATTTTTAATGATTGGGCCTTCTGTCTTGCAATTGACTTGAAATTGAAATATTCGTTTATTATATGAATAATGAACCTTTAATTATGCTGAAGTTATCTGAGATCTTCAAATGAGACTTTATTGGCCCTAGTTGCAAACTGGGTTTTTATTACACGAACAAAATGGGTTTTTAACTGAATGCGAAAAAAATGAATACATGAGTTCCTATGCAAGGCATCATCGGTTTATCGTGCGCTT
Organism: Astropecten irregularis; assembly: GCA_963971285.1. Lineage (NCBI taxonomy): Eukaryota > Metazoa > Echinodermata > Asteroidea > Paxillosida > Astropectinidae > Astropecten > Astropecten irregularis. The sequence goes on from OZ020256.1 coordinate 1,472,211, forward strand.
TTCTTTGCGTTTTCGATTCTAATCCAAAGGCCAAACATGACTGGTCCTATAGATAGCCTGCATAGCAACAAGTTGCAGGTAGCCGGCGAACAAAAAGTTGACTGGTAATTGATATACAAATATTGCTATTGAGATTGTTGGCTGGCCAAACATAGAAGGACGACTACACCTAGTTTGACCAAGGGATAACAATGGTTAAGCTTCTAAAATATTGTCGTGAGGCCTGGAGAAACAGAAATTGTGTTTATTGATTGTTCATATGTGTGGCAAATACATGCATAGGGTGATTAGCAAATAATATTATGAGGCCAAGTCATTTCCTTCCTCCATGTGCATGGTTTTCCACATGGCTCGTTTCCCGAAGTTGTGTTCCAACATCAGTCGACTCAAAAAATTCCACTCTGATCTTTCATTAAAGTGGGAATCGCGAAGAGTTTGACTTTGTATTTTGTAACATCGCGTGACTCACGGCAGCCGGAATAGCAAAGCCATCTGTCACCAACGCCCAACGAAGATGAGGAGCCAAACTATAGGCACATTGATAACAAAATTGGTCGGTATTGACTGCTGTGTTGACGATGTTATTTTTACGACGACCATGAACATTGAACAAATTAATGACGATCATCTCATTCTAACCATGCCTTTATACCTTTTCTCTTCTCTTCAGAATGTCAAAGATTAGGTTCTTCATAAACCGCCATGATGATGCCGGAGATGCTTACCTACCCTCAGCGGACAAGCCCCCGCAAGAAGTCCTCCAAGTGGCACGGTCCCCTCCCGGTCAGCGCCATCGAGAAAGTCCTGATCCAGGACAACCGGTTCGCCGACAGCCTCCTCACCAAGCAGCTGTCGCGAATCCGGACCGATAAGTACCGCGCCGAGCGACTCCTGGACTGGCAGGAGCAAAGCTTCGTTTTGCGGCAGGCGATCAAGGAGACGGAACTGCGGGAAATGGGCATCTCGCACACCTCTTTCCTGCCGGAGATAGTCATGAAGATGACGGAGCCCGATGTCCGAGCCCGTCGGCCGTTCGGAAGGGTACGCCGGAGCGCAACCGACCTAGAGCTGGCGGCGGACAAGAAGGACAAGAAAACCAAGCTCCTGCCCTCGTTGACCGATCATCGCCAGACGCGAGACAGTCGCAGGACTGCCTCGACGGACATGTCAGACCCCTTCTTAGAAAACGCCAAGGACAAGCGCATCTTCACCAGACTCCATGGAATCGATCTCCCGCTGTACGGACCTCATGAAGAAGCCAAACGAGAGAAGCGAGAACGAGACTTCGTGCACCATCTCCAACGCCAGCAGACCAAGGCTAAGGTCACCCTGGACCCCAGGTTCAGGCAACTCGAGAAGACTCTGGTTCGCAGCGAGACCAACCTGCTACTTCTAGCCGGGCTGCCGCAGGTCAGCCGTGGCCCCAAGCCCAGAGAAAATACCACCGTCGTTGCCAAAGCGACTCGTACTCGTAGAGAAGGTCGCATGCCCACCAAGTCGGCCAAGGTCGTGAGCAAAATGCAAGAGGAACTCTCACAGAAGCCCAAGTCTGTCTTTGCTAAGTCGGCGTGGATAGATTTCTCGTGACTATTTCTGTTCAACAAAACTTAAATGATGTGGTAGACCCTAGCAGCCTTTGAATATCAACAATTTTAAAATGTTGTCAAACCACAGGAACTGATAGTGCAACTGTGACAAAAAAAAGGATCTTCAGTAAACAGTTTTGGAGTCCTAAGAAGAGAAAGAGGGATTGAGCATTTGGGATAACAAAATAATAAGGATGTGGAGGTTGACACTGAAAGATTGGCTCATTCTTCGAGCGAGAAAGCTAAAAATGTCGTTCAATTTTTAGTATTTTTTATTTCAAGACGTATTAGTTAAACTTATTGTTTTTGGTTAATTTACCAAAATAACCAAACTAGACTCAGTAAAATGTAACAAAAAGAAAATCCCACCACTGCAATTTTATGTCACATTTAAAATTGATAATAAATGTTCAAATTTTCTGCCATATTTTACATTATTTCGTTCGTAGCTTAAAACCACAGTGAACCGCAATTAAATGAATAAATTATTTAATTATGAACCCAAGCGAGTTCAATGTCATCATCACTTTTGTTCTTGTCAGAATGATTATGAGGTTTCACCCAAAAATCCCGATCTTTGGAGACAGTTTTACATGAGCCGCATGCACGGAAATTAAATAGAGGCTTAAAGGGCATAATTTTATAGCCTACAACATTAGTAAATCTGACAGATCGGCTGCAGGCTGCTCATAATTTGATTTGTCATTGAATAAAGCAAACCTGTGAAATTTTCAGCTCAATTGATCGTTGGAAACGGTAGAAAACGAACCGTGCCGAAAATTGGCACACAAGCTAAGGTTGCGTTCTGAAGCTAATACGACATTGAATATAATTTTTTTTTTTCCCTTTTCTGGTTTCTTTGAGGTTGTTTTTTGACAATAATAACGTAAAAACAAATCTTTGAAAACGTTTCAGGGGCGGAACTACCGAATTTGTTTGCAGGCGGGTGATAGTACGGTGGCTCAGAAGGGACACGCTGTGCACGGGTAAATAGTGTCGGTTATCGGGAAAACTGGCAAGATCGTGTATAGCGCCCTCTACATCATCAAAGGGATCGACTGTAATCCTCTTTTAAACTGTGCTCTACAAAGTTCTACTTCTAGTTCTAGTTCAAAGGTAGGCCTAGGTCATAAAACCTGTTGATTCACAAGTTTGAATTTTCTCACAGGGCAAGCAAAGTCCTACTCATGACACTACTATTCATGACACTACTCATAGTAGTGTCATTACTTAGTCTTAGACTGAGGTCCAATTCACTGCTTTAGGCTAGGCTACACACCTGACACAATACTTACTGCACTGCTTGGCACTGTTTAAAATTACGGGTCTAGGCCCTATTATTATTAGGGATTAATAATCACATGTTTTGTTGAAAATAAATTGTCAGTAGGCCCCTAACCATAGCAACAAAGTTAATTGATAACACAACTGTCCAATAGCATTTTTGATTTGTCTCTAGTCTAAGGCTATGTAACGTAGGCCTGGGGAGAGTTAATGTTTGTTTAGGTATTAGGCTAAAGGAAAATATCCCTTTTTTTAGCCTGGTATTTAAAATTGACCTTTTTTTAAAAATCCTCATCAGATCTAACTGGCTTTTTATGTCGTTACCACACAATTTGTCAGCTGATGTCACCCAAAGCTGTTCAATTGAATTTTCCTTTAATTATTCTTTTCAGACTATTTCCTCTTGTCCAAAGCCGAACATCATCATCGTAACAATGAAAGACATCAACAAGAATCGTTTGCAGCATCCTCCACAGGATGCACTAGTCATCAGGATGTCTGCTGCCACCATCTTCACATTCAGCACCATGGCTGTCGGCTTCCTAAGTTGTGTGGGCCTGGCTTTGCTCATGAATTTCAGGTCGAGCATCGCAACACATTGCAGAGTGAGTTAACTGTCTGTCGTCAGAAACTCTGTGATCTCGTGTAGCTTTGAGAAAATGGATTTAGGAGCTGTTGTCGGAGTATTCCTGTGATTTCTCTGAGGCAGTCATCTTTTCTGCCTGCTTGCTTGTTGCACAGAAGGGAAGCATGCCCTTGGATAGTTGCGATGATCATAACCCTAGGTTTTACATGGGACCCAAGGTCATCGCAACTAGCCCTTGGACCAGTAGGACTAGCACAGAAAACGGAAAGACATCATCAAACAGTGTACCATACTGAGTTGGCATGGGGCCTTAGCCTCCATTTTAAAGACAGTAACAATGAATTCAATTTCAATTAATTATGATTTTTTTGTTTCTTGTTCAGGTGCCAAACTTCTTGCCTTCGATCAGTGCCGCCATAGCCCTGCCTCCGTCCTCCTACATTTGGAGGTTGTCCATCATACTGACCATTGTCCAGCGACTGCTCGCTGTCAAGTATCACCACATGTCATACATCAGAGTCAGTACAAGGTTTGTTAACTGATGATTGCTTAATGGCTTATAACATCTACCAATTATGTCAGTGAAACGGCAGCTTTTTCTTGCTTGTACACCAGCATTGATGAAATCCTTTTTTAAGAGAGTGACTTCTTATTGCAATGCTTATTGCTAATGCTACACATGTGCTCTGCCAAATGCCAAGCTTATGGTTGTGTCCAAATTGTTTGGCTATGGCTTAGAATTACACACATGCCTATGGGAAGTGGCTGCAGCCTGTACCATAGTGAGTCACATGTGAAAATTCAAGCCGTAGCCATTTTGGACAATAATACTGCCTTGATCATCTTGCCGTCATTGCTTAGCGATAAAAACAGGTCACACTTTTGCAGCCCATTCTAATTTTATTATAAATGCTCAAAACTAATCACGTGTGCCACGAGTGGAATGTGTTTTGTTTCGCACAAGGCACTTTCTAACATCCGTTTGGCTGGTTTGGAAAGATTTCTGTTTTTGTGATATAATTCCCATTATGCCATGCTGTTATTTGGCATTGCCTTGAGGGCTTAACGTACAAAGAAGGCTCCAAGCTTTTATGAGACACATGGAAGAATGGTTTGCCCTGCTGCCCTTAATGTACACCGATTATGGCAGTAGTATAATCCTGTGCTGAGGCATGGGATAGCTCACAAAGTGACTCGATACAGCAGACTCATAGACGGTATAATGTTGTGGACTAATTAATAGTCACTGGCCTACACCCACGTTCAGGCAAGGTTTTATTGGACAAATTGAAGGATGGTTTTTGGTGCTGCATGCACATTGCAATGTTATGGTTTGGAAACATTTTACTTCATTGTCACAGATAAGTTAATCCTCGCTGTCCAGAATCCTTCAAATATCTATACCCAGGTTATGTTTACTTTATACTTGCAACCAATCCCAGAATGCTTTGGGAATGCTCGTTTTCTCTCCCTTGCTTGTCTTGTCAACTTGTGTTTTTAGGCTGGATCCCAAGTTGCGGCTGTGGCTACAGCTGTGGCTCCTGCTAAGGGCATTTCTATGCGCAGCCTGTATGTGTCACTGTCAGACAGATGCCCTGGCTAAGCTGAAGCCATAGCCATAGACCCTTTTGCGGATAGGCCGGAACTTGATTTCGCAGTGAAGGTGTATGAGAAATGCATTGAGGGCCAGTTTGTGCTGAGCACATAATCCCATAGGCCGGCTGTGTGCGAAAGGGTCTATTGATTTAGATCCAGTCTTATTTCTCTGAATTCTCACGTATTGATCGATGAATTGCATACTATTCAAGTTTTGAATGCACTTATAATTTAACAACTTTCAGATTTGAACAGGTGGAATGGAGTTTGCTTTGTGCACATTGCTTGCATCCATTTCTCTCAATGTAACTCTCTATGTGTACGTGTGTTGAGTGTATAGAGTGACCGGGGTGGAGCACATACTAACAGGGGGAGGTTGGGTTTGTGACCTCCATGACCTCATGACCTCATATTGAGCGGGCGTCATCCTCCACCCACATTGTGCATCATCTTCATTTGTATGCAAATGAGCCATCCATGTCATCTACCAGTGTGTGTAAGTATAGCATTCCTGAAAATTAAGGCCACAGTAAGTTTTAAAATCTGGTTGACTCCAGTGCCCAATTTCATTTTGAAATATCTATTCAATATTTGTTTCATTGCAAAATGTTGTTATGGCAACAAAGATGTACTCTTACTGGGTCAACACTAGGAGTTAATGATGACCCACCGAATGGCAACTATGCCTAAAACACCTGACAAGGGGCCTTTCGCACTACAAAATCTCTGGGTTGTACACGGGTCTAACCTGTGTTATAAAATGACTGACCTGTTCACACTGTAGGGTTTCAACATGAACCAGTGTAAAAGTATTTGACCCATGTTAAAACTAACCCCACTCATAAGGTGGGTTGAGGGTGGGTGACCCATGATGTTGAAAATTTGAACTTGTGTCAATGTTGACATATTTGTAAAATGTACTGTAGTGTACAAAGATCTTATGTGATTTGTCAAGTGTATCTTTCGCTAAATCCTGAAAGCCAAATAGTTCTGTTATTTTCTGGAAAGTGTAAATCTGTGCACTTGAACCAATCTTCTGTGCCAACTTGTAATATGTGCTTACGGTAGGTGCTGAATTACCTGTCACGGTAAGTGGCATTTCCTTGCTTGTGGTAAGTGGGCACTAAATACATTGACACTAAAATGCACGTTTGACGTTCTGGGTGGAGTGCATTCTAACATGGTTTAATGTGCTAATAACCTCTGACGTTACTCGCCTGTTTTCATTTTATCATTTGATTTTCATCCATTGGATCTCACCATTTTAAGATCAGTATGATTTGCAAGAATCTTTTACCAATTCAGGTTTCGCTTAAACTCTGAATGCAAGTTTTGTTTTCTTTTGGTGACTGCCAAAGTGGTACAGCAATCCACAAACAATGATAATGCTTGACACAGAGTGCCGTAGTGTTAGAATAGAATTTACTGTGTGCTTTGAAATATACAATGTATAATGGATGTGAGCTAATGAAGTTAAATTGTTTAAAATGGAGCTCTGTTTTTGTTTATGTTTTTGTTTTTTTGGATTTTGATTTTTTATCCTCAGATAGTATGTGAAAAATCATAAAAATCAATCATAATCATTGTACCGTTCCTTTTTGTTTTTTGGACAAACCATAATTTAGTCGTGCCTGGTACCCCGTGTTGGTCAATGTGTGTGCTGTGGCTGAGCTGCTGGAGAACCTGTCTCTGGTAGCCCTGACGTGCGTCTCGTCCACAGAAAACACAGGTGGGTATGATTCACCGTCAGAAATGCAACAAATCCAAAAGAGGTTACGTAAATTTTTCTCCACTTTTGCATCAGGTATATTCTAGATATTTTGTACTTCGGTTGGCAGAAGTCTGACACTGGCACATTCTTAAACCTTGCAATGCTTGTGTAAGTTGGTCCAGCAAATACCAGATTAACCAGAAGGTAAAGTTTGACATAAAACCAAAGCCAAAGCCAGAGCCAGACCCAAAAACCAGCCGTGGTTGAATGTTTGCATGGTATCTGCTTGTCTCCTGATGACTTCCAGAACACAAACTGTTTAAAACATTTGGTAACTGGTTCCATTCAGAACCACATAATAATAATGTACTCACAAGAGAGAGAGAGTTATTTATACATTGTCTTCCTGCAAACTCTCTAACTTGAAACAAACAAACTTCTGGAAAAGTGAATGTAATCCTCAAATATAGATGACTTTCTTTATTCAAATTGTAGATCTGCATGAGAAGTTTTTCATCAGTTTCCAAGTTTTTGCCACGATCTTCATGGTGCTCATGTGTATAGTGTATAAGACAGCCTGCGGTTCTCAACCCTCAACATGGGTAAGAATTTCTGTATGATTTGAAGCTGACAGGTTGCCGAAGCCATTATAAGCATGCCAAAAGCGGATCCCAAGTTGTGTGAAGTTGAGACAGCAATCATAGATTCCTTCTTTATGTCACTTCATGTCACATTGTGTTTTATATAACCATTAGGGGGAAAAGTGACTATCCGTCACCCTAAAAGTACTATACACTTGGCAACCGACAAGACTATCCCATAGCAACCTGAAGACTGCAGAATATCCCAGTTGTGTGCAGAATCTGCGCTGTTGTCAGACTTCCATTTGTATGCAGTATTTGCAGTGCATAGGTGATAAAAATACAGTGCACTCAAAGCAGGAATGGTTCATCAGATCAAAGATTTGTTTCATTTTTCAAACAGGAGCGTAAATCCCTGAGGGCGAAGTATTTATGTCTTGCGATCAACATCATTAGCTTCCTGATTGCGGCCGCCTGCTACATGAAACACAGATACTACTGCACTCCTTATGGTAAGATTCAAAATCCAATTCTCTTGCCTCTGATTCCCTTCCCTTCACCAACCAGTGTTGTGTCACTGGTGTCACAAATTTTGTTGACTCGACTCTACTCAAGCCACTTTTGTTTGCCAAGACAACTCACAAAACAGTATCAACTTACAAGCTCCAGAGTGGATGTGATTGGTACCGGACGATGTGTTGCATTTTTGTACAACACCGATGCATACCAGACTTACTGCCAGCAATGGGACACTGTTGTGTAACCGACAATTGCATATTACCAAATTAAGTTGCTGAGAGTTAGGAGGGTCTGGCATTTTGATCCTAACAGGCCAACATCAGGCCAATCTAAGCATATTTTATATATTTCAGGTCATCAATTTGGTTGATGAGCAGTTTGTAGTAATGTAGTTTATTACTTGTACTTGTATTGACACAAATGAAATTTCAGTGCAATGCTCAGTAATACCCCTGGGGTCAATTTCACCAAACTCATCGTAACTTGCTATCAATCGTAGGACTTGATGCAGGATATGATGGGTTATCCCTCTCTACTCGAGTTACGATTAATTGTAGGGCTTTGTGAAATTGACTCCTGGTCATTATTGACACACCTGGAACCCTCTCAACTCTTTGAAAAGTATATAAAGAAGTTAGGACTTGATACTTGTTTTTACCTGTCATCAGCTGTTATAAAAGTTGGCTTTTTTTATTCCCTTTCTTCCCCACAGCATACACTGTCTTTTCCTTCTTTGAGTACATAGTGGTGCTGACCAACATGCTCTACCATGGCTTTGTCACCTATGACTTCAGCGAAGTTAATTTAGTCATAGCTCTCCGGCCGAGGGTCAAGAGAGATTGACCCATCCATGGATGACCAGTGCATCGGGGGACATGCTGTAGATGATCCTAATTTTGAAGTGGTCATCTCTTAGCACATCATGACAAACAATTATTTTTTAGTAGGATTTGGCAATTAGGAAAATCATTGGGAGCATTAATTTATGAGGACATATTTTTAAACGACTCCCTCCCAAATTGGTCTAAATCTTCTATCTTGCTCAGGATTTCTAAGGACTCAGGAAAAGTTGAGCCCCAGGCACAGTTATTTGGTACTGGCTCTGAGTCCCAGCCAAGAAAAGTCCAAAGATTTTTACATAGCTTTACATGCAGGTCCATCCTGGATTCTGTTGGATTCATGAAGGCTTCTAATACAGATCCTCAGGAGGGGGATGCTTTGGGTTTAGGGTCTCTAAAATTCAGCTAAGCAATGAAATTCCTGCTTAGAGGAAAAACACATAAAACACAAATAGAATACATCTGCTATGAGGAGGAATTTGTTCAATTACTGGTAGTTTTTTTTTTCATGAAAAAGGGATGGAGAACATACTTTGAAATATATAAAGTGAAGTTTGCCACACAAATTCCCAGAAAGATCTAACTAGCAATATCTTGAGTTTATACCGATAACCAATATTAATGACCAGTACATTGTGAATGTTAGAGGAGTTCTATTTGGGTTCAAAAATGCTATTTTTCCAGCGTTTATTTTAATTATTCCCAAGACCAAGTGCACTGTCTTTGTAAATATTTATACTTTTGTCAGCAATAACTTGCACGGCCAATATTTATGCTCTAGTCTTTTCATTGATACAGTTTATAGTCATTAGACAAGTGAATAATATGTCTGGAGAGCTGCTTAACTTGAAAAATTAATTGCTAAGCACAAACAATGTAGCTTATAAAAGAAAAGTGGGTAACCAGTTAAATTTCAAATGATGTTTAACGCTTTGAACTGGTACTCAGATAATTCTGCATGAAACTCCATCGGTATTTCGTTTGGTTACCCACTTTTTCAGCCATACAATTTTCTTGACAAATGTTTTGTTTCTGTTTAGTAGTTCCCTACAATTGGATTCTTGGTTGTGTATTTTTTGCTTGATTTTTTTAAAGTAAGATATGGGGACGAAGATTAGATGTGCCGTCGTGATGAAAATTTAGAATCTTTTAAAATCCTTCAAAATAGAGTTGGAATAACCTTTCCACAAACAGAGATGAATGAAATTGTTATGGTAAGAAAGTAAAATAGGTATGGGTTTATTTTTTCCTGATAGTTTTACCAAAGAGGGGAAAACACATTTCTTATTTATTTTAAGCCGGGAATAAATCTACTCTTTATTGCTATTATACCTACCCAGTTGCTGTATTTTGTTTTTAATTTACCGCTAAAATCCCTTGACAATGGGAGACTTTTGGAGAACCAGTCTTGAGTCAACAGCGCACGCGCAAACCATGCTTGCGCAATTGTGAGCATGCGCGCGTTGTTTTGTGCGTGCGTGCGCTTGCGCTGTTGACTTTAGACTGGTTCTCCAAAAGTCTCCCATTATAATGAACTGCTTCAACCTTAAAGTTATTTTCACTGGCCATGAAGTAGCAAGATTTGTTTTTGTGTGAATATTTGACTTTTAATTTTGATGCTGTAGTTGCTGTATTTTGTGTGAAATATGTAATGCATTTTTGTATGGGTTGATGGGATGTTTTTTTATAAATTGACTTTGATTGTATAAGACTTGTAAACATTGTTGTCTGAAATTAGATTGGTTAATCTCGAATCATGTTACACTTAATCTACAGATGTTTTTAATCCACTGCACAGATTAATATTTATAGTGAAATTTGAAATTTATTTAGGTAGATTAAGAAATAGATTAGTAAGTGGATTAATAAGTATTTGTATTTATTCCTATTCAGGGTTTACATTTTTTTCATTTATGTACATTTCTGTGTTCCTATATTTTATATTTTGTCAAGTTTACCTTTGTCTTGAAAATTTTGTTGTGTAATTTAGAAACCGTGTTTTAGGCATTTTAGTCATTTTGTCGTATCTTAAGTTTTGTGTAACAGTTTTGGACAATGCAATAAATGATTAACAATTCAATATTTTGTTTGTACACGGTATTTCTTTTGTCTGAAATTTTGTTTTGTGGAGTATTAGGCCTGTACAGTGAGTTAATCTGGTGGTACTTTCAGACACAACAATTTGCTTAGCACGAATGGGGTTTTGCTTAACAAACATTTTTAAACAAAAAATGGGGGTTGACAGCCTTTCCCTGTTGATTCGGTGTTTACAAAGTTTGGGCGTGCCCGTGTCTGCATTAAAACTAGTGGCTGCAAGTTTGTGCAGTGACATCATTATAGACCTAGTTATTGAAACTATTTTTATTGAAAATTATTTTCATGTTAATCATGTATTGTGACACGAAACTTTATTGATTTTACACTTATTCCGCTGTACGCATGATTGATGTTTGTTCCATAGGCGGCGTATGGAGAAATAAATGACAAAGTGAGCGCAGAAAACCACAAAACCTTGGGAGATAATAAAAGGAAGGTTTTGCTTTGTGTAAACACGAACATCAAGAAAACAAAGAATGGGCTGACTTTCTTTGCACACAAAGCGTTTTCGACTCTACTTGTCATTGGTATTAATTATAACGCCACAATGACATGCGTCATCAACTTATATTGTCTGCAAACACCGGCTAGACAGCTCTTCCTGTTTATGGTTTTTGCTTCCGCGTTTTGTTTTGTTGTTTGTTTCATAGAATTTCAAGTACTTTTGTAAGTTTGGACCATGGAGAAAATCACAAAATTAAACGAAACTTCCCTGGAAGTTGAAGTTTGATGTAGATTCTATGTAGTCATCATGAACACAAAGGGATCACATGAGATTGCACCACGCACCAGTAGCTTCAGTATTTAAAGACGAACGAACACATCTATATCCCCCAATTAGGGAGGGTTCAGGGAGGGCATGTGATCCCTTTGTGTTCATGATGACTACATAGAATCTACATCAAACTTCAACTTCCAGGGAAGTTTCGTTTAATTTTGTGATTCTATTACGTCATCATTCCACACTTCAGTGACCACATGAGACTTCAAAGCAGATGTGTGAGAGAGAGAACAATTTCACAGTAGAATGTTGTAATTTATTCAACAACAACTCTCAAACAATTTTAAAGACTTCTTTAACAAATGTGTTATCCTGCTGTACAGGCTTGTCAAAAAACTTAGGAAAAGTACTTCTAGCTGACCACCCTGCTGTATCCATAATACGATCAATGGGTACGGAGTTTGCTTTAGCTTTGGAGGTGGTTGCTGCTCTCACACTATGTGGTTTAAATTGATCCACATTCACTCCTGAATAACTCATGACAAGTCTTATCCATCATGCTGCTGATGGTGGATGTACATACAAACTTGTGCGGTTTCACAAAACTAATAAGTAATTGATTAACATTGCCTCGCAGTAGTTTCGTACGAGATATGTATCTGTTAATGCTACACACACACATAGTTGTTTGTCTATTGTGTATGACTTTAGAGTAACATTAGGGGTAACATACCCGGGTCTGCTTTGCTTAAGCAATTCATCAAAACAAAATATAAAACCATCATCAGTAACTGTCATATTAGACAGGCTTAATAAACGTAAGGTTTGGCTTCTTGCCGCAGTACATACAGCAATTAGCATTGTTACTTTCAATGTCAAGTCTTTCAGCGGCAGCTGTTCCACAGGTGCCGAGGACTGGAAATACTCAAGAACTTTGTTCACATCCCAAGTCGTACTGTAGCGGGGTTTTGATGGTCTGAGGTTGAAGCTACTGGTACGTGGTGCAATCTCATGTGGTCACTGAAGTGTGCAATGATGACGTAATAGAATTTGGAATAAACAAAAGTTGCAGACATAAAGCAATCACAGTGCTGTTATCTTTTCCCGGTGTTTTATACCACTGTGTCATCGTGGCGGTCCTGCGATACTTTCGTTTCAGCTGAGACTAAGTTATGTATTTTCCCATTACTATTACCCATCTCCATCTGCAAACGTTTGTTTCTTCTTTCCCGCCAATTGCTACCCATAGGGACCTATACCCCCCCTCGCATTATGTCACTTCTTATGTCACATATAAAATAATAATATTGTATGTGTAGATCGGTTGGCGGAAACCGTTACGATGACGCACAGAAAGTAATAAGGGATTTATTTTTGTATTTTTTGGAGTTTTTAATACAATAATAAGATTGTTATGTGGATCGGTTTGCGGAAACACCATGTAATAATCGTTCGTACATTCGCACTTCTATATCGTTCGCATTTCATATCGTTCGCACTTCTCGCATTTAATAATATTGTTGTTCACGGTAGCCTATATGTTGTTTTTCAACTTCGTGTTATTAGCCGGCTAAAACAAAAACAAACTGACAATATGATAATATAGGGAATATTACTATAATTTGCATGCGATTTATAATTTGACAGTCGGTTCCGATCATGTTTGTGTATGATATAGGCAACCATCACTTGACCTGATTACTAAACTAATCAATAGGCCTAAGACTAGTGATAGGCCTACAGTATAATTGATTACTGTTTGGAATATCCCATCAAATAAGGTCACGCGTGGGCGCACATGCATTGTATACACCTGCCATTAAAGTTCACCAGTAAGTTGACCCCGTGCGTTAAATCCGTCCTTGATGGAACAAGTTGTTTGTTTTTACAGAATAAAAACTCCTAAAAATACAAAAATTCCCCTATTACTTTCTGTGCGTCATCGATTCAATCTTTCTCAGTTGGGCAGTCGTTTCAGTTGTGTGTTTTTCTGAAAGATACGACATATAGACGATTTTTGAAGTGAGTTATAAATTTAATAGTGATATCATCGCTGCGGAATGTCACCAAGTTTATCTCACTGCTATTTTTGTCGTCCTGGGTGCTTTTCCGAAACCGCCGCACGCTCTCGGCGCACAGTGACCGATGAATCAATTCCCACGTATTATGTTTCGTCAACAAGACGGCTGACAGCTGAAAAACACGGATCAAAATGCATAATTAATTGAAGGGAATTAAAGATGCATTGGCCGAATGTACGGTCGCCCAGAGGGGAAAATTAGATTTAAATTTTAAATGGATAAAATTAATTTTACGAGACGGTAGAGGAAGTTCAGTTGTATTTCATTAACTGTATTGGCACCATTAATGGTTGATAATAATACAATTTAATCTAAAACAAAGATGAATAAAAAGGTTGATACAGTTTTGTCATCAGAATGACAAGTTTTTGATAAATATTTTGGTTACACACACAAACATCATAATCATATCATCTTTCAAAATTCGTTTCAATAGCTTGGGGCAAGAAATTTGTTTTTTGTTTCTCAAACTTGTGTACAAGGCGTCTTTAAGATTTGTGTGTCTGCGTGCGTAATAATTACATCCAGTTGGAAATGAACATGGTGTGAGAAATCAATTAAAATGATTTAGTATTTCCACTTTTCTTGTAGACAATTTTATTTGAGGCTATGTTGCTAATTTTGTACGCGCGCGCCATCCGTGCTGTGCACCTGCCGCACACATGTCACAAAACAGCTGTTTCCGTCAACTTTTACAATTTTAATCATTTGAAATTGTCAATTTAAAATGCTCGAGTTTGATTAATCCATGGAGCAATGTCGAGGGTTTTTTCTTTATCGAAAATGCTTTGCTTAGGCCGTGGGAGATGATTTTGCAATTCAAATGCAGGACTGCATGCACATGAGCCTGCATCTAAGCCCGGGGAAATTAATTATTAAATCTGGAAAATTATTTTGCCCACGTCGTGAATGATCCCGGGGACACTGTCTTAAGTTGTCAGTGCGATCAAAATCACCCCCTCTCTTTGCATCTTATCCTCACCGAACTTCACCTTTTATTCTGTGGGGTACATCTACGGGGATTCACATCTACATCCCCTTCCCATCCCAGCCTCTCTTGCGTCATGACCAGCACTCATAACAAGCATCGCATCTCAACTGGGTATGACGTCATCGGTAGCTACAGTATTATTGACAGTTTGGTGATGTCATTGCCGAAAAAGTAATTCGATCAGAAATCATTTTTTTTAAGTGAAAATGAAAGCCCTTTGTGCGATTTATGATGATTATCGGAATCTGTAAAATACATTTTCAAAAACATTGTAAGCGTTTTTTTTATTCAATTAATTATTCAGGATGACCGCTTGATTTGAAGTTGCTACTTATACTTGACAAAAGTAAAGGGGGTGGATCACCGTGATAGCGCCGCTTGCAGTCAGGCAATTGCGGAAATGTTATCATCCGTGTAGTTGGTGTCAACATTCTTGTACGTGTTATGAAATGTTTTCGGTACATGCTCCTCCTAAAAATGCATTTTTCTTTGTAAGGAGAAGCAAATTTTCAAACTTTTATCCATAAAATTCGTCGAATGAGCGGAAACTCCGTTTATGCAAAGAACTAGCGACGCGAGTGATATGTATGTTATATTTAGAAAACGCGCGGTCATGAACATAAAAAATGGCGACCCACACAAACAACAGTGCGGCAGCGGTCGGGGGTGCGTGAGTCATTCCGTCTTGTGTCATCAAGACAGCGGGGAATATACCCCCAAAACAACCACCAAAGAAGCTTAAAGAAGACGTCCGGCCGAAGGACAAGACCAGTATGTCCCAGCACGCTCCTTTGACCGGTACCAAGAAGGGCCTGTCTTTGGACAGTGGACTTGGTATGGGAGCCGGTGATAATTTACAAGACGAATTAGCGAGTACTCGAGTTGGTGCAAGTCCAAATTCAGTTGGGAAAAGATCGCTGAGTGTGGACACCGCACGCAGTATTACTACAAAGAACACGCGTGGTCAGTCACTAAGTCACAGCACCACTTCATCTGGTTACTGTTCGGAGGTGCAGCCATTAGCTGAAGAGACAGACATGCCAGCAGCATCCTTGTTTTCACCAGACACAAACCAGGATGAGACCGATGGCAGTACTCCCAGTAGTGTTGGTGATCTAAGCAAGGTGAAGATGAGGACACCAAAGGATACCAGTCCGAGAGACGTCAGGAGGAGTATTATGCTTGAAACCCAGCCCGTCATCATGAAGGGATTGGGAGATGTCGCAGATGTAGGCAGCACAAAGGCCGTCTTCAAGATGAGGTACTTTGGAAATGTGCAATTGGATCGACGTATCACCCAGCCGATGTTGCCGTGGATACTGGCAGACAGGCAGCGACAAGCGGGCAGCGGGCAGAACATCTTCCTCCAGATCTCCTCGAGGGGTGCACTGGGCATCTCGGAGAGCAAAGGGTCCATCGTCTTTGAGCATTTGCCGCAGAGCATCACACGGTTCTCAAGGGGTCACAACAAGAAATGTTTTGCGTATCTCTGGAGGCCAGACAGTGAATCCAGTTTCCAGTGCTATGTTTTTGAGACTTCTGATCCAGAAGTTGTAAGTTAAAATTGTACTGTTGTCAAAAAATGGTCTGTCAAAATGTAGACACGTAAACAAGTGGCAAATTGATGTATCATTGGAGTTAGGTGTCGGCATTTAATCAGAATAAACTGACTTAATTACTAATTACCAGATTAGCCAATTAATGGTATTGGTTCACAATAGCACCCAATCCTGTAACAAATAGAAGAATGTTACATTTCGTTGTTACTCATCATGATCATGTATACTGTTTGTATGATTTCTATTTTGATGTCAGCAAGCTACGTTTTTGAAAAGTTGGCTAGATTGTCAGTATTATTTTAGGGAAATATTTGAGGGGAATCATCGAAATGAACGATGCTTGACACGCACAGAAAGTTGACATCACAAGCAAACTTAGCTTCCAAAAAGTGGGTGAAATTTTGATTCTCTTTGGTGAATACAGTATTAAAAATGAAACAAACTATGACATTCTAATACATTTTTTTTTTTAGTTGTAGAACTGAGGTGCTAAGTATAAACTTTGAATGGATTGAATGAATTATCTTACAAAGCACTTTTTGTCATTTAGCCACGGCAGATGTGTTAGACACAAAACAAAATGAAAAACTTAAATTCTGCACTATGAAACTGTTGCATACATAATGTGAATATTTAGTTTACAGAGCATGCTTGAAAAAACAAATATGTCTCCTAGACTTTGTATACCACATGATGTGCAAGTAGGACACTGCACCCTTATCTCTGTTATTATTAATGACATCCGTGTTTCCAGTCCACGACATTGAGAAAGTTGGGCATGCATTCGTGTCACATTTCCTGCGCTCACAATGAATGGAACATTTTTCTAAGCAACTTACTTCCTCATGTTCAACACCTTCTGCACAATAGGCACATACAAAAAAAGAGAACAAAAAGGATAAATACACTTTAGCCAAAGTTGCTGTGGAAAATGTCAGCTTCCGTTTTCAAAACAGGTGAAGCGAACCAAAATTCTGGGGCGCCGTGAAGGGTCTATATGCAGTTCTGGGTCAAGAGTGCTTGAAGCAGACTGCAACTTATTCAGGGGATATATTTGTACCTATATATGTGCTTACACAGTGGGAAATTGGGAGTGGAGAGGCCATACCTATATACCGTTACTTCCCTGCCTCAAAAAAGCAAGTTTTTGCTGTGCACGTGCAGGAGAATATCTTCAAATATAGGCCTTGGCCCAAAGATACACCCCCTTTCCGAAGGCCCCTGTATCTTCAATCTTACTTGCGTCATTCACAGTTTTCACACAGCAATAGCAGTGACGGTAATGGTAGCTTAAAGCACAATGTGTTACTGGCAGTGTTACTGCTGAGGCTGAAAAAAAAGAAACTTTGGTTTCGTCTTGATTCTTGAAAAGCTTTTAAAACTCTGAAATCCGTGCTAAATTTTATACATTTTTTTTATATCTCATGCAATCTCCTGGGAATATCAGATAGATTGTGAATTCCTTTTTTCTTACATTTTGCGCGCATGTTTTTTTTCCAAGTGTTCAAGCAGTTGATGTTAATATAAATGTGTACACAGTTTCATTGCTTTCATCTCATACATGATATTGCATGTGTATGATATACTGCTCTTGTACACATGTACAAAAGAAAATATGGGCAATTTATGTTATTATCGTGTATAAATATATCCAGACTAAAAGATCAACCTAGGATTTACTGCCATCACCTGTTAGCATACATTTCAATACATGTGCTCATTGATAAAGGCTTGTGCTAAAATGTTGCATCATGAGAAAGTTGAGATTTTTTTGATGAAGAATGTACAAACAACTTATTGTCTACCTCTGCCTATTTACAATGTAGGTTTGCATTCTAATTACCTGACTAGTATTAGAGTGATCTAAAAAGGTTTTCCAAGTGTAACCGAGGAGACTGGTAAGCGTTCAGCCAGCAGAGAGTGGCCAGTGGCCGCATTCCTTGTAGGTTTTAAAACAAAGGACAGCAGGTCATGGGCAAAAATAAATGCATTCACTTTTGTCTGCGAAAGTCTTGCAATTAAATTCTTGTTTGCCTTGGTAGTCTTTGATTTCTCCCCATTATTTGCCTCGTCTACAAATTACTGCTGCTCAGGAAGTGAACCGAAGGAAAAGCAAACTGCTAGTTGATGTGGGCGGTGTTTTGCATTTGTTTGCCAAGACAGTGCACTATTTATGCCTTGCTCTTAACTATTGATCAAATACTGTTTCATTGCAGGTGCAGCAAGTTGTTTGTGCCGTGCGGGATGCATCAAAGGAGGCCATGAAGTACGACCATGTCAGTAGGGAAGAGAAAGCAGGGATTGAAGCCATCGAAAATCTGAGAATAAACAATGCCACGATGTTTGAGGTGCTTTACTGCGGCCGGGTATCGGTCACCCACAAACGGGCCCCGCCGACACTCATAGATGACACCATCGAGAAGTTTAACGAGCACGAAGCTGAGATGCAGAAGAAGAAACTGGGATCGACGCGCAAGCGGCACTTCTCATTCGGGGATCAGAACGGGATGTTGCTGGCCCCGGACGGGAGGGCGTGTTTGACCGAGGTGGACCGCATGAGCTCGGAAGACACTGCATCATCAGTGAGCTCCGATTCCCTGGTGTCTTCCCCGCCTAACTTTGTTGAGATGGACGGAGACTCTGTGAGCAATGGCAGTTCCAGAGCCAGCCAGGGAGATGCTGAGAACTTGCTGCTGCCGCCCATGCAAAGAGACCGGGTGGCTTCGGCCGGGGCGGCCATGCTGAAGCATCGTATTGCAGGACACGGGGATGTAGTGTCATCAGCTTCATCCTCAACATCATCTGTGACATCGACAGATACCACCAGTGTGACCAGTGGCCACAACCGGACAATGCTCTTCCAGATCGGCAAGTCAACGCTGACCCTCATCAGCCCTGACAAGAAGTCCTTCATGCTTACCAAGAAATTCAATGACATCTCATTTTGCTCACAGGTAGGTTTTATTTGTCCCCTTTAAGGATTCATAAAGAGCCCACATCTCAAAAGCTTTGAGAAAGATCCTGTTAGGATTTATTGAAATGACATGACAGTTGTTTAGATGACGGGGGCTGTCAATTTTGTCATCTGTCAATAGTGCATCTGTCCTAAAAAAATCCTTTAAACCGCAAGGAAACATCTGGGAGGATTTGGGATTTAAAATTCAAGAAGCCATGTGTTATTACTGTCCTCCTTTTATATACAGTACATCATCAACTCATCATCATCATCTTCACTTTCTTTATCATACAGTCATCACGATCTAATATTGTGAGCATTGCGTAAATCTCACAAAATTACCCAAGCCAATCTCATGGCACTTCACAATATTATCCTTGGTCGTTGGACTAAATTTATCGCTCCTAATATGCAGTCGACATATAGCCCCGCGTGAGCATACAACCTCCAGCCGCTCCGTGTGCTTAAGAGCAGGAAGGCTAATCAAATACATACATCATGAATCCCTACCACTCACAAGTACTTATTTACAGGGCTTGAACCTCATTCGTAAAGGGCAAGGTATTTTTTTCCTGTCTCTCTGGTAAAGGGCACTTAGGCTATATTGGAACATTTGAAAAGAGCACGGAGGCAATGACCATTGGGAGTACTCTTTGGCACCTAGTCAGGGATGTACTTTTTCCCCTGAGGTACAAGAAAGAAGTACAAGAAAGAGATACATGTACAGTTATAATCAAACAAGATTCTCGGTCAAAGATGCAAGCACCACCCACCCTCCTTGTAGTCTGAAAAAGATGACCGTAAGATCTTGAGTTCCATGCGCCAGACCAATAATCTGTTACACAGAAACACATGCACAGATATCTTGCTAGCTTAACATGGAATTATCCATGCCTTACAACTTAACAATCTGTTTTTTTATCGAAAAGACCTTCAATACAAACCATTACTGGTAATCACATTTTGTAAAATGGAACACACAGGACAATCTTTCCAGGAAGTGTTTTGAGACAAACACTTCAGAAGAGACGATTAGTACCCTCAGATATCCAAGCGCAAAGGGGACAAATGAGTTTCCTTCCTACGGATGTATGCCGTGGCTTCAGGTCGATGCCATACGATAGCATTTTTCCTGCCCACGTGAAGGTCATGTTGTATGTGTGTACGTTGTATTCGATTCCATTAGATCCACCCACCATTACTACAACATTCCCCCCAGCTAGCTTTGCACTGTGGCATTTCAGCTGAAATTACATGCCTTTTTCCAATGTAAGAATTATCATTATTATTTTACTATGCCTAGAAGCCTTTGGCTATTATTTCATCTCCAAGGCTGACTGTACTGTAATTTGGTAAGAAACTTACATGTAACTTAGGGGGACGGCTGGGGAAGGGTAAACCTTCTCCGTTGCTGGCATCGGATAGCACTATAAATATACCTGAACATACTGTGGTACAATTGTATATGTACATCTCTGAATTCCAAACATCGTATTCACAGCCCAGGCCATGTGTCAAGGGACAAATTAAGAAAACAAAGACTCCAGATTTGCTCTTGAGCTTTAATATATAAGGTTGTTGATGCATTTGATTTGCAATTAACCTCCACACTACATGTGACATATATGTACATGTATGAAGATAAAACAGGGTGTCAGAAACAGACATCCTATGGCCACGAATGTATGTGTATGTACAGTATCAATGGATTTAATAATTTGCAGTTTCTTGTTGATCAATGATTGTTTTCAAATGATAATTAAATAATTTATCAATTAATAAAAATATATCAATTTGATAAGCTATAATTTATTAATCTAATCATTTATGATTCATTAATCAATGATAATTGATTTCTAAATTATTTGCTGCTTTGGTGAGTATGATTGATCCATCCAAAATTTGAGGGACACTTAACAATCAAGTTTTGTTTAAAAAATGCTAGAGCGGAATGGCTTG
The DNA here is from genome assembly GCA_963971285.1 of Astropecten irregularis. NCBI lineage: Eukaryota > Metazoa > Echinodermata > Asteroidea > Paxillosida > Astropectinidae > Astropecten > Astropecten irregularis. The sequence goes on from OZ020256.1 coordinate 1,493,277, forward strand.
ATCAAAGCAATGTGAATTGTACTTGAACTGTATAATACATGTAGTTAAGAAGCCAGCTTTTCTTGTATTAATTTTTGAATTCTAGATGCTGTACACACACTCACACAACATATAAATAACGCTACATGGCACGCTTCATCAACATACTTGAAGTGTGAAAGCATCGTCACACAAAGCAGACTGCATGTATGCAGTGTACATGTATAACGTTGTCTACATGCTCCAATGTGGCACAAATCATTGGCTGGTGATTATTTCACCTGAACCAAATGTCAAGGTGTGCGATCCGAACTATTAAAAGCACCACTGGAGAGCGTTCGTGAGCCAGATTACCCACTTATGCATTGTCACCATGTCTGCTGCACGCAGGAACATGCACATGTATGCATGCACATAAAATGTATGCGTGCGTAGTCCGCCGGCGGTATATGTACAGTGTACATGTACATATATCCTTTTACATGTGTGTGAAAAAGACAACAATAGTCTCCCATAGTTCTTGAGATTACCGGTAATTCCCCCTTCCACATCTTGAAGTGTACAGTGTACATGTACATGAGATGTACAGTACCAATACATCCGTGGTGTTAAATTAGTTCCTTCCTCTAGATACAGTACACAAACTGTACATATACACTGTAGGTGTAACAGCATCAATTACTTCTGTGATGTGAAGTTGTACAATTTTAGGTAGGATGCAGTGTCACAGTGAAACCTTTCGAAAGAAATTACATGAAGGAACATGGAAGTAAGTACCGGTACATTGTGTAATGCACATCAGTTGACACCATGTTGCAGTAGGCTTGCATTAGAGGCCATGATCAGTTCCTAATATACAAGGTCTTCATGAAGGCCAGATCTACGAACATTAGAGTAGCCTTTTAATATGATAGATCTACGTACATGCATTTAAGATGGGTTTGTTTGAATTTGGTGCAATCTACACATAATACAGGACTTATGTCATTGTATGATTTTGAGTCTTCATTCTGCAACCACTATGTCTGTGCTGTCATCGTTTTTCTGTATTCATTTTGTAACTTTCATCTGTGCTGTTGACCAATTTTTTAGTCTTTATTAGGCCTAATTCACCAAGACTTAGTTTCTGTAACCACATCTGAGTTGCTGTCATTTCTACAGTAGTCTACCATCTCTTACATTGTGTTAATTCTGCATAATTTTGATTTTTGTTTCCATTCATTAACAACATGTTCCTGTTGCTGTCAGTCCTTTTTTAGGCTGCTATGTTGTTCTCATTTGGTCCCTACATGTACAATGTATGTGATCATGTAAAACACATCAATAACATGAAAGAGCATATCGAATATCCTTCATATTAAAAAAGGAAATTGTTTTCACTTGGCCTTTACTATAAAAAGAACTGACTTGGATCCAAATTCCCTTGGAAAGGATTTAATGACATAGTGGGCCGCAATAAAGGGCGGACTTAATCAAAAGTAACAGGGAGAGGGGAAGACTATAAACACACATGACATACTGTACTTGTATAAGGTGCCAGAGGCCGCATTTCAACCAGTGAAAGGCGTCGAACGCGAAATGTCTACAGCGGTTCATTCAGACCAACATGTACATGTACGCATAATGAAATGGCTGTACGGCATTTGTACAGAAAGGCTTTTAATGGTTTATGGCTGCGTGATTGATTTTTTTCTTTTGGCCTTAAGGTAGAAACTCATACGTGCCCACTTTAAAAGCACGTTTCCCACAAAGCTTGCTAGAAATGCATAGTCAGTTTGGGACTTTTTTTAATGCCAGGCATATTCTATATACATTCGTTACAAAAAGCCTGTACATAGAAGAACATACAGTTGTAGTTAGTATCATTCAAAGTTTACATTCTTAAAGCTCTCTCTAAAAAACAACGTCTTGGAATGAAGTGGAATAGCTTACATGTAGAAGGTTTAATAAATAATTCAGACTGAACAAAAATATGAAAATTTCAAAATGTCATTAGTTTCAAAGTTGGAGGGTAAACAGGCTGCCGGATCGTAATCATTGCATTTTAAATTCCTCCGAGATGTGCAGTCCACGTGCACAAAAAAAAAAAAGAATAATATCTTGATCCTAGATAATCTTAACAATCTCAGGAGCATGTCATTTCTCGAATGCCTTTGGCTTGATCTCCAACGGGAGACGATCTAAGATCTCCTGGATATCCCCCTCCCAAGAGGCCTAAAGAAAAAATCCTGATCCATGGATGGGCCGATGCTAGGGTCATTCGCTGGCTCAATAGCCAGCAGGTGAACTGCAGAAACACTCCAAATTTCTTTCGCATACACATCAGTAAGCGCATTATGTGGAGTTTGATCGTGGGTGGTTAGGAACGCGCACTTTAGATAGGCATGCCCAAGCATAATGTGTTTTCTTCAAATGGAATGCTCGCGCATCTTCCAGTGAACAGGCATTTTTAGTGCTGTGCACTGATGCTGAATTTCATGTATAAAGGCCGCACCTACAGATTATTCCAATATACCGGTAAACAACAAATTTGTGATTGAATTCGTATGAGCTTGTAATGTGTACTTCAAAGGAAATTAATTTTTCGCAGACTAGGCATATTGCTCTGTCTCTGTGGTAGAATGATACACATTATATCATCAAGTATCAGATTTTCTCATCTTCAGCCTAGGTGGGTTGTGAATTAAGGCTAATGAAGAATCACATGTCAGTAATTTCCCCCTTCACGCTGATCGTATGTCTAGACTACATGTACATATTCCTTCACAATATCTTCCTCCTACGTTATGGCCGAAATGATTCTGAATCAATACCATCAAACTGCATTACGGCCTTCCCTAATTGACAGTGGAGCCTAAATTTGACATCAGTCTTCAACCATTAGAACGAATGTCATGCTACAACATGGTTGTCCTGTCGCAGACTCCTTCACGTGCATGCATGCTCTGATTGTTTTCATATGCATGCGCATAAAATGTAAATCGAGGCACAAATGGTTTCACATAGGCCTAATTGTAATTTTATGATTTGCGCCGTTTGATCCTAGTGCATTATTAGACATATTGATGTCCTGCAAAGAAAATGTACAGTACACGAATGTCACAGTGTAAGATGGCAGTTGATACTTTTCTTCTCATTCAACTCATTCAACTGTGTGGTTCCAAATTGACAACCACCTAGGCACCAAAATAACCAAATGCAGTTTATCCAAAACATGTCAAATTGAAAACAGGGTACGGCGTGCAATTTACAAAATAGGAACAGCTGTGCCAGTAGGGGTTAATACAGGATACCAAAATGTACATAATGCCATTGATTGTTTGCATGCCAATTCGTGCGTGATATAATTCAGTGGCTTATGGTTAGACCAATGGTATTCCACCCGATTGAAAATGAAATGTCAAGGTGTGGCATTACCTGAGGTAAAGGAATAATAAAACTGCATGCACAATTGTGAAACACAGTTCAGACTATATGGACATGGAAAACAACAACTGGGTGCTCAAAAACCGTCTTAGGCTTTTAAAAAAATAAAAGACTGGGTTTTCTTAACCAATACTAAAGTTCATCATTCATGTACAGGGTTCAGTTTCATAAAGCTGCTTAAGCACCAAATCAAAACTTGCTTACAACTTTTTACAAGCACAAGAAAAACCTAGGCCTAAATAAAACCAGTTTACCCAAGTGTGAATGTTATGCTAAGCAAACAGTTTAGCAGAAATACCAATCAAATGCAGATCTATCTTCTGAGAGGAGTTTTTCACCTACTGTATCTCTTCCTTCCTCCATGATTGCACTGTACATTATTTATCTTGCCACCCCCATGCAAAGCCTGAAAAGTAACTTGTCAATCTTCATTGAAAGTATGATGTTACAGTATAGCACACCCTGCATAGCCACTCATATGGTGATAAGTAGGATTAATTAACTCAAGTGCTTATAAACTATTCACATTATCTCCTCATCAACCAGTCATAACACAGATCCCCCTGGGATGAGGCTCACACAGACTGTTATTTTGCCATCTAGCCAGGCGGCAGACTAAACCACGAAGCTTTAATTAGCACCTGTCTCTATGAACACACCAGTTAGATGCAAATCAGTCTGGACTAATAAGATTGGGGAAGTCTTAGCAATATGAAGTGTTATTGTGGTTTGGGCAATCCAAGCAGTGGCATGTGTGGGTGAGAAGTAAACAGTTGTATGCTAATCTCCAAGGCAAAGGAGTTAGGGTGTTGAAATGGCTGTGGATGTGGGTATATGGAGAGATTCAAATGTCAAACATTATACAATGCTGTGAGGTTGAACATAGAGCTTTTGTTATGTAGGCTTACTGACTGTACTGAAAACGTGGCTTGCAAAAACCTGTAGGCTATGCAGGGCTCGAAATATCCACTAGACCGTGGATCGAGTCTAGTGATTTCAGTGTCGGTCTAGTAAAGTGTGTTACTGCACTAGTCCGGCTGTCTAGTGATTTTGGTTTCCTTGGACAATTAAAATGGTTCCTAAAATGATGATTTTTGAATCAATATTGCAATTACGGTTTTCGAGATGTTGAATGCCACATGTCTAGTGGAAAAAGTTCAGGTCTAGTAAAATGCTTCAATTACTAGACCTGCTGTCCAGTGCTTTTTTTCACAAAATTCGAGCCCTGCTATGCCTTCATCCTGAAGATAATTTTGATAGACCATAGACAAAGTAGGCCCTATTGAAAAGCACAGTGACCTTGTCCTTGCACCTCCATTGTCATTATTGACATCACATGGTATCTTTTTAAGTCGTAAAATGCTCTTTCATTTACATGTAGATACAGTAACTTGTGTCACCAATTTGCCTTGTCCAAAGCTAATGGTGCACGATGTTGATCAAATATTGCCATTTTCTTAAACTGAAATGTTGCTAGTCTGCTAGTGGACACAAATCAGATTTCTGTGACAGCTATTTGCCTCCCATGAGACCAAAAAATATACCAGATTCTGAGGTACAGAATATACACATGTAACTGCATGTGAATATTTAGATTAAGATTGTAAATTATGCATAGATTCAGGAATCAGAGTGATTTAAATGTCAGTACACACTGCTGGGAGGACGTCCCTACGGGCTATGCACGGCCACCCTTACCGTTCAGCCTACAGCAATCAGCCTACAGTCCACCGAACATATCCAACCCTTCTTTAGGCTCTCACAAGGAGTTTCAAGTTGTGTCTCTGTAAATTACTATGAATACATTGGGTGCCCCCTCCCGTAAACAGTGTAGCGTTCCAATTTGGCTAATCCACTCGGATAAACTCCGTCCGAAATACCACGTCTCGGTATGCATGGTCCATTGTACTTTCCAGGTTTGTATTTTATTTGCCATTTGATGCCTCATCCTACCCCCCTCCAAAAAAAAGACGAGAGATAAAACAAGGAAAGAAGACACATTTTCCCTTAAGCGAGGTCTATGACACGTCTTTCCCAAATGTCTCCAAATCACATTACGATGTAAAAGAAACCTGTAAATTTTTTCTTCTTCTTCTTCTCTCTCCGTCTTCTTTGCTGTAGGGCATCAAGCAGCCCGAGTTCTTCGGTTTCATCTGTCGGGAGAAAACGTGTGCATCCAGCTACATGTGCTACGTCTTCAAGTGCCAGTCGGAGCCCGTGGTAGGTTTCTGTTCGATTTTGTTTTGTTTTTAAGGAAAGAGCTCGCCTTGAGAAGTCCTGGCACCTTGCCTCCACATTCCCTGTATGCATAGACATGTGTACCGTATTATACATGGTGTAAGCAAATTTTGGCATTTTGTAGATATATCCCTTCGTCCTTGCATCCTTCGATTTGATTGGAGAGCCGGTCAGCAGAGAGTCATCCAGTCGATGAAACCGTTTTGCGCTCCTATTGACATCTCTGCGTGTTTTAATTTCCCTCCCGGAGTGTGTGGCATTAATACGAGGTCAAAAGTTCACAGGAGAGTAGACATTATAGCAACACACATGCTCACCACACCGCACCACACCACACCACAGGGTGCACATGGAGGGTGGTTGACCATTCAAATCCCCATATGTTGATACCTGATACAATTATGTTGTGATTAATATCAGGGCCATGTAACCTAGTACTCTTGTGGCTCTCTGCTCGGCCACATCACTCATTCTGTTGTTGAAAGGGCTTCAGTCCATCATCCATGCCATCTGGTAATGACCCAGACTTATTAGTTTATCAACCAATTACTGTACCTGCTTTGCTCCATTACTCGATCTTGTAAGGTAAGGAATCGTTGCACTAAAGAATATTACCCACAATTAATTTTGGTGATTCCTACATTGATAAGAATCACTGAGTTGATGTCAAAAACGCTAATTATGTGTGGTTTTTTTTCAAGTTAGCGGATGACATGAAACAAAATCCACACCTAATTATTGGTGTGACACTGACAGAGTGGTAAAAGTTTGATGGTGTTGCTCGGAAGTCATACAAAAGTTCCTCAGTTTGTTGTTGTTGGAATGACCCATCTGTTTGTACAACGTGAATCCTTACCAAGAAAACTCAGGTTATCAGTGCAGACGATCGGAAGGAACAAAAATCTCAAGTTACTCAAGGTACAAATGGAGAGCACAGATGGAGTGATAAGAAAAACACCATTCCCCTGTGCATGGCATAAGTTTTCAGTTACACGTACCCGATCGGTACTCCTTTCCGAGAGCAGTAATTAGTGTAGGACTTGACCGTGATCCATCGCAAACCTGGTTTCGCATTTCCACAAATAAGAATTCGGCATGTCTGGCGTGGCCAATTTTTCCATGGAGTCATTTCCTTCGCGCCGAAAAACGAAGAAGAAAAGAAAACACGGTTGGGCTAAAAACTGTGGAATTAATCTTGGGAAGGCTCAAGGGTGTGCTCTGTGAAAAAGAGAAAAGAGAATTGTCAGAAGCCCAGACGACCGTCTAGGATTTCCATTCAATCAGGACTATAGTCTGATTCGCTATCCGGCGCAGCATGTGGATTTAAATTAAGTGTTCAGCTTCTTGACTCCTTGACCCATCGTTGCATTTAGAATGAACTATACCCTGACCAAAGCCAAGACATCTGATGAAGTGCAGACTAATTAAGGAGCGGCTTTACCCCACCCCCAACCTCTCCACCTCTCAGCTTAGCAAAACCACTCCCTGAGTGTTTCCCGAATATCCTCTACAGAAAATGGAGACGGTGCATCCACACGCATTTTCTGCATCTCTGGGCGAGGTTTCACGAAACATTCAGATTGATTGGAAGACGAGTTAAATCAATATCGCCCTAGTGATTTGTATCAGGAGTTTAGTGACATCACACCTTGCTTTAATCAATGTAGATTGATTCACATTTTAAAGATAAATTGAATTAATGCCTTCTGCAATTGACCCCTGATAATTGGTTTTGTTTAAAAAAAATTCCCCCAAGATGTCCTGTGTCTGAGCAAAGAAGGGTCAGAATAACAGGCAGCACCTCTCTGAAATTTGTTAATTCAAGGAGATATTCGGGTACGTTCTGCCCATCCCTGCAGGCACCAAGTTCATTTCACATCTCAACAATCAAGCTCTGATCAAAACGAACCATCATGCCAACAAATTCATGAGACAAACGAGTCTTGATTGAGGTAAATGTCCATGGTGCATTAGATGTGTATGCCAGTGCTGCTGCTGTAAATTTTCTTTCATCATGGATTTTTTTAAATTTTCTTTAAATGTCATGCTCTCTGCAGCTGCAAACTTGTACAGAAAGATTAGTTTCCCTACAAATATATTGCGTGTACGAAATGGAATATCAAATCTACCGATGAAATTTTCGTGGACGGTAATATAATCAGGTGTACTGTATGCGTACCGTTGCTCTCTGTCCATTACGTGTACAGGTATGCATTGCACACTCCCTTCCACTTTCTCTCTTTAACCAAAAAAAAAAACGAAGAAAGAAGAAGTGGATTCGTACGGCTTGTCAGCTGCGTGTCGGCAAGCTAATGCCGTGCCTATATTAAATTGCAAATGGCCTGACTGTGCAAATCTCTTGTTTGCCGGTCTGGGCGGCATCCAGCAATGGATGCGATCGTGATGGCCTCGGCGAAACAAGTACATCATTGATTGATTTTTTTTTTTCAATCTCTCCCCAAAGGGAATGCAAGTTTGATAATTTTCCTTGTGCCGGCCCGCCCGACCATGATTTTTTTTTGTGTGTTAATATTTTTTGTTTAGGCTTATGTAGCTCTACAGGTGCTTTTTGTCTATATCCGGTTAGCTTACATTAATCTAATGGAGCTGTTGAAAATAGTTCACTTGGGGAGATTTGGGAATAAGATTGGTTTGGCGGCTTTTACATGTATTCCTTGGTGTGTTGCTGATCAATGCTAACATTATTCACTATTTGAGCACCGAGCAAGCTATCAAGTCCCGAACTCTGTTCCCATCCCTCCACGCATCATATTATTAATTTTCAAATTCACTTATTACCCGGGTAGGTATGATTCTTGGAAATCCTGGAAAAATCTGGATTTTTATACCCATCTTGGAAATTCCTGGAAATTTAAAATTAGTTTTAAAATTAATTATTGATAAACTGCAATCCAAATTTACCTCAAATGAGTCCACAATATAGTTGCCTCTCAAAAATATATATCTATATCCTGGAAAAAACTCTTGACCTGAACAATTTTGGAAAAAGGTGTACCCTAATTACTGTACATCTAAAACAAAATCCTGCTCTCAGTGTTGGTAGTAAATTAATCAGTGAACAAAATGAACTAATTTGCTTTTGAATAGAAATGAGAAAACTTAATTTGGTTGGTTTGTGAAACAGCACTGAAGGCCTATGTGAAGTTGATTATCTCCAGCTTCGCTTCAGAATGTTTTCTAAACAAGTACATTTTGGCTCTTCTTGTGTTTACTTACAGTACATGCCAATTCATACTTGACATGATCCTATCAAAAGCCACTCAATGTGTTCAGCACTGTGCATTATTGACATGCAGGGCGCCAGGTGTTCGTTGCAGTCATGAATACATTAGATCCACATTATGTACATATTACATGTATGCATACATTGTGTATGATAATGTTTGAGATTATAGCTCCTGTATTGCACTTTTGGCCTACATGTAAGGGTGGAACTTAGAAGTAGAGTAAAGTTCTTTGCTGTGGACTAGAAAGGTTTCAGTCCTATTTATATTGTTAAAATACCATTAGTCTTGTTTCTGTAATGAGGAAACTGTTACTGCAGTGCATGACATTTATTGCACTGACTGCAAAATAATTCTAGGTATCCCTCCCAGTCCTGTAATATGAAGACAAAGCCAAGGCTGTGGACAAGGTATCCCAGTCCGAACGCATCTCCACTGTTGAGAGACAACTAGCCTTGTTTCAGTATGAGGAACTGGTTTCTCCACACCCTATTAGTGAAGACATTAATTTCTGCCTTGCTGTGGACTAGGTACCCCTTTCTCAATCCTATTTGTACCGTGAAGTGACTGATCATTGAAATTAAAATAGTGGAAAGGTAAACAAAGGAAAATTGTCTGGAGCATGACTTGAAGTTAATAACCTGCTACCCCCGGAATACCATACCAGTGCTCAACCAACCGAGCTATCCAGCCCTATGTTGGCGCTGTCCCAAGTTGTCAATTATCTTTATTCGTTTGTCAGACACAATCCATGAAACCACTTTAATAAGTGCTATTTATATCCCAAGGATCATTGCAGATCCATACATGCAACATTAGCCATGCTGCAACCTAAGAAGCATTATATGTGGGATCATTCAAAGAGGATGCGGCTTTTTAATCAATATAACCATCAAATAAAACCACAAGCAAAACTGACTGGATTAATTTGAAAATCAATTAAAGTTGAACATTGTAACTGCCCATAGTGTGTTAATTTTGCCTTTATGCACGGAGCACCAATGTCATGTCAGATTTCCAGAGAAATATTAAGCAACAAATTTCACAATTTGGGGGAAAAAACCCATGCGGGTTTTTGTTTGATTTTTGCAACAGTGGGGATTCCCTTTGACTAAAACCAAATGTCAGTTTCAGCGAATTGTTTTGTGATTTAGCAGATGATGGGAAATTCAACATTCATTGGGCTTGTTGGCTGGGGCGTAGGTTTGGCTTTTGGTCCAGCAAAATCAGGATATTATCTGTTGGTCTTTTGTAGGAATTATTTGTTTAACAGTTCACATCCTTAGGGGCTGGAGATGGAATGGCATATTAGTTGGGTTATTATTATCAGTGATGTTGACCTAGGTAAAGACCAAACAAACACTGTAGGCTGTGTAGGTTTATTGCCTGAACACTGGTCTGTTATTCTGTTATTAACCTTTTATGTTCATCTGTCAAGTATATGTACATCAGAGGAGTTTACAAACCTGTTTATTTTTAAACCATTGAGAACTTGTGAAATGTAACCAACATATCTAGTTACATTTAACATCCGTGATGTGGTGGTTTTTGAATTTTTGTTTCGTTTTTATTTTTTAGAATCTTTTATTGCTGGTACATGTTGTACTTTGTACTTGATTATTGGAGATGGGATGGATCTTTGGTCAGGCGTGTTTGTTCACGTGCAGCGTGGGTTCAATATCTGTTACAGTCATAAAATACGCACTGTTCAAGGTTTTTTTTTCTCTCAACGATTTAATGGTCACATAAACTCAAGTGATATATCTCAGTAGATAGTCTTCTTGGTTTGTTAAGGATCGGAGCCTTTTCCATTCGCAGGATGGAAAAGCAGTGGGAATTTGCAGAGCACGAACAAGGAACGTGTTTGATTTTTTAATTTAACTGACAAAGATGAAGGGACTCAATCATTATGATTCGCTCATTGCCTAAAGAATACCATAAAGTTCAATCGATTTCATTCGTATTTAAAACTAAACCTCCAACCATGCATTTTGGCCAAGAACTTAAATGGAAATTTAAATTGGTCAGTAATAAGAGTGATGTTGGAAAAGGATTTGTATGGTCCATTATGCTGCTCCCAGATCTGGAAAGAATTTGGCGAAGCGAGGTTGTGTTCCTTGGTTTTGAAATGCACAAAGCTTGAAGAATGTTGAAGATCTTACCAGAAGTGCAATATTTATGGGTGGAAATTTACACAAATGAATCCAAATTTATACCACTGAAATTTGGAAGAGCTGTCAATTTACAAGTAAATGAGTATTGCAGTTGGCTGCTTCCTGTCCTCTGAACAAAGTCCTCCTGTTGAAAATTTTCCTCACATGAGCGTGTGTGAGAGTTCTTAGTTTATTAAGTAAGCCTGTTTACATGGTAAAAGGATACTGGAAAACGCATTGTATTGTCCCCAGGTAAATTACATCTAAGACGGCTTATTACTGCCGAACTTCTAAAAATGGGACATTACTCACTGAACAAACAGAACAAACAGTATTTTCAACTGCGTATGGCAGTAGAGAGGCCATTTTCTTGTGTCTCGCTGAAACTTGAGACAGCTAGGGAGATTTGAATAGGATTTAAGTCACCTCTGCCACCTTTAAATACTCTGTTTCTCTGGAAAGGCTGATGACACCTGCCGACTTTTCCAAACGTTCCGCGATGTCAGGTCATTCACACCTACATTGTATCAGTATACATGCATGCACAGTCTTCAGTCTAAATTAAATTTTAGTGTATTAGTGAACCAGAGTGAACAACTGTACTTAGCGATATTGTGAAACAAATTGATACATCAAAAACAAGATAATTGTGTGTTACTGTGTCTTTTTTAAATTCTTCTGCTTTTAACTGTGCATATTCATCGCAGACTTGGAATTATTTTTCAATTCATGTATATTTATACTTCTATTAAAGGCATGAGTGTGTGAACCGTACCAGGCATCACAAGTGTTTATGAGGTGATATCTACTCCATAAAACACTGATGATGGCTTGCACATAATGGCTTCCGACTGACACCCTGAGCCAAGATGACCAGTTGGTAATCAAGGGGCCCCCATGAGTCTGTTCCTAGCTCTATGAATCAAGGGGCCACAGGAAGAATTTATTTCTTTATTTGTCTTTTTTTTGGCTGCTCACTCCTAAATCTTAAATTAGATGAGTCTCAATTACCAGCTTGTAAGATCGTCCTTAAGAAATTAAGTCCATTACAGAATTAACATCGTACTTCAGTGTGTTTCTGTTACATGTTGAATTATTGACAGTAAATTATATATTCATTTCTAGACTATTTGTCTAAATTGTTCTCCATATCATTTGGTTTATTTTTATCTTTTTATTTATTTATTCATCTCATTCAACAGCAGAGTAACCGCCAATTACAGGGAGAGGTTAACAAGCAGAAATATAAACAAAACAACAAATTAAAATATCACATTAAAAAAGTAATACAAATGAAGCACTAATACAGAAAAAATAAATGTTACGTGTTGGAACCTTCAATTCCATCAGTTCCATCAGTTAAATCTTTAGGGTTCCATTTTACAACATGTTCCATGAACTCCTACAAACAGTTTCTAGGCATCTTTCTCCCTTTGATTGTTCAGTTTCCTTTTCTAGTTCTCCCCAATTTCTTTTTTTGCATACATATATTTGCATACATGCCTGCATTACTGTCAAAATAAAACACATTAAAGTCTATAAATCAATTAATGATAGAGTACCAGCCTGTATTGTAATGTGTTTGCACCATGAACATGTACGTATTTAAGTTAAGTACATGTAAATGCTGGAGAAATTCAGAGATGCATGTATACTTTTGACTGTGATAGATTCAGAACGACTTTGTAGTGGAGGAATTTGCAATGGGTTTATCGAGTGTTTAGTCAGGCAGTGAACCATTCACGGATAGATACAGGTACATCAACACAGATATCCCTCAATGGTTTCTTTCAATGTGTAGGATTCATTTTTTGCACGTTAAAACTGCTGGTCAAAATGAAAACGACTTGCCTGACTTGAATGGTGGGTTTGTGTGTCCATTGCCTGTGTGGAATGTGTGCTTGGCCAACCAGCGGATTCTAACCGGTGTCCTAATCAGAACCTTGGTGTCTATTATTTGGTAAGCTACCGGGAACCGGGATAAAGCCTCTTGATTGTTGTGGAAGGCAATAAGGAATGTTGAATATGCAGATTTAACAGCATCTTCACAGGAGTAGGGATGTGTTGGTCAGATGCCACATAAAATAAGAGGAAGAAAGTCAACAAGGAAAATAACTGCTTCCACCTAGTACTTGTTGTACAGCATCTTCACTGCCTGTGAGTTTGTTTAAAAAGACATCTACGCTATGTTACATACTGATATCTGTATTTATAATATTTATTTGAATGTCATGTACTTTATGTATGATATTAAGCGGTTTAAGTCATGCCTTGACAAATGACAAACCACTGACTCTTCTAGCTTAGCCATTTTAGTTACTCGGTGCGGCATGTGAATGTGTCCTGCTCTGTAGAAACAACTATATGTCACTTAGTGTGTTTATGAGCCATTGGCAATTTGATGTGGAGAAAATCAGACAATATTAACATGCTGATAGTGATACACACTACATTTGCCTGTAACTCAATACATGTACACATCATGCATTTATCTTATGGTAGTAATGTTAAATGTTCCATAATTCATGTACACTCTCTTTTTATGGATCTGAAGATAACTGAAGTGTGTCGAATTTTGCACATGCAGTTCATTTTTTACTGAGCGAGTCGAGTGAGTTTTGAAGTGTGGTTCTTTTTTAAGCGTTTGACTCTGCTAGACTCAAGTCAATCCTTGTACTTGTAGGCAGGCAGTCTTTCTCCCAGAAAACCAATTTTGGATAAAAATAAATTTATATGGCAAAAGGGGTAAAATAAAAAGAAGACAAATGAGCACTATGCAGTCTTTCAATGTTTACATGATGATCTCTCAATTTGTAACCCCTATGAATCATTTGTATTGAACTAAATTGCCTGAGATATCATATCTAGCTTGAATATGGATATTGTGTAAGTTACATTTTGTTATTAGATCTGCTCTGCTATCCTGTGCATCCTTCGAGACCTACACAAACAAACCCACAAGTTGAAGACTCGGCTTCGAGTGTAATTTTCATTCCATTAGCTGCCCACTCACAAGGAGATCCCAGCGTGTATATTTTTCGACCTGTACATTTGTATGCCCACGTTCTGAAGAATCCCTTGCACTTGGTGCTGCTGGAAGCTCCTCTTTTAAATCTCCCATAGGAAACGTGAAAAGCTCAGCCATTTATCGTTGATTCAGTAAACGAAGAGAGAGAGAGAGTGGGGGAGAGAAATAAACAGGTCGGGGTGTCTTGAAGCCGGATCAACAACTTGTTTTCTGCGTGGCTTTTGAAGTGCGCACAGCGGGGGCGCTGCAGCCAGCAGCATCCAGCTTAATACCTCACGGCGGTGACGGCGCGTTTCATTGACTTAAATTCTGGGAAGCTTGATCTCTTTTTCTTCCATTCTTTCAATTGACGGTGGAAATTGATGAGATTCCCCCCTTTCTGCCTCGTGTTTTTCAGCGTCAATCTTGGCCCCTCCCCCACTGTGTGTTGCTGGCAACACGGCCGGTTTAAACAGTTCAGCTACTATAATAATTTGTCCATTCAATTAAACCAGCCACAAATCTCATTTCAAAAGACAAAAAGCGGAACAAACAAGAACAGAAAGAGAACATGTTGAACTTTTCAGATTTGTTGTCATGGAATTTTGCTATCCCCGCATCATCTCCTAGGAGTGCAAGTTGGTGCTTAGCTGTCGGCTTTGTAAATCCCCCGATAACCTGATAGCTATCGTTTGTCATCAACACTAAGCCCCTCAAGCCTGCCTGTATGTGCACAAGTGCTCCCCCTATTCCCTGCCAGAAGTGCACAATGTAAATTAAATGCACAGTATATGTAGGATCTGAAGGCCAAAAAGTAAATTTTTTTGCCCTAATGTGGGCAAGCTGCTGCCGCCATTTTGGGTTACACACAGAGATAACATCTCAGCCCAATACATTTTGTAACTCGAAATATTTGAATTGATTGTGAATTTACCAGATGTGTAACCGTGTTCCATTAAAATTGGATTTCGTTTGATTTTTCTTGTCTGACTTGTACCCTTGAATGCGTCACCCGAAACAGCGCCCTCTTTTGAGCAGTGATAAGGTCTATTGAAGGCATGTTCTATTACAGACTTTGCGTTTTTTGTTTGCTTCAGGTGGACGGCATCATGACCACGTTGCGACAGTCGTTCAACGTGGCACTGCAGAAGAGCAAGCTCCACGTCATCTGTGCGACCTGTCCCATGCATCAACTGCACAAGCTCTGCCAAACCATTGAAGGTACAGACTACAAACTATACCTTACCCTTAATTATTTGCTTGGAGTTAGGAGGGTCTGACGTTTCAATCCTAGCAGGATCTTTCTCAAAGGCTTTGCTTATAGTTAGGAGGACTTGATGTTTTGATTCCAGCAGGATCTTTCTCAAGGGCTTTCCTATGAGACAGATCTTGCAAGAATTACAACTTCAGGCCTTTCTAACTCTTAGCATTATGTGGTTGATGAGCAGTTTGCAGTAGTTTTTTACTTGTACTAATTAATGAAATATTGTTTTATTAAGTATCTGGTTAATTGAAACCAAGGATCCCACTTGGGCACCTTAGACACTGTATCTCAAAAGTCTGAAGAAACTCTTATGGAATGATGAGAAGAAGGTACAGTTTAAAACTACATTATTCTGGGCAGTACCTACAGAGTCAGGGACTGACTATAAATCCAATCCACTCGTGGAGTGAGCTGGACTCAAACCTGGGCCATCAGAGGTTGAAGATGAAGAAAGAACTGCCACGCCATCCTGAATCTACCAAATTTGTTTTCTTTCTTTTCAAACTTTGAAAACAAAAAATGGTTTGCCCTTTTTAATTGCTCGTTGGTGCCATCGACATAAAAGGAAATCGCACAATAAGCACAATACTGGTGACCGGTAAGCACTGCAAGAAAATCTAGGCCTGCTTTTCCCTTCTTTTCAAAGAAATCTCAGGCCCAAGTGGACAACGTTTATAAGGCGGGCACGTGGGATTAATAAGTCACCATCCCCCTCCCCCTATCAGAGGTGAACTGGCTATCCTCTCCATAGAGGCACTCTGTGTTTGTAGAGCAACCCAACATCAATATTGACCGTTTAAAGAGAGGAAGAGGGAGAGAGTGTGTTTGAATCTTATTTTTTCCTTTGACATTATAGTTGTTTTCTGGTTTGTTTTCAGGCCAGCCCCCTGACAAGGCCCACAATGTGTTGCTGAAGCAGCTTGAGACTCTGACAGACATTGAGAGAATCGCTGTTATCACTAAAGTGAAGGTATGCATTATTCCAGCTGAAAGTTCTTTTGTTTTTCTCCTCTAAGAAGTTTTGATTTTGTTGGCCTATTCCAGCATTTATCCAAATTTTTTTTGCGGAATTTTAAGTACCAAAATTTATTGTTTGTTTGGAGTGGCCCAAAAAAGAAACAAACAAACAATTATCAAATAACCAAAAGGAACGATATCATCATCGCAAGGTTTTATACAAAATAAAAATGACTGGGATGGGATTAGAACGTACTACCTCTGGAACAGAATTCAGAAGGTTGCTGGTTCGAATCCTGCTCTATAAGTTTTTTCTTTGTTAAGCTTTAAAAACAAACAAATCAAAATGGACACGAACACAGAAGTAATAAAAAATAAGACAGGTTTCGAGTGATTTGATGAGTACTCAAGCAACAAAAACAAATAAAACCGATCAAATAAAAGAAATAAAACCGATGAAAGCAGGTTCTCTCTTGCGTTAAGAAGAAAACTTGACAGATTCCTATCGAGCCTTCTCCTGTCGACCGGACTTCTCTTGGCTCCCTCAGCTGCGTCTCATGAAGGTTGATTTGTTTTTCTCTCGTCACCAGTTCTTCATTATGAAAACATGATCACAAATGTCACCCGGGA
Organism: Astropecten irregularis; assembly: GCA_963971285.1. Lineage (NCBI taxonomy): Eukaryota > Metazoa > Echinodermata > Asteroidea > Paxillosida > Astropectinidae > Astropecten > Astropecten irregularis. Next base: position 1,510,176 of record OZ020256.1, read on the forward strand.
TTAGCAGTAAATGTCAGTGTTTTTTCATCGGGGGGTTTTATCCAATTTTTTTTTTCGGCGAAGCTGATTCTGTCGTCAATTTCAAGACTGGAATTTCATTATAAGATTTGTGATTGGCATTTTACCTTAACCCGTACCCGGATTATATACCTGAAATGTTTGGCAAGATTATCGTATCGTCGCAGGGCAAGACATTTTGATGAATTTCACACCGAAACAGCATCCAAAGGGAAGAAAAACTAATTACCATTGGGAAACATCTAGGCAAAGAACTCTAGTTGACTGGTGGCCCCTAGTTTTAACCCTCCTGTAATGATGGATATTATGCTATTTTAGGCTAGGCCAGGCAAATGAGTTGTTTTTTTTCCGGTAGAATGTTCCACTGAAGCGATGGATAGGAAGTTTTTTGTTTTATTGCACATTAAAATAATTGTAGACATGCTTTTCCATGGATCTGGGGTCAATTTCACCAAACCCATCCTAACTTTCTATCAGTCATAGGAGTTATGATGTATTGCAGCCTTACGAAGGATACAATGGGCTATTTTTCGTAAATAGAGTTACGATCGATTGTAGCACTTCATGAAATCGACCCCTGAACCTGTATGTAAAACACATTCAATGGATTTGAAACATATCTGATTGTAAAATCGGTTTTATTTGTTGTTTTTTGTTTTGTGTGAAATGCAAGAAAATAGTGTTTATTAATTTAGTATTGTTTGCTGTGATTCACTACTTGATTCATTACTTGACTTTTGAGTTTACTTTAATTTGGTGTGCCCCTCCTGGATATGCAACATTTTTTGTTTATTTGTGAAAAAAAAAATATGTAGAATTATTATTATTTTTTTCTTTTCGGCGGATGTCTTGTGTCTTCAGGATGCCAAGGCCTCCAGTGCCCAAGAAGCCAACGAGATTATCGTAAGTCAGCTGATTGGGATCTGTGAACAGCAACAGACTGCCCACACGCATACCAGCGATGCTGCTGAGATCCCAGCAGCCGAAGGTGCTGCTTCCGGCAGTCCAGTCCAGGTATGCACGGCCGTGTGCAGATGAACTCTGGCCTTTATTTCTGTTTTCTTCGGAAGCTGCCATCTGTGTAACACCTGGCTATGACGTTTAATCCCCCCAAAAGATTCCACAGATAAAACCCTGCTTGAATTATCAGATTGTTTTGACTGTAGTCTTTATCATTTACAGCTATCAGTTGTTATAATTAGTATAAGGAAAGAGGGAAATTTTATTAAAAACTAATTGTTGCTGAGTAATTACCCTAAATATTTCATTCATTCTGGTGTGGTTTAATAATAAAAGATTGAACAGAAAGTCAGTTAACCAAAAATAGACCTAAAATAAAGAAAAAATTTAAAATTTTTTTTTTTTTTTAATATGACATTAATTAAACAGAACTTATGCAAAAATATACAATTATATACTGAAAAGAAAGAGCAAGGACATGTTAGTAGCAGAACTATTTATAATTTTATTGTTTCATTTCAATATTTGATGACTGGAATGATTATCACAAACTTCCATCTCTTGTTTCCGATGCCCAGGAGCACAAACTCATCAAGAGCGCCTCCTGTACTGAGCCTGTGGTCGAGGGTAAAGTCGGGGCCTTCAAGAAGGCCAAAAAGTCATTGGCATCCTCCTTCGAGAATCTCCTGTCCAGAGTAAGTCCAGAAAGCTTGATCTAGAATTGTCATTAAACTCATCGGAACTGTAACATTTGGACAAATTTGACCTGACATCTGCCATTGTTTGGATGAGGCTGTAGTTGGTACAATTGCGATAACAGAGTCAATTGGGTTAGAGTTTATCCCACTAATTTTGTTCAAACACTGGGAGCTCAGTGCTTTACTGATTTGAATTGTTTGAGAAAAACTACAAGTCTAGTTGGCTATTCTGGAACACCAATAGGAAATGGTCCAGCCTGTTATCAGTAGCAAGCCATTGCAGTGAACGAGTGAAAACTTTACATTTATGCGATATTAGCACATGCTCTTCATGTAGTCGGCAACCAAACATTTCTTGACTTTTGATATTGAAATCGGTTGTCGGGAGGTTGGAATGGATTATATAAATTGAACAAAAAAAATTGCTAGCTGGGCCGAGACCTAAATTGTTCTTGTATATTGCCACATTGCTCTCAGTCTTCATTGGTTTTACACTGCTCTAATTCAGGATGTGTATATTGTTGGTTTTTGTGGTTGTGTAGAAGAAGAAAATCTCGGTTGAAGAGCAGGGCAGCTTTGTAAACACAGGCTATAGGAGCAGACAAGGAACAGCAGATTCAATCAACAGCGTAAGTAATCACGTTTATATCTTCTGAAGATTGTTCGCAAACAGGTCAACATATTTCAGCCTGTTCAAATTGATTGATGCAAATTTAAGAAGACTTGTTTTGCCTTTGCACTGCAATATTAAGGAATTATGAACATCCCAAGCCTGATCTCTTCCATTGTTTTCCAACTTGTGAGAATGGGAAACAGAACAGTGAAAGCTTGGAGAAGCCATGCCGCTGAGATTATTTGACATCTACCATTCCATGAGATTCTGCTTTCACTTCATTTTATTGTTTTTTGTTTGTTTTTAGGAGTCTTCACCCAAAGATTCTCCCCGCCATTCACCAGTCCCGATGCCCAGGAAGACGTCTGGGACCAACCAGCCCATCCAAATCATCCAGACCATCTCATCCCCGGAGACCAAACCCAACGTGGTGGACATCCCTACTCCGCCCCAGAGTCGGGAGCGGCCGCGGCGCCCCAGCCCCATCATTTGCAAGCAGGACAGCCTCCCCGAGAACACGATGGCTGCCACCGTCCGGCCCCGCAGCAAGACGCTCGGCGACACACCTTCACCCTCGCCGAAGACTCCACCTCCTGAGAGTAGATTTCAGTACATGCACACACCGAAGATTGTCCAGAAGCTGACGGAGAAGCCTACCCCAGTTCGTAAGACTCTCGGAAGGTAATTTAGGATTTCTCTCTGTCTCTCTCTCTTTCTCTTGGAATTTTTTTTTAAATGAGCCTCGTCTTCTCCTCTGAAAATGAAAGGTCGCCGTGAAGACAAAATCAAGCGAAATTTCAGTGAGACTTTCTAAGTGTGAACTTAAATGATGGAACATTCCTTGTCGGAATCACTACAATCTCCTGACGACGGACCTTGCATACTTTTTTTGACATGTTGGGTCTCTTGGTTCTTCTCAGAACCACACAAACTGACAAAAGAGATTATATGTTCATGGTACCGACGCAAACCATTCTTGACTTGGTACCTTCACCGTGAATAGCCTAAACATCTCCGTTTTGTTGTTGATATCTAAATATTTGCCAATGTTTCTTAATGTTTTTTGTTGTTGTTTTGTTGGATTTTGTTTTTGTTGATTTCTTTTCTTTCTTTTTTTGTGATGTAAAACCGTGCCTGATATTATTTTTTTGCGGTATACAGAAGCACCAGTGCATTCTATGATGACAGGCCTCGTACCCTCACCCTCAGTCCTTTTAGCCCCCACCCAGGGAGTGCCGCCACCCGCCGGATGTCGTGGAGGCAACAGATATACAACCGAGTTGTCACGCCCATCGCAGAATCCAAACTAGGACAGAGTAAGTTATGACGGACTAGTTGTAAATTAAATTTTTTTTAAATCTCCTAAGACCCCAGTGTTCATGGTGCACTCTGTACGGAATCCGCCAGAGTCTCAAGTCTGCCCTTCTCCTCTCATGCCTGGCTCTGATACTGCATTTGTTTTAAAACCACATGTCTCATCAGACTCATGGACTTCATAAATATAACAATTATAATCAAAGATCCTCGCAAGATTGGTAACCTTAAAAGAATACCCCACAAACCAAACCGATTCTGTTGTCTTCTGATGACGCAGATATAGCAGAGGATGAGGAAGAGGTCTTTGAAGGGGACGGGGTACCAACGATCCGAGGCACGGAGCGAGGGGAGAGCCTGACCCGCCCCAAGCGGTTCCACTCTCGACAGGAGATCTTGGACCTGTGGAAGAAGGCCATCAGGGAACAGATACTTCTGATACGCATGGACAAGGAGAACAAGAACTTGCAAGGTGGGGTCTCAAAAAATGAATCTGGTTCAGCATCTGTCAGCAAATTAGTCAGTAAGGCACAAATGTGTAACATGTTTGTGTTTTAGAGTTTTTTCCTCCGTAAACAAACTATGTTTGATTTCATTGTTTTTCCCTCATCGACTTGTCCTAAGTCATACATCTTCCTATATATCTACAGATACAATTGATAAAAAGCCAGACTCTTAGAACAGGGTTCGGAAGGCCTGACGTTTCGATCCTAGCAGGATCACTCAAAAGGTTAAAAAATGAAAGGCTTTGGAGGAAGGTCTTTGAGAAAGATCCTGCTAACTAGGATCGAAACATCAGGCCACTAGGTCATTATTTTAGTGAATGAGCAGATTGCAGCAGTTTATTACATGTGTTAGTAAAACGCAATTTGAAAATAACAAGGATTTTGATATTTTTGGATTCTTAACAGCCCGTCAGGATGCGGCAGAGGAGAAACGCATCAAGCTGGACTACGAGGAGATCGCGCCCTGCCTCAAGGAGGTGACGGTGACCTGGGAGAAGATCCTGGCCAGGCCCAACAGGAACAACGTCCGACTGAGCAGAGAAGAGGTCAACGACACCTTCAGACAAGGTTAGTGATCCATGGGATGAATCAGACGCCATATCAGACGGCACATTCTGCTTCTGGTGGCAGCTCTGTCACTGGCTTCGTTGTCAGTGCAGGTTGAAATGCTCACTGACAAAGAAGTATGTTGAAGTTAGTCCTACCATATGCAAAACCTAAGTATAAAGTTGCGAGATACAAAAGAAGCCGTTGCAATCACAGTTGTCCAATTTGCCTCATAGTAACATTTGTGTGAGTCATCCAAATGATAATTTTAGAAAGGTAAGTCATTCCATTGTATGCTGTCAAGGATCGACATTCCCTCTTAACCTGCTCCCTTCTCTCCCTCCCACTAACCCAATCAGACCTCAAAGATAGATTAAAATTCCGTTTCCTTTCCTGTAAATGTGCGGATCTTAGTGGAGCACGCCACTTGGAATGGCATAAATTCCTGACTAAACCTCAGTCAGTATTAGAAGTAAAAACAGTAGAAACAACAATGGCAACTATGTTTTTATTCCCGTTTGACCATTCTGCAGGCATTCCCAAGAGCCGGCGAGGCGAGATCTGGCAGCTGATCTCGGAGCAGCAGAAACTGAATGGCATGACCAACGGCAACATCCCAGAGTATGCTCCTTACAAGGAGCTCTTGAAGGAGCTCACCATACACCAGCATGCCATCCTCATCGATCTAGGTAAGGCCACCAAATAAATGACGACCCAATCCTGGGGGCAACTTGGCTTTCAGCTCTTAGCTCCAAACCAAACAATTCTACTTTTATCTCTCAGAGTTTTATATAAGGGCTTCCTATGCTTCGGTGGTTTGATTTATTCCAACTGTCCCTAATACTCAAGAATCCTGTTGGATGTATTTTTGGCGAATTTTGTATAATTGATCCTGTATTACCATTCAACTTTTGGGGGGGGGGGATCTCGAAAAAGAGTGAGTACCCTTCAACTCAACAAATATCGTTGAACAAAGAAAAGTTTATTGGAGTGGGATTTGAACCTGCAACCCCTGGAATGCCATACCGATGCTCTACCAAATGAGTTACCAACCCTATGTTGACAGTGTCCAAACATTGCCAGTTATCTTTGTTTGTTTGCTGATGGTCATTTGATGATTATTTGATGAATGAATGTCAATTTGGAAGGATTCAGGATGGGTTCCCAGCCAGAGAGGTCCCAGCGAACAAATTAGGAAGTTGATGCTGATACCTTCCCTTGATTTTTCCAACCCGGCAGGTCGTACCTTCCCCACACATCCTTATTTTGCCAACCCGCTCGGCCGTGGCCAGCTGTCCCTCTTCAATCTCCTCAAGGCCTACTCCCTCCTGGACACTGATGTTGGCTACTGCCAGGGCCTCAGCTTTGTGGCAGGAGTCCTGCTGATGCACGTGAGTGAAAAAAACCTTCTTTGATATTCCTGATGAAAAAGGAAATGCTGCATGAAGTCCTGTTGTGATAATAATTTATGTATTTTTGTTTTGGTGACAGTTGGATGAAGAACAATCATTTGATATGCTGGTGTTTCTGATGTACTCTCTGGGCTTCCGTAGGCAATACAAGCCAGATATGATTGCTTTACAGGTCAGTTGCTTTTACTAATAAAACAAATGAGTGAATTTCAGTACGGTGTCCTTTACAAGCCACAAGAAAGTGTCTTATGTACATGTATGTATAAGGAATTTGCTCCTTAAAAATCACATAATTATGCTATTATTCATTTGACATCTGACTTTGTCTCTACGCCCACAGATTCAGATGTATCAGCTCTCACGTCTTCTCCACGATTTCCACAAGCGCCTGTACGACCACCTGGAGCAGAATGAAATCAGTCCCTCCCTGTACGCTGCCCCTTGGTTTCTCACACTGTTCGCATCCCAGTTTCCCCTGGGTTTCGTTGCCAAAGTTTTCGGTGAGTTTGCGCTGGATGCAGGCCAGTATTGTCTACGTTGTATCATGCAAAGTTGAAAAAATATAGAGAATCATTAAAAAAATCTTTTAATTTCAATTTTTTAAATTTTTTTATTGGACTGTTGATAAGAGGATTATAACCATTGTTGTCCTTCAATTGACTTTTGTTTAAAGTTGTACTCTGACATACAAATGTGTGCTTAGTCTATGGGAGTGTATGAAAGTACAGAGACAATAGAACAGATATAATGCCTTGTCCTATTACAGTATGTGAAACACCAATGTGTGTATAATATTAATGTGTATGTAAATGCTCAAGTTCAATTCTTATGTATACGTGTATATTTTCTGGTTAGCAAACAAACAAACAAACAAACAAACAAACAAACAAACAGACAAAATGACCACAGTGCAAATGTTTTTTATGCTGCTTGTTGTTTAGGTGACAGTATTTGTGTGTGATGATATTGATATTTGTGTTCACTAATATTGATATAAAGTATTGAAAATATTGATATTGGTCTTGGATTACATCCGTACTTGTCCAAAAGGTGCTATTGTTATTTGTCCAATAATATCGTCATGTGTCTTCAATAATGTTATCTAAAGATGTCTTGGACATCATTTACATTGCCTACACTGTTCCATAATATTGACAATTGTTGCTGATTAATAATATTGATATTTATCTTAAATATATTGATACCCATGTTGGGATATATTGATATCTGTTGATATCACACACATCTCATAACCGCAGGATTATGTTACATTGTCCACAGCCATTGCACTCTGTACACAATGATCTGTCGGCTGTGTAGCTTTCAGTTTCATATCAGTTATTCATTCATTTCAATACCCTGACAAGTTTTGAGAACAAGTGTGCCGATCGTAAATATACAGTCTCTGTATCAGCCTGAATAATACGCAGACTCTTCCTTCGGGGCAGTCTACTGGTCGGTGATACTCGGTCCAGGGTGTATAATATTCAATCCCAGGCACTCACCTGGAAAACAAGTATGGATTACCGATGAATGAAGCTATCTAGTCCTACTGTCGTGTTCGTCGCTCGTGAAGCCAGACTGAGGTATCAGGTAGCCTCGGGGCTTTGCTGGGGCTTTGAGGATGGCGAGTGTTTCTCATTGTGTGGTTCATGTTGTTTTTTCTTTCCTTCTGTTGGTTCCTGTTTGTGGCTTCAGACCTGATCTTCCTGCAAGGGTTTGAGGTGATCTTCAAGGTGGCCCTGATTGTCCTGGGAAGTCACGAGGAGCTGCTGCTGCACTGCGACGGCTTTGAGGCTATCATTGAGTTCCTGAAGGACACTCTGCCCACGCTGGGCATCATTCAGATGGAGAACGTCATCAACAAGGTAAGGTTTCCTCCCTACCTCCACCCACTCCGCAACTCTCTCTTGCCATCGTGGCATGCCTCGGACAATGACTTAATTAGCGATGCCAGGATTTTTTTTACCAGTTTCCAGTCTACCGACTGCTTCGGAGGCCACAGAGGCCATGGCCTTCGTTTTCCTTGTTCTTGGCTGTTGTACCCCCTTCAAATGTTTCCATAGATATTATGATTTACCAATTGATCAGTGCCCCAAATTTAAGGCCTGGACACTGGTGTTAGTCAGAGTCAGACCAGTTTGAATAATCATCTGTTTGCATCTTCTTCTTGCCAATCTCCAGGCCTACCAGCTTGACATCTCCAAGGAGCTGCACGCCTACGAGGTGGAGTACCACATGCTCCAGGAGGAGATGGCACCCTCGCCCATCCACCGGCGCTCCCAGCCAGCAACTGACTCCCACAAGCTGGAGTCTGCCAATCGCAATCTGCGACGCCACAACAGCGAGTTGCTGGAGCAGCTGCAGGCAGCGCACAACTTAATCCACAGCCAGGAAGCCATGATACACAACTTGAGGGTGAGCGGCAGCAATGCTGTTAAAAAACAAAAGAATCAAATTTTAAAAGCCCAATCTTAATTTTTAAGACAGTTACTCAGTTGGCCATGTTAATAGTGGTTTTACAGCCAATTTATGTATTCAAAGAGTGACGACTACTTCGAAAATCAGAAGCAGTCATTGAGCATAACAAATTCCAAAACCTCCCAGAATTTGCTTTTTAGCTGGGTTGAATAGATGCACCTAACTGGAATCATTTCACTCTGACTTCCAGAAAAACGAGGACAAGTTGAAATCGGAGGTACGTTCCCTCAACCTGGAACGGTCGGCCCTCCTGAATACAGTGGCCAAGCTCCGCAGCCTGCTTCCAAAGGACGTCCTCCTGGAAGATGCCGGCATCAACTTCACCACCACCACCACCACTCCAGCTTCCTCTTCCATCCTCTCCGGGAGCTCCTTTGATGCCTCCCCGATTGACCAGAAGGCCGACAGCGGAACGGGCAATCTGTCTGGGTCGCAGACATGCTCCATGGACGAGTTGGACACAGAAGTGGCAGCCATCAACATCAAGAAGGGTGCCTGGGGACGGAACCACAGCAACGGCAGCTCGGGGAGCGAGATCAGCACCAGCGCCAGCAGCGACATGGATGCGCCGGCTTTCAACATTCCAAGGTCAGGGTCTAATTGAGTCTTAGCACCCTCTGTCTCCAGGGACTTTGGGTGAAGGTAAAGCATTACCAGAACTAAAGGTTGAGAGATGCTACATAAATGGTACTCAAATTGGAATCATGTAGTAATTAATTGGCAAAAACACTACACACTCAACCAGTACGCATAATAAGCAGCCATTTTGTGTCCAAGCTCTCTGTATTAGCAGCTCTTGGCTCGTAACCTTCCATTTCACCTCCACTTCCTACCACAGAGTTTATTTTTCATTATTTCACCCTGTCTGCAAACAACAATGTTGAAAATAAAGCCATATGCGCTGGACACCTTTGTCATTCACATCAAATTATCCACGCTCCCGAAATCATTTCAAAATCTTCAGGTCCTACAACCACCATGTCTTACGAGGCATGCATCAACAAGGTCATGATTCATGTCCTGTATCCTTTCATTGACAATGCAAATAACTTACGGTATTCCGTTTTTCTTTTTATACTCGGAACTCTTTCATGAATATAGTTCTGTGAGGAGATTCATTCCTTAATGTTCTTACAAAAAAGAGAAAAATTCCAAGATGACTCGTTTTGACATGTCTGGTAATAATCATAAACTCATTCGATCGTAAAGGAATGAATAAACAGTGGATGTTACAAAATGGCAGGTAAGTAGTTTTCATTATCAGAATATTTCACATTTGTGTTTGTTTCATTGGGCACGTGTGTTATTAGATATGAAATTGACATTCCAGTAATACACATCGCAAATCACATGACTTCACTTAACAGTGATTTGTAGAAATTAATGAGGCCATCGAAAAAAAGAAATTAACAGAGATATTCCAATGTTTGGCTGTAAGGTGCTGTGAACTTTTATGTGAAAAGAATGGTTGATTGACCTCGGCAAAAATTGTCTCTCATTTTGGTGCATAATAATCGACTAATGATACAGGGAAACATTTTTTTACTCTGTTTTGCAAAGATATTAATGATGGAGCATTCAAATTTTCTTGTTAAGATGCGAGCTGAAGTTTGAAACCAGTGGATATTTGATTTAGATTGCCAAAATAATTGTAAAAATAGTATGAAAAGCAATGAGATTTTCAACACGAGCCAATAAGATATTATATATTTGTTGAATTATATTTAGTGATTATTAGCAGAATATCTTCTGGATGTGTTTACGAGTAATTATTCGTAATAGGTGTTCTGATCGTCATGTGAACTCGATGCCACCCAATTCTTTCTTTTCCCGGAAAATGAAGCATTTTTACAGATGAAAGTTTTGCCCGGTTTCCCAGTTTTCCGAAGTGAATGAGAAATGAGCATTCAAGTTTGAACGATTCATTTTCAGCAAAAATTTACTTCAAGATAGAAAATTTTCTCCTTCTTCATTTACCCTATGTTTTTCTTTTGTATTATTATAATTAATTCCTGGAAAATTCTTTCAGTTCTTTCAGAATGTGTGTTAATCCTCTTGACCCCTTTAATTCTTTTCTACATTGTATGTGAAGTTGTGGAAAAACTAGGCCATGCAAATACATAAATAAATATATATTCTTGGTATATATCTGATAATAATGTACATCAATAGTATGTCTGTATAAATTGTATAACAGCTGTACATTTAAAAATAAGTAAATATGAGTTAAAGAGACAATTCAATTTAAGTTTTAATGCTTGCCAATGTTTTTTTTGTATCTAATGTGATTTTGGAGGAATACGTTACTTGATGTAGATTGGAACAAATTTGGCTACCGCTAAAATTTACACATGAGTCTATGGTGGTGACTGCAGTCCGTTACAGATGTGGTCTGGTAACCTAGATTGCTTGATTGTGAGTAAAGCCGTGTCTGGCTGTGGCCTCTGACTACGGCTGTGGCTGTAGCTGTAACTGCGTCTTTGAACTGGATTCAGCCAGTAGAATTGGAAGGCGCACCCTCGTTAGACAAAGTCAACATTCCAAGAATTGTTCAAAAGGCCTTTAATATTGGTATCAATCATAGCTGCACCAAAGTTGTTATTTCTTTGACATTTTTTTGTTGTTGTTGGTCATCCTGAAATTCTATTTCTATTTTTTTTGCATGTTTTGTGAAGAAACAAGTGATGGAAAACCTGAAATTGTGACTTCCTTATTGTCCTCTGACTTCCACGTGCCAACGCTAAAAACAAAAATATTTTCTGCTCTGGAATAGTTTAGGTTGTAGGATAGTTTTGCCTGCACAAATTTCTTTCAACAAATCTGTAGCTCTTAAATTTACAGAATGTCTCAGATTGGATTTGTTTCAGAACTGGTGTTTTTTTTTTATGTGTTATTACAAATGCAATTTTGACTATGATTTGTGTTTATTTATTAATTTTTTTTTCCGGGAATGAAAAGATAAAACATCTTCTCAGGTTTGAACATTCCAGAGCCTAGCTATAAAGAAAAGGAAGATTTGAAGAATGTTACTCTACTGACAATTTGGCAAGTTTTAAAAATCATGGACAGTGAATGATTGTGTTTTTCAAATCCAAAACGGTCGAAATCTGACTGAGAGAAATATGTTTCGTTTATTAGTTTAGAGCGAATAGAAGACACATATCTACTATATGAAGAGAGGACCATGCATACAGTGATTAGCTTAGATATTGAGATTATTATGTTCCCCAGCCCCAGTCAATAGTACTTATTGTAAAAATTATAACATGAATAATAGCAGAAAGATACTAAGTAACTGTCACTATAGAAGGACTCAGTATATAGTAATTGTTATGGGCAAATTTGTGATGATAGCTTACAGTTTTTCTGTGTTTTGATTCAAGACATGTTTTTTTGGTTTCTGTTGTAGTCATTTTGTTTATTGCCAAAAATTACTATTCATTTAATTCACCAAGGTAGGGCACAAAGGCTTTCTTGTCCAGTGCACTATGATGAGTCCACATTTTGCAGTTGATCTTCAAATCTTTGGACTCCTGAAAGAAATCATCCCCATGCATAGATGATAAAATAACTCTTGTGAACCTTCACAGAAGTTGCATCCGAAGCTGCTCTTTAAGTTTTTTGGCCATAGCCTTTAGTCACATATGTCACCAGGGACCGATTTCACAAATCACTAAGATTGATCTTAAGTGTGAATTGATCTTAATTGCTAAGCAATGTGTGATGTCACAATGCAAATCACTATGATGAAGCTGACAACTCATCTTAAGATTAATCTTAGTCTTTTGTGAAATCCCATTTAGAAATGGTCTTTCTTTATTGAAGTCAAGAAAGACAATCAGTATTATATTAAAATTGTATTGGTTATGTATTATGTATATTTCCTCATGCCATTCAAGGTGAGGGCTAAAAAGGGAGATGGCCTTCAATCCCCTTTAAAGGGTGAACTATTTAGAGAAGCTTTCTCGACCAAACTTGAGAAAGTAATTGAAACTGTGTTTAAATCGAGACAGGTCTCAGTAATTAGGAACCAGGAATACAGCCCACGAGTAGGGAGTTCTAAATTAAGAATTTGGGGACAAAAATGTGTTAGGACTTTAAAGTTTTCAACTTGCGACCAGTCACTGTACAAAGATGGTGAACGTCAGATGACAAAAATATGCATTGGAATTGTAATTATTACAGTTGTCCAAATTAACTTAAAAGAATGCCAAAATTGGTTTGCAGACAATTAAAATTAGAAAGGTACATGATTGCTTTTCTATAGCCTTTAATTATTATTTTAATTTATTTTTTGATACAATTAAATGCACAATTTATTGGCTTTTTTGTTTTTGAGGTGTAACATTCGTTGGGGCCTTTAATTGTGTGTGTATTAATAACTGTCACTGCAAAATGCATGTATTTATTGTGATAATTTCCTCTTTCGTTGTACGTTCACAAATGTTGATTTGTCATGGGCTGGCTCCATTTAGTTTGTGTAAGATAATGCAGGAAAAAGAGATGAAGAAGAAAATGTACAGGGATGGACTGCAGAACGTTAATTTATGGGAGTTTTTGTTTTTGTACTTAATAATGTGATCAATCATATTTAAGAGAAATTTTAAGTGCTAATTTTACAATTGGTTTGTAGTTGTTGATTTCAAAGTTTGTACATTTGCATCACAGTAAAAAATGCAGTTTTATTTTTAATTTTATAGTCGGACTAAAATAATGAGACTTATTATAATAATAGAAATGAGTAAAATAACTAAAGTGCATTGAAAGAACTCCACCAAACTAGGGGCCAGTTTCATAGAGCTGCATAAACACCAGTATTTGCTTAAGCACCAAAGAACCTTGGTAAATAGAATCAGTATGCCAGCCAAAATTCCTCTTGAATGTTATGCTCAACAAACAATGGCCGAATAATTAAGTCAAAAGCAGTAAACATCACATAAAAATTTGGTTGGCAATTCTGTCTGATCAAGGAAGACTTTTCATGCTTGAGGAAATATTGTGCTTAAGCAGCTCTATGAAATTGGTCCCACATTAGCTTTTGCCATCAGCACAATGTTGATGATTCAGAAGCTTTGTATATTATGATCCATGTTTATGCACACAACTGAGCAGCATTTTAGAGGATACGTGTATCAGCAGGACACTGTGAATATTACCAGTCAATGTTTGAATTGTGGGTTATTGCTTTGTTGATTCTGAATCACCTAAATTCCATGTAGCTTGAACAACCAAGGAGTGTCACAAAACCCAGCTGTGACAGTGTGACAAACTTGTGTGTTACAATCTAGTTGCTGAGGTTGTGACTTGCTATGTGACTTAGTTTGTGCCCAATTTTAGTCCATGCACTGGCATAACACAGTGTGTTGTAAAATGTTGCCAAAAAAAACAGAGTTTAGTAAATCGTAAAATCAGCTGCAGAAGCAGTAACTCTATCCCTGTCATGGATACTTATCCCACTTCTGCCACCATTTCCAGGACTCGCTCGAGGAGCTTCAGGAGCAGTCCTCAGCCCAAAGAATCTACCATGGGGATACAGCTCAGCATTGGATTTTGGTAGATTGAAATTCCCAGCCAAATTTCTTCCAAAGAAATAAGAGATATGGCTAATAATTTGTTATTTTTGGAAGGAAAAAATTGTCAGTTGTTATCCTTTGTAACACAGAAGTATATTTTGAAACAAAACAAAGAAAATAGAGAAAGAAATTCTGTGTTGTTCATTTAATATCTGAATCCTTAATGTTCAGTCTTCGGAATTGAAAGAGCTGATATATATTTGTTACATAGTGAGATTGAAGTGGAAGAAAATATGAAAGAAATTCTGATCAAATCAGTTCAAATATTTTTGTTGTTGAGATTTACGTCTGCAAAGTCAAACAGTCTACTTGGCCAAAGTTTTTCCGTTTTTAAATTGAATAATGGCGTAAGGCTAGTGAATTAATTTTTGAAGAAAAAACAGTCTCTTTTTAAACATTATTCAAACAGTTTTCAGTAATTTCTGGGAATTGTTTGAAGTTGGATCAAGGATGTTTGAACACAGACTTTTTAATCTGAAACTGATGATTATTTTGCCTTTAAAAGTATATTTGTCTGTAACAATGCCATAAAATTACAAAAATACAATGGTTTATTGTGTAGTTAATTTACTTAAGACCATGTCCGCAATTCTCAAAATGGGGAAAATGTTGTTTTAGATTGTAACTGAAATAAAATCCAATGAGAGTCATGTGAATGGAAGAATTGTTGATTTGTCATTCTTAATATCAGTGGCGCTATTTCATACAACTTCTCTTAAACACGGGTAAGTTTTCCTAAGCCAAGGCAGGTTACCAACCAAAATATTATATAATGTCTATTGCTTGATATGGTTGGTTCCCATATTGTTCCTTTGTGTGTGTTTTTTTCTTGGAATGTAAGTTGTATATGTCTTACTTTTCTAGCTCTATTGAAATAAAGAGTCTTCTAGTACAATATCATGTACTTGGTAATGTTAGTCACACAACTCCAAATAATGAATTACTTGTCAGTGTGATACTAGTGACAAAACCATGCTCTACTGAATCGTGACTTGTCTTTTTGTGAAGAATTTTGCAATATTTGATTTAATTTAATTTACTTAATTTAATTGTGTTTTAGTGGTAAATGTGTAGATTTGTAATTACCTTTTTTTCCAGGCGTTTTCTATTTTTAAATCAGTTAAAAATAATCGAGCACTTTTGATTGAAACAGCTACTACCAAACAACATACTCTGAACACAATAAAATAAATGTATCATTCTAATCCACAAAAATTGCAACATTTGGCAAATGTTAGAAACAATTCGGGTTTCCATTTTTTTTTTTTTATTCAGATTTCTAAAAGTAAAAAAGGAAAGTTTGGCGTCTAGGATGATTATCTAGTAATAGCAGCTTAGCAACACCAAAAATAGCAACAAAACCAAAACTTTTGTCATCAGTGAATTTGTGCCAAAGTATGTACACTGTACAGCCATTCTGTATGTATATGACATTACCAAATAATATGTGTATGATAATATATGTTTTAAATGAAAAATAAAAAGAACATGAATGATCATGTTGAAATAATGTTTACTTGTCTCAAATCACTTCATTTCTGAAAGGTGCTACATTTATCATACTTTGGTAGCATACTGAAACAGAAATCTTCACAGATTTACCTATAACTTACAGGGTATGGTAATAGTAGAAACATACCATCACAATATATCTGCATGAAATGATGTATTTATCAAGAAAAGAGTACAACATCTGACCAAAATAATTTTTGATCTTTTAAAGAACAAAATGGAATTAAAAATGACCTTTTGAAAATATCATGCCCATGCATGTTATTATCTTGATGGTTATTAGAGCAAACTATAAAGTACAAGATGGCTAAAAAAAATATGGGAATCTTTTTACTTTGTCTATTTTTATTTGTTCCACAAACCACAAGTTTAAGTTAATTGGTGCTTGTTGGTTCCACAACAAAGAGATATAACATCCCAAACATTATTTTTCATCAGACAGCTCTATTTTAAACCTCATTTTTCAGTAATTATCAATGAACTAAGATATCTGAAGTTTAATACTTGTTTTATTTTCCCCTTACATTATTTTAGTGTTGTCACTTTATGTCGAACCGATGAGGGCGGTATTCACGGTATTTACGGGCCGTGTTCTTGAATTCGAGTCTAAAAACCTAATTCACGCCCACCGCAACAAGCACGCCAATGCTGATCAGTACACAGACAAGAATGACGCATCAACTCTCAGACTTGATCTAAGTCTACTTGTACAGATTAAGTATGGACCGACGCCCTGAAAAACGGTCTGCATGTAGCTGTACATAAACAGTGTAGTTTGTACAATTTACATGTAGTCTGCACTGTACTTCCGCCTGAAATTTGAGACAAATTTCCTTGTGGTGACGTGCACATGAGGCGAACTCTGAGATCGTAAAGAGAGGTAAGCTTTTTCCTAAGTGTTTTATTTCATTTCCGCATAGTGCTGGCTGGCTGTGAACGAAGGGTTGTGCTGTGTTCGTCTCGTTTGTTCTGCCTGTGCTGTGAAAGAATTGGCAAAATATGGGTGAGATAAATGATATTGCCATATTTTCATTATTCATCATGTAGCCTACTGATTAAACGTTACTGTACACAGCGAGTAATGCACTGAGTTGGAACGTTTTCTAAATTCTAGTCAACTCAAAGAAGTAATGAATACTTTTTGTGCAGTTTATGGGAAATGGTTGATTTCTAACAAAAACTAAAAAAAGAGTGCAACCAATGGAGTTAAAAGTGGAACAGGGCAAGGAACAGAACTCGATTGGGGGATCTTCTTGAAGTTGAATATTATTAGGCCTAACATGATTAAGTTTTTGAAAAGTGAACAAAGAAAAATTGACTGGATCCCGCTCCAGTCAATTTTTCTTTGTTCACTTTTCAATGACTTAAAATAACTCAGTCAGTTTCCCTTGTGGTTATTTCACGAATATATATGATTAAGTTTTGTTGGAAAGAATGTTGAATGCATTTAACGTTAGGCCTAATTTATTCTGATTAAACTTTAAAAAAGTTCCACCCTAGTAGTGGCTACTCTGCAACAAAAGGTCAGTGGGCGTGCGGGTAATACAATAACAGTGTTGTTTAGTTGACAATGGAAAAATAGCAATGAGTATAGTAAGATCAACTATGAACTAAATCTTCATGTCAAACTACCTTAAATTACCTTTACTCTTTAGCAATTTTGCAAAATTTTAGTTAATGTCCGGGCCAAGGGGAATATCCTAGTGAGTTGGATCACTAAGGTAAACTATGGGCACACACAATTATTTTACTACGAATACGATCATCTTTATCTTCTGAAATGTTGTCATTCAATTAACTTTGTGCCTTGCCCCCCCCCCCCCCAATGTAAGCAGCCGAGACCCAGGGTTCCCAGAATTCCAACCCTCCTTCGGCCGGCAAAATGGCAGCCACCGTCACCCTGGAGGATGCCCTGTCCAACGTGGATCTCCTAGAGGAGCTTCCCCTACCTGACCAGCAGCCATGCATCGAGGCCACGGCCGTCTCTATCACCTACCAGGCAAACTTTGACACCAATTTTGAAGATCGGACGGCCTATGTGACTGGCATGTCCAAGTACATCGAAGAAGCCACGGTGCACTCTGAGCTGGTAATTATCCCACATGTTCATTCGGGTCAATGTTGGCATTTTGTTTTTCTTCCATTCATGAATAACTTGTGGTCTAGTTTCAATTTTTACGTGCATTTTCATATTGGTGTAAGAACACACATACAGTCATATTTACTGCTTGTTTACAATCATTCATATGGTTCCTTTTAATCGTACCCTTAGCCTATTAGCTGTTAAATAATAAAATGCTGCAAACTGCTCATCAGCCAAAAAAATGACAGGAGTATATCAAACGCTTGGAGTTAGGAGGGCCTGAAGTTTCGATCCTAGCAGGATCTTTCTCGAAGGCTTAATGACAAGATGATCTTCCATGTTCTTGTCCTCTGGTCATTTAGCCTTTGATTAAGATCCTGCTAGGATCAAATTGTCAGGCCCTCCTAACTCCAAGCTGTTAAATATGTTTGATATGCACAACTTTTTCCAGGATCCCTTTAAAAGTTTATTTTGTGATTGGTTTTGCACAGATCTTAACTTTGAATATTGTTCTTATTAATTTCACTTGTTCATTATCATTTTTGAGCAGAAAATCATTGGTCCCGTAGGCCTATGTGTGTGACATTTGCAATAACATATTTCACATTTGTCTGCCTGCTTCTTGTAGTTTGTTGGGTATGTTGGGGGTGTTTGTTGTTTATTTTTAAAATCAAGAGCTCTGCATCTTTTTAACAATGTATGGACCCTGTATTCCAGAAAAGTCTACCAGCCGCAATGCAATCAATGGGTCTGTCGGACGTTGTCACATATTACAGTGTCCAAACTAGAGAGGAGATCGTGAGTGTCTCTGCTCCAAAGGCATGCCAGCATTGTTGCCTGACTCGGTTCATGCACAACGGCATGGGACGTTCAGCATGACCTGTTGAGTTGCCAGACTAATTTAATCAAACGATGAAAATTCAAAACTGCCAATCGGAATGAGTGATTGATTTGGTTTTTTGGGGCGGTTTTTAATATTACGCTTCCTATTATTTGCACAGTTAACATGATGGCTGACGTTCTGCAGAATTTTTGTTTGCATTGAATACCATCAAAGCCAAGACCCACCCCAGATATGAATTTTTCTATTGAAGGTTCCCATTACAAACAAAATCAAGCAACTGACCATGGAGGATTATGGTTAGGCTACAAAATGTGTCATTACAGACACTGTACAGTGTTGACTTGTGTCGACTCGAAATTGGATGTCTGGACGTTTTGTAGCCAAAATGTCCAAAGGGTGAAAAAGGAATACAAAATGAATGATAACCAAAGTAACAAAGAATGCTAATAATTCATAAGAATTTGCAGGAAAAACCACCAAAATACTGCCAGTTTTTTTTAAATTGCTGTATTTTTATATTCTGCGGTGAGCAAGCATCATTATGATTATTGTTATTTTATGAATTTTATTTTGGAGGTCCGCAGTGTCAAAGTATCGAACATTTTCTTGTCTGCCACATTTAAAATAGTTCGCTCACTTCTGACGCAAAGTGTCATATAATGATATAAATGCTTCCTGAAATGTTGTTCCCGTAAATAATTAACAGAGGAAATACATCTGGAAAAGCAATGAATCCACAAGGAAATATTTTCATGCTGTTTTGTACATGTACATTCTAAATAGGACTTACATGTAGGTTTCAATTTAATGTACTGTACATACATTGTACATAACATGTATGTATTTGTCAAGGGGGCCATGATGTGAAGTTGCAGTGCTGTTCCCATACAGACACTTGTACCATGACATTTTACTCATTTTTTTCTGCCATAAGATAGACTTTGCTGGGAGTTTGATGTGGTCAGGGTTTATATTCAAGTGCTTTTGCTTATTTCCTGCTTTCAGTTAAAGTTTACGTCCAAACTGGTTGGCTTTTGCAGGCATGCAGGATTCATATCGATTCGTGATTTCGTTCTTTTCTTTGACGATTGTCTTTTGATTATATTGTTAAATTGTATACGGAGCTTGTCAAGTTGAGTTGGCATGTAATAATCAAGGGACATTACAGCGCAACAAATGGGGTGGATTTCACAAAACCACTGTTAATAGAGAAAGCAGGGGTAGAATTCACGAAGCCCTATGGGATCGATCGTAACTCGATTTACGAAGGAAAACCTATCGTAGTGGTCCTATCCTACGATTGATAGTAAGTTACGATGAGTTTGGTGAAATCGACCCCTCGTCTGCTAGATTCTCTGATGGACTTATGTTCTCCCCATCCCCCCTTGCTAGTGTGAAATTTATACTCTGCCACTACTGTGCCAATGCTGACATTGTAGTTTGTATGTGATTTTGTTCCCCACTCTATAGAACAAACTACTGGAAGAAGGAGAGAGCTATGCTGTCAACCTGTACACATGGAGAAGCTGCTCAAGAGCCATGCCTGCTGTAAGTTCTCAGTTTCCTGTTTTTGGGGCCAATTTCACGGCGCTGCTTAGCACATAAATTTGCTAAGCATGAAATTTCTGTCTTTATGGTCTTAATAAAAACAGGGTTAACAACCAAATTTCCATGTGTTGGGTATCGCTTGTGATTGTTCTTTGGCTGTTGTTTGCTGACCTTGAATATCAAAATGGAATTTGTTATGGTGGTTTGTTTTATTGGGCAAGAAATTTTTCTGCTTAGCAAATTTTTGTGCTAAGCAGCGCCGTGAAATTGGCCCCAGGCCTCTTGCTGCAGTTTAAAAATGAAAATTTCATCCAACTGGGCCCAATTTCACAGCTGCTTGCTGTTAGTGTAGAATCTGTGCTTACGGAAGCAGTCAATTCTGTGCTTACTAGATCCTGTTTCATGGATTACATGGCAGAACTTTCAGTTTGTCCTAAGGATTTGTCGCTTACTCAGCTAGCTTAGATATTTCACGCCATTCCAGTAAGCAAAAAATTAAGATTATAAACTACATAATTCTGCAGTAAGCGGAGACATGAAATTTTGCTAAGCTCTTCGGAAAATGCTCAGCCTCCATTCACAAAAGTTTTGCCTAATGATAATTCTTTTCATGGTGGAGACAGAAAATTGACTGAAGTGGGATTCAAACCTGCACCCACAACCTTAATGCCCTGGTGCTCTACCAAGCTGAGCTGTTAATGTTTATGCGGGCCGTGTTCTTAAAGTCTTTGTTCAGTGTGAAAGTCAAAAAGACATTAAAGACAGGTCTGCATCAATTATCAGATCAGCATTAAGACAAACGTAAGAAAGGCTGGCTTTCTAATATTATCAAATAAGTTGTCTCATGATAAGGATGATTTAACACTTTTCCTTGTCTTTTTAAATTTTCAACAGATTAAATCCAATGATCAGAGCAATCGTGTGGAGATCTACCAGAAGTTTGTGGAGGTCATTGAACCAGAGGTCACCAAGCTTGTCAACTTCATGTACTTCCAGGTACGGCGTCATTGAACCATGTTCAAATACATACATGTAGTATTGTAATCATAGTATTTGCCCAAATCCTGGTCTGGTTGCTGTGGTACATATGTACCTTCTGTGCATCAGGATTTTGTGTAGTTCAGAGCAAACACAAGATTTAGGTTTTACTCCATTCTACACCCTTACCACTGTATTGATCAGCACCTTTGAATGTGCGCCTTATAAATGCTGGTCATTTGATTTATTTGATTTATTTTCATTTGTCGACTTCCCGTTGCAAACTGTGTTTTCTTTTTTCCTCTCTACCCTTTGCAGCAACGTGCCATCGACGCCTTCTGTCGGGACATCAAGCGTCTGTGCCACTCAGAGAAGAAGAAGGACTTTGTCTCGGAGTCTTATCTCTTGACCCTCGGCCGTCTCATCAACATGTTTGCCGTCCTGGATGCCCTCAAGAACATCAAGGCCAGCATCAGGAACGACTATGCTGCCTACCGGAGGTACGTCGCGGACATCACGATATTTGGGTTAACCCAAGAATGGCACTCGATCAAAACTGTTTTCAATTTTTAAACCAAGCCGACTTCAGATTGAAAATATTTGATTATATCAATATTGACCCTCTGCACCTGCCACACAAGACAAGACCTGTTTAATACACTTCATCACAGTCTCCACAGGGGGACTGGATCATTAAAACACAAACCACATTGTGGGTTATTGTAGTATTCGGGATACCACACTAACCACAGGAAAAACCATGTGTGTGGAAAACTGTCGTATCGAGTTAGGGATGAGGTTTTATCATGCACGGCAGTAGATTGATAAGTTCTTTCACCCTGATGTTGCAGAGCTGCCCAGTTCCTGCGTGTCATGGCCGACCCCACGGCCCTGCGAGAGTCCCAGGAGGTGGTGATGTTCCTGGCCAACAATGACAAGATCACCCAGACGCTGAAGGAGAACCTGGTCAAGATCGAGGGCTACGAGGAGCTGTTGCTGGATATCATCAACCTGTGCGTGGACATGTACGAGGCCAGGCATTTTGTGGTACCCAGCGAGAAGCACATGCTGGTCAAGGTGGGTCCTAGACTCTCAATCCCTCGACTGATACAATGAGGCTGCAGCATAGGAGTGGATTGCTAGATTGTGTGGTATCCCGCCCTAACCCTGCCCCGCCCTCCACCAAAAATGCATGGTGGACTTATGCACTTTTTCTAGAATTGGCTGCTGTTGTCATAAGCAAATCCTGAACGTCCAGTATTAAACTTGTTGCATCCATTTAACAGGAAAAGGTTGAAACAGGCTTGTGAAAAGGATTGGGCGATCTTAATTGCAAGCCAACGCCAATTGGTGTCACCACACCCATCCTTTCAAAATCCCCACCCATCCCAAAATAAACTTCATGCATTCTGTTTTCAACGTGTCTTCAAATTTCATTCAATACAAGTAATCAACTGCTGCAAACTGCTTGTCAGCCAAAATAATGACCTGAAATTTATAAAATGCTTGGAGTTAGGAGGACCTAATGTGTTTTGATCCTAGCAGGATCTTGTTTTATTATCAATCTCATTCAAATTTCATTCAATGGGATTTTTCTCTTGGTGTTGCACAGGTGATGGCATTTGGTCTGTTTCTATTGGACACCAAGGATACCATCAATATCTACAAGTTGGATCAGAAGAAGAGGATCAGTCTGTCCAGGATTGACAAAATTTTCAAGGTATCTTAAAATAAACAATCCATCTCCAACTTGTTTGCTTGTTGATTTGGTGGTTTTTGTTTACTTGGCTTGCTTCTTCATTTCAACACATGTTTAAATTAGTGTGTTGAAGTTGCTCGATTGAAGTCATTAGAGAAACCAGACATTGGAACAGTAGAAGGAGGAGGCCACCAGCTCTAGTCCTAGGGCAGTTGAAGAGGATCAAGTGTTCATTAAGGTATGTTGGAAACAAGATCTTAATCTAAGTAATGGCGCATTGATTTCTTCAATTTGTCGCTTCCCCCAGCAACTGGAAGTCGTCCCGCTGTACGGTGACATCCAGATCCCCGTCTTCTCCTACATCAAGAAGAGCCCCAACTACGAGGCCCACAAGTCCACGTGGAGCTGCGAGTCGGGCAACATGTCCCAGTACAACCTGCTGGAGCACCTGGCCTCCATAAGGGAGGACCACACTAAGTACATCAGCCAACTGGCTCGGCACAGCAACAAGGTAGGTTACCAGACAAGTCAGGAATGTCCCCACGTAGAGATTCTCTAATGAAAAAAGGTGTAACATGTTGAAACATTCCTCAGGCAATTAATTCCATCTTTGTGTTTCTGAATTCAGGAAGTAACGACGGCATCCAAGGTGACAGGTCGCTCGGAGGCAGAGAATAAGGCCCTGTACGTCTTGGCCCTGAAGGGACTGTGCTTGCTGTCCAAGTGGACGTCGCTGGTCACAGAACTGGTGAGGATTTGAAGCAAATAAGACAGGAGGCTTTCAACGTTGGAGACACAGTAAATGTAGTCTGGTTTAAGGGAATAAAAGAGGCTGTTGTCGAAAACCGGACATTTTTATTGAAAGTAAATTGGCCTGTCTGTGCTGGTTGGTTGTGTACCTTTATACTTTTGATTAATTTTGTCTCCATTTTTTTGTCTATTCACTAGTTCTCCTGGAAGCTGATCCATCCAGCAGACAAACGCACCAATCCCAAGATCCCAGACACTGCAGAGGAATATGAAAAGGTAATTATGTATACAGACCTTTATGGCTCAGCATGTTGAAAACTTTGTACAGTAGTAACTAGTACCGTAGTTATCAGAGTGTGGCATCTCGAATGATTACCAGCTTGAAGGGGGAGAAGGGTTGCAGACCGTTGTTTCGACATTCCAGAGGTCCCAGGTTACTCAACCAGCTCGGTTTCCATCGCTCAACCAAAATGAAGTTTTTAAAAACTGTTCAATTAATACCCCAACCTCTAGGCCACTCGCTACAACTACAGCAGCAGCGAGAAGTTTGCCCTGATTGAGGTTATAGCCATGATCAAGGGCCTTCAGGTCCTGATGACTCGCATGGAGAGCGTCTTCCAGGAGGCCATCCTGCGCACGACCTACGCTGAGGTCCAGGACTTCACCCAGAAGACCATCCGTGAGGCCCTCCGCTGTGCTGTCAAGAAGAAGAAGAACCTGGTCAAAACGTGAGTCATATCTCGTTGTGGCTGTCTCGAAATGATGTCGATTAATTAGTTCAGCATGTTACATCTTGACAGTTTGCCAGACCTTGCTGTTGCTTTACGAAGGGATAGTGTTAGAAGAAATTAACAGGCAGTCGACAAATGAAATTGAGTTAAAGTTGAATTTCTCTCTCTTCCTTACAGGATAATCCGTGCCGTGCGGGAGACCTGCTGCGACTGGGCCAGCGGATTGGAGCCTCAGGACGACCCATGTCTGAAAGGAGAGAAGGATCCTAAGGGCGGATACAACATCAAGGTAGCAAGAAGGACTGTTGGACCCTCCAGCACGCAGGTATAAACAGTCACAGTCATCCTCTCAAACAACCAAGCCTCTGTTCATACCTTCCAGCCCACACTTACCGAACTCTTACCCACCAACTGATTTCTACTTGTCCATTTTCAAAACTTTGTAGAGAAACAAGACCTCTCGATATGAACCTGTTGCATTTGATGCCACTAGCTTAAAAAAAAACCCGCCCAGTTCTGGTCGAAGGAAGACCTTTCGTTGAAAACCGAACAAAGAAAAATTGATAGGAGCTGGATTCGAACCTGCGAAACCCCAATTGAAAGTCAGGCACAGCATGTACACACTTGCATGTTCCCGTCCAGCCAATCACTCAAAATGGTTTTGGTCAGATTTGGGGATTAAGTTTGTGATAAACTCTCTTTTGAGTCCTGAAATTGAGTATCTTTGCGAATGAGAGAAGGTTGATGATTCTTTGTTGTTGATTTGTTTATTTGATGCTTGCCAGTTGTACATGATTCGCACCATGCTGGAGTCACTGATAGCAGACAAGGGAGGCACAGGCAAGAAGACTCTACGTAAGGAGCTGGATGGACCCTCCCTGGAAGCCATTGATGATTTCCACAAGAGGTCCTTCTTCTACAAGCATCTCCTCAACTTCTCAGGTGACAAACTTCTCCTTTCAGATATTCTTGAATTTATACGTGCAAACTTACTCATTTCCCAAATCACAACAGAAGGCATGCTGTGAGAATTTTTTTGTGGCCGTCTCTACAAAGGGGAAAACATTTCGAATTTTATTTTGAATTCTTGATTTTCTTTTTTGCAGAAACACTCCAGCAGTGTTGCGACCTTTCCCAGTTGTGGTACCGCGAGTTCTTCTTGGAGATGACCATGGGCGATCGGATACAGGTAATGGTTCCTTGGGGGAACCCCCTAAGGTTTCTGGCAATGAAAAACTCGGACAAGTCAATAATTAGTGAGCAAAAAGTGATGGGCATGTCAAGATTCTGATATCAGCTGCTAATCACATCTACGCACAACCTTTAGAAAGAAGGGAAATTGACTGGTGTATGGATTTGAATAACCGTTGGTCATGAAGGTTTACTCCCTTATTCACTGTGCTAGGAATCGAACCCGATACCTGAATTAATAGTACCAGTGCACAATCTGAGCTATCCTTCCTTGTAATGGGACTTTGCTATTGTCAAATATTTCTATAATCATCAAATAACAACAAGGGAAACTGACTACATTTTAAGTCGTTGAAATGTGAACAAAGAAAAGTTGACTGAAGCAGGATTCAAACGAGGAGGTCGCTGGTTCGAATCCCACTTTTTCATCTTTCAATGATGTCAGATATTTCTATTGGATATAATAATATGATAATCATATCTGGTTTTCTATTGTTTTCTCCTTGAAATATTTCTGATGATATGCGTGTGGATGATTTGATGATGTGAATGATTTAACAAAAATGAAGAAGTAAAACAAATAACATTTAAAACAACAACAACAACAACAACTTTCTTTCTTCTTTCTTTCTCTGGAAACAGTTCCCTATTGATATGTCCATGCCATGGATTCTGACTGATCACATCTTGGAGACTAAGGATCCAGCAATGATGGAGTAAGTATAGAGAAAACAACATTGCTTTGATTTATTATCCAAAAATAAAACAGATCTTAATAACAATGATTAATTGCAGTGCCTGCTGCGATATTTGATTCAAACTAACCTGCTGACCCCAGCTAGCTCAGTGGTCTAGTGGTATGACATCTGCACTATAAAACAGGAGGTTGTGGGTTCAAATCCCAGCCAGGCAGATGGCAATGTACGCTAATTTCAAATCAAATTGCGTGTGAAATGTTCAGAAAGAAGTGTGTGGTTGATCATTGATAAATAAATGACCATCTCTGTTGGTTTATCTCCAGGTATATTCTGTACCCACTGGATTTGTACAGTGACAGTGCCCAGTATGCCCTGACTAGGTTCAAGAAACAGTTCCTGTACGATGAAATAGAAGCGGAGGTAAGCAGATCAAATTCAGAATCAGACAGTAAAATTCTAACGACAGAATGTCCTATTTGAAGGAAAGTAACAAAAAAGTCCAAGTATGTCAGTCGAAATTGATGATGGTGTCATGATTCAAGTTGTAAGATTTCTGGAAACCAATGTTAACCGTCATCATTGACCTCAAGTATTTTCCTCCACGTACATCATTCTTGGGCCAGGGCTTTGATGTTGCTGGACCGTTACTTTCGGCCATCTCCCTGACACTTCCATGTAGCCCAGAGGTCTTTTTCATCAGCATGCCAATTCACTAAGCAGAGAATAGTAGCCCATGATTACCAATCAGAATTCTGAGTAGTGAACATTGCTTGCGTCTGGTTCCCGGTTGATTTTTTTTGCTTACCGTAAGAAAATTTGCTCGCTGAGCGTCACTATGATTTGGCCCTTGGGAGGATTTTTGTCCTAACAGGCTTTATCTCCAGGCATTTGGAAGGTACTCCCGTGGGATGACAGCTGCTGAATTGACACCGTCTTTAACTTTGAAGTTTTTTCAAAGTATGTAAGGTCTGTTTTCTGTCTCTCTTTGTTGAACAGGTGAACCTGTGCTTTGATCAGCTCGTCTACAAACTAAGCGACCAAATATTTGCCCACTACAAGGCGCTGGCAGCCAGGTAAGGATGTTGCTTTGAGAGTGCTCTGAACAAGCTTAGATCAGACTATTAAATTCTCCATTAATTAGACATACCTGTCTTGGCTATTATAACATAAACGCAGCTTATATCAGTTGTTCAACTCTGTGACTATAAGATACCACAGCAGTTTGGTGAATGTGTAACTAGATGATTTTTCCTTTTTCCGTTCGGACGCGCAGCATTCTGTTGGACAAGCGTTTCCGCACGGAGTGTGAGACCTACGGCATCAGCATTCCTTACCCACCAGCTAACCGCTATGAGACCCTTCTCAGACAGAGGCATCTACAGGTACTGGCTCCTCCTTGCTCCTTAAATCACACCATAGCCCTTTTACAAATGTCATCATGAGCTCTTGGCCTTGGGCTCTGCCCTTGATTCCCTTTCCTTCTTCCATTTTTTGAGTGACGGGTATCAGAATAGAGTTTGGTCTGTGGTTTTGAGGTATGCATACTTTAATGAAACTAGCTGAAGGAAGTGTCATTGTTGAAGAAAAACCACAACCTGTACCAGCGTAGATCACAGTCACAGACTCAGCCCCAGCCTGTTGGAATACCACCAAGTATCTGTAATTATCTCATCGTGCTTTCATTCCTTCCTTGCTCCCTTGGTAGTTGCTGGGTCGCTCCATCGACCTGAATCGGTTGATCACCCAGCGGACCAGCACGGCCATGTACAAGAGCCTGGAGATGGCCATCACACGCTTCGAGAGCAGCGACCTGACTGGGATTGTGGTACGTGGACCAGACAGAGTTGATTCTTGAAACGAGAAGTCACTGACCATAAACTCTATAATCGTTCAATCTAATTGTTGTATCCAGAGGTCTTTGGTTCGAATCCCAATTCAGGCAGTCTCTTTGCTCATTTTTTTCTGCTATAAGTCAATCTCAGATTGCTTAAGAAAAAAAATGAGAAATAAAGTTCTAGAGATGGGATTGTTACTGACTTCACTTGTGACCAGGCTCTGCCTCCTATTAACTTCCTCAGGACCTGGAACGTCTTTTTGTCTTGGGTTCAAGTCCCGATTCAGTCAGTCTCTTTGCTCACCCCCCACAGATATCCTTTTTTCTGCATGAAAGCCACTCTTGGATTTGTTTGAGGAATATCTTTCTTTGAATGTGATCATTGCTTACATCACCACTGACTTGAATCTCTTGTAACCTCCCCAGGAGCTGGACTGCCTTCTGGAGGTCAACCGTCTGACCCACTCGCTCCTCAGCAAGCACATGAAGCTGACCAACTTCGGCTCCATGCTGCGGGAGGCCAATCACAACGTCATGGCTCCTTACGGCCGCATCACGCTCCACGTCTTCTGGGAGCTGTGCTCGGACTTCATTGTGTCCTTCTGCTACAACGGCTCTACTGAGAGGTAGGCTGTATTGGTTTGTGTAGTTTGAACCTACCCCTTCTCCTAAGAAAAAAAAAAATCAATGATATTACGGTTGCTTATACGAAGCAGTTCTAAGCCAGTGATCATTATTCTTTACTTAGGGCATCAGGCTCTTAAAACATTCTGTATACAATCTCAACTCCCTCAGTCCAACACAAGATCTTGTGCTCAATCGTGGGCCAGACCGGTATGTCACATCACTCTACACATAAGTGCTAAAAACACACATCGGGAGAGATGGTCAAAAAGATGGTCAAATGGGCCATAGAGGACTTGGTTGTTCTGCTCTAACAGCGACTGATTTGTGGTGTTTTTGTTTTGCCCAGGTTTGTACGGACCAAGCTGACCTTTGCCCAGCCCCACAACCGAGACAAGCCACCTTCCTCGACTCCATCCTACATCTATGGAAGCAAGGTAAGAAGAAGATGATGCCATCTCATTTGGAGCATCTTTTAAATCTGGCATCTTAAAAAAAACCAAAAAAAGTTAAGAAGACATTGCAAATGATCTGTCTTGTTTAGCCGATCTTGTTTTGTTGTGGCATTTGCGGATAAGATTTGACCTTTCTGCTGATCTTGTTTCCTTTCTGCACAGTTGCTGAACACTGCCTTTGCCACCATCAACAGTCTCAACAACACCTTCGTGGGCATCCCACACTGTCGCTGCATCGCACGGTTGCTTGGTTATCAGGGCATCGCCGTTGTCATGGAGGAACTCCTGAAAGTCATCAAGAGATCGGTTTGTATTGAAGTCCGAGAATACTTTCCAACCAATTGAAACCCATGAATATTAAATGATTTTTGGTCGGGCAAGCCTAATTTGCGTACAATTGAAACTCATTTACATATGTAATTTGAAACTGTAGACAATGGTTTGTTTGTTTGTTTGTGTGTCTGTTTGTCTTTTTTGAACTTTGTAGTCAAATGTGGAATTTGGAAGATGCTCTTGTAGGTCTGTGTTCTGTGCAGGTTCATTACAGTGAATGTTGGTTGCTTCTCTCTAGATCAATGACTACATCCTGCCTTATGTCAACATCTTGATGGACGTCATGCCCAAGACGTGTAAACTTCCGAGATTCGAGTACGGCACCAAAGGTAAGCTGTCTCTCTAGTATTTGGGTGTTCTCTTGACTGATAAATATAATAGCATTTGATTCACTGAAGGAATAATATTAAAGAAAAATATTCTTTTTCTAAAGAAAAACATTCCTTTTCTTTGTTATCGGTCAGGTGTTGTGGCTTACTACTCTGCCCATCTGCAGGACATCGCACAGTACGCTGATCTCAAGATGAATCTCTTCCACAACTTCCAGGAGGTTGGCAATTCCATCATCTTCATTAAGATGATGGAGCAGTGCCTGGCCGTGGAGGAAGTCTGTGACCTCCTGCACGCCTCACCCTTCCAGAACATCATCCCCAAACCGCACGTCAAACGTGAGCCATTTTGCATCGGTTCTATCCCCTTTATGTCTGTTTTTCCCTGTTATAGCCAAATGTTCGGTATAGCGGTGTTTGTTATTGTGGTATTCCTTTTTATTATGTTTGTGCTCAAATTTTATATACAAAATCCCATAGGCCGGTTATGTGCTGAAGGGTCTATGGTCATTAGTGTACTTAGCCATCCAACATGACACAAGACACTCTGTATTGTATCAGAATGAACATCAGTCAAGATGAGACTCCCATCCAGACATACTCATCAAAGCACCACAAATTTGATTGAGCTTTTTAGAAATTGTTGCTTTTTTTCTACAGAGGGGGAGAAATTGGAGAATAAACTGAAGAGACTGGAGATGAACTACGCTCCACTGCAGGTGGTGCCGGTCGTAGAGAAGATGGGCACACAGGAGGTAAGAATGCATGCAGGAGGCTTGTGGCGATCACAGGTGCAAAGCTCTCATATGACAAGCCTCAGTGAGACATTCTTATCAGTTTTTACCAGATTTCATTGTAACCGTTTGATGTACCAGAAATTGAAAAAAAAAAAATTCAAATCATACCTACAATGGAGTAACAATTAACCACCCCGGACAATTCCTCGTCCCTGCAGCAAATTGCTGACGCCAGGGAAGGAGACGTCCTGACCAGGGAACGGCTGTGCTGCGGGCTGACTATGTTTGAGATCATCCTGAACCGGATCAAGGGCTTCCTGACCGACCCTGTGCTGACCGGCCCCGAGCCGGCCAACGGCGTCATGAACGTGGATGAGTGCTCGGAGTTCCACCGGCTGTGGAGTGCCTTCCAGTTTGTGTACTGTCTGCCGCTCAAGGAAAACAACTTCACCCCTGAGTAAGTGGCCGTCAAGATCATGAACCGATCCTGATAACCTCTGGTCTGTCAGGTGTCGTCTCACCAGGACGTTGACTTTCAGAAAGTTTGTGATGCCTTCCTTGATTGCTAACAAGAGATTCTATTTGTTTTGTCTAGGGAGAGCTACGGGGAGGGACTGAACTGGGCAGGCTGCGCCCTGATCACGCTGCTGGGTCAGCAGAAACGCTTTGAGGCCCTGGACTTCTGCTACCACATCTTAAGAGTGCAGAAAGTGGACGGAGTTGATGCCGACATCAATGGCATTGTAAGTGCTTGTCCGTTATTCGTGACCTCTCTCGGGCATGTAGTAACTTGTGTAAGGCTTAAACTGTTAAAACGTGCCCCCTGTTATTAGAATGTGGATAGCTTAGTTGTGTTCCCATACTTGTATTTGCCTATAAATGCTATTCCGTTTGAGCTGAGCATGTTGGCCAGACTGACAGTGACCATTCATCTGCTACAGTGTCAAGGACGGAACTTTGACTTTATTTAATTACTTATTTATTACATTGAAAGGTATACAAGGAACTGGAGCGGGATCTGAACCTGCGAATGCCAGAATACCGTACAAGGGCTCTACCTTCTGAGCTATCCAGTCCCATGTTGGTGGTGTCCCTAATAGTCAATGTTTTTGTTTGTTTGGCACTCAGAAGCCATGAAACCATTCACATACCACTATATTCCAAGGATCATTTAAAGATAAATGCAACGATAGCAGTTCTACAAATCCAAGGAATGACATGAAAACTGGATCAAATTTTATTCACAAACATGCACGGCTAATAGTGCTGTGTATTAAAAATGAAATCCAGCAGTTGACAAGTTCAATCAAGTATCACTGTTCCGCATGAAAGCCTTTAAAAAAATTTTTCCTCTCTTCGTACCCAGCCGACAGGACGTCTTGTGGATCGTATCCGCAAGTACCAGATCCTGAACAACCAAATCTTCTCGGTTCTAAACAAGTACCTCAAGGCCAACGAAACCGAAAGCTCATCGGTGGAGAAGATTCGCTGCTACCAACCGCCCATCCACCAATCCGTCATCGATGGAGGAATGTAATCTGATTCTAGCCCCTCTGACTCTCTGGGCAATTCCTTAAGAAGAACAGAATTCCTCTGTTGCAGTTTCAATTGATGGCAGCCTTACAGTCGGGAATGAACCAATAACGTACCAAATTGCTAAACTGGGACTTGTTGAAAGATGTGCAGACAGACTCTGTTGGTTTGATCTGAGCTTAATTTGTTTGCATTTCTTTCTTTCCTTTGCATTATTTCACTGACAGAGCTTTTTAAATTGCTGGCAACCATTTCAGATTATTACTGGCCGCCACCTTGTGTTTGTTGTGTTAGAAAAGAATGATCAATTCAGGGACCACTGTGGAATTTATATAAGTTTTAAGGAATTGCTTTCATCAAAAGCTTGAAATGTACCGCTATAACTAAGTTTTTAAAACATATTTTCACAAAGAAATCAGGTCTCAAACTCATCTTTTGCTCCCAAAAACCCCCAAAGAGTCTATCATTCTTTCTGTGATGGAACCTAAGATAATCCAGGAGATCTTCCAGTGGAGAAATTGAACCACGAAGAGGAGTGCCGGCCAAGAACACGTTGCCAGAATTATTACAAATCACACATCTTGAAAAGCACATTTTTAGTGCTTTAAACATCTCTTATCATCTAATGTATATAGTAAAACAAAAGTAGTAGTCTTTGCAAAAAAATGAAAATAAACTAGATGTATGCGAGATAACAGAGGCTGGGTGTATTGAAGGAGATGTATGTACCATATTAACCATACCAATACGCTAATTTTAAACCTTTTGCATTGTGTATATTTATAAAGATGGGAGTTTTGTATAAAAAAAAATCAAAGTGTGGTTAATGGCAAAGAGATATGTGTAGCTTTTAATTTTATAGTCGAGTTGTTGAAAAGAGTTTGTTTTTTTCTTGCGATTTATTCCTTCATCTCAATCCCTGCCCCAGGAAAAGACACAGGGAGGCAAGAAGTGAGATGGTTGTTTTCAAATTGAATCATTTTAGTTTTGGAATCATTTTGTTTTGTTGTAAAATCATAAAATACTGTTTTGTAGTTGGTAAGAGCAGTATCACTTTTCAATTACTCAAAATCATTACATTGTAAATGAACCAGTACCAGGTATCTATTGATTTCACCAAACTGATCGTAACTTACTATCAATTGTAGGACTTTTGATGCATTGCAGCCCTGCGTGGGATTGGCCCCCTACAATGTTATCCCTTGTAACTCGAGTTACAATCGATCGTAGGGCTTCGTGAAATCGACCTCAATGATTTTATTGACTCATGATCCATTTTGATAAACCAAACATCATTTTGTTTTGTGGTTGCGTTTGAGGACTGATTTATTGATAACCTCTATTTATTTGTGTTTTTTTTGTTTATTCGTGTATTTCTATATTATTTATGCATTATATTTGTAGGAAAGGGGTGAGCATATAGGTGTACCACATTGTTAATTATTTTAAAACATCAATTTCATTTTTGTACGACAATATAATGAAATATTACAATTATAAATACCAGGTCATTATTTTGGCTGATGAGCAGTTTGCAGCAGTTTATTACTTGTACTTGAAATATGACAATTGTCTGCCCAATGATAGATTTGCCTGACACATTTAAATAGTGTTTTCTGACTTTTCTCTAGTGTTTTCTGACTTTTCTCCAATGTGCTTCGAAAATCTATCAGAATTTGTCTTAACGTGAGTAATAATTTGTGTCCTACTCAGCTGTCCTGCTATCAAACTTTATATCCGCCTACAATATTGACATTTTAATTTGTTTTAAGACAACCAAACATGGATCAAAATTATTATTATTTGAAAATAAATCAGCATTTATACCTAGAATAATTGTATACTGGGCTTGTAATCTCACACATAGACGATGGGTTAGATGTGAGTTTTTAAATATTATTATAGGATTACAATGTGTATCATGTATTTTTCTTTTTAAGATACATTAATAAATAATGCCATTGAAAAGCAACGCCCACTGTCGCTATTGTCAACTCATTAATATTCATGACGTTTTTAGGCTTGAAAATGTCATGTGACAATGCAGACGAAATTATAATTATGTAAGTGCCTCAAGCACTGGTGAATTTCCTCTTTTATATTATCACGTTTGTTTTTTTCTTGCATAGCTGCAACTTTTTGGAATTCTAAAATAGTTTTTAAAAAGATTAAAGATCGTCAAAACTCTTATCCAATCAAATGCGTCGTTAGAGAACTACATGGTGTCCATCTTGGATTGGAACGCGCATGCACGTGCACCGTACCTATCGCACTGCACATGCACGGTGCAACGAAGCGCCAAATTCGGAAGTTGTTTTGCCGGACAGAAAAATGTGATTTGGGACGGGATATGAAGCTGAAATTGAATCCCCAACTTGGACTGAGTGCATCAGGGCAATTGTCACATGATCAAGACAAGGTGTACAGCCTACAAAGGTGATTTGGAAGCATTCTGCGGCGACACTTTGGGAAACTTTGTGAACATTTCTTCCATTTGAAAATAGGCGCCACGGGCTCTCAGACTCGTCTGCTTTACAACTTAACTTGTTGTTAAAGGTACACGCCGGCTTCAAAGTCCAAAAAATGAAGAGTGCAGAGTATAACACAATATTTCTAGAACACTGGATGAAGGTTTTCGTGAAAAAAAAATCAGAAATAATTCGTTTAATTAGGGTTAATTAACGGAAATCAAAATAAGGTCAAAGGTTAGCGTATACGCATTTCCAGCCGTTACAAGTGTTAGAAGGATGTGGCACACCAATGGTTTTAGACTGGTGCTCATAGCTGTGACTAAATGTTGCAGCTGCCGTATGAGAATTCCAGGAACGCGATTCACGTACGTTCAAGCCGTACACGATGGAAAAATCATAGGCAAAACATAAACAATTACTGAATTAGGCGAATCCGTCTGTCTGTTGAAAACATATAAGACTTTTCAGAATTATTCACAAAATGTTTGTGAGTTGATATGCAATGTTTGCGAGTTGACGTAATGTTTGCGAGTTGACGTAATGTTTGCGTGTTGATGCAACGTTTGCGAGTTTACGTAATGTTTGCAAGTTGACGTAATGTTTGCGAGATGATGAAATGTTTGCAAGTTAACGTAATGTTTGCGAGTTGATGCAATGTTTGCGAGTTGACGCAATGTTTGCGAGTTGACGTAATGTTTTCGAGTTGACGCAATGTTTGTGAGTTGACGTAATGTTTGCGTGTTGACGTAATGTTTGCGAGTTGACGCAACGTTTGCGAGCTGACGCAACGATTGCGAGTTGACGTAATGTTTCTGAGTTGACGCAAAGGATTTTGAGGGCATGATCGATGAAACAATTTTCGAGTGACCAAAACGATTTCCACATAGGCCTTTACACAATATAATTTTGAGAATCACATTAAAAGGTTTTGATATGATGGCATAAATTATTTTCATGTATAAAAGAAATTATCTCGAGGCTTTCTTGCTCCGCGGCTTGAAAATCCCCCCCCCCCCCAAATGCAACGGAGACCGGGTGTGACTCAACGCACGGTCTCGCATCAAAAATGCTACACGTACGGGGAGAGTGGACCGCAGTGGTGGTTATCACGGGCCCGTGCCTCGGGCTGAATGCGTCGCAAAACCCCACGGGCTGTGTCTGCAGAGGTGGTAGGCACCCGCAGTTACCGGTCTTTTATAAATTCTAAATTTGGCATTTAAATGTTGCTTTATCGCGTTGGAAATTCTTAATTTTAAAAAGGAAATACCCAGGTCGAACAGTTAAGGTTTGGTTAAAAGAAAACCAGCGATTAAACAAAAAGTTATACTAAATTTTGTATAGTAAAAAAAGCTTTTAGACGACTGGAAGTGAAACTAACACATGATCACGTGGGTTTTCTGAGTCAAAATTTTGACTCAGAAAACCCACGTGACTTACGGTTTTTCGTATTTTTCATGAAAACGGCTCAATTTTACCGTTTATTTGTGTGGAATGTTCTATTCTACTTTTGGTAGACCTTTCCAGTCATGATAAAGGCATGCATTGGCGCCAAAAAGCGCCCAAAAAAGCGCAACGAGGCCGGCGTGTACCTTTAACTTGACGCGGTGGACGCGTCGGAGTCGAGTCGACAGACACAACCGTCAAATTATTATTCAGGTAAGAAGAACCATTCACATTTCTTCCATGCACTGTCAAACAAATTCGTGGCTTTTTTCTTATTTTCTGTTGTCCTTAACATTATTGTTCGGTTTTCAATATGACACTTAAATTAAAAACACTGTGAACCATTTTTGGGTCACTCTGATCGTCTGCTTGTTTGCAACATGTCGGTATTCGGTAGGCCTATTTTAAAAACAGTTTAAAACTACGTTAGGCACTGTACTGTAAAGCTGGATGAAAATTAATTGGTAGTCCTATGATAACTACTGGAGTAGTACTCGCAACCGGGAATATTGTACTTGTACAGTAAAGTAGTTAATTTTATAGAGCTGCTTAAGCACCTAAACTTGCTTAAGCACCCAATGCCTTGGTTAGTAAAATCAGTATGCCAACTAAAACCACTTGTGAATGTTATGCTCGGCAAAAAAAAGAAATGGCCGAATGCAAGTCAAAAGCAGTCAACATCACATAAAGATTTGGATGTTAATTCTGTTTGATCAAGGAAGACTTTTCATGCTTAATCAATTTGTTTGCTTTATTAATATTAATATAAAACTATTGAATTGAATTGAATTGAATATAAGCAGCTCTATGAGTATGAAATTGACCCCTGGATGTGACCTGTTGCCACTCCACAAACTTTGCCATTGTTGAATTCAAGACTAAGAATTAAAAAATCGTGGAATTTCCAAAAGAATTAAACAAATAGGCTTAATTACGAATCACAAAATCCAACATCACACGGAAAGGTACATGTATTGTTTTATATTTAGTGGCGTACGGATACGTAGCCCTATAGCCCTATGCCTCATTTTGTTCGAAGCAGAATTTATAATCGATTTATGTTGAAATTTTAAACTTATACATAAAAAATCACACATATAGAAACATGAGCTTGGTATTTATTATCATGTTTTGGAATGGGGGAAGGTTCGTTTGGCAACCTTTATAAGCCTTCAAAAAATAATATTTCCGTTGCAAATATCAGTCACTGCCCGGATCTAATTCAATTTAATAGAGTGAACAAAGAAAAGTAGACATTGGTTTGGGACCAGCGACCTCCGTAATACCCTACCGGTGCTTTTACCAACTATGAGCTATCCAGCCCTATGTTGGTGGTATCCCTAATATGCAATATCTTTGTGAATGCAACTATGTTTTAAAACATACACCTGTACATGTACGTATAATTTGGTCGATCGAACGATACTTTCATCGTTGAGCTACTAAGTTACACTAGTTTTTATCACAAAATATTTGGCGGATAAAGAGCTAAAATTGCCTATATCAAACTCCACGATCATGCATGTATCTGTAATTTGATACATGACCAACATGTGACTTTACTTCAAGTACTTAAAGACGTGATGCGTCTCTCACGTAACTTCTCGTAGTACCCCATGGATGCCTCCACGCAAGCCTGGACATCAGCAGGAAGGCTCTCAAGAGCTGGAGGAGGCTGCGGACTCCCAAATCCGGTGCTCTGCAGTGCTTTGTTGAAAAAACCTCCAGTTTTGTTTGCGGCAGCCAGTGTCTTGGATGAAATCCACGTTTCAGTGATCGCATCCCCTGCTTCCCAAGACAGAAGGTCCGGGCTGTAAGGGATTCCCATCTTGTGACAGTAGGCAGACAAGATACCATGAGGATCAGCAAGGAGGTCATCTGTGTCGAGAATGATTGGTTCCTTTTTGAGACTCTTCTCTGCATACTCCACCAACTCGTACATCTCCTTGAAGCCATATCCAGCAGGAAAAATACACTCTGGCAGTTCTTGCAGATTGATGTACTCTGCCAAAGCTTCGCCATAAAGATCAAGCAGTATTTTTTTCCATGAAGGGAACACCTTTGCTGGATGGCGTATCAAGAAACTGTATCTAAAACCTCTAGGTAACATATGGAACCTAGTTGCATTGTAGAAGCACATGTCTTTACAAAGCAAGATCTTCTTGTCCTCATATGGTGCCTCCAGAAGTTGGTCACGTACCCAGGCGTAAGTGCATACCTTTGGGTCAAAACCACGGACATGTTCGACTTCATTGATTTCAATGTCATTCACTTCATGGAAACGCCTCTCCACTGGGTTGTTCAAGTCCGGGTTTTGATTCTTTCTCTCGGGACCCGAAAAGAATGCACAATTGTACGGTTCGTTCAAGATCTGGATGCCTTCGACGAAGCTGAGACATTTTAGGATGGCAGTGGATACCGTGCGAGGCACGCACCACAGAAACACTCTATTAAGACTGTCGGCCATCTTTTCCTCGTGTCAAAATTCAAAGGTCGTACGTTCAGGTTCAAAACCAACATTGAATTGAACAGAATGCATTGTATGAAAAGGCAACGCCATACAATGCATGCAGTATCAAGCATTGTGTTAACCGCGTACCGCGCCGGTGCTGGCCATGGCAATGTACAATGAACTTTACTCCTATACATAATCACAGCACACATCGAACAACAGTGATTATAGGTCATGAACTTTGAATTTATTATCATGTTTTGGAGTGGGGGAAAGGTTCGTTTGGCAACCATTAAGCCTTCGAAAAATAAACATGTAATATATAATTTTTCCGTAGCAAATATCATTCACTGCCCAGATCCAATTGAAACTTGAAAGACATCATTTTTCTATTGTCTTAAATGTATAATACATGATTGGTAGAGGTCACAGAACAGCACTCACTTTTGTCTAATTCAACATGATACAATAACACACCTGTGAAAATTTGAGCTCAATCGGACATGAGTCACGATAAAATAGCGGAAAACCGACTAAATGCATGAAACATAAAGAATGGTTTTGATCTTACCCCGAGATCAAAAATTGTTCGGTCTTTGTTTGACTAATTTCTGGATAAGGCCATAAAAAAAATTGTTGAATTGGCGTAACAGAGGTTTGGAAAATAGGGTAGGGCGGGCGGATTTTTTGTTTTTTTATTAAATTTTTCCTGGGGTATTAAATGCTTTTCCCCTGTATATCACAGTATTTGACGTGTCTTTTGCTCCTTTTAAGCTTTTAATCTGCATACAAATTTGCGATTTTTTTTTTTTTGGTTTAAAATGTTTACGGTTGGGGCATATTTTTGGGTCGGGCGGGTTACGCCAATACAACAATTTTGTTTAATGGCCTAAATACACCATTTCAGGCCGAAATATTTTTAACGCCATGTTTTTACCAGCACCATCTTTATATCCTGAAAGTTATACGTAAATCTGTGAATATTTCTGCTTGGGTATCCTGTACTGTATACCCTTTAAGCTCACTGCTTTAAAATAAAGTTAATTCCAAATAGAAATAAATTCAGGGGCAGCAACTGTATAGTGGTCAGTTTAGCACCAATTGCAGGCAAGACCCTTGTCTGTATAGGTATGTACCTAAACACAACCAATGACCTTCTTGCGATTGATGACTAACTTTGTTCTGACAATCAGATGCCATTAGTCCAATTAGGCTGTTGTGTACAGGTGCCATAGCCTGACCGTATTGATAATTAATACAAGTAATAAACCTTTAATTTGTCCCATTCCCCTGACCACACTAATTGCCCACTTTGTCACTCTGTCCCTCTTTGTTCTGATCCTCTCATCTTTTAATGTGTATCTTTACTTGCATGTTCTTGTCCATGCATTTGTCATTGCCTTTGAAAAAGATCATGGACCTGCTAGGATCGAATTGCCAGGCTCTCCTTACTCCAAGCATTTTATAAATTTCAGGTCATTATTTTGGCTGATGAGCAGTTTGCAGCAGTTTACTACTTGTGTCAATTGAATATCTAGATTAATATAAGTCTTGTGTAATACTAAACATCGGTCTGTAAATATGTCACGTAATCAACAAATGCGGCGGAAACAAAATTTTATGATTTAGTTTTGCAGACGACCTCGCTTTTCTTTCACATAATTTTCAGGGCTTAATCAATACTGACAATGGAGGAACTAACAAACTATTTATCAAACTGAATGCCCTGGCCCATTTCAATACACTCGTATGACCAAGCTAGGCCATGCAATGATTCTCACGAAAAATATGACAATATAATAGATGAAATATAAAATTATACTTTCACACGATCCGCTTAGGCGGAACTGTTAGTTCACCGTACTTAAAGTATCACGCCACACCATGTGACGACCGGTGATTGTTTCCATATTCGTAATAGTAGCATATACGCTAAGAGCTTAATGTTGATCCATCATTTATTATGGTCGTTCTTTGAGGACAAATTTCTGTTATTTCTGTTATTTTAGAACATACTTTTGGGTTGATCGAATGGCATTTTGCATCACCAAGTTACACTGGTTTTTACCAAATGGATAAAGAGCCAAAACCTCCATATTGTGACTAGACGATGATCATCATCTATGATTTGATCTATATTATGATTTGACATGCCAACATATTGCTTTACTTCAAGCACTTAAAGACGTGATGCGTCTCTCACGTAGCTTCTCGTAGTACCCCATGGATGCCTCCACGCAAGCCTGGATATCAGCAGGAAGGCTCTCAAGAGCTGGAGGAGGCTCCGGACTCCCAAATCCGGTGCTCTGCAGCGCTTTGGTGAAAAACCCTCCATTTTTGTTGCCCGCCGCCATTGTCTTAGATGCAATCCACGTTTCAGTAATCCCATCCCCTGCTTCCCAAGACAGAAGGTCCGGGCTGTAAGGGATTCCCATCTTGTGACAGTAGGCTGACAAGATACCAGGAGGATCAGCAAGGAGGTCATCTGTGTCGAGAATGATTGGTTCCTTTTTGAGGCTCTTCTCTGCATACTCCACCAACTCGTACATCTCCTTGAAGCCACAGCCAGCAGGAAAAACACACTCTGGCAGTTCTTGCAGATTTATGTACTCGCCAAAAAGATTAAGCAGTGTCTTTTTCCAGGAAGGGAACACCTTTGCTGGATGACGTATCAAGAAACTATATTTGAAACCTCGTGGCAGCATATGGAATCTAGTTGCAGTGTGGTAGCACATGTCTTTACAAAACAAGATCTTCTTGTCATCATAGGGTGCCTCCAGAAGTTGATCACGTACCCAGGCGTAAGTGCATACCTTTGGGTCAAAACCAGGGACATGCTCGACTTCATTGCGTTTAATGTCATACACTTCAACCAGACGTCTCTCCACCGGGTTGTTCAAGTCCGGGTTT
The DNA here is from genome assembly GCA_963971285.1 of Astropecten irregularis. NCBI lineage: Eukaryota > Metazoa > Echinodermata > Asteroidea > Paxillosida > Astropectinidae > Astropecten > Astropecten irregularis. Next base: position 1,551,452 of record OZ020256.1, read on the forward strand.
TGATTCTTTCTCTCGGGACCCGAAAAGAATGCACAATTGTACGGTTCGTTCAAGATCTGGATGCCTTCGACGAAGCTGAGACATTTCAGAACGGCAGTGGATACCGTGCGAGGCACGCACCACAGAAACACTCGATTTAGATTGTCAGACATTATTTTTCTGCGAGTCCGGCAAAAAAAATACACACAATGTAGTCGTACACTGGTACAGTTTCAAAACCAACAGGCCTGTATCACCGATATGTATTGTACATGCATGTATGGCTATGAAACGTCGTGATGTGTAGTATTAAGCAGTGTGCTTTACTGGGCCTAATGTGTAGTTTCTGCCGTAAAAACTGTTGACCTCGGCAATGTACAATGAACCAGGAAAATAGACAGGGAACTTTGGTCGCACTTTCCTGTGGATCGAGGTGGCGTGTGCATGGCACCGCGGCAGTGAGCATTGTTACATAGCTTGCATGGCTCAGTGCTGCAGTGTCTAGGTATAATTTTCATCAGTTTTCAGGATTTAAAAAACCTATGTTCGAAACCTATAGTCTCCGGCTCCATCAAAAATCTGAGACACAGAATACATGTGGTTTTTCGTTGACGTTGAAGCTATACGCTGTCTTGCTCAAAGGCCGGCACTCTATCTACTGCCAAACGGAAGCCCAAAGCATCACATAGGCTACGATACCACCGAGTTTAATATATACTTAAAGGTATAATACATGATTGGTAAAGGTCACAGAACAGCACTCACACTTTGTCTGGTCAAACATGTACAGGTATATGAAATAATAAACCTGTGATTTGTTTTTGTTTTTTTAGCTCGATCGGACATTCCGAGTTACGAGAAAATAGCGAAAACCCGACTCAGTTTTTCTTACAAAACTTAAAGAATGGTTTAGATCTTACCCTGATATCAAAACTGTTTTCGGCTTTTTTTAATATTTTTTTTACTAATTTTGGATAAATACATAATTTCAGATGGAAATATTTTATCAGTAATACTACCAGCATCATCGTCATACCCTGAAAGCTATACGTAAATCTGTGAACATTTCTGTTTGGGTGTTCTACCAATCCTGTACTGTATACCTTTAAAATGAATTGAGAGTTGGTAACCAGACTATACCTACTCGACTGATCGGTCCAACTCGGGAGATTAGTTCAGTTCCACTAGACCCTTAATAAACACATATAGGCACACGTACATGACTTGTGAGCATACATTTAATGATTTATTACTGTACCCATGATGTACATAATGAATATGTTTAATATTTTATTCTTTTACCAATTATGCATCCGTAGTATGCCCTATGAGTCAATACATGTAGTGCGTGTAGTGAAAGAGAATTAGGCCTTGGGCCTATACATTTTATAACATCATTTAGAACTAACGGACATCAAATTAGTAGACTCTCATCCTCGCAACTTATACTTTTTGGAAGGAAGCATTTATTTTATGCAAATCTTAAATCTAATCTGCTGGAATTGTCACAAACTCGACGACGCCCATATTAAGCGAGAAAGCAAATAAGCGAATTTGTGCAGTCCAGCCCCTTTTTATATAGGCTGCATGTGTGTGTTTTATTTCGATTTTTACCACTAAAAACCGAAATGGGTTTGTGCAACTGATTGGGTTTTCCAAAACAATTTTGCAGAATGTATGACGGATTTTTTTTTTTTTTTTTTTTGGGGGGGGGAGGTTCCCATGAACTTTCGATTTCAAACTAAAGTTTACAAAGTAAGTTTTTCAGTCTAAAACTATAGGCTAAGCATGGATCGAGTCTGACCAATCGCAAATATATATACAATGAAGAACGGATGTTTTATAATTATGTATATATATGCAACTTAATTTGAACAAGAAAGGTATACTAAAGGGAAAACGGCAAACACATTTGTTCCCATTCTAGGCCTAAATAAAACTAACTATGGGATCAAAGCATCAGTCCAGTAAATTAATTGTCTGACCAGATTCTCCTCATTTCAACCAGCTATATACTCAAAATAAAACATCAAAACACGGTTAACACAGAGGAAACCTTAGCCAGATATGAACCCCAAACAATCATTACACAGTGCTCAAGCAAGGTCCGTGTTTTTTTTTATTTTTTATTTACCGAGCATTAAAAGTAATTTCATACTTTGGTTTTTGTCAAAGAAATGTAGACTCATGCACAAAAACATCGAGGAAGATACAGCAACAGTCATCTGTGAAATTTTCAGTCCCATACGTTGGCCACGTTTTGAGACAACAGTGAAGAACGGCCACAGTATTTAAAAAAATCTTTTTACCGTTATTTTTGGTCTTTAAAAGATCAAAATTGTTTTTGGTCATTGGTTGTAATCTTTTCTGGATAAATACAGCATTTCATGCAGAAAAATTGTATGTTTCTACCATCACCGTCTGTATACCCTGTAAGTTATAGGCAAATTTGTGACGATTTCTGTTTCGGTATGCTACCAAAGTATGATAATAACTTTGAAGCTTCCATAGCTAGGGGGCAACCTCGGCTTAGGCTCGGGCTTAGGCTCAGGCTTCGTCGCCGTCATCACCTGATAATAGCTGAAAATATAAGGTTACCGTTTTTCGTAGATGTTGGAACTTCAATTCCGTAAATGAAAGATATTCATGTATATTCTTGTATACGGAACCGTAGCCGAGTGCTTTGACGCTCCTTCCTTTATAGCCCGTGATCCAAAATTAGGTAACACTCAAAAACATGAATTAAAATTCCTTCAACACCCTTAAAAATTACTTCTTTTCAATAATACATGATAATATTTGTCTAATCTAAAAGAAATTTCTTCCATTATTTAATAAAACAAAGATGAAAATGTTTCCAAGTTTTAATAATAATAAAAAATCCGTAGACTCGAGTGAAGGTAGTCATTTTGATTGATGTCCGTCACTCACGCCCTAAAATCATCTTTGAAAAAAACCCCAAGAAAGACAAATTGAAAATGGCATGTGGCCAACTTGCAATGGTGTCAGGGCTAAACATTCACATGTTTTTTACTGATAATAAGTATTCAAGAAATCTTTGGCGAAGCAATTAATGCATTGATGGCCGTCCCTCACGTGAGTGATTTGGATCACGCCCAGGGAGCAAAAACCAAGTTTTAAGCAGTTGATGACAGGGTTCGGAGAGAGGATGATACTGTCTCCTTGGTTTAAGCACCATTAATGTCTGATAATATTGAGTTAATCTGCCGTGCCCAAATATGACAAATAATTATTAATCATTACATTACTTACTATTATTACATGTTTTATTCGTATTTTTTTTTTCCTCATCCAGATGGCATTTGAATTTGATATTGACGAAGATTTATGCGTAAGAAATATTCGTGGCTCTATAAGCTACACTATGATGAATGCAATAGTCGTTTTAGAACATTATAATTTGGGTTGATTGAATACTATACTTTTCAACATTGAGCAATTTAGTTCCACTTTATTTCTATACCGATTGAATAATTTGCTGATAAAGAGCTTAAACATCTACAATGACTAGCCGATGTGAGAAATCTATGATCGTATCTATGATTTAAATGAGTCTGTAGCTGTCATAAGAGCAATATTCTTATTGCTTTACTTCAAGCACTTAAAGGCGTGATGCGTCTCTCACGTAATTTCTCGTAGTACCTCATGGATGCCTCCACGCAAGCCTGGACATCAACAGAAAGGCTCTCAAGAGTTGGAGGAGGCTGCGGACTCCCAAATCCGGTGCTTTTCAGTGCTTCAGTGAAAAAACTTCCATTTTTGTCGGCGGCTGCCATTGTCTTGGGTGAAATCCACGTTTCAGTAATCGCATCCCCTGCTTCCCAAGACAGAAGATCCGGGCTGTAAGGGATTCCCATCTTGTGACAGTAGGCAGACAAGATACCGGGAGGATCAGCAAGGAGGTCATCTGTGTCGAGAATGATTGGTTCCTTTTGGAGGTTCTTCTCTGAATACTCCACCAACTCGTACATCTCCTTGAAGCCACAGCCAGCAGGGAAAACACACTCTGGCAGTTCTTGCAGATTAATGTACTCTGCCAAAGCCTCGCCATAAAGATCAAGCAGTAACCTTTTCCATGAGGAGAAAACCTTTGCTGGATGACGTATCAAGAAACTGTATCTAAAACCTCGAGGCAGCATATGGAACCTAGTTGCAGTGTAGAAGCACATGTCTTTACAAAACAAGATCTTCTTGTCCTCATAGGGTGCCTCCAGAAGTTGGTCACGTACCCAGGCGTAAGTGCATGCCTTTGGGTCAAAACCGCGGAAATGTTCAACTTCATTGATTTCAACGTCATTCACTTCATGGAAACGCCTCTCCACTGGGTTGTCCAAGTCCGGGTTTTGATTCTTTCTCTCGGGACCGGCATAGAAAGCACAGTTGTATGGTTCGTTCAAGACCTGGATGCCTTCGACGAAGCTGAGACATTTCAGGACGGCAGTGGATACCATGCGAGGCACGCACCACAGAAACACTCGATTTAGATTGTCAGACATCTTTTACGAGAGTCTGGGAAAATTCAATAGTCGTGCGTACAGGTTTAAAACCTACAGGCCTACACTGTAAAACTTTGAGCACTTGACGCGTTTATAATGTAAACACTTTGATGTCGGTAAACACAAGACATGTTTTTAACCTAAACACGTAACACCTTATAAACAATGACGCGTTTATCATCTGAACACTAAGTGTTTAAGCAATGCAAAAGCTTGAACAAAACGATGCAAATTGTCCAGCATTGCATACATATAAACATAGTGTATATAGTTGATACACATGATAAACACCTGGCAATTTAATCTAACCATGTATGGTAGTAATTGTAAACACATTCAAATCTAAACACAAAGCTAAACATGCTGAAAGTGCAAAAATACTAAGAACGTGTGTTAAACAGTAAGTGTTTATACAGTGACTCCGAGATGGACGGTTGAGCATGGCGTATAATAAACACAATGACACGTTTTAACATATTATTCTCGCCGGCAAACACGTGCTTGGGGTTTAAAAAATAAACGTGTCTGACGTACGCCTCATAGAATTTCAAAACTGAACATTGTTTGACATCAATGCTCCTGCTCAATACAATGATGCGTTTCCATTGCAAGGCTGCTAAACATCACGTTTAGGTAACGTACCTGAGAACACCTATATAAGCCATAACATAGGTTTGTTAAGTTCAATGTTCAGTAGTCTATTGTGTGAACGACCTTACTGTGTTGAAAGTATAAATATCGTGATTAAATGTACGAAATACTAAACACAGCATTTAAACGGCGACGCCGTACAGCCTCCATAAATTTCCAGAAAGTTCCAATTCCTTCCAGAATGAAACGCCCGCCAAAAAGTATCAATTTTTTTTGCATAAATTAACCGTACACGCTTGCCCTCGTTCGTGATTGGTTGTGGAGCAGGGGCGCGGCAGCGCGTGCGTGAACAACGTTTGTATATACTGTACATGTACAGTACATGGCCGGGTACGTACAGTACGTATATGTGCAACTTATAGTTACACTGTACCGTGTACACACAGCAGTGGTCGTCGACGCAACACACCGACACGATACACATCACAATTCAAGCAAGGGGGCTTCCATCTGTGCAGATTTATAGCAGGTATTGTGCATCTCTGTCATGGCCTAATCAAATAAATTTCGTCCATTCACCTGGCTTGTATATATTGCAGATAATTTCAGAACTCCTTGTTGGCTTGACGGGCTTCTTACTCAGTCTTAACTGTCACTCTTTGTCTAAGCGCTAACCTTGGCTAATTTGGAATTTCTATTTTCAAGTTTCCATTCGCACGCTTCGGTAGTTAGGCTAACGTTAGAGTCAGAGGGAAGACTGTGTGCATATAAGTTAGACTTAGGCTAGGCCTAGTCTAGAGTTGAGGCCTAGGCTAGGCCTGCATGCGTGTGTAGGCTAGGCATAGAAGGAGTCCTCGCATATTGTATTTCGCAGTACCCAGTGCAGTATTTGTTATCAATAAATAGGGCCTAACGTAGGGCTACAGGATCAGTTATAATGTCATTATTTGCAATGTTGAGTTAGGCTAGCCTGGCCCCATGTCAAGGGATGGATTAATCACGGTATTGTTCTTGTATTTTTTTGTCTCATTGACATTCGGTGATGTTACTGTTAGGCCTACCACGGCTAGGCATAACGTTAGTACTGCCACTGGTATGAATATGATGGACGACAATGATCAGTTCAAATGTGACCCAATGGAGCGAAATGAGGTAAATCCCCCAAAAGTCAGTTTCGAGTTATCGCCGTCTGAAGTTGCTGAATCGCAGAATATAACTCCAACATCGATTTTTGCTTTTTTGTATTTTTGGATAGGAAAAGTATCAAAGATTCACAGTGTTGATAATTATGTCAAAGAAATGTAAGGAAATTGGGTAAAAAGGAGGTTTTCTAGAACATGTTTGCAGTGTGTTTCTGTCTTCTTTTACAAAAACTAAAGAAAATCTCTCAAAATCTGACGTTATTTACAGCGCGTATTCATACTGATCTGTTTATGCCTGTGACGTGTATGTGGTATCATTGAAACGAGCGTTGACTCATCTTTCTATTAATAGCAATGAAATCATCACCAGGAACACCTTTACTCCATATCAATCCGCTGAAGTTTGTAAACAAAACATCGTAAGCGAAGTGAAATCACATCGTCTAGTTCGCGGCCAGGGCCCGCGTCATTCAAATACTTCTTTCTGATTGGACCGCTGCACGTACTGTTTACCTAGATACGTGACGCGCACAGCGCTCGGCCAATCTCTGTGCGCGTAGAGCGCCACAGTCGCTAAGCGACATTCGTTCAGTGCGTGTACAGTATAGTAGTGCAGTGCAGTGTACAGTATGTGTATGTGCATGAACTGTATTCAATGTGCACTGTATACTATACTAGTAGAAAAGTGCCGTTCTAACACGACAACATTGCAATGTCTGCCATGTTTATAGCGTTGGAATACAGTTCGGATTTGCAAGGTTACCCTAACTTTTGGGGTTCTTATAGATTTTCGAATTTTGAGTACAGTAATTGTCATTTTTATTTGTGTACTTTTGTCAAATTTCACGGCTCATTTTGCCTTGTAAACCAAGGGAAATTTATTGCTAACTAACGTTAGGCCTACTGTATCGCTGCATACAAGTAACGTTGACAAAAATTCCCACGCTAAAATGAACAACTGGTTTGATGTTTTCTGACATGGTTCGGATCTAAATGACAAGGGTAAGAAAGATGTTCAGACTGCATGAAGTCATTTTTAAACTAATTATTTTCATGGAAACAACTTAACTTGCAGTCACAGACCCTCGATAATTGGCAATGTTGATGTTATGATCCATTATTCGCACACACTGAAACACAACATAAAGCAGTCACTGTGCTGACTATAATCACTGCACGGTCACTGATGACGTTAACAAAAATTCCCACGCTAAAATCAACAACTCGTTTGAAGTTTTCTGACATGGTTCGGAGCTAAATGAAAAAGTCAATCAAGATAAATGTTATGACAACATGAAAGTCGTTTTTAGAATAATTATTTTCAAGGAAACATCTCATCTTGCATAGTGTCAGTGACAGAGACCCCCGGCAAAGTTGCTGTTGTGATCCGTTACTCGCACACAGACGTAGACGTAGACCAACGTTGAACAGTCTGTCAAAAGCACTGCGACATGCGCTATGTGTGTAAAATCTTTGTAGTCATTTTTCTCGAAAAGTATTTTCTGAGTCTGAGCATAGCGGTGTTCTCTTTATCGGGTCATAACTTTGCAATGGAATGAGATATGAACATAATTTTGGTCTCATTGGAAAGCCCATGGATTACTCCTTCTAGTAGCGTATATAACTCAAAAAGTCAAATCTGGGGGATTTACCTCAATTTGCTGCATTGGGTCACAAATGTTCTTTGTGCTGCTTCAAAAGTAATTCATATGAGAAATTTACTTCACATGTAGTAAGGTTGCATCGCCATGACGCTAATTTTGTTGTTTTCTGCAGTTTTGGGAACTGTTCGTACTCAAGTAAGAGCTGGGGAGCCTTTAAATCTCATATGAGTCGTAAACACTCCATCCAAAATGTGAATAATAATGCTGATGATGGTATGGCTAATTATGCTGATGTGCCTGAGGAAGATGATGACAATGATGCTGAGGTTGCACAAATGTCTGAATTACAAATGACCAGAAATTATAACGCATCGTTTAGCCTCGCCTTGGAGTGTTCCCATAACTTGACACACTCTTCAGTTGACAGAGTAATTGAATCGGTTTCCTCTTTGATTGAGCAACATGTCTCTTTGTTCAAGGCCAAGGTTCTTGAAAAACTCCAAGAACAACGTATTCCATGTGGATTTTTGAATGCAATTTCGGTCGAGCATTTGCTTAATGAGATAAATACAAGGAAGAAACGAGACAAATTGTATGAACAGGCATACTTCTATGTTGCACCAAAAGCAGTAACACTTGGAGAAAAGTTTGTAACAGTCAAGGGTGTTCTACAGAAGAAGGATATTGATGGTTATTGTATTCCATTCACAGAAAGTCTAACAAACTTAGTGCAAATGCCAGATGTGTGGAAGTATATTACTAACCCACGTGACCCTTCATACTTCATGTACGATATTTCTGATGGTGAGTACGTAAGATCAGACCCATTATTCACAAGGAACCCCCAAGCGCTTCAGGTAATTCTTAACACCGATGATATTGAGATAGTCAACCCGATTGGGCATCACACCAAGAAGCACAAACTGACTATGTTCTATTACACATTGGCAAACATCCCACCTGAATATAGGTCACAGCTACACACTATACAACTTTTAGGTGTTGCTAGAAGTAAGGACATTAGAAAGTATGGACCTGGTGCTCTCTTGCAAGACTTTGTAAGTTGCATAAATAAACTAAGCTCAGGTGGTCTTGAGGTTGTGGTCAATGGTGTAAATATGCATCTTGAAGGCAAACTTGTCATTGCACCTTGTGACACACCAGCAGCACAGTGGCTTGGGGGCTTCAAGGAAGGTGTTTCCTTTGCATTGCATGGTTGCAGGTGTTGTCAAGCTTCTCAGTGTGATATGAAACGAATGTTTGTTGAACAAGATTTTGTAATGCGAGAAGAAGGGGAGCACAGAAGAAGATGCCTTTCTCTTGATGGCTTGACTAAAGCTGCGAAGATGTACTGGAGTAAACGATGGGGCATAAATTCGGCAAGCTGTCTCCAGAGTATCAATGATTTCAGTATCTGCAGTGGTTTAGTTCAAGACCCTATGCATGTATTTTTGGAAGGTCTAATACCACATGAGTTGAAATACATGCTTTATGACTATATTGTGGTTTCCAAGTATTTCACTTTGGAGTGGCTTAATGCAAGGATAGCCTCCTTCCCATATTCGTACCTTCATCTAGGGGCTAAGCCAGAAATCCTGGATAGGGCTCATATTGTTGGAGAAGGAAAACTAAAAGAAACATCTGCAGCTACTATGACCCTCATGTGCACATTGCCGTACATTTTATGTGAAAAGGTACCTCAGGGAGAACCTAAATGGGTAAACTTTCTGCGGCTTGTGCAAATTACGCTCATTTCCACAAGTCCTTGTAGCAGCCAAATGACAGCTTCCGTGCTTGCTCAGCTTGTATATGAACACCATACATCCTTCACTGCTCTCTATCCAAAGGGGAAGATTACTCCCAAGATGCATTATTGCATTCACCTTCCAAGGCAGATGATAAATTATGGCCCATTAAGACACCACTGGTGTATGCGTTTCGAGGCAAAACATGGGTTCTTCAAAACTAAAAAGTGGAGATGTTTCAAAAATCTTCCATTGAGCATCTGCCTGAAACATCAGAAGTACATGTGCTACAAGCAGTTGGGTTCACACGGTCATAAGTCAGAATCCTTTTTGTATTCTGGTGACACTGTCCGAGAGGGAAAGTCTGTTAATTTACATGACGAGTACCCAGATCTAGTTGGTGGTATTGGTGCATATTTTGGTGTTGATCCTCAAGCTGAGAATGGTGTGCATCATGCTTACAAGACATCTAGTTTAACCATCCATGGACATGAGTACAGACCAGGCTGCTGTTTGGTCCTAGACTATAAAGATGATTTGCCACAATTCGGAATTTTGGAGGCCACTGTTGTCATCAACGATGAAAAATTTTTCATTGTTGAGTGCATGGACACTGAGTACTTTGATCTTCATGTTTTGTCTTACGTACTAAAGTCAAAACATGAATATTCGTGTGTTCATTTTTCACAGCTATTTTCAAAGTGGCCACTAAGTGTGTATAAGTATGCAGGAAAGAAGTGCGTAATCAATAAATACTCACACACATATGAGCTATTTTGATAGCACAGACAAGGATCCCAACTACAGGGTTTCTGAAATGCTTGATGCATTTTCCATTTTTACTAGCTAGGGCTAATGGTGTACAGGTTAGTTGTTGAATTGGTTTTTTAAATTAGTAAACCAAGAGTGCAATTATGTTAATTAACAGTACACAGGTTTTTTTTTTGTTTTTTTAACAATAGTCAGAATTTCTGCTAATATAATTTATTAAGGGTGTGTGCAAAATTTGTAAAAGCTGTAAACAAATACTCCCTATTAATTATGATTTATGCAATATTTCCCCTACATGTGGCAGATCTGTATCCAGTGTGGGCAGACCCCGGGAATACCAATTGATTTAATACCCCTATTGGAATACTAATTGATTTCATTTAATATTGATAAACTAAACTCAATCAACTAAACTAATGGTAAGGGTACTTCTAGTTATTGGAAATAGAAAAGGAGCAAACACAAAAAATATTGATCCGAGCCAAATTTGTAGATCCACAATTGCATTTAAAATGAAAGATTAGGTTCCTAGAGCAGCTGAGCATAACAATTTGCTAAGCGCAAAAATGTTATTCACATTATATGATTTGTGATTGTCTCCTCATCGAATTTGCTCAACAAATAAATTTGTCGAGTAGTAATTTTAGCTGAGCAGCTAGCTATATGAAACTGGGTTAGGTTAGGATTGAGCACACAGTCTTGCAATCAGTGTCTATCTCTCCAAACGCTTACATGTTTTACTATTTAATTAGTCATGCATTAATTGCATGCACTTTTGATTACATTTGTGGCCGTTTGTATAAAATCATGAGGTTTATCTACTGCGTGTTCTGTAAATTATCTGCAATATCCAACCTTTACATTATTTTTGTTGACACAGTCAAAGTATTTTCAGAGATCATGCCAGTGTATAAAATTTGGAGCTGTGACAGAAATGTGCGCAAAAGTGTCGTAGCCAGCAGCATTGAAGAGATGATTATAAAAGGTATGTTCTAGTTAACCATTATCTGTGTGTCATTTGTAAGTTGTTGCTTAAACAAAAAACTTTAAAAAGCAAAAAAGAATAAGATCAAAGGGACCATATCCAGTGCTAGAAGGACAAAGTGCACATTTTTGGTGTTCAAACATCATATTAATATGAACTAATTAAGATATAGTAAAGGATTGATGAAGCAGAGAGTGCGGCAAGAGAGAGCACAATGTCTGATCGGCTTTGTTTGATTCAACATGTATGAAAGCAAACCTATTTAAACTCATCCATCCTGTAATCCGAGCCAGTAAAGACCATGCCTTTTATTAAGGATGTAGTGTTCTGCATGTGTTTCATCTGGCCCATTAAAAATATGGCGATTTTGGGTCTTCAAAAATTTCAAAGAAAAGAAAGCAGCATATTTTTAAAACTAATTTCTCGACCTTGACATTTTTAGATGAACTTAAATACAATTAGGTTTGTATCAGTTTTATCTTTTCATTGTAAATTTGTCCTTGCAATCCTCACAGGCAAAGCTAAGTTTGACCTTGGCATCGAGTTTGACTCCCAGCGAATTGTCACTGAAGATGATGGTACCGAAATTGAAGACGACGAGGTCTTACAGGAGATGGGAAGTGGAGCAACATTTATGTTACTGAACAACGGAGAAAGCTGGAAACCTGCCACAAGAACATCACCTCAAGACAAGACACCAGAGCAAGCTATGGATGACACAACTCCTCCAGCCCCACAATCACAGGGTTCACCTGAAGCTCAAGTGTCTTCTAGTCATCGAGTAACCGAGTTTTCATCTCTACCAGTATTTAGCCCAAGGGTGTTGGAACATTTAAGGTCAGGGAAGGAGCACATGGTGTGGAGAGAACTCATTAATGAGGCAGCTAACCACTACACTGGCAAGCATCCACAACTGGGTAGCACTTCTGAATATTGTGCCATTGGCCGTAAAATGTTCTGCAGCTATCCGTCCATACAGCGGGAAGGAGAGCACGAATGGGTATGAACTGATTAATGTAGGTTATTGGCAATCAGTGTGTTTTTGTGTAACCCACAGCATATTTAATATGCTGTAGATTACACAAAAACACACCAAGACCCCTCTAGCGAGGATGGCGTGCAAGCCTGAAGTGTGGGTGCAACACCATGCCTTTACCATTCGCTGGTTGGAAACTATGAAGCATTTAAATTTCTTTTTATCATTGGTGTATGTTACACTCTTACATATTTTTTGTTTGTATTTTTGTTTGTATTTTCAATTTGATGCAGTCCTTTTTCACAAAGTGCCTCTCCCAAAGAATAAGGCATATTCGATGGGCAGACAGGAAGAGGACTCCAACCGAGAATAGAAGTCATGGATCTGACAACTGTGCCTCTACTACTAAGAAACCTCGAGTAGTTCGTGTATCCTGCACTTCAGATGGGTCATCAGATTTAGCATCGGAAGAGTACGAGAAGCACCTTGCTGAAATTCAAGTCGAGTGGGCCAAGGGACAAAAGAAGAATGATGCCCATCTGAATCTCCTGCTCTCAGAATGTTTCAAGTCCAACCAGCAGTGGATCAAAGGGCTTCCAGACTCAAAGATTAAGCCAATTTTGGAAAAGATACCATGCTATCAAGATGGGCAGATGGTAAGTACAATTTAACATGTTTTGCTCAAATTCAAAACAAATTAATTGACTCATGGTGTAAATGTGTGGTCCTTCAGAGTCTGTTGCCATGACCCCAGATTTCAATCCTGCAATGGAAAATCAGGTATATCATCAGACATTCAAACCATACATTGTTGGAGGAGGAAAATCATTTTGTCAATAATGTTCTAAAATATTTCCCCCCAAAAAATGTTTCACAAGTTCTAAAAATTTGTTCAAATCTGACGTAAACTTGTGCAGACCAAATGACAGGGATGAGATTTCTCAGATTAAAGTCTGATTTCAGACTTTTTCCCTCAAAGGCTGTGTACAAAAGTATAGGAGATTCTAAATTCCAGACTTTTTATGCTCCCTGTCAGCTGTTTATAGAATTTTATATCATTGGTCAATCTCATCCCTGAAATGAGTTTGATGACAAATTGTAACTGGAGTAGTAACTTGTACCACTCATACCATTCATATTCTCTTGTTTTGTTACCTTTTGTTCAACAGATCATTGGTGAGTTTCAGAGGATTCTTGGGGAGAAGCAGTTCGGCACACTTAAGAACAACATCAAGATGTTTTTGGCTGCCATAGAGGAGGCCTTGCATTTGTCGCCAACAGAGGTAAAGTTTTTGTGGTATACCTTTGTGTTCATCGTAAATTCATACCCCCCCCCCCCCCCCAGTCCCACTGGTGTTTATATTACTGCTCGAGGTGTCCTAAGAGAGCAAAGAATAGTTCCAACTTGCACAGGACCACATTGATTTCTAATTTTTTATACTGACCAATCTTCACCCCTTTTGAATCTGACTTCAGGAACCTGAGAGGACGGTTAAGATCATCGAACAGGTAGAGAAGGCAACAGCCTTTGACAAAGGGAAGGGTGTCAAAACGAAGAGAGTCATCACCATCATAGAGGTAATGAAACGTTCATATCTCTTTCCCATAATATGTTGGATGAATGAACATTTATTGATTGTGTACTTTCTTTTGCTGATGTAACTGGAAGGAAATTACAACAAATGTTCTGCTGTACACTAGCAATGAACAACTGGAAAACATTTCCATCATTGCTTCCTACTACTCACTTGTTAATAATGGATCATCTCTAAAACAGTGTGCAACTTGACCTGGACTGGCAGTGTACAGTTGTACTCTTCTACATGTACTTGGTACATTCTTCAACTTATGCTTGCTTGTCTCAGATAAGGGACAACACAGCACATTCAACTCAATGTATTTCATTGTCACTGCAAAATGAAGCTTTAAATAAAGCAATTTTATAGATGCCTGACCTATTTGCAGATGGCCTTACAATTTACTTTTAGAGCATGCTACTGTCAATGATGTCACGTGACTGCACAAAGATGTACATGTAGTGTACCATTGTGTTGATTGTTTGTGACTGACCAGGATATTTTTGTCAATAATAAGATCCATATTTACATTTTCCTGTTACATGGGGTACCCATTTTTACAACAAAGTAACCATTATATTTCATTGTTATTTCATATTTTAGGACATTCCAGACAACGAGGTTGAAGTGGCCCTGAAAACTGGGGATAAGGATCCGCCAAGGCTGGTAATAATCAAGAGGGATGACAAGATAACAGCAATCTTCATTGTTGGCGATGGTGTACACATATCTTGCAAAGGCAACATGGTAACAAATGCAGTGATCACTTTGTTAGGAGTGTATTATGTTTTTGACCTTGACTATCCGAAAATATATTCACAGATCCTAGGAATCCTTCAAAGTCATGTTGTAGGAGGACTGCCTTTTGAAGGGAAAAAAAGTGCCAAATACCGCACGTTCAATAACTTGCTTCTCAAAAAAATGGCACAGAAACGGTGCGGTAGTGAGAACTGAGTCCAAATAATGGTTCATAACACCCCACACAAAATTGTCATGCAATCTAAAAGGTTCATTAAATTATTTTCTCTTGATGCACATATTGATGTAATTACAAACAGCAATTGGGTTTGAGGTAGTAGGTCACTGAAGCTATAAAAAAACGAATGGCTGAGACCGCTGAGTACCGAGCAGCTGCAGTTTGGCGGATGCAGTTTTATGCTCTTTCAAGCAATGACAAGACCAAATCAATGTATGGGGTGTTACAATAACCATTATAAGACATGTGGGTAGTTAACAGAATAATAGCCAGCCATGAACATGTATGCACTTGTAATCATTATGTAAGTTCCCTTTTGAAATCAAGGAATCTTAATATTTAGATAGAATAATGTTTTTGATTGCTTATGTTGTTCTCCTTTAAAGGTACTTGTTTTAAAAAAATTCATAAAGTGCCAAAAACTTGATACTTTCATATTGTGGGTAACATTAAGATTCACTTACATATTTACCTTTGAATTCCAGTTCCGTTGTTTCGAGTGAATTAAGCAATGTTGAACATTTTAGAGTAATTAGTGTCATCTAGTGCTAGAAAATACATGTGTACATCTGAAAGATATGATTTAACTTGAGTGATGACATCGCCAGCTTCAGAGTACTTAAAAGTGTATTAACAAAAATCTGTAAATTGTCAAGTTTAAAAATAATTCATACTAAAATGCTTCTTCATGTTGAGTTTGGATAATGTTTTAAAGTTTAGGCACTGGAGAAATAGCCGGCATCTGTTTTGACAGCTAACACTTTTTAAAGTGATTTACTGCGAAATCCAGTAAAGATTTTCCCTTGTTTTTTTATGTGATACAATGCTCTAAAGGTGCCACACCGTGCATTTCAAAACTACTATTTATAGGGTCGTATTTGACATACATCTCGGCAAATCGTTTTTGACCTTACTAAAGGCTAATTTGCGTTCGCCTTAATTTTAGGTGTATTCTGGAAGAGCAAAAGAAAACTACAAAATTAAATGAAAGCAACGAAGTAGGTCAAAAAAGACTCAATTTTCACATGTGCATTTTAGTGCTGCTAGTGTTCAGTGTTTGTTATGCAGAGTTTCAGTAATCAATCGTCAGTGTTTAAAGTTAATATTCTATTATAAATATTGTAGACTGTTATCATGACATTGTGGTTGATGTCATCTTGGTTTTCTTCCATTTAAATCAAACTAGCAGGAGGCTGGGAGGAAAAATACTTTCATATCGTGGAGAGGATTGCCAATTCAATGTGTCTGTGCCTGCAGTGTGATTAAGGTCTACTATTGTTTCGATTATTGCATGTTAAACGTTTAAACACTGGTAACAGCTTCTTGTGAAAGCTGTCTAAACACCCGTTATGTTTAGATTTAATAGAACGGTTTGGAAAATTGTAAATGCTTAAGCGTTTTATAGCTAAACTCAATGTGCTTAAATAATAACTACGTATTATTTTCAGTAATTACATAAACACCTATAAGGTTATAAACACGTCACAGTGTTTAAAAAGTGTTACAGGTCGTAAACAGGTCAAAGTGTTTATCAGTAAACATCTAAACACATGTTAAACACTTGGTAAATGCCATTAACGTTTAAATATGGAACATATTAATAATTCATAAACATGTTGAAATGTTTACAATTTAAACACAGTGAGTTTATAAAATAAACGTTCGTGTGTTCTTGAAAATAATAAACGCGTGGAATCGTTTAGTCTTTAAACATGTCTGTGTTTACAGGAAAACATTTATGGGTTTAGTTGTTAAATGTTCGAGCTCTAAACGCAGTTTATTAAAAACACGTCACAATGTTTATAAAGTGTTACGTTTTTGCGTTTATATAAGTGTTTAGATCCTGAACACATGGTTTTACAGTGTAGGCCTATTTATCATCGATATAAATACATAATAGGTCAACACTGTACATGTATAATATCAAGGCTACTCTCGGGGTTAATGCATCTGGAATTATGTCTAGTTTCTGCCGTTGGAAATGTACAATCGACGTGTACAATGAATAGGCCTACTGAACCTTGACAGTGCGGAGGTGGTGTGCGCGAATGGCAGCAGACATATTATATTTGGATACGGTTGGCGGTTAAGTCCACTGATCTATACAAACTGGATAGGTCGCGCTGCTCTGCAGGTGAAGCATCCGTGCAGCCATTTTGGGATATTCAATACATACACGGGTTTACACCATGGCGGCCATCTTGGATTTTGATCGCAACTTCAAAACGAGGCACTTCCACGCGTGCGCACTTTTCTAAGTGTAAGCCCGTCCATTGTCGAAGACAATACACGGGTTTACACTTCGGCAGTTTTGATCGCCACTTCGAAACGAGGCACTATCACGCATGCGCTTTTTTGGAAGTGTAAACCCGTGTATTGGCAGGCGCGGCAGCCGGCGTATACAGAGAATTGCTGCACTGCTTGCTGTGCAGTCATGCAGTGCAATGAGTATTGTGCTGAATATCCTAACATAGCCGCTGGTGACTTCACGGCTCGCCGTGTAATCACTGCACCCGCGACCTATCCAGTTTGTATAGATCAGTGGTTAAGTCCCAGCCATGGAGCGTACAGGCGCAGCGGCAGGCTTACATGTCACAGTTGGGCGACATGTTACCTAACACGTTTTGCTCTGTGTATACACTGTGAAAATTTTTAGCAACAAGGTACCATGGGCATTGGGCAACATGTTATACCGAGTTTGTTACCGAAAATGTTGGCAGTGTACACTCTGCTTTAGTTAACACATAACGTAGGCATATGCACGTAATATGAGCATAAGATTAATTGAATGATTTATAACTGCATGTACCCATGATGTGCGTTTTGTTGGTTTTTTTTTTTTTTTTTTTTTTTTTTTACAAATAAAGCACCCGTGGAATGCTTTTGTGCATTTGGAAAGAGAACATCAAATTAGGCTTTCATCCTTGCGACTTACTTTTTTTGGAAGAACTTTAGTATTATTTTATTTTATTCAAATCTCAAATCTAACAGGAATTTTCACAAACTCGATGCCGCTTAAATTGGTATATGCGAGAACTTGACAAAATAAGCGAATTTGTGCAGGCCCCTATAGGCTGTTTGTACTTTATTTCGATTTTACAACCTTAAGGATATACTGCGACTGACTGTGTTTTCCAAACTTCCAAAGCAGTTTTTAAAATAGGAACATTTTTTAAATCTATAGGCATGGTCTCGAACCTGACCAATCCCATGCAAAGAGATATCACAGGAAGAACTAATGTGTTAATAATTATGACTATCCAACTTAATCTGACTAATGGAATAAATGGATGTTCCAATTATTGGCCTTATTAAACTATAAACTAACAAAATTTAAACTAACTGCACGTAATTGTCTAACCATATTCTCCTCCCCCAAAACCAGCTATTAAACCCAATATAAAACATAAAACACGCTTATCACAGAGCAAACCAGAACTTAGGTAGATGATTATGCACCCCCATCAAGTACTTAAAAATGGTCCATAGTTGAATCATGTACCGAGTTTTAAAGCTTCTATAGAGCACAACCTCGGCTTAGGCGTCGGCTCAAGCTTAGTCTCCGTCATCACGCGATAGCTGGAAACAATTTGTAGCGGCGTTTTTTGTTGAAGTTTGAAGTTCGTGTCCGTAAAAGATCCTTTCAGTTTCTTGTACGGAGCCGTAGCCGAGTGCCTCTACTTTGACGATCCTTCCTTTTAGGAGCCAAAGTTTTCAAAAGTTGATGACATTGACAGGGTTCGGATGGAGGATGATTATATTGTCTGCTTGTTACATCCATGTGTCTGACAAACAAAAATATTATCATTATCGACGAAGCTTTATACCTGAGAAATATTCTTAGCTCTATGAGCTCGACTCAGTTAATGTAACTTGTAGTTGTTTAGAACATAACTTTGGGTTGATCGAATGCTTGCCTTTCATCATTGAGCTATTTAGTTCCACTGGTTTTCCCCCGAAACAATGCTAAGCTGAAAAAGAGCTACAGCAATCTCAATAATGTGTAGCCGATGTAAGAAGTTTTTGATCATTCTATGATTTGATACCTAATTATGATTCTAAGCTGTTATGTTGTTATAAGAGCAACAATCATGCGTATTGCTTTACTTCAAGCACATAAAGATGTGATGCGTCTCTCACGCAGCTTCTCGTAGTACCCCATGGATGCCTCCACGCAAGCCTGGACATCAGCAGGAAGGCTCTCAAGAGCTGGAGGAGGCTCCGGACTCCCAAATCCGGTGCTCTGCAGGGCTTTGTTGAAAAAACCTCCATTTTTGTTTGCGGCAGCCAGTGTCTTGGATGAAATCCACGTTTCAGTAATCGCATTCCCTGCTTCCCAAGACAGAAGGTCCGGGCTGTAAGAGATTCCCATCTTGTGACAGTATGCAGACAAGATACCGTGAGGATCAGCAAGGAGGTCATCTGTGTCGAGAATGATTGGCTCCTTTTGGAGGTTCTTCTCTGCATACTCCACCAACTCGTACATCTCCTTGAAGCCATATCCAGCAGGAAAAGCACACTCTGGCAGTTCTTGCAGATTAATGTACTCTGCCAAAGCCTCGCCATAAAGATGAAGCAGTACCTTTTTCCAAGAAGAGAACACCTTTGCCGGATGACGTATCAAGAAACTGTATCTGAAATCTCTAGGCAGCATATGGTACCAAGATGCAGTGTGGTAGCACATGTCTTTACAAAACAAGATCTTCTTGTCCTCATAGGGTGCCTCCAGAAGTTGATCACGTACCCAGGCGTAGGTGCATACCTTTGCGTCAAAACCGCGGACATGTTCGACTTCATTGATTGTAACGTCATTCACTTCAACGAAACGTCTCTCCAACGGGTTGTCCAAGTCCGGGTTTTGATTCTTTCTCTCGGGACCCGAAAAGAAGGCACAGTTGTACGGTTCGTTCAAGACCTGGATGTCTTCGACGAAGCTGAGACATTTCAGGACGGCAGTGGACACCGTGCGAGGCACGCACCACAGAAACACCCTATTTAGACTGTCGGACATCTTTTCCGCGAGTCTGGCAACATTCATTAGTCGTATATAGTTTATGTTCAGGTTCAAAACCTACAGGCCTAGGCCTATTTATCATCGATATAAATACATAATAGGTCTACACTGTACATGTAGTATCAAGCGTGCTCTCGGGGTTTATGCATCTGTAATATGTCTAGTTTCTGCCGTTGAAAATGTACAATCGACTTGTACAATGAATATATAGGCCTACTGAACCTTGACAGGTCATGTCACAGTTGGTCGACATGTTACCCAACACGTTTTGCTCTGTGTACACTGTAAACATTTTTAGCAACAAGGTATATACCATGGGCATTGGGCAACATGTGATAGCGAGTTTTTACCGAAAATGTTGGCAGTGTACACTCTGCTTTAGTTAACACATAACGTAGGCACATGCATGTAATATGAGCATAAGATTAATTGAATGATTTATTACTGCATGTACCCATGATGTGCGTGTTTTTTGTGGGTTTTTTGGTGGTTTTTTTTTTTTTACAAATAAAGCACCCGTGGGATGCTTTTGTGCATTTGGAAAGAGAACATCAAATTAGGCTTTCATCCTTGCGACTTACTTTTTTGGAAGAACTTTAGTATTATTTTATTTTTATTCAAATCTCAAATCTAACAGGAATTTTCACAAACTCGATGCCGCTTAAATTAGTATATGCGAGAACTTGACAAAATAAGCGAATTTGTGCAGGCCCCTATCGGCTGTTTGTACTTTATTTCGATTTTACAACCTTAAGGATATACTGCGACTGACATGTGTTTTCCAAACTTCCAAAGCAGTTTTTCAAATATAATTATGCATGACGAACATTTCGATTTCAATTAAATTGAATTTTAAAAGAAAATTTTTTCATTCTAAATCTATAGGCTGTATGCATGGTCTCGAACCTGACCAATCGCAAAGAGATATCACAGGAAGAACTATGTGTTAATAATGATGACTATATCCAACCTAATCTGACTAATGAAAAAAATGGATGTTCCAATAGGCCTTAATTAAACTAACTAACAAACTTTAAACTAACTGCACATAACTGTCTAACCATATTCTCCTCCCCAAACCAGCTATTAAACCCAATATAAAACATAAAACACGCCTATCACAGAGCAAACCAGAACTTAGCTAGATGATTATGCACCCCCATCAAGTACTTAAGAATGGTCCATATAGTTGAATCATGTACCGAGTCTTAAAGCCTTCAAAGAGCACAACCTCGGCTTTGGCTTCGGCTCAGGCTTAGTCACCGTCATCACGCGATAGCTAAAAAACAAGGGTACCTGTTTTTTGTTGAAGTTGGAACTTCGTTTCCGTATTAAATGAAAGATCCTTTCAGTTTCTTGTATGGAGCCGTAGCCGAGTGCCTCTACTTTGACGATCCTTCCATTTAGGAGCCCAAGTTTTCAAAAGTAATGACATTAACAGGGTTCGGATGGAGTTATTGTCTATATCCATGTGTCTGACAAACAAAAATATTATCATTATCGACGAAGCTTTATGCCTGAGAAATATTCTTGGCTCTGTGAGCTAGACTCATGAGTTGTTTAGAACATAACTTTAGGTTGATCGAATGCTTGTCTTTCATCATTGAACTATTTAGTTCCACTGGTTTTTGCCCGAAACAATGCTATGCTGAAAAGAGCTAAAATCTCCATAATGACTATCCGATGTAAGAAGTCTGTGATCATACTATGATTTGATACCTAATTGTGATTCTAAGCTGTTATGTTGTTATAAGAATTGCTTTACTTCAAGCACTTAAAGATGTGATGCGTCTCTCACGCAGCTTCTCGTAGTACCCCATGGATGCCTCCACGCAAGCCTGGACATCAGCAGGAAGGCTATCAAGAGCTGGAGGAGGCTCCGGACTCCCAAATCCGGTGCTCTGCAGGGCTTTGTTGTAAAAACCTCCATTTTTGTTTGCGGCAGCCAGTGTCTTGGATGAAATCCACGTTTCAGAAATCGCATTCCCTGCTTCCCAAGACAGAAGGTCCGGGCTGTAAGGGATTCCCATCTTGTGACAGTAGGCAGACAAGATACCTGGAGGATCAGCAAGGAGGTCATCTGTGTCGAGAATGATTGGTTCCTTTTTGAGGCTCTTCTCTGCATACTCCACCAACTCGTACATCTCCTTGAAGCCATATCCATCAGGAAAAACACACTCTGGCAGTTCTTGCAGATTGATGTACTCTGCCAAAGCCTCGCCATAAAGATCAAGCAGTAACTTTTTCCAAGAAGGGAACACCTTTGCTGGATGACGTATCAGGAAACTATATTTGAAATCTCGAGGCAGCATATGGAACCTAGATGCAGTGAAGTAGCACATGTCTCTACAAAACAAGATCTTCTTGTCATCGTAGGGTGCCTCCAGAAGTTGATCACGTACCCAGGCGTAAGTGCACACCTTTTCATCAAAACCGCGGACATGCTCAACTTCATTGCGTTTAACGTCATAGACTTCAACCTGACGTCTCTCTATCGGGTTGTTCATGTCCGGGTTTTGATTCTTTCTCTCGGGACCCGCATAGAAAGCACAATCGTACGGTTCGTTTAGGATCTGGATGCCTTCGACGAAGCTGAGACATTTCAGAACGGCAGTGGATACCGTGCGAGGCACGCACCACAGAAACACTCGATTTAGATTGTCAGACATCTTTTACGCGAGTGTGGGGAAATTCAATAGTCCTGCGTATACAGGTTTAAAACCTACAGGCCTAGGCCTGTATCATCGATATAAATACACGTAGGCCAACACTGTACATGAAGTATGCTTTCATTGGTTAATGCATCATGCATTTGTAATAATTATGTCTAGTTTATGCCGTTGGAAATGTACAATCGACTTGTACAATGAATATATAGGCTTACTGAACCTTGACAGTGTTGAGGTGGTGTCCGCAAATGGGAGCAGACATATTATATTTGGATACGGTTGGCGGTTAAGTCCCAGCCATGGAGCGTACAGGCGCAGCGGCAGGCTTACTTGTCATTTTATATAACATCACAAACAGTACAAATTATATACACATGTAGGCCTACAGTGTATACATGTCACATGGTGTTACCGCAAACCTATACGCCTTATTGGCGCATCCATTTTGTCACCTTGTCTACCCTTTGGAAAACACCAATTCTAAAAAGAAGAAAACGGGTACCAAACTATTTTGAATCCAAGCCTCGGTTTGATTACACTGCTTCGAATGCAGGATGGATGCATCGTAAATAAGGCTTATAAGCAACGTATCTTATTGCTTTACTTCAAGCACATAAAGATGTGATGCGTCTCTCACGTAGTTTCTCGTAGTACCCCATGGATGCCTCCGCATAAGCCCGGACATCAGCAGGAAGACTCTCAAGAGCTGGAGGAGGCTCCGGACTCCCAAATCCGCGGTGCTCTGCAACGCTTTGTTGAAAAAACCCACTCTTTTGTTTGCGGCAATCAGTGTCTTGGATGAAATTCACGTTTCGGTAATCGCATCCCCTACTTCCCAAGACAGAAGGTCCGGGCTGTAAGGGATTCCCATCTTGTGACAGTAGGCAGACAAGATACAGGGAGGATCAGCAAGGAGGTCATCTGCGTCAACGATGACTGGCTATTAATTTTTATTATAAATTATTATAATTAATATTAAGGCATAGCTCATTTGTTTCTTCCAGATACTTATTTTGATATTCACAACGAGTTTTGCGTGAGAAATATTATTTGCTCTAAGAGGTAGACAAAGACCTGATGCGCCTTTCTCGTAGCTTCTCGTAGTATCCCATAGATGCCTCCGCATAAGCCCGGACATCAGCAGGAAGACTCTCAAGAGCTGGAGGAGGTTGCGGACGCCCAAATCCGGTGCTCTGCAGTGCTTTATTAAAACAACCTCCGATTTGGTTGAAGCCTGCAAGTGTCTTGGATGAAATCCACGTTTCGGTAATCGCATCCCCTGCTTCCCAAGACAGAAGATCCGGGCTGTAAGGGATTCCCATATTGTGACAGTAGGCAGACAAGATACCGGGAGGATCAGCAAGGAGGTCATCTGCGTCAACGATGACTGGCTGTTGGCCCAGGTTCTTCTCAACGAACTCCACCAACTCGTACAACTCCTTGAAGCCGTATCCGGATGGAAACATAAAATCTGGCAATTCACGGAAATCAGACATTTGCTGGGCATATGCTTCACCGAATGTCTTCCTTAATGCCTTTGTCCAGGACAACATCACCTTTGCTGGGTGGCGGATCAAGAAGCTGTGTTTGAAATTACTGGGTAGCATGTGATACTTAGCGTCCAGATATAATGCCATGTCCTTACAAAACAGTATTTTCTTGTCTTCATACGAAGCCCCAAGCAGTTCGTCTCGTATCCAGGCATAAGTGCAGACATCTTTATCAAATCCTGAAAGTTCTTTACCATCCGTCTGCGTGCGATTGTGTACCTCGATGAAGCGCTTCCCCAAAGGGTAATTGTTCAAGTATGGTTTCAGGTATACTTCCTTTCTGGACCAGCTCGAAACGCACATTGGTAAGGTTCGTTCACGACCTGAATGCCGTCTACCGAGCTGAGGCACCTGGCGAAGGCGGTGGATACCGTCCGAGGAACGCACCACAGCAACACACGATTCATGTCGGCTGACATCTCTGCACAAAGTTAACACCAGGACTGGCCGTTCGACTCTGAAAAAAAAAAATCAGGAGGAGATTTTCCAGTCATTCAGCAACTGTTACAGATTCAGGGACTTCAGTACACGTGATGCTATGACTTATCATAGTCATCATTTTTGTTTCTGCTGCTTCATTTTTGTTAAATATTTTTTTACTACACTGTAGATTCAATTCACACAAATCCACCTCAGCTACAAGCTGAACTCGTCAAAAATGCATCTGGAAATATCAACCCACCGGCTGCCAATTATTTTATAAGTATCGTTTTCACGTGCACCAGCCAATCCGAAATATCGTCACCAGCAGTTCGCTTTTACTTACTAACTTGTTCGCCAAAGTTGAGCTTTAATTCCGCCACACAGGGATTCTGACCCTCCCGTAACACAGGTTGTCGGCGTCAAAGTCTCTAACCTCGATTGTCTGTGATTTCTCATCTCAGCAAAGTTTCCACATCACATAGTTCGGCGCGCCCACCAGGCCAGATACCCATGGGTCAACTCAAACTTGACTCGGAGGTCATAATATTAATATGCAGGGCAATACTTTTCACTGGTTCTACGCGTACTGTGTTCCGTACCATTGTACGTATTTTTCTAGCAGAGTTACCAGTGATAGGCCTAACATTGGAGAGCATTCACGAACATTATAGAATGGGATTTCCGGCGCATGATTGGCGGATGGGTTCTCTGAGTCATGTCCTCTAGCTCCCTTGGCGATTACAGGGATTGAGTGCAACACATCATTGGCTAGAACCACGGAGGAAGTTCATGCTAGAACTGACCTCTATGCTCATTATGTATGCATGTTCATGCCAAATGCTCAGCAGATAGCATGTTATCTCTATGTCAAGAACCAGACATAGTAGTAGACTTATCTTGCTCTATGACTAGACGGACATCAGTTCAGTTGATTTTGCGGGAACTCCCCGCGACATTCGAGAATAGCTGTCGCGTGATATAGTGGACTGCAAACATTTTATTGACTTAACTCGTGCGCACCACATGTACAAGGTCAGCAAGGCACGCAGGTTATCAACGTAACGTAGGCCTATTTGGAATGGTAAAAGTAATTCAATTCCGACAACAAGCATTATTATTTAATACTGAAGCCTGCAGCTAACATAGCCCGCCGCGTGCGCAGTACGTTGAATAGGCACCGCGCGATCGAGAAAATGTCGGCCGCAGTTGTGCGAGATCTGTTGTTGCGCATGGGCCTAATTGACGTCCTACGTTTTTGGTTCATTAATAGCTAGTGTAATCATATGAACTTACTTTGACCATGGTTTATAGCTCTATGCTTTGACCATGCTTTGACCGTTGAGGAATGGACATATTACAGATACCCCTTTATGGAAGGCATGTAACATTGACACAGTGGCGACACTGGTTGTGATAATTATGTAAGGCTTTATTCATAATTATGTAGTTCAATTTATTGTCACTCAGAATTTCGGTTTTCTTTGCCAAACGAAGTCAGTCCAAGAAATCTTTGGAAATGAAGAACTTTATTGTCAATTTGATTTGAAATGTTTCTATTTTTTTCGGCCGTAAAAGCTTTATCGTCTTCACTTCTTCTATCTAAATGTATGTACTTATAAAATACGAATTAATGTGGCATTTTAGAATGATACGCAACGGTAAATTTGACTTTAATGAATTTAGACCTAGCCTGGCTCGGACACCAGCGGGAAATTTGATGTAATATAATATTTAATT
The DNA here is from genome assembly GCA_963971285.1 of Astropecten irregularis. Lineage (NCBI taxonomy): Eukaryota > Metazoa > Echinodermata > Asteroidea > Paxillosida > Astropectinidae > Astropecten > Astropecten irregularis. The sequence goes on from OZ020256.1 coordinate 1,577,708, forward strand.
CAATTAATGATGAGACAGGACATTGAAAAATCAATCGGATGACCCGAGTAGCTTTTGAGTGTTTTGGTCAGTACTTAACACAATTTCTAGTATTCACTGTGTTGGCGTGTCTTTGAAGTGCGGTTAGGCCCTATATTGATTCGAGCATATTCTACTTTTCCTCAATCAAAGTCCTCCTATACTCAGTTGGGTAAATCAACGGAAATCACAGGGGATGGCCTGGTTTGTGTTGACGTTTTCTTTTGCCTTTTCTTCCTTGTCGCAAGAAAGCATTATGTTCATTCAGCTTCCGATTGTCCAATGTTTTGTTTGAATAATGCTGCATCAGTTGAATTCAAAAACTTAGGTTTAAAAAAAGAATGACTTGCTCTGTCATTAATTTTGTCTTGCGAAGATTAGCTTTAATTCGAGTGGTTTTTTTTTTTTTGAGAGAGGGATTTTCATCTCAGGCTACCTTTGTATATTTGTACTTCATCTTTAACAGCTGGAGGAAGACTTGACGCGTCTCTCCCGTAGCTTCTCGTAGTACCCCATGGATGCCTCCACGCAAGCCTGGACATCAGCAGGAATGCTATCAAGAGCCGGAGGAGGCTCCGGGCTCCCAAATCCGGTGCTCTGCAGCGCTATATCATAAAAACCTCCGCCAACTTTGTTAGCGTTTGTCAATGCCTTGGATGCTATCCATGTTTCTGGGATCGACTGCCAGGCTTCCCAAGATAGAAGATCCGGGCTGTAAGGGATTCCCATCTTGAGACAGTAGGCAGACAAGATACCGGGAGGATCAGCAAGGAGGTCATCTGTGTCGAGAATGACTGGCTGTTGGCCCAGGTTCTTCTCAACGTACTCCACCAACTCGTACAACTCTCTGAAGCCGTACCCAGGTGGAAGCATAAATTCTGGATAGTGTCGCAAGTCAGTCAGATACTGGGCACATGATTCATCGAAGGTTTTCAGCAAGGAGCTTTTCCACGAGACAAACACCTTTGCTGGGTGGCGGATCAAGAAGCTGTGTTTGAAATTTCGGGGTAGCATGTGATACTTAGCATCCAGATAATGTGCCATATCCTTACAAAACAGTATTTTCTTGCCTACGTACGGTGCTCCAAGTAGCTCATCCCTTACCCAGGCATACGTGCAGATGTCTTCATCAAACCCGCGAATCTCTTCCTCCCCACCTTTGGCGCCGGTGGTATCCAGTATCTCGAACAGACGCCTCTCCAATGGGTTGTTCAAGTCAAGTTTTTGAACCTTCCTTTCTGGACCAGCATGGAAGGCGCACTGGTAAGGTTCGTTCACGACCTGGAGGCCGTCTACCGAGGTGAGACACTTGACGAAGGCGGTGGATACCGTCCGAGGAACGCACCACAGCAACACACGATTCAGGTCGGCTGACATCTTTTAGTAATTTGACAATCTTGAACACAGGATGGTCTATGTATACAAACGTGTGGAAAATGTTGACAAAATTATTTTGTGGATCGGTTTGCGGAAATTCGCAATTCTATTTCGTTCGCACTTCTCGTAAGGTCTCAACCACTGAGACCTGATGATGACTAGAGCAGGCTGAGTCGAAATATTGAGACCATAGTACGATAAGTGCAAAAGTACGAACGATTCTTACATGGTGTTTCCGCAAACCGATCCATATACCAATTGTCACCATACAAAAGCCTCAAATCTTTCTTGACAAAATTATTGCAATACTATAGGCCTAGAATTTTATGTACATTTCTCGTTGAATATCTTCTCAATCCACGTCCCGTTTGTGACGAATGACATTTATGGCTTGACATAATTATTTAACCTTCGTAGTATTTAAGAAATTATGTGGAAACGTACCTTAAGTTGAAATATTGAGGTATAGCGTTAAATTATGCAACTCTTCCAACGTATGACAGCAATGCACGAACTTCGCCATTTCCTGCATGTACTTTGACCCCTTCCCATGCACATAGCGAGCGGTGCAGTGTATGTTGTCTGGAATTGCGCCCCCTCGGTGTGTGGATAGGGTATGGAAATATGGAAATAGGAGAATTTAATTATTGTATTTTCTTCGATGGCATACATGCAATTGAGTAGTTCCAGATAACTTCGGTAGATATGACTATTCACAATGAACACATGAAATTATTTGGCAGGAAAATTGGGAACTTGATTTATTTCAAATCCAGTTCGACTTTACAATTTTATTCCAAACACAAATCTAGAGAAACAAAGTACAATGCATTTTGTGGATGCGGAGTCTCCAATATGCCAAAGCTTGCGACGCGAGTGGAGACTAGGCATTGTCAAATACTAGAAAAATCTGATCAAAAGTGAAGAACAATGTAAGAAGACAAAAGCACTGACAATTACAAGAAAAATCTGAACAAAAGTGAAGAACAATGTAATTGTTCACATGACTAAGTATGATATGTAATGTTTTGTAAAGTTGATCATTGTACATTAAGAATAGTTTTGAATCAGCTGAATTCTAAATGTATATATGAAAGTATGAATTTGAATACATTGCGCAAGTTTTCAATAGGGTCCTTTATGTTTCACATTTTGGGAAGCTACGTGTACGCATATGAAATTATGAATATCATATTTATTGCTTAAAATAATAAGCTTCAAATTTGTATATTTACAAACAGTTATTATTTCGTCAACAATTTCAGTGTTGAACTTAAAGGCATTGCATACGTTTGGTAATGACTCTGAAAATTTATGGCAATAAAAACTTACTTGGTGAGAAGTACAGCTGCTTTGGATAGTATAATGCATATTGAGAAACGTTAAATTCGAAGTACCGCGGTAATGGAAAAATATGTCACTTTTTATCTCCAAAAATTATGAATCTGAGAAGCGTTATGGCCGTAACGCTTCTCAGCCATTGACTAACTGTTCTCTGGCGTGAAATAACCGCTCTAGTTTGTCGCCAAAATCTCAAAAACGCTACCACCTTTTGAATTGAAACTTTCACAGGTTAGTTTTATGGTATATATATACAATTATATTGGTTTGAAACAAACAGTAGGCTCAAATTACCAAACGTATGCAATCCCTTTAACTAAAGACGAAACACAACCAGAACCATGCAGATCGCGGCCAGAGTTAGAATCGAGCCAGTAACCTTCAAGTTATTCACAACAAGCCTAAACCAAGAACCAGAATTAGAACAACAGCGTCAGAAGAGAACCATAACATATAGACCAGTGGACCAGTGTGGCATACTAGAGGCAGAGGGTGAGGGCCAGTAGTCTTGGGGAGTGGCATATGCCAGGTGAGCAAGACGTGGGTCTCTTCGCAAGTTCACGGCACCTCCATCTCTTATTGATTTCTGTTTTGTATTGGTGAGCTATTCCACCTAAATCGTTCCCTTATTATGTTAAGAAGTACATTAGCCTATGGATTTTTCTACAGAATCATGGGTCTGTTTTAAGATAACTATTCTATCATACAAAATATTTTGAGAGGAGGGAGGGAACGCAAACTATACACAACAACATTACTATCAAATCATGATAATGACAATGAAAATTCTCCCAAAATCATTTGAAGGTTACGGGCTTAATGGCGTGAACCTCATCGCATGATCTTTTTGTAGAATTTGGTCGCGCCATACCCACATTAATCGTTATCACCGTATCCGTCTCTTATGCCTGTTCAAGGCATTTTCACGCAGGTATTATTTGAATAATGCAAAATATTAATCCAAAAATGAGGGTCACGAATACAAATCATGCCATGAAGCCGTATCTTATACAGTGAATTATATCCAAATTCAATTCAATTCAATGAACAACATTTATTTCCATACTTTTCACAAGCATACACATCAATATAGAAAAGAATCTGAAATTGAAACGAAAGGAAAAGAACGAAAACTGAAAACACCTTTGAGAGAAGGGAAGTGTATAATAGAGATATATATGAGGTGTGTGTGGGACAATATTATAGTCAAATTATTTACTGGACCATTGATATAGAGAAACGAATGACAAATTCCTGTACTGTATATAGTTGAGTGTAAATCGATAAAACATAATTATTTTCGTGGCTACTATTAGAGTAAATTTGAGTAAAGGGTTAAACAAAAAATTAGCTGGACACTAATAGTCCAAGATTAAAGGTAGGCCTACTATCATACTTTGGTAGCATACCGAAACAGAAATCTTCACAGATTTACCTGTAACTTACACGGTATAGATGGAGATGGTAGAAACATAGCGTTTATAGAATATTTCTGCCTGAAATGCTGTATTTATCCAGAAAAGAGTAAAACCAATGACCCAAAACAATTTTGATCTTTTAAAAGATTTTTAAAATTAATACTGTGACCTTTTTCTTAGTGCATGTTTTTTTAAAACGTGGGCAACGTAATGAGACTGAAAATTTCACAGATGACTGTTACTATATCTTTCTTGATATTTTTGACCACGAATCTGTATTTCTTTGACGAAAATCAAAGTATGAAATTACCTTTAATTTATGAAATCCTGAAATCTCAAAATGCTTTTGCCCATAAATGAGATGAAAGCTTTCCTTTTAGTACTATAATTGTGAAGTGCTTGCAGTGATTGACAAAAAAATATGCAGTTTTAACTAATAAATTCAACCGACTCATTATGATTAATGACGCAATACGAATAGCTAACGATATAATAATTGAAAGTTTTGTTGAAATAAAATTCCTGCAAGTTGATTTAGATAAAACGTGACTTGACTTTGACTAATTAGACTTGATGCGTCTCTCATGTAGTTTCTCGTAGTACCCCATGGATGCCTCCACGCATGCTTGGGCATCAGCAGGAAGGCTCTCTAGTGCTGGAAGAGGCTCAGGAGGCCTGAATCCGGTGCTCTGCAGAGCGTGTTTGTAAAAACCTACAATTTTGTTTGCTTTTGCAAGTGGCTTTGATGCTATCCATGTTTCAGGCAATGAATTCAACGCTTCCCACGACAGAAGGTCCGGGCTGTAAGGGATTCCCATCTTGTGACAGTAAGCAGACAAGATACCAGGAGGATCAGCAAGGAGGTCATCTATGTCGAGAATGACTGGCTGTTGGTCCAGGTTCTTCTCAACGTACTCCACCAACTCGTACATCTCTTTGAAGGCGTACCCCGGTGGAAACAAATATTCTGGTACTTTACGCAAATCGGATAATTCGCACGATTCACCGTAATATCTTAGTATATTCGTTTTCCATGACTTGAACACCTTAATCGGGTGTCGGATCAAGAAACTGTATTTGAAATTTTGAGGAAGCATGTGATATTTAGCATCGAGGTAATGTGGTATATCCTTACAGAACAGTATTTTCTTGTCTTCATACGAAGCCCCAAGTAATTCGTCTCGTATCCAGGCATAAGTGCAGACATCTCTATCATATCCAGGAAGGTCTTTTTCCGCCTCTGTGTGATAATGTAACTCCACGAAGCGCCTCCCCAACGAGTTATTGTTCAAGTCTGGTTCATGGAACTTACTTTCTGGACCAGCTCGAAATGCGCAATGATAAGGTTCGGTCACGACCTGGAGGCCGTCTACCGAGGTGATGCACCTGGTTAGGGCGGTGGATACCGTCCGAGGAACGCACCACAGGAATACACGATTCAGATCATCAGACATCTTTGCACAAACACCAGGAAGGCAGCTTACTCTGTATAAAAACAATCAGGAGATTTTCCAGTCATTCAGAAACTGTTACAGATTGTTCAGTATGCAGTACACTTTTTAGCTTACAGTGGTGATGTTATGACTTGTTTTAGCATCATCATTATCATTTTTGTTGATGCTGCTTTTAGTGTTGTTTTTATTTTCACGTGTACATGGAAACCAAAATGTGACAGGTGATTCCATCAAACGATTCTTACTTATTGCTCTGTTTTTCTCTCCCCTTTTCTTTAGCCCTCACTTGAGTAGCCCTCTAGGGCCTCGTGTTGGGCAATATTGGTTTAAAAAAAGACTTGCTGCGATCTCATAAGGGATAGTACTGCACAACACAAAATTTATTGTAGAAAGATGACACAAATCTTACTTATTTCAATTTGATGAGCATCTAAAAATTTACCCTAGGTTTACCACTCCGAAAGACACTTTGTTTTATTCTTCTTCAATATACGATCCTAGGCTCAGTTTCCTTCCTCCATGGTTTCATACAAATCCTCCTCAGTTACAAGAGCTCGCCGGCAATGCATAATGTCAGGCCACCGGCCGTCTTGACGCCGGCTTCACATGCACCAGCCAATATAAAATTATGGCCATAAACCGTAATGTCGAGCGTCGTCAGAAGTTCGTTTTTACTTACCTTTTCGCTAATTGAAATTTCCGTCACACATCTAGGGAATCGTAACATACCAACAAGTGCAGACACACCACTTCGCAGGAGCGCCCGTAACAGGTCCTCGGTGATGGCAGTCACAAGTTGTCTATCTACTGTCACTCCTCAACAGACCATTTTTTTTTTACCATGGACAGTTAATCATAATACCAGTTTACAATACTGGTAGACGTTACGTAACTGCTGTCTGGCCATAATATTATGTTATGTACAATGACCGTTCGTAACTCAAGGGCTGACCTTGCAGTCATTGATCCATCAGACGTGGCAAGACATATCACTTTCGGCCGGCCGCTCTGCAGTGACTTCACTGCTGTAACATTAACAGTACTACTGTGCCGGACAGTCAGCCTTGAGCGCAGTATCTCCTGTGGGCCCCATGCATTATGATATAACACTAACTATACATCGGTACAATAGCCATTATAATTGCGCCAGACGAAGCTTTTCACATCACATAATTTATGATCCATATCCATATGATCCTACAATTATTGTATTGGGATGATAAAACTTACAAGTTAAGTTTGCTTAAAGGTAGTATCATACTTGGTTTTTATCAAAGAAATACAGATTCATGGACCAAAAAAACCAAGACAGACACAGTAACAGTCATCTGTGAAAATTTCAGTGCCATACGTTGCCCACTTTTTGAGAAAACAGTGAAAAACAGCCACAGTATTTCTTAAGTCTTTTCTCTTTTATTTTTGATCTTTTAAAAGATCAAACAGATTTTCGGTCGTTGTTTTACAGGCTTATTTCTGGATAAATACACCATTTCAGGTGGAAACATTTTAACGGTATGTTTCTACCACCACCATCTTCACACTCTGTAAGTTATAGGTAAATCTGTGAACATTCCTGTTTTGGTTTCTTACCAAAGTATGATACTACCTTTAAACTTATATAGGATCAAAAAGGATTTGTTACGAAACCTGCCTGGAAATATAGGCCTATTCGTGAAGTTGATTCTAGCCTATAAGACAGACATCATTCTGTGAAATATGTTCATGAACACCAGGCCTACATTTAAAAAACCTTAAAAGCAGGCTGACCCGCAACCCAAATTTAACGAAAGAACGCGCACAGATTCACTCATGAATACAAGATGATGAATTTGTTGATGAATTTTCCACAGGTTACTGTTATTTTTGACTTTGGAAATTAGATGGTTAACCAATTAATAATTTTATTACATCACCGCGGCATTAGTGTTATTTTATTTCGCAGTGGCTATCTTTACGTATACGGCAGCCATAACGCACTCCCCATTTTCTATCGTTACGATACGGAACTGCACTCTGCAGAAACGCCATGACATCCCTGACTTCAGTTTGAACAACGAAGATGACGTGCGTTGTTTTGTTTTTCTATAGTTACGTTGGAAAGGTTAAATCTGTCCCCCTCTAAATGTGTCCGGGTGGTAAGGATTGCCACAGCCGTGTAACTTGGTCCCCGGACAACTGTACATGGCCACGACCGTGTAAATATGTCCCCGGACAACTGTCCATGGCCACCGTACCGTGAACAGTATTTTATGTACGGTTTCCGGGCGGACACGTTTATGGGGGGGGGGGGCATCGTAAAAGTTAACGGAGTTTACAGAGTTAACTTTTACAACGGCACTGCGCGCGCAAAGCATGCAAGATAATGTATGTCCGATTGAGCGGACCATGAAGCTGGCGATGCAGCAAAGTCGGCCGGTATAATGGTTAAAATGTCCCCCTCTAAATGTGTCAGGGGTATCGTTCTTCCCTTCAGACCCACCCCTAGTCCTACACAAAGACGTATTGAATTATTGAAAATAAAACAAATTTGAAAAAATATCTCGAGAAAACAAAATAATTTTATACATTATAATATACTTGATGGCATCATAGGGCTTCCGTACAAAATAGTAAGGAACATTAGTAATGAATTGCTGCAAACCAGTGCTCATCAGCCAAAATAATGACCTGGAATTTTATCAAACACTTGGAGTTTTGAGGGTCTGACGCGTTTTGATCCTAGCAGATTCTTTATCGAAGTATTTATTTTTTGCCAAAAGAAATGAAGCTTCGTTTTTGAGGACATGTTTTGGGCCGGGAGTTTCTAGCTAGCGGAAGAGTACTTTACTTAATTTTAGAAGGCACTACAGAACTTTCGGGGAATATAAAGAGGAACTTAGAGGATGATGCTAAGGATTGGAGTGGGAAAGCATCTATGGGAGAAGCAAAACGGAACGCAAAAGAGAGAGCTGCCGTGTTATCGTTTCCAAACTTAGAATCTAAGATAGAAGACATGCTATGATGACTATTTATTTTCCTGCACTTCATTTTGCAATAGCGACCTCTGTTGTTGAAAAAAATCGGATTTTTTATTTTTTTTTATTTATCGTGACGTCTGGGCACCAGACAAGTGACAGTATTTTATGTATCTTGTATTTGGTGATTTCTAGATACTTTCACTAAAACAAAGAAGAACAAAATAACGAATTTTTAACAATGTGTTCACATTTGTAACAGTTTAATATCTTGGCAATCCTTTTTGTAAATTGTATTTAAGTTTTATTTTTTTCCAGCATGATCTACATGTTAAAAATATTTACCAGAGCCAAACAAATTAATACACGTCGCCAGTCTATTATAGAAGTGAAGGTCGATATCTGCAGCTGACATTATGACTAAACACATAAAAATGTGGATTATTAATCTCGATAACACTGGAAATCCGACCTTATAAACAAACAAAACTGTCGCACGGAGTTAGTGTCAGACCGTACGGTTTCCATGTGTCCGAACATTCCCGGCATGTGAGCCGGTTGGCCAGAACTTTGATCAGGTAAATTTCAAGGCTTATGACTCGTTTTTTGTTCGTGTTGATTTCTGACGAACAGCGCGGCGAGCTGGTGTGGCGTCCATGGCTTACTATTTGCAGAACGGGGGTACAGTGACAGATCCCCACCTCAACGGCGGGGTGCTTGATGATTCATCACGGTATCAGCTGGCTGGCATTCGAGTCAACGGCGACGGGGGAACAGGTACGGCACATCATCACACGATTGGTGGTGGCTTGAATGGTCAACACTCGACCGAGCCTCTTTACATGAACAGTTATCACTTAATGAATGGAAACACTTCAGAAAGGGATTTGCAGTGCGTGAACGATACGATATCACACCTGGGTTTAAGCCCCAGGCCAGTCAGCACCATCCAGTCATCAGCGACCACATCAACGACGACAGCACCGGCCACCGCACCCAAACCGTCCAAAAGCGCGAAGCACCAGCAGCACCAGCGGATGCGAAGCAAGTCTTCAGGCCAAATGGGGTACCAGTATCACGTCAGTGAAAATAACAATACGGACAGGCGTACGTCCCAGGGGGCGTGCAGCAATGGGGACTTTGAAAACAGAACTCTGCGATTTGTTGGGAGGAGGGGGCTTGCGGCTGGAGGGGACGATATAACAAGTGCAAAAGGAACAGTGAGAGGCGTTACAAACAGGGTCAAAGCAGGTATTATGAACTTCACATTCAAGCCACTCAATCAGAAACAGGTGAGTGACATTATATTTATTACCTAGCACCCGGTTCCTCTCCCATCCTTCTACTACCCACTAGTGTGGCGCAGGTTTTGACATACTGGATGACTCTTGGCTATGACGCTGGTTTTTTACATATAAATATGCGTAGCAAAATTATAATTAAAATTATAATAAATTGAAGCGCTTAAAATTACAATGTGCTCGGCATTTTTTACTCAATGGGTGTCATCGCTTATGTCTCAACTCTCACAACAGGTTTTTCTCAGGTGAATGAAATACCAAGTTGTTGAGTTATTGCTCAAAGTATTCTCAGTCAATACACTTACCATTAGCAGTTTTCCTGCCGCACTTTCATTTAAAGATTGCGACCGATCTTATGTGTGATGGCTGTTTCATGCTCAACGTGCCCAAGTACTGTGTGTGTTGTCCATTGCACAGAATTTGCGTGAACATGAAACAGTCCTCGCATATAACTTATAAGATCGACACAGCTAACAAAGTCAAGCTGAGAAAATTCACATTCCTCACATGAAGATTCTTTAAATGTAGTGTGTGTGTATTTTACTTAATAATTTATTATTTATGTGTATTATCACAACCCTCTTCCAAAAAAACAACAATTAAACAAAACGATCATCCTATTTTTTCCTTGAGAAAGATAGACTTGGAAAGATATGGATAACACGTGAATGCACACGTGTTTCACGTGATTACATACTTAGTCATTATATAATTCTGGGATCATTTTCCTGTGCTAAAATTACATTAAACGCCCTTGAACTTTGTACACCATATACATGCATGGAAATTTCAACCATACCCTAAGACTAGCAGACAAACTTAATAACTGTGTATGGAAACGTCCAGTTGTCTGACTTGTCTCAGACTTTACCCTTCCAAAAAAAAAAACCTCCAAAACAACCCAATCAAACAAATCGATCATCCTATTCCTACCTTGAGAAAGATAGACTTGATTGCAAATGATAACAAATGAATAACGCACGTGAATGTACACGTGTTCCTGTAGAATTACAAACATGTACATACCGGTACTTGCTCATTATATAATCATGGGATGATTTTCCTATTACATTGAATACCCTTGAACTTTATACACCTGTTTGCATGCAAATTTCAACCACACCCTAAGACCAGCAGACAAAGTAATAACTGTTTGCCAACGTCCAGTTTACCCAGACTTTAATCGGATAATGATATCAGTGTTGTCTGATGTTATCTTTTATACCAATTTTCGTTTTCTGTCCTTCCCAACAACCTCTCGGAAGTTTGTCTCTGAGAGTTGGATTTCTGTTGAGGGCTCTGTTTTTGAAGAAGCTTTCATTGATTACTTGTATCTCATGCTTTTTCAAAAAAGATTCAGAATTCTTTTTCCGCCTATACCACTATGATGGACAAGGTGGGATCCACATACGTGTATATTGTCTGTTATGTAGCAATCATTCGTGATTCAGAGCTGCAATTCTTTATGTTTTGTACACCAAAACTGGCAGCCAAGGAAGATTTTTGGGATAGTTTTGGATTGGTTACTTGCTGCATTTTCCATCCCATCCATTGACCTTTATTATGAGTTCATACACATTCCTCAAAAGTACAATTAAATCAATCTCTTTATATCTACATGTAAGTGAAAAATTACATGCATTATGTAAGAATCATTGTAACAAATCCAGTACATTTACCAACAGACCAATGGTGCAGGCATAATGTAACATTTATTGAATTAGCTACTTTGTGTTGTATAACTTGTAGCAGAGACACCTTCATCAAGTGTCCCTGAGTTTTGATGAATGTTGATAAAGTAGGAATATTATGACATCCTTTAATTCCTTCTGGGCTTGGTCAGTTGTCAGATAGTGAGAAATTAAAAAGACAAAGAGGAAAGAGAGGTGTGGCCTGTCCACACTGTACACAATCCATGTTTACTATCATGTGAAATTCCGGAGGTCCGTTAACGGTTGTAAAAGCCTTGTTTGTGTTTTTCGCTTGCGGAAGAATATATGGTTATGGTTGCCTGGCAGAAATGTCTGCCTGGCAACCGAAGCCATATTTCCTTGTGTGTATATTGTAGCTAATTCACTTTAATGTAAGCCTACTTGTGTAAGCTGATGTAACAAGTAGGGGTAAGATACATGTACAACACTATTCTAAGTTCCATTTTTCAGTGAGTTCCTTCCGGGTTCTAATCAATTCTTTCAAAGCTTATAAAAAGAAAATAGAGTAGAATAAAGAATTGAAGCCAGGAATGTGGCACAAGGATTCTGCACTGTCTTGGCGCGCTGAATATATTTTGTAAGATTCAGGAAAATTCCCAGCCTAAAGACCTACATGAAATTATTGCAATTCACTAAAATTGATGATGTTGAAGCCGAAGATAAGTCCTATAATTTTTAATTATTATTTTTTAATGCTTGTTAGGAGGGCCTGATGCGTCAGCCGTCATGCCCTCCTAACTCCAAGCATTTTATAAATTTCAGGCCATTATTTTTGGCTGATGAGCAGTTTACAGCAGTTTATTACTTGTATAATTAATTACTTTTGAAAAACTTTTTACCATCACAGAAAGCAGTCAACAATGACGACGAGAGGGACAAGATCATCATCTACACCACCAGCATGCGCATCGTTAGGCAGACCTTTGAAGACTGCCAGTTTGTACGTAAGCTGTTCCAGAATCACAGGGTCAAGTACGAGGAGAGAGACCTGTTCATGAATGCCCAGCATCAGCAGGAGCTTAGGGACAGGCTTGAGGAGGGTGCTCAACAGGTGACCCTGCCGATGGTCTTCATCGATGGAGAACTAGTTGGGGTAAGCTTTATAAAGATAACACTTTGAAGAGCTTGGGTGCCGAATTTCAACTGAAGCTCATAGCTCAATGCTTCAGTCTTCTAGAATTGTGAACATTTTGTCTGGTAAAGCTGGATTTTGAAGGACTTGGGGTGGACTTTACATAAGGCGAAGAATGAGTACTAGTCATGTCAATGAATTGCAGAGCAATAAGTGATATCACATAAGTTGATTTGGTGATACAGAAAGCACGTCTGAAATATGAATGAATGCTTTGTGAAATTGGGCAGTGGGACAGCCGGACAGCAGGGCCCTAAAGTTTACATAATACTGCTACTTGACAACCATGGGACATTCTGTGCTGACTTAACACATACTTGGCGGATTCGGAAAATGTTGTAGTTGAAAAATTTGAAATGCCCATGAGAATATGTAAATGTGGAGATATTTTTTACTATCCCTGGTAGCATTGATTTCCATCAGTTTTCAACTCATGACAATCCCTGTTTTCCTCTGGTCCAAATTTTATTTGACATTTCGACAAATACTTTGCCGACCAATGTTTGTGTTTGGTGTAATGACTCTTTCTCTAGGTATTGGGTTTAGTACCCATTAATTGATTGCCATGGATGCTTCATGGTGTTTGATTTTACTCATTTGTGGCTGTGGCAGTCTTGATACTAGTTTAATAGTCTTCTTTGGACTAGAATGTCCACGTTATCATGCCCTGAATACTAAATTCATACATGCCTCTAGGTATTAACAAACTGTATTGTGTCTGGGTTGGTCTGAAGAATTGCCATTGAAACATATACAACATAAACCTTCTCTTGTGCAATGTTATTTTTGTTTTGTGCAATGTTTTTTGGAGGGTTTCTTTTAACAGAAAATGTGTTAAGGAACCAGGGTAAAAATAAACAACTTCCACTGCAGAAATGATGACGTGTGCGAGAAGGAATTCCTGGTGAATTCCTCAGTGTAGTAGTCATTTTCATTGCAGCATCAACAAACATTTAAACATGGAACCAAATGTGAAGGCTGTAGACATGCAGGTGTGAAACAATGATTCAAAGAAAAATAATGTACTGACAGACACAAACATAAGTATCTTTGCTTCCTTTCAGTTGTTTGAACACTTTTGCCGACAATGGAATACCGTAAAAAGATTGCTACAGTTCATCTATCGAAGTACTATTCAATATTTTCATTTCATTTAAAACATACATTTGTACATTTTGGCAACTTGTAACACAGTCTGTCTCATAGACATGATAGACTACGGTATTTCATTTTTCATTCGAGACACTTTCTGCACTTTTTTGCTTTATTTGGGAAATTCCCCAGTTCTACAAATTCAAAAGGACGTTTTTGCATCCTCATAAAACCAGCACTTGAGTATTATATAACTAAGGACCGTGAGGCATTGAGTATGAAGGCCTTCATGATACTTCCCCAACATGCATGACATGCTGACCAATATGTTGATTTATAAGGTATTCATTGTCTGCATTCTGCCTCAGACCTTAGTTAAATGTATTACTCAACCGGTGCTGCATTTGTGAGAATGGAAAAGATTTCTTTTGAATTCACAGAACTGGGGAATTTCCCAAATAAAGCCAAAAACTGCAGAAACGGCCCCGAACAATGTATAAAATAAACAGTCTTGTTTGTGTGACATTTTTTAGATCTTGAACGTATATTTATAGGTCGCTAAAAAAAAATATAACGAGGAAGTTTGTGGCATTTTAGATGGCACATTTCAATGTCAAATGGGCTTTAATGCAATTAATCCTGTTGGCTACGTGAAGTTCATATCCTTGTACAGTAGCATCCTAGAGCACAGAAGGTTGTATGCACATTGTAAAGATTCTTGTACAATGTACTGGTACCTACAGGTAAAAATGGCCGGATACATACACAGCGTAACATCTACAACCGTGCTGAACCTACTCTGTACTCTGCGTTTATTAAGGAGCTGGATTGTTCAGCTCATAATTTCTGTAAATAATAAACAAAGAGCCATTTTAAAATTACTGGTAGCACATAGGTACAGGTATGTCATAAGACGTCATTACTGGGATGATACACACCGATACTCACACACCGTTCATGTCTGCCCGTTCTGCAACCATTAATTATATGCAAGTTTGCCATTTGACAAAATGTAAAAATGCCAGAGGCAAAAATGCACAAAGTAATGGCGCTCAGGGGCCGATTTCATTAAAGTTGTATTTTGTGATCATCACTATCAGCCTATCACACTTGATACGAGTGAAGCAACCATTAATTATATATATGCAAGTTTGCCATTTGACAAAATGTGAAAATGCCAGAGGCAAAAATGCACAAAGTAATGGCGCCCAGGGCCCGATTTCAATAAAGTCGTATTTTGTGATCATCATTATCAGCCTATCACACTTGATATGAGATGGCTAATTTTACGATCGATTCTCCGTGTAGCGATGGATTTGGGCTTTAGCGATGATCGCAAAGCGTTTAGTAAAATTGGCCCCAGATCACCAGATTGCCCCTTGAAGGCAGCATTTGTTGGATAATTTAGACTTCTGTTGAAAGTGTTTAATATAGGCCTAAAATTATGAAAACAAATTTTTCAAAAGTGGCGTGGGGTCTCTGATATAGATACAGTTGCTGTTTCTGAGCTGATGTTTGTTTATTTTGTTTTTCATTGCTAGTTGCATACATATCATGGTGAATGCGTCATGTGCAGATATAGCTGACATGTATGGAAATGTGAACATATTTTATCCAGATACCGTCCGGCACTCTAACATGTTTTTAATTAAATGCGGGTTGAGAGATAGACACGATAGGTACTCAAAGATACAGGTAGGATACGGTAATTAAATTTGTATCTTGTGCTATCCGCGCAGGCATCAAAGCTAATGGGTTTTAGTGGAGAGAGGTGGGGGGGGATTGGGGGGGGGATCCCGTAACCAGATATTGCGTTCATCTGTTGGGTAGAAATGTTAAGAGAAAGAGGTTAAGTGCATCGAGTAATTGCTTAGTCCGAGCTACAATTAAGGTCACCTGTGCATGAACAATTGCTACGTTGTCTAGGTTGTCAATGAAACATTTTTTATTTCTGTTTGTTGGTCATATTGCTTAAAAGCAAATTGCTATACATGTACATGGCATAGATGTGTCCATTTTCATCATGTCATTATGTTGCTGTGTTATTCCCAGTACCGTACATTAGTACATTAATGTATTCACAAGTCATTGGAAGTTGGAACTCAGGTACATGTAGTAGCATATTGCCTAATTATTACGGAACTTAGATTGACATGTCTAGTTACAAGTGAGCGACGTTCATATTTTGCATTAATTTCATCACTCATTGTTTGTCAATCTTCTTTTGATATTCGGATGAAATGTCCTACTTTTGGTCCAGATCCTAGTGGATGATCTGAAGTGCTATAATTTGTGCAAATGTGTTCTGGGGTTGATTTCACGAAGCCTATACGATCGATCGTAACTCGAGTTACGAAAGATAACCCATCTTATCCTACATAGGGCTACGGTTGATAGTAAGTTACGATGAGTTTGGTGAAATCCACCCCATGTCTCTTTTGGTGGTTGGACAGGGTGAGCTTTCAAAAAAACTTTGCAATTCAAAATTTTAAAAATATTTATTTGGTTATCAATAGTGCATAGTACACTAGAGTGACTTGTATTGTGACATCATACTGTGCTTGGATCATTTTAAGATCTTACACATGTAGGTTATTTTTTATTGTGTGTGAAATTGAGTCCAGGTCTTTTCCATCCCTGGGAAAAACCTTACTAGAAAAAGTAATTCCTTTCTGAGAGAACTGGTCGACATCTTCTTGTCAGAATCAATTACATGCCTTGTGCATTTTCGTGTTTCCGTACAGGCATTTAAAATGAAGCCACCGGTTCATAATTATTATGCGGGCACTTCATAATACACCGTGCTTCATTTGCATTGCTAATGTGATGAAAGTTGCTGCGATTGATTTTGCCATGCATCTTTGATTTATGGCTTTTACATGTATACCTCTTATTAAATCAGAAAATGAAAATTACTCCCGGTTGAACGTGACATTTTGCATTTGTGCGAAGGTCTTGCGTAGGAATATGACAAGGATATTTCTTGATGAACAGGCATGGATTTTAGATTTGATGTCCATGTTGAAAATTGTTCAATGGGTGAAGAGTGCTACATCTAATGTATAATGGGAAAAAAATCTCAAAAAAAGGGAAAAAATATAGATATTCCGTAAAAAATATTATGTTGCTTGTTCATTGACCGTTACCCCTTCCACTTGCTACAATTATGTAATTGAACTTGAGCACATCCTTTTATTTTTACACTAATTGAAGTTTGTCATTTCCTATTAAATACAACACTGGTTAGATAAAAATAAAACCAGGACTGATCACAGATTTACCTTTGACTAAGGATTATTGTGTTAAAGGAAATACATGTATATTATATTCTGATGGAAATATTTCAGCCTGAAACCCTGAGTTGTTTTAAGAAAATGTTAAAACAATTGCCAAAATTGTTTTGCATAGTCTGGAAAAAAGGGAAATATACATGTTTTTCAGTGTGTTCAAAATCACTATTCAATGCAGTAGGGGTTTTCACTACTGCATTAAAGTACATGTACATGGTAATACAGGACCGTACTTTACAAATGGTGGTGCAGCGTCATTTGGCATCCATAATGACCCAGTAACTGATTTTCAGTATTACATGTACATGTACATGTATACACTGTAGTGTACGAAAGTTCAATACTAGACTCCAATTGATTATTTTGTACCTTATCAACACAATGAAATAATAGTTATTGTGTGACTTCATTTGATTGATTTGCCTGTAGGATCATGTTTAGTGTACACACTGTGTACTCAATGTACATCCATGTACTCAAAAAGAAATCTATATCCCCTTTAAACAGGTCGCTGTGGGTGGCTACCAAATATTGTCTGCCACGTTTGGTTCTTTGAAGGCCTCGTTATTTGTGAAATCAGAGATGTACATTTTCCTGTCGAGCAAACAAAGCCTCAAATCTCTTCAGTTATTAAGTTCAAATCACAACTGCCATAAAAATTCTTGCCTCTTTTTGTCTGAAGTTCTTTTCCTCTCCCGCTTGGGGTCTGTGGCACGTACTTTTTATTGTAATAATTTCATTCAAGTCAGATATAAATGCCGCTTCCTGTAAACGGCACAAAAGAGCACTTTTATGGTGGGGGTGAAACTGGTTTGGCTTAAGCCATGCCAGGAGTGGTGTTTGCTACCACAATTCTATACCTTTACAACTTAACACCACGACAGTGATAGAAATTACAAAGCAGTTTTAAAGCATGATGAGGCTTCTCATTTAATTTCTGTCAGGCTTTTTGACTAGGAAACGTAACTGCCAAATAACCATTGTGGATTTAGTTTAATCATCAAATAACCACAAGGGAAACTGACTGAATTTTAAGTCATTGAAAAGTGAACAAAGAAAAAAATTCTGGAATGGGATTTGAACCAGCGACTTCCAGGACTTGGTTTGGGATTTTGTTTGTTAGAAAACCCTAAAAAAAATCCTCTCAAGGCATTTTGACTCGGAAACTTCCAGAATTAAAGTATTAAAAACAAAACCAGCCCAACGTGTCTGAAGCATTTTGTATCCTTTTTAGTTTTCATTTTTTCTTTTTGGCTGAGTCGAAGTCGGACATGTAGGCCTACAGAATCCATGTCCTTACTTGTACAAACGTGTACTTAGGGATCACATTCATACGGTTATACACATATGTAAAAAGTAAAGTTGTTTCAGTGTGCAGTCCTGTATCCTTCAGAATCCTGCAATCAGACGTTTCCTAGAGATGGTTCTAAAGAGATAAATAGTCTCTTTGAAAGTAAACCGTGTGATCCTTTCTCTCCCAAGGATTAGTTTCTTTCAAATGAATGCCAATAGAAAGTTGGCAAAGGTTACTATGGTTCACAGAACAATTTTAACTGTTCTTTTTTATTTGAAGGTTAACGGGAGGTCATAATAATCGGTTGGTTCTTTTAACATGGTCTTTTCTAGTGTGCATGTAACCTCCGACATACACGTACCTGAAACTTTTATACATGTATTCCCATAAAAGGAAAAAAAACTACTTCATAGTTTGTGGCCATCAATGCTTACCGTACATTACATGTATAATACTGTACATTTTCTTTTTTTGGCAAAGTTCTGATGGTTTACAGGGTAGAAAAATATTATTACACCAATTTCCTGTTTACGTACCATGTTTTTTGTGTTATTTCTGTTCATTAACTAGCTGACTAGTGCTCATTTGAAAAAAAAAGAAGCTTTTTTTATTATAAATTTTAAAATGTACAGGGTCGTTTGCAACTACCTTTATGAAATGTCCATGTGTAAAGTCAGTATCGTGGGCAGACAACACCAGACATGTGAACTTGTTGTGAGGAACCCTGAACATTTGTTGTCAGAGCTTGTCCCTCGTGTGTTTCCACTTCAATAACTTTAATCTTTTTGGTCAACAAGGGCATTTTTACCTTGGCAACGGTGAAACCTTTGAGAGAAAGCTGAAATGCCTTCAATTTAAGATTCAATTTAATTCCAAGGTTATATGGTTTATTAACAGTTCTAATTATTTGGTTTCGTTTTGCCTCCTTTTTTTTTAGGACGTGGAGAAATTGGAAGAATTGAACGAGAACGGAGAGCTGAGAAAGATCCTGGAGAGATTTGAGGTGAGGGAAGAGGTTGGGGATGTCTGACTTAGAAGAACTGAACACTGTACCACTCCGACTGATTTTATTAATTAACCCTAACCCAAATTCATTACGTGGCTTTTCCTGAGCCAAAACAACTCTAAAAGACAGGGCTGTGATTTTATTCAGGTTTCTTTTGTGATCTAAATTTCCACAATT
This sequence comes from Astropecten irregularis, assembly GCA_963971285.1. NCBI lineage: Eukaryota > Metazoa > Echinodermata > Asteroidea > Paxillosida > Astropectinidae > Astropecten > Astropecten irregularis. The sequence goes on from OZ020256.1 coordinate 1,597,274, forward strand.
GTATCTAATTTCAGCCCGATTTTTTAACCCAATTTTATGCTGTTTTTCAGGATTTTTTAAAATTACTTTCAGGATTTCTTCTAAAAAGGTAATCACATTCCTGAAAAGAATTGTATAATAACATGTATTTGTGGTAATGGTATGCAAGGATGAAGCATCATAGTGTCTTAATTTGTCTTAGCACTAAATGTGTATTACCCATACGTGTACATTTGCTCTTAATTTAGTAAACTGTACTCGTTGTTAAAATGGGATGTCCCAAAACAGCAACCTAGGGTACATGGGTGATTGTGTGTTTTCCACCCAGAAAAAAGTGATTTGTGAAGACTTTTCTCCTGAATAATTCTAGAATCGGGCAAATCTGACCGATATACGTGCACATACATACAAGGATCCAGAGCAGAGAAACATACAAAATACAACAAACCCATGCACATAACATGTACATGAACGTGCCAAACATACAGGTATCGTATCCCTCCGATCTGTAATTTACATCAGATACCTTGCACTAGTCACGTACCATTGTCAAATTACATTTATATACACGCTATCAATCTAATTGTACAAACCATGAAGGGACATTTTGTCGATCGTTAAATCAGGCAACATACAAGGCAGATATTCCTATGCCTGTAATTCAGTTATGAACAGCTGGGGGAAGGGGCTTGTGATAGTTGGCCTAATCAAGTTTGTGTCGTGTATGACTGTTGTAAATTTGTATTGATGGGAAGATTGTTCTTCCTGTTATGAATGGTTGCTTTCCAACAAAATAATTTTTAATATGATTTGCCGACCTTTGTATAAAATTTTTAATTTGAGCGATGCAAAGTTGAAGACTTGAAAATATCCTGTTTTGAAATTCTCTGCATGTTGTTGTGGGGTGTACCGTCTGCACAGAGGACGTTTGAAGAACAGCCTCAATGTGTTGTAAATGGGAGTCTCCTCTACTCACTAAGAGACTGAGGCATGGGCAGGGAAGGACCCCATACCGCGGGCCTTTTATTGCGGGCTCTGTATGTGCAGTCTGGTTCAATTGAAAACCGTTAGTCACCATTCATGCAACGCCCCTTTTCTTACTTGTTTACGTCAGGCAGGCCGCAGTCGCATTAGGCAGTTGCCGTCATGCATGCTCTATAAATCACAACACAAACAGGGCACATGGATCGCGTGCAGCTGGCGCACACATAACATGACTGAGTCTGCCGTTATGACAAGCCCCTCTTAGTCTTACACAAACATATCATCCATGTATAACCTGCAAAATGTCTGTTTAGTTTTTGCATACCTGCACGTCATGTTCAAAACATCCGCATGCCCAGTGCAGTTTAACAAAGGCAGACACAAACAATTGCATTCCCAACAACAATAATGCCTGAAAAAACAAGCCTTACACTTAAGCATGTTTGACCAATAATGCATATGAGATCATGATTTATGTGTCATAGCACCAGGAAATGGAATGGAACGTTACTAGGCATCAGCAGCCTGTCTGTTTAAGACAAAAAAATGCTGGGACTTCTAAAGATAAAATTATAAGTTTCCTTTCAGATTTTCCAGATTTATCACAGGATTCACAGTGTATATAAGGAAGATGACGCTGGTATCCAATTTTGCTGGTATCCAGATATTACTCGGCAATATTCAAGCAGTTGGTTCTTACACTTTTATCCTACCTTAACAAAAGAAACTCTCATGTTGCGGCATTGCTAATGCTGCGCGTATCTTAAATGATCCTTGAGATATAGTGGTATTTTATATGTGAGTGGTTTCGTGGCTTCTGACTGCCAAACGAACAAAGATAATTGACTAGTTGTGGGATAGTAGAGAAAACAATTTTGTGGATTTGCAAAACTCATACTGTGGTCAACTTTCAAAAGACGCACTTTGTAACCTCAAACAAATTAAGATAATTGACAATTTGAGAAAACAGCATCACAGAGCTGGATATTCTGCCGCACTGGGATGTCACATGTTCGAATCTCACTCTAGTTCGCTTTTCAATGACTTCTCCTTTCCCAATTTCCCCCCCACAGAAAAACGTGCCCACGTCAGACTGTTCTGAGTGTGGTGGGTTTCGCTACATCCCCTGCCTGGTCTGCAATGGCAGCAAGAAATCCCTGCACAGGAACAGCTTCACCGATCACTTCCAGGCACTGCGCTGCTCACACTGCGACGACAACGGCCTGCAGAAGTGTACACTGTGCAATAAGTGAAACCTTAGGAGTTCATGTGGTGCTTGATTGCACATTAGGAGACGGCACGCTCAGAGGTAGGCAACAAGCCCTACGGACAATTTCACTAACGCTTTCCGATCATCACTAAAGCCCAAATCAATCGCTAAACAGAAGAGCAATGGATTTGGGCTTTAGAAATGATCGGAAAGCGTTAGTGAAATCGGCCCCTGGTGTACTACCCACACCATTTAATTCTGGATGTACAGTGTATGCACCGGCGCACCCAGGATTTTGTCTTGGGGGGGGCTCAAAGAAAATTTTTCTCCCACAAAACATTTTGTGACTCCCCCCCCCCCTTCCTCCTCTCCCTTTCCCTCTCCCCCCCTTTTTTTTCGTTTTTTTTCTACTTTTTTTTTCGTTTTTTTTTTTTTCAGGGACCCTCTTGGGGGGGGGCTCAAGCCCCCCGAGCCCCCCCCCCTGGGTGCGCCACTGAGTGTATGTAAGTCCATGACAGATGGCTCTATAGGTAAATGTACTGGACATGAGCCCTCATATCACAGGACTTGATTCCTATTGGACCATTCCACGGGTCAATTTCACCAAAATCATCGTAACTTACTATCATTCATTGTGAATCGTAGGACTTGTGATGCATTGCAGCTCTACGTAGGATACAATGGTCTGTCCTTTGTAACTTGAGTTATGATCGATCGGTGGGCTTTGGGAAATTGACCCCAGGTCTTGCTTTAGAGCCCTGCAAGCCTTAGGATCACAACATGACTGAGCTTATACCGATATTGCATAATGTATTCCATCGAAGCTCTGAGAAATGACTTGAGAATCTGCACTCTCCATTGGTTACAGTAGATGATACATTTACCTGTATAACAACTTAACAAAGGACTGTCACAAATCACGTCCCAACCAGGTAGAATAGTCAATTGGTGACACATTGACCGACAAAACTCCCCCATTATTATCTGTTTCAAGTTTTCTGTGTGGTAATTTTCTCCCTGTTTATTGATATTGTTATTATCATATCGTTAATATTATTAAATGATGCACTACTTTAGATTATTCAGGAGGTGAATGATTTAACCTCTATTGCAGACCAAGAATTGACCCAGTGACCTCTTCTACTAACTGCCCAATCACTATTCAAACAGTAAAAGTCAGCTTGCACAATGGAAAATTGTAATTCTATAGAAATTGTGCAAGTTTTTTAAGTGTCAAAGGTTGCACCTAGTGGGGGGGGGGGGGGGACCACACACTGCATGATCCTTACCATAGTATTTTATGCAATACCTACAATTCTACATTTATTATTGCAAATGTGGGGTATTTGGGACATACCAATTATCTTGTCATGTCATGTGCCATTGAGTCGAATATAATGCAGGTTTTCAAAGTCATCATTACAGTGATATGGTTTCGAAATTGCACAGTACATACATGTACAGTTTAATATTTGTTGGATTTAAATGATTGACTCTTGAATTCTGACTGAAAGTTTGTGTCAAATGTGTGAAATTTGATTTTATCAAGTAAACTTTTCTTGCCTGAATTTAAGACATTGTTACAGGTAAATTCAAATCAATTTGGAAATCAACAGCAAAATTTGCTTTGCACTTTTTTTTTAATTATTAAAAACTACCGGATATGCTCAAGGTAAAACAGTCGTATTAGAATTGAAATTTCAACAAGCAAGAGGCTAGAAAAAAAAGGCAAACCTTATGGATCTGATGAATATTATAAATATTATGTATAAATATTATGTTTGTATTTTTATGCCTGTATTTATTCATGATGAGTAAGCTCTATGTAAAGTTACAAATTGCACCAAAGTTTTCCAGTTGTTTAATTACTGCCATATGGTACGGTACTAGTCTTTTTTCAAGTTTGTGTGTGTGTGTTGATGCACCACATTCCTTGATATACCTCATTATGTACTTGCACTTTGGGTAAAACAATTCCTGTAAGCAGATATTCTTAGCATCTTAAGTATGATAAGATGCACAATCAGGGTTCAGGTCACGTTCAAGGCTATTAACAGATTAACAAAAGATCTTTGAGAAAGATCCTGCTAGGATTGAAACATCAGGGGTCAATTTCACCAAACTCATCCTAACATACTATCAATCGTAAGACTTATGATGCATTGCAGGCTTGCAGCCCCACGTAGGATGCGATGGGTTAAATCCTTCTTTGTGAAATCGATCCCAGGTCCTGTTGTTAACTCTTGAGCATTTTATACAAATAATTGATCAGAATGAAACTTATAGCAAATGCAGTCTTTCCTCATGGAAGCTTGAATCAAGACTAGGTCATTCATGCCCCATATAATTGCAGTATGTCAAGAACAAACAGACCATACATGGATTCCATACATACACTGTATTCAATAAGATATTATAGAGTTGATGCTGATAAAAGACACAAATAGATAGGACTAGGAGGCTTGAGTTTTTATACACATTATATTTTGTTTATGGATTAACATGTACAGATACGGTAAAGATGATAATGTCATTAAAAGGAAGATGACAAGGAAACACCATGTACAATATAAGCTAGAATTTGTATTCCTCCTTTTTGTTTGATATGCAAGGTTCTTTAATTTATTCAATAACACTGCCATGTTTTGGCTGTTGTAAGAGATGTTATTTTATATTGCACACTTTCACAAGTGTTCACACGCCGGAAGTGAATTCATAGATTTACATTATTTTGATAGTGCACATATTTTTCTCAGCAGATAAAGTTAATTGCAAACCCAACAAAGTTCACTTAACTGATCAGTACTTTTGTTCTTTAAATAAATGGATTTTCTTGTGTTAACTGCTTACCATGCAAGCATATACTAAGCGATTCTGTGAGCTCGATGGCATTTTTGGATGACACAAGTCTAGAATTTGATGAATATGCATGAGAGGAAATTGACCCCAGGGGTATATGTACTAAGATTTATCTTACTATGTGAATAATTGCTAAGCAAAGTGTGATGCCACAAATCGCATCGCAAGTTGATAATAAAAGTTTCTAGTTAAGATCGATCGGCCCCAGGACAGTTAAATAACTATCTTTGCCCACTACATGTACCAAATAGATGCAGTTATAAACAAACTGTATATTGTCATGTTAATTATCATTCACTTAATTTAAATATTTATGGATGATTACTTCAATAATGTAGAAGTGTGATGAAAATGCCTTCAATATTGTGATATTCAAAACACATGTGTGTAATATTATAACTTTTTCATTCCATTCTATTTTTCTAGTGCACTTTCAAACCATAATAGTAAATATCTGCAACAAATGGTACTATGATATCTAACAAAATGGAATATTTTGCCATCTTGTTGTGATTTAATAGTCAGGGTATTATCCAAGATATTTTTAGATCTGGTAAAAAAAGAAGAAAGGAAAAATACCTGTTAATATCCAAGCACTGTTAATATCTAACACAATGGAATAATATAATATTAATGATATTAGAATTAAGGTATTCTATTAAGAAATATCTACCACTTTTGTAAAGAAAAGTGCAAAATTCTCATGCTGTCTTTCACAAATTCCCATATTAGATACAAATGATAACTATTATATTGAGATCTTTTTATGTGTATATATTTGCTAGAATAGTATTCAAAATTTGCATACATTGTTATTGTGTCTAACATTAATCCAGTTATTGAATATTGACACTATCTTATTTTTTAATATCTCATGTTTTTTGTTAATATGTAAAGTCTCTATTGAATTCCATTTTATGCACTCAGGATATTTTTTGTAACGGTACATTGCAAATTCAAAATAATATTGTTTTATGTGTGGGACGATCCATTGTCAAGTTCCAATATATTAGCTTCATTGACAGATATGAATTAATATCATTATTGCGCATATATACATGCATAGGTTAGTGTTAGCACACAGGGTGTCTATGAGGTTATGAAGGACATAGGTTTACATGTATATGGAGAGTTTGTGGCCTAAACCTACATGTAGTCATAGCTTTCCAGATAGTCACTGCACATACATTTGGAGCGAGTTTTCGCCTGACCGACTTTTGAAATATCGCTTGTGTATGGAGCAGAGATTTAATTAATAATCTATGGGATGAATTATATACAGGCTTTCATTCTGCCTGGGAGATGAAACGCAAAACGTTTCTCTGTTTCCCCTACATTTTTTGTTCAGTTTTCGCTTAAGTCGTTTTGCGTTTCAATTTAAAGCAAGATCAAGAGATATCCTACCAGATCCCACCAGGACTCAAACATCAGGTCCTCCTAACTATAAGCTTGGTTCGTTTTCAGTTCAGTATTTCCCACTAAAAGCTGGGGTCGATTTCACGAAGCCCTGCGATCGATCGTAACTCGAGTTACGAAGGATATCCCATCGTAGGGGGCCTATCCCACGTAGGGATTCAATGCATCAAAAGTCCTACGATTGATATTAAGTTACGAAGAGTTTGATGAAATCGACCCAAGAATAAACAGTTTCTTTCTTTTGTGGATTTTTTGTTTTTTTGAGGAAGAAAAACCAGACAGAATTCGTGTCATTAGAAAGACCTTCAGTAAATTAGCTATGCACATTTTCTTTTTAGATTAATGTATTCAATCTCAAAATATATAATGTTTCTCGATCTCAAATTTGTGCGTTTGTTTAAATAATTGTTTTTTTGGTTACTTTATGAATGTGACAGAAAATCGTTGAGATCACTTTATACAGAAATGATGGAATAGTGAACAAGTTGGGTACTACATTCTTTTTGGAAGATCGCTGGCTCATTCAAGTATACATGCATTGTGTTTTTGTTGTTGCTATTATATGTACTGCTTCACCTATGTTCATTCATGGTTGCAAACTGGGGAAAATGAATTTGTGGTGCTAGGCGTGTCCTTCTCCCTAACATCCCACCCACCCTTTGCCCTCATCAACTGATATTCACATAAAACACTCCAGGTTGTTACCATAGAAACAAAAATTCCCGCCCCTATAGAAATTGAGATAGCAAGGCCTTTTAGTTTAACTGTGGAATGCTGAAGATTTTAAGATTTGTTTTCTTTATTGCAATGTGCACTAATGCAAAATAGATTTAAAGCAGAAATAGTTATTAATATTTTTAATGCAATATCACTAAAGACACGTAATTTTTCTTTAAAAAGATTCAATTTCCTTCTTATTGTTTTTATTTTTTGTTTATATTTTATTGTGTGATTGATACATTTTTTTTTGTAGAGATTAATAGGTATGTTGTGCCTTCTGGTGACTATAATATTATTTGTATATAATCTGGAATGTGAATAAAATATTTTGTGGCAAATCATTACAAACGTCAGTGCAGATCTACCATTTTTCTTTCACAGGGGTACCCCTTGCCATTTTTGTAATTTTTTACCCAAAATGACCACTTTCCAAAATTGGTTCCAAATTTGTTCACTGTATCGCATCAGAAATGAGTTCCTCTTAGTCTAGGGCAGCTTTTGGGGCATTATGAACCAATTTTGGAAAATTGTCATTTTGGGTCAAAAATGACAAAAACGGCAAGGGGTACCCCCTTGCAATTTTTCTCATTTTTAGGCCAAAATTCGAGTCAATTATTTTCACTGTATCGCATCAGAAATGAGTTCCTCTTAGTCTAGGGCAGCTTTTGGGGCAATATGGACCAATTTTGGAAAATGGTTATTTTGGGTCAAAAAAGACAAAAACGGCAAGGGGTACGTTCTTCAATTTTGGCCCAAAATTGACTTTTTCTCTAATTGATCCGGAATACCCCAACGGATGTATACAAGTGAAAGGAACACCTTCCAAGTACAAAACAAGCACTATTGGTGTCTTAGAAGGCATTAGAATTCATTTTTATGACATGTAAAAAATGGGTGAAAATTGCAAAAATGGCAAAGGGTACCCCTTGTCGTTTTTATCAATTTTGGCCCAAAATTGACTTTTTCTCTTATTGATCCAGAATACTCTAACAGATGTATACAAGCGAAAGGAACAACTCCCAAGTACAAAACAAGCACTATTGGTGTCTTAGATGGCATTAGAATTCATTTAATTGATACGTCAAAAATTGGTGGAAATTGACAAAAATTGCAAGGGGTACCCCTTGTCGTTTTTATCAATTTTGTCCTAAAATTGACTTTTTCTCTAATTAATCCAGAATACCCTAACGGATGTATACAAGTGAAAGGAACACCTTCAAAGTACAAAACAAACACTATTGGTGTCTTAGAAGGCATTAGAATTCATTTAATTGATACGTCAAAAATGGGTGGAAATTGACAAAAATGGCAAGGTACCCTTGCCATTTTGTCCATTTTCACTGAAAAATTAAATGTCTTCAAATTACATCATTTTGCTTCTAAAAAGATTAAATAGGCATTTTTCTTACTGGAAATGTGTTTATTGTAGTACCAGATACCCAACAGGAAGATTACACACAATTTTGGAAAACGTCAGTTTTGGGCCAAAATTGATGAAAACGACACATTTTGTCCATTTTCACTGGAAAATAAAATGTCTTTAAATTACATCATTTTGCTTCTAAGATGACTAAATAGGCATTTTTCTTACTGGAAATGTGTTTATTATAGTCCCAGATACCCAATCTGAAGATTACACACCATTCTGGAAAACGCCAGAGTTCCTGGGGGAAGCCATCTTTGAATGGGAGGACCGCACTGGACTTGAAATCTCTCAGCTGCTTCGGTGGTCCAGGCCGCATCTTCGTGGTTGTTGGTAGGAAGGAAAGAGGATTATAAGTATTTAGGGCAGAATGTGAACGTCACTTCTCTTCCCTTATAGGTGTCACAGATCCGTCACAAGGAACACATTTCTAGTTCGAAAACTGGTCTATTTCTCATCTGCGGAGAGAATTGAATCCATTTCAGAATGTTTGAATTTTCATCCAAAATTGAAAAAAGAGCAAGGCTGCAATGGGTACCCCTTGTCATTTTTGCCATTTTTTTCAAAAATTTACTTTTTCTCAAAGTGTTTCAATCATCCTAATAGTTGTCTCAGATCACAAAGAACCCATTTCTAGTATGAAAACTGGTCTATTTCTCATCTGCAAGGGGAATTTTTCTTCATATTCTTGCTGCATAATTATGTACATTACCATGATTACATGTAAGCTATCATCAATCACACACAGGCTTCATACGTATATCATCAATCACAGACAAGCTTCATACGTATATCTACCATCAATCACAGACAAGCTTCATACGTCTATCTACCATCAATCACAGCCGACAAGCTTCATACGTCTATCTATCATCAATCACAGACAAGCTTCATACATATATCTACCATCAATCACAGACAAGCTTCATACGTCTATCTACCATCAATCACAGAAAAGGCTTCATACGTCTATCTACCATCAATCACAGACAAGCTTCATACGTCCATCTACCATCAATCACAGACAAGCTTCATACGTATATCTACCATCTGGCATCAATCACAGACAAGCTTCATACGTCTATCTACCATCAATCACAGACAAGCTTCATACGTCTATCTACCATCAATCACAGACAAGCTTCATACGTATATCTATCATCAATCACAGACAAGCTTCATACGTCTATCTACCATCAATCACAGACAAGCTTCATACGTATATCTACCATCAATCACAGACAAGCTTCATACGTCTATCTACCATCAATCACAGACAAGCTTCATACGTGTATCTACCATCAATCACAGACAAGCTTCATACGTCTATCTACCATCAATCACAGACAAGCTATACGTCTATCTACCATCAATCACAGACATATCTATCATCAATCACAGACAAGCTTCATACGTATATCTACCATCAATCACAGACAAGCCTCATACGTCTATTCTACCATCAATCACAGACAAGCTTCATACGTCTATCTACCATCAATCACAGACAAGCTTCATACGTCTATCTACCATCAATCACAGACAAGCTTCATCCGTCTATCTACCATTAATCACAGACAAGCTTCATACGTATATCTACCATCAATCACAGACAAGCTTCATATGTCTATCTACCATCAATCACAGACAAGCTTCATACGTATATCTATCATCAATCACAGACAAGCTTCATACGTATATCTACCATCAATCACAGACAAGCCTCATACGTCTATTCTACCATCAATCACATACAAGCTTCATACGTCTATCTACCATCAATCACAGACAAGCTTCATACGTCTATCTACCATCAATCACAGACAAGCTTCATCCGTCTATCTACCATCAATCACAGACAAGCTTCATACGTATATCTACCATCAATCACAGACAAGCTTCATACGTCTATCTACCATCAATCACAGACAAGCTTCATACGTCTATCTACCATCAATCACAGACAAGCTTCATACGTCTATCTACCATCAATCACAGACAAGCTTCATACGTATATCTACCATCAATCACAGACAAGCTTCATACGTATATCTACCATCAATCACAGACAAGCTTCGTACGTCTATCTACCATCAATCAGAGACAAGCTTCATACGTATATCTATCATCAATCACAGACAAGCTTCATACGTATATCTATCATCAATCACAGACAAGCTTCATACGTATATCTATCATCAATCACAGACAAGCTTCATACGTATATCTATCATCAATCACAGACAAGCTTCATACGTCTATCTACCATCAATCACAGACAAGCTTCATACGTCTATCTACCATCAATCACAGACAAGCTTCGTACGTATATCTATCATCAATCACAGACAAGCTTCATACGTCTATCTACCATCAATCACAGACAAGCTTCATACGTCTATCTACCATCAATCACAGACAAGCTTCATACGTATATCTATCATCAATCACAGACAAGCTTCGTACGTATATCTACCATCAATCACAGACAAGCTTCATACGTCTATCTACCATCAATCACAGACAAGCTTCATACGTCTATCTACCATCAATCACAGACAAGCTTCATACGTCTATTCTATCATCAATCACAGACAAGCTTCATCCGTCTATCTACCATCAATCACAGACAAGCTTCATACGTCTATCTACCATCAATCAGAGACAAGCTTCATACGTATATCTATCATCAATCACAGACAAGCTTCATACGTATATCTATCATCAATCACAGACAAGCTTCATACGTATATCTATCATCAATCACAGACAAGCTTCATACGTATATCTATCATCAATCACAGACAAGCTTCATACGTATATCTATCATCAATCACAGACAAGCTTCATACGTCTATCTACCATCAATCACAGACAAGCTTCATACGTCTATCTACCATCAATCACAGACAAGCTTCATACGTCTATTCTATCATCAATCACAGACAAGCTTCATCCGTCTATCTACCATCAATCACAGACAAGCTTCATACGTCTATCTACCATCAATCAGAGACAAGCTTCATACGTATATCTATCATCAATCACAGACAAGCTTCATACGTATATCTATCATCAATCACAGACAAGCTTCATACGTATATCTATCATCAATCACAGACAAGCTTCATACGTATATCTATCATCAATCACAGACAAGCTTCATACGTCTATCTACCATCAATCACAGACAAGCTTCATACGTATATCTATCATCAATCACAGACAAGCTTCGTACGTATATCTACCATCAATCACAGACAAGCTTCATACGTCTATCTACCATCAATCACAGACAAGCTTCGTACGTCTATCTACCATCAATCAGAGACAAGCTTCATACGTATATCTATCATCAATCACAGACAGGCTTCATACGTATATCTATCATCAATCACAGACAAGCTTCATACGTATATCTATCATCAATCACAGACAAGCTTCATACGTATATCTATCATCAATCACAGACAAGCTTCATACGTATATCTATCATCAATCACACACAAGGTTCATATATACGTATATCTACCATCAATCACACACAGGCTTCATACGTATAGCTACCATCAATCACACACGCTTCTTGACTGATATATTGTACAATAATTTGTCGTTTCTGATGTGTTTGTAGCTGTACCAATGAAATCTTCTGTATTTTGGTATAAATAAGCTTTGAATGGCTATTATTGTATAAAAACCTTTGCTTAAACATGTAAATCTTTGAAAGCCGATAATATTTTGAATATGCTGTTTTAGAAAACTGAAATATCAGTTTAATGACCTTTTTCTTGACCATTGACAATAATAAAGCAGCCCGATTTTGGGCAATATAGAAAAATGACCTTCTGTAGTCTTTCCCTGGCTACGTCAGCCATGATCTGCCTCATGTCCGGATGCTCTATCTGCCAATACTAGGGCACAGAAAACACGAGAACAGCCGATCAGAATTAGGCCTACCATATTACAATGACAAACATACTGGCCATGGGGGTACTACTCCATAGTGGGGGAACTACCACACTGGGGGAACTACTCCATACTGGGGGAAATACTCCCACAACTACTGGGGGAACTACCGGGGGCACTACTCCATACTTGGGAACTACTGGGGGAACTACCCGGGGGCACTACTCCATACTGGGGGAACTACTGGGGGAACTACCGGGGCACTACTTCGTACTGGGGGAACTACTATGGGAACTACCGGGGGGCACTACTTCAAACTGGGGGAACTACTAGGGGAACTACCGGGGGCACTACTGCATACTGGGGGAACTACTGGGGGAACTACCGGGGGGCACTACTTCATACTGGGGGAAACTACCGGGGGCACTACTTCATACTGGGGGAACTACTGGGGACACTACCGGGGGGCACGTACTTCATACTGGGGGAACTACTAGGGGAACTACCGGGGGGCACTACTTCATACTGGGGAAACTACCGGGGGGGCACTACTTCATACTGGGGGAACTACTGGGGGAACTACGGGGGACACTACCGGGGGGCACTACTTCATACTGGGGGAACTACTAGGGGAACTACTGGGAGGCACTTCTTCATACTGGGGGAACTACTAGGGAAACTACCTGGGGGCACTACTTCATACTGGGGGGGAACTACTGGGGGAACTACCGGGGGCACTACTTCATACTGGGGGAACTACCGGGGGGCACTACTTCATACTGAGGGAACTACTGGGGGAACTACTGGGGGAACTACTGGGGGAACTACCGGGGGGCACTACTTCATGCTTGGGGAACTACTAGGGGAACTACCGGGGGGCACTACTTCATACTGGGGGAACTACTAGGGGCACTACCATACTGGGGGAACAGATGAGTCCGAACAGTTAGGGCAGATTTAGCCTTCAGAAAACAGGGGGGTTGGAATGCATAAAATGTAATTTCGATGAAATCAAGTCCTAAACTGAGTCGCAAACTTAACGAGGGACGTGTCATGCATGGCTAGAGCACATCAAATTCTTCGTTTTCAAGTCTGTTTTTCTTGTGGTTATTTGATGTTTATATTTCTTAATAAAATTACGACTGTTTAAAAGAAATACTCACAGAGACTTGTTTTATTCTTTCTGAAACCGTCTTTATTAAAAATCACCATCTTTATTGACAATAACAATATACAAAATAAGGTAAGCATATAATTCAAGTTGTTCTGACTGAAAATATTCTTTATGAAACCATCGTTATTGATAATATAATAATAACCACACAATGTGTGGTATTTTCTAAGTATATCACAAAAAACCCACTTCTAGTACGAAAACAGGTGTATTTTACATCTGTGAGGAGAATTGAATCAATTTCAAGACGTTTGATTTTTCATCAAAAATTGAAAAAACGACCCCTTGTCGTTCTTATCAATTTTGGCCTAAAATTGACTTTTTCCCGAAGTGTTCCAAATCATCCTAATAGGTGTCTCAGATCACAAGGATCCCATTTCTAGTACGAAAACTGGTCTATTTCTCATCTGCGAGGAGAATTGAATCCATTTCAGAATGTTTGAATTTTCATCCAAAATTGAAAAAACGTTTTTATCAATTTTGGTCTAAAATTTACTTTTTCTCTAATTGATCCAGAATACCCTAACAGATGTATACAGGTGAAAGAAACAACTTCCAAGTACAAAACAAGCACTATTGGTGTCTTAGAAGGCATTAGAATTCATTTTTATGACATGTAAAAAATGGGTGAAAATTGACAAAAATTGCAAGGGGTACCCCTTGTCGGTTTTTTAATTTTGGCCTAAAATTGACTTTTTCTCTAATTGATCCTGAATACCCTAACGGATGTATACAAGTGAAAGGAACACCTTCCCAAGTACAAAACAAGCACTATTGGTGTCTTAGATGGCATTAGAGAATTCATGTTTATGATACGTTTAAAATGGGCATAAAATTGACAAAAATTGCAAGGGGTACCCCTTGTTGTTTTTATCAATAGATTTTGGCCAAAAATTGACTTTTTCTCTAATTGGTCCAGAATGCCCTAATGGATGAAAGAAACAACTTTCAAGCATAAAAACAGAAATATTCTCAGACTAGTCAGATTGAAAACACACGAACAATGCCACAGCTTGTATTTTTATTTCAAGTAACACATTGCCAGATACCGGAAGTTATGGGCAAGCTGGCCAGATAACATTAACAAGATATTAAAATATAACAAAATATTAGGGCACACAGTTATGCCCCCCCCCCCCGCCTCTGGGTTACAGGACCCTGCCAAATCGGGGCACATTACCCCCACTCTGGGTTACAGGACCCAGCCAAATAGGGCACAATAGCCCCCACTTTGGGTAATAGCCCCATGGTAGAACATTAATGCAACACCTATGTACTACATTTGAAATGGAACACCATTACGTCACGAACAGTTAAACCAGACCGGCACAGGATGTTCCCCCCCTTGAACATACGGGAGGAATGGCCCCTGGTGAACCTCCAGGGAGCTATTCCAGTGCCTGTCACAGCAAATATAATCACTTGTAATTATATTTATAAAATGCAATGGGAACAATTACAGATGAAAGTTGAGCTTATTGGCTGATATTCTAGAAATTAACTAAATGGGCATAGCTAGCTACGTACAAGTAAAACACAGAAATAATTGAATGCATGAAGTAAGCCCAGGTTTCAAAGGTAAACACTAACAAATGTCTAACCAGGAAGTCAGGAACAAGTATTTTCCTTGATTTTGCTACCTGAATAACACTTCTTCTAAAATGAACTAACAACAGGGGCTTATTTTGTATCAATTTATTTGCATTTTCCTGTACACAAGTTGCACCCACACTTCCTGTTGCAAAGTAAACAACAAACAATATCACACACCCCTGCAACCATTACTGCCTACAAGTAATGAATATGCATGAAGCAATAAGGCAATCCTGTAGCCTATTGGCTGACCTTGATCTTGCTGAGATACTTGCTTGCCATAGTATGTTTACACAGTAAATTACACAATGTGTGTGTATGTACAAAACAGTTAATTGAGCACATACACACACCCCTGCACTGGCAGTTCAGAAACAGCCAATAAGGGGAAATTCAGCGAATTTATCAATTATTGATAAAATGACTTACCGGTATTTTCTTTTATA
Source organism: Astropecten irregularis (assembly GCA_963971285.1). Classification (NCBI taxonomy): domain Eukaryota; kingdom Metazoa; phylum Echinodermata; class Asteroidea; order Paxillosida; family Astropectinidae; genus Astropecten; species Astropecten irregularis. Next base: position 1,612,987 of record OZ020256.1, read on the forward strand.
CCAAAAAACAGCAAAAATTGCAAAGGGTACCCCTTGCCGATTTTTATCAATTTTGACCTCAACATATGTTTTACAAATGTCTTAGAAATCACTTTTACAGGTCGCTAGAAGTCCAAAGAACACATTTCCAGCATCAAAAGATCATATTTTATCATTCTAATTTTTCACCAAAAACAGCAAAAATGGCATGGGGTTCCCCTTGCCGTTTTTATAAATTTTGACCCAAAAATCATGTTTTACAAATGTCTTAGAAAGCACTTTTACAGGTCACTAGGAGTACAAAGAACACATTTCCAGCATAAAAAGTTCAGATTTTAACAGTTTACTTTTTCACCAAAAACAGCAAAAATTTCGTTTTAATCAATTTTGACCCAAAAATAATGTTTAACAAAAGTCTTAGAAAATCACTTTAACAGGTCACTAGAAGTATAAAGAACACATTTCCAGCATCAAAAGATCATATTTGATCCTTCAAATTTTTCACCAAAAACAGCATAAACGGCAATGGGATCCCTTGCCGTTTTTCATAAATTTTGACCCAAAAATGACGTTTTACAAATGTCTTAAAAATCACTTTAACAGGTCGCTAGGAGTACAAAGAACACATTTCTGAACCTAAAAGTAGGCTATTGCTTCCAAAACGATAGAAGGCAGCATTCAAGTTACTCCGATGAGCAAGGAACAGAAGACACACGTTACAGATGTTGATGTTTCTCCAAATGTCGTCTAAAGTCTTGATAAAGCTGATTGTGTCAGCCACTTGGCCCTTTTCTGCGGGAATCACAACCACAACTGGGATGCAGGAAAATATAGTAGGGTAAAGGAGGAGAGCGAAATGATGAAAAAGAATATATATTGTACTAAGGCTCGTGCCATTCCTTACAGCAATTCAAAATGTGGTGCTGGTCAAATTTGAGTTTCCGATGGAAATTTTTTTTCAAGTCAATTGAAGAGTGCGCATACAAAGATTGCATTCTAATTTGAAAAGTTGAGTAAATTTTCGAAGGTACGGTGCATTTCCATTAGTAAATAGCTGAAGGTCATCAGTCCTCTTTATTGTCTGGCCTTTGTATATATATTTTTTTTTTCCAAGAAGGGTCCGGAACAATTATAATGAGATATCATCTAGGAATTTATTAATAATTCATGATACAATTTGACAAGTTAAGCTCAATTGATTGACAACTCAGCAAGTGAAGGTTGTTGAGTAACAAGGTTGCAAGAAGTGGAATAGTTTTGAAATAGACACTTGCAACCTTTCTAGGAAAGTAAAAAGGAGGTATCCTGCTGGAGTTCCAACAAACATTGCAGTAGGCTTATCCTTCTTTGTGAAGATGCTCAAGCAATTCTCTAGGACTCTCGACTGCAACAACGACGGCATAGGGGATTCTGTTTGAGCCTCAGGCAGTGATCTAGTCCACGAGATTATCTTGGTAGTCCATCTTGAGCCGTGGTCGACGACTACGAGAAGACTGGGTGTGAGCTCTCCTCTGCCCCGTGGGTCTTTGATGTCTGTAACGGAGGGAGAGATCTTGCACAATTAGTTACATATTTACTAAGTTACTCTGAGCAGCTTTTGAGAAAGATCCTGCTAGGATCCAAACGTCAGGCTTTCCTGACTCCAAGCATTTTTAGTTCCTATCATCCTTAACCCATCACCGTTTCTAGAATTCAGATATCCGGGGGATATCCGAGTTTAATGGAAGGTACTTTCTGAGGACCGGATATCATACTACAAGCGAAATGTTTTGCCAAACAAAAGAAGAGTCTGGGACGAATTGGCAAGTAAGCAATTATCACAAGTTGACAAAGGTTGAACCAGTCAGTGAAATGTTTAGAAATTCTGGATTTATGTTGCTTGGCAGGCAGCAAGAAGACTGCATAATGATTCTAGGTGCGTTCATATCTTAGTGGGACTGAACCAAGGTGACAACGTTTTATAGCTGAAGGATATAGCTCAGAAGTTTAATAAAAAGAAGTCATCAGTCATGCAAAACTCACCAATCAGTCTGTATCCCAACATGATTGCAACCTTTATCGAGTTGTAAAACCGCCTGACATCAGGAAAGTTCATAGTTCCACCTGAAGATGAGACATAAAGATCGACGAACATGAATTTAAGTACAAGGTTTGCAGTGGCAAACAACATTTTTGGTTTTGGGTTTTGTTTTATCAGTAGAATATTAGCAGGTCCACAACTCTAATTGCTGAATCTGTTGAGAGAAGGACATGTAAGTGAAGAAAGCATGTCTTACGTATTTCTGATGAGAAGTCATCAGCAATTTCAAGATCCTCAGCTCGCCAGCCACAGTGGAGACGCCATTAGTTGTCAACCTGTATCAAGACTTGAGTCATCGTCAAGATTTAAACTACCCATATCAGGCGAGGGTGGTCTGAGTTCCCCTGCAGATCGAGGACAGAGACAAAAGAAAGACAGGAAAAGACAAAATTGTGAGTCTGTGAAAAGATCGAAGACCAATAATTTCAAATTCAAACTGTTAAAATGTCTGGCTTTTCCAACGGATGCCGATATGTTGTCTTCAGAGAGAAAAGACTGACGAGTGGACATGACTTTGATGCTGTAATAAATACCAGAATTGTCATCACCAACAGCAAGATTTTTTGTTTTGGGGTTGGACGAGTGAAACATATTGGATGAGTCAGCAAATTTTAAAATTATTCTTAAATTGCGTTAAGATTTTGGAAGGAATGCAGTATATAACCTCCACTTATAAGTTCGGAAGATCGACAACATGGTTGCCGACATTATTCAGGACCCTACATATGTTTTAGTTTTCAAACTCTAAAATTAATGAACATTTTGAAACGTGTCAATAAGTAAGTGGAGGTTATATACAACATTCTCTATGAAAATCACTAACCTTTTATGGTACAGCTTGAAGTCGGTGTGATGCTGTCCAGTTCAGGAGGTGGACGGCATCCCAGTCGGAGGCTCAACCGCAAGGTCAAGACCTCCATCTTTTTCCTGGTAAGGTCAGTTAAAACAGGGCCACCAACGAGAAGGTCCCAGGAAACCAGCCCCAACAAGCTATCCGGATTGTAGGGTCCATCGCTTGACGAGGTTACGCCCGAAGGCATAGAGCAACGCCGTTGTCCGGTCCGCCCCCTTTCGGGAGTACCCTACCATCTGTGCTTGCCGCCCTCCGGTGCCCGTTGGCCGGTAGAGGACGTACCAACGTTAGACCCGCTCGTGATAACAAGACCACAGCCCTATCCCTGCCGAGGACCATGATTACTTGCATCTTTAAGACAAGTCACTGCCCTGTTGAAACAGCCGCTGGTAAGGCCCACACCCCTTGGCGGTGTGTCCAGCCCCTTGACAACAAAGATCGCATCAATGCCAAGGTGTGATGTGATCTGCGCACCACCACTAGCCTACTCCTAAGCTAAGATAAACATTTAGCCTATTCTACCGTAAAAAAATTATCTTCAAGTTCAATGCTGACTGTTTTCTCGTTGGGACAAAGTTTGATAGTTCTTTTGGAAAAAAATGAGATATGCATTGTAAACTTTCAGCTAAATTGAGAATAAATAGTTCTCTGAATCGTGGAGGGATACAAGTCAACAGAAAACACTCCCCAGGGAGTGGAGATGATCAGTGAAAATTGGAATAAGGAAGACGATTGGCCCACCAGTCATCATCCTCAAGAATGAAAGGACCTCAGAGAGGCGACTCACTCATTTGATGATCTTGTGGGGGTAAGGTAGGTCGATCTTGTACATGTCACCGGGCTCAATTTGAGCGCTCCTGGCTGAAAGAGAACATTGGTTAGTCCTACCTTGGTGACATGTAAATCCTGCACCCCCCATCCATCAACATCCAGCCAGTATCATCCGGTCAAGCACAGGTCTGTTGGGCAACATCCGAGGGTCTTGAAACATGTTCACGGCTCAATTTGAGCGCTCATGACTGCAAGAGAAGGGTTAGTCGTACCTTAGTGAACATGTGGTCTTGTACCCTCGGCCTCTACGTCATCATGGCCTAGCTCCTAAGCTTGTGCTGAAAAGATATAAATTGGAGGATAGAAATTATATTCGATTTCAGAAGGAGAAGGCTACAGTGAAAATTACAGGGAATACGGGCGATTCACAATAGTGCGCCACCATGAGTTTGCATCGTGGTAGCCAATCACAATGCGCGGAATTAATTATGTCGACAAACTGCGCATGTGGAAAGATTGGCAGTTTGTCGACAAATTTGACAACACTTTGCAAACTCATGGTGGCGCACTATTGTGTGAAACACACGTATTGGAGGAGGAAACATAAATAAAACATGACTCACCTGAGGCGAAGGAGTGGCCGTCAGAAATTCTCAGTCCCTTCAATTCCAAGTTTCTCAGCTCATCAACTGCAGCAATGAGGACTTGCAACCCAGGTCTTGAGCATGTCCACAGCTGAAAGAGACTAGTTAGTCTTACCTTTAGTGAACATGCTAGTCTTGTATCCTGGGCCTCTATGTCATCATGGCCATATGCTCCCTCAGCTTCTGTTCAAAAGAAGATCAAAACTGGATCTTGAGTGATGAGAACGAGGCAAGGAAGTGCAGAGAGTATAGGCCTACAGGGGGAATTGTTAAGAGAATCGCAGTTTAAAAAGGAAAGCATGCCTCACTTACAAATGCCTGGGGAGCAGCCATCAGGGATCCAGAGTTCTTCGATCGGCTCACCAGCTGCAGTGGAGGCTTCTTGAGAGGGGTCTTGAGCATGTTCACGGCTGAAAAGGAATGCAGAGATGCCAAGTTCACAAATTTTTCATGAGTGAGATTTTCAGAAAGTGAGGGAGCAGAGCAACCAAGTGGGGGGAGGGGGTGTCCCCCCCCCCTCCCATGGTAGGGAGCTTTTTCAATTTTTAGCTCTTAATGGTGCGATCTGGTGCATACTTAAGTGACCTTTTTCTCTCTTTTTTTTAAAATTTATTTTGAAAAACAAAAGGGAAACAATGCAAATAATGCTACTTTTTTCCCTTGTCGGGTCCCGATGCGTGAGAAATATGGGTGTCATGCGTGAGACCGTGAGACGGACCCTAAATGCGTGAGTCTCACGCACAATGCGTGGGACTTGGTAGCTCCGAATGATTAATATCGTCCTACCTTCAAGTTGGTGAACATCCTAGTCTTGAACTCCTATGCCCTATGAACTCAACATGAACTTGGTGTAGCTTTTCGGGAAGTGGCTGAAAAAGCATGGGGAGGGAAAAATAAAATTATATAAATGGGTTTTAGTATTTTAAGGATATTATGAAGGGAATGGGCGACACGAAGAATGTAACATACCATAACCGTCGACTCCCTTCTAGAATGGGCGTGTCTCATTTTCGTAGTGAAAACAGCATTCAAAACCCCCAAAAATCTAACAAAAGAATATAGGTTTGTTCTCTTACTACTAGGTACGAGGTGACATTGTAAACCATTACCATAATTTCTGATGCAGAAACTTGAATGACCAGGGACAGACATGGCAGCCAGAGACGCTGCACTGTTGTACCGCTCATTATATGCATGCATAGTTCAGTAGGCCCACCGCCCCACGGACGAAAACTGGACATTTCCCGTCTTTCCCAATCTTTTTAACCCCCGAAGAACCATATTAAATCTTCTTACCTACACTAGGTAGCATCTGGCTTCATTCCCGGAGGTAAAAGCAGGCTGCAAGGCGATGTAAAAAGGTGAAATTTGGGTGAATCTTCAACTTTGTGACCGCATACGATGTCATCATGTTGTACGTACACCACGCATACGCCCACTAACTGCATGTACTCGTTGCACTCGCATACTGTACATGCATGGCTTTTGCGTACTACACACCGCTTGGTCGGCTATTCAAATTTGCCACCATTTTTTGCATTTTGAAACGACGCCATACAATAAGGGTTCATTAAGTACGCGCTCAATAAAGGACACAACAATGGTCAGCCACGAGAAAGAATGTCAAATGACACGCCCGCTCGCTATCATAGACTCGCCAAAGGTCATATATTTGCTTGCAAAGTAAAACTGCCAACTTTTATTTTCTAATTAGTTCATTCTTGTGTTATAAGATAAAAAAAATAGCGATCGCTAGTCAATTTCACTTCACAACTGCGTAAATCAGGGGGTCAATGTCATATAGAGCTGCTTAAGCACCAAAATTTGATTAAGCACCTAAAACCTTGGTAAATAAAACTCAATACACCAGCCAAAACTACTTGTGAATGTTATGCTTAGCAAACAATGGCCGAGTACAAGCAATTCAGAAATGGCAAGGGGTACCCCTTGTCATTTTTATCAATTTTGGCTCAAAATTGACTTTTTCTCTTATTGATCCAGAATACCCTAACGGATGTATACTATGAAAGAAACAAGTTCCAAGTACAAAACAAGCACTATTAGTGTCTTAGAAGGCATTAGAATTCATGTTCACGGTACGTCAAAAATGGGTGGAAAATGACAAAAATGACAAGGGGTACCCCTTGTCGTTTTCATTTTTGCTTCTAAGACGACTAAATAGGCACTGGAAATGTGTTTATTGTAGGCCCAGATACCCAATAGGAAGATTACACACAATTCTGGAAAACGTCAGTTTTGGGCCAAAATTGATGAAAATAAAAAGGGGTACCCCTTGCCATTTTGCCAATTTGCTTCTAAGACAACTGAATGAGCACTTTTGTTAAAACACGAAAGGAATAATATTGATTACCATTTATTCAGTGAATTTTTTTATGTACAGTTTTCATGTTTTTGGCATACAAAAATGGATACTCTTAACATTCCAATGAGGTGAATTTATCAGGGTCATTGAGAAATATAATTAACTGATTAACAATTTCATCAACAGCTTCTTACATGACATCCTCCTAATGTCTACCAACACAATTTAAAATCATACAAAATACATAACAATGGTAACACTATAGGACGCATTATTTAATTAAATTACAGTTTATCTGCCGCATGTTTTTTTGTGGGCATGATTTAAAATCCACTATTAAAATGCCATTTGTTCATTAAAAAATGACAACAAATGAAACTCACCAGCTATTTACAAACGCATTCAAATTGACGGCATTGAAGTATGACTTAAACAAGACTGTGGATAATTTTGAGTCCCAATTTCCTTTTGCGATTTAAAAAGAGCTTTTCAAGTAGACTTAAATAGAATTTACACTCAAAACAATTTAAAAAAATATGTTTACTGGCATATTTCATTGACCAATCAGATGACAGAATACCAAGACTTGCCATAGTGATTGGCTGGTTGGTCCATCATGCAGCCCATATGTGGAATAATTCAAATCTACAAACTGGCCAAATAATATCTTTACTGACACCGACTTCTATGAAATGTACAAATCTCTTCTCATTAACTCTTTAGAAAAATAAATTAGTAGAATTAGTTGAGATGATGCCAGAATCATAGAAAATTAAACATGATTAAAGTCAGACAGAAAACCAAAAACCTTGCAATGGAAATCATTTGCAGAAGAAAAATAGATAATAGATACACCCATAAAACAAATGATCACTGGAAAATGTATTCTCCCCATATCATCAAGAGACTGGCAAACAACAACCAGATATAGATCTCAATAAATACACACTGGGGACCTACATAGGCAAGGGCCATGTTATCAAATCAGAGCTGTCAGAGAATGAAAATAATTGCCTGCCTCTTAAAGACAATGCCTTTAGGGACCTAATTATCAAGAGAGACCTGGCAATCAGAGGACCACCAATTAGAGCCTAAAAGCAACCAACAAACACAGAAGCAATTCATTCCATGTACTATAAGTGTTCATCCTCTTTACCTGAACTACTCATGGGACAAATGTATGTGCACAGACATGTAAAATCTGATTGCAAGGAACTGATATCAAGCAAATCACTTGTCGATTCCCTGTGGCTAGTAATAATCCGATGGCAAATGTGCTGTTTTGAAGCTTGCTAATTAGTCCCATGACAAGCAAAACCTGTGGCTGAGTCTAACTTCAGGCCCACTGCCAAAAGAGGAGGGGGTTGTAAATAGGCCAAGCACCCATGTGACATGCCTCTAACCCCCACAAGCTGGTCCTGAGACCTCCTTCCCCTGCTGGTATTAACAGGGCCGTTGTCTTCATTTAATAAATATTTGTCACTCCACGGCACTCAATAGACTCATTAGTGTAATAATGACACCCATTAAGGCACAGAGCAAATTAAGAAATAGATCATCAGAAAACAAACAACACGATAATGATGACCGGCCTAGCAACGCACAGCGGGCGGACATAGGCCTACAGCAAACTTAAAGAGATACTAAAGATTAAATTGAGAAAACCAATAGTGACTAGAAAATCTCCACTCAACTCATGTGATTGACAGTTTCATGTTGTGGGCCAACACAAGGAACCATAGGCATAAAGAACGTTTACAAGAGGACCGTTAATTGTGTCACAAGTGAAGACACCTCAAAGGAGAGCAAGAAAGCATCAAAGACACAATTCAAAAATTTCTAACATTATCACAAAGAACACTAACAGATATTACATTGCCACTAACTGAGAGATCCTGATCAAAACTAAATGTGTTCAAATCATTCAATTACAAAAAATAAAAAATCATTCACTCGCACACCGCTTCTGTAGAGAATGAATAGGGTACAGCCCCGGACAAATGCTTGTTTTACAAACCCCAACTCAACCTGAAGATGGTCAGAGCATACTGGTCGAAACGTCGAGTTAACCAGCTCTTTTCAGTACTTCCGCCATGCATAGCCCTAAATCTAACTTAACCAAATGGAGAATGTTGTCTCTAATAGGTACCTTTTGAAATCTGCCCAAATTCAACCACTGTACGGTATCCCTAGGGCACATTCTATTTGACTTCGGGCCAATCAAATCTCATAAAATGTTAAGATGTCAGGGGTTGATATCAAAAAGCGCTACGATCGATCGTAACTCAAGTTACGAAGGACAACCCATCGTATCCTAGATAGAGCTGCAATGCATCCTAAGTCTTATGATTGATAGTAAGTTACGATGAGTTTCGTAAAATCGAACCCCTGGGCCGTCTATTGTCCTTGCAGATTTCAGATAATTAGGGTTTAAATGACAAACATGTACATGTACTTTCACACCCAACCACCCACCCACAAAAATGCTAATCCATCAAATGTATGAGCAGTATTTCAAAATTATTTATAAAAAAAATCATAAAATGCACTTGGAAAATGTATACAATTGCATTTTTTTGGGTTCACCTATAAAAAAACAATGATAGCCTGAAGACCATTCATCATTCTATTATTCTTTATTCTTTTTAAACGCTTACATTTATTTTTTTTTCTACAAATAAAATGAAATTATAACATGGAAATGAAGCATGTAAGCCGTGGGTCACTGATTTCGAACTTTGGGTTTCCACATTTTGTGATACCAGTGCTAACTTGACATCAAATTTTGTACAATTAATATATACAATAATTACAATAATCATGAAAAAACATCTGTTAGTAAAAAATAAACCCAACATTATATTACGATTAATAACAGGAATGCAATTTACAAAACTTAAAAAAAAAAATTATAATAATAAAAATAATATAACATAAACTACAAGATAAAAGTTGGAATGGAAATAAGGAACTCCTTTTGAATAACTTTATATTCATATCTGGAATGCTAAAAAAAGACAAAACAAATTACCGCCAAAAACACCCATTCACAAAATAAAATATATCATATATACATCTATATATATATCAAGTAAAACAATAAGGTAAAGTATACTCAATAAAAGAAACAATTACTATTATGAATTTTTTGGAATTTTCAAACTAGATTGGGATTGTGGTTTGAAAATGGTATGTTAAGTATTGGGAATGTCATACAATTCTATCCATTGTATTTTATAGATTGCAGCAAATGAATCAAAAGATAAGATGAAAACAATAGATAAAAAACATATGAAAAACACAAAAATTAAGAACACTTTTCCCGTCTTCATCAGAATACAGAACAAGGACTTAAGTAAGGACCATACTTAATCTATATTAATATCAACATATAATGCAGCACTAACAATGCCCCATTGTGGTCCATGGGATGCACATAATTAATTTTCCAATTTGGGTCATACAAGAGTGAGGGTAGATTTGAAATCAGTTTTTTACCAGATGTGAAAACAAACTACAATTTGTCATGAAAATCTGGATAAAAGTGGTCTTTTTTTATCCACATCAATACTATTCATTCAAAAAAGGGCGGAAAGGGATTATCAGCAATATAGCATGTGTTTATTACTTCATGGTGTTTTAGAATGATCATTTTGGTCGATAACACCATGGAATTGCCACAAATTTCCTATACTGACTCAATGGTTCTATTAAACGTTCAAACTGCCTTATAATAATCAGAATTTTAAACAAATAATATCTTCTCTAAACAGAAATACATGTTCATCTACACACACCAAAAATATGTTCTTCAATTTTGGTCTTAAATAAGAAGAAATAATTATACAAATCCAAAACAAAACCAAAATGCCCAACAAATCCTATGCTATTATTAAAATAACACTTCTTTATACATTTAGGGATTATTTTTCCTATGATTGCAAAATTCTTCAACTGGTTTGAATTTTGATTAACAATCTGCCAAAGTTTGCAAATTCCAGTCAAGAATATTATTGGAAATAGATTCGAAAGTAATTAAAACAAAATATCCCGAAAGAAGTATTGTAGTGCTATTATGGGGATAAAACAGAGGAATGAACAACTACAATAGAATACAGATTGGGGTTATTTCACTGCATGAATACAACACAGGGATTCTATGCGCTTTGCGAATAATTACATATTACAACAATTCGTGATTGTTCTTATTTTTACATGATGAAATTAAATGCTGGCGAGGAATACAATTTTGCTGTTCAGAGTTTAAGAATCATTCAATTGATTGAGTTGCTTACAATGAATACCAATTCGTTTCCATGGTATTTCTATAATGAAAAGAAAAAAAGCAAATCGACTGTGTTTGTTTTAAAAAAATCATTTCGCACCTTTCATGGAAAGCATAAATTTGGCATTAACCATTACCCAATTCTCCTTTGCATTTTGTCAAAGGAACCATCCTGAATCCATTTTACAGTGTAGTTTCCATATGGCACATTATTTTATAGCTGGGTCAACAAGCCCCATGTATAAATACATGCTGTCTAGTCTGTACACCATGTACTGGGACATGGATATAACGAGGATTTGGAATAATGGTTAAGGAAAATAAATGCACCTATACATTCTGTTCACTGGGGCCAATTTCACTGACCCTGCTTAGCACAAAATTTTGCTTACAATTAAATTTCTGTCTAAATAAAAACAGGATTAACAACAAAATTTTCTTGTGTTGTGTATCACTTGCGATTTGTTCTTTGGCTGTTGTTCGCTGACCATGAATATCAAATGGAATTTTCAATGGTGGTTTGTTTTATTGAGCAAGACAATTTGTGCTGAGCATTTCTTTTGTGCTTAACAGCTCCATGAAATTGGCCCCAGGTCTTACTGCTCTAAGCAAACTTTGAGTTTCACACAGTGCAAACTGTGAACGGGATTTTACCTAAATATATACACATCTGACATTTCCCACAAAAAAGAAGATTTTTCTCTAAATCTGCTTGCGGATAACAATAAACAAAACAACTTTATTTGCATAATGAATTCACAGATAACCTGTCACAAAATAAAAAAAATGGAAACATACAGTTACTCAGTAATATATTAAAATCTTTGCAATTTGTGAGTTTATATTACAATCCATGACAGGTTATTATCGGCCTTCGGATGATGAAAAAACAAAGTATCACCAGGAACAATTGCTGAAATCTGACCTCAATGTCTGGGTGAGCTTCATACCAGCTGGATTTAGGAGAGGTAGACGGGGGAGGGATGGCAAATGTTACAGACGCTGTCAATCTCTAATCTAGGGGATTTACGAAACAGAGGCTAGGGCTCCAGCTCTGTCATCCATATGCTGAAACTATAGGTTGTGGTTTTTCATTGAAGCTGAAGCTGTTTTCCTTTTCAAACCAGAGAATCGACTTCTGTACAGCAGCCAAAAGCCTTTATTTTGATACCTGTTATTTCAGAATGGATTCACGAAATAGAGCCCGGTCCTGGTACTGAGTTTGGACCTGGGCCTGAGCCTGAGCCTCTGTTTAGTATACCCCTCCTAGTCACACCTTGACCCTTTCCAAGAGGGCACAGAGACCACCACCTCCACCTCAGTCGATCTCCAGCCTCAGCTTGAGCAGCTTGTTCTTCATCTGGGTGCCGTGCAGCTTGCAGAAGATCTGGCTGTCCACCAGTAAGAGGTTACCGATCATCAAGGTCCGGCTGCACTCCACGCACTTCTGGCAGCCCTTGTGGAAGGTCTTGCCATCCGCCTTAGCCATCTCCGTCAGATAGACCGGCCGCTGGCACACGATGCACCGCTCTATCTTGGGCACAAAGCCACGCTTCTTCGCCGGGGAGGGCTTAGTGGGTGACTTTTGGGTAGGGGTCGGGTTGGCGGCTGCCGGGATGGTGGTGGGGGCATGGTCTGGCTTGTTGTCCTCTGCAGTGACTTTATCAACTTTTTCCTGTAGTAAAATTAAACACGAAAGCACCAAATCAGACAAGAAGGAAATGTATGAAAATTGATCTTTATAATCAAAAGCCTTTGAGAAAGATCCCACGTCATAATGGCAATGACAAACGGCCAAACTCTGCCAGCTGCTTGCTGATCAATCTCTTCCCAAATGAAAAAAACAAAAATGAAATGAACAACTGCAGAGCCACTCCCTGCCAACACATCCCTGCCCTACCTCATCTTGTGTGGAGTCTTCATCGCCGGGTGCGGTCTTGTTGCTAGACGTGGATTGGCTGCTGTTGTCCTCTTTTTCCTGACTGGAATTTTCGCAGGAGAGATTGGACGGAGGCTGCTTCTAGAAGGACAAATAAAAACCCACAAAGATATCAGCAGGGCAACCCAAGGCATATGAAAAATTTACAAAATGGATGTAGAATGTAGACATACAATGACAACATGCCCAGGAATGATTCTACATGCATCATGACATGGGTATTAATTAACAAGCTTCTTTCTTCTCTTTATTTTTTTTAAAGTGGTTGTGGATGAAACTGCTTCATCTAATTAATGGTGAACATGCTTGGTTTCCAGTTAGCTTGCGGGATTAAAATAAAATGCACCTCAAGTTGGAACAAGTTAACAAATTTGTTACGTAACAAGTCTTGTGAAGGAAAAAAAACAAAACAAAAAACCCAAAACAAGAGGGAACTTGTGTTGTGATTGCTCATGCACATTCCACCAACAAAAAAGTCATCGCATCCTTGACGATACGAGTCTGGCGAGGACTTCTAAAATGAGGTAGTAGCCCGGAGCCCCAGGAAGCCATCAGACAGACCTATGACTATCATTCGCCTACCCATACCCCAAGGTGACCGAGAACAAGAGATGGATGAAATGTTGGGAGTGTGTACTGTGTTGGCTTCCCAGTAATGGCATCCCCCCTAAGACAAGATATGATCCTACCACCATCTAAATCCAAGACTAGTGTCGGACTAGCTAGATCTGCAAGGCATAAGCAACTAGGGGGTCGATTTCACTATCAACCATAGCCCTATGTAAGATAAGATGGGCTATCCTTCTTAACTTGAGCTACAATTGATCGTAAGGCTTGGTGAAATCGACCCCTGGTAGACTGGACCTAAGAATACTGCCTACACTCCAAGTACCAAGGGCATATTGGGCCTGGTGGACTTTGGTGGATACAGAAGCTGCTCCAAATGTTCACTGAAAATACATTGGATTTGAACAGATCTGCGATAACTCATTGCCAAAGAAGAAAAGCAAAAAGCCCAAGAATCTACTACTTGCAACAAGCAATGTTCTTTTCACTCATTGCCAAATCAGGGTCTTTGTACACTGTACATCAGTGAAAAAATATTGTAGTTCAGAGAAACATTATTTTGCCAAGGTATTCTAAAGCTATTTTGTTTGTCTAAAAGACAGACAGGCAGTTGGCATTAATATTTTGTTTATGGTGAGGAGGTTACAAGATTTGAATGAGATAAACAGTGGAAAGATGGTAGTGACTGGATAGGGTGAATGAACAAGTACATAAAGCAGATGACAATGAATTGAACAAGACATACACATGATATGGCTGATTTTTGAATAGATTTCAGTGATACTTTGACTAGGTTTTAAACTCTGAGCAATTTTTCATGAAATTAGGCACAGATTCTGAAGCTCCTAGCACGAATAAATCACTGTATAGACATTGGGTGTGCAGTGCAGTGGTACAGTGTGCATGCTACCTTAAGCAAGTTTTCATTCACTGTACTTTAGAAACATTGTCAGATTTTTCTAAGACAGGTTTGCCAGATTAATTTGGAAATAATTCAAAGACCAAATGAGAACCATTGGCGACAAGTTTGCAAATGTAACATAGCCGCGACAGTACAGGTACTAACATAGTGCAAAGACCAACATCCAAGATGGAGTTGAGCAAGGGCTGGTGAACATGGGGTCAATGGTGATGTGTGGAAACAATTTGTGGGTTTTGTTTTAGAAAACAGAGCGGTGAAAATGAAAGGAAAATAAAATCAATGAAGTGCAACAAGTAAAAACGGCATTTGAGGTGAGCATAATTTGATGCACAAATACCGTACAGACGTGGACATTACTCGTCATCAAACAGGCTAACGAGATACAACGAGAACAGGAAACACGAGAAATCAAGTAGCCATAGTCGATAGGAACAGTATGGGGAAATACAGTCAGTAATTCTTTGGAATGAAGTGGGAAGGGGCAATTAAGTATCTCATTTTATAAGGGTGGCGGGTCGGGGGGGGGGGGGGGGGGGGGACGGAAAGCTTTAGAGGCAGACTGAGAAATCTCAAGTATGGGATTTGTATTTAATGGATGTCAAAATGCCAACCCATATGTTACTATTTAGTTTGTTTCTTTGCACTGCCAATTTCCTAGCGCAAGGCTACGTGGCCACCTGAAGAAACTGTTTCTATGGAGCACAAGGCAGAAGCCAGTTCCTTGTAATGAGACAAGGTTGATGGTCTCTTTAAAGAGGACTGGAAGGGGTACCTAGACTACTGAAAGGCAGCTCATGCCTCCATCTCTATCTAAGATGATCTGTTTTTGCTCTTCGGTTTGGAAGAAGAATTTGATGAAGACATTCTATAAAAGATTTTCTTCAAATTTGTCCCCATGCTTCTGAAAATCTAAAATCAGTATTTATTCACGATGCAATCTACTCGACCAGTTCAGCTTTTCATCGAGTCTTATATTGAAGCAAGTCGTCATGCTTTTCCTTGAGAGCAAATAATGAAATCAACTGACTACAGATAATGCAGCAGGTCTATCATAATGCTACATGCAGACGGAAATTTCTCCAAGCAACTTAGCAAAAAAAATAAAAAACAAAGAAAGGGGGCAGATCTAGTCCTAAAACCTTTTGGACAAAAGACTGGAGGTACTTTCTAGTTCATATGAGGACAGCGGTGGGTTTTGGTGCTGTTTTAGCAGAATTATAGCCATTTGAATATTTTCTTCTGCAAAACTGGTACTCTGCTTTCTTTCTTCTCTACGTTACGATCAGTAAAATTCAATGCAATTCAGAGCTTATACCAACCGTTGCCAAACCAGTAACCGACCGTCTCAGGCTAGTTGATTCTCCCGTGTCTCTGTAATAAATAAACTGGCATCTTTCCCCCACAGGGTCTTTATTTCATGACATCTCGTTTGTGTACAACATTTCCAAATGTCACCTCAAATGATCCCATGGTGGGTGGCAGAATAAGAAATCTGCTTTAGCTGAAAATAAAACATGCCGTCAAGGACAGATGCCAGTCTATTTTTTTCCACAAGGGTGGGCAAGGTTCAGCAAATATGAGGGAACCCAAGATGCGATTTGTTTCAACCATGGAAAGAAATTTCTGTCAAAATCGTTGTGTGAAAAAAGAGGTTTGGCCAAGAGAATTTACCAGCCTAACACTTCATTACATTGAAAACTTACTTTGCAATATTATCACAACCAGTTTGCATATCGTATGGGATACAAGTTTTGCCTGGTACTCGGTGTGATACTGCTCAATTTGAGTTACATTGTTGGTTCCCCGCCTCACTGTTGAGCCCTGCCCAAGCCCACGGCGGTATACGACCACCACACAACAGAGACACAAAGAGACATTCAAAAGAAAGAAATCGGTTTTCAATACCTCCGTCCTCTTCCCCTTTATCAACCTCTACCTCATTTGACTTATCCACCTGGCTCTCGTCGGGCTGCTGCGGTTGCTGCTGTTCCTGTGGAGACTCATTCTGGTTACCGTCAGCCTGCTTGCGGGGTGCAGACACTGGCTCGGTCTTCTCAGACTTATCCGCTACCTTAATGATGACCTACAAGAAAGAGATGTTCTTCACGAGTTGGATTAATTACTTAAACGGTAGACGGAAACAATTTTTTAGCCGTCAAATGGAAATGTCTGGCTAGAAAACCTGGGTCGGATTTCATGAAGCTGCTATGCAAAATAGCTGCTGCACAAGTTGGGCTTTCGTAGGGTAAAAATGTCTACTGTAAAAGGTAGCAACAGACTGATAGAACTGTGTTAAGCATGTTGGCAGCTGTTTTTCATGAATTCATTAGCTTATCTGACTTCCAGGGATGATAACAGACTTCTTAAGAAGAAAAATGACAATGTGGTGTTTTTTTTACCTGTTTTTCTGGCTGTTGGTTGGCTTCTTTGAGTGGCATCTGTTTGTTGGAATCCTGAGAGGTGGTCTCTTTGTTGCTTCTAGATCTGACCTTCCATGATGGTGTGGTCTTCCCGCCTGAGTTGGTAGGACCCGACTGAAACTTGGACATGCGGTCTTTCAGGCTGAGTGGTTTGGCGTCCGGGTCCTCTTCCTCCTGTGAGTCTTGTTTGGATGGGGCATTGACTGGAACAGGGGCCTTGCTTGATTTGGGAGGTGAAACAGACTTCTTCCAACTTGGTCTCTTAGGCTCGGGGTCCTGGGTTTCTGAGTTGATGGCCTTCTCATCGGAGTTGCCTGGGGCTGCTTCTTCAAAGGATGGCCGCTGCGTGCCTGCGAGGGACCACCGTTTTACAGCCCTGGGAGCGCTGCTACTGTCACTCACTGCAGGTTTGGGGGCGACTGCCTTGGGTTCAAACAGAGCCATGTTGGCTCTAACATTCCCGCGTCTAGGTCCGGCAGCTTTGGGTTTCCCGCCCACACTAGGAGTTCCAGAAGATTCACTGTCCACAGATTTTGTCTGCGCTGGCGACGTGACAGACTCCTCTTTGACAGCATCTGGTGCAACTGCTTCATCCTCACTCTTCAACTTGGCTGACAGGGAGACCTCTTTTGTTGGAGATGATGCATCTTGAGTAGGGGTTGCATCTGTTGAGATCTGATCCTTGTCTGAAGGGAACAGTTCTTTTGCAACTAAGTCTTCTTTCGGAGAGGCAATATCCTTCGGGGATGGTAGCTCCTTGGGAGATGAAACCTCCTTGGGAGAAGACACCTCTTCTGCAGATGATACTACCTCTGGGGGTGTTACTTCTTTCGGGGAAGACACCTCCTTCGGGGATGACACCTCTTTTGGGGATGACACCTCTTTTGGGGACGACACCTCTTTTGGAGACGACACCTCCTTTGGAGACGACACCTCCTTTGGCGATGATATCTCCTTCGGGGATGATACCTCCTTTGGGGACGATACTTCCTTGGAGGGCGGTGCTTCCTTTGCAGTTGATATCTCTAATGGAGCGGATTTCTCTGATGGAGATGCTACCTCCTCTTGGGTAGAAACAACTTTTGGGGATGTGGCCTCTTTCGATGGGGCTTCTTGTTTTGGAGATACTGGCACTGTCGGGGGAGACTTGGAACGTTGTGGAGAAATAACAGCCTTGGGTGAAGACACCTCTTTTGGAGAGGCTGCTTCTTTGGGCGACGACACCTCCTTCGGGGATGAGACTGCGGTCGGGGAACCCACCTCCTTTGGCTGGTCCGGCTCCTTCTTTATCGGAGAACCTGCTTCTTTCTTCTCCTCCTTCTCCTTTGCCTTTGCCTCATCCTTCTTGGTGTAGACAAATTTTTGTTTGGGCTCTTTGCTGTCCTTCCTAGTGACTGGTTTCGCCTTGACAGCACTTGGTGAGATGGGTGATCGCGGAGATGCTGGCGATCTCTTACCTTTGATAGACTCTGTGGGAAAACAAATTGATCATTATCAACACAGGCTATGTGACTGGTAAACAAAGTTATACTCAAAATGTTAGTAAAACTTCAAGAGTTGGTTAAAAATGTTGGTTAATACAAGCTTGGTTAAATAGCAATCAGGCATGGTCAGACAAGCCTGAACAAAGAAGTCTGACTGATGTGGCATTTAACTACACATGTATGACCTTAAGATTACACCAAATTATGGGGTTACAGGTTAGAATCCCATTTCAGTAAGTTTTCTTTGTTCTCCTTTAACTGACTTGAATTACTGCAGTCATGGATAATGTGATGATTGCACACGTTCAAAGTTATAAACTGTGTGAGTTCTGTTTGATGATGAGCTGACTACCACACTTCACATCAATTGATGTTGATGACAATGAAGTGCAAAACCATGAGCATTATAATGGTATGAAGGTTTGCAATTTCGCTGTTGAGTAGCGTCTTTCAATTTTTGGAGTGACTGGTACTAAAAACGACACTACTATGTAGTGCTATATCATGTATGTATGTGCCAGTTACATGATAGCCCATTATGAACCCATGGAACCACAGCTACATGACAGTTTTGGTGAGGGTTGTTGCGTCATGCGTAATTAAACAACACCACCTTTTAGCATGAAAACTACCATAGTGTTTCTAGCCCGAGGAAGAGCCATGCTAAGACTTGCCCCAAAAACAACTGCCTGGGCACATTGATAGTGACAGCTTAAAGGTATAATACATGATTAATTGGCAATCAATGGGAATTGATGCAGCAGAGTCTAGTTGCATTGCACCATAGAAACACACACATATGAGGTAATAAAGCACCATGACAGGAAAAATCGCTGAGAGGAAAAGAAAATTACAAATCATGGACTTTTAAGAAATTCACGTATTAAGTGATCAAAAAAAGAGCGCATGCATTGTATGTTTTGCAATTGTGCCTGACATACATATCAAGAAAGGTTTTTTTTGCAAAAATATGAGAGGAGCAAACAAATGGAAAAAGAGAATGTGAATTGCAGCTTCAAATAAACAATTGCAAAAGTACCTGAATCTTCAAATAAGTCCACATCATGCATAGTAGTGAATTGAGGATTAACATGCAGTGCAGTGTTAGTGTCACCATTATGCACCAACAGACCAGCATAGCTTCTGGACCGCTGTTTAGGAGTCTCAACCCGTGCAGAGTCCAATGAGCCAGGCTGGCCTGACAGTGCAGTGTTAGTCTCTTTCCAAGCCACTTTATGAACCCCGGAACCATGAGTGTCAGTTGACGGTGGTGGGGGGTTTGTGCCAATGACATTGGGGGAATGTGCAACCGAGGGGTCTGTCTGAGGGAGCTGCTGATCGATGGAGAGGGACCGGGCTCTTTTGGGACGTGGTGGTGGGACAGGGTCAGAGGGTACGTAGAATGGACTAAATGATAGAGGTCGGATAGGTATATTCACATAAATGTTCTGATTGTCTGTGATGGGAGGGCTTGCTGGATTTGGAGCTATGTTCAAACCTTTCCCAGTTACTTCCCAAGAAGCAACGCGAGGGTTGGTGCTTCTATTGCCTCTCTTCTCAACGGAAGAATCGCCCGAGATGCTCTGGCCTTTTTTGTGATCATCCTTGTCATATCGGAGATCTGGCTCCGATTTGCCAAGTCTGTATGGCTTCTTCGGAGGCAATGGGGGTGGCGGCTTCAGGCGGATCCCAAAACTTGCTCCCTTATCTTGGGTCTCCTTGGGTGCTTGTTCGGGATGAACATCTTTGGTTTTACTGCCAGTGGGCTTCAAGAGGTGTCGTCTTTCCTTCAGCTCAGGTTTCTCTGCTCTGCGGTCAGCTTTTGGTGGTGGGATGTATTCCTTCGGTTGGGCACTGTCCCTCTTTTGCCTGGGTACTGCCAGATCTCCGCCTGAAGCGAAATGTAGGTCAGGTGGGGCTGGGGAATGAGAGGAGCGGTTAGGAACTCCTCCCAGGGTCTGAGCTCTCTTCCTGAAGAGGTTTTCCCTGGCAAGCGCAGCTTCCGACTGCACCGGTAACTGACCCTCTATGTGAGCAGGACGTGCCCTCTGATTGCCTGGCACAGGATCTGCAAAGTCTGTTGTGACAGGCTGCTCCGGGTGAGAGGCAGAACTAAGATTTCCTGTGGAAGTGACACGTGATCGCCCCTCTTTGGATTTGATGGATCTCTTCAGTAAGATGTTGTCAAGTTCCGACATTAAGGGTGACACAGGCTTCCTGGTTGGGGGTTCTGGGCAGACAGAATCTGGCTTCTTGTCAAATTTCACCGATTCAGCTCCCAAACTGATCAATTCCTTATCAGACTCGGAGATCGCAGGGTCAATCTTTGAGGTCACAGGGCTCTGTTTTGGAATCATGGGGTCAACGGGGTCAGTTGGAAACAGCCCGGTCTTTCCTTCCCCACTGGAAGTTCCGACGGCTGCTGGGGTTTCGCTTTCCCTAGGGCTAAGTTTCAATGGTCTGGGCACCGTCAGCCGGGAGTGAGACAAAAGTGGCACAGTGTTTGGTTGTGCGGGGGTTAACATATCACTGGTTATTTGCATCTCTGTTAATAAAGAAAGAACGAGCAAGAAAACGAAACAAAGAAAACCAGTCAACATTAAACGGCAACATAAAGAAAGCAACACAGAAAAAGGGTGCATCTGCAGAAATCAAACAAGCATGACAATTTGAAATCACAGTTTAATGCTCTTGGTTAATATTCAAAATAAGATGAAAAAATTTGCCCAATTTCATAATTATACTTAATTCAACAGAATGAAGGTTTCACAGTTGACTAACATTGTGTTACCATGCCATATTGTTAGTCAGCTCCAACAAAACTTTTTAAAACTAGACATTCAGAGCCACAATTAAAGCCAACCAAATAAAAAAACCAACAATGAACGTTAGTACCACGTCAAAAATAAATAATTAAATTCAGGAAATGTGCATTCAACTTAAAGATGATAGGAGTTAGTAGGGAAACTGGGTAGTTCAGGGTGACGATGGGTGTTAATGGGTAGGTTTTTGGGGGGTTATGGGGGTAGGGTTTGTAGGGGGTATGGGTGATGATGGGTAGGACTGGGGGTTATAGGGGTGGGGTTATAGGGGTATAAGGGCGATGATGGGTGTCAATGGGTAGGTTTTGGGGGCTATGGTGGTAGGGTTTGTTTAAGGGTCAGGCATACGGGAAATGGCAACGTTTTGGCTTGAGCATGGTCAGGAATGGACCAGGGACCTCGCTGGGGTGATTCAGAGCAAGCAAGGGTCCTGGTCTGGGAGAGGTAGGATTACAGGGTCTGGCCTGGGGGATTGCAGGACTAGGGCATGGATACAGAAACGTATACATCTGCAGGCAAAAAGTAATATCCAACAAACTCAAAGAATCTTCGGAGGCACTGATTGCTGCAACACGAAATCACTTACAGTGTACAGGAATATACATACATGCTGATTTTCAACACAACTTTTGCTTTCGTGAAACTCAAATGAAATTAAAAAAATAGCTGGAAATCTTTGCCGGTCACATAACGAAACGGAAATAAAAATGTTTTTTACCGATGGGAAGAGAAGGCTATTCATGCAGCATTCTTTGGGCTGTGCAGCATCGCAAGGTTCGTACATGATGCAATGGAGAGCCAGGAGGTGGCTATTTTTGTTTTTTGGTTACCTGTTTCATCAAGGCTTCTCGTCAATTCAGGGTTCTTAGGCTCAGTGATGTCCCGACCATTACTGCCCGGGGAGAGGTCCTCTCCGCTCGGTGTCTCACCTAGGGACTTGGACCGAGGAGGAGTGGGCCTGAGGCCGCTGCGGAGACTATGGCTGGGCTTAATGGGAGGCAGGACCATGGGACCCAGGGACGGGGGGCGAGGGAGCTTAATGGGTGGGGGACGCTTGGTTTTTGGGATGGCATTGGCCCGGGGGACGGTAGAGGAGGGCTTGGGGTCCTCACCATGATGATGGTGGTGGTGATGGGGTCTCTCCGCCTTGGATGCGGAAGCACGCTTGGAGGGGATCGGGGTGGTGGGTAGGGGTGGTGGGGTTGATGAAGGCTTAGTGTAAGGTACGGAGGTTAGAGGAGCTGATTTGGGCCGTTTGAGGCTGGGGCCTGCTTGGGCCAACTCACTGGGTGTGTCTGTGGCCTTTGGGAGGACATCGTGAGTGGTGACTGGCCGTTTGGTGGGCCTCTGTATAAAACAAAAATGAAAACAAAAACAAATAACATCAAATGACTATTACAGCCTTTCAGCCTATGAGAAATATCCTGCTAGGATCGAAACATGTCAGGCCCTCCTAACCATTAGCATTTGATATTTATTTCAGGTCATTTTGGCTGATGAGCAGTTAGCAGCAGTTTATTACTTGTATTAAGATTAAATGACATTCAAAAACATCTATTAAATGTTCAAAATCTTTGTTGAATATCTAAACTGGCCCAATTTGCTTATAATTATGCAAAATTGTATTTCACTATTATTTAATTGCTCCTTCATCTGTTTTCATACAATCACCTGCCTGCAATTTGCAATTGTGCGGTTAATAATTAAACCTACAACTTGTATGCTCTTAAAAACTACATTTCTTTTGCCCTATGTATCTGTTAGGAAATTATGACATTAATAACAAATAGAAAATGTATACTTCTGTACCATAGAAGGATTTCCCACAAGGTGGTTTTTAAAATGAGAAAAAAAGAAAGGGTTTTAGCCAAACAGTGTAGTTATGGTGACTCGTATGATACAAGATAAATGGATCTGAATGATAAGAACAGTTAAATACTGAGCGTCAACAATCTACTGCAAAACACTGATTGGGTCGGCAGGAGAGTAATCCATGACTGGACACTGATCATGGTAATGCTTATCTTCTTCTAAGGGATATTTGGTACAAAGTCATGGTGATAAATGAGTATAGGGCGGTCTGATGTTTAAGTTCCCTACGGCCTCCTGGCTGCTTAAGGCAGATGTTCAGTTGGCAGGGTGATAAATGAACTCAAAGTCCTTGTACGGACTTCATTCACGTCATTATTCATATTAAAGGCAACCCTCCCAGTGACAACGCTACAGACTTAAGAGCAGTCTGGAGTGCTCACTAGAATTCCCTACCAATTCCCAGCTGCAGAAGGTTAACACTTTTGAGAAGGATAATAAATGAGCTGTCTCCTGGTATCAGTGGTCCCCTTACAAAATAATGGTAAAATACATCATGCCATCTCTGCGCACAACAACGGGAAAGTCGTCCATTCATAAAGTGATGTGCTATGTTCGGTTACGTCAGGGGGACTGCTAAGACCGCAAGACAGGTGAGACCATCACACCGGAACCTTGGCTTTACAATAGCATACAGACTTCACTATTCCTATTATGGCAACCCTCCTAATGGCACCATTACAAAGGTAATCACCCTACCCCACAGTGGTAGGGCAGACATTGAAGAAAGCAGTCTGACCCTACAAACCTTTAAAAAAATCCAGACTTCCTGCACGTACATGTAATGCACCAAGGCCAAAAATATCCCTTCTAGTGACACGGCAGTGACTAGAAAAATCAGTCTGACCCTCATGAAAAATGAATGAAAAAATAATACTACTGATAATACGAGCATGATATATTTATAGCATAAATATGAAACTAACTTAACTAAGCTTTCATTCTAGGACAGAGGCAAATTCTTTTGCTAAAAAGTCTAAACAAATGTCACCCTGTTTAAAGGTACAGTACAGGATTGGTAACATACCCAAACAGAAATGTTCACAGATTAACGTGTGCTGGTAGAAATATACCGCTAAAATATTTCCGCCGCGTAAGATCAAAAAGACGTTAGATCAAAACCATTCTTTATGTTTCATGAGAAAAATTGAGTCGGGTTTTCGCTATTTTCGTCAGACTCAGATGTCCGATTGAGCTAAAGTTTTCACAGGTTTATTATGTCATGTACACGCAGGATCAGACAAGGTGTGAGTGCTGTTCTGTGACCTTTACCAATCATGTATTACCGTATACCATTTTTATTATACCTAGCATCTAGGATTATAATAATGCCAATTAAAAAAAATTAAATGTTGGACAAGAAGATTTAGCACAAACACGTAGCTAATTATAGTCATTAACGAAGGCCTAGGAGATTTAACAGTACAATTAATCTGCTTGAATTTTTCGAGCAAGCTGTCCCTAGGCACAAGCTGCTAATGGGGAGGATGGTGTGTGGAGGCGTACACAAGCACATGAGGCACGTGGATAATATTCCCCGCTGATCATCTGTGAAGTAGGCCTTCAATTTACCATAACCACTGACCTTTCTGGCTCAACAAAATTTCAAATTCCTACATCTTGACATTTGACATTCAAGAAAACTCCCCCCCACAAAAAAAACTAAATAGGAATACAAAATGTCAAAGCACTTACACGTCCGGGTCTGGTTGTTGCTCGTCTCGCCTTGGGCGCTACCGAGATGCGATGCCGCGCTGCTGTGTTCTCCAACAGGGTGGAGCTGACTATAAGGTCCAAGTCAAAGCCGTCCCCTTCATTGCCTTCTGGAAACCAAATGGAAAGAGTTTTGTCAATTTCAAGAGGTACCAAGAGACTTTCTCTTTGAAAATTGAATGAATATGTGGGAGCTTTCTGAAACCTTAGGCTATTTAATTTTGTATTTCCTTTATAAAGTAAAGTTCAGGTATCAAAATGGATATGGTTTTGCAGTAGATTTGACAACAGACTTTCAATCTCAATCCAAAAACAAAACCTACATTTTCAAGTTGAGGTTTTGTTGATTTTGCCAGTCCAGTGATAGATATCACCATAATAATAGTATATTAAGTTCCTGAAACATTGGAGAGACAAGCCTAGTCGAGTAATGGCTACACTGAGTTGTACATGTCTGATGCACTTTAGAAATATCAGTAGCATGGTAGTGCCAGATACAGACACGATTGGCTTTATACAATAAGAAAAGATACAATAAGAAAGCGGGTATGACAACAACAACATGCCTGAATGGGTTGCTCCACATTCAGTCTGCGGCATGCCGGGGCATTTTGGGATTCGATGCAACCCCATACCTTAAATTCAACAAATGACCATCCAAAAAATGCCTGTATTCTGTATCCTTCAGGAGTGAACAGATTTCAACTTCAAGTTCGGCTGAAGGCCACTCACTTCCTCTATCCTTCAAAGTCCTTGACGATTCTCAAAGATTTAATGGTGCAAACTTTGGAACAGCAAAGAAAATGTCCACCTTTCAAAAATACAACTCAATCTTTGTTCCTATCCTCACATCAAATGATTGTTTTCAATCCAGGCGTGATTTTGATATCGTACAGAATCCTGAATCCCACAAAATCAGTAACACATCGTGGAGGAATCTGTAAGGAATCTGGATTGAAGGTCTGTGTTTCAACAAGATCAAACAAACGTGGGACCAAATTTCCTAGGAAGCAGTCCAACTCACCTGCTGGCGTCACCTGGATCTTGTTCTCCACTTGCTGTACCTCCTTCTTGCGCTCCTCGTGAGTGGCGGCCGAGAAACTCTTCTGCATGAGACAGGGAAAGGGGCAAGAGAGAGGATTGGTGAACGACAAATCTTCCAACTTCTCCAACTTTTCCTTGAACTCCTCCTCCAACTCTTTCTCCAATGGCTCCTTGAATATGTCTTCCTCAAAGTACCATATGGAGTCCGACTGAAGCACTTCCCCGTTCATTGTCTCTTAAAATCAACGACAGTTGTCCTCTTTCCCCCCTTCTCCTACAGTGTCTTTCCTTTTCCTTCTCTCTCTGAGACTCCCCCCTTTCAGAAGAATGTCCAACATTTGATTAGAGACGACAAGGTGCCCTATGTGACGTATAGGGGGAAAGGGAGACAGGCCTGGCTGTTGTGGGTCGCGTTTTCAGCCGGTGTTAAGAGCAGGCATTCTCCTCCGTCTGTCAGTAAGGAATCAGGTGGAGGCGAGGTACCAAGAGCGATGCCTTTGAAGACTTGGGGGAAGGAGACTTTTACATTGAAGGGTTCGAGCAGAGAGCGTCACATTTCAACTCTGTTTCCTCGTTTCAGAAGTGGAGGGAAGGGGGAGAGGGGGGGTAGGTGGGAAGTCGGAGTGACTCAGACCCATGTATAACTGAGACTATTTCCTGCCAATTAATACATGATACAAGGTGGTATTTACAAGAGATCGAGAGACACACACACACATAACAGGGAGCCCCACGTCTGCACGGAATGAAACACAGTAGGGAGGGGGCATCATACAGAAGTTCACCCTTGACCCTAAATAGAGCACCCCCCACTCTATGAACTGCATAATAACATTTTTAATTTTTTGTGTGTATGTACTATTAGTACGAATAATAATCTTCAACAAATAACCACAAGGGAAACTGACTGGATTTTGAGTAATTGAAAAGAGGTCGCTGGTTAGAATCCCACTCCAGTCAACATTTCCAATTTTCATGTCTTGGTGTCCCGCTGGAGGCAGGCAATACATGTAATTAGAAAGGTTTTGAACAAGCAGCCAAACACAGAATGTTTTCTTTTGGCAACTGAGAGTAACTGGTGACCTTTTCAAGGCAAAACCATTTGGCTGTCATCCAAGGATTTCTTGACGGTCAAGA
This sequence comes from Astropecten irregularis, assembly GCA_963971285.1. NCBI lineage: Eukaryota > Metazoa > Echinodermata > Asteroidea > Paxillosida > Astropectinidae > Astropecten > Astropecten irregularis. The sequence goes on from OZ020256.1 coordinate 1,639,839, forward strand.
TAATAATCTTTTAAACCTCAATTGGCATGCGCGACATGTTTCTGCTGTTTCTGCATCTGACCCTATAGAGACAGACTCTCATTTCCGTTGTTGCGATCTTTCTCTGATTTTAGTTTGATGCCTTTAATACCTAGTCCAGTCTTGTCCTAACTGGTCTGGTAATTGAGAATAATCTGACCGGTCAATAAAGATGACCATTGGTGGGTCGAGCCACCAGACGGCAAACATTCATCAACTGGCCATGTCTAATAGTAATAGTGACCGCAAAAACAATCTGTACATAAAAAAATGGTAAATGTCTGCGCAACGGCCCCCAGCCATGGCAGCCTCCAGTTATGGTCTGGTCAGATTTTTGTCTATAAAATGTACTATGGGGCTGTTCGTGTATTACGCATACATGTACTTTACCATAGTATAGGATCAAGTTATTATAACGATGAAGCACCCTCGTGATTATCCATCAGCTGCCTAGAAATGAACACCTTATCATGGACCGTCGTCATGCTTCTTGGGTGGGGGATGAAAGGCTCATATCTTAAAATTCACAGCCTGAACCTGATCCTCAGAAGAAAAAAAACGGACTTCCGAAAAGGCACCAATACATTGAAAACACGACAAGTTTTAAACTACTGGTGAGTCATTAACACCCATTCCCCCTCTCCAAAACCCACAAGAAAAAAAAATGAACAAGGAAACAGAATTCTTCCTGGAGTTGTTGAACATGATCCTGCAACCGTCTCAGATTATAGATAATTGAACAATTAGTATTCCCATTCACCACAGGGCTAGGATATAATTATAAATACAAGTCACCCACACCATCACCCACCCACCACCTTGCTTGTACAGCACGAGAGAATGACTGTATATCGGCAGGTTGATGTGAAAGTTCCAAACAGTCATTGTATGCTAATCAGAAGATGCATTCAAAACCATAGGCCAATGTCACAAAGCTGCTTAAGCACCAAAAATTTGCTTAAACCCCAAAATTTGCTTAAGCACCAAAACCATAGTCAACAAAATCAGTATGTCAAAGGCAAAGGCAGTAAACATCACGTGAAAATTTGGTTGGTAATTCTGTTTGATCAAGGAAGAATTTTCATGCTTTTAAAAGCAATTTTCTATTGCTTAAGCAGCTCTATGACATTGGCCCAAGAGCTGGAAAACAGTATTGAAATAAAAACAAATAAAAAAAGAAACATGTAGCAAAAGAAAAACAAAAACTGAAAAAAATGATTTGGGGTATTTTGGTTGTACAAAGTAAACTGATACTAAAACTGTGGTATTATAATGAGATTACAAGGTTATCACATGAAAGAAACTGTACTTTTTTTGCAAGAGAAGTAGGTTTCAGAGTTTTTCTTGATGTCAGTTTGTCAAAACCATTATTATCATAGTGACAATGAAACTCTTTAAAAAAAGTACATTCTACAAAAATATAATTTCACTTTTGAAAAGGGAAACTTTCACAAAACCCTGCCCATAGAATGGAAAACTAGAAAAAAAAAAACAACAACACAGAGACAACAACTAATATGAAGAAACTTGACTATAACTAGACATGTACAATGGGACAAAAGGAAAATGCTATAACGAAGAAAGAAAACCTGTTACAGAAATAAGACAATTTAGTACAATCTGCTAGGCACATTTGCCTCCTACCAAAAAATATATTTAAAAATAACAACAAATAAAATAAAAAATAAAAAATTGGCAATTATGCATGGAACCTTGTCCAAAACAATATGAAATTATCAAAATGAAAGAAATCCAATGTATTTTCTAGCTTCCAAAGATCACAAGGAAACAATGTTGTAAATACATTGCCAAGTTTAGAAACCGAAAATAGAATTTCGCCCTTGTACAATTTGGCACGAGAGCAGGTCAAAATATCGCTCAATGCAGGAAATTGGACTATGTCCTTTTAAAAACCAAGTGGGCTAAGGGTTGAAAGTTTGAATATGGCTTTTAAATCAGCAAACCCAAGCTAATAGCTGGACTACAGACGGGATACCATCGTGGGATCGGGAAATGGGAGAGCAAAGATACGGCAGTTAATGGAAATACAGCTTGTAACTATCAACAAAAGCTTTAAGATACTGTACTTGAGCCAGACCCAGGCAGTAAAGCAACTCTAAACTACTGCCCACTTTTCCGACTTTGAAATTATATTTTGTAACTCTCTCTGATCATGTATTATCATTATTGTTACAATTGTTATTATTATTATTTTGAAAGCAGGATATTTTTTTCCCGATTAGTAGAGCTTTGTTAGATACCCAGAGTAAGACACGTTGGAAATTAGGTCATTTACCCATCGCCTAGCTTTAGTGCTGGGTGGTTTCCGCTTCCGAATGGAGGTCTATGGAACACGCAAGAGAGAATAGCATGGAAGATGAATATCATGTCTGAAGGATGCCTCTGAGACGGCTCTGTCTCACAACTCCTGTCCTAAACTCTTTTCTTCAGGCCTTCTGCGTCAGAAAACGCTCACTCTCACATTCTAATGTCTACAAGGGCTAACCACCTCATTCAACCCCACCGACCGATCTCAATCCACGATCCTTAAAGCATTCAACCTCTTTCTCATTCATTACCTCTTGCAGATGGCTAATACTTATAGAGGGTAGGGCATCTTGTATTGCTCCTCCAAGCCTAACCCTTCGGACTTCATGACTCCACTACCTTCAAACACTCTCAGACAACATATGTGTCAGAGATACAGTCTATTGTCGTTTTCCGTAATTTTTTCATAAATGTTACGTTTGTTCTGACTTTTCCACTAACTGCACAAGTAACTTCTGGTGTTCTGTCTAGAAGCAGATTTTTGTTCAGCTTTGACAAAAGCGATGTTCCAAAATAAAATGCAACCTGGAATGCAAATTATGAATGAAAGGCTTCTGCTTTGAGTCCATTATAACTATCACACAAGATTTTATGGGAGATTTCTTGAAAAGAAATTTCGAACCAAAAATGTTAATCTTCTTGCTGTCTAATATTCAAAAGTACGAGTATTGGGAGTTTGTATTCAAGATGGTGGCTTGCAGGACATTACAGGAAATGAAATGCTTGGGACATTGTTTGTGGGGCTTTTTGAGGTGGAGGGGGGGGGGTTGAATGGCTGGACAGTGACACAAACCTCATCATCAACGCTGATGGTCCCTGCACTTCTCCTCTTGTCGCTGCTCCTCGGTGCTGGCTTGGGCGGCACAGGCTTGGGCTCCGGCGTCTTTGAGATGACAGCGCCCTCTGTGGCAGCAGCCTTCTGGATGCCATCGTCCGAGCCGGAGCGTCTCTTCAGCTTGGCCGACAGTTCATTCTGTAAAAAGTTATAACAGAAGGAGAGGCAATGAATTGGAATTGGGATTTTCTGTGTATTATTAAATCACATGCAAAGCAAATATATTTCCCAAGAACTGTTCATTTGTATAAAAATGTTTACGGTGTAACAAATTGTTTCTACTGAATAAAACCCCTTTCAAAGATAAGCATCAATGTTCATAATACACTTATAGTGAGTGTAACTTACATGCATTTTTAAGAGTACCTTTGGCATGTTTGGCAATCAAGAAAAATGTTAACACCAAAAGAAGAATAATTAACATGAGTACATGTACATGTACGTTTCTATTCAAATACAACTGAACAATATGCATTGCAATGCAATGGACTTTATGAGAAATGGCACTTCAATGTCTGGATCCATGTTTTATGTCGAAAAGGAATACATGATGGTACATGTAGTCAATTGTGTCCATATAGTGTACGTATCTCTGTACAACACTGTCAACATTATTAGGCCATTAAGCCAATATAACCTTTGGACCCCAGTGTTTTATACATATAAAAACCTGTACTGATAGAACTACATGGTGCATAATGTACACAGGGCCTTAAATATACAAGACGAGTGGAATCCATGAAACCATAGAGGACTCTTGCCTTCCTCCATGATGAAACAAAACCTGAATCTGAAACTAGAAATCAGAATGTTTCATAACAAAATGTTATTAAAAAAAGAAACAAATATAACGCTGCGCTGTGCATCACATCCTCCAGCAAGGAAAGTGACAAATTGTAACTGTGAATAATTAATTTGTGCATAATTAACGAATGTCTTGGATCTCAAAGAGTCAGGTTTACTTCCAAAGCTGACTTTGTTATCTAAAACAAAAACTTCATTAAATGTATTTTTTGTCTGTTCTATGTTACTTACTTACCCTGTACGTTTTGGTTTGTTACCAAACTATGATACAGTAGTACCTTTAATAAACTTAATGAAACTATTCAGCGTGCCATTTGAAATATCAGGACGTTTGAAAATTCCTGTACTGAGAGGAAAAATTGTCTGTGTCACAGAGTTTCAGCGGGGTAGGTGCTGTGACTGTTGAGAGGAAACTATGACTAATCTGAGGGAATTCTGCAGAGCCTTGATGACGAATCAACAAACATGTCCACCAAAATCCTATTCAGCAGGAGTTATATATCGCCCTCATGTGAGTCACGTTTTTTGCTCTTTTTTCCATTTTCTCGCATTTTTTTAATGGATTATGGACACAAAATTCATTTACACTGGCTTCTACTCAGGAGGTCGGCAGTTTGAATCTCGCTCCAGTAATTAATTCTTTGTTCACCTTTCAATGGCATTTGTTTAGACGGTATTAAGATGGCCACAAGTTACCCTTTTGGGGGCCTCTTAAATTGTTTCAACCAATTTAAATAACTTCATTTTTAACATTGTCAATGGGCAGAGTGAATGGCATTACCAGGAATCGTCATACTTATTTTGGTCAAAGTATGTACTTTATCACGCAGGAAAATAAACCACAAAACAATAACGAAACATTGAAACTCCGACAAAAACAATGATTAACTTACACAAAAGAATGAACTATGTGAGGATCTGAAGAAATATTTCAGTTACACATTAACAGTGACCAAAGGAAGTAATCCTACCTTCCCTTTATCACATAATGCATTTACTGCAATGTGCGGAATTTGAGACATGATACAGGGTTTTAGCACTGAGCAAATAAAGGGCTCCGGAATGAAATGAGAATTTAAAGTCATCAGTGCGCCACGAGCCAGTACAGCTGTGCCAAGGTGCATTCTCATTGACCAATCCCATCAAAATCTCCTAAATTGCCTAAGGTTTGGACATATTATACAGAGGAGGGGAGCTTCCCAAGTGTCAGACACATAAACATTTGGAATGCTCTGTTCCACGCCATCTCAATTTCAGAATAGCATTCCGCACTAATGACGTCACACCATGCATGCACATACCCCCACTCACCACACGTTTGCATGGCCACGTTGCAATGCTTGTCTGAAGTTCGGCGCTATTTTTAGCACAAGTGCGCAGTGCTATTGGGCGTTTTTCCCCTGCCCATGCTGTACTGCCAGCGTTTCATCGTGAAAAGCACGCCCAACAACATGGGAGAAAGTTAACAGGGAAACAGGGACTCTTACCGCAAATGCACTGGACATATTCATCTCTGCAGATATGCGGACTTGCTCCTTGGTAGGAGCGGGCTTTTCGGGACTGAAGACACTGTCCTCTGAGACACTGATGCCCTTGCCCTTGGCTAAGCTGGGAGACAGAAGTCCTCCTGATGTCGTCTCATCCCTGCAACGTGAAGAATTTGAAAGGGAAGAAATTTAGTACCACTATCGCCACAAAGCTTGTTATCCTTAAGACAAAGCAGTTGTCATAAGTCTGCCGATTACTTGCCGACTTATGACATAATGCCAACTCATCATCAGGGGTGGATGACGTCAATACAAGAATAGCAAGCCTGTCGAAATGATATGGGAATACATATTTTGTTTTTTTAAGAATAATAGCTTGCAAGGTTTAACTGCACCCAGGTCATAGAAGCCATTGCCATGGTGGCCCTGGTCCTTGCGCCCCCTGGTCTTAGTCTTAGGGCATTTATGAAACAGAGGCTTAGGCTCTGGCTCCATCATCCATGATGAAAATATAGGTTGTGGTTTTTCATTGAAGCTGAAGCTCTGTTTTCTTTTTCAAACCAGAGAATCTACTTCCGAACTACAGCCAGGAGCCTCTATTTTGATACCCGTTATTCTATAATGGATTGACGAAATGGAGCCCGAGCCGGAGCCTGAGCCGAGGTTAATTCCCAGATTAATTCAAAGGTGAAAACACTTGACACACTTTCAATAAAATGAGCCGAATGAAAATGAATTGAAGATTTGCAACCCACACCTCTTCATCATCGCCTTTTAGGATCTGGATCTCCATAGTTCCACAAATTGACAAAATCTTTAATTGTGAGGACAAAAACGAAACCCAGTCTCTCAGTTTTTGCTCCCCCTACCCCTACCCCCAGTTGCAATTCTCACCCTTCAGCCGCTTCTTCGTCAGTGTCGGTTCGGTTCAGCTCCCCGGTGGACTTGGACTTGGTCCCGAGGCTGTCGTCCACTTCGCCGTCCTCCTTCCCCGGCCGTTTCTTCTTGAAGAAATTACGGATGGACTTCCAGGGTTTGAACTTTCTCTTCTTGCCACTGCCCGGGTCCTCTGATGTCGAACCTTGAGAGATAAAATGGGAATAGAGAGTCGTACACATGAATAAAACATGAAAATGAAAGCATGTCAAAGTGACTCTGAGAAATTTACATTCTTTTTTGGTGCAGACTACTTTGATGTCATATTTATGCTTAGTGACCTTTTGTTCAGATATAAATGAAGTACGTTCCACATACCAAATATATTAAAACAGGTATTTTGTATTCCAACAGCAACACAAAGAGCAATGAGGCTCAGTTTTTGGGAGAAAGCCAGAGTATGTACCTCATCCAAAGCTAAGTACACGTATGGATGTGGTCTTAGAACACGAAATGGTCGGGGCCCTGTTCGTTAATCATCTCAGGAAGCTATTTGTTAGCAAGGAGACCACTGGCCAACTTTGGAAAACATCTAGGCTTAAAGAAAAACTGTACTGAACGAGCAATCCACAAATCAAGGGCTTTTGAAAACCCAGAAGAAGAAAATCACAGGCAGGCTCAGTTTGGATTTGAACCAACTACCGGGTACTTACTGCTTACTGGTGACAATGTCTAGCCAGAGTGTAGCCAGTCAAGAACATTCAAACACCAATGTGGCAACGGTTCTACATAGTGCAAACTCATGTATAAACATACAGTGTCCGTCGTTACATGTACATGCACACAACAAACAGGGAGTTACAGATAACCGGTGCAACTACGTAGATTGGTCAAAGATACCGAGCATGTCCATTAAATGTTGGTCAAACCAAGCAACCAGTTGACAAGAGTCAGAATTTAGAACTGTTGCACAGATACAGACTACAGTGTATTTACAGGACAGTGCATGATCATTACGTAGGGTGGATTGCACAGTGTACATGCATGGAGGTAGAAATCTTTCTGTACCATGGTACATGTACATGTACATGTAAACTCTATACAATCACACAGGTCCTTGCTGTATGACACAATGTACACACATTGTTAAATGGCGACGTGAGATCTAGAATATCCTAGTAATTACTTGCCATCTGTCCCATAAAATGTACACGTCAATTGCTGCAATACTCACAATGTTTTAAATGCAAACACAAGCATCAGTCCACAAGCCAGGCTTCTAGACTTCCATTATATGTACACACTGTGAGTATACCCCTTGATGCAGGCAGACAATTAATATCACAACTACAGTACACAATGTCCAGCATCCTTCATAGTCCTACATGTGTAATGCACACAGCACAGGATGAGCAGAGAAATTGACCTGTATACCGTATACCACAATGATACTACATGTCCTCTTGTGCTCTGGGACGTATCCCTAATACATAAACCAACTGGTACAATGATCAGACAACTCCATAGGAATACACAGATTGCTCACTCATACGTGAATGACCGACAAGTTGTGGGGTTCAATGGGACAACGCAAACCATAGGAGAGAGAGAGAGAGAGGAAAACAAAAAGAAATCTCGGGAATGGACTGGCGGCGATCAGACAATAAGAAGTGTTTGTACGCTGTCTAGTTACCGTACTGTGAATGCACTGAACCAATGGCAACAACCTGTTTGTCACAGTCGACCTGCAGTGTGTGTGTATAGTGTATACGTGTATACGTGTATACTTTTACTTGTATAGACTGTGTACTTTCTGTTTACGTTGTAGAAAGACTGTAGAATTGAACGACAAACCGTTGACACTAAATAATACAAGCAGGCTGCGTGGGACTGCAGTTTTAAAGCAGTTAACTTTAATTTAGCCAGAAAAAGAGACAAGAATCTGGAACTATCACATTTTTCTACCCAAACCCCTCTGCCCTCTTTCTCGCTCTAAGGAAATTTCAGCTTAGAACCTTCCTGACTCCAACAAAAATCCAACATTTGAAAGACGAAATCAAACAGACATGCCGACTGACCTGCAGACCAGCAAACAAAGCAACAACAAAATGTCTAAACAAAGTGCGAAACAAACAACAACAAACAAAATAAACATATGAATGGCTCCTCAGATACAGAAAAAAAACCTTGATGCTTGAATTTGTTTGAACATTTCAGGTTTAATAACAGGTTGATAAACATACCAAAAATGTAGGCTTCGAGCACACTACCTGGAGTACCTGAAGTGGATGCTGAATCAAATGTACCGCTCACAAAGCAAATAAAAAACTCTCAACAGTCACACTAAAAAGCTGCAACATGCACCGAAGAACCGCCTCATCAGAATGTCGGCATGGTACCCCTTCAATGATTGTCGTAGTTGGATTATGACCAATTCCTTTCATGGGTATGTAGTCACCATTGTTCATCTACAAGCAGACTTGGTACCCTTCCAATATCCCACAGATAATTGGCTCCCTCCAAAATAGGAAATCATCCACAATGGAGTAAGGAAAAAAACCCGATGGGTGTCACCCTTGTCTCTGTATCACACGCAGGAAACGAGCTATACATGTATGAGCCCGAGTCAATGCGCTGTCTCTACCCTCCGTGTAATCATATTATTTACCTGAGATTAGGGACTGCTTGCACAATGGATGACAGAGGTATTGTTGTTATGGTACTGGACATATGTTAGCTCGGCCACAAGTTGGATTCATCCCATAGGGTCCGAGCATAGAGCTAGGAACAGCTCTATGGTCGAGTGGATAAAGGAGCTTAAAATGAGCCCAGTGTTTACCATGTTAGCCATTCAGACCTTAAAAGGGCAACATTTTCCGCGGCAATTTGGGTCATCTGGACTCTGGACAAAATTCCCACAATGACTGAAGAATGGCAATCCAGTATACACCTGTACATCCCCATTATAATGAATGTCTTCCAAGTCATATGACATAGGCCTAGTCCCTCCCTCCCCCTCCCTTTCAGAAAATACAACAACATCTTGTGGCAGGCTTTATAGAGTTAGACAAACACACAACCTTCCCTTTAAAACTTTCAATCCTCTCCATGAAGGTTAAAGGTCATCTGGTAATCTTGCTCTATGCTTACAAAGTATCATGGATGTATTGATCCCCCCATGTACAATGTAAAGGGGACAACGCCTACCAGCATATGTCAATAATATGCAAATGATCGACCCTGTAGATGACATAATTAATGTGTGCACAAGCAGACGATTTCAGTCCACCAGGGAATGTTCACGACATTCTAGCCAGACTGATGATTGCTGTAAGTCAATGTAGGCCTACTGCAATGCAAGGGATGTTTGGTGCTAGTTTTTGTTTAAAAGGCACGCCAAAAGCGCTCAAGATGTCAAAAGTTGGGGTGAGTCACACAATGTTGTTTGTAGGTGATAGGGGGAGGGGGTGAGGGCCGAGGGGGGGGGGGGGGGGTGAGGTTGATGGATGGCATGAAGGACAAAAGACGAGGTTAACATCGTTTGTCACTGTCCATTTTATCATATCAATATTTAAGTAAAAGGCTACGAAGATCTTGCTAGGATGGAAACACGTCATGCCTTCCTTTTGCTTTTAGACTTGTCGGCAAGTCACGTGTCCGTTGCGTGAAAGACACTCAAAGATTTCTGGTCACGTCACTGATTTATGTGAAGAAGTATGAGACACAGGAAGTGCATTAATTCAGTTATGAGCAGAGAGAATGGCAAATGTCACTCTAACATCCACCGTAACACCCCCCTCTGCCACCTCCCCCCCCCCCACACCTCTGCCATAACACTATAGGTGGTGCTTGACATGGATTTTGTTCATTGTATACATTCGTACAATTCAAAATGTAAATATGTTTGTGGAAGGATTGACAATGAACAAGGTGAAGTGCTCCGATAATTTGGACTACATGTCAGAAAGTGATGTCCGAACAGTCTTTCTTTTGAGTTTTTTACAACAAGTGTATTATAGTCTAAGGATGAATGTTAATTACCTGGGCTTATTCTGTTCTCTGTATCCCCAAGAGACCACTTTACCGAAAAACAACTTTTAGAATTTTATATGGTTTCCAACTCACAGGCACAAAGTACGTAAAAGGCCAAGCATGCCAACATTGCAAGACCTGGCAGGTGTCAGCCAAAGATTCTGGGGGTATTAGGATGGATCTGACTAAATGGCTATGGCTGCAGTTATGGCAACAGATATTTGACAGCAATCGACTCAATTATCACGGTATACAGTTAATCATGATGTGGTCAACTACAATGCACCATGCACTGCTAAGGGACACTAAAGTTATACAGTGTACATACAGGACTGGAGGTTTTTTTTTTACTTGTAGCTAGACAATTTTTCACAGCTCACACATTATGCAAACTAACAAGCTGAGATTAAATCATCAAAAATCTTGGGCCTTGAAAAAACAAGAAATTACCTGGTTCTAGATCATCTTCGACTTCTTCACTTTCCCTCATGACCTCTCGATCTTGTGCTTGTTCCTCTCCGTCGTGTTGGTCGGAGCTCTCCATAGCCAGGTTTTCCTCAACCTCTGGCTGATCGATCTCGGCGGCGGCCATGTTGTATAAAAGCTCCCAAGATCCGGAGATTGTAAGTTTCCTCAAACTGCTGTCAGAGTCCTGATCGCGGTCGCGCAACTTGACAAACTCGGGGTACTGGCCGGTAGTTAAGTCATCCGCGTCGAGTATCGTCCATTCCGGTTCGATTCCGTCAGATCCTTCATGGGAGTCGTCGGAGTTGGGCGAGTCGGCCGGTTCGCCTAGTTCCAAGACCGCATCTGCGTCTTGAGACGAACTATTATTATCCGATGGGTCGGGTTCCTGCTGGTCCTGAACTGGGTCGCAAGCCTCTGCAGTGTCTGCGAGCGGTTGTGGCGCTGCACTTTGATTCTCTTGAGGTGATTCTTCTCCTCGGACAATCTCCTCAGGATCTCCTTTCACAAATCCCCATTGATCCACACCAGGACTGCGCTGGATGTATGCATCACCCTCTCCCTGCCAATCATTTGATTCCGCCAATTCTGTCAAGTAAGAAAAAAACAACCAACAACCCACAAAATTAAAGAGCAGCACTCAGACACTTAACACTTGAGGCGAGGACAAGTTAATGAGCATGCTAAAACAATTTCCAGGGGTGACACATAGCATAGTCCGGTAGTTGCCAATTCTCCTCTTGGACACAACGTCCAAGTCCTTAAAAGTCTAAGGAAGAAAATTGGCGCCTTGTCATGATGAGTCCATGTACTTGATTAATGAGCAGCATCCATTCATAAAGTAAGTTCTAGTACACTGAAGTATTATGCCTGGTTTGGGGAAGCATACACAAAACAGATGTTTACAGCAAAGAGTTTTTGGGAGCCATCTTAAACCTAGTCCGGACAAGATTTTTATTGGTAAAACTCACAGACAATTGTTATAAATCTTAATACCTATTTTAAGTCCACTTTGAACGGCACAGGAAACTTTTCTCTCAGTTACTTTAACCCAAGTCTAGTGGTTACTTTTACATGTACTAGCCAACCTCTGCCCAGTAAAAGTATTAGTAACCAGTGACTGTTTCACGAAACGCTAAGACTCGTCTTAGGAAGGGTAACTCGTCCCAAGATGAGATGCATCTTAGGATCGATTTCACCAAAGTTAGAGTTCAACGCATCTCAACTTCCTTAGCAACGCAGGTGAACTTGTCTTAACTTTAAGGACCAAGCTGAGGACGTTAATTGCAACAATGACGCTTAGGCTAATTGCTAAGCACAAAGTTCAGCGAGTTAATATTCTGTGATCGGAGAAATCCACTCGACGATAGTTTAAATGACGAGGAAATTGCCAGGGAATATTCCAAGTTTTAGAAAATTTAAGCTGACGAAAAGTTTTCACTTGAAACAACAACCAATCAGCCACCTTGAATTAACTACATGCTAAGCACATAAAACTACGGCTGTTCAATGCATGCGCTCCAAATGAATCTATTGAACAGGGTACACCTGTTGCATTTTCAAATGCTGTCCTCATCTAATAAATTATAGTTCATTAAACAGAATTAAAGACCGATCTTGCTTGAGACAAGTTTCATGCAAACAGTATTATGATGCGCCATAGTCAAGATCGATCTTAAGGCCAGAACTACAGTATGGGACTAAGGCCTAAGTACTAAGATCGCAAGTTTCAGTAAGTTTCAGTACTAGGCAGTAGACACCAAGGCAAACACCACGGGCACAAACATCAAATGTAAATCTTGCTCTTTTGTTCACATTTTGCCTATTTGTTCTGCCTTTAATACCAACATCATGTAAAACCTTCTAAATACTCCTGACAGCCTACGAGGCCAGCTAATTCCACAGTGTGGCTAAATTTGGATACATGTACAAAGACATAATCTATAAAATGAAATTCTACAGTGGTATTTCTGGCTGTGGGCTTGTTGGCCGGAAACCATACCCACACGGGTATCATATAAGGGACAGAAGGGATCACCATAAATGCGGCCGGGGCCACGACAATGATGACATTAAAATAAGAATTGATGACTAAGTTTGCCGCTTCCTGCCGGCAAATCCTCGAGATAATACACGTGCATCTAGGATCTACATGTACAATAAGACAGGAACAGATATGAATGTGTGTACTCTGCAAGAAATATACTGTACATTATAAAAGAATGCACAGTGATGAAGTTTATTTATGATAGAAAATCTCCATCTATCCGATGAAATGATGCTTAGAAATTTTGTCCAAACTCAGTTTTAATACTCTCACGTCCTGTAGAAATTTTTCCCATTTACTTGAGCTTAAATATGAATTCAGCCAAGATGGCCTCTTCATAATTATGTGAAGAGTATTTTTTCCTATGGATATTTTGGATTTTCCAACCGCAGCGCCCCAAGCATGCCAGGCAATGGAAAAATGACCACAATACTTTCACACTTCAACCAAGTTTTTCTGAGCACTGAGGAAGTGAATCTCGGTTGATAGATGTCCATTCATGCTGTCATCAAAGTCCTGAGAATAGACCAAGGTCTCAAAGTTATCTGAATTCGCTCCATAATAAATTTCACCTCTTAAAAGTGTCCGTCTCGCTCTCCCAAAACAGGAAAATCACACTTCCTCGTTGCGATGGCAATCAAGATGTCAAGTTCGTCTTGAAATCTGTGTCATTTCCTCCTTGAGTAAACGACCCTGACATCTGGGCTCCATGTACACGATACTGAGTAACGTCGGCAAGATATTTGATTATTTCAAGAGGAAACCGGAGAAGGAAATTTCCAATCGAGGTGGCAAAAGATAAACGAACACGTTTTTACTGACAGTAATGATGGCAAGTGTACATCATTCTTAATACCGGTACGCCAACGCATGCTGCACTTTACGAACGGCTGCGTTGTTGACACCTACCGTACAGTTCACAAAACGGTTTATCCTACCTACAGTGATTAAACATCGCCTGATAGACCATTTCCCAGTCAGAATTGAGCTACCTGTCAGATAATGAGAAGCCAACAATAATAATCGTTCACGTTCTTACCTTTTTTCTTCGGTTTCTGAGCCCGGAAACAAGATGACAGCCGTCTTCGCATCATTTTGTTAGCGCTAGGTATGATATTTCCTTTCTTATGCTTAGAAATGTTGGTTGTGTGTCGGCTTTGAAGACTATTTGGTGAGGTTTATTTCTTTACAATTGCCAGTTATCCAAAGCCATTTACTGACAAATTTTCATGGCCAAAGAACGAAGAGCTTTGGAAAAGTAAAACGGAATCCACAGATTTTTGAATTTGTTTACAGCAAATGATTAGGGGAAAACAAAACACCACAAGAGATCAAGTCCACACACCGAGGTGTCGGTTTTATAATGGGAAATCGCACAGTAACAGCTGGGTCAAAAAGCACACACACAGGTCCTCTGTGTCCGATTTTCCCCACCCAGCGTTCAGTCGAGTCGACGAAGGGGGAAAGAGAGACAGTTTAAGCCTTGTGGATGTCAGCCATGATGAAAAGGCCACGACCAGCCCCTACTTCAAACAGGAAGCCAATTGATGACTAAGACTTAGAAGTTTGAAGGGACAACTTTTTTGCATTACGCACGTAATGCAGTCAGTGGCCCATGTTATACACTAACTATGTACAATCTTTTTTTTTGGACAGTCATCACAATAAAACACATCATAAATTGCAGTTCATTTCAAATGAAAAAAATACTTTCATCTATAAATTCATGTGCTGTGTTCTGTATTGCACATTAGAACAACATGATATAATTCTTTCTAAAAATGAAACTTATGTTTGTAAAAAAAGGAACCAAGTTAAATTTATGATCTTTTTTTTAAATAAAAGAGCTCACACTAAAAGTCAAAATTGTTGATGGTGCAGTATTTCTAAGCAGAGTGGATTTGATACAGGACACAAGTCACATTTTGTTTTTTAGGTCAGCAAATGAATGTTCATGTGGACCCCCTCTTTGCAAAACAAAATATTTCAAGGACGTCCCTATGTAGTCAGTGAATGTTGGTCAACTCAAAATAATACTACTTTTCAATTTATGATTTTAAGTTTCTAATCTTTCTATCACATTTTCTTTGACGAAAACAGAACAATACTAAACTTTGGGTATAATTTATACTTTTGGCTCAAATGTAGACTGCCAATGAGTACTAATTGACGATTAATTATCATTTTGAGGGGTCTTTCTACCACATTTACAATTTATTTATTAATAAAGCTAGTGAAAGTTATAGACCTATATTTCTCTAATGTTCAATGGGAAAAATATTTTATGGGATCCTTGAGGATATATCTGCTGTCAAAAGAAATATCACATGATCACAGACTTTATGTAGCAAGAAAAAAGGTTTTATCCAAAAAAGGAACAAACTGAAAGTAAACGTAAAGATGACATTGTTTTGCTTTCTATGATTTCACAGTGTACCACATTGTACGTGTACGTGCATCTTCATACAATGCACAATACGTGTACATGTACTGTAATGTACCGGTACATGTACTTTGGGTACAGGTACATCAGATAAATAAAAAACACCTGTCACAAGAGGGCGCCATTGACAACTCACAGTATCATCCCTAATTCTCTAACATGTGTAATGTTAGGGTTTGCCCCGATACAAACATTTCCTTTTGAAATACAGTATTTGGAAACAAACAAACAAACAAACAAACAAACAAACACCCCAACACAAACAAACAGAATAAAGTAATTATACATGTGGATTTCAATAATTTCCATCAAGTGCAATAAAATTTGTGATTTTTTAAGAGTAATTTCCCGGATGTTAAATACAAATTACAGTACTGGCTGGGGTGCACAATGACCCAAAAAGAAAGGTAAAGCTAGCTTTTATGCTGAAATAAATATCCATGATATTCATGACTTGTAAGCACAACACAATTGCTCCTTAAGAATCGAAATGTTTTCATGTACATATTGTACAGTAGTAATTTGTCAGCTAGTCAGTAAAAGATTCTTTTTGTCAACATTACTCCAGATCCAGACGGACATAAACAGCGCCCTCATACATCAATAAAATGTGTCTGCAATTTTTTGTTGAAAAATTTGCTCGACTTAATTTTGTGAAATGTTGGCACTGTATTTGAATACATGTACTGCACAACGGGCGTAAACAAATTAAGTATTAATTCCAAAAAATGTATACATGTACATGTATGGTATTCACTTCCTATTACCTTTGAGCCAAAAACTATATAAAACAAATTCAAATGAGGACACACACCATTTGATAACAAGTAGTTATGTACACTGTTATCTTTTTTGTTTTTTAGAGTGTTTGGTCAAAGTGTATGTATCTTACTGTATCATTGTGTCATTCAAGTACTGGTATAGAGTCACAGTGACTAACAGACACTCAAAAATATCTAGGCAGATGGCATACATACAATGCAGTTTGCTTTGTTGTATTTTCAATCATTAATGGTATGTCATTATAATGTAAACACACTATAAACCCACACACAGAGTCAGTATATGATGGTGGGCTGGATTAGTAATATAATTGATCCATAATGGGGACGGAGTGTGGCAGCCAAGAATGCCACATCATTAGTGAACCACCATTTATAGTGTACATAATCATGTGTACACAGTACACATGATTATTATTATTATTACACACATTTGACTCCATCGGTGGTCGGGGAATTATTATAAATGGAATATCTTCCTGGTTACTGGTCTATTAGTGTTATACATTCGGTCATTTCGGTGTACATGTGTACAGTGTATTTTGCCAAAATTTCCTGTCAAATGTGCAGAAAGTGGTTTGAAAATTAACTGTGAAAGACAATTCATAACAAAGGATAATAAATGAGTATATTCACCAACATTGGAACCATCAGTCACAAAAAATGCCCCAACCTTTATTTCTGTCAGACAGATTGAACATGTATTTAGAAATATCATAAATACAAGAAATAAACTGCTCATCGGCCAAAATAATGTAAATAAATAAATGTAATTTATAACATAGAAAAATGATGATGAAAGATGACTACATTTTCTGTGTTTCCTGTTTTAGACAAATTTTGCAATATTCACTGAAGATGTAAACAAATGAAAATTTTACATCATGCAAACAGACAGGCACAAACTGTGCAGCAGCTTTTTCCCCTTCTTTTACTAAATTATAAATTTTCTTTTTCTATTTCATTTGTGTGTCACAATTTTTCCTCTTATATTTGGGTATGAACAGTGGACAGACTAGACCAAGCTAGCCAAGGGTTACAATCAACACAACTAGCGTGTTGAATCCGAGTGTCATTCTTTGTGTAAATCCCTGCAGGCTCCCCTTTAGTTACGTTGATCGTAACCCTTGCTTGGTCTGACTGACATATGGAGGGCAGAGACATGATCGTAATCCTTGGTCTGACATGGGGCCTAAGGTCCCCATCCCCGTGTCTGACGAAGGATTATGATCATCGAAACTAACTCTCTTATCAATTCTTTAAAAAAACCTTAAAACTACCAACTTTCCAAAAACTTCACAACGAACATCAAACTCAAACTGAGGATGACAACACAGTTTATGTGATTTCTTTACAGTAAAGTTTAACTCAAATTTCTTGGATTTTCCATTTCTTGTACTACATCAATTCAAAGATTTCCTCCAAGTACAATGTAAACAAATGCTCAAAGTAGAAAAAAACACTATATTTTACTTCAGCTGTTTAAACATCTACATGTACTTATGCAATACAATGTGCTAGGCCTATTTAGTTTGTGAATAACACCTGTCCGGAAAATGGGCAAGGCCACACAAGCAGACACAACACGGGAGATAATTACAATTTTCCTAGACGAGGGATATGTGGGAAAACACGTACGATTTGTACTTTCGTAGTACCTGACATTTTCTCTATGGATTGGTTAATATACCTACCTTATACGAAGCCAGAGCCCGATGTGGAATCCACGTCAATACTTGCAAGAACAAACCTCCGATAAAACCGTTTCCCTGACAAATTGAGCTCTTTCTATCATTATGGAACAAATTTGGTTCCGCCTTTCTCAGGTCAGTGGACACCGACGGTAAGCTGCCATCTTTGCTTCGCTTGAAGGATCCACCTGTTATTGTTCAATACGACTATACCATTCCACTGTAGGGGCGATCAACTTCCCAAGCTAAAAACCGTAATTATCCTATTATTGATAAACAATGGAGTAAGGAAATCCCCAGCGTTGTTTACTTAGCAGATAACTCATTGTCCATCTTCTATTGTCATTTTGAAAGATTTCGGGTGAGGCATTACATGAAAAGGCACGTAGCATTTGGGTTATTTATTGTTCGTCACCTTTGAAATAATGCATTGTTCTCTTTTTATGGAATGTGTCATTTTTGTTGGTGCTGAATTTTACAATAGGATTTCCATTATCTGGAATGTCTGGTGGTTCATGATACAACACAGGAGGCGTAGGTAGACAAAATTGGTGGTCCTTGAGTGAAATTGATCGGAATGTTAAGTAGTAATTGGTTTGGTGGGATAATGTGCTCATGTTTCTAATATTTCCTTAATTATTACGTGGTGCACTGGAGCTGATTCGATCCTTTTTTGTGGTGCAACCAAACTTGGTTGTTTATTCATGACCTATAGGTGCCAGGATTGTTTATGGTTTGAATTCTTGTGTATTTATATTTTCATAGCCGTCTATCTTGCATATGACATTCAGATCTTGTTTATGTATAAAACTATAATATATGCAATTTCTTGCACAAGTTATCATTTTTTAATTTTTTTGAGTTTCTGAAGTGTGGCGCCCTCTGTAGGTGAAAGTTGTAGAGGGGTGGGGTTTGGACTTTGGAGAGAGGGGGGGGGGGGGGGTCTTCAGCAATTGTTCAGAGGTTAATGCACTTTAATAAACAAGACAGCCTTCTTCTGTTTTCATTAAGCTACTCAGGTGAGGTTAAAAATGCAAGGCATACAGAAACAACTTCCCTTAAAATCAGTGTTGGAGGTCTCGAGGCCGGCCTTGGCCTCGAGGCCGGTTTTGGGTGGCCTCGGCCTTGGCCTTGGCCTTGGCCTATGATGACTCGGTCTTGGCCTTGGCCTCGGCACCTCCTGGCCTCGGAAAATGGGCCGAGGCCGGTTCAAGGCCGCCAGATTGGACTCAAATTTCCCAACACTTATATTTAGGTTTTCGCAGTTAAATTTTCACCCTATATATGTATGTGATACCCATTGATCTGCACGAATCATACACACCGCGCTGCCATGTGCGATGCGCATTGTGAGTGCGCATTTTGAGTCTGGATTCTCCAACAATTCAAACACGGATCGTCGCACTAGACTCAGTGTATGTAACACAAACAAAGTTTTGGGGTTATAAGTATATAAAATTTTCTGATGATTCCAAGTAAAAAAAATCCTACATATATTCTGTGTGCACTAAACAACCGGCCTTGGCCTCGGACAGTGTGGCCTTGGCCTCGGCCTCGGTCTCGAATGCTCATGACTCGGCCTCGGCCTTGGCCTCGGAGACCCATGACTCGGCCTTGGCCTTGGCCTCGGGGGTTGTGGACTCGACTCCAACACTGCTTAAAATCATGAAGTTTTCAAATTTATTTTAATTTTTGGCCCCGAGTGGCACAGGATCGGCCGGAGTATGACGGAAAGCCTCAATATTTTTCTGTATAAAAACACTGTGTTGAGAAATGAGATGCTAAAGCCCAAATCCATCGCTAAACATAATTTTCCGTTTAGTGATGGATTTGGGCTTTAACGATGATCATAAAGCGTTAGTGAAATTGGCCCCAGTACTGATGTGTGAACTTCTTATTTGTCTTTGACAGCTATGATCATGGAGCCGAGGGGAGGTAGCCACGCCCACACATTCTCCATCAACCACCAGTGGGATGGTACAAGCATCAACCACCCGCCCATCACAGTGTCAGTGGGCTTGGATCCCGATGATGCAGCCTTTATGAGACTGAACACGGAGGCTCCTTTCTTTGACGATCCCGGTCGACCAAAGGGGGAACCCGGCCAGCCGTTTGATGGCCTCTGGGATTATGAAGGTAAAGGCCGGGTAATTAACTTCCTGCGGCAAAATATGATGTCATAAATTTGGCTCCGAACAATCTGCACAAGTTAAAATGTGCAAATGTTCATTGCAAATGTGCGACAGTTTACATTTACTCCTTCCCATTGCATTTCAGAGGAAGCACCCTGTTTTGAACCAGCCTTTCTCATATTAAGGCTTGGAGTCTGTTTCTGGAATGGCACAGGGACATCAAAGCCCTTCAGTATAAATAGGCCCTTTTGTTGAAAAGTCTAAAAGGAAATTTTCTGGAGGGACACATGTAAAAACCAGGCCAATGCAGTTCATGGGTTCTTTGAAGTTCACAGTCACTACAAACTGTACGGGAGAACATTTGATTGAAAAAATCACCCTTGATTGCGTCCGGGAAACTGACCCTAGGCTCCACAGCCTGCAATGAACTTGAAATTAAAGGGGATCTTCTCATTATAAGTGTGTGGAAGTAAAGCACAGGGAAGTTAAGCTGGGAACTATAAACAAGTATTGCCTGGTGCTGTTCCTAGTTTGATGTTGGTAAATCATACCTATGGTTAGATGGCACTCAGAGGACATTGTTGTGAGACGAGAAGTTGCTCAAAAGCTGTACAGTCTGAAGAACTTATTTGCATACTTGTTTTTGCATTTTCCAGTTGTTGAGGCCTTCTTCCTCGGTGACAGTGAGAAGTATCTTGAGGTGGAACTCTGCCCGTGAGTTTAATTGCTGTTTTAAATTTCTACAACTGTGTAGGTTCAAGGCAATTGGGAGCTAAGTGGAGAGTCACTCAAAACCAATAATTGAGATGATGCTACCAAATGAAATAAGCTGGACCTGGGCTTCCAGATGGTATTGGACTCCCTGTGAGTGTTTACGTTCTGTTGAATCCTTGGGAAATTTAAGAGCTATAACGAAACAAGCTGGACAACACTCATGCCTTTTGAATACTTTGCGATGGCAAGGCACAAGCTAAGCAAATTTAGAGACAGAGAATAAGATTTGTCTTTGAGAAATTCAATTGATCCTGATCTATTTTGGGATTTATTTCAGACACGGCCAGCACTTAGTCCTCCTGCTGAATGGTGTCAGGAAGTTTCACAAGGTATTTTTTTTGCTTTCTACGTCAATTTTGACCTACTAGGCTTATTAATCTCCAATTATTAGGCCAAATGTATCACCCCAGAAACCGTGACTTAACTCCTCCTATACCCTTGCCTGCTGTGTAAGGTGCAAAAATGCTAATCAAGCATGCAGCCATTTACAGGGCTGTTACTCCAGAGTACATGTACATGTAGAAGGTAGCAGTTAATGACAAATTGACAATGCATCTTTCTCATGGACATAAGCCCACAATCTCCATAGCTGCGCTGGACTGTACAATCTGTTGAGCTATCTAGGGGCCAATTTTTCTTAGAGCTGCTTAAGCACCAAATGCCTTGGTAAATGAAATCAGTATGTCAGCCAGAACTCCTTGTGAATGTTATGCTCAGCAAACAATGGTTGAATACAAGTCAAAGGCTGTACATTTCACAATAAAATTTGGTTGCCAATCCTGTTTGATCAAGGAAGACTTCATGCTTAAGCAAATTTTGTGTTTAAGCAGCTCTGTGAAATTGGTCCCAGGATGGGTTTGAGGTTGACACACTGGACCACGCAGCCACGTCACTCCATTTTGTATTCATAATTTCACTGCATTTCCGCAGGTGAAACTTCCTCTTGATTACCAGTGTGCTATCAACTCCAAGGTTGGTACATGGAAGGGGTCGGCCAAGATACCCCTGGAATACCTGCCGCCGGGAGTCAACAAGTTCAATGCGTATGCCATCCACGGATCGGGCGATGACAGAATGTACGAGGCCTTGTACCACGTGCCCAATGGCCAATACACTGCCCCAGACTTGTAAGTATTAAATCAGCCTGGGTTGATTTCTACGTAGGGCTGCAATGCATCGTAACTTCTTTGATTGATAGTAAGTTATGATGAGTTTGGTGAAATCGACCCCAGTCCTAGTGTAGGACTAGGAAGAAGAAAATTCAAGGATTCCCCATTTTCTCACACCAAGCATGAGAACATAATAATACACACAACATTAATAATGATAAACAGGCAAAGCATTTGGTGTAATATTTGTATTGTTATTCTGATTTACTTTGTACAGCCATCGTTTGGAATATTTCCGTGACATTGACTTCGGAGAAGAACTACTTTCCAGAAAGTCTTCCACGAAGTTGTGGGATGATGGTGCAATGTGAAAGAAGCTGCAATGGTACTGATGCCTTATGAAATAAAGTCATACTATATGTACAAAATAAAAATGAAAAATGAGTATTTGAAAACAAATGCTATAGAATGATGTTTTCACATTTTCATGCTTTGAGGCATCTGTATGAAAAGAATAAGCACATTAATGATAATTGATACAAATGTTATTATTAATAGCATTGAATCCAGGAATTGTTTAATATTTGTACACAATTCATTGTTAAATAAAAGAGAAATATCTACAAATGCCAGAGGAAAATAAAAAATAAAGCTGTATTTACAATGAAATAAATGTTCATTGTGTACGAATTCATTATCAGCATTCCAAAGGACCATTTCCCACTGTCTTGTTATGCTAATAATAGCCACAATATTGCTGGTTTTGGTATCTTGAATCTTGATGATCTACGTTGGTCCATAACCAAACCTTTAGCAAGTGAAACTAAAAGCCTGTTTGTTTCAGGCACGCAATCAGTGATCTTGCAGATCCACGTTCTATGCAGGATATGCTAAAATGGGATCCGGAGAAGCAAGATCACTGATCCTCCCTGAAACAAACAGGTCTTAAGCCTCCATTAAGAATCAACCCTTAATGTGAAATCGGGTATTGTTATAAAAAAAAAAAACACAAGCTGTTTGAAACCAGAACCTTGGTTCAGACCAAACACTGGCCCAGCAGAACCAATCCCTTGTTCCAGAATCAAACCTTGGGGTGAAGCTGCTGGTAAGTCCAGACATTCATTCAGACTGTCCGTGAGAGAACTCCTCCTCCAGGGCACGATTGGTCCTCAGGATGAAGTCCTGCCCTCCGGTGGGAGTCAGGTCGTCCAAGGAATTGAGGCAGATGCTGTGATCCTGGAGGCTGAGAGGAAGGTTGGACCGCTGTCCCTCCAGACGGGTGGATCTACGGACTGGAGTAACGAGCTGCAGCTGGGGTGTGGTGGCAGGAGACAGGTCGCCGACAGCCTTTCTGATTCTGGAATGGGATCGTACAGTTTCAGAGTAAAGCCTCCATTACATACATATGTTACAATGGACCGTTCCTGCTTTGCTCTTAAGCCCCGTTCACCACAAGTGACCGAGTTTGACCGATGCTTTCGTTGTCACCTAATTAAAAGGCGTCCTCTAGTTGGTCAATGCACACAGTTGTATTGGCAGGCCGGAAGGGTCAATCGTATTACCTTAACTCTCTTATACATCTCTGAGTCAAATACATTAAGCCCTTTAACATATTTCTCCACTATGATGTACATTCATGGAAAGTACACAGCTATATAGGGCACATTTTGCAGTTTTTGATGATTGCTATTCTGAGAAGAAAAGACTCATTTCACCCAAAGGAATTAAAAACAGGAGACCTTATTCCCAATACCCTTCAAAATTCCATGGGCCTTTGTTTCACTCCTGTACACGACTTGTCTTGAAAACTAGGTTGATATATACAAGTCGTGGTCTCACAAAAATCTTACTTTGGCTAATAAAATGTATCTGTGGCTTCAGTTTGACGGCTCACCTGTTAAAATATGGTGTGGATTCCATCAGGCAGTACTTCAGCGTGGACGACTGAAGCAAATGCTCCATCACAGACGGGTTTCTGTGACGTGTTGGCGTCTTGGCCTCAACATCGACGGTAACATCGACAGGGGATGCTACAGGGGAGCCCTGCTTGACTGCTAGTGGGGATGGCTGTGATTCCAGTAGCTTAGCCACATACTGCTGCAGAGAAGCTTTTATGTCTTGGACCGGCTGGGTGGTAGAAATTAAAATGTACAGGTGTAATTGACAGACTTGATAATGAGGATGTCATGAGATAACGGCCAAGACTGTACAACCTTGGAGCTATAAAAAGGAGGGGGTACAACCGTGCATCTGATTTCAAAACATTGTGGTCTTTTGGGGTAAGAGTTATTAGACTGGAACTTGAGAACTCATAATTATTGTACTAGTAGCACTCTACTAGTGCTAGTGTGGCATGGCCCTAAAACTCCTAATTAAAAAAAATACTTATCTAACATGATGTGATATGGATGGTGAGATAAAGCTATTGTTTCATAGATGGTCCACAACTGAAATGGAATCAATCTTGAAAAATGGCAAGTCAAGTCGAGTCGAGTCTTATAAAAGCCCATATGAGGTAGCATTGGGTAGACATACCTGTGCACCTTCACGCACCGCTTCCTCATAAATATTGATGATCTCATTTGCATCTAGTCCTTCTTCCTGTCCAATGGCGATGCGGCAGAGCCAGTACTTGGCGCATTGGTGCATGGCCGGTACCTTGTGGACCAAGTTGTCCAACCAATCGGACACGTGTGCAGTCGGACATCCCTAATCAAAGCAAACATTAAACAAACCATTATACTGTGCCATTTTAAAATTTTCAACATCTGTATAAATGTTAGGGAAGGATTGTGATAAACAGGTACAAAGGAGAAGATCAAAACAATTTTGAGAAATATTAGAGATTTCAGGAAGACAAAAGGAGTTTCAGAAGAAGAAGGGCCATTTTACAAAGTCAAGTCATTTTGCCAAGGAACTGGATCCCCAATTCCATCATACTCAAAATGCCACAACACACACAGATGGATCATTTTACTTCAACCAGACTAAGACAAAAGGTCTGGTGCCTGCCAGGTGCAAAAAAATGCTACAGCTAGAACAAAAAGGTTCTCTGCTGAGTATGACTACATCCCCTTCTATGTTTGTGGCATCCTACTGTGGTAAGCAAGTAAAATAGAGACATGTTCAGGATGATTTCTGCAAGTGGTTGATATATTTCAAAGGTTTTATAGAAGTGGTTATAAAATGCAGTACTGTACCGATTGCAGAAGCAGAAAACACTCGTCCATTGTACTGCTCAGTGCCGCAGCTAATTCGTCATCTGCAGAATCGGAGTCAAGTTGCCAGACTGGAGGCGTGGTCTTGGTCAGAGGAGTGCGGCGGGCCGCGGCCTTGCGTCGGATGACATCAGCTGGTGTCTTCTTGAAGCTCAGCAAGTGATTGAAGCGGGATGGTGTCTTCCCCTTGCTTGCAAGCCAGAGCTCCAGTTTTTGCCTGCAATTCAAAATGGCATCATCATCACAAATTAAATATCTGGTGTTCATCCTTGAAGGAAAAGAACTAAAGCATACTTTTTTATTTACTATTGGGTTTGAAGATTGGCAGAATACAAACTCACTGCATGTCAATTTTCTTAT
Source organism: Astropecten irregularis (assembly GCA_963971285.1). NCBI lineage: Eukaryota > Metazoa > Echinodermata > Asteroidea > Paxillosida > Astropectinidae > Astropecten > Astropecten irregularis. The sequence goes on from OZ020256.1 coordinate 1,665,240, forward strand.
CCTGCCACGGCTGTTTGGGAGTGGATGACACTGGGGGCTGACTAGGACAGCAGCTGTCTGCCGATGACTTGGTCTGCTTCTTCAGGCGAGGACTGCATCTCGTGGGAGTGGAGCTGCTGATGAAGTTAACGGTCTTCTGTTTGAGGTTGGAAGGATCCCTCTGGTCAGGGCTTTTTCGCTTACAAGCCAGATGATGTCTGCCATCATCTCCTGCCTGGCGTGACCCAGAGGCTTGAGTTGGAGCGCCAGGCTCATTCAGGGCAGGGGCTGTGACATCTGCAGTCTCTGCCTCGCTTCTGTTAACCACATCCAGCCGAGAGAATCTCCTCTTCAAGGATGTCGGCGTCTTGAAAAGGTGCTTCTTCGGAGTGGCGTCCATGAGCATCTTCGCCTCTCCACCATTTCTAGAGCCTGAAGGAGGCAGTTTGTTTGACGAGGGTGTGATGTGGGTAAGCTGTCTGGACTGTGTGCTCCTCGAGGATGGAGCTGGATTCTTCTCGGCTGTTCGCTGCTTCTGTGCTTTCCATAGTTCAAGCTTTTCCCTACAGAAAACAGGAAAAGGCAAGTTATTCTGCTTTGTTTCTACATTTTTGCCAGAGATACCTCATGAAAGTACACATACTGTAATGAAAAAGAAATCCCTAATTTGGAATTTATCGAGGTTTATAACAACTAAAGTCTTTTCTGATAAATTTGGTCTTCATCCACTATTAAGGTCCCTTGAAAAAAAGCACCAAAATCCAAAAGCCATCAATGTCTAGGACTCTAGGAATGTTTTGAGTATCTTTCCTGTGGAAAACAAAAAAGTTATTTTTTCCCGAGACTTACCGGTAGATTTAAGATGCTAGCTCATTGCCAAATTCTGCACTTAAGATAGCTTGCACAAGTCTTGTCTTGCGCAAAACAGTGACTACACAACAAGAAGCAATGGCTCTAAGTCTGTGGGATGTTGGAAGATGTGCTACTATGTCACAGTATCTAAAAATTTCTAAATTACGGTAACGGTATATGAGCTATGACCCTCCTCCTATGACACTGAATCTTACCTCATGGACATTTCGCGAGCTGGGGATTTCTTTGGCAAATCTTTGGAGTCACTCCTACTTTCGCTGATCTTTTCCCTGTGCCAGAGACGAAGGAGTAAGCAACAAGGAAATGGAATAATGAGATGTGACAAAAGTGAAAGAAGACTAAGAGTTATAATGTGTATGTCTGACTTGTTTTGGAAACAAAGTTATGAGGTTAGAGAGACCAATACACAATTGCAAGATCGGTTAAAAAGAAGAATCAAATTTTCAGGCAAACCCTGTTGTTGCTATGTGTTATGTGGTTCAGGGTAAGCAACTGAACAGGAGCCACAGACTTTGTTCTAGTCCGGTGCCTTTACATCATTCCCACCCAATGTGAAAAATATTATTAGTGCTTACTCCTGAAATCATAACAATACGTTCTTAGAGGGAATCTTAATGCTGAATATGCATGCACATGCTCTCTGTTAAGTCCAGGTACCAGGCCTTTATTCAAATTTATAACGGGCAAAAGGAATATTATATCACAAGTTCACAACAAGTTTCTAGATTTAGAAAGCTGCTCACGGAGAAGCCTTAAGCCTTCGTTCTAGAAGTATTATATCACAGCGTTTTACAAGCCATTGTCCATCCATCAAATCATGATGATTCCCAAGCAAATTTGTCAGGAAATTTTGAATTGCTGAGTCACTTGAGATGTTAACCTTTTGCCTGAAGATGATGCCTGCTTCTTGAAATGAATGTCTCCATGGTCACGAGGGGTCAGCTTGGTTTCTCTCAGTGGTCGTCTCGATGCTGGTGGCGGTGCTACTTGCTTCGTTGCTTTGCCAATGTTTGCAGTCTGATTCCGTTGGGCCTTCAGCGCTTTCCATCGCTCTAGTTTCTCCCGCATCATGTCTTTGCGTAAAACAACATTTAAATTTCAATTAATTCATTTAATCTATAGCAGTTTAGCACTTTCACTAGTTAGCAAAAAGCACTCTAGCAGTAGCTGTAGTTGCGATGATCGTAATCCTTGGTCTGACATGGGGACTGATCCAAGGTAGCATTCCTGTACATTAGTCCACTCTGGTTAGTGGCTGGAACCCAATGCTTCTGCAGCTGCAGTAAACTAACTCACCTAGGCTAATGACTTTTTATGAAATTATGTGTTGTTGAGTCTGACTCCGAGTACTTTGTACCAGCTAACCAGAGTGGACTTATCTTGAGGAATGCCCCTAAGGTCACGTCCCAGTCCCCATGTCAGACCAAGGTTTACGATCATCGCAACTACAGTAGGCAAGTAGCTGCAGTATTCCGTTAGCAGGATCTTTATATTATCAAATTCAATTTCACGGGCTAAATAAACTCTGTGTTTGTTTACCTGTTTATCAAATAAAGCTTAAAAACGTGTACGTTACCATCACAATGAACAGAATAAAAAGTGCATATCTTCTACTAGTAGGCCTACCACTCACCTTGTTGTAATAGTTTGTTTGTTGAGTCTTTCTGCCTGCATTTATCCATGTTTGTACGAGTTTTTTTCAACTGTACACCAACCTGACAAATTCTGAATTTGACGCGGAAGTTAATTCAGTAAACAACCAATCAGAACTGGACTGCCACTGGAGGGCGCTATTGCCAGTCACGCGACATTATATCAACACAGGTAGTGACCGTCACCTTGACACGTACGATTTTTATCGAACTTTGAAGGGAAGTTTCATTCCTTTTCCTCTGCTGAAGTCGAGTGAGTGGTTCAGTCTAAGTATTCTCAGTTATTTAAAGTTCTTAAATCAAGGGGTAAGTGGGTAATAGTCCTCACCTGCATTTAGGTTAATGGCCGATTTTAAATCCAAAACTCATGACCGGACGGTAGACGTAGGCCAAGTGAGTACAGCTATACAGTGTGCATGCCAGAAGTCCCCCCCCCCCCCCCCATGACCCACCCATATCCGGCCACATCATCGTATCACGCTTGACCGCTCACCAGTGGGCGCAGTTGGGTCTGGACTTAAATGTTGCATGTTTTTGTATTATATCAAGCATACATGATGTACTTTGTAAAACTCTTCTTGTATTTAAAAGTTGTAACAACATTACCAGTACTCGGTCATCTGGTCATGTCTGACAGTAGTCATTAAAATTACTACTAGGCCTACTAGGGCCTACTTAGTTAGTTAGGGGCCTAGGGCTACTAGGCGGGCCTAACATTGGGTACGTTCGTTTAGGTTCCACGGCGGGCACAGGGAAGCCCTGATCTGGGAATGGTTTTGTAATAATTACTGGTCAAAGAAAGCGAGAGGGTGGGGTGAGGTTCACTGGTGTCGACTTATGGATGCTTAAGGAACTCACCTGTAATTACTAATTAGTAATATACATTAGATTACTAGTACTACAGTATAGTCATCGATTCTCCCAAGCTCTTTCAAGATGCCGACCCATAAACGACACACACAGTGCTTGGGCGCATTTTTTATTATGTTTTTTATTTTGGTTTTGTTTGTGTTTTTATTTGTTTCTTTTGCATTGGTTTCAATGGTGGACAGGGATATTAAATGGAGAGATGTATTAAGACATATCTTTCTCCTTGACGTCAAACAAAGTCATGTGTTTGTTATGTAAAAGACTTAAACATTGACACCAATTCCATGTTGTTGGGTCCGTTAAGTTCAAGGTGATTTTTTTTTAAGGGAGAAAGAAGAAACTGAATTTGTCATCCATTTCATTGTTTTCTTTCATCTTCTCCTCCTTTTCCATTTTCCTTTCCCTTTTGCTTTTGAATTAAATGCCTTAGGGTCGATTTCATGAAGCACTAAGATATTTCTCACGATGCAAATCAATCGATATTGCTAAATTTATAATCCAACTAAAGTGTGATGTCACAATACAAATCACTATGGTGATATTGAAAACAAGTAAGTTTTGTGAAATCCGTCTGTGGGCTGGATTTCTCTCACGAAAACTTAAAAGATTTATCTTAAAGATGAGTTGTCAATATCACCATGTAGTGATTTGTATTGTGACATCACACTTTGCTTAGCAATTAAAGATTAGTTTGTGATCTGAGATTCTGAGATAGTACTTAGTGAAATCCACTCGTGTGGCCGATTTCACTAACGCTTTGCGATCATCGTTAAAGCATAAATCCATCGCTAAACAGAAACTTTTCGCTAAATGGAAACATTTTCCGTGTAGCGGTGGATTTGGGCTTAAGTGATGATTGCAAAATTTTTGTGGAATCGGCCCCAGGTCTTTTTGTTCAAAGTCTGTTTTGTTAAAGGGTGGGCCAGCTTTGTAGCCATTTAATACTAACCCCACATCTTTTACACTACTTATTTTAACAGTTAACTACACCATGCACATGGACGCATGCAGTGCAGTGTACTGCAGGTCTGTACTAGCTAATAATTGCTCGCTGCGGCATGAGTCATGAACTACACGAGGCTTAACTCTTGTGATAGTCCTGATGATGATCAGGATGGAGCAGCCAAACCATCAGTGTAAGTTCCATTCGCTGCCGGCTCTAATGTAGTACTAATATATTCATGTAGTTGGTGTTATTTCTGTGCTTCTGTGTTCGCTTACTTTGCTGTTCAATGTAAATTTATGTGTCAGGTATATATTGTCTGTGGGCCTTTTTTTTTTGACTGAGAAAAATATTCCATTTTTGAAGCCTGCTAATTATGAACTATTGAGCTAAGTACTTCTTAATGCCGGTAGATAGTTTCCACAAACAGACAATTTTTCTTTGTTCCCTTTTCACTAATGGAAAAGGCTATCATATGATTCTCATGAATAGGGTTAAAAAAAGAAATGAAAAGGAAGTCATCACAAATGTAATATCTGCCAAGTGTTTTTTTTCCTCTGAATGCAATACTTTGTTGTACGGTCTAGTACGCAGTGATTTTTTTTTTTGCTTTGAAACATACTAATACATGTATATTGATTTCTCACTTGTGTGTGCTTGTACATGTATTTCATTGGCACATTGTGTACACCATTACTGACTTGCATGATTTTATTCACGTAACTTGTATCACATGACCCTGTTTCTATGGCAACCTGCCTGTGTGGTTTCAGTTTCACTTTGCAATTAATTATTACTAGCTTTAGACTAGCTTTCATTTATGTTTATGGATACTGTTTAGTGTTTACTGTACTGTGGAATGTGGACTGGTAACAGGAGGAAGTGAGATCAACCAAAGTGATTATTATGATCTGGGGCCAATTTCACGGCGCTGCTTAGCACAAAAATTTGCTAAGCATTACATTTCTGTCTTACTAAAAACAGGGTCAACAACCAAATTTCCATGTGTTGTGTATCGCTTGTGATTGTTCTTTGACTGTTGTTCACTGACCATGAATATCAAATGGAATTTTTAATGGTGGATTGTTTTATTGGGCAAGACATTTTTGCGCTAAGCAAATTTTTATGCTTAGCAGCGCCGTGAAATTGGCCCCTGTTTACAGAGGTATGGGTTTTCACATTGGTCATGCTGGTATGAGTAATAGGTTTGATTATCCCTGCTAAAATCTCATTAAAACATTTCTGTCTGAAATTCATAGTTTGGTTCATAGTTTCTTGTGAAAAAAATTGCGTGTTTCTATTTTCATAATTGTGGTATGTGCTGTTGCTGTGTGGCCAAGAAAAGTCATGCTGTATCCCTTTAAGTTTATCCTGAATGTTCGTAATATGTGTGTAGACATTACACAAGGAAGTACATGTTGAAAATAAATATTAATTACCACTGTAAAATTACAAGGTTCACTCGTCAAAGGATATTTCAGTGTGGTGTAAGATATGTTGAATGTGAGACAATTTGGGCAACAGAAGAAGGCAGGTTTGCAGTGACGCCATGTAATCTTTTCTGTGAGAGTGTGGTTTTGAGAAGAACCGGTGGTTTTATCTCGACGTTCCGAACAGTCTGTTCTGTTCGTCCTCAGGAGAGTGACACACACACACATTACTCACAGAAGAGATTACATGGTGTCACTGCAAACCTACCTTCTTTTAGTACTTCCACCATGCATAGCTTCAAGTCTTATTTAAAGTGGGCAACGTTTTGGCTTTTGTTCTGTGTTTGTCATCCAGTTGGCTGGAGCTCCACAATCGTACCATGGAGCGAGACAAACTACTCCCCATGGATTCCACAACTCCTAATCGTTACTACGGCCAGGGATCGTCAGCGCTGGCTGACGACGATGACCTGCTAGATATCAGCTCAGACACTGACAGATCGGTGTCATTCCTAGACGGCATATCGGCCAGGAGAAGGGTTACCAGCAATGTAGTGGACAGTAGCTCTTCAGGTAAGCATCATTGGATTCCTTTCCCCGGAAAACAAAAAGGATTGACAAGTTTTCCTCCTCTGCCACAGCTGGGGCCAATTTTTCGACCCCGCTTAGCACAAATATTTGCTGAGCATGAAATATGTGTCATAATAAAAACAGGATTAACAACAACATTTCCTTGTGTTGTGTATCACTTGTGATTGTTCTTTTGTTGTTATTTGCTGACCATGAATATCAAATTGGAATTGTTAATGGTGGCTTGTTTAATTTAGCAAAATATTTTTGTGCTTAGCCATTTTTTTGTGCTTAACAGCTCGATGAAATTGATGGATGTGTATGGTTTTTAATGACGTGAACTGAAATTTATTCTTTGGTGTTGTGTGTCCTTGATAAACAAGATTCAATGAAGAAAAGTAGCCACAGGTACAACTCTTGCTATTCAGGAAGTATCTATGATCAGCCTTTGCTTTATTGAAGGTGGAGACGCTGATTAAGATGTAGCCATAGCCATTAAAAAGAGTTCACCTCCTTTGACTGAATATTGCTAAGGGTGTAACTATGCACAGCCTTTGCTTCATTGAAGATGGACATGTTGTTTAAGCCGAAGCCATAGCCATAACCATTAAAATTCACCTTCATTGCCAACGCCCTTCTTTCTCATCTTTCTTTCTTGACAGATTTGTATGAAGGTGCGTTGGGCCCCGGACAGTATGATGATTTCCACACCATAGACTGGGCCAGGGACCTGCAGCGGTATCGGAAAGAGCACAAGGCTGTCACCAAGCGCAGCACCAAGTCCCTGTGGGGTCGGATCGTCAAGGCTTTCTACTCCGGCTCGGCCTGGTTCGTGGTCCTGTTGGTCGGGATCTTTTCAGGTAAATCATCTGTGCGAGGAGTCTCCTTCATATCATGTCACGTCATATCATGTTCCAGGTATCCACATGCCATTAGTCATGTCAGTGTTTTGGTTGTTGAATGTGTTGGTAGTAATTGTTAATAGGTAGTTTGAGGACATGTTTGTTAATTGCACAAGATCACGGATCCTGCTGATCCGGATCCCAATTTAGCATATTCCTGCATGGGATGTGGATCCTCAGATCTGGGATCCCGTGCATTATACAAACAGGCCCTCAAGCTCTCCTTCTCCGACTTAACAGGAGTTTTCGCCGGGATCATCGATATTGCCGCGTCCTGGCTGAGCGACTTGAAGAACGGCGTCTGCAAGGAGGCGTTCTGGCTGAACTGGGAGCAGTGCTGCTGGGTGCAGAATAGCACCGCATTCGGGAACGAGGTGGACATGCCCTGCTCCACGTGGTACCAGTGGCATGAACTCTTAGGCTTGACTGACCAGCAGTACGTGCCCACGTATGTGGTGACCTATGCCATGTTTGTGCTGACCTCACTGATCATGTCCGCCTTGGCAGTGCTGCTGGTGCTGGCTTTTGCGCCCTACGCCTGCGGCTCGGGAATTCCAGAGGTACGTCAGATAGCAAGAATCCGTCCTCTCTTTCAAATGCCGGACACAAATTCAGTGCAGCTTGGAAAAAACGACAACAAAATCATGAGTTCTTCCGAACGAGGACAATTTGAAAATTTCTCCCTGGGGAAGAAAACTGAATCTTTAAAAGAAACACTTTCTTGATGTGTATATTCCAAAAGCTAGATGACAGTTGTCCATTGAAGCCAACCAGCATTCATTGAAAAAGCCCTGTACTTGTTTCTTCTTGAACTCTGAAAAACAGACATGGATATTCTTGCTGAAGATAACAAAATCCAACAGAAACCAGATGTGTTTTTTTTTTTTTTTTTGCTTAGATCTGCTAAAAAAAAAAAGCTTCCTTCACTGGTTATGGGTTTTTTGTTAGGATTTAGAACTCATGCCAATCATTGGCAGAATTACTGCATTATTTTAAAATTTGACTGTCTTGGAAATGATTGTTGATCTAGTCACTGGTTGTTTCTTTGACTGTCCGTTGCTCCCGGATAGATCAAGACCATTCTGAGTGGATTTATCATGAGGGGCTTCTTCGGCAAGTGGACCCTGCTGATAAAGAGCATCACCATGATCTTGGCAGTGGGGGCGGGGCTTAGTCTAGGCAAGGAGGGCCCACTGGTGCACGTGGCCTGCTGTTGCGGTAATCTCTTTGCTCATCTGGTCAACAAATACGGCAGGAACGAGGCCAAGAAGAGAGAGGTAGAAGAATCTTGGATTATTTTCATGATATATGGCCTGATTGAAGGATGTTCGGATTGTTTTTACAAACAAACAATTACATTTCAATTGTAAATTGTATATTGAAATTTGATGGTGTAGAAATGTTAAAAGCCGTCTTTTGAAACCTTGGATGACAAAAATAATCCAACTAGTGATATTTGCAGCTAATATCAAAGCAGAAATCAGTAGAAGGCTTTCCTAGCCTTTAATACAATATCGTTCAAATTTAAGTTATTTCAGGTGAAAGCATAATTGCTAAGAAGTTAATATCATTTGTTAACTCTCAGTTATTAATATTTTTTTCAAAACACAAACATACCGTTACATGCTATTTAAATTTGTGTGCTCCTTTTTATAAAAATTCTTTCACATAAATTTGGGAATCTTTAAAGTAAGGTCATTTTTTCAGACAGCATTTATCCATAATTGTATTTTTGTTTAGCAAATCCTTTCTCCAACTTTTGTTTGGAGTTGTGACATTTGTACAGTGTGATTGATGATTCTTTTTCTTATTTGGTTTTGCTTTTAAGATGTTATCAGCAGCCTCAGCCGCCGGGGTGTCTGTGGCCTTCGGAGCTCCAATCGGTGGGGTGCTGTTCAGCCTAGAAGAGGTATTAACAAAATGTGGACCATGTGACAATTCTACGTCCGTGCCGGCATGGTTCGGTTCTTCCACCGTCAACCAGGGAAATTCTTCGATAATCAAAAGTCTTACTTACGGATTTCATGAAATAGATATTATGCATAGCAGTGCCCGTAAGCACAAAAATAGGCCATAACGGATTCCATGAAATTGAGCCCTGTGCTGGAATCTTCCATAGGCATAAGTGTAGAATGCATCGGCCACTCACGTCTGTGTGATGGCCCCCAAGCAATGGCAGCCTCCATTAACATCTTAGCTGATTGCATGTATTGTTTGCGGTCATGGTTTTTCTTCTTCTCTTTCTCTAGATAAGCTACTATTTTCCCCTCAAGACCCTGTGGAGGTCCTTCTTCTGTGCAATGATCGCTGCTTTTGTCCTTCAAGCTATTAACCCGTTCGGTAATGACCATGCCGCTAAGTTCTACGTTGAGTACAACACAGACTGGTACTTCTTTGAAATCATTCCCTTCGTTCTGCTGGGGATATTTGGGGTGAGTCTGGAGCTGTTTTTCTTTCATTGAACATTTTTGGTTTTGTTTTATAGTTTGCTGTGATAATTATCAAATTTCAAACAGATTCAATGAACATGAAATGTCACTGTCCAACGTCACGTTTCTTTCTGCAGGGACTTTATGGAGTTGCCTTCAACCGACTAAACTTGAAGTGGTGCAAGCTGCGCATGACATCAAAACTGGGAGAGTACCCAATCACAGAGGTACGATAGTCCTTGTAATTTGTTACCCTGTAACCATGGTTACTCTGTGACGTAGCAGAAAAAATAACAAGAGGAAGACCAACATGCACCCATCAATTTGATTTTTTTTTTTAAACAATTGCACATTTTCTCAATCTTTCTTTGTAGGTGCTTTTAGTCACATTGGCAACAGCGCTTCTGAGTTTCCCCAACCAGTACTCAAGACTGAACACAAGCCAGCTAATAGCGGCCCTGTTTCGAGAATGTGGACCACAGGACGCCATTGGGTTCTGGTAAGGAATAGACTTCTTGTGAATCTCTGTTCCAAATGATCTCAGCTCAGGTTCTGACTCTTCATCCATTTTATACATTTATTTCAAAGTATGAGGCAGCAATGTACAGGCTTTTTGAAACAAGAAATATACCTTCTTTTCTAATAAACCACAAACTTGTGCTTCCAGTTGTTAAGAGGGCAGAGACAAAGACGTAGCCGTAGCCGGAGCTAAAGTTTCAAAAGGAGGTCTTTAAAGTCCAGCCTATTAACAATACATTGGTTGTGATTTCTTTATTTTAGACTAAAACACTACATGATTAATAGTGATGTCTTACAAAGCAAATCTAAATCAGTGTTTGATTTTTCCTTTTTTTTTCAGTGACTACAATCGTACTTATGAAAGGACTGATCAGCGCTTGTATCCGTCGGCCTTACCCCAGTCTGGCTTAATTGAGGCACTGTGGACGCTACCTCTTGCCATGATACTACAAGGCATCCTGACCGTCTTCACATTCGGGCTCAAGGTAACAAGCAACCCTCTGACAATAGTTTGTAACCAAGAAATACGGTTTTTGATTTAACAAGGAAGATGTTACACTTTTTGTCGCAGGTTTTTTTTTTTCACTTTGACATCGATTTCAAGAGATTGGATTGTTGGGATTCTTAATCCATGTTGAATCATTACAGTATTCCGGAGGTCTCTGGTTCGAATCCCACTCCAGGCAATTTTTCCTTGTACACTTTTCAATGACTTGAATCATTAACCACTGAATGGTAATTGGGTTCTTTTAATTCGTGTTGACCTTTAATGCCATCAAATGCTGACCTCATTGACCTTTGACCTTTGACCTTGACAGGTTCCAGCCGGTCTGTTTATCCCGACCATGGCCGTGGGTGCAATAGGGGGTCGCATGGTGGGCATCGGAATGGAGCAGCTGGCCATGTGAGTAAAAGTCACCCCTTTTCCCAAAAAGCTAAACGGCCTGAGCATATTTGGCCTGAATGTCTAGTTGATTGAATGTCCATTTGAGTTTGTTTGTGTTTTTATTCTTTGTTTTTCGGATTGTAGTCAGCGTCGAGACCTGACTATCTTTACAGGGTGTTTTGACGACGGCAAGTGCATCACTCCGGGCTTGTATGCTATGGTCGGAGCTGCAGCTACTCTCGGTGGAGTTACGCGTATGACCAGTAAGTGCCACATGTGTTGGGCTTCTCTAACATTATTTGCAAGAATTTTTTATCTGATATAAGAATGAAGTCAGTCTCTGCATCTTGGAGAGGGAATTACATGAGTGGTCATGAGTTTTCATTAAGGATAGTAAAACGAGACTGTTTTACGAGTTTACTAAGTGTAAAAGGGACAACTGACAGCAAACATGCTGGAACTTTACCAGCAGGACCAAACCCTTTTGCCGGTGGAAATGGACCAATGTCCACTTTCGTCACTGTACCCTGATATTTCATGCAAGCGCTTGCTTTCTCGTCTCTCTTCCATCTCTAGTCTCTCTGGTGGTCATCATGTTTGAGCTGACCGGCGGTCTGACCTACATTGTTCCGCTCATGATAGCCTGCATGGTCAGCAAGTGGGTGGCCGATGCATTCGGCAAAGACGGAATGTATCCTTTTGGAATTTTTTTTTGCTTGGACATAGACATGTCAAATTGCTTTGGTTAGGGTGTCCACATGTTGATATTGCTTTCATATCGTGTATTAAGCGGTACTCGTCAGACTTTGTATATCATTGATTTCTTAACTGGTTCTCAGCTACGATGGCCACATACATCTAAATGGCTATCCCTTCCTAGATGCCAAACAGGAGTTCATGCGCACTACGCTGGCATCTGATGTCATGTCACCAAGGTATCTATAAACCAACAGTCAACTGTACGAGCCATGAAGTACAATGTTGATGTGTCATGTCAAATTAGTTCACAAACTAGCTAACTTTTGAAACTTTTTTTCTTGTTTTTATTGAAGACGGAATGATCCTCCTCTGTACACTGTTACCATGGATACGATGACATTTGATGAGCTAGGTGAGTTGTAGACGCGGGATGTCACAGATGCCAGTTAGAGAAATACTGATCAGAAGTTAGACCAGGAATTGTTTCCCAACATATGCTCGTTTGACAGCTCCAGCTGTGGATCCATGTCTCTGATGAAATGGAGGTTGCAGGCATGATTTTGATAAAGAAACTCCATTTGTAACTAGTTTGGGGGTCTTTTAGATGAAGGAGACAAAGCCACATCCTAAGCCTGAGCCATGGTTAATAAAAACACCTACTTATTTGGGCAAGCTTAGTGGACCAGTAGGTTACAATTTGTTGGTCTGGATTCTGCCTTAGGTAACATTCCACAGGGGCCAGTTTGTGAATCTTCCTGATAGCCACTTTGAAGCACTGATCATACAATACTTGTCCAAGTCTATAAGACTTCATGTATCACTTTGTTTTTGTGATTGCAGAAGAGCTGACGGTACAGACTCAGTTCAATACGTATCCGGTGATCGTCTCCAAAGATTCACAGCGACTGGTGGGAGTACTGTACAGAAAGGAACTCATTCATGCACTAAGTGAGTACAGTTTCCCTTGGTGGTTGTATTGTGTCGAGAATGCCAGCCTGAAGTGGGTTATCTAGCAGAAGACTTGATGGCCTCAATACTATTTTTGAAAAATAATGGTAATAATAATGTAGGACATTTATACTGCTTAGCTGTTATACTCTACTGCGCCTTACATTAAAGAAACATTTAATAAGTATTGAATAAAAGGGTCTTTAACTTGGGCCCAATTTCATAGAGCTGCTTAAGCACCACAATTTGGTTCAGCATGAAAATTCTTCCTTGATCAAACAGGATTGACAACCAAATTATCATGTGATGTTTTCTTTATACCAAGGTTGTTGATGCTTAAGCAAATGTTGTTGCTTAAGCAGCTCTGTGAAAATGTCCCCTGATCTAGAGAGTGTGCTTGCCGAACAAAAACAGGAGGATTATTCCACAGTTTGGGAGCAGCATACAAGTCTACATGAAAATTAAGACTGTTCTGTTTTGGAAGTTCACAAATGTTTGGGTTTTGTCGTTCTGTTCGCAGAGCACGCCAGGAAGAACCAGTTTGACATTGTGGGTCAGTCCAAGGTGTACTTCACCAGCAAGGTGCCCAAGTTTCAGGTCCCTGGTATCCCGCAGCATCTCAACTTGGTCCACATTCTTGATGGGGTGAGTGAACCAGTTACTGTCCTCCAGACGAAAGGCAAAATAGTTTTGACCTCTCGGAGAGAACAGATGCATGCCAAAGGACTTTTTCCTACGAAACTAGTTCCACTTACATATCCATTCTTCTTGTTTTTAAATTCACTCCTATCTACTCAACTCTCCATCTTCTTTTGAGGGAATAAGACAAATATACGATAAAGGAAATATACAAAGATCTGACTTGATTTTTGTTCTTTTTGGGGTTTGCTTGACAGAGTCCAGTGACCATCACAGATCAAACGCCAATGAGCACCGTTGTTGACATGTTCAAAAAGCTCGGTATCCGAACTTGTCTGGTGACGCATAATGGGTAAGTTTATACTGTAGCGGGAAACGGAATGGGATGGGGGTTTAAGCATCAACATCGGAGACCCTTAACTGTCTGTCCTTATAGGTGACTCGAATTTATGATAGATGTTGGTGGCTGAAGTACTTTACTCATTGGATGAATATTGCAGAATGCTGTCATCTTTCTACCAATCTCTTCACCTTAATTTTGTTTGTGGCCTTGATTCAACAGGAGGCTCCTGGGAATCATCAGTAAGAAGGATGTCTTGCGACATGTAGCCGAGATGAATAACCAAGACCCAGCTTCCACATTCTTCCACTGAAACGTAGACACCCGGCCAGGACTCTGACTCATCAAGGTTCTGGGTAATACACTGACAGCGTGGACATCCTTCGGCAAGTTCCCTGGAGCTTGTTGGCTGAGATGATCTAGGTGCATGAGTTTTTTTCCAATTCTTCTTCTGGGTAAAATGCCAATGTCGCTTCAACTCAGCTGCACAGACTTTGGGGTAGCATTGGCTAGATTTGGTACCTTGCAATAAACTTGGCTCAGATATTTTCCAGGACCAGAAAAGGTCTCCTTCATCCCAACCAGAGAGGTTCAGGGAAGGACATGACTTAACCCTTCCTCCTTTTAACTGACAAAAACAGACTCATAATTTTGACACTCAATTTTCTCCCTTCTTTTGTTTCAGTGCTTTATACTCTATAAGGTAAATTAATATCATGGAAATGTACTGCACAGTTGTGCAAAGAAACCATAACTTTTTATATAATGTGAAATGTACACGATGTGGTCAACGGTAGAGATCGCGATGTTTTGTATGCAAACTGCAATACTTCATCAGGCGATAGCAGTAGTCACGTCCGTGCTCCTTATATTCGGCTCCAGAGGATCCAAAGTGTGTGGCTGGCGCTGTACCATGTTATATCTTTTTAGTATATAGACCTTTCTTTTGCAACGTCACAGACCAAGTTTTTGCCAACCAGCATGGCGGAAACTATGGTGAGCCGTCAAAGCCAGGCATAAAAAATAACCACAATTTGTACACAACGTTTCATAAACATTGAAAGATAATGCTGAATGTAATGGAAACAACACAAGCAATGCTGGTATGTTTTTTGCTCATAGTATGGAAAGTTTACAAAAACGTTGAATTTGGTCACGCCGTCTGTCAAGAAGACGAAATGATTTGCAACATTTGGCCGCCCATGCCTTGCCAACCAGTGTTTGTAAACAAAAGAAAGGTCTATTGATACTATGTTTAGATAATAACAATGGTAAAGTGTACTTGTTTACTACCTGCATGTGATTAATATTTATTGGAAATCTCCCCAAAAATATACCAAAAAGAGTTAAATTCAGGAAATGAAATGGATAAATGTATAGACAGCTATTTCCAAATGTAACTAGGATAAGGGTATATAAACATATTTGCATATTATTAAAAACAACGTACGAATTATTAGGTGAAATATTTAACAGTTGTTTAGTTGTTTATAAAACTTACTTTGTTTATTTTTAATTGGGAAATAAACGATAAGATTTTTTGTACGGTATTCACTGCACTGATGTGTTCTTCATTTGAGAAATTCCCCATTGGATTACCCAGGTTATCAGAAATTTTGTGGCGGCCACCATAAAAAAGAGATACCGGTAACTTTAAAAAGATCATAAGCCCCTATGCAGGAAATGGAAGAGTCCTCAAGGGGACTAGACTGTGTTCATTGACCTGTGACTGCGTGGTATAGTCACGTGTTGCCATACTTAACAAAGCGACTAGCTTATGATTGGTAAAGGTCACAGAACGGCACTCGCACTTTGTATGAGCAAACATGTACATGAGAAAACCTGTGAAAATTTGAGCACAATCGACCATCTTACCACGAGAAAATAGCGAAAACCCGATTCAATTTTTCTTTAAAAAAACACAAAACATGAAGAATGGGTTTGAACTTGATTAAAATTACTGTTTCTTGTCTTTGTTTGACTAATTTCTGGATAAATACACCATTTGAGGCGGAAATATTTTAATGGTGTGTTTCTACTTTTTCTGTTTGGGTAGGCCTAGTAGTTATACCGTCAATCCTGAAATTGTGAAATTCATTAGTCCCGATTGCAAGTTTACCAATTTATATAAACTGCTTAATCATTATGCCAGCTCCGCGTTCTCAGCTGCATGAGAATGAATCTCCAACTTCAGAAATTTAAAGCCACCCAACAAAGAAACATTTACTGAAGCGCGACTTAAACCCCGACTCGCGGCGACCCCAGTAATCCAGCCCTACTACGTTGGCTGCCGTAAAGCATTCACATCGCTAATTCCCCCAACCCCTCAAGTTATGACAAAGCTACATAATACAACATTCACCATAACGTTGGTGCAAATATAACCCTCTTTGCATTAATGTAACAAGCCCCGTGCTCTAGCTGTGCGCTCCACCACTGTTGTCATTTTTTTACTCACCAGAATGCAAAATATAAGCACATTACTGAAGGTAATATCATACTTAAGTGGTTTTTGTCAAGAAATGCAGCGGATTCATGGGCAAAAATATCAAGGCAGATACAGTAACAGTCATCTGTGAAAATTTCAGTCCCATACAATGCCCACTTTTTGAGAAATAGTGAAAAACGGCCACAGTATTTAAGTTTATTTTTGATCTTTATAAAAAGATCAAAAATAATTTTGGTCACTGGTTTGACTCTTTTCTGGATAAATACAGCATTTCAGGCATGCAGAAATATTTTAATGGTATGTTTCTACCATCACCATCTTTATACCTTGTAAGTTTTAGGCCCTAGGTAAATCTGTGAAGATTTCTGTTTTGGAATGCCAAAGTAGGCCTATGATATTACCTTTAATGGCACCATCATTATATTAAATATTGAGTATATAGAGCATAATTATAGAGGTTATGGTTAGATTTAGAGCATAGAGGGCCTCTAGGCTTCCTCCATGGTAAGACTAAGATCAACATCATCTTTATACCGTCGCTCGTTGATGACTTGAGCTTGCCTTCAGTTGATAATCCTGGCCAGTACCATTACTCAAACAGGGGAGACCAGTCTATACACCATTAAAAAAAGGCGCGGCATCGCTGTTGATTTCATTTCAGTGACAGAGATAAATGTATGACCTCACTGGAATTCACTTATTATATTGTTGTATCAATCAACACGACTAGTGTAATGTCCACAGATCAATTCGATCCAAATTACAGCAAGTCGTAGGGCCTATACCCTCACTCGACAGTCGTTCACCGTGACCGTAACTGAACCGGCGATAGTGCGTTAGCACCGTGTATCTATCTCTCGCCTACATCTCGCATTGGGGATTCTTTTATTTGCTCAATTATTGAGGTAAGTTTTGGAAATGATCATTGAAATGTTTCCTTTTTTCTCACTATGACGTGGAGACAATTGTCCCCAAATGCATGATGATGATTTCTCTGGCTCAGCGTTTGATTATTCCATGGAGGTAGGAGAAGTCTTTTCCTACCTCCATGATTAGTCTTCCTTCATGGTCAAGCTATCGAGAAACCCCATGCACTGTTTAGCTTGTGCGGCCATGCCTTGCATGGTATAGAAATCTCTCCGTGGTCTGGTAGGGGCCATAGGGGTCACCCATAGGGGTCATCATTCACTATTTCCATTGAACCTCCATGCTTTACTTTGTAGTAGGCCTACCATAGAGTAAGGAAGCTATAAGCCTTCGCAAATACCGCCTGGTTGATTTTTGACAATGGAGGAAAGGCACCATGGGAAGGAAAAAGGGGCATATTTTGTACCTTTTCCCTTCCCACAGTGCCTTTCGACTATTGTAGTACAGTATCAATCAACACGATGTTGTAATGTCACTTTGTTTAGCATCATTAAAATGTCACAGTAATAACCAAAATTCTACATTGGGGCCGGTATACACATAACATTATGTAGACGTCGCTTCAAAATTCTGAAATAAATTACCAAAGTGATAATGAACAGGTTTTTATACAGGTATTTGTTTTACTGCGAGTAGTAACTTTGTTCATGCTTTATTATTGTAATATCGATCAGATGCTAATTTTTGTTTTACTTCCAGTACACACATGGGCCTGAACCCCAAACCCACATCCCCACCCATGGCATGCATGGCGTAGGCTACGCGCCCATACCCTATACCCCCTCCCACCCCCTCCCCTCCCCTCCCCCTCCCCCTGCGTGCGTATTAAAATGGACGGCCTATGCACAATGTCTGTTGAGAATCGATTCATTGACAATTGAAGAGTTGAATACCGTACTCTGTTTGTGCATGGGGAGTTCATGGTTTGTGTAGCTGGCATTGGCCTATACATAATATAGTATACAGTATATGTAAATAATATTCCAGCTCAGTCCTTGAGATCATCAGTGCAGGCATAGGTTGATACTAGCTCTTTTGTGCAAGGAAACACGAGGGACAGGTCTTTCTCACCTAGCAAAGCTCACATGCAACACCAACACTGTGGAATCAGTTATAGCAAATGTCTCAAAAGGAAATCCAATGTATTCTCTACAACATGTTTTAAAAGTTATTATTTAGTTGTCTACTTTGTTAAAAGACTGATTTTTGCATTGCATGCATTAGGCTGATTTCTCGAGAGTTACTTTTTTTCTAAGAGAGCATGTAGGCCTAAGCATGTCCCAGGCACCGTGGGCCATGGTGAGCTGTAGCTATATGCCTAACTGAATTATGTTTCTACTCTACTGCCGCGGCAATTTGCTTTCAATACAAAAACACTGTTTATAGCTAGCTCCGTGCTTTTAGGCATCATGGATTCATGGAGCATTGACAATGGCATATGTCATGTATTCCATTTCATGTAAATCATTTGTGAAGTACCAACAACTATAGGTGAATTTTAGTTCACTTATATGTTTGGTTTATGACTTGAAAATACATACATGTAGGCCTATAAATGCCTGTGTGTTTGCATAACATTTAAATCAATACCAGCAAGGAATTAGGAACCCAAAAGTCCAAAATCCATGATGAATTCAGATGTGACAATTTGCAACACCGTTTGATTATTATAAAATAGGGTATAAAGAAGAGATTGAAAAGTGTAACAAAGGAACCATCGACCTCCGGAATATGATACAATTACAAGATCATCTGAAAAAAGCGTATTGTTATTATTGTGCCTACAGTCATTTGTGGTTCAAACGACGACGTGGAACAAACTACGCACGCCTACATTGGTAACGTACAGTATAGGGCCTACAGTGTAACTAAATGATAATGTATACAGTTTACACAGAGCGAACTGAGGCTATAAACCTGACTTTAATTAGTATGCCCTTCACTATGAATACACCATGCATAGAGGTAGCTATGATTACTTTTCATACCTTCATGTATACGCACAGTACTTGTGTGATCCGCATTAAACCGGTACTATTTGGAATGGGGAACCGGACAAAACTCTTTATCTATAATTTCTCTATTATTAGCATTGTATTATCTCTGTAGGTCAACTGTCCCGGACCAACTATAGGCTACTAGCTGCATGGGACCGGACACAATTTTGAAAGGAATTTGGAGAAAAAAACACCACCAGCTTTATTTTGCATACAATGACATATTTGTCAGTTTCTTTCACGTATAAGCTTGCTTGGCCATTGTTTTGACACGGATAGGCCTATAATGCAACAAATTGTGTTCATTCTCACTACTCGTATAATACTCCAATACTGCCGTGAAATTGGCCCCAGTTTTCAAACTATTATGTCTGCATTGTATCCTCAGCGCTGCAAATTAGCTCCAGTTATTATGACAATTCTGTCATTGCGTTTTAAGTCTCTCGATAGCTGCATGATTGCACAACGTTAAATTTAACCACGGAAAAATTAGGACTCGGCAAATATCATCTTCGTAAATTTGATAAGGCAGTTTGCTAAAGAAAGTATTGATAAGAAGATAATCCTCAATGACCAAAGCTTTTAGTTACACACTGTTATCAGCTAAATATGTGATAGGCATACAGTACACCATGTTTAATGAATGAGAAGTACAGGCCCTGCATTGGCTAGGTGCGGTGGCAACATTAAGTACCATAATGTCCCAGTATTGTTTTTGTTTTGTCTACGCCGGCTGTGTTCATTTAGGCTGCAAAGTGCAAAGTGTAGGTGAACTGCGAAGTAGGCCTACATTTAGGCCATTAGGCCTAATATAGGGCCTAATTTTATTTTGTAATGACAAGCCTCATAATACCTTCATTTTCAGCTTTGGGATGAAGGGCACAAAAGCTTGAATTTGGAGTATGATCACAAATGGAAAATGTAGTATGAAAATAATGCCAAAGGTGGCACCCGGCTATTTTGGACACGGTTGTCTGCTCATCTTGCTTGGGAGGCCCCTGCATGATTGCGCTATTATGCTATGAAGCTTGTTTTGACAACGAAGTTGACAATACGCTCATTGCTATAGAATTGAGTTGACATACAGCAATATATCAGTTACAGTTTGGGACGTCTAAATCTTGCAGCAATGAGTTCAGAGAAAAATTGTGACATATGAATGAAGTTCAATTAACGTTCTCATGTTGTAGAGCCTTTTAATTCTACATTTTGTTTTCCTTTGTCCACTTTCAGCTGATTATCGTTATTCTTCAAATTATTTGTTAGTTATTTGTGTCTTCTTTTTGATAGTCGGTAACTGCAAGACACTAAGATGATTGTCATTCACGCCGTCGACCTAACCACGACGTCCAAGCTCCCCAATGCCGCCCTGAGTGGAGTCAGACTCATGCCCGAGAATGACTACAAAGGCTTCACCATGTACGAGGCAAGAATCGGTGCCGGTCAGACGGTGCCCCTCCAGTCACCCGAGGATGAGGCTTGCGTCCACTACTACTACTTCATCACGGGCACGGGGAGAGGCCAGAGAAAGGACGGCGACGGTTACGACGTCAGCCCCGACCAGATGGTAGCGCTCTCCTCTGACGTGACGCACACGCTGACGGTCTCATCAGAGGCCGACATGCGAGTGATGGTGTGCTACTGCCCCGACGCCAGCCGCTCATACAAGTCTCTTGATATGGTGAAGAGCCTGAGCGAGATCACCGGCACCGAGAGAGACATCGGCTTCGGGAACGGCAGAAGCCGACGCTTCATCGTCAAGAAGGACGGCTTCCCTCTGACCATGACCAACACGATGATCTTTGCGTCCACGGCATCTCGCCAACAGTACCGAAACCACATCGAGGCTTGCTATTACATCTCAGGCAAGATCATCTATCATTTCCAAGATGGCGACGGACAGTGGGTCCGTGAGCAGACCAAGATCGACGACAAGAACGGCACTGTCTTCTTCATGAACTTAAATGACAAACACATTCAAGATACATGTAATCTAGAGGGAGATTCTGCTCAGTGCATCTGCTTCTTCGATCCTCCTTTGTCGGGGGAAGAAGTTCACCACTACACCGAAGACGGGTTCTCCAGTTACTAAGCTGGAACCTAAAAACCAAACAAATCCAGCTTCAAAATCACAGCCGTGTTCCCTTAGTTTAACCAAGTGTATGTATAGGAAGCCCTTTAATATAATTACATTCCACCAAATTATTAGCAGGGGCCAATTTCATAGAGCTGCTTAGCACACTGAAAAATCGCTTAGCACGGACATTTCTGTCTTAAAAAACCAGATGAACAACCAAATGTCCATGTGTACAAGTGTATTAACTTGCAATTGTTCTTTGACTGCTGTTCGCTGACCATGAATATCAAATCAAATTTTCATTGGTGGTTTTTTTTATTGGGCAAGCCATTTTTTTGCTAACTTCCAATTTTGTGTGCTAAGTAGCTCTATGAAATTGGCCCCAGGTCTGTGGACGAGCCCGTAGATGGAGACATGACTAGAGGAGGAAGGATAATCGAGTACAATGTAAATCATGGTGTAGGAAAAATACAAAGCGAAATTTTATTTCTGGTTCCATTTTTAAAAAATTTTCAAACTATGTAACTAAACAAAATTGTGTATTTAATCTGCATAATGGTTAATTTGGGGTACTGATGTGAAACAGGCTTTTAAGCTGAAAACACATAATTTGTATCTTTTTAAATGCATTTTCTCAATGATTGACATTAAGCACAAATATGATTAAGCACAAATATTGCTTAAGCATGAAAAGTCTTCCTTGAACAAATTTAACAGGATTACCAACCAAATTTTCATGTGGTTTTTATTGCTTTTTACTTGTATTTGGCTATTTGCATTTACATTTTTGGCTGGGGCATACTGATTTTATTTACCAAGGTTTTTGGTGCTTAAGCAAATTTTGGTGCCTAAGCAATTGGCCCCAGGTGTTTATCCAGACACTTTGGGATTGTACCTGTTCCCTCTTCGTTCGGGAACAACCTGAACTTTACGGTAGTCTTCCACAACTTGCGAAGTTCCCTCGACAAGTAATTATTTTCTTATAACTACTAACCCAAATGATTGTCTTTTATTAATGATTAATGATTGTCTTTTATTGTTGGTATAAGTGTCTAGATTGGAAATATAATGCAAAGGTTTTAAAGATGGTTTTTAAAATTGTGAATTTTATTGTTAAAGCAACAACGTTCTTGCGTTGGTTTTTAATAGCAAGGAAATAATGTTTTTAGACGGAATAATAGTTCTGTAAGTTATTCGTAAATAACTCGTCCACTTATATTAACATTATGCTGAACTGTACCACAATAAACTGCAATGCTGTCCTTCACAAAACACAAATGAGTTAATGGAATATTTTATGCTCCTGTAATAATTATATTCTGCTGTCGGATTGCAAGGCTACAATATTCGAAGCTTAGGTTTGTGTCTCGCCGAGACTATAGCGTCTAAAGGTAAATGTTATATCATTGGCATGCATTATATAGGAAAAGAAATACATTAACCAGAGACATTTCTTCATGCACAAGACAGTATGCCAATTGATGCTTATTTGTAATTGCAAATCGTAAAAAATGGCTGCTTATTATATAAGAGTCATGTAAATGTTTTTAATTACATGCAAAAACTCTAAATTATAAGCCCCTGAATTGAGGCCTTAATTTGATAAACCGATAGCAAACCCACTTCGTGTATTATCAAACCTAAGATGCACACGGAGAGTTGAAAAGTGTACCGACTTCAGCAGCCGTGAGAGCTTTGCCAAAGATCTTGACCTCGTCAATCAGACCCACGAAGAACTCCGCTGCCATCCCCACTCCTGCTTGACCGATGGTCAGCGGAATGTCCTTACTGATGATGTCCCCTTGGCAACATGACTCGCCCCCGGACTGCAGCTGGTTGTCAAGGTAAAACAGGAGTGTGGAACCGTCATACGTCATGACCACGTGATGCCAGTTTCCGAAGCTAGCTTGGAGATTGATGTAGTCCCAGGTACGGTCGCTGTTGGCGGTAACCACCCCTCCGCCAATCATCTGACCGCCCATCTCCCGTCCCATACGGATCTCCCAGGAACCGGATCCATGGTACCCGGTGTTTACGATGCCTTGATAGGTGCTGGGGGAACCGGTTCTACGGAACCAAACGCTGACGCTGAAACTCGAGCCCCACGGGTAGCTGCGGAACTCGTCGACGTCGATTTTGGACTGGCCGTTGAAGACTGCTGCTTTATCACATTGGCCGTTGTCGAAGGTGATCTGCCCTGTTGCGATTCCATCACGGTTGTTTGCCGATGAATCGGATAGGTTCTCATCAAAAGCGTAGTGTGCTGTGAAAAACCGTACCCAAATGAACAAAGGTGGGTATCATACTTTGGTTTTTGTCAAAGAAATACAGATTCATGGGCAAAAATTTCAAGGAAGATAAAGTAAAAGTAATCCGTGATAATGTCAGTCCCATACGGTGCCCACTTTTTGAGAAAACAGTGACTGAAACGGCCACAGTATTTCTTAAGAATTTTCTCTTATTTTTGATCTTTTAAAAGATCAAAAAGATTTTCCGTCGTTGTTTTACTAATTTCTGGATAAATACACGATTTCAGGCGGAAAAATTTTAACGGTATATTTCTAACACCACCATCTTTATACCCTGCAAGTTATAGGTAAATCTTTGAACATTTCTTTTTGGATTTCCTACCAAAGTATGATACTACCTTTAATACACTTTTCTTAATTGTTAATAATATTTAGCTACATGTATAGTTACACCAAGTTGGCTCGGGCGTTTCAGAGCCGCGTGCGCCAAAGCGTCGGCCACTGTCGACAAACTGCGCATCTTTCCACATGCGCAGTTTGTCGACAAAATAGATTCCGCGCAAATTGTGATTGGCCAACGCGTTGCAAACTCATGGTGGCGCACTATTGTGAATCGCCCGCAAGAACATGGCATCATAATTTTCCGAGTCCACATTTTGTTGATGTGGGAGGAAAAATGCGTGATGAAGAAACGAGAAACCATACAGAAATCTTAATCTACACCCTTGCACGAATTGCTACAAGCTGCCCTGATGCACAACGCAGTCAACGCACCACAGTCCAGAAGAGGAAAAAGGTAGGAACAACCAAGTTTTCAAATTTAAGTTCTACTAGTACTAGTACTACTGACCTATCAGGTCCTGTGTGGGTTCTGGTGTAGAGCATGGTAATGGAGGCAGCCATTGCTGCATGGCTTCACGCAGGGTGGGGCAGGTACCGTCCTCTGATTCTGGCACGCTGAAAACGTAGGCACACTGGGCAGCTTCGGACACGCCGATATTCACGGAGATGGAAGAGGTGCAGGCCAACACGGGTAACGGTGCAGACGTGAGGAGTACGGCAGCCAAGGCCAAAAGGGAAAAGGTAATTCTGTGGGGAAAAGAAACACAAAAATATGGGACTAATTTAAACAAGCCGTTCAACAGACAGACACTGCGGTCCGAAAACGAAGGCTTCCGAAGCCAACAACATACAGACAGGCAGAGACCGTCGGTGACCGATTGGCAATTCTTTCCCCCTCCCTGTCCAAGACCTGCCAGCCAATTTCACGGTCCTGCTTAAATCACCAAAATTTGCTAACCATGACATTTCTGTCTTAATGATAAAACATGATCAACAACCAAGTTTCCATGTGTTGTGTATCACTCGTGATTGAATATCAAATGGAATTTTTAATCGAGGTTTGTTTCCATTTTTGTGTTAAGTAATTTTGTGTACTTAGCAGCTCCATGAAATTGACCCCTGATTCTATCCCGCTCATTCTGACACTGAATATGCCCATGAATTCAACCCATAGAGATACATACTTTATTAGTATGATTCAACCATACTTTTTTCATCCGGCCAACAAACAAAGTAGTTACGTATTCATCTTTAAAGGTTTTATATGACCGGTAAAGGTCACAGAACAGCACTCACACTTTGTCTAATCGCCTGATCCAATATGTATATAAAAATTATAAACCTGTGAAAATTTTAGCTCCATCGATCGATTCGAACATAAGTCATGAGAAAATAGCGAAAACCCGACTCATTTTTTTCGTACAGAACTCAGTTAAGAATGGTTTTGATCTCGGCACAAGATCAAAACTGTTTTTGGTCTTTGTTTTACTAATGTCTGGATAAAATTAATACACAATTTCAGGGGGAAATATTTTAACACGGTATTTTTTTAAACCAGCACCATCTTCATTCCCTGAAAGTTATACGTAAATAGGTTAAAATTTCTGTTTGGGTATGTTACCAATCCTGTATACTGTGCCTTTTCAAATCGCACTGAGTTTAAAGTTACTCATGCCATCAAGCCTATCACAAAACATATGGCGTCCGAAACTCAATACATCGACAAAAACTTACCCCGAAAGACGAAATTAATAAACTACAAAAATTAAAATAATATGGGAACAAAACTATACTTACGCATATGAAGCCATCTCGCTAAAGTGTTGCCCGCTTAACTTCAGATCGAGTGTCAAACTTCAGTATCGGAGTGGAACGAAGATGTGCCCCTTATATAGGCCCTATATACAACCCCCAACCAGCCCAAGGACAAGGAATTCCGGCTTCGCACAGGGAGGGGGAAACCCGGATATCCGGGACTGACCCTTCGGGAGTTGGGCAGTCACAGCCTGTACTGACTTTTGAGTACGGTCACCCAAGATGCCTGTGACCTTCTTTAGTAGTTCGTAAACGCGTTAATCCGAGCCAGTCGATATCCGTTCTTTGCCCCGCCTCCGACCCGCCGAGTACGTAAATGGATTTACGAGGCCAGGTCTAGGTACGCGAGGTCAGTTGGGAACAGCTGCTAGGTCTACCAGTTGACAGTTTTGTACAAGCGCAGCACATGTCTCCGTGGTACATAAACTTAAAGCATGGAGAAAGTTTCTTCCCCATCCGTGGTGTACAACACCGCGTATGGGGCTGTCAAAAGCAGAAAACAATGAAGCTTCACAGTGAATGTAAATCTGAATTAGCTATTCTATACACAACATCAAAATATAATATACTGACTATTCCAAATAAATATTAAATTATTATGCACATTCTCGCATTTATTCATAAATTATATCTTCTTCTCCTTTTTTTAGAATGGCTCTTTCCCACAATGAAAGACGTCCAACTTCACGTCTAAAAGGTAATTATACATATTCGTAATGCAATTATAATCGTGTTTAAAATCAATATGGGTCTACTGTGCCATACCAGCGACCCGTATACTTTAACTTGAACCCTGCATTCAATTTTTCCATACAAATAGGGCGGCCTCGAGTCAAGTTGCATATCCCTGTTGTGCAAATATTATTCCAAATCCAAGGCTATATTCAAGCAAAGCTGGTATTGTACAGACGCTTTAAGTGACCATCCTTGTTTCCGAGATAAAGATGTCTTTCCGAGACGGCAATAAATTTTCTCAGAAGTGTTTTCCACAATTCGACCACTTGAACTTATTGTTGACCCGGATCTTGAAGTGATAACTCTCGATTTGCAACGTACCTGGCCTGACCTTGATAACAACAAACGTTCTTGAAAATGACGTCAAGATTGTTGGGAATTTGTTTGCAATCTTGCTCTTGCCGTTTCATTTTTCTCAGAGGGTTTTGGCAACTCTCCTTAACTTAAATTTCAAAATGGGTCAATTACCACACAGCTCAACCATCAGTGCACTTGGAAGACCTCGAAAACACCATACACACCATGTATTCCATGTACTTGTTTTAAATGCCTTATGTGGACTTACAATTGATCTCAAATGGAGCATACACACACGGTGGACTTCACGACAAAGGACGTCCACATAACATGCACGATATAGACGTTATGCGGACTCGCACACGTCCACATAATGTTTTCATGCCAACGTAAAAGGCCCAAAGGAGAATTGTTCAATGTGTCTCAATCAATCGCAAATTGAAGTTAATAATTCAAGGGATATGAACAAAATGGGTACAGATCAAATGGTTTGAAGTTGACCATTTTGTTACTGGCCATTTGGTCAGTACACACACACTGTACACACGGCTATTCTTCGGAAGGGGGAGGGGCAACACACAAATTACATGAAATTTAGACGATAAACTTTGTAGTTTCAATGGAACAGTTCAATGTTTTATTTTCAAGTATAAATGTTAAAGCTTCGTAAGTTGTGACCTGTCACACAGACCATTCCTGTTTCCTCAAACAGAAAAAAAAAACCCATTCAGTGTTGCCCCACCCAGGGGCAATATGTTGCTTGAAGAGGGCAAACTTTGTGGTCAGTCCGTGTCAAGAACTACACAAAGAGTTTGGGGTTATAAAAATGAAAAAAAAAAAAATACAGTAGTCTTAATTTGAAATCAAATCACTCGCTGTTTAGGGTTTCATGATCTTAAGCCTGCCAGAATGAATTTTCTTGGCTTTTAACTAGTTATGGTTTACAAAAAATGTTTAATATGTCTGCACTGTGGGACTGAGGTTTACTTTAACCAGGGATCAATTTCACATCAAACTCATAGTAACTTCATTAATATCAATCGTAGGACTTATGATGCATTGCAGCCCTAATAGAATACCATGGCTTATCCTTCGTAACTCGAGTTACTATCGAACAATCTTAGCGATTCATGAAATCTACCCCTGGTCTTACACGAATCAACAAGTAATACAAATTTGAAACAAAAATTTTCTCTCTTTTTCCCCAAATGCCTATAAATAATACATAACATTCACCAATTCAGTACAACATTTAACGGATACATGTATACCAAACCCAGAAAATAATTTAAGACACTACCACAAGTCTATACAATATTACCTCTTTAAAGAATATTTATTATGAATAAAATATTAAGAACTTTGGAAAATAAAGATAATTGACATTGTGTGTCGGGGTTAATGGGACCAGCAGTATTATCTTGTCACATCATAACAAAGCCCTTGTTGGAAAAATATGTATGGGCAGCGAAACCAAAGAAATATAAAAAGACAGAAATAGAGACTCCAGAGTTAGGCTATGGCTTTGTTACGGAATTTGGTTGGAGCAGCTAACTAGCGGCTTCCACGTACATACACGTGTTATTTGTCAGCCATAGCCGATGAATTACCAGACACCTGACTTGGATTAAACTTAAAGCAAGTCTTCCTTGAGCTCCAGGGAATGTCTTTTTGAGTATTTCAGGGGTGTGGGAGGGTAACAAGAGTGTGAGTATAAGGATAATAAGTAGGTATACCATCACAAACTGTGCATTATGGATTATAGTTATTATTCAGACAGCAAAATATCGACATAGGGAGAGAGTGAACATTGGCATTTCAGAGTTTGCTTGCTATGAGACGGCATTTTCTTATTTCAAAGTAGGTGCTCTTTCATATCGAGGTCCGATTGTACTTTAATGATCGTGTTTCTGATGCATCTTGGCTCCATTTC
Organism: Astropecten irregularis; assembly: GCA_963971285.1. NCBI lineage: Eukaryota > Metazoa > Echinodermata > Asteroidea > Paxillosida > Astropectinidae > Astropecten > Astropecten irregularis. The sequence continues at coordinate 1,693,740 of OZ020256.1, forward strand.
TTACTGGATGAGAGAAGAGCATCATAGACGATAGTTCAGTGATACCACTGGTCACTAGAAGGGGCGATTCCTTTGGGAACTGAGCTTGACTTTGCAGTGTTAAACAACGATCCTTAAGCTAGACTTCTCTGATCTGTTCTCTGAACTGTGGTACCCTGTGAATAGGAGTATGCTGTTGGGATTCTTGATTGTGGAAACACAGAAGACATCTCAATCTTCTTGAGATGCTCCGAATCCTTGGGGTGACCATGTATACAGTATGCAAACATGAAAATGAACTCAACAAAAACCAGACTGATGGTTATAATTGTGACTGTGACACAAATACAAGCATAAAATCCACTGGCAGTCGTTGCTGTCACTGGACTATTCCAGTCCCAAGGCATAGTTGATGACCTGTACAATGAGGAAGATGACGGGTTGCCAAGCAACCAGGTACCGGATCCAGTCTAAAAGCTGGCCGAACATGACGTGGGGGCGCTCCCAGCTGTTGGCCGAGGTTAAGGGAGGATAACATTTGTGACAAGGTTTGGTTGCAGTTTGGAAGTCCCGTACAAACGGGAAAATGTTCCAGCATCACTGACCATTTTCAAGAGGGAACTGAAAACACATTTGTTCGCATAAATTCACTTAATTCCATCCTTCTTCTTTTTTTGTATTGTTCATTTTGTGTAGGCGCCTTGATTGGATTTCTGGAAAAGTGCGCATTATAAATTTATATTATTATTATTATTATTATTATAAGCTAAGCCCATACTCAAAAACGCCAATGTCTTATTAAAAAAAAAAGCTGAAGCTCTTCTGTGCATTGTCTTTCACGTAAGAACCCTGTTTGGATTGGATAAAATACAATGACTGTTGATGACCAGTTGAAAGAGGAACACCCAAAATCTGGGACCAATTTCATATAGAGCTTCTTAACCACCAACATTTGCTTAAGCACCCAAAACCTTGGTAAGTAAAACCAGTATGCCAGCCAAAACTCTTTGTGAATGTTATGCTCAGCAAACAATGGCCGAATACCGGTACATGTCAAAAGCAGTAAACATCACATGAACATTTGGTTGGCCATCCTGTTTGATCAAGGAAGACTTTTCATGCTTAAGCAAACTTTGTGCTTACTAAGCAGCTGTATGAAACTGGCGCCTGGTGGCAAGAGAACAACGAGTACATCTTTTGGAAAAGTTTTGAGGCCTTGATTTAATTTGCTTTTCTGCCAAAGGATACGGATTTTTGAACATCCTCTTGAGGTCCACCTTCTCTTTGCAGTAGGGGCAGGTTTGCCTCTTCCCAACGATGCACCAGCCTCGTATGCAGAACTCATGAAATCTGTCAAGAGAGGTTTACAATAAGGTCAAGAAAAGTGGCGCACCCAGGGGGCGGGGGGCCTCGGGGGGCTTGAGGACTATTTTGAATCCAAGCCTCCGTTTGTTTGCACTGCTTCGAAATCAGGATAGATGCACCGTGAATAAGGCCTTTTCTGTGTAAGAAGACCTGTCTGGCTGTTTGTAGTCAATGACCAAGGGGGAGTTTAAGATTCAAGCAATGCACAAAATCACTGGGAATGAGGTTGACGGTACCTACCTGTGGTTACATGTCAGCTCGTACACCCGCTCCGCAACTTCTTCATCTTCATCTGGTATATAGATCTTCTGCCCGCAGACAGCACAGATATTCTCCTCCAGGGCCCGGCCTGGTAAACCTGTTTTTGTGTAGTACTGTGGACAGACCAAAGCGTTGGGAGAATTTAACTTAACGTAGGACTTTAAGCACAATTTTTTGCAGAACTGACTGACTTTGGCAATGTAGAAATGATTTTTCTGGACAGAACTAGGGGCTACTCCAAGTTGAATCTGCCTGAATCAAGACTAGGGCATGCACAACTAATAATAAATATGCTGATGGAATTGCTACTTTGATGTACCATTACCAATATCAGGTGTCATTTTGGTCATATATTTCATAAAAACCACCATCCATTAACACTACCGCTACCACTATCACAACCTTGGCCACAAACTTCAAGTCAAATTTATTTCCCCAAGGTGGGAAACAGCGCCATGATGGGTGCTTGCTTACCCCTATGCGTGCAGCCATTTGCTCGGAGCATATTTCGGCAAAGTCCCGGCCTAGCACGCCGTAGTAAAGCCCATAGAAGAGGAGGACCAGGCCAAAGTCCATGGACTTGTCCGTGCGTATCAGGAAGAGGAGATTCAGATTGAGGAATGTGCACATGATGACCGTGTAGCCGCAGACACCCAGTCCGTAGCTTATCTTGTAGATCGTGTAGAACCACTTATACACAAGCCTAAACAAATGCAGAAATCAGAAAGCGAAACGTGAAAACTAAATAATTTTGTATGATGTCGTGTATGTTTGCTGATATATTTTTGCAAGAGGGTATGTATATTTATTTATTTATTACATGTACATCAAGTAAATGGGAGACTTTGGAGAAACGGTCTTCAAGTCAACAGCGCACGCGCACACACAAAAGCGCATGCGCAAAACAACGCGCGCATGCTCACAATTGTGTGCGCGTGCGCTGTTGACTTGAAGACCGGTTCTCCAAAGTCTCCCATTGAGCCAAAATAATGCATGTACAACCGCTGTAATCATCTTGCAAATGAATCCCTCTCATTTCTGCAGGGGTTGAAATTAACTTCAGTCTCTTGTTGGCCCGCAGGGTCGGTGGACTGTGCACTGCACTTGCACTGTTCCTCAAATCAGTGACCCGATGGTTGTTTTGATGGCCCCAGGCCAGCGGACCACTGTTAATTTCCACCCCTGCCTCATCTTTGATTGTTATTTCCCTGATTGTGAACAGGTACAGGAAGACTGTCTGACCTTGGTGTGGTTCCAGGAAGAGGGTTACGCGTTGCCTTGTAGGAGACAAAGGCCGTTATCAGCGAGAAGACTGTCCAGATGACCAGGAATCTCCACCAGCCGAGCGTGACACAGAAATACACAGGTATTGCCCACATGCCAACAAGCGTGGCAATCTGAATCACAAAACGACATCGTTTGAATACAATTGAAACGAAGCACACTATCACAGCCTGAAGTCTCGCAAGAAACGTGGAAGGTCAGTAAATCAAATCAAACCTTATTAAGGGCCAAAGAAATACAAATTACAGGAAGAATTGGCTTGCCCTGAACAATTGATACACTTTGGGGTAGGTTGTAATCAAAGACATCTAAATTGCACACAAAAAACCACCCTCAGAGATATGACGAGTGATCCTGCCAAGTGGATTCTCTCTTTGAGAGAACCTACTGGTAGGACTCGCCCAGTGGGGCATCCGTCAACATGACACGTTGTTGCGTCAGGTAGATCTCGTCATTTTGCCAAGATGGGGATGGGTCGCGTTGCTGCCTGGGGGATGGCCATCAGAAGACCGAAAGAGTACTGCTCGAAGGTAGATACGCCATGCCCATGCCGTGGCGCATGCTCCCACCGATTAATTGATTCTTTGATATGATACTTCATGATACAGGCGATAATATTGTAGGACTAACCTGATAGGATTTGAAGTGCCTGGTTTTCCATTGAACCAGCAGGATCTGGGCAACTACCAGGGTGGCAATGAGAATCAAGATCATCTCGGCGTGCATGGCCTCGTGACCTTTGTGCTTCTCGTGCATTCGCTGATGCTCTATCCTGTTTTATTTAAAAATTAATCCACAGACAAAAGGTGGAGGAAGTCAACTCAAGTAAATCCTTAAACCGGAATGAATATTGATGAAAATTTAAGTGAATGAGGAAAAGAACAAAACAAATACTGTGTCGTGAAATGACAATTGACAGGTCAGGTTGGAAAAATGATGAAAAAATTTCATAAATTCATAGCAATATGTAGGATGAAAAATAATAATTCAATCAAACTTACTTCCATCTTTCTTTCTCGGATAGCTTGGATAAGTCAATTGGAACCGTCTAAACAGTTAGAAATAGAAAAAAAAACAGTGATTAGACATAGAAATAGAACAAAAGTGGCAGGCGCTCGGTGACTCAAGATTGATCTGCTTCATTAACTTGCATGTAGGCCTAACTTCTAATTTCACCTTCTTAGGCCACAATAACACACAAGATGAAGATCATTTTTTCCCTAAAATTAAAATGGGCACAGAGACCTCCTATTCATGAGCACAGTGTCAGTTGGGTCAGCCATCTTGGTTTTTCAAATTGTACACTGGTACCCGAAAAAAATTGGGGAAAAATTATCTTTTCTTCAAAAAATGTGAGTAGGCTAAACCTTGTCATTATTGGAATCTCCAATTCTGAGTTAGGCCTAACCATGCTAACGTTATGGATTGTCCGGAAACTGGAATAAAATGCCATCATAATAAATTCATCTTAAATTACTCATTATCCCCAAATTGTTTGGATCCAACACTCATCATGCCCGTGAGGAGTTAAATCAGCTATTGATACTCACTACTTTGGGGGAATCTATGTCTTTTATTTCTACTGGTAAGTCTGGGACACCCGGTCCACTGTCTACTTTCTGCACGATTTGGTCCGCCATCTTGATTTAATGTCACCGTCATGTCAATGGGGGCGCTAAATCCTATGGTGTTCCAATCCTGCCATCTTTCCCATCCCCATGCATCGCGCATCTCGCATTCTTGCGAGGGGAGGTATAATTATTTGGGGCACTTTTTGGCGCCAATGCATGCCTCATGACTGGAAAGGTCTTCAAAAAGTACAATAGAACATTCCACACAATTCCAGTCAATTAATTCGCTTAAACATGGTCAGTGTATAATTATCTATAGTCATTCCTATATTTATGACTCGACTATCAAAGCAGCTCAACTCCAGAACGAAGCTAATTATTATACTGATGAATATAGTGCACGTTGTATAGTGTGAGACAATAACATTTCTCACGTGTAATTAGGGATACTTAGTTTTAAGGAGAAACCATAACATAAAGTTTAACCTTTTGATTAATCCAGAAACATTACAACCCTGCTGGCGTTGGAAGAGCCTGGGAATTGGAATAAACGTGATTGGCCATTATTAGTGTTTGGTAATACATTTTTACCTTTCCCTACTCTGATTGGCTAATGAATGTGACGTCGTTTTAAGCTATTCTTATGCCGGTGTGTATTGTACTTTTTAGGTAACCATTATTATGATAATTCCCTTGCTTTTGCCTTGTGTACACAGTAGTGAATTTGGCAGCTCAACATGAACAGAGCGAAGCTAATGATTAGACTGATGAACACAGTGCACGTTGTAGTGTGAGACATTATTATTTCATGACAATGCAATAAAAATTAGTGCAATTGAAAATTGACCCATCCGGTACGAATAAGTTGCATCTCCAGCACTGAAAACAATTTCAGCCTTTCCCCCCAAGTTTTACCTCAAACGATGAACGTGTATTGCATTGTAAAATTGAAAACGAAACTTTGTTTTCAGATGCTTGAATTCAAATTAATTTCGTAGATCTGTATTTATTTATACTGTACAGTTTTCATCGAATAAGTATTTTAAACTATTATCATCACACGTTATAGCCCAGAGGTTCACTGGTATTTCGGGGGTCAGTGTAACGAGAAAGAAGGTTAAATTCCATCACTTTGGCCGACAATTTTTGTCCGGGGTCAAGACGTGTGACCAATTTAGTTTGGCCAAAGGGTCACTCTACGAAAATCAAAGTTACATGACCAGAAATAGTTGAACCTTTGTGGGTTTCAGTGATCATAGTTAAAATGCAGCTCATGTTAGCCATTTTATGAACCCATGACATGTCACCGGTTATTTGCACTTCTGTCTGTCAAACATATGAACTTAATTCTATCGGCTTAAAGCTCGTATTTTTGCGAGTTTTAAAACGAATCTAAATTACAAAAAAAGATTTGTTTCTAACCAAAATAAGGTCTCTAAATTCAGGAATTGTAGACAATATCAAGATTAAATTCAAATTAGGTTTGCCCCCACCGACGTGGACGAGACACCGCACACTCAGTGCTTGTGAGTGCCCGTGAAAAAAAAAATCACATGTTGGCCCTGGTGGGATTCGAACCAACGACCCCCTGCTTACTAGTGCAGATGCCATACAGCTAGGCCACCGAGCTAGCTGTGATCAGCGGGGTGAATCGAATCCATTATCGCGACGCGTATTATCAAGATTACTTAATCAGCCTTGACATACGGCCATGAAGCGCAGTATTTTATTGGTTTTTGATAATCAATATATTGGAATTATTCTTGAGATCTAGATTTCATTTAGGCGCATTTTGAAAAAAAAAAATTCCAGTCAATTAATTCGCTTAAATATGGTCAGTGTACCCATGGATGTTCCTAAACAGTCTTTCATCAAAGCAGCTCAACAGAACGAAGCTAATTATTATACTGATGAACACAGTGCATGTTGTAAAGTGTGATACAATAACATTTCTCATGTGTTATAAAGGACACTTTTAAGGAGGAAACATAACAGAAAGTTTAACCTTCTGATTAATCCAGAAACATTACAACCCAGCTGGCGTTGGAAGAGCCTGGAAATTGTAATACCCGATTGGCCATTGTTTGGTAATATGTTTTGTAACTTTCCCTAATCTGATTGGCTAATGAATGTGACGTCGTTTTACTGAGCTGTTCTTATTCCAGTGTGTATTGTACTTTTTCAGTAACAGGAGAATTCCCTTGCATTTGCCTTGTGTACATTAAAAATGATTTGGGCAGCTCAACAGAGCCACGCTAATGATTAGACTGATGAGTACAGTGCACGTTGTATAGTGGGAGTCAATCAACTTTCTCATGTGTACTGACATTAAAGGTAGTATCACTGACTTTGGTTAAAAACCAAAACAGTGTTCACAGATTTACGTATAACTCACACGGTATGGACTATGGAGATGGTGATGGTAGAAACATAGGCCCTATACATGTACCGTTAAAAAAAATCCGTCTGAAATGGGGTATTTATCCAGAAATTAGTAAACCAACGACTGAAAATCGTTGACTTTTGCGTTTTAATGGGGAATCAGAGCTAGAAGCTGAGAAAGTAAGACAAAATTATTTTAGTTCATTCTCATTGTAGTGAATCAAAAACTCTTGATGACGGATAGAGCTATCGGTTCCGAGTCAAAATCACACATGCTCAAAAAGGAGGCCAGTCAAGTTATACACGGTGTCACTGTAAACTATACATGTATACTCCTATTCACAATGTAAACCTTTATGCAATACTTATAATTATTATTTTTTAAATCCATGTTAAAGCTGGGCTGAATATAATATTATAGTTCCTCACGGCGCACGATAGATGAGTAAGGTTATGTCGGAAATGTGTGGCATGTAGCCACTCGCCACTAATATCACATAGGGCGTTTACGAAACGGAGGCTCGGGCTATCCGTCTCAGGCTCCGGCTCCGGCTCCATTTCGTGAATCCATTCTGAAACTGTAACTGGTATCAAAACAGAGGGTTTTGGCTGCGGTTCTGAAGTAGATTCTCTGGTTTGAAAAGGAAAACAGAGTTTCAGCTTCAATGAAAAGCCACAACCTATAATTATTTTCAGCATTATGGATGTCAGAGCTGGAGCCCGAGCCTGAGCCTAAGCCTAAGCCTCCATTTCGTAAATGCCTATAGTCACAATAGCCACTACTCGGTGACTGCAGCGGCTTCCATATTATTTGTGTGTTATAATTATGTTCAGCCGCGGCCAAAGATGGTAGATAGACGGCTTTGCATCACGGTCGTTTCTACACCTGCTCCGGGAAAAGCGGTAGATCGTAGCCGAAGCAAGCAAACGGAGCCCAGTGAAACCAGTGAGCGAACCGTGCGTCCCCTCTCATCTCCTCCCTGGCTTCTTTGATGGCTTGAGACGGACGCACCCCCGTCTGGCAAAGACGGTTGTAGAAGTGCTTCACGAACTCGGCAGCGTCCATGTCCCAGACCTTCCAGAAGGTGGCCACCACGGTCGCGGCTCCTGCTGCCCGGGCGGCGTCCGCCAGGCTGCTTACGGACTCCTGGAAAGACGCTGCGCCGACACCAGACAGACACATGGACAGAACGACGAGTCGGGTTTGGCGGAGATCTAGCCCGGACAGGGCCAAGGACGAGAGCATACCCGACCAGCTCGGAGGTCTATTTCATCGTATCGCCTGCTTGCGTAAGTATTGTACCCAGCCAGCACAACTGCCGATTTGGTGTCGTCCCAAAAATTGCCGCGGTAAACATTCACGTTGGCCTCGCTGAATCCATGGCTGCTGATGTGAACGACAAGTGGGGACTTCAATTTCAGAACCGCCGAGACGGTGGCATCGTCGCCAGAAATCTGGTGAACATTCAGCTCCGGTCGCATCATTGCTAGAATTCCCTCCACGTTGTCACCTTCCTCTTTGCTGTGCTTCAACTGGTTGACCCTCCGTCCGGTTTTCGACGGCTTCCACAGATCGAGCAGCATCTGGACAAGATGGCCATGAGAGCCGGAGGAATCTTTGAGGTCGAAGTTGGGATCACCAATGATGAAACAGTCGGTGTTGTCCGATGAAGTTGATGAGCATCTCCAGTGAGGTGTTGCCCGTCTCTGCGGCTGATTCTCCCAGTCGGTGCACGAGGGTGACTGAGTATGTTCAGTCGGATTTGGTTCTGTCTCAGATTGCGCATTTCCTATTTTTCCGACTTCATCCTCTCTGTCTGGTTCAGATTCAGTTCCTGTCTTGGTGATTTCGTCCCCTTCGTCTGTGCGTTGCTCCGTCATGCTGGCTGCTGAACCTTGTTTTGGACCAGACCCGACCGTTTCGTCGTGTACAACCCGATGAAGGACAACCTCTCGCAGAAGTTCCCTGCTTGAGTTGATGTATGAAACCGAACATGTTTCGAAGACGTAGTCGCCACTACCATCCTGCAGCAGCTCCAGTGGCAGGGATGCCAACATAAAAGGAGGTGCAATGTAGACATGCTTTACCTGTTCACCTGCCAACTGTTCAATCACCTCTCTGGGAAGCACCGCTTCCGTCAAGTTGGCGCCCGTGGACGCAACTTCCTCCGCCTCGGCATCAAAGTCGGGGCCATCCATCTTGGCGATCGACTTATTGAGCGCTTCCCGCCACTGCAAAACGGCACCTGTGCACTTGCTGCTGTCGAGGGTATACACGTTTGGTTCCTGGCCGTACCCTATCACAAGCAGGTGCATGCCAAGCACTGCCTTTGCCTCCACCTCGAACGATTCATTCTCACCCAGCAGGATGTAATCGAGAACAATTTCATCCGGTTCCAACATGGCCCGGATGCAAGCAGCCGTCAGGATCTCCACAACCATCTTGAAACATTGAAACGCATGCCGTCTTAGGAATTGCATCTCGTTTTCATCGTGGGTCTTCTTCATGTCCCCGACTATGTCGGGGTCGTACGGCTGTTGCAGATTCCCGCCGGCTTGTAGATTGAGGATGTTGGAGTAAGTATCCAGGTAATTCCTCCCGAGGCCGTGGCGGATGAGAGTGGCCCTGAATTCAGAGAGCAGCGACTTCCAACGCACGGCCACGTCGATGAAAAATCCCAGATGAGTGTTCTTGAGAAGCAGAACGTTCATCATGACGTCTTGTCTTGCTGTGGATAAATGAGCCGGAGCGTCGTCGAGGCTCATTACACCGTTAGCCACTTGCAGCCCAAAGACCGTGAACATGACCCTTTCACCCAACTCAAACACCTCGCTTGCCATGTCCTTCTCTTGGACCCTCAGGCACACGTCTGTATTCATGACACAATCAAAACAGAAAGCAATTAAGCAACCGGGTAATCTTTTATACGAAAACAAGAGTCAATAGAAATTGCAGGCAGTGCACTTTTTTTGGTATGGATATGATTAAAACACCATTTTATACCCTCTCTATATACAAGCTCACTATTCTTATAATTCATCCAAGAATATAATTTTTTCCGTGAATTTTTCACTTCTGGTGAATGCTTTCATATTAATAATCTGAGATTTTTGGCTTCTCCGAACTGTATTGCTGCACATTTCTTGGTGATGTGTATAGTGTTATAATAATTGTGGACGTATTTAGTAAAACTGGTCCAGCTGACAAAATGCAGAATGTATCCCACCTGTTAATGTAAGTAGGTCTTGAGCGTCCCGTATGAACAACTCATATCCAGTCTTCTTTTTGACTTCCTCCAGCCGTTCCATGATGTACTTTTTGACGACTTCCGGACGCTTGTCCGCATCCCTCCTTGCAAACTCGGCATTCATCTTGACAGATTTTTCGGGGAGTCCACGGGAGGTCACAAATATCCCGGACCGTTCCGCCCGTAAGATGTTCCTGACATTCTCGACGACGCGAGTGCTGATGTCCACCAGCTCTGTGTACTCCCAGGCTGTCTTCGGGTAGGTGGCAAGCAGCTTGTCCATCTTCTCTGAGTACTCCTCCATGAGCGCGGCATCTTCCGCGATTGCCCGCCCGACGAACGAATCGAGAAAGCCGCCTGCCGTTCCAAGATGGAGGCCGATGTATTCCGGAGTGCTCAGGATGGACGCCTCGAAGATGGGCAGGCACAAGTGCAGTTTGTACTGGATGATATGGTGGCAGATGTTTGCACAGTTGAGCACGTACGTCCGGGATAGGATAACGATGACAGTCAATGCTACCAAGGGTCGGGCCAAGTCTAGAACAGCCACGTGAAGATCCGACAGATACGCACAGAAATCTCTGGTTTTCCCGAGCGAATCGTCCAGCAACTTACCAGGGATCCCCGAGATGGTAGGGTCAAGTTGTGCGGTCACAGCATCAACCCAGTCCAGCACAGAGTTGCTCTTAGGCTGACCAAACGCTTCCATGATTCTCTGGAATTCTAGAGTTATGCGCTTGAGATAGACAGTCATGCCTTGCTCTGTCATTCCACTGGCAGTTGAGCTTCTAGAAAGCAGTGAGTTTAGTAAAATTTCAAAATAGGTGTCTGACAGAATTACTGTTCCGGTCGGCATAGAGATCATCCCTTCGTACTCGGCATAGATGAGTCGACACGCCTTCACCCAGACATTCGTGAAATCGCGACACACGGCGTCGCTTTTGAGGAGTCTAAAGCCTTCCTCGGCGACCGGCAGTACATCTCGGTATTGCTCAAGACCCATGAGAGCCGAACACTTCCTCCAGTAGCCCTTCACCCATTGAGGATCCACCCCGATGGCACTGTTGGCATCTTTCAGAGCCTCCTGGTTCAGACCGAGCTTGAGGTATGCCAGGCTGCGATTCGTCAGGATGCAAGCTGCCACCTTGTCTCTTCCCATGAGGTCCAAGGCACGACTGTATGCTGAGAGGGCACCGTGATAGTCCTGCGGGTTGGCCCTCATCAGCTTGTTCCCAAGTTCCTTCAACTCATCGAACGACATCGTTTCAGGACTGTTTTACCTATAATAATTATAAAAAAGTTTAATAAAAGAAAATCTAAATAATACGGATTTGTCTATACGTAATGTACACAACGTATGCAAAATATTATTTATATTGAGTCATAAGATTATATAGTTAAAAGTAATATAATACTTTGGTTGTTGTCAAAGAAATACAGATTCATGGGCAAAAGTATCAAGGACGATACAGTAACAGTCATCTGTGAAGATTTCAGTCCCATACGTTGCCCACTTTTTGAGGAAATAGTGAAAAACGGCCATAGTATTTCTTAAGTCTTTTTTCTTTTATTTTTGATCTTTTAAAAGATAAACAGATTTTCGGTCGTTATTTTACTAAATTTCTCGATACTACACCATTTCAGGCGGAAAAAATTTAACGGTATGTTTCTACCACCATCATCTTTATACCCTGTAAGTTACACGTAAATCTGTGAAAATTTTCTGTTTTGGTGTCTTACCAAAGTATGATACTACCTTTAACGTATTTACGTATTTAACGTAAAATAAAAGATCAAAAATAATTTTGGTCACTGGTTTTACTCTTTTCTGGATGAAAACAGCATTTCAGAACGGTATGTTTCTACCCTCACCATCTTTATAACCCTGTACGTTATAGGTAAATCTGTGAACATTTCTGTTTTGGCTTCTTACCAAAGTATGATACTACCTTTAAGACACTGACAGTACAAGCTTGGACTGAGATGAACCAGTCTGTAGATATATAATTCATATACACCACACTGCCAGGCTCAACTGTATAATTCATTTATGGCTGAATAGAAATATCATTTCTATTCTGTATTCAGTCATAAATTATATAGTTAAGCCTGGCGGTGTAGGAATTTGCAAAATCTTACCTTAATTTGATAATAAATTATAATCTAACAGTGGCGGGCAGAACTTAGTTTTCTTACTGAAACAACTTTCAGTGACATCGGGAAATATCCAACAGTCAAAATCAGCTATAATCGGCGACGAAATATCGGCTGCGAGCCAGCGGGAAATCCCATCTTTCACATAATTATATGTGACCTGTCCTTTTTGTATGTGCGTAGGCACGTGAGAACATTATTATGATAATATTATGGGACGGGGAACCCCACATTATATTTCGCAATAGCAAAGGGCTAACAATGCACATGACATGCGTGAAGTTCATGTACAGTTTAGTTTCGTTGTATTTTGCCAATCACATGAGGTGCGCGTGATGGGGTACATGTAGGCAGGGGATGTTTGTAAATGGGGGGGGGGGGGGGGGGGGGCAATGGGCAAGAATATGGGTTGCTATTGGCGGGGATGGGCCCGGTTTGCGGGGTTATCATCTTGACTGGTTGCCGTCCCATTATTTGACTGACGTAGGAGAACGGTTTGGAACGGTAACCATAATATCTAGCGCATGACTTGCGACAATTTCCCATAGAAGTATTCATCATTTTCATGCATGGTTTAGTTTTATTGTTCATTCTCGGGATAATGTGTGTAACTTTATAGTTAAGGAAGGCTTAACTTCAATAAGTAATGTAACCTTTGACTCATTTCAATTATAGGTGCAATTAGAGTTTGTCTTTAATTAACATAATCATAAATAATGGAGATCAAAAAGTGCAACCCTCCTCCCTGCAGATGATGAAGTTGCCCCTCCCCCCTCACTGATTTTGGTCGATAGGTGGCGCTATACAGTTTTGTAATGAAAAATTGCAAAATGGCGACTACCATGAGGCAAGGCATGCATGCTGTGAAACGAGTTGTTCCCCTGGTCATACGAAGTAAAACCAGGCACATTGAAGCTTCTTCAGTTCTTAAAAGAGACTGTGCCACCCTTCCATCATTTAATGGTGAGGTATTTAATGTTGAAATGCTGTTTAAACCAGTTCAAATGCGCCGATTTGCCGTCAACAGCACCCCACATTTTATGTGATAACTTTTTAAATTTTATAAACTGCAGTGCTAACCCTTCTTTCTTCCTTTCAGAATTTCCTAATTTTTAATGCCGTTTTCAAAAAGAGGCAGCACTTTAGTGCATTTGTCATTCTTTGTGTCGCCTACTTCATAATAATTCCCCCCCCCAAAAAAAAAAATAAAAAATTTTTTTACCTGCCAACTTTCCAAAATCACAGGTTGCTATTTTAACTGACCATTATTGTTAAGTTTATTTCTGATGATTAAGGCAGTGATCGTGTGCAGAATGCAATGAACAGTTTCTCTCTCTGTCGTGTATCCAACACAGGTTTAACTGCCGCACGAAGGCCGCTGAATCTTCGGCCTCGGGTTACAGCAATCAAGCCCTCTCGATGCCTGAACAGCTCCCGTGTGGTGTATAGCGATGCATCAGACCAGCCTGCCGAGGAGACGGAACAGCTGCACAATATCATCCAAGATGGAGAGACCGTCACTGGTGAGACCTGTCTATCTTGCCTGTAGGCTTGAGCTCAAGCTTGAGGTCGTTGACATTAATTGGTCTGTCCCTTTAAGTGCCCTTTTCATACAGTCTCCAGCATTGACACACTTGAGAAAGCAAATGCTTTCAGAGTCCAGGGGTGTAATTTTTCATGCATTCCCCCTTTTCAGGATTTTTGTATACTCTTGTACTATCACAACCCTGAGACTCTTGCTCAAGAATTGCCACAATTTTGGTTCAGGAAACTCTGAAATGAATGAACATTTCAAAGAGTTACTCCAAAGGTTATTCAACAGCCTTCATTTCAGAATTGGGCCAATAAAAGAAGTACCACACTGTCTGATGAATATGACGTCATCTAAGCTAGATTGATGTGATTTGGCTTTTGGCACGGCTCAATCCACTACACTGGGGAGACCCATGCTTCCTCTTCAAGGAATTGACACTGGTCAGTTTCACATGCAACTTGCATGGCATTATATCACTCATTTGCTCATTGCCATCAATTGTTCTGTTGCAACAGGTGCACCCGAAAAACACGAGTTCCAGGCCGAGACGAAGATGCTGCTGGACATTGTTGCCAAGTCGCTCTACTCCGAGAACGAGGTATGACAATTTCTTGACTCTGTTTCAAGCAAGACTAACAACTAACAAAGACCACTGCAACACTGACAGCCAGATCGGAAATAAAGGCTGCAGGTACGGCTATGGCTTGGTCAGTTCTTCTGTCTGCAGTGAAAGCATAGGTTACATGAAGAAATTCCCTTTGCCACAGCCATACCTCTAGCCAAAGATTCCGATCCAGCCTAGCCCTTAATTATAAACCGGTGATTCCATCACATTCATAAGTCTGGTACCCTGTGTGTGCTTGCAAATTTGCAGGTATTCATCAGGGAGCTCATCTCAAATGCAAGTGACGCCCTGGAGAAGTTGCGATACCTGTCGCTGACCTCGGGGTCAGGGATCAGCGGCAACCTGCCCTTGGAGATCCACATAGCAACCAATCAGGAGGGAGGAACATTCACCATTCAAGTGAGTAACGGCCGCTCGAACAATCATATAGTATATTTGTGTTTGTATTTCAAACTTAGGCTCGGATTTTGGTGATAGACTCTTTGGAGCAGGAAAAGTGGCTCATACAATGCTAATGGTGAAAATTGTTGAGCATTTTTTGCCATCAATTGGTTGATATTTGATACGTACTGCATGTAGGCAGCTCCTAGTATTTTTTTTTAAAGTTCCATAATGACACTTATCAACACCATTATAATGATGTCTTAAGTTGCTTCTTCTGATTAGAAAAAAGACAAGAATCATCATCGGCATCACAAGGGTTTTGTTTGCATCTGGTTTATTGCAGGATACTGGCATAGGGATGTCCCTTCAAGAAATGATCGACAATCTTGGGACAATTGCAAGATCCGGATCAAAGGTAATTCACGTCTCCTTGTGTCTCTCAAACATGACCGATCAAAGTCGTTCATAGGAAGTTAAGAGTTAGGAAGGCCTGACATTTTGATCCTTGCAGGGTATTTTGTGGTGAAAGGCTAAATGATAAGTGGACAAGAACGTGCAAGTTAAGAAACATAAATGGATGACACGATCAGGACGTGTCTTGTCTGAACATTCTCACTTTTGAGTTTAAGGTCAAGCTTGATTGCATTTTGACTATTCAATATTGTGAACTCTTTCTCCAGCTCCGGCTCTGGCTCCATTTCATGAATCCATTCTAAAATAATGGGTATCAAAACAGAGGCTTTTGGCTGCGGTTTGGAAGTAGATTCTCTGGTTTGAAAAGGAAAACAGAGTTTCAGCTTCAATGAAAAACCACAACCTATATTTTCAGCATATGGATGACAGAGGCAGAGCCGGAGCTGATGTCAGGATTTGGAAAAGGGCCCAGAACTTCATGTTTTCTCATTGTTGCTGTTTGTTTGAATAAAAGGCATTCCTTGATGAACTGAAGCAGGACGGTCAGTCGGGGCCGACCAGCGGCAGCATCGTCGGTCAGTTTGGCGTGGGCTTCTACTCGGCCTTCATGGTCGGTGACCATGTGGATGTTTACTCAACCTCCCACCAGCCGGGATCAAAGTCATACCGCTGGACTTCAGACGGGTAAAATACGATCCTTTCTTTGTGTAACGATGCTCTACGATTTTAGAAACAAACCTCATTAGTCTCCCCTTCTCTCGTACCATGATTTTAAAGTTGTGTATGGGTGCAGGGGTTGGCGCTGGGTTGAGATGGTGAGTAGGGGGTGCTGGCCAAGGTTTAAATCCAGGATTGTACCGTAAGTCTGTCTTAAACATCAGAGGAAGCCATCAGAACAATCCTGTTAAGATAAAGAATAGTCTGGTCCCTCCCATCTTTTACAGCATTGAAATTTGTTTTGGTTCAATACCTAAATTGATGCCCGTTCCTCCTGAGTGATTGCCACTGCTTTTGGAGGCTGTGTTTTTTTTTTTTAAATCATTCTGTATTTGTTTTTCCAGGACCGGTAACTATGAGATCAGCGAAGCAGAAGGCGTCCAGAAAGGCACAAAGATTGTCATCCATCTCAAGAAGGACTGCTGGAGGTTCGCCATGGAAGCTGATGTCAAAGGTCAATCTTGATAGCTTGTTTCTAATTACAGGATTAAGGGTTCTGTGTCAAAAGCCTTGTTAATCCAAATTTTTTTTCCATTTGCTTGCTGTATACAATTATAAATAATTGTGCACTACAACAGTTTCAAATGATAATGAATGTGCACCAAATGTAGTGTACAAATCCCCCTTTTCACCCACAGGATGGTACCAAGTTGCCAACCCTGGACCCTTGGCATGGTACCTTATCTGTCTAAAAAGAGACCTTTTTGTTTTTGATAATCCTCCATTTCTGTCTTCGTCTTTTTTTCGTAGAAATCATCAGCAAACACAGCACGTTTGTTGGCATGCCAATCTTCCTGAACGGTAAATTGATGAACACCACCCAGGTAGGCCACTGGTTTATTTGTTCATGTCCTGCAGGTTGATTGTAGTTTGGTAATTACTTAATTTTTTCAGGAATTTGAGAATTTAATCCCTCCCTCGATTTCACGAACCCCTATGATTGATCGTAACTCGAGTTACGGAGGATAACCCATCATATCCTGTTTATCCTATGTAGGGTTTCAATGCATTTCAAGTTCTACGATTGATAGTAAGTTACGATGTGTTTGGTGAATTCGACCCCTGAAGTGATCATTACTTTGGAAGGAAATTAACCTCTTTTGCCCGGGAAGCGGCTGCAGCAGTTCCCCTTGTGGCCTGAGAATATTCATGATTGTTTTGTTATTGAGGAGTACTGTCTGGAGCACAAGAGGTTCAATGAAACCTTTATTGTCTTCCAGGCTTTGTGGACCAAAGAGCCGCGCGAAGTCTCGGACCAACAGCACGAGGAGTTCTACCAGTTCCTGACCCACAATTCCTACGACAAGCCGCGCTACACCCTGCACTACAAGACGGACGCCCCGCTCAACATCCGCAGCCTGTTCTACGTGCCCAGCCGGCCGCCAGCCATGTGGGAGCTGAGTCAGGACCACGTTGGTGGCGTGGCACTGTACAGTAGACGGGTCCTCATCCAGCAGAAGTCCGACAAGATCCTGCCCAAGTGGTTCCGATTCATTCAAGGTATGCAGCGTCATCGCTTGATATCATACTTGTCAGTGGAGGGGGCTGATGGCTTAAAGCGGGCATGTAATGGGAGGGGGAGGTAAGGGTTTCAGTTGTGTCTGTTGAGGGTGGAGGTCTTGTTAGTTGTGCTGTTTTGGGCATTTATGTCGTGTGAGCTGATGTTTGATTGATTCTTGCTTGTTGTTTGTACAATCAGGCGTGGTGGACAGCGAGGACATCCCACTGAATCTCAGCAGAGAGTTGCTTCAGGACAGTGCCCTCATCAGGTCAGTTACGAAAAAGAAGAAATTTAAACAGGACCAATCTCTTAGAGCTGTTTGAGCATAAACTTTGCTTAAGCATGAAAAGTCTTCCTTGATCAAACAGGATTACCAACCCAATTTTCATGTGATGTTTACTGCTTTTGACTTGCATTCAGCCATTGATATAGGACGGAATTTGGCAGTTTTCCAGGAGACTTCTGCACTGGCATTGAATGTCCTGGATGAAGATCATTTGGGAGGAGCAGGCCTTTTTGAAGCCTACTAGTGATTCTGATTCTTTTCTTTTTTGATAGGAAATTGAGGACGGTCATCACCAGCCGCCTTGTTCGTTACTTGCTGGACCAACGCAAGAAGGATCCCAAAATGTACGAGCAGTTCTTCACAGAGTACGGGACTTTCTTACGAGAGGGCATCATCGCCGCCAATGAGCAAGCAGAAAAGGTGAGAGCATCTCAAAAGGGTCACGGAGTCAGCTCTGGATTTGCAGGGAGCATCGTCATAGAATGCTCCCTTAAAGCTTTGCTGAATTTCCGTGAAATGAGCCAGTTCCACAAACGTGTCTAAGTAATTGAGATCAGTTGACAAGCATCCTGAGCAAGTAGTTGACTGCAGGAAGGTCTCGTCATTGGCCGAGAAAATCTCAGATTGTTCATCGTCGGTAAGGGATGCCACATGTTTCTCATTCAAGTCAATGTTCCTTCAAATATTTTCAAATATCATCAAATATCCACACAAACTGACTGGATAAATTTTAAGACATTAAAAAGTGCTATCCAGTTGGTAAGAGTGGCGGTACTGCATTCCGGAGGTCACTGGTTCGAATCTTGTTCCAATTAATTTTTCTTTGTTCAGTTTTCATTTACTTAAAATTTTCTTAGCTCGTCCACGACCAAAAATTGCTGGAACATCCAAAAACGTTGCATTAGTCGTTTTTTTTTTTTCCTTGTGGCCTCATGGACTAGTTCAGATATCGATTCTGTCGTACTAAAACCATCCAGGCTCCCTCAGTCACACTGTACCAATAACTGACTGATTAAATGATTGCGTTGTGCAGGAGGACATTGCCAAGCTGCTTTGTTTTGAGACGTCCTCCCAGCCGACCGGCAATCTGACCAGTCTACAGGACTACACTTCACGCATGAAGGCAGGACAGAGGAACATTTACTACATATGTGCTCCAAGGTTTGTTCTTTAAAAAAAATAATACCTTACAGATTCTCTTACATATTGCATCAAGGGGTCGATTTCACCAAACTTATCGTAACTATCAATCGTAGGATTTATGATGCAATGCAGCCCCGTGTAGAAGTCATGCGATACCATGGGTTATCCTTCGTATAAAGTCGAGTTACAATCAATCGTAGGGCTTCATGAAAGCGACCTAAGGCCGTTTTTTTTTACACACTGTGAAGCTCTTCTTGTCGGGGCTAACCCTAACAATGTTTTGCCCCAGGGGAAGCCATACTCAGCCTCTTTAAAGGAAATGCCACTCACCAGTTTCTTCTTTTGAATTTTCCTCCTGAAATGCGGCTAATAGCCGTGAGTTGGCCGAGTCCTCGCCGTACTTTGAGGCTTTCAAGCAGCAGGATCAGGAGGTGCTGTTCTGCTTTGCTGAGTACGACGAGCTGACCATGCTGCAGCTCCGTGAGTTTGACCGCAAGCTCCTGACCTCCGTGGAGAGCGAAATGGCCGTGGAGAATGCCGGGGCCGACTCCACCGAGTCCGAGACAGGTATGAAATGTACAGACATTGGTAAGATTTCTTCTTTTTATTGTCCCCATCACGAGTTGTTCGTGACTTTTTTTCAGTCATTGGATTTTTTTATTTTAACCTTTGCTTCTTCTCGTTGCTTTGTTCAGTTGAAGGCAGTCTGACCGAGGAGGAGACCGATTCCCTGGTGACCTACATGAAGGACGTCCTGGGCACAAAGGTGGCCAACGTCAAGGTAGGGTGCAGCACTTCTATCCAACAGCATCAAATCAGACCTTGAAAAGTTTTTATCCTAGTGCAGTTCGCTTTCTAAATGATCAAATGCATTCATAAATTATAGAATTGAGAGCTTTTTTCGCCTTGTCATAAACCTTGTGCAATGTCTGTATGAATCATAGTTGAGGGTGTTGTCCCGGGCTTCATTTTCTCTAGATACGCCACTGGCCAGGGACTAATGTGACTAATTTCTTATACATGAATTGGAGTAGTTGGTTAATGGTGGTGTTCTTGTTCCCTCACCCCTCCCTCCCTCCTCCTCTGCCTCCCTTGTAGGTGACCCGCCGTCTGGCCCATCACCCTGCCATGGTGACCGTCGCCGAGATGGGCGCAGCGCGGCACTTCCTGCGCACGGCGCTGAGGAACCGCAGCGAGGAGGAGAAGATGCAACTGCTGCAACCGACGTTGGAGCTGAATGGCAGGTGATTATGAGCACGATCAAATCAATACTTTCATTCAGGGAGTCTGTAAAACTGAGCTCCTTTTTTAGTCAGTTTGGTAGCCTGGTTAACTTGAGATTTGCCGCTTCTATACTGCAACATCACCAAAATCCCAGTAAAAATTTGTCAAGGTCTAGGTCCGCTTGCCGAATTTCAGTCAGTTTGAAAAGTATTGGAAGGCCTGAAATTCCAATCCTAGCTTGATTTATCATGTTTTGCCTTTTGAATCTTTAAGATCCTGTGTCTCACTCATAAGTGTTATGTATTTTAGCTCATTATTCTGATCGAAGAGCAATTTGCAGTAGTTAGTTACCTGGGGCCAATTTCATGGAGCTGCTAAGCACAAAAATGTTTTGCCCAATGAAACAAACAACCATTTATAAAAATTCCATTTGGTATTCGTGGTCAGCGAACAACCACCAAATGACTATCACAAGTGATACACAACACATGGACATTGTTTTTTATTTAGACAGAAATTTCTGTGCTAAGAAATTGGCTGTGAAATTGGCACTTGTTTTGAAAAATATTGGTGAAATATTTAAGAATATTTTGTGAACCTGAAGAAGATCCTCTTTTCTAGTTGTTCTTTACTAAAAAAAAAATGTACATTTTTGTTCCTGCATTATATCTATTGCAGCCATCCCATTGTGCAGAAGCTGTTTTCCCTGAAGACCAGCGAGCCAGCTTTGGCCAAGCTTCTGGGCGAACAGGTAGGCAGATCACCCTTGATGAATATTCATGGACTGGATCCATTCATAGAGGTTTTTACGAAATGGAGGCTCAGGTTTAGGCTCGGGCTCCAGCTCCGTCATCCATATTTCTGAAAATATAGGTTGTGGTTTTTCATTAAAGCTGAAGCTCTGTTTTCCTTTTCAAACCAGAGAATCTACTTCGGAGTCGCATCCAAAAGCCTCTAGACTATTTTTATGTACCCGTTATTTTAGAATCGATTCACGAAATAGAGTCTGAGCCAGAGCCTGAGCCTGAGCCTGAGCTTGAGCTTGAGCATGAGCATGAGCATGCGTCTGAGCCTCTGTTTCGTAAACATCCATAAACAGTGTAGTTTCAGTCATCTTTCCAGGGATGTCATGATGTTATAAACCAGTGACTACCGCCAGTCAAAATTACCAGTAGCCATTTTGCAGCAACCTTTACGATGGCCAACGAGTATCACACTCAAGAAGAACCAGTTTTACTTTAATAATGCTCCTTTTCCCTCTTTCCCCCTTGATTCAGGTCTACGACAATGCCATGATCGCTGCGGGATTGGTGGATGACCCCCGACCTATGCTCGGCCGGCTTACCGCCTTCATGGAGAAAACTCTCGAAAAGTATTGAAGTGGCAGACCCTGTAAGAAAAAGAACTCAAACAAAAACACCCACAAAAAGTAAGAATAACAATTTGAACAACCATAGTCAATATGACATTGGCAACTGAATAGAACATGTGGTAGATTTTCAGTAGGAGAACCAAGATCATTTTATATACAGTTGGTGTGTATATATATGAGTATTCGTTGTGAACTTGAGGAGTGTAATTGTTCTATGGAGTAGAAATCTGTGTATTTCTAGGAAAAAATTGTATTAAGTTGTCTTAGAACCCCTTAAAGAGGAGGGAATCCAAATGAATTTCCTTGAAGGATGTCGACTGCAATGGACCGTTCTGGCTTTGCTCCTAAGCCCCGCCCACGACTACAGGCCAATTGATTTGTGTGTTTTATATACTACTGCATGTGACTGAGTTTGACCAAGATCATGGACACCAGCAACTGTTAGCAATGGGTGTCAAGCTTTTGCGGTCACCTGATTAAGAGGCGTCCTCCAATTGGTTAATACCCAGTGTGATTGACAGGCCGGAAGGGTCCATTGGATGCATTAATTATAAATCAGCATGGAAACAAATCTAAAAGAATCATGACAAAGTTTGAATGAGATGACAATTTACCATGACAACCTTGAACAATGTAATGCATGCTTAAAGAAGGAGCGACTCAAATGTTTTTTTTAGGGGGGATAGCTTCATTTTCTTTGATATTTTGACTTGCCTAAATGAAAGTCTAAGTCTTCACTCTAAATTTTCCTCAAGCACTGAAATTGAAAGAAAGATATTATCTAGAAGAGTCTGTAAACAGAGAGAAGCGCTGTAACATCCGGTACCTACATAGGGAAGATTGAACACAGACTCTGGGAGAGAGTTATAGAAGTGAGTCATTAACCTTATGGATGGCGTCCGTCTTCTAGACTGAAGTTCTTCAGTAATTCAGGTTGCAGGATGCCTCTTTTTTTATGTTACAGAATAAATAAATTAAGAGATTATAATGGAGCCGAGTTCTGTTGTGTTTTGTCTCAAACGCTGTTTTTTGTTTCTACATACTTCTGACTAGGATCTTCAGACTAGCTCGGTGTGGTAGTGTGCCGTGATTTCTAACTAACCCTCTCCAGTTTGTCACTAGCCCAACCATTCATTTTAAATCGCATCAGAGTTTTATTACAGGTAAGTTTTCATTTTTCTACCAGCCCAGAGTTATGCAAATCATTTATTACCCTTCACTGACTTAGAAGTGATTTTTGAGTGCACATGAAAAAAAAATCATGCACTGGCTCAGGCGGGATTCGAACCCATGACCCGCTAGGCCATCGAGCGAGCTGGCCCTGAGTTGTTCTTTCCTAGTACTGAATCTATAGACTAGACTGCTCCACAAGTGTTTTGGTCCTGGGGTGGGGATGGTGTCCAAATGGAGCCCAGGTTTTGTTAACCTGCCATTATTGGGAATGCAAAACAATCATTCATAATTATATAATATTAGACTGGCTGAAATGAGAAGAAAAACCTGAAACTGATCATGTACCCGGATATGAATACACCATAATATTCACAGTGTGCTTTATTACAATAGATTGTGTGTTGCTATGATGGTACATTATTGTTATATTACAAAAATACACATTAAGTGCGTTCTATTTATTCCCTTGCGCTACTTCTGTACATCCAAACCGAATCTCAAATAGGTTCTGTTTTTGTGGGTTTTTTGTTGTTTTTTCCAAACTTTGGGTTTTTTTTGTTCACTTTGTACAAAATTAACAATCTGTTGAAAAAAATGTAACCAAATTGAGAATGCTTACTTATATATGCCATACATACATACATGAACATCAAATTTAATTTAAAAAAAACAAATACGTTTAAAATACTGAAATAGACTTTACAGCCAACTTGCATTTTACAAGGCATTGAGCCATTTGCCTAATGACTACCGATACTAAAAGAAAACAGTGAACGTGAATGTACATGTTGACGTATAAAATCAGTTCATGCATTAAACGTGACACAACACCCCAAGTGCTGTATATGTGGTGGCTATATATACTCCCCAGAGTGTAGGCCAATATGGCCAAGGATAATTATTAGGTTTTTCCTCTCTCTTCACTTTTTTTTTATGGGTGGGAATATTTTTGGTAGAGGGAATAATTATATTCATTCTCCAATCAATTTGCCTGGACCACAAATCTTTCTTTTTTTAACTTTGTGCAATGAACAGTACATCATGAATATCAAATGCAATCTTAAAAATGTGAAAGCATTCATCTTACAAACATAAAATGCAAAATGATTTTTTTTATGCAAGCTCTTCAGTTCTAATAAATCATTTGCCCCTTTCATGTCAACCAATATTGCACTATACCAATAATTTGACATGGAAATATTTTGACCAAGCAAAGAAAAGCCGCACATCACTCAAACCAAGTGGGCATGAAGACCACATCCCAGGGTTTCTGCAGATAGTGCGACACTCTCTCAGACATCGTCGGCAGATCAAACCCCTCGTCCTCTATGACTACCTCCTCCGGGATGATCAGTGTCCTCAAGCGAGGGCCGCACAGCTTGGCCAGTTGGACCACGGCCGTACTGTTGATCACGCAGCTGCCCAGCTCCAGCGTTCGCAACTCCTTGCAGCCCCCCGCGATCTCCGCCAGCACCTCATTGATGGGCTCCTCTCCGCTGCTGGACACCATGAGCTCCTGAAGACGAGGGCAGTGGCCCGAGATGCGCCTCAGGACCGGCACGGGCACGGGCCACTGGAAATGAAGAACCGTGACCGGGACGTTGCAGTTAAAAAAGGGATCGTACTGCTCCTCACTCAGGAAGCGGAACTGCATGGTGAAGGAGAGATTCGGGTAGTGTTCCATCATCAACGCCCAGCTGGAGCTGCTGATAGAAGGCCATGGGGTGTCCTCTAAGCACCCTGGACTGTCTGGATTCCCTACGTTGATATTAAGGCTCTTCATAGCCACGTGAGGTGGTGTGCAGAGAGACTGACAGAGTTTATCACTCAGGTGAACATAGTCCATGGACAGCTCGCTCAAATGGTTACAACTGCAGAGACAACTTGAAACTCCTGCCAATTAAAAATATTTCAGATTAATTACAGACTATTAAAATTATTCATTTGTTTATTTACGCATACACATTTAGATAATTGACTGTTACTTTGTTAATGCCAAGTTGATTGCAATTTTTGTCTGATTTGTTTTCTATTTAATGTAATGCACAGATCACAATATCGTACATATTTGGTTTTGATGAAGTTTCAGCCCCCCAGTGCAATGATATGTCTTGATTGGCAGTGAAGCGGGGGAACAGTTATAATTGTCCCATACCTACAAAAGCAGCAACCTGACTTTGATGCCTCTACCCATGACTACGTATCTCCGTTACCAGTCAACCATTGTTCTCGTCAGAGACCTATAACTGCCAATTCCAGCCCGTCTGAGGGCGTTTATAAAATGGAGGCTTAGGCTCAGGCTCCAGCTCTGACATCATTTCCAACTGAAGCTTTTTTTTTCCTTTTCAAACCAGAGAATCTACTTCCGAACCGCAGCAAAAAGTCTCTATTTTGATACCCGTTATATTTTAGAATGGATGCACGAAATGGAGCCAGAGCCTGAGCCTAAGCCAAAGCCAACAATTCATAATCACTCACCTGCTGCTGACAAGGAACGACAGCCGTTGATTCTCAGACAGACCAAGGTAGCCTGGCTCTTGGATGCCAGTTTCTCCAGCAGGGCATCATCAATGAGTGTCTCCTCAACTGCTAGAATTTTCAGAGTCGAGCTGGAGACAATTCTTGAAAGAGCTGTCACAACCTAAAGCAAGAACCCATAGAATAGACCAAAACAATTTCATAATTGTACTTGTTCAAATGATGCAATTCTAAAAGTCCAAAGTCCAAGTTCTGAACGGAATTTTTTTATTTCAAAACAGATTTCTTTTTCTGTACCCACTGTATACTATTGCATGCAGATTCACTCTGTGTTCCAAGTGGAAAGAGCTTAGTGATCGGCATGTCTGCATTTCATTGAAAAACCTGTGAAGGATTTAAACGGACCTTTGTGGGTTCGAACAGCGTGAAGCTGGGTCCTTCGACAGTTACCAGCTGCAGTGAGTGTAGAGAGCAGTCTCCTAGTTTCACCAGGACGTTGCATGCCTGCTGCACTGACTGCTGGTGGCTGTCCACCTTGAGCACCACATGCCTCAGGTCACCGGAGTGTCTCTCAAATACCTGCAAAGCAATGGAAGATAGGATGGTCAGTGGAGGACCTACAATCAGTAGCGTAGACACGTCCTCAGACCTGGGGGGGGGGGGGGGTATGATCCTAGGGGGGGGGGGGTGGGTTCACCCATGCCTACAATTCAAGTTTATCATGCGATTTCAGATTTCAATCGAATTTCAGATTTTTTTGTTTCAATTCTAACTCAGCTGTTTTGTACACCTGCTCTGTACAAAAATGAAGGAACTTTCAAATTTCAGCTTTTTTTTGTAATTTCAGGGTTTTTTTTGTGGCCACTCACAACCCCGTGATAAGAATCTTAATTTGTATTAGTTGGAAGAAGGGAATCAGCAATTCAGCAGAATTGTAACACAGCCCATAGCTCCTCAAGATGTATTTCTGTATTGCCATCATTGATTAATTAACAAAAGAGGAGGTCCTCCCATAGAGAACCCCAGATCTAGTTTTACTCCGAAGAGAAGTGTCGCACCTGTTCGATCAGTTTGTCCGGCGTCGATGTGGATACCATGGCACTCATCTGCATAAACTCAAAGACAAAGCTGTGCCAGAGGTCGGGCATGTGGTAGGCCTCGTACCAGCGCTTGCATATCAGGCCACAGCGCCCTCTGTCCGGGAGCGACAGCAGCTTCATGACTTGGATGAGCAGGTTGATGGGGAGCAGATTCCAGACGGACATCCTCTCGCCCGTCAGGTGCAAGTCCCTGGCCAGCTGCTCCAAGTGCAGTCGCATGGCCTTCTTCCTCTGTGTGCGTGACTGAGACTGAGACTCTGTCGTCTTGACGGCGGACTGAGGCTTCTCTGAGGACTTTGGCTGCTGGTTGGCACCAACAGCTGAGCTCCCAGCCTCCATGATTAACCTTAAATAAAATACAACAAAAGGATAGATGCCTTCATGAAATAGGCCCAACAGCCAAATCAAATCCAATGCATTTTAAACAAGTTTCAAGCACTATCAAGAAAAGTATCAATTTTTCCAAGAGGCAATATGAGTAGACAATTTTGGTTAGGAAGCTCGAAAAAAATAAGCCTCCCTTTAATGACAGCACAACTGTGGTCGAAGCAGAACTATGAATGAATGAATAAAAACAGACGTCTTTTAGGTTTTTTTTTACCAAAGACTGAAGAAGCGTCAAATTTTCTATCTTTTCCCAACAGATAATGAAAACCATATTACAGCTAGTTTGATCACAGCAAGAACTAGTGTGTTTCACTGCAACTGCAATAAACTGCCAAATGAACAACTTCTTTCAATGATAGTTAGCCCCACAGGTAAGTGTAGGCACAGTAACTGGACAGTCTTAAATAAATTGTGACCCTACTGGGCTGGGTTTCATAGTTTTGCTTATGTAATATGTACGTATGTGCAGACTGCAGAAATAAAATATGAATAAAGATATAAATAAGCAACTATTCCCCCAGATGTTGAGATAATTATTGTTGCAAATAACATTGGAAATCTGCACCCTAACTGCTCCAGTGATTTTGCAGAGAAACAAACCCTACATAAATTTAGCATCTGTGTCGAGTTCGAGAGTGTCGAGGCCGAGACAAAATTGCATTGTTTGAATGAATACATCGTTAAGACATTATATCTTCAATTAATTACAGGTGATTTGGGGTTTTCTTTATACCCGGTACAGTGTGTCAGTCTGTCATGAAGATGCACAACAAATCCTCGGTATTTTAAAATTTTGAGCACGTGCTTTGCCGTTCTCATAGCTATCTTGTCTGTTTCTAGCCCTATGATGCTCCCCTAATCCCCTATGCTGAAAGCAAGCTGGCGAAAATGTATTCCAACTAGGCCTACTGCTACTGTGCTAGCATAGAGCTTTGACTAATACATGCACGTGCGTTACGTAATCACACACACCATCTTGGAATTAGACTTCTGCGGCCGGTAGCGTATCGTACAAATATGGCCTAACGAGTATACAGCTGCTATATACATACCGGCATAGGTAAATACAAAATGTTACAGCTAAAAAGAATAAAAAGAACAAGAATAATCAGAAAGCACTCACCTATTTACTACTGATGGGGTCAACCAAGACGGGGTCGGTGCATAATAATCAAGTTAGCCTACATCATATCATCACTCATCATTCATATCATTACACTGCACAGTGCAGCTTGAGAAATGCGACTTGCGAGTAGTGCACTGCAGCACACGTACTACGTACGTAGCTATGGCGACCAATGCACGATCGACCGTCAGAGTTCCTGATCCTAGCCGACAGCTCCAGGTTCTGGGGTGCCGATGATCGAGCTCAGCTTCCCCGTGAGTCTGCTAGCTAGCTGGGTTAGACGCCTTCATGTTGCCGTGGCTTTAAATAAACCACACTGCACGTGTACCGAAACGCCCCCATCGTAATTACGGTCCAATTTGGTCACACACATGTAGCCTCCACGTGTTCTTGTGTATGATTATGCATATGGCACAGTTTCCATTACTCATTACACTGAACCGCACAAAGCGGTGAATATTCGATTCTCGGTTATTCGTCCAAGAAGGAAGTCGATTCTCTGCATGACGATATCGCACGCCAATGATATACGGAAAACCAGTAATATAATGAGGAGTGTATAAAATACATTTATTTAAAAATAATAATAGATTATGAGAGTTTCATTTCCAAATTATCAACTAGACCATTAGCAACGGTAATGATCGATCTGTGTCTAATTAGTAATTATCATAAAGTACAAGGAGCTTGGAGTTAGGCCCGATGCGTCTCGATCCTAGCAGGATAAAGAACATTATATAATATTTCCGATCATTATTTTGCCTGATGAGCAGTTTGCAGCAATCTTATTAAAGATAGTATATCATACTTTGGTAAGAAACCAAAAAATAAATGTTCACAGATTTACCTAAAAGTTACAGGGTATGAAGATGGTAGTGGTAGAAAGATACCTTATTTGTTTTTCCGCCTGAAATGGTGCATTTATCAAGAAATTAGTAAAACAACGACCGAAAATCTTTTTGATCTTTTTAAAGATCAAAAATAAAAGAGAAATGACTTAAAAAATACTGTGGCTGTTTTTCACTGTTTTCTCAAAAAGTGGGCACCGTATGGGACTGAAATGTTCACAGATGACTGTTATTGTATCTGTCTTGGTATTTTTGCCCATGAATCTGCATTTCTTTGATAAAAACCAAAGTAAGATATTACCTTTAAGTTATTACATGACTGTATTGACTAACTACAAGAACGTTTCCCCAATGGCGATTATGTAAAATCGATACAATAATAATCGATTCTGTATTCTTTTCCGCAACGTGAAAGCACCTGCGGCGAAAGGGTCAAACCACTGTATGGCAGTTTTGCATAATATTAGGCTACGATTCACTCCGTGCCCCGCCCCCGCATGCTGTCATATCAGTTGTTTTCTACCTCCACGGGCTAAACACGACTTGTTTACGAAGAAGGTCATCTCCGCAATGAATATTGAACTTCCGGTCCAATTACCTTGGGACCATCCCGGTTGGGATGTAAACAAACCCTCGTGTACACAACAACAGTAGCGGACGTTCCGGACCAAAATGACTTCCGGCTTACAGAAGGCTTATTGTGCACATCCAGTATAATTTTAGGGTATTTTGGTGTCGCTCAGCAGTTAAACCGTCAAGGGATAAATCCTCGACTGAAATTTTCTCTATATTTAGCATTATAATGCTCATTCTTCATTTTTCTGGCCCAGTACTATAGCTAGCTGCATGCGACATGCGCTTGGGTACGGTGTGCGTGTGCTTTACACTACTACGGCCCGATCACATGTCGGAGACATTTTTATCCAGGGCCGGGGAGCGCTCCCCCTCCCGGGGTCCGTACGCGCGCACGGGTAAAATCATGTGCTCTCGGTCAACGTGACCACGGGCAGACTCGTGCATTAAGTAGGAGTATAAATAGACACGATGTGCATGAATAGCGAGTCCCTCGGCTGCAAGGCGACTTTTTATAGACTGAAGCGCTATTAATTATACATGTTTAATGCCGGCAGGACATGTGCTTATTCACGGGTCCCATATAGTTAGTGCGAACAAACTAATAAGAGCAATCTTAGATTTATAAATATATTTTTTTGTCCAGGCACGCAGGTTTTTTTTTTACTACTATACTCGAAACCAGCTGTATCATAATTAATAGTTTCTTGCATTGAAACCCACGCAAATATAATTTTTACAATCGTTGAGCCAGTTCATCGACTGAATATACGGGATATGAAATTTGGTTTTTATCGTGGTTTTACACAGAGAAATTCGACATGGAATATCAGCGAGTAGAGAGGGAAATGTTCTGGATGTCATTGACTTCAAACCCTACCGCACCCGATTAGAGAAAGGCCTCAAACAAACAAGCCTAATGATCAGCAAGTGAAGAGCTACAACACAGGTACGGTACGGACCTCCCCTGTCTTTTAATTGGATCATTATACTTTATATGGAGCAAGTTTGGGTGTATGATTAGACAAAATAGCGTATAGCTGTAACCTGTAATTTGATTATTTGGCAGGATAAATGTCACAACATGTTGAAACTGTTTCAAAGATAGCACAGACCAAAAATATTGGTATATAATTTTTTTTTATATTCAGGTTTTCTCAAAGAAAGAACACTGCAATAAGGTGGATCAAGATACATGAACGATACGTGTAAAGGTAGATGGTATTTTTTCGGCGAACGACAGGAAGCAAAAGATTATGGAAAATTAAAATGCTAAAGCCCAGGTCATCCTAATTCCAAGCATATTATTTCAGCATTTGTCATTCTAGTTGGATTGATGAGCAATTTGAGTGCAACAATACTTGTAGGTCTAGGCCCCTTAATGAAGAATTAAAATATGTATTATTAAGCATTCAACGGTGAAATAGTCATTGACTAATAAGTCATGCAAAAAATCAGTGCGTTTTATTTTAATACATGTATAAAACTATTATTTGACGGCATAATTATTGAATGATGATGGTGCATTGAGATATTCTGCAAAACAGTTGTACGGAGCTCTAGAGGTGCCATCTGACTTATTGAGATACTGAGATATATTATATCTCGGGATCATGACGACATCGCCGGCAAGACGACTTCCTAAAATCAAGATGTTCGGACATCCCGAAATATTCCTGTTAATGTTTGAACGTATGTGCTAACAAAGGGTCTATGCTTAACCGTGCAACCGTACCGATTACAAGCGTCTCAAGATGTTACATTACATGTATATAAATGATGTCAGGATGTCGTCATCTTGATTTTAGGATGTCGTCATCCCAATATGATAAATTATGTCAGGATGTCGTCATCTTGCCCGTAATTATGTCGTCATCCCGCGATGATTTATCTTAGGATTTCAACAAGTCGGATGGCACAAATCTTTTTATTATAATTCGGCATTATTTAACAGCTGCATGCACTACGCACTATACCGCACATAATAATTTAAATAATACTGTTCATGCACATTAACCTGTTGTCCACACAAGATGCGTTCTTAAGGTCGCATTGAGTCCACACAGTCATGTTGTGTCCCACTTATAGCACGGAGAAGCTTCTTCCATGCTTTAAGCAACATAATGCCCTCACTAACCCATGCTCACTTAACTTTCTTGAAACTTAATTATCCCTGTTTTGATTTTTTGAGTAAACTGATCGGAATGGATATTCGACTGTGTTAATGGTGGGAGTACATTTTTTTTCATTGAATGCAACAAACTATGGCTTTCAGTCTTCAGAGACAAACGAAGCTGAATCCGACCCGGCCTCGGAATCCAGACAACCATAGCAAGGCTCATCCTACGCCGTCATTTATACTGTTCCGTTCACAAAACCAAGATTGATAAATAGACTGAGACATATGTATTATTTTCAAGATCTTTGGTGAAATCGACTCCAGTTGATTGCTTAAAGTGGCAAAAGGTAGCCTTTTTTACATGTTTAAGCTTTGACATACCCAGCTATATGTCTGCTATACACATTGCACTGGTAAGAAAGATTGCCATATAATATACGCGCCTACGCGATGATCTCAGCAGTAGCTGCTTTCTACAAAACGTTATCACTTTGCTAATTGCACTGATATGATAAGTACACGACAGGCGTTACTGAAGACAATGTTATAATAATTTTAGCAACTACATGTATTATATTATGCATAAGTTATCAGAGTCGACCGATTGCGCAACCAATGTTTAAAAGCCACCCAGTGGCACACCCGGGGGGGGGGGGGGGCTCGGGGGGCTTGAGACCTCCCCCCCCCCCCCCCCAGAGGGTCCCTGAAAAAAAAATGAAAAAAAAAATGGGGGAGAGGGAAAGGGAGAGGAGGAGGAGGAGGAGGGGGAGTCACAAAATGTTTGTGGGGCGTTTTGTGGAAGAACATTTTTCTTTGAGCCCCTCCAAGACAAAATCCTGGGTGCGCCGGTGAAGCCACCACGTGACTTATATTTGGCATTTCTTCATGTCATCAATGCAGAACAGCTGTGGAAACGACCAAAGGAGATTATTGCTAGGAGTTTAGAGGCCTGACGTTTCGATCCTATAGCAGGATCTTTCTCAAAGCTTCTCAGCCTTTTAGAAAGATAATATTACGATCGAAACCTCAGGCCCTCTTCCTTTGAGAAAGATCCTGCTAGTAGGATCGAAACGTCGCCGGCCCTCTCAACGCCAAGCAATACATTTCAGGTCATTATTTTACAATGCCTTTGGGAGACCTTGGAAATGAAATGAAATGGTGATATTTATTTTTCGACTAGTGAGAAATGCCCTGGCCTGTGGTGACATGAAAGGAACATTGAAAGGTTTTAATTCCTTGGAGATTGTCTTGAACTGAATTCTTGTAAATTGCATTATGTGATATGCGTTTGAGGTCTTGATCTCGCTGTCTTTTGCTGCAGATGTGCGGAAATGTTCAGTTTGTCATCACAACAATTGCTGTGTTTTTGCCAAACACGGTTTGTTCAGACGCTTCACGACGTCTACAACGGCCTTGATTTGTGACCGGTCGAATTCGTAGAAATACACGATGATGATGTACCGCTTGCCGTGGCTGAAGCATTCCTGAATCAGGTCGGTGGGCTGCTCGGGCACGTCTGGTAGAGACAGGTGTTCCAGCTGCGGTAGCTTTGGCAGCATCTTCAGGAGGGCTTCCAGACCGCGGACTCCCATATCGTCGTTGTCGCCGAGGTGTAACTTCTGCAGCTGCTTGCATCCCGTCACAGCACCGGCGAGGACTTCTGCATCGGCCCCAGTCAGGTGCAAGCTGCTCATGTCGATGGTCTTCAAAAGGGGCATGTGCTTGAAGAGCTCTATGGAGTGCGGTGTGCATTTGCCGAGGACGTTGCTGCTGAAGTCGATATTCTCGATGGAGCTCTGAAGTGATTCCTCGACCGTCTCTACAATGACAATATCGCTTGGATGGTCTGTTTGGCTCTGCCTCGAGCACTGCTTGATGTCGAGTTGCTTCAGGGAAGAGGATGTGCACGACCATCGCAAGACTGCAACTACTGCTCTTGGGGCTATTGACAACGGAGTGTACACGTAGTGGCTGAGGGACAACGTCTGGAGTGTAGTCAGGAGTGGAAGAACATCAGTGGTCAGACGAATTACTTGCTCTGTATCCAGCTCCATGTCACTCATTCGCAACACCTCCACCTTGTCTAGTTTCGGGAACTGCTCGACAAGACTTGTGAAGGCAGCACCACCGTTGTTACCAGATACATCTACCATTCGCAGTCTAGACGCTTCTGAGAAGGGACAACCAAGCAACCGAAAATCTTCCTCTGTGAGGGCATTTGCCGGAAGCCTCAGATCTTGAAGACGAGGATAAGACTTGCCGAGATATCTGGCGTGTGGACCTGTGCTGATTCCACTCACCTCTAGAACCTGCAGTGACTGTGTTTGCAGGCCCTGCGAAGCCTCACTCCAAAACTTGAATTCATCGTGACCAACGAAGCGGCTACCGTGGACGGCAAACTGGCAAAGTGTGCTCTGCTTTTCAAGGAAGCTCCTCAAATATGTGGACTCAACACATACCCAACGAAGGCCAAGAATCTGGAGAGAACCGCCAACCCAGGATCGGTTCATGCTCTCAAATGCGGAAGACAGATCCAACGTTGTGCTTATATTATCATTGAGGAGTGAAAGACTTTCAAGTGATGACAAGTTACCAAGCGCTTCACCGAGGGCAGACTGTCCTTCGCTGTCTTTCACGTCATAGTTAAACAGTAACCTGACGGATGTCAAATTCCGGGCCTGTCTCAGTAACCTGACGAGTGGATCTATACTGGCTTTGTTGGAGATGCCACAGACCGAGACGTGCTTGATTTCATCCAGGAATGACTGGCTTACTGATGGACCCGTGGCGCTATTGATCAGGTAAATGAAAGCCAACCTTTCGTCTTCTGATGCGTGCTGGAAGTTGAAGGTGACACCATCCCGAAATACAGACCCAGCAAGCGTGTGCAAGTCTTTGGACTGCGCTTCCAAATGCAGCAAGAGCCAAAGCCGCCGTTTCAGCCTCTCCTTTTCAGGTGCAAGAAGCATTCGACCCTTGAATTCTTCCAGGCTGTAGTTCTTATAGTCCACAGACTTCCAGTCATGCGCTCCCTCCCAACTGAAAGTCTTAGCGATGTGAGCCAGAATGGATCTTGCTGCTTCGGTGTTTGCTCCGCAACAAAACCGTAACAGGTACTCCAGACTAAATGCATTCTCTGCGTTCACTTGGCGGAGGTTCTGGTCGAAAGATTCTGTATCAGACGCGACGAGGCTAGCCCAGTACATCCCTGCAATTGCCTCCTGGACGGTTTTATGAAGGAACGTCACTGTTGACACCGTGCGACACTTACTTCGCACTCTCTCTTGCGATAAGATTCCAATTTTGCAAGCCTCGCCTACCATCTTTGGATTCTTGAACATCTTGGTCTCGAAAACTAGCTTCTGGCCGGGTAGCATCAGTCCGTCAAGAGCAGCCTTTCCCAATCCCTGCACCAACTCCTGAAAGACCCTCTGGCCGGATTCTTCGCTCTCAAAATCCAGCTCGTCCGGTTGATGGTCAAGCTGGCGTCTCAACATAAAGAAAAAGGCTTCCTTGAACAGCTCAGTCAAGGTCTCCGGGAGCCTGTGACCATCCGACCAGACAAGACACATGAGCATCAGCATCATCGGTATTCTGGCCAAGTTGTGGAGACTCTGAGATGCCGCAATAACCTGATAGAATCCTGAATACATCGCACGGTCTTGATCTTTGAAAAACTTCTCGATGTATTCCTTGACCCCATCATTTGAGAAACCTTTGGACTCGATGTGCGTGAAACAAGGATTCAGCCGACACAGCTTATCTATCATGTGGGGACGTGTTGTAACAATGACGGTACATCCTCGCAGAATCTTATTGCTCATAATGTCCAAGAAGTCCCCGCAAGCCGGCAGCTGTGACCCTTCTTTGTCAAACTCATCCACGCCATCCAGCAGAACCAATATCTTTTCGGGATGTGTCTCCATATAACGTCGCATTGAGTCGCGACGCAACGGTGTATCCTTGGACAGGATCTGGTCGAATACGGCCTCAGAAAGATCGGTGAAGCCTTTCAATTCGCGCATACTCAGGGCCACCAACAGTCGGAATTCGGACAGCGGTGAGTCCGGCCTTCCTTGTGCCCAGTCAAGTGCAATCTTAGACACGATGGTCGTCTTGCCGCTGCCTGCTATCCCAGAGACCATGATATGCCTGACAGGTGTATCGTCATGAAACTTCAAGCGAAGCAGGTCCTCGTAGGAGCAGATCTGACCGTGTGCCACTCGGGAAACTGTGTTCTCTCTCTCCCTGAGGTTCAACTGGACGTAGATGTCATCAGTCTTGTTGACTTCACAGGGAAACCATGGAAGCAAGGGAATCACTCCCATGGCATTTTTGTAGTAACCGGCGAACTCATTACGACACCGGTTCAGATCAAATGGGACGTTACCGTGCTGGAGACCTGGAGATAAGGAAATAAAATCACTCTCGATGAATATTAATGCAGAATGAAAAATCATAAAGCACTATACCTGTGGGTTTTTTTCCGTTGGGGGATGGGGGGTCTTTAAAGATTATTGCTCAATTTAAAAAATATGCTCTATTATTGTTTGCATCCGAAGGAATTTTTTCGTGTAATACCTCATTACGTGTAGTACTGGCGCAATATCAAAGTACATTGTATACTTTGATTCATTTGACTAGCAATGACCAAGCCGTTTATTACGAGTAAACCGATGTACCTCTGATGTTATGGGCTAGATCCGTCCTTCCAATGTTCTTCAGCGCAAAAGACAACCTGTCCAGAGCTTCGGCACATTCGCAGTCTTCGGCAGGATCCCACCGCTGACACCAAGTTATCAGCATCTTGACAATCCGATCCCTTGTAGACCGGTTGTCGGCCTTGAATTGTTCCACCTCATTCAGCCTGAAGTTGAGCTCGCTGGCCAAGTGTGTCCACTCACTTCCCAGGTGTCGGGCCAGATCATTCAGGATCGTCTCGCTCACGGCAGCCTGAGTGAAGTCACGATTATCCCGATCATCCAGTTCGGTGGGACCTGGTGGATCCATGGGAGTGGAAATAATCTCCTCCGAGTTATTGCCACCCAATGGTACAATCATCCCTCTCTGTAATCATGAACCCTGTTGTGGGTGACGGTTCCAGGGCAGCACGGTCCGTGATTCCAGTTTCTAGTTGACTCACTTGCTCGATTCGGACGCTGTGATCGAGGTAAAACAAGATCGCATCCCGATTCATGGAGATGCTGCCATTTGGGTCGAGCGGCTGAGACTGTTAGACCATGGTTACGCCTTCTTCAGACCCGTGCATCCACGCACAGCCATGGGCAAAGGATGTGTGTCGGCGGTTCGCCGTCTGGAAATTAACAAGAGACAAAAACAGTGGTGTCTTATAGAGAACAATAATAATTGTTAGTTCGTGCTTGTCTCTTCACGTTTTGGACCCTGATTGAGTGTTCTACTGAAATGAACTGTTATAATCATGGGCATACAATGGCTGCGATGAGGCCTTCGTTGTACGACCGTGCACACTTTCCAAAACGAGCGGAAATGCATGGGTCAGGCACTGTTTGGGTAATCGACATAATACAACTTGTGCCGGTCTGTGCCTCACGCAATAACATTGTGCAGATTAATATACTTGAAGTTGCTTAGCGATATTTACTGCTTTACTCTCACCATTTTAACGATCTGATGAAGAGTCGTCACTATAGGCCTATACTTATTTGCTTAACACAATGCTTACATCCACAGTGATATCTGACACCTTATTATAATAAGTATCATCATACATTTTGGCACACATACACATACGTTATGGCCAGTCGTATCCGTTTGCCTAAAGAAATATTATCAAGTTGAATCCATTTGCCCAAACAAGGCCAAGTCACGAATATAAATGTGAAGCATCCGAAATTCTGAATTAAAATGATTGGGCCTTTAATGTGCCCAGACGGGTGCATTACGAATGAATGTCCCTTCATTGGCCAATAATGCCGTCATTTCTGGGTCATTTTGATACGAATATGGGCAAGTCCTTTCTTTTGCAACGTCACATCAGCCCGATTGTCCAATCAAGATTGTAAAACGTATGGGGTATAATGCATCAATGCAAAGCAAAAGGATATAACTACACTTTTGTATCGCATGATACTTTTGTTGCCGAATGCAACGGCACGGCAAAACAAGTAATTAATAATGGGATATATTTTGTAAGTTTGCAAACATGTTGAATGTTTGATCACTATATTGTGTGCCAAGAAAATGAATGTTTTGCAAGTTGGCCGTCCATGCCAACCACGAGCTGTTCTATTCAGGAAAGGTCTGTAAAGCAGAGACAGTGTACACTGTCAACAATTTCGGTTACATTTTCGGTAACATGTTGCCCAGTTAGGGCAACACGCCTGAGCAACGCGACTTTGGCCCCTGTGTACACTAGCAACATTATTTTGGCCAACATGTTAGTTGTTACCGAGATGTTGCTGCGACATGTAACCCAACTCGTTTTGCTCTGTGTACACTGACAACATTTTCAGCAACAACGTACCTGGGCAACATGTTACCCATGATTGTTGCCGAAAATGCTGACGTTGTATACTCTGCATGACACCATAATAGCACTCACACCATGGAAATCCAAGGGATTTTTCTAGATGCTATATACACAGGACAATTTCACTTTCACTTCCGAACCACAACTCCACATTAGTGGGTAAGCCTATATAACATTGCCGTTCACATTAAATTCAACACTCAACTGTGCCATATATGTACTGGATCATGTGGCCAAACTGAGAAAAGTATATGTTTGGACATATCAGGAAGGGAAAATATAGTTTTCACGAAATCAAATTAATTTACCAAAACTAATGTCAACAAGAATGGGGCCATCATGATTAATGCAAAGCATTATGTTTAACTACAATTTGAACAGAATGTGTTTCAGAAGCCTAAAAATAATATTCAAAGGTGTATAATAGTTGAATATAATGGAACTTCATGAATATTAATGATTTTTTTTTATTAAAGGAACTTGGAAAATACATCCGAGATAAGTGAGTTAGTATATTAATGTGGTATATTACATGTATCGATTAGGACAAAATCATGAAAGGAATATATAGTTTGACTTTAACTCATTGACGTTAAAACATAAACAAACAAACAAACACAAAACACATCTCGGCTTGAATAGAAATATTAACCTTTTGCTTTACCAAGCATTTACCAACAGTACCGATTTATATAATTAACCATATAACTAGACCTGTGTTTGTTGGTAACAAACACTGAGCTGTTTCGCGTATGTTTAATAGAATATAAAAAAAATTGTACACTTGTACACAATTGGCCCAGAGAAATAGCAGTGTCTTAATGGTCGTAAACAACTATCAGGAGCGTCGTCACTCGTCCATCAATACACGTATACACATACACAAAGCCATGAGAAACAAAGAAATACATGTACATATAATTATGCACATTGTACATACCTTATGCAGAGTGTATAGGCAAGACACCTGCCCAAGTAGCTGGCTCAGTATCGATATGCACTGTGCGAACCCAGACTGCATAACTGAACTTATTATATGCGAGTGCACCGTTTGGCCTAGCTCTATAATGTAAATAAGCTCACTCAATACTTGCTTTCAGTTTCATCATTCTGGAATTCCCCAGCTTTTGTCCATAATTTTGTTCGTGGAACTGAATGAGTAAGCTGTAGGATACGTGTTATGTATAGGCCTATTGTGTGCAGCATATTCGATATTCCCGTCCGTGGAATTTCCCTTCTGAATTTTCGCATGGTATGGACCATGCATGCATGATAAACATTTCCTGTGCGCCGCACTTAGGTGACACGAAGGTCAACACTTGGGGGAGACAGTAGGTCGACGGTCCTGCTCCGTCGCCTGAAACGGCATTAACTTGATAAAATAAATATACTCGAATGAAATTAACTATAGCTATGATAAATCGATAGGCCTAATAATTGACCTCAAATGCTTGGAGTTAGGAGGGACTGGCCAAACATTTTTATAATCTTTGAGAAAGCCAATCATGCCAAGATCGAAACGTCAAGGCTTCTGATGACGGAACCCCAAATCATATAGAAAATTATGGCTGAAATCGAACTTTTAAGACGAAAGTCAAATCAACTGATTTGCATCCTGAAAAATGTTCTTCAGTAGCGATCGAGATTTGAGACGACACCAAACGAATCTACGATCATGAATGAATGCAGGCTCTGCATCTCATTGCACAAGCCTGAGGCTGCTCTTCAGATGCAGACGCATGAAGTGGCGCACATCATTCATAATTAGCGGCTCTCCGATCCAGGGGCGCTATTAAAACAAATCAGAAGTACTTGGAACTATTTTAAACCAGTTTTCTTCATGCCTTATGCTATTTCGGATGCATGTTAAAGGGAGCATAATAGGATAAGCAAAAATGTGCGTTTTGGCTGAATTTGGTACTTAAACAGAAGTGAAGGTCTTAAACTTCCTTACAGACGTTGGTACATGTACCTTTTTACGCTTTGTTCATCTGGATAGCAGAAATACAGCCGAAATAATCTTGCCCCCCTCCGAATCCTTCAAGGTTACACCACACTTTCGAAATGCTACTAAATCTTTCACGGACGAACGATCTTTAAAAGACACCAAATCTTGATTTCCTTGAACCAAGACTTCCCATGCAGTGGCGTCGCCAAGGGGGGGCCGGGGGGGGGGGGCACGTGCCCCCCCCTGGAAAACCTCGTGCCCCCCCCCCCCCCCCCCCCCGCGTGCCCCCCATTTGAGATTTGGGTTGGTGAAAAAAATATAATATATATTATTGTAGTGCCCCCCAACAATTGCTAGTGCCCCCCTTGTGCCCCCCCCCCCCCCAGAATCAAAAGGCTGGTGACGCCACTGTTCCAATGGTGACTGTTTGCACTATTTACCAAGTGTTGAGTCCTCTGTCTCAAACTCAAAACTTTTTGAAGCCTTGTAGATCCTTTCGAGTCACCGTCTTCATAATTATGCACCTTTCAATTATTTTCATTTTCGTCCCTTTCATTCAGTTTAATACAAGTGACCATCCATGGTTTATAAACGTGTTTATTCTTTTTTTCAGTCGAACAGAACAAACGGGGAAAATTGACCAGTGATCTCAATGTCATTTGGTAAGATAATTACATGTATAATGTAGAAGCTCGGTGTACATGTACATGCATGGGCCACATGACGTGCGGCCAGCGTGCACATTACATTATGACAATTGCTGCAAAGGGGAGCTACTGCCCCATGCATTTTGATCTCGGGGCCCGCCACATTATTACCCATCGTCCGTCAAAATGATGTAAAATATCCTTGACTCTGAGCATCTCCTCAGTGACTCAGAGGCTGCGTTCGAGCGAGCTACTCGTGTTAACACGAGTATACTTCTGAGCGCTCGAACGGCCGGAGTACGACACTCGGGTTAGCGAGAGTATACTCTCCAGCGTTGGGGAGTATACTCCTGCACCGGAGAGTATTGCGCGCGCATCACACTCGTGTTACCGGGAGTAACCGCTCGAACGCAGCCAGACACTAAAGCCCACCGCACACTATACGATCCGACATTCCGACTAGGACCCGACTGGTTTTTGGAAGGATCGCAAAGCATTCTGGGAGTCTTAACCTTGATTGTTCCCAATCGCAGACCCACTCTGATGGCCAGTCGGCAAGATTCGACTGTCGAATCACGGTTAAGACTCCCAGAATGCTTTGCGATCCTTCCAAAAACCAGTCGGGTCCTAGTCGGATCGTATAGTGTGCGGTCGGCTTAATCATGCCAGTCACATGGGGCCTCCATAGCCATATTGAGTTGAAGACCGGCTGCTGCCTGCTTTACTAACCAGAAATTCCAGGTGTCAAATTTATGTTGAGAAATGGGAATACCTCTGTTTTTTTTTTAATACATCGCCATCAATAATAATTATGTGAACGCCATGAGAAAGGTTGAAATATTTATGTCTCTAAGTCGGTGACGAAACCCAGAAAATTAGGATTCAATTTGATGGTCACTGTCATGGTCATCCTGTCATGGTCATTTTGTCACTCTACCGTGGTCATTAGGCCACTCCTGTGTCATTATGGCATTCTGTCCGTGGTCAGTTCTGCCATGGTATACAAATAATGACTGTTTATGAGTAGAATGGTAAAAATAATTTCATGAGGTGACAGATGGACTGTTCCATTTCACGAGGCGAAGCCGAGTGGAATGGAACAGTCCATCTGTCACCGAATGAAATTATTTTTACCATTCTACGAATGTGAAACATTCATTATTTGTTTTATATAACATCTAAGTAGATCTTTGTCATTTGATTTTGTTTGGAGGATAACAGTTAGCGAGACAAAAAAAGCTTAAAATCTTGGCAAACTATATTGCTCTTATTACAGTAACGCGCGTTGCACACCAACGCGTACGCGCGCACGCAGTGACAAATAAATGGAACGCCGCTTGACCAATCACGTATTAGAGTCCCTGGCGTGCAATGGTACAAATCGGATGGCACCAAAAATGCACGGTGGATGGTACAAATTTCAACGGTTGTGACGTAAGCCATGAATTGGTCTATTTATCACATATCACGTGACATACAATCCTCCAATCAAATGACAAGGATCTACTAAGGTGTTATATAATAATTTTTAGCCTCCGATAAAGACCCTGCTAATCGATACGAGGTCCTGCCCTCCTGTCTCCATGAATGTTAAGTTATTGAAAAGTGTACAACTCAAGATAAATTGTTTGGAGCGGGATTCGAACCAGCGACCTCCGGAATACCGTACCGGCGCTATTTCATTAAGTCTTTTTTGATAGTGCCATATTAAAAGAGCACATTATGTCGATAGAACGATGTCTCGACTCGGTCAGGGCGGCACCCGGACCCCAAAGTCGGTAGGGATTTTTGTTGGATTTTTATCTGCATGGAAGTGAAGCCAATATGACTCAGTTCTCTGAAAAGCGATTGGGAAGAATCATCACACGAACCACAACAAAATCCCCTGACAACTTGAGGTAGGACATGTGGCAGTTTCAGTTTGTAGGTATAAGGAGAACCCTGTGCATTTATAAGGGGAAACGTGACGTTGGTGTGGAAAACTGTAAGGTTGGAAGTTGGAGGTACTTCCCAAATCCCAATGCCCTCCCACCGGCCATGCCCCTCCCATTCTCCCTTGCCAATAATTATAAAAATTGTAACATTCTAGAATCCATAGAATTAAAGGAGTTGAGTCTGTCACCCAACCTTCTTTTTTATTGTAGCGTACTACTCCGTTTACATTCCGTGCACCGGCTAGCAGGGTTGCTGACTACAGTCACGTACATCTCGGAAGGCTCAAGATCGTACGATCCGGGTGAATTATTTAGCCCTGGAATTTTGTGTTGCAGAGTAGAAATTCCTTTAAAATCACAGTCATCATGGCTTTGAACAAGCTGAGCATCGATAGCATCGATTTTGCAGGGAAAAGGGTGATAATGAGGTAATGAATTGATAATAAATAGTCCGAGTAGGCCATGCCTACCGTCATTTTTGTTTTTTTGTTAACGTTAGACCGAGTCAGTAGATTTTGCAGGCACCGGTGTCATTTTTGTTAACGTTAGACCGAGTCAGTAGATTTTGCAGGCACCGGCATTCTTCCTGCAAACGCCATTTTGCCGTTCCCTTACTCTGCTCATGCTCTGCTTGGCCAATTTGCAGTATTATTACTATTAGAGCGTACCTCCACCAAAATAGCATTTAGAGAAAGAAGGCGGTCATGATGACATTATTAATTTTATCAAGAAGGAAGTGTAACGTTAGGCCTACTTATTATACTAGGCCAAGTAATATATTTTGCCGGCTCCGTCATGCATTCTTCTCGTTGGCCAAGCCGGCCTTCTTTCTCTAAACTAGCCTCAGTAAAAGTTATTTTGCCGGAGGTACGTTCTTATACTGCAGATTAGCCAATGGGAACGGCAAAATAGCGTTAGTAGGAAGATTGCCGGCGTCAGCACCTCCTACTCCTAGACTAGGAACCTGTTTGTTTAATGGAGAGGAATTTAGGGTTCCACGTCCTATATCATGCAGGGTACGCTGAAATGGGATCCGGATCCGCCAGATTTGTGATCCTGCACTTTAAACAAACATAGGCCCCCCTTCCATATTTGACTCCATCTCTGCTGCTTCTGCATGCCTGCTAGGATCGACTTGGCCGTCTCCCACGGCCGACTTGATACCGCGGCCCGCCGCTAGTCTGTCTTGATAATTGTGCAGGTCCTGGAGCGACCTTTTCCTTCCTATTTCTGAGAGTATTTTTATTTCTGTGTTTGATTTCAGAGTTGACTTCAATGTTCCTCTCAAAGACGGACAAATCACCAACAACCAGAGGTAAGGGAAATGAATATAAGGTAATTGACTATTGGGGACACCACCAACGTAGGGCTGGATAGCTCAGTTGGTAGAGCACCTGTACGATATTCAGAAGGTTGCCGGTTCGAATCCCGCTCCATTCTTCTTTGTTCACTTTTCAATGGTTATAATTACATTTGCAATGAACAGTTTGAACAAGTCGAAATACGCTCATCTGTTTGTGGACATCCAGTTGTGACATCGATTTTATTTTCCACTTTTCCACAATTTGGATGAAAGTATGAATTAAGTTGAACTAAGACAATTCAAGATTCATTACAATGCACTGCAAGCTAGTAGAGCTTCAGTGGTATTTATTTGTTTGTTTGTTTGTTTATTTATTGGTATTTATTGTTGTTGTTGTTGTTTGTTTGTTTTTCCATTTTGTACAGGATAGTAGCAGCCTTGCCTAGCATCAAGCATGTCCTGGCTAACGGGGGCAAGTCCCTGGTTCTTATGAGTCATCTCGGTCGGCCTGACGGGAAGAAGCAGGACAAGTTCACCCTCAAGCCGGTAGCAGATGAACTGAAGAAACTACTGGGAAGGTTGGTATGGTCGCTCGCATGAGGCCTGA
Organism: Astropecten irregularis; assembly: GCA_963971285.1. Taxonomy (NCBI): domain Eukaryota; kingdom Metazoa; phylum Echinodermata; class Asteroidea; order Paxillosida; family Astropectinidae; genus Astropecten; species Astropecten irregularis. Next base: position 1,737,938 of record OZ020256.1, read on the forward strand.
TTTATAGCATACCGGTTTGGTTGGTGGGTGGAAAGTTGGCAAGCAAGTTACAACTTCCTACCCTTGTTAGCCTTTTACATTAGGGAGCTTTAGATTTTCATGTTGACTACGTCAACTGACACGTGATTGCATCATGCCGAGTCTTTTCGCATGCGTCAAGTCATCACCAACGTTGTCCCAGTGAGTGTGCATTGACCAATTGAAGTCGTTGTCGTCCATTACCTTGGTCAAACTCGGTCACATGCTGTTTTTAAAGATGGGCGGGCTCAAGAGCAAAGCTGGAACGGTCCATTATCAGGGAAGGCAACACTTCATTTGAAGTCATATTGGAAGTTACTGTATCTGTATCTGGTTGGTCTGATTGTCTGATTGTTTGTCTGTCTGTGCAGGGATATCACATTCCTGCCTGACTGCGTAGGGGCCGAGGTGGAGGCTGCTTGTGCAAACCCTGCACAGGGATCCATTTTCCTCCTGGAAAACCTGCGCTTCCATGCTGAGGAAGAAGGAAGCTCCAAAGATGCCGCCGGGAAAAAGGTCAGTGTTGTGCATCTTAAATCTTATGTGGGTTCGGTTTGCGGTAACACTATGTAATATTCGTTCGTATTAGCCTGCTCAAGTCATCATCAGGAGACCAGAGCAGATAACTATAGCAGGCTAGTTAAAACGTTGAAACCTAACGAGAAGTGTGACAAAATAAGAAGTGCGAAAATACAAACGAATACTACATGGTGTTCCCGCAAACGGAACCCACATACCAATTGTCACCATGCAAAGCCTCAAATTTATCTTTAATCATGATAAGCATATGTTTTGAAGTTGGGGAACCATCTTCCGTTTGCAGCAAAATAAATATGAATGAAAAAATTAGAGAGAAAGAAGTTGATTTTAAGATAAAGACTACAGAGTATATTCAGGTTTTTTTTTAGGAACTTATGGGAGGAATTGAACTCTGCAGACTTTTCGATATTAAAGTTATTAAATCTGGAAATGTAATGAAACCAATTTTCTAGTGGGCTTGTCATGTTAATCAGCATTTGTTTATTTGCTTATTTGTTGTTTATTTGTTTGCATCAGGTGAAGGCCAAAGAAGAAGACGTGAAGGTCTTCCGTGCTTCCCTGTCCAAGCTTGGTGACATTTACATCAATGACGCTTTTGGTACAGCTCACAGGGCTCACAGGTTAGCTTTGATTAGTTTGGACCCTAGCCCAGACCCAAGGGGTCATTCGGCCAGGTTTATAAGGCTGATTTCGTACCTGAAACAAACAGGCCCTTTGTACTCATCTTGCTGTTTTTGTCTTGCAGTTCTATGGTCGGAGTGGACCTCCCCAAGAAGGCTGCCGGCTTCCTCATGAAGAAGGAGCTAGCGTATTTTGCCAAGGCTCTGGACAACCCCGAAAGACCCTTCCTGGCCATCCTCGGCGGGTAAGTTGAAAAACAACATTTATTCTGAGGATGTGTAATATCTAGAGATGCAACTTTTCAGAATTGAATCTGAAATCAATTCGTTTTTTTCAATTTTTCACACCTATTCCAATTTTGTGTCAATTTTCTCTCATCACTGCTAGTCAATATGCCTATGATATCGCCCACATGGTTGTTATTTTTCTCTTCATAACAGGGCTAAGGTGAAGGACAAGATCCAGCTGATCTCTAACATGCTGGATAAGGTGAATGAGATGATTATTGGAGGAGGAATGGCCTACACGTTCCTCAAGGTGCTACACGGCATGGAGGTAAGGCAGAACATGTGCTAGAAGCAACTCGTTTCAAACATCTCTGGGGCCAAACAGGATCTTTTCAATAAGAGGTTAGCCGTGGAACGTCCAGCAATCCTGAGTCTTGTACATATACACTGTGTATGTTTACTACTACAGATCGGGGGCTCCCTGTTTGATGAGGATGGCTCTAAGATCGTCGGAGAGCTCATGCAGAAAGCAGAGAAGAATGGCGTCAAGATACACCTTCCGACAGACTTCATCACCGCCGATAAGTTTGCCGAGGATGCAAACGTAGGACTTGCCACCGTGGAATCTGGCATCCCTCAGGGCTGGATGGTAAGATATTGACATCTTCAAGTATTCCTTTGCAGAATCAGCCTCAGACCCTTCTTACTAGACTTGCTTTCAACAACTTGTTGAAGTTGTTCTGGCTCTGTCAAGACTCAAGACAAGCTCTCAAAGACTTGAGACCTCCATCAATGACTTGAGACTTCCTCTCGAGGACTATTATTTTGCCCAAGACTTGAGTCCTAGAGGCCTGCAGAGTCTTCAGACTTATCTCTCAAAAAACGTTGAGCTTCCGCCTCAATGTCCTGAGACTTAACTGTCCCAAGATTTTAACCCTGCTTTGGTGCATGTTGTCATCCATCCAGGGTCTAGACTGTGGTAAGAAGAGCGTAGAGTGCTTTCAAGCTGTGGTTGAGAAGGCCAAGGTCATCGTGTGGAACGGGTAAGCCATCAGTTCATTCTTGATAGTCATCAGGAATACATGTTTGATATGATTGGTCCAGTGGTTGTCATGGCAGACTAGTCTGAGCTCCGGAGATGCCAGGCTGGACAACAAGGGAAGCCAATATCTATGTCATTTTAACTGAAGGGATATCATCTTGGATACATCATTTGCCTGTATAAATTCCAGACCTTAAGATTCATGCGTATTATTGTTTTCTTCAATTTCATTTTACATTCCCTAGGCCTGTGGGTGTTTTTGAATTTGATAAATTTGCCTCTGGCACCAAGACTGTCATGGACGCAGTAGTACTTGCAACAGAGAAGGGAGCTACCACCATAATTGGTAAGATCCTCTGTTTTTATTTAAGACAGAAATTTCATGGTTTGCAAAATTTTGTGCTAAGCAGGGCCGTGAAATTGGCCCCTGGACACAGGTAGGCAATGTGACCCGTTTGTTTAACGCACAGGATCCCAGACTTGGGGATCCACATCCTATGCAGGGTACGCTAAAATGAGATCCGGATCAGTAGAATCTGTGATCCTTTGCGTTAAACAAACAGGCCCAAAATTAACATGATCCATGGGATGGCCCCCAGCTGATGGCGGACTTGTGGAGACTGTTGGAGAAGGGCAAGCCATTTCATTTTGTTCTCCAAAACTAAGATTGCTAAACCTTGATGATAAAACGTGAATACGTACTTGAAACAGTTATGCGTAAATATGTGTACCTTATCTAATAGGGGTCAGACTTTTGATGATCTTGACTGCTTTTTGTGACAGGTGGAGGGGACACTGCCACGTGTGCCGCTAAATGGGGCACGGAGGATAAAGTCAGCCACGTCAGCACTGGAGGAGGAGCCAGCTTGGAGCTGCTGGAGGGTAAGGCGGTTTATGTCCAAATTCAGACAGTGATTCGGGGTCCGTGTGATGGAAGGCGTGTCCCCGATGGTCAGACGATGGTCAGATTCTAAAAGCTCAATCCTGGCTCAATTTGAGCTCTGATTTAGCTTTATCCTTCGATAAAGATCCTACTAGAATCGGAATGTGTCAGACCCTCCTAACTCCTAGCTTTATTCTAGTTAGATTCCAGCTCGATTCTCGATTCAACTTCCCGGTTGATTCAAGCACAGTTCAAGTTCAATCTCTGAAAAAAAAATGTTTTAAATTGGATGGACTGTTTGGATAGCTAACTGTTAATATTTTAATTTAGCATTTAGTGCATGATATATTATTCTCATAGTGTCAAGTCCATCTTTAATTTTGCTATTTCTGGACCATCTTCAATTTTTTTTCAGGTAAGACTCTGCCCGGTGTGGCTGCTTTGAGCGAGGCGTGACCGATTGGTGCAACATCCAACCTCTAAGGATTATAGGAGCAGCGTGGTTGTGGATTACCTCCCCCTGTAGAAGACCTGTGTGACTGCATGTATGTAGCAAGGTGTCAAGATTCTATCATACTCAAGTAGGGCAAATGAAAAAGTCCTCAAGAACTCAATTCACCTACGTGTCAAAGTAGTCGCAGGTTACGGCAAGTCAAAGATTTCAACGGCAGATTTGTTGTTCATGAATGCAATTTGCTGTCAGAATTGGTTTTAAGTGGGTAGAACTAAATGTGAATTGTGTGTAGTGATTGGGCTCCTATTTTTCCTACAAAGTGCAAGTTTTTGCGATGCCTTGTCAAATGTTTTTGAAGGATTTAGGCCTCTTTGAACTTGTATGGGAATCCCTCGTAGCTGAGCGTGACTAGGAAAGTTGACTATTGAAACCAGATAAAAACCATTGAATTTCTCCAGAAAAGCAAAAATCTGTAGCAATGTTTGATAAAATTAATTGAATGAACACAACTCTCATACTAACTATTGTATGCATAAGCTGTGTTTAAAACAGTACTCGTTAAAAAAAAAAAGGAGAAAAATACTAAAAATGCAGAGAAACAAAATCTCAAATTTATATACATTTATGGTCAAACCAAAATATTTTATTCAGCTATGAATTTTGCATGGAAGAGCATATAGAGCCAAAACAATATACAAATGAATAATTATGATAACGATGATTATTTGTGATAATTACATGTGAGTGGTTTATGTGAATTGTAGGGCCTGTTTATACTAATGAAACAAACGGTACATATGTAAAGTGTGCACTAGTTGGTTTGGTACATGGTTTAAACCGTAAATAAAGTGCACAGTTATCCCAAAAGTTACGGTATATCTTTCCCAGTTATTTATTGTAGCACTTGAAGCAAGATTTATTTGATGCAGGGTGCAATTTGAAGATAATCAGCTGGAAACAGAGTCACCGGGTATAAAGGGAAACGGTTGTTTTTGGTGATGTTATATCTTCTCGGTAAGTACGATGCCAAATGGAAGATCTGGAAGTTTGTGAAACTTCTAGACCATTGGCTGCGGCTGTGGTTAACATACACACACCTATGGCAGCCACTAGCCAGTGACTGCAGCCCTTTCCCATAGACTTGTGTGTTATGTACAGCCACAGCCAAAGACAACTTTCCTAAGACAAGCACTCGAGGAGGGAGAAACAGTGTGCACTGGCATTCCCTCTCGGTTCTCCGAGAATCTTATCTCCTCCCCAGAAGAGTTACTCGCACGAGGCAACGACTGTCCAAGGTTCTATTTCACCAAACTCATCGTAACTTTCTATCAATCGTAGGACTTATGATGCGTTGCAACTCTATGTAGGATAGGAGGGATTATCCTTTGCAACTAGAGTTACAATCCATTGTAGGGCTCCTGAAATCGACCCAAGTACTGGCAGAGGTCACCGTCGGTGGTTCATTTTGTCTGCTAGTATGTCCTTGGTCGTGAAGGGGTCTGCCCTGCCTTGTGTCGATTTCTGCACCTCTCCCATCAGGTAGTTGATCACCTTAGTATTACCAGACTTGTAGGAATCGACCTATGGCATGCAAGTGGACAGTGATAGGATTTAAGACTAGATCGCTACGGGCCATCTTTAATGGACCTGAGCCCAATTTCACATCACATCAAGAAAATACAAGTTTCCAAGGTAAGCAAAAACGTAACCGCCATTCTATTGAAAATCATCTATCTCTGCCACAGGTGGTTCAAGAGGTCACAACTTGTCAATCATTTTGTCTTCACTTTATCCTCATGATACAGGCTTTGCAGTTGGAAGTCTCACTCACCATTGTTGGATGCTTAGCCAAGATGTCCTCGCATAGTCTGCTCAGCTCCTGTTTGTCTGTAATTTGGGCCCATCCTTTCTCATGTATGATCTGCAGCAGGAAATGACAACTCCAATGGTTGAACTGTCAGAGGCACAAGTATCGTGGAAAGGTATCCTTGATTTTTTGGGTATACCTACTGATTCCAGCTTTGATTTTGATTGCAGCATTTTCAGTTCCCTAACTTATACACCTTCCCACATGCTCAATCAATCAATCGATCGATAGATAGATCCAATCCATCAACCGATCAATCAATCAATCGATTAACCAATCAACCACCCATTGATTAATGATCAATCAATCAATCAGTCAATCAGTAAATTTTAATAGACATGTTGTAATTGTATGATTCTGGATCATCACTCTTTTAAAAAGAAATAACCATAACATGTTGTAAACAAAGTATCTTACTCCTATCATAAATACATTTTAAAAACTTGTACCTCTGTGATAGGGCGCGAGTCCCCTTGAAATATTGCGGTCATGAGTTTCTTGCCAGTATTGGCCGAGATGGTTCTGTCTGTCATCAGATCATGAAGCTCACCCAGTTGACTTGGATCCATTGGGCTGTCACAAGCAACAAAAAAGAGAGTTGTTATGCCAAGTTGATCGGATTCTCCTCAAATTTGTTTAGTTGAGAATGTTATCAACTTCCGGATTTTCTCGAAATATTTCAGTGAATTATTTATCTCTGCAGAAACGTGAAAGCATATATAACGGGATGGCAAAGTCAAAAGGAGACAGCAAGCAGGATGTAGAGAGACACCTGTTAACATACCACTTGGACACGGGCAAGTCCTGATCATTCAGGCTTCTCAGCAACTCTGTCTCAATCCAGTTGACTACCTTCTTGGGATCCCTGCCTTCATTCCCACTAATCACGGCCTCAAAGTAATCAACCAAGCCGTCTTCATTCTGAAGAAAAAAAAGCAAATGCAATGGATTGAAAATATTCCCCTGAGGAAAACTCATAGAACCGGGGAGCCACAAATGAATGAAATGTTTTTCTTCATTTTTTTGTCAATTGAGAGCCAAAATTCAAAATTTCCAAAATGTTGGAAATAGAGATGTTTCTTTACCACAAGCTTGACAGCACTGTCAAGTCGTATGTCGTAATCCTCCACAAGCCTCTGCCTCGTGGTCTCGGGGAGTTCTGGCAAACGACTCCTGACCTCGTCGATATTCACAGCCTGCTTGGCATCGGGCACCGTGTGGATGTCGGCGTCATCGTACAGGATCAGCGGGGGCAGGTTGGGCTCTGGCATGAAGCGGTAATCCTGCTTGCCTTCTTTGTCGCGCATGGGCACCGTTTCTCTGCCATGAAAAAATGATTGCACATTTGAAATTGTGAGACCACTGACTGCAAATCAATGTACCGGTAAATGACATCTTGGTTTGGGTTGGTGGGGTGTCGAGGCCTGGTGTGTGCTGCTCAAGATCTTGTGGTCAAGCTGCAGATTGTGGGTTCGGATCCAGCCACGGGCTAGTGGTGCTTGCGTCCTTGAGCAAGACACTTTGTATCATATTGCTCCTCTTCACCCAGGTGTAAATGGGTACCTGTGAGGGTAGAGATGGCTTTGTGCTTGTTTAGCCTTTTGTGCGCCTATCGGCAGCCGGGGCTGTTTGCTACCAAGGGAGTAATGCTGGTTTCAGGAATGTAAATGTAACCCAATGAGCACTGATAATAATATACACCTTGAGCATTGATTAATTACTGGATTTGGCGCCTCATACATCACACATGTTATTATTATGATCATTTTCATTATTAAAAAAGTTTGTTCTAGCAGCAAAGTCATCCTTATCTGTCTACAGAATGTCTTACCCAAGTTTCAGGTCGTAGGAGCGTGTTTCTGCACTGACCTCCATTCCACCCTCCAGAAGACCTATCTGTCGCTCAATCTCGAAATCTTCAACAACGAAAAAACAAACAAAAATGTCACAAATTGAATGATGCAGCCTAAGGATGATGTTATGCCTATTTCTACCGCCAGATCCAGGTTCCTGATTGCTTTGTGATCACTGAAGTGCAAAGCAGGAAAAATTATCCTTGTTCAAGTCTTGCTCAAACTGGGCTGACAACTAACTAGCCAGCGAGCAATCTGCTTTTTCACATATTTTTGATTGTCTACTACTAAGCCAGAATATTTTTGTGCTTAAGTTAACTTCTTGTGTGCTGGCCAGCAAGAAAGAAACAGGTTCCTTGGCCTAATTCTATGGAGAACGCTTAACAGACAAATCAACTTCTAAGCATAGTTTGGCCACTAAGCTCAAAATAGATTAGAATAATGCACAACATGGAGTTTGGGTGAGTAACGAGCTTGCTCTGCCAACTTATTTGTGTTCTGCAGTTTTTGGCATTTACAATCTTTCTTTGTTGAGCAATTTGTTGTTTGTGCTAAGTAACTTTTTTATGATTAAGCAAATTTGCAGACTCACCTATAGCATTTTTAACAAAGCGTACACTGTTGATGTTCTTGATTTCAGTCCTGGTACCTGGTGGTTCACCAACTCGATTCACTGAGATGTTAGCGTCCACACGGAGGGAGCCCTCTAGAGGCAATACAAACCAAAAAAAAACGCATGCTGAATTGCTGATGATATTACATGTTATCACCGTCATAATTAATGTCTGTGTCATTTTGGGGGATCACTCACTTTCTTGAGTAGCACTATTGCTTCAAGTTTGAAAAAAATCTCTTCAGCATTTGTAAGTCTAGCAGTCGATTTCACGAAACTTTACGCAGTTGCGTAAGTCTACTTACGCCACAAATTTCGTGGCGTAAGTGGACTTACGCAACTGCGTAAAGTTTCGTGAAATCGGGCACAGGTTTGGTAATAAACAGTCAGACTGCACTGTAAAGGATGCTATGTCACGCAAATTTCTCCAGGCACTACCCATAGAGTCGTGCATAAATGTGCCTATAAGGTACCACCCACCAGCCAATTCAAGACTTTAACCATTAGTGGTCTTCATAAGTAGTTTTTTGCTGTCCATTTTCCCTCTGTCAAATTTAGAGGGAAAAAATGTCAACCCACCATCCATGCGTCCATCGCATGTTCTGATGCACTGCAGAATCAGTTGCAATTCCCTGACCATTGCTGCGGCCTCGAGGGCGCTATTCAAGTCGGGTTCTGTCACAATCTCCATCAGGCCAACGCCTTAAAGAAGAAGAAGACACATTCATCTCGCATATTAGCATTATCTGGAAGTGGAAGTGCAATGTTTGCAGAATTTTGGACTCAAATAGTTTTGGAGGAGCAACTTCTTATGTGATGTAAAATAAAGTGAATTTCTTGTAGATTTGGGATGTGTAGGATTAATTTTGAATGAGCTAAATCCTGCTTACACCAAATCTTCCCAAACTATGATCTCAAGTTTTTGCTGGTCTTTAAAAGGATCCGGGGGCATTGAATCCCACATACAGTGACTTTCATCTTGCTTGACGGCTTAGCATGGCAATGAGTTCAAAGAATTTGCTGTATGGATACTGCAAAATGTCAGATTCCCCCAATTATTGTCGGTATGGCTGACCTGCTCGGTTGAGGTCAACCAGGGTCTCACGGTTGACTTCATCGTGGAGGCTCTTCCCAGAGTCTTGCTCCAGTTGGACCTGCTTGATTCTTACGCAGTGCTTCGTAGGTGGGCGTCGCCGCTTCTCGTCAAATAGAGTAAAGTTTAGCTGACCGTCTGTTGCTATGGGAACCCTTTGCTGGGTTATCTGGTATCCGGACTGTTAATCCAAAAAAAAATTACCTTCAGACTAGTTTTTTTTCATGTCTCCCATCCCACTGACCTTGAAAAAAATACTCAATAAAGTCAAATGCCCAATAAACAATGCAACTGTGCTTGATATCTGGGGCTGCATCCGAAATCAGTTGTCTAGAGCTAGGTCTAGGTCTTCGTTCCATAGGAAATATGCAGGGACACCAAGATAATAGACCTAGCCGTAGCTCTGGAAGCCTGTTTCGGACACGGCCTAAGAAGGAAAAAGATGAACGAAGAACGAAGAGTGGATCCTCCCCCACACACAAAAACTCTTCCTGTATCCCCTTACCACCCTGTCACTTATTGTGCCCCCCCCCCCACCCTTCCCCACCCCCACCTCAACTGAAAACTGATCAAAGGTCCATGGATGCTTACTGGTAGGTCTGCATAGAAGTAGTGCTTACGATCGAAGAATGAGCGTTTATTGATACGACAGTTCAGAGCCAAACCAGTGAGTACCCCGGCCTCCACACAGCGCTTGTTCAACACCTGTAAAACAATTGAATAATGAGGAATCTGTAAATGGTGTTATTAATAATAAATATGCGCTACCCCTTATCAGAAGATTCTTGTCATTAGAGCTCGAAAGATGTAAAAGTCCTATATTTGAGAATGATATATGCAATTAACTGACCGGCAGTGTGCCCGGCAGAGCAGCGTCGAAGTGTGATACCAGGGAGTTGGGCGGAGCCATGAACTGCACCTTGGACGCGGAGAAGAGCTTGGATCTGGATGCAATCTGGGCATGGAACTCCAGACCAATCAGGCTCTCCCAGCCAACGGCATTCTCGGACAGTCTGCTCAAAAAGGAAAACAAAAACATATAATTATATTATCACTTTGGTACGCAAAGCACGCAATGGCAACAAACTATGGACATTCAAACCAATCATTATATTAATATTATAATATTTAAATAATAGTTATGTTGGTCATTCTGCAGTGTCGTTAGCCCCACCAGTGCACTGAATACAGCGCATCAAGTCCTTGGGCCAATTTCACGGCGCTGCTTAGCACAAAAATTTGCTAATCACAAAAATGTCTTGTCAAAATAAAACAAACCATCATTAAAAATTTCATTTCATATTCATGGTCAGTGAACAACAGCCAAAGAACAATTACAAGTGAAACACAACACATGGAAATTTGGTTGTTAACCCTGTTTTTATTTATTATTATGACAGAATGTCATGCTTAACAAATTTGTGTGCTAAGCAGCGCCGTGAAATTAACCCATTGTCACTTGTCAGACATGTCGTCTGCTAAAAGTAAAACTAGGCCCCCGGTCCCCCTATAAAAAAAAGAAGTAGGCCCTAGGGCCTAAACCTCAGCTCAGGCTGTTTTATTTTAGGCCTAATAAAAGTAATATTACTGAGTTCTTTCCCAAACTCAGACCTACTTCAAAATCTTCAATTTTACAGCTGTGCTTTTACATCTTGAACACTGTAAGAATGGAACACGGAAACACCGATTTACTAGCCACCGGCGACAGGTAACATTGGCCAAAAGTATTCGTCGTCCCGTCTGACTGATGGAGGCTGCCATCTTTCTTCCGTGCAGACGATTTTTTGGACCTGCCAATAGAGGGCGTCCTTTCAATACTTCTTACTGCAGCTTTTCTGGTTGCACTGGAATAATACTATCTCAATGAACCAAACAATAAATTTAGTATTTTTATAGTATTATTTCATTTCTCGGGAAGAACAAGTTCCAACTTACAAGAACAACAATTAACACTTTAGTTGAACAGGAAAAAGAAAACACAATAACTTAAAGAATACTACAATCAGCCCCGAATGATTGCTCCAAAGAAATTATTTCTGTCAAAGGGACTCTCGTGTCGATATGTCCAGAAATAGGTTGACCTGTTTTCAAGAGGGAAAATATGATAATAATAATTATAAATTGATAAAATGAATAGATGATTATAAGTATAATAATGATGGAAATAATTATAATTATGCGGCCACTTCCACTACGGGAGATGCCATGTGTAAAACATCCTCCCACTTGTAAACCCATCACCCGCATTGTTTCCAAATTTCATTTAATTTGGCCGGCCACTCCCCTTTCAAACAATTAATTCTATTTACCAAACTTCCCTTCAATTTTTTTTTTTTTTTTTTTTTGGGGGGGGCAACTCAGTCATTCTCACACAATTATAACAATTTATATCTGCCATGCTCTAATTACTTTTTGCAGGTAGTCAAATTTTCAATAAGTAATGATAATAGCCGTCTAATTCTGTGTCGGATCATAGAGTAATGGTTAGATGAACCGCTTTAGATTGCAAATTCTCCCAACCCCATACTCGCACTCATTGAGAGAAAAAAATTATGGCCCCTTTTAATGAATATTCATAAGCAGTGAGCTGTCCCCGTTGCAATGCACGCATTGTACATGTATGGTGCCTTGGCTTCGCCATCACTATGAATGCATCCAATCAATGAATGGAATACACCTTGCTACCGGTCCACACAGCACCCGTTCCATCTGTAGTAACATCACTAGGTTCACCTGCTGTACGGTAGGTTACAAACACCACGCTAACTGCTGTGAAAACTGCACGAATTTTACACTTTCTGGAACGCAGATACTTCAGATTCACGTGTACATCTTTCGCCCACATCGCACTGCATACGTTTCTTGCTTAAGGTTGGCGATCGCTGGAGAATTGTGCAGTTTTTTTCGATGGAATGAGCCGGCTGGAGTTATGAAGGTTGGTTGTTGTGTGAAATATTTTGTGTGCACGTTCTCTATGCTGTTTGGCCAACAATGCTTAGTGTGTTGATCAACATTGTCACTCAGCTCAGAAAGCTCCGATCGGAATTGTGGGTTTTTCAAAATGAAAATTGGCATTGTAATTTCTTGTCTAGAGTTGTTTTCTGTTTAACTTTTGTATAAATGTTAGGATATTGCTGGCTTGTTATTTCGGCGATTGTGGGTTGACGGGATCCCAAAACACATTGATTTTTTTGGCTCTGAACTAACTTCTACTCCTCAAAAATGATACTTTTGACTTTCAGCAAATGTTCCTGGGTCCTTAAAAGCCTAGATTGAAGAAATTTGTTAAACATTTCAGGGTTAAAATTCAATTTTCTTACGCGCTTCTTGTAAACTTTAAAACAGGCCGTCTGATCGCGTGAGGCCATTTTGTCTGGTCTGGTTAGTCTAGTGCCCAGACCCAACATATCAAGAGTCCTCAAAATGTCAGAGTGGAAACCAGACTATTCTCGTGTGCGGCCGTCCGTGCAGCGGTGAAATGTTACAATCTTGGTTACCGTTTTTACCCCATAATTTCCCTCAAAAATCAAAGCCCTGCCCTCTTTCCAAAAAATTAACCTTGGTAATATAGAGGAGAAGACCAACAAAGTATATGTAGGTAAGTTACTTTTCAAAAAGAAGTTTCCTTTCCTTTATAGTTTTAGGACCCGTAAAGCTACAATCCCCGTTATTTCTCATCTCAGTTTGTTGGCCTTTTTTTTTTTTCACATTTATAATTTAAAACCCTGCCTGATTGAAGATTATAAAATTCAATTGTAAATTAAAAAAAATTGTTATTCAGATCAAAAATAGAAAAACAAGAGGATGAATATGCATGGCGGAGCCTGACTCGATGAATTTGAAGCCTAAACTGAATTGTTTAACATCTTTTAGAAGATGCCAGCTAATAATCCTACAAAAAATCACAAATTTCAGTTTCTTTTCATGCGTTATCAAGGTGCATGATAAATTGACTATCTTCCTCCAGTATTGTTAAAATTCAAACGCATCAACCATTTAATTTTGTGTGTGTGTCCTTTTCTTTACAGTGATGGGTTGTGTACAGTGATAGGAGTCCAGTCATTCCTTTAACATCGGTTTGCTCCGATACTAGAGGTGGCTCGTCAGAATGAAGACCACATGATGTTGAACGGTAGTTCGCAACTGAGATGGTAACCCTTTGCATGAGAGAATGACAGGGGATTCAGCAATCATGCACTGATCGCGTCGCTATGAAGGAATCAGCGGCCAGCACCAGTATGGCGTCAGAGCCGTGCATTGGACGCTGTAGGAGAACTGCCAAGCTAGACTGCAAACTGTGGTGGTGGCCGAATACACTCGTCCTCATGTTGTGTATTGCTCTGTGTAATGGGCAGACCTCAACGGAGCTTAGCTATAACATAGAAGAAGGTCTTCCCAATGGAACGGTTGTTGGTGATATCAGCGTGGACCAAACTATAGGAGGGCCGTACATCGGTGCATTGGTACCCGAAGCTTATTTTGAATTTTCAAGTTCAGGGTTGATCAAGACCAAAGTTTCTCTGGACCACGAGGGGGTAGCAAATTTCAATTTTGTTGCCGTACCATTGATGAGCGGTAGTTCCCAGATTTACATCACCATTACGGTGACCGACGTCAATGATAATTCTCCAGTCTTCCCAAATTCCGAAATCAACCTTGACCTGTCGGAAGCCACTCCGATCGGCGCCAAACGCTCTCTGGACTCGGCCAGAGACGAGGACCAGGGACAGTTTAGTACCCAGGGATACCGCATCCTCTCTGGCAATGAGGACGGCACATTCGGCGTGGAATTTCAAACGGCACCAAATGGTGAAGTCTTCCTGGATTTGATCGTTGATCATCCACTTGATCGAGAAACTACTGCAGCCTACACGTTGGTCATAGAGGCGTACGATGGTGGCAGCCCGCCTCGATTGGGAAATATGACCCTAAACATAAAGATCCTGGATATTAATGACAATCCTCCACTTTTTACTCCAACAACTTACTCAACGACTGTAAATGAAACATTACCAATAGGCAGCCCAATTCTCCAGGTGACGGCTTCAGATTCCGATGAGGGGCTCAATGGAGCTGTGATTTACAGTATCCTCCCCGTATCTGATCCCAGTGAAGTCTTCCGTATAGACCCAAGCACGGGATGGCTCTACCTCAATAAGGCCTTGGATTATGAAGCTGCCCGTGCAGTGGTCCTGATCGTCAGAGCCAGCGATAATGCCACACAGCCAGAGAGCAGTAACGCTTTTATTACAGTTAACATTCTCAATGTTAACGAGCAGCCACCGACAATCAACATCGTCTTCCTGAACGGAGATGGGCAGCCGAAAATATCGGAAGCAGCCGAGCCCGGGGATTACGTCGCCCGCGTCTCAGTCAGTGATCCGGACGAGGGTGAACTGACCAACGTCAACGTCACTCTTATCGGCGGCGAAGGCAAGTTTGGCATCATCAACCGCAACAACATCATCTACCTGATATGTTTGAACACTGTCTTGGATAGAGAGCTTATACCGAGTTACGACATCTCCATCACTGCTCAAGACTTTGGCATACCACCCCTCCGCACCGAGCGCAACATCACCATCTTCGTCGAGGACATCAATGACAACCCGCCCATATTTGATGACGTGGAGTATACAGCATCCATCCTGGAGATTGTAGAAGTTGGCTCCATGGTCACTCAAGTTCACGCCGAGGATGCAGATATCGGAGATAATGCTGCCATAACGTATCGTATCATCCCTCAACCAGGATCGTACTCGGAGTGGTTCCACATTGACCCCTCCTCTGGCCTGATCACCACGGATCACGTTATCGATCGTGAGATTACCGACAGGGTTAATCTGTTGGTGGAAGCGTCGGATGCGGGTAGCCCACCCTTGACGGCCAACGTGACTGTTATCATTATGCTTCGTGATGTCAATGATAATCAGCCGCAGTTTGTCTTGTCGTCATATAATGCGACTATTCCAGAGGATACTGAAATCAACACATGCTTCTTGCAGGTAAGTCAACGTCAAAACAAATTCTAGACATCATTTTTAGGAACCACGTTTTGTGAAGACAACTTTTTTCTTGTCTTCATTTTTTTAGGGGTGAATTAAAATAGAAAATGTCATTTTCAAGATATTAATTGGCTGTCTAAACCTCTAAGGTCGTGTCCCAAATCTTGGCTGCGACCGCAAATAGCACATAAGTCGATGGAAATGGCTGCAGTCACTGGCTTGTGGCTGCCATACCCCCGGTAGGTGTGCAATTTGCGGCCACAGTCAGAGATTGGCTACCATACCCCCGGTAGGTGTGAAATTTGCGGCCACAGTCAGATATTTGGGACATGGTCTAAGTTTGATCATCCTCTGTGACAAAGGTTTTATTCTCCTGCTGCAAGTTTGATAGCATATTTCCTGTATGGCCTGTGCACTTTTATTTCCTATGGCTATCTGGGTTAGTGGCAGTGAGTTTAGTGACAGCATCACATTGGTAATACAGGAAGTTGTTCATCGCTACAAAATGGCTATCATTACCAGTGACCTAGATTTGATCAGGTCTTACCAAGAAGGTAATAAAATACCCAATGTCAAACTGTGGAAGCTCATATCTCAAACAGTCAAACTCAATGACAAATTTGATTAAAAATGTGTAAATATTTGTTAAATGAGGAACATATGTGGGGTGGGAACAGACATTTTAGTGTTGTGTCAGTCAAAGTAAAATAAAAATGGCAAACATAATTAATACTGACCCACATTTTGACTAGAGGGGGACCTTACGTTCTTTAGGCTTGAGAAAGCACAGAAATTCATACTGGGTGAAACTGAAAGTTAAGATTTATTGCATCTGAAAATAGGCTGGTGGACAAAATTGTAGTTGAAACTGTCGTCATTTTGGTATTTGACAGGCTTCAAAGTCCCTGTGTTGTAACAATTGAGCTTGGTTGTCATCACTGTGCATTCCTCCTGATGTAAACTGGACACCAATTCAAAAGAAAAAAAACCCCGAAATGGGCCCATCATTTTAAACCTAGCTGGCCCATTCTTCAAGTTATTTCAATGTAATATTGTTTTTTCAAGGTGATACCCATTTTCTGGGGATTTTAAGTTTGGTTCCACCAATAACTGTTGACAATGGTGGTAGCTGACACTTTGACCTGACAAAACTTCACTTGAAAGTGTTTCAGCCCACCTTGTATTGCATTCAGTTTTTTATCACCATTAAATAATTTCCAAGGCAAAAACCATTTTCCTTTGCAAAATTATTTTCTAAAATGGTGTCACCCTTCACTGCATGTGAAATTGTCCATTTGGTGGAGCTCTGTTAGTGTTAGACATGTTTGCAGCATTTTGCAGGCAGGGAGCTCCCAGATAAAAGCCCTTTTTCAAAAACTATTATCCCATGTGAATAGGATTAATGCCCTGTTTCCAAACAACACCCTTTGTGCGTCCTGTAATCCTCATTATGTCTGGCCTAAGACTGACCAATAAAAGCCCCTTCTTGGCAGCTTGTTGGTCATCACAATAGAGGAAGGTTTTTTTGGTCAGTTGCTCCAAAAGCTGGTTGAACAATAGCAGGGAAGCAGCTTTCTTTCTTACTTTTCTTTTTTTTTTTGGCAGCCAAGGATTAAATTCTTTAGGGGATCATGAAGAATAGGACTAGTTGGTAACTCCTTGCTGAATAGTACCTTTGCTGATTTTCATGGAGTCCTTCTCCAAAAAAGATTGATTACCTTTTTTTCCAATTAGTCATTGACTCCCATAAATTCTCTAGCAAATTTGTATGTTTAATTCACCTTTAGTAGACTCACATAATTTTTTTATATTCTGTGTCAGGTCTTTAGTTGGCAAAAAAAGACACAGAATGAGAAACTTCACACTCCATTACAGTTTTGAATCTGATATAAGCACGCTTATTTTCTCTGTCTAAACTATTTTTAAGTAGGCCTACATACCTTTCATATGAGCTCTTTCAGGTTGGAATTAAGGATGGTAATACAAGCATCACTGACTATATCAAATCCCATAAGATGTTAAAGTAGTTTGATCATGTCGATTCAATTCAGTGTTTAAAAAGAAGACATTTTTTCGGGTGGATTAAAGAATGGCCGTTTAGTCTTGGAATGTATAAGTCGAGAGTTTGTGAACTGTTGAATGTGTTAAGTTTATGAGACGCAAGTTTTTGTGAAAACCAGTTTAATGTTAAATCACTCTGAAATATGATGTGGTTGGCAAAGCAATGCAGATGATGCTGGTAAATTACACGCTCAAGGTTTTGTTCTACATTTTGTGGCCACAAGACACCACTCTTTTTACTGAGTTTTCTAAGTGGTAGCCCAAACCACCCCAATCTGTCTATCATTAGACGATCTGTTTTATTTCCAAAAAGTAAGTCCAAACTTTTTTTAAGGACCCCTTGGACTGCTAACCCCAAATGCAGTTTCAGAATCTTTTTAAGCTGGAAGGTCCCTCGGGGACATACCCAAGGAATCTCTGAGGTTTCTGCTATTATAAATCCCAGGAAAGTGGCATATTTCCCAGTATGACCTTTGACCTAGGGTGGCTGGCTAGTATCACATGTATTGTAGATGTAGATGAGACCCCTGTATTATTTAGATTTATGATGAACATGTGGTCGTCTGATTGGCAAATGGTGATAAGTGTGTACATGTAGGTTACTCTACATTGTTTGGTGGCAAAGCAACTTGCTATTGGTATGTAAGATGGATTTTAGATTGGATTGCTCATGAGGGATCTGCTAAATTTGACATGGAAGGGGTGTTAATTTAGTGCATATGATGAACCTGGATTGGCCTGAATGTCTTCCTACCCTCTCAGAAAAAGAAGAAGAAATAATCGGCATTTTGAAATGCTCTTTTTTTTTAGTAAACTATTAAAATCCCAGTGCTTTCAATTATCCCTGGTCATTGGGGCCCCATCAACATTCCTGAAACCATCTCAGCTCTCTGGGGAGTAGACCCTATACAAGCGGACATATTGGTGTGAAAATATGGCGATTTCAATGATGATCTGTATTTTAATTTAAATCAATGTGCAGTACTCTGCACTTGAACCACCTGAGCTTCATCTTATTAAGTCAATGTGAAGTTTGTGAAGCTATTTTCCTCCCAAAAAATTATTTACAATTTGTGTTCAGTGTTTTTAGGTATGCATATCTCCTAGGCCTATCATACAGTGCATTGTGGAAAGACATGCGCTTTACTGCTTTGTGTGTACATGTGTATTTTGTTGATGTCTTTTTCTGTTTTCTTGGTAAAATACTCTGGGTTTTTTTGCTGGTCAAGTAACAAGGGATTAAAAGAAATGACTCAGATCCCAAGAAGACTCCCTGTGGTTTTCTTTGTGTTCTGTTTTCTGGCTTGGTGTCTTATCATCATGCAGTAAAACACAGGATGAATGAGTGACTGAGTTTTACACACATGTATCCTATTCATGCTATTGAGCAAACATTGACTGGATTTTGTTTCATACTAGAAAGGTTATCAGGCTACAGGTATGTCCAATGCAACTTGTAGCATGACCAAGGTTGTCAATTCAAAGTTGTGGTTAACATGTTCAACATTTTAGAAACTTACAAGACATAAATCTATCATCTTTCTTCTTTTTAAGGTTTTAAAAAAAATATCTATGGGCCTATACATTATGTACAGTAGATATTAGATAGGCCTTAGCACATCTAGGATCGATTTCACCAAACTCATCTTAACTTTTACTATAATCATATAGGACTTATGATGCAATGCAGCTCCGTGTACAGTGTAGAAGTCATAGGATATGATGGGTTATCCTTCGTAACTCGAGTTACGATCAATCGTAGGGCTTCGTGAAATTGACCCCTGGTCAGCTGGATGAGTAACACTTTGTAACAGTGTTCTAAGGATTTATTGAAAAGTGATGGCTTCGGTTTTTTCTTGGTCATCTCTCCTCCTCCCAATCAAATGTAGACGCTTTAAATGATCCCATTTGACTGCATTTTTATTCATTGTTTCATTTACATACACATACGTGTGGTTGCTACGTTTGTCCCACTTAGCAATTTAATGTCACGTCAGCATCCATTTATGTCAGTATTCAAATCCTAGTTCTAAGTCGTTCCCTATCAGTATGACATTATTTTTCTTTGTACAAAGTTCTGGTGATTCATTTCACTCCGAGGTGCACAATTTTTTCCTTTTCACGTTGACGGCGGCATAAGAGTATTGTGAGCAAAACCTTGCTTTTTTTGGGGGGGGGGGGGTCTTTTATTTTTATTATTATTTTTTCTATTTTACTGTGGTGTAGCTTTCTGGTATTCTTGGTGGCAAAACCAGGTACTTATTTGGTCTAATCCCAGAGCAGGATAGAAGCGTACATGACCGCCATTGTGCCAGATCATGCCATGGGTTCTCTCCCCAGAGAACTTTGTTTGCCTAGTAGTAAAAAGAAACCTCTGACTGTATTATTGGTCCGAGTCCGAATTCCTCAGTTTGTTTGCATTGCTGTGCAAGTCATTGTGTGTTCCTGAGCCTCTGTGTTGGCTGTTTAAAAAATAAAATGAAATAAAAAGTTTGCAAAGGCTTCAGGGCATAAAAACTCTGGATGATTGCCCTTTGTCTTATTCTGTGTGTGCACGTAGAGTTTTCTCACAGAATCATAAAATCGGTTGTCTTTTATCGACATGTTTTTATTTTTCGGATTTCCCAGTGTTAGGGCCTGTGCTGTTTCACGGAGGAATGAATGAGTCAGTTTGTTTGTTAGTGCTGTGGTGTGGCGAAGGATTTATCATCATGGGTTCCATTTCCTGCTGTAAATCTATTGGTTCTGAATTGGCTTCAGAATCATAAATTCCTTAAGCGTTGAATCAGCCGAAACTACGTACTGTAGCTGT
This sequence comes from Astropecten irregularis, assembly GCA_963971285.1. Taxonomy (NCBI): domain Eukaryota; kingdom Metazoa; phylum Echinodermata; class Asteroidea; order Paxillosida; family Astropectinidae; genus Astropecten; species Astropecten irregularis. The sequence goes on from OZ020256.1 coordinate 1,758,027, forward strand.
ATTTGATCTTGAGTTAGAAAATTACATTTGAAGTTTTTTTTGCTCATAATATTGTTTGTGTGGGACAGTATCTAGGCCTATTAGGAGTATTAGGGTCTATCACTCTGTATTGTTGGTTTTTGTGGTGGATGGAAAAAATGTTTTTAAAACTGCTGAAATTCATGTTTCACAAAATGTTATAGATGTATTTTTTAAAAATAATAGTCAAAATGAATTGTAGACATAGCCTCCCCCCTGAAAAAAATACTCACAATAATGGAAATTTTACATCTGAAAATTAAGTTTGATAAATTAATTGAGTTTGAGCCACCACCAACATTGTGTTGCTCCAAAGTAAATTTATGAAAAGGAGCCATAATCAGCTCCAAATAATAGGTCTGAAATCCACCGCCATTTTTACATTTTACAATTAGGCAATAATAACTTGTACAATATGTAGGTACATTGAACAGGTGTATTGAGTAGAGCCTTCGTTTATTGTACTTTATATAGGCCAACACAGATTGCATTTTGATGTGCACCAAGTGTTCTTATAATACATCTGTACATGTGTATTTATGCCTAAATGTAGGCTATAGCTTGAACCATAGAGCTACAAACACAGGTTGCAATGTGTGAAGACATCAATTTCTATTGAGTTGTGTGTGGTTCCCCACTGCTGATTGTTGAATAGCATTACATGGTCATTTGTACACCATGCACTATGCAAGCTGGCCTCCTGCGGTTTAAGAATAGGACAGCGTTACCAGCCTTTACAATACCGACTCTCTGATCGATAGCAAAAAAAATTGATTTTCATTGTTAGGCTGGCATCGCTCCAAAAACAGGAAAGAAAAACCCAGTGTGATGCTATGTGCCCTCTGGTCCTATTTTGAAAATTGAAATGTTTCTTTTCTTCTTTTTTCCACCCGTTCATTTCAGTTTTCTTTCCCTTTTCATTAGCTCATAGACATTTGGGGGGTGGCTAGGGCCTACATGTTCTGACCTAAATAAAACTTTATTATTAGTTTCTGAAAATTGCAAAATGGCTGGATTATAAATGCCATTTTCAATTGATTCAACTAGGTTTAACCAACAAGTGGTACAGGTTTCATAATCCTGCAACTTTGTGAACTGGATGTACTGTAGGGCTTATTCATGTTCAAATGTCTGTGAAATCTTGTGACATGAACTTGTTGTGACAGTTGTGCCAGTTTGTGCCAGGGCTTGCAAGAAATGTTTAGGGTGAGGGGAGTAATTTGCTGACATAACTTAGTACTTTTTTTAGTACCGGTAGGCATTTGATACAGGTGAATTTTCTCTGCATTAAAGGGATTGCATACGTTTGGTAATTTGAGCCTACTGTTTGTTTCAAACCAATATAATTGTGTATATATACCATAAAACTAACCTGTGAAAGTTTCACTTCAAAAGGTGGTAGCGTTTTTGAGATTTTGGCGACAAACTACAGCGGTGATTTCACGCCAGATAACAGTTAGTCAATAGCTGAGAAGCGTTACGGCCATAACGCTTCTCAGATTCGTAATTTTTGGAGATAAAAAGTGACATATTTTTCCATAACCGCGGTACTTCGAATTGAAAGTTTCTCAATATGCATTATACTATCCAAAGCATCTGTAGTTCTCACCAAGTAAGTTTTTATTGCCATAAATTTTCAGAGTCATTACCAAACGTATGCAATGCCTTTAAAACCTTAAATAGCCCCAAGGATCATGATTCCAGGCAACTGCACTTTCTGTTAGATCTATGGATAAGGATTATAATTTTAGGACTATACATTATAGGGCCTTAGATTAAAGTAGGCTAAATGAGTTGTTTGCGTCGTAGTGCTTGATTTTAGTTTCTAGTACGATTAACTGCAAATAGTGAGGCTACTCCATTATTACCAAATACTCACTCTTTTGACTAGAAATCAGCCACAAACTAGACTTTTAGTGCCATTAATCTGATTTTGAAGCTGTTTTGAAGTTACGACATCGGGAAGGAAGAGAGTTTGGTGAAATTGCCCCCATCTCTCGGTCAGTACTGTTTAATATCGAACCATAGAGGTGCATGTAGCTAGGATCAAACAGTTTAGTCCTGTGAGTCTCTGACATATCATGGATACACATGACTTGTTGTCTACTTTCATTCAGCAACTAAAAGGAGGCTTATAAAATACCATAATCATTTTCAACCTCAACACGAATGCACACTGAAAAATCCCTTTAAATCTTATCATCAAACACTCAGTGTACACCTCCAGTGGCTATCTTTATGCCACTCAGTTTGGCATTTCTAAAAAAATATTTAAATACAATCGTGAGAGAGGATTTTTGTAACCAACATATTGAAAAACATCTTATTGCCAAACACACTGTGCTTACTTGGTGCAAGGTTTACAAACAATACGTTGACATACTTTCAAATTTCTTTTCATACTACCACATTGATATTTTCTTTTCTTGTTGGCAACACTTCGGTGTGTTTGAAAATTGAATTGTGAATTATCGCTGCTTGGTTGAAGTATTAAGGAATGTCCCTGTAGCCCATTAGGAAAGCGTTGATATTTTGTGCACATAGAGCTTAGCTGGTAAAACCTGATACCTTATCAGCAGTACTCAGTTACAGGTATTGGAGTAACTCAATGGGGATTTGCTATTGCAACTGTTTACCTACCATAAACGAACTGTGCATGTATTGTTCAGTGTATACCAATGCCACTTTGGGTGTTTTGTATAATGATTCTGTCACGTATGGGACATGTAAAGCCTATTATATTGAAACTGAAATACTATTATTCACTCGCTGAACTTGGCTGCTATGCCTTTCTTCTTGAGTCCATATTAATTAGTCCTAGATGTGAAATATGTTACATTTTACCTCCCAAACTTGTTGAATTTGGCTTGTTTTGGACATATGAATGAAAGGAATGTACAATGTAGGTTTGCAATGACACCATGTAATCTCTTCTGTGAGAGTGTGTGGTTCTGAGATGAACCGGTTGTATGATCTCGACGTTCCGAACAGTGTGACTGTTCGTCTTCAGAACCACACACTCTCACAGAAGAGATTACATGGTGTGACCGCAAACCTACCTTCCTTTTAGTACTTCCACCATGCATAGCTTCGAGTCTTGTTTAACATATTGAATGAGAACACATTTTCACAGTACTGTAGTGTAGGCCTTTAAGTAGGGCTACTGGTATGACAAATCCTATAGTTAATGCATATATTTCTATGGACTACAGACTGGCAATGGCTGGAGAATTTGCTAGATGGACTACGCTGTTTATATGTACCTGAACTTCCTGAAGATATAAGAAATGAAATGAAAATGAAAAACATCCACTCAAATTCATTTTTTTCCTCTTTGATACTCTAAGATTTTCAATGATTGAAAAACACTTTCATAGTATTCAGCCTATCAATTCGCATCGTGTCATTTACATTTATGAGCACGTATTTTTCCCACAACTCAATCTATTCCTTCTTAGTATTTTTTTTCAAAGAACAATCGAATATTGGTTTTGGCAATGCAGCTCACAGTTGGACTTAGTGCAGCACACAATCCTCGCTTGTTCAAGGTTTACCATTATTAGATTCCCCGGCTAATTACAATTTAATTAGGCACCCAACTGAGAGATTTAGCAAGGATCTGCACTCGGCCATTAAATGCGTCCGACTGGACCCCTGTCAGCAGGGAAAGATGCATCAATTGTCATTAGATTCAAAAGAGGGTTTTGTTCATTACCGCCACGATTACTACAGAAAACACAAACTTGTTATTTCAAAACATACCGCTGTATGAGTTGAGAGGTAGGCCTAGATATCTGTCGCCCGTTCTTGCAAGAAATGTGAAGGAATTGTCGGGGAAGGTTGATTTTTCTTTTCTTTCCAGCGAGATCGCTGGCATCACTAGGTGCCTGTAGTGTTTACTTTGAAAGGTGATCAAAGATAGGCCTACCCGTTGAATTGAGCAGTCGCAGTTCAATTATTATCAGAATGTTGTTTCTTGCATGAACTTATAATATCAAGGGTGGAGCCATTGAGAGAAGTTTGACTGACCACTAGGGTGGTGAACTTGGAACTTCTAGGGTTTTGGCCCCTGGCTATACCCTCTGCGTCCTCACATATAACTGCTACCTTTCTCCACTCACTATGCGACTACCTAATCGCCATGCATGTAGGCCTACATACACACTGTATGTATTAGTAAAATTTCGTTATCTGGGCAAGGACTGTAGTTTGCGCTGCAGGTATTGCATTGAAGGCTAGCATTTGCCTTGGTGTCCTTGCTCATTGCCTTGCTGCCCCAGCCTGCTCATTGCCTTGCTGAAATTGATGCCACTTCTTGACATTATAGTTTCTCTCAGTCATAGAACTGCCCTTTGCTCAAGGAGAATTGCCTTGCCTTGCCTTGCCTCGGATAAAATTTGAAACAGATTTACAGTCTAAAATTTAGGAATTACCATTTGGTTGAGGTCAAATCTGTACACATCTGCATGGCATTTTATGACAATTTTCCTCTTTTAAGTTATGGTCATGGTACTACACTGTACAACATTGTGTTGACAGAAATGGACTTGTAGTCATTGCGTCTTGATTGTCGGTATAATGCACCGTAGACACAGTGTATGCAATGTTCTTTGTGTCGAAGGACCATCAGAGATGCAGCTAAAGCCTTGTTGTAGCAGGTCATTGCCTTGGTGCCCAGGGGCCTTGGACTTCACTGTGGCATTATAGGAAGTACATGTACAGCACCAGGTGCATGTAATTGCTAGTATCTCTAATCAATCGATGCCTTGGCTTCGCATTTGAGCGTTCCCCTTTAAATATCAGAATGATATGCCTTTCCCTTGAAAAGACAAGGGTGCTGAAACTCAAATTGTGTTTACAAATCTTGAGACATATCTTGGATACGTGCATTCAGTGGCAAATTTATTGTGAAAAACTGTAGGTGCTGGGGTACTAATACTGTACAGAACTCAGAAAGCACTGTACATGTATGTACATTACACCTACGGTACGGAAATATTATTTGTTTAAATATGCAAGCTCACTGCACACCACATCTTAAGTCTTGAGGCCCTGATCACAGATAAGACTAAAAACTGGGAAAGTTGATAGGAAAAAATACATTGTACAGACTACAGTGAGTACATTCCACAATGCTTTACAATGTAGCAGTGTAAAGTAATTATCTTGAGGCATTTGAAGCAGCCGACCATTGTAATTGGGAAGAGGTACCCAGTATGCTGCAGAAGAGAAAAGAAAACATTCCACACACTGTTTAATACAAGTCCTCTACTTTGTACATGAAATACCCCCTGGCAGTGGCTTTTTAACAGTAGTCTGCAATTATTATTTTAGATACCCACTTTAAAGAATAACAGTGTCTGGCACTTAGAGCATGATATTTTTGTTGGCATCATGTATGATGTACGAAAGGCAATTATCCGAGACGACATTCTTGCAGGACATTTGCGATTTAAAAAAAAAGCGAAGGACATTTAAATTTGTTCACGTCTGACTGATGTGGGGATATTATTTTAGTTACAGATTGTTATTTCTTTGTATGCATAGATTGCAGTTTTTAGAATTTGAAGGAGAACTGTGAATGTGCTTTCACTGTCGCGAGTATAGGGGTTTACGAAGTGGAGGCTCAAGCTCAGGCTCCATTTCGTGAATCCATTCTAGAATAACGGGTACCAGAATAGAGACTTTTGGCTGCGGTTCTGATGTAGATCTCTGGTTTGAAACAGAAAACAGTGCTTCAGCTTCAATGAAAAACCGCAACCTATAAATGTTATCAGGATATGGATGACAGAGCCTGAGCCTGAGCCTGAGTCTCCATTTCGTAAAACCCCTATGTTTTGAGGCAGGAGCTTTACAGGGGCAATGTAGCACACTGCCTTAGACTCTCCGGTTATTGCGTTTTTAGCACTATTCCATGCGTCTGGTGGAACTTGTGTTAAATACATGTATGTTGACCTACAGACCTAATATTATTAAATTTATTGAACTAAATTTCCTGCACACGTACTGAATACGTAGCTTTTCTGGTCTGCTTTGTTCATTGCACACAAGTAAACCTACACTCTCATGGGGTTTTAGTTTTCATGTGAGAAAACAGAAAAAGTACGTCCTCCTGTTAAAATAGAGTGCGTACTTCTGTCGAAAAGCTTATGTTTTGGAACAGCAATGTAGGATTTCACCATGAATGAAATTAATATTGTTTCATCCCAGCTGCAAAGGCAATTATTGAGATGTATACTATTTGGACAGGAGCATATGTTTACAAGCTTTCAGATGTAATTAAGTCGGATCACAATTATACGGCTCGGTATGACTGGCCTTCGTCATAACGAGTTCCATTGCTCTGCTTGGCCCAAGTAGGTTCTTTGCTTCATAGGTCTGAAGCCAGCATGCAATATCCTTGTGATTATGAGGTACACACACACAGAAAGGGTTGAACCCATACATCTATATGTGATGTACATGTAGTATGGCTTCATAACTCCTGCACTTTTTGTGTATTTCCATACGACTCAATTTCCTTTTATTAAAGGGATGGTACAGAACTGGTGTTTGCGACAAAACCGTTGCTGACAGTGAAAGCACATTATGTAATCCATCATATTGTACCTTAACTGACAAACCTGTAGAAGTTTGAGGTCAATCAGCCATCTGGGTCACAAGAAAATAGTGAAAACCCGTGTACGGAGAACTGTACACATTTCAACGAATGAATAAAACGCTTCGAAGCGATTTATTCCAATCGGAAAATAGTTTCATTTATTTCTCAACAATATATCCCCATGCATTTCAGACAAAAAAAAATTTCATGGGATGTTTTCTCCTATCATCACCATTATACTTTGTAAGTTTTATGTGAATCTGTGATAATGAAGTGTATTTTGTCTAACCAATTCTGTACCCTCCCTTTAAAGGCAGGAGCACCACTTGAAACCTGTGTTATTCTGTATACAGATGTACTATCATCCGCTAGGCAATGTACATTACATGTTAGGTACAATTTTTACTTAATTTCCCCTGTTAAAATGTGTGGATAAATGTTTTCTAATATTGTCCTTCATTATCATGATAGCTACATGTAAATTAAGACATGTTAAATTTCAATCGATGCAATTTAGATGCTCTGATTTGTTACCTTACCGCACCGAGGTACCGTATTCAGATGCCGTTTTCTGGATAATTACTGCATTTCAGGGGTTGATTTCATGAAGCCCTACGATTAATCGGAAGTTGAGTTACGAAGGATAACCCATCGTATCCTACGTATGGCTGCAATAGGTACATCACTAGATAGTCCTACGATTGATAGTAAGTTACGATGAGTTTGGTGTGATCAACCTCTGGGGGCATAATATGAGCATAGTATTAACAATTTAGCTCTCACAGAAGAAACCATTAAATTGGCCAGAGGATTCCTTTAATTTATAGAGGAAGGTTGTTAAAAAAAAGTCTTCTTTCTTAACATCATTGATAGCTTCCGTTGGAACAGTCGGGAGTCGTGTCTGTAATCAATACATGCTCTGTGATGTACACTATCTCCTTCACTGTCTACGGAGTTGGACGTCATACTGTTTCGGTTTTCTGAGAAAAATTCCAGAGGGGCAGGGATCTAGAATAAGTCTCTAAACCTAATCCAGAGATAATCGGACTACCTATTCTCTGTTCCCTCACACCATCCTGTCCCATTCCTTTTGTGTGGACACTTGATTTATTTTCAGGCATTTTTACCGTTTTAACACCCTCCTATAACAACCATCCAGTCCTTTTATAAAAGCTATAGTGGGAGAATTTGTTGTTTAATTTGTCCGGCAGTATTTACAGCTTGCAAGAATGTGAAACGACAGAAATTAAAACCTTTGTGTGATGAATCCGACAATCGGTCTTCATCAGGCAGTTTGATTCTCTTCTTTTTTTTCTAGGTGGGGGGGAGGGGGATTCCATCTGTGGGACAGTGGGCGGGATCTAATCTGAGCTTGTTCCTTAGTTGGGAGACCGGGTATTGTTCTGTTTTTCGTAATTTAGTGTCCATTTTGTCCTGTCATCACATCTTTTATTTTTATAGTGCATCAGACTGTAACAGGCACATGATGTTGTTGTCACATCATGTTGTGTTATTTGCCACTGTGCAACTTTCATTGCAGTCATTCATAGGGCCTTTTTAAAACACTGGCTGCGGCTTCGGCTCTCGTTTTGGCTAGATTATTATCCTACAATAACCCTGGAAAATAGATGGTTTTTCATGGAAGCCGAAGTCTGCATTTCCTGTATGTTGTTTTAAGGGTTGCACATACCAGTAGATGTTTGAAAACCTGTTTCAATGTCTTCTTGTAATACATGTTGTACGTTTTGTACTTTTTAGTTATATGTTAAATTTAAAAGGAAGGTAGTCAAGATACAGTACTTAGGTTTGGCCAGATTTCAGCAAAACGTGCTCGAAAAACATCACACGTCATTGCATTACCTTGAAGCTTTGTCAGCGCCGTGCAAATTACATGCTTCACCCTCTGAAAGAAATTACCCCACGGTGTCCTTAAATAATTTTGTCAGAGTGTAGGCCCTATATTCACATCGCCATGTGAATGATGGCTTGAAACGATGGTTTCGCCCGAACCGCATTGAAAGGGTCATAGCTGCATAACGTGATGCCGTGTCCTCGATTTCGATTTCTCAGAGATTCGGATCGTAAAATTGATGGTGTGTTTTGTGTGCAGCATCTGTGGGACGGTTCTAATTGGCGGTGCATCTACCGATGCCACTTTTATCAGTCCTTGGTGGATTGATATCAAGTGGTAGGACTTTTTAGGAGGATTAACAACACCCTTTGTCCCATTGTGAAGCAGAGAGAGAAAGACCCAGGACAAGAGGTGTTTCCTTCCTGCTGTTGCTGGGTTATAATTGCCTGGTGTCAATTAAAACACCTGCACTGGTATCACGAACTTGTTTTGGCAGATTTGATCGGAGGATTACACTGACATCAGAGGCTCACATGTTTTTGTTTGTTTGTCTATTTGTTTGTTTGTTTGTTTTCACAATGTGTCACTGGTCTGCCTAGACAGATCTAGAGGGTTTTATGACGGATATTGCGTCATTGGTGTCCTTTATATCTTGGGCATGACGTGTTACTAACTTACGTAACGCTAACCCCTAGGTGTTTGTGCGTGGTACAAACGATTCCAACATTTGCTAAAAATGCGAATGCCCTGCACTTGGCCGCTGAATCCAACAAATCCAATACCATTCCTGTGGGTTTACATGTACTTGACATTGGAATATGGCAGAAACCTTTGTTGTGAAGATTTTTAATTCCCCTGACTAAATTCACCATTGCTTTTTTGCTTATTTTATACGGAAGGGATGTTACATGTAGGAGCAAAATCTTGGACAGGACCTTACCAGCTTTGGAATGATCAGCGGCCAATTTCAAAGAGCTGCTTATCAATAAAAAAAAATTGCTTAAGCACGAAACATCTTCCTTGATCAAACAGGATTTCCAACCAAAATTTCATGTTGATTTGATGATTACTGCTTTTGACTTGTATTCAGTCATTGTTTGCTGAGCATAACATTTACAAGGAGTTTTGGCTGGCATACTGATTTTATCTACCAAAAGTTTTGGTGCTTAAGCAAATTTTGGCGCGTAAACAGACAGCTCTATGAAATTTGCCCCTGGGGCATTTTATGCCATTCTTGCACTTTGTAAATGATGCATTAGGGCTGATCTTAAACTTTATCCAACAGTACTTAGCTTGCTTGCCCTGAATCATGTGACAGCATGAGTGTCATTTAGTCCAGGGAATTCACATGCTGGCTTCATGCACTGTCATCATATCAAACATTGGTCATAGTTTATACTGCAGATGGCTTTTGAGGCATTGGGTATTGAATTGACAGATATTGAAGTTCCCCACTTAGTGCAGTCTCAGTTTATCCCATACAGCTGGTGGCATCCTGGCAAGACTGCCATGGCAGCCTCTCTTGCCTTACCTGATTTAATCCCCAATAAATCCAGACATCTGGGGAAGTTCTTCGTAGCTGAAATGTTGAATGTCAGAAAGTGAGCTGACATGCTAATGCTTTTGAATAAAAAACATTCAAGAGCGTTGACTACTAGTTTTTTTTGGCAAACTGGTGTCACATTCTGAGATTAGCCTCTTGAATTGAGCTCATTATTTTTAAATGTGAGCTCAACTTGTTGAGAGTTAAACGTTTCTGAAAATGAGTTTTTGATGATGCATTTTAGCCTCTGCTCCAGTGTTCTTGGGGGAGAAGGGGTTGGAAGTCCTTAAATCCATCATCGGCCGAGGACATGCTAGACCTGGTTAAACTGTCTTGGGTCTGCTTCCCAGGTTAGGAAGGCTGCTGATAGTTCCAGCACATTTACCAGATGGTATACACATACTATGACTAAATGACATACCCAATGACCTTTACGTGTCATAGACGCAGTAATTTATACTTGTACAATTTGTGTATGAGTACGTACATGTGCAAACAGTGTAACTTTTCCAGAGAGTGGACACATGTGGGTCTACCATTTGCACAAGTGTGGTCACCCTTCCTTTTATTCTGGGTGGCCAGCTTAAGTTGGATGGGGACGTATTTTTAAAGACCATACACACAGTTGGTAATGGTCAGTAAATACTGGCAGTAGTATTCATACATGTTCATGTATAGTATGTCATTTGATCCATCATAAATGTACACTACAATCCCTATATACATACTAGTAAAATACACCTGTAACAACTGTAATACACCTGTGAAAACTTTAGTTAATAATCTGTCAGTCATGTCATAAAAAGCATAACAAAATGATATTAAGAAACATTGTTAATAATTGCTTCTTTTCACGATGATGTAACAGAAATTCATATAGGATGTATAGTTAAGATTATCGTTAAAGGCAAATGAATTTTCTCCAAAGATTTAGGTCCTATGTCGTTTCACTTTAAGGATGGAATATAGGCCTACACTGTATTGACTGTAATTAATACAAAAGTTATGTTAAATTCCCTGAACGACAAATCCCCAATGTTCCTGCATATGTAGAGTATTATTGGCTTTACATATGTATGTACGACCAATGACTAGGTATTTTTCTGGCCATTTGTTCTGACGTAGACAGAGTCCGCCGATAATGCGTTGCGTTTTTATTACCATCGAGTTCAATGCTCTTCCTCCTCGTCAAATTTTTTACTGAATGGTCTGCGAAGCTTTTTTCTACAGACTTTGGAAACATACATGTACATGCCGAGTTTAAGTATCCCCACATTAATCACTTTCCTACCCTGACTTACAATGTAATACATTCTGCCCGGTCACGGAGTCTACTCTTTTAAAAAAAAACCAATCTTGTTTTTTTTCATGCCGTGATCATAATAGAATTTCTCCCTGCTTTCCATTGTGTGAGATATATATTCATTAACCATGTATGAGACCGGTTGTGTAGGCCTACATACATGTACATGTACGGTATGTATTTTTCATTTCAATACGCGTATAGTCCGTCTCGCATGGAGAGCACAGACATTGAATGACTTTTCCATGTTTTTTTTTATATATTCCACGCCCAGCCCCAACAAACACCCTCGTTGCTGAAGTGCACGGTACACCTCTAACAAAAGCTGAACCCCCCCCCCCCCCACAAGCAGGGTTATTCTAACCTCTGTGACTAATCAAGCAAAAAACCTGCCTGGTTGGTCGGGTCGGGTCGGTCGGTTGTCACTGGAACAGCAGCGAAGCACCACTGTCTGTATCCTTCTATCCTTCAGGGCACAGGGCGCACCGCAGCAGTGCCACAATTGGGCTGGTGGCATTTGCATAATATATGCGCAAGTACAATGTTATCGCAGATGGTGGATTACACATCCAAGTGAAAAGGAGTACCTGAAAAAAGGGCTCTCTTTGTTTGTGCGTTGTTGTTGTCATTGCGGTTTTTCTTGCTGGGAATTTATTAAAAGAAAAGGAAAAAAATACTATTATCATCAAAACCTGAAGTCACATCATTGAGATAATTCACTGAAGTGATGGCCATGTTATTTACGGTGTTTGCACACTGTATGAAACACTTGTTGAATGCATTGCATCATATGATATTCATTTTACTTCTTACATTTCTTACATTTTTGTAGGCCTAATTTGGATACTCAGAAGCTTAATTTTATTTGTTTCCACAACCTTTAACATTTTGTGGCACTGGCATTGTTGTGCGGTGAATATGGTGTCATACACCATTCATAATGTCAAGCAGTAATACCATCGGTATTGTGTTACATGTATGTAGGTTTGTACCAGTGCCATTGTTCATGCACAAGAAGCCACTGACAAAAATTAATGATCCTGAGAAAGTTGATGAGTAAATGAAACAGCCTGTAGAGGGCTCACTATATTTAGACTGGTGCAGGTGTGAATATGACTGAACCATGCATTGCACATGCACAAATGTACTGCAGTCTGGATCCCAACCAGATTAATAAATTGGCCACACTTGAACTGTTGTCCTACATTTTATAATTTTTATGTCTATCTTAGAACTACCTGAAAATTTCGGAGACTAACTTTGAGGTTCTGAAAGCAAATTGCCTGAATGGATAATAGCCTTTGCAACCAAATTATTGAAAGTGAAAATGAAAAATTCCCGCTTCTGCTTTGTAACTGTATGATATGAAGGCCTAATGGTACAGTATGGCAGAGAAGAAATCCGTGTGTTTTCACTCTATGTAGACAAATAACATGTACAGTGTGTACTTGATGCTTGATACAGATGAACATGATGAATTTTGTTGTGTGAGAGTTTTTCTAGGGTAATACACTAGGGTGCTGAGTAAATGAGTTTGTAGCCGGGAGCTTTCGTCGATGACAGCTGCCTGCCATAGTTGATGGAGTAGTTTCCATGACAACCATTAGGCGGTCAGGGAGGATCATCTGGTATCCTGACTCTTTAATGATGATATCAGCATGATGCATCAATTGTAAGAAAAGTCTCAGATCGGCAGAGGGGAGACCAAATGGAGCCCTAAGGGCTTTAGGAATAGATGGGGCATAGAGGGTGAAATCTTAAAGGGATCATTCCTTGGGCATATTGCTGCCCTCCGATGTTCCCATGTGAAGCCTTGGATCTTCAAAGCTTTAGAAAAATAAACTACTGAAATAAAATTCTCTTTGAACGATGTCTTTAAGCATTAGACTTTAGCTACTATACAAATTACATGCAGGATTTGGTGGGGATGGGATTGAGTTGAATCGTCCTACATGTAGGGAGGCAGTTGAGCGATGTAAAGCTATATGCATTGGGTCTTGGGCCCACTCTAGCCCGGATGATCTGTGGTGCATAACATTTCCTGGGTTGGATTTTGCAAAAGATTCATCTTAATCTTAATCTGAGAATTTTGGGTCAATATCGCCATGTTGTGATTTGTGTTGTGAGTTGTGACATCACACTTTGCTCAGCGATAAAGATGTGATTCACGGTTTTAGATTGGTCTTATATCGAGTTAATGAAAGTTTTCAATGTGGTTTGTGAAATACACTGTACACTGTAGGCCTACATGATACAGGCCTATACATTCCATACATCTCACTTCCCATACGAAAGTTGTTGGTAGTGGTACTGAAATCGGAAAAATAATAGGAATAGTTGGCACAGCTAAGTGCTCACAGGGGTGACTGAGAACATTGTACTCTCTGTGCAGCCATCATTTTAATCACTTATTCCTTGTCAGATTAAGGTCAGTGGTAGACTGTGGACAAAAGCTGGAATTTTGTTCCCCCCCCCCCCAATAGGATCAGAATAGAAAGGCAGAACTCTGTTCATACACTCCCATTCTCCTCGCTGCAAACAAATTCTGACCTTTCTTAGAGCCATTATTACTATGGAACTTGCTTTTTCAATTTCTTGTGAAATTGAGGATTATCTTCAGGGAAGTTTAAGTGGCCATATCCTGTATGTGGAGCAGAAACTTTGAGGTTGATTGGAAAAAAATCCACAAATTCACAAAATGTTTTGAGAATGTCACAAAGCAGGACACAAAGTTGAAAATAATTGTTTTACTTTGTTGATGGATTTCACTTTCGTGAATAATTTTTTTTTTAAATGGGGGGGGGGGGAGTTTGTTTAAAATGTATAAATTAAGTAATAAACTGCTGCAAACCACTTATCAACCAAAATATTGACCTGAAATATGTATCAAATGCATGGAGTTTGGCGGGCCTGACATTTTGGTCCTAGCAGGATCTTTTCCACTGTAAGGGGTGTACGTGCAGTAGTACACGAGTGTACATGTGAAACGTGAAGAACTGGTGCTCTTGAGCAGTAACTAGACCCTCAAAGGGTTAAGAGTGCTACAATTAGGCCTAGCAATTACTGACGGAAATGCAGAGCTGAACAATGGCATAAATCCTGATATATATTTTGAGAGGATTCCATTTGTCACAAGACATGTCAATGATGTAGGGTCCGTTCTTTCATGCCCGAGAGTTCACACAACAAGCAGTGACCCATAGTGGGACTGTGGCCCTTCCCTTTCAGAAGTCAGCGTTGTGTCAGGTAGTTAACCCAGTTTTTTGTGGGTTATGATGGACAAATGGTTTATTGGTGTGGACTTGGGCATGGAAACCAACCCAGTGAGTTAGGTCACAGAGCTCTCAAAATTTGTGTTGGGTTGGGCTTTGATAATGTCTTGGGTGAAAAAACTGTATCTCAAGAACATACACACATGATTTCACTTAGGGCATTTATGAAACGGAGACTCAGGCTCAGGCTTAGGCTTGAGCTCTGTCATCCATATGCTGAAAATATAGGTTATGGTTTTTCATTGAAGCTGAAGCTCGGTTTTCCGTTTCAAACCAGAGAATTCTACTTCAGAACCGCAGCCAAAAGCCTCTATTTTGATACCTGTTATTCTAGAATGGATTCACCAAATTAAGCTGGAGCCTGAGACGGAGCCTGAGCCTCCGTTTTGTAAACGCCCATAGGAGCACAGAGCAAAAAACCCGCATCTTCATGATGCGATTATGCAAATTGTGACTATAAAAAGTAACAATTTTTGGCAAGTTTCATTCAACCTTCAGAAGTTCAGAAGGGACTCTTTCCAAGACATCCTCTGTGACATTATATTTTCATATCTTTGGTGTCTATTATGAAGCGTAACACATGCTTTCCCATCTTTCATTTCCCCCGGTTACAACATACAAGATACTTCAAATTCCAGACGAGGGAAAATGTCAATGAAAAGTTCCTTGTCCATCTGTTGAATGCTCCAAGTGGCAGCCCCAACTGCACTCTCATGGAATGGATGAAAATCAGTCTGTGGCTAAGTTTATTAAATTTCTTTCACCGGTGAAGTGATTCAAATTCGTTGTCTGCCCTCCCCCACAAGCAAAGAAATGATCAAGCCACAATACTTTGACAATGGAAAGGGATATTTCATTGAACTTTGCTTCAGGTATAACTACAGACATCCATTCAGACGAGGTGCCTACGTGCAAAAATTGAAGAACGTCAAGAATTGAAACACGACAGAATAAAACATGTATTATAAAAAGCAAACAGGTTTTTTTTTTTGGTGATAGATTTTTCTTTTTACCCCAAGGATGCTCACCCGGTAGAATTTGTAACCTTTTTTTTTCTCGCGTCTCACTCTTTTGTCCGGGGAATACAACCTCTCTTCTTTTGTTTGTCTTTTCCCCCAATGGCCGGCCGGCTGGCTGACTTCTTGCCGAAACTGTGTCACCGCATTTGTCCAAAATCAGCAGCGTGGAAACTTCCCATCATAATAGAGTCTTTACAATTTTGAGTTCGGTTGATACAATTGTATCCTTTTTTCTTTTTCTTTTTTTTCTGAGTTCTGAACCCCCTTCCTTTCTTGCCTTTTTTATTCTTTAGCCGGGAGAAATAAGCCACAAGCAATTGCATTTTATTACTTAGCTTCTTTTTTGTTTCTCTGTACTCATTCTTTGAAAGGATATGAGTTTGGAGATCACACGCAAACTTTGAGTTCCATTGATGGTTGCACGTTGTCATGATTGCGTCTGTACTTTTGCCTGTGTTGTATTAATCGTATTATTAGTGAACCTGTGATCCCGAGTCCCAAAATGTTTTGTGCCAAAATTGAGGTGCCGCTTGATTGACATAGATATGTTTTTTTAATACTCAAAACTTGTAGAGCATGTTTTCCGAACAATCCATATCCATATTCATGATTTGACCCACATAGAGAGTTGTAGATTAGAAGGACGATTGCTGTCTGACAGATAAGGAAATCACTGGTACCCCGTCAGTATAAAACTCTTTTTAGTGTGACTATTTTTAGCTGTTCCCTATGGCTGCATTTTTCCAGCGGACCACATTACTTATCCTGGCCAATGAATAAGCAGCAGGCTTTCTCATTATGGCTAGAATTTCGGGTAAAATCTCCTTGACGTTTAGGCAATAATTCAGTAGCATATGGACTTCATGACATCATAAGATTTGCGTTCCATTCGATTCATTTATTAAATTTCTTACAGTTAAAATACAAATCATAGTCTGAAGAACTAAACAAGTCAAGTATGTAAATCATTAAAATCTAGTCAAATGCAAATGAAATGTAAAATTGGGAAATGTGATGTAGTTAAAAGAAAAGAAATTAAAAGAAAAAGAATTTGAATGACCAAATGATGGATACATGATTTAAAAATGAATCTTTCAATTAAAATCTGGATCCTACAATTGATAAATACAGATAGGCCTACACTTATATGGAAAGGCAAAAGTGAAATAACATTGAAGATTAATGACTCGATACCTCTAGGTAAAATTGGACCATGAACTTTAATTCAGACAGAAGCAAAGTTCAAAACCACAGATTCCTTTCAGCAACTTTTCCATGTAAATGTCTACAATTCGAGATTTTTCGTATATTGCACGTACGCACTATGATCGACAATTGTTGTATTATAACAGTGTTGATACTTCCATCCATCATCTTGTCAAATTGCAAAAATTCAAACGAAAATTGGTTCTGGATTTGACTTAACTTTTCATGTTATGTCTTTTTGTTCTCCCCCTGCTCACCACCACCAAGTCACTTCTTCTTGAAAACGTCCCCCTTTGCTCTGACCCAGAAACTGCACTTCTGGCGTGTCATTCAACTCCTAGCCAGCAGGCCATCCCATGTTTTGTTTTTAGATGCCTCCAACAGCTCGTTGACCTGGTAAATGGCTCTCTAAAAGAAGAGGAAAAGGAGTTAAGCCTCCAAACATGAAGAATGCAAACTTGGTGAAAACTGTGTGGGGTCCTTAACCTTAAGGGTCCTGTCGACAGATGTCTAAACGTGGAGCAATCCTTGGAACATTTTTTAGAGAAAAATTGTGAAATTCCCTTCAAGAAAGACCAAAGAAAAATTTAATGAGATTTGGAATACATGTGATTTCGTTTTTATAATGGAAAGTTATGCCCAAAAATGTTATACAATCTGTTATTCTAGCTAACTTGTGGATGAAGGAATGATCACAGAAATTTGACATCAAATTATACAAATCTTAATATGTCAAGGAACTGAATGTACAATGTAGGCCTATTTTCCAGGCAGTTCTAGCTTGAGGTAAATGTGAAGTGAATTGGTTGAATCACTGTACATCTATTTTTTCTTGACAGAGTCGATTCAGACAATGATTTTGTTATTATTTGTAATACAGTGGAACACCACTGTAACGAACACCGCTAATTTCGCTATACTGAATATTTGGCTATACAAAACATCATCTTTTGCTCCCAATGTTTGTGTACAACAAAAATCGGATATGGTTCTTTAAATCGCAATAATAAACGACCACTATAACAGACAATATCTCTGCAGCGTTCCACTGTACCGGTAATTGTGAGCATTTTAGATAACAGGTTCTTTTTGAAGTAGGCCCTAGTTAATTGATGATTTTTTATCGCCCTCAGACATTTAAATTAAGCATTGGCCATGAATGGTAATCATATGAAAGTGCTACAGAGTTTGAATTCATATTCATAACTGTGTACATAGCTGCCTGGCTATGCTTGGCCATTTACCACTTTGCATTCTCAGTAGTACATGTCTGATCATGGTCTGGCATAATTCCAGTTCTCTGAAAAGCTCAGAAAGGTTTTAAAAAATGTTATATTTTTTTTTTATTTTGCCGTCACCTGTTGTGAGGGTATTTTAGAAGGGAGCAGGTGCTTGCCGCCGATTATGTGTGAATTTTATCCCTAATCCACGGATGCCCTTATCTTTTCATTTCCCTTTCATTTTTTGTGTATTTTCTTAATTGAGCGAGTGCTTTTGCGAGTGATTGCTGTTTTTGGAGTTGGCCCGATAACTGGGATTAAGCGGATGGGAATGAATGTGTTGACATGGGAAGAACAAACAGAAGCAATGTCAGCAATTGGCCTACATCTTGTAGAGAGAGAGAGAAAAGTGTGTGTAAGTGTGAGAAGTGGCACTAGTATGTTTGTTGATATTCCCGGGCTTGGCTTGTTGATGTGACTGACCATAGAGTAAGGAGTTCTTACTCTATGGACTGACAAGCTGACATTCATGTGCAGCTGGGAGGGCATGTGGCTCTCCGAAGAAGGCCGTGACTTCAGTAAAGAGTGCAGATTAACTCACAGCAACATGGCAGTGTTGCTTTGCATGTGGGATAACAATTAGTGAGCATGCCCTAATGGCCATAAGCTGATGTTCCATCCAAATCCAGTGGATGATGTTTGGGTGAAAGAGATCAAGATTACCCATGCATCCCAGATGATACAATTAACACCTTCAAGGATTATGTCTAGACAGTTGTGTGGCAGTTAGACCTTGTGTGTGACCTGACCTGACGTAGTTAGTTCTTCTGATGAAGACATGATGTGGATTGGGTTGTAGTGTAGGTGCAAGCTTGTTTCCATCCATGGTCTTATTTTGCAAACACAGCTGAAGTGTTTTGCTCGGTCTTTGGTTCCATTTTGCACCAGTCTTTGGTCTGGAGCTGATTTCACTCATGCTTTGCGGTCATCGCTAAAGCCCAATTCCATCTCTAATTTATTGAAAAGTGATCGCTACTTTGCGTAGCAATTTTCTGTGTCATTTTGTCATTTAGCCTTTGAGAAAGATCCTACTAGGATCGAAACGTCAGGCCCTCCTATAACTCCAAGTCCAAACACTTAAATAAATCAAAATAGATGGTTATGCCATGTGTCTCTTTGAGAACACACTTTGACATAATTCAGAGAATTGGACTACACAGTCTGCTTTGCAGAATCAGTTTCGGGTAATGCCATAAATAAAAACTGTCAGGATAGGCCACAATTAGATCCTAAAATACTTTCCAATCAGGCTTCTAAGGGTCAAAATGGATGCGGCCGTTTATTACTGGCTGCTATTGCATTCCACGTTATTGTCAGTTAATTGTATTCAGTTACTGGCAAAAAAGAAAGAAGAAAGCACATTAAAAGTGCTCTGTTTTTTTGTAATGAATTTTATGAGAATTTGTTAGTGCATTGTCACATGTCCTTTATATTGGGTCAAGGTGCATACAATGAATGCCACAAATTACGCTCAAGATATAGGCCTAGATTGTGCCCTGCAAATTACAAATCCAAGGTTTTTTGGTCAACCACACTTATATACATCATCATCACAGAATAAAATAAAATCCACAAAATTGCCCTTAAATTAAAAAAGGCCTTGCATTTTTTTTGCTGGAGGCCAATTTGACAAATGAAAAAGAAAAATCCAAAGCTCTGCAAATAAACATCCTACCAGTTCACACGGAGGCAAAGAAGAAAACCCTACCACAAAAGCCGCCTTTGTTTACCCCTAGCCCAGCGAGTAAGAATGCAATTATTTTCCTTTCTCACCTGTGGATGAGCCATTTGATATTGTCATAATTCCAATGGCCCATTCTTGGTGAAATTCAAGGCTAATAAATTTTCTCCATCATTCCATTCCTGCTCAGAAAAAGGTGTCAGGCCACGACAATCAAAAGTTATGTTTCAATGACACTAACAGAATGAAAATCAAGTTTGTGTTCGTCTTTTTTTATGTGGGTTAGAGGGACTTTCTGAGCTGCCAATAAAAAGAAACAAAGTTGCTTCCAAGTTATTTTGGCAGATTTATAGCAAGTGTTCGAAAATATAATTTGCCATCAATGAAACAGCTCCCACAGCAGCAATTAGGCTATCCAAATGACGTCCAGACATACACACATACGGGTGATTCCAAATAGTGCGCCACCAAGAGTTTGCAACGTGTTGGCCAATCACAGCGCCTTTTCAGATGCGCATTGGGTCGGCAAATTCCATGAATTGTGATCAGTTGCAAACTCTTGGTGGCGCACTATTTAGAATCGCCATATTGTAGATACAACATTTTGAATTTGTCTGTTGTCTGTTGACTATCGAAACCCTCTTGGCGTCTTTAGACAAACTACATGTAGGCCTATGTGTGTTATCATAAAACCTTCAGTAGATAACTATTGGTACTTGATGGAAACATTGTGCCTTTTGGCCCTTGTCTAATGATGCTTTTGAACTTTCAAGGTGGCTGAGTGAAATTGTTGTTCTTTTTCTCCCCTATGGTTGGACACACAGCATACACACCAATGTAAAGAGATGTCATTGGCATTCCTGTCAAATTACACAGGCCCTTAACTTCAAGGTGAATGGTTTGTGAGGTCAGAGGTCATGATTGTAACCCACCCCCCTTCCCCCAGCCTCTACTAGCCTCTACTAGTCTACTGACATTGGACAGTGAGAAGAATTATTGTGCATTTGTTGTGCTGTGACAAGGATGGAAGCCATATTGACCACAGGTCTGGGTGTAGGAAGTTTGGCTGCATGGTTTTACCATAGTGTCATTTTGCTTTAAGATCAAACTAGTTTTTGACAGTTTTGACAAGTTTTTAACAAGTTAAAGTCTCAAATGTGAAATTCTCACAGGATGCTGTTTGATCACTCTTATGAAGAAAATTCGATTTTGATAAAACCTTATATTTCAGCTTTATAACCCCTTATTTTCTACAGAAATTCATTTTTACTGACCCTGTTTTTAAAGAAAATAATATTTAAACAAGATTTGAGGCTTTGCATGGTGATAATTGGTACATGTGTATGTGGATCAGTTTGCAAAATAATAGTTGTTGCACTTGGCGACGTGCATTTGTGCAACAGCTCTGAATCCAATGTGGACTAGTGGGCTAATTGCAACGAATTCCAAAAACAGATTTTTGAAATCCAAGCACATGGCCCGGAGCTTGCAGCCAATCTCCATTGCATTTCCAATCCTTCACCCCAATAAATGTGATGTCAAATTCAAAAGGGCCGTCTAAAGAATGTGAGAATTTCCCAGAAGGCAACTGGAGAGAAAATGCTTTTGAACAGCGGCGGTGGGGCTGCGGGAACTGAGAGGGGGAGAGGAGGGTGTTGCATAGGGGGAGAATAAGCCGGGGTGGTGTGGTCACGTTCCTTGCATGGGAAGGAGAGAGGTTAGTTCACATCATGGCCTAAGGTGGGGTTTGATCCCGGCTTTTAAAGGGGCACACAGTTGGTCCTACATCTGTCTGTCTCTCGGTGAATGATGGCTGCAATTTCTGCCAACTTTCTCTCCCAATTTCATGTGGCTTCTGTTTAAAAACTGGCTCTTATACATTCATGAATATTCATGAGGAGGGTTTAGTATTCCATGGCCAGACTGGTTTTTATGTTTTGTATAACTGTTAGGACAAGGGATTCTAAAGCCAATTTCTAAATAGCAACATTCATCAAATTTTCATTGAGTCTTTGAGAACAATGATTAAAAACAAAACAAATTCTGCTCACAAAACGTCAATGAATTGTGTAACTTTTTAAGTTTTAGTTGTACCATAAAAATGCTAATATTCAAGAGTTGTACTCTGTAAGCCTACAATATTCTGCATTATGGATTACATAGAAAACAAAATGCCTTTCCTTAAGAAGTCTATGAAACATCATTTAAGGTTGTTGACAGAAACATTAGGCACAATTTTAATTAAAACAGCAGGCTGCACTACTTGTGGCCTGTGCAGATTAGATGTAAATGTAAAAATGCCGACAAGTGAACTCAGTTTACAAATGATTCTCATCTGGGAGAGCAGTTTGCCGATATGGTATGTGGGCGATGCCATCATTATTTTTTCCCCACGTTGTTGTCGAGTTTTTTTCCAGACAAAATTTGATTGAAGTTGGTGACTCCATAATATACAGTGCCTATCTCTTCCACGTATGCCACTGATTGTTTGCGCTTGAAAATGTATCCGTCGGTCATATGTACTTTGGGTTGTTTGTACTTTGTAAAGGCACAATTTGTAGACTTAAATGAAGTTAAGCTGAATCATGAGAAGTTCATGACTAGTAATATGCCTAACCCTAAAAGTCATTTCTAGACAACTGGGTAGTATCACCAATCTCTCTGTACGTATTGTATACGTACTAGCTGACAACTTCACAAAGCACTGCGTTAATTATTTACCCAGCAGTGGATACATAACAGTGTTTAGTAAATTTGATTTATCGTAAGAGAAATATCAAAGAAAGAACATTTGGGGCAGTCTTCTCAAATGCTACTGGGATACGAATCAACTTTAGGAGAAGTTCAACATGCATTGGGTTATTCATTGTAACAAATTGCCTGTGAGCAAACATTTTGCCCAGATCCAGGGGCTGAAGCTAGTTAAAATGCTGGTCTAGGACTGGGGTTCTTTGGTCGCTTTGACAAGCAAAATATTTTTGGGATTTGGATTCATCATAGAAATAACAAACATCTTTCTATTCGCAATTGAAAGTCAGGCCTTTTCAGAGGGACTGCTCAACATCATTTGACTGAGTCATTGACTTCTGTAATCCGCAATCCAAAATCCGAAAGTCAGTCGGAAGGAAAACATGAAATTAATCAAAGCATTTTTGTTTTTATCGTACAGCATGTCGTGTTGGTTGGTATGAAATAAATTTATGAAAGAAACCAAGCTGAAAAGAAATATTCATGGTTTTCATTCAATTGCCCGGGTGTATTTTGAAAAGTAATACCGATCGTATCAGAAATCCGAAAACAAAAGACGTGCTGTGCAGCAACTTGTGGTAACCGATGCAGATGCCGGGCACGTACCGTATTTTTAAATCCCATTTCACCCTCCCACCACGGAATTATCAAAAGCAAGTGAACTCCTAAGTACCATAGTTCATTACCCCATGCAGCATGTTCAAGCCATTGTTATCATAATATCCCGAGGTGTTAATCAACCTCGCTGTATTTTCATGGCTTTTGTTGTTTTGGCCACGCACCCCCAAGTCATTAAATAATACAAGCAGAAAAAAAATGGTCTTTCTTTCATTGCCAGGTGGTTATTTTCTCTCTCTTTTTTATTTATAAATCCCGGCAAGTTTAAGCCAATTTGTTGTTGAAAGGGTGTTTCTTAAGAGTGCTTTGCTAGTGAATTAAGAATGGCTTGCTGAAGTGCTAGTCGGTATATTTATAGCGGGGTTGATATTTTTCAGGGACATATGCCTTAGAGCCTGTTAATTTCATACAGATGGATTTTTATGGCAACCTGCCGAAGTTTTGTCAGCTCAGAACTCTCACATCCAATGGCAATGGAAAGTGATTGATATCATAATTCCAGTGATTTATATGAGAATGGCAGCAGTTACATAGTAAATGATGTGCGGCAGGGGAATGCCTGCAACTTGATTTTATTTTATGATATTATTTCATGATTGAAACAAAATGCACTGAACATTCCACTTAAAGTCACATACTTTAAAGTCACACAAAAACACAGTTTGCCTAAATTGCATAATTTGTTCGCATGGAATTGGTAAACTTTGTTGGGCTATATCACAGGAATATGTCATGTCAACAAATGGCATCAGGTACACAAAACCTTAACTCACAACTACATGTGTGCAAATAGGACCTGGCCATTAAATTCTGGCCAGATGCTGCACTGCTACATGTTGCTCTTGTAGATGCTTCACTTTTCTCCCAGCAACCCCAAAAGTGCCGGGGCTTTAACAGGGCTAAAGTATCCTGCCTTTCGGTACCAGAAATGGGCTGAATTGATCTTACTTTGCCCAAATAATGACCCCGTTTGTAGGGTGGGAAAGAGGGGAGATTTGTGTCACAGTGTCTCTACTGTGTAAATAGTACTACACTTAACCAAACCATGGTTTCCAGTTGAGTTGTCAATACTTGTACACATGTACATTCCAATGGTAGTAGGGAGAATTTAACATCGGTTCAATGAATGAGCAGCCAATAGCCCTCACTCACGTAAAGTTGTGCTAGTGGAAGGACTATTGTAAATTACTTTGTCACATCACAACGTACTCTACAAGAGTACTGTGTGTAAATGCTGGTAGGGTGCAGTTTGCACAAGAGCAGAAATAAAAGCTTGATACACCATTGAAAAATATACTAGTACTGTGTAACAGCGATTGTAGGAAAGAAACTTGTGCACTTACAGTACACACAAATGGTATAATTAATTTACAGTTACATGCTTATGGTTGCAAATTTACATACAACTGGAAAAATATATATTACTACCATTACCCACATTTTAGATTTATTTATTTCACTATGTATATTGGTCATTGGAGTGTATTTTATACTTATTCTATTTATGTCTAAAATCATTCCATTGAAAGAGGATAAAATTATGCAGCCATTGAAATTGAATAAGTGGTATGGTTGTCAGTTCTATGGCCAACTTGTACAGGCTTTGAAAATCCCGATCAATAAATGAACAAAAGGTAGTGTTTATCATGGCTTGGGTATTGTTACATAACCCTGCAACAGTGTATGGCAAACAAGTTGAATAGGGAACCAGTGGGATGTAATGTATGAATACTGCTGTTCGTATTAAGGTACCCGCTGTGTGTATGTTTGTAGGTAACCCAGTTGTGTTACAGGAATGAATGGGTTTTTAGTCAACCTTGGGTGACAATCTCCCCAGATAGAAATACGTTGAAGGTGATGAAATAATAGCTGAATTGAATTACGTGTATCTCATTGTAAATACACGCCATTGTCATTTCTTTACCCTTACATGATGAAACATGGAGGAAATGTATTGACAAAAATTGCTTCGAAACCCCCCAAAAGAATGGAAATACTCTTTTCCAGTTTTGAAGTAGAAATGGGATGTTCACACATACCAGCAATTAATTAAAATTTGTAGCATTTGTTATTTTAATCATTTTTTGCATAAACGTAGGGAAGAAATTTAATACAAGTAATAAACTGCTGCAAACTGCTCATCAGCCAAAATGACCTGAAATTTATTAAATACTTGGAGTAAGGAGGGCCTGACACATTTCGATCCTAGCAGGATCTTTCTCTAAGGGAAGAAATTTAGACAGAACCAACACTTAGTCAAGACTTTTTCTCAGTACTGCAAAAAATTTCCCAAATCCAGAGGGATGTTACTTTGTAGCTTGTCTGAGAAAAAATTGGTCAATCATGGCAGCCAGCAGGATGGTCAAAAGATTTTTTGCATAAAACCTGTCTTTTCAATTCACTGTATCTCATTCTGTCTGTCCTCCATACAGGTCCAAGCAATGGATCCTGATAGCGATGCCTTTGGTCAAGTCACCTATTCCCTCAGCCTTGGCTACGGGTCCCAGCCTCCCTCTGAGTTCTTAATACACGGTGAGGATGGCAACATCTGCACGGCCACGCAGCTTGACCGCGACGCTGGCGTGACGTCCTACGAGTTCCCTGTCCAGGCTTCGGACGGTGGAGGCTTGAGCAGCATCGCACTGGTCAAGATTACCCTGATAGATGTCAACGACAATCAACCCGTCTTCTATCCATCTGTTTATGCAGGTAAGAATCTTGGTCAGAAACTTATGATTAATCTACATTTTATTTTATAGTCCTATTTAGTTTTTGCAACAGTACCTGTCGTAGGTTGTGCCGTGACAAATACCAGGCATGCAACTTTTCCTTGGATCAGCTGATTTCCTCTTTTTTTTCACTTCATTCTTATGCCATTGAAAATTGAAAAACACTGTACAAAGTTTGCTAAAGTTTGGAATTTCCTCATTTTTTGTTGAATTCAAGTGGCATGCCTGATTCACTCGTATTTATTTAAATTTTCTCTAAAATCTCTTTTTTTTTACATTTGACATCAATTTGATGAAATGTTTCCTTCCAAACTTTTGTTGCCAAGATTTTGACAGTTTTGTCCGTATTTTAGTATACATAGCCTTTTTCATTCTGTTGAATCTGTTGAACCCCCAGAATTTGGGCAATAGAACTGAAACATTCAACTTTTGGTTAAGGACCACTTGAACGAAATACCTGTATCTTTTTTGTTTTTCAGTGGATGTCGATGAGAGTAGTGATGTAGGCACAGTGATTACAACAGTGTCTGCAGTGGACCTGGATTCAGGGGAATTTGGCACGGTCACTTACTCCTTGGTGTCGGGAAACCAAGACGGACTCTTCACAATTGGCAGCAGCAGTGGTATGTTAACATCTCTTCTTTTTATCCACTCCAGTCTGACTTAAATAACTAATTGGACTTTAGCCATTCAGTTATTATTTTGGTAATGAACTTGAGTTCTCAGTAGCTGTATTGATGGCTCGTCTTGCGAGGGATTCCTTTTAGCAGTAGCCTCTTGTGAGGGTTATCTAGAGGTGATCCATGTCGTGTCCTGTCTGGGTTACCACACTTGGAGATACTGGGATTCTTTCAAGAGGAGTTATAACCACGTTCCAATCCTTAGGCCTAATGCCAAAATTCCAGGTGTAGCTTTGCTAGGACCCTTCTTCAATTCACCCAAATCCAACAGTTTCAACATGTTCCTGATGTTTCCTGGGACTTGGATCAAGGAGGGCAGGCTAGCTCCTGAGTATGAATGGACCTTGCACAACCAAGTCTGTAAAATCATCCCTGAACCTTGGTGGAATCGTCGTTAGAAGTCAGATTTGTGTTTTGAAATGCTCTTCTCATGTTCTCCCTTTTCCCTGCCAGGCATCGTAACACTGATTGGAACCCTGAGTCGTCAGGAAGCCACCATGCATCGACTGGAGGTGTCGGCAGTGGACGGTGGGGGCCAGACTAGCTTCCAGAATGCCCAGATCAGCATCAGCATTGTTGGCCCGGATGACTCGCCCCCTGTCTTTGACCAGCCCCGCTACAGCTTCTCCGTCGTGGAGAACACGGCACGCTTTCATGTCCTGGGATCGGTGCATGCCAGCAATTCAGATCCAGGTAAAAAGAAAAACATTACTACATGTTACATTCAACAGGGAATGGACCCTTCCAGCCTGTCAATCAAACTGTACGCATTGACCAATTGGAGGACGCCTTTTAATCAGGTGACCACGAAAGCCTCGGTCAAAGTCGGTCACAGCTGTATGTAAAACACACACGTGGGTGGGGCTTAAGAGCAAACCTGGAAACGGTCCATTTCATCTTGACATAAAACATTTCTAGGAAAGAAACTGCAGTGCCCACAGGGGCACCAAAGCAAAGATCTGGGGCACCTTTGTTGCCTTCGTAAAGTTCTTGGCTTGTATGATGAAGCCCTTCCTAGTTTTCTAGCTAGGAGCTCAGGTTTTGTCATTGGGCTTGCTGGGATTTCAGTTGCAGAGCAGGCAGACTAATAGATGTTCCCATAGAATAGTGAATTGAAAGTGAAGACCATATGGTTGACGTTTTTATTGGAAGTTGTTGAATCGCATGATTAAAAGGTAATTTGTGTTCTTATTCAAACAGAAAACTCTGCTGTGATATCCTATTCCATCTACTCTGGAGATCCACAAGGTTACTTCACCTTGAACCCAGCAAACGCCGAGCTGTCCATCAACTCGCCACCGGACTACGAGGTCCATTCGTACCTTCTCCTTACCATCCAGGCTGCTAGTGGCTCTCCTCCCCTGTACGGGCTCACCCGGGTCAACGTCACCATCGTGGATGTCAACGACAACACGCCAGAGTTTCCCAGCTCCAGGGAGATGGTGGTGGTCTTGGAGAGCACGGCAGTAGGAAGCACCATCTTTGTTGCCAAAGCGACTGATCGGGATAGCGGGGACTTTGGGTTGCTCCGTTACAGGCTCCTGCAGAACCCAAACGACAAGTTCTCCATTCACAGGGTCAATGGGCAGGTGCTCCTGGAAGACACGATCAGCTACAACGAGCAGAGCTCATATGATGTCATCATCCAGGTCTACGATCGTGGCAGCCCGTCAAAGAAGGCCAATCTGACATTGAATGTGATTGTGCAGGACGTGAATGACAACGGTCCGCAGTTCAACCCTACCTCGTACCAGAAGGCCATCTCTGAGGCCACTGCCATCAGCACGAGGATTGTCCAAGTCATGGCCACTGACCAGGACCAGGGCATCAACGCCCGCATCACCTACACCCTCAAAGCCAGTATTGATGCAGCCTACTTTGCCGTCTTCCCAGACGATGGATGGATCTACACCAGACAACGCTTGGACTATGAACTCAAGTCCGAGTTCATCTTGGAGGTCGTAGCCTCGGACAACGGAATCCCGCCACAGAACAGCTCGGCCGTGGTGCGCATCCTGGTCACAGATGAGAACGACAATGTCCCCCAGTTTGAGCAGACCACCTACCACTTCAGCATCGATGAGAACCTTCCAGCCAACACAGAAGCTGGTCAGACGATTGCTGAGGACCGGGATTCAGGATTAAATGCTCAGATCTCCTACACAATGGAAGGCAGCACAGCATTTCAGATCGATTCTGCCACAGGTTAGATTTCCTCTCACCAAATTGTACCAGCCCCCCTTGCCAGTACATTCAGGAAGAATTTTTCAAACCAATTCTTAAATCATCAAATAACCACAAGGGGAACTGACTGGATTAATAATATAAGATAATTGACTATTAGGGACACCACACCACCAACATAGGGCTGGATAGCTCAGTCGGTAAGAGCACCGGTACAAAGTTGTAATTTTTTCTCTTTGTAATTCATACATATTGGACACTTGTACATATGTCAATTGAATTGAATAATATGACATCTGTTTGTCTCTTTAGTTGCATAATGCGATCTCAAAATTTACATTGAAACCTTTTGTAGATCTGTTTCTGTTGTCCATTAAAGGATTTAATCAATCAATATGATAGTCAGCTGCCGTCATGCATTGCCTCCGAACATCAAGGACATGTTTTTTTGTCTGATAGATGGTAATATTACGAGAATCGTTTTAAATTGTTTTTCCTCTTTATTAAAATTTGATGAATTACTTCTCTGTGTAACAGGTGTCATCAGAACGACGGAGAGCTTGGATCGGGAAAGCACAGCCAGCTATGATCTGACGGTGAGGGCAGTAGACCATGGTGTGCAGCCAAACGTGGCCACAGCCTTTGTGCACGTCACCGTCAATGACCTGAACGACAACGGGCCTGTGTTCTCCCACCGGATCCAGTACCAGGCCTCCGTCATGGAGGAGCAGACTCCAGGGGACTTTGTGGTCAAGCTGATCGCCTCGGACTCAGACAGCGGCGAGAATGGCAGGATTACCTACTCGTTTGAAAGTGGTACGCAACAGATAATTATTACTGGCACTGTCTGACGACGAGTTTAATACGTCGACAGCTGGTGTAGGATCGGTTATCCAGCGATATAACATATCATAAGTTGTTGTGAGAACTGTTATTCATCACAGAGTTTCATGAAGGACAGGAATATTATTTCTAGAAAATTAAACCCAACTGCAAATTTTTAGGGCAATTAACTTTTGCGCTTTTGATTAAAAAACAAAAATCCTGCAATGTTGTAAGTTTATATGTTGCACTGAAAATTATTATTTTAGCCAATTTGTTCCAAATATTTGCAAGCTTTGAAGTGTAATGTTACTGCAATGCTGCCTGCTCATGAGCCACATAGATAAAGCATTGTGTATCCCCAATCCTTTTAAAACCAAGAAATTATCACACACACAAAACTTGCACTTTTAAACTTCTATAAATCAAATATTATTACTTGAGTACATATTGCCTTAATAATATTTTGACACCACTGCCCCAGACCCCAAGAAAAGAATGTTCCACCAAGCCAAGTTGCAGTAATTATTTTGTTATTATAAGATGTTTTTGTTATAATTGGGCATTGTCATTTGTTAGTTTTAAAAAGGATGTGTATACGAAAAAGGCAACCTTTATCTTTCAGAATTTCGTACTTCTCATGATGTTATTAATTCCTTTGCAATGTCTTCTATATGTCTAGGTGGTGAGCAGTTCAATCTAGATTCTTCCACCGGCTTGATAACAACCAAGAGTTCATTGGACCGGGAAGTTAGTCAGCTCTACACTCTAGTTGTCAAGGCCGAAGACAACGGCACTCCTGCGCTGCAAGCCACCACTCGTGTCGTCATCCGAATCCAGGACATCAACGATAACGTGCCTGTGGCTGAGCGATCCGTCTACACGTTCACCATCGAGGAGAACATAGATCCCGGCACTGCGGTGGGCCAGGTGCGGGCGCATGATCAGGACGCTGGTGACAACGGACGCATCTTCTACAGCATCATGGACGGGAATGATTACGGCGTGTTTGGGATCAACAGGACCACTGGCGTCATTATCAACATCAGAGAGGTAGACTTTGAGCTGAGTAGCCACTACCAGCTGCAAGTACTCCTGGAGGACAACGGACCCAACCAGCCTCAGGTCACGATGGTCATGGTTAACATCAACGTCTTGGACATGAACGACAACGCTCCTGTCTTCCCCATTGATCCCATTCAGTTCATCGTGAATGAGAACTTACCCATCGGCAGCCTCGTCCGGACCTTTTTGGCAACAGACGCAGACTCGGGAACCAACAGCGACATCCGGTATAGCATTCTTACTCCTCAGCTGACCTTTGACGTCGATGAAATCACTGGCGCCCTGACAACCAGGACAGAGATCGACCGGGAGATCGTCTCACAGTTTCTCTTCGTTGTTCAAGCTGAAGACCAGGCGGACGACATACTTGCCCGCAAGTCCAGCACAGTCACGGTCAATATTCTCGTCGAGGATCGCAACGACAACTCCCCGGTCTTTGAATCGCGTGACTTCACTCACATAAATGAGGACGAGCCGGTCGGGTATCCTATCCTTCACGTTCATGCCAGCGATGCAGACCTGGGCGAGAACTCACGTTTGGTCTACGAGATCAAGTCCGGAAACGAAGATGGGAAATTTGTCCTGGAGTCCATCACAGGTAAAGAATCCTTAGCCATGTTTGTTTGCACTCTCGCCCCTTCAATACCTCACTGTGAAACCTGTTCTTTTATGTATGTGATCTTGGGTCGATTCTACCAAACTCATTGTAATTTACAGTCAATCGTAGGACTTATCATGCATTGTAGCCCTACGTAGAATAGGCCCTCTATGATGGGTTATCCTTCATAACTCGAGTTATGATCCACCGTAGGGCTTCGTCAAATCGACAGCATATTTCACAAATTGAGTGGAAAATAACAAGCGTCATTGCCGTCTCTAGCCAATCAAAGACAACATTCTGATGACTTACACCATTAAAATCTCCCAAACTATCTTGAACTTTGCTCAGACAGCGGAAGAAACCACAGTACTGTGAATATTATAAAGTTCTTTCTAAGCTCATTGCAATATATGTGTAATTTGTGTGTATTTGTATACGGTAGCTTTTTTCACTTGATGTTAGTTCAGGTATAACCTTTTGGTGGAAATATGGTTAGTTTGAACCAAAAAGATCAGGCCGAAAAAATATTTTCATATTTTGTGTGTGTGTCTTCGCAGGCTTGTTGTCCATTGCTCATTCACTTGACCATGAGCACGAGCGCCGGTACGATCTCAACATTACGGCCACTGACCACGGCTTGCCGTCTCGAACCAGCTGGCAAACGTTAGAGATACGCGTGGAAGATGTCAACGACCTCCCACCCCACTTTGATCCCTCCTCCTACGTCTGGAACGTGTTTGAGAACCTGGACCGGGCGACATATGTCGGCACCGTGATGGCCGCCGATGGGGACTCAGGTTGGGAGAATTTAAAATTTGTAAATGTGGCAACTAAAGGCTGTGTCTGGGTTCCAGAGCTACGGCTAGGTCTTTTGTCTTGGTGTCTCTGCATATTTCCAATGGAGCGAAGACCTAGATTTAGCTCTAGATAACAGATTGGGATGCAGCCTAAATCTTAAGATTGTTTGGTTAATATCAATTAATTCTAACCACCCCAACACATTATTGACACTCCATTTTGGAACATTACATGATTATGCCATTGAAAAGTGGAAACCACTATACAAAGTATGGTAAAGATTGGGATTTCCTCATTTTTTTTGGCAAGTCCACGTTGCTTGCCTGGAACCAGAGATTATTCAAGGCCGAGCAAGAAGCGTGTTGCAAAATTTTTCTGCAACCCCGTTTCTCTCTGTGATGTTTACTCCAATAAGCATAAAATGGGTGATATAGGTGGGAGCCCAACATGACTGTCTACAAAAAAGTACTGGCTTTAACCGTAACTCCTAATTAACATTCCCGAAATTCCACGGCTGACACACAAGCCACGGCCTTTGGAGCCCTGATCTTGGCCCTTGTGTGCCCCTCGCCAACCCCATCAAATCAAGTTCCACAGACATCCATCTCTTCCAATGGAAGATTTACCCAGTTTTAGGAATAAATACGTTGGGCTGTAATTAAACATTGTATTTCAAGAGCCAATGCTTACTCACAGTGAAGCATAATAATTGATGGGATATTTTTGTGAATGCGGCAAGGGATACCCTCACAAATTTTGCCCTGTTACCCTGGGACATATTTCATTTCTCTATAGAAATTCAGCTATGTGGCATTGCAGTACAAAGGTTAACATTATATCATTTTTCCATGATTGTGGTGTTTTGTTTTTAACATCAGGGGTCGATTTCACCAAACACATCGTAACTTACTATTAATTGTAGAACTTGAAATGTATTAAAACCCTACGTAGAATAAGCAGGATATGATGGGTTATCCTCCGTGGCTCAAGTTATGATCGATCGTAGGGCTTCATGAAATCAACCCCAGGCTTCGTGAGGGGATTACTTGATTTTCATGATTGATTTGATGCATTGTTTGTGAGGGCTAGTCTTCAACATACCGTTTTTATATTATACTCCCATCACAGGCACAAATGGCGAGATCACGTTTGAGATCCCCAACGGCATCGCTGACGACATGTTCACCGTGGATGCCACGACAGGTGTGATAGTCACCAACGGCAGGCTGGATAGGGAGGCTAAGGATTCCTATAGCATAACAGGTATGGACGTCTAGTCCAATTCCATGTGACTTTTGAAGCTCTAAATCCTATAAAAATAATCTGTTCAGCTATGATTCTTGTTTTCACCAGCCATCAAGCTCTCAGTACTTTTATTTCAAATTTGGTTTTAAAAACTGATCTTTAAAAGTCTGAATGCTCTCATAGTTCTCATAGTTCTCATTCTTTTTTGAATGGTACAAAATGGATGCAAATGCTGCGCCAATATGTAAACAAATTCTAGGAGTCTTAAAAGTTTTTGACTTCTTTAAAAGTGACTTCTTTAAAATCAATTTTGCTTCCTCTTTTGTTGTATTCAGTATATGCTAGAGACGGTTCCTTCCCTGCGCGCTATGACGTCGCGGCCGTCGTCGTTTACGTTCAGGACGCAAACGATCACGACCCGACCTTTGCCGTTGCTCGCTATGAGCTGAGTGTGCCGGAGAATGAGCCGGCCAGTGCCGTGCACGTTGTGGCGGCTGAGGATAAGGATATCGGCACCAACAGCCAGTTGAGCTATCACATCATCGGTGAGTTTCCCAGTAGAATCACTATATCACGGCCAACCTCGTTAGTCCTGTTGTTGTTTCTGGATTATTGACAGAAAAACCTAAACCCTGATGCTTGATTTGAAAGAATCATTCAGTGGAATTCTGTTGTCTCCTTTAATACTAGATGGTGACATTGATGGCCTGTTTCATCTGGACCCCACCACCGGTCAGCTAT
This sequence comes from Astropecten irregularis, assembly GCA_963971285.1. Classification (NCBI taxonomy): domain Eukaryota; kingdom Metazoa; phylum Echinodermata; class Asteroidea; order Paxillosida; family Astropectinidae; genus Astropecten; species Astropecten irregularis. Next base: position 1,792,033 of record OZ020256.1, read on the forward strand.
CCACTACCGGCCCGCTGGACCGGGAGGTCACGCCCCAGTACAACCTGACCATCCGCGCCACCGACCAAGGAGACCCGCCCCGCTCCGGCGTGTCCACGTTGACAGTCAATGTCCTGGATGACAACGACAATGACCCAGTCTTCATGATGCAGTCCTACAACTACGAACTGCCTGAGAACACCGGGCTGGGGGTCTCTCTGATGACCGTGCAGGCTGTGGATGCTGATGAGGGGACCAATGCCATGGTGCAGTACTCACTGGACAACACCACGCTGGGCTTGTTTGGAATCGACGTCACCACGGGAGAAATCACAACCACCGGGTAAATGGCAGACACCATTTTCATTTCATTTCATTTCAAATTTTTGCATGGTGGAGAAGTTTATGGTGCTCCATGTGCATAACTCCTAAGAATACATCACGGCCACGGTCTAAAGGTGATGGCCATATCCTGGCTGATAGAAAACATCAAGTTAATAACTCAATTATCAAAGATAAAAGCACTCCGCACTTGCGTTTAAAACAGCACACCGGACCTCAGACAAACATTGCAACCACGGCAAACTTGTGGTGATGTGCTTGTGTGCATGCATGAGAAGTTTGTCTGACATCCGGGAATTTTGTATATGCGCGCGCTGGCCAAATCACTCGTGTGACGTCATTAGTGCGGAGTGCTATTGACTAGTAGGGACACCACCAATGTAGGGCTGGATGGCTCAGTTGGTAGAGCTCCTGTACGGTATTCAGGAGGTTGTAGGATCGATTCCCGCTACAGTAAATTTTTCTTTGTTCACTTTTCATTCTCTTCTGTGAAAATATACACAGACTCGTTCAATCCGTACTTTTTAATTCCTCGTGCAGCCTCTTTGACTACGAGAAACAGCAGCAGTACATCTTCCAAGTCTGCGCGACGGACGGAGGGAGTTTCGGGCCCCGCTCCGAAAAGGTCCAAGTCGTGGTGGACATCACGGACATCAACGACAATGCGCCGGTCTTCACCATGGTCCCGTTCCGAGCCAACCTGTCCCTAGGGGCCCTCTCAGGGACATTCGTGACTACGATTGTCGCAGAGGATAAAGACTCTGGTATAAACAATGACGTTGATTACAGGTAAGTTATTGTATAATGCGAGAATGATTAAAAGCAAATATACCTTATTCAGGCCAAAGTTTCACCTGCTCCACTTCTTAAAAAACAACAACCCACAAATATGTTGACCCTCGTGGAATGAGTCAAAAGTTGACACTGCTCATAGACAGGTTTACAAGTTCATTGAGGTACCGGTTAATTTAGATATAATAAAGAAAACCATACATGTACCGTGCAATTTTAACCCTGAATGTGAAACACAACACTGGAAACCGTATACAGGCAATATGTTCATTATCCATAACATCATGGAATTACATACGCATGATTACGTTACAGATTTACAGAACATATGTCCGGTTGGTACTCCATCGTGGTTTCGAATTACCGGGCTGATCCTAGTCCTTGGTATCGCCATCTGTATTGCAATTTGATTCTTTTATCTGTTTATGTCATTATGGATTTTCATGAAGGGCTTTTGAAAAGTGATATAAAGTCTCGAGAAAGTTTATGGGGAGTTTTTTGTGTGTTCATTTTGCCAAAAAATGTATAACTATGTTGCTAGCTTGATATCAACATTTTTTAGACTTAGGACCAGGTTATACGTCGTGGTACTGCCGTGCCGAACTCAAATAATTATTTATGTTCAAGTTTGGCACGCAAAAGTGCCAAAGTGTGAATTTGACTCGGCAAATTGAGTTTGACACGGCAAGCTCTTTGGCTCTACAGGGACTGCCTCGATATCAGTATTCGGAACCGCAGTGGCGCGACACTCATAATTAAGCTTGCTGTTTTAGTGCTACTGCTGTGATACTGCCGTGCTATTGCTGCACTCATTTGATTTAAGTCCGGTACAGCAGTAGTACGGCGTAAAGTCTTGGCCTAAGAAAGAAAATCTCCTAGTTGACCTCCAACCAAGTTTGGCAGTTTGAGATGGAAGGGTGACCAGCAAGTCAAGAGCATCATGGCTTCAGATCCTTCCTGAAGCCTTCCAAAAACTGGTTTTCTTGACAGCCAAGTGAGTAGGGGGTTACACAATGCTACTGAACACTTGAATATTGATTTCTTTGTTCCCTTTTCAACGACTCAATTGCTTTCTCCTCGGGACAGGTTTGCCCAGCCTTCAGCTGAGTTCACTCTCACCTCATCAGGGATGATCCTAACGTCCACCGTCATGAATACTGAGGCCCTCTATCGACTGGAAATGGAAGCTTTCGACAGGGGAACGCCCTCACTGTCCACCCGAGGTGAGTTCCAAGTTCCCAACAGCCTGTCCGTAATAGGTCGCATCTCATCATAACAGCTGGGTTTGGGGCCGATTTCATAAAACTTACGACGCGTCGCAGAGTAAAGACGCATCCTTTCTCTATGGACTCACAGCATAGATGCGACACGTCGCAGCTAGGATGCGTCACAAATAAAGTTGCGACGTGTCGCAGAGCTTTATGAAATCGGCCCCATGTGACTTTTAAGCATCAGGCACCGATTGCGCAGTATGGCCGTTAAACTTAGCGACACTGCTTATTGCCTGGGTGTCTGTCCCCTTTAAGTTTTCCATCAAGTATTTCAGTTTCATTTCAGATAACCAATTGTAAAATAAAAATTTTCTTGCCCTATCAAAAAAAGTTCTAGACATGTGTTCAAACAGCTTGGTATTAAATCTTCCTTGGTGGCTAAGATGTGCATCCGACAGAGGCCAAGATTCTAGTCCTGGTTCTCAAGTCTCAAGACACTATTTATTCTTGTTCTGTCCTTATCCATTCCATCCTAGGGTTAGTGGAGGTTCACGTGGGCAACTCTGCAGCCGTGAGGCTGGAGTTCCTCTCGCCCGAGTACACGACCTCGGTGCTGGAAGACGAAGGTGCTCACTATCAGATCCTGATACTGAAAGCTGTCCGCAGCGACGGAAACCCCTCAGGGCAAGTTTCTTACTCCATCATCAGCGGCAACGACGATGGTGCCTTTGAGATAGCCGGACAATCAGGTATGTTTGAAATGTTCAGCGATCATCCGCAATTAGTTAATACCATAAAACCCTCAAAGATAAGGGAACTAGATGTTAATGTCTGTTTGAGGCATAGTATAAATGCTATGTTAGCCATTATTTGTAATTTGTGTTAATTATAGCTAGACTAATGCAAACAAATTGGTCCATGTGTGTATGCTGTAGGAAGTTCATATTGAATAAGTAAAGTGGAAGTTCTTGTTTTTAATGCTAATGTGACACATTTCCTTGCAGAGTCTGCCGTCCTCTCAGTCCTGGACTCTACCTCTCTGGATTACGAGACGACGCGACAGGTGCGGCTGGTCGTGCAGGCCGAAGCGCCCTCTGTTGGCGCCGTGCCCTTGTACGGTTACGCGACAGTGCTGGTGAATCTTCAGGATGCCAATGACAACACGCCCCGGTTTGTGCAGGATAAATACACCACATCGGTCTGGGAGGGGCAGGATAGCGGTATCTACGTCATACAGGTCAGTCATATTACAGATATCAAATGGCAGATCATCATATTTATTAGTTGTACAGTTAATGTTGTCAGACTGGCCCTTCTCATGACTACACACCTTCGAAAAAGAGTAAACATGGTGTCTCCGCAAGTCTAACTTATTCTAGTCTCTTCACCATGCAAATGCTTCTTAAATTCCACACAGGTTTCAGCTAATGATGCAGACCAGGGCGCCAATGGACAGATCCGTTACTCTGTCCAGAGCGGCAACATTGATAACGCCTTCAACTTGGACCCCATCACTGGCATCGTCACCACCAATGCCAATCTTGACCGGGAGATCCGGGACTCCTACAAGCTGACGCTGGAAGCCACCGACAGCGGCAGCTCACGGCTGACGGGACAGGCCACGCTCAAGATCACCATCGTTGACATCAACGACAACAGGCCGCGCTTTCCGCCAACGGGGCCGCTCGTCATTAGTGAAGGTAGGGAGGTGTATCTCTCATGTGGCAGTCTTGAGCAAGGTTTATGAAGGTGGCTAACCCCTCATGGACTATTTGACTGACTGGTAGTTGGACTACCAACTTGTTGGTGCTTGGACTAGTCCAATTAACTGCCCGGAACCAACTTGACACAGTTTCCTGTGGCCAAGGAGGCATTCAAGGACTGCTGATTGTTTGTTCTGTCCTAATCCATCTCATCCTAGGGTTAGTGGAGGTGCATGTGGGCAACTCTGTGGCTGGAGTTCCTCTCGCCCAAGTACACCACCTCAGTGCTGGAAGAAATTTGGTCCTTCTCAATACTGACTGTGTCATCTTCATGCTTATGCCAGTCTTGAATCCTTAATCATTCATCGTGAATGAGTTTGAAGTTTTTAAAAGAATCTATTGTGAAAGATCCTGTTATGATTGTTGTTTTTCATAAAAATTATATTAAATCGATCTTCAAATTTTATGTTTTTTCCCCCCTTGTTTTGTCTAGGTGCTGAGGTAGGCTACCCGCTCACCACTGTGGTTGCAAATGACGCAGACACCAACCCGACCATCACATACCGATTCACCACCACGGGCAACCCTGAAGGCAAGTTTGCCATCGATCAGTTCAGTGGGAGCATCACTCTGGCTCAGCCCCTGGACCGTGAGCTACGGGATGCGTACAGCCTGGAGGTCCAGGCCTCGGACGGTCTGTACACTGACAACACCACCATGGTGGTCAGAGTCCGCGATGAGAACGACAACGAACCACAGTTCAGTCAGCAGTCCTACCAGGTTAGTTTTTTGGAAGGCAATCTTCAATCCAGTACCATCCTTTGCTTTGTACCTGTTTTTTTAACTGAAACTGATTTGAAGGAAGATTTGAGGCTTTGCATGGTGACAATATGTATGTGGATCGGTTTTCGAATACACCACGTAAGAATCGTTCGTACTTTCGCACTTCTAATTCGTTCGCACTTCTCATAAGGTCTCAACGTTTTAAATAGCCTGCTCTAATCATCATCTGGAGACCTGAAATCACGTGTCCTGAAACTGATTTGCCTGCAAACTCATTTTAATGATCAACAATTTTATATGTGTTGAGCACTTTTCCAATTTGCTTCAGTAATGTATACTTACATGTATGATATTTGTTTTTTCAGGTTGCATTGTCGGAGCTGACTCCTCCTGGCTATCCTGTGCTGACCGTCAATGCTACGGACGCAGATATTGATAATAATGGACATATTACATACAGCATGGGACTAGCACCAGTGCAAGGATTCATCATTGACCCTCCAACAGGTAATTAGCAACTGAGATTACTCTAAGGGCGTGTTTGTTTCGGCACGGGGTCAGGGATATTGCAGATCCACGTCCCATGCAGGATTACTGATTTTGTGTGCGAAACAAACAGGCCCTAAAGCACGTAGATTACTGTTGCTCCTATCTAACTAGTGTTTTTCACTAGAGAGGCATTTAAGCATTCGATAAAGATCCTGCTAAAATCGAAACTCGACAGGCCCTCCTAACTCCCAGCATTTTATAATAAATTTCAGCTCATTATTTTGGCTGATGAGCAGTTTATTACTTGTAGAGAGGCATTTTGGTAAATGCCTCTTGCTTTCTTACTGATGGTTTGCAACTTGCCCTGATCGATGTTTGATTTTGTTGATGTATCATGTAGGGGCCATCACTACCAACCAGACGATTGGCTTCAATCCAGCCCAGCCCGTCATCCAACTGGTCGTGACGGCAACAGACCATGGTGAGCCGCCCCTTTCTAGTATGGTGGCTGTACGGGTCCAGGTATTGGACGTCAACAACAACGCCCCGGCCTTCACCCAGGAGATATACTCAGCAAACGTCCCCGAGGACAAAGCCATTGGTTGGCAGGTTACAACGGTGACCGCCGAGGATCAGGACCCCTCCTATCACAACCGGAAGATTGACTACAGCATCGTGAGCGGAAATGAGGATGGGAAGTTCCAGATCAAAGCTGACAGTGGGGACATCGTGGTCTTTGATCTCTTAGACCGGGAACTCCAAGACACCTATACGCTGATCGTGGCTGCCACGGACCGCGGTCTCCCACAGCGCAACTCCACTGCAGAAGTCGTCATTGAAGTCCTGGACGTGAACGATCACGCCCCAAGGTTTAACGAGGTGCAGTATTTTGGAAGTGTTCAGGAGAATGCTACCACCAACACCAGCGTCGTGCAAGTGTTTGCCAGCGATGGCGACATTGGCCGCAATGCTGATATTCAATTTGACATCAAGTCGGGCAATGAGATGGATATGTTCACCATCGACCAGCGGACAGGACTGATCACCGTCAAGGGCAGTCTGGATCACGACACTGTCCCCGAGGTCAGGATCTCGGTGCGGGCTACCGATCGCAGCATTGATAATCCACTCCACGCCATTGTGCCGGTTACCATTGAAATCACCGACTACAATGATAACGTCCCGTACTTCCCTTTCATGATGTACCTGGAAAGAGTCGCTGAGAACCAGCCAGCAGGCACTTATGTCTTTGAGGCCCACGCAATTGACAAGGACACTGGGAAATACGGTCAGCTGACCTACTCCATCATTGAAGGCAGCGGGATGGATGTCTTTGATATCGACCCGGTGAGTGGTGGGGTCACCACGGTGAGGCCTTTCGACTACGAAGTAGAGGAATCTTATCGGCTACTCATACGGGCCGTGGATCGGGGCGGTGAGTCGGTCTCAGTACAGGCTCAAGTAGAGATCACTAGTCAGGATGAGTACGCTCCACAATTTGAAGAGAAGGAATACCTCTTCAGTGTGGCACAGGATGCAGAGGTTGGCTCAGTTGTGGGCACGGTCCACGCCAGCGACAATGACAAGGGCATCGATGGCGTGGTCCTCTATGCTTTTGAACAGCGAGGGGAGGAGTACGAGCACGAGTTCTTTGCCATCAACCAGAGCACGGGGGTCATTACTGTGAAGAAGCGTCTGAACGCCACAAACCGACGCAAGCGCAGCGCTGTCGGTTCGGCCCACAGGATTCGGCGCCAGAGTTCGGACCAGTTTTCGTTGATCGTGAAGGCCAGCTCTGGCAGGGACGCATCTAGGGAGGACAGGGTCTCAATTGCTCTGAAAGTTGGTCCTCCGGTTGGACCCAGCGCTCAAGCAGGCCTTGCCCCGACCACTGTCATTGCAATAGTTTTCCCAGTTGCGTTTCTCATTCTCCTCCTCCTCATCATTCTGCTTTTTGTCAAACGACAACGTCGCCGACGGCAGCGCCAGAAGAAGAATCCCAAACCCGCCGACTACCAGGCAGGGGACCGGTCACTCTCCCCACGATCGTACGACAGCACGTTTGACAATGTGGAGATGGGCCACAGTGCCATGGTCAATCATGCCATGATTCCCGAGCAACCCCTGACGGCTGGGGACACTTCCTACAACATCTATCCATCGCGGAATCTGTACAACATGCACAGGAACAACATGAATAGCTCCATGGAGGTCGGGCACTTGACGCAGGCAGATGAGGGCAACTCGGCATCTAGTGGCAGGGGATCCACGACGGTTGAGGATGAGGAAATTCGCCGCATCAATGAGCGTAAGGTATCAGATGATCACAGCTCTAGCGTGCGAGAGAAGGTCCTAGACTCTGGCATCCAGCAGGATCATGAGGACGGTCTGTCATTGCGAGATAACGCCTCCGACATCATGGGATCACCCAGGGAGAAGAACATCAGCTACATGAACAGCGCAAGTGCCGAGAGTATGCACGTGTTTGGTGAAGAGGGCGGTGGTGAAGCGGGAGGCGGAATGGACATCGGTAACCTCATCTATGCCAGGTTGGATGAAGTAGGAGCTGAGGAAGATGAAGCCATCATGGACGGCACTAGAGCCTTCGGTTGGGGGGATGATGTCCAACCTTCCATGGCTGGTTCGCTCAGCTCCATCGTGAATAGTGACGAGGAGCTCTCCGGCAGCTATAACTGGGACTATCTGCTGGACTGGGGCCCTCAGTTCCAACCTTTGGCCCACGTCTTTGCAGAAATTGCCAAATTAAAAGACGACACGGTTGTCAAGCGGCAACTTGACCGGCCCCAGCAGAAGCACAAGCCAGTCAAACAGTATCCACCTCCCTTGCTTACTAATGTGGTACAGGGACCAATTAAGCCAGTAGCACCTCTGGCTATGAACAATGGCCAATCCAGCCAAGTCACTCATGCCTTGCCACGCTCACCCATCGTCAATGAGAGTGCTTTCGCCGCTGTGGCAGTCTCCCCAGATCTTTCACCATCTCTTTCACCCCTCGCACCGGGTTCCATGTCAATTTCACCCATGGTGACATCCACGGGGGTCAGTTCGGCTCAGTCCTCTAGCAGTCGAGGCAACTCAGGGTCCAGCACGCCCCAGCGAGGAACCCGAAATGCCAGACAAGTCTCCAGCATCCGGTATGCGCCGCCGTTTACCGGGGATGAAGTGGAGATTCAAATATAAGCATTCCGTTTTGTTTGCGGTCGTCGAGTATTAAGTTTTAAGCTTGTACATTAGTATTATAATTTTTATAAAAATGATTTTGTACATTTTGTAAATATTGTTTTCCATGAACAGAATATTCTCCACAGCATCATGTTTTAGCCAAATTGATGTAATATATAAAGAAATTGTGTTTTTTACTGCAAGACTGATACATTTTGTACTGTATTTTTATGGCATTCATTTTTGCAGAGACGTGTAAATATTTTCTTTAAATTGTCAGGCTGCAGTAGAATTATTATAGCATTGAGGATTGGACCCAATTGTTGTTGTTGTGGTGCTAGCTCTTTTTACGTCAACAGGTTTTAGTTGGGAGAATTTGCATCCAATACCAGCCTTGCATTGTTTTAACTTATTTCTTTTCTTTTTTTAAAAATAATAATTGAAGTTGTTCTTGTTAACAATTTCATATAATGTATTCAACTCAATTTAACTTGGAACTATCTCACTAAATGATTCGCCGTTTGTTGGCGTTTTTATATATATTTCAAGTCTGTCCAAATATTTTTGGCTTTTTCTTTTTTTTTGTTCAATGAATTTTGTAGATGAAGGTACATAATGATTATATTGTAGTAATCAAAGATTGCTGCTTTAACCGTGGCATAAAATTGCCATTTAAAAAAAATAATAATTCGCACATTATTTATTTATTATTATTTTGTTTTTTACTTATTTTTGCACATGTATTCATTTTTTTAATCATCAATGTCTGATGATTCTGTGACTGCCATGCAAGTGGCACATGAATGATTTGCCCGCACTCTTTTCACAATATGTTTACCTTTTTAGTGTGTAACATACTAAACAATATTTACCACAAGTATACAATGTTGTGGATGATAGGATTCATTGTAATGCAGTGTCTTTTCCCTTCCAAGCGAATTTCCCTGCAAGTTTTGTGCTAAGAAAATAACATCTTTGTACTTGTCAAAGAGCAACCCTCATCATTAGGAATCGGTACTGACAACTTCGAAATCCATTTATTTAAGGCAAGATTTTTGTTTTAGCTTAGCAGGTTGTTTTTGCTCTTTTTTTCTCTTTTTTTCAGAACAGAATTTGGGCAGCAGGCAAATAATTAGTGTACCAATTTTGAGCCTCGAATCAAGACTACTTTTTTGTTTAGAATGTGAACTTGTGAAGAAGGCTATAATGACGTCACTTTCTGCCCTGTGCATACCGGAGTTTATAATGCATTTTAGAACCAAATCACCATTCCACAAAACAAATTCCATATTAGTATTGAATGATGTGTTATTAATAATGGCAGATGGAATCCCACAAGAGCAGGATTGTTCATCTTTCACATAATTTTAAACCAATTTGAACCAAATTTAGTTTTGTTATCTGTTTGTATTGCCTGTGATTCCACTTTGGGAGAAAAAGGTTACGTGTATCGATTTTTATATCGCAAATTACACAATTCTTAGACGTACATTTTAAGAAAAACCAAGTCTTCCATTGGGTTGAACGTCTGGTTCCATTTTACGTGTGATCTTCATTTGTGTGTAGTAATTTAATAGGCATGCAACATAATGACGGTCAGCCAAATGAATGATCCTTACTCCCCATATAGGTAGGGTGCATTCAATCCAGTGCCTCCGAAGATCACAAACCACTTCTACTAGAATGGTTCAGCTAAATTAATTAATTTTCTTTACCGAATAAGATATTTTCTGCATGTGGTTTTTGCTTACTGAATGCCTTATTATTACAAATGTTATAAGTCCAACTTTCTTCCCCCAAAAAAATTGTTCAACTAAGAAAATGAATTAGGCTTTATGAGCTTATGTTCATTTAATACACAACACCAAAAAATCGAATCAAATAAGATTGATCTACGATATGAACTTTTCACCTTTACAAATCCTTTGAGTTGGGATTGTGGTTTTGTTATCTTTTGTTTCTTTTCATTTGTTATGAAAATTGTAAATTGTCTAGCCTTACAATTTGAGCCTTGAAATACATAAAATCTTACCAATAATTTTCGCTTTGTAAATTTGTTTTTAAGTTTGTCAGTTTGGTTTGTGTTTCATATATTTACTGTTTGTAAACTGAAAAGGGTTGCTCAATGTGTTTGTTTTGGGGGAGGCGTGTTCATTAAAAAAATCTTTTCTCCAATTTAAGTAAAAAAAAACATCATTCGTTTCATTTTACGGAGTGAGATTGAAATTGTGTCGTAAGGTCATGTTTTAGCATCTTTTTTTACTTTTTAGAAATGTTCTTATATTTATGTATATACTTTATACATATACGTACTATATTTAAAAGCTTTTAACATTTTGAGTTTTGTTTCTCCTTGTAAGAATCATGTAGTATAATGTTCCCAACTGGTGGAACTGTCGAAACGTGGACAATAAAAAATTTGCCCGACTGATAATAATAATCTATGTATTGTGATGTTGGTTCTCTGTTCTTCGAGTTGTCATTGTATTTCTAGTGGGTTGGTGCATTATAGTTTTGTGACCACTCGTCCTTTATACTTGAACCTGAAACATCTCATTATCCTCCGATACAGAAAACGATTGTCTCGTTAACTTGAAAAACAGCTGTGATAAGCATTTATTTACTCAGGGATGAAAAAAAATCGACATATCTCTTTAATATAATTGATTAGATTGCGTATAATAGGCCTATTCATCAAATAACCACAAGAGAAACTGACTGAATGTTAAGTCATTGAAAAGTGAACAAAGACAAAAATGACTGGAGCGGGATTTGAACCAGCGACCCCAGGATTGTGTATACTCAGGAAGAAGGGAAACATTGCACACTAGCCAGGAACATCCAGGGTGAAGCGGTTTACCTTTAAACTGTTGGAATATAGCTTCTCAGTTGTTTTTCTGTTTGTCCCCTAGGGGATCTTCTCCGTAAGTTAGTTCTTTTACTTAAAAGTTCTAGTGGCCTTCCATGACATATTGGGCTGCTAGTTTCATCATTAATAATCTACACGGGCAGTTATCTTCACAAACCTTGACCCCGTCTTAAAATTAAGTTGCTCGTTTAATCTTCGTTACTGCAGATTTGCAATGATACATGGTTGCGTGTTCTATGGCTGTTGGAAGTTTGAGGAAGTTTACGGTGAAATAATAAAAATTGAGCGAAAACATCAACAAAAACGGTTTCGGTCGGAAACAAATCCAAGAACATTGACGAAATGCCTACAGCAAAATTTTTTTGGTATTTGTACAAATCGATAGAGCCCGAAGTCGTTTCAGGTTTTATTTACACAAAATATAATGTAATAGGATTGATATTTGCATTTAACACAACCCTTGGAAAAAGTGACAATGGAATATATGAGGTAAGCTCAGTCGGTGAAAAGAAAAGCTGTTATGGATAAATAACACTGACTCACTGTTATTCCTGTTCTTTTCTTGGTATACAATTGGAACTCGATTGTGAAATAATATAAGCTCCAGGAATTTCCTTTCTGGTACGGACAAATATACGACTAAGGTGTCGAGTTGTTTTTCTCTCCCTGGAAATCTCAACACGGATGTTCCCGCATAGCCGATTTTTACTATTGTAAGCCAACAAAATAACGGTCTGTTTCGCGACCTTGTATTGGCAATAAAAGTTCACTGAAGAAAGCATGTAGATTGCTACCAAATACTATACTAATAGATCCATCAATGTGGGCCGAATTCATACAGTGTATTTTCTTCAGAACTAATAAAAAGTATAATACATGATTGACAAAAGTCACAGAACAGCACACACACTTTGTCTATATCCAGCATGTACGTGAAATAATACACCTATGAACATTTGAGCTCAATCGGACATGAGTTCTGAGTCACGAGAAAATAAACTCCATTTTTCTTTATTATAAAACATATGCCTAAAGAATGGTTTTGATTGTGAAACAGATTTGCAGTATTCCAGAAGTGGTAAAATGTGTATTGAAAGAAAGATAAAAATCGGGTTTTGAGGTTGGGTTAGTCAGTCTTAGTTTTTCCCCTCAATTTCAATCCAATTTTGCTCAAATTCTACTTGGTGATAGCCAGGACATGGTTGTATCACATATCTGAATCTTGAAGTGATCGATAAACAGTTTAATTTTCATATAATAGTTCTCGACACAAAGTGTTTTTTTTTGACACCCTGTATAGTAGGCCTAAGGGCCAGTTGGCGAGGCATACAATTAGTTCACATTTTTGGCAATCTTTAAGGAGTGCTGTTTTTGTCTCTTTATATTTTGTCTCTGTTTTGCCTGGCTTAGACTACTGTTACTTGTTACTACGGGCAACGGTCACCATCACGGTTCTACTGTGTCAAAATGTGACCCGACCTGGCATAACCTAAAATGTAAACGTCACACACTGAGTGAAAGAATGCTACGCCCGTGGAACTAGAGAAGTAGTGAGATGCCATTATTTATGGACCCAACAGCAAAGGGAACAGGGTTTTTAACTGAGTGCATCTAGATATGATATACAAACGCAAGGCTGGTGAGTGTTGTTGGAGAGGCTCGAGCCTGATGAAAGGTGTCAACTGCAGTGAACCGTGTTCGCACAAATCTATGTAATCATTTTTGTTTTCATCAATCTGGTTGGTCTCCGTCGACTGTACTGCAGTTTTCATATTCTGGTGGATTGAAAAGTCAAAGGGCTATACTAGGTCTATACATGTTTGGCACGGTGTATTGATTGCAGTTCGTGACGGTGGTGTACGGTCGTAGCTCAACAAAAGATGTCGCAACTCGTTCGCCTGACTGGAATTTCGAGGGAACTTCCCCGCCATTGAGTAACTAAATGCGCAGTGCTGATCTCGTGGAAGTGAAAAAACAGTGCGCAAACGTAATGATGACGTCGTTGGTAAAATCTTGAGGGATATATCATGCACTTAATGAAGACGGAATTAACGACTCCACAAATTCTTGTAGAATTAGTTGTCGATGAGTTTTGGTGCACCACCAGTGGAATGCGAAGACCCAAGCGCGTGTTACTACTGGGAGGACTACGGTATGTATGCTAGGCAGTAGGCAAGCCTATACTTTTTAGTGATACTTCGAGTTGGTCTGCTTCAGTCGTATTTTAGCTGTGTTGATTTTCATGAAAGCTTGGCCATGTTCGACGGACCATAACACTTCACGCCTGCTTCTATGCATTACAGGAGCATAATTTTTGCCCCGCAGTAAAATAAAAAATACTCCTATAGCTATACAATAAATTTGTGGCGTGACACCAGTTTGAATAGCTGGGGTCGATTTCACAAAGCCCTATGATTGATCATAGTTACGAAGGATAACCCATCGTATTCTGCTTATCCTACATAGGGTATCAATACATTTCAAGTTCTACGATTGAAGTTACGATGTGTTTGGTGAAATCGACCCCTGCGCCGGCTCAGATCTTAACTGAATAATACATATACTAATAATGTTTGGCATGGAGTGAAGGACAAACTTGAAAAAAGCAGTAGCGAAGTTTTCAATCAAAATTAAACCATACAACTCCTTTTTTCTGACTTGAGCAACTTGTAGAGTCACACACTAATGTTGCGAGGGTTTCATCAAACTTGTGAAGCCCACCTTCATTTTCAAACTTAGTGCCATGGGCGTGGATGTACAATTAGGCCTGTACTATTAATTTTGTTTTTCAATAAGTAAGGTTCTAGTTTTAGTATTCCACGCGGTCGTAGATTTAAGGAAACCCAATTGTCAAGTTATCTATTTACAGCCGTCCGGTATGAGTCAGATTCATTGTGAATAGAGAAAGGTGATATATGTATTTCCTTTCTTCGTCAGAATCAGAGTTGGGTTTTACGGAAGTGAAATCGAACTAAATAAATAGTCAATTGGACATGCAATGCGAAAACATCATTGCAAGTCACACATTCTCGTTGAGAGTGTATTTTGTGATAACCACAGCCATTAATTTTGTCGTATCCAATGTTTTAGTGTGCTGGTATTTTCGCCCTGAATGTACAGAACGTCCCGTGATTATTTGGTTGTATTTCTTATTCGTTTAAAACAGGTTGTGGTACTCGCTGACACACAGAACGTATCATTTTGCTGACTTCTTGCAGAATTGACAAGGGGTTTGTCAGTCACAATGTGCAGTTATATGTTGCTGGTAACCGGTCTGGCGTTCCTGCTAATGACACAAGGAGCACGGGCCGCTTGTCCAAGCCAGGTGTGTGATTGCTCTAGTTACAGCGGCACCCGGAAAATCATCCGCTGCGATATTCTGAACCTTACGGACATCCCCCTTGACATACCAGCGGACACGCGAGTCCTTCATCTAGAGTACAATAAACTGACCAAGCTGGCAGCCGGAGCCTTCTCCCGGCTCAGCCACCTGGAGATTCTGCTTCTGTACAACAATCATATCCAGGAGATAGAGGACGGGGCTTTCCGTGGTCTTGGGAGCTTGACAAAGTTGGACATCCAGAGCAACAACATCAGCTGGGTGACGAATGGGACTTTTTACGACGTTCCAAACCTGGAGATGTTGTACTTAAGCAATAACCGTTTGTCTACCTTACCAGGTAGCGTATTCAGTCATGTACCAAACCTTCGCCATCTGAAATTAGCAAACAACAGTATCAGCGAGTTGACATCAGACATGACCCAAGACTTTGTGAATCTTGAGTCGATAGACCTGTCGTACAATAAAGCAAGTCTCATGTTCAATCCAATTTTTGGACATACCATGAAATTACAAATTCTAAAACTCAATTACCTTGAAGCTAATGACTTTAGCCTTTCTGCTGACAATGTATCCGGTTTGGTATTTGACGGATTGGACAATCTAAGAGAGTTGGAGCTTAATGGAAACAAACTGGACAAAATCCCCTCGGCAGTCCAGTCGCTTCCAAACTTGACTTTCTTCAGTTTGTCTTTTAATGCCATCAAGACTATAGATGTCGGTGTTTTTCACGAGCCCTCTACGCTCCAGTGGCTTGTGCTGGATAATAACGACCTGGTTGACATTCCAGTCGCTGCTCTTGAGCGCTTGCCGTATCTGACTTACTTGTACCTTGACTCCAACCATATCAATTCAATCCCAGCTCGAGCCTTCTGGCGTAACACCCTTCTGGAGCGATTGTCAGTGTCTTTCACCAATTTGACATCAATCGACAAGGATGCATTCTTGGGACTGGGTCGGATGCTTGATCTTTCGCTGCCAGGAAACAAGTTGGAAACCATCACAGATGGAGCAATGGATGCCGTTAATCCAGCAGTTAGCCTGTCTTTATATGGTAACCCACTCCGATGTGACTGCCTCCTTCGTGGGTTTGTGGATTGGCTCAAGAACAATCACACCGGGTCGCTAATTGGTGTCGAACCTCTGAAGTGCTCATCACCTCAGCGTTTGAACGGCACCGCGGTGACTGCGGTGCAGCAGTTTGCTTGCGAACCCCGTCCAGTTACAACCACTGACCGCGTTCTGTCGGTATCTCCAGGATCAGACGCACTGCTGTCTTGTCATATCGATGCAGATCCAATGCCGAATGTGCATTGGATTACAAACAATCATGAAGACGTGTATCCTGATCAGCCTCGGCTGCCATTTACCGTGAGACCACCTCCTAACGGATCGCTGTTGATGAGCAACGTAAGCTCATCTCATGAGGGACGATACACGTGTGTGGTTAGCAACACAGCCGGGGAAGCCCGTAGCTCCATCACCCTACGAGTAGACACTCCCAGCATACCTGACAGCTCAGCAACTACACACGTGGATGGAACTGACACTGTTCCACCCACTGAGAGCATGGTGATTGGAAGTCATGATGCCCCAATGATCGGCATTATAGGTGGAGGTATCTTGTTTGTGGTGGCCGTGCTAGTTATCGCAGCCGCAATCATTGTCAAGAGGCGGACCCATAGACCCAAACCTGCCATATGTAACACTCCGTTACCACATATACCTCCTAATGACAACTGCTGTCTGGTCGACGAACCCGATGATGGAACATACGCCGAGATACCAGGCAACGACGGCAGTGACGCCAATGGTGGATACTCGACCCGCATCAGCAGCGACCCATCACCGTCGGCATCAAGTTGCCACGACTTGCCGTCCGCGTCCGGTGAAATAAATCACACATATCTAACTCCTCGTAGCATGATGGAAGCCCAGAAGAACGGGAAGGTCGTTGTAAAGGAAGACCAGAGAGCACGTCTTCCAGAGGAGCGGTATTCCTTCACACCCAGTTCATCTTCAACAATTAATGACAAATACATGACCATGAAACCAATTCCTGATACTTCAGGGCAACGACACCCGGAACATCGTCAAAATATGGCGAATACACGGCTGTGAAATCATCCCTCTCGTATAAGCAACACATGTTATTATTATTAGGAATTTCTTTTTTCAGGATAAAATACATCGATGTCCTGTATATATTGTATTACAAGAGACAAATAAATAAATAAATAAATAAATAAATAAATTAAAACAGTAAACGGAGAAACAAAAAACAATCAAACATTACTTAAAATGAAGTTTCATATAAATATTTAAAATTGTCAAAGGAATGAGAATTTTGAATATTGGATAGTATATTCCAGAAACCATGATTCTTGTGTATAGGATTGTCATTACACAGTTATTATTCACATACATTATCTAAGGTGCTTCGGGATTAGATTATTTTAGAAATATATCTTTCGAACAGAATTACCCTAAGCCTGAACATAAGAAAGTATAATTGTTTATCATGTTCAAAATCTGAATTATATCATGTATATTCTGTGTACAGTGTAAATGCATAAGAATTATTATAGCTTTATGTGAACGTAGAGGTAATATCATACTTTGGTTTTTGTCAAAGAAATGCCGATTCATATGGGCAAAAATATAAAGACAGATACAGTAACAGTCATCTGTGAACATTTCAGTCCCATACGGTGCTCACTTTTTGAGGAAACAGTGAAAACAGCCACAGTATTTCTTAAGTCTTGTCTGTTTTATTGTTCACCTTAAATTTAAAAGATCAAAAAGATTTCAGGTCCTTGTTTTACTAATTTATGGATAAATACACCATTTCATCAGGCGCCGAAAATGTTTAACGGTATGTTTCTACCACCACCATCTTCATATACCCTGTAAGTGATACGTATAAATCTGTGAACATTTCTGTTTTAGTTTCTTACCAAAGTATGATACTACCTTTAAGGTGGTTGCCATAATTTATGTTTTATTGAATTAGTCTTTCGTACTCGATGTTGATATTTTTGAGTGATTAGGTCATAGTTTGTTGGCCCAATGATGGCGCAATATCGACGCCATCCTTGGGAAAATGCATGGCATTAATTTATTCCCAGGAAGTTACAATTATTTGTAATGAAATTCCAAATTCTTAGATAGATTTCAATTTTTCAATTATATTTTGTTAAAGTGTACGTCAGGACGAGATTCTTCAAGAAATGTTATTCTGACATAATATAATACGTCCAAATGAGCGCCCTCAGCAGGCTAGATAATGAAAGGCCTAATGGTATAAGCACCCTAAAAATTCCGGGGGTCGCTGGTTCGAATCGCGCTCCTGTAAATGTTTCTTTACCCACTTTTCAATGACTTAACATTAATCCAGTCAGTTTCCCTTGCGGTTATTTGATGATTAGAAAAATATTAATGTTAACGTTTATGTAACTTGTTCACCGTGAGGCCGCTCGGTACAAATTGTTTGAAGTTCGTTGAGGAAACTATGGGCGTTTACGAAACGGAGGCTGAGGCTCCGTCTGGTCTCAGGTTCCGTCTCCATTTCATGAATCCATTCTGAAGTAACAGGTATCAAAATAGAGGCTTTTGGCTATCAGTTCGGAAGTAGATTCTCTTGATAAGGGAAAACAGAGCGGCTTCAGCTTCAATGTGATACCACAAGTTATATTTTCAGTACATGGATGACAGAGCTGGAGCCTGAACCGCCGTTTCGTAAAAGCCTTTAACCCCAATTAGTTTGTGAGTTTTGTTCGAATGATTCCGCTATTTTAACGCAATACATTTGGGCTTAAAACGTATAGAGGAAATATCAAACATGTTTCTATTAAATTCTATTTTGCTTTGTTTTAGTAATCCGGAAATTATTATAGTTTTTGTTTCATTGTACAAAGTTGTTTGTGTGTAATAAGATATTTGCATACTTAGTGTTGGAAGTTAGTAAACGCATACATTAATGATTTACAAAGTTAGCTATAATTACCAAGCTCGTATAAACACAAGGTCAGTTAGGCGTTAGGTCTGACTAGATCTTTAGTTATTATGTTCATCATAATTAATTAATCTCCACCAACCAGTCCTTCTTGGGCCGATTTCACGAAGCACTAAGATTGATCTTAAGTGTCAATCCATCTTTATTGCTAAGCAACATGTGATGCCACAATGCACATCACTATGGTGATACTGACAACTTATCTGAAGATAAATCTTAGTGCTTTGTGAAATCCAGGCCTGTACATATACCGATTGCTGACAGATATAAAGAAAAGGAAACTTTGTATTTTACAATTAATGTGCTTTGTTGTATAAACAATGCTTCTTGAAATGACAGGTGTGACCCCCGCCCCCCCCCCCCACTTTCTGCAGATTTTTGTAATGATTCTCTTTTAAATTTATTTTGCAATCAAACATTATTTTTTTTATAGATTTTCTGAATTTTTCACTAAATTTTTCACTAAAAACAATTTTTTTTTTGTGAAATAGGGCCTAGTGAAATATTTTCCACTAAACTTCTCTAGTAATGTCAGGCGCATTGTGCTACTTCAACCACAGCACGTATTTAAAAATACGAAATAATACACAAAACAATTAATGGCAAATGTATACAAAGTGCACAGAATACGCTGATATACCTCAAAGGGGGTTTACGAAATTCAGGCTCAGGCTCAGGCACAGCCTGCTCCATTTCGTGTATCCATTCTAAAAATAACGAGTATCAAGATAGAGGCTTTTGGCTGCGGTTTTGAAGTAGATTCTGTGGTTTTAAAATGGAAACAGAGCTTCAGCTTCAATGAAAAACCACAACCTATATTTTTTTCAGCATTATGGATGACAGAGCTAGAGCCTGAGCCTGAGCCTAATCCGCCGTTTTGTAAGCCCCCAAAGATTCAGTGGAATTGGTCCCGCCGTTAGAGGGCGCTGTTAATAGTGGCGTGTACTTTTTTGACTTGTAAACAAACACTAGGCCTATCTCTAAACTAGTCAAACTAAGTTCCTCCATAAAATGCTTGTAAAATTCATCTGTCAGTTATAGGATTACATGAAAATGTTGGCGTGGCGCTAACATTTTATTTTGCAAGGGTACAAGAAGGTTGGTCGAAGATATGGCTAGTATTTCCCAGTTGGGACAAAAGCACATGGCCCACACTGGGGATTTAAATTTGCCTGGCAGAGTTTGATGGAGGAAAATGGCCTTTCGAGCCTCACTCTTTTGAACCGAAGACCGGGGATGAATGCGGTGGTCGTCCAGGATATTTCGGTCGCCTATTTTAGGCTCTTTGATGTAAGTTGCAACATTTGAATTAATTCATGTAAAACTTGTATTTTCACGAGTAGTGGGTCTGCAGCTGTGAGCTGTGCCCATGCAAAAGACACAGCCTTTTCAAATGTCATTTAATACAAACTCTTGCAGTAGGCCTATATAAGTGTGGTCAGGTCAGATTTAACTTTGTCCAAGTCAGTTCCCAGTTTTTCAACTTGCCATTTGGATTTGGTTGCCCATGATAATTTAGGTGATTAATCTTTTGATTGTCACTGTGTCAGGTTGGATTAGGCTGGTTTTGAATGATATTTCCCTTTCTCTCGATCTATTTCAGCAAGAGCTTTGCAGCAGGGAAGAATGGAATTGGACCCTCTGTAGAGATCACAGTGCAGTGCATTAATAATGGTCATGCCAACTCGATAGTTCAGTGTGAAGCTGCGAACAAACACCTTGGAAAGGTTAGTGTTGATTTCCCTTACTAGGTTTGTTTACAGAAAATGCATAGTCCATAGTTTGGGCCTTTAGTGTACTTGTACCAAATTTAGTTTTTGCTTCATCTCCATTCCTGCATGTTTTTGCACTGCCATTGCCATTGTTTTTGGCCAAACAACCATCCACATTGGTTATTATCCTGTTTACAAGCAAAGGTTCTTTACAGTTCAAAGGTTTCTGTCCACACTGGCTATATACTGCCTTCTTGCACATTTCCAATGTTGAAGTCCATTGGACGTGTGGCTGTGTGGTCCCCAGGATGCCTACATTGCAGTTTGGGGTCCATGTCACATCGTTAACAGTTTGTTCTCTTGATGGTACATCACAATGAACCTTTTGGATGTCACATTCCCACAAACTGTGTCTCTGGTTTGCGTAGCTGGCACGAATGGAGTCTTCTTCCTACAGTGAATTATTGTATTGTCTGTCGATTTCAGCAGCAATTGGTGATTCCCTTGGGTGTCCCTGCAGTTCGTGAACCCTTTTGGTCGTGACCCACTTGTCTGCCATCACATCATTCTCATTCTTTCGAGTCATCACATGTCTTCTTGTACTTGTTTGATGTCCCTTGCAGGGCAGTTCTTGATGGGACGGTCGTGTCCATTGCCGCTGTAGTAGCCTCCGGACACCAGCAGCTGCAATGCCAGTGAACTCTGGACAGCAATGCGGCATCTATCTCCCCCTCCGTCTTTCATGTTGAATTTCTGCAAACAGTTTGATATCACGTGTCTGGAATCCACACTTGGAACACAACATCGCCTCAGACACAGCCAGTCCTCTGCGTACCTCTGCATCCGGCATAAGTCTCAGCTGGCCATCACAGTCGGGTTTGGCTTGGTGATGTTTGATTGCTGCCTGTACCCCTAAGTTGACAGCAGAGTTGACATCGACGAACCAATATCCTTAAATTCCTCCCTTCTCCTCCTCCATCTCATGACTCTCGGGTTTCATCTGAAGTTTGTCAAGTGGTGATTCTTCGGCAACTCTTGGCCGGAGCAGCATGCAAGTCCTTGTCTGGAGGGCATCATTAGAACTGCTTGAATTTATGAACAATCCCTGCTCATCTCTCGGTGCAGCAATCTCCAGCTGCTCATAGGTTGGCCTTATGTAAGCTGATGGTGGCTCATCACAAGCTTGCAAGCCAGTATGCTGTCGAGGGGTCAGTTTTTTGCCCTTTCGAGAACCATGATTTTTTTTCTTTCTGTGGACCCAAAGTCCAGACCGACCCGTACTGATTCAGACGCAAAGCAAAGTTCCTTGTTGTTCATGTAAGATTCTGTGAGTTTATGAAATGTTTCCCTCGAAGCATGATGAGGGTTGATGAGAGTATTGGGGTAGATAGGTGGGTGGGGTCATGCAAACTTGACAACATGCAAATGATAAATGCACATGTCCCCCTCATCAATTTCAGACTATGATGAGCAAAGCGACACGTGGCTTATATATTCTGGTTCAATGACCATTTTTGGGGGAGAAGGGGTTGTGTTACAGTGAAATTTCAATGTTAATATTCAACAGCGCCCTCTAGTGGTGGGATTGATTCCACTGAATCTTTGACGCATGTGTGTGCACTATTAGGCCTATATTTTTTTAATTTGTGAATTATGTCATAATCCTATTGCACATGTTGTACTTGATATAGCACAAGGTGGCTCTAATTTATACTAGAGAATTACTAAATGCAGCCTGCATATTAGCACTAGAGTGATTGATGAGGAATAATGTGCCATCCCTTTAAATGTTTTATTGCATTAAAGGTACAATACAGGATTGGTAACATAACCCAAACAAAAATGTTCACAGATTTACCTATAACTTTCAGGGTATGAAGATGGTACTTGTAGGAACATACTGTTAAAATTTTTCTGCCTGAAGTGGTGTATTTATCCAGGAATGTTTGTCAAACAAAGACCAAAAACATATTTGATCTCGGGGTAAGATCAAAACCATTATTTTTTTATAGGTAAAAGATAGTGGTTTTTTGGCTATTTTCCTGTGACTCAGATGTCCGATTGAGCTCAAATTTTCACAGGTTTTTTCATGTACATGCTGGATTACACAAAGTGTGAGTGCTGTTCCGTGACCTTTACCAATCATGTACCTTTAAATAAATAAATTATTAGCATAGTCCTAAGAATCTTCACAAAATCTGCAGGAATTGGGGGGGGGGGGATTACACACCTGCCATTTCAAGAGACATTGTTTACGGTATACAACAAAGCGCATTGTTAAATACAAATTAAGTTTCATCTGTGCTTTTCTTTATTTTCTATCCATTGGTAAAAAAAAATTCCTGATGGCCATACATGATGAACATGAACATTATCATAACTAAAGATTTATAGTCAGCCCTAATTGACCTTGCATTAACGAGCTTGGCAAGTTGAAGCTAACATAATTTGTAACAAAGATACACGTAAATTGATAGATCTATAACTTCAATGCATATGTGCATTAATCTTCATATACTTATGTTTAATATGTAACTAACTAAGTACACAACTAATTTGTTGTTACAAAAAAATGTCCTTGTCTGATTCACAAAACAGAGTAAATAGCTAGGCGAAAAATAAACTTATACAGGTAACAGTAAATAATTTCTGGATTACTTTATAACAAGACAAAACAGAACGAAACAAAGAAGTTTAACATTTTTTCATAGGTACTTCTGGTAGGCCTAAATTAAAATTACTATACCCTTGAACTGCCAGAATCACAATATTTGTACAAATTAGTTAGCAAGTTAGAATTTGGTTATACTTTAAAGAAACACCCAAGTATGGTCAGTGTCCATATTAATTTATGCATATATTTAAATGAACGAGTGCCTAATAAGACATTACAAACTGCATAAATTATTTATCTCAAAAGGTTTATAAAATGGTTTTGTAATTAATACCATCATTTATCATATTTCAAAATAAATGTCTCAAGTTGATTAAATTATCTTAAGAATTGCTGTTTGTTTTCACACTTTTAATCCTGTTAACTGGCCTCCAGAATTATAGAAAGTAAGTGGCTTGTTTGTCTAACCCTGTACTGGACATTTCTACTAGGGACTTTAGGAAAATTCAAAATACTGGATGCATATCTGGTGCCTTGTGCAGACTGAGCACAATAGGTTGAATACGTCTCCACAGGGACATTTTAAAGGTGTATTTATGTCTCCACAAGGTTTTCAAGAAATTGAAATTATCAAAAAGGAGGAAGTTCAAATATACTTATCTGCCGCAAAGAGAAGTATTTTATATTTAAGGGACGTTTGCTAGAAATTTAAACCTAGAAATGTGATTGGTTCAAATCAAATGGGAGCGATTTCAACTCTGCTCTTTGGAGAGTGTTCATTAGCACACAAGAACAAAGCCATGTCTCCATAAGGATACAAATTCAGGTATGTTTCTGTACTGTGTGTGCAAGGACATATATTGCAATCAACTTAAATCCAGCCTCTATTAATTACAAATGCTTTGGTATAATAGACATCCACGAAAATAATATCCATGCTGTCATTTTAGAAAATAACAATTCCTGAGTATTACTAAGAATTTATTTTCTTAAAACCTATAAAACTATCATATTAACCCGAAATGACAATGTACATAGTTCAATGTACTGTTTAGTTCACTGCACATTAAGTTTAGCTACAGTAACTACTTGTGCCAGGGACCAATTTCACTAACACTTTGCGATCATCGCTAAAGCCCAAATCCATCGCTAAACGCTTTAGCGATGGATTTGGGCTTTAGCGATGATCGCAAAACATTAGTGAAATTGGCCCCAGGTTTCTATAATCTATACACACTCACTATACATGTGGGACCTCCTTACAAAAGTCATTCAGCTATTACACAATAGACAAATTATACTAATCATTCTGATAAATGTAAGTATACGCATCGCTTTAAGGCAAGAAAAATTAACACAGCTTCGTAATGGTAAAACTGTGCATGCAGCTTACAAACAAAAAGCAGACTTGTAACAAAATTGTTAAAATTGCATGACAAAAACAAATTAAGTAAATCAAATTTATGCATAATAAAGATCTACAGAAAACACTGAAGAACACAAAGAAATCAATACAAATTTGATAGTGACATTATTATTACTGTTGGTGAGTTAGCCTGTTAATGACATAAATCATTCCAGATCTGGTGCTTCTCCACAAAGGACAGTTTGATGGAGGGTTGGCATAGCATTTTGTGATAACGTACTTTTGCACATCTCGCTAGCAGTCTCTTGCTTTCCTGTCTCAACGGCCGCGGAGATGGCCGAGTGCACTCTGTTGTGACACTCTAGATTCCATCTGAGCGGGAAGGCTTTGTCGCATATCTTGCATACGAAGGGATTGTCACTGATGTGAAATATCTGGTTCCTCTCCAGACTCCAGCGATGGGAGAAGACCTGGCAACAGAAGTGGCGAACGAGGGGATTCTCCTGAGTGTGGATAAGCTGGTGGACCTCAAGGGTGCGTCTGCTTGGGAATACTTCCCCACAGGTGTCGCACAACACCTTAGAGTCCTCTTCGTGACGCATCTTATGGGTTGTAAACTGCTTCTCTTGAGTGAACTCTTCCTTGCAGACACCACAGATGAAAGGCTTATCTTCACAGCCTGGGGCTTCCTGGTGACCCTCTTTTGGAGGGTTTTGGTCGGTGCTGCTGGAGACACACGGTTTGCTTCTGGTGTGTATAGT
The DNA here is from genome assembly GCA_963971285.1 of Astropecten irregularis. NCBI lineage: Eukaryota > Metazoa > Echinodermata > Asteroidea > Paxillosida > Astropectinidae > Astropecten > Astropecten irregularis. The sequence goes on from OZ020256.1 coordinate 1,817,192, forward strand.
ATGGTGGCGTTTGAGCCTTGGTGCAGTAGGGAATGCTTTGCCACAGATGTTGCACGCATATGGCCTCTGCTCATCGTGCTTTTGACGGTGTCGTACGAGACTGCTGACTTGGGAGAAGACTGCCTGGCAGGTGTCACAAGTAAATGGCTTCTCTCCGGTGTGGACCCTTATGTGGCGCTCCAGTTTGAATCTGTTGGGGAAGTTCTTGTCACAGGTCTTGCAGGTGTGCTTCTTGCCCGACTTTGCTGACGACATGGTAGTCGGATAATGTTTGCCCAGACTAATGCCATAGATATCCAAGTCTCAGGGGAAAGACACTACACACAGATGCACTGATTCATAATACAATCCGGTTAACATTTCAGATTGTAAAGTTAGTACGTTCTCTGTCTGTGTACACGTAGCTTTCCAATCAGATTTTCAGTGATACCTGTTAAGCAAAGGTAACAGAACAAAATCAGTTAATTAAAACAATTTCAGAAACTGCCAGTTGGTCATACTTGAACTAGAATAATATTATTGCAATGGCAAAACTCACAGATCACACATTAACCCTAACCCACATACACACCACAATTTACCACAAATGTGTTAAAGTGTGGTAAGTGTGGTATCCTGAATACCACAATACAATACAGTGTGGTTTTAATGGTAATGCATGGTTTATGATCCAGTCACCCCTGTGGAAATTGTATTGTATTGTGGCAAAAACTTGTGCTGAGTGCTAGGGTTATTAAACAATTAGAATTTTAGATTCAAGCATAATCACAATGCCTCATTGTACGAAACAATGACTGCATAAACAACAAAGAAATTAAGCTAATTCCTATAAAATGTGGAGCCACTGATTAATTTAAGTAATTCATTAACATGATCAAATGATTACCCGGAACAGTTTCTTCATGAAAAAGGATTTCAAGACCACATCATTGCCGGTTGCCAAAGCTTTTGGAAAGATAGTCTTTAAGTTTTAGAAAATATGCAAGTCAAAACATGATGACGACTTTTAGTGGCAGAAGCAATAAGAAATACTCAACTCAACTCAAATAGGGCCTAATACAAAACGAAAGTTTACAAACATCTGTCCGAATAATGGGCACGAGTAGTAAGCCCTATGATAAATTGATATTTCATATTATTTTTAATTTTACAGTAGGGGGCCTACTGCTAAACCGCACTTTGTTTACTCATGGTTTACTATACTAGGCCTACAGGTTTTACCTCGAGTGCTACAGGGTTGAATTTATGATCAAATTACTTGCGACCTTCGGCCAGCTGCAGTTCATGTAGACTAAAAACAACAAGTGTAACGTTAGTGGTAGTGGCATACACCATGGAGGAAGGAAGAGTACACAGCATACCTTGTCTTAGACGTCCCTGACAGAACATTTAACCTTTGACCTAATCTAGGGAACATTGCTTTGATGTAGTCTCCTAATTGAGGCAGCATTTTTTATCATCCCCGGCCATAACCCTTCGCCTGAATTAATCTATCAGGACATAAATCAAAGAAAATCCCTATGGGATAGAATTTGCAAAATTGACAATGCCTGGTGCATAAAAAGCGGGGAAATATGACATTTGAAAACAATTAATCAAAGTAAATATTATTCAGTGGCTTGAGAGCATTCTGTTAATGTAAACACACGCGCCTGCGTGTGGACATGTGTACGTGGATCACCAGCATTGGTACACGTTGGTTGTTGGTATGGGGTCAGGGAAAATGATAAAAACAATGTGAAAAATCTGCCCCGAATCTTAGTCTGTTTTTGATTTGATTTATTTTGTGTAAACATGGATCTTTCAGTGATGTCTTTATCACTCCTTGTATTCCTTCTGCTTTCGATTCAAACGGTGGAGAGTGATCGGGTTTCGACCGGCCAGTCTTCCGGGAACACGGAGCGTGCAGACGGCCAGCATGATACCGGAAATGCAGCGCCTGCCACGGCGGGGAAGACCTCGCCGAAACACGGTGCGGGAGATGGCGCCGCGGACAACAGCAAGGAGTTAGCAACTTGTATCCTTTACCACACAAATTGGACTGGTTGCTTTGCAGCTGATAATTATATGATAATGCCATGTGGTTTGCGTCTTTAGATTGTCGTATTAAAATGTACAATTTTGTAGATTTCGATAGATATTTTTTATTTGTTTTAAATATAAAGGGCATAATTATGTACAATATTGCTTAAAGGTGACAGAGCAGCTGCAGGTTGCTCATAATTTGATTTGATAACGAAGTTTTAAAACAAACCTGTGAAATTTTCAGCTCAACTGGAAACAGTAGAAAACAATGAAAAAAAATTTCAATTGTTACGTCAAATATGTGTGGGAATAGCTGTCTCATTTTTTATCTTGCCAAATTTTTTTTTGGGTCATTGGTTTTACTCTTTTCTGGATAAATACAGCATTTTAGGCAGAACAATTTTCACAATCACAGTATGTTTCTACTATTACTACCTTCTTTATTCCTTTAAGTAAGTTAATAGAGCCTACGTAAATCTGTGAACATTTCTGTTTTGGTTTGTTACCAACGTTCTACATGCCCTTTAATGTTTCCTAGACCCATGAGATAGCCTTCGATGGCATGATCATGCGATAATCATCTTACTTTATTTGTTTTCACTGGGTCAGCAGTGATATCAAGATAACTATTGACAAATCATGGATATGTTCAGTGTAATGTCAGTTGTCAGTCACGTACATACTATAATTATTGATTACCGGGTACAAAGTTCCAGAATCCAGACACAAGCTTTGAATTTTAAATTCAATTTCAAAGGGTTCCTGCAGTGATTTTTTCAGTCAGGTTATTTTATTGCCTTCGTACAGAGAATATGCTGACAGATAATGAATGGCAAGTCTTATTTTGGTTTCAAACTAGCATTTGGTTTTCATTTGAATGGCTTTGAAGGGAACCAACAGGAAAAATATAATGAAAAAACATAAAAAATGAAGAGGCAAACTTGACCTACAGTAATGGTTTGGCAAAAATATTACACCGCCTGTTGAGTGAAAGGAACATATTCAGCATAATAAAACCCATTGAGGTACGTGGAAAAGGTCTGTCAGAAAACCTATAAAACAACTCCAACTTTTCGTGCAAACAATTGGGTTACTGCTCTCAGTTACCCAGATGTCATCACAGTTTTGCTCATGAATAAGGAAATTCTAATTAGCATGCAAACCCAAAAACCTGTTGTTAACCCTGAATCAAATACATACATTAAATGATAAACCTGTGAAAATTTGAGCTCAATCGGACATCTGAGTCATGAGAAAATAGCGAAAACCCCCGACTCAATTTGTCTCATAAAGCATAAAGAAAAGTTTTGATCTTACCCCGAGATCAAAAGTGTTTTCAGTTGTTGTTTTACTAATTTCTGGATAAATACACCATTTCAGGCAGAAATATTTTAACGGTAAATTCCTACCAGCACAATCTCCCCACCCTGAAAATTATATGTAAATCCGTCGTGAACATTTCTGTTTGGGTATGTTACCAATCCTGTCAGCGTTAAGTCTTAATTTTTCCCATCTTCATACTTCCACCAAAAATTTTTTTTTCCACAAAAAAATGGGAGGAATTTATAATGATAATTTGCAGATCTGCTCAATTGGCATCTGCTTATAAATGCTAGTCCCACTTATTTTGGCCTCCCAAATTGAAGCATGCCATCGGTTTGTATAGCTCATTCACATAATGAGCTTAATTAGGAAGTGTATATTTTGCTGGCACCGTCATTCTTCTGATTGGCCAATTCTCAATACGTTATGCCAGTCCTCTTTCTCTTTGCAGGAGGTACATTCCTGCTGGCATGACATAATGAACATTGGCCAATCAGAGTAAGAGTAAATGCAATAGAGTTAGTGCAGGAAGAATGCACGTGCTGGCAAAATAAACGGCGGGTACACTGCCTTTAATTTATAGCCATGTCTTTCCTTAATGCCCAATTCAATCAGTTCAGAGACTTTTTCTTCAGAAGAGAAGCAAACAACACAGTGCTATACAAGACATCTTTGCCAAGTACAACTATGAGCAACAGTTTAAGCTGATTGAGTTACTGTTTGACCGAATGACTGAGGTACATTAAATACATGTATCAAATATTTACACTGCTGAATGAAAATATCATCAGCATTTTGACAATGCATTTTTTCCTTTCTTTCAAAATCTTGATTTTAAATGGGGGCGGGGCACAGACATCCAATGGGGGGGGGGGGGGGCTATATAGTTGTGCCACTGGTTCTACACCATGCAGCATGTTCTGTCACAAGTTGGACTTGAACTTGTCAACAACCTATTCCACACTGCCAGTAATATTACCTGCCATATTCCTGTTGCTTAAGAAAATCCAGGACGATCAAATGGTGCATCAAATAATAAGCCTTAATTTTTTAGTCATAGAGGTACCGGTATCTAGACGAAAGAAGTTATTCAGTAGTATTTGTCTGCCCTAAATTGCTAGTGAGGAAAATACAACAGAAAAAGATGTTAAACTTGTTTGTTTTTTGTTTTATTTATTTCAGATTTTAGTTGAATCCAAAGAAAAACTGGCGCAGTTTGGCTTCGAACCCGGAATGCCGTTCCCAACAGAGGAAGGACCCAAAGAAGGTACTCTCACCATCCTTGTCCAAAAAGCAAAAAATATTCAGCTCACTGAATGGAGATTCCTTCCCCAGATTTACGAGCCTTTCTCTTTGCAAGAAACATGTGCATCAACACAAATTTGCCCTGAATACATTCAGAAGGCACAAATGATCAGGGATATCAAGTTTATCTTATATGCTTGGTGTTAGGAGGGCCTGACATGTTTCGATCCAAGAAATTGCATGTGTTTCTTTACTTGCATGTTCTTGTCCTCTTGTCATTTAGCCTCCGATAAAGATCCTCTTTGAGTGATCCCCCATGTACCGTTCCCAGGTTGCAGCATTGCTGTGTGTACATCATTGAAACGATTACTGGGGTATGGCGGTGTGTGTGTGATTTCATGGCTGCTGACTGCCAAACGAGCAAAGATAATTGACCATTGGGGACACCACCAACTTAGGGCTGGATGGCTCAGTTGGTAGAGCGCCTGTATGGTATTCAGGAGGTCGCCGGTTCGAATCCCGCTCCAGTCGATTTTTCTTTGTTCACTTTTCAAAGATCCTGTTAGGATTGAAATGGTCAGGCCCTCTAAACTCCAAGCATTTTATAATTTTCAGGTATTATTTTTGCCGATTAGCAGTTTGCAGCAGTTTATTACTTACTGAAGTTTATCTTATGTTTTATGAATGAATTATCTCCTCTTTTTCTTTTTTGCAGCTATTTCTTTACTTTTAGAAAATTTAGCCTTTTTTGGCGACATCACGTTGCAGCTGCCCGACATGACGCACAGTTTTTACAGCAAGAAGAAGCAGCTGCGAGAGATTGTCCGCTGGGGCGTGACGTTCACCGAGCTTACGGGATTCTTCGATGAAAACCACCGGAAACTCATCAATTTAGTAAGTATGGGCTATTGAATTCTTTCATTAATTTTTATTTGGCCTTTGAGTGAACACCAATATTGTGGTGACTGTCTTGTGGTCGAGCATTAATTTTTCGGTTGGCTGCGCCTCTGGAGGGTTGGTTCGAATCCCTGTCGTGAAACTCATGCTCTTAATTTAGACGCTCCAATTAATAAATTGGTTCTTCCGACCTATGTGTGCACCTGCCGACCTATGTGTTTAGGGAACCTTAGAGCTGAGAAAGTTCAATGAAATGGTTTGAGTCTTTGAGATAATAACGTAAGGTACCAGGATCTATTTGATAGGATTCTAGTTCTTAATACCAAGGTCCTTAAACTAAGGGAGAGAAACTATAATACTGGTCCAGCCACTAAAAAGTTTAACATGGTCAGATGCCGCGCAAGTATCTTCATCAGCTTGACTAAGGCTAGCAGTCTGCAGCAGCCGAAATGTCGCTACCTTTCAGCCAACATCGTGAGCCATTCAACACATATCTTCTTACCATTTTCGATGATGAACAACCTCTGTTCTAGTCTGATATATCATATTTTCAAAATGCTATGATCCTTCTTTTGCAGATGTCGCAAGAACTCAGGCTGATCCAGAGAGATCCAGACTACATCAATCCATTCAAGAAGGAGAAGGTACGATACCACACCTCCAATGTTACTTTATTGAATCCCCTGAAGTTCCCGATAGGAAAATTCTAATCACCTCATTTCTTATCTCTCATTAGATGATTGTCCAAATAAAGGGGTACCCCTTGCCGTTTTTGTCAATTTTGGCCAAAAATGAAGCTTTCTCTAATTGATCGAGAACACCCTAAGAAGTGAAAGGAACAACTTCCAAGCATAAAAACAGCAATATTAGTGTCTAAGAAGGCAATGGAATTCATTTCCTGACATGTCAAAAATTTGTGAAAATTTACAAAAATGGCAAGGACCCCTTGCCGTTTTTGTAAATTTTGGCCCAAAATTTAATTTTTCTCTAATTGACCGAAAACACCCTAAGAAGCCAAAGGAACAACTTCCAAGCAAAAAACAGCAATATTAGTGTCTTAGAAGGCAGTGGAATTCATTTCCTGACATGTCAAAAATTGGTGAAAATTGACAAAAATTTGCCCAAAATTGATGTTTTCTCTAATTGAACGAGAATACCCTAAGAAGCAAAAGGAACAACTTCCAAGCATAAAATAATATGCTCTCAGGATACTGTGCACGTTAAGTTGTTTCTATTTTCTATGCCTCTCTGTAAATACAATGCATGTAACATTCTTTTAAAGTCTTTGGAAACAAAGACAAATTTACTTGAATACTTTAACGGTGCTCTACCAACTGAGGTTTCCAACCCTATGTTGGCGGTGTCCCTAATAGTCAATAGTCAATCTTTGTTCGTTGGGCAGTCAGAAGCCATGAAATCACTCACATTCACTATTAGGTACTCTGCGAACATAGGGCTGGATATCACAGTTGGTAGAGCGCTGGTATGGTATTCCGGTAGTCACTGGTTCGAATTCTGCTCCATTCAATTGTTAGGTTAGAAGTGGCAGCTTGACAAAACTCTCCAAAACATGTTATCATAGCTGTGGCACCATGAAGCAAGGAGAAGAATGGTGCATTATGAAGAGACATTAGATTTCTAGTAATGTGTGGTCGTTAGCCAAGCCAAGTGTATTTGAAGCAGTCCATAGCTTGAAGTAATCACATTTTTTTGAAATTGCAGGATGTTCCCGAACCGACTGCGCCAAAGAAGAAACCCAAGAAGCCTAAGAAGAGGGGACCAAGGATATCAAAGTCAGAGCTGTAAGCAGCGATGTGTTAGAAGAAGCGTCTCACAACTCGCCGTGTTTCTTACATATCCACCACCAGGACGTACCGAAGAAAGTGATTTCTGAGGTGCGCGACAATTTGATTAGATTTCAGGCCCGTTGCTACTCAGGGTCATGGAGGTTCCAGGCCCTTCTCGCTGGCAAGTACCCCCGCTCGCCATCAGCAAAAAACAGTCTCAAAATTTTTTCATACTTTTTTGTATTTTTTACTTTTATTCTTGGGCTGTATGATACAGCCCCCTAGTTGGTACTAAGGCCGTTGCTCACCCTCTATACCCAAAGTTGGCAACGTGGCTGGGATTGATTATCATCTATTGGGCTGAATGACAATTTGGGGTTGTATTGTACTCCCCAGGGAGCTTAGATTGTCGTAGAAATCCTATCAGGGCCAGATGAGCAATTTGGAAATTATCAAAATGATTGATTTTGTAATAACGGGTCTTTCCACCGAGTTTTCATGCATAATTTGTGATACGTTTCATGGTAGATGTACCATTCTATTATTATATTTCAATGATGATGAGTAGTGCCCATTATTTTACAGTTCTTTGTCTTTTGAGAACAAAATCAGTCTTCAAATCTCTGGAATTAGAAAGTCATTTTCAAAAGAAAAGATAATAGGTGAAACGTTTTATGTTGTCACCAACGACCCTCGAGCTGGTAGATTGACCCAGTTATGAAACATGCACCCGAACTTTATCCTTAATCACCCCTAAAATATGATTTACAGAGCTAACCATGATCTAATGATACAAATATAAGACACAACGACAATTATTGTTGTCAGTTTGAAGAACCAAAGGCAACATTATTTTATTAGATGTGTTTTTTCATTTGCTTTTATATGACATTAGTGCCTGTGTAGTAACGTTTTTTTGGATTTTTTTTTTATAAATCAAAATGAAGGGAGAAAAAAAACTGATTGAATGAAGACTAGACTCTCAGATCAGTAGTACTGAAGTGAATAATTCATTTTTTTATTGTTTACTTTTTTTATTGTTAACAAAATTGTTATAAACAAGTATTTTTGGTTCTAAGACAAATAAATAGGCATTTTTTCACTTGAAATCTAGTTTCTTGTCTTGTAGTAACAGTTACCTCTAAGGATGATTATACATAATTTTGGAAAACGTCGGTTTATGGCCAAAATTGATGAAACGACAAGGGATACCCCTTGCCGTTTTTGTCAATTTTCACCTATTTTTGACAAGTTAGCAAATCAATTCCACTGGCTCCTAAGACACTACTATTGCTGTTTTATGCTTAGAAGTTGTTCCTTTCGCTTCTTAGGGTGTTCTCGATCAATTAGAGAAAACGTCAATTTTGGGCCAAAATTTACAAAAACGGCAAGGGGTACCTATTTTTTCAATTTTTGATGAAAAATGAAATGTTCTGAAATGGATTCAGTTATCCTCGCAGATGAGAAATATACCAGTTTTCGTACTAGAAATGGATTCCTTGTGATCTGAGACACCTATTAGGATGATTTTGAACACTTTTGGAAAAAGTCAATTTCGGAGCAAAAATGGCAAAAATGACAAGGGGTACCCCTTGCCGTTTTTAAATTTTGGATGAAAAATGAAATGTTCTGAAATAGATTCAGTTATCCTCGCAGATGAGAAATATACCAGTTTTCGTACTAGAAATGGGTTCCTTGTGATCTGAGACACCTATATGGATGATTTTGAACACTTTTGGAAAAAGTCAATTTCGGAGCAAAAATGGCAAAAACGACAAGGGGTACCCCTTGCCGTTTTTCCAATTTTTGATGAAAAATGAAACGTCCTGAAATTGATTCTATTCTCCTCACAGATGTGAAATACACCTGTTTTCGTACTAGAAGTGGGTTTTTTGTGCTATTCTAAAAAACTACCACACGTAGTATGGTTATTATTACTTTATCAATAACGATGGTTTCATAAAGAATATTTTCAGTCAGAACAACTTGAATTATATGCTTACCTTATATTGCATTGTTATTATTAATAAAGATGGTGATTTTTAATAAAGACGGTTTAAGAAAGAATACAATGATTCTCTTTGCGTGTATCTCTTAAAAACAGTCATTCTTTTATTAAGAAATATGAACATCAAATAACCACAAGGGAAACTCTGACAGGAAAATTTATTTAAGTCATTGAAAAGTGAACATTTGACAGTGAAATTGGGATTCGAACCCGGGACCCTGGAATGCAATACCGGTGTTCAACCAGCTTAGTAGTAGGTTGAAAACTTGTTTTGCATTCCAGGGTCCCGGGTTGGAACTCTTAATTTAAGATCCTGGGTTAGGGTTAGGGCAGTAGGGATAGGGTAAGGGTTAAGGTTAAGGTGATAGATATACGTATGAAGCTTGTGTGTGATTGATGATAGATATACGTATGAAGCTTGTCTGTGATTGATGATAGATATACGTATGAAGCTTGTCTGTGATTGATGATAGATATACGTATGAAGCTTGTCTGTGATTGATGGTAGATATACGTATGAAGCTTGTCTGTGATTGATGGTAGATATACGTATGAAGCTTGTGTGTGATTGATGATAGATATACGTATGAAGCTTGTCTGTTATTGATGGCAGATATACGTATGAAGCTTGTCTGTGATTGATGGTAGATAAACGTATGAAGCTTGTCTGTGATTGATGATAGATATACGTATGAAGCTTGTCTGTGATTGATGATAGATATACGTATGAAGCTTGTGTGTGATTGATGATAGATATACGTATGAAGCTTGTCTGTGATTGATGGTAGATATACGTATGAAGCTTGTCTGTGATTGATGGTAGATATACGTATGAAGCTTGTCTGTGATTGATGGTAGATATACGTATGAAGCTTGTCTGTGATTGATGATAGATATACGTATGAAGCTTGTCTGTGATTGATGGTAGATATACGTATGAAGCTTGTCTGTGATTGATGATAGATATACGTATGAAGCTTGTCTGTGATTGATGGTAGATATACGTATGAAGCTTGTCTGTGATTGATGATAGATATACGTATGAGGCTTGTCTGTGATTGATGATAGATATACGTATGAAGCTTAATTGTCTGTGATTGATGGTAGATATACGTATGAAGCTTGTCTGTGATTGTTGATAGATATACGTATGAAGCTTGTCTGTGATTGATGGTAGATATACGTATGAAGCTTGTCTGTGATTGATGATAGATATACGTATGAAGCTTGTCTGTGATTGATGGTAGATATACGTATGAAGCTTGTCTGTGATTGATGATAGATATACGTATGAAGCTTGTCTGTGATTGATGGTAGATATACGTATGAAGCTTGTCTGTGATTGAATAGATATACGTATGAAGCTTGTCTGTGATTGATGATAGATATACGTATGAAGCTTGTCTGTGATTGATGATAGATATACGTATGAAGCTCGTCTGTGATTGATGATAGATATACCTATGAAGCTTGTCTGTGATTGATGATAGATATACGTATGAAGCTTGTATGTGATTGATGGTAGATATACGTATGAAGCTTGTCTGTGATTGATGGTAGATATACGTATGAAGCTTGTCTGTGATTGATGGTAGATATACGTATGAAGCTTGTCTGTGATTGATGGTAGATATACGTATGAAGCTTGTCTGTGATTGATGATAGATATACGTATGAAGCTTGTCTGTGATTGATGGTAGATATACGTATGAAGCTTGTCTGTGATTGATGATAGATATACGTATGAAGCTTGTCTGTGATTGATGGTAGATATACGTATGATCGAAGCTTGTCTGTGATTGATGGTAGATATACGTATGAAGCTTGTCTGTGATTGATGGTAGATATACGTATGAAGCTTGTCTGTGATTGATGGTAGATATACGTATGAAGCTTGTCTGTGATTGATGGTAGATATACGTATGAAGCTTGTCTGTGATTGATGGTAGATATACGTATGAAGCTTGTCTGTGATTGATGGTAGATATACGTATGAAGCTTGTATGTGATTGATGGTAGATATACGTATGAAGCTTGTCTGTGATTGATGGTAGATATACGTATGAAGCTTGTCTGTGATTGATGATAGATATACGTATGAAGCTTGTCTGTGATTGATGGTAGATATACGTATGAAGCTTGTCTGTGATTGATGGTAGATATACGTATGAAGCTTGTCTGTGATTGATGATAGATATACGTATGAAGCTTGTCTGTGATTGATGATAGATATACGTATGAAGCTTGTCTGTGATTGATGGTAGATATACGTATGAAGCTTGTCTGTGATTGAATAGATATACGTATGAAGCTTGTCTGTGATTGATGATAGATATACGTATGAAGCTTGTCTGTGATTGATGATAGATATACGTATGAAGCTCGTCTGTGATTGATGATAGATATACCTATGAAGCTTGTCTGTGATTGATGATAGATATACGTATGAAGCTTGTATGTGATTGATGGTAGATATACGTATGAAGCTTGTCTGTGATTGATGGTAGATATACGTATGAAGCTTGTCTGTGATTGATGATAGATATACGTATGAAGCTTGTCTGTGATTGATGATAGATATACGTATGAAGCTTGTCTGTGATTGATGGTAGATATACGTATGAAGCTTGTCTGTGATTGATGGTAGATATACGTATGAAGCTTGTCTGTGATTGATGGTAGATATACCTATGAAGCTTGTCTGTGATTGATGATAGATATACGTATGAAGCTTGTATGTGATTGATGGTAGATATACGTATGAAGCTTGTCTGTGATTGATGGTAGATATACGTATGAAGCTTGTCTGGACGTGATTGATGATAGATATACGTATGAAGCTTGTCTGTGATTGATGATAGATATACGTATGAAGCTTGTCTTTGATTGATGATAGATATACGTATGAAGCTTGTCTGTGATTGATGGTAGATATACGTATGAAGCTTGTCTGTGATTGATGATAGATATACGTATGAAGCTTGTCTGTGATTGATGGTAGATATACGTATGAAGCTTGTCTGTGATTGATGGTAGATATACGTATGAAGCTTGTCTGTGATTGATGGTAGATATACCTATGAAGCTTGTCTGTGATTGATGATAGATATAACGTATGAAGCTTGTATGTGATTGATGGTAGATATACGTATGAAGCTTGTCTGTGATTGATGGTAGATATACGTATGAAGCTTGTCTGTGATTGATGATAGATATACGTATGAAGCTTGTCTGTGATTGATGGTAGATATACGTATGAAGCTTGTCTGTGATTGATGATAGATATACGTATGAAGCTTGTCTGTGATTGCTGGTAGATATACGTATGAAGCTTGTCTGTGTTGATGATAGATATACGTATGAAGCTTGTCTGTGATTGATGATAGATATACGTATGAAGCTTGTATGTGATTGATGATAGATATACGTATGAGGCCTGTCTGTGATTGATGGTAGATGTACGTATAAAGCTTGTGTGTGATTGATGGTAGATATACGTATGAAGCTAATTGTGTGTGATTGATGATAGATATACGTATGAAGCCTGTTTGTGATTGATGGTAGATATACGTATGAAGCTTGTGTGTGATTGATGTTAGATATACGTATGAGGCCTGTCTGTGATTGATGGTAGATAAGTGTATGAAGCTTGTGATTGATGGTAGGGGGGCACTACTCCATATTGGGGAACTACTGGGGGAACTACCGGGGGGCACTACTCCATACTGGGGGAACTACTGGGGGAACTACTTCATACTGGGGGAACTACTGGGGGAACTACTAGGGGAACTACCGTGGGGGCACTACTCCATACTTGGGGAACTACTGGGGGAACTACCTGGGGGCATTACTCCATACTGGGGGAACTACTGGGGGAACTACCGGGGGGCACTACTTCATACTGGGGGAACTACTGGGGGAACTACTAGGGGAACTACCTGGGGGCACTACTCCATACTGGGGGAACTACCTGGGGGCACTACTCCATACTGGGGGAACTACCTGGGGACACTACTCCATACTGGGGGAACTACTGGGGGAACTACCTGGGGGCACTACTCCATACTTGGGGAACTACTGGGGGAACTACCGGGGGGCACTACTTCATACTGGGGAACTACTGGGGGAACTACTAGGGGAACTACTAGGGGGCACTACTCCATACTGGGGGAACTACTGGGGGAACTACCTGGGGGCACTACTTCATACTGGGGAACTACTGGGGGAACTACTAGGGGGCACTACTCCATACTGGGGGAACTACTTGGGGAACTACCGGGGGGCACTACTCCATACTGGGGGAACTACTGGGGGAACTACTAGGGGAACTACCTGGGGGCACTACTCCATACTGGGGGAACTACCGGGGGGCACTACTTCATAGTTCCCCCAGGTAGTTCCCCTAGTAGTTCCCCCAGTATGGAGTAGTGCCCCTAGTAGTTTCCCCAGTATGTTTGTCATTGTAATATGGTAGGCCTAATTCTGATCGGCTGTTCTCTTGTTTTCTGTCTCCTAGCGTTGGCAGAGCATCCGGACATGAGGCAGATCATGGCCGACGTAGCCAGGGAAAGACTACAGAAGATCATTGAGAGCAGTGCCAAGAAGGACGGGTACCAGACCGCCGATGACGAAAACGATGAGTCCAATTAAAACCCAGATGAACTTAGTTTGACGACTCCAAACAAAGAATAGACAATTATATTGTTCTTTCCAAAGAAACAAGGCACTGAAATAAGAACACTTTACAAATGAATTCATTCCAATATTATTTCTTTATTGGAAAAAAAAAAACAACAATCACAATATTTATGTTCAATTGACATGCCAAGATCTGATGAATGTTTTCATGTTTTATGCCCTATAATTGGAGAAAAATCTCGACAAAAAATATTCTGTTCTGTAAACGAAGATTGCGTCTCAGTTTAGGACTTGATTTCATCGAAATGACACTTTTTGCTTTCCAACCCCCCTGTTTTCTGAAGGCTAAATCTGCCCTAACTGTTCGCCTGCACAGAGCCAAACAGTTGCTTATATCCTCTGACAATGGTTTCTTCTCTCAAATTGTTCATGTAATCCCATTAACATCAAACCAATCTGTATTCCACTGGCAATTGAATAGGTACTTAACCACAAAACCACAAAGCATTACCTTGAAGTTTGTAAGTCTAGCATTCTGTACCAAATGCTCGTTTTATGAATATGAAATTAAGTATAAGCTTCACCTTAAGCTAAATACTTAGAGAAAAAAGTACTTACTAGAAGTATTTACTTGGAAGCACCTGCTAGTTTTTATGAATACGAGCCATGTACTGTACATATGAAGTAAGGATATAATCAAAATGGATTCAATTCTCCTTGCAGATGATCAACTCAGAATGCTCGCTGATGAGAAATAGACCTATTTTTAAACTAAGAATGCTCCAAGACCCCTATTAGGAAGATTCGGGCCACTTTAGGAAAAAGTCAATTTTTGGGGAAAAAATGGCAAAACCGACAAGGTACCCCTTGCCATTTTTGTAAATTTTCACCAATTTTTGACATGTCACAAAATCAATTCCATTGCCTTCTAAGACACTAATATTGCTGTTTTTATGGTGACAAATGATGACCATCTTAAAGCAAGTTCCTAATGCACAAACAGTATGTGAAATTGTGATCTCTTTGTAACTAACTGGAAGCAATAAAATATTTTGTGCGTCGGTACAACTGTGTTTTTTGGTGGTTTGAGTTTTCAGAAATCGTCTAACATTTGGATGGAGGACAGGAGATTAAAGGAAATACAATGCAACCATTGTTGTTCTTGAACGGACGTCTTTTATTCAAGGTTGTCCTCTGACAATGTGTGCTTAGGCACTAGGCATGCCCCGTTTTGGGCTATCTTCGATAAAGGTCCATGAGTACATGCAAGGAAAGTAATCAAATGCACTAAGTACTCAGCACTGATGCTACTGTTTAATCCTGGATGGTTGGTCCCAATAAAATATACGACGATGGTTCTTATTTCATGAGTTCTTGACTTACATAGATGAATCATGATGGATATGCTGATTCTGAGGCCTCTCTATTGGGCCTGGTGAAAGAATGCTACGTTCTCTTGCACTGACGTAGACAAGCGATTGGCTCGTTTCTTGGAGTTCGGGAAAAACCCATAAACTTGTGTTTTCAGATCCACAAATGGGTGAGTCAGTTTCTTCCCACTGCAGAACTACAGTCCGCCTCAAAGTACCTCATCAGCAATTGGGGCATGCAGTGGTCATGTGACCTATGTTGTAGTCCAGTACCAGGGCCCCTATCTTGTCTGTTAGGAGCTCCACATTCTTTTGAAGTAGCCGATTGGTGGATCCATTGGTCATGTGTCTGGAGATTGTCCAATGGGAGAGCTCCTATCTTGCCGGTCGGTGAAAAACTGCAGTTTCTTTGGAAGAAGCCGGACTGTGATTGGCTGAGCTTCCAGCTTGTCATTGTCCACATTGTACCAAGCTTCTTGACCCTGTAGGAAATAAAACAAAATAAATACAGAAACAAAATCAGTAGAGAACACATTGGGATATGAGGCTTTGCAGAGATACAATACTAATGGTAGGACGTAAGATTTGTAGAGTATCATGCAAATAACTCTTCTTGGAAAAGAGGTGGCTTCAAATGAATGAAAAATTAACCTGACTTCCCAAACAGTGCACTCTGACAACCATCATAAAAAACAAAATCATAATCAAATAACCACAAGGGAAACTGACTGGACTAATTTTAAGCCATTAAAAAGTGAACAAAGAAAAGTTGACTGGAGCAGGATTTGAACCTGCGGCCCCCAGAATACTATACTGGTGCTCTACCAACTGAGCCATCCAGCCCTACATTGTCGGTGTCCCTAATAGTAAATTATCTTTGTTCGTTTGGCAGTCAGAAGCCATGAAACCACTCACATACTGCTATATTCCCAAAATTATTTAAGACAGGCACAGCGTCAGAAATGCTGAAACCTGAGAAATGGTACATGGGGTATCACTCAAAGAGGATGCAGCTTTTTGATCAGTATAATCATCAAATAACCAAAATGGAAACTTACTGGATTGATTTTAAGTCATTGAAAGGTGAACAAAGAAACATTGACTGGAGTGGGATTCGAACATGTGACCCCTGGAATACTGTACCGGTACTCTACCAACAAAATAAGTTGATAATTTCTTTCTTTCTTTCTTTTTTTTGAGAGAGAGGGCTTGTTTGTTTGTTGGGGTATTTGTGGACTTCAAATTGATGGCCTTTTAACTGACCTCTGATAAGACCGGTTTGATGGTGATTTCTCCGACCTCTGCTGTCTGGGTTTTGTACTGGTCAGCCTCGTTCTCATTGGTTGGACTTGAGTTGTTCCTTCTCCATCTGAAAGACATTGGCATAAGAACAAAAACTTCAATAGAGATCCGCACTTGCGCTAAAAATAGTACCGGATCTCAGACAAACATTGCAACCATGCAAACGTGTGTGGGTGTGCGCGTGCATGTTCACTACGTGTGTGAGTCAATGTTTGTCTGACATCCGGGGATTTTGTGACGTCATTAGTGCGGAGCGCTATTACATCTTTACAGGGCAAGTTCCTAAAGCAACAGCTACTGTCATTTTGGCCAAATTCAAGACTGTCACAGCCTGTAGATAAAATTGCTCCTCAGTAAAAAATCAATATCAAAGGTTTGGAGTCCAAAACAAATGACTTTTACTTTTAGGCGCTTGCGGTGTTATAAAGTTATATTTTCAGATTATTCAAGAGCATGCTGTTTCATCACCCATTATAAGCAACCGATGT
Organism: Astropecten irregularis; assembly: GCA_963971285.1. NCBI lineage: Eukaryota > Metazoa > Echinodermata > Asteroidea > Paxillosida > Astropectinidae > Astropecten > Astropecten irregularis. The sequence goes on from OZ020256.1 coordinate 1,834,275, forward strand.
TTGTCTGCACTAGCATGTAATAAGGTCCTTGTGGATGACCTCTACTTTGACCTCGGTGCATAGCAACTACGAAACGTGATTTGGGACAAGCTTTCAAGTGCATTACACTTTCAGTTATTACAGGACAATTACTAGAAAAACACCAAGTATAGGCTATAGGTTGCTTTTCAACTCCTAAAAGGAAATAGTATACGCGAATGTTAGAGGATGAGGTCACATGCAAAGGATTTAGCCCCCAAAATTTGGCTCTAGAACCAAGCCTGCCTTCATCCTCGCACATCTTCGTCATTCTAGTATGCACCTATGTGGTATTCATACAGATGCACAACTGCTTGGGTTCGAGGTGAGTTACTACATGTTGTACAATATACACTAAAATAGACATCATTTCGGTATAGTACATTGGTTGCTATGGACTAGTACCTTGGTCGCTATGGACTAGTACATAGGTCGCTATGGGATAGTACTAGTATGAGACTAGAGATCAGTCTTACCCCTCTCTGATGAACTCAGTTCTTGACAGTGCGGCTGGTCCAGTTGTTAGCCTCAACGCTCGGGGAGACTACAGGAACAACAACAAAAATGCAATCGTAACAACATCTAGAAAGATTTGAGGCTTTGCATGGTGGCAGTTGGTATGTGGATCAGTTTGCGGTAACACCATGTACGTTTGTACTTTTTACACTTCTCATTAGGTCTCAGAAATCTTCTGGAATGATTCCCAGATTGTCCTGGGATATATCAATAATAAAGCTGATTAAAAAAAAAACCCCAAAACAAATATGAATATTAAATAATTTTGGTCCGGAAATAGATAATATGTACATTAAGCTTGTCCTTCACCGACGTGGATGAGCACTGTATACTCAGTGCTTGTGAGTGCACGTGAATAAAATCACATGCTGTCTCAGATGGGATTTGAACCCATGACCTCCTGCTTACTAGTGCAGATGCCATACTGCTAGTCCACCGAGCTAGCTGGGGTCTGCAGGGTGAATTGAATCCAATATCGCGGCGGGTACCGCAGTAAATCATGAATATTAAAAAACAATTATGTTTACCATTTTGACTTCGTCTGTGTTTCCGGTGGCGAGCATCATCTCCGTGGTAACAATGTCCTCGTCGGTCCATTGGACCTCCTCCTCTGCATCAGGTTCCTCGTCTGCTGCTTCAATCGTTGGCTCTGATGGAAGAAACAAACATTCCCAGTGCAAGATGAGACAAGCAAAGAACATTTCTAATGGAACAAGGATTTCATCTTGACATTTGTACGATAACAACCTCCAGTGTACGGTCACAGAGCCATGAGGTCAAAGATTACATTAACTTCAATGACTACTGAGAATTATCATCCAATTCTGGTATTTGTTTTTTTTTCCACTCTGCCGTATCTCACATGGAATTTTCTAAATTGGGAAAATCCTGGCAAAAGCAAACAAAATATTTCCAGCATTGGTCTGTTTCTGCTATAAATTTTGAACCAGACGCAACAAACAAACATCCATCTTGAATTGTCATTCAAAGGTGAACAAAGAAAAATTGACTGGAGAGGGACTGGAACCAGCGACCTCCACAAGACTGTACCGGCGCTCTTACCAACTGAGCTATCCAGCCCTAAAGTTGGCAGAGTCCCTAATAGTCAATTATCTTTGTTTATTTGGCAGTCAGAAGCCATGAAACCACTCATATACTGCTACATCCCAAGGATCATTTACCGGTATGCCACCTGCAGCATTAGCAATGCTGCAACCTGAGAAATTGTACATGGGGGATCACTCAAAGAGGATGCGGCTTTTTAATCAATATAATCATCAAATAACCACAAGGGAAACTGACTGGATTAATTTGGTTATTTGATGATCATCTTGAATTGTGTCACTACTCTTAATTACCTTTTGTCTCTACTGGACTACTCCTCCAAATCATCAACCTCTGTAGCCACGCCCACCAATTAATGCCGATACCGGTTGTTGCCTGGGCGACTGGCTCTGGTTCTTCTTCAGCGGGCCGGTGCCTGGTATTAGCTGCCAGGACGGGGGGCCACTCCTAGAGCATATGAGAATGAAGGTTGATATTTGAGAATTTCACTTTTTTGAGATTGAGGAAGAACAAGCATTGCTATGGAATGAGACAGAAGGTGTCAAATTGTGATGAAACTTCTCTTGTTCTGTTAATAAATGATTTATTCGTCGAGGAGATAGAATAATGCGAACAATTTAATGCCTTTCAATGACGTAGATAAGCACTTCACCAAGTGAGTTTTGAGCACACATGACAAAATCAAGCGCTGGCTCAAGTGGGATTTGAACCTACCACCTCCTGCTTACTAGCCTGCTTACTCCTGCTTACTAGTGCAGATATCATTCTGCACTAGTAAGTGCAAAAGACACTTTACTAATAGTGAAGTGCTTATCTACGTCATTGAAGGGCAATAAATTGTTTGCATTATTCTCGTGTTCTGTAATATGATGCATTATGAACCAACAGGATGTCACAGAAAGATGCATACCGCCCTCGTTGTCTGAAACCCACTACACATCACAACAGAAGGTACAAAGCAGTCCCAACACCTAGCAACAACTCAATGCCGATGATACAATTCCAAATAAGGATCTGACAATATCCGGCGTGTGCTACCGAAAATGAAATGTGAAGGTAGTCTCGGGTTGGATTCAAACCCAGGACCTTCTGCTTACTAGTGCAGATGTCTCACCAATCACTGAGCTGGGGTTCAGAAGGTTTATTTGAATCCCGTATCACAAAGGGTACTCTGGTCGTGACACCCACCTTGGGCCAATTTCATGCAACTTCTAAGCATGAAAATACCTCGCTTAGCAAATAAACGGGTTACCAGGAAAATATTCGACCCATGTCCACGGCAAGCTAAGAAATCTCAGTAACTGGCGAAAACTCAAACAAATCATACAGACTTTTGACTGGTATAAACTTATTCTTGTATGAGCAAGACCCTTGATGCTAAGCCAATGTTTGTGTGCGCTTAGCAATCTGTATGACACTGCACCAAGTTCAGTTACTGTCAAAGTAAAGAAATTGAGCAATGCTGATCGACTATAAAGACTGCTGTTGCTGTTATCATTACACTGAACATTCTGAAGTTTGGATGTCTGTCTTGTGAGAATGGGGACTAAAGTTCATGCAAATTGATTGGACGATATGGGATTGCAAAATTAGCTGTTGCAAAAACTCTGCTCCCTTGATCCATTGTTCATTATCAATTTCGGTACGTTATTTCATACCTGGATGTAAAGAAACAGTACTCGGAACAACTGGTACTCTGACTTATACTCGGAATAAAAAGTACTCGGAGATACAAGTACTTGCAAACTTGTACATGTCCAATAGTACTTGTACTCGGACACCAGTGCTCGTCATGGGTTGGCAAAGTACTCTGGCTTTGATTGTATTTGTATTCAGCAGTCTAAGTACTTGGCAGTACTCGATACTCAGGACAAAAGTACCCAACTACAACACTATCCTACTGGAATGTGTGCAGTACTTACAGATTTTAAACTTGTCAAAATGTACGTCAGCTTCCGCTTCAGAGGCCCAAAATACCAGTATCTGTCAAAAAGGAAACAAGGAAAAGAAAAACAAAACAAATAAACAACTGATGATTGAGTATTGATGGGTAAATAATAAATAAGTAAAGGACAATAGATGGTCCGTATACATAATAATAATAATAATAATTTGGGAGGCTAATCATCCTTACTCGCAGCTGGGGTGCTGAATTGCGAAGGATGCAACTTCAACTAGATCGAGTAGCAGGCTTTCATGGGCGCCCTTGGCTGCCAGCCACAACAACCCATATAAAATGATCACGGAGTACAGCCTGAGATCGAAAGTGTTTGATTTTTGTGGAGGGAGGAAAACCGGAGAACCCGGAGAAAAACCCTCGTAGCATAGGAGAGAACCAATGCACAACTCTACTCACATATGACCCAGGCCGGATTCGAACCCAGGACACATTGGTGAGAGGCAAGTGCCTAACGCACTTGCCACCCATGTTACAGGACTTGTACATGTTACATGTACATATGTATGGCAAGGGAATTACACTAAAAAGCATGATTACACGTGCAAATAAGTAAGCTACAAAAATTGTCCACTTTCAGTTTAGGAATGTGGCGAAAGAATGTCAACACTTCCATTTCTCACTCAAACTTAAATTTTTCAACAAAACATACATTTCTCAGCCATACTTGAATTGGATTCCTTCAGAGGTTTAGAATTATGCAGCTATAATTGGTGTTGACATGATCGAAGAGCCTTTTACAAGCATCATGTCTGAAAACAATGACTGAATTTGATCTGTCAAAAAGGGGGGACTGACATTTTGATCCTAGCAGGGTCTTTCTAGTAGCCTGACGTTTCGATCCTAGCAGGATCTTTCTAGTAGGAGGAGGATCTTTTTGAGAAAGATCCTGCTTGGATCGAACGTCATGCTACTAGCAGGATCTTTTTGAGAAAGATCCTGCTAGGATCGAAACGTCAGGCTACTAGAAAGATCCTGCTAGGATCGAAACGTCAGGCCCTCCTAACCGCAGGAAGTTTCGGGGGACATACAAAGCCTGGCTTTGTGTGAGGAATCTGCTGACCCTTTGGACTACCCATAGCAAGGTCCAGCCGACTGCCAGACGCTGCACCAATGAATACTGGCTACAACTCTGCACCAGGATCCACTTTGCAACAGACATTGGTATTAACAGCATTGACCAGCTCAGTAACTGAATACAGAGTACAAAGATGGACTAATGTCCATATTCTCCCTTCGTGAATCGATCATTTTTGTCATTGCTGCCACATGCCCTTGTACTGATCTCTTGTCCGATTGAGCCATCAACTTTAAAATTAAGACTCCCTAGGCTTTGTGATGAGGCAACTTACTTTGCGCTGCGTTCTCTTGCTTCTTGAAGTGCTCCCCATTCAAGTTTATTGACAGTGAATATCTTCCTTCCATCCTCACCCTAAACAGAAACAAAGATACAAGTAATAAACTGCTGCTAACTGCTCATTAGCCAAAATAATGACCTGAAATATATAAAGGAGTTAGGAGGGCCTGACGCTTTTCGATCCAAGCAGGATCTTTAGCCTTCGATAAAGATCCTTGTAGGATTGAAACGCGTCAGGCCCTGCTAACTCCAAGCAGAAACAAAAATAAACAAAACAATCAAATGAACTATAAAGTGAAACTGACTGGATGAATTCAAGCCCTCGAAACGTGAACAAAGACAAATTATCTAACAAACTCTATAATTGACACTATATAATATTAGGGACACTAGCAACATAGGGCTGGGTAGCTCAGTTGGTAAGAGTGCCAGAACGGTATTCTGGGGATCGCAGGTTCAAATCCCACTCCAGGTAAATTGTCTTTGTTCATTCATTTCTCAATGAATAGTTTAATTTCATGGTGCAGACAGACATTAGAATAGAAGGGAGGTCATGATAACATGAGATCTCATCCGCTGATTACTAGAGCGGCAATTCCTATGTGAAGAAGCTTTCAAGAGCACCATGAAGTAGACCTCTCCAGGAAGCCCCTCCCACTGCACACATGGAGGTACCTAGGCCTAGTGTGTCATATTCAAAATCTTGTGGTCAATCTACAGATTGTGGGTTCGAATCCAGCCATGGGTTAGTGGTGCTTGCATCCTTGGGCAAGATGCTTTGTCACATATTGCTCCTCCTCACTCAGGTGTAAATAGGTACCTGTGCGGGTAGAGATGGCTTTGTGTGCTTGATTAGCCTCTGTGTGCCTTACAGCAGCCGGGAGGCTGTATACTCCCCAAGGAGTTGATATGGTTTCAGGAATGTAAATGGGGCCCAATGACCAGGGATAATAATAATAAGCGCTTTGAGTAGTTTGTAACTAGATATTGTAACTAGATATAGTGCGATACAAGTATTTGTTTATTATTATCATTGATGAACACGTGTTCCTCTCCAATGTCACTCTGCATGTTCCAGTTGTGAACTTTCCATATGTGCGGAACACTTCTCGGACTTAAAGGGAATGCCATATCAAACCAAAGCCACGGCTGTGATCGGTCATAAACAAAAAGGGGCAGTCTGGGATCGGTCTATTGAAAGATGGCCAACATCACCAACACGTCTCTCTTACCTGAATGGACATGACATCAATGGGCTCTGTTACTCCTCGGATGATAGCCATGGCTGCATTGCCCATCCACCTACAACAGGAAACAGCCGATAGTTTATAACAAAGACCACCAACATACAACAAGTTTGATCATCAACTATTTGTCAACCACTGGTCAATTGTGCCTGGCACCCGTGGGATATTTAGTGTAGAGGTTACCAGGCACAATCAACCAGTGGTTGATGACAGATAGTCACTGATCAAACCTGCTCATAGCTGCAATTAAACATTTCAAGATTTCAATCAGTAAATCGATCTGAAATATGGCAAGATGAGCATCTTTTGGTGAGTGTGTAACATAAAGCCATAAATGCTTTGGGGTGGGGGTACTGCCAAAGATTCATTTATTGTTTATGTTTTTACCGGCCTCATTATCAGCCACCGGTCAAATAGAGGTCATCTGGCCGGGCTATGTGTGCAGGGAGCTCGGTGTAAACAATGTGGGCACACAAACACCGCTGCACAATACCTGAATTAGACTGCACTCTATGCAAGTGTTCAGAACTCTCAGATTGTGGCCTGCTAATAAATGCAGATCTATTTCAATGCAAATCAAAGGGGTAAATGTACCACAATGAGCCAATGTTTGGGACAATCCTCCTGTTCCAGATAGTACCCCCATTCAACGTATTTCAATGGAAATAACAAAACAATCGTGAATATTCTCCCGTCATGAGGCAAACTGCTATCTAGACACTTCCCAGACTGAAGGGGTTAAGGGCCCAGGAGAATTCTGCATTCTATATGCTGTGAAGTGCTATCTACTATCCGGCATTATAATGTCAGGAGGAGGACAGGAGGAGGAGGAGGACAAGAAATCAGCGTCCACGTCGCGTCCACGTCGCGTCCTCTGGTAACTGCATTCGCAGGCTAGTGATTTCTCCAGTCAAACAACAACAACATTTCCAACGACAACAACGATTTCACCAGACGAACAACAACAATCTAGTCAACCCCCTCCCTCGTCCAAACATGTGCCCTTATCAGGGCGGGCGGCCCCGATCGTCATAGGGCGAGGTGTAGGCCGAGGTATTGCCATTCTCCAAATGAACGTTGAGGGCATCTCTAAAGCGAAAACCAAAATAATTTCGCACCTAGCGACTGAGAACGAAGCAACGGTCATTGTGCTCCAAGAGACTCACGCCACTTCATCTGAAGTGCTCCAAGTAGGTGGTTATGATCTTGCCGCATACACCATCAGCGGTGTGCATGGAATCGCTACGCTTGTCACCAGCTTGGCCTCATGGCAGGACATAGCAATTGCGCCACTCGAGGGTCAGATCGAGTGGGCCTCTACACAAGTGGAAGGTGTTACAATCACGAACGTGTACAAACCCCCAGGTACCAGCCTCAATGCCGATGATCTGCCTCGTTACCCGCAGCCGTGTATCTACACCGGAGACTTTAACTGTCACAGCACCACATGGGGTTATAGCTCCACCAACCCCGATGGTGCGGCACTCGAAGACTGGGCATCCATGTCTGACCTGTCTTTGGTCCATGACCCGAAACAACCTGGTAGCTTTCGTTCAGCACGCTGAGGGACAACAACCAACCCCGACCTGGCCTTTGCAAACCTCGGCCTGCACACCATCAATCGGCGAGTCCTCGACCAGTTCCCTAAGTCACAACAACGACCATCCATCTTTGAGTCCTCAGCGGCCATCAAGACCGTTCCAACACGCCCGGTCAAGAGATGGATCTTCCGGAAGGCAGACTGGGACAGTTTCACAGATCATCTGAACTTAGCTGCCAACCAGCTGCCCAGTCCAGCTTCTGACCCGGACTCTGCGTACAGTGCGTGGTGTTCTGCGATCCTGGCAGCCGCGAAGAAGACCATTCCCCGGGGATGCAGAGCTGGCCTGATCCCTACGTGGGACGATGAGTGCCAACAACTGTACGACCACTTCATAAGTGCAGCTCCCGGTGTCGAAGCGAATGAGCGTGCGGTGACCCTGACCAAAGCTCTCGACGAGAAACGTCGCAATCGATGGGAGACCAGCACAGAGAACATCGACTTCAGTCACTCGAGCCGTATTGCATGGCAGTCTTTCAACCACCTCACCGGTCGCGCAAAAAAGACACAGCCCTGCTCAGTGAGTGCCAATGCCATCGCCTCCAAGCTCATCGCGAACGGCCGCCATACCAACGTGGACAAGCAAGTCAGCCGGGACGTGAACGCAGGGATCGCGCGCCTGAGAGCTAGTGCCACTGCAGCCCTAGGTGGGCTTTCGGAACCCTTCTCTGGCAAAGCACAGGGCCCCGACAAGATCGCCCCAGAGTTCATCACTCACTGTGGGTCGCACATGCTCACCTGGCTGCGAGTCTTCTTCTGCCAATGTATGTCCACCCTCTGTCTTCCGAAGATCTGGCGCAGGTCGGAAATCATTGCGATCCTGAAACCGAAGAAGCCAGCTGACGACGCCAAGAGCTACCGCCCAATCTCGCTCCTCGGCGTGCCGCTAAAACTCCTCGAGCGGCTGTTGTTAGCACGCCTCGAGCCCGTGATTGACCCGCAGCTTCCTCCGCAGCAAGCCGGTTTCTGCCATGGACGCTCCACCACCGACCAAGTGACTCTCCTGACAGATGACATCGAGGCAGGTTTCGAAGCAAAGCACAAGGTCGGCGTGGTCCTGGTGGACCTGACCGCGGCCTTTGACACGGTTTGGCTGCGTGGACGCTGTTGCGCATGGTCCCTGATGTCCACATGGTCTCTTTCGTGATGGAACTCCTCACAAACCGCAGCTTCAAGTTGAAAACTAGCGATGGCCAGGTGAGCCGCCTGAGACGCCTTCGCAATGGCGCGCCTCAAGGTTCCACTCTCTCTCCCACTCTCTTCAAAATCTACATTAGTGCAACCCGCAGACCACATCCATGCAGTAAGGTTACGCCGACGATCTGGCCCTACTCGCTGCGGATGACACCTGGGAGAAGGTTGAGGAGACACTCAACTACGACATGCAGGCTATAACCAACTATCTGCAGAAATGGCGCCTCATACTTAGCACGGCCAAGACCACCTCCATGGCATTCCATTTGAACAATCGAGACAGCCAACGCCAACTGGCTATCAGTGTGAACGGCACTATGCTGCCCAACTGCAATCATCCAGTCTACCTTGGTGTCACGCTGGACCGCACATTGACCTACAAACACCACATCGAAGCTCTCCGCCGTAAGGTCAACGTGAGGAACGGCCTCCTTCGCTGTCTGGCAGGCTCAACCTGGGGTGCGTACACCTCTACCCTTCGGACTGGAGCACTAGCCCTTGTATACAGCGCCGCCGAGCATGCATCACCCGTGTGGTCTCGCAGCACCCATACAAGGAAGCTGGACGTAAGCCTGAATGACACAATGCGCATCGTTACCGGCTGCCTTTCTAAACGGAGACGACGTTCCTTCCCGTCCTCGCTGGAATCGTGCCACCTGACATCCGGCGCGAGTTGAAGGTTGCTCGCATCACGAACATGGCGATTAGACAACCCGAGTCACCTCCTCCACGATCGGGTCTTAGGAGCTGTCACTCACGCCAATGAACAACGTCTCAAGTCACGTCGACCTTTCTCCCGACACGCTGCCCATCTCGTTGCAAATAACTATGATCCACCCAAGGCGTGGAACGACCGTGTTGATGCTGGACCACCTCTCATTCAATCTGCCCTTTCCCCCGCCCAGCCCGTCGCTGCCGCCCGGTGCTGACCTACAGCGTAAGCAGTGGGTGCGACTCAACCGTCTTCGTTCCGGCACTGCTCGCGTCAGTGAGACCCTCCAATGTTGGAGCATGCAAGAAGCAGCTTCATGTCCATGTGGCCACCCGACCCAGACCATGGAGCATGTGGTGACTGACTGCGTCTTGCTCAAGTCGCCTGGGGACCTCACTGCTCTATGCTGTCCGAACGCCGAAATGAGATCCTGGCTCAGCGAACTGCCCATTGAACTTTGATTTCTGATGATTTGACTTTTTTTATCGTTGCTGTTTGACAAACGCTTATATATATATATGTCACCCATGTATAGTATCTAACTTCCTTAAACCGTGGAAACAAATCTGAGCCTGAAAATCCTGCCAAACAATTTCTAAGCACAGCAGTTAGAAAGCAGACAAGACTTACCTCACGTCAGACTCAGCATTTGCATACAGGAACCTGGCCAGGCTGTTTGTGGCACCGACTGGTATGACCCCCAGGGGCCACCGTAGACTGACTGAGGCCTCATCCTCCCTGCGTAGCAACCCAGTGATGACCTCACCCAGCGTGCCGTCACCCCCGGCAACCACGATAGCATCTGTGGTCTCCAGGTAACCAGCCTTCTCCTTGCCATTTCCCTCACTTTCAGTCTGTGTGATAGATGGAAACCGGTTAAGAACGGAGTAAAAAACATTACATATACTAGCTGGTAACCGGACTGGGGATATTAAAACTGAGTCCAACCAATCTGTTATTTGTAACTCTTCAACTCTTCATTCAGATTGGCTTATGTGTCATTCCATGAACTAAGATTGCTGTTTGTGGCTTAAGGTCCTTGTTACATACATATGGGTAGAGGTACAAATTCAGAACAGTATAGTTTACATGTTTAAAGGTCAGTACAGGATTGGTAACATACCCAAACAGAAATGTTCACAGATTTATGTATAACTTTCAGGGTATGAAAATGGTGCTGGTAGGATCCTAACGTTAAAATTTTTCCGCTTGAAATGGTGTATTTATCCAGATATTAGTAAAACAAAGACCAAAAACAGTTTTGAAGTCGGGGTGAAATCAAAACCATTCTTTAAGTTTTATAAGAAAAATTGAGTCGGGTTTTCGCTATTTTCTTGAACTCAGATGTCAAATTGAGCTCAATTTTACACAGGTTTATTATTTCATGTATTTAATGGATTAGACAAAGTGTGAGTGCTGTTCTGTGACCTTTACCAATCATGTATTATATCTTTAAGCGATGCAGTGGGGGATAATAATACATTTTCAGGTAGTGCAGGTGAAATGACCCAACTCCGGAATAAAAACGAGTAGCAAAGATTACTCCGTACAAACCTTGACAATCTCAACGTCGATGCCAGCTAGATGCAGAAGTGGCGCCGCATTCTTCTCAAACAACTTCTTCGCCTTCCTGGAACAAGGAACAGATAAATAATAACCGTCATTGAGACTTAATAGCAAACTGCTGGCTCCAATGAATACACAATGTTCATATTGCAGCCCAAATGATTATAATCTGAAGAATTCTAAGTGTTTTCTAAGTAACTGCTTACTAGTTTTCACAGGTTAAACTTAAAGCATACCTGTCAAAGAGTATGGTAACTCACATTACGAATACAAGTAATAAACTGCTGCAAACTGCTCATCAACCAAAATAATGACCGGGAATACATAATTTGAGAAAGATCCTGCTGGATCGAAATGCCAGGCCTTCCTAACTCCAAGCATTTCATATAATGTTAACTGATGGTTTATTTCATTGTCCATGTATGAAACTACTCCTAACCTCTTCTTTTGGAGTGAGAAGGTACAAACAGCTGAAGGTTAAAAACTTCAAAACTCTCTTCAGATGCCTCCAAAAGAGCATCTCTACTAATCATTCTTTGGAAAAAACTTACCCATTTTTGGCTGCGGGGTTCAGGATGACGGTAACTTTCCTCGGTTTTTCGGTTGCATAGCTGATTGACTGCTGTCCGTACGTCTGCATGAGAACAAACACAGGTACTTTGTCAATGATGCATATAATTATACGTGATCGTGGGAACTAGAATATCAAAACTTGTAATTTGAACTGTAGTGTAGTGTACTTACAACTGCTTTCTGGCAAAACTCTTCCCTGAGAAGATTGGCTCTGTAGAAGAAGGAAATGAAAGAAGATCGAAAGAAAATAATTAGCTACAAACTTCAATAAAAACAGAAATAGGAAAGGACATAACCAACAACTTTAACAGATTCATGTTGGCCTTGGCCTCATGGACATCGCTGCCACTAAGCTGGCTAAGTTCCCCTCATCCAATACCTCAGGTAAAGTTCAAGAAATCCAGTGACGGACTTCGGTATACAGAAAAGAGTCATATCCTTTAATAAAGGCCTGTTTGTTTCAGGCACATGATCAGTGATCTGAAGATCCACATCCCATGCAGGATATGCTAAAATAGGATCCAGATCAGCAGGATCACTGATCTCGTGTCTGAAACAAACAGGGCCTAACTAAGACTGAGTACAGGATTACAGGATGAACTTCAATTTCAGCTGTGTAGAACTAGGATAGGATATTTGAGCTTGCGGTGGAGCACGTACAGTACCATACTCATAACAAATCAACTGATTGTGTGGTACAGGCCTGCGTGTACGTTGCTACCTGTGACATAGGTAAACCTTCGAAAACTGGACAGGCCTACCTCAAAAACATGATATTATTTTAGCTGAGTTAGGCCTACTTTACAAAAAGTGGCCTTTTATTTCCTTACTATTTAGGCTAGTTATAGTTTATGCACAATCCCCGATACTGAAACCTTAACTCATCTAGAGTACAGCCTAGGGAGTAAGGTTAAACATGCCCATGTAATGGATTAACCAGTTAAAACTAACGTACACAGTATACGCCCCGCCCCCACCAGCCCCACGTGTATTGTGACTGTGTACTGTATGGGACTTATTGACAAATTTGCAACAGAGAAATTCATTACAGCCTTACAGGAGTATAATTAAGCGCCATTTTTGCGGTGGGAAAATGAGCACCACTCACTTATATCTGTCTTGCACGAAATAAACTCCCCATCCGACGAGACCTGCAGCTAATGTGGACTTTTTCCAGTGATTTCGAAGTGTCTTCGCAACTGTGACAATGCGCGCCGCCATGTTGCCCTGTGTAATTTTCACGTACAGAGGGCGTGCGTGAAATTCTATACTTAGTGTAGAGGGCGCCCTTCTTACAATTATTACAGCCTCAGCGCAGCCAGTGTGTAAAAATAATCATCATTTTGTTTTGTTTTGGGAGCATTTTAATGATATCAAGTAAATTTTAAAATGCAAGGGGTAATTATTAAACTTGTGAACAATCAATTAAAAATCAATTAATAAAGGGAAGTCGTCTGCGCTACTTTTGTGATTAATTTTGGTGATCACAACTAAAATCAACCATGGGATTTTTCAGTTTTTCAAAAGCAGTTTCATCGAAAAAAGTATTTTACTTGAAAAAGTTGTTCCATGCAGTGTTGTGTCTCGTAAAGAACTGTTAAGATTTCAAGCAGAAACAAAACTGAAAAATTAGTTTTTCACCCTTATCAATACCTTTAAACCCTCCTTTTCTTTCTTTACTCAGAATGACAATTATTTTAAACAATTCTGCATCAATAACCTTTTCGTCGAAGAACTTGGTCTCGTCTTCTGTGCATGAACTGAACGAAGCAACACAGTCCGACGGCCGTCCCTACGGGCTACCCAATTCCAACGACATTCTATATTTTGCATAATTGATAGCGTGGAATGAATATGACTGGTTAATCCGCGGCAAACATCACAAGAAACCTTGCTTTGATGTTCGCATGCATGTTCTATAATGTCCTTAGTAGTTCAGGTAGCCTTCATGCAGTCTGGTTTATCAACAAGGGGCACGGACATCCGGGAGTCCACCAGCCTAGTAACCTGATTATGTATAATACCATAGTCATCATTATTATTATATGGGTGAGGGTTCATTGCGATCGCCGGTACATCACGACGAACTTTGCCTAGTGCACGGTGCCAGCCAGAAACAGACGCTGGTACTGAAACCGTTCTGACATTTTCACCCAGATGTTCAATTACCCACCGGCACAAAACTGAAACGTCTGCCACTCAGCGTTGAAAATATTGAGTGAACATAGCTCAATTCAATGTTAAATAATTGTTGTAGATTTTTCATAATGGAAAGCCTCTATATAATTATGCTAAAATGACTAGAAGATTGTACCATTGAGTTATTCTGCAGCCTTTTTACGACTGGGAAATGTAGGCATAGGTAATTAATATCGCGAGGTATCACAGAGGATAATTAACAGATGATTGGTAAAAAAAAACCAGTAAACTTAGCCCTAAAACCAACTCGGAGCAAGAACAAATTTGGCACAGAACAAGTCATTTAGTAATTAGACCAAAGTTACTTAAAATAAATTCGAAACCCCTTCGTCCAAATCTACAATGGTTATTTCAACAATACACAATATTGAAGTCAAAATAGATTGTAATTATGTAAATACTTGTGTTATTGTCCAGTAAATGTTTCCTGGGTCATGTTGTGCCACAGTAACCTCAGAAAAAATGATAAACTTCAAAGTTGACTGTGCCAGGAATAATCATGTCTGTGCAAGGTAATCGAACCACCGAAATAGCCTAGAATTCTATATCTGTAAGACAAACGGCAGTTACGTAACAATACGATAATATTCGGCTTTGCAAAAACTGGCCTCAAAAGTCTGATGAACTGAATGATAAATGACATTTGTATTTGTTTCGCTTGTTAACAAATTAAACTAAAAAGAGAGAAAGGCTTAATTGTCTTTAAAGTCATGCGGTAGAAGGGTCAGAACGCTTAGGTATAAAGGTCACTGCAGGTGGTTTTCAGGACGGGGAAATTACATTCAAAAAGCAATAACGATAAAAAATAGGACATGATATAATGACTGGTGGGTCATTCTTCAGGAGCACCGTCCCTACTGTCCAAAGTCCGATACCACTTATCAGCACATGAAAAGACAATACAAACAAGAATCCTCATAATAAACCCCACCCTCATGACCATATCCACATGGTCAGTTGCAGTGGTCAGTGGTTATACAGTGGTCAGTAGCTTTAATTAGAACAATAACACCTCTTTGTGACAGTTTGGACACGGCTGCATTTTATTGCACAGTGGGAAATTGCTGAGAAAACTTTGAAGTCGTAAAAAGGGCCATAAAATCAAGAATCTACACACCAAGGTGAGCGAACAGTGATTATGGAGATTTAGACAGTTGTTAATGATTATCACATCGTTGCTAGTGTTTGCTCGTTTGAACTTGTTTTAATTTTGCTCAATCAAGATCATAATCAACATCAAGAGAGTTTCAATCAAAACTTCAAATTCCATAATTATTGCCAAATTATAGCCTTTGAGAAACAAAAGGAGTTCTTAGCAGAAAAAGACCCATTTTATTCGATGAGTGAAATGGATTCTATCCATAAACTGTCGTTGTGCCGTTTCAAACGGATTGAAACCAACATATCGTTTGTCTTTTGAATGAATCAACTTTAAATCATGTTGCGTCTGCATTACAGGTAGTAAATGTATAATTATGATAAAATCGTGTGACGAAATTGTTTACGTCAATGCACGTCTATTATAAATGATGAAAAATTGACATTTAAATTTTGTTTTGTCATCAGAGTTTTGTCATCAGTATTCTTAGAACAAAAGGTTTTCAGTGAACTTGTTTTTGACGACAACAACAAATGTGTTTTGTCAAAATCCCAGGGCGCCCATGATAGTCAGGTTTTCTTTAAACCTGAGTTCTTATACAATTCGACAGAAGGAACAACAAAATCTTCGACAATTACCGAAAAATTCTGACGTTAAAGTTATTTTTCCGGGTAAACAAGATAGTATAACAATCATCACAGAATTATAATCGATGTGAAGGTTATTATTTTTGACATATTGCTTGGAAATATCATATTTACAAATTTCAATTATCATATCATACCTTCAGCTGAGTTGACACCATCGGGGTACGATCCATCATGAGTATTCCGGGTACCCCCGTCTCCACTCCCCGCCCAAGGGCCGGGTCACACCTGGCGGTGAATCGGTTACGATCCGACAGCAAACGATCCCGAGCACCAAGCGTCCTAGACAAAATGGCAGAGAAGGTACGTGTAAAATATCACCTTATTCAAATCCGGAGATTGGTGTGTTTATCATTCTGTTTGATTTGTATATACCGAACTGATTTCAATAGTACTTACAAATTCAGAATTTGAATATCACTGACTATGTCGATATACACTGGTACACACAATTGGACACAAGTTCTTGTACATTTACCACTGGGTTTGGGGATGATTTTGTGCCTTTATTCTCTCACACATGCATGTGACAAATGCTGACATTTCAAGCATGTAGGCCTAATCTTTTCCAACGAATCATGTGATAAAATATTAACAGTATAATTATATCTAGGGGAAAATCAACAGCTTAAGAAATACTTGTTTTTGTTGTCATGCCGCCTACAGAATAACAACAATTGTGCTGAAGTTCCAGCATAATTTCAGCACAAGTAATGACGATGAAGTTAAGAGCATGTAATAAGACAATTAAGGGAACCTTTACTAAACAAAGTCAGAAGAGCTCCCGTAAAGCTTTATGGTAAAAACAAACTATGAGACGGGGACATGGCCAGAATACAAAAATGTCCATCCCTTTATTTGAGCTATCTCTTCTGATGCACATTTTGTAATCTCTGTCAGATTGGAGCCGATATGACATTAGCTGCCGAGTACTACGAGCCAGCACAGGGCAACGTGTCTTTAGAACAGGACCCCATACCAGAGATTGACCAGCAATCAGGCAAAAAACTCTCCAGAAAGTTAGTCACAACACAATCTCAATTTTTAACGTTGATTCATTTATTGCTCAATTCGCTTAAGTCCGTTTTTAGTGTCGTCACATTGTCAGTACACATCCATTGAAGAGGTGCTAACAAAATCAGGCAGACTTTGGCAGTTTGCAAAGTGAATCGTATCGGTTTTTATTAAGCCTGTTTGAAAAGGCTCTAGATATAAGAGAATCTTGAAAATGATACAGTGGTTTCTATGTCTTCACCATAATGTATTCACTCTTTGATGATAATTATTTTTGTCTCTGGTTTTTATTCATTTCAGGCAAAGGAAAAAACTGCTAAAGTAAGTAATATTTTGTACTGAGGGAGGTTTGGGTGGGAGTTATAAATATCGTTCTGCGGAGGGAACTGAATCTGGTGAAAATAGACAAGGGCTGTTTAAAGGTGACTTCATACTTTGGTTCTTGTCAATGAAATACAGATTCATGGACAAAATTATTAAGAAAGATACAATGGCAGTCATCTGTGAAATTCCAAGTCCTACGCGGTGCCCACAGTGATAAACGCGCACGGTATTTTGAAATGTATTCACAGGAGTTTTGATCTCACTCCGAGATCAAAACTGTTTTGGTCTTTGGCTGAACATGTACCTTTTTCTGGAAAAACAGAACTTTCAGGAAAAACGATTTTAACGGCATGTTTCTATACCACCACCATCTTTATACCCTTTCTTTAAGTTAAAGGTAAATCTGTGGAGATTTCCGTTTTGGTATGCTGCTAAAGTAGGCTTCAACGAGGAACGGTTAAAAAAATTACCAAAATTAATTGCAGTTTATTCTGTCCGATTCTCATTCTTCAATTGATCAACGGAAGCTTTTGATAGATTCCAATAAGTGAGGTGACCTGATTGCTCTGTTGTTTTATACAGGGAGGTGACCATGAAAGAAACTGGTGAGACTGAAGATGAGTATGACCTCAGATGGACCTCAATCTACATCGTGTTTCTATGCGTCTTCCTGTCAGGAACAGGTAGGCTTACAAAGTTATATATTCAATTCCTCTTCTATAATGGATGCAGATAAGTCAATAATCTTCGAAACACTTTTTTTTGCAACGGAGAAAGAGTTTTCATTTTCGCATGTACCAATTCCCTATTAATCTCAGGCATCAATCTGTTGTTTTTCTTGTGGTTTGTACTCATATTAGGCCTAACATCTGAATTAATTGATGAATTGAATTCATTTTTCGGATACAGGTTTTTCTCTTATTCTTCCATCGGTCTGGCCGTATCTGCAACAGGTGAGTTCTTGATTATATTTCGGTCCTTTGTCTCAGTACATGACCGACAATTAACGACAAAATGTTGGGTTAAAATTTATTATTGTAGACTTATATTCCCACAACACACCCCAGAAATCATTCGATTTGCCTCGATGCATTTTTGGTGTGTGTTTTTTCAAGTTTTTCAAATTGCAAGTACCCTGTATATTATAATATGTGCACCGACGTATAAGTGGAGTTGAGGCAAGTGTATTTCCAACTACACTAGTGCTGGATAGTTCTGCCCGTTGAGACAATTCTGGTGGCCAGTCGGACTTGCCAATTTGGGCGACTTTTGATAAAGATTATTTCAACCGACTCACAATAACTCCGTTGTCTTCAAGGTCGACTCGACGAGCGACACCAACTTTCTTGGCTTCACCGTGGCGTCCTTCGGCGTAGCCCAGTGCATCGGCTCGCTGCTCTTTGGCTGGTGGGCTGACTATTTCAAGTCCGTCAAGAATGCACTCATCTACTCAGCCGGCTTGACGCTGATCGGGAATCTCGTCTATTTCGCCGCCGACTTCGTGCCCAATAACGGCCGCTGGGTGGTGATGGCCGGTCGCTTCTTCATCGGTCTCGGCGCCGGTAAGTGGTCCCTTGTCCACCGCATGAGCTTGCTTTTGCACCTGCTACATAATGTTACTCTGTTGAATAGTGTAATGTCCATTGCCTTCTAATTGCTCAAGGAAATCTCTCTGCACAAAAGTTATCACTCCTGAAACAACCATCTCACAACCACTGCTCAGTTTAAAACACGCCAACCAAACAAAATAGCTATCTCTACTTGTAGACCGATCTAACGGCACGACATATCATCCGCCATTACTGCGGTGTCCCTTTTTGTGTAGCAACAAATGAATTTACGCTCCGCCGTACTCTAAACTGCATGATGTACGTCCCTTAGTCATGGGTCTATACCCATAGTTACTCCTGGGTGAAGAGAACCAGTTTTGTAGAGAGCAGTTTTGTTGTGAGGTATCTTGCTCAAGAACACAAGGACACAGGCTTCCCAGGGCTGGAGTTGCTCACAAGATCTTTGGCTAGGACGGACACAACAGACATCAATGACCCCACCTCAGCATACCCACCGCACATCCAACAATAATTTTGTCTACAAACAGAATAACAAATCAACACAAAATTCCACTCAGTTAAATACGAGATTTTTGTTACAGATCAGGAAACATGTCATCTTTGAAATGGTGGTACATGTATATTCCACTCTCTTTCTTGCAGGTGACGTGGCACTGGGGCGAACCTACGTTGCTGCGGCTACGACGGTCCGTGAACGCACGGACGCGGTGGCGCTGATGAGTGCTTGTATATCAATCGGTTACATCACTGGACCACGTGAGTTTGCCATTTTCATCCATGGGCGATTCACAACAGTGCGCCTCCAAGAGTTTGCAAGGAAATGGTTATCCTGATTTATTAGAATTGAAATAAGAACGTTCCAACCAACCGTCATATAGAGGGAAGATCTCTTTGATTCTCGATTCATGATGTTCGTTTTGTTTCTTTCTTCTAGTGCTACAGACGGCCTTTGCGACTATTGGATACCCAGGCTGGGCATTCCTCAACATGTACTCCGTGCCTGTCCTGTTCAGTGCCGTCATTGGAGTGGGAAACATCGCCTTGCTTGCCATCAAATTCACGGTAGGCATTATTTCAAATCCACGCCTGGTCGTAGCGTCGTCACCCGTAGCCCGAGACATCATGCCAATACACTGTCTGGAACAGTTGAACTTCTCATAGCTTTATACCTCTGGATCTCCCCCAAAAGGACACACTCGAAAGTCATCTTGGACTCTTTCGCCGGATAGGCCGGAAGTGTGCAGTAAAGGTATCAGAGAAATACATTGTTGGACAGTCTGGGTTCAAATTCTCTACATACAATCCAATATGCTCGCTATCTGCTTGTGAGTTTGTGAGAGTATGCTTTAAAGTAGGCCAAGGTTTATTTTCGCAACACACTTCAATATTTCCACCAGCGCCGTCCATATTGGGGCTCTATCAGACCGTCTCCGAAGCCGTTGTCTGGGTTTAATAAACTCACCGTCGTGTCACATCACAGTGTGAAAAAATATCTTCTTCTGCTTCTTGCTTGTAGTTGTAGTCATTAATCGTTAGATCTGATCATGTTGTCCTAAGAAGGGAAGGTATCATCTCTCAAGCAGGACCTCACCGCAGTCACATCGGTAACATCTGGCACAACACAATCTTGTATCCAGTGATTCTTATCATACCATGTCTCTTTCTGCTGTCATGTGTACAGGATTCCGCCATTGCACACAAGCTTTACGCCAAGGAGGACTCGTCCGGCAGGAAGTCACGGGTAGACTCGGACCTGGTCAACCCGGATGACGCCGAGAAGATCAAGAAGGCCGTGGGTGGATTGACCCCAGACGACAACCACAACCGAAGCGAAGGTATGTAGGATACGGGCAATCCATGATGCCTTCAGGTGATCAATGCGAACTCTGTGAAAAGATGAGAAGCAACTAACGGCTCCATCATAACCATCACAACCCAGCAATCTTTGCCATGCCAGCTTCATAAAATGATACATGTTGGCCTCATTTGCAGATGAGAAACGGGGCAGCGTATCGAGCGACGCCAGCCAGTCCTCAGACGGTGAGGGCGCCAAACTGGACATCGTGGCAGTCATCGTGCTGAACATTCTCTTTTGCGTCACGTCTTTCATCTTTTCTGCACTGGACACGTAAGTCAGTCACACAACATGGTCGAACCTTCTGCCTACCTACACACAACCTCCCCTCCACACACCAAAAGGGCGAGTGCACCACACGACCAAGGCAAAAATTGATATGCATTCCTAATTATTATACCTTGCATAATTATATTTCATACCTGAACTATTTTTGATATGTTTTGAAGAGACTTAACACCTGACTCATTTCCACTTACCATTCTGATCTCATTCCACGCCCACCCTTTGCAGTGTCGGCACCGCCCTTGTGATGGACGAGTACGGTCTTGCTCAGGATAAGGCCATTTTGTACCAGGGTCTCCTTTTGGCTTCCGTAGCTTTCCAGTTCATCATAGTCGTCTTGCTCCTCAAACCTCTGAAAAAGTAAGTCCAATAAGGAATGTGACCAACAATGTGACGCAGCTTTTTTTTCTTCAGAAAACCATTAATTCATTTACATTATATGAAATCGTAATCATGTCCTGAATCTATTTTATTTTACATTTCTGGTCAGTTTTACTCAAAATGTTTGAGGACACATTAATCTTGTGGTGAAAAATTTAATGTTTCGATGTTTTCTATGTTTGATTTTGTCGTGTAGAATCATGAGCGAGCGAGCCATCTTTCTGTTGGGTTTCGTGATTGCAACCATCGGTCTGTTTATCATGTTGCCATGGGGAGACACGCCCCTATCAGAGATATCTGCAAGGGAGAACCAAGGTACGTACGCCCTCTATGTCAGAGAACCATTTAGTTTATATGTGGATATATGTGTCATCCCTTGCTCATTTTCCTGAGTGAGGCATCATTTTAAAGGGCAGAAAATGTGCTTTCCAGAAATGAGATTATTTCTTCGAAATTCAGCTAACGATGTGGAAACGACTTTTGATATAATAGCCTTA
This sequence comes from Astropecten irregularis, assembly GCA_963971285.1. Taxonomy (NCBI): domain Eukaryota; kingdom Metazoa; phylum Echinodermata; class Asteroidea; order Paxillosida; family Astropectinidae; genus Astropecten; species Astropecten irregularis. The sequence continues at coordinate 1,855,952 of OZ020256.1, forward strand.
CTTGTCTTTATTCATTCATGCGTGAAGTGTGTAACGTATGATTGGTATCAAATAAAAGACAAGGAACTAAGCTTTTCAGATGTGTACTCAAAAGTGGTATCAAAGTATGATTAAACATTGATAAATCTCGGTCTCGTTTTTTGTGGGGCACACTTTATTACATTTAACGACTCATTTCACAGTAAACAAGAATACTAATGACTATTTGAACTGATTCTTGATCTCAATTTAGATTTGTTTGACGAATTTTTGGGAGGTGTGAATCCGTGGCCCGAGGTTTGCGGCGTTTCAGAGACCGTGACGGTACCGGGTTCCTCTGTGGGTAATTTCCAAGCACTCAACGGGGATCAGGCCGTGGGCATCTACAGCGGACCGGTGGGCACCGGTGCCAGCAATCTGACATACGGGGTGTGTTGGGAACTGTACGAGTGGTGCTGTAGGTCGCCCAGGATCTATATCTGGCAATATCTGCTGGGATTCTTGCTGTCAATGGGCGTGTCCTATGGTTTCTGCTTCATCATGGCGTCGACGATATACTCCAAAATACTCGGAACCCAAAATCAGGTTTGTTGAACGTCAATTTTGGATTTGGATTTTGGATTTGTGCAGTTTGTGCAACAAATCTAATCCCCTGATGAGGACTAGCGCAGACTAGTCGAAACGTTGAGACCTAATTGCGAGAAGTGCGAACGATATATAGAAGTGCGAACGAAATAGAAGTGCGAAAGTTCGAACGATTCTTACATGGTGTTTCCGCAATCCGATCCACATACCAAATCGTATCCATTTAATTAGTGTGATTTAGCTGGCTAAATCAGGACATTCCCTTGTAGCTGATGTACTTTTGTTGGTAGTCTTCACACGAACGAACGAATGAACGAGTGTGAAATAATCAAGTAAACCACAGGGGAAACTGACTGCATTTGTTTGAGTCATTTAAAGGGGAATAGAGATAGATTGACTGGAGCGGGATTTGAACCAGCGACCTACGGAGTACCGCACCGGCGCTCCACTGTGCGATCCTGGCACTATGTTGGCAAATTGCCAATTATCTTTGTTCGATCAGAAGCCAGACGCCATTTGGTGGTGAGGAATCTTATTTTCTCTTTCTGCCATTCTTTTTCCAGGGGAAGATGATGGGATACCTAACAGCAGCCGGTTCCTTTTCTCGAATCATCGGTCCCATCTACATGGGCCAGGTCTACGGGGCCTTCGGTCCGCGCCTCTCCTTCGGCGCCGTCCTGGTCATGCTGATCCTCTCCGTGTTCCTGTGCGTCTGCTTCTACTCCAGGTTCGTTCCCTTCGGTATGAGGGACATCTACAAGGTCCACTACTCCGACATGGAGGCCTACTTGGCCCGCAAGAACGGTGGGGTTGAAGGGGACTCTACGGAGGAGAAGAGGGGACAGAAATCGGGCGGGGAGGGTGTATATATCGTGGTTGATGACGCCAATTAGTAGAGAGGACTGGAATGAAGGCATGGAGCCAAGGCGAAATGGATGACGCTGTAGATTTGATAATTCTGTATACGGGAATGGAGGGAGGGATAGTTGACAGACTCAAGGTTGAGAAGAATGGAGGAGTAACGATTTTGAGATAAACAGAAGCCTCGATTGGCAAGGGGGTAGGCTCTAAGAGGGCCGCTTTACAGGAAGTGAATGCTATTATGGGGAAACGAGAAATCTGAAGGTATTTATGTTTTGGATAACATGTTGAAACTTTAACCATAAAAAACTTATCGTTTTCGACGAAAGAGTATAATACTAAATTTGTCTTTCCATTCGACATAAATTATAACTACATTTGGGGTAGGGGTTGTTGGGTAGGTAACCAGCAAGTGAAGCTCTTGCTAAGATGGGGATTTAAACTATTACATTTAAGGGGAGTATCGCGAAAGAGCGCCCTCTACATTTTTCCAGTTAATTATTTTGGAATTTTTTAATTCACATTAGTTTATACAGAGGATATTCGGTATTGTTTCATATTTGTATTGGCCCATTGACAGTTTAACTATACAATACTTAACTTGTTGTACATATTGAGATAAATGTTGAAAATTAAGCCTTCCCCATTCAGTGAAAAAGGCTTTTTACTGTTTTATAATGTTTTAATTTCACTTCAAGAGTTAAAGTTGTACAGTTAAGTATATTAACCAAGATACATCTATATATTAATTTTAAAAGAAAAATGAAGTGAAAGATTATCCCTTATGTTACTGACTACATATTTGTCGCATGTCAGTTCGAACATGAACAGAATTGTTGAAGACTCAAAACGTTTGTGCACTCTGAAAAAAAAATGCTCTCGCACTTTAGCAATGAGCCCATGTACAAACCATATTACGAAGCCTGGGAACTTGACCGCATTTCACTGACTATGCCAGACGACTGGCTCATGCCACGCTTATAGGCAAGCCCGTAGAGCCTGCGTGGACAAACATGAGTTGTGACATGGAACGGTCATTGAATATTTTTGGCATAGTCAGTAACATACGGTCAAGTTCCCAGCCTTCGTGGATAGGTTTGTGCATGGGACCATTGCTAAAGCGCGTTTTAGCAAAATTTTTATTTTTGTAAATTAAAAAAAAAAAAGTTTGGGGGGGAGGGTTATTGGTAAAAAAAAAAAATGAACGAAAAATTGTTGGGGAATAGAATAATATAAAATGAAGTCTGTCATATATCTTGCAGTGTTTCTATTTATGTACATAATACACGAGGACTTGAACTTAACAATTATGTGTCATTACGTACCTGATTCTGTTTGTCACGTGACAAATAAATTTACATTCAATTTCATACGACATTACAATGCATGTGATAATATTTGTCTTTCAAATTAATTTAATTTTATTGGGATACTAACCATTAATTCCATTTACCCGTTTTTTATGCAGATCGTACAACCAACCTTAATGCTTGTATAACTCGGCCTTTATACGTTTTCGATAAAACAACAAGTAATTTTGTTCCTGCAGGTGATTTTGTGTATACGCTCCTAAAAATACAAACGTACGGTATGTATACTTGCGACTGTATTAATATTGCATGAGGCTAAGTGTGATTGCGTGCCCTCTCATGTGGGCATATTGTCCTGCAGCGACTGAAAGAAAGGCGTTTCACACGTTCAATTTCACAGTCTTCCATATTTACTGGAAGGGCCATAGAAACTTTATATTTTACCCACAAATAGTTTGGCATGCAAACAATCTTACATAAATATCAAAGTTCATTATTATGCAGTATCATTAGAACGTGAACCCAATTTTCAACTTCATGAAAGTTATATGAACTAAATTAATTTCAATTCACTTCATTTCATTTCATTCACAACCTGTAGTATCTTTCCATATAATATTTTTGTACTAAATATGCCTATTTACAATATTTCACCGAAGCCAGGCTTTTACTTATAAAACAACATCATTCGTAAATTTTCAAATAGGATTTTGCTAGCACATAACAACAGCAAGCAAAACATTTCTGCTGAATTTTTTAAACAGGCGTAAATGTACACAGAGCACGATCCTATAGCAGGCCTTTTCTCAGGCCAGTTTTCATGACTAGGGTAGCGGTTTTTGGTTGGATATATTTGTTCATGCAGTAACGTTTGACAAACGTCGAAGGTAAATTATTGTCAATTCATACCGCTTGTGATAGCGTAGTATAGATGTATTATTTCTATAAATAACGATGACGTCATATACCATTTATAATTATTCGTGCGCGCACACGGTACACCCATGCCTACTATTAATACCATTCATGGTGGAATCGGTACGGTGTGGGCGGAGCTGGTGGGGAAAGGGAGTGTCATGGATGTGGTTAGTCTCCAAGTATTTAAGTTAATTTTATTCAGAAATTAACAAATATGTAGTATTATTATTACGAGGTCGCGTATTACACACGCAGGCGGAGACGTATATTGTATGTAACAGAAGACCACGATTGCATCAGACTACCGCACTTGACATTGTGCAGCACAGTTCGTTGACCTACATATACATGTACATTATGAATAGCATGACAGCATGTACAGCATATGTGTAAGATATGTACATAATGCTATAATAAGTATTTATAGAGCGTCGTGCCTCGATCTTTCTCGTACATTCTCGAAAGGCGCGTGAGTGCAGAAACACAGCCAGCGGATTCGTATAAAAGCGCGCGTTGGCTGTGCAACACTAAAACCATCTTGCGTCATTTTATCAGTATAATAGGCAGAGTGTGGGACAATTTCTTCATTCTTTGGCGATACTATCCACGATTTCGCATTTTGATTGATTCGTACTGGTGTGCGTGAACTTGACATTGAATTATTAGGAACTTCTTGGACTTGAGAAAGACCAAGTTTCAGCAACACAATGGCTTCTTATTGGAGATTGTTACCGACATTCCGTCTAGCTCGGCAAGTTTGCTGGGACAATCACCGAGCCTTAGCGGCGCATCGCTTCTTCCGTGACCGGTACTTCGACACGATGTTCCGGGCTATGCCATGGGCTACCCACTCCGAACTAAACAAGATGCTGGATCGTAACAGTGATACCTACCGCAAGCACTGGGAGGACTTCGCCAGGGACATGAAGGAGTCTTTCGGTGGGATGTTCCCCTGGGAGCAAGATGCGAAAGACAAGTCCATCAAGGATAAGCGCAGCTGCCACGATGACCAGACCGTAGCTAGATCAACCGGAGCCCGTGAAGATCAGCCGAGCCCGTCCTTCAACGACTCGCTGTCGCCCAACAAACCAGCCCGCGACTTCGAAATGACAGTGGACCTCCGCGGCTTCACCCCCGAGGAAATCTCCGTCCGAATCGTCGGCAACGTGCTCCGAGTCCAGGCCCGGCACCAGAGCGAAGGGAGCCAGGGCGACCAGGTCCTGAGGAGCTACACAAGAGAGATAATCCTACCGGAGGGAGTGGACTTGGACGCGCTCAAGACGAGCCTGAACCACCAGGGGATGCTGAACCTCTCGGCACCTGGGAGAGAAGTCTTTGAGAGGCAGATACCCATCGGTGTAGCTGAGCAGGCGTCTGAGAAGGTCGGAGAGGCAATCAAAAATGAGGCAGAGCTACAGACTGATGAGGCAGAAGAAATCAAAGCGGATAAGACGACAGACAATAAGTAAGACAGAACAAGGAAGATGAGTTCAGAATTTGGGTTAATCAGTAATTGTCGACAAGATTAATTATGGGTGGTGGAATCTACACTTGATGATGTAAAATGGGTAAGATGTTGAAGGCATGCCGCTCAATCACCAGCCTTTAAGCGCACGAATTCTAGTAAATATTTGACTAGAAATTTGTGAAGTACTAAATTGTTATTTCTTTCATAATTATCAGTGCTGACAATGCAATCTCTGTAATAGGGCATTATGTCATGCATTATTGTTTAGACTAAACTATTATAACTCAATGAACGGAATTTGTTGTTAGATAAAGAAATTCAAGATCAGATGTTTTGTTTCAAAATGGGCACTCTTTTAGACTTGAGGGAGAGGCACTCATTTTTGGACAGAGGAAATCAGGATGGATTATTGATACATTACACATGACAATTATAAAACCTTGAAAAATTGTCAATGCAGAAAACGGCTCCAAAACACGCGAAGAGACCCACAGTCAACACAGATGTACACCTCACGAAATAAATTGAAGGTTTTGAAATTCTAACACCCGAAGAACTGTAAGCTATTATTCAGGCTGACACGTAGAGCAAAGCTGAACACAAGTGTATGAAGTCTACATTCATTTGCGAGTCCAATGAAATTGTGGTTTACTCAACGTGTGTGTAATCCCCTTTTATAATAAATCCCAGTCAGGCAACACGATCGAGAAACGTTTCCAATTTATTGCATACGCATCGAAATTATTCCAGACATAATTGTAATGGTTTATATTTAGTCCTTTGTTTCTTTTTGATAATATGGGAAACGGCTGGCAAACGTTCCCAAACGTTGGTAAAACGTCTTTCAAGGGGGCCATGTATCGAAATACTAAAAGTTAATTTTAGGGGATGATGTAATCGTTATGGTTCATAATGAGGTCAGATAAGTTCAACAGGCATACAAATACTATATAGGTGGGGTGATAAATAACCTGATCTATATTTAGGTATGATGTATTTGCACACAGTTTCAACTTTGGACAGTCAAGTTCAACTTAATACGTACGATAGCTCGGCGGTTTGAAACGTTCCTAAAACGTCGATTTCTTCATATGGAAAATGAAACAAAAGAAATGAATAAATAACTATTTTTAAGGTAGAGTTCATTTACATAGTTTTTGTACTTTTGTTCAAGTACGATCAATGGCATATTTTTGCATGTATTCATTATTCAGAATTGCAAATCGTCATTATGTTTATGTAAGTATATCAGCTGTGAGTCATATTATACACGAACGTTTTTGACACATTTTTTCACTCTGTTAAACAAACAAAATTGTCCACAGATGGGTGTAAACTTTTAGTGCAGACTTGAAAAAAAAACCTCACGAATTAAGCTTCTCGCAATGGGTCATTGCTTGACAGAATGTTCATAAAAATAATTAGGAAATATTTCATGGGTCTTATTCAAGGTCTGGCACAAAAAATAAAACATTTGGAATGATAAATGATAATCTCGATATATTAAAAACAATAACGTCTTCGATTAAGTATTGACGAAGTTAGTCATGCACTAATACATTTTGGGGGTTAGTGTGCTTTAATCCACAAGGATTATTTTCAGACCCCTGAATTTCCCCTAATTTCCCTCAAATTCAAGCCCCGCCCTCTTTCCACAAAATTTAACCTTGCTAATATTCAAGAGGACATCACAACTTTTCAACATAATTTTTAGGAGAGCTAGTTTACTGAAGAAGCCACATATTTTGCAACAAGTACAGGATATCTATTTAATCTGAATACATTTCTTTCTGGGTTTGGATAAGCGGAAATATTTGTTTACACCCGTTGCACAAAAGATCGAGGAACAAGTAGGACCATGCGAGGAACACAGCTCGGCTGCACATATTTTTATACACCAGTTGCAAGGTTACGTAATCGTGGGGCGTGGTCAAGTTAACAAAGGAAGAAACGTTCATGAATAGCATGCCATTAAACAAACAAAAAACAGATCGAGTAGTAGTAGTAGTAGTTAGTATGTCAACTCCATAGGTCTATGCGTGTTTAGTGTGGACACAAAATATTCCAAAAATAGACAGAAGAATAGAATGAGTAGAACTAACGTTCCCCTACCTTGTGAATGAGCTGCATTCTCTTGAGGTTCCTTCGTCCCTTTTGGCTGAAATTCCCTCTGTACGTCGCATTTTCTTGTCCATTTTCCGACCCAAAACACTGTAACCCGGTAAAACACGTGAAAGTGGAGAAAGTCCATGTTATTGTGAAGAGCGCCACCTACAAGTGGCATTGTTTAGAGCGCCCTCAAGAGCCAGCTAAAGATACGAAATAACTTTTTGAAACAAAATTTGCCGATCCAAAGGCATTACTAGGATATGGAAGTGGATAAGCTTTTACTCTATCTAGTTTGAGACCACTGATTGAGGAAGAAGGGGAGAAAAAGCCAGATAACAAAAAAGTACAAAATGAAATATCAAGGAGCTGTTTCTCAGTACATTATCATATCACATGACATTTTGTTTATGAGCGGTAAGACTTCAGAATACGCCTCCAATATTGTTCAAAATGACAATCTTCAAAATTTCGTATTTTGATCTTTGCTGAGCCATGTATGTATTTCATTTAGAAGTGTAGGGCCAATTCAAAAAGACAAAATTTATGCAAGTATTACACGACTCTCAATCGACCTGCCTCATTGGTCACTGTTTACTGTTTATAACATGTTGGTCAATTCTTTGCCGATCTTTTGGCCAAATTTAGCATAAATTAAATTGCTGTTCAACTTGCCCAAAACTTTGCCAACATGTTAGCAAGTTTTTAAAACCCACGATTGTACATGTCCTTGGTGATCAAAGTAGGTGAGTAAATCTCGAGATTATTTACTTTCATCTTCAGTGGTTCTTGCTCTAATTATGGGATAATGAAGATAAAAATGACCACACCCTAAATTTGCAATGATTTATCGGTTTCGGTTCAAAGCAATATTAATCTTACCTTCTCATTATAGAATTGGTGCTGAAAATAACAAAAACGCCCTCAAGTATTATGTCCCTCATAAATCCATTCAATGCCGTTTTCTAAGCTTCTATACACGTACGTCTGTTGGCTTAACACATTCACCTCTATGCACACGTCGGTATTATATCAATATCTAATAACTTATTCGCATTTGGCTTAATAGTTTTTTAATAGTGTTATTTTGTATCACGAACTAATGGTCTATTAACTTGATAAATTTCTAATAATTTCACAAGGCTTTCAAAAGTCTACAAAAACAACACCAAATGAATGACAAGAAACTCGCTATATTTTGTTAGCCAAAAATATAGATAATTTTTTTTATTCTTGAATTACATCAAAACGTACATACATTTAAATTTCTTGGGCACGTCGAACTGACAGGCACAAAATGGAAGCTGCATTCATAAACGGAATAAGAGTTTTGGTCAAGTTTTATGAAATTTTGAATAGAATCGTGCATCAATTTTGCTTTTGGCAAAAAAAATTATTCTGGTATATGCTAACATCAGTGCTTTGAATACACTATGTGAGGTAATGTTTTAAATGTGAAGAGACGAGATATTCTGTAGATTTCTCATCTCTACAATCACTGAAACTCAAACGTAATAAAATTTATCATAGACTTTAAAATAATCAAACATCTTCAAGACTTCTTGCACATAGAAAGCTTACAGCGATACTGCACAAAGTGCAAACGGCAAATTATGAACATACTTTACCAATGATAATAAACTTCTGTATGAATAAGCATTTCTGTTTCATGAAAATCGGCTGAAAGGTTCTAACGATGAATACAAAACGGCGACAATTTTGTATTCATTGTTTCAATCTTTCAGCTAAATTTCCTATCATAAATCATTCATTTAAAATGCCATTTTACTTTTATTATAAACATAAAATGTAATTTTTTGGGGGGCATCTTTTTTTTAGCAGGGTAACAAGTCATAAGTTTTGAAACGAGATTGTCTCCCATTTTACAAATATTTCAAAGTATAAATTCGACGTAATGTATTATATTGTTTATTTATATATATATCTTTTTTAAATTTCTTATAAATACATTTCCATTATAATTATCAATGCGGACAGCAATAGCCATGTGTATGTTTAAGAACGTGCGACGTGCAAAAAAAGCAATGATTTTATTTTGAAACTAGGTGATAAAGAAGGCGAACGTTACTTAACATTTAACGAAATTAAATTTTTCGAAATGAAAAGAACTATTAAAAGGCTTTTTATTTAGCAATGTGTAGCAATGCCTCTACAAAGATGAACAGACAAACGCTGAGGGCGCTACTGGCGACACAAGAGGGCGCCCCGCCTGAGCCTGGTACCTCGACGTCTTCAACGTTGACCACCCTGACGTCTGGTGTGATAGATTTGGGGCCCATGCAGCTGTAGGTGTCGGTGCTGTACGTCTCGAGAACTAGGTTGCACTCGCAGTGGTAGATGTCTTCCCGGAACGTGGAGTTGTCTGGGCATCCATTGAACACCATTGCCGCGGATTGACCTGACAAAACAAAATTAAATGAAACGTCAATTATTTGCTAAGCTTGGAACCAATTTTTAATGGAGGGTTGCTGTGAGCTCCATTTTAAAATGTGCTTTTTAACACCAAATAAAGTAGACTTGTTCATAATGTGAACGTGATTGTGACAATTTTTGCTTCTATTTTTAGAAACCATTGCAAGCATGGGAAGAATCACGACCTTAAATTAAATTCAGCGTCCCGAGAGTCTTTGGTTGGGAAAGAAAAAGTAGGAACGTTGAAAAGCCAGACAAGTTTTTGACCAGTGAAAAATGCATAATATGAAGTGGCATGATAACCATTATATGAAATTGAAATGTGCTGTGCACTATGTATTAACGGAAGTCACGGTTAACGTAACATCAGTGACATGGGTTGTAATTATACCTTGTGGTAGATTGGCAGCTTCCCTCAGGTCACGACGAGTCCGTGGTCTAGACGAGCCGTACGGAACCAGTCCCGTCGTAGCTGCCGTTTGATCTGAAGCACGGCCTAGGCGAGTGTTGAGCAGCCAGGGCGACGAGGCGGTGATGTCGCGCCGACGCCTCCGTGCGACGGCCTTCTGCACGAGCTTGAACACGGTGGTAATGGTATAGGTCTGTCTCTGCTGGGAGAGTGCTGAGTTCACGAATCCCATGTTGTAGAGTTCTGTTGCCTGTTAGCAAAAACAAGAAGTAGTTTCAAACCGTTAGACGAAATGACTTTGAAAACAGTGTGAGCAAACAAAGTGTAAAAATTGTTTTACCTAAAACTTGAAGATACAGAGCTGCAACGAATGACTGTTTCCCATTTCATACTCATGAAAATTATAATGCCACTGTTCTGTTTAAGTTTTAACAAAACTATATCAAACATTTGCCTATTACTGGGTCCTAATTGGCCTATAACATTGCAGGACTGGTATCTGCATGCTTATATGAAATTTGACCCTTGATAAGGTAGAGCCTGTAATGGTTGTTGCGATGCTGTAGTCTCCGCAGAAGAATTGTCATTTTGAAACTCTGGCCATCTCTGCAAGGCTTGTCCATATGTACACAGACGTCTTTGCCATCCCAGACGGAGCTAAACTGCAAATCTGTTCCCAAGTAAGCTCTCGGCTTTCTCTCCCCAGAACTTACCGCGTCGTAGTAGTTGGTCGTGAGGTTCTGCACGGTATTATCGTCTTCGAGGTCGTTGCTATCCAGTGTGGTAGTATTGCCGCTATCATCGATATACTCGTATGTGAAGTTTTCATTGGAGTAGGCCACGTAGCGTTGGGAGGTCATGGCGCTTAGGCATCCCTGCCGCGAGAAAAAAGAATGGAAAAAGAAAAATAGTTCACCGAGATTCAGAACACCAGGTTGGTTAATCTTAACTAATAGAGAAATGTATCAAATTAAAGGGGATGTTCAACACTCAACAAACCTCGTTTTATTTGTTAGAACTATTATCCTTAAATTACTTGACATGAGAAAAAATATTTACCTCACACTGTATACAGAAAGAGAGTCTTTTTTGATGATTTTTCTCTTACCCCACAAGCTTCCCCCAAATTCAGATTCTCTGACTTTCGTCAATGGGGGCAGCAGACAAATGTGTGTGATTTCGTGACATCAGATATGGGAGCCCTTTCTGACGTCATGAAATCACACAGATTTGTGTGCTGCCCCCATTGACGAAATTCAGAGAATCAGAGATATAGGGAGATTTGTTGAGTGTTGAACATACTCTTTAACTTGCACTTGAAAGGGTCATTATGCAATAATGTATTTAGTAGATCCAAAGTTATGAATGTGGATGGTTTTAGTCTTTCTTCATGAGAAAAAGAACGTACCCTTTCCGATGCAGACCAGTCGGAGCGACAGACCATGAAGAGGGTCAACTGAAGGCCAAAATCCTGCCGGAGTACCTCGGGTAAGAACCTGAACACAAAGCAAGAAAAAAAGTTGCAACAACGTTGGTTTAGAAATAAGAAAGGTTTGCGAGGTAGGCCTACTCATGTCGCGTTTCCCTTGGTCGTGGTGGAGTTTGGTATAGGCCCTACAGGGAATAATGTGGAGTAAGAGTAGCGTGTACCTCATGGTAATGCTGACCGGCTCCAAGTGATTGACGCCCCGTCTGTCATCGCCGTAGCGCAGGTCCTCACCGTTTTCTCCGGTCATGGAGACCAGTTGTACGGTCGGAGTATCCTTGGTGCTGTCCAGAACTTGAACGACGGTCTAACACAAAACCAAAATGATACAGAAATTTATTGGTTTTGTCACAAAACAGTAGTTCACCTTACAGGGCCTGCCTTGTGGCACGGGTTACTACGAGACATTTCTGAAATGTAGAAAGTGTAAAACTGTTCAAGAATAGACCTAAGATATTCTTGTTTTCTACCGTTTCGAGGAATCAGCATTTTTTTTTTATGATCGAGCTGTGTAACAAAAGAGCACAATGGGCATTTAATTTGGCTTCACAAATACCCACTAGCATTATCAATTAAAGTTACACTTTTGGAAACTTCAGTCAGTTTGTCAATGGAAGTCAGGACAAAAAAATGAACTGATATGTATAAAAATGTTTGGAGTTAGGAAGGCCTAACGTTTCCATCAACAGCATGATCTTTCTCAAAGGCTTTTCAGATGTGCGATCATTTTGTTTTCGATCTTAACAGTGATGCGCCACCTAAAGTGGTAAGAATGCCAAGAGTAAAACTAGAAAAGGGACTGATAATATTGTTTCAAAGGCAAAATATCCCCCAAGATTAAGTATGTGTCGTTCTCCATAATTTCGAATGCAGCTTCCTTATACAGAAGACAGGTATTAAGGAGGGGGGGGGGGGGGGGGTATGACGTCAGTTACGTCACTGTGCAACAGCGCCCTCACCTGAATAGTGACTTCCAGAGAAATGGTCAGGGGATCCACGTCGAGTTTCGTGCAATCATCCGGGTTCTTTTCAGTGGGGTCTGTGCACTGGTACTTGGAGAACTGAAACCTAAAGGTTCCTGCAACGAAATAAAAACCAGACACTTCAATATATAACATGTAAGAGCTCAACAGTAGATATACTAGTGAACATCTACACGATAAAACACTGATACATAAGGCACCAATGTGGCGCTTATACTATGCGTGATCCCACCATTTTGGTAATTACTGATTAATTAGTTCAACTAGTATTTTTATCAGTTGGAAACTAATTTCAGCACAGCAAGAGTGGGCTTTGCTCTCTCGTTGAACCAAGTCAACATTTGGTGCAAGTGTTCTCAATAAATCATGTAAAATTCCGGTGTTCATACGAACATACAAACGTACTACACACACGTAGGTGTCCACTTTTCTCTGTCCACGGTTCAGATTTGCTTGAACCAAATGCTTAACTTCTCTCAATACCGAAGCAAGTCATGACTTACCGGTAGCATCTATAGGCAGGTCACTGTCTACTACCACCGCGTCTAGATCCAGGACAAACTTGAAGTTCCATACTTGGCGACATCTGGCCGTCCTGCACACAAGAGAATATAAATCAAGGCAAGAGAATAATCACATGAAGGAAAGAACTGTTTCAAAGCAACCTAACTGGGAAGGAGGTTGACAGTGATTTATTGGGGCCTTGCATCGGACGTATGGGGTCCTGACATGTGTATACCTTCGGAGAAGATAATACCAATTCTAAAACAAAAACAAAAAAAACGGGTACCAGACTATTTTGAATCCAAGCCTCTGTTTGATTGCACTGCTTCGAATGCAGGATGGATGCCCTGTGAATAAGGCCTATAGCATCAACTGATGGGACCAAAACGGGGACTCACGAGACGTATTGGCATTGCTGAGGTCCTTCCGGGTACTCGTAGTCGAGCTCCATGTTCAGGAAGCTAGCACTGGTTGTCTCTTTGGGGATGTACTCCAGGGATGTAGCATTGTGGAAAGACAGAAGTTCCCCGTCTGTGGATTCAATCGTGGTTTTGAACTGGAACTCGATTGAAGCCTTCTTCGCGTCTGGAGTGGTCTGCGAAAAAAAGGGTGGAAAATCCTTATGATTTCATACTTAAGGTGTTTGTCAAAGAAATGCAGATTCATGGGCAGAAAATACCAAGAAAGATACAGTAACACTCATCTGTTGCATTCCCAGTCCCATATGGTGCCAATGTTAAAAAATCCTTTCACATTTATTTTAGATGATTTTGAATTAGGACAAGTCCAAATTATATTTACAGGGTCGGACGGTGGGAAGTAGGGCTCGATGATGACAAAGTCCAGCACGGGCTTGACCAAGGCAGTAGAGCTGACAATAAAGTTGATGATGGCTATCCTTGTCAGACGGTAGATCAGATCCACGCTGGAAGTTACCCAGGACATACCCTGCCGGAACGAAGACAAAACAAGACAGAAACTGTTTTCATTAACGGACAAAGCACAGAGGAAACTGACTGGATTAAGTTATTATAAAAGAAGTAATATTGCCTGGAGTGGGACTCGAACCTGCGAGCTCCAGAATACGGGACTGGTGGTCTACCAATTGAGCTATATGTCTCTATTTTCATAAAAAAAGTGTTAAATGACCAGTGCAAGGGTAGATTTGATCAAATATCTGAAGGATGCAAACCTTGCCTTTTTTATAACATCATCACTGTTGCCGTCATTAAATAAATTTGAGGAAAAATAAGGATATACCGACAAAAATGCTAACAGTACAGAGAAGTGTTTACAGTATAGGCTTACTAACGATAATAATCCCCAGTTTTGTAGGATGATTTAAATTTCACGAAATTTACAGTCTACATTTAACTTGGTATACAAAGCTCAGCAGGTTTATAGACGTGTTTCCAGGATGACATTGACACACGTTCACAGAAGGAGTTAGACATTTTGGATTTGATTTTTTTTTTTCTGGGGAGCCAGTCGAGCCACCGTAAGTCAAGTGACTGAACACACCTTGGTTCCGTCAGTAGGATCAACAGGCCGCACATTAGTGAAGTAGATGGTTGTCCGGAACTCGATGGTGTCCGTGGTATCCGAATACTGCCATATGTTACTTCCAGAGACATCCGTGCAGTTGAAAAAGAAGCCAAAATCCTCTGCGAAGGGACAAAAAAACAGAGCAAAATGGCGATGAAGCTTTGTTGAAATGAAGTGCGGGATTGTTGGTGCTGCTAAATTTTATGTGCATCGAAAAGCCCAAGTAGGACTGCGTTCCAGAAAGTAACTGAAATTCGTTGAAAAAGTTGAAGATGCATTCAGCAGTTATGATGCTTTTGACCCATTTTGCCGTGGCAGGTTATCATGATTTCACATTCGTTTATATGGCTAGATAATTGGTGGTGTCCTACCGTCGAAGGTCAAGATGTAGTCCCTCCGTTGGATGTTGTTGCCGTCACTGTCCACGTCGGTGAAGTTGTTGCCGCGGACGTAGCTGGTGAAGAGGCGCTTGTGCACGGCATTACCATTGGTCAGATCGGTAAGAAGGCTCACATTCCGGGACCTGCAAGTTAGTGTTTGGAAACAACAAAGTAGAAATTTTCAGCGAAAAGTCTATCATTCAAGAGGGCGCCCTAGGCCTAGGCCTTAAGTCAACAGTAGGTGCATAATTACACAGTAGCTCATTGGCATAATCCTGTGAGCAGGGCGTTCAAAACTGTGGGGTTTTCAATAATTTTGCCAACAATGGTGGCGCCATTTCCTTGTATGAATTATGGCTCCCGTGTGCGATTTTAAACAAAAATCTTCCTATTTATTACCTTAAACAAACTCCCATACGAGTTACAACATTTCAATTATTCCTCTTGATTGCTAAATGCTACAAACCTAATTCTAACCCTAACTTTATTCCAAACTCCCTCTTACAAACTTGAAAGTGGCTGGTCTATACATGGCTGGTTAAACAAGTTCAAGAAAAATGTCATTTAGAACGAAGTATTGAGGAACCGAACCAAACAAACGGACAAATTGAACGGAGGTTCTTCTTACACAAAGTTGCCCGTGTCACTGAAGTAGTAGCCGGTATCTAGACCGTCCGGCTCATACGAAGCCTGGAAGATGACGTTGGAACACTCCCCGGTGTTTTCAGGATGGATATCGCCGGTATATGGGTCCACAGCGTACTTGCCATTGGTGTCAAACTTCTGAAAATCTACCACCCAATACTCGGCCTCGTTCAGTGTGTCCTGCGTGAAAAATAAATTATTCCAATTAAAAACAAATCCTCAAATTCTGAAACAGCGAGCATGCATATCACCCCTGGCTGATTTCCATAACCTGATTAATTATGACAATATCATTACGACTGTGTTAACAAAAAGACAATACAAAAAAATACAAAAGCTTCAAATCCTTTGTTGCACCTGGTTTACGATTCATTGTATGAGTAAATAGTAATAAATATTAACTGTTATGCAAAATAAGTCACAAACTTCTCATCAACCATTGACCGAGAGATCTATATTATAGATGACCAGTTTGCAGCAGTTACTTGGTGGGTAGCTGCATGGACTCTCCTAAATCTTACCTCGAGAATGATCTCGAAATTGGTCAGGCTGTCGACTATGTCAAACTCGGAGATGTAGGCCTGTCCCATGTTACGGAAACGGGAATCGGTGACCTTGTCGTCAATGGTTTCACCGAACCTGGATTCTGCCGAGGGTGTGAGGGTGGCCACGGTCAGCAGGGCCAGTGCGAACGAAGCCAGGGCTATAGTGTCCATCGTGAAAAACTACGAACCGAAACAAAATAACAATATGTACGAGAAAAGTGCAGGATGGTAACAGTCGGTAAAAGGATATTGTAAAGTTCAGGACCCCAGCCTCCCCTTATTTTTATTATTATAAATTTTTTTATTTTTATTTTGTACAAAAGAGGTCGACCTGCAAAATACTAAAACATCAGGTAATGCGATTTTAATGATACTGACCCTATTTTGTGGTGAATTCAGATCAATAAATAAGGAAAATGAAGTTCATCATAATTTATATCCAATAAATTAACTCTTGGAGGATATAATCCTTTTTCCCTAATGGTCATCAGTGGAATTCTGTCCTTTTTAAAATGTGGAATGCAATGTGTACAACGTAAATCACGTTTACAAAAAAAAAAACACCGGGTGAATAATAAAGCAACGTCAAGAAAACATGGCGCCGTTTACAAAGGGCGTGGCACGAGGGTGTGGCACATGGGGTGTGGCACGCTAGAAAAATAAGCGGTGTCTGATATTTAGCAACGGTTTAAACAGTTACTCGTTTAGTAGTGGCTATCGGAAGGCACTTTGCAAAGACAAGTGTAATTTTAAAACCAAACCATGGAAATTAGACAATTGGGTAAGAATTCCACTGACGGCAATCACTTGTGCACAAACCCCATGGAACAGAGAGGGGACGTTTTGAGATATAAAAAATTACTACCGCTTCGTTCGAAGTGTATCACTGTAGGTCAAAAACGCCCCGTAAAACTCCCTTTTCAGATTTGCTACCCCAGTGTTACACAGCTGAGATTGAAGTTCATTATAATTTGTATCCAGTCAGTTAACTAACCCTTTTAACGTAATATCAGTCAGTGGAATTCTTTCCGACCATTGCTTGGGATTTTCGCAGAGGACCACACATTTGTCAGAGAAAAAAATGCAGAAAAGTCTATGGGAGGGCTCACGCACAATCTGAATTTGGCTGTAAATTTTCTGTTCACACGTGCAGTAGTTAACGTTTATTATCATTGTGGGTTGATCATCTACGTACGTGGAAAAAGACTACTCAGTATTCTCAATAAAATGGTTATCATCATCCATAATCGGAAAGAAACTGCTTTTGGCAAGTACATGGAATAAAATCACAGTCTTTTAAAACGGTAATGGTTTACGAAAGCAACTTACCGAATATGGACGGTACACCTGAACGGACGAGACGAGCGAGCCAAAGTGTGGGTCCTGGCGGGGGACCTGGCAAAATTTAACGGCGCAAAATTCTGGCTCGCTGATGGACACTGTTCCTATGACCGCGGACGACTATAATGCCATGTGTGCCGTGACTTGGGGAGTGGTGGCAATCGGGTCCTTAGTCCATGTGGCTCCCTCCTATTCAACAGCCCGACCAATCATAAGACGCCTTGTCAGATCACGTGATCGCCTTTTTGTTTTCTTAAAAACCGCGAGAGGAATTTCGGCGAACACTCGCAAAAACATGTCAACTATGCAACCGCATCAAATGCATTGAAAATGGTCGTCTTGAAAGGTGTTACGTAACAAACCAGAAAGCCCTTCTTTTTTTAAAAGTTAAAAAGAGTGTATTCCTTACCACTAGAATGGAATAATTTAAAGGTGCCCAATATCCGGTCAACCACTGAAGGATAAACATTATAATCAACTGGATAATTATTTTCTAGATGTCATCTCCGAAGACTTTTTTCCCGTTGCAGTCTGTGTATAAACCAAGCTCGATAATGAACCGCAAGTGAGCGGCAGGCTGGATAAAAATAATACAACCAAATATTGCATAATTATTAATATTTTATTACAAATACTGTTATTACATACAATATTAATGTCTTTGTGCTGTATAATATATGTATATTATATATATATATATTTATGTATTTATACATAATTTTTTATAGTGATCCCATTTATCTTAAATAGCAATGCATATTCAACGTCATATATTTAAGCGTGCAAATATTTGGTTATGCATGTACTGGAAATACAATGAATTAGGACTTATACAAAATGGCCGGCAAGATACAAAGTAAACATAAGAATCTGGGTTATTATAGTACTGGTATTCCGTGAAATTCTAAAGGTAACATACTCTGGTAAGAAACCAAAACAGAAATGTTCACAAATTTACGTATAACTTACAGGGTATGAAGATGGTGGTGGTAGAAACATACCGTTGAAATATTTCCGCCTGAAGTTGTGTATGTATCCAGAAATTAGTAAAACAACGACCGAAAATCTTTCTGATCTTTCAAAAGATCAAAAATAAAAGAGAAATACTATGACCGTTTTTCACTGTTTTCTCAAAAAGTGGGCACCGTATGGGACTGAACTTTTCACAGATGACTGTTACTGTTTCTGTCTTGGTATTTTTGCCCATGTATGACACTACCTTTAAACATGTGGTCAATTTTCAGAGGAAGAAAATGAACTAATATTGAAATGGCCGAACAATGAACACTTAATTCGGTTAGAACATTTCAGACAATTATTCAAAAATTTAACAAACAAAAATGACCTGACAAAATGTTAATACATTGATGCAAAATGTGTACAATATGAAATAAATTACATTCATTTGCGATGGAATCTGCTGAGATAAAAACATTCATGGTAATAGAAAATTCAATCCGGCCCAGAACAATTTTCCTTCTACAGTTTACCTTATCGCTTATTAATAAAAACTAAAACCAGTCCAGTCCCCAGTGCAGCAATATAATACAGTGAAATAATCAAAAGCAATGAATAAAAGTAGAAATATAATTTCATTTGAATTTCTGTAAAGATTGGTCGAAAATAAATAAATGCTTTTGAAGTTAGTAAACAAACAAGTACTTCTTATAAACAAAAGCGATCAGCTACGTTCTATAGACATAATATTAAAAATAATTCGTACTATATAAGGGCATATACATTATATCCAGTATAATTATACTACAATTTCAATTATTTATTATTTTTTTTATAAAGAATACAGTTATGAAGCAGCAAAGGTCACAGAACGATCACAAAATGGCGACGAACGACTTGCCTATACACTTCCCCACAATAGCAATCAGAAACAGCAACCGAAAAACAACCCAAACCAACATACAAACAAGCAAACATCAAACAAACAAACACCCCATCAAACATGGATTGGGCCACATGACGAAGCCCAAGGAAGGCTCCAGCTTCGCCATCTATCTCAAGCCCTTCATTTCATTTAGGAAACAAAATGGCGGTCGCAAAATGAATCCCAAGCCTAACCTTTAAGCCTCATTTCGTAAAGTCCTCATATCTCCCCATGTTGGATACAAAATGGCCGATTGTACTTTACGGCACACGTTTGTATTCAAAATTCCAAAGGTGTCGCTACTTTCCCCATAAAAGAACTCTATCCAATGGCGCGCAGCCGTAGATTGGAATAAACGGACACCTGAATTGGAAACAACATGGCCGACGTCCATACACAATGAGCCACGCCCTCTATTGACAACATGTTGTACCAAAACACCGCGTAAGGAAACTCAAAGTCTGGCCTCAAATAAAAAAAAAGTGGATACGATATATTGATACATAGCTGTTTTAAAGATTAAAAAAGTATAAACCATAAAAGATGGTCAATACAATAATGATTATCAGTGCATATAATACACGTGCAGAATCTTTTCTTTTGTTCACCATACACAACAATCCACACAAAGATAAAACAAAAAAACACCTGGAAAAAGAACTCCCTTCTTTCGACATTTTGTGAAACAGCATGGACAACCAGAATCAGTAGTGAAAGTGGCTTTGGGGTAGCCTTACTTTCGTATCCCCAGCTTGAGCTGGTTCCAGATGGACCACAATGATGTACATTGGAATGCTGAATCCTTCAGTCATAATTCATTATCTGGACTAGTGTTGGACGGAGTATAGTAATTTAATGCCAATTGGTCATAATTATATACACGCAATACGGCATGCAAGAATACACAAAAGACTGGTATATGAATTGTGCGACGATACAGTTCTTAATTAAATGAAATGAGTTTATAATTATTTCGTGAGGTAGGAATGAATTGTTACAAATTAACCAATTCAGTGTGCGTCATAGCATAGCGAATGTAACATGACTTATGATGCATTGCAGCCCTTCGTCGGATACGATGGGTTCTCCTTCGTAACTCGAGTTACGATCGATCGTAAGGCTTCGAGAAATTGACCCCTGGGTGACCTTTCGTGGTTCAAGTCATCGCCAAGGACATGTCAGTCAAGGCACTGGGGGTCAAATATTTCGGTTGGGAAAGGCAATATCCTGACATTTAGCATGTACTTATTAAAGCTAGTGCGCAGACGGAATAGACAATGGCTCATGTGATGAAAACGATTGGATGTGACGACAAGCACTAAGTGGATTTACACAATTGCAAGTTGTACTGCCATTGTCATTAGTTTCTTAAATTCAACAAACTGCACGGCATGTCAAAATAACCCTTTGGTAACAAGACTTTTTTTTGTCCGACTCGTGCGTTTAAAATCCCCAGGAAATTTGTGAAGATGAAGACTGATAAACTCTTATTGCAGACTATATGCAACTGACTAACTGCATGTAAGTATGTATACAGTTGCCTCGGCGAAATCGTGAACAATATCGGAAGCTTTCGTCGATGGTTCGGCAACTATCGTTATAAGAAATTGGTTCATTCGGAAAATCCACATTGTGTGCTTTCGGCAGCGAGAAAGTGGAATCTTATTTCAGTTATTGAATCCAACTTTTATAGGATTAAGCGTCTCTGAATGCAACACAACACTGGCCAGTGACAAGTAGAAGAAAATAATGTCAAAAAGACAACCTCAACACACGACAACACGATAACTATAATGACAAACGGGTAAAAAGGCCCATGTCACACGAAGCAATGTACAGGCAATCCTTGAGGAGGTAAAAGATTCATACATTTTTGACTCGTATGTAATTTCCTTTTTTTCCGGTAAAAAAAAAAAAGCGTTCTGCGGTATCGAAATATCTCTTCTGCACGCATCCGAACACATTATTTCTGAGTGGCGCCCTCTTTTGATTAAAACAGAAAATGCGGTGGTGTCTGAATTTTAGTTTAGTACACTGTTAAATCATCTTTCATTGAAATCTGGGAAGCCGGAAGCTAATCATGAGCAAAAAGGCCGGTGGATGTTGTCAATGCTGATTATTCTTTAAACTCCGTGTTCGTTTGAAGAATAAATAACACGCCACGTCACGTGCCGAGCCAGAGTTGTACGTAGCGCAAGTCGATCGAAAAACACTACCGCATTTTATTTTTTTTTAATCAAAAGAGGGCGTCACAAACTTGTGCTCGTATTATAGTTAATATTACTGTACACATTAATTTTTTGCCTTGACAAGGCCAAAATCAATGCAATGAAATTAAAATGCTGTGAACGAGAACAATATCAAAACGGCATCAATCGATGGAATGAATAATTAATGGAGATGTGAGAAAAAGTTCTGAAATATTTGAAGAGTAAGTCATGGATGAAAAGAGTGAGTAGACAAGGAATTAGAAAGGTTGTGATGAGTCGATACTACCATTCCGATCGGGCCGACCGGACTGGTTCAGCCCCTGCGTGCTGTGGTGAACATTCTCGGTCCGTAAAGGTCCACCGAACGCAGCAGCTAGCGTGATCATCGGCATCAGTTGCTGGGGGCAGAGGCTTCGTTCAGACGGTACTGCACTGCTTCTCCTCCACTGGTGAGGAATTACTGTCGTACGACTGCTTGTGGAAAGACGAGTACTCGGTGGGAGGCTCCGTGGCCGAACCGATCCTACCTGGAAATGGGACCGGTAACATTCATGAGAAACCCTCATAAAATGCGAAAGAGGTTTTGGGGAAGAAGTTATGGGTCATCCATCCACAACTAAAGGGGAATGGAGATTTGCTTTTATCATTTGGAATGGTGACAATTTCTTGGTAAGGGAAAAGTATTTTGTACACTGCCCAGGCAGCCTAAAAGCTAATCACGAGCAAAAGACCGGTGGAGAAATCTGGAAATCCATACCCAATAACTCCACATTCCTTTTAGGAATAAATCGCGCGCATTGTACCGAGCCGGAGTTGTAAGTGCATGCAGACCGAAAAACACCACCGCATTTTCTTTTTCAATCAAAAGAGGGCGCTACTCAAAAACTTAAAAATATTAAAGGACTAAGTTGTGAATGACATATAATAATATACCTCTCATGGAACTGAACTCGTTCTTGGATCCCAGACTGCCGTTGCTCAGTTTGCCCTGACGTCGCTTGATGTGCTTGTGGAACCACTGGGTGAAGGAAGTCGTGCTGAGCGTGTACAGGATAGGATTGAGGGCGCTGTTGATGGGCAATACGAAGATGACGATCCAACCGTACAGGGTCTCTGACAAATCACGACAGACGGAAGAAAACATTGAAGTCATTTTTGTTTATCATCAAAGTGAGTGGATATACAACGCCTCAACTCTAACAAAAAATGGAGAACATGGGCGCTTTAAGATACTAGCTATAGACTACTGTCCCCAAGAAAAAAACTTTTTAAATCTACACTGATCCAGAAAATAATTCTTGCTACTACAGCAGCGGTACAGTTTTATAGATTCAAGTCACACAGATTCAGGTTGTTTCTATTGTGCATGGTATCCTAGCAAATTTCAAGACTTTGGAGATTGGAGGTAACAATCTTATGAAAATAACCCCGCTTCCACCATAAAAGGAAACTACATAACAAGCATCATGCATATTTTTAGGGAAAATATAGTAGGAACATAAAACTTAAACTACTTCTCCAGTACATAAAAAGAAAAATTAATTCGAAATTGTCAAGAGCATTCAAAATTACCGACAACTGATTTGCATCTTCTACATTCACACATTTTGTACAGTTCATACCGGGAATTTCGTAGCTGCATAGTGAGAGGATTTTAATGATGGCGATAGGCAGCCAACAGAGGGCGTCTGTCAGCACAACAAAGAAGAATCTTTTGGCGTAGTTGAGATCGCCTCGTCTGCCGATGTGCGTTGCCGCCTTTCTCGTCTGCTGAATGCTGATGAACATGCCTATTGATGGACATAGAAACATAGTGATGGGTCAAATTGTCAGGCGCCATCTTGTTGCCACGCGGCAAGCTTGGGACACAAATTATCAATCTAGCAGAAAATATTCTTTGGCCAAATTTTGTATAGCTGCTTTAAAAGCACGAATCTGTGTGTAACGATAAATTTTGAAACAACAGATCTTTTACAGTTTTCTGAAACATTATGATGGATCAGAAGTCAATGTTGAATCACTAACTTCAGGTGTTCACTGTTGGTTGTTAGAAAGTGCGCCCTCTATCAGTGGCGCATGCAATGGAAAGTTCCCCGTACGCTAAGAAGGACTGTGTTTAAGCACAGAGCTACATCATTGTATACAATGCTCTATGGTTTAAAGGTGTCAGATCTCTCAGTCTAGAATTGAAATCTCAGTCTAGAAATCTCAGGGAGGAATTGTGTAAAATGATCTAATATAGGGAAAGATCTATGGAAAGGTAGAAACTTTTGACTTGTACCATGGTAAAAGATTACTTAATTATCTAGAGCTCCAAGCACTATCAAGGCTGGTCAAGTTGTATGCATGGGGAGTTATTATATTCTAAGGGCCAGGCCCCCTCAATGGGCTCAAGAAAGTTTTTAGCTCGCAAACACAAATTTAATGAGGAAACCAGGAACACATACCGGTGTATGACACGGCAATAGCGGCAAAGCAACTGGCGTTGACTCCCAGGAATATGAAAGCCGAGTATTCCCATCCCTGCAGCCACGGATCGTGTATGTGCAGCGGAAAACACACACCGTTGCTGCCGTAGAAATCGACGAAGTACCCGGTGGTGATCAGCGGCACCAAGCCCACCACAGCACCCAGGAACCAGATGAACGACATGACCACAGTGGCTTCTTTGGACGTGAGCCTGTTTGGAAGAGACGTGTGCGATTGAAGGAGAACAACGTTCAAAAGTTGGGTAGATTGTCATTACATGTATAACGTTCTCATGAAGTGGATATCCCGTCTATATTAGATTTTTTTCTAATGAATTTTGGTTTCCGAAAAAAAAACAAGCCACTACCCGGGCTCATACGGATGATTTTTTTTAAAAATTTGAATTGACAAATTTATTTCAAATTATTTGGAGTTTCTTATAGGGCTTTTTTCTTTTTTCAACGAATGACTTCAAAAGTCTTTAAAATGGCATGATTAATGGATTTGAAGATCAGACATTATTAACCTGTTCCTGAATGCATACTGCAAACCACAATCTGCTAATGTGTGGTTTTCTGTAGAGTGTTATTCGCGAACTAGAAAAGCTAGGAATTTGTGGATTTAAAATGCTTGTACGTGCTGCGGGTCTTGGCCAGATGATACGCGGGGGAGTCCATATCAGCTACTAGGTCAACAAAAAAGGGTCTTTCCCGACCCTTGTGACTACCAGCTTCAATCCTATATAGGTCCGGAGGATCATTTAGCCTTAGTTATAGAGAAAGATCCTGCTATAGGATAGAAACGTCATACCCTACTGATACTGACCATTTCAATTCAAATTTCAGGTAATTTATTTTGGTTGATTGGTAGATCAGTAGTCATTCACTAATGGTCAATCAAGGACCTAAACATTGACCACTTGCACTGACCTGTGGAGCCGGTAGGGGTAGACGATGCACATGAAACGTTCCAAGGATATGAATGTCAGCATGAAGACCGAGACTTCGCTGGAGAACATGGCCAGGAATCCGGCCAGCTTACAGGTGGAGCTATGCATCCACTCCAATGCATGGATGTTGTACTCATTGCGAAACCTGGCATCATGGTATCCGATGATGAACAGATAGATAGACATGCAGAAATCAGCAGCTTGGGAGAAAAACAGACAAAGACGAATAAGTTAGATTACGCTGGTTCGAATCCCGCTCCAGTCAGTTTTTCTTTGTTTAATTTTCAATTATTTAAAATAATATTAATCAGTTTACTTGTGGTTATTCGTTGATTAAGTTAAATTCGAATCTAGAATTTTTTTTCCAATTCAAATTAATTCAATTTCCTGAACAACAGCCACCTACAAAAATGTGATACATAAAAACAAAAATTGACGACAAGTATATAAAACTACATCAAAACAAAGTTAAGATTGACGTTTGTGGTGGATGAGTCTGCACGAGTCATTGACCTGCACAGGACTGGTATGCACGGGCAATCTGGAAGATTTACACCATTTTTGTTTTGGTTTCTTATCAAAGTATGCTACTACCTTTAAACCGTTTCGTCACAGAAAAACCCCCCAGATTCGACGAGTTTTCCTTGATGCATGTGATAAGCATGCATTATATAGAAGGGAGGGTAAATCAACAGGTGTCATTGGCCTGATCAGAGTATTCAAAATGCAATTTATTTGGACTTATCCCAAAGAAATCCCTCGGCATCAAAAGACCGATGTAAGATATCAACCCCAATGTATAATATTTCATTAATAAGGTAATGCGCTCTGGTTATTTCGGTGGTATTTATACTATTTCAGATTTTGGATTTGTGAGATTTGGTTTGAGGTATTTTGTGCTGGAAGGTATATGAAATTAACACCTTTTCCAAATGATGACTATAAACTGTCTGTAATTTCAGACGGAATTGGCGCCATCTTTTGGTATAGGCAAGTAGAAGTACTTCACACTAATTTACTTGGAAACTGCACAACAGGTTTTTTATTACATTCGGTTTATTATAAAAGATTATCTGCAAACGGAAAGCTGAGATTATTACACGAGCTGTGTTTGGCCATAGAAACATAAAACGTGCCAATTTTGCACTCACGGGCCAACGTACGTTTGCAGATTTTGTTTGAATATAACGTGTGTTTTCGCTTCTTGGTGGTTATTCACAATGAATAGTATTATTACAAGAGCAACTGTCACAATTTTACGATTCCGATTGGATAAGGTAAATGTTTGCATTAGCGAGGGCAAATATTTCCACGGACGTTTGCGATGGAACGGAGATGCGAGGACGATATCGACCGAAGGACATGTAATATTTCCCGCTGACGCAACCCCGGTAGCGCCGCTGCTCGGAGGTTGCACCGGGAACGAACCCCGGGGACGACCCGGTACACGGACCGGCTTCCGGCACGTGGCACGGGGGACTCGGACCCCTTCCGTTCCAATTAATGTTTGTCCGTTGTCCAGCTAGCTTCACGTACCATCTTCCCAACGAGTATCCCCTACACATACACGAAGTTAAGTGTTGTTCATTTTGGTCTGAGCGGCCGGAAGGGAATGTAGAACTAGGGAAATTATTCTAAGGTGATCGATTGTGCAGAGTAGACCAACTGACCCACGGGCCAGAAGTCTTATTACTTATGCGACGTAACGAATAAGCTCGCCAATCGTTTCCGTACGTATACTGACATAGCATCACTATATACATGCATCCTGTCACATAAAAAAATAGAGATGGTGTGCACAGAAAAGACGTTCTGAGAGATTTAGCTTAGACTCGAGATCAAATTTGGGTTCAAAATGTTAGTCACCGAAATCTGTTAAGGGTATGGATGTACTTAAGGCATAGTGCAACGTTGCTTTTAGAAGGAAGAACGACTCAGCTTTTCCGATCATCTGATTTTAAAGTTCATAACCTGTCACTGCAAATCTCACCCAAATCAGTTATCAAAATCGAGTTGATTTTCAAATGAATTTTGCAAAAATGTAAATTACCTTAATACGGTCGATTCCAAACAGTGCGCCACCAAGAGTTTGTAACGCGTTGGCAAATCACACTGCACGGAATCTGCCGACCCTTTTCAAGCCAGACGCGCATTGGCTCGACAAATTCCGTGAATTGTAATTGGCCAATGCATTGTAAACTCTTGGTGGCGCACTGTTTGGAATCGCCCGTATTGTCTAGACCCCAATCAATGTTCACAAAAAAACACACAGTTGCTCTCAAAAGGGTTACATAGTAACCGTCATGACTCAGAAAAGACGGTTAAACTCCACAGACCAAAAAAAAACCCAAAACAAAATCACTCCAAAACACGGCACTATTGCAACACACACATTTCCAGAAACTTGCAGGACACTTACTGCACAAGTTGATAACGACCAGGGAGTGGATTCTATTCTCTGCCTTCATCAGGATGCGACTGACCAGGACGCCCACGTTACCCACGAAGCACAGAAGGGCGATGGTCCACACGGAGACCCGTAGTATAACGTCCTTCAAGAGGTTCTCAAACGAGGAGATACCGTCCGACTGAGGCTTGCAGGTGCGGACTTTAGGGGCGTAGCGGCAGTAGTCAAACTTAGAGAACTGGCTGTGTGGAAATTAACACAGAGGAGTGGGTGTCACGTCTTGTTAGATATATAAAGCCTAGTGCCTACGGATGAAAGAAAGGGCCTAGGATGTAATTCTTGGAGGGAAGCCAAAGCTGTAGCTGTGGACAGGGATGACTGGAGGAAGAAAGTTGCAGCTTTATGGGCCAGTGGTCCCGAAGAGGATAGGATAGGTGAGGTGAGGGCCTACGGTAAGAGCTGACGTGTGACCATCTTTTCCCAAAGTGTTTCGCAACCAAAGGACAACTCAGTGGAACTAATGAGATTTGCTAGTTTGGTCATTCTGACGATCACTTAAAAAAATCCCCACCCTCCTAAACGGCAAACCGACTATTGAGACTCGACTAATCGATCACACACTCGTCTCTGTATACCCTGACAGAAGTTACTCAACAACTTCCAAGAGTACATAAACAATTTAGGTACAACTTGTATAGCTCAATGACATACAAACATCACAATCATCATGGAAGCATTTTCACCAGAAAATCCATGGAATCATCTACATGATCTGGAGATCCAGAGTGTCCAGAAACCAGACCACCTGACAAAGACACGTGACTACTGATTATGGAACTTACATGTGCTGTAGCTTGGCCATCTTGCTGAACATCCGGGGACTGATATTGGTGATGGTCATACCTTCTAGTTTCCTGCAAAAGTTCACATTGAACAGTGATTTGATAAACATGCACCTTGGATAATGGAATGATTGAATGTACATTACAGGCGATTCCAGACAGTGCGCCCCCAAGAGTTTGTAACGCGTTGGCCATTCACATTGCAAACTTTTCGGGCGCACTATTTTGGGCCTTTTCGAAAC
Source organism: Astropecten irregularis (assembly GCA_963971285.1). Taxonomy (NCBI): domain Eukaryota; kingdom Metazoa; phylum Echinodermata; class Asteroidea; order Paxillosida; family Astropectinidae; genus Astropecten; species Astropecten irregularis. The sequence continues at coordinate 1,884,451 of OZ020256.1, forward strand.
GGAGGCTTAGGCTCAGGCTCAGGCTCAGGCACCAGCTCTGACACCCATATGCTGAAAATATAGGCTGGGTTTTTCATTGAAGCTGAAGCTCTGTTTTCCTTTTCATACTAGAGAATCTACTTCAGAACCGCAGCCAAAGGTCTCTATTTTGATGCCCATTGCGTTAGAATGGATTCACGAAATGGAGCCGGAGCCCGAAACGGAGCCTGAGTCTCCGTTTCGAAAACGCCCGTATTCTTTATACAGTGGAAACCCATTGCCCGATGAAGCAGTACTGTCCCAAGTTTCGTTATGTTCTAAGTTCCTTTGCACTTCATCCAAACGTCCTACACGTTCCGTATCTGGCGTCATTCCGTTGATGTTTCAAGATTCCGCGGCTAAAGACTGCATGACTGAAAAAAGATTTAGATACTCTCCTGATGATGACTAGAGCAGGCTAGTCGAAACGTTGAGACCTTCCGAGAGGTGCGAATGAAATAAAAGTGCGAAAGTACGAGCGATTCTTATATGGTGTTACCGCAAACCAATCCACATAAAATGTATGTTTTTGATAGCTTATCACTGGTACTATATCATTAAGTTATTAATCATTCAAAATGAATTTGTGAATCTTCCTTTAAAAAAAGCTGAGGTTTTTGTAGAATAAATCATAAATGAAAGTGACAGAGAGAAAAGATCCTTGAAGCACGTAAGATGACAATATGAAGAAAACCGAATGAGACTTCAAAACCCTGAAAGAAAAAACCCTGACAGCCATCATCAAGGAGTATCACATGTTATCACATCAGCTGACGGCAAGAAGCGCTTCGGTAACATGGGATTTACCCGATGTGAAAACATTTCCGTTCCACGGGCTGATCACAGTCATATTGAAGCGAAAATAAATTGGCAAAGACCGCCTGTGTGCGCCTCGGTTGAAGTATATTGGCAGAACATGTAAATCAATATTAGGCCTCCCTGTTGACAAGTGGAGGCTTATGTACTTACAGGATGTCGAGTTCGTCTAGCCCATCAAACAAGTCCTCTGGGAGAGCAGTTGCCGGATTGGAGCCGATATTGCTGTAAATTGAGCAGACAAATACCAAGTAAATCAGGGTTTCTTTCTTCTTCTTCTTGTTTAACAACGAGAGGGACAAAATGACAGCTGTTGATGCTGGGAGATAAGATGCACGAGCATGTTGTCAAGGAGGTTGGACAGAGAGGAAACTCAAAGCGACTTCTAAAGTTTCGATCGCCAAAAGGCAGAGTGATTTTCGTTTCGTTTGTATGATGTCTCCAATCGAACACGGCTTGACCAAGGACAGTAATAGTAGCATGGTGATTGGGCCATGGAAAACAAGGAGGAAATGTGAACACTGTAGAAGCCAGAATCCCTGAATGACGCAAGATGCTCAAATAATGAAACTTGTAGGCATATAACCATAACATTACTGCATACCCAAGCATTCGACATTATATCTCATTACAGGTGCTTTATGCATACACTATTGTCTGTAATGGGTATAATACACGGGTTTACACTTCCAAAAGTGCGCATGCGTGATAGTGCCTCGTTTCGAAGTCGCGATAAAAACCGCAGAAGTGTAAACACGTGTATTGTCTTCGACAATGGACGGGCTTACACTTCGAAAAGTGCGCATGCGTAGAAGTGCCTCGTTTTGAAGTTGCGATAAAATCCAAGATGGCCTCCGAAGTGTAAACCCGTGTATGGCAATTGGCGTTTACCAAATTTGCCCCTTCTTACGAACAGAAATACAGCTTTTTGTCTCTGGTCTTTTTTTTAACGTCTATCAAAATTCATGCAACCACCAATTGTATGAACAGGGGTCGATTTCACGACGCCCTACGATCGATCGTAACTCGAGTTACGAAGGATAATCCATTGTAGACGGCCTATCCTATGTGAGTCTGCAATGCATCAAAGGTACTACGATTGATAGAAAGTTACGGTGAGTTTGGTGAAATTTGTCTTCTTTTTTTTAAGTGGCAAGCCTAGATTCCCTTGGTGAGCAGTTGCTGAATGACTGCTAAACGGCATTGTTTCGTTGCAGATTGAACGAAAGGGGAAATGGCAGGCCTCTCGATAAAGGCTAACCTCTAGATTTCCCTTTCAAAGTGCGGGCCAACTGATAATCGCTGTATAATCTACGAATAGGAAAGTGATTTTGACGATGCAGCATACTTGGTTTGATTTTCATTCAACTTCATCAGGTGTCCTTATAGATAACCATAAAAATAACAATGATAATAATCTGAATGGAAACAATAACGTATTATTTACATCCGGTGAGATAAGGCATATGACACAACCGTTCATGTGATAACAATGACATTGTGAAAGATAACAAAATGTCTTTCACACAATTGTAAACCATTTAGGATAATAGCTTGTTTTAAGGGGATGTTTCTCGAAGGGATCTGTACGTGAGAACATTAGTTTCATGAATTCATGTCAGCATATTAAGACACCAATGTTTTCTACATGGTCAGTGTGTTGGGGCCAAATTCATAGAGCTGCTTAAGCACTAAAACCCTTGGTAAATAAAATCAGTATGCAAGCCAAAATACCTTGTGAATGTTATGCTCAGCAAAAAATAGCCAAATACAAGTCAAAATCAGTATAGACATCACATGAAAATTTGGTTGACAATCCTGTTTGATCGAGGAAGACCTTTCATGCTTAAGCAAATATTTTGCTTAAGCTATTTTGCAAATATTTTGCTTAAGCAGCTCTATCAAATTGGCACCTGAGAGAACTGCCGAAGTGCGCACGTACATTACAATGTGTTGTGTCAACAAAACACCGCCGCCTTAGTTGTTACAATGTTCTTGCAATCTAAACATGACGAAAACACACACACATAACTTAAGAAACATTTTTTAAATTCGAAACTCACAGATCCTTGAGTTTGGTCATTCCACGGAACAGGCCAGATGGGAAATCCTCGATCATGTTACGGGCAAGCTGTCTGTTGATGGGAAACAAAAAGGGAACAAACTTCAATTTAAAAAATAGCTTGTGATGATTTCAATAGTACGTCGTGAAAGTTCCCTAGGTATGAGTATACAGGCTGTTTTACGTTATACTGCCCTCATTTGACTGAAGTGAGACAACTGAAGGTCAATCAAACCATAAGCCTTTCTCAAAGCTCGGCTACGACTCCATTTCGTAAATCCATATCTTAATTACAGGTATCACAATCGAGGCTTTTGGCTGTAGTTAGGAAGTCGATTCTCTGGTTTGAAAAGGAAAACCAGAGCTTCAGCTTCAATAAAAAACCACAACCTATATTGTCAGCGTATGAAAACAGAGACGAAGCCGAAGCCTGAGCCGGAGCCGGAGCCGAGCTTTGAGAAAGGTCCCATAATGCACAGTTATACGTTTGAAGGGAAGATATTTTGATAGAAGCTGGGTTGCTTTGAACAGAACAGCAAGTCTTCCCTAAACGCTTGCTTAACCATTTAATTAAAGAATGATGACAATTTGGTGTCGCTTTGATTTGAAACAATAAGATAATAGAACTCACAGAGTGGCGACCTCCAATAGTGCCTGCATGGTGTCTTTGTGTATTGTGGTGATGTTGCAATCCGACATTGTTCTGAGGAGAATACGAGAAAGATGACATGACTTAGAGTTTATTCACATAAAGCTGACGGATGACCACACATCAAAGATACAGTACAGGATTGGTAACATACCCAAACATAAATGTTCACATATCTACGTATAACTTTCAAGATATGAAAATAGTGCTAGTAGAAACATACCTTTGAAATATTTCCGCTTGAAATGGTGAATTTTTCCACAAATTAATAAAATAAAATCCGAAAACAGTTCTGATCTCGGGGTAATATCAACACCATACTTTATGTTTAATACGAAAATTGAGTCGGTTTTTCTCTCGACTCAGATGTCCGATTGAGCTCAAATTTTCACAGATGTATCATTTCATGTACATGCGGGATTGGACAAAGTGTGAGTGCTGTTTTTCTGGGACATTCACCAATCATACCTTTCAATATCAGTAATACAGGAGATTGAACAATTTCAACTGGATGCACTTTTGTGATATAAAGGCGGAGGTAATCTGTTTTGGTGAAAATAAAAATGAATAAGCCAACAGCTCAGAAATATCCACTGATTTGAAGTGTTCTGCTTGCCACTACGAGTTCCAATATAATACATGGCTTTCCTGCGGACATGGGCAACGCCGGATGCATGCTCGCGCGACCTCACAAGAGAAGATCACAAAAGCAATGAATACATTAAAACCCAACGAAGTGTTGCATCAGCATTGTGAAACATCGGATTAACATTACATATTTATTATCGATATTTATATCATTGTGGATTTTTTTTTTTTTTTACGGTGAAAGATACTCACAATATTTCAAGAGAGAGATTGCCGGCCATAGAGAAGTTATCCGGAGACAGGTGAAACAGAGGATTATGCGAGATGTCCCTGAGGTAATAAAGGAAATGAAGGGATAAGAAATTGAAGTCAGACGGCTCTTAGACCACCACACTAAGAGCTGTTTTTAAGGGGAGGATTCTCAGGCAACGGGGCTTTATACCAAAGCAAGTTAGTAATAGGAGATACAGGTGTTCAATTTCCTTCGATGAATAAGACATGAGAAGGAAAAAAAAATGCAATTTGAAAGTAAAACTCTCACATCCACTGTAGCACGTGCAGGTCACGGAATGCCACTGACTGCTTGAGATCCCGAATCTTGTTGTGATGTAGCATTCTGAAATTCAAGCAAAATTCAGAGAGACAAAAATAATAGGGACCTAGTTACATTTATGAATACAAAAAGTCACACAATGCATGCATTTATGCTATTTGTTGCGGCTTTTAGTCTCGATCGGCTCAACTTGATAACACGGATTTATAGGCATTTGCATCTGAAATGTTTTTATGTTTAAAACAAGAGAACCAACATTTCTGGGCCAGAAATGTATTTTTCTCCACCACTCAAATGATCGGGTATCCCAAGTGAACATGCGTGGGATTATTAGTGTCAATTCATTCTGATGCACGTTATAATGAACCCATTAAGTCCTCATTTGCAAACAGGGTCCGCCAAGGGGGATTGTTGCTGGCCTTATTTAACCATAATTATACATATTAACACAGTGTATCCATGGCCTGCCTGACGTCCTTCGAAGTAATAACATGAATCAAATGAAAGCTTCACAGATAAACCTAGATTGTTTCTCAGTATCGTCTAATGTGTATCTATTTACGCAGTAATTTGACTGTTGACTGCTGTACCTACACACCGTATAGGCCTATACGTGTCATCGGTATCATGAAGCAGAATTTCACCTCGATTAACATTTAAGATCTATTTTTTTTTCTCCTCCTCTGGCTGGTTCTAAATATAATCGAACGCACTTTATCAAAATGGTGAATTATTCAAACCTCAGAATGGGGAGGGGAAATGTATGAGTTTAACTTGAAAAAAAGGGGCATTTTGTTTCCACTTTGAATGGGAAATCATTCAGCGAACGGGAAGAAGGGAAACACGGGTCATTTAAGAGGGGGAAATGGACCGTGATGATCCGTCGATGTGTGCCGTGCTGAGAGCCACTCGACCAGGTCATGCATGCCGCCAGGATGTTTCACTTCTTCGCGAGTTCAAACACCGCCGTCTTCAATCTTTTCGCGTTGTTTCGTGTTCCTTTAGGTCCCCTCCACACTATCCATACATACAACTTAAGCATTTGAAAGATTACGGTCAAAAAGTGTCAATGTGGTGTGGATGAAGCATAATAGAGCATGTGATATGAGGAATCAAAGTCGATTCAGAGTTGATCGCAGGCTTCAAGATGAGAATCAATCAATCACAATATACGACTGGGAATTCGCAGTGACTATTTTATATCATGTCCCGCTCAAGGCGCCGCCACAAACGCCAGGCAGCTTTTGAGGAATACTACAGAGATTGAATGGTTTTCAAATTTCAGAAACAGAAACGAAAAGAGAAGCGTTTTATCCTCCTTGTCTCCGAATCGAAGGCCGAATCGTCCAAAAACACCTGCAGATAATCTACGGTGGCGACAGGACGTCTCACTCTGCATTAGAAAAAAAATCTCTCCAAAACATTTGCCCCTTTCGCCAGAACGACGTATCTGTCAAGTACGTGTGATTTTAGGAGCTTTACTGATCCTGACAATTCCTCATATAAACTATGCTTCTTCCTAATAAATGAGTGCCTGAGCCATAACATGAATTTATTCTATCAGTAAATCAGAATTTGCGATAAACGATCATCAATAAGAATACATGTATCAATATAATTGAGTCGACTTCGTGCAGTTCACAGAAAATATGAAAGCTTGAAATTTCGTCTGGATTTTTTTTTATAATTGGGATATTTTGCTTATATAATATTAACTGGGATAGGAGCTTTGAAGTATACACTTTACAGAAAGTATTTGGCGCGAAAACTGTATTTTCCACTCTTTCAACCTCAATGTAATAATCATTCGCATTTCCACAACACAAGAGATCGCACATGCACGTGTGCAGGAAGCTCAAACGGTCACGTAGGTGTAATAGACCTAAAAATTTTCGTTCAAATTGTGTTCGTTTTTTTTTTTCTTTTGGGAACTCAGCTTATGTGCATGGATTCTTAAATAACCATTTCCATCATAATTTTCTCATGTTTATTCTGTTCTCAGGGGGAAAGCTTAGCAAGAAATCCACCGCGCAAATCTCAATCAGATTAATTTGAAACCACCTGCCGACAGCTCGAAGCTAGCTCATCCTGTGACAGCCAATGGCGATGATCGTTTGATACAGGTATAACATAATTGAAGCTTATCGCATTAAGCCACGTATATGCAATCGCGTGAAGCGTGTCCAAGCACACTGCGTCGTGCGATGTTTATGGATGTATCTCTCGTGCGTATAAACGTCTATGGTCGATGCATATAGGCCTATCCCTGATGAAAAAATGGCGAGAGCAATTCGTCTGAAATAGCTACTGCTACCCGATACGTTAGGAGATTGACGCTTTTTACGCCTTGAGAAAAGGGCATTCTCTATTACGTGAATTTAGAGGCCACTTGAATTACGGAAAGGTGTTGTCACGGTACAAGGAAGCCGTGTAAACCGACATGTAACTACATCACAGAGTGATCCTGCATTATTGTGCGGACTGTGGGTTTTCAAGTGAATTTGTCTTGTACATAATTCATTGAGTGATGGTTAATGAAACCGCGCCATTTTGCAGCACTGTCAATCAATGAACTCCGAGAGAACAGTGTCTGTTTGAAGGGCAAGTTTATACTTGGATGCTCGGGCAACCGCCTCAGGTTGATGCCATCAGCTGACCAGGCGGCTCCTTGTTTTGGATCATCCCCAGTTACAGCCAGTCAAAACTTGTTCCCAACACGAAACAAGCGACCAAACACTAAGTCATCTCAATGGACGAGTTTATGGAGAGTGACATGGGGGCTGAACAACCACAAACAATATCATATCTGCCTGAGATCCTACACCTTAATTCCCACTTAGCTGACAGATTAGTCATTGTAGCCGATATATAACAACAACCTAGAGCCTCGAACAGCAATTCAAACGGCCGTCAAATTGCATTCTGAGTCCACGCGAACGTCCCCGACGGCCGTTTGATGAAATCCAACACCAAGGAACCGTTCAAAGAGCATCCTTGTTAGTGAAGATTGGTGTCATTTATCGGAATGAGTCCCACGCAGTAGCATACTCGAGTAGGAACTCGTCCTCACTGCTAGGTCTGTTCCTAAAGGTATTTGTAAATTTAGCATGTAGTTGACAACCTGATACATGTATTATGCAAACAAAATGTAGATCATTAGGCTTAATCAATGTATTATAGGCCTACAAAGGACAAAGAGGTTATCAACTTACAGCCAGAAAACTTTGTGCAGCCCCTCGAAAATGCCCTCCTCCAATACTTGCAGCTCGTTCTCATTGATAAACCTGCCAAAAAACAAAGATAAAAGGGAATGGAAACCATGCCGGTGCGACAAAGAAGACTTCAGTTTATACCTCACAGCCCATTTTGAAGTTGCTGCATTTATTTACATTTTAATACTGGTAATTTACATTATTTGGTGAAAGTGTGGTTTCATTTCTATCTTCATTTCTTGTTAGGCATGTCTTGCTTCCATTGGGGGAACACCGTTTCTTTCGTTCTTCCCTTCGCCTAGAAGGGTCAAAGGTTGTTTTTGGTGTGCGTTTTATGTAAGACTGATAAGAGTCGGAGCATTGTGGATAATGACGGGCCAGGAATGCAGAGGCAGTTCAGTATCTTGATCAGGTTGTGCCAATAATAGATACGGAAATTATGGTATGCAGACCAAAACCCCCTCAAAGGAAACACAGGTATATACATGCATAAAGATAGCTGTTAAAGCTATAGTTTGAGTACAGGAGCCAATTTCATGGACCTGTTAAGCACCAACAAAATTGCTTAGCACAAAATGTCTTACTCAATAAAACAAACCACCATTAAAAATTTCATTTGATATTCATGATCAGCGAACAACATTTACTATTCACCAAGTTCAAGCTAAAACTGACCAATATTTCTCAGTGTGAAATATTTCTCTTTTCAAAAGCCATAGTTATTCATTTTGACGAATGTGATGTAATGTTCACGGTGTCAGTTTTATGACATGAATTTCAAATGATTGGTATGACTTTTTGTATCCCCCAAATCAGAACACGTGTTTTACCTTCAACCTTTATTGCAGTAATTTCTAAACAACGCACTTTTATTTTGAAATAACACGCCAAAATGTCAAACGTCAAATATAGTTCATCTTTAACATCAATCAATTTTGAACGTGTGTATTTGTGTAAGGAATGTATAATCTCTACACAGATTAAAACAAGATTAATGTTCCAACTCTGACACAAAAATTGAGTGGCTGGTAAAAATGGATTATCCAAAAACAAAAAGAAAGTAAAAAGACTGTTTTTTCTCAGCTTCCTGTATACAATGGTATCAGAAAATTGCCCAGTGTCTGGTTTCGCCTGGGAAGAAATTATATCATTTGACCCGGCTGACTCCGTCGACTACAATCCTCTATAGCGACGTAGTGTCAAGGCCGATTCAGTGCAAGAGTACAGTGGTCGATTTCACGAAGCCTTGCGATCTATCGCAACTCGAGTTACGAAGGATAACCCATCGTAAGGGAAGGGTGACTATCCTATACGTTGGACTCCAATGCATCATAAGTCCTACGATTGATAGTAAGTTACGATGGGTTTGGTGAAATCGACCCTTGGTCCTTCACTATATGCACACAAAAAGTGCGCCTGGCGTTTTGAGTCAACGTACTGTCAATTCTGAACCTTCTGACAGTATCGGCTAGCTGTGTGTAGTTTAACCATCAAATCCTCAATAATCCAAGATGCCTGAGGATGAAAATGTACGCCGTTCTCTTCCAATAATAACTGATGCTTCAGCTAGTGTACCTAGCCTTAGAGCCTTAGAGAGTTCCATAAAACGATGTCAGATAACATTACATGAATTGCCGAGAGGTAAAATAACGAAATATAATAGCCTACATCGCACGAACAACACGCATGCAATAAACAGGAGGTTGAATTCATACAAACTGATCGTCCAATTGATTGGGATTGACAATAGGTCTTCTTGCATTGACGTCATGACATTGACATCTCATATTAGGGGCAATATGTTCCAATGCAATTCACATAGGGCCCTACATACAGAATCAACCAATAAGCCACCTTCTTTTATTTTGGTTACTAAGCCGGAGGCGCGCTACTTAAATGACGTCACGTGCCATTTTATGAGTCACAGACATTTTGATCATACTGGCCTTGATTGTGCAGTTTATTAGAATCGTTTTAAAATCCTGGCCAATGATTAATGATACAATTAATCTACTTTGGTAGCATAAGCCTAGTATTACTTTGAATGAAGTTAAGAACCATAGGCATACCCTTATAACAACTGAAATTTCAATGTTCTATGATGGACATTTTAAATGCCCTATTATATACATAGGGCCTTTATGAAACCAGGCTTGAGGCTAGGCTTTCGCTGACGCCAATTAGAGACCCATGAAACGAAACGAAAGGATTGGGCCACATGACGAAGCCGAAGAAAGGCCCCAGCTTCACCATGTATCTGAAGCCTTTGATTTCATTTAGGAAACAAAATGGCGGTAGCAACATTAAATAACAAACCTAGCCTCAAGCCTCATTCCGTAAAGACCCATAGAAAATTATATGACAAGCTTTTGCCCCACACAGTAGGTTTATCATGGACCGATTGGGGCGTTTATGGAAATGAATCAAACTGTTATACACTTACATCCAAGTCAGGTTAGGCATGTGTCGGAATGTGCCGGGCTTAATGGAACCAATCTTATTCTCTGCCAGGTACCTGTAAGGGGGAGAAAACAGGGAAATTTCATCAATCCATCAGCTGCTTAAGCTCCAAAATTTGCTTAAGCACCAAAAACCTTCCAAAATAAAATCAGTATGCCAGCCATAACTCCTTGTGAAGGCATGCTAAGCAAAAATGGTTGAGTACAAATCAAAATCAGTAAATATCACAAGAAAATTTGGTTGGTAATCATATTTGATCAAGTAAGACTTTTCCTGCTTAAGCACATTTTTGCTTAAGCAGCTCGATGAAATTGGCCACTGCCCTCTCCCAAGAAAAGACTTAATTATACAACAACCATCACACTGAAATACTGTCAAGTATATGGAAGGAACATCAATACAACTATACTCCTTGAAAGTCCTGATAATGTCATAGTATGATTCCGTGAAATGTTTAATGACTGCTGGTATATCACACTTAACACACTTCCCTTTAAGTCGCCAAACGGCGGACAAGAATCAATATATTCTTCTAGTAGAACATATTCACAAGAGAGCGGCATCAAGTGTCTTCTGACAGGACTAAAGGAGTAGATACTTGATAATAATTGAGCACGGAGTATACGACTATTGGTAATTCAATTCAAATCATACAAAATTGTCAAGAGACATCAAATTAATTGTCAGAGTAAGGAGGGTCTGGAGTTTATAGCCAACAGGAACAATCTGAGAGTCTTTTAATACAGGGTCTGGCAAACATATTGGAAAATCGAGCTCTCTCAACTATTAGTACCTCTTTTGGATGAGTTATTTTCAACAGTTTATTACTTGAATTAAACACAAATTTAAAGGGATAATGCAAGACAATACTGACTCAGTAAATTTCAGGCATTTTATGAAATGATGGAGATAGAAGATATGGCAAGGTTGAGGTATACCATCATACCTAATAAGTTGTAGAACTCTGAAGGGATAGGCTAATATGAAACAGTTCACTATAAGTGGATGATAGTTGTTATTTGCTTACAGGATATTCACGTTGTCCATGCCTCTAAAGACGTCTACCGGTAGTTCCTCGATACCGTTCCTCATCAGATTTCTATAAGAAAAAAAAAAAAATCATCGATTGTTTTTTTAAGAGTAGTCCCTTGTTTGAGAATTTATTCTTTCAATTGATTGTCCTGACAGAGTTTGTAACGAGTCACGGTTTTTTGCGAACTCGAGTCAAGTGGAGTCATTTTAACGAGCGACTAGACACGAGTCGAGTCATTTAGCTTTCGGGACTCGTGTCTAGTCATTGACTCGAGTCATTACAACTCTGACTGTCCACCCTTTAACAAAAACACTAGAAAGTTATCTGGAGGCGAAGTACAATTGAGAGGTTTGGGGAAAATTAGGAAGGTAAAATCAGAAGATCTGATAATCTCGGAATGTGAACAGGGTAATGACACTTTCTGGAATGTTTGAAATAACCCACAGAGCCGTTGCGCTTTGCCTGTTAAAACAAAGACAGATTTTTTTAATAAAACAAAGTGCATAGATATTTTGTCGATGTGTTTGGGTCCATGGAAGCTTATAGTTGAGTAATAAGGTTTTTGTGAATTGTGGTTTCACCTGCTTCAAGTCCCTGAGGTTCAATTTCCCTATCACTTAAGTCATGTCCTCGCTGGCCAGTATATGTATTGGCCACTCATGGAATGAAACTGCTGAGATCCTCGAGAATGACATAGTGAACGATTATGTGTCAGCATTCCGTGGGCTATCCAAGGCCGATGATATCACATTGTTCCTGTAGTTAAACGCCCTTTAGAAGACCTCAGTTGGGTCAAGTGAAAAAAACACGGTACAGGTTCTTAACCTTTCGCAGCGCGACATTCTACACGCAGACTCTAAATGTTCCCACTTAATTAAGAAAGAGAGAAAATGATATTGCACGTTGGATGACTGGCAGATCGGCGACTCTAAACAGCCGGAGGACTGGTAACAAGTTGTGCAAGTCATCGAGACAATGACGTCACAATATCTAAATTCACTGTATACACAACTTGGAAACTATTAGGCCTATGTTACCACATACATAATGCTTTCCATTTTACTATCTGATCCCTTTAATAACGGTTTTACCGCGGCTGCTGGTGGTAAATTCTCGGTAGAGTCTCAGTAAAGTAATCAATACTCACATGTATTCCAATTTGGGATATCTTTCGAAGGCGCCATCCTGCAAATTGTGCAACCGGTTCCCTTTCAAATTCCTGCGGGTGAGAATCAAACAACTTATCAAGTCAGGAAAAATGATGTGAACAGGTCTTATGTGAGTTCAGACGAAGGGACTATTTTACGAAGTCTCGGTTGAACACTGAGTCGTGTGAACAAAGTTCAGCCTCCAATCGAAATGTGACAGGTGAGTTCGTATATGGACCAATGATACTCCAGATTGTGTACAGGTATAGGCCAAATAGGACTAAAATGATTCATGCACGTAGCTTCGTTATGTTGTTGGCGTACAAATTTAGACAGAAATGACAACATGCTTAGAGTAAAATCTTTCTCAAAGGCGGCTAAAATCAGCTTTTGAGAAACGTCAGGACCTCCTAACTCTTAGCAATTGATAATTTCAGGTAATTATGATTATTTTTTTTAATGAATTACAGTTTATTACTTGTTAATTACTCTTTTTCACACAGACTGCATTATATAGGTAAAGTACTGGGTCAAACATGGATTATTTTAAGACGCGTCTGAAAGGGCCAACTTGAACCTCAATGGGCGAAACGAGATCCGTTTGAACTCAGTTCCCTCCATGCAGGATACCGAAAATACGTGCAGGGAAACACGTCTTAGGCCCACTTCGGCTAATTTCCCCACGAGATTGCAAAATGTGTTATTTAACTTAATGCGATGGTGAATGGTATATTCGTTTCATATAAAGGTAAAGGTTTTAATTATATACACGTGGCAATCAATACACCGATAGGGAGACCCGTCTGACACATAGCATCACTGAACGAGATCAGCCTCAGCTGCAGGAGGTATAGGCCGATGGGTACACACAAGACCCTCTCTCAATTGGAGAGACAAACGATGATTTGGTTTCTCGTCAATCTATGTCCTGTGCCTCAATCAAGTCCAAGTTACCAATGAGCCGCAGGGACTATACTGTGATTTAACAACGTTACAGCAAGCACCGCCCACGCACGTGCGCGATTCCGCGAGAAATGAAGACCGACGGCGCGGTCTTTCAGCGGGGCAGCTGCAGAATGTTCGACGGGGGATTGATGTGATCTGCCCGGCTTGCAGCTTGCCTGTGACAAGGACGCATCGTCTTTGAAATTGTATGATCATTTCAGCCCCAAACTGATAGTGATATAATTTTTTACCCGTACTGATCTCCCTGAGTCGTGGACTCGGAGTCTTATACGCGATGCAGACACGCCGCCACAAAACCACCTGCCCGTTATTCAAGACATGAGCGAAACCCGTAGACGGCAGTGTAAAGTTATCGATTAATGTTTCGCGTTTTAAATGGACAGACTTCCTTTCGTTAGAGGGCCAATTCGGGCAGACTTGCCGACTTCTGACGACACGGCAGGGCTTCCGGAAGCGAGACATTCTAACACATTACTGTTTGATGTGCACTTTACTCGAGCCTGTTCAAAATCGATTTAAACATTGTGGGGCTATGTTACATCGTACTGAGCTCAATATTTTATATTCATTACTGATCTCTCTTCAAATCTAACAACAACAGAAAAATAAAATTCGATATTTTGGACGGATATGTAAACAGTATGTGTTTAGACGCATAATGCCATTTCTCCTAACATATGTGGGTGATTTAGCATGACATGGATCGGACGTATAACATTCTGCTTTTTTTTTATCCAATCGCATTGATTCTGTGTTATCTCTCATGGGTTTATGCAACCAAAGAGGAACAAACAACAACAACAACAAACAAACAAACATACAAAACCGCATCCACTAAATGTTTTGTCAACATACACTTTTTGAGAAGGCAATTCTGTAAAACTCGATCTTATCAGATAAGAATGGTATGTCATTTGTGTGAAAATGAAAAATCAATTTGAAAGTATACATTGCTTTTTCACAGTATCAGTTGGTTAACATACAATGGTTTCACCGTATTGGTTTTCAACGATAACTACGGTATGTCAACAATTATAGTTCTGATTGACTTCCACTATTCCTTGTCTGTCTTCAAAGAAACAAAATACGAAAAGTGCAGGCAATACGTACAGGTATGTGAGGTTTGTGGAGATCTCATTTGGTACCCGCGTCAGACTGGCGTTGAAGCATTTTAACCTGGTCGTCTCGTAGCATTCGCACGCTTTCGGGAAGCCGTAGATATCTGCAACAGGACCAGGTATAGGAAGAATAAATGCATTATACCTGCAATAGAAGGTACCCACCCGCATGTGTTAAACCTGGTTCATACTTGCGAGTGCATAATATGCGAATTTGAGAAGCATTTTGGGTCTTTGGAGAAACATAATGGTAGAGTTACACATGGATAAATGTTTGCATACATTTCAACAAGTGTTTAAGTAGGGCATATCTATGAAACATTTCTGATTTTAAAACCTTTTAAACAGCGTTTTCACTGTGAATTGTACAAAAGGTCATTCCTCCTGGACTGCATGGCATTTACTCACTAAATGGCATTATTCCCCTGAGTGTATGGCAGCACTGCTGCTGGGGGCACCGCCCGTTTAGATTGACGCCGCGCTACTCCCGTATGAAAGGAATACATTGTATCTCCAGTAAGTGCTGTTTTGGCGTAGCTGTACATAATCATTCTCGCCCACAGGGGTATCAAGTGCTAGCCTTCACTGATGTGATATCGTTTGTGTTTCGTTCGCCTTGCAGTGCCACGGGAGTCGAGCGCCGGATATGCCTACAATGCACGCTAAGAATCAAATTCAATGCGCCGGATTTAGTTGATTCAAGCTTCAATCGCCTGCAGAAGGCCAATGCCTTTCCGGAAAGGTTTGTTCCACGAAGTCAACGAAACGAAGAGGTAAGCCTGACTCGAGAATACGGCATTAGATTCCCGCCATAAGCTACCACGCACGGATCACTGACACGCTTTCCGCGAAAGGATGCGACATTTGGAGTTAAAATGATACCAGTGTCTAGGGACTTAATAAGTTCCTGTCAGATTGTCTTCTGAGATGTCGAAACCAAGGATACGGCTTGCCGTCAAGGTGAGCACCTGTCCACAACGACTCTTCATGTTTG
Source organism: Astropecten irregularis (assembly GCA_963971285.1). Lineage (NCBI taxonomy): Eukaryota > Metazoa > Echinodermata > Asteroidea > Paxillosida > Astropectinidae > Astropecten > Astropecten irregularis. The sequence continues at coordinate 1,900,068 of OZ020256.1, forward strand.
AAGATAATATGGCAAGGGTGATCCGTCACGTATAACGAAAAGTCCCTCATCTTAGCCTGGAACACGGCGCAGTGACAGCCTTCTGCTCTGCACCATCTCGCACCTAAAATGCCGCCAACGCCTAAAAGAGGTCTTAACTAACCCCTTTGAATTCCCCCAGACAAACACCACTGACATTTATATAAAACTAACGTGCGGGAAAGAAACTGCCTTTGGTCAAAATATATTTTACTATTTTTAGAACTATATCTTTTGCTCATACAATGTTTGCTGTCTATATTGTTTAACAGTGGGGTTTCCAACTGACAAGCTTCGACCTATTTTAAATACTCCCATCCGTATAGGCCTCAACATTCTATTCGAAATGCTCCAAAAAGTATCATTTGTATTTGGAAATAATTACAGATTTTGAAATGAACCGAATAATAACAATAGTGCGCCATCAAGAGTTTCCAACACAGAATCCGTTGACCCTTACCATATGCGCAATGGGTCGACAAATTCCGTGCATTGTGATTGGCCAACGCGTTGCAAACTCTTGGAGGCGCTGTTTTGTGAATCGCCCTTATTGATTTGCGACCATTCTTTTGATAAATGTGGATTCCAGTCTTACCGCATTCTTGGCTTATCTGCCGTTGAGGCTTGACTTGAACCGGTACTTTCTTGTCGAACGGTTTGATCCAGCCTTCGTCGTGCTCTGAAAAATGTTATAAACGCATTATTCGTACCATTTATCCAAATCATAAACGTTTACGAATCGTAGACATGCAGACTTTAAAGAAAATTAAACAAAGACAGCGAATGACGAAAGCCAATTACTACGCACATTTCCCTCACCTCATTTCATACTGCAAGGGTGTAATAACTTTACAACGCTACAGCATACCGTGTGGACTTAATGCGCCTCGAGCACAAGCCAATTGGAATGGAATTCATTAATTAAAATGCGTCAATTTACAAGCATTTTTTTTTTAAGGATCGGGACGACGCAATTACATCAGCAGTGTAATGTGATAAGCCAGATTGCCCTTCTACGATTCACAGGATCGCGAGGAACGTGTCGGTATGTGCGCACAATTGGCAGAAGCATCGCTCATCGCTTCTTTCAAATCCAAAGACCCATTCCCATGCGACAAGAATGAACGCCAGATTAATTCTTAAAGGTAACATCATACTATTTTGTTGTCAAAGAAATGCAGATTCATCGGCAAAACTATCAGGAAAGATACAGTAACAGTCATCTGTGACAATTTCAGTTCCATACGGTGCCCACTTTTTTGAGAAAACAATGACAAAATAAATGCCCACACGTTTATTTGTTTTTGGTCATTGGATTTACTCTTTTCTGGATAAATACACCATTTCAGGCAATTCAATTTTAACGGGATGTTTCTACCATCAACATCTTTGTTCTCGAATTAAGTTATAGGTAAATCTGTGAAGATTTATGTTTCGGTGTGCCACCAATGTATGATGATACTACCTTTAAGCTAGCGGACTAATCTCAACGGGAAATGTGTCTTGTTTTGCTCCGGTGACAGTTACTCTTGAGAAAAGGGTAAAATGAATCATTCCAAACTGAATTTGATGCAATTAAACAAATTTGCGATCCCCTAAGAAAAACTTAACTTTATGATGATCAAAAAACTACAAGAGAACCCGACTGGGTTCATTCTAAGTCATTGAAATGTGACCCCGGAATACCATACCGGCGCTCTAGCAACTTTGTCCGTTAGGCCTAATATGATACAAACAGGTTTTCTTTAGTGGACATAATTCAGCATCAAAATGCGATGGAATCTTCTGACATAGATATCGCCAGAAGTCAAAGAAAATGCTGCATGGATACTGCGGGCTCAACGGGAGACATTGGAGAATAGGTCTTCAAGTCAACAGCTCACGCGCACGCACAACAGCGCAGGCGCAAAACAACGCGCGCATGCTAACAATTGCGTACGCGTGCGCTGATGACTTGAAGACCGATTCTCCAAAGAAAAAAAGAGAGAATGAATCTGATCGGAGTAGTGGGATTGAGATTGAAACCGAGAGGAGAACTCGTCTCTCCGAGGTATACAATCTGTTATAGGATCGCTCTGAGTAGAAGCAGGGCAGGTGCTATGGAAATATAATTCCCCAAACAAGGAGAAAGAAAGTTAGCATAACAAGGAAGCTCCTATAAATCATTTGATATCCACCCGTGCCGCCATCATGACGCACTTTGGAGGATCGCACGCCAGATAACACACCTGCTCATCCAACAACAAAAGACGACGTCCGCTCACGGAGACAAGGAGTCCCCACACTCACGTCGAGAAATTAATTACCAAACGGGTGAAAAAATACATCATATCCCGACTCGAGATATGGAATAAGTTAAGTCGCTGGTGTTGCGGAAACACCTGTTATTAGGGGGCAGCGCAAAGCGGCGATTGATTAACAGTTGCTGAATCGATATACGGCATGCGAAATCACGGCAAAAACTGTGCTGGTCTCAGACGTTTGCATAATATTTAGAAATGTGAAAACAAAAATTAGTAACTAAAAGCAAAATAGAGGGACAAGAAGATGGTCTGTATGCCCTGTGCTGTGCATGCAGTTTGTTTATCCCACTTCTGCAACTAATAAATAAACTTCTACCACCGTCATATTACTTCTCATGCCTCCAGGTAGGATCAAATTCCCCACGGTCCATTTTGAGGCGATATGGTTTATATTATTTTGCTTGATGTCCGACAAAAATACACACGTCCGTACTTAAAATTCTTTCTTTCAGAGGTGCGGCGGTATCAGACAAAAACAAAATGCGATCCATAATCAGATTTGATGTGTCGGTGTTTTTCCACCGTCTGAACCACATTTGAAAAGCAAATTCTTCGCCGGCTAATGATGTCAAACGGGCCGATGCTTTGACATACGATCGAATGATATGTATTCAACATCTACTAAATCTCTATCACGGAATTAATGTGTTTTCTTGAGTGTATTTGGGACGCCATAAATTGCCTTTGACTGGTTGCTATTAATATTCCCCTATATCTCCTCCCTTTTCCGTGCATTTTAAACAGAACTGTAACTCAGGAGAACTTCCGTTTTCGCACCCGTGGTCGGGCCCGATCATCAGAGAGTGACAATTCACTTAGAACGGTAACACGAGGATGATTATGCTCAGAGCGTCGCCAGAGAACATCTTGGAGAGCTACCCCTTTTGGAGAATGTCCTCTTGTAGAAAGGTTAATCAGGAAAATTAAACTTAACAAGTGGCATTAAACGAAATACGGATGTTTTGCATTGCCGTGTCAATTTCAAAGACAGAAATTAAACGCGATAAGACAATTGAAGAGACAATTTCTCGTTGCATGCAGTGGTCCAATATTTGTTCATCTGACATCTAGGTCTTTGGATGTTTCCCCCACACACTGATGCATCATGCCCAGATCCCTGACCCTTCTTGGTGTAATGATTGTAGTAAAAAGACTCCAAACGCAGTGGTTTGGCCAGACCAGCCTGATGAAAGACGTTCACGGCATGTTGCATGCAGTGACGTACCCGGTCAGCGAGAGACAATTCAGTTACAGCATTGATATGATTATGACGTTGCTCATGGCGACGCCAGGGGAGGTTTACATCTACCCTCTTGGGGGATGCGTCCCTCCATCATCATCTGCAACAGCTGCTGAACATTCTGACGATGATTTTCTGAAATTAAGTCGGTAGACCAGTGTAACATGACATCCGCTGAAATTGTGGAAACTACTGCCTCAAGGACTTGAATGATTGGTGAAGCTATTATTTAAGGGAGAAGGTCCCCCTAACCAGAGCCAGAGGCAACACAGAGCCATTATATGTGTTTACTATTCCCCCAAAAAAGTAAATGAATATTCATTTGCCATCGTATACAAAGATGTGATAGGATAGTATACAAATAATGAATATTTATTGGTAGAATGGTAAGAATAATTTCATGAGGTGACTGTTATTCCTTTGTACGAGGTTCGAATATCTGTCACTTCATGAAATGATTCTTACCATTCAATGGATGTAAAACATTCATTGTTTGCTTTATATATATAATGCCCACATAAATCAATATCCTATATTCCTCTTCTGTTAGCGGAACAAAAGATCCTTGCGTATTAACCTCCGCCATTTTACAGATTCGTTTCACTGACTACCACAAGAATTGTACCATGTAAGTTCTATTGAACGGTAACCATTCAATAGAACGAACAAAAGAGTGACACGTGATCAAGAACTAACCAGTCAGATGACGGGGATTTATGCGGGCATGATGTAATAAAAACTATCATACGGCTGCCCGATGATCATATTTCAGGTACTAGTTCCCTTGGTTTTTAATCTTGGTAAATATATCGACCTCAAAGCGCCCTCACCGGCAATCGAGGTCCACGTATACACTATTATATGAACAACTCTTTTGAGTATGCGGACAAACAGGCTCTTGAAACATTCGTTAATTGTTGTTGTTCATTCCTACTCGAAGGCACGTAGCATTTGGGATAATTTGTAGAACTGCTGGATTATTATGTGCACCTATAAATAACAAGCCAAATTTAGGAATGAAAACAACTGTACCGTGGGCAGGATAAAACGACAAATCACTCAATGGCGCCGGCCATGGGGAAAAAGACCACTAAGGCATCCTACCGAATAATACACGGAATAGATACGTTTGCAGTTGACATTTGGAGAAAAGAGAGCCTCTAGGGATCCATTACTTAGACTCATCATGGTCTCAGAGGGCTCGTAGACCTAAGTCTTAGGGACAGTCCTCCATAACGAAGTCTCAGTTGGAAATGTCGTGGCATCTCCTGATGACGGGCGGTTTAGCTATTAAGACATGACCAGCGTTTGAACCCAGTGTATTGGCCTTTACGAGTTGAGGCTTGTGGCTAGGCTTTAGGTATATTTCACTACTGCAATTTGAGTTTCGACCAAATGAAATGAAGGGCTTTTGCCTCATGACGAATAAGCAGAGAGGCTCCAGCTTCGCCATATAATTATCTCAAGCCCTTCATTTCATTAAGGACAAAAATGGAGGCACAAATGGAGGTAGCAAAATAAATCCCAAGCCTAAAGCTTCATAGAGGTTTGATCAGCATTTCTACATGACTCGAGAAGACGCCGAAAGGGACCAGGCAGGATGCAATACACTATCAACCAGGCGACACTTTCACAGCAAAAAGAACATCAGACATGTATCAGACATGGACGAGGGAAACGTCTTGCAATTTTCCTTCCTACTGTTATCCTCAAGAGGCTGTTTTCAAATAACCACGATGGAGTTTTCCCCACATCATACCCATTATCAGTGAGAGGGATCGAAGGGGTCGCCGATTCCCCCACCAGCAAACAGCTGCCCCCTCTCATTCAACAAAAGCAACACGAGTATACAAACAATCTATTATGTTCTTGTACGGTGGCCCCTAGAGGGCATTGCGCTCTCATGGCAGGAGATGGTGACGGGGCTATCAAATGCGTGTTGTCTTGTAAATCTGATAAGAAAGCGATTTGTAATTATTTTGCTTCCACCACAAGGCGTCGTCACGGTGAGTGACAGTCCCTTACTTACCCCCAAAACCGTTCAGCATAAGCTAACCCCACACAGCTAGGCTACTCACTTAGTTCATATACAGGTAATTTGTCAATAGTATCTTTCAAGCCGTGTTTAGAATATATTTCAGACTGATACGGATAAAAAGGTAAAGAACCTATACAATTCTCTTCTCTTACACATGTCTTTTCTCAATTCTCATACTTAACAGTTCCCTTTGACCTACATACTTTTAGCTCCATCTCGTGTTGTGTTATCTGATTATTACAATTACATGTAGCTGGCTCTGCATCAGTCAACTCTGCGAGGGTCAAAACATCTGCCCACACATAATTAAGCCTAAATTGCTTAATTGTAGATATTGTAATGGATGTCCATCACACCAACACTCACACACCCACAAAAAGATAAGCTTTGGAAGTTCAATCATTATAACAGCGAAACTGGACAAAGAGGCGTGAACAAAGTTGGTTGTGTAACTTTTTGCCTTATAGGAATCAAGATGGCTGCTCTTCAATAGGGGGGAAAACGGGGACCCAAGTCTTTTCTTCTACATCCCAAACTGGATATAAAGGACTTCATAATGCTTTACGCTGTTAGGAAGCAACGATTTTTCTTTACTTAGTCAATTACAGTAGAAAGGACACACTCATTTCGCGATGGAACCTGAAGAAGGGGCGTTTGAGTATCATAAAAGGACCGGTTCAATACCACTGATGAATAATTCATAAGACAGGCCGACTGTACGATCTGATTGGTTCAACTTACCGCACTCGATCTCATCCGCGTTGTTGCCACAGTCATCCTCGTTATTGCACTGGAATTTCTGGGCGACGCAGCGGGTCAGGTTCCCACACTGGAACTCCCCAATGGGGCAGGTGAAGTCGTCCGCTGTATAAAATCACACCGTATTATGTGTTCCAGAAAGAAAGAAGGCAAAAACGACGAAGCCAATCAGTCAATCAGAAATGAATATTCCCACCTCCGAATAAGGTCATATGCGATAAAGCATAGTCCTCAGGAGACAGGAAAGGGTATGAACATTAACCTTAGGAAGATAACATTCATTAGGGGGACATTCCTGAGTCTACACCGACGTTCTGATACCATTTTGTGGAAGGGCCTTCACCGTTGCATTTAGTTCCCAGTGGTGCAATGTCTTTGCCTCCAAACAACAGTTTATGGGGGATAGCAGACATGTTAGGAGTTGAGGAAAAAGGAAAGTTTTAATTGATTGAAATTATGGGATACAAAATGTCAAATCCACGATAATTTATAACTAACTAATTCCCCGGAAAGCACTTAAGAAAACTTTCTGCACTTGCTGCCTGACTTGAAATTTTTTTTTCTCAAATGGACCGATACTTTATATCAATATCCAAACGACTAGAAACGTCGGTATTTATCTACGAACAGATGACGATTTCTTGGTAGCACCATGGCGTACCAAAACGTGCAAGTTTGAGCTTTTCAGCCAGTGCCAACCTCTTTCCCAACTTATTATAACTTTAGGAGTTGAAATTATTGTTTAGATTGCATTTTTTAAACACACCTTCATATATAATCTCTATGATTTGTTCTTCCTCTTCTATTGGGGGCGACACGTTGGTTCCAGCAACTGATATAGCAAAGGAACAGATAAGAAAGAAAAAACAGCGGTTAAATGTATTCCAGTGTATAAAAAAAAGAGTGACTTAGCCAGAGAATCACACTCATCAGGTTGTGAAATGTTTTTAAATGAATCCAAAATTCTTGAATCCATAATTGGTGAGTCTTCATATTATAGGGAACATATCTCGATTTTAAGCATTGACTAGATGTTGCCTCGAAGCTGCCTTTAGTTCTGGAGGTTTTTGAGGACTGAAGGTTAAAATTGTTTAACATTTAAACTAAATTATAATTGTTTAACATTTAAACTAAATTATAATTTTTTTCAAATAAATTGTAAATTATTTGAGTGTGAAATTAATTACACAAGGTTTTAGTCCCTTTAAGCGTCAAGTTTGGAATAATGTTCAGTTTCATGCAACTAAAACAATTTCAATGATGGTCATATATGGAGGCACTAAAACACATTCTCAGGACAAAAGGAAGATGTTGCTTTTAAATCAAATGTGAAAACGTTTATCTTAAGGGAGACAGGTTACCAACCTGAAAACAGCGTGAATGTCAATGCGATGAGGAAGAGTAGCACCACCACACTACACAGGAAGATTGTCTTACATCGCTTAGTCTGCAATGTTTCTCTAAGGGAAGATATACTCCACCATTGGTCCCTCGATCGGGCTGAGTATGAGACCTTAGGATGGCTGGCGCTCCGTGAACCCACAGACCGGCAGAATTTCAATGGTACGGCGGTCTTTGTTAATGGCTCGGACTAGAGACAAAATAAGGAGGATAAGCTTGATCAACGAAACAGTTTGAAAGAAGAAGAAGGTATAGGTTGGCGGTGACACCATGTAATCTCTTCTGTTAGAGTGTGTGGTTCTGAGAAGAACCGTAAGTATTTGTTTGGAGTGGAACAGATGAGACAATAAAGAATATAACAAACTCAATATAAACTAAGCAATTGAAAACAAAGAAACACCGACTGGAGCGGGATTTGAACCAGCAAACTCCGCAATACAGTAACGGACCTCTACCATCTGAGCTACACAGCCCTAAGTTGGTGGTGTCCCTAATAGTCAATTGTCAGTTTGGCAGCTATAGAACTCATGAAACCACTCACAAAAAACTATACTCAAATGAATTGCACCGACCAATGGATTTAAATGAAATAAATTGACATAAACGAAACAACACAAAACGAACAGAAATTCAACGGAACGAAAACAACAACAACAGAAAACAATAACAGCAACGACAAAATGAAACAAAAACAGATATCATAACAAAACAAAAATGAAATTAAATGAAGTAAAAAGCTGTATTTCACATCAGCAACAAACTCCGATTTTTACCCGTTTTGAATTCCACCTTCCTGCCTATGAAAATGAACCAAACAAACCAACTCTGTACTGAAGCCATCAGCAATAAATGACGTTTATGGGGAACTAGGGAATCCTAAAGTAGATCTTGTATACTATTGTCTTAAACTGCAATATACAGTGTTGGCTCACAGAGACGAAAATAGACAGAGTTAAACAAACATTTTAGGCCGATAAATGAATATGTTGAACATCTTGAATTTTCTGTAGTGCATAAAGCTTATCCACTGTACTCTCTCGCTCTCTCTGGAGATTTTTACCTTTTGAATTTCCTCGATCGTGTCTGGAATCTCCATGGCGTCTTTTAGCCTACCGGTCGGCCTTCCCGAGAGCGATCTGCTGTAACGCGCTGAGTATCGAACCGCTGGCTCGTCTGAAATCCTCGGTCTCTGGCCTAGCTAAAATGCTGCCGAAGATGAGGAGTATAATGGTGCATGTAGTGGTGGGAACAGACTGCTAAATTGCACACAACCTTGCTGGTCACTCACATTTCATACCGACTTTTTATGAACTCGCTGATAACAGTGAAGACCAAAACACCAGACGTATAATGTGTCGTCTTAATCACCAATAACGTGCGTTGCAGCGCTGTCAGCGCACTGCTTTCAGCCTGCAGAATAAAAAAAATGATGAAAAAAGTGAATTAACAAGGCAATATGTGATAACATTGCAAGGAGTCCTATCTCATGCTACACCAACATAAAAAACCGCCCACCTTCTCGATTGTCTGTAATGTGACCCTACATTGGCCGTTATTCCATGTGACCGATAAGACATTCCACACTTGATTGTATTAATCGCATCAGAGTACAGCCGGTATGGTGTGGAAACAATGTGAGGCGTGAAATAGCCCCGTGGGGAAAATGTAATTCCCCCTGGGCTTGCAAACCCTGACGATAGAGCGGGTTTGTGTCGTCATGAATAATTGAAAGAGCCAGTGTACAATGCACACGGTGGGATATGTAGACCTATTAACCTGTCGTACTAACGCCATTAATAATTTGGATATGTTAAAAATGACAATGCAAGCTTAAAACACAGAGAATCAGATGCTTCGTCACCATATGCTACTGATAATAATTATGATTAAAATGCATATTTCGGTCACTTCGTATTTGCTGTATGGATGGCAGACTGCACGACATAACACTTAACCATTACAATTAGGTGACGTCATAATTTGATAAATTTGGCTATTGACTTCCGCGTGGGTTAAAGGAATGTTTCAATCAAATTAAGTCCGCATTGCAAGCATGGAACGAGCAAACACAACCGGGGATGATCAGTTAGTTGCCCAGGGCTCGATTTCAACAAACTCATCGTAACTTACGATCAATCATATAGGACGTGTGATGAATTGCAGCCCAACGTAGGATACTACGGGTTATCCCCCGTAACTCGAGTTACGATCGATCGATTTCTTTAAATCGACTCCAGGCCGATGTGGAAATGCCCTCACTCTCTACAATACATTCGCCGACAATTATGAGGGAAAACACAAAAATAAATGGCGACTATTTATTTTTGCCGTTAAGTGAATTTCAGTATTTAATCAACCGTCGTCTGTTTTTGCGTGCAATACGATAACGCTCACACTTGACACCATGCCCTGTGTTGGCAAAAACAAATCCCCCACAAAAAACAAAGATCTAAAGAGATTTCGCAGGCAACATGATAACAGATATATCAACAGGATTTGAGCATTATTATTCTAAGAAAGGTTTTAAAAACAAATCCAAGGAAGATAAGAAGAGTTCTGGAGGCTAAAGGCACAAGGCAGTGCACATCGGACGACCGAACACAAACCGATGAAAACACAGTGATATCTGCCGGGGAAATAACAAACAATCTTAGGGGACGGTCCATTACTACTGGGACTCGGTTGAGATTCTAGCAAACGTTTCAGCCTTGAGGCAAAGAAGAGCTTTTTCAAGTGTCACTTCTCACACTCTCCAAAATACTAGTCAACCTTAGGGCGTAGGTCCAACTGGTCAATAATGATTACTGTTGTCCAAATGTTTGCACAATTCTGGCGGACGTTCATAACAAGTCAAGACTTTACTGATCGACAAATTGTATAGCCTAGGCAGTTTTATTTTTTTTTTGGAGTAAATACAGTTATGGTGACACAAAATCATAATTTTGGTTATTTGGTTTTGATAGGATTGTTAAAATTTAACGTTGGTCTAAGGGCAGTATTCAAAGAATGACTTTGACCAATGACGGCGCCCGTCAGTGATAACAAAATGACCAATCGCGGGAAGCGATTTCAGTCACCTGACTCACGAACACCCATGACACTCCAAACACCGCACCTAATGTATATTATCCGTGCGTTGGCTAAGTGGCCGATGTATTATTCAATCAAAGCACTGCTTCCACGGCTCTTGGCATGCCGGTACCATCAACTAAGGTTAGGGCCATCTATACCTGCATGAGACGTGAGGGTCGACGGCCCAGTAATTCAACTCCTGATGAGGCAACAGATCGAAGTGTTCATCAGATATTGACAGCAAATGAAATGGAAGCTTGGGAAACGTCTTCTGGGGTTCAAGCACCTTGTGGTGTATAGGCACACGAGTCCGTGTTGGTTTTACATCGCGGAGTGAGGTGCCCTTGAAGTGAATTGGCCTTCTCAGCGAAATGTTAAAAGTTCACGCCCGTTTACACAATCTTCAGACACTCCAGCTTCTTCACAAAACAGTGTACGTCATATTGTACAACATTCACCCAGTGCTATTACACGGACATTTGGGAATTGCACACATCAACTGACAGTGAGAGGATACGTACTTCCTACACGAGTAAATATGACGGTTGAAACTTCTAGGCCTATGATCATTCATGAGTGTGTATCAGCTAGTAGCTACGAGTTTCATGAACCAGGGCAGCAGATCAGTTGGGTTACGAGGCGAGGCGAGGCGAGGCGAGGCGAGGCTGAATGACTTTCAACCGAGCATGTGTCTTTCCGTGAGAGTATTAAGGTTCGCGCAAGTTCACGGTGATCAGGGCTGATCCCGGATTTTTAGGGAGGCGTGGACAAAAACATACTCCAATTGCAGCAAATAACGGTGTTATAGTAATAAATAGAAACTTGAAAGTTGTAACGGGTCTCCAATACAATGCCTTTGAAATATGTTTTGAAAATGTTTGAAGATCACTTGAAATGTTGACATTCCGAAGTCATTTGTCTCATATAACTATGACGTCGTTCTGTGACCCTCGAAAATCCCCCCACAAGGGGTGCATTCGTTTAGCTCCCCCGGGTCGACACCAGTCAACCTCGTCTCCATTATCTCGCTTGTTTTGTGCAGTAAAGCACGACCATTCCCAGAAAGGGCTGACCCGGGGGAGCTAAACGAATGTACTCAAGGAAAAAGAAGACACGGTGAGAGGTGACAATAATGACAACGGGAACTCTAATTCATTATACCAAGGTGTTTTTGTAGACACACAGCAGCACATAGAATGCCAATGACCTACTGAGGGTCGGGACACATCTATAAATAACAAATGCAAATCAATACTGTTTGTTCCTGCATTGCATGCACGTTGAGATGTCTCGTTCGGTTACCATCAAATACCTGTCACAACCTCCTGCCTCCCTCCTCCCTCCTTCCAATGCATTCAGTGGAAACAATATACAATATAGGCCTATACACCGAGGACTGATTTACATGATATCAATCGAGCTGTGCTGATATCTAACTTGCGAAAAGTGTTTAACGATTCAAGTGTGTTCAAAAAACACGCGATGCATTTTAGGCATAGTCCTGTTATCTTCTATCGGGATATCTAAATTCTACCTTCGCGTTTCCACTTTCCCTCCTGCATACATGAAATGCTCGAAGGCAGCTATATGGAAACAGCATTTAATTTGAATATCTTGTTTCAAAAATGCATTCTCAGCAGGACGGTGTTAGATTTCATTAATGATGCATTTGTGTTTTAATTCCCAAATACAGTTTTCTTGCATATTCTGATTTCAGACCTCCTCAATACATTGAACTGGATTTAATTCTTGTTCACACTATGATATATACTGCAATAATCTTTCTGCATTGATAGACAAGGAGACCACATTTCTCAAAAGAGATACCACAATTTGAAGCCACATACTACCTGGCAAAGCTGTTAATGGTATAAACTTCCATTTTATGACGTCAAACCTTAGATGTAGTGGTTGTTGAGCTAACACATGAATAAGAGGGTTTTCAGAACTTTGCTCCTTGACTATGAAGATAACTACATCAATAGCATCGATTAATATTTTGCAAGCTATGAAAGTTGAAAGAAAAAAGCTGGATAAAACTCCATTTTGCAGTGATTTAAACAAAATATTAATAAATTACGTTCAACAAATAGAAAATCAAACTTCAGAATCATATAGAACTTCAAATGAGCGCAGCGCCCAATGAGCCGTCATATTGCCAGCTCTGTTTAATTCTTTAACCATGATCTCCACGAAAAGACCAAGTGCAAACAACGGAAAAAATTTACCCATTTGAGATTTACCCATCTTCCCAGTTAAATGAAGAGTTCACTCCGAATGCGACTTATTGTGTTCAGTGCACGGAGTCAAAACTTAATTATGTCACGTTGTATATTGGGGTCAACAACGGCGAGGTCAATAATCTTAACACCATTTTGTGTTTTCGCAGGTTTTTTTTTAAGAAGGAAGTTCATTGGATTTCGTTCGAATTTCTTAATAGGATGCCGTTATTTGAAGTAGGCTAAGATTCACCAACATAAACGGGATAAGTATGCAGTGCTTGCCCCCTGGCACACGGCCGAATTATGCTCATCGCTCGGTCAGCAGGAAATGAATGCAGAAATGCAGGCCATCGAGCAGCCAGACAAACAAAAATAATAGCACCTGAAATAAGGTGAATAAATGTTTATTTTAATATTTCGCCTTGGGGGAATAATAACTTATAAGCCGACTGACTCGGAGTACGAGGGGTGTGAGTTGTCATGTCTTTAAGTTTCTCACATTTTGGTTTGCTATAGATCGCATCTGGACACAGCTGTGGCAGTAGACCTGCCTTCATCTTTCAACCTAAGGCAGTGGTATAGGGGGGAGGGATTGCTAGTCATGCACCATTACATCCTTCGGCAAATTATGCATATATTATTTGGTCTCGGTTTAGGCTATACAATTTGGGAAGACAACCATCATTAGCAATTAAACACAGGACCGAACCGATAGGTCACCCAGCGGACAGGCCCGCTGGAGGACTATCGACTGGACGGGCAAGTGTATTCGGAAACAAGAAAACCTTAGACATGCTATTATACCGTACAACTTTACAAACGAACACCGTCACCAAACCTTTTTATAAAGTCTTGCAATTCAGAACAATCGATAATCGACAACCTACACTTACAATTCTTGTAAGAAGACACCTGAACCAGGGGCCAGCATCGGGGACGAGCTGCTTCAGCACGAAATGTGCTTAAGCACGAAAAGTCTTCCTTGATCAGACAGGGTTACCAACCAAATGTTCATGTGATGTTTACTTTGACTTGTATTCGGCCATTGTTTGATGAGCATAACATTCAAAAGGAGTTTTGGCTAGCATACTGGTTTTACTTAGAAAGGTTTTTGGTGCTTAAGCACATTTTGGTGCAGCTCTATGAAATTGGCTCCAGGACTAAAAGACGAGCCAAAAATCACCTGGAACGGACCTATTCCCAATATCAAACGGCGCCAAGACTCAGAGACAAGTGCTCAAGAGATTCCTCGATGCAACCGTCAGAGACTGAAGTCAAAATGAAGGCCATCATATTCTGCATCAATTCCAGCTATCGATCTTTCCACACGCGCTAAAAAAAAAGGAGGATTAAGAAAACCCAGACGCTCTGGCGGGTCCCCGTGCATTAAAAAACAGGGTTTGATTCATCGTAAGCCATTTCAGAAACGCCAGCGGTAATGACGTCAATTTATCATGCAGTAAACAGGAGGCAATTCGCAGGGATAACATACGACTTCAGTACGACACATTAAAACAAAAAGAACATCTGTAGAAAGATTTACACAAGAAGCTCAAAAGTTAAAAGCAAACTTTTTAAAGCGTCAATCTGTCAAATTTTAATCCATTCCCGCCATTATATGTCTACACCCAAGATGCATAACGATAATAAAAAGCCGCCATTTTATTGCCACCATTTGTTAAGTTTGTTTTATTGGTTGAAGATGGCGCACTATTCAAGAAGAATAAGTTCTGAAAAAGTGTGCATCTTAAATCTTTTTGAAAACAAAACGAACTTCCTTCTTTTCTGGTGATCGTTATTGAACAAAACAACAAATGCGCTCATAAAGTTTCGTGGAAAACGTCCAAACAACAAGCTAAGAAACAAATCGCTTTGGAGTCAGCTATTTTGTATTTGCGCTGCGCTCATATTGTTGCTAATAGCATAATGTGTAGGGGTTTTTAACAGACGTGAACTGCTTGGAGGCAGAATGTCATGCATCTTTCATGAATGTATCTATACCCATGTTTGCGCTTCTTGAAAGTCGCATAAAAGACAGCCAAACATTGTAAAAACATATATCTATATAAATACGGCGCTTTAAAACCCGAATGGGAATGATTCCAAGTTTGTTGTGCCGTATTGTTTAAGGAGTCTTTAGATACCAATCAATAGACTTTTCTTTTATTTAAAAACATTGGTTCGTGCTTGGCATAGGCGGCCAAATGTTGCAAAACATTTTCGTCTTTTCGACAGACGGCGTGACAAAATTTAACATTTTTTGCAAACTTCCCATAGCTTTACAAAATACACACCATCATTGGTTTCATTACATTCAGCATTATCTTTCAATGTTTATGAAACGTTGTGTACAAATTGTGGTTATTTTTGTATGCCCGGGTTTGATGACTTTCCATAGTTTCCGCCATCTTGGTTGGCAAAAACTCAGGCTGTGACGTTGCAGAAGAAAGGTCTTTAGAGGGAGCGAAATGAAAAAGGCACATTTGGTGATCTTGGCGCGAGGTATAATATTGACAGCGAGCAGATGGGGGTTGATAGCAATAGATCACAACCCGCCTAAAGACTTGTCGTCTATACTCGAGGCAGACTATCACGCGTAGGCGAGAGACCATTAAAGTGGGTAGATCACAGATGACACAGACGCAGTACATGGTGTTACAGTTTGCTCTTTTCATTCAGTGCAAGTGCAACTTACTCTGGTTTATCCTGAACGCATAGTTAATCTTGGTATAGGGTACTGCTTTAATACTTTTCCCGTTTTGAAAAGGGTCTTTGTTTGAATCATCTCGTTAACAAAATGCATATTTTGACCATCGAATATTTCGACAAAATCAGTCGCACAGTTGGTTAACACGATGGTTAACTACATTTCTGTTTTCAGTTTTAATACAAGAAATTACCTGCTGCAAACTGCTCATCAACCAAAAATAATGACCTAAAATGGGCAACGAGGAAAGTTCCTTTATACTGTGTTAAAAAGCTGGAATGCATTACGCATGTACTTTCATGATGATGACAGTATCTTGCACGAAAATATTTCAAAAATTGGTATTTGTATCAAGCTTGCCTTGCCGTTTCCATATTGTTCGAGGTGATTAATTTGGTACCTACCTTTAATGCACACATGAAGGTTCCAAGTGAATTAAAACTATAATCCAATAAAGCAATAAGCATTAAAATAGATTTACATAAATGCCTAGCTTATTAACAGGATTACTTGATGTCATACTACTTCCGTACAAGCGTGTACAAATGCATGGGAGGCTTTTGGTTTTAATGCAGTCACGGTGCGTTAACTTCTAATATCTATTTTCGCTCTTCGTTAATTTCTGCAAGCTTGAATGGGTTTTTGCCTTTGTCAATATCAAGAGGAGACATGTACAGCTGGCCTGCCTGCTCAGACACGTCAAATTTAGGCAACACTCAAGTCGTCTGAGACCTATAGTGATCGAGCAGTATCCATAATTGAACGCCCAGACGGGCTAGGGCCCTTTTGGACGGCACATTGCTCTCCATGACAAGGGAGGCTGTTTCAGTGGTGACGTTGACACTGCATGCAAGATGCTTGGCTCATGGGGACCTTGGTCAGTAAATTGCCTTCTCACCCGTATGAATTGGCATCGGTTTCTGTCCACAGACAAAAAGACAGCGCATCGATTTAGCCTATAGACGGACCGTACGTCTCCACCGCGGTAGAGACAGACACCATGCACTGCAATTACACAAACACCTAGTCGATGATACAGTCCGACACCAGCCTATAATGACACCATACTAATACCGCTTGATTGTATTCGGTTTTAATTTAATTTTTTTATTCGGGAAGTAATGACAATTTTGCAGTAATAATGACCGAGAGGGTCGCAACATATCTATGGTAGCCCTGAAAGGGCATCGTAAAATCGAAAACATTATGTGCAAATAATGTATATACAACACCGTTATTGATAGAATAACCATTAATGCACATTATAATGCTGGGACCCTCGATCCAAGCAATGCACGTGGTTTTGATCGAATGAAAGTCTTTATGCACATATAAGTTGTGTACCTGTAATCACAATATTGGACGGAGCAATCCAGATTCGATAAAGATACAACTGCGAGATAATTATACACATTAAAAAACGCGGGAAAAAGCTAACTGCTGCATATGACTCTCTTCTAACGGAGCTTCGTGTTTTTAGTAGTTCAAATTTAATACCAGTGGCCCACTCTATAGAAGCTGACGCATACGCATTGTTTCAGTTGCATTTTTGAGTAGGAATACAGAAAACATACCAGTGAAGTCATTATGTGGTTAAATCACGGCCCATGCTTTACAGACGACTGTTGCCTGAAGAACAAATATTATAATATCCTCAAGCCCACAAAAGCACCAAAGTGGCAACATGCGCGGCGTTTACCACTGGCGGCGTTGACGGACAAAGCACGACTAGGTAACGACTTGTCATCAAGTCTAGTATTATCTATAATTATGCAAATTCGGTATTTGCGATGTACCTCTAGGGCCACCATACCGAACGATGGCATTTAAATGTCTCAGTATCGCGTGTTTGCACCCGTCAAGTTTTTGAGATGAATGTTATTATTTCAGCCGATGTTTATCAGTACTTTACAAGGTCCGTTCAGGTCTAAGGCAAGGTATCTTTTTCTGACCTGTAAATCATTTTCAGTTTTCCCGTCTCAGCCCCAAGAGGCTGGAGGCAGGAGATAGGGATGCCTCGTACCGTTCCAACCCATCAACTCCCAAGGAAGGCTCCCAACAGTCCTCATAATGCAATTCACGCCTTCTCCATCTTTTTTTAATTCACTTAATTCGATGGAACACTTGCCCGATCCCCAAACAGATGATGAATTTAAATTACGGCACTGGGGGACGAAATCTTGTGTCACCAATGTGATTATTAATGCATTGGACGGAGACACGAGCACGGGGCTGTTGATTTTTTGGTTCTTTGTTTTTGGACGTTTCCCCTCGTGGGGTCGCCCCGTTCACACGTGGTAATGCTAGACCGCAGTATTCGCCAAGGCTGCAGTGTGAACGCAAAGTTGCCCTTATCACGGTTTTGGACTATCTCATGCAGGGAACCTCCATGCGAAAGTTGGACTTAATCGCAGTTTGTGAAGTAGAGTTCTTATTGGTGTAGCTGTCAATTTTACAGTATTTACTACACTGCTCAGCTTATACAGGCGGTAAGCGAGGTTAAATGTTCCATATGTGGCATTTTTGCCAACTGGTTCTAAACGTTCGATATTGGTTTATACTTGAATTTTATTTCAAGCCTTGCATTTCAGAGATCATGCAAAAATGAGTAAAGGGAAATGGCAGATGACTCTTTGGGAACAAAAAATCAATATTTTTTGTATGTGAAGAATATTGGTTCTGAGAAGACGGAATTTGGTGGTGATGTGTGTCCCGACGTTTCGGACAGTGTACTCTGTCTGTCTCAAGGAGTGAATGGTGATGAGCGAAGGGTAGTAACATGCAGTCTCTTCCAGTACCTCGCCCGAAGAGGAATCTCTACGGCTCACCTATCCTGAGGACGATCTCTGGATACTGTCCGAAACGTAGAGATACAATCTCCCGCTACGGTTCCTTTCAGAACCATACTAACAATCTTTCTTCACAAAGAGATATTGATCTGACACAGAGCCACCTGCAATATTCCTTTTATCCCATTATTCCTTTACTTTCTGTCTTTTCCCCTTTTCTTTCTACGGTGTTCAAGGTTGGACATCAATCCATCCCATTAAATCTGCTACACTGGTTTAATATGGTGCTCGCAGACCTATCATATGTCCTAAAACTTTTTATATGACGCAAATAAACAGTTCTTAGGCGTACAGTTTCAGAGGAATCGATACAATCCCACCGAAGTGCCTCTTTTGGAGTTCCCTCTCTTGTTGTTACACAGTCATTCCAACATGAAATCCAAGTACAAAGGGTTTTATGTTGGGATAGGCAAGGAATGATGTTTGTGGGTAGCAGGTGCTTCAGCGCCTATACGCACGGTCGTCGGGTCTAAGACGCGGATCAGGCTTCGCGAATAAGCATTGCGAGAAAAACGGCTGACGACATCGGTCAGCCAGTGTGCCGTCCGTATACGGCGCTGGATCCCCCGGGGGATTTGATAAGAACGGAGAGGCGTTAAGGAAGCTAGCAGGTGGCCGGGTGATCCACCCATAGAGCTGCTTCAAAGCTGGGAGGAGATATCCCTTCTGCATGCGTCCGATGCATGTACGTACATCGTCGGGTAAACAGCGACCCTCGGACGAAACTGAGAGATAGGTGAGGAGCCAGCGCGGTAGGTGAAGATGCTTAGGAGAGTGGCAATTTCCTCTGTCTCTTGGTTACGGATGACGGAGGACCACGCCACGAATATACTCTGGTTTCAATATGCGGTCAAGCAAAATTGTAAAAAAAGAGAGACTGAATAACATAACACCTCGTGTGTATGCAGGGGCAGGAGACAGTGTGAGGTAGAGTGTATAAACCCAATTATGAACAAAAATGCAAATCGCCAACTCCCTTTACTGCTCTCCGGTTTCTCAAGCACAATGACGAATATGTTTACTTTGGGGAGCAATTTTTAAAGTGGATTAATTCCATTTATTAAATAATTAATTATTAATAATTATATAATTTATTATAATTCCATGGCTAATTAATTATGCTTTTCAATTCGTCAACACTTACGCTATAAAAACCTATAATATATATGGAACTAAGCGACTATCAAAATTACCCTTTCGAATAAATAAAGAAAAAAATTGCCAAACAAACATTCCGATAAACACAAAAATCTAATTCGTATCTACTTCACTCAACCATTTAAGAAACAATGTAACTGAATTAATTGTAATGTATTAATATAATGTATATAAATATGATGATATATTTTTTTTCAAAAATGTATTTCAAACAAAATTGTTCTCCAAGATTTTGCAATTATCGATTGGTTTGTGAATTTTGAAAGACAAGAGAAACAAAATAGAATTCACAAAAATAATTCATTTGGTTATTTGGATTGATGTGAAATCTGATTGACTGTTTTACAGACTTGTACTCGAATAATGATGTTTTTTGTAAAAACTTTCAGCTTTGAAAAGTGTATCAGCGTCGAGACACAAAGTCTAGCATAGAAAGTTCCCTGTGAAAAGCAAGGATATTTTATACAGATACATATGGGGTTCACGAAACGGAGGCTCAGGCTCACGCTCATGCAGGCTCCAGCTCCATTTCGTGAATCCATTATAAAATAACGGGTTTCAAAATAGAGACCTTTGGCTGTGGTTCGGAAGTAGATTCTCTAGTTTGATAAAAAGAAAACAGAGATTTAGCTTGAATGAAAAACTACAACCTATAATTTCAGCATATGGATGACAGAGCATGGGCCTGTGAGCCTGAGCCTGAGCCTGAGCCTGAGCCTGAGCCTGAGCCTGAGCCTGAGCCTGAGCCTGAGCCTGGGCCTGGGCCTGAGCCTGAGCCTGAGCCTGAGCCTGAGCCTGAGCCTGAGCCTGAGCCTGAGCCTGAGCCTGAGCCTGAGCCTGAGCCTGAGCCTGAGCCTGAGCCTGAGCCTTAGCCTGAGCCTGAGCCTGAGCCTGAGCCTGAGCCTGAGCCTCCTTTTCGTAAACCCACATGAATTGCCATCGTCATAGCTCAGGTTTTTTGTGTACACTGCAGCATGTCACCGTGACACTTACTATTACAAACCTTTCCCTTTACCATCTTACCTTCAAGATTTAAAATTTAGATTCCATTTACCCCGAGGCAGCACATGCATATTTCGATCTAAATTGCTTTGTTAAAATCCCCCTAAATCAGATAAAATATCTTCGACCTCCATGGAAAATTCAAACATCTACTGATCTTATACTGGACTCGATCCCCGGTCTGAGGTCTCTAAGGGTATCGTTTGACGTCAGGCTGCATGTTTAATCGTTGCTGTAAGACAACTGTTATCAGCCGTATAGGGGATAGCCTGATAGTGCTTGCCAAAAACAACGTGTTACTGCACTTGTAATATGTTTTCTCAAACGGTCAACGGTAATGGGGTTCGTGATGCTTAGGTGAATTCGAGGGATATCGAAAAGAACAAATTCGGGTGGGGTGGAGGTGGAGTCAAGTGGTAAAAATCCTTGATTTGCAGCTCACAATACAAATATAGGGAAGAAACTAAAAATCAAACATGAAATTACACGCACAAACGGTCATTGGAATTACAAAAAGAAAACGGCCTCCTATACTGGAATTTCATAGCTATACCTGGAGTGGCATCGGTGAGCAATTTTGTTTTCCCAAACGATGTCCGCGGTTATCTTGAGTTTTGTCTAAAACGCATCAAACAGTGGATCTGAAATCAACGGCTTGACCGTGTGTGTGTCGCCACGATGTTAAGAGTTTCAAGGTATGCAGCAATGTGATACGCATCCAAATCGGAGTAGGGAGAATTCCTTGCGCCCATTGATGGACACCTAATGGTAATTATTCGCTACTTGTAAACTGCTCTTAAGGGTCAAGTGGTTGTGCGAAACTTTAATTTGAACTGCAAGGTCGACCTACTTCGGACAACCGCATTCATCGATTGAACTCGAAGAGTATATACGCCTTACATATATATACTCAATGGCCTCAATATCTAGGGAGCAAATTATGACTAACATAATTTTTCACTCCTTTCCATTGCCATTATGTCTTTATCTATTTTTCTATCACCTCCTATCCTGCATCGTTGTTTACCCACAACCCGACATTGCTTAACGTTCCCTTTTTTTTTTTTTTTTTTTTAACTTGGATTCTGAGACCTGATGAAAACATCACTAAAGATGAAAAGTGGCCCAAAGCATAATGCTTGAAGCAAATTGCAATTAAAATCTAAAGAGTGGAGCAAAAGAACAGCATAGAAGAACATGCTGTATTCCCATTAATTACCCTTATCACTGGTTACATTACCAACTACCTGCATGTATCCTCACCACTTTACTGTCCACTACTAGTTTGATCTTGCCTAACCTCCTCACACTCCTTTCATCTCTGACCCTGTCCGTCTCTACCCTCTCTTTGTAGTTTCCCAACCTTTGCATGCTTTCCCCGTTTCCCTGGTCATTCTGCCCCCTTTGTTCTAAGCCTCCCATCAATGTAGTGTAGCTTTACCTGTACGTTTGTGTCTTCTTACCATTTAGCCTCAGAGAAAGATCCTACTAAGATCGAAAGGTCAGGCCAAACTAGTATACTGAAGGATAGGAGAGTAATGTGGAATGGATCATACGCCAGCTAACATACGAGATAAAAGGATCCGTCTCGAATTGTACCTTGACAAGAAAGGACACTCCAGTAATATTATAGCCAATTCATCTCGTGCTAAACCACTAAGATTCTCTATGTCCCTGAAGAGGAAGACTAAAACTGCCATGTGATATTGAATTGTACAGTCCTATAAGTTGGTCGTAACTGATATAAATCAATACATGTACTGTACTTTATAGATTCTTAGAGTGATATGAGAAGAAGAGACTGGGCGATTGTCTTGACCTTTATTTACTTATCTTCAGGAAGCATCTGACTTAGTACTCGAAACAATCGAATAGATTTTTCATGGCTGTTGGTAATGGATCAAGCGAGAGGAGAGGATATTTTGCCTTCCCAGCATCCCCCCACACGATTTCAAGGATCATGTACCCACGACAATACACCTGGCTTTTAATGACAGATACGAACGGCTTTAAGATGTAATCCGACTCGAGAGGAGACGAGGGCGTTGCATGCAGGAGCGCTGCGGGGGGGGGGGGGGTTGACGTCAGAGTCCATTAGCAGCATCTGATTGGCCTTCATCGATTCGACTCAATCCGACTATTATGCATAATACTGGGAGTCAGACTTGTCTATGGCCGCACGTGTGCTAAACGGGATGTCCATGCTATGGCAATTTATAGTTAGCGTGTCGCAATGCATTTGCAATGTGCCCAGACCTAGACCTAGCCCTAGTTTCGGATGCAGTCTATGGGGGTTTACGAAACGGTAGATGAGGCTCGGGCTCACCCATGTGCTGAACATATTGGTTGTGGTTTTTCATTGCAGCTGAAGCTCCGTTTTCCTTTTCAAACCAGAGATTCTATACTTCAGCACCGCTGCAGCCAAAAACCTTTTTTTTTTGATACCCGTCATTTTTAGTAGAATGGTATCACGAAATGGAGACGGAGCCTGAGCCTCAGTTTCGTAAACGCCCTAAGTCTCCCTCCTAGGGAAGCAAGGGTTGAGTTTCATTGTGGCTGCCATTTTGTCGAAATCACATGACCACACGTACATCAGGTGATTTAGAGCCTACTCCTGATTGGTTCAAACAAGACAACATAAATGCATCTGCAGTCTTTCGTCAAGATCTCAGTATAAACATAATAATGGGTAATGTGTTACCAAACTTTTAATACAGACAGAGAATCGCTCGCCTCCAAGATCTCAACGCCAGAAACAAGAACACTAGAACAGTATCTTTTACAAAAGTGCAATGCTTCAGAGTAGCCAGTGATATCAATCAATATGCTAGTCCACTGAGAGGACAGTCTCAAGTGATGAAATAGTGTCAACTTACCGGCGCCATATTGCTCTTCTGTCATTCTCTTATACAATCCTCTTTAAAACGGACAGCAATTATGCACCAGTGACCTCTAAAGAATCTCAAGTCAAGTTAGTCGTCTCTCGTCTCCCGTGTTATCGGACCCATGCACAACAATCACGAGATATATCAGAGCTAATCAGTCGTCGAGACTCACTGATGAGAAGGGAGGCTATAAGAGAAGCCCGTTCAAGCAATTGGATACGATTAGTATTGATCAAGTGATTCAGATATCGGAGCTACACTCGCACACTGAGCCCTTTAACGCTGAAAGCCAAGCCTCTCCAACAAAAAAAAAAGTTCCATGTCGCCTTGGGCGGAGATGGGGTTGTCCGCTGTCTTGCTCGGCCGTTAAACATGCCACCGATACCCCGATCAACTGCTCATTCGACACGCTCGGCTATTCATGATCTCAATTTCTCTGTCTTTTTTCCACCTTCTCTCATCCTGATCGCAAGAACGTGCCGATTGATTTTGTTGGCTTGCTCGAATGTCAGAACACAGAACGATTCGTCTTCGTACAAAAAGACAAGTACAAAAAAGTTTTTATGTGAAACAGCACATAGTGAGCTAATACTGAACCTGTTTCTTTTATTTCCCTCAGGGGATGTTGAGAGACAGGCGGTTTTAAGTGCATGATACTGAACAAAAAATGTAATTCAATCTGGATTTTCACTCAACAAGCATGCGATCTCCCTAGAGATCTCTCTTTAGATGGTTAGACATGAACGTGTGCTTCATTCTTACTTTGTAGCATTTCTGTGGCAGTAAACAAGGTCCCGTATTTAGTTGTTCTTTTAACATTCTGGTTCGTTTTTGACGACTCTCGCATTCTTTACGAGAAATCATCTCTTATACCTCAATTTTCCCCCTTTTTCAGATGCTGTTTAATCCTCTGTTTTAATAGGTCCCAGAATAGCATACGTGTCAAGTCACAGGGCACAACTTGAAGGATATACAATTTATCAACATTTTCTACCTTCTCCGACAGCGAAGCAAATTAAGCACGAGTCAAAAATCCCCATTTTCAACGGAGTTGGAAAAAATTATATGCTCCATGTGGACTTAAATATATGACAATATGAAAGTGTGTATAAATTGTATGCAGTGAAGTGAATGATAAGGTTTGTGGCAAGAAAACAGCCTGCTAGGCTTTCACGCATGGTACACAGCTAAAATTCGTATTGAACATATTCACTGACCGAGATATATTTGTAATGGGCTTACCATCACGCAGTCATATGAGAATAAATATCATTTTCATCAATCTGTATATTGCAGTTATTCCCTGTGAGAGGGGAATTTGAGTAAGGCGTCATCTGTGTGGGTGTAAGCTTGGATGAAGGCATTACGCGCAATGGACACTTGGAGCTGAACATCTACAAACGATACAGTCTGGGCATCTCAGGAAGCCATAACCTAGATAATCCAATGCAGACACGCTTTAGGTTACAAATTTGATATTTCATTGATTTGTCCTTGCTACTTTTTTCGAGGAATTATGTACTTAAAATAGAAGCCACGAGATGAAATATACGATGCCAATATGGCAATTCAAGCATACTTTACCCACCTCCTTGGAAACAGGTCGTGCGTTTCATTCAAGTATTAAGATGAGCTAGTAAATGAAGTCATGTTAGTAAAAACAGGAAACATATACAGGCAGCATCTATCGAGCCAGCTACCTGGACAACTATCCAACCACTCCATGCACGTCCACCTAGCCAAGAAGCAAAGAAAACACCCGACCAGGCCACATGCCAACAGGTCAACCAAACAACTAGACAATCACCCAAGTAGCCATCCAACGAGGCCAAAAGCCAATTAGTCAACCAATAGCCAAGTAACCAAGTAGCCATCTAACAGGCCACGAGCCATCCAACCACTTTCCGGCTCAACCATAAGAATAACAAGTAGCCAACCAAACAGCTCATCAGAATTCAAATCCTAAAGAAACACGATGCATCTACTTTGACAAACATGCTTCGGGCACATTCGTGATGGCAAAACAAAGCAAACATAACCTAGGAAGAGTTCAATGGAACTCGATACCATCTCAATCCTCTAAATCGGAAGGGAAGGCAGCTAAACCCGTAAATCGGGGAGTCAGCCAGCCACAAATCTATCCACCAAACCATCCTAGCCTCCCAGGCCATCCTTCCCCTCCCCGGAGCCAGTCAGCCAGTCAGCCAGGGGAGGCAGCCGGCCAACCGACCAACCAATCAGCCAGCTCCCCCTGCAAACTTAAGTCATTCAGAGAAAGGGTCGCCACCCCGAACATAATACTAACCATCAAGCCAGGCACGTATGAATCGAAGACCTTGCCCTCGAATTTCGCACTCCTGCTCAAAAATCCTGAAATAATCTGAAAAAAATCTCTAAGCCTCGAGCAGACTCCGTGTACGAAGGGAAGAACAAAACGCCACAGTACCCCCTCTTTCTTGATAACTAAAAACATCCGCATAGGCCGACGTACTAACAAGCCCAATGTGCAAGAAAGACTGTCACAGCTTTCTATCAAATTGGATCCTTCTCAAACTCCCCCAGCAGTATGAACTTCCTCCTATCATGCTTATTTCTAGAGACAGTCGAACACAATTTTAATACGCTACTTTTTTATTTTAGGGGAGCTGAAAAATCTGGCATGATTTGATAGTTGTGGAAGCAGGAGGTGTCTTTTTCCCCGCAGACAAAAACCGCTCTCCAGTGCCCCAAACAACAGCATGCTCTAATGTGATGCAGCTAGGCTGATACCTTTAGTTAATACTGATGATAAGCCTCAAACCACATCACCCCGCACTTTTACTCAAAAATATTTACTCTGAGTATTTTCTTTCCCAAATGTGAGAATATGCTTTCTTAAATTACCTTCAGAGTAAGGCAATGCCCTCATATCAATTCTGCTGACATTAAAATGGGACAATCGAACTGATATCTTCAGTATAATACTAACCGTGTAATGGACAGACAAATGGTTAATATTAAAGGCAACTTGATATATTTTTCCCAATGATAAATCAATATCATTTCTACATCTATACAGTTTCATGTGAATTGGCAATGCAACCACGTTTAAAAAAAGTGTACTTTTTTGCACGACTGGTCACAACATTGTTCAACACAAATGGCGGGACTTATTTTTGGTTGAAAGAAAACAAAAACCAGTCAAGGCATCAGCAGTTAAACCTACATGTATGATGATCCTTCCACAATGCACGTGGAGTCTGCAAGCATTGACAGTACAAGTACAAACATTGTCCCCGATTGGACAAAACGGCTGCGCCGACCAAATAAAATAAAATAATTGTGTGTATCCTCAACAACTTTTGAATTATAATTTCCTTTGGGTTGTGCAATTCATTTTATTGAATAACTTTGACAATATATCACGACATTGGGGTAGTTCTGTGCTTGATATTTTGAGGAGATTCGGTACGCTCTAAAATTGGCTCTTAAGAAATTGGAGGGATGGTTCCTGAAAACTTACGGCAAGTCTGTTTGGGAAAAAAGCACATTAGAAGTAGGTTTTTCTAGGGGCAGCAGCAGTAGCAACATCACTAGCAGCAGTTGATTGAGTTTCAAATGTCTGTAAGAAAATCTCCATACAATTTTTGTCATCTTTTCTTGCACAAAATCAATATGGTTCCTCGTGTACATTACCTTGACGTCGTCACGTTTCTTCTCATAAATATGGAAATTCGATTTTACATATTTATGCATAAAACACATTCTGTGTACACACCATACTGACTTAAACAGCTGTAAAGGACGGCAAAATCACAGACACAAATAACAGCTGTTTGCATACCTTTAAGTAAATATTTCATTGCACGTGTTCACCCGCATTTATTTGAACTTGAGGCAAGTCGAGACATTGACAGTTTTTATCTTGCGCCGCCGATAGCTTTAAAAGGTATACAAGAAATAGGTTGCACTTAGAATGGTTTACCATCCCATTAACTCGGCTGTTTTTAGGTCCAGTGTATTGGATGTGACTGGTTTACAGTGTGTCGTTACTCAGCTATTCGCACTATTCCCCTATTCAATGGACAATAACTGAAATGTGATTGGTCTATGCTGCTTGGTATGCATGTTACTTGGAAGGACTACGATGGCCGCTCGTGGCCATGGGTCCTAAATATTCATGGCCGCGCAAAAACGACTAAGCAACTATTAGCCTTTACGAAACTAGGCTTCAGGCTAGGTTTGGTACTTATTTCACTACCGCCATTTGAAGACAAAATGAAACGAAGGGATTGGGCCACGTGAGATGAAGCTTGGGAAAGGCTCCTGCTTCGCCATGTATCTCAAGCCCTTCATTTCATTTAGGACACAAAATGGCAGTAGAAAAATAAATGCCAAGCCTAGCCTCAAGCCCCATTTCGTAAAAGCCCTATAACTGCATGGTCCATAATGCAGTCGTCAGTGTAGACCTTGATCGGCGGGCACAATCATGACCTCAATAATGGGGTTAAGGTTAGATTCCTGGCGAGCAAAAAGCTCTGGTCTGACGGGCATTGGTCATTACAATATTCCGGACATAAAAATGACCAAGCGCCACTATGACTGCTGATGGAGTATTTGGTGTCAAGTTATATGATACTATAGCTATTTTGATGACTATTGGGAATATACAATGAATACATCGTATTATTTCGAAAACAGTCATACAACCTGAGGGTTCTTCGCTTCAACTTTGAGGAGACTCGAATATTGTAATGGAAGGATGCTTCATGAAAACTGACGAAAAAACGAATTTGGAAAAGAAGTGTGTATTTTTATTTTTATTTCTCATCGGCAAACCTAAGGAAATTTGAAAACGCAAGAAACACGTATAAACGAGTTAAAATCTTTCAGTATTGCAGCAAAACGTGACATCAGAATAATGATTGTACGACATAATGTTGGCTACCTTTTACGCTATTCGTCAAAATATGGACGTTAAATTAGCGTGGTTCCTGCAAATATAATCTCAGCACCCCCTCAGAAAATGTCCACCTTCAACAAACAGGAAGACATTATCTTTTTGATTAACGACATCGACCGGCGACCTTATTCCCTCGAACACGGAGATCATAACACTTTTACGTGATCGATTGTGGCTTTGCGCATAAATAGTCAACACAAATCAGTCTGAAATGTTTGTGTCAAGTTTTCAAAACCCGTGCCATCGATCAGCTGAATAACGACTACATTGACTACACGATGCAGATATTTCACGAGTATACCATCAAATTGAACGATTGAACATGCTACAATATTCTGCGAATACATCTTCTGTTATAGGTTGTATCAAAGTAGAAGTGTAAGCAAATTTACCTTTAACTTGCAGGGTAAAAAGATGGACCTGGTGCAAATATTCTGTTAAAATGTTTCCGCCTGAAATGCTGTATTTATCCACAAATGAGTAAAACAAAACAAAAGACCGAAAACAGTTTTGATCTCGGAGATCAAAACCTCACAATTACAATTATGTCACAATTTCACGTAACAATTGCAATGATTTTTGCTGTTTTCTATACTGTTTCCAATAATCAATTGAGCTGAAAATTTCACAGGTTTGTTTTTATTTCATAACAAATCAAATTATGAACAGACCACAGCTGTTCTATCAATTTTACCAAAGTATGATAGTACCTTTAACCATTCAGTGATATAAAATGTATAGTATCTAGAGGACATTATGCATTGCCCAAAGGAATTGAAAGTTCCGTAATAATCCACTGTGTTTGAGATTTATGTGCTGCCTACGTAGTTCCAAAATGTTTGTTTAAAGACGGGCTTAATGTTGCATGGACAATTTGAAATTGGCTGGGGGATTGTATGTAGAGACCTGCATGTCGCACGGGTTCAATTTAAAGGCTATCAATCTTGGGTGATCTTAAGGGAGCCCGCAGTGCATTAAAACAAATCCGTAATGTTTGACGAACCCCTCTTAGAGCAGTAACATAGAACATGTATAAGCACTTTGGTGTTTGGTTTTCAAATACTCAACTTTCAATGACTGCTCGTTCAAGAATCAGGGAGAGAGTTTGGTTAAGCTCAAATTGCCGGGCTGTGCATGTTTGCTGTGCACGCTGTGCATTGGTGCTTATTCACTTACGTTACAAACCGAACAACTGACGCATTTCAGAATATGTACGTAGTACATTTAATAGTTCTGCTGCTGTTAACTGCTGTTAAATTATTTGTCATACATGTATCAATACATCGGAACTTGATTGGTTGTCGAAATAACGAACAAGTTTAACCGTTTGGTGTTTGAATAAATCGCATATAAAACAATGTGGGTATAATTATATAATTGTACCATAGAGTTTGGAACATTTCTGTTCCCAGCTCTATGATTGTACACAAGTTTACATTCGTCACACAAATTTCGAGCTATATCGATCTCTGAGGTAACTGCATTATTCTGATCGAAGCTTCGGTGTCATTCCAATAATTAGTGTGTAATTAATCTTTGTCATTCCACACATTGAACACGTTTCACACACCAAAAAGTCTACTCTTGCATAAATGATATCTTTCGAAGGCACGTCAACACCAATTATGTCCTTGTTTATACAATTCAATAAAATATATTCATCGCAAATATTGTTGACAAATTGAAGGCCTATACTTTTTGTTGAAATAATGGTTTCTGATTTCCAGTTAGCAAATTCTTGAACGGATAATAGATTTTAGGTAATTTAACAGTTCAAACGTGCAATCGTATACCAAGCACTATCATTACCAAATGATAGAAGCCCAGAAAATCGCAAATAGCTATAAATCTTCAGTTAAGCTACGCTTTGCTTTGTGATATCATTCACTTGTCGCCGTACTGGTTTGAAGAGGAGTCTGGAGGCAATAACCAGGAGACTATAGAGGATTATACACAACGAGAAAGCCAGACAGAGAGATAGGGGAGACGAGATGGTATCCCATTGTTCAGACGTATAGCTTGACATATTATACGAGCAATATTATATCCTTTGCACACAATGAGTATCGTATTTCCTTGACCAATATTCTAACGAAGACGGCGGTCGTCTACGGGGGCATTTGAACGGAATGGACTCGTTATGTGTGGATATAACTGAAATTTACAAATATCAATATACACATTAAATTGCAGGGACATTATAGTGGATAGGTGTGTGCTTTGTGCTTTTGCTTTTATTTTTTCTTCTTGACTCCAATGTTCACTCTTGATCCTACCCACCTTCACCACATAC
The DNA here is from genome assembly GCA_963971285.1 of Astropecten irregularis. Classification (NCBI taxonomy): domain Eukaryota; kingdom Metazoa; phylum Echinodermata; class Asteroidea; order Paxillosida; family Astropectinidae; genus Astropecten; species Astropecten irregularis. The sequence goes on from OZ020256.1 coordinate 1,930,957, forward strand.
AACCCCTCTTATATCCTGACCCTTCGTCCATTTATGTGCATTAATCTTGCGTGTTCTTGTCTTCTTGTCATTTAGCCTTTGATAACGATCCTGCTAGGATCAAAACGCGTCAGGCTCTCCTAACTCCAAGCATTTTAATAAATTTCAGGTCATTATTTTGGCCGATGAGCAGTTTGCAGCACTTTATTACTTGTATTACTTCCAACAAGTTTGTACAGGGCGTTGGTTTCCGCTTTGATTTCGGTGGCATTGATCGAATGACCTGGTATATAGGAACCTTATTGTCCGCACGAGCGTGAATGAAATATCCCTCGGAAAATGCAATTAACGCCGGGGATGCGTCCAGCGCGGTACGGCCGAGTTCCACTTGATTCGGATTAGTATAAAGACCTTCTATTCCAAAAAGGTCGGAAACACGGAGCAAAGCAAACATCTGCCGGTGATGAAGGCATATACGCTCCGTGTGAAATTGCTTTCATTTTCCCCGACCATCTTCATTGTAGAGGTGACCTTGTGTGCGTGTCGATGGAGCGATGACATTTTCTGTACTAGATAGAATTACCGCATGACAAAAAACGGCGAGAAGAGAATTTCTTTCTCTAAACAACATCAGTTCTCGCTGTAATGACATCAAGGAAATTAGGAAATACGATAGGACTCCCTGGAAGTAATTTCTGGTCGTTTGAGCTCAGTTCAAAGCAAAGAGTCAGCTTTCCTACCGCACCATGCTATATAGTGGCTGGTTTTCACGCTCGATCAAGAGAAGCCAGCTGAGTATTATGAAGCTATTTTTGGTTGGGATTATATCATAACTGTCGATAACGCATACAAAATCCCATTAAAACTGTATCTACTACCCCGACTCGAATCAGAAAATATGCAGAAAATATTATAGTAGTACCTGACTACATGACTTGTACTGTTGACATAATAAAGTCCATAAGTCAATTTAAACGCTTCCTAAGCACACTTGACTCCCCACTTGATATTATATTATAGCATGTTATTGGACACAAATGGATCTTCAATTCTGAATAGTTAAGTGTTGTGGTTAACGAAACCAACTTGGTTTGAAGTGACAAAAACCACGCGTTTTAGGCGTTGGTTTAATAGAAATGCTACACCTCACAGTCCAGTCTGGTAATTGTCCATATCAAGCAAGACACTTGAAGCTTATTGGCGCATAAATGTCTGGCACGTAAATGTTTGACTTGTAGTATAGCTGGTCAAACATTGGACAGCGATGACTGGATACATCAAACGGGAAGCGTTGGACCGCATACACATGTCGGTTTAATATGACATGCATGGACAACTCCATATCATTGCTTTGACAATTATATGTAGGGCCTACATTTTGATTCTTTATAGCATAGAGCTAGGAAGAGAAGTAACACACGGTAGTTCACATAGCTCCAGTGTATTTGTATACAATTTTTGGTTAGGCTAATAAAACTATCACCATAATGGTAAGACCATCTCACTGCGCATTGCGTTTGATGATTTTTTTTTTATTTGGGACGTTTATCAATGGAAATGTTTCAAGACCTTTGATGGCGGGTTGTTCACTGCCTTTTACTAATGGTTATGTACAATTCTCAGCCTTGAGAGGAAGTACATAAATGTATTACGCTGAAAATTATAAAGGAAAGCTTGTTTTATCCGTAGACCCCCGAAGTTGGAACATAAATTTAAAAGAAATCTTCAAGAATTTGTTGTCATACAATGCAGCGCAAAAAGTGTGCTTTTTATCTTCAGTTAATTATTTTCAGTGTGACGTAAAAATACGTCAAATGAAACACTGTCATTACTTTGATTCAAGGATAGCGATGAAACATTCCTTCTGAAATTGTCATTTAATTGATTACCTCTTCAACTTATTCTCTGATTTCTATTAATTTGCTCCAGACCCATGATTTGTTCTATAAATATCAAAAATGCTCTTTCAAGTACAGGTTTCACCGCGTTAAGGTTTCCGCACTGGGAACATTTACCACGATCCATGGATAAGAACTAATAACTCGACAAGCTATTCATATTCACGATTATTATTCACTGCTTTACGCGGTTATCAAATGAAGAAAAAAGGAAGGAAAAATTGAATATGCACACGCATTGAGATTGATATTGACATGGTTTTAGTCGATACCTCTTATCTACACTAGTCTTTCAAGGATTCTTCGAAGCGGCGAGATCTCAACTGTGATAGTTTACGGTCATTTTAGTATAGAAAACATAAGAGCAGGGGTTTGGCTTATAGTCCTACTGCAAGATGATATTGATAATGACGGCCCTGGAGATACAGCGATGTCACTAGGGCGAAGAACTGTAATGGACTCGATGAAAATCAGGCGGTGTGTTATTGTGATATCTTGTATCTTGTAACAGGTTTGTTTGTTATACACTTGTGGTTTTTTTTTTAGCTACAAGTGTATAATTTGAGCTAGTGTCAAGTGATTTTGTCCATTGTGATGTATAAAATTAAATTCTCAATTATCAAATGACAAATGCCAAATGTCAACTGTCAATTGTCAAGTTTCAGGTTCCGAATGTCACGTGCCAGCTTACAAGTGCCAATTGTAAATGTCATGTGAAGTGTCACTTTCAAAGTGCCAAGTGTCAAGCGTCATGTCAAGTTTCAAGATGCAAAGTGTCAAGTGTCAATTGTCGCTTCTTAAGTTCCAAACACCAAGTGTTTATCCGATTGCAGAGTGTCATGTGCCGCTTGTCCCGTATCGAGTGACATGCATCAAAAGTCAACGCGTCAAAGTCAAAGTTTCGAAGAGAATGCTCTGTTTCTCCACAAGAGAAGCACACATCACTGGGATCGAAACGTCGGGTTAAAACTTGGAAGAAACATAGCGTTTTGCCCATAGATGCAAGCACCGCCAACCCTTGGCTGGACTCGAACCCACAACTATCTGTAGATTGACCACAAAATCTTGAGTTCGACTCACCAGAGACCACTAGGCCACACAATTGCAGAAACATACAACCTCGTAAGCTGGTGCTCTCTCATAACACAGGCATAATTTGGAAAAAGAATATGGAAATTACAATTGATCGTACATAGTCAATGGGCCACTGAATTCGCTATTAGCTACATACTTGCCTATACTTAAACCACATCAAATTGAAATAGGAGAAAAAAAAACAATACGAAACTTATCCTTATTTTTGGTTTCTTTCAAACTGCAGACAGCTTTGATTTGAATGAGTCTGCATTTATAATATGTGAATAAGTTGCGCTTCCATTGCAAAAGCTTGAAATTACTGATATTTGTGGCCAGCCCCTGAAGGTATATAGCAATACAGGTGGGTGGTAGGTCGAGACGGGAGCCGTGCCGTGTGCGCACGTCGAGTGTTGTATAAAATCGATAATAACGGCATGCAGTTACGAAAATAATAAAATTGAACGCAATTTGCTGTGTTTAATAACACCATTAAGTGTATTGGAGAGGGTATAACATAGGCACCTCAGGAAAAAGCAGGTTTGTGGGCTAAAATTCGTCACAGACGGTTAGAGCCGTAATGGATACGCCCACTTTAACGGCATGTAGCCGGCGGTGCAGCTCCAGTGTTGCCTCTTTTAAGACCGACGTCCCTAGATTTAGTGAACTTGCACGCCAGGCACGTCCGGGTATAACTGAGCGATAAACATGGCGGGCACGAGGCTAGTTGAAGTCCCTAGACTCCCTATACCACGGCCCTTAGGGTTCGTGCAAGTTTAATGTACTTGGCTCAAATGTGAGTATAATGAGCGACTTCTGAGGGAACTGATTGGTAATCGACGGGGTGGTATTTCTTTTCTGGACTCGTGCCGTCTTTATTAAAACTATTCGGGGTCAGAAGATATAATGAGTTCCGTGACATAGCTCTTATGACCCCTCTACATGCATGCTCCCATTAAAGGTAACATCATACTTTGGTTATTCATTGAAATGTACCAAAAAAAGTTATTAAAACAGCGGTCAACTGCCGCGAAAAGCGCAATAACAGTATGCAGTATGCAGTGGTTGTGATTCACCCATATTGTCATGTGTCATGGCGGCCACAAAAATGCGTAATTAAGGACACTATTAGTAGTACTTCCACAATGCATTATGCAGAGGCAATGGTAAAAGCCCTGCTTAGACTAGATCACTTGAATCTTGATGTATTTATTTAGTTAACTCTTGAGAGGGAGTGACACAGAGAGAGGCAGACGTTGAAATTGGAAGAAGTCAACACCCTAAAGCGCCTGTGACATGGCGGTAGTATCAGTCATTGTGGATTATCGTCTTGACGTTATGTTTGAATGCAATGTTCAGGTTGTCGGAACGAAAAAACAAACTCCTTATCGCCCCTCTTTTCTTGTTGAAAATGTCGCGGAGGGGGATCTGTATGTTCCATTTGCACAACAATCGCGCGGGAAGAAACAAACGAACATTCGAGACATTACTAGCTCATGACTGAGGCGATTGACGATTACCACCGGCAACCGAACGTGACCAGCATCGATAAATCGCAGTTCGGCCGAGCAAAGCAAATGGGAGCACGGGATTAGAAGTCCCTGACGACTGATTATCATGTCTCGTGCATGGAGAAGAACCCACCAACCGGTGTGCACTTCTCAACTCCACGAAGGAAATAACATTATAACTATATGAGAGAGTGTCTTCGAACATGAATAGCGCATGACAAGATGTTCCCTGAGGATATTGGGCTGGAAAATCGATATGCACATAGAGGCAAGTTCCTTTGGGCAGTGGAAGGATAAGCCACTGTGGGTTTTGTTTCACAATCTGAACGAAAATCGACGAAGTGCACAAAGAGGACAGCAAAAGTACACGCCATCGTGGAGATGGGTAGGGTTGATATTAAACCAAACAAGTGCACAGGTCTTTGGCCCCGGCCTGTAGACGGCTGCGTATGACGTCATAAAGGTTCTAATAATGCAGAGCAGCGCTAGGGGTGGAGTAGGGGTGGGCGAGACATATTGACTATATTCACTGTCAAAACCATGAATACAAGCATGCATATGCAGCGCGTTGCACAGGGGCGGCAGAAATGCAGAATCAAGAGCTGCTACAAGGTATATAGGCTTATCCACGACAGATAGATCTGTATCAGCATAATGTCCTCGAATTGACTTAATGCTTGAATCTCGGTCACAAAACAGACCCCCAGTGTAATACAATGAATAGCAAACAAGGACAAATTATTGCATACCATAAATGGAAAATCTTTATCCAGTACGTCTGATAATGTTGTCTTCATTTCTCCTTAATATTTGCCAACACGTGAGGGCGCACTTCAGTTACGGTTCAATTAATCGGCAACCCTTATGTACGCCACTTTAGCAACAACACAACATTAGTTTGAGTACCTTGAGCAACATTAAAAACGCACCATGCATATTCTAGAATGGAAATAACAAGTGGGTAGCATTTTTGGTGTCACGGCACACAGCACTTGCAAAGCACGGATCGAGTTTTGACCGACGAAATTCAATGGCTTCGGTCCTATAGATCTTTCTTTTGCAACGTCACAGCACGAGGTTTTGCCATCCAAGATGGCGGAAATTACGGCGAGCCATCAAAGCCAGATATAAAAAATAACCACAATATGTACACAATGTTTCATAAACATTGAGAGATATTGCTGAATGTAATGGAAACAACACAAGCAATGATGGGATGTATTTGTACAGCTGTGGAAAGTTTGTAAAGATGTTGAATTTGGTCACGCCGTAGGCTGTCGAAAAGACGAAATGATTTGCAACATTTGACCGCCCATGCCAACCACGAGCCAATGTTTGTAATTCAAAAGAAAGGTCTATAAGATTATACTGTGCTGACATAATTACTCCTTTTTTCCCCTTTTCTTTGCTCAGGCCGGCTTATTAACTTCGTATGAAACTTTCTGTAGCATTTTCGATCGAATTTGATTGGATTTGGTATCTAGAAAATAATATATTTTTCCAATTAAGACGCTCACTATACAATATTATGTTACTGTGCCGTTCAGGACTCGTACTGATAAAGCGCTTATAACTCTAATGTAATACATTCCAATACTGGTTCAGTCGAGCTCCAAATTACATAGGTCTAATTCGATTGGATTTGATTTCAATCCGAACGGGGAGCGGAGATTTTCCACGAATGACATCCAAGACTGCAAGATAAATTGAAGACATTCGAGACGGGGACATGGTAGAACACCAACTTGTTGAAAGATTTTCGTCTGAAAATTGCTAGTCTCGTCAGAGTTGCATGCTTCATAACACTACCCACACATACACGTATCACAGATGCTCACCATTATAATAAGAGCACACACAAGGGAAAAAAGTCAGACCAATAATGATAATGCAGTAATTCACAAATCGTTGCCGCGGCCATGATAGCAAAAAAAGGGTCAAGTCTGATTGATCGAAATTTTTTTCGATGTTTTTTTATGGCGTTGACAATCAACGTTTCCGATACACTTACACAAATGTTCTACTTCATCATGAAATACGAGACAAGGCAATGTATATACCTAATGTGTCTGCTCCCCGAGAGGGTCTTATTTACATTATAAGAGAGAAAAATGGTTGGCTTTTTTTATTCTTGAGTGGGGAATACATAAAGACGATGCGATGGGGTAGAATGAACCAGACCTTATGGACAGCAAAAGTTCGTGTTCAAAGTTGGCCATATACAGTGCTGGTAACTAGTAATCGGATACCCGTAACAAGATACCCACTGAACATCCTCAGCCGATGTTTGGAATGGACGGGGCAGTACCTGAGCAAGGCTGTAATGGCTTAGAGTGAATTGGTTACATTAGTCCTCCCTGGTCGTTCAATAAAACGTGTTGGTTTGTAATGATGTGCATAGGTTAGAATCGATGGGCACATAATGCATAAAACATGGCTTAGAACCCCGAATACAAATTCGGTCAAATGGAGCGGATAGGGTTTGTACGAGAAACGCGAAATGAAAGCTCAATTCCTACAATGCTAAGACCAATTTGCGCCGATGTACAAAGACTTATAGTTCTTAGACGCCAGTACGACGTCAGAAAGACGTCAGTTCGACGCCAGAAGGACGTCAGTACGACGCCAGAAGGACATCAGTACGACGCTAGTAAGATGTTGGTACAACCCCAGTAGGACGTCAGTACGACGCAAGTAAGATGTTATTATAACGCCAGTATGACGTCAGTACGACGCTAGTAAGATGTTAGTATAACGCCAGTAGGACGTCAGTACGACGCCAACAGGACTTCAGTACGACGCCAGTAAGTTGTAAGAACGACAGTATGCCCGCATTTAATATGTTAGTACAACGCTAATAGGATGTCAGTACGGCGCTAGTACGATGTCAGTAGGACGCCAGTATACGACGCCGGTAATAAGATAATGGTACGATACTGGTACGATACTGCTTGAATTTGACTTGACATTAACTGCCACGAGCTCACGACATTGGCTCAAGTCAAAGTCGCATTAATGCCGTAGGCAGTCGTAGCACATTGTGACTATACGTCTTCTGATGTCGTGGGAATCATTATAACCTCCCTTCACAAACCACGACACAAATACGACGTGACACGACAATCATTAGGACATCACCGCTATATCGCTTCAATATAATATCGTCAACGTTTGCACGAAGAGACAAATTTGTCCACGGGGCGTTGACATAGTTTTGAGAGAATCGACTTTTAAGTCTAAACCTTTTTCAAATTTAAGAATTCTGATGATAGTACGTGACAGATCATCACATTTCGAAACTTTCGAAACGTAAATAAAATACGATTAAGGTTGTACAATTTCAAGGCTTTTTAGTTGTTGTATTTGTTGAATACAATCGGCACAAAAAAGACAGTCCTATCGTAGAAAATTCAACAGGCAAACTCAAGTAAACTGGTACCCACATATATATTGATATATTCAATAAAACAATACACGGGAAGTTATATCAAGCAAAGTACATGAAGTGACGGAGTAAAAAGAAGCCGAACTTACCCGGAGTATGAAGTTGTAGTGAGGCGATCAATCTAGTATAATGACAGATGGTGGTCTTTTAGAATGCCCAGAAGTGGCGTCAATCGAATCGATGTTCAAGGGGACGACTGTGGTCTCATCACGGCGTGTCTAGTTTGATGCATGAAGGCAAAGACCAGTGCGCATCCGAATGAACTGCAAGCGATAGGCAGGCCTCCGGTCGGCGACACAAACTGCCAGTATACTGTCGATCGCGTCCACTGAGCCTAAATTCAAAGGATGACGAAAAAGTGAAGAATACTGAGGGACCGTACAGGAAATTGACTACAAATACAAATTCCTGATGGAAAGAAAAATCAAGGCAGTGTTTGGAGAGTCTGATATGTATCGTTTCCAAGCCAGAATCGAAGCGCCCCGAAGCCTGTGAAACATCGGACTGCGCACGACGTCCGCGCTCTACTTGAGGTCACCTCAGCTACCGTCCTGTATATACCCACAGCATGCACATATCGTCCCTGCGTGAGCTGCGTGAGGTGAGAGCACGTCACACCTCACGCAATCGGTCACCGTTCCTGCGTGGTATGAGCACACCACGTGCCATTATACAGAACGACGTGCATGTCAAATCCAGCTGATTAGGTATCCGGACACATCGACCAGTAGGTCGCCATGCCAGTGATAAGGGGCGGCTTGAATGGACTATACGCGCTGTCAATTCAAATTTAAGACCTTACCTTAACTCAGTGCACAAGAGTTGTCAACACTATTCAACGGAAAATATATCCTCGAGATATTACATTTGAACAGTTCTGATATATAGTGATATTCATTGATTAAAATATTAATAATTCACTCCATCTATATGAACCGGTGTTTCAATATCAGTTCAAACAATTCAAGGATGCTTTTGAAAATGGTGAATATTATTTACATATATAGAAGACTATATAGGTCAATACCGTCGAGGTATTTGTTTAAATGCCACCTGATCCAAAGGGAAAAGAAAGTTTATTGCTACGAGGGAAATCTGATATGCAAAAATATTCCCTGGAGGTATTCTGCAGGAAATCAACTCACGTAAATTATAGCGTAGTTAAGATTACGTGCCTTACATACAAAAACAAAATCCCAAATTCTAGGTGAAGAAGTGAAAAGGGGAACTGTCATTGATGCTGTAAGGTTTTCTGCACCAAACCGAGCCCTAAACTGCATTTTTTTAAATGAACTTCCAAGACGAACATCAAGAAGGGAATCAAATCTGAACAGGATTGGTGTTTTCCCGTGAAGACCAATATCACTGAAACAGCAGATAGCTGCCTGAGCAGTTTCCCTTGGTTTGTACACCTCTTGGAGCACTATAGCGTGTACGGTACCGCATGCGCAAAATGGAATTTGTTCCGTCGGATGGCTTTTGAGTGATAGATTCTGCCTATACCCGGCTCGCTAGTTTGGCGAATGCATCTGCGCGTGCGCAGTGTGCTATACACTATAATCAATTTAAGGCATGGAGCTATTCTGAATACATGCAGGAACGCCGTGTTCGCACCGCATCCACACAGAGATGTCTTCCATTATTTTGGATAGGCATAGTTCTTATAGACAAAATTAAGCTGTAATGAAACCAACAAGGTTAACTGTCACAAATAGATGTGTGCTGGATTTGCAAAAAGGAAGAAGACAAAACTGATTATTAACTGGAATCTTCAAAGTTGTGGGCTTTGTAATTAGGCGGATAGCCCACAACACGGCCACTGGTTGTCTGAAAACGGACAATGGTTAAACAATGATTAAGACCTTCGTGTTGGTGGATGGAACTATTGGGATAATATCGCACATTTTGTCAATTTACAGACCCTGCAACTTTTAAAATCCTTACAAAATAATGCGTCGGTCTAAAGAAACGGTTTGTTCACCAGCGACTAATTTCTATCCATGCCAAATGACTGGAATTACTTCAGTCATGGATTTGCTCATTTCACTCGCCCTCACTGCCGTTTCGGCTCGTGTATTCACAGCTAGCTTTTTTTCTAGTCAGAATTTCAACTTAAACATCAGTCGATTTGCAAACGGAACTATATGCGTAACCGAACTTTATTTGTAACAAATCTCTGTTTATTCTGAAAGACAAATTTTCCACTCAGTTACTGATAGATAAACTACCCTCAGGGTCGAGTTTGCAGTTTGAATTGTTCACGTTTTCCGGCGAATTCTTGGACCGTGGCTCCCTTCATTTACAACTAACTCCGGCGCAAGGGCACACCAAATCCCGCTGTCATCACGGGCGGAAACGCCGCGGCCACTGACGTAAAACGGTTTATGCAATGAAGATCCACAAGGAGAAATAATAAATAAATATACAGATTGTGGTAAAGTCGTGTCAAATTGCAACACACAATCCGTGAACTGCAACACCTTACTCCGGGTCTTAATAAAGTCAACTGACACTCAAGTTATTAAAAGAAATTCAAAGGTAAATTTATCTGCTGGGATTTAATAGGAAGTGTATTAAAAAACATGTTAGAATCCTGCTACAATTGGGAAAGTATAATTATGAGGCCAGTTACGGGTTTTCTGCTATGCGGTATAGGGAATACAAGGAAGGAATGAGTGTGATAACATCCACGGGCTGTATGCGACTCGAGTATTTCACCGTGGAACGTGAGGGATCGTACCGGGGATAAATAGCCGTCCTTCAGGCCAGGATGAACCAGGTATCACGTCACCTGCCTACGTATTGCGTGTCTTTTAGTCCACCTTGTTCATGGCGCCTTCGGGTTTACAAAATAAAGGACAGGGAAATGAGAGACAACAAATGAAGAGTACATACGCCGTCTCATATTTAGGCAATTATTTTGATACCATTATGCCCCATTTTCAGCGAGTCAGAGCCAGTGTCTACCGGTTAAAGGTAATATCATGCTTTGGTTTTTGTCAAAGAAATGCAGATCCATGGGCAAAAATATCAAAGAGGATACAATAACAGACATCTGTGAAAATGTCAGTCCCATCCGATGCCCACTTTGAGGAAACTGTGAAAAATAGTTATTTGATTTTTTTTTTTTTTTTAAACCTTTTCACCGGTTTTTTTCCCTTTAAAATATCAGAATTGTTTTTGGTAATTGGTTTTACTCTTTTCTGGTTGAATACTGTATTTCAGGCAGAAAAATGTTAACGGTATGTTTATATCATCACCATCTTTATACCCTAAAATTATAGGTAAATCTGTGAAGATTTGTTTGCTACCAAAGTATGATAGTACCTTTAATGTAACTGCGGGAGAGGGGGAGAGGGAGGGGGGGGGGGGGGGGTTCGTCATCATGCAATCGATTGATGAACCGAATCTGGTGAAATTGGGTCTAGCTCTAGTACCACTGAGCAATTAGGCAAATCTTTTAAGCACGCGTTCCCGAATAATATGGGACTTGGATTCTGATGGTACGTGCACTGCATTAAAAAAGCAGAATCCGCAATTTGTTCGGGAAACTCCATAATATCAAAAACAGAACCGACTGCCCAAACGTTCCCCAAGCCGGAATCTTAAATTATGGCCCAGGGGCAACCGCTGTAATGGGCGCGGGACATGTGATTAATTACTTGTTATATATACGGGCTGATTGTTTGTTGAAGTACAAGTAGTACATTCACCGAATAAATAAATACCATACTTTGTTTTTTGTTAAAGAAATGCAGATTCATTGGCAAAAATATCAAGGAAGATACAGTAACAGTCATCTGTGAAATTGTCAATCCCATACAGTGCCCACTCTTTTTATAAAACAGTGAAAACGCCCACACCATTTCTTAAGTCATTTCACAGTTATCTTTTATCTTTAAAAGATTAGAATAGGTCATTGTTTGGATAAATTCCGCATTTCGCGCAGAAATACTTTAACTGTGTGTTTCTACAATCATCATCTTTATACCCTGTAAGTAATAGGTAAATCTGTGAAGATTTGTGTTCAATATTCTAACAAAGTGTGTACCTTTAATAACAGTGCCAAAACTACGAAGTTCATTTACAGACAGTGGTCTTACCCAACAAGGCACATACAGCGAGAAAAAAATATGAAGAGAAAACCTTCTGGCTAGAATAATGTTCAGGTAGGTTTCGTGCACGATGCATTTAGGTTACTGTCGTTGGCAAAGTAGTACGGTGTAGCTAATACAACAAGTCGATTGAAATGCATGGAATTACTACTTCAGTGACCCATCTTGATCCTAATTCATCTATGATGGCTTTGTTGGTACTGCCGCGGAAATAATGTCAACACTTTCCCAATCCCAGCTTCTCTTATTAACATTTTCGAAATTCTGGAGTGTCGAACTGTTATCTCCAGTGCGAAAAAAGAGCCACAAGTTGACCCACTTATGTAACCAGAGCATACATGGATATGACCAGTCCGTGTGTGTGTTTTGTTTATACTTTCCATTGCGTTGTGTTCAGTTCGCGTCACTGTGCCATTGTCTTCCCTATTATTAACAATTTCCTTCAGAACTTCAAAATATGCCCAAATCCCCGCATTTGTATTGCCGTCTTGGGGACTATTATAGCTTACGGAGTGCGTGTGAGTTAAGAACTAGTCAAGTGTGTAAGCCTAACAGTCTAATTTCTATATGAACACAGTGCTATAGGAAAATAACGTCGTGCTAGCCGCATGGCCTATGTTTTGAAAAGTCAATGTCCGTATGCCTCAATTTAAGCTTCCCAAACTTCCTGAAGCCTCCAAGACACATATCTTATACTATCTAGAGTTAATAAGGTGCATTCTTACCTCATTGGCAGCTGTCCAAATCAGCAATTTCAGGAAATATGACACTGCTAGCGCTGCAGCTAAACGGGATACTTCCGACGACCACTGTGATTAAACGTAGTATAGTGTTTATATAAAGAAGGCGGGGTACCAGACTCCAATGTCTTTCAGAAGTAGGGGTGCAGACTATAAACTACGAACATTGTGCGAGTAAACACACGTACGTAGGCCAAGAGTTTACCCAACAATGATTCGTTTGTTTTGACGAACAAAACCATGTTGACTTGTGAATTATTAACATTTTGACAGGCCGATTCTTTATAAACATTGTTCTGTATAACTAATTTCAAGGATACATTATCGAGTTTAAAGCCGCCGTTCTGAATCAAAATTTCTAATTTTGGAAGTGAAAACAGGATTTGAGAAGTTCAATTCCAGTCCTTGCTCGAATAGATATCTCCAAAGGATTAATGACTGAAAATTCATGAATCAAAATGTCTTTCCAAACTTTCAGGCTCAGAATAACAATCAAGTGAATGTCACAGATCGTTTAAATTAAAATGTTCTTATATTTTAAGTTCCCAACATTAAAACAGTTTGCGTTGCATGGTTGAATTACTTTTACTCGGTTCAATTTTTCTCGCGCACAATCTCTGTACCTATCATGGGCGTAGATCCCGGGGGGGGGGGGGGGGGGGCTAGGGGGGTTGCAACCCCCCCAGGTTTTCACTTTTTATATATATACAAAATTATTTTGTGCACAAACGTATATGGAAGTACGACCCTGCTACACGATCAACCCCCCCCCCCCCAGGTCTGAGGACGTGTCTACACTACTGGTACCTATACAATCATGACTATGTTAGTGTTTGATCTACTATGGACAATATTAACCTTTCTCGTTAATCTGTTACTTTCTTGTAATTTTGTGTATAGGTATTTTACTTTTAGAAAGAAATAGGCCCTAAAGTTTTTCCATGGAAAAGAAAAAAGAGAAAGTTGGTTTTGTTTCATCTTCAATTCTCGTTCCCATTTACTTTGCATATTAAATCATACAAACACGTTTTCTAATTAACACTTTAATTCATTCAATGTTTTTCTCCCCCGAATTCCAAATATTTCCGTTGCCAAATTTGATGCATCTTTTATCTTTCCTTTCAATACCAAAATGTCAACAATTCTTGATATTTGTGCAGGGCAAGTTGAAACAGTTCCACACAGCTGCAAGCTCGTCCCCAGAGCATAATAGCGGGGTAAAATCAACTTCAAAACCCTGATTGGAAATTTTGAGTGGGGGGGGGTCATGTGATTGGACAAGACTAACATTCGGTTTCAGTGACCTTTAACGCACAGCTTCGGATGAGTTTTAATTCTGAGATTAACGGTTGTTGTTTATTGTCTTTTCACCGTGTCTACATCATCTCTCGTGGGTTGAGGGACATTCGCATGATGCATCTTCGTCAACACTGTCTGTGTCAATTGTATGGGTTGAAACCCACGTTTGTATTGCAATGTAATGAATACTAATCACTTGACATAGGTCTACTTTGTATTCCATATTTTCTTTAATGTGGAGGAGAAGTTTTACGTTCGTTCTTGGTTATGTATGCCTAACAGAAGTATTCCATGGTAATAGGCTGCGATGAGTAAGGTCGTTTCAATAGTCCCGAGAGAAAAAACATATTTGACTTTCGTTTGCCTTAATTCATTCATATTGTTTTGCATTTATTCATTTTTAAAATGTCATATCTCTGTCCATCTTGAAAATCTGTCCAAATCTGTGTAACTTTTCAACCTTGGTCTTCTGGTGTGATCAGGAAAAGTGCGTGAAGTTTCGAGTGTATATGCCGTTGGAAGCGAGTGAGACCACTTTCGGATACAAGTTTAATCTCAGGTATTTCATCTCATGTATGTGACGTCACTGTGTCGCCATGGAGACGGGAGGAGGGAGGGGTGGAGGTGGGGCATATGTGCACCCCACCCCTCTTGTTTCCAGCCTGAAAAAAGCTATAGCTCATTTCCCGTCTCCAACCCCCACGATGAATCAAAATCTCACTTAGAGATATTAATAAAAACCACCATCCTTTGAGAGATAGGGAAATCATTGCACTTATTCTCCCGTCCCAAACAAATGGTGCTTCATTTGAACGCATGTCCGTTGCCTTGAATTTCTCCTATAGGCCTATACAATCTACATGTACAAAAAAATGTACATTCTTAACCCTTTCCAGACGGGAAGCATCTATATCAGTTCGCCTCATGGCATGACGTCCCTGGTTAAAGAGCTAACCAGAAAGAACCTCCCATTGGCTGCTTTCTCCTGTATCCCCCCCAATATAATTACTAATTCCCTCACTGTGTGACGCATCAAGAAGACAGGAAACCACGCTTTGAACATCGCAGACCGAATCACTTTGATCTCAGTAGAGTTGAATGGTTTTATTATCATCATTACTCACTGTACACTCTATACGTCGAGTTACATTGGACTACGGAAATCAATTACCTTAATAATAATCAACAAACATTTCTGGAAGAATCATCCCGATAGGATATTAATAATTTCAAAAAGCTTTTTTTTATAACAGCACGCAAAAAAGGAGAAAAAAACAATGGACTGTTGCTTAACAATAGACATATATATATTCCTTTAAGATATTTACAGTATTTTACAGTAATACTTTGAAAACAAAAATCATAAGATTATATTTAAAACGTGCATTTGATGCACCAATAACAAAATTATTAAAGCTCTTAAACAATTCCCCTGCATTTCCTGAAGAAAAGAAAAAAAATAATGTCAATAATTTTTTACCACCAGAAAAGGACAGCTTGCCCATTTTTGGCAAGAACCGCGCATTAGTGTCTAATTCTTCACTTCATCAGCATGTTTCTTGAAGTCATTCATACTTTTACCACTGTTAGTGTGACACCCATGACCAGCAACAACAACTAAAGACAACAAACTTTTCAATGCGTCAAATCTAACTGAGAAGTTAAAAACAAATAAATATAAATACGAATGTCATAAATACAAAGAAAAGTTAAGGGCTGTGAAATTGTCTTATATCTTTAGCAAATCTTTTTTTCCCTTCAGAGTCTAAGTCTTTTAGTAATTGCAAGAGAAAAAAGAGACATGTGAAGGAAAGTAGGGATAGTAGTATGTATGTCTTGGATGCAATTAATAACATTGGCCTATTAGGCGAGATCGAACAACTTGTCCGGTGGATTCATTAGGAACTGGCACCGACTTCGTCTTCGAGCACCGCACATTAAAGGAAGAGCCCCCCGGCGAGCACGTCAAATCTCCCCATGTGCACGATGTATCAACCGGTGCAAGCTCGTGACTCCGCACGTAAAATCAGAACTTCACAAATGACGACTATAAATTCTCGGTCTTTAAAGTATAGACCTAAGTAGACCCAATCACTGGTACACAGGTAAAAATGTGTAAAATATAAAATACAATGCCATTATGATAAAGATCGGTATATAAAAATGTCCGGTACAAAACACCATCAAGACATATACTGCAATGGAACATCAGATTATGCAGTTCTACTTGTTTAATACAGGACCCCGTCTACACTTAGACTCAGGAACGAGTCGTTATTTATGATTCCCTGCCGATTGGGAGGCAGTATATGTATGCCCAAGAAAATGAAACAGCACAATAATAAATTACGGCTGTTTTATGAGTCTATAGCCTGAAGTAAAACCGACAAACATTATTATTGCACTATGTGCTGTAATGGCGTCAACTTTGTTCAAGTTGCTCATTTGTATGGATTATGCAGAATAACAGATTACCAAAGACACGGTATTTAAACATCAACTCGAGGAGACATCAAAAACAAACTTAATGTCTGATTTCATCCTATATAATTAACAATGTGGTTTGGAGTTTTATCAGATATCCAAGGGAGATCTTCTAAAACTACCACTTTACAAATAACACGTTTTACCCACTGAAATAATGCTATTTGAATGGGAGACTTTTGAGAATCGGTCTTCATATCAACAGCGCACGCGCACGCAATTGTGCGCGTGCGCGCGCATGCTCAAAATTGCGTGCGCGTGCGCTGTTGACATAAAGACCGATTCTCAAAAGTCTCCCATTGGTACACGTATACGTTATATATTTCGCTTAATACTTGTACAAAATAGAGGAAAACAAAAACCATAACTAGGGACAAACATTGAAAAAGTTAAAAAGTTAAAAATGGGGAATCTTTAAAGGTAACATTTGATTAATGACACTTTTTAACACAGGGCAGCAATGAGATTAAAAGTCACATTAAATAAATATGCAGCATTACAAAATCAGACAAATTTATATACGACGACTAAAATGCCATAAAAACCGATGTTGTAAATACCTAGAAAATCCCCTCCAAAAAAACCCCCAAATTTCTCAGGATGTAATAATAACCCTGCTGCACGGTGGATTTTGTGACCATGAGGAAAGAAACTGATAGTTTATTTCGGGGCTTTCTTGAGGTCTGAGCGCCGTATCGAGAGAATACAAACCTGTTTTGATTGCTTGTATTATACCGATGCCTGCTGCGTCAACATAGCTAGATTGATAAGCCTAATGTATCCCATTGACAAGGTCTACCGTATCTTAAAGCACCACTCACAATCCGCTGAGACAAACAAGACAGAAAATACGTCCCGAGTTGTGAAAATCCAAGACAGGTAAATATCGCTTTCAAATTCGACATGAAATTCATCAATTAACCAAGATGTGTATACATGAGCAATAAAACTATAACAACCAGTGACATCGCCAATATATATTGCCCATAATGCGCTCCTCGTGAAGTTTATCGAAAGAGAGGTCGTTCTATATTTGGTTGGGAAGTATTAAGTAAATAGATAAAAAAATACACTAAAAACCGAAATGGGATTACCTAACAACATCACTTTACGAAGAATTCCCGTAAGCTCCAGGTCGAATTATAGGGCTTGTATATGTGCAGCACTCAGCAGTCGTGGGACATAAAACCTTTTAGCAGTAAATCGGATTGATGTGGCGTGGAACTGCGGGTGATGGGTCGTTTTTTTCTGGGCCATTTGGGGGAAATAAACAAATCGGCGATCCTCGCTTTTTAAACCTGCGATGCATATCCTGTGGTCTGGCAGGTAAGTCGCCAAGACGTAACAGCCGTTTGGTAATTATGAATTGCCTTATAGATCAAATGGGCGTTAATCAGGGCTTCACTGAAATTGCCCAATGACAGCAAAACCAACGGCCAGATTAAAAACCAGAATGTAGATGGCTTTATTATGGAGAATTTAATTAACAAGGAACCATTATCATCTATCAATCAGCTCATTCGATGTGGTTATTCCTGGGCATGAGGTATCTCTAGAAAAACAGAACTAATGCTGTCCACGCCGTGGTGTTCACTTGCAGTCAGAACCCCCCCCCCCCCAAATCACATTATAATTTCCACATGCGGTTAGTTCTGTACATAAAACTTGTATACCTGTTTTTCTGTACAGTGGTAACCGACGAAAATGAGCTGCATATATAGTGTCATTACTATACATACACGATCAAAACGTGTATAACATTAATTGCAAAATATAGAAAGTCAAAACTGTTGGCCTTTGTATTTGTGCCGTAAATGCATCAACTACTGACGCTTCTCATGATCTGAGGGGAACACATGGAAACGTTGTTTGTGCATGTCAGATGATGACTTCATAAGTTAGGCTTCAATTCAGATCCGACTCTTGAATCCTTAACGAGTGGCATGGCAATGATATTGGCATCTATAATAACTGTGTCCCGTTTTGTTCGAATCTTTGAAATTCAAGTTCATAGTTTTCGCGGTCTGCGAGGCCTGGGCCGCCTTCGTCGCTTCCTCCTCTTTTTGGGCTGATCGCCGCTGGGCTTGTACGTCCTCGTGGTGGCCTCCGTGGTGGTAGCGGCCTGCGCCTTGGAGAAGGGCTTCTCGGACGGGTACTCGTAGTTGGTTCTTACCCCCGTGTCGATGAACTCGCAGGCAGGGTCCGTGCCTCCCCACTGGCCGCACTCTAGGCAGACCCTGCGAGGAGCGCCGACCATGTAGGACGATGGGCCGCAGTAGTACGTCACCTGGCCGCCGTACGAATAGTCACTGCCGATTACAATAGCGCCCTCTGGTGACCCTGGGTCGTCACAAGATGTCTTTGCTTGCCCTGAATCAAACATAAAAAGAAAACGTGTAGAAGAAAACGTTTAACCTTTGAGAAAGATCATGCTAGGATCGAAACGCGTCAGGCCCTTCTAACTCAAAGCATTTGATATATTTCAGGTCATTTTGCTTGATGAGCAGTTTGCAGCAGTTTATTACTTGTATAAAAAGAAAACATTTAATCTTTTTTAGAATTACATGCACATGTATTATTAAAGTTGCTAGTAATAACGGTGTTTGATGTATATAGCGCCCTCACACGGCCAATAACAAGGTCTATTCTGATCAAGCAGTCCGACCACACTGCCACATTGTCTCGAGGCACAAATCAATAACTACTTAACCCTGTGTATTCCCGCCAATTGCCCGGTCCATTTTAGGTAGGACAATTTATGTCCGTGCATGTTGGACAAACTTACGGTGAGCCACGAGTCGCACGGAGGCGCAGCTGTCGATGGCGTTACTGGCCTGCGTCTGGATGATCTCGCTCTTGACGTCCGCCGGGCACATGGAGGGTTTGCCCCGTCCCTGCGAGTACTTGACGCGGTCGAAACACGGCGAATCGATCCGGACCTGACCCTGCCGCTTGAAGTGGAAACATGTCCTGCCCTGCTCATCGGTGACTTTGGAGGCGGTGAAGAAAAAGTCCACGCCTGTCAGCCTGCATGCCACGGACACAAAAACAAAAGACCGATCGTTTCAATTTTAACTCCATTTTAATATGCGAAGCAATTTCTTAAAGGAAAAGTTATATACACTGATACGACGTGGATTGATTATAACTAATAGCCAGACTGACGGACAGTGACTGACTAAGGAGATTGAACAAATGTTGGAGAAACTGAAAACGACTAATAGATTGAAAGAAAACCTTTGCCTGAAGGAATTCAATGTGTCTCAGTATTGCAATTACACGCCAGGGCGTGCAGGCTCTATTTACAAGCAGGCAGTTTTTATTCTGGTTGACATAATGTTTGTACATATACATAATGGTAGTTGAGCATGAGTCGCTGCAGAGTGTATGGAAGCGTTTCGGGGTCTAGAAACGTTCAGAAAGATTTAGGTTTGTGTGTGGAGTAATTTCACAAAATACTGATCAGTTGGAGAGTGGTGAGGACAGATATTGTTCGAACTTGATCATGGCCTACAGCGCCCTCACAAGACCAAACAAAGAGGCATAATCGTATATTATTACCTAATATGGTGAACAACAAAGCATTGTACGATTGTTAAGATTCAATTAGCAAAATCACAGTGCGTTTGTTCGTAATTATTAAGTATTTAGTGAGCACTGACTGATTGATTGAATGACTGTGTCCCCACGTATGCGTGGAAAGTGCCATGTTAATAAGACTTAGTGCACTTGACAACTTTCTTGTGTCGGAAACTAACAGCTTTCTCCCCTTTAAGATCGAGTATATAATCACTGCAATCCAATGTGGACTGTACGCCTCCTTATCTAAAGTCAGGAATCCATGTGCATTGGTTGACTGCTCGACAGGTCGACCAATGTGATCGACAGACCAGTTCTAGAGTGCTGATCGGCAGAGCTGATCGACAATTATTTCACTCTGTTGCAGCTTTAGCCTGACAAAAAACCCACAGGCAACATCGGAACACCAACACGAAATGGAGTAATTGGACAAACCCCTTCAGAAGACTTTCAGTCTGAAATTAGGACAGCTAGTAAAAGGAAGGGTACAAAAGTATTGAGGAATAGGCCTACCCATACAGAGTTTTCAGTGAATCCCTCCTGTTTGCAATTAGGAAAGATATTGGTGCTGTGGAAGGGGAGACATTCACCGGGGGGATGGGGGCTGGTCACCGCTGGCAAAGTTTCTACGGAAGATGGGTCTCTATGTGCTGCAACGGAGAACGAAACTGCTCTGAGCCACGTGGGCAAAAATAGCAGGGAGAAGTTGTTGCACGTGCCTGGTGGGTACGTCCACAGAGTTTTGTTTCCCTTTCTGTCCAGGTATAAGGGATTTTGAAGGGTCCTGATCGAGTTTCGATCGGGGGGCTGGTTCGGGTTAACTAGACATGGCCTTGGACGAGACAACTCATGGTTATCATATAGGTCTGCCTTGTAGAGGCACTGAATTTATTAATCAAGGGCTTCCTTAAAGGATTATGATACTGACTGAGCAATCTTATCGAGAGAAATTGTCAGTTCTCCAAGAGGTATGTTTGATGTTAGGGCCCCTTCTAAAAGCTACAAACATAAACTGAAAAGACATAATGAACCAGTCCGGTATAATTGAAAGCAAGAAATGAATCATACAATGATCGTTGTCACCAAGATAAAATAAAAACACGTGTAGAATCGTTATGTGTTACCAGAAATGTGTCTACAATTGGGACTTGTAAGATTCATTGGTTGACATTGCATGGTTACCACAGTATGCACCAGGCCGGACACATTCACATGGAATGCATGCGTGGACAACGATCGATTCAAATTAGTGCGCCATCAAGAGTTTGCAATGCGTTGCAAATTCTTGGTGGCGCACTATTTGAAGGAGTTTTAGGGTGTTTACGAAACTGAGGCTCAGACTCCGTCTCAGGCTCCGGCTCCATTTCGTGAATCCATCATGAAATAACGGGTATCAAAATAGAGGCTTTTTACTGCGGTTCTGAAGTAGATTCTCTGGTATGAAAAGGAAAACAGAGTTTCAGCTTCAGTGAAAAACCACAACCTATATTTTCAGCATATGGATGTCAGAGCTGGAGCCTGAGCCTGAGCCTGAACCTAAGCCTCCGTTTCGAAAAGGCCCTTAGAAGGAGATAATGTGGCAGGTAGGTAGGTTGGTGATTGTTGGGGTGTTTGCTTGTTTGTTTGTTTGTCATACCTGACGGGAACATCAGCAAGAGGTTCGTTACAAGCCGAGTCGGCACAGGTGTACACCACCACGCAGTTGGTCTGGGGGAAGGTCCGGCCTACCGCCCACCAGGTGAAATGTCTGGCCCCGTACCGCCATATCATGACCCCTCCACGGTAGTACTCCACTTCCCCCTTACCGGCCGGCATCCATACGCCTATAAGGAAACATAGTAACATACACAAGATGAGTAAAAGCTGTCATGAAACCAAATCGTGATGAAAGCTTTTAATATCCCTGGAACGGGACCAGGGATGTATTAAATGCTAGCTGAATTTCAGTCCCGTGGGTCACCCGGTGACTCATCATACAGCGCAGGCCTTTTCTATATCGGAATTCAAGTTTGAAGCAAAATGACATCGGTGCCCGAAAAAAATGATAACCCCTGGTATCATTCAGGCAATTATATACCGTCATCTGCTATTAATAGCCAGTCAACTCAATCCTGTGGAAATTAGGCATGGTTTATGTCTACGATGAACATAAAGCAGGTTACTTACAGCGTGTACATGCCGCATGTACAATGCACGGTGTCCCAGAAAAAACCCGAAACCGAGATTTATCAATGTTTAATTAATTATATTTAAATTTCACTTTTGTATAATAAATGACACATATCTGAAAAGCTTGGTTCTTCATTTTTCTTTTGATACCATTCATAATTATGATACGCACTTCATGCATGAATGAGTAAAGACAAAATGAAGCAAGGCTATCAAAAAGTTATTCGCACAACTATAGTTGGATTTCAAAGGAATAATCACATTTCTAGAAAGTACATTTCCTGCCCTTTAAAATGATATACTTCGCAATCTCAAACAAAGTTTAGAAAGGGGGGGGGGGGGGAAGAGGGTTTGCTTGCAGGGCGAGTGTTCGACAACAGACTAACACGGTGCCTAGAGATTCAAGCTGATCACAGACAAAAGTGAGAATCCAATTACATAGCAGCAGAATACTTGTAGGAGGATGAAGGGGTGGCACAGTCTGTGCTGACCTACATCATATAAAACTGTTGACTATACAGTTAGCATGTCGCTCATTTTAGCTTGAGGGATGTTAGAACCTCGCATTAGTATGTAAATGGTTAGAACTAAACCCCCCCCAGAACCAGCCATTGGCCTGGTTTTCACCTCAACATGAACAATGAACCAGTTTCTATGAAAAACGTTTCAAGAGAGAAGTTGATGTCTAACACTCTGTCTTGATTTGGTGGCGAGTGCATTCAAAGACCGGAATTCCCCAGACTATTTTACACACATATATGCCAGACGCGGTTTCGAGCCTGCTGTTAAAATGTTACCAAGGGATGTCATTTACAGTAATACCGCGAAATGTTATTCTGTTTGGACAATTGTTCTGAAGTCCAACACCGAGTAATAAAAGGTTGTGAATGGCTCACGGGTATGAGACCATAAAATAACTGCAAGTGGTTCTCCGTGCTAGGTAATTCATATGAGAAAGCGACAAGGAAAATCTGCACATTTCAGCCTGCGGTAAGGCTATTCTAAGGAAAATTCTCCGTATTTGGCATTATTCAAACTCGTACAGGCTCATTGTTGGAAACGGAGGCTGGATTAGGCATACACCCTTTTGGGCAATATTCTGTTCTTTTATGTATTTTATGTATCGGATGCATAATGTACGAAGAGTAGGTAAAGCTTCATGGCGGATTTTCATTGCGCCTGTATACACAAGTGTGTTAGTTTGCAGTTCGTAAGCGGCAAAGTTGAACTTTTCGTTTTCGTCTATGATGCCAGCAGGCCTAAATCACCCATAAGGCGAGCCCGCTAAGCCTATGCATCGAGAGTAAAAAAGAGTGGCAAAACGTATGTCTATTTCTGTATTCATGTAATATTTATCGTCCCAAAGGGTTTTGACGTCAACGTGTGATGCAGCCAACTGGTTCCTAATAGATAAATCCCAATCACCGGTCAGTGGTCCAAATCTTTCCGTCCGTCAGTGACCATTCGGTCAGTAGTATCCGTTAATACCGAACGTCCTACGGCGCAGGCTAGCAACGCATAATTCTGTTCATCGAATCAACAATACTGCCGCGCCTCAATTCCGGTACTTGAAATTACCTACTTGGGTTTCAGGCAACATAGAAATTGCATTCTGCGGCATGCATTTGAAATGAGGTTTAACGTACGAGAAGAGAAAAACATTTCAAGAATTGTTTTCTCGGGTTTGCATTATACAAACGGCTTAGATAGATAGTATATGGGTACTAACACCATACAAATAAAATCTGTATGGGTTGCCATACTAAGGGATGATAGCAAAAAGCAGTGTGGTATTACAGATAGCAAGATAGCAGTATGGTATTAGAGATGGCAGTGTGGTACTACAAAAAGCCATGTGGGATTACAGATAGCAGTGTGGTTAATACAGATAGCAATGTGGTATTACAGATAGCAGTATGGTATTACAGATAGCGATGTGGTATTGCAGATAGCAGTGTGGTATTACAGATAGCGGTGTGGTATAGCAGATTGCAGTGTGGCATATAAGACTGCAGTGTGGTAATACAGATAGCAGCGTGGTATTTCAGATAGCAGTGTGGTATTACAGATATCAGTGTGGTATTACAGATAGCAGCGTGGTATTACAGATAGTAGTATGGTATTACAGATAGCAGTGTCGTATTGCAGATATCAGAGTGGTATTAAATATAGCAGTGTGGTATTACAGATAGCAGTGTGGTATTGCAGATAGCAACGTGGTATTACCGATAGCAGTGTGGTATTACACATATCAGAGTGGTATTGAAGATATCATTGTGGTATATATAGCAGAGTGTTATAGCTGATCAGCGCGGTTGAGGCACAGCGCTCTGCTGTGTCATACATACCTGACTCTGCATCGAAGTACCAGGCTTCGAGCTGCTGGCCATGCCGTGCATCAGTCAAATCTTCCGGTAGGGGCATCTCGATGACAACCGGCAACAGGACGTCAATTGGCGTGTAAGTGTCCGTCTGGTAAATAGCTGTTTCGGCCATTGCATATACCTCAAGACCTTCCATATCATACCCTGGATATAGATGCAAAGGGTAGAATCCATGATACTGCATTACTGTTATATTATTTCCATGATACTGCATTACTGTTATATTATTATACTCAATTAAATACGATTTGATACGACATGATATTATACTGGCTGAAACCTCAGGTGATTTTAGAACCTTTACCCAAAGTGTCACAGTACTCGATATCGTCCACAAAGGCCTTATCATCGTCCACAAGTTTTTCGCTTCGATTTACAAAATTGAACCTAACACCGAATGTCTCATAACAAAATACAAATTATCATTCCAAGACAAATGTATCTGCCCATTTCTCGTCAATTATGAAAAAAATAGAATAATTGGGCACCTGGTGGTAGGTGTTCTTTTAACACCAACAGTGTAGTTTCTAATACTCTAGTAGTTTCTAGTAGAATTTTGACAATATGTCGTCATAGGCCTACCTCCTTGCTCGTTGGGCACAGCCGCCACAAGTTCGGGCAAGTTGCCAAGAGTTTCCTTGTCTGCCATGTCAACGGGCGTAAATCGCATCGTGACCTCTGCTCCCTCGATGACGTCAAGGGCACCTGTCGGTCAAGAGAATAAGACATTATTTTATCGTGAGGGCGCTCTATCTGTGGAAAAAAGTGTTTTCTTTGGATTTTGTTCTGATTTGTACACCCCTTGATGACGTCGGCCCATGCAGTGTAATATTCAACAATGCGGGTGATTCTAAGAGTTGGCCAATCACAATAAACGGAATTTGTCGACCCAATAAACGGGTTTACACCATGGCAGCCATCTTAGATTTTCATCGCAACTTCAAAACGAGGCACTTCCACTCATGCGCACTTTTCGAAGTGTAAGCCCGTCCATTGTCGAAGACAATACACGGGTTTACACTTCGGCGGTTTTGATCGCGACTTCGAAACGAGGCACTACCACGTATGCGCTTTTTTAGAAGTGTAAACCCGTGTATGGGCGTCAAGTAAAGGTCTTCAGATTCCGTGCATTATGATTGGCGAACGTATTGCAAACTATTGGTGGCGCACTATCTGTAATCGGCCATTATTTCTTTAATTTTTTTCTTCCTTTAAGTGCATTTTCACTAGTAATGCATGTGAGCCATGTAGTTTAAATACCAATTTAAATCGATTGGGGAAGGCTCCATGCACGACGTTAACTGTGGGCAAAAAGGATGTACCAGAAATGACTGAGCGAGTGTCGGACGGTAGAGGGCGTACGACCTCTCCGCCCTCCTTCGGCAAAAGCGAAAAAGAAAACAAATTGTGCTTCGCCTAGCTGACAAATTGTACAAAATCAAAACTCGGCATGTCATCACCCCGATTAAAGTGAGCGAAAACAAACAAACACACGAATATGCTAGAACGCTTGGCTTGCAATTATAATATCTGTCAAAAATTGACACTTGAAGATTAAGAAGATTTGAATGAAAGGTCTAAAGGAAAATGCAACTGGAAGGTCGAGTGCGCATCGACTGATAGGTGACCTCTTCCATGTCACTTCGCACACGCCGACAACGATGTCTCTATTCAGAGTCTCTCTCTCTCACGGTGTCCCCGGAGTCTGACACTGTCCCCACACCCAGTTGCACTTTAGCTTTCAGCCACCCTGACCTCGGTGTGGTTTCATGGCCGAGGTGCCGTCCACAAGATCAAGGGGGAAAGAAATCACGCGCTCGGTATCACCCGGCCGTGACCTTGAACAGACCCCGTGAAAGTTATACCTTTCCTGATCGGTCAGGCCTGATTTCAGGAAACATCTAATGAAACGGTAGGAAATAAGCTGGGCAGATAGTGGTGTCTACTGGCTGAGGGACGGGGGGAGGGAGGGGGAGGGAGAGGGGGGTGGTCTTCCTTCCTTCCAGTCAACTTGAAAATTAGTCATAGCGACCTTTCACAAACCACACATACACCCATCCACTAACCCCAGAAAAAGGTGCAAAAGTTGTGTCACTGGTAAACGAAACGGTTCCAAGTCGAGAAAGTATTGCCATAATTATAATATGAACGTTATAATGAATGCATTGGGAGAGCTGGGTACCAGTGACCTTGGGCAAGCGGCATGAGCCACGGACCTGAGCCAAGGACCCTTTCTTGGATTGGCCCGGAAGTGTGCAGTGAATGTACATGAAAAATTGCATTGTGGGACAGCTTGCGATCAAAAAGAATTAATTTGTATGCAAATCCCATAGACCGGCGACCCGCGAAAAAGGTCTATGGTCAGTGAATTCAGAAGACGCACGCGGATAACTGTTAGCTCGCATCAAACATCGTGATTTTCCGAGTGAGCTGTTTTCTTTCATAATGTACTGAGACAGCAGATCACTATCGAGAGCACAAACGTCATGCATCACATTTGCCACGCACCAAAACCAACCAGGAAAGAAATACTGGCACTGTTTTACAAAACGCCACTTTCTATAAACCTGACGGTCACGCCTAAAGCTTTGAGATTGTGATCAGTCTATCTGGTAATAAATCGACAAGGCAGCAGAATCGAAGGCACTTTGCAACATGTATGTCAAAAGCCACTAGGGTGAAGGCCTAATCACCTTTTCTCTCGCCCCTTGGTTAATTCTGCCCTACATTTTAGTCGGTATAAATTTGTCAAACAGGTAGCACACCCGGTCACGTACAGACCCCTGCCAAGACCCCACTTGGGTGAAACAACCTGCTTAGGGCAGGCTAGTGGAAGTCCGACAGGTGCTAAGAACGCCACCCTCACGCAGTCAGCGATCCGTTGGAAGTTCTCGGTATGGGTGCATGGGCGCACCTGTCATGCCTGTATAGCAATACAGGATACATCTCATCCGGGTATGACACGGTAGCCATCCACAGTGCATGGATGGAAGGCCGCGATAAAATCCCCTCAGCGCTCCCCTCTATTTACATTAAGTCTAATCCCACTATAACGCCCTTTTTTAGTGTCACTGACGACTGATAACGACAGAAACACCCTCAAAACACCAAGCGGTTCACTGAAAATCTATTTCTGTTGAAACCTCTCTTTTTGCCGTTCAGGCAAAAGGATAAGAATCATCTAAGACATTCTACAGGATCGAATGTGGGATGCAGCAGGTTGAATTCAACACTAGGATATGTATAATTACATGTAGCTGTGCCAGTGTGTGCTATTCAAAATGATTCATTGAATCCTATATTGCTAAGCCTGTAGCTTTAATGGCAGCACAGGTTTAGTCCAAATAGGAAACACGAGTTACCGCGCAAAAATCCGTGTAATTAATACTGCCTCCGAGTGCTTCTGTGCCGATTGTAATGGCTTAAAATGAGAACCAGAACTGTTCAGTAGTTCTATGAACCTAATGGTGTTAATCCTTATTCAATCGACCAAGTTTTAAAACCCCGGTCTACTTGGAAGATGTATATAACGTTACAAATTGCTCATCAATTGGGAAGACCTTCAATGTTAGTTCCTAGATGGATGAGACCATTTTGGAGGACCCTCGGTTGAAATTACCCAAATCATAACTTTCTCTTCAAGTGCTACTGATCAAGACAGGTTTTTTGTTATATATGAAGTGGTTCTACATACCTGGTGCTATTTCGATCCGGTACTGCTTGGCAACATCGTTCCTTTCGCCGAAGGTTAGCTTCTTGTAGTAGCCAGATTGCCAGGACCACGCCTCAATTTCCTCGGCCTTGGCCATCTCAATGGTCAGGACATTCTCTGTGGAGAGCAAAGTGGAGAGGGCATGATCATTGCATCGAAGTGGTCGAAGGTTACCTCTCTGAATGCGGTCTCATTCCGGAGTATGACCTCTTTCTAACAAATACCCAAAAGGGAGGTTTACTTGGAAGACTCAAACAGAGCTGCAAACTACTCAGCAACCGGGATGGGCTAAACTAAATTGTGATTCCTGATTTTGTTTTGGAGCATGTTGGGTTGGGTGAAATATACTTACTCTCATCTGGTTTAAACCTGTAGATATAAGAAGTATCAAGGAATCCCTTCATACTGGCTGTGATGATGACAGGAGTGTCTTCCGGGATCAGAATCTTCCACATGCCATCTCTGCCTGTGGTTCCATTCTCGAGTAGCCGAGTGGCATTCTCTGCTTTATCCGGCACCATCAGCCGTATGCCCACGTCGGGCAGGAGGGCTTTCTGGGCCGTTTTGTCCACGGTCAAGACAGTGACTGAGGGAGGTGGTGGCAAGGTGGTTGGAGGTATTGTGGTCGTTGTGATGACGGTAGTTGTCGGTACAGTGGTCGTCGGCACAGTGGTCGTTGGTGGTGTGGTTGTAAGAGGTGTGGTTGTTGCCGGAGTTGTTGTTGGTGGGGATGTCGTGATCACTGGTGGGACTGTTGTTGCTGTGGTTGGCTTCGTGGTGGGGCCAGACGTGGGCTTGCTTGTTGTGTCAACCTTCACACGAACTGTTGTTGAACTACTTTTAGGCGGTTGTTCCTTCTGAGGCCAGTCAGGTACAGTGACGTGCGCGTCCTTTGTGGTCGTCGGTGGATTCTTCGTTGTGAGAGATGTCATTGGCTTTGTTACTGTGGTCGTTGGTGGCGGTGTTGTTGTAACCGTGGTCGTTGTTGGCGGCGTAGTTGTAATCGTGGTCGTTGGTGGCGGTGTTGTCGTAATGGTGGTCGTTGGTGGCGGTGTTGTTGTAACTGTTGTCGTTGGTGGTGGTGTTGTTGTAACCGTTGTCGTTGGTGGTGGTGTTGTTGTAACCGTGGTCGTTGGTGGCAGTGTTGTCGTAACAGTGGTCGTTGGTGGCGGTGTTGTTGTAACCGTGGTCGTTGGTGGCGGTGTTGTTGTAACCGTGGTCGTTGGTGGCGGTGTTGTCGTAACCGTGGTCGTTGGTGGCGGTGTTGTTGTAACGGTTGTCGTTGGTGGCGCTGTTGTTGTAACTGTTGTAGTTGGTGGTGCTGTTGTCCTAATTTTTGTAGTTGGCTTCGCCGTAGTAGCTAACGTGGTCGTTGGAGGTGCCGTTGTGGTGACAGTAGTCGTTGGGGGCGCTGTTGACGGTGTCGTTGTTGTCAGCATTGCTGTGGTAGACACTGCCGTAGTGGATATGATTTTAGCTCCAGGTGTTGGCGAAATCGTTGTAAGAGCAATGACCTTTGGCGGTAACTCTGCAAAGGAAATAAACACAATTCAAACGAGATTTAAAAAAGGGCCATTTCCATCCATATTGCATTATGAAATAAGTGGGACGTTAAATTGGCGATTAACCCCCCCCCGCCCCCCCCCCCCCCAAAAAAAAAACCCACAAAAAACACGCACAACTTCAACAAGTAGATAAAAACCAATTCTACGCATGCTCCACTGCTTCTATGTGCTTTCGTGTGAACTTGAGTTAGGACTTATAGGCCGGCTCTAATTAACACGAAACATCCTCCCCATAACCAACAATTCTTCATACACGAGTCTTGAATTAAAGTGAGTTTAATTTGACAAAAATACATACTTGAAATAAAATGACTGAAAGGTCAGCTTAAAATGCAGTGATGATCACTAAACAACTGAGACTGAACGAGGTAAAAGATATGGAAAGAGTTACTAACCCTTTGACCAACCAACAGACCGACTGACCGACTGAAATAGAGATAGACACACAAAATACAGGCTGATTAATGGCTCAGCTCACCACGCGGTGGTGTTTGGTTTTGATTTTTGTCTTCGTTTCAACATCCCCTCGACATCGAAAACAGCCTCAAAATACTTATCACAATGGAGCTTTGTTTTGTAAAGCGTTAAGGGCGGTGTTTATATGGTATAAGTAACACAGGCAGTTATGAACTGGAACCCGCACTACCTACAACGCTCCGAAAAGAAACACCAATTAGACTTTTGACTCTATAGATTTCTTTGAAGATTCGAATTGTTCTGTATCCGTTTGGATCTTTTTACCGAGGGAGTGTTTCCATCAATCATCTGGACTAATTTTGTTTACAGGGGAATATTGATGAGTAAAATTCAATTCCACTGTCTTACTTCCATAATTTGCTCTTCCATATTATTTTGTACCTTTAAGCTCATTGCAAATTCGCTAAAAACATAATTATTTCTTACCCTAAA
This sequence comes from Astropecten irregularis, assembly GCA_963971285.1. Classification (NCBI taxonomy): domain Eukaryota; kingdom Metazoa; phylum Echinodermata; class Asteroidea; order Paxillosida; family Astropectinidae; genus Astropecten; species Astropecten irregularis. Next base: position 1,961,820 of record OZ020256.1, read on the forward strand.
TTTGACAGAGACAAAATCCTAGCTTGAATTGCCCGGAAGCAAGGGAATGACTGTGCATTGGTATGCAGCACAACGAAAAAAAAGACAAGGGTATGCCGGAAAGCTGACTCAACAAAAACATTTTCAGTCTCTAAAAAGTAATACGACCAACAAAAGCTCGACTGACAGACAATTCTAGAGAAATATGACCCCCTCATCACTGTTTCAACCCGACCTGGCTTCGGTCTGAAACGCACACAGCTAGCGGTCCAGAAACAACAGTGCGAAGAAGCGCATGAAAGAAAATGAAAATAAGAAGAAGACCGGGATTATTTTTTTATTTACTTTGACAAGTCAGGCCGTCACCGACGAAGCCTTCCGGGCATGAACCGCAGAGGAACAGCCTACTCAGCTCGGGTCGGCTGGGTACGATCTCGATGCTGTTGGGTTTGACGTCTCGGTCACTACAGGTAACGTTGGTAAAGCACGGATCACTTGCACACGTTCGTGGGTCTGTCAAAGAAAAGAAGAACGAGAGAGAGAAACAGATATCAATCAGTCAAGAATAAAAATGTCACAGCCCATTGTGAAAAACTTACAGATGGTATGTATAAAACAAAGAAACTTCACTAATGGCAAGATAAACGGGGCGTATCGTGGGGAAACGTCTTAAGACAAGGCTCACTGATAGAGGAAGGGTAACTTGAACAAAAGTCTATTTCTGAAGTGAAGACATCTTTGCTTGATTATCCCTGCATCTGTAAGACATAATAATTATAGCTCCCAGAGGAACGTATTCGTTATCATTGCACAAATAAATGACCTTATAAGATACGCCTTTCCCTTACACGTTTCTCGTTCACAACAGCCTACATATGTTTCTCATAGGGTCTTCCCGGTCTTATGACGTATATTTTCTTTTCTTGTTCCCCTTTGCCACAATGGGTAACGAGTTGTATGTACGTTTTTGTCGTTTCTTTATTAACAAGACACTGAGTCATATTTTACTAAAAGGTACCCAAGGGAGACAGTTTAGTTGTGGAAATGAACATTAGGGAGACATCGGACTTTAAGGAGACATTTCGATGTCTATTTAAGGTTTGAGGTACCTTTTAAGATATTTTCATCGTCCATATTTTAAAAGATTACAGATAATGCTCTCGATATGAACATAGGTCAATTTCAAGTTCATTGGTTTTGGGGGCATGTTTAAAAATAGGTAAGTGCACAACGCTGTCGAAGGTCCCTTTGGCTTATTGGTATATACCAATTGTCGGAATGTATGTGACGTTTGGTTTTGGGCTTATGTTAAAATAAGGAGTCCTGCTCCATCAGTGCACGTACAGGCAATTATCATGGATTTATCATTCACACTATACGCTTCATTATCCGTGTCAAATCTCAGGCTGGCTGCTTAATTCGTATATCCTGAGGTAAAAGACAGCGACTCACAGGGTGCCAAGAGATGGATCGGAAACACAGGATCCAGGCAACTAGGCCAATTCAACCATCCCAATCTAGCTTATTATACATCATTTATGCACTCGGAATTCGATTGTCAGCTATTTCTGGTGTGGGAAGTGGTTCAAGAAGTGCTAATGTTACCAGTCGTGAAATGTTAACAGGCAACTCAATATACATCACGTACGTTGGGCATTGCTATAAACAAGACTTTCACTCGTTTTCACTCGTCTCTTCAACCACGCCTGGCATTGTAGGATGTAGGCCTATAGGTCTATATATTCAATTGCAATTGAATTAGCAGCCCAGTGCCTTATCGGTAGAAGCATGCATTGACAAATGCATCTGCTGTAACGTGTGAAATCAAACTGGAAACTGATGATTCACACCAAAACCAAGAAATATTAAAGTGACGCCGGGCGGGGGCTTTCCATGAGAGGAACATGAAAGTAATCCCCTTTCCTCTGTGCAATTGCAGATTGAGCTCCTGTTAGGTCCTTTTTATAGCTTGCCACAAAATGCTGTATACATTATGAGACTTCGTCATGTTGACGATCGATTAATTTGTTGCCGTTAGAGGGCGCTTGACTGATGACCTCATTGAATGAAGAACAGACCCGTACCCCAAGATTGTCATAATCAAACAAAAAGTGCAGGATCCAAAAACAAATACACTTTTAGTACATAGAATGACCACAAAATGGGGGGAGGCGAAAAGTTGAATACAGCGTTCCTTTGAGCAAAAAGCGCCCTCCCATGAGTAAACAGCGCCCTCCCTTGAGCAAACAGCGCCCTTCCTTGAGCAAACAGCGCCCTCTCATGAGCAAACAGCGCCCCTTTAACAAACAGCGCCCTCCCATGAGCAAAAAGCGCCCTCATTTGAGCAGACAGCGCCCTCACTTGAGTACTTGTTACAACTATGACATGCCACTGTAACACGCAAGAAATATAGTGAATGTGAACAAACAGACACCCTAGTTGGTCAGCCATGGGCCTGTGCGAGCCTTCATTGAATGATTTAGCAGATGGCTAAAGGGGGGGGGGATTAATGTGATTTATGAGCTTACTTAATCCGATCATTTATCCCGTCAGATTAATGTCATACAGACGGATTACAATGATGGAAGCCATCGGGAAGGACACACGTCAGATGAATTTTACATTACATTCACTGACCGGGGATGTGAATTCGTTTTGTCGGATGGAAGCAGCTCTGGATCAGAGAAAATGGACGGCAGGATTGTGGAGCTGCAGTACGCAGAAAGATTACCGTGGCCTTGCTTTACACGAGGCAACCGTGTACGGGCAAACTGCCGGCGGCTTTGCGGTATTCATCGCATACAGAAAGAACATTTCTCAGTGTACTTTTTGTCGCTACAAAGGTGCGAACGTGATGCATGCCTACGAGGCGAATGCACACATGAGCAGACTAACGACGGCACAATTAACTTAGCTTTTCGCCCGTTGCGTATTCATTGTTGCGTCACCAAAATTCACTTCGCGTCACAATTCACAAGAAGTAATCTTGAGTATTCCAAAATACTGTATTTTCTTATTCTCTTCGAATGTATGTGTGTCATTGCTCTCTTCCGGATCAAGAAATAAAAGTTCGCATAGACGTTTTATCTACCATAAGAGGTTACTCGCGTTAGAGATGTACACGGCCAGTGCCAATCAAGCAAGTGCTAACAGATTCATCACACTATGTGTGTTTTAAATTGGCTGAAATGTCAGGGTGCACGGCAAACGTACAAAATAATTACGTGACAGTCGTACTTTCTACGTCCTCCCCGATAGGGCAGATCATATCGTCATCGCTGAAACATTCATGTGAAATTGATGCAACCTTCAAGTGACGAGCGGCATTAACTCAGTGACAGGGACTAATTAATGGCGTCAGACACTCACCGCCTTATCGCCAAACCGGCAGGTCTCTTAATGCCAGATCTCAATCAAAAAAATAAATAGGAAGGAAAAAGAGATCGCGAAAATACTCTCAGCACATCTATTTCCAAAACGCCAATGGTCCGCGATGACGAATCGGCATTCGGATAAATTTAGGTGTCTCTCTTGCCCTGATCTTGCTTGACAAGCTGCAAGGCTAGCTGCTCATATCTATTTTATGAGATGCTAAGTCTAGATACCGTGGGAGCAAGAAGAGTATTCAGCAATTATTTTGTCTTTTCCCAAGCCAAGCATGAAGCAATATACATGTACTTATTAAGAAGAAACTTCAAGGCCAAAAAGGTATACGGATTTGAAATGTATTCAACTGCTGTAATACAGAACGCACTGAACTCCTGCAGGAATGATGAAAAGTTGTAACGAAAATTTCATCTTAGACCACTTTATACAAGCCAGATATGAGACGACAGAGGGCAGCAGACACAGTTCTCTGTGTGTCAAGTTTAAGTTCTCGCTGGGGTAACACATGCAATTACTTTATCTTTTGATCATTGAGAAGACAACAGAAGCAAAGCGATTGGGAATCATATTGGCACTTTATGGCATAAAGTAACTTCAATGATATGTTTCCATGGAAGGAATTGGGCAAGTGCTCTTCACGCGCCTTTCAGTTGGTAGGTCTAGAGGTCCCAATGAATGTATACTCACGATTATTTGTCACAGTCTCCGATTTAACCATAAATGGAGATGACTGCTTGCAAGTGTTTCGTTAATTTACGTGCCAACGCTATTTTAACCAATACTGGCATGATATGAGTTTAATGATCACGATGGAAAATAAACGACCTTGGTACATGAACTACATCAGTACACGTTTAATTGATATCCGTTGACGTTCACAACCCTGGTCACAGAATTCCCCCTGACCCCTATAGCTGTCCAATGGGCCTGCCACTTCGCACATTTTGCTTGTCAGCTAGCCTCAGTCTTGTTTGTTCTTCAAAGTAGCTGACTCGTGGAGCGGTCACGGGGCACTGGCTTGGAAAAACATGCTTCTGCCGGTCCAAGGGTGGATAAGAAATGCAGGCCAGATTGTTATAGCTACTAGCTAGCCACTGATTCCCTGCACGAGCCCACCGTGTAGCTAGCCCCTACTTGCCCGAGGAAACTCGAGTACTATTCAACCCAATCCGGTCAAGGTGCTTGATATCTCAAGATGTTCGTGTTGAAAGAAATACTCGAGTAGAAAGCTGCTTGAAGTAAAAAGAGGGGTGATGTCAAGTAACCTTTAAGAAAGAAAAAAAAATCTGATTCACCGTTGTCAAGTAGAGATAAGCCGCGACGTGAACGCAACCGAATAACCACGTGAAGTGCTGTAACCCCATCAGCTTGCGGGGCGACAAAGTGCAAGTCAATAAGCGTTTTGTAAATTGATATTGTACAATTTTGACTGACAAGACTCTACGGTATTAATTTCATTTCCTAGCTTACGATTTATGTATTTTAAGATATTAAAGAATCACCAACTCCTCAATCATGCGATAATGACAAGTAGATTCGGATCAAATTTCAACAGCCACGGCCTTGCGTCAATTAATAATAATAATCGGAATTTAGAAAGAACCCGCAAAATGTCAAAAATAAAAGTTTCAGGTTTCACAAAAATAGCGACAAGGCATTAGATTGAGAATTAAATTTTTAAAAAGAGAAAGAAAAATTAAATCTTAAAAAACATAAATGTACTTGTAGTTAATACCACCAGCGAGCAACTAACTGATTACACTGTCAGTCCAAACGAATAAGGGTCTAAGTTTTGTTCGTTAAAACGTTCTCAGTAATAAAAGCTAGCCACACCCATCACTTACAAAGTTTCATTGCCAAGATCGGCCAATCAGCCAACAGGCAGACATTCAACGAGGATAATCTCTTCAAAACAAAAATGATCCCTGACTACAGCTACATTTTATGGCGGTAAGACGTCTGACAACCTATTCCTTTCAACTGTCACTAGTAATTTGTCTTTTGCAGCCATAAACGCGGACCAAACAACAGGTAAACTGCATTCGTTCTCCACACACGGGAAGCTTACATGATGAAACCAGTGCTGGGAACTCAACGGAAGCGGGCGTGCTTTCAATGTTTTTCCCGGGCGCTCCGTCTGTTTTCTATAAATTTAGCATCACGTTTTGCTGTCGTGCAACTTTACTGTACACGTACGTGCGTGATACAAGAGAGAAACATGCGCAAAGTTATGATGGATGAGGCACAGTAAGAATGTCCCATGTCAGATCACCTTGGCTATCAAAGAATTCCTGCAATAATAGCGGTGGTCACCGGAGATTTTAACGATGTAGAATCATTATTAGCGTGCGTCTCAACTTTCTCCAAACGTGCAGTGGCTTTAAGTGGGAAGTCCCGTACCCATTGATAAGAGAGTGCAGTGAGTTGACGATGTATGTGTACTCATTGGAAGTTCTATAAAGTGACTATATAGCAAAAGGTTTAATAAGGTCACCATGACCATGTTGTGGGGTTCTCTACCCATGAGCAGTGGGTAAAAAACATTTCCGAGCAAGCCCATTGCAGTCATCACAGATCGTTAAAAAACCGCAGGCAATGATTAATGACAGTTAGTGCTCATACATTCTCACGCAAAGATTCAATTCTTCAAAGAGAGGCAATTTGGTTCAACTGTCTTCCACATGGACACAAGTCTCATGGCCGACAGGAATACACCAGACAAAAGAAGTTTATGACAAGACACACAAATTAACGTCGACACAAGTACCACAGCCGACACAAGTACAGCAGCCGACACAATCACTACTATCGCAAAAGCTCAACACTAGTACAAATATCATAGTCGACACACGTTTCATAGTAGACACAGGTACAATAGCCCATACCAAATGCCATGACCGAATTAGGCATGATAATCGACACAATAGCCAACACAAGTACCATATCCGACACAAGTATCACTGCCAGCGCATATAGTATAACACAGAAGCGCAGTTACCAATTCTCAGAGTCAACACCGATTAGATATCCCACAAGTCTCATGGCCAACATAAGTACCACAGCCGGCACAAGTACGCGTTCCAAAGTCGACACGAGAATCATGGCCGATATAAAAACCCTGAAACCCCCATAACAATATTTGCACGTGTTATACAGCATTAGCACTTCATGATACAAACATCTATTTATAGACTGGCCCCAAGGGTCATGACGTCAACACAGTAACTTACAAGCATTAATCAAACATTCCTTGAAGCATGACGTATAGTAGTGGTCGGGAAGTTTAAATCACAATTTAAAAAAAAAAACCTCTGAAATGTTTTGGTTGTGATGACTAACCAAAACAAGATTGCTAAAGAAAAAAACACAGCTTGGTCAAGTGGAGTTTCGGTCTAAAAAGCTTCTTGCTTTAAGGGTTCTTTTCAAAAAAGACTCCGCGAACTGTTCGCGAATGTACGCGTAAATCCGTCCGTTGCTACGGACTGTCCCGTTCGCGAAGTCCGCTGCCAAACATATACATGCCATGTACATAATATGTACAAAGTTCACATAAGAGCCAAAATATGTCCATCTGCAATGTTGCCATATTTAAGAGAACTGCGTTTGAAAATCTAGCGAAAAGCACCAGGTGATTTCGTTTTCATTTACCCAAATTAGACACGATAGGAACGCGCACAAAGCTGAGTGGAAAACACAAACTTTCATTCGAATAATTATAGGTTTCTTAAAAACGTCAAAACTGATTTTGATAGAGGTCTCATGCACACAGAGCAATTTCAAGACACATTTTAATACTACATGATACGAGTGCTACCTTCTGAAAGAATTACCAACTCTGCATTTTGCCTTTAACCAATAAGAAAATCTATTGACAGGCATTGGACGTTCCAAACCGTATGGGGGCGGTGTAACAGTTGCCCACAAGTCGTCATTCCAAATGGGACAGGATACAATACGCGCTAAACTATGTGACTATACCTTCTCAAATTATTTGGGATCATGCATTTGATATTGATGTAATTTTGCGTAATTATGTCATTCCAACCCGGGGGTATGGTGCTTCAACATTTTGAGGAAAGTTGACAAACTTAAGCTGGGAAGTTGGCTAGGTTTTTGGCCCGAGAAGTAGATAAAGGGAGCTATACAGTTCGATAGTATCGGGGTTAAAGAAACAGCATATTACCTACCGAACATTGAAAAGACTTTTGACAGGTTAAAATGTCAACTAAAATCTTCAGAATTGTCAGGGGGAATAAAACGCGAGGGATTCTTTTACTTTTTCAAGTTGGGCCTCTCACACTATGAGAAAATCAACTTGACAGTGGGCACGTATTGTATATAGGCCACAGGGGTTTGAACTCTAATACCGTTAGGTATATTGGCACAGATCATTCAACAACCTAATTGGTCGGAACTTAATGTGCCGATACTCTATCATTGGCCGTGTGAGGGCACTATAGACCATCTTTCGAGGACACCAAGCACTCAGTTACGGCCCAAAATGTTAACAGTATGACAGTAAAGCTCTGCATTCTTATTTAAATACGAAAATCTTTGAATGTATTGTTATCAAATATTCAAACTATGCAGTATTACTCTAGGGGGCAGGTCAGGGCCGGTATATAAACATGATGAATGTTGGCCTACTTGATTGCGGTCTAAATAATTGCCAAAACAAGTCGGTTTTTCGGCCATGAATTTCTAAATTGGACTCCACACCTCAGGTGGAAACGAGGTATAGGCCTATTTATTTGGCTTACCTCTTCACACATTTTCCAACAACATTAACAAAGTCGATCACTCCTCTCGGTCATGCCTAGGGGGAGTGGACTGGACAGATCACGGCCTCGGCCTTGTCTGTCATGGTTGTTGTTTTTGGTCAGTCCTGGGCAGGGCAACATACCAACTAAACAAGGAGAAGACCGGACTTACCTATCGCTACACAGTGGGTACCGTTGCCTGCGTAGCCCGGTTGGCACGCACACGTGTAGCCATGGACACGATTGGTGCAGATGGCATCGGCGTGACAGTTGTGCCGCCTGGTGGCGCACTCGTCCTCGTCTGTCAGAGACAGAAAAAAATAGAGTAATAAAAAGACTTTGTGAATAATCAGTTAATAACAGACTGAAGAACTCCATCCTTGCCGCGGGGCAAGCCCTCAGCATCGACAGCTGACTCTGCGGTCAAATTCATCATTATACCGGCGTCGCTGTCAACGCGAGCTACCCCCTTTGCGACGTGATCATATCGCTGACCGGTTATTAGCAACTTTCCTTGCTCCAAATCAACTCGGACTGCATCCTCAACCAAAAAGATATTTCATACAAAATAATCGTTATACAGATTTACTTTACAGTGCGGCAGCTCCACACACGGGTTGCACAAAGATCCCTCACCCTTTCCCCTCGTTAAAACCCCAGCCAGACTGACAATTTGAATACAAAGGTTTGGGACCGCAAGGGATTGAAATGAAGAAGTTAACGACGATAATATTATTCTCGGTTGTTATAGAGAAAACTCATATAAGGACAACACCATTGACTGTTTGTCCTAATGTAATGTGTCTGAACTTTTCTTTTATAGCAAAAGCTGTCGCCCTTACTTTACCGGTATTATTTTAAATCATATTAGTTTTATTACAGATATACAAAATTTGCTGCTAGCTCAGCAATGAGTTTTACCGTGTAAACAGTGAAAGTCAGCTAAATTACTAATAATTGGATAAATATTTGATTTGTTTGTTCGTTTGTTTGCTTCTTATTTGGAACATTTCATCCCGTGTTAAAGGTGCTTATTTGTCGGTTGTTTATTAATTTTTTTTATAATGTATTCGCTTGTTTTTCGTGATGAAATCAGATGAATTCATGAGTTTGCAACGCGTTGGCCAGTCACAGTGCGCGAAATATATATTTTCGACAAACTGCGCATGTGGAAAGCTGCGCAGTTTATCGGCAACGTGTAGGGCCTATTTCCTGAGTTGTGATTGGCCAACGCGTTGCAAACTCACGGTGGCGCACTTTATTGTGAAATCGCCAGTATTGTATGATGGCTGTAATTGGCAGATCCGTTTTTTGGATATCACATAAATACAAACAGGTAGCTACTGTAATCGTTTTGGGAAAAATGTGTTATGAAAGTATCGATATTGTTATCTGGAAAGAATAACTATGATACACTATGATATGACAGGGAATTGAGAACGTACGGGCCTTGAAAACATCCTCGAATATGGCTGAAAGTTGTGCTGGTTATAAGGATTCCCCCAGACAAGAGTGATCACGTACGGGCAAAGTGCGGTAAGCAAGTGAATCATAATACAGAGGAAATGATGAGAGGAACTGCACTTGTTTTCACGAAGGTCGGGTATACGTAGAACTGTCTCACTATCGAACAGACGGTCCATCTTTGATGATCTTTCTATAAGATTGTAATTTTCCTAATGTACCGTCCCGTGAGATGGGAATTGTGGAAACCAGTAAGAGGGGAGAACACATCGAGAACGGAAATGTTGAATGGGGTTTCATTTCCTCTGTGGTCATGTGAAGCTTGTAAATTCTGTTGTATCATGGTCGGATAATGATTGTGATGGGAGTTTGGGGGATTGAATTTTAATATGAGTTATATGGGCCTCGCTGGGGAGCAGTAAAAACAAGAAGTGGGCCTCAGCTCCTGTGTTTTTGGTTTGGATCAGTGAAACCTAAACAGCCTGATATTTCATTGTAAACGAAGTACCTCAATGAAATCTGAAAGGTGTTATACATCATCATAATTATCACGATGTAGCATCATCACATAAAAAAACTTGAAAATAAGATATGCATATACCATATTGCATTTAGGTAACAGAGCTGGTATTACACTGGCAGCTGCAATGCATAATAACTCCTACGATTGATAGTAAGCTATGTCAGGGCCTTATGGAAGACCACCCTTTGGTGAATAAGTACCCTGGATAAATATCAGAAATAAATAAAAAAGTAAGTTATCATGAGTTTGATGAAATCGACCCTGGTCTAATTTGACATGTTCGAGTTGTTTGACACATGTAGAACATGTATTGAAATTACTGGGTTGATAACAAATGTGTCAAATAGCCAACGGCAATTAAACAATGAATCCAGGGCCGTATGACGTGTGCAAAATCAGTTTGAACACTAAACAAGCAATCTTGTGTTGAGATGATCGTAAGAAACCTTAACATTTAAGCACCCAAATACCAGTCAAGACCTCCGTGTTAGCATGTAATATAAATGTTTATCAACATAGTGTTATCGCCAAGGCATAGCCGGTGATCAAGCGGTCAAAGCCCCGGACTCCAAGTTTGAGAACAAACAACTTTATAAACCGCTGATGATTTGACCGCTGGTCAGTGTATATCTAGTGCATCTTAGTTTGTGTACAGACTCTTGGCTATTTCATCAATGGTTGTTGTTCCAAATTTGAAAGCTTCAAGGTGATCGCTTAACGGCAATATTAGTTTAAAACTGATGTCAATCAAATTGACGCTAGTATAATAAAACGTCTGTAAACTGCTCATCAGCCCAAAATATTGACCTCTGAAATATAAAATGCTTGGAGTTTGTAGGAGTTAGGGCCTGACGTTTCGATCCTAGCACGATCTTTCTTTAGCCTTTAAGAAAGATGTCCTGCTATGATCGAAACATCAGGTCCTCCCTTCCTCTAATTTGCATTCAATAAAATTAAGACTGACTGCAGAAGCAACTTGGTGCCTAAATCCAACTGACTGACAGTTACTGTTAGGCTCTCTTTTTTCAATTTGTTTCATGATACATACGAGCAATTCAAATGATCTGCGACCCCAATTCAGATTAAGTCCAACGCTTAGCGGCATTTGGGTATATGGAATATCAACGAGCATTATTTTGATGTTCAAATTTTCCCCTAGCTGGAACCACGATTCAGTGCGTCTAATTATTTGCTTGGATTACTCAAACACAACACGCCTTTGCCATTTTCAGAGCCTGTATAGGTACAGCCTCTCAACTTCCAATGTCACGACGAATGACCCGCAAGCTTTGTTATCATGTCACTAAAGTATGCGTATAAAAGATGTACGAGGCTTGGGATAAACAGGTCGATGAAGCTGTTTCTACCAGGAGGGTCATGTCCGCAAACCGCGGCTCGTAAATCTGGGAAGTTTACATCAAAACAATTCCAGGGGTTTTTACTCAAATTTGTCTCAAATGAAACGTAACGTCGCAGTTTATACGTGGTTCTTGTCCAAATAATGAGTCGGCAGTGACCGCTGTGTATTAGTTTGGGTTTTTGGAGTTGTTTTTCCGAGGTAGGGGAAGGGGACAAGCCGGAGCTGAAGGGGATGGTTCTGCAGTCTGCACTGTCTGTACTATACCGCGGCACAGGTACGGCTACAAGACACCCCACTCACATCTAGAGACTCTTCCCGATGTCCGCACCTTGGTAATTTATCATACCGATATGGAGGAGGGGCATTACGGGGAGGAATGTGCCCCGCTAGACCCTAGCTTGTCTCGGATGTCAGGGCCCGCCTTAAACCAATTTGAAACGAAATGTGCTTTAATTGTACCACACAGGACAAGCGCGCGACATCTCGCCATACATTATACCCACAGTCCTCACAGCATTACCACACAAAACACACTGTGGTATTCAGGATACCACACTTACCACAGAAAGAACCGTGGTAGATTATGGTGTGCAGGCAAGTTATGGTTAATAAGTGGGCCATATAATGACATGCTATTTTTGACAACTTGGTGCACGAGAGCAAAACATATCATAAATCACGCTAAGCGACGTGAACTGCACATTAAAAAAAAATAAAGACCGGGAGACAAGCAAATATATGGATAATTACTCGACACGCCCTCAACATAACTTCAACACACAATGTCAAAAAATACCAAAATATTTTCACATAAATACTGTTGTTGACTAAACATATTAGATTTCCGATCCTTTACATTTTCTTGTTGCTGACAATAAATCACATTTGTTTTGATGGCATCCAGTAAATTACATCTCCGGGGGGTCGATATTACGAAGCCCTACGATCGATCGTAACCGGCGAGTTACGAAGGATAACCCATCGTATCCTATGTAGGGCTGCAATGCACACTAGGTCCTACGATTGATAGTAAGTTACGATGAGTTTAGTGAAATCGACCCCAGAGGTTTACATGGAAACTTTGCCAAGGTAACATTATGGAAATAACTCGATTAATCTTTCTGTGTTTGTAACATTGAACCAGTAGGCACATGACGAAAGCACATCAATCTATAACGGGGCAAACTTCAAAGGAAGTCATACAAGGCATGACCGTAAATATTTCTTCAAGGGGCCCCTCAAAATTGATAAAATGGGACATGAAGTCCAATATACCGAGTCTCCGTGGGATTTGAAAGAGCTCGGGTAAACCTCTGGGTCCTAAGCTGTTCCCCTGTATCCATTACTGTTTCAACCTTTTTCGGAGAGCATGTTGAGTGCTACAGTGAGCGACTTGGGAGCAGAATGAGTAATAAACCAACTTATGCTGATTGAATTCCACCCTTACATTATAAATCTTACAAGTCACTTCGTCGAAGTCGGAGCATTTGGCAGAAAAAGGGAGTTAAGTCATCGTGCAATGTCAGGCTGCAACATGTCACTACGTGACGCAGGCCAGCCACACAAAACCCCGCAAACAGCTGGGGTTTTAGGTGCATACAATTATTACAAAGTAATAATTACGATTTACGCTCACTGCGATGTACGCAGAAATGTTACAGTTCTGTATTAAAATATTGTTATGAGATCACTAGTGCGTTTGGTACATTCGTATCTCGTGTGTGTACTTTTCTCATGGTGCACGGAAATGCGATCAGTTTGTTATCTACATCTGAAGCTGACGCATTACTCCATGCGGGTGTTTAGCTCTTACATATCCCGGATACATATCTCTTCCTGCATCACAAACTGATATTATTTTTCTATATTTTGAATCTTTTCCTTCCGCTGTCCCTCCCTCCTTTACTGGATGGTGTTGATTAAGTTTGTCAGCTTTGGGTCTAAATATGGACGTATAATACACACTAAACAAACCCTGATGTCACAAACCAAAGTCCAAATCTAGAATATCATATTAAGTTTGAAAAGATCACACAATTTCAGCAACAGGTAAGGCCTCTTTAAACGTAAACTGAGATTGATATACCCAAACTGTAAAAGGTAATACTATACTGTGCCTTTTATCAAAGAAATACAGATTAATGGGCAGGAATATCGAGGAAGATACAGTCACAGTCATCTGTGAAAAATGTCAGGTCCATACGGTGCCCATATTTTGAGAAAACAGTGGAAAACGGCCACAGTATTTCCTAAGTCTGTTCTCTTTTTCTTTTAAAAGATCAACAAGATTTTCGGTGTTTGTTTGACTACTTTTTTCCATCTTTATACCCTGTAAGTTTTCCGTAAATCTGTGAACATTTCTGTTTTGGTGTCTTACCAAAGTATGATACTACCTTTAAGCTAGTGTCATTTTATTCTATAACCAAAATCACAATTGGCTTTTCCATATTGCCACTGTATACAGGAATCAACGAACTACAACATCTAAACCAGAGTTTGATTCCATAAATCAAACTTTCCATAAATCACTATTGTCATGGTAACTTCTATTTGGGTATAACAGCACGTTGCTATGGTAATTAAGATTGATGATGATAACCAACCCCTAATATATCCTGTGGGTAGAATATGGGCAAATGCGTGTATGTATGTTGCCATCATTGACTGAACTGTCTCTAGTTTCAACAGCTAGAGGAAGCTCAGCTCTCCAACAAACCATTGGGAAGCTCTCCTCCAAGCTCGTCCGTGGAAACATAAGCTTAATTACGGATTTCAACAGCTTTGCGTGTATTTTGTCGTGGTACCGGAGTGGCGGTCTCAGCTGTATTCCGGTCTCAGACGTCCCTCTTACCAAATATGGTAAATATGTTATGCCATTCTTGAAATCTTGACATTGGTTTAGATGTATGCAATTGTATTTTAGCATTTTGGAATATTCATAGCAGTGCTGTGCACGTTCCATCATAGCTGGTGATGGATTTTGTCTGGCATTCTCTATCACATCACGCTTACTGACAATATTGAGTGATTCCGTTTTGGCGTAATATGCATCATGCACATCGGTCCTACGGAGACATCGAGGGGTGCGCTGGAGGAAGTCCCCGTCCAAACGTTTCCCTTGTCGGAAGAAGGGTGAGTCACGGGGCCCAAACATCTATAAGCTGACTCTCTGGGAGTACCCAGGGGGTGGAGGGGCGGGGAAGAAGGAGTTGGGGAGGGCTAGCTGACAAGAATATGAGGACCAACTGGCACTAAGCTTCCCAATACACAACCCCACAAGGAGTTAACAAATAGACACCCAAATGCAAAAAGACAGTTGGATTTGAAACAGGTTGACTAGGGCTATACTCTTACAGGAAGATTTTGTAAACCTGTTGCTGTCTTTGACTTATGACTTTAGTCTTAAATGGACTTTATCAATTCAGGATGACTGACTCAATATCTGGGACGATTTTGTCGATCAAGTGCTTCTTCACCCAAGTTCCTTGTATCGGCTATGTAGACTACAGGGACAGCATGCTATAGGTTTTGGGCGTAGAATGTTATACCTATGGGAGATACAGTGGGTCTACCAAACTAATAAATGCTTCATAATCTTAAAGATTACATATTAAACTTGAATGTGGGTTAAGTTAAAATCATACGTCACGGTCAGCTTTAGGTTGCGGAAGAGCAGTGCTCTAGGGAATTTGCTTTAGCAGTCCTTGTGGGGCCAAGCGGTAAAAATAAAGCATGAGAGATTAAAGATGTTATATTGACGGAAATGCAACGCGCTTCGGGCTGTGTGCTTATTCCTGAATACATGCAGTGAACATTTTTGTGTCACTAGTCTTGTTCTCAGACTTCTATAATATTCCTCGAAAGCGAAAAGCCTATTTTTTTTTTTCATACTTTTCCCCTATCTATTGTAGAGGGCGCCCTTTTCCACAAGTCAGTCTTTTGCCAAAACGACATCAAAACAGAGGCTGCATTCGAATCTGTTGTCTAGAGCTAAGTCTAGGTCTTCGCTCCATTGGAAACACGCGGAGACACCAAGACAACAGACCTATAGCCATAGCTCTGGAAGCCCGTTTCGGACTCGGCCACAATCAGCACCAGCAAAGGTTTGAAGGCCGAGATTCCATAAGTCCGTAAATGCAGGCTGATGAAACTCCCATGACTCTGCAGTCACTTTGTGGCGTCACAGTGGCTTCAACATGTCGCTGTTGGCGACAAGAATTGTCCTAAAGCGAAGGGCATCCCACAATCTAACCTCTGCCCCGGAACATCTGCCGGGCAGGAAGACAATGATCAAGGTTGGAGGACAATCACTCTAACCCACCCCATCGATGCCATCGATGCCATCGATAAACGAACTGGGTCTTTTGCATCATCATGATCATAAACGAATCACCAAGTGTTTGACCTACTTTCATCCTTAAAAAAGAATGGACAGGTTCGGCATTCGGGAAGAATGTAAGCTACGTCCATTTCCAGGGAATCCCTCGTGCCTATTTGCCACTAATTGGCGGGAAGACGGAAGGCGGGCAGACAATTAATCGCCTGCAAAATAGTAGTCTCAGTTATAGCCTGCACGTAAAGACATGCAAGGTATGTAATTATGTACGGGATTTTATGACAAACGTCAACGAAGATACTGAAAGGGAGTGTGACAGAAAACAACTGGTCACAATGTGCAATAAATCATGGTAAACTACTCGCTACAAGGTGAAAATTCCAGATTGTACATTCCAATGCTATATCCATGTTAATATAAAGATGCAACATGTGGACGAGAATGCTATGGGCGTATTTGACAAATTACCCCTATGGCTGCATGCGAATATAGGATTGAAATCAATTAATTGATCAATTGATTCTGCTTCCATGAAAACTACAAATTATAAGCTGTCAGATCCAATATGAAGTCAATGTGTGATCACAATGCCTTTTAAGAATCCAGGCTTGAGGCTAGGCTTTGGACTTATTTCGCTATAGTGCCATTTGATGCCCCCAAAACGAAACGAGGCGATTGGGCCGCATGATGAAGCCGAAGAAAGGCTCCAGCTTCGCCATGTATCTCAAGCCCTTCATTTCATTTAGGCTACAAAGTGACGGTTGTAAAACAAACGCCAAGCCCTAGCCTCATATCTTTAAGGCCCTGTAACTTTGGCTTGCCCAGAACAGCCAACCCAATATTGCATACGGGATGGGTAAGGCACTATACTTGGTTTCTTGTGGCTTCCAGAAGGTTTGTAATGGGGAAGGGTTGGGCATGGACCTACCTGCGCATCTGTAGCTGCCCTCCACGTATCTGTAACTGAGACCCAACTTGCACAAGCAGATGTAGTTGCCGTACGTGTTCTGGCACCGTTTATCCTGAGGGCAGATCGATTGGTTTTCCCTGCATTCGTCGATATCTGCAGAAAAACAAAATGACACAATAAAGCACCAATCATTATTGGTAATCAGTGCCTTCTATATGCATTATTTACTGTGAATCCATCCTGCATTCGAAGCAGTGCAATCAAACCGAGGCTCGGATACAAAATAGCCTTGTACCCGTTTTCTTTTTAGAATTGGTGCTATCTTTGCCGAATGGTATACAAGGAAGGCGACAAAATGGATGTGCCACAGGCCTATGATGTGTCTGCTCAGTATTGAATCACTTACCCTTGGCAGTATGTGCCCCTAAACGAGTCAAAAGCACAGGAAAATAACAATACAGGAAAGATATTACGCACTATCGGTTGCAGAAGGTTTCTAATATTAGTCAAACGACACAAAAAGACCTGGCCAATTTAAAAAAACACCTTAAACAATGAGCTTTGCCAGCATTTGACAAAAACAGGTTACTGCTCTGAAGCTATAAATATTCCACAGGAAATTGCACCTACCCAACGCAATACAACATGCCGAAAATATTCCGGTGAAAAATCATAACAAGAACGAGCAAACATATCACTTCTACACTAAACGTCAGAACTGAGGAACTGACTCGAATGCGCTTGACAATAACCGGTTGGGGTGTTATACTTTAAGTATTTTGGCGCGTAAAACACACGCAGGTGTGTTTGATTCTGCTACACATGTACACCAATGCATAAACCAACATATTTGTCAACAGTCAGTTTGGGGTAAATAAAAACAATCCCATAAGCCGGTTGGCCTGGTGTTTTTTTCCGCCTGACGGAAACCACAAGTTAAGATTTGCTCTTTCATACTCTCAGCCAAAATAATGGACGTGAACTGAAGCCAAATGAAAGTCAATAAAAAAGCTTCCTTTCTGAACAACAAACTAAACGGTGTCCAAAATTGGCGCGGAAATTAACTCCAGTTTACTTCGGACAACTTTAAGGGTCAGTTTGTCTAAATCGGCGAAAATTAATGTTTGACACTTGTCGACCATAATGACAGCGCGTTAAACCTCACACGCGAAAAGGGCAAGAAACAGCTGCCGCCGTTTCACCATGCTCAGGTGTCAAGTCAACGGCCGACACCTGGTACTTACACGGGGGCCGGACCAGAGGGGATTACTCGGGAAATTTAGTTACCGGAGTCTACAAAATATTAAGAACAGCGTCTCTGTGGTGTCAATGATTTTTACTGATTTCCACGGGCTGTTTCAGGGTGTGAACTCGAGATTTGATAGTCACGGTCCAAATTCGAAAACGGGAGATTTCAGACAGTGCGCCACCAAGAGTTTGCAACATTGCTGGACAATCACAACGCGTTACAAACTCCTGGTGGCGTACTATTTGGACTCGCCCAAATTGATATTGTGATGTAATGTCAGTTATTTATTCGTGCACGCACGTTGGCAGAATTTCTGAGATCTGCAAGATTTCTGAGGAAGTGTTACTTTTCCCGTACTCTGGCACTTTATCTCACCGTTATACCTTGCCAGATTTCATAAGGTACTAATAGAAACCTTTCTTGGCCAATATCTTCAAAGGTCACGTTTGCGGTTAAATATTACAATTATCGTAGACGGTTCCACTAATTTACGTAAATGGCTTCACTCAGTTACGCCTTAGCCAAGCATGAACAGCGCCATCTGGCTGTGTTAGTCAAAAAGACAGGAATAATAAATTATAAAGAGCAAAAAGTTTGCAGTAACACCGGTTTAAAACGGAAACGGGTTCGCCATCAAGTTTGTATACTCTAACTTTACGCAATACTAAAAACACACAACATGCCCTTTAAGTCATTGTGACGTCCTTGGTCAAAGTTAATTAAGGGTGAAAGCTAAATGCCAGCCTGACTATTATTATAGAAAATGTCACGGGATTATTGAAGTTATGACCCTTAAAATTAAACTGGACACGACGAGATGTTCACTAAAGCTTATGGAGAAAAAATTGTGTCACAATTTATTAACACTACGAGTGTATCTTTGAGGAAATGATTTATTGTATGATTTCCTAATGGAGTTGAGGGATGAGACTGCACGGCCGAAGGGGAGGGGGATGTTTCGGTCTGGGCAATCCTAATCTTGAAATTTTACTTCAGAGGAAATAAACATGAGATGAGACACGATGGTGTCACCACATAATTTCCTCTTCACCATCCAAGGACGCCCTCAACGCCTCATCGTGTCATTAAAATAATAAGATAATCAAGTCACAGAAGTTTATGTCAGCAAATGTAGGATAATTTCCACTTGGATGGCAACAGTCACGACTCAGCTGACTCGGATGCTGGCTTCAACATTTCCAGATGTGTTGTTTCATGAACATGATCTTTAATAGCTTTAAATTAACAAATGTCTTCATATTTTAGCATGATGATGCGGACTTTGGGACAAATTCAGGCCGTCTGTGCCACCTCTTCTTCCCGGGCAAATCGACGGGGAGAGCACGGGGTCCACAGGGTCAGTTTGGCGATCCTCAACAGACGGAAACCAGATTTCCCCATCGAGGTTTCTTAAAAATTCCCCGGACTACGGTCTATCGTCACCGACGGACCGGAGCACTCGTGCTGGGTCAACCGTCCAACACGTCGATTCCCCCGCTCGCTTTCTGCTTCTTCCCCGCTCTGTAATACAACCTTGACGTTCAAGCTTGATTGCAATTACTGTACTATCAGTCTCCATAGGTAATCCTATATGATACCAGTCTTATTATTTGAAGAAATTACCTCTCATTCCCAAGAGGTCTGTATATTACCAGACGCCGGTTGTAAAATGCCACTGCTTTCAGAATTATTGTAGGGCGACCAACATAACCAGCAAGGATTGCGTGTTCAAAATTTGATAAGAGTCCAAAAATACAAATCCAAATTTCCGACGAAGCAAATCTGCACAGGAATGGAATATAGGCTAAAATAATACCGAGCTTTATGATGCTAATTCGGATACGGTTCAAGGTTGGCCAAAGTCTTTCCGCTCGCGGTCTTGATGTTACAAAATGGAGAACATATGGCGCGCATCATATAGGGAGTGGAACCAAACGCTTAGTGGCGCCTATACCTAGGCTGTCCTGAAATGTAACTTCTCCAGACTCCAGAGAGTTACTTGATGGTGTCAAATTCTAACTAGTACAACTGACACAAGTTTAATACTCCACAACCATCAAAGCTAGCTAGCGAGACCATGAATGACTCCCAAAGCCGCCGCAGTCCCAGAGACCCAGCTGCAGGAAGGAATACACTCATCATTGACACTTGCTTGCCAGAATAACTCCCAGACCGGTTTCTTAAAAATCAAGAAGCGAATTCCGTCTGGTTACTAGCATCTTCAACAGCCTCACCTTTTTCTCGGCAGCATTCTGTCTCTTTGAATTTGCGTTCATCTTCAAGAAACCCCCTTGGGGACGCCTGGTAAATCTCGGACCAAATTTGCCGGCTTAAAAGGGGCTCTGCCGAAGTAATGAAACTAAAGTTTTCAGAGATGAGCGATGGAAGACCCCATTAGAATATACCAGACAGGAGCACGCAAGGCAGGACTGTTGGTCATTGCTAAGACGTTGTATAATCAGGGGCTATCCGGTGCGGGCTTGTTGCCAGTGCCTGATGGAGCCTTGAGCTGATCTGACCTTGAATCTGAGGAAGTACAAACAACCTAGATCGGCGCATCCAAATCCTTATCGATATTATCGTTATCTTTAGCTTATACACCTGATTACCCATTATGTTCTGTGCACGCGTGCAAGAAGGAAGGAACTAACATTGTGTTAACACCCATTAGCGCGTGTAATCAAATTAGGAATTATGTTATCACGCCAGAACATAAACTGCTCAAAGACAATTGAAATACAGATTTGTTCTAGGTGACATCCAAACATTAATGCTTACAGTTCATGTTGCCTTCCTGTGCAGACTTCACCCACACATCCACCCACACCTAACAAAATAAACTCGCTACTGATATTTCGGTATTACCTACATCACGTTCGAGATGATTGCCTTTATAAAGAAAACAACAACTAGACTATGACCGGTTTTTGGAAGTTGCGGCTTGAGTTCAGCTTCAGGTCTCGGCTACATTTCTTCATTCTGTTTTTTTTTTCTAATCCATGAATTTTGACGCTAAAAGGACCGAGAATCAAAATAGTTTTCAGCTCATTTTCTGGGCACTAGGGGCGCTGTTGCAATCGCTATAAATATCACGAGTTAATTGTACCAGAAATCATTCGCACTGAATATTAATTAATTTTGGCAGATGAATCAGTGCTAAGGAAGAAGACGTGTCAACAACTAATTAGTTGATGCAACGCGGAAATTGGTAAAAATTAATCAACTTGATGTATTGCTAGTCGCGTCTGCCATCGGTGTGCCGTGAAAATGTCATGAAAACAAATCTGCAAAAACAGTTATCTTATTAGACTGCAAGTAACTAGTAACAGTCACAGTAAAAAGTGCAGAGTGAAATGTCTGCAGCGACGTACACTGGACTGATCCTAGAACACGATGTATGAGCAGTTGCTGAGCAGTTGCCAATTCCAGCTGACAAGAGTATATAGGTAACACATATATACAGCTGTGCACAGCGGTTTCTATGACGACACAGCCCCCTTTAATTTCCCGCCCCTGCCCTGGACTCTGTGAGATTTGTTTGTAACGGGAAGGAAGGCAAGACCGGGCGTTGCCCCATCCCAAGACCCTGAGCTGCAACCTTTAATTTATTATACGTAGCCTCTGCAGCAAACGCGTAATAGCCTGGGCTTGAGACATAGGGCGTTTACTATAAAACAGAGGCCCGGGCTCCGTCTCAGGCTACGGCTGCTGGTATCAAAATAGATGCTTTTGGCTGCGGTTCTGATGTAGATTCTCTGGTTTGAAAAAGGAAAACAGAGCTTCAGCTTCAATTGAAAACCACAACCTATATTTTCAGCATATTATGGATGAAAGAGCCGGATTCTGAAATTGAGCCTAAGCCTAAGCCTCCGTGTCGTAACCCCCGATAGACCTACGACTTAACAAGCAGCAATTTGGAAAATGGGAGGAATTCCCCTTTATGTTTCCGGCACAGCTTTAAGGAATACAGCATTACACATGAACACGACTGGTTCAATATTGCGTTCAACGGACTGAAACCGAATTGGCTTTTATTAGCCATGCGATTTATCTGATGTAGACTTAGTAGAGGCAACATCCTGGAAGAAAAGCACAGCCATTGCCTCCGCAGCGTATACATCATGATCATGCAATATATGGCTTCCTTTGACCTTTGACCTCCAGCAGAGGGCGCCCTACAAATATGGCGTCATGGTCAATAGACCTGTGCTACTTGGGACCGATGGAACTATCTTGGATCTCAATTATTGATTTTTATTAAGAAAAGAAGAAAACATCTCGAGAGTCAAGTCCATTCAACGGAAGGGTTCTTAGCGAGTACGTTCATGGTATCTCACTTGCAGATCTTTGTCATTAACTCACATTCAAGTATTTTCTCTCAAGATCATCACGAATCATCTCTACCTTTAACTTAAATGTTTCCTGATTTTTTTTCTGATATTCCTTCTAACGATTCTGATGTTGACTCTCATGATAACTGTTGCGATTATTATGACTTTGCTGATTTTAATAATTTGAATATTTCCAGCCCAGGTGTCTTCTCTATATTTTATTTGAATGCCAGGAGTCTCTGTAGACACTTCTCTGACGTCCAAGATTTTGTGGCTACTCTTGATCACCCTTTTACGATCTATGGGTTCACTGAAACTTGGTTTAAAGAAGCTCCTCCACCGTATGTTCATATGGATAACTACCATCTTGTTCACTCATCTCGATCATCAAAACCCGGTGGAGGGGCAGCCATGTTTATAAGCAGCTCGCTGTCATTCCACATTCGTGACGATCTCTGGTCTTCACACAATGACATTGAAACAGTCTTTGTTGAAGTCCAGAGAGAAAAAGCCTGCAATTTGATTGTGGGTACTGTCTACAGGGCGCCTGGTACTCCTATTGACCTGTTTAATGACACCTTCCAATCATGTCTTGATAAGATATCGAGGGAGGGTAAGCAGTGTTACATAATGGGTGATTTCAATCTCAATCTGCTCAATTGTGCAGATCATCGACCCATTGATGACTTTGTTAACACCACATTTGCCAATGGCTTTCATCCTTTAATCACCAAACCTACCCGCATTACACCCCACTCTGCCACCTTAATAGACAATATACTAACTAACTCCGAGCTTGATACAACTGCTGGCATTCTTTATTCTGATATCTCTGATCATTATCCATTGTTTCAAGTCACTCCTTCATTCTTTCAGAATACTGCGACTAGAAGGAAGCCTTTTCTTACCAGGGATATCAACCTCACATCCTTAAACTCCTTCAGACACGATATTGGCCGCATTGACTGGAGTGATGTCTACGAATCGTTAGATCCAGACACTGCATATGATAGATTTCTTTCAATCTTTTCCTCTCTGTACAATCAACACTTTCCTCTCACATTGAAAACACCGGGTGACCGTCGAACTAGCAGGAATCCGTGGATCACCCAATCTATCATGCAATCTTGTCTTTTCAAAAACAGGCTGCACCGTCGCTTCCTTCGCAATCCCTCTGAGGACAACGCACGCCATTACAAGACCTACCGTAATATTCTTACCACCACTATCCGTTCTGCCAAGAAACTATATTATGAAAAGAAACTTGCCCAGATGAAAGGTGATACCAAACGTTTATGGCGTGAGATTAACGGACTTCTTGGTAAGAGGAAGCGGGATACTCCTCCTGATACTTTCACCGATGGTGATAGCCACTTATCTTCCCCTCAACTGATTGCAAATTCCTTCAATAAGTTCTTCACTGAAATTGGATCCTCTCTTGCTAACAAAATTCCCCCTACTAATACACACTTTACAGATTCACTGCACGATCCAATAACATCTACCTTTTTCCTTACCCCTACTAACAAACAAGAAATTCTGAAGATCGGTAGCGAGTTAAAGAACAGCCGTAGTTCCGGCTTCGACGATATTAGTACCGCTGTTGTCAAGTTTGTTCTTCCTGAGATCTCTGATATTCTCTGTCATATTTTCAATCAATCTTTCCTTACCTCAAATGTTCCTCGTAATCTCAAGGTCGCCAAGGTCATTCCCATATTCAAACAGGGTGATAGGCAGCACATCAATAACTACAGGCCCATCTCAATCTTGCCTTGCTTTTCAAAAATCCTCGAGCGTCTTGTTTTCACTCGTCTTTCTAGCTTTCTTTCTCGTTTTCATATTCTTTCTGAGAAGCAGTTCGGCTTCAGGTCCAATCACTCCACTGACATGGCTATTATCGAACTGGTTGATCGTATTAATGATGCGTTCATTAATAAATCCTCTGCCATTGGTGTTTTTATAGACCTGTCAAAAGCTTTTGACACCATCAATCATGACATACTTCTTTCCAAGCTTTCTCATTATGGTATCAGAGGTCTTCCTCTCCAGTGGATTGCCAGCTATCTATATGACAGATTTCAATATACATCCATCCTTAAGTTTGACTCAGAACGACTCCGTATTCACCATGGCGTACCTCAAGGTTCCATTCTTGGACCACTTCTGTTCTTACTTTACATCAATGACCTCCAATTTTCTTCTTCTATCCTAAATTTCACTCTCTTTGCCGACGATACCACTATTTTCTATTCCAATTCAAACCTTACTTCTCTTTTTGAGACAGTTAATAATGAACTTATTTCTGTTTCATCTTGGTTCAAAGCAAATAAGCTCTCTTTGAACTATACCAAAACCAGCTTTATTTTCTTTAGTAAGTCACATCTTCCAACAGACATCATCTTGCCTCCCCTACAAATTGACAACATCTCCATTGCCAGGGTCTTCTCTACCAAATTCCTGGGTGTTACTATCGACCACACACTCTCTTGGACGCAGCATATTTCCTCCATCACTAAGACCACTTCTCGCAACACCGGTGTCCTTTCAAAACTTCGCTTGTTTCTGCCTAATTCTTCTCTGATTTTGCTCTATAACACTCTCATTCTTCCCTACATCAATTATTGCAACATTGTTTGGGCACGCACCAGCAAAACTAAGCTCCACTCACTACAAACCATACAAAAAAGGGCTGTCCGTGTCTGCACATCCTCACATCCCTTAGAGCATTCTCTCCCTCTATTTGCACAAATGAACACCCTTACTCTCACTGACATCAATATACTTCAAACTGGCATCTTCATGTACAAATACACTCACAATCTTCTTCCTAGGACATTTTCCTCATACTTCACAACTGTTCAGGATATACACAACTATCACACTAGATCTCGAAACAATCTCTATGTTCCTTTCACTCGCACCCATTATTCTAGTAATACCCTTCGATTCTACGGCCCTCGCCTTTGGAATACCATCCCAGACAACATTCGTTCAATGTCATCTGTGGGTCGATTCAAATCTTCTTACAGACGCGCCCTTATCTCCCAGTATGTAACATAGCTCCTCCCTCGATATTATTTGCAATTATTTTGATTGTTATTCTTATATATTATTTGCTTTAGTCATTTTTGTATTAGAATTTGTTAACTTCAACGGTTAATAGTTTGTTAAATCCCCTCTGTTTGTCTTGTCTTCCTGTCTGTCCTCATCTGTGTTCTTGTCTCTGTCCATTGTTCTTGTTTATTGTTTTAGGCTGTCTCCTACAAGCTCTGCTTATTACGACGGCCTCATACTTCCACTTTCTCAATGTTCACATAGGTCATTGTATTTATACCTTGTCTTTTTGTTTCTGCTTTCTTTGTTATACAAAACTGTATTTCCAATATTTTTTTTTCCAATAACTATGTGATCTGCTGTACTATATTTATTCCATTGAGAAGTATGAAATAAATGTTTATCTGAATAGAATGAAAAAACCTTTCATCATTCATGATTCCATACCGACAAAAACCCGCAGGCATCGCGGTATAATACCCATGAATCCCCACAGGCGACGTAAAGTATTCCACTCTAATACAAAACAAATGTAAATCATCTGGAATTAGACGCGACAGAATGCGTTCAGGTACATCAATATTAATGTTCTGCGGGGACCAGCGGGAGGAAAATACCCCCAACATACCACACACGGATCAGTACCAAACCCACGGCTGGGAGAAAGACATTCTCACTCTCAAGAGAGCTACCTGTCTACTTTGTTTCATAAACGGCATAATTGACTCTCCTGTTGTCTCAAGCCAACATTTCTATACTCCCATTTCTACTCGGCATATCGTTTCACCGACAAAGGGAGGACAGAATGTTTCCAACATCTGATACAGATAATAATCAGTGCCATGATTGATTTCACGCTCGACCTATTATATTATTCGCCACCGTTTCTGTATCCCATTTCAGCCGCAATTAAAACCGGCTTGTTCCAATTTTTTTTGCTCGCCAAAAAAGCTCAAAATGGAACATTCAATCTTCACTTTAAAAAATGATGCTTTGGTTATCTGGTACCTACACACCAATGTGAGGGATAGGGTTACATTAGTTTCTCCCGAGTGGCTTCGCAACACGATAGGACAGGTACATTATACTATTTTTCTGTCATCGCACACGATATCCTTGGACAAATTGACGCTAACTGAGGTTGTTTTCCACGTGTAGTATACCCAGCCTACCTCCCGTCATTATTTCACAGGTGCCACTCAAACTAAAACACACATAGAGCTGATGGTTTCTAAAACATTTCTTCAGAAAGCTGGCCATGAAGGGTAGGAAAACTCCACGGGACTATTGGTTTGGACTTAATTTGATTTATTCAATAAATACCAACCAAATTTTTTGTCACTCCCGATGGAAATGTTTTCAGAAGACTGGTCAGAAATTCAGCCAGCAAAATACCAGGTATTTACGTTGGTTTGCAATTGGCGCATTGCGAGACGGAAGACGTTCAAGTCTAAAATTGATCTGAACACGAATTTGAGGAAAAAACACTTCACAAATCTGTCCACACCAATGAGGGTCGTTGGAAAAACCACGGCGAAAACCATTTATAACAAAAACTGTTTGTTTTTATAATTCACTACCTTCCAAAGATTGACCCTTTGAAAGCGCTTAATGTGTAAACTCTTGAATTTGACAAAAAAATCGTGTTCCATTTCAAACCAATTATTAAAGATTGATCTTATTTGCCTTTTCAAACCCAAAACAACGTCACCTTGAAAACAAAGGACTTTGAAAACTGCTTACCTTTAAGAACAGTAAAAAATCTATTCATTTTAAAACAAGATTGTGTCTAGCTTGTGCTTGACCCGGGTCAAACTTTTATTATTGGCTGTGTAGCCTGTGTCTGACTCGTGTCTATAAACCTAAATTGTTCAACAGTGCTTGACTCGGGTTTAAACATTGACTGTCAACGGTGCTTGACTCGGGTCTAAACATTGATTGTAAACAGTGCTTGACTCGGGTATAAACATTGATTGTAAACAGTGCCTGACTCGGGTTTAAACATTGATTGTAAACAGTGCCTGACTCGGGTCTCAACTTTGATTGTCAACTATGCTTGACTCGGGTCAAAACGTTTGATTGTCAACTGTGCCCTGGTTCATGAGCAAGGGGAAGGGACTCACCGTGACAACTGTAGCCGTTCCTAGCAACTCGCATCCCCTCGGGGCAAATACACATCACACTGAAGCGCCCTCTCTCCACACAGCCGTACGAACATCGCATAGATTCGCATCTCCTGTCATCTAAGTCAGAACGGAGATTAAAATAAAAACAGGGTCAAAACGATGATACAACAAAGCGTTGTAGCGACCAAAGTATAGACACATTATTGACTAGCCAGGTGGAGGCCCTCAGATAGGTCATGTACCTGTCCTTCACTAATTACCTATAAAGGCAACCTGTCCAAACAGGCGCCTGTCTATAGTCCACGAAAAGACGAATCAATTATGCAAACTGTCTTCCTCGAGGACAACCGACCATGACCAGAACTCGATAACCGACTTCTGGCATTTGAATAACTATTTTCATTTCCAAACCAAAATGAAGGACCTTAATCATGCACATCGCTACAAATTAACCACTCAAATTAAAGTGATAACAGATGACACCTCATAATTATTTATGACAATACAAGGTCATGATTATAAAACAGCCTGATATTGACAAACATTTGAGCATGATATTAACAAAATTGTCATGTTTGTATCTGTTATTAATGTCAATGGAATAACATATGATTGGTGAAGGTCACACAACAGCACTCCTTCACACTGAGTCTCCATTTTGATCGACAGTAACTGTCATGCATATAATATTGCAGAAACAGAAATGGTCTGCGAAAAGTATTAGACTTCGCTCCATTAAACTCGACCCAGCACACTGAACCGAGTCAAAGCCTTCACGCTCACTTTGTAGCAAGAACGTATAACAGCCGGTTTTCCATCTTCGTATATACCTAACAAGTTCACCAGATTGTTTGATTTCACTGCATAACTGTGCCGTCTTGGGGTCTGTTCAGCTTTATACACCCTGTTAATGTTGTGCTATAAATTGTCAATGTTTTCGCTCGTAAATCAGGGGTGGTAAACCGTTAAGTCCCTCAGAAGAAAAGTTCACATTGGTGTCGCGGTCTCGGTATGTGCACAACAGGGAGTTGTCACGGGGGGCGCCGCAGGGGAAACCACCGGGTTTTCATGTCGCATTGCCCGTCTGGCAATTACCTCGAGTCCGGTTCCCCCAACGGGACCACCATCGTCATTTTTGAAAATCTTGGAACATGCCAGCGGTTTGGTTCTTTTTTTTTGGATACTGATTCTCCCTGGAGGCAAATGGGTGTAGGAGGGAGACTTGTTAGAGGCCCGCTGGGATGCTGGAGGGAGTCGAGGCTTCCTAGGGAGGAGGGAAGTGGCAGGTTCAAGTGCACTTCCACGAGAACATGACCGCAAACATTAATGTAACACCGTGCAACATTGGAGTGTGTGGGTGAGTGAACAGATTCCAAGGACTTAGAACACAGACTCACTACTATATCGGTACCATTCCTTCACGTCGTACGTGTTTACCGCTGAAGAAACAACACTTCAATTTGTTATGTGAGCCAGAAAAAAAAAAGAGGTCAGAGATGCTACGTTCTGACTTATAATTTGTGACTCGGAGAAGCGAGAGTTCAAGCAAGAATTGGGCGAGGAGGTTGTGGGTGGAAACAAACGACGTCTCCCAGCTTAGGAGGTCGTCAAACCATCGTTCGGTAACGGTTAACCGTGGCCTGTTTCTCCAATTAATGACATGTTCAATTTGGCACTCTCCCCAAACTTTTAGACCACACCACAAAACAGAATCGCCGCGACGGGGAGAAGGTTAACTTGTTGGGGTACATAAAGTCCCCCTGGTGATTTTGTTGTAAATACTCTGGACAATATTTACAAGAAATCATGATCCGTTTCCAGCACACCAGCAAACATTTGGTTGAAATTTTTCCTTGTTTTACAAGGGGGACATCCAGGAGCTAGGGCTCGCCACTTTGAAGTAAACTCCCAGCGATCCACGCCTGCATACGGCGTAGGTTCTTGGTTGCTAGCTATAGCCCCCACCGCAAGTCTTGCTCCCTTGGGAGACGGTTAATCCCCGTATGGCATATCGCCCCCAAGCAAGTCTCTGATGTCAGGGCGGCTTCCTGACCCTCAGCTACCGATAGTGGTCAACCTTTCCATAAAGGTTGTCTGCCAAGAAGATCACCGGATTAACAAAAACTAAATCAGAAACCTCGGGATATCGGAGAGCATATTCAGAGGAAAGAAACCGCCTCAACTAGCCAAGACATCATACACCCCGTGCTAATTGGACAGGTTTCTTCCCAGGGTTTGAAGTTGGCTCCTTCCCCTCCAGCCCATATCGTCCCTTCGGCCACAATTATAAGCCAATTTGCCCACAATTACAGCACCACGGCATTTCTTGCAGGGATTTCAGAGAAAAATATCTTTTTACTGAGCAGTTCTCGTACCAAACACTTCAGTTAGAGAACACCTTAATTTGAATCCGACGATGGATGTGTAGGCTGTGGCAATTAAAAAAATCAAGAGGAAAAAGAAATGAGGAAAAGATTGTAGCTTGAGGCATCAAACCAGACAATTAGAATCCCACGTGGCTTTGGGATATGGCCATGATTTGGATACAATCACTCACTGTGTAGTGCATTGAACATTACAAGAGGTGTCTTGTTCGGGCGGCGTATGTTTGATGTGAATGTAAAATCCACAGAAAATTTACATGTTTCGGTGGATTTCTGCGCCCTTGCACTTGATGTATGCTGCTGCTACTATTACTGATACAGCTAGTGCTGCAACTGCTGCTGCTGCTGTTGTTAATGTGAGTGCTGTTGTTGCTACTTCTTCTACTAATGCCACAGACTGCTGTTGATCATGCTATGCTGCTACTGCTGCTGCTACTGCTGCTATACTGCTGCTACTGCTACTCTGTTGCTGCCCTTACTTCTACTGCTATATACTGCTGCGGCTGCTATACTGCTGCTGCTACTATACTTCTTTTAAGAAGACGAAGACAACAATAAGGCGGTTGTCATACAACTGTCTGATTCAAGACTGGATTGATATTACTCGATCTGCATTCGAGATCACACAATTCTAACCTAAAACCGAAGCTTTACCTTCCCAATTATGAAACGACAAGCCAATCACAGAAACCCCGAACGTCAAGCATTTTGGAGAAGTCAAATCTGGGCATCTGATTATTATCATGGCAGAACGTGCACGCTCCATAAGTTGATTTTCCCGGGCTACACACACGGCTGGGTCACGTGCAAAGGTACCCGTGCCTATGTGAACGATGTAATAATAGCGCGGCCTCCTCGTTCACTGTAAGTTTGCCTCGAATCGCTACAGCACTGTGGGATTTTGAATAGAATGTGCTTAACGTACGACATAATGAAAATGTGATTCACCAAGAGCGTCCTTGGTCTGGGAAATTCAGACATCGTTCAAGATTGTTTGATGAAAAGGCTTTTTTTCTTGGGGAGAAATATGACACTGCAACTTATCACAAAGCTAACTATAACCAGAAAAGAGAGCAGAGGCTACAGAAATTATATCGATCATTTCACGTGTGTATGCAACTTTGGTGCCCTTTATTTGTATGTACGTTACAGTGACAATATTGGAATTTGGCAAGTAGCAATAACCGTGTCGGATGGCCCCAGACATGGATTAATACACCATGCAATAGCTACTCAAGATAAATATGACACCACTCCGAAGAACCCTGGATAAATCCCCTTATTACCCCCAAAAGGTTCCCCAAAGTTCGTGCTCTCGTGATCTCGTACCGCGTAGCTTGCGTATAGCCTACCGTGGTTTAGCAATATGGCCCGGTCGTGCCTGGCCGGCGATGCCCGGTAAGTAAACCTCAAAATCCACGGCAGATGGGTCACGCAGCGCTTCTCATCATATTGGCTCTCATGCGTGCTAGAAATAAAATACATGTTTAGTTTTGTGGTTTGTGTTATAGAGCAGCATGGTGCATGGTGGTCCATCGAGTGTAACAGATGAAAAAATCCCTCATGCAAGGTGATATTGAGGTTTTTCTCTTGGTCTCCCAGCCTAGGACTACTGTCTTTTCTTGGCGAATTGTAATACAGTCCCAGCGGGGGATGAGCCCTACTTCACGGTCTAATGAAATGACAGGGAAAATGTTTATCCAGAGAAAGGAGGTACGTGGAGTATCAATCAGGCTTTCACATTAATCACACATTCAAGTGAAGAAAAACATCCACAACAATGGTGCTCTTTTTTTCTCAAACGACATTCAAACGGCTGCCATGTTTAGGCCTATGTTTTGTCACCAATCAACTTTGGCATTAAAACAGACATGTGGCCTTGTTCAGATGTTTGAAGATTGTTTAATTAATGATGACGTGCCCTGAAAACGCTTCGCTACCTTTAATCAAAATGCTGATTACAGCATAGTGGGTGGCAGGGTTTCTAATAAAGTTTACCTGGGGGTAAGCAACGGTCAAACATACAAGTGTTAAAGACGCCTTTGATTTTCTTATTAAAATTAAAGTTTCAGTTCTAGCTCACACAGCATAGTACATCGTTGGTCATTTCAATCATCTAGTTTGATATTAAAATGCATGTAAAATTAACCATGCAGTGAATCGGTTCACGCATTGCACAAAACAACGAATAAAGTTTCCGTTTTTTTCATGGCGAAGTTCCTAAACTGAGTTAAAACTCCGACTGCTAAAATGCTGACGACAGCGACATTTTTCAGAGGGAATTATCTCAAAGGTAAATCTTAATTTCAATTTTATCAACAGTAAACGTTCAAACAAAAACCGAGAAAGATTGGTTTGTTCCGTCATTGCCAGTTCTGCATGTACAATGCCTTTAATCAACGAACATTCACATACGTATTAGGAACGGTTAAGCATTTCAAAAAATCCATTGAGAAACTGAAACAATAGCAGGAGCAAAAGTAACAGGAACAACATCAGCATTAACTGCAGCAACTGCAGGAGCAGCAACAACGGCAGCAGCAACAGCAGCAACAGCAGCAGGAGCAGGAGCAGCAACAGCAGCAACAGCAACAAGTCAATGGCAGCAGCAACAGAAGCAGCAACAGCAACAGAAACAGCAGTATGAACAGCAAAAGCAGTAACATCAGCAGCAACAGCAGCAACAACAGCAACAGAAGCAGCAACGCGGCAACGGCAGTAGCAGCAACTATGTGCGCAAACAGAAATTACCTTTAACAAAATGCGTACAGCATCTAAACTGGTCGGCATGAAAACTAAACTATACTGCACGTCTAAAATGTAGGCTAAGCCCATGTCCTCCCAAAATGGGTCAGTACTCCTGAAACGGCAGTCTGTAATTTGTTTACACTATTTAAATTCTCAGAAATAGTCAATTATCCTCATGTTTTGGCTCTCCCCACTTCTGTCACTTCCAATTTGCTGGAATGCAAGCTGACGAGGAGTTTTGTGGAATCTATAGCGTCTGTTTGGATTTCAAAAAGTCGGGACCAGTACGGTTTCGTACTCTACACCGACCTATACCTGCTAGCTCGCTCAACCGGCTGGGATCTTCCGGGCGTCGCTGGGCATACGAAACGTGATAGGCCTCCCTTTTATTATGACAACTTCTAAAATTACACATTCAAATGTTTATTGCTCAATTGGTGTGTTGCTTTTGTAATTTAAAAAGAAGAAGAGTACTACTGCGGAGGGGGAACAATGTTTTAAGTCGTCAAAACTATCGACGGGGAGGCTGTTGTACAGGAGAGCCGTCCTGCTGTTCAGAGGACCAATGTCAGACTCGGACGCCAAATGCAATTATGAGGTTCCTCCCAGAGCTACTTGTGAAGAAATCGACTCTCGCCGATTTGCAGAGGACTCAAGCGAGTTCTACAATTCAAGAGCAAGTCTCAATGCCCTTATTGCGAAGATGGCGAAAGAACAGCCACAGCTCTTCGCCGTGCATGTATCTCAAGCCCTTCGTCTCATTTAGGACACATGACAACAGTTAAAATAAACTCCAAGCCTAGACACAGTAAAAAAGAACCACTATTATGTACCTCCCAGAAGTGAAATATTTCTCACACACGTCTCAGCACATCATAAAACTCACCTACAAGACAGTGACTCCTGGGAATTTTTACATCGTACATGACATTCATGGTAGGCCTATATGTCAAGCCCACGTACACATACTTAACCAAAGATTAAAAAGGCCAATGCTCACTCAAGACAGGTGGGCGGGCCACACTCAGTCGATGTAAAGAGGGCCCACTTTCCCAACGCATGGCCCGGGAGACGAACTTATACATCCAGGGGTGTCTTCATCGGACAACCGGCTAATGCTTGCACTATGTAGGCCCATAGTCGTTATAGTTAACACTACTAGTGTCAATTTAACACCCATGATATGATTTGATACTTACACATGCAAGTACTCTTGTCGCTCCTGAGAGTGTAACCCTCTTCGCAGTAGCACCTGTAGCTGCCCTTGGTGTTCATGCATCGGTGCTGGCATGGTCGGCTACTGCATTCATTCACATCTGCATAATAAAAAGTTTAAGGAGAGACCACAATTAGTCAGATACCTTGGAGCGAGCAAAGACATTTTGACCAAGGCTGTGGCCAAGACCCCAGACTTTTGTGCAACTGTACGTAGAGGATGATTTACCTATGTATATAGCCAGGAATCATTTTCCGTCGATAGGTTTAATCGCAAGTTCTATCTGTGAAGGTAAACTCTGGTCCATTCTCGCATTCAATGAGAGCAAGTTAGTTAACTGTTTTCGAGTAAAATTTGCAATTCAGCGACTGGAACAAGATTTCAAGATGTGTTCAGATTGAGATCTATACAATTTCATTCATTTCAGAGGATTTGTCAGTAAAAGAATCTCCACCCGAAAAAAATCAGAGTGATTTTCACTCGAAGCCACTCACTCCCAATTTTCACTCAATTTCCAGTAAAACAATGAATCTGGAAGTCACAGACTTAGCTGCATGACGTCACATACCAAGACCGACTTTCGAATTTCCTACAACATTACTATTGATAACGCTATTGCTTATATCACAAAGCAGTTCGTGCATCCTCGTTCTCAAATGATCCATAGATTATGACCTACAATATTTGTTTACGAATGCATTGGTATTCACGCTTCGTTGCATGAAACAGGTTTATGATTCTTGATTGCTCTTATATTCTCGAAGAAACATGCAGCAGGTTCTATAGTGTATACAGTGCATGTAGAGATAGATTTATCCCAACCATATCGCTTCCGTGTTCCTTGCCACAAGAACCGATGGGTACACTTGACAAACGGCCTAGTTATTAATTGGTACACTGTCACGCTATGTTTGTATAATGGGTGTCAACACATACAGAAAATGGGTCATGTGGTTGACGGATTCGCATGAATGTTCAAAGATTTATAATCTTCGTGAGAAGATGACATTGAGATACTTCATGTACTTTAATGATATAATCGAATTAACAGCTGGACTAGTATAATTAGCTACGGTAGTCTCTAGAGTCCCTAAATCCCCAGAGGAGTAGTAGAGTTCAGTGGATCAGACAACTGAGGGTTAAGAAACTTTTAATCTTTATATGTAAAACTACATTCACTGTATCATACTTTGGAAGCATTTACCAAGTTACAGGATATAAAGATAGTGATGGTAGAAAAATACTGTTAAAATTCTTCTGCCTGAAATGCTGCATTTATCAAGAAAACAGTGAAACCAATGGGAGACTTTGGAGAACCGGTCTTTAAAGGCCTTTTCACACGACGCCAAAAAAACTCTCAACCATTGAGAAATTCTCTCACGGTTGCGAAATCTTACAAAAGTGTAATCGTGTGAAAGCAAACCAATGCTTGAGAGTGACCGACGTCCCTGGTGAATCCTTGAGAGATTTTGACCGAGGTCCAGACCTACGACAAGATTTCTCAAGGGTCCCTTGCGAAGTGCTTTGCAATGCGCATGCGTGTGTTT
Organism: Astropecten irregularis; assembly: GCA_963971285.1. NCBI lineage: Eukaryota > Metazoa > Echinodermata > Asteroidea > Paxillosida > Astropectinidae > Astropecten > Astropecten irregularis. The sequence goes on from OZ020256.1 coordinate 1,997,194, forward strand.
TCTATTTTTTTCATGGCCTTTGTAGACCGCGCGCACTCCTGCGCGCTTCACGCGCAACCTCAGCGTCGTGATGGTACTAGCAGCGTTTTACATTCATAAATGCATAGTTTATCGATTACCCGCGTTCCGTCTCAAGGGAGGCTTGCGAAATGTTACACTGTGCCGTCTGAAAGGACGCAAAAGCGGCCAGCGTAAAACCGTTTTGTAAGATTTCGCAACCATGAGAAAATGTCTCAATGGTTGAAGAGGTTTTTTTGCGTCGTGTGAAAAGGGCTTTAGTCAACAGCGCACGTGCACGCGCACGCACAACAGCGCAGGCGCAAAACAACGCGCGCATGCTCACAATTGCGTGCGCGTGCGCTGTTGACTTGAAGATCGGTTTTCCAAAGTCTCCCATTGACCACAAACAATTTTGACCTCAGGAAGATCAAAACTCCTGTGGATAGGGCGTGTTTTTTTTCACTGTTTTCTCAAAAAGTGGGTACCGTATGGGACTGACAATTTCACAGAAGACTGATGTTACAGTATCTTTCTTGATATTCGTGCCCATGAATCTGCATTTCTTTTACAAAAAACAATATGATATTGACTTTAAACGGACAACTATAGGAATTGCAATCGCCAATCAGAAGTTCTAGGTCGTGTCGAATGCGTTTACTCGAAATCTGAATGCATACAATATTGGGATAAGTCTGTTATCAATTGGGTGAATCTTTATAGGCAGAATTATGCCAACGGGTAGCAAACTGAAAACCAGAGACTGGATTGACCGAGTTACCGAACAATATGGCTGACAGTGAACAGCATGCCTGCATGTCTTGTCTTCTGTGATCTGTCTCACACTTAGAACGGATGAAACAAAGAGCAACAAACGGAATACGATCATTAGATGATGAGCTCTTCAACAGAACTGTTCAGCTTCCAGACATAAAGAGGAAAGCAATGGATACAGTAACTGACACGTTGGAAACGGGGGATTATTGTGATTTTAAACATGGCTTCACTGTCAGGTCCTTCATTGCAGGGACCTTCCTGTCGTGTTGTGTGAACTTGATGTAGACCTTTCGCGAAAGGTGTTTTGATGGTTGCAATCGGAGTGTGAACACACAACAGGTGTGTCTGGTCCATCCATCAATGGCAGCCTATAGGTCAATCGTGCACATTGTACGCAGCCATGTGAACCATGGAAGTATGACATTTAATGGGATATACCAATGCCCACTTCCTAACATGACGTCCTGACTTCACAAAAGCGTTGTAGTGGATGTAGTCAATCCACATCAATTTACATGAATATAATTTATCACAAATCACATGACACATAGAGACACATAGGCCGAGAACTTTTTTCTTTTTGGGAAAAGATTGAATTGTAAAGTTCAGAAAGATTGCTTGGGGTTAGGAGGTCCTGACGCGTTTCGATCCTATAGCAGGATCTGTATCAAAGGCTAAATGAAGGCCAAATCTTCAGAAAGAATGTTTGTTATCGCGTCGTACAAATTCACCTTAAAACTGACTTGAAAGCCTATAACTTTCCAACCTGGGGCACAAACATTAGCAACATGAGCAAGACGGGAAGCAATCAATATGAATGGTGTGGTCTTGCAGGACATGCTATTTTCCGCCGTGATTACATCCCGGCTTGCAGTGGAAATAAGGACAGCTTTCCTCGGTACGTTAGTTGGAGCCAGCTTGAACTCCAATCTATCGGGGGAAATCTGGACTTGATGGCTGGTCCTCGTGGGATCTCCATGACGGCTCAGCCTGAGAGTTGTTTAAAAAAAAATAAAACCTGCTTCGGAAAACGTTTCGTTTACCTCCCAAAAGGAACCAATTGCCTTGTTCTATAGTCATGTTGCAGACGACACAGTACACGAGTAGAAAACAAACTAGGAACAAAAATGTGGCACCATCAACTTCAAGACGAGGTCAGACTTTGCAAACCACAAATTGAATAAAATAAGGTAGATTCAGAATCGCATTTTGGTCGATTTCAACTCTTCCTTATGTTGGTCTTCCAGTTAAACGATATCATACTGCACAAACGTAGCACTTTCAACTATCAATGTCGACTTTATTATATAGGCTTCCACGTTATCGTATACTGTCACCGCAAAACAAGGTGAAAATTAGACACAGAAACGACGATAATGATTATGTTAAGCTCAACGAGAGACATGTTTGTGCACTATACCCCACGTGATTAACGAGCTTTCACCCGATTGGCTGGCACGGACGATACGCCGGCCCAACACACAGACAAATTTAGGCGGGAAAGCAGATATTTAGGCGGGAAAGCAAACATTGACGCTCTAACTGTATAGTTTGCCCCAAGCATCCAATGCAGCCTAGACTTGATGACCTAGTGACGATGAATCTCGTGGAGTCCGTGGGTCATCACAGGTGTGATGTCTAGCTATATTATATCCCTCAGACGGATTCATTACATTTTGCCCGTTTAATTTCCACTTCCCCCGGGGGAGGCCTTGTAGACTCGTTGGTCGATAACTGACATGTACGGAAGGTGATCACCGCGTCACCGCGGACAATCCACTTGATAACCGGAGATGGTTTCACTTTAGCCCGTCACGATGAGAGACAAGGGCAGTCTATCGTCAACTCGATATCCTCGATTTTATTCGGTGTTGGCATATCTATTTCTTACACTTGTTTTTTTATTTTGAATTCCAGCCAATATAAGCACGGCACTAACAGAAAAAAGCAGCACGCGCCTGTACAGTTGCTGGGCTCCAGCTACGTCAGGAACGGCGTGAAAGTTATCCAATTCCACGGCCTGATTTTGTCCAGAAACTTTTGGTGGAACCCACCAACCATGACACTTACCTTGTTTGCGTCCAGCGGCTTACAGAGAATTTCCCATTGACACCACAATAGGACATTATTAACCTTTGTTTCTATCTCTCTAGGTTGTTTACACAATGAGAAAGCAACACGCAGGCATCGCCATGGAGGGGAGAAAATTCAAAAGCTTTGCTCAGCAGATATTGCTTCATATTTCTTTCACTCGTCAAGGTAATTTCATGGAATTGCTAAATCAGAGCCTCTCTTTAAAATCTGAACCCCAGGGAGTGTATTGTATTATTTGGCGACGGAACATTTCTTGAGACACTTGTTTTCGAATGCAAACAGATTACAGGTAACAAAGGGCGCCACCTTGTGACACAATGTCACATTACCGCCCCTCCCCTTGAGAAATTCGGTCATAGTATAAAATGCACACATCTCGCCTAATCATTCGTCTTTGCTGCCCCGGTGATGGAGCGGTGACAGAAGTGACAACAATACAGCGAACAGCCGTCTGCAAAACCAACTTCATTTTGCCGAAATGCAAAATGCAATACTGACATTCAGGACAACATAATGTGTTATAAATCCATACAAAACACTCAAAAAACACTCAGAAACACTACCCCTATTATACAAGTTCCAACAATAAATCTCAGTCAATCGAATCACAGAACAGTCCCGCCCATTTAGGCAGTAGGAAAGTGTGTTCCACGGCAGAATATCAAGCCATGAACAAAGCCACATATTGTGCTGCCGATATTAAACTTGAGGCTATACACGCGAGCCGTTGTAGATGCTAGTCATTTCGTCGTCGATGAGGCTTAAAAGCCACTCACAATCGAGGTGAAGAGGGAATGAAATACGAGGATAAGAACCATACAGATATAGGAATTATGATTCACCTTGAAGAGGAAAAATACATTCGCCAAACAGCGATAGGCATCGTGGTTTCGTGAGAAGCAAACGAGGCTACAACGAAGTATACACGCCAGTAGCGTGACTGAACAAGCTAGATACTATAAGATTATCATTTTACAGTGATATAATCTAAACTTCCCGACGTGAACGGAAAAAGGAAAACGACTGGACTACAAACGGGCACTGGACTTTATTTTGAAGACGCGATGACAGGTGCTTCGGTCTGAGTGTAACTCAGTGATTTAAAGCAGTGAGATGGTGTAGATTGTCCAATGAAAAAATAACCACAACGACGTCGTAGGGAGGAGATAAGCGATCAAGACGAGACGTCGACCAAGGTTGACGAAAATAACATTGGTAGGAGAGAGGGATTAGATCTGACGCTATGGTACGTGACGGTATGTTGGCCGCTGTAGCCGTTCCTGGATCGGTCTGGGTCTCTGGTATACAGTTGGGGTTGGAAAGAGGCGGGCCAGCTGAACGCGAGATGGTAGGATTCTATGAAATGCCTTTGACTTAAAACAAAGACCCTTTTGATCCAGAGCGATTTGCGTCACTCTCGAATTACAGCAAGATATATGGGCCTACAATTCCACTCATTTCTGTATCATGAGAACAAGTGCAATAGGGCCTTAAAGGTACGCCAAATTCTGAATCGGTGTACAAACATTAACTTGATTAAAAAACAGGAACAAATTCGACGAGTTATTGTTTTTATAGATCATATCTTACCAATGAGGGGGCTAGAACGACGCCATACTTGGGGACACTAATAGCAGAAAGGTTTGATTTGTCAACTATCTTCATGACAAGTAGGCCTACACATTCACGTGGTGGTTTTGATTTTTGATTTGTACTCACATATTGTGACGTCTGACAAAGCTCTCTCACAAGAACAAAGGAAGGCTACTCTGTTACATATTCATACTGATTCGAAATAAATTCAAATGGTTATGAGGGTCTGGCGATGCTACAATTAACATCTTTAAGCAAAGGATGAGCCTTAGACCTCCACTACAATTTGACTATTGTGACCAAAATAACGGTGACCTCTATGGTGCATGTTCAGGAAAAAAAGCATTAACCTGGCGCAAAATGTTAGCCAAGTATGTTTCGGATCTCTCTTCAGAACGCCCAACACGTCTTGGCTGTCTGCCATGATTGGCACTATTCAGGTCGTAGCCTCACTCTAAATGGAATGATAACCTAAGCCACAACTTTACTCTCTCAGCACTTAAGTTAACAACCCTCCTCTGAAAATGCCTCCATGTTTGCTCGTTCACTCAAATCCTACTGTCTCTATCAAACATTCTCGAGTAGAGGCTGTCGGCTCTGGCCAATTGCCAGGGTTATTGTTGTGTTTTTTGGTTTAAATTAACTCTAAAAGCGACCACTTAATTCCGGTTAGAGGTCAGGAGGAGTTTAAGTGGACCTTCAGCCTCTGTAACAACTGAAGCTCTGTCAACTGCAGCAGCGCGGCTCAGACGAACTCTACCCGTCCCATCTACTCATCAATAGTCATGGCGAGAAGAGGGGGCGTCCAGGACGCCTCCGCTCCGTCACAGACCTACCAGCGCCTCGCTCTGTTTACCTTGCAAATCTCGATACCGCTAGGAGGAGACAAGAGGGCACTAATAGATTGTTCGGGGTTGCCCAAAATTCAAGAATGTCTGAGTGTCTGAAATGCCAGACTTGTTCTGTAGGTGTCAAAGGTACTTAATGCCTCAACCAACTCTACTCATAATGAGAGCAAGGGCTTTGGGGTTCGTAGAGATTGTATCGGGAGTATTTAGGTTAATGGTTGCAAAGCTCAGCCTAAAGTTTGGAAGGGTTGAAGGGTATAGGTGCAGTGATGGGAGGTCTGTCTAAAATGGATAAATCAAATTGAAAATTGAAAGCGTAGGGCTGGCCTACTTTCAACATGATCCACGCGAGATGTTCATCCAAAGGTGTATTGAGCTCACGTTTCTGAAGTCATGTTCATGAAACTTAAAGCTAGAGGAAAGGGATGCTACCGTTGTTTAATACTACTCGACCGATAATCATTGGGAGACTTTTGAGACGTTGGCGGCAGCAGACTGAAGTCCTTTTTTTGCTATCTCTGAGCATGCGCACGCAATTATGCGCATGCGCGCGTGGTTGTGCGCGTGCGTACAAGTATTTTACACAAGTCGGACCCGTCTCCAACCATGGAACTTCTTGGTAGTGAAAAGGGCCTAGTATTGGACGCTTTAATCGCATACGTTTATTCTATCTTGGACGCGCCTTCGAGAAAATACTGAGTCCAGATCGGCGCGTCAGGCCCTCACATAATTATTGTTTTGCTTGATTGATATTTTGTGTCATATCAGTTTGAATGATGATTAATTGCCGAAAGAAACAAACAATTTGCCAGGGTAATATATATTCTGTTTGATAGGCGTAACGTGTAAGAGTGTCGAGAACATTAATTTTTGGTTTTTATGGCAGGTTGAGCGTGACTCCAGCACTCCTTGGGGTGCGTTCATAACTCCTTACACATGCTCGGCTTTGACCGGCTGTTGTTTGGCCTTGAGACCTCAGCTGGGGTGGTGTGGAGTCCTTAATTGCTATTATTATATCAGGGCAGTATTTGCTGTCAATGACGCTCATTAATAAAATCAGTCCAAAAATGGCAGGAATGTTTTGGATTTCACAAGGACAACAAGAGGAAGTGGTTGCTGTTTTTTTTATTCGCATTGTAGTGAGGTCAGCTGAGCCTTATATCGCCTGCTGTGATAATGAAATTGTGCACACAATCATACTTTAATCACGGTATTCCTTGCTTATCACGAAGAGTGTCTCACACTTTGTCCTTGGAAAAAGATTTGAGTGTCTAGCTTCGCCAAATATTCTGCCAGAAAGAAAGGGCAATGAAAGATTTTTGATTCAGCCTTCTGTTTCTAACACTGGTAATTTGTTCAATTGTTCCGAGGTCTTGGGTTAATGGGTTATCATGTAAAATGTTATACAACAAAAACAAGAGTTTAAATCCGTCAACCGCTAATTACGCGTTTGCAGTAGCACTTTTTATAGTGACGTATTTATCACTTTTGTGGGCGTGTAGACCAATATGCCTACAAGTTTTTGCAGAGAACAGGAAGATCTCAACGTTTCGGACACAGTATAAGCTCCGTCCAAAGCACACTAACCCTACTGCTAAGCCAACTAACTACTACCTTCACTTCAATAGCTTAAATCTCATTAATTGATGTTTAATTAAATACAAGTCATAAACTGCTGCAAACTGCTCATCAGCCAAAATGACCTGAAATGTACCTTTATTTACTCCTGTTTGGAGTAATAGGAGGGCCTGACGCATTTCGATCCTGATAATTATGAATTTATAATTGCACATTCTTCCAATAATTACAGCCAATTATAGTTAATTATCAATGTGATCATTTTAAACAGACCTACACCTTTAGCTAATGCATGCGTTTGCCAAACAGGAATGCTAGGTATTTCATGTCTGTGAAATGTATAGAATATGAAAGTCAAATTCTCCTTTCCATGAAACTGTGGAGGAAAGAATATGACACGACATTGGGTTGTGGTATGATACAGTGTTAATTTGCACGCAGAGCCTGCTGGTCGACGTTGGGAGAAGTTGAACCGCCAGTCAAAAGTCACGCGACGCAGACACTACACCCAGACAAATGATAGCAAAAAGCACCTTGACGTAATGATATCATTAATCCACACAGCAGGGCCCTCATACAATAATAATGCATTCGATCAAATTAACGACTGAACGATCAACATAGCAGTACCTGCTTACACAAATTCCCTTTTTATAATTTTCTGGTCGAAAACACTCTTAGAATTCCGCAAGAATTAATTTTCCATTTCCCCCGAGTAGCCTTCACAGGAAAGCCTGGCATTTAGCCCATCAAGCCCCTCAACATTCCTCGCACGCACCGCTTGGACATTTCCTGTCGATGGAGCAGAAATTTTCATTGTGAGCCCAAGGCTATAGACTTTGAATTGAAATAACACCGATCTTGCGTAAAGCAAACATAATAGAATGAATGAATGACAAAACTATCATAATCGCTGGGTTTGTAGAACCAACCGTTAACGGTCAATGGCACTGCCTGTGGCGATTTTACAACATTTCCACAATTCTCACCCTATTTCAAAGCAAACACGACCAGATTCACGCACAAGCTACAGGAAACCACTGAAATACCACGTCGCAAACTTAACTGGGGTCGATTTCACCAAACTCATTGTAATTTACTATCAATCCTAGGATTTGTGATGCATTGCAGTCCTTCGTAGGTTAGCCCCCCTACGAGGGGTTATCCTTCGTAACTAGAGTTACGATCGATCGTAGGGCTACGAGGAATTACACTGTCTTGCGTCTTGTTGCATCATGTACCAACAAGACGCATTCAACAATCTTTGGAGGTAGTTTAAAAATTAAGGACAAGAAGAGGTACATGTCAAGAACTATGAACCACAATTTGCAAGTATATTAAGTTTTATAAGAGTCTTAATGATGTCTGCTATTGGATCATCTGGTTGTTAAGTTCAACCATTCAAATTGACTAAAACAGCCAAGAGGTAGATAGAAACACGAGTGCATTTTCATCAGCTGGAAAAGCCAGCTGATGAAGTTTGAACTTGTGCTAGTGCTATTCTGTCGGTCAATCTTTTTTGGACACACTGTTAGGGACGTGGCCGTTGTTTTTTATTTCGAGGCCAGCTCTTTTCTCTGCTCAATGTGCAAGGGTGTTGTCTTTTTTGTATTTACGGCATTTTCCCACGGCAAAGTTGTGTTTGGTGAGTGACGGTTTTATTAGGCATCGTCAAAGCATATCAATCATTAAAATGAAAAGCGTGAGCCAACTGACCGTGCGTGTTCGTGGCGAAGGCAGCGGTTAGAATATAATGTCAAAGAAATTACACTGCAATACCAATGGTAACCTACGGTAACATGTACCCTAACTAATGGTTATCTATGGGCGTTTAGGGAATGGAAGCTCAGGCTCCGGCTCCATTTCGTGAATATATTCTGAAATAAATTGTATTAAAAATAGAGTCTTTTGGCTGCGGTTCTGCAGTAGATTTTCTGGTTTGAAAAGGAAAACAGAGTTTCAGCATCAATGAAAAACCACATCCACGATGTTTTCAGCATATGGATGTCAGAGCTGGAGAATGAGCTGAAACTTAAGCCTCCGTTTCGTAAAAGCCTTTTGGAAAGATTTGAGGCTTTGCATAATTATGTGGATCGGTTTGCGGAAACACCATGTAAGAATCGTTCGTACTTTCGCACTCTATTTCGTTCGCACTTCTCGTAAGGTCTCAACGTTTCAGACTAGCCTGCTCTAGTCCTCATCAGGAGACTAGATTACTATAGTAATCTATGGGCAAATAATAATTATAAAGTATAACGGTAGCTATATGGTAGCTTATGCTAAAATGATGGCTTGTGCACATGACAACCTATGGGAGCCAACTTAATAGGGAGCAATATGGACACTATGAGAACTTGTGACAACTAATGGTAAGTTAGTAACTAATGGTAATTCCTCTACTGATAATGGCACAGTGTTCAGCTGCACCATAGGTATCCAATTATTAATATGGCTATCTAAGAGCGCTTAATACCAACATAAGTTTAGAAATCCTCCGAAAATAGCTAGACACTCACGTCCATCCCTTACAAACAGAGCCTAATTGCTCTTTTTGCCCCTTCTCTTGAAAAGAAAGAGAGCTTAATAGATTACTCAGATAGTAATAATTTGATCAAGGACACGGCACAGACCGTGTTAGAAGGGTCAGTCATGACGAATCCAGTAAAGAAGATGATAATTATTTTTCCTAAGACCCCTAATAATGCTGACACGATATAGGCTTATCGCATGCACTCAAGGATCCCAGCGTGGAAGGGAGTTATAAATAGCTAGCTGGGCCGTTCAGGTCCAGTGGATACCAAGGGGGAAGGCTCGGCACGGAATTGGAGGAAATTTATTACCAATAAGACGCGTTCTAAAAAAAGAACGGGCAGAACCGATGAGTAATGAGCTATAATTAGTATATGAAATGTGTCAGGGTTTCACTTCTCTTGAAGTACACACTGGCTGGCACGGAGAATTGTTGGTCAGCAAAAAGGAATCCATGCCGGGCAATTTGACCTAGGAGACCTTGAAGAGCCAAGCCAAGTGCTTGGTCCCTAAAAACCGCCCTACATTCCCTTACCTCTGTCGTCGATTTCACCAAACTCGTCGTAACTTACTATCTATCGTAGGGCATTGCAGCCCTACGTAGGAAACGGTGGGTTATCCTTCGTAACTCAAGTTACGATCGATCGCAGGGCTTCGTGAAATCGACCACAGAGCTGACAGCACGTTCAGAGGGAACATTGAGATGTGCACGCCTGAATTAAACCATGTGTTGTGAAGATCAAATACAAATGGATTCAGTAGGTTTCAATAATTTATGGGAAACATTATTTTCTTGGAATTCTGACCTTTTCGACCAAAGTCTCTTTTAAACAGAAATTGCCACCGGCTGATTTCGCTTCCAGCATACAAAATTGGGCCGTTGTCTTTTCGCCGTTGTCTTCTGCATAACGTGGCGAACGTTTGGGTGAGGTTTTCACATAATTAGTTCATGATAAGCACTGTGAAATATGGATGGTTGGAATTCGTTGAAAAGATACGACTAACACTACTTTCATAACTATACCTCATGCATATTCAACAGGCGACTGAGATATTTCATTGGTCCATTCCAATAAGAACTCGAGCGTAGGACAGTTCTCACTATTTCCGGCCCCGACAAAAAATGTCGTGAGGATTCCTGGCGATTTCCCTCCATAAGTATCCCAGATCTGGCATTTGGTATCATTTTAATGTGAATTGTTAACCTTTAATTGCGTTCATGGCGAGGCAGGAGAGAGCAGCTGTATGGCTTAGGCGAAACCCAAGCAAACGATCGCTACAAGCGAAATAGACTTCACGAGCGTTTGAACCTCAGACCGTGCACACTCAGTCTTATGCCTCATCCTATCTCACATATGATGACGGAAAAATCCAATCCCCACAAATTGAGAACAGCTTGACCAAAGAATCGATTAATTATAAGCCAGCATCCTCGATTGATTTGGATTGCTAGAACTTTATAGCAGTGGACACCATATAGTTGATGACAGTTCCTTCCTGCAAGCAGGCCGCACGGGTCAATAATTGCCAGGGAGGAATGAAGTATTGATCTTGAAATACAAACTGAAAATTGTTGCCATGTGGGATTTGTGGGTGGATGGGTGGGGGTCTGATAATGGTCAATAAATTTCGGCCAGGTATGAGAACTCTTGACAAGTTTGACCTATAATGAATCGGCAATCCGTGATTGTTGACCAATGCTGAGGAAATACCGACGCCTGTAAAGCTGTAATATACGCAGCCAGCTGCTCTAAGCACGGGACGAGGCATCAGCCAACAGCACAGCACTTTCAACACCTGGTCAGGAAATCTATAAAATGAGAGCTATAACCCCAGACGACGCTGACACCAAGACTGTCCAAGCGAAAATCCTCAACCCGAGTCTTACCGGTGAACGTCTCTCAGAGCTAGCCCGGATATGAGGCAAAATGCACCCGGGATGGCAACTGCAAACCGCGCTGACATCAAATGGGCATGAAACCACACAGACGTCCAGGAAAACAAACCCTATAACCGGAAACTTTTGGGTTTTTTTTTTCAGATAGTGATGATTTTTTCCTCTCTAAATGAGAAAGTGCTTGTCCAAGACAAGTTAAGTGACAGCAGCATGCGTCAAGTGTCTGCTACGAATCGAACCACATGTACGTCAACCCGTGAGTGTACATTCCACAACAGGAAATATTTCATCTAAACCATATACTGCCTCACTCGCAGCATTTGGTCATCGAAAGCAACGGAAAAAAACTGGACATATTAATTCAAACCTCACTAGCACTTTAAACTCGAGGTCATCAATGAAACACAAAATGGCAACTTCAAGAACCAGTATTTCACTACATGCCTCTTATAATCTTCTAGCTTTGCATGTAGGCCTACATTCCATCTATAGTAAGCAAGTTGCAGCACCGACATTTATATAGGAATTCATTGTGATTTGGACATAAAACAAGCGAATGACAAAAATAATGAAACTCAATAAAGGGTGGCAATTCGGATAGGAGATGCTTTTCAGTTTTCTTATCTAGAGGCGAGAGGCTTTATGAAGTAGACACTTGGGCTGAACGGAAATGATACAGCTGTATTGAACACAAGCTGCTGTAATTAATAACATGTTCGCGCGACAACGAAAGTCCGTGGCAGAAGCTCTTGACAAAGTACAACACCACGCGTCTGCACATTCAGCGCATCCGCTACCCAACCACTTGGCGATGGGCTCGAGATCTGACCTTGGAAAATAATGATGGAGGCAGGAACGATGAATGACGCACCCATCATCATAATCACCATCAAAAAATCATAACAGGTGCCTTTGGCATCCGATGAGGCCTAGCGAAAATTGAAAAGACTCTCCGTTAAAAAGACGTCCCCAACATTCGACTGCTTCCCTAAACAGCGACCACAGACCACAAATTGGCTGTAATTGCAAATCCTCCGTCGAGTTCTCGTTAACTATCTTGGATTAGCGCTATCTTCGTGAGACACCTATCCTGAGTAGAGGCTTCGAACTCTGCCAGGCACTGACTGACAGGACGAGAAGAGATGGAGAGATGTGGGAGGGGGTCGGTAAGGCGAGGCGTTGACATGTGGTATCATTTCTTTCTACGTGACATTTCTATCTCTGAAGCCAGCCTGAGGGTAAAGCCCGATCTAGGGCCTTTTTTTTTGGGGGGGGGGACGCTCGCAATGCTGACGATTCAAGAATGGGTGTTGGGTATAAATCTTTGATTCACTCGGAGCTCGGCTCTGTCCTCCAAGTCAAGAAGGCAACCATCAAGGGCGTCCTTGGCTCTTGCGAACGAAGCATACCAACTTCACTACCCATAAGCACACATCAAGACGCGACGTTCTCGCAATAGACGACCCCACTGCACAAGCACAAGACAAAACCCCATCTCTATGTTTGCTATACCTCAAGACCATGTAACTCCCACCTTCTTGCAGTAAGCAATCACAAAGGGAAAGTTTAACTCCTTTTTAGTCTGAATTCCTGATTCCTTGCAGGAGGTTTGCGTGCAAAGGGTGAAGCCAAATCACCAAGTTACAGTGTTGACCGAAAGGTTACATAGCCTAAGCTTCATAATCCGTCTTAACTGGTCCACCCACAGGCAACATCACGGTCGATCGAAACACGTGCCTCGCGTAAATTCTGTTTCCCTCCAATTATTCAATGGCAGTTTTATAAACATGGCATTGCCCTGTGATAATCTTACATTACGAATCCACGTGGACATATCAGTCATTTAAAGGTATAAGTTCGACCAATTATGTTGATGGTGTTTTGGAGACAGAACATTTATTCAAATCACAAGGAAAAAAAGTATGACACGTGACCTCAAAAGTTGTTCGGAACCAGAAATCGTCTCTTTTTCTTTTCATTTTTTTTGCAGGGAACCACAGTGAGTTCTTGGTATCCTTCATCGAAGGGCCCGCGGCTATGGATGCACGTGCGTTAGCAAAAGCGGAAAGGGGGGAGTGGGGAGGCTTCCCCTGGGGTCACCCAGAGGAGACTGGACCCGCTGTGGTAAGCCACAGCCGAACGCCCCTCTCTCTGGTCAGCAGAAAGAGGTTTGCTGGGAGGTTCTTCTAAGTTCAAGGCGTTGGTCGGTTCCTTCACGGAGGAAAACCTCCTTAGTCGCTTTGAGGCGATCATCAAGGCGCTGCGATTTAGAGAGATGTATCGAAGATTTGGTTGGGGCTGATGATACCATCTTTGCTCGTTATAATGGAGTGAAGGGTGTAACAGACGTTTATGGCCGGCCTGGTTTACCAAGTTACCAAACCCTACATGTACCACGCTGTATACAGCACAGGTTCCTGCAAGGTACATGCATGTTCCCTGAACAGTACATATCCAGCGTTTGGCACTCATGGTCCAATTCACGTCCCCGCCCATTTTGTTGTCGTGTGCCCTGTATACCCCGTCCCACGGGGGACGCATGTACCGTGTGATTCAAAACGAAATGGCCAGGAGGGTCCCACCAGCTGTCTGCTTAAGTGTGAGAGGTTAGTGAGGTAGACGTCGCCAAGTGCTTGCTGTATTGCCTACAATCAGACACATAATCAATGTAAACACAAACATGAATAACAAGAAACTCCCCCTTAAAGTGAAACAAGACTTGGAGGTTACTCTCCCAGGCTTTGCCATGCAACATGTCCAACTTCAAAAGTCGCAATGGATGAGTCAGTTGGCGCTCGGGAAACCAGTTCAGTGGAACATCGAGACTGTAAAAACACTGCCAATATTCAAACGGGAATACGCGGAGGGATGCCGCTCATTACCAGTTTCCTGAGGTTTCAGAGCTTTTTTTTCTTTCTCCAGCAGTCTCACCGAGACCGCCTCGTTGTCTTGGCCCGGGGAAATGCGCTCTGCTGCCGCAGGGAATCCTTGTCACTCCACGACAGTTCCCATTTCAAATACATTTCAGCTGAAACGGTATACAGAGTGACTCGGCAGTGGGTAGCACATCTTTAAAATACCCCCAACGAAGTCGAGACTTTTGAAAAGAAATGCCAATTATGATGGGAGTCTTGGGACATTTTGTTTAAAGTCGAATGTCTTTTACTTGTACACGTTCAGTCAGCAGAGTTTCAGAGAGGCAAACATAAAATGTAAATGTAAAAGGCGCCAGAATCTATCACAGCAGGCTGTTTGCAGAGAGCTAAAGCTCCATCTTTGCGGATTGGCCCTTTAAGACTCCTGTACCTTTTGACTCCGATCCGAACGCCGACCCATTTTTCGCTCGTTGTCCTTAAGATGTTAATTTCCGGATTTGGATTTCTGGCTTTCGTATGGGGAAGAAACAATGCGAGATGCTGGGAAACATGTCAACACACTTTTCTGAAAGAAGCTAAGTCTGATTGAGGTTTGGTTTGCATTGTTTTGGTTTTGTTTGTTTTGTTGTTTGTTTGTTTGTTGCTTTTTTTTTCTCAGGAAATACAACTTCTCAAAGTGATTCATTTTTGAGAGAGGTATTTCAGAGACGCATTCCTTTCTATTAATACAGTTTTAAGTATAGAATTCTGACTGATTCGAGTAAAATGCTGTATTTGGGTTACTGTGCAAATTGCAAGGACCTATACGTGCAGGACCGCTGTTCAAACTGTAATCAACTTAACCTGATCAACGGGAAGCAGAGAGTGATGGTTGCTCAGATGAGGCGGAAAGCTCTGATGTTTAAGACAGCGTCAGAACCGATTGGGAGGACGAATCCGTGAAGGTTATAGACTTGAATCTCTGGCCGACATTTAGGTAAAATCGAACCTGGCATCATTAAATGGGTTTGACATTTTGCAAGCATCCACAACTCAGATGTTACAATTTCTGAAGGGAGCTATAAAATGAGTTCTTGGACGCCGTAGATGGCAGGAGTCTATTAATATCAGTCTCAAGATGGTTTGATGAGTGGAATGGACTTCATTAACAAAACTGTAGCTGATGGATGGGTGCACATGAAGGCTTCAGTCAACAGGACGCCTCCAACTCTTCGCAACATGCGAGGTTCGGATGCTGTGAATCTTATAAGCCTAGCTTTGCCCACACTTTGGCTCAACACTGACGTTGAGTAGGCCAAAAACCTTCGACGGATTACTAAGGCCATCGGAAAGACGTAATACAGTGGGTGTGGGATTCTTATCAAATGTTGATGAACATTCTGTCAACTCAGTACAATGAAGGGGGTGGGTGGGTACTGGAGAGGTCCAGAACTTCATACAACTTCCCTATAGCAGTGTCAAGAAATACAGGCTTGCACAGCATACGATCGTGACAGCGACAACCCGACACTATAAAACACGCACAACGCGACAATTCAATTTCCCTACGAATCTGCTGACTTGATCGTTCCTGAAAACTTGTAACAGGTGCCCTACCTGTCATTTCTCTTGTTCAGGGGGTAAAATCAAAACATTGACTGTAACTTTTTTTTCTATTCTAGACAGGTTGACGAGAAGTATATCATGCTTCCGCTATTGACTTAAGGGAACGGTGCCCTTTTAACAAATCAACTCGGCTAAATGGGTTTAAATTGGATACATTACTCCCAGGTAATTTCTGTTAGAATAGCAACTTGTGAGTTCCAGAGAAATCAAAATGGAAGAATTTCTCTCAACGCTATGATTGAAATTGAACAACAGCTGAGTGAGCAAAGCAACACACAAGGTGTAGGCCTTACCTTGTTAATACGCGGTTTGTGGATAGGCTAGGTACACCTGTGGCACACGTCCACATTCCAAGGAATAAGAGCCCAGGGGTTAATAACGTCAACTCAAATTTTCACGGTAAAATGGAAATGGGTTTGAGAATAAACGACTGTAGGAAACGTTGGAATATGAACACAACCTCTAATCCTTTGTGACGGACATTTAGTTTCAATTTCTATATTTTCTCTCTCTCTCCGGTACTGTATAAATATTACCATAGTAACTTAAGGGTTTTCTAGCCTTTGTAAAGTTTATGTTTAGTATAAATGTGGCTTAGGGAAATGCCTTACAAGGATCGGCTTCGTTTATGCCACCATAAATAATGTTAGTGTTTCATCTAATCTTTTCTTAAACTTTCTTGTGATTTTGTCCTAGATGAAAAAAAGAAGTTATAGAAAGGGAAACCTACATACAAAATGACATGAATATCAGATGGTTTTAATAAAATGGCAGCAAATGAATATTTCAAATCTACACGACCATCGAAAACGTCTAACTTGCGGACTTGGCGATCCCAAAAAGCAACAATTTCCTCAATGTGTTGTTTTAGTTACAATCTACATCCAGCAAAACACATTATCAAGCTAGAGGAAAAACGCAATAAGGAGACCTCTATTTCAAGTACCAAGTGAAATGTCTTCTGAGTGTTCACAGTCTAGACGTACGGTGATGTTGCCATACTGACGTCACCGTATATTCACCTTTATAACAGGATGTTGAAATAATGAAGATAATCAACAAATATGGTCCCCCAGAATACCTTCCAATCAAGGCATCGTAAACGTGTCCCATTCAAGAGCTGTTTGGATCCCCGGGGAAAGAACGACCGGTACGGTGTGTTTGACGTTTCTCCCGGACCGTGGACTGAAATAGCCCCCCTGATATGCACCCACATAATGCTCCAATGTCGCTATCCATCCAACAATGCATCTATCAAACATGAAGCAACATCCTGCAGTCATGCTTAGAATGGGAAACATGTGTAGTAGTTGTAGACTCTGACCCCTAGAATAGGAAAACTAAACCGGTCAAATAAATCTTCAGGTTCTACATTATAGAAAGCCAATCATAGCCTATTATGGGAGTTCCATGGAGTTGCTGCCACAAAGATCTGTGAAAGATCTGTGAATACTGAAATATGAAAACATATTCATCATAATTATTCTATGATTGAATGTTTTTTAATGGCAAGAGTAAGTTAAAGGATTCGCGACCTTGAAACATCCATCCCACATCGCGAAGGTTACAACCCTGACAACACACGGAAGATACATCTCAGTCAGATGTGGAATGGGAGGAAGTATAATTAATGAAGGCCTGCTTGAATTGGTCAAAACACTTTCCAAAAAGAGCGAAAGATTTCACTTTCGGCCGTTTACTTGGAAATCTCATATAGGCCTACCTTTGAGGAATGGCTTGTTGTTTGCCATTTTCTATAGGTGTGGCATAAATTCCCGCCAATTTTAAAGTATAGCACATAACACGAGTATCCTAAGCACCATTGGAGGGTTGTTTGGGCAACATCGTAGGCATATGGATCTGTAAACGACAACTAAGATATAACTGGACATGAACTATAGTATATGCAAAATGTGGCATATGTTTGAGCATGTTTGACAGCCTACACCATGCCATCCAACACGCTTGAACTTGGCAAACAACAAAAAGCTATACGTGCGTCAAGAATGATCCCTAGCTGTGATGTTGGCAACATAATGATCCGTGTGTTTTGGCAACACCATATCCAGCACAAAGCCCATGGCCCAAATTCCTATACCCTACCAAGATGCTTCATCGTACAAATCTTTATTCTTCGAACTTCGCACAAACACAAATTGAGCTTCAAGTACGAGGAAGAGATCGAATATCCAAGCCCCACCCGGGGGATATCCTGGGTGCTCCCGCGGTAATAGCACCGCCGTCGGGCACGCACACGTCCGACACGTATATACGTATTAACGCAGCGCGGCCTATCTGGGGAGTTGCGCCGTGTTTTTCTGTTTGTCTTGCAGATACTTGCCCCCTGGGTAAAAACAAAAATCAAGACCCAATGCAGGAGGAAACAAGCTAGATTTTATGATTCTGATTAATCTTTCCTGCCACCTCGGAAGCTCACGTTAAGAACAGCTGGGAGACTACAGAGGGACCTTTTGTTTTTGCATACGTTCATCGGGCAGCCATGAGGTAAAACCAACAAGAGTAAATACATGCATGATGGCTATTTTGGGCACCCAGTCTTAACTGAAATAGACCCGTCTATAGGTAAAAAGTCATACACATCGACCTCGCCCTTATATGGTAAACCAATGGATCCAACGGCCAGACCTTTATCAAGGTTCCTTCTTCTGCCAAATCGAGATGTCCGTGGGGACATGAGGAAAGCTAGAGTCTCACATCCGATAAAATTTCCAAATTTCATCTCCATCAGTTCCTCGCCAGCAAGCGCCGGAAAACTCTGCCAGGACCCTCCTCCAGGATGACATGCCACATGCACGCGCTGCTAATTCATCTCCCCTATAGTACACGTAGCAGAACGTTACATGATGGTAATCAGTCATGCAGCATTCCTGCCCACTTGACTTCTGACATTTCCAAAAAGGACTGATCGTGGTAAAGGACTTGGGAACTGATAACAATCGCTGGTGTGCTTAATGCAATATTAAGCGGAACTACAGCAAAGGGGACTGGTATCCGTCCTCGCATGTCGCGCATGAGACTAATTCGATTATCGGGGGATGTACCGTTTGTGTGATGTTAAATGACAGCCTTCCACCTTTTACAGGAGGTCTTGCCCGAGAGCCACGCCCCCATACACGTTGGTCAAGTGAGGGCGCTACTTTCGGCGCCATTTTGGTAGGGCACGGGTGAGGAATAAATGTCACATAAATGAAGTTTGAAGAATGTACTCAAAATAACTGTACTCAAAATAATTAAAATTTCTAGACTGTACACGTTATTGTGATACTCTGACACATCGTCCACACCTTTAAGTTTTGGGCTTTCAGGAAAGCAGGCTTGAACCTAGGTGTGGGACTTATTTCGCTACCGCCATTTGAGGCCCGCAAACCGAAATGAAGGGATTGGGCCACATGACGTACAGCCGAAGAAAGGCTCCAGCTTCGACATACACCCCAAGCCCTTCATCTCATTCGCTCAGCCAAAATATTTCACTGACTATTTACGAGAGACCTTGCCAGTCAAAGAGTCATCCCGACCGGACTGAACTGAAGCAGCTCAAGGGCGGCACACAGCCAAAACACGGCTGATCGGAGACCGTAATGAACAGGTCTAAACTTCGGACATCGAGATGGACAAGGCCTTTCTTATCTCATAATCATGATAGGCTCTTCTAATAAAAAATATGTACAATTGTTTCTGGGGACAGTAAGGCCAAGACCATAACAAATAGTCTCGACGAGGAATTACCGGCTTAATATGATCTTTTCTCGTTGTATTATTAGATAGAATATTTTGGTATTTAACCTTTGCTTATTACTGTGATCTCTACAAACCTGTCCATCAACTGGAAAATGTCACAGAGTTTCAATCATTTCGAGACAATTTGATCTGGCATAATACCGCACTATAAACTACGCGTTGCTGTATGTGCAGCAAATCAATCACTACAAATACTAACATCTAAAAATAAAAACTCCCAATCAATGCCGTAATAACTTCAAATCAGATTGCTTAACCAACATATCGAGTGCTTCAACAGGCATTGGCAACTAAGATATGCAGCTTAACAATAAATTCAGAAGGTCAAAGTGCAAAATGTGAGGGATTTAAAATGGTACTAAGGAGACTTGGAGCTTTCAAAATATATATTACAAAGAGTGGAGGAAATTTTCCGTCGGCAACATTTTTTCTTAGTGGTTCTGAGAAGAACTGAACTATATGCTTCGTCTTAGAACTATGCATATACACAAGGGAATATGTCACATGGTTTCTTACCTTTGTCGCAGGTTGAACCGCGGTATCCTGGGTTACACTGACACTGGTTGTTACCCACGCACGTTCCGTGTACACATGGCTTGTCACAGACAGCTACAAGGAAGAACAAAGAAATAACAAGGCTAAAGTGTGACTGTGTTACATCTATGGTAAAGCTGCATATTAATGACTCTTCGGGTGTAACACTGTGACCTGTCCGGGTTTGTGACGATGGGAATTTCCCATTGGCATAAACTATGCGTGTGTAACTCCTAAAAGTTCAAGCAGAGAATTGGGGCTTTGGTTTAGAGTTTGGACTTTCCAGGAGGAAAGACTTCAAAACGTAAACTTGTACCTTTAAATACAGGGCAAGGGTTATGACAATGTATATAAAAATGTGCCACATTGTTATACACATGCTTACGTATCGCATTGTTGCACCCTGGAGCACTGATAGTGATAAAGTTTCTTGGCAAAGTTTCAACGCTATAAAATGTGGGCTTTTTCAGTGGAGTGACCCAAAACAGGGCTATAAACTGCCACTTAAGGTACAGGATTACAAGATGAAGAACAGGGTTCAGATAGGCAAAGGGATAAATAATCCTCTTAAACCTGGCTAGGAGGGAACATAAACTTGTTAGAATAGTTCCTGTGTATAAAAGAAGCAGTGTAAGGAAAGAAGCTGTTGGGATAGATATCTGTTCTACTTCAATTAAGACGAACACGGCTGGTGTATTACGGGTGACTAGAGTGGAAAGCCCAGTTTACTAAGTTTGAGCGCTGGGCGTTGGTGCACCTTACGAGGAGGGGATTTCAACATTCCTATATGAAGCTTATCACAGCGGATGCATGCAACATCTTATCAAACATGAGCAGTGCCTATCGACGAATGATATGTTTCCCTGAATGGTGTTTACCATTGAATAGAAAGATTCAGTTCATATCAGACACAAGCAAGTAACATGGCCAGAATAATGAATACATGTGGAATAAACAGAAATATGAATCACTTTAATTTGGCTGGATATCAGTCATAGGCTTCAGTCTTCAGTTGATTCGAGTCTGGGTCAAATTCGTAAAGCTGCTAAATTATATACGCTGGTGTCCAGCACAGGTTTAGCTAAGCAGAAACGGGGTACCAATCAAACTGCAATGCGACTGGTGCGTGGAAGAGACTTGCTGGCTTTGACCAACGCTGAACTAATGTGAACGTACATGAAGACGAGAGATTTGCGTAAGTACTGAAGAAGTACGAGCCCCCACGAAATCACCAAAGAGCAGTATAGGCCTACAGCTCAAATCTATTTAGTCAGAATTCCATACGGGATAATTCGGTATCTCTACACGGCACAGCTTTCAAACTACGGATGTCGTTCCAATAATTGGTCTTGGTGAATAAATACCAGAATATCCGAGCACTAGAGATTAAACACACCTAGACCTTGACAATATCAGACACGGAAACCGCTGGAGGGCCTGCCCTATTGAATATCCTTTCATGAAGGGCAAATACTGCTTACTCAGGTATCGGCCCTACAAGTTCAACGGCAAACGCACAGCGCGCCGCAGGGAGACAACAAGTAACGAGCGTCCTCGCTCCAAATGTCCCATGGCGATTCGATTTACCCTACGGAGGACAACAGGTACATGTTGGATTATACAATCTACACTAACTGGACAAGGCCTGGACAACATCCTAAATGATGACCTTTTGATCATCTTTGATCTGACCCACTAACAAAGAGAAATGACATTTGACAGACAAATTTGGATCCCCAGGGAGGCGAGAGGGCCGCCCCTTGTTATCCGATGAGGAATCTCCGGGTCAGGGTCCTTTACACTGAAGTCCGGTGCAGCGGAGATAACCCAATTGTCTACATCTTGGGGAGGCCTTCTTGATGAAAGTCAAGTAAATCTTTCCAAACGGCAACAACTGGTACGAATTTCATCTGATTCAAAACGGAAGTGGTTATCTTTTGGCTATTGTTGCGATGTACCGCTATCTAGAGTGTGTCTGCAAGACTGTGTCTCTCCGCCGTTAGGAGGAGCACACTGCCCGCTGTCAAATTGAATTAATAGGCGTTTCCGAATCGGATTTCTGGGTAAACTGCCTGGCTGGTGCTGGGTGGTCAGCTTGGAGGCAAACCTTTACAACCTGCGTCATTTTCCTCCCATCCATCTTTCATCGGATGGAATCAAAAGTCTGACCTCTTCCTTATACTCTATGGTCTGACAGACTGAAACTTAATATCACCCGATTCATACTTAACACGACTATCGGACTAAGCCACTACCAAAGGGATGCTATGAAAATAGATTAGAGTTTTATTACAAGTAATTAACTGATGCAAACTGCTCATCAGCCAAAATGGTGACCTGAAATATGAAATGTTACTGATTAAGGAGGGCCTGTTATAACTGATTATGTAGTGCTGTGTCGACGGAACTGCACTCTCTAGTAATGATACATTATCGGTTGGTGATACGCTAACGGTCAATTTGTGATACATTTTCGGTTGGTGATACTTTATCCGTATAACACCGCCTGACGTTTCGATCCTATGGTAGGATCTTTCTCCTTTGTTTTTTAAATGGAAATGATGAAAATCGCTCTTTCGTGACTCCTTTCACATACCATACACGAGGAAGCATCAGCATTTGCAGTGCATACATGTAAATATCACTGTGTACTTCTTGGTAATGCTATTTTTGACTAACTCAAATTCGGACATTTGCTATACACCCCGCAGATACCGACCTTCCAGTGAGACCTTTTTTAAAAGCTAACCTTACTTCCCATCAAAAATTGAATCTGTACACATCCAGCTGGGACGGGCATTAAGCCCCCACTGGGGCGGGCAGTGGAGGACTGCTGACACTCAATATCAAATCAGCAAATACAATTATTGACGGACCTCTGTGACCGATGTAAGAAACAAATTGTGTGCGAAGTGATACAGTGGCTATTGAAACCGAGCGGATCAACGGGCTGCAGGCTCGGCCGAAGATACTGACGCTCTAACCGGTCCAGTCAACTCGTTATAGGGGTGGATCGTTGATCGTAACTCTACGAGCCTAGGGGATAGGAAAACAAACGACACCAAGTGGAATAAAGTGGGATATCAAGCATGATTGGTAAAGCATGTATCTTTAATAAAGAGAAAACGGTTCTTCCCCACAATGCGAAAAGTGAACAAGACGCGCAATAATCGTCGTAAGTGCGACATTGTGCATCAAAGATATAAGCTCACGTTGAAATGCGTTCTTGTGACGTACGTCATAGCTTTTCTTGTCATTGCCACTGGCGGGAAGATATGAAGCGAGTTCGTGGCACGTGCGCTTTACCATCGGAGTTCTGGCTGTTTGGTTTTGGGGCAATGCATCAGGCGATATCGAAACAGCATTGTAACTCTGTGAGAGTTACAGTTTTCGCGTGTCAGTCTTTTGGGTCCACTGTCAATGATTGATAAAGCATGTTATGAAGATTCCACTACAAGTACTACTAGTATTTGTAGTGAATGGCACTTGCATTCCACGTCTCCTTGGTGAATAGATGAATGGAACAAGTAATAGAATGCGCAGGAATATCGTCTGCTTTGAAAATACTAAAGACATGGGACATTACTTTTTCATTTGAGCAAATCTTCCCACACTCAATCACGCTATACTTAAATGATTGATTTGTTTCTTATCTTACTCCGCTCGTTCTAGCATGGAGAGCGTTTTTAGGTCTGCATAATACGAATACTTTCCGAACCGTTCATCAAAGTCAGTTCATCCAGAAAGTGAACCTCTTCTGAAGTGGGTCATTCGGGATGCAAGACGGAGATAATCAGTTGAGGAACCAACCGAAAAAAGCTGCCAGGACTCTGCTAAGAGTCTTGAGTCTAGTGTTCGTGTAGCTAATACAGCAGTTCGCAAGAGTTGTCAACAGTTGGAGGGATGCAATAAAAGTCAGAAACATTACTCGTCCGCGGTAAATGTCTTTCTTTGTGGCTTCAGAATCGCTATGTTAGATGGAAAAGATGGGACTGACAGTATAAATAGTTATAGGCTAAAAAAGAACGGGCCTGGAGAAGAGAAGAATCGGACTGACAGGGAGTACCTTACCATGGAAATGCGATTAAGTTCGGGGTTCCGCTAGCACGTCCCTTATAGCGTGCACGTCTATGATTTGGCACTTCTGCGTGGTTTCTCGCGGGTCACAGGATTTGCTGGCTGTGAAGTTTTGTTTCTCTAACTCTTCAGTCCACTGAAGACGTTGATTATGAGTCAACACTGCAAGAAACTTGGGGGTGGGGTGGGGACTGGAGATGGGGGTGGGGGTGCTGAAACTCATGGACTCTTAGGCTTGGTTAATGATGATTGATACCCATCGTATACAGTGGTCAACTACGTGCAACCCGTGACTGCTGCGGGTATGTGGTATTGGTTCAGAACTTGTGATTCACTAGCCAAACCAAAAACACCCCCTTCCACAGGATGGCTAACAGTTTGTTCAAATTTTGAAGACAAACTTCAAGTGCCTTGCACTTCAACCAGCCAAACACGGAAAGCATTCGTAACCAGAACTTGGAAAGTTATGTTTCAAAAAAATTTCATTTTAGTCTTATTTACCAATGATGCCCATAGGATTACCCATCAAGTATTTTGCAAAGTTTAGATTGGACACTTTTTTTTAACTTGAATTAGCCCAATGCATTCGGTCCGGAATGTGAACAGACGGACAGTCTTGAGGGTAACATGTACCGTCAGCTTATTGACTATGGATCAAAAGAATGACCTGCTACCTCATTTAGCGCCAAGAGGCTGTGATTTGAGACTCCATACAACTTAAGTTACAACACGGATCATCACAAATCGTTACCAAGTACTCAGTGGTTAATTATCCCGACATGCAACAGCCGTATGATAGGCCTATCCCCATCCATCCATCGAGAGTCTATCAATTGACAGGTCGTTTCCCCCAGACCTCATCCATGGTACCAGGTTCCCCCTTCGGAACAGGAAGGACAGCTTGGGGGACCAGAAGTGTGAGATAACACACTGGAGAAGACCAGAAAAATCCCAGCTTTAATTATCCATGACATTTGGTGTCCATCTATGCCTGTACAGCGTCTGCGTTAACTAAAAGATATTGTTTCGAGAACGAAACTGACACTGATACATTACAATAAACTCAATAATTGAGTTTATATTCCTGGAAAATTCTATAGCACACCTCGGAGGCACTCGATATGTCCACAGGGGGACGAAGTTGGGATTCAACGATGAAAATTTGACAGCACCAAGCGATCATGTATAGTCTTAGCTTAAACTTTTAGGTAGAGGAGTAAACACTCCAACAAATACACGAAATGCACTTGAGGTATTTTGCATATCATTTTCAAAATTCTGTCTCATCGTCTAAGTCTCAGTCTCTGAGATATAAAACCGAACAAGCTTGAGAAAGTCATATTTCAAATTGAAAAACAATGTTGTTTCCGTCTGTTGGTGAATAAACATTGTATTGAACCGATTAGGTTTTATAGATGGAGTTGTTTCATGAGTTCCTGTGGGTGTCGTAAACCAATGTCGGAGTTAGTCACTGGGCTTGGTAGTCCCCAGTCGCCTCTATTATTCACGCTTTGTCTAGACGGTATGCACCTGAGTTGAGAAACATAGCGGAAGCGTAACATAAACTACCATCACGAGGAATATAGCCCTAAACCGCTTGCCTCTGACCCGCACAGGGTCAGAATAACGCCAAAACGAGATCACTTTATCCAGAAAAGGGGTCGAGTTATTCACCGTACTCTGGGTCAGAAAACCGTTGGTGTCAATTCCTCACTTGCACTGGCCGAGCTATACTCTGCAGAGCGAAGCGGTCATTTTAGCAATACTGCATGGAAGTTGTTTCGACACCCAATACTTTTTAGCACACTCGCCTTATAAGTGCAGCTCCCAGGGACGTCACAATTTAACTCCGATTTGACCTTGGCCTCCAGAGCATTTTAGAAAGGAAGGGGGAGGGAGGGGCATTTTAATCGCAGAGTACCACGTACTAACCCCTTTTCGGTTTTTATAGGGAGATGGAATTGTTACATCAATGTCAATGATGTTCCTTTACTGGAGAGGCCTGAACATGTTGCATTGGACTGAGGCGCTACGTGAGGAAAATGACTTGCCACACTGGCCGTACTTGGCACACACACATAAAGGCCACAAAATGAAACAGTCGATCTGGCAAGCGGTAAAAGAAAGTACAGGCCACACATACAACTGTCACAAAGACCACGCATGTTACAAACATAATACCAGACCTATATTTCAGTTTAGGTCGCACAGGTCACACTGTCACGAACCTCACAGGTCGTGACACTGACAACATGCAGCGCAGGGTGACCGTGTATTCCACTAGGGACATGGGGGCATAACGGCCGGCCACTGGTGCCCACAACCACGACAAATTGTTCAATCGCAACGACTGGTCCTGAGAGAAAACCAAACACCTCCATAAACTATGTTCAGGACACTTCAAGC
Organism: Astropecten irregularis; assembly: GCA_963971285.1. Lineage (NCBI taxonomy): Eukaryota > Metazoa > Echinodermata > Asteroidea > Paxillosida > Astropectinidae > Astropecten > Astropecten irregularis. The sequence goes on from OZ020256.1 coordinate 2,023,764, forward strand.
AAAACTCAAAGCTCACTCAAAATACAGAATTCATTCCTCCAAATACCGAATTACAATCTTGCATTGCAACATGATGAATGTCTCCACTCGATCTATACCCGAATGTTAGTGCCTCTAGCAACGTCATGAAATCCCTCAAAAAGTCCCCAAGGCATTTGCTTATAAAAATCAAGCGATTTCGTACAAATTCTTTTCGCATGAGTAATCATTCTGATATAGCAGTTTTCTCAACGAAGGAATGCGACGAGGAGGGGGGTGGGGGGGGGGGTCTGGTTTCTATACACAAGACGAAGACAAGCAAATGTAAACTGTTGTATGACTGAACCGATGACAAATTGGGTGACTGGATTGTCTCAGGTGTTCCAGTGTATATCAGTGTGAAAGATTGTTTAGGAAGGACATTTTAGCCTGGAATTACATCTATTAATGAAGTCATCCTATGTGTGTGCTGTCTTTCCCTACGGGGGCCGTGTGGGTCCACCGTGGCCGACGGGTCTTTCCTCGGGGCGTTGGGGATGTCAATCATCTGACGCTTCTTCGTATGTGATTCTATATAAATATTGACACATCACAACGAGATAATTCATAAGTCAATAGCACGAGGATAAGACTAAGAAGATACTGGCTGGATAACAGACACATGATTGTGACGTCATAGTTACGCAATTTCTATGTTTCATGTCAACTTCAAGCGAATCGATCATCGGTTGTTTGTGAAGAGATAGTGCCCACGAAGGACCGGAATAAATAAATGGGTTTTGAACGTTGAACCCCCGTGAACCAAGCACAGCACTGTATAGCGCACTAAGTGGACTTTGACAGTGTGCACAAATAATCAATATAATACTCGGTGTCATTGACCAAAATGAAAAGAAATATTTTCGGGTTGGGCTTTTATCTGTCGTCAGACAAAGTGAATGAAGGGCAATTTATTTTTGACTGGACATCCATTACTTAAGGGTAATGAATAACACACTCTATTCCCTGTGTATAGCCTCATTCTCAAGGCTGTCTTTTATTGCGATTGTTTGAAACACTTATTGGCGGTGTCCCTGTGAAGTCTGCTATGGTTTATGCCGTTAAGTGCAAGGGATGCCTTTCATTCTTATGTTTGCCAACTGTTTCCCCCCAAAAAATTACAACAGTTTTGTTTCTTTTGAATATTAAACGGTAGTTGCACGGTTCGTAAAATTAAACCAAATGCAAAATAAAGACCTACTTAATTATGGAGAATACAGCGTTCAATCCCTCACTTTATTTCAATTTTAAACAAGAATCGATTTTTGATCATCAACAACTGACCGTTAAAACCAGTTTCATTCTAGTATGGAATGGTCGAATTCCTATTAATTCCTCTCTTTACTGGATACACATGCGGAGTGTCTGTGGTTTAGGGCGAAATAGGAAGCCACAAAAAATCAGAAAAGGGGCTTCGTCTTTTTGTTCTTGGAAGCCTTTTAATACTGTAAAAAGATACCATACGTGAGCCCGGACCCCACGCCACAAAGGCTTCGCGTTCATCAACATTGGCGCTTCACGCGCTTTCGAAAAATTCATATTAAGGTAACTGGTTTGTCTGGCAGCCGAGTTTACATAGAGAAGCAAGTTCATTTCCGTTCGGAGAGAACGACAGTTGAATGTTCCACATGACCCACAATGAGATACAAAATAGTTATTCCAGCACCAATTTCAACGATTCAGAAAAGGTTCAAAGTATACTGCCTTGAGTGTTTGCATTAATTTCAACCCCATCAATATTACACGTGCATCATGCCTAGCCAAAATATTAAATATAGACTTGCTGGGTAGTAACTTCAGCAGGCGGCACGGCGACTCCTGATAGAGCAAAAAGATAAAGTGTACAACACACGGCTTCAGATCAGACACGCTGGACCCGACTGGATAGTTAAAGAGCCATTTATTCACGGAGTAAATAATTACTCAGGACTTTGGCCGAAGGAAATGACGGTGGCAGTGCGACATTGGAGTCGGTAAATAACGTCTGCCTTCATGTTGGTAAAAACGCGAATTGGAAAGAACGCCAACACAATTTCCTTTTTCTCGTTGCAGCCATAATATTTTATTTTAATGCTAATTGTAATAAAATTGAGAGGAATTTCTTCGTATCATTCACATTAAATTATTGCTAAACGCTGCCTTCTCACTGATGATCAAACACACAATATGGACGCCTCGGATTGGAGATATCGATACTTAAGAATGCCCAACATTGTTCCCCAGAGCTTCTCACAAGGAACCACACCCCAAATTTACAATAAAAAAGACCACCAGAGCAGTGACAAATGTCATGTGCCAAAGTTCTAAAGTCAAAACTAAGCTCAAAATTTCGAAATGTTTCGATCTCGGCAACTGATGTATATGGCCCATAGGTGGTCTATGATCCATGGTTGTCAGTTAGGTCTTAAAACACTAGCCATGGTCACCACATAAATGTTTCTTCGACACCGGCAACATGTTCTTAATTTCAGACAGTAGTTGTATTCCCGGCCCCCGTAGAAACCAGTCCCACTGGATTAACAGTTCTATACTAACCGTCGATCCTATCATTTCAAGTTGCTTGCCTGATTTTAGTTGCTTGCCTGATTTTACTGTTCGTGTTTGGGTGAGATTTGCTTGGTACCTTGTCATATCGCATATGCATATTGCCCAGAATATAACGTACATAAGGTATGTATCTTTAAAGAATCTTGTGAGTTATTTTTGGAAGATATGACAGATACGTACGGGATTGTAAGCATACCTTGAGAGATGTAATCAAAGGGAATTTTTATTCAGATTTCCGCTTTGCCTTTTATTCTCTGTACAACTGAGACCGCTGCCATGACAACTCCAGCAATTACAATGCCTTAGTGGGGTGGCTGTGGATACTATCAACATTGAAGTGTGGGTTTTTTTTGTGGAGGGAGTTTGGTTGGAGATGGTCTCATCGTGATTCAGTCTGAGACTGGAAGCAATGCCCTCCCCAGCAACCCACGGGACATCCCCGGCTACTCGTTTCGAGTTATCATGATGTTCCACAAGAGGAAATAATAGCCGGACCGTAACGGATGGTCCTTAACTAATCCCACTTGTGGCTCACGCACACACAGAGCCGAGGAGATGATACAAAAAATGGATTATAAAAAGTCGATATATATTACTAACAAGAACCGTTTCTGAGGATAAATCGAAACACCCTGAAGCAAGGTAGTGATGTCTGGACACGAAGGGGTACCTCCGGCTTGAATCATCGCCGTGAGGGCACGGGGTATAGTAGCGGGAAGAGGGGTTTCTCTCTACCCGTCTCCCCTGGGATGCCCTTTCCCCCTTCACCCGTTCCAATTTACCGCCGGGGAAGCACTGATAACGGTCAATTATATCTATATGCAGTGCTGGTCATGTGGATAATAAACCTAGTCTTATAGAATAGTCCTATAATATGCAGCTCAAAATTTACTACTAAATTAAGGAGATTGCATGTATAGCCGACCCGGTTACCTCAGAATCTGCAACACTCACATCTGACTCTCCATCTTCAATGATATCCAAGTTGTAGTATGGACAGCACAAACCAATAACCCACAGACACAGCCTTAACAATTTATTTTCATACGACCACATTTCCCCCCTTGAATAGACCACGGAAGGGAGTTGAACATGCTTCAGATGAATTATTTGGTGTCAGGTGCGAATCTCATTTTTGAATACCAAATGACCTTTATGCAAAAATCAGTAGGGAGAATTGGGGTCATGCGCCCTCTCGCGGCTTGATAATCATTCCTGTCCCACACGGCTAACTGACAAGCGTTACATCCAATTCAAACGACACGACGCGTGCAAACTTCAAACAGTGGCTAATATACTTTACCAAACCAAAAACCCAGTTCATGACCGAATTATGTCCAATTCAACTTGGTTCCCTGCATCGCGAGTATATAAAAACAGGCGTAATATGAGCAAAACTCTTTTAAGTTCAACATAATTACAATCACGTGATGCGCAAACATGGTGCAGCAGTATACTATAACCTTCTGTCACAAGAAAAAAAGTGCACTGGGAAAAATATGTCATGCTATTAGGAAAAAAAGTAGAACTGATCGCTTTACACCCGTTATTCACCCATGTGGCCCACTTTGTTGACTTTTCCAACCCAATCCTCATGGTTAAAGGTTAGAAAAAACGTGTATTCCGATTATTACGAAGGTTAGGCTTTTTCAATGGCATACGGAAATAAAATACCGATCTATTGTAGAACGCCGACCGTGCGTGTGAATTCGTCCAGTATTACCCAAGCACAAAGGGATTTGTTTTGATGAATACAAGGTCCCTTGGAGAAATTATTCTGTGTGGGGAGGAATATTTTGAATAGTTTTGGAATTCGAACTTTTTTTTCCCAGAAGTGAAGAGTATAGTTTGTGTTTATGTGAAAAAGTCGACTAAATTGTCCCCATTATTATCAATATTATCACTACCAAGAATGGGTACTTAGGGAGACAATCCCATAGACTTGCCACTGTACTAAAATAAACCCTTCTTTTTTCTCTTGTTAGGAAACGCAGCTGAACCAGGCTTCATACACAAACCTTCCAAAAGCTAAAATCCTGTGTATCTTTCGGGGGGACATAGAAATTTCTCCCTAGGCCGAATCCCTATTGACCGATGTCTCCCAATAACATTCATGTTCCTATTGATACTCTTCTAACCTGTATCCCAAATATGCTATTTGAAAAATGCAAGCATACATTTAGCACTCGGGCTACTGTACGTGGAGTGTGGAGTTCGATGCATATAGGCTTAATAAAATAAATATAAAGGTAGGCGACGACATTTTGGTATTGGAATAATGTACATAAGTTTACTATAGCAGCACATCATGGTATAGGCTACTCGCATAATATGGACTTCAAACTGCGTGAGTGAATATGCACTAATGGCAATCTTTAACACTTCGCCACAGGTGAGAACCAGTCAAAGGCTTTTGACATTATATTCGGTTCGGGGATTTCTCTGTAGCTCATGCAAAGAACTTAATACAAGCAGCGACCTTGCTGGCCCGCGGTGCCCGACTGATGGCCATGTCAATATTTAGATTTCTTCCCCTCGGAAACACATGTCTGTTGTAAAAATAGGTTGTAATGTTGACGTGAGTGAGGCTGACGATGTACATGTATTAGGATTATACTTCGTGCATTGTAGGATTCTATACCTCTAGGCGAACTGTTTTGTCGGGCTGTATACGGACGTGAGATAAATGATTCCAAACCGGCGTGCCGTCTTCAACCTCACGGCGCACGAGAACGTCAAACACGGGTCGTTTCCTACGAAGTCATGGGCAAGATTCTGTGACGGTGTCCTCGCTTGCCCACTAATTGTGCTTGCCTTGGGTGTTTCCTGTAGCTGTCAAAATGCAGCCGTGTGCTCAGTATCTGTGCGGCACATAACCGGGGTTTACCCTGTGGCCAACATGGGCTAGTATCAAGCTCGATATAACATGAATGTTTATGAATGTCTGGGCTCTACAATAATAAACCTAGTGTCGATATAAGTTCAATAACACAAGAGGTGAAGTTATGGGAGGTTGTGGGACGGCCAAGGTGAAATTAACTATCTTGGTAGGCCTACATTTACCGGTCTGCAATACTTTTGTGAAGTTAACTTTTTTGCACTCGCGTTAATTCCAATATTTAATCAGGTTACTGGCAAACATTCATTCATTCATTCCGAATGGCAGGAAAAACCTTCCACAATACCAAAAATCTCCAGGTTGTAGGCTTACTCGGGTCTGACCCGTGAAAGAAATGGCAACGTGTTCACACTGCAATAATTCAACACGGTGTCGACCCGTATGAAAACTGATAACCCTGCTTTATATGGTGTGGGTTGAGAGCAGGTTGACCCTCGTTGGAAATGTCGACGTGTGTTGAGAGCTTGAACGTCTTGAAGCGCATTTAGTGTTGAGTAGTGTGAAAGATTTAAACGTGTGGACTCATGTAGGTACCGTAGTTTGAAAAGCCAATACATGACACGATGTTACAGGCCCACACCATCACAAAACATGCCCCAGGTTTGGTCATACGAACGGCTTTGCTAGTTGTCATCACAGGGTTTATTTAACCAATCTAGTAGCATCCACTTAGGCCCGGGTTAAAACTCCTGACCTTGAAGTTCTTTTTATCAATAACTCTCCCCTTTTTGTCCAAGGATCTCTTATCTTTAAACATCCAGTATTGATTGGGAGATTGTCATGCAATGTAATGTACAGGCTCACAGATCTAGAATTCTAGATACGCCCAAGCTTTACCGGTATTGGCTGTTTTCAATCTCTGCCAAACTTGTCCGGAAATGGGGCTTACCGTAGCAGGGAAAGCCGTAATCACCTAAATGCACGTTTTTTTCACAGGCCGCATTATTGCAACGGGAAATTATTAGTGGCAATTTCTACGAAGAATGCAAACCCTGGTACCATGCCGTGTCCCTTAACGCTCCCGACTTAATTTCCCCCGGGATGACTGTACCTAAGTAGCCAGGTTTGGACCAATGACAATTAGACATATAATAATTTGCTATATGCATTACCGACCGTTGGACATATTTTCTACATTTTGGTTTACACTGACAATAGTTTAAACGTAATTTCATATTTTAGTAGCATACCAACACAGAAATCTCCACAGATGTGCCTAAACTTACAGCGTTGGCAGACGGTGATAGTAGAAACATAGCGTTAAAGCGTTTCTGCCTAAAATGCTGTACTTTTCCAGAAAAGAGTAAAAAAAAAATTACCAAAAACTCGGGGAAAATCGAAACTCCTGTGACTAGATTTGAAAAAAACGTGAGCGTTTTTCACGGTTTTCTCAAAATGTGGGCACCGTATTGGACTGAAAATTTCACAAATAGATGTTACTGTATCTTTCTTAATATTGTTACCCAATAATCTGCATTTTTTCTGACCAACACAAACGTATGAAGTTACCTTTAAGACTTAAATGGCGCATTTGATGTCAAGTAAAAACAAAAAAAGAATTCTTTGTGCCATTCCGAAAGGCAATTGCTAATAATGCTCAGGAAATTCGATATTATTTGAATCACCGGTAGTTATTAACTGTAACAGTAGGATCCACATTACACTGGAATTTATGACATCCGGTTTTGAAAAGGAAAAAAAGAAAGAATCAATGACGTCACGGAAATTTGCCCGATGACGTCATATGACGCTGCCAAACCTGACGACTGACGTGCAGTGCGTATTCAGCATGCGGTATTTGCATTGGTCTACAGAACCCCCACAGACGAATCGCACTTGTGCAAATTTACGACGCTGTGATTTAATAAGCCCGATCAAGGTGAAAAGGAAAGTTGTGGTGCGCACAATAGGAGGTCGTGACCCGTTCTCAGGCCACATCAAACAAACAAACAAATAAATAAACAAACAAACACCCCAGCATCTGCTACATGCATTGAAACAACACGCAGGGGCTATTTGGCCGCGACAAACTGCATCACAACGGCGCCTTTCGTGCTCAGACACAACTTTCTCGAACCTCAACCCCCCCCCCCCCACTCCCTCCCCTTTACCACCCCAACTCCCTGGAAATGACAATTATTACCCCCGTCACGTGTCCTGACGGTGCGGTCAGGGCTGCCCTGCCAGCGAGCCGTCAGCACGGTTGCGCCGGGGGAAATTTATGGGCATTCCCCGCGCTGAAGGTCAGGCAAGGACACGCTCTAGCCTGTTTGGTATGCAGTATAATAAGGCTGTTTATACGTCCAGTGGGGCTGCTGTATTATAGTGCATAACTGCATACCGTACCCCGTGGTAAAGGGGAATTTTTTTATATAAAATTGTTGCGGCCGATTATCCGTAATTCTATCGCTTTTTATGTTCATATAGATTTGTGTGCCTTCTGGGACAGAGCAGCAAGTGTATAATGTTCTGCCTGTGAGTGTAACTTATGAAGTCTTCCGGGGCCTACACGGCAGTGTTCAACTTCTGCTGTTGAAGTCTAGAGTTTACCAGAATTGCATATCGTCAACTGTAATGCGTAATCACCTCCGTGCATAAACTGCCCTCCAATACCATCTATTGTGAATAACAAGAAAGGGTGTTTTTGGTAGTTTGTGCTCCACTGTCAGAAGACAAAGCTCCACAAAGCCTGTCGATATTTATTTCAAAACTGACCTCTTGTATACCCGTGTACAAAAAGAAATCAATCAATACTGATCTGGTATAAACTTCATAAAAGCTTTCACTCAGTACTGATTTAGGATTTTAAAATTATATCAAAATGTGTAGGAGTTAACGCAGGTCATTGGACGAGTTTCAAGCAGCGTATACATAATCACGGTGAGCTGACTTATCACCCAGTCATGCATTCAACCAATATTTCTGACCCTCTCTTTCATACTTCAAAACACATCTGACTCAAAAAATTACTTCACCAGATTAATATCGGTTTGGACGTTTGAAAAGAGTAAACGAAAAAGTGCATGCACGCGATCGTTATAAAGATTGCCGATGCTGTATCCCCCCTCGACCATGCAGGAATGCCCTAGACGACGCCCCCAGAGATTTGAGCTTTTTGACCGGCGCTGCTGCTGGGAGAATCAAACCACTGTATAGGACTGCTTTAAGAATGACGACGAAAACGCACGGGGGATGGGTCTTAACCACGCAGTCTAATAGCTTAAGAGGCCACGGAGTCCCCCGGCTCGGGGGTAAGGGGAACGGAAAGAGGTATCATCCGCCCACCTCCCGCGGTTTCCGCCTGCAAATCCCTTCAAGTCAAGGTCAGGATAACCCTCAAATAATAAAAAAAAAAGGGAAAAACTCAACGACTTTAAGTCAACATTGAGACGCGAAAGATTAAATCATAGGATTATGCCAACTTTTCCTAGTGCCATTAAAGATTACGTGGTGTTCACGTTCAAGTGTCATTGGTGCAATTTGGTGGGCAATGAACAGAAGATTGACGAATTCTGGCGACTGAATTCGTAAATTAGTCTGTCGCCCTCTATACCCTCTCTCTTCTTGATATTGTAGGCCAATGTCTCACGAGGCAATCAGTTCCAGGCAATCTCCAAGAAGAAACAACATTTTATAGTTTAATCTTGATATAATATAGGGGAGAGTGACCAAACTACCAGGAAAATAGCTTTTTGTGCTACCCAAACTTTCCTGTATGTGCATGTAGGCCTACTTGGTTGCCTCCAAGTTCCCTGTAAAAATTGTCTCGTGCAACATACCCTTTAATATACTAAAAGAATGAAAAAATCGATGACAACTTACGCCGACAGCGTCCATACGAGTCTCTCCTCCAGCCGTAGCAGCAGCCGAAGCGCCGGCCGTACCTGCAGGTGGGCCCCGTGGAGGTTACCGCGGTCGGCCTGCTCTGCCACAGGGTGGAAGACGGACCTGGGCGACGGTAATTCGTTCGTTGTGGGATGGTAGGCCGTAGATAACCGTAGCGCTGCGGGTATGTAGTCTCGCCCCGATATGTCGAACCCCTAATCAAACCCACTTCTAAAGGTCTGAACTTGGTAAAGGGGGGTCTACCCGGGTTTCCTCTGTAGCAGAAAAGAAGAAAAGGGCCAGTCATTTCACAATTCACATCTCAAAATAATAAACAAATTATGTTTTGAGGATATGTCGTAAGGTTATACCCACTTTAGGGTAATTTCTTTGTGGGTATATCCCGTTTGGGATAATTCTATTCCCAATAATTCCCACTTGGTGCTGGCTAACACCACACTCTCTCGATTGGTACCAGCTAGACCACCCGCGCAAACAGTTTGCACACAGATTTCCCGACCTTTATTTAGCCAACACAAATTAACACACCCATTACACACACTACACGATCATGTCCAATTTCCACCACGGGACGAGACCCCGCCGCCTAGCGGGTTGCACCGGGGCATCTGCTAATTAAAACATCGCACAGGTGTTCACGTCAGAAGTGGGCACAGGGTCTATGTAGTTTCCGTGCAATTTTGTAACAGGATAAACCATATTTACGGCCTCCTTATACAAACACTGGGTTATTTTTTTCTGGGTTCACGGTTTTTCTGCCTCACGATCGGCTTTGACATTTCTTTTCAATAAATCTATTTTGTTCTCCCTTTTCGCTGGGACGCTGGCTCTCTGTGTCGGGAACGGACGTACAAAGTTCAATGGGGTTTATACCAAATATAAAACGTGCGAGAACAAGTCACAGTCATACTGTTGACACGAAAAAGTAGTACTTATATTTGGACAAGAAAAACAACTTGTTATGGACAGCCAAAGTTTGCTAGAGTGCTGGACCACAGCCAGCAATGACCCGTTGGAATAATATTTCTCCAGGGAGTTTGGTGCATGCAACGGTTGATTTATTACCGTTCTTTTGCCAAGCAAAACCCCGTAAAACTGGACATTATTTCCGGTTTCACGCCTGAGTCACGATAGAGCTTCGTGGAACAAAACCCTAGAAGATTCAGGACATCAACGCAATGGGAATATGAAGGACACGATGTTGCCGTTAAGTGAAATATGATAGAAGGGATTTGTGTTAAATGAATGGTTAGAGACAGTGGAATATTATTGGCGATCCTTATCCACGCCTTGACCGCCCCGCCACACCCCACCCCACCCTGCCCCACCCCGCCAAGTCGTTGCACCGACACAGACCGTCGCGTCGCCTGGACCGTACGGCCCACTCCGTCAGTACCGTCAGTACAAGGGCTGTGATTCCTCCTTGCATATTGCTACATCTTTCGGCACACAAAAAACAACAACTCACGTGGACGTAAGTGAACGATGAACAGGTCATAGGCCCCTGTATAAACGCAACATCCCTGGCCTGTCAAATTTGATAAACTTATTAGTTACGGTGTATCTATAAGTCAAAGGGACTATAGATCCTTGACCTGATTTGATTGGATGAATAGACATCACGTGTCTTCGACCATTAGAAACATTACACAGTTCGTCGACCTGTATGGGGCATCTTTTCTTTAAGACTTGGACCACTGCCAACTTCGGGTGATTTCCCGCGTCCAAACGCGCTTTTCGACAACGTATACGCGCGCTCTGGGATTGTCTTTCTGCTATAATTATATATGTCGATTATACATGACGTCATTGATCTCCAATAGGAGTTTAGTGTATGACGTCAAAACTTGGGTGAATGTCGGCCATCTTTGTTGTATGACAATGAATTTTTGAGCGAACTCAACTTTGGCGTTACGTACGAACTGCGCGTGCCAAACGCGTACATTTCACCAACTCATTTCATGATTGGTAAGTAAGCAATTCAAGCTGCGCTGAAACCTTAGACATAGAGTGCGTGACGCAGCTCCAATGTAGGGACTCGGAAAATACATCAAACATGGCGTGTGTTACAATCATTGATCTAAAATAAACATTATGGAGACAATGGTTACAATGATAACGAGATCAGTGTAACCGTTCCATCTCATTCCGGCCCCATACATTGAGCATAGTGTTAAACACAAACAATAAGATGACATTTTGTAATATGACATTGAGATGTTACAATACATTGATTACTTGATACCAGGTCCAAAGACGTCTCGAAAGTCCAGCATAAATTCTCAAAAGGAAAGTAACGAAACAAGTGCCCAGCGCATTCCACTTTATTTTTCTCTGTACATCAGAGACACAGCGCGTGTAGAAGGGCGGTGGGCGTGAGTTGGGCATCCTTCCCAAAGAGGAGGCAGAGACGCGTTTCCAAATTCACGCATAGTCCTAGTAGCTTTTCGTTCACAGAACGAGTCTCAACGTCCGGTTTTGCCAAACGTTTCATCAGCATTGATCTGAGGGACCTTCATCATACATCTATAATAGTGGGACGGACACGAGTAAATTGCCGATTGCTCACCACACGTCCGATTCCAATGGGAATAATTAACACTAAGTGACATTGGAACGGTTCCAAGATACCAAGATTCAGTAAAGCATTTTGTATGTTGTACTCATAGTCATACTGTAACCTACATGTACTATTGGGTATGTCACCAAGCCATGGAAATAACACAATAATTATTACAAAACGGGAATGATATTAAGAATAGGAATGGAACGAGAATGTGTAATTGACAGACAAGCATTCCAAGTACATGTTAATGTGTATTAACAAATCAACCACACTCCTTGTCCAACTAGAGTCATATCCCTTTTCAGTTTAACAGTAATACTAGTTTCCACAACGTTGAACCCAAACCGAGCATCCCGTCAGCGGGGTTCATTTTATTCGACACAGATGTGTGTTGTGAAAAGTCATCTGTGTAACGTGAAATTAATGGCAAGAATTGTCGACTGTGATCGAGTCAGGATGACAGGGCATGTATAGTGTCGGCAAAATCTGCCTGGCAAAAAGAATGACTACAAATGACATCTACATTATATTAGGATGCTTCATTTTCAATTAATTGAGTGTTCTACCACCCGGTTTAAGACTGGGGGCGGGAAGCCAAAAGAAAATGGAACTGATGAAAAATATTCTTACTAATAGTAATACTCACCTTGCTAAGCACGGAATTCCTTTGAGTATTAACCACAAAGCAAGCACACTGATAAGTTTCCAGAACATTTTGAAAGACCAGCCGAAGTATTACGGACCTACGGCCGATGTGTCGATCCTAAATCTCAACGTGTCGATCCTAAATCTCAAAAGTGTCGATCCCGGGTAGAATATCACGATGTAGCAGATGATACCAATGTAGACCGACCTGCTCAGTATTCCCTTGCAATGCCTCCGGGCGGTGGTGGTAGAGCCTTATTCCTCGCCGTCCACACGCGCACACAATCGATAAAAAAACGGATTCCTCTCGACTAATCGACACATCCGACGAGGAACGCAATCGGTGTCGACTGTCTCCAAACCAACGAGCTCCCGTGTCACCGAGGCTTCGCCAGAGCTGAACTCATCAAACTAGCCACCTGATTCACCCTTTGATTGCCTCTGAAGAAGACAGAGCAACTATGTACTTGCAATACTTCCAGCGTCACTTGCTATACATGCATTGGTATGGTCTCCAATCGACTGTACAGTATACCTTATCATTACGCACACACACATACAAACAGTTAGTTGTGTACCCCTAGTGCCAGTGCAATGGGTGCGTTTAAAGTGAACACTCTCAGCGCTGTGCTAGGATCACTCCATCGGGGTTCACACAGTCACTGCTCACTACATGACGTATAGAGTCCATCGTCCAATGCTTGTCTGGCGTGTGGGGTACTAACTGAGCTGAGTGACAGACATAGCTATGCGATGATTATAGATTACTCAAGGTGGACCAACAAATAGAGAAAAACTGAAAGACAACAAGATAAGGCATGAATGAGCTATAATGAACCTCGGCAGGAAAAAAGTATGAAAATCAAGAAGACATACCGCAGGCCTAGGATACAGAACTTCAAGTCAAGAGTAAAACTGTGGACCTATTCCACTATAGTAGTACCCTGGTAGCTTATTCGATTCGGCTGGTTGATCTGGGTTAATTCCTTTTCCTCCCTTGTGCTCTAACCAAGAGCCTACAATTTGTGTTCTCCAAACTCCGACATAGAAGGCAGAAGGCTTGAAATACATTGAATAATGGCAAAGTAGAAACTACTGGTGGCGCTATAATCAAACATTCTCCCTCGAAAGTATAGTGCACTTGAACCCTCTACTATCCATAAACAGATCTCGTTATCAAAATATAAATGTTGAAATGATTTGTTCCATTAAAGTTACAGTACAGTATTGGTTACATTCCAAACACAAATGAACAAAACAGAAAGAAGACACCATAAGACCGTTCGTCAAATTTTATAGAGGGCGCCCTTGACATAATTATTCCTGCTGGCATTTGGTTTTTAAAAACCACGCGTCCGAATAAATTTCCATTCTTGATGTAACTGAAAATTGTTAACCAGTCGGCTCCGCCCCCCGCCCCCCTCCCTCCGGATCAGGTCTGCAACATAAGAAACGTCCCTTGTAGCTATACACTTTATTGAAGTCTAATAGTAAGTGACCATGGCCGTGTAAATGCAATGTGAACAGGATTATGAAGCAAAGCCGGGATGATTTTTGCAGTTTCCTGGGGGCATGAACTTTGTCTCTCGGGACACAAGGGGGCAGCAACAAAGGGGAAGAAAAGGGTAGGCAAGCTGGAGTACAGCAAGGCTCTTTGCGTAGTCACGAGATGAGGATGCTAGTTTAAGACTTGTGCCGGAGGTCGTGATAAGGGGGCCTGGATGGTCTGGGACGTTATACTCGGTGGCCGTGAGGCTTATAAGCCCCGGCTGATCACGCTCAGCTACCCTTTAATGCGAATGGTTCGAGGCGGGCTATTTTTGGTTCAAAGACGGGGCACGTGGGGGAAAAAGGTTCGGGGTCAATTCGGGCAGTATATACTGACAATGGTGGTCGCCACGACAATGACCAGCAGAAATCGCAGTATTGAGACAGTATGGACTGGTCCAGCTGGCATCAATTATTAACTCAAGATGAAAAGGATTTGGAATTGTGAAATATTTTTTGATAAACATTATTCAAATCATGTCATAATTATAGTGAATTGTCTCACTATGGTATGTACCATGTTCGTCATTGTACAGTTTTCTTTTTAAACTATCATTTTGCAAATACAAATGGGATCTTAGTAATATTTGACAGTAATGTTACCGGCGTTTAAAATTCGCTTATGCAGCTATGTTTTTTCTCTTACAATCGGTATCAAGCATATCAAAATTACATAAAATTGTCTGACTCCAAATGTGAAATAGCAAAAAAACGGCGAAAGATCTAGGCCTATATAAACTCGGCAAAAAAACCATCGTAACTTACTACTACTACCAAAATAGGAGTAATGATGCATTGCAATTTGCATGCGGTCATGCGTAGGATACGATGGGTTATCCTTCGTAACTCGAGTTACGATCGATCCCATGGCTTCGTGAAATCGACCCTGACCACATGATTGCCAAGTTCATAAACTTGAATTTCACACAGAATTTTCCCCAAATGTTATTACAAAATACAAATGACCTTAGAAATGGACACAAATCTTCCGAACGAAGGCCGACCCGAGCAGCGGTCTAGACCGGGGTCAGGGCGCCCGTAAATTCAAGCTTGTCCCCCCGTCAATGTGATGGGATGTCACCCGCTCCCACTCGTGCATGCATTGAGTGATACCATCTACAATTCCTCCCGTGATGTCAACCTACATGGCGGACGCTCACAATTATGTCCTCAAGACTCCTTGAAAATGATTATCTCCAAAGGTTTGTGACCTGAACGTGTGGGGGTTAAGCAAACCAGTCTCGCCAGCCGGTTCATTCTGAATCTGAATTGTTCTAACCTTCGCCGAACAAGACTGCTAATGATGAAAGCTTATAAACCCACTCATCCTTGTAACTATCTTAGATCTTTAATGGTGATGCATGCTTGGAGATCTAAGATGAGCCGATATTTCAGGGAAAACAATTAGAGGGTCCGAGCAAAAGGAAAAAACGTGACATGAAAATGTGCAAAATGACAGCTGCTCTGCTCGGTGTTTTTGTTTATCCATTGGAACAGCTGTCCTGATTTATATTGCCAAATGGTAATTTAAAGCATCAAGGTAACAATCAGTTGTTATAACTCTTTTGACCTGTGCACAAATACTGTGAAGGGAGTTCTGGCTGAAACACCTTTCTTGCCTTACGTTGTTGCTGTGCTTAATATACATATTTTCCAATAATTGTAGACAGTATCAACAGTTAAGAACATTAGTGGCAAGTTTGATCTCTTTTGGGAAAATGTCCTCAATCTTTCATTTTTTGGGGTCTCGAATGTAGGTTCCCTGAATGGGTGCGGGTGGAAGGGAACCTTTTAGAAAACGATGTAGGATTAAAACGAAATACTCGTTTCAAGTGTTTTCAATAAATTCCCATTTTTTCGATTTAATTTGCTTTCATACTAAAAATCAATACAAACTTAACTTGATTAAAAATGCCACAAATTGCACACAATTAAGCCATCGCCGTAGAAAATAATCATAACTAAAACAAACGGCGCACACAATGCATATTAAGAATACACTATACAAACATATCCCATCTGGTATGAGCAAAACTCCATTGTGCAACACTTAATCCCTGACTTCAGAACACGTCTGGTTTCCCATATACACACGCACTGACATTGTACACTTTTTCTATGGTGACTTTGAACTTATGTTGTCTTGTTTCCGACTTAAGAGAAGAAAAAAAATGTACCGAGATAATTAAATTTCCTCCTCTGACTATATTGACCCAATACGCGAGGGACAGGAATGTTAAAATAATGTCAGGCCGACAATAGCACAGCCATGTATAGTGCCGTATAGGCGCTGGGGTCAATTACACGATGAAACTGTTCGGGTGATTCAGTGTTTAAAACAAGAGGAAATTACCCAAAAATTTAACATCGTTAAAGGAATAAAGCAGTATGGCCTGGTTTATTGCACAATAGAACCGATTCTGTGATATGAATTCTTCAGAGAATATCCAGACGGGATTACAAAGAAGGATTTTATTTGTAGGTCATAAGGCGTCGGCCAGTCGGTCTTTGAAATGACCTGCACCACTGGACTATATTTAGTTATACGTTCACACGGGAAATGGATTGAGGTACACTGCCCCTACACCTAAGTCCACCTCCATACCACAGTTGATCACACACGGTTTTTCCTGTGATAAGTGGGTTATCCTGAATACCACAATACATCACAGTTTTTGTGGTAATGCGTGGTTTATGATTCAGTCCACCTGTGGAGACTGTGGTAATGTGTGGTGAGAAGCTCTTCGTGTGGGGTAGGTGGTGAGGGTTAGGGTTAAAATTAAGCAAGATATACAAAATGTCAATCCAATACCAGCTTTTCTAGTGAAACTCGATCCACCCTTCACCATCTGCGGTTGAATGAATGTGTATAAAGACCGTGAAATGGGTATAAGGTGATATGAGGTGTTAATTCCTATTTTGTCAAACTTCCTCCGATCTGATGATCTTCAAGTGGGTGACGTTAGTCAGATGACCTGATCAGGGGTCAGATGGCCAGATCAGTGGTCAGATGGCCAGATCTGTGGCCAGATGGCCAGATGGTCAAATTGTCATAATGGTCAGCTTGGCCAGATTTATTTCTACCTCCATGGACAGATAGCGTTAGGCATGACAGCAGCTGAACAGGCATCATTTTGCCTTGTCAGAACCACAAAAAGTTTCCAAGTTGACTAAACAGGAAAAACCTTGTTTATTGTTTTATCTTGTATCCAGCTAAACTTTCCTATAAAGCAAACTGATCGTATATTACGCGAGACTTGTTGTGCTGGACAAAAAAAGTTGATGCTCTGTGCGGTCAGTGGGTCAAAAATTGGCCCCGGAAGCCAATATTCTTGCACTCACTTGAAGGCCAATTTTGTGCTTTACTAACCATAACCACTGGACAAACGTAGAACATATGACTGTCCTTCACTGCCCAATTGAAATGACGAAGCAATGCAAATGGCTGACACGGTAGATGTGAAATCTCTCAAAGCCTCAATTTCTTGCTAAACCCGTATAATACGCTTTACCCTTATGACCTTATCAGGCTCAAATTATAGGCCGCTACAATTAGCACGGTAGCAAATATCTTATTTTCTAGGATGGGTTTTACTGAATTTGGACAGTCTTGGCAGCCGATTGCAAGTGAACGCCAGGATGGAGGGAAAATCTTAAATCTCACCCCAATTTTCAAAACGGCGTTTCTGGTTTCAATCTCCGATGTGTATCCGAAAGGAGGTAGGACTGGTGCGACTGGGCATATAATTACAGGCGTCTGCAAATTGGTAAAAAGGTTTTAACCTTTCGCGTGATGGAAACCATGCAGCGGGCCGTGTCCGGCTCTGCGCCCGAGCCCTGACGGTATGAATTTAGCGCTGCTGGCCCGGCTCAGGCACCCATATATCATTACCATTCAAAGTAGCAGACGTTGAGTTATTTCAGAACTTCCCTTTGGAGGGAGGGAGGAAGGAAAGTAGAGAAAGAAAACACCATATCAACGGGTAGGATCAAGGAGTGCACCATGCATGCATGGCATGGGTCCACTATAGGACTGACTGAAATAATTATGTACCTTCGTGGTCAAACTACAACCTACATAACTGCGTTGGATGCACAAACTTCGGTTGTTACTTTTCTTGATGGTCGAGCACTTTTTCCCTTGAATCAAATTGAAAGCCATTACTAAAATAATAACTGCGAGGTTCCCTCTTCTGGGACTAAACACGAGTCATCCGTCACACACATACCACCTATTGACCGACTCATCAAAATCTTGAGTCATAATCTTCAATTGAAAACCCTTAACATTATAACCCAAGGATTTTTGATACACTAGGCGTGATACCATTAAACAACCGCGGGAGGAAAATACTAATTTTTGTACGGTCTTGAAAGACGCATTCTGACAGAGGTCAACAGCTGACTCGAGGGTGTCCTCCACCAATCTTTCCCTTAATGCTGAAAGATGATGACCCACAGTACAAGGCCAAGAACATTATAATGCCTAGAAAAGTTACTGTATGCCCCTCTAAAGGAAGTCTGTAATTATAAGACTCGACCACAGAGCATGTAGCCGAGCATCGCACGTCCTTGTATATGAAGACAACGGCACTAAGACAAAATGGGGGATCATGCACCTTAAATCTCAACCACTGGCCAGGATGCACTTACAACGTGTGCCTTCTACGAATCTGGGGAATTTTTCAAAGCTCTCCTTTCTGGTTAAAAACAGAGTTTTTATCCACTTCGAAATCGTTGGCGAAAGCCTTTATTTTGACACCTGTTAGGTAGGACCATGCTGGAACTGTAATATTGGTTTCGAAAAGGCTTGGTACGTATTGACTCGACTCGACATACATGACGTCATGGGGTAGGGAAGCCACAGCGATAGTTTATACATGATGGCTTGGAGCTCATTGGACTACCGTCATGACTTGCATGCTGCGCGTAAACATACGTAACTCCCCACTCACGTCGAAACTACGGTCATCTTGGGCTTCGGTCTTAAAAGTATAATTATTTAAAGGTCACAGAACAGAACTCACACTTTGTCAGATCCAGCATTTATATGAAATAATAAGCCTTTGACTTTAGAATTTTAACTCAATTGGACATCTGTATCACGTGAATTTGTTTGGTATAAAACACAAAGAATGGTTTTGATCCTACCCCTAGATCAAAACTGTTTTCGGTCTCTGTTTTACGAATTTCAGGCGGAAATATTCTAACGGTATGTTTCTACCAGCACCGTCTTCATACCCTGAAAGATATACGTAAATCTGTGAAGATTTATGTTTGGGTATGTTACCAATCGTCACGCCTCAATAGGTTTCGATTAGGTTTCAATAATAAGAGCGATCTGGCTCTTTCTGACTTTCAAGATATAGGCCTGGACAACGCTGACAATCGGTTTTTTTTTCAGGATTAAGTTAGTACGTAGGAAGGTCTATTACTGTTGAAGATCTGTTTCTTTTTCTATCACACATAATTGAGTGGCATCTTCGAAACTTGTTTGCACCAACTTTTTATTACAAGAAGCTTGTAGTCTATTTATAGGGCGACGGCCAAACCTAGCCTGCACACCGACGCAATTACTTGAACTCCAGCTCTAGACAACAAGTTGACAAAGTTCTTCGAATATACGTTACACATTCCATGCCCATGGTGCATGTTGGTATCTCAGACATAAACAATCCTTGGGACTTGTGTATACGTACTGAACTTGACGATGACCGACTGGAAACTGTACAGCTGGTGGAGCTAGAGCAAAGAGTCTGAATTGGACCAGAAAGACATCGTAGCCGTGGAAACGCCGATCATGTTTGCTTGTTCAAGACTCCTGTTGTCTCTCCCGCGTTGCCGTGTTTTATGGAGAATGACGTCACAGACTCTCTAAACAACCAACCGAATGAAGAATTTCCGCTGGGTCACGATTTAGGCGCTTCCTTTGATTGGATACAAAAAAGACATATAGGCCTATAGGGCCTAATAATTGTTCATGCCATGTTAATTCAATCATGTTTCCTGGATATTAAAACGCACATGGAGCGTTATTTATTGGAAGTTTATTCGGAGAACAGTATGGGTTTATTCAGCTATATGAGAAATCTGTATTAAGTTTGCCTGAAACCGTGGCCATTATTGGAATACACAAAAAAATACACACAAACAAATATCGCGTCGAGTGACAATAAGTGGGGATTTCGTGAGATATGTCAATGCACGGGAAAAAAATGGAACGGGAGAAAATTACCTGCTTCCACCGTGATGGAACTTTAAAGCAAGCGGGGAAGGAAGCGCTTCCCCTCGGGGAGGCTGTACCCAGCAATTACGCTGCCTGAGGCTTCGCTTCATATTACGGTGATTTACTTTTAACGTATCTGCAGAGAGCTGTGAGTCAAACCATGGTCAAACATTTCCGACAGAGACTGTAAAGGCAAGAAAGACAAACCATCAGATCTGTCAAAAAAAATAAAGCGGCCGCGAGGACGTCACCAAATTTGCATGTTGACCCAAATCTTCAGCTGTATACAAAAACTTTCTCATTTCTCATTAGAGCAACTTTGCTTTCAGACAAAAATTTTCTGCACTTGATTTTTCAATCGCAGTGTTTGTACAATCCCAAAGTTCGAAAATCTCAAAGAAAGAAATTGTTCTATTATAGGCCAACTCCCGGTCGAGTCAGTATTAGTCTGGTGCCCACATACCGCAGCATTGTACAAACCTTATTACACTTCAGTACCAAGACTCATAACGAAAACAAAGTAGTACACGTACTTTATTCATATGCAGAGGACTTACGCTATAGTAAGTTACAGATTTCTTTTAATTATTCTGATTCAATAGGGACTCAGCACCTGAGCGCCACACACTCGCTCCTCGGCCCGGGAGAATGAACCCCGAAAATGTGCATGCATTCTGACTGCAATATCTGTGCCAGTCAGTGTCGTGGCACGATACGCACCCATCCATATACAGCCCATCGCACCTCGGAATAATAAATAAAAACGCGGCAAAAGTTCACATCTTCAAAGTGGGGATACAGGAGCATCAGAACTTTGTGTTGGATCAGCTTGTATATATACTGTGATATATATAGCCCGCGGGGTTTACACGGAGGACTGTGTTGATTTGTGTCTTTCCATATAGGATTTATAGAGCTATACCTCCCTGAGAATGTGAGAAATAAACGAAGTTTTTAACTCATTGTCAAATCTGTTTGGGCTTTTAGATTTCTTAAACCACCTGGCACAAGCAGACTCTTTATCAAATACATCAAACAGATAAGAACTGGGGCCAATTTCACGGCGCTGCTTAGCACAAAAATTTGCTAAGCATGACATTTCAGTCTTAATAAAAACAGGGTAAACAACGAAATTCCCATTTGCTGTGTATCACTTGTGATTGTTCTTTGGCTGTTGTTCACTGACCATGAACATCAAATGAAATTTTGAACTGTGATTTGTTTTATTGGGCAAGACATTTTTGTGCTAAGCAAATTGTTGTGCTAAGCAGCGCCGTGAAATTGGCCCCTGTTGATAGGAGTTGTGTCCAGACATTACAGTGCGCCACCAAGCGTTTACAACGCGTTAGCCAATCACCGAGCGCGAGATAAGTGTCAACCCTTTCCCAATGTGCTTTTGGTCGACACATTACGTGAATTGTGATTGGCCGACGCGTTGCAAACTCTTGGCGCACTCTTTGGAATCGTCTGAATTTGGGTTGGTTAACTTAATTTAATTATGTTTCGAAGGCTACGTATCAACATATATTCAGGCGTTTTACCCCATGTCGTACACGTGCTTGTGTTTTGGCAACAAAAAGCCACAACTGCTATTCCAACATTTGGATAAACTGTCTCCTATTAACGGGTATGAAAGTTCGACATTAAAAAAACACGAGATGCGTATTCTATAAACAGTTTTACATCAGCATCACAAATCACTCACGCTAATGGAAGTTGGAACGCACGCACACGCACGTACGTATACACACTATGTTCCTATGCGCAGGTGTCACTGTGCAGTACATCAATCAAACATGGCAATAAATGACGTCAATACGGCGACGTGCAGCATTGGAAGCACGCGTAACAAGGAATTAACGCATTC
This sequence comes from Astropecten irregularis, assembly GCA_963971285.1. Lineage (NCBI taxonomy): Eukaryota > Metazoa > Echinodermata > Asteroidea > Paxillosida > Astropectinidae > Astropecten > Astropecten irregularis. The sequence goes on from OZ020256.1 coordinate 2,045,926, forward strand.
CAAAGTATATGGAACCCATTCCCGCACCTATATATGTGTATACTTTTAAAAATGTATCAATTGGTCATGGAAGTGAACCCCGGAAAATTGGAACAAGATTGTACGCCATGCATGGCATGGGAGAGCTATATTGAATAAATTTCGAGAGGGAAGCGAGCGGTTCTAAGACGGCAAGCTTCGGCCAGCAGGTTCTAGTGCCGAACAACCCAACAAGTAGGCCCTTAACCAACACTGAACATAATTCTACATCAACATCCCCATTTATGACCATGTTTTGGGGTCATGTTGCTCTTGTTCACCCTCATAGTACCAGTGGTGAAAGCTTACATTACAAGTCGTGCAAAACTGTAAGAATGTTGACGACATGTAGAGATACATGGATACTTAAAAACAGTGTAAGCCTTCTCTACGATTCATGACTGCCACTCCTGTAACTATTAATTGATTGCCTTTGGTGACGTCACTGTAGGTGCATGTACCCACGGGGGCCTTTAGCGTACAGCACATGGGGCGGTTTATACTGAAACTTTCCCTGCTAAACATCCGGGAGGTGAGCTAAAGGAAAGGGCTATTCACACCTACCATAAAAGTTTCAAACCACGCCTTAATTATGTCTTGCTTTTCAAAGGCTAAACCCCATTAACCTAGAACAAAACAGGCCCAGACTTGGCCGATAACGTGTGCTCCATTTACGGGCTAATTGGTGCCACAGTGGCTCATCAGAGCCAGCGTCAGCGAAGTTCCCACATGTTCGCAGTTCTGACGTTCGCCGAGGCAACATACACAATTCCCAAGGTTTTGTTTGTGGTGCTCGGTGAGTCCAGATACCAGACAAAATAACGACTTGAACACCAAAACAGCCGCTAACTCATCACGCAATGTCACGTCAAAACTCATCTATTTTCTCGTATGTGTGACCTCTTCCCTGCCAGAACAGGCACAGCAAAAGTACCATTGGGTTCGCTCTTTTTTCAAACAACACTGCAATAAATAACCGTTCCCTGGAAGTTGAACCCACCCATAAGGCTAGGGGAAAATCGACCCAGACGGCTGCACCGCGATTGACCGAAGTCCATGCAGCATTATGTGCTGTTTTCTTGTCTGGCGGCAAGAAATTCCACCGAGAATCAGTTTCAATGTTTGTCCGGATTTTGCCAATGATCCTGGGCGTCCGGTCTCGAGAGGCGGGATATTGGGACATGTTGTCTACTCCGTTCCCGTGGGCGTGCATCATAAACAACGTAAGAAACTATGGGTATCTAAATAATACAAAGAATGTATACCAGCAACATTTCTAAAATCTCAAAGTTAGCCTATATAATTATAAGCACTTTTTAAAAATGGATCCATATTAGTTCAGACAGATTTGGGGCTAATATTCATAACAAAAGGCCGTATTGTAAGTTTGTATTAGAAGGCCCATTTCGAAACATTGTGCCAATTCTAAATGAAGCTTGAGGCTAGGTTTGGTATTTCGCTACCACCATTTGAGACCCCAAAACGGAATGAGGGGATTGGGCCACATGACGAAGCACAAGAAAGGCTCCAGCTTTGCCATGTATCTCAAGCCCTTCATTTCATTTAGGAAAGCCTAGCCTTAAGCCTCATTTCGTAAATTAGAATAAAGGCGTCTAGATTAGGCGCCATTTCATTTTTTGTTTTCGTGACGGCCGGCTATCAAAATTGGCTACGGCTTCGCAATAGTCAGTAACATGCATGGGGGAGAAAAGACACAGCCGTTGTTTAATACTCAAAGTTTTCACATCGGGGAGCTAGGTCAATGAAGGCGCTCTTATTCTGAACGTTGGGTGCATTCGTTTAGCTAAAACGGGTCAGCCCTTAGTGGGAATAGTCGCGCTATACTGCACAAAACAAGCGAGATAATGGGGACGATGTTGACTGGTGTCGACCCGGGGGAGCTAAACGAATGCACCCGTTATCAGAGGCAAGATATCAATTAACTCATTATGACACAAGAGGGCGCCCTACATCATTCTAATATCATAAACCCACTATAAGTGACAATTTTATCCTCATAAACAATACGGACTGGTTACTGACCCGGCTGAAGTCGCTAAACGTTTAAACCACGATTTGATTTTAATTGTCTCTTCCCATGCATATGCCTATATATCCGGCTTGAAAGACGGAAAACATCGAACCAGGAACCAAACAAAATCAACATCCACCGCAAGTCATATCCAGACAATCTCAACAAGTCACAACATAAGGAAGGACATCACAAACCATCTTTAATTGAGTGTTTCCTTAGTCTGGGAAATCGTAATTAAAAAGTGCGTAAATCAAATAGTTTTGATATTACCAGTTCTTTAATTATTTTGGGTCCATGCCAATTTTGTAATTATGAGCTATATATTATGATATAAAAATGGTGAATTAGACAGTTGGACTTGCAAGGCAAACCAGACAGAAAACGTGTACACTGGACGCGCAAGGGAAGTGCCATTAGTGGCACTCAAGTTCAACACAGATCCGGATCTCTAATCGGTGACGTATAGCCGCTGGTTCCATCCCAACCATCCGCACTCAGGGACTATATCTATATAATGCGGTGCGGGAACCAACGCACGGATCACGGATCAAGACCCGGATCTGTGTGAATTAACCATGCACAAACACAACCGGAGTCTATCGGCGACTGAAGTTCCGGACGTTCTCAGACCTTATTCAGACCATGCTGCACCAATAACGTGATAAATGACAGGAATCGATCACAAGTGTTTGACATGAGCTACAATGCCAACCAACATGGAATAATAGGGAGTTACCTTAAAAACAGTCATATCCTACTCTATTCAATCTTAGTTACTGGGCCTCGGTTTCTACAACAGAAACCCATCTTTATTGAAACAAGGTAGGGTCACACACGTAGGTGCCATCAAATCGAGAAGTTACAGGGGTCACACTTTGGATAGGCCATCAATTCTAGTGGAATTGACGATGCACAGGCCAGTGGAATGAAAGTGACTCAGGCGCTATATGACATATCACAGGAGATGTCAGTCTACGAATCCAGCAGTATATGATGGACTACAACTTAATATTAGAACCGATCCCCGGTTGATAAAAGCTGAAAGGATATTCAGGAACTTACACGTCCCTGCCTATATGACTGTGAGCGTGAAAGTGTCACTATTTACAGTGAAATGTCACTTGTGCTGTTTGAAATCTCAACAGCTGACCATTATAAAATGTATTCATTTAAGTGACGTGAACAGAGAGTGGAAATTAAGTTGAAGTTCAATTTTTATACTTGATCCACTTTCTTATAATTTTTGAGAGTTTTGAGCTTTTAAGCACAATTCAATCTCCCACTGGTGAAAGAAATTCACAGTTTTATTATAATTATCGGAATCTGTGATAATCCTTGTAATGGAAAAAAAAAGCAGAGCTAAAAGATATAATGGTAATTTATACACACGCATGCATAAAAACAGGGTGAAAGTTGTAGGCTTGCCTACGATGGAAGGACATATGGGGCCTATATATCGTTTTCCTGAAACTACCACCCTACCAAACACTCGAGAGGGCTATTAAATTATAGGCATAATTTCGAGTAAAAAGACTTACAAGACTCCACTTTAACTCGGCTCACCGCTTATAAAGTGAAACTACCCTCGACAGTTGTGTGACTGGGAAAAACCAATGAAACGTTACAAAATCCTCTCACAAATTAATCATGAACAAGGCTTAATCGTTTTCGTGTATTTTGCTTTGCGCTACACTGAGGGTGTGTTCTTATTCCTCCGCTCACACATTTGCCGTCGTTAATCAATTAAGAACGGCTTAAGAAGTAGGTCACCTTGCAACCCTAAAACACAGACCTCTTGGCCCTATCGGACACGAATAACTAGGCCGAGCGGCTTAAGAGAATGAAAGACATTATTTACAACCTGCGCTTCGGGTGACATTGAACGAGAATAGTGAAATGCCATGGTGTTAACATCGTGCGATGATATGCCTGCACCGTGCCCGATAATAGGCATATCGTGTTGGCAGACTTCACCTATAAAAGAGCACCGTCAAACAACAGGAAAGTCGGGGCTGACATTAGACGCCGTTCCCTGATTTACAGTCCATTAAGTAGTTCTTTCTTTCCCTGCCCGAAACAAAGAAAAATGTTGTTTTTTTTGTAAAGGTAGTTGGCTTGAGACAATGACCGCTGTCTGACCTCTAAACATTCTTAATTTTGTCCATATCTTTTAATTGCCCTTGACTTTGATGGTGGCCATTAACGTCTATTTGGAATTTGCTTTGTTTATCGTTCATTATTTATGTATGTATTATGGTCAAATTGGCGGATTTTCTGCGACACAGCGGTCAAAAGGTCGACGGTGGTCATCGGGTGCCATCAAAATCCATTGAAAAATAAAGAACAGAGGAAAGAAAATGAAAGGGGAGGAATAGAAAAGCAAGACAAGGCAAGGCAAGGCAAGGCAAGGCGAGGCAGGGCAGGGCAGGGCAGGGCAGGGCAGGGCAGGGCAGGGCAGGGCAGGGCAGGGCAGGGCAGGGCAGGGCAGGGCAGGGCAGGGCAGGGCAGGGCAGGGCAGGGCAGGGCAGGGCAGGGCAGGGCAGGGCAGGGCAGGGCAGGGCAGGGCAGGGCAGGGCAGGGCAGGGCAGGGCAGGGCAGGGCAGGGCAGGGCAGGGCAGGGCAAGGCAAGGCAAGGCAAGGCAAGGCAAGGCAAGGCAAGGCAAGGCAAGGCAAGGCAAGGCAAGGCAAGGCAAGGCAAAAGAGAAAACTGAGAGCAAAGCAAAGCAAAACAAGGGACTGGCATCTGTGCTGTGGGTCTCACGAGGACCCCAATTTGAGAGCGGTGTCGTTTAAAAACGTCGAAAGTGTAGCCAGTTAACGGGAGCTGACAGCCACTACGACTTGAACTTCAGAAGGTAGGAAGCCACACTCACTAGCCCGACTGCACGGATTCCGTTTGTCACTCACCAACGGTCCGTGATAAGGTAACCGTTAACAGGTGAGAGCTCACCAACGAATCTCCGGTATTAGCGCAAGTGGTCTACTCGCGGTTATATTCCTTTTTCATTCGTATGTATAGTTTACAAGTCTATAATGCTTCGCAATGTGACCTGTGGGCGTGGAGAAGGCCCCATAGTGTTATATCATGCACATTTAGGTGGTCGATTAGTATAGCCATGTCCACACCAATTTTTTATCAGGTCCAGTCAGCTGTTAGAGTCTGACAGACATTATGTTGGTGTAAACAGGGCAGAGGTTAAACCTGTCACAGTGGATGATCTAGTTAGCAAGTTCATGTATGTATAGCTTTAAAGGTAGAGTAACTGCGGGGCTTGATATAGGCTTTAGGATCGAAAACACCTGAAAACTTGTTATTTATAAGGTTTTGCAGAAATCACTCTTTCCGTGCAATAATTCCCTCTGAAATGCGGCCATACTCGCGAAAACAGCATTTGCAACATATGACTTCAAATCGGACCTAGCCTGCTGTTACCGATCACAGCCAACGAAAAATTAAACACTACAGCCTTGGGGTCGATCTCAACAAACTCATCGTAACTTACTATCAATCTTAGGACTTATGATGCATTACAACCCTACAGTGGGTTATCCTTCGTAACTCGAGTTACGATTGATCGTAGGGCTTCGTGAAATCGACCTATAGTGTGAATCGCATAAAGATTTCCTTGAGTTTATAGTAATGACATGTGAAATTATGATTCTAAGACTAACTTAACAGGACGAAGTTCCAAAGGATATCGCCGACAAAATACTTTTTGGCGGAATTTTCCTCAATTTGCCCTACAACATGTGCAGGCAGATGGAGAAGATCGTGCTCAGAATGTACTACTATATCTGCGCAGTGCTATATTGAAATACATATAGAACGGTATTGCATGATATATAAATCATTACAGATTTCGCTAAGCAGGGCGATTTCAGATTTAAAAATACATGATCTCTGATATTGACTGTAATTCAAGACTGACGTAGACCTAAATTCGCTCTATTTTTGCCCTGTATAGTGCGGGGATATTTTTAGTCTGGCACCGGTCAATCCTGCCGTTTTAGGGGAATTTTCTTTGAATGTAGGCCTTCTTTTTGTCAAAAAGTCATCGGTTAACCTAAAATTAAAATGGAAGTTTTCACCTTAATTTTGTCGATTGCCTCAGAAACCTGTAAGTATTTCTATTTATTGTTTTTTGTAATAAGCCATTTTGCTTGGGAGCCAATGGGAAATTATTTAGTGGTATGCACCCTTGTTCCCTAAAAAAATCCCCGCGCGCTTTAGCAATGTTCCCATGCACAAACATATGCACGGAGACTGGGAACTTGACCTCATGTTACTGACTATGCCAAACATAATCAACGACCATTTCAATGCACAACTCATGTTGGTCCACGCTGGCTCTGCGGGCTTGCCTATAAGCGTGACGGGAACAGCCGTTTGGCATAGTCAGTGAATTGTGGTCGAGTTCCCACCTTCGTAATATGGTTTGTACATGGGCTTATTGGGACAATAAGCCTTTGGGACAAACAAAAACTTTTGCGGAAAAAAAACACTGAACAGCAATATTCGTTGTTTTCTCATGAATACCTTACTATTTTTTCAAATACAGGTTCGTATGTTTAAATCATATTGGAATCATATGGGATTTACACGATTAGTAAAAAGAAATTTTGTAACGAATGCGACCATATGGTTCCCAATACTGTGACGGAATTTCAACTTACCTGTGGACATATCCACTGTCGTGCATGGCTGCCTGCCCACATTTCAAGTTGAGAGAAAAATGGTTAGCGGTTCAATAATTACTATTCACCAAGGAAAAGTGAAATTTGCACATGCAGCGATATTTTCTGAAGTTCATGAACTAATAACTCCCAATTCCCCTTTAAAATTTCAATTCGTTTTTCCAGTGAAAGCTACAAAAACTTTATTAAGACGAAATTACCACCGATTGATATGTTGTATTATAAATTATATGATCTTCATTGCCGAATATAAATCGTTAGTCGCTTTCGTCTGTATTGTAGCTTATTAAGTGTGCCATGCTGAAGTGTATACCGTAATATTGAATGCATTAAGCTTTTGGCGGTTTTAGAGAGAAATGTTTTCAAGAACCTTTGAATGACTTTAGGTCCAGTATAAAATAAAACGTACATTCGCGATTGTCCCTTTGACAATTGGGTTGAATTGGTTTGAGGACAAATCCGGGTTGCAAAACCGGTTTTCCCGGTCACGTATAATCAAAAATGTAGAACTTTCCTTTCGCTTCATTCCATTCCATTTCGTTTCGAAGGAAAACAAATCAGAGTAAAATAAAAACCACTTAAAATGGGGAAAAACAATTTGTAACTGTCAGCTTGGATTTATGTTCATTTTCAAAGATTTAGGTCACAATATCGATAGAAAGGAAGAATGAAAACTCCGGTATCTAATTCAATTCGAAGGACCTATAGTATGGTTGTCCATGAACCTTCAAAATGTTTAATCCGGTTGTCGTTAAGAACAAATTGGACTTTATTTATGACGAATCGCAGTTTAAGAGAACTTCGAACTGCAACCTGAACCACGGACTAGCTAGGAATAAAATGCTGATCTCGATCCACTGGTTGATAGCAAGGGGGAGAGGTGGGGTTCGCCTGGGGAGCAGTCGTGAAATTTACACAACGGAAAGCGACGGTAAACGCCATAAAACCCTGGTGAACGTGGGTTAAATTGGGCAGGAGAGTTGTTATGTTGCGTGTAGTCAGCACTAAGCAGTTCAATCCTGACGGTATTGGCCAGATACCGTTAACCGTGTTTTTCTCTACTCATTTAGTAAAAAGTAAAGTATAGCCTATCCAACAATGGGCACTGGATGTATATTAATAGTTAATGTTAAGCAAATGCTATTAAAGAAAGTTGGCCGAGTGTTACATTTTGGTATCATATGATTGGGAATGAGGTGACGGTATTGTTCTTCGTATATGTCCCTTCTGGGGAATGGGGCCGCTAACATGCAATGGTAACACTATTGCATGCTTATTAATAATGTCATAGTAATAGTCTTCAAAGTATAACGTTTTCACTGCGAGAAAAAGGTTTGGTTTTTATAATGTGTTGTACTTACAAAGCGTGAAAAGGTACACGCTTGGCAAACGTTAGACACAACTTTCGTCTGACATTCGATATCCTAAAATTTAAGAAAAATGACCTACTGGCATTCAACATGCACTTTGAGTGCTACGAATAAAAGTCTAATCCCGACAGACCTACACTTATGTCAATACGACACCGATCCCACCCATGCAAGCAGCGCAAGCATGTAACACAAATTGACTATTGGCAGGTCAAGCAGTCAAACTTGACACCATTAATATAATGCTGTTGTGTCTGCACGCCAGACTAAATACTCCACGGCTTGTTGCACCTTTAAAATTGGATCTGAATTTGGGCAAGTCGGAGGTTCTGTCAACCCGTGATCTTTAGCGATGTTGTTCGACGCGCCCTTTGCCCTGAACAGTCCCACTCGGCGAGAGAAATATATACCCACCGCTGAGGCGGTTCGTAAGGCCCCCGCGGCGGCTCTTCCGTAGCTAGCGAATCTCCCGTGGGGGCAAAACTTTACCGAGACCGGGTAGAGAGCGAAGAGCTTTGGCTTGGACCGCCGGGGCCACACGGCATCTGTAGGCCGTCCATGTACCGGCTGCTATATACCTGCAAACATTTACTATACTTGCCGCCGGCTTCCCACCTGAGAATGTCATAATGTGAAAACAAACATGATTGGCTTCTACCCCCATTTTGGGGGATGTCTATTTTTAGGAAACTCGCCGAGAAGCGCGAAAAATGGGGGTTACTTGGGGTTAAATGTTCCATGTTGAGGGCAAGGAACGAACTATTGGGAGTATAGCAAACTCTCAAAGTTGAAGGGTTCGGGAAAAGGTACATACATCTCCCATTGCCAGAGACTTGGTTCCATGGGGTATTTTGTTTTCTTTTGGATGTTGTTCTGTTCGTCCTTTTGGGGAAAAAGCAATCTTTGCTGATCTGACATTTGCCAAGGGCCAAACAAAGTTCAGCGACGATTTGACAGATTTTAAGACAACATCCGAGAGGTGGTTGCCCCGATTATCCAAATTCAACTCATGTGACCAAAAAACACTTGCTATGCTGAACATTTAAAGTGCCACAACTCCAGCAATTTCTCAGCCTAAGTTTCAAAAGGTTCATTTGTAAATTACTGAATTGCGAGCCATGAAAATCAATTACTGATTCAGTGATAAGGCCAAAGGTAGTATAAGCAAGAAAATGGACAGCCACAGCCACAACCACAGCCACAGCCACAGCCACAGCCACAGCCACAGCCACAGCCACAGCCTACTCAATACCATTCACCCCATACACATAGATGATAAGATAATGGAGAATATAGTACAGGCTTGTGAAACCAAAGAATGATGGCAACTTCTCACTGAAATTTACAGTTTTACCGCTCAAAGTTGACACTAGCACGCAATGTGCATCTTTAAGAAGACGGTAAATAAGGTGACAAATAACCTGAAAAGAAGGTGTGTGAGGTCGCGATGAAACTACACTCTGAAAGAGGGCCACCCACATGAAATTCTGAGCACGACTTGTCGATTATGCTCAGCCATTTGGTGTTATTTTTCTTTTCGCGTCGGCGAATACTGTTTTCATTGGCCACCGGCATTTATGTATACACGGAGACGGGTCAAACGGTTCAAAATCACGGTGTAGCAAGTTGGCCTACAGGCCGCAGCGTGTGCTGCATGTTGAGCACTAAGAGGATCCGTTCATAGACTTGATTCAAGATGCGAAAAGACCGGCGCGCTTTATCGTAGACGTCTGGACACAATGGAGCGAATGGGGACCAGTCTACTCAGTACATTATGTGACGACTGTTGCGTAAAAAAAGTGAACGGGTATTCCAGTGAATGCACTACATCGATTCACCTCTTTTTATGCAACAGTCGTCACATAATGTACCGAGTAGTCTGGTTCCCGTTCGCTCCGTTGTCTCCAGACGTCTACGTACGTAACTCAAACGTAAGCGAGACCCGTAGAGATAATTCTATTGTATTGCTTTATTACAGTTACTGCAGCTACAAAAACCCGGGGCCGATTTCACTAACGCTGAAGCCCAAATCCATCGCTAAACGGAAAATTGCTATGCAAAGCAGCGATCTATTCTCAGTTTAGCGATGAGAAGGGCTTTAGCGATGATCGCAAAGCGTTAGCGAAATCGGCCCCTGACTTGATTTGACCGCATGAGGGCAGCATTCAACATGGATGACGAAGGCACACTCCCTGTCAGATAGTCACAGCTGTTGGCATAGATGTCACGTATTCGCACCAAATTTCATTAAGGAGTAACTTGAAATGAATTGGTACCAAATGCTGCAGACTAATCCGTCATATTCTCTCACAAAGCCGGCACAAATCCTTCAAAATGCTGGAAATAAACTCGAAAATAGACCTACCACAGAACCTTGATGTGGCATGCAATTAAGCTTGCCAGTACCCTAGGATCACTCTTCCACAATCTGAGGCTCACTCAACGGTGTGTCGAAGGGAATGGTACGAACCCTACCCCCCAGGGGATTGCCGACGTGTTTCACTTAGGTAAATTTGGCCAAGTTTCCCTACTCTTTCACGTCAGCAAACAAGAGGAACGGATCGCCCAACAGGAATAAACGAAGTCACGCTGACCGTGTCACATAGACCGCGTGACCCCCCGAGCCCTCGGGCAATGTGACGGCCCAATCATGCCAATTTCCCTCGGTCATACTTTTAACTCCGCGGGGTCCATTTAAAAGCCGGTTAGTTAAATTCGTGTTTGTTTTACTTTTACCTGGTGGAACACAACACGACCAGCATGTTGCAAAGCTTTAGAACTGAATTCGGGGCGGTAACAGTTTTAAAAAGTTACCCTTTTCAAACCCGTTTGACGTATTATGGTTGCTACATGTGCAGAATATTGTTACATAACGATAGAATTTTTTTTTAGTTTTTTATGGAAAGGCTTTTGTTTTGATCATAAAATTAATACAAATTTTCCTGTGAAATACAAGCTGCTATGCACGCAAAATTCATCTGATAAAGAAACACTGCTGGTTGTCCAAATTTGATTTCAGGAATCAAAATTTGTCCACAAATTTACATTAAAATCAGAAAGCCGTTTCAATGCAAGAAGAAGTTCGATTACAGTATATCCACAGTTGATAGTTTAATGTCCTGCTCCCTGAAATCTAGTTTGAATGTGTTTCCATTTTTTTCTCCCTTTTTATGAAAGGTGTGGCTTCCTCAATAAAAATAAGTTTTGAGATTCTTTCGTCACCTCACATTCGATTCCTTCAAGGTTAGGATACCTTACCAGTGCCAACAGATCGGTAAATTTATGGCAAAACGCCCAGAACTTACTCATCTGTCTTGTCTTATCAGCTACTAGATGGGTGCAAGGATCACCCATGAACCCATGAGTCAAGGGCGGAGAGGTAAGGCACCCTTTTAAGGGTTGCATGCCCACACAAGATCCAAAATGGGTGCACTATTTTCATTAGGGGAAATTGTAGTGGTGTTCACACTGCACTGCAGAGTAGTTGGTCATGTAACTTTTTTTTGTGGAGAAATGCTAGCCAATGGCCAAGTCCATCTTCTGTTCTGTCTTTTCTTTCAGATTTGCCTAAAGCCACACAATTCTCTTGTGTACGTAAGAAACAAATACAAAGAAAGTAATCAGTTGCTTGTTTATTGTCGACCGAAACGTGCGTTCAACACTACTGGATATTACAACCATGTACGTCAATGTACATTCAACAATTACGTCTGTCGACAAGTCGACTCCTTAGTTGAATGAAGTCATTTTGACGGTTGCTAAATCGACATTTTAGTCTGTCTAATTGGCACAATTTCCATCACGGTAAGACAGCTTTTTGTCTTGGAGAGATAAATCATGCACTTGGCATGTCGACTTAAGGCTAAGTTAACTATAGGTCGCCTCGATACGATGCATCGATAGGTCGACACTTATATTACTTGGTTTGCCAACTTTCTGGTCAGTTAGGTAAAAGTTGGCTGAGTCGATGAAAGGTCGACATTTTTACTCAATGTGTCTATTTCTACGGTGCCCCAAGGCGTTTTGATAAGACACATTACCTGCAGGATGTTTTGAAAGGACCCCTCTATATCGTGACAAATCACTACTGCTACATACTATTTCCTTACACCTGCCACACGTGTGTAAGGTCTGGTACTTGACCAATTATGAACTTGAGTGCAAACAAGTATGGTTTCCTGTCATGATTGGGTCACAGTTGGATCGTGGCCATTGCCACTTAGCCTAATCATGTAGGTTGTGACTGTTAAATGCTCCTTCGTGTATGTGGTTAATGCCACCCATGGAGAAAGCACATGTTATGATGGAATCCATAACATTGGAAATGCACAGGCCCATTAATATAATTATTGGGACTACACACTTGTAGCCTGGACCTAAACACAGCTATTAAAAGCAGCCTGGCTAACTGATGTCCCGAGAGGGCGGCATTGTTTACTGGCGGACTATCACTCGCAGACCTTCTTACCCCCATTGCACATTGTTAACTCCACAGAGCTATGGTAAAACCTAGTCTCTGAGCATTTTTAGGGTAAAGGCCAATAATTGGGTTATTTGGCGGGGATTCTACACAACCTTATCGTAAAAGTCGCCACTCCATAAATATTTTTAATGCAAACAAAACCTGTGATAAATCGGCGAAATTATGAAGAAAGAATACTGATTTTGAATACTGATTTTGAATACTGATTTTGAATACTGATTTTGAATATTGATTTTGTATATTTCCTCGTGTTGAGCAAAAACATTTTACTGACCGTGGATTTCACTAGATAAGATCCTGTGGTCTCATCTGTGGGTACAAATAATAATTTTTCTCGGGTTGGGAAACAGGATATACCGCCTTCTGTCTACCCTGACATTAGCACAAGCCACACGCAATGATTAACAAGATTACACCTGCCATAATACTGGAAGTTATCATATCGAGAAACACCTTGTCCATGAACTGCCCTTCTCCATTTAGAATAATAGGGTCATCCCATTACTATACACCTTCACATCGACCTTCCACGAGGTCTCAGGGCATCCTTACACTGGCTTCTATCGGGTCTGCATGCTCTCATACCTTCACAGGTGTAATTAAGTGAACATGTGGCTCCGATGCGATAAAAAATGTTTTTCGGAAGCTTTGGGAGCGTTTCACCGGAAGACCTGGCAGACATAGCCGCTTAGTACTCAGTCTTTTCACCCTTAGACTCAGGTAGTAACATTGTCGGGGTACTGAGCAGAGACCGTTTCAGGTAGCTGGACTGATTAACGTGGGGGTTATCGGTAGTGGCATGTTTTGCCCGCTAGGAAGATCAAATCCAGGCCTGTGGGCCCTGCTCAGGTTTATAGAAACAGGGCTTATAGGTTAAGCCATGTGCCACGGCAGAGACTTAAAGGTGTAAAATTCCTGTCGAGTTCAAGCTTGTCAGGACAACTGGTTGCCACGGACTGACCGGAGGGTCATACAAGCAGCAAGGTCAATTCCAATGGAATCCATAGTTGTTGTCATATAAAGGGGCTATGACCCGGCTAAGGCTTCGGCTCCGGCTTCGCCTTCGTCATCGTGAGCATAATAAAAACAGGTATTTGATAGGGGGAGGGGGTCGTATAGAAACCCGAGGTCTTTTCAACAAACCTCGTCTCCGGCTCCGACTCCGGCTCCGGCTACATTTCGTGAATCCATTCAAAATTAACAGGGCAATTAAAATAGAGGCTTCAGAAGTATTGTCTGGTTTGAAATAAAAAAAAGAGCTTCAACTTTCAAATTCAGAACTTAGCCTATATTTTCAGCATATGGATAACAGAGAGGGAGCCTGAGCCAGATCAGAGGTTTTTGAAAAGGCCCCAAAGCTCTGTGTTCGCTTTTTCAAAACAGATCGATGGTCGTTTACACAAGAACCATGTTTATCCTATCGCTAGTCGGGTCAGGGGTCAAGTTCATGCCCCTACAAATAATTCTGTGACCACCCCCTGGGCCCGTGTGTCAGAAAACGCTTCTAGGAAATCGCCGAATGCAAACTGACGCGTACATCATCACAATCAAATAAAATAAACCAAAAATAAACCCTAGAACGGCCATCCAACGGCTGTGAGTAATGTCAATCTGGGATTGGATGGGGGAGGGGTTAGGGAACAAGAGTAGGGGGACGCGAATCCTATCATATATATATGCAATCATATACAAGTATATAGCTTCCTCTGATTCATAGTTTCCACTTGAACTGATGCTCAATATATATAATGTATATGCATGCAATGCATGGATGTACATCTCAACTTGAAGTGTTGAAATCAGACATGAAAGCGAGGAAATGGACAGCACACTTCAAGAACTCCCCTCCGTCGTGTTTGGGGTTGCGGAAGAGAGACGGGGGTTCAGGCCGGGGCATCCAGGCGACGCCCAGCCTCAACAGTCATCACATCTTACCCGGCTTTCTAAATCTCAATTTCCTGACCGTCAACTTTCAAGAGTTTTTGCACAAAAATTTGCGTATATGGTCTGAAGGGCCTGCGTGTAAACAACACTATAGGCCGATCCTGATGTACATGTACATCAAGTTGATAAATACTGTACAACCAATGAGTTTTGACTACAGTGAATAACGTACTGTTGCAAATTACCCAGAAACCGTGGTATTTGTATCCGAACGTAACACTTACGCACTCAAGTACCTTTTTATCCCTACATTGAGCATTTTAACCTTAAAATTAGCGCTGGGACAATCCTAGGCTACATGTAACTTTAAACGGCAGAAAAATGAAGCATCCTTTTAAAAATCTGCTAAACTAATAAACGGAAACCCTAATTCTCAAATACTTGGACCTACCAAGATGAATAAGTGGTATTTCAGTGGTATTTACGATTATTTTGGGGGTTGCAATTTCGACAAATTTGTCCAATGTTAATTCGAACATGCAAAAAATATTGTTGAAGACTCGATACGTTAGTGCACTCTGAAAAAATCCTGACGCGCTCTAGCAATGAGCCCGTGTACAAACCATATTACGAAGGTGGGAACTCGACCACAATTCACTGACTATGCCAAACGACTGTTCACGTAACGCTTATAGGCAAGCCCGTAGAGCCTGCGTGGACCAACATGAGTTGTGCATTGAAATGGTCGTTGATTATGTTTGCAATAGACAGTAACATTCGGTCAAGTTCCCAGTCTCCATGCATGGGACCATTGCTAAAGCGCAAGAGGATTTGTTTCAGTGTACAAGGGTGCATACCACTAAATAATTTACTCCCACGCAAAATGGCTAATTAAAAAAAAAATACTCACAGGTGTCTGAGAGTCTGAGACAATCGACCAATATGGCAAAATAAAGATGAAAACTTCCATTTTCATTTTCTTTTCAATTTTGTATAGTTAACCGATGACTTTTTGACGAAAAGTACATTCAAAGAAAAAAAACCCCAAAACGGCAGGATTGACCGGTCCCAGACTAAAAATACCCCCCCCCCCCACTACAGGGCAAAAATAGAGCGAATTTAGGCACGGATTTCACTTATCACATACGATCGTCTGCGGATTTCGGTTCTTCGATTTTTGCTTGTGGTTTTCTATATCATTTCCCTGTCAGTAAAAAAAAAACAAGGGGCTGAAGAAAAAACTAAATCCCGGGCATTCGGAAGCCTAAAGCCTGTTGATCGATGGATGTATACCCCCAACCTGAAGACAGGATGGATTATAATCATTAAATCCCATCGCGAGGTACTTCCCTTTTATTTTAAAGCTAATCCAGCTAAGTGTAGGTCTGTGGCTATGAGCTCCAACACTACTATTAAGCACGACCTGATCGTGCAGGAGATAGGCCTACATGCAGTGCACTGCATTTGTAGAAAGACGAAATTTGTATCAAAATAAAAATCAGTGACATGGGTGCCAAAGGATTGGTTACATGCCCAAAGTAGTAACAGAAATAATGTTTACAGATTTACGTCAACTTTTCAGGGTATGAAGATGGTGCTGGTAGAGACATACCGTTAAAATATTTCCGGCTGAAATTGTGTATTTGTCCAGAAATTGCTAAATTAAAAACAAAGACCGAAAACAGTTTTGATCTCGGGGTAAGAAAGATTGAGTCAGGTTTTGCTATTTTCTCGGGACTCAGATGCCCGACTGAGCTCAAAACCTCACAGGTTTTAATCATGCACATCAGACAAACTAAGTGTGAGTGCATTTCTATGACCTGTATTAAAACCAAACACAACTTACATTTTAACCATCGATATCCTTAAAACTCAATAGAGTTGACAGATCAACTTATTAATGTAGGTCTAAGGGCTGGAAGATAAAAGTGGGACTATACTAAAGGGAAATTTGTACTTCTGCCTAAAATTCCAGGATTGTCAATCAACACTTCGGGATAGCCTCCCTAGTCTATACTTGAAAAAATAATCCTGATTCAGAACCGTGAACCCTGGACAACGTGCACTCCCCCCTCTCTCTCTCTCTCTCCCCCCTCTGGGGGGAAACTTCTTAATGAATGCATCTGTAGTCAAATGCCAACCTTCGGGCCCAATGTCCATCTCATAACCTGGAGGGCTCCAGGCAGCTGAAACTTATCATGAGTCCGGAGTTTATAGGCTATCAAGAGGGCTTGCATGGCGCTAGGCGGGTCTGGAGGGGTTTAACGGGCAAAACACAAAATTAATCAAACACCAGGGTTATTTTATGCATGTTCATAATGGCCAAGGGGACAGATAGTAGACCTTCCTCGCCTTTTTACGACAAAAGATGGCGCTGTTTACGTCGTCACAAGAATAACGCACGAAAAGTACCCACCAAAACACCACTCCAAACCCTAATAATGTTTTGACTGAGGAGTGACACTTCTTTCTACCTGAATTTTGTTTAAAAAGCACTTGTTTACACCCACTCAGCGAAGAGATTAAAGAGTTTTCTAACTTCCGTGACGTCACCGTTGCGTTAATGAATATGTAGATCCACATTAGCATAAACCCCAAATGTTTGATATTCAAGGGACATAAAGCATCCATACGATATAAGCAACAAACATTCTGTTTCATCGCGACTTTTGTCGACTTACGGTACCGATTTTGTAGGTTTTGCTATTTTACATGATTGTGTATAGGCTATACAATAATGGCAGTGTCAATGTACATGTAGCTCTCTTTAAAAATAAACCATTAACTAGTTCACCATATGTGACCCCCCCTTTCACCTTAAAACATTACCCCCATGTGACCCCTCCCTCCTCCATGGCCGTTTCAATTTATTTTCTGCAACCAGAAAAAGAAAACAAGAGGAAAAGGTGCTACCGGAGAGGGGGGGAAGGTTGAGGAGTTGAACTCCGGGTGATCTGGATTGGTTCTCCCGGTGAGTGCGTGGCCGGGAAGGGGACGGGGGGAAACGGGTTCATGGGAGCTTGGGGGCACTGTGGGTCAACCCTGGGCCAGACCGGTGATGAAAATGTGTTCCAGCCTGTGGATAACCATAGAGCTATAGTCGTCCTAGCTCTAACTAACTATATCTAGCTATATACAGCCTACCCCTTATGTATTCCTCCTCCGAGAATTACAGAGAATGAGCAGTATAATGTCCAAGCTGTTTTGTTTGAAAATAAGTTGCCAATACATGTATGTACCAAACGAATTTGCCTCATCGGAGGTAATTCGAGAACATCTTAAATGACTGCGTGCCACAAGCAAGCTGGCACCGTGACTATATAGCAGCTTTCCAAAGCATTGTATACCGTCATTTTGCACAAGTTTCAATCCTATGGCTTGTGCTGATTCGTGCATCTGCGCAAATGCATGTTGCTGACCCATTTTGCCGTATGGCAGCCACATGAAGCCAATAACCCCAATGGTTACAATGAAATATCGTACGGTGTTTGTATAGCCTGGTCCCATCACATTATTTAGAGGTGCTATCGTGCCCCACATTGAGCTAAGGGAGTTCACTGACTGAACGAACGCCATTGACATGTCCCATCTTTGTGTTGATTAATAATAGTCATTGAAAAGCGAACAGAGAAAAATTGACTAGTGCGGGATTCGAACCATTGACCTCTGTAAACTATTATCGGATCTCGTGAATATTATTATGATATTATCGGATCTGTTTTGGTGATTATTTAAAGTAACGCACCCGAACCCAACACAGAGGCTGGAAAATGTGCAAGTATTTTGCACGATAAACGTCTGAGCGAAATGGCGTGTCGGTATCTATCACGGTTTATCGTAATCGATACCGACTAATCGAATCTTGTTGCCCTTTTCACCTTTAATACCTACCGTACCACTTCCAACCAAAATGACAGATGGAACGTCTTACTCGCCATTACCAAAAATAGGTTGTTTTTTTCTTCCAAGAAAGAGAACACAATTTGACATGGCATGAAATTCGTTACTTATGCGAGCCCCATTGGGACTGGGAATAATAACGTGCGTGAGATCCTGACTGTTGACGATAGAGGGCGTGTTTTTCTAAGTGGTGATAGATTTCGAACTGCTGGGCACTGAGAGATACGCCACAAACAGTCGTGACATGTTTATGGTTTTTAGAAGAAAGTTTCAACTTTTTGCGACAAATGCAAGAACGTGCAGTGACCCAAGTCGGCCAATGATCCAAATAATTGAGAAATAAATCCTCACCAATGGCAAGCACAAACATACAAAAATCGTCATCTTTCTTCACTTTTGCATCCCTTGCATTTCGGGGTTTTTCCCACCGGACGCCATTTTATTCATCACTTGCTCGTTTACTGTGTGATGAATGGGGATAGTCCATCCAGACAGCTTGAGCCAGACCGTTTGAGGTTAGGGACCAAATGCCTCCTTATAATGACCACAGAATAGATTTGAAATTTATGGGGGTACAAGTTGCCATACCCTATTTCTCCACCTACGGCCCAACCAATCACATTGCGAAAGTTTGGATGACAAAAACTGAAACATATAGGAACGGTCTAAAAGTTCCTCAATAACCGTACATAAAAATAATAAAGTGTACAAATGACGTTAACTACATAAACAACAACAAACTAAAACTACAAGAAATGCGTCTTCTGCTTCATAAATTGAATTTTTGTAATCTGGATACTGTATTGTAATGCTTTCTGACGTTTAATTCGACGTTTACATTGATATATTATTTTGTGGGGTCAAGCAGGATAACACGCGCTGCAAACAAGCAAGTATTGGATTCATGGACTTACTCGGGAACAAAATTACGATTGTAGTTTGCAATAACAAAATAAACAAGCAATGAGTGTGCGGTGCTCGTCCACGTCGGTGGGGGCAAACCTAATTTGAATATAATCTTAATATTATCTACAATTTCTCGTGCACTGTGTTCATCAGTCTAATCATTAGCTTCGCTCTGTTTAGCTGCCAAATTCATTTCAATGTACACAAGGCAAAAGCAAGTCCTATGGTTACCGAAAAAGTACAATACACACTGTACTGGCATAAGAACAGTTTAAAACGACGTCACATTCATTAGCCAATCAGAGTAGATATCAGAATATCAGAATATATTACCAAACACTTTTAATGGCCAATCACGTTTATTCCAATTTCCAGGCTCTTCCAACGCCAGCAGGGTTGTAATGTTTCTGGATTAATCAGGAAAGTTAAACTTTCTCTTATGTTTCCTCCTCAATATATTTTAATTAAGAGAGTTCCTAAAGCTATAAAAATGATGGATTGAAGAAACTGGCACTGGACCTCCTGCCTGAGCTCTGGGTTTCCATTTGTGACCATTTGTGATGCAACTGGGTGAAAGTTACAGAACAGAAAATTGGCAGCATCTCGCTGCAAAGTCAGGGAGACCGACTGGGGGCGCTGTTGACAGTAAGCAGTCGCAGCGGGCGCATTGAATGTCTTTGATTTAAATTTTAAACATTTTCTCTAATGCAGTTCTGAAGTTAATTATTCAAGACTATAATCTATTAATATCACGGTCGCGCTGGCAGTTAGGAGGGGGAAGGGGGTGGGGGCAAGCCCACTTATCGAGAAAAATCCCTGAATCCTGAAACATAAATTATAATGGCTCCCGAAAACAAGGTACAAGCCTACATGCCTATTGATCACGCACAGGCATAACATTTTTTATCAATTGGGTCACACACGCTAACATTCCTCTACATAACCATGAACAGGATAAACCATGCATGTTTGTTCAAAGCAGTTCTTTCACATCAATAACAGGATATTACTCCCATTACATTAATTCAAAACCCAAGTCCAGGCAAGATTTCATTTTTTTTTATTCCCTCCCCCATTCTGATCCTGCATGATTGTTTTTTTGACATTTTCATGCATGTTCCTTGAGTATGGAGGATATTCAACAGACACAATTTTGAATGGGAAAAGGAGCAAGTCTGCAGCCTGTTGGCCTGAAAGCCAAGCTGACAATAAACAGCTTCACAGGGAAAAGAAATTAGACAATTTGGAATGTTTGAACACAAAAACCTTTTGTACCTGCCACAAAAGACAGGGGCTGTTTAGTGTTTAGTGTTTTTTATTCTTCACGGCGACTGGATCATAAACCATAAAATATCACACAACTTGACCGCACTGTATTTATAGTGGTAGGGCAGGTATGAAAGTGAAATCTTTAAATTTGTCTAAAAATAGGAAAGAAATTGAAAACAAATACCTGAGATAGTTCAGGTTCAATCACGTGGTGGAAGAAGAACAGCAACATCGACGCCAACGCCAGAGTTGAGAAGCTGGGACCGGCTAGTAGTCAGGTGTGGTAGATATTATGTTTGAGAACTTGTCCTGTGTACTCGGTAGCATCCACAGTTTCCACACCAGATGTCCGCCGGTGTTGACCGAACCCACTAGAGTTGGACTAGGCTCCACCGGTCCTGCGACCCGGTCGTGACAGCTAACACAGCACGGCTGGAATCAGCGGAGGAAGATGCCCGGTCGCCGGTCGAAAAGTCTGGGCGTTGCCGTGCCGCGGAGTCCCCGTAAGGCACGGCCGGCCATAAGACCAAAACCACCGCCGGGAAACGTGGCACAAATGATGCAGATAACTCCTGTTTCACAGACTGTGGTCATTCGATTGTAATCTAGTTCATTCAAGTTCTGTGTCCTAAGTTTACAGACCGTAACAAGCCATGTGGTTTAGTGTGTGTGTAGACCTTGTGTGCACAGTACATGCACAGCATCAGTTTACTCTCCAAATTATTGACCACTGTCTCTCGAAAATTCAGTTGTCCAGTTACTTCAATTCACAAATAATTATTCCTGGCTCTCACCTCTTGATTCCACGAAGTCTGAGTATCATTTCCACTGTTGAAAAATGTCCGGAAATGGATCTTGAAACGCCCATGTAAATAAAAACAAATCCCCGGTCGGACCATGTGCTTTCACGCCTTGCTTTAGACTGGTTTCCGTCCCAATAATCAATAGATAGAACAGGAACCTATCTAGCCTGTTGTGATCAGTGTGCAGGAGTGTCGGAACCAGACTAAAAACATGACTGGACTTTGCAATCCCCAAGAGGGCGCGAATGCCGTGAGTGACCAGTAAATTTATTGTCTCCGGTCGAACATTTATTTTCTCAAAACCTCGGTGTAAAATGGCTTGGTCTTTCGTCTGCATCATTTAAATAGGAAAGCTAAAAATGTGCGTTGTGAGTTGACGTGTTACTGTTAAAGGTTGTATCATATTTTGGTTTTTGTCAAAGAAATACAGATTCATGGGCAAAAATATCAAGTACTGTGGCCGTTTTTCGCTGTTTTCTCAATAAGTGGGCAACATATGGGACTGAAATTTTCACAGATTACTTTTACTGTATCTTCCTTCATATTTTTGCCCATGAATCTGTATTTCTTTGACAAAAACCAAAGTATGATACTACCTTTAGTTTGGTGCTTAAGCTGCTCTATGAAATTGGCCCCTGGAAAATAAATAAAAAAAGCAAGCATCAATTAATGAATAATATTCAGCCACGTTTTCTTTATGTTGAGAATTCAAGTTTATTTTAACAGAAACAAAAATCTATCACCGAGCATTTTCCGCAGTGGTGACATCATGAAATAAACTTTAAAATAGTTACACAGATAATAAGCAATTGTTATTATTATTATGATTTGGTGCGTTAAGACTAAGATGCTATCGTTACCAAAATTATATACAAAACAAAAGATGAGAAAGAAGGAAAGCGCTAAAATATCTCAAGTTGGCCTATCTTTAATCTACAGTGCTTCAAAAATCGTTTTAAAAATATCGCTAATATTTAATTTATATCGATATGTTAATGTTATTCTTCTTTAATTTATTAATATTATTTTGTTTTACTAAATACCATGAAATCGAAGGTTTTAAATGTTATCTATAGGCTTTATTTAGATAATTTATATAGCAGCAACATTTTCTCAAAAACCCTTTTCTTTAATATGCAGATAATGATCAACAAATAATCAATTATGTTTATAATCCGAATCGTGTACAATTCTATGAGCCTATTAGCTAAAACCAAACATGCTGTTTTCATAGTTAATTTATCATCAAGTCATATAATTGAGTTCTTAAAATACATAATTATGAAACAAAATATTCATGTCTCTAAAATTATATTGATTTCATTAAATATGCATTCATAACTCAAGTTAAAGGAAAATTTAATTGAGTTTGTGATTAAAACCTCTAGCATTATTTGCACACATAAATTAATTTAAATAAAGAGCAACAACAGACAAAAAAAGCAATCACGCTGCTCCCAAAAATTTCAAATAGAAAGTAATCGAATAAAACCATGATAAAGACGCAGGGCGGGTGGGTTACTTAGAAAGGAGATAATGGTTACAATCAAGACGAAAAAAACTCAAATCAGAGCTTAAGACTTACTTATTTCAATCTGTTGATAATATTCTGATATGGTTTCTGGAATTATGCGCTTGAAAATATTCTTTCTTTGTCTAATTACTTCGTGTAATCAGTACAAGTAAAACACTGCTGCAAACTGATCATCAGCCAAAATAATGACCCGAAAGAATGCTTGGATTTCGGAGGGCCTGGCGTTTAGATCCTAGCAGAAACATTATGGGAGGCTAAACGATCATGTTAGGATGATTTTGATGTTTAAGTTTCCTTCTGTTGATAAAGTGCGTTGATGCTGTGCTTTAGATGCTATATAAATCTTATTCATTACTATTATCATTAATGATACAAAATACAGTATTAGGGAGACGGGTTAGCATCTGAAAGTGACCATTTTTGGGAAACATTAGGTCGGACTTTGGGAGAATTTGACTTCCTCAGGTTAAGAAAAGGTAGTGTTGTTCATCGCTTTAATTATTAATATGGAGATTTCTTGTTAGAATACATTGGCAGAGCAAAGACACTTGTTTTTTACCAGAGCCCCTAACATATGCCAACCACTGGGTCAATGTCATAGAGAAATATTGTACGTTTTGCTTTAAAAAACAAATCAACAGAAAGATAGGGATTTGGGTTGGTTTATATAAACTGTGTTTGCTGAGTGATATTTTCTGTGCTAAAGCAACGTTAGTGCTGACTATTTCAGTGAGATGTTAGACCCAGAACTCCATTATTGACAATGTCTCACTTAAAAACAATTATAAAACAAACAGATTCATTACAGTGCATTAAAATAATGTTTTATATATTATGGTGATTGTCTTCTGTTTACAATGGCTTTAAGGCAACATCAACCCAACCCGACCCCTAACCCGAAGTCACTGTTTTAACAAAATAATGTCCATCAGTGTATTGTGCCGTTATAGGAAAGGCTCTGGAGCGTTTGTAATCACCGTGCCTGATTCAGGCACAGTATTCCATGACCTGAAAGATAGAGTCCATCTTAGTCCCACCCCATGTCGTCCCTCCTCCTTCCCAAGATCTAGATGTCTAGAGAGCTATCACCGCTGAAGGAGCTATCGGTGCTGACTGGCGTACAGAAGGGCTGGAAGCCGGTCCACTTGCCGCACCTCTGGCAAACGCGCTGGGAGTTACCCTTGATGCGATACTCTGAGTCGCAGTAGAATGCAACCGACGCACCCAGACTGAAGTCGTCGCCGTGACGCAGGCCGTTCTCGGGCTCACCGGGGTTGGGGCACACGGAGGTCATCGTATCTGCAGACAAAACAAAGGATGATTAGTACAGTTTATTCCCAAAGCCAGAGGGTATACCAAAAAGGCCAACATTGAATTTGTAAGTACAAATTGTTCAACTGCTGAGTAACTAAAAAAAAACAAAAAACTGTTCATTAAAGGTCGGACAAAGATATCTTTAAAAGATGAATGACAAGTTGAGTGAAAGTTTGGCTTAATCTTTAAATTACAGTTTATTACAATCAGAATGAAGTCTGTTCCTCACATCAGAAATCTCAGATTTTGTATCAATGCAAACATAATCTTTCCAACTCTGTTCACTTGATATATGCTTTCCATTTATTTTGCCGAGACATGGATGCTGCATCCTAAGATACTTATAATAGATTGTCTCTTTAAAAGGGAAAATCCTAATATAAACTTAGCAAGTCCATAGACTATTTTCACAGATAGCCACGCTGTGAGATCTGGTCTAGAAGATACGTTTCGCATGGTGTCAGTCTAAGTCTATCCAAGACAGGGTCCAAGTGCGAAGTACATGGATCTTCTCACTCCCGATGATTCAGTATTGAAGAGGATACACGATGCAAAACATCAGCTACAGACAGTGCCTTCGTGGACGTCCCAAACCTATCCCGATTTCAACTTACCCGGAAGCAGGAAGGTGACAACCTGGCATCCATCGGGCCCATCGCTGCAGACGGAGCTCATAGAGCCTTCCGCCGTCACCAGCTGGGATTCTCCGGTGCAGTTCTGCAGCACTCGGACCTGGTTCATCTCATCCGTGAAGACATCGGCGCAGACCGAGCCCGACACCCCTGTCTCGTACTCCTGGTAGTAGATGAAGTTCTCTCCGTAAATTCTGTTCAGGGACAAGAGAGGGATGACTTTGATTAAATGGATAAACCATAAGCCAGCTGTGAGTTAGTCGGTGAGTTAAATTTGATGGGTGATTCTGTAGGGAGACATTTAAAGTAGAAAGCTATGGATGACCGAAAAGCATTAATGAGGCAATGGAAGAGCATGGGATCAGATTTCAGAAGGCGTGCTCTAAATGCATCTAGAATAAGGTAGATAATGACAAAGCAAGGAAGATCACAGTCAAGTATGACCTAGAAGAGCATGGAAGAGCATTTGAGTGTGCAGTAGGGCAAAGAGGGCATGGTAGGGCATTGGAAGGTGTGATAGGGTATAATAAAGGCATGGCAGAGCATTGAAAGGCGTGGGAGATCACAGGAGGGCATGGCAGAGCATAGGTAGGCATGGCAAGGCAGAGGAGAGGTGGAAAGCATTGGAGGGTGTGGTAGGGCATCGTGAGGGTGTGGCAGAGCATAAGTATGCATGGCAGGGTAGAGGAGAGATGGAAAGCATTGGATCCTGAGGTATGTACTCGTAGTGTGGCAGATCATAGTTGGGCGTGGCAGGGCATAATAGGGCGTGGTAGGGCAAAGAAGCTCCATGGACAACAAATCTTGAGCAGGATAATGCAAGAAGTAAATATGAAAAAAGGAAATAACCTTCAGGAAAAACCAGGACAATAACACACATCACCTCATGACATGCTGACTTACATGATGGGTATATTAGAAGCCGGTCGTGTGCAAGCAGCATCATAGCAAGTCCTGACAGCCAGACAATGATTGGGTGTATACACCAGGGCAACAATCCACCAGGTGAAGTGGAATGTCTCATACGTCCACGTCACACCATCGTCTGTCCGTGTGATATCACCCTCACCATCCTTGACCCATTTTCCTGCAATGCCAATTACAGTAGAACAGTCATCAAAGAAGCAACAACAACAAAACAACAACAACAACAACAACAACAACATCACAACCCAAACACATGAGACTGACCCAGTTTGGGAAGAGGAAAGGATATGGGTGGATCTAAATGTAACATGGATTTTTTTCTGCAATTCATCCTGCAACTCTGCTTTAGAATACATGAAGCTTAACAAAATCAAGGTATTCTAAAGACTTGCAACTATTTTAAGCGAAAGCTAAGAAAGTAATGGGAGACTTTTGAGAATCGGTCTTAAAGTCAACAGCGCACGCAATTGGGAGCATACGTGCGCACGCTCACAATTTATTGCGCGTGCGATGTTGACCTGAAGACCGATTCTCAAAAGTCTCCCATTGAAGGAAAATTACCAAATAACCACAAGGGAAACTGACTGGAAGTTAATTTTAGGTCATTGACAAGTGAATCAACAAAGAATATAATTGACTGTGGTGGGATTCGAACCTGCGATCCCCGGATTACTTAAAAGAAAAGGAAAGGAAAGTAATCCCCTGGAGGGGATTAACCAAGTTAATTCACCGTCACATCTAGGACTGGGAATGACCCTACCTGTTTCGGTGTCGTAATAGTAAGCAGCAACCGAGTCGCTGGAACGTAGCAGCTCTAGGTAGTCCTTGAGGATGAAGGTCATGGAGGCAGGCTTCTTCAGATTCAGCTTCTGTCCTTGGGTGTTCAGGATGCTGAGCTCAGCAGCGCCCAGGGGAATGAGGCGCTGGCCTGCTCCTGTAAAAAATGTTCACAGCAAGAGGGCGCTTTTTGTGAAATTTGGATAACTTATAAATGTATAGCAACAGCCTACGTATGGACTTCTAATGCTGAAACATGTAACTGTGACCAAAGAGTGAGCAAGGAGTTCCAACAACTAAGAATGGGTTATATCTGATATTTTCATTCCACGCCTATCCACCTTCTGTGTTGATGTCAAAAGAGTGATTAGATTTAAAATTCTGCATGGTGGAGACCAGATGGACTAAGGTTTGCAGATATACATGTAGAGTACTCTCTGTGTAAGAGCTGTGGTTCCAAAAAGAACTGGTTGGAATGAACACAACACTCTTTGTGTGAGAGTATTTAACAAGGTATCTTCGCAAACCTTAGGCCTACCCAATGTAAAACAGACAAGTATGAAATAGCTGACCTTAGGCCCAAGTAATTTTTGTATGGTCCTGTCACAATTTGGGGCTATTATAGTTCCACCCACTCCCAATACAACAGGGACTGGTTGTGAGTGGTGTTTGCTTGATAGACCACATTCAGGCAACTTGAACTGGCCTCCAGGAGAAGGAATGTTCTATCTAGTGTGCCAAAGTCATGGGCACTGACGATGCACCACATGGACGCTGAGGGCGCTATCATCCAAAACCATCAGGACCACTCATTCACACTGAGGTGGGCCGATCACCAATCACACTACTAAATGATTGCCAGAAGATCGGCAAAATATGAATCATCATACCCCAAATGTCAGATACCTAGACTGCAATGTCAAGGCCGATCAAAAGAATACTACAACAAAAGAGAAATATGATGGGAGTTCAGACTAACCTCCACTGACTTGGCTGAGGTCTGGCAGGGCTGCCAAGGCATCGGGGCTGGACACGTCCACTCCCTTGAAGTTAACATTCACAGTAGTCCTGTCCTCAGCTCTCAGAGCCCCTGCAAGGAGAAAGACACGGTATCTACATATCAAAGATAACATGAAGACAGGATGCTAGACACACAAAACAAGGAGCTAGTATGACTAGTAAAATGGCAACAAATTTCATATTCTAGAGCCAATGGATTTTGCAAAGGTTGCATGTTATGTAATTATTACAAATGATAAACTGCTGCAAACTGCTCATCAGCGAGTCGAAAGACACATGGTGAAATGTTCGTGCTAAAAATCAGCAAGGTTAATTAATTACCAGTGGATTAGAGTTAATACCATTATACAGTACATCTGTTATTAGCTACGTCACGACAAGCATAGGCCTACTACAGATTCGAGTATTACATCCTGAGATGCTGTGCATGTGACAGCTTTAATGGTTGATAGAAATGGCTTCTGACAAAGCAAAGAGCGGCCGGAAATCCCAGCCGTTCTTGTCGATATCTGGGGGTCTGGCTGTCAACGCGGGCTCAGTCGGCATGCATGTGCACTCCTTCCGCTGGGCCCAGCATAGGGCAGGTGTAGAAGGGAGTCAAACCAGAGACCATTGTTTCACAATGCCAAGGGGCAGGTCGTGCCCGGCGTCAAGTGGCAATTACCCAGTTGTTGACCCATGTCCAACAGATCCATCTCATAATCCATATTCATGCCATGAACTTACTGACCAAATCACAGAATTTATACCAAGAAAGTCCCCAAGAACGAACTTGGCGTTGTCCCGATATCTCTTTAATTCTGGGTCAGTCTGACAACTAGTAAGGAAGTGACTAGCTTTGGTAGGATGCACCTTGGCTTTAATACTGAACGGGATTATGGCATTCAGCCCAAGAAAATTAGACTGGACAGTTTTCTCTGGGGGTTTATTTTTAGCAGCATTTAAAGATGCATCGCCCGCATTCGGGTCATGGATTTAAAAGAAAGAAAAACTCAAAGGAACAGTTGGGGCTGTATTCATGTAGAACAAAGCTTTTAAGCGACATGTGTCAACCTAAATACACGTATGATGTCATCATGAGAAGGACACCCTCAGCGGAAGCACCTAGCTATCCGTTTTCTACAACGGAATTCTGGTCATGACATCAATGCATGATGCATATTGCTAACAACACTTCACTGCTAAGCAAGGCAAGCCTTCAGTAGGTCAACTAAAATCCCCAAAAAGTGCAGCATGGTTTATGATAACACTATACAAACAAGCTCTCCAAAGTTAATTTTGTTTCTGGTAAAACCCATGGAAGCGGAAAAGGGCTTAACACACACATACAACGAGGAGGCCCCAAGTTAAGCAAGACTCAACATAGATCAAACTGTACTATCTATTTGCTACGGTCTTCCTGCCTTTAGGTTATTCAATTTGCAAAGGGGATGTCACCCACATACAACATGGGAAGCGTTGAAAGACCACTGTCACAGACGATCAGCCCCGATGGCATCAAACCAATAATGCTCCGTACTCAGCATTTCTGTACAGTATTCCAGATACGAAGAGGAATTCCCTTCTGAAATTCGCAAAGAAGTGTTGCTGCTTTTGTTCGGGTATACTTGAAATTACAGATGCAAATTTCAGATTTCACTCAAGAAGTCAAGTTTTTAAGACAAAATGTGGATTTGGAATCTTGAGAACACAATACAATGTCACATTAAGGTGATTCATAGTCATCTGATAAATCACTTAGACTCTTCGCTTCAAAGGGAGCATGATGACAAAAACATGCTGCACCTGCTTTAAGCAGACATGTGCCTTAGGGAACGGGAGTATAAGGGCTGCTTACTCAGGGTAAAATTGCTGTGCAGTTTTACCAGCTTTACCAAGATATTTAAATCTATTAATGTGGCATTATGTAACTGGTAGCCGGCATTTGGTCAGTATTTGGTGTAATGAGTGGCACAGTGCAGAGTCTTTGTACAATACCGCTATACAGACAACGTGCTGCATTAATGTTTGTTTGTTTGTTTCACGATCACCTAGTATCCTAGTACTAGAAGTCAAAGGACTGGGCAGGAGGAAGCAGAAAACGTGTGACTGATTCAATCTGAATATTTTGCATCTCTATTAGGGGGTAACCTCTGTCCAAACCTCCCCCAGAAGGCGATCAACACAAATTTGGCCATTTTGAATCAAATGCCGTTTGGGGGTTCACTCATTTGTTTGTTGGTTTGGTCAAGTTTCGAGGTAAAAACTGACACTGAGAGCGACACAACATGCACCTACCCTCGGGGAAACTCAGCCGGAATGTAGACTTGTCCTCTTCGACGTTGCCGAACTCGAAGGCCTTGGATGACGCCTCGCGGTAGAGGAAGGCCGTGTACTCCTCAAAATGAGCCATGGGAATGCTAACGATGTTACCTACGAAAGGAAACAAAGACGGACAAGAAGGTTGATAAAAGAATGAACTTGGCGGGAAAAAAACACCGCACAAACCTTGTTGATCGGAAGCATATTGTGGATACGTTTGTCTATTTATACCTCCTTCGGGTTTCACCGTGTAGGTCTTGACGACGTCCACGTAGCTATCCTTGCTGGCCACCAGCTCTAGAGCCACTCCGGACGGGACGTTCAGGTTGGCGATGCCGTTCAGGTCAGTGGTGGCCTCGGCGACGACCTGCGTCTGGCCGTCATCCCGGTCCACCAGGGCCTTCACGTTGACCTCTCCGAGAGGGGTGTCACCTTCGGCCTTCTCCACGGCAATGACCTGAACGGGGATGGTGGAGGCTGCATTGTTTGGAGAGAAACAAAACCGCAATTTATTCAGTACTCATCAGGAAACCCATCACTTGAAATGAAATCCAAGGGAATTTTATCTTGTATTTCCTCCTGTCATTTTACTTCATGACATTTGGATATGAGTTTGTTTCCCTTTTCGTAATAGATAAAATGCTCAACTTAAATTCACTTCAAGAGTCAAGAGTTAAAACATAATAATAATGTGAACAATATCAATTTGTGGTTACTTCAAAGCAGGCTGAAGCAATGAACTTTGGCATTGTCTCTAGAGCCCTAGCCTGTTGAGCACCAAATACATCCTGTCT
This sequence comes from Astropecten irregularis, assembly GCA_963971285.1. NCBI lineage: Eukaryota > Metazoa > Echinodermata > Asteroidea > Paxillosida > Astropectinidae > Astropecten > Astropecten irregularis. The sequence continues at coordinate 2,076,588 of OZ020256.1, forward strand.
TTGCAGAGCCAAAAGAAGCATAAGGGCTGCGTGTATTAAAATATCATGAGAGGTAACGACTACTCAACTGGATTACAACCATTTTTTTCCTCTCTTGTCTGGAGCGAACCTCGAATGGACCAGGAGCAGCCACCCGTAGATTCACGAGACGGCACAAATGAGTGTGCGCCCCCAACGGGGTCATGACGTTAACAATCTTAGCCCCCATGAAGGATATTCCCTATTTGCCAAGAGCAACGGAAGAAACAAAACAGGCCTGTTCTGAAGACCAAAAAGCTCCTGGCATGAGCATCCGCTTGCTTTGGTGCTCAGCCAAAATGCTAGACAATGTCTGCATCAACCTCCCTGTCGGAAAGGCCATCCACCTTTTTATAGCACCTTAGCGATAACATTTTGCGTCAACTGAGAGCCTAGTGCTATCTACCCTGGCACCCTGATCGGATATCCCCTTCACTGGCTGCTTACTAGCCTCCTGGTGATCATAACCTCAAGCCTCAAGACACCTACACTCCAAGGAGAGGAACTGTATACTGTCTAGAACCGATACAGTCCAACCACTTCAATTACTGACTTAATTCTGTTGTTTCCGTTTGGCTCCTTCACATTTCCCTGTGCCCTCCACCATTGCCGGTACCGTCAAGTACTACCCAGGATTTTGTTTGTTGCTGTTTGTTGTTGTCAGCACCTTGAGGTTACCCCTTCTGCCGTCTGCTAACCTCTTCCTCCCGAGTCTCTGCTGTGGCTCGTGTCTCCAAAAAAGGTTTGATATTCCAAGCCGGCACATGCTATATCTGCCCTCTACATGTCTGCCCTCACAGCTTGGACTGTGTTTATTGTGCAAGTCCTCTTCGATAAACCCATTTCCTCCCTCCAACTTAGACCACTTCCATGATCAAACCAGCTTCCCATCTTAAACTTAGCAACTTGGTGATTCCCTCACACAAACTTCACAATTAAAGGTGAATGATGATTAAAGAAACACATCGAAGATTTGTGAAAACACTTACCATGGCACGTTTCTCCGTCCCCGACGTAAGTTGGAGGGCATTCTCCGCAGCGGTACTGCTTGACGGTCGTGGTACCCTCTGCGGCGGCGGTACTGGCTGCCTCTGTGATATCCACGTCCATGCAGGTAACATCCTGGAAGCAGGGACTATCCAAGCAAGTGGTGCTATCTGGAGGAGAAAGGATGGATGGGTAGATTAATACACTAGTGATCTATTCCCTAGTGCCCATCTGAAACCAACGTTTCTAGACCCAATGCAAACAATTAGCCAATTTGGCGACAACAAGCCCATTTCTACAACTATAATTAGACTCTAAAATGTCTTAAATGTACCTTAAAGGTAGTATCATACTTTGGTTTTTGTCAAAGAAATGCAGATTCATGGGCAAAATTATAAAGGAAGATACAATAACAGTCATCTGTGTAAATGTCAGTCCCATAAGGTGCCCTCATTTTGATACTCGGTGAAAAACGGCCACAGTATTTCTTAACTTCTTAAGTCTTTTTCTATTTTACAAAATTTTCGGTCGTTGTTTTACTAAGAGAAATCTTACCGACGGCTGAACACTTCTGCCCGTCCCCTACAAATCCCTCCTTGCAGACGCACTCGAATCCGCCCACAACGTTCCTGCATTGGGCATTGGGATCACACCGATTGGCGTCACACTCATTCTCGTCTGAGCAAGAAGAAAAACAATCATACCAAAAGAGGATCAAATAATGTGGACCGTTCAGAATGTTAAGTGCATGCTTCGCTGTTTATAAATTGATATTTAGTGATCACGGCCGGGGATCAATGTTCTCTTCTTCCATGTAAAAAATGTATGAGACATCACACATTGAGATACAAAGCCAACGTGTCGAGTCAAATGGTCCCATGAAGTTTTCTTAATGGGTGATGGGTGAGGGTAAAGACTATGGGAAGAGGGTATGATGATGACTCGCTAATGACATGGAATGAAGGCCCAGCGGTACTTAAACAATTGCACAAGTCTGATCAAGTCCTTAGTAATACATATACTTGAAAGTTACATGTAGATACCTCCTTTAACAAAGATCCAAAGAAGCGATGACGTGGTACAATTTCAACGTTCAGATAACAAAGACAAAAGAAAACATCAAATCCATTGATTATTTTCTTTTCAAAATGGCCGAAACGAACATTTAATAAGTAGGAACTCCTATTTCTCAGTGCTATTCAATAACAATTGATATTTCATTGACTGGTTTTAAAAAGACCAACTAAAAATGTGTGGACAAACTAAAAATTGAATTTGAATTTGAATGATAGAGCGTTATTCGTACTTGCCAAATGTTTTTCGTTATTTACTATAGCTTTAAGAAGAACCATTTTATTCAGATAACCCTCATTTGGATGGACAGTTATTCTGATAATTAATTACCAGGTTTTTGATAAGACCCAGCACTACTCCCAAAAGCAATATTGCCCAACGTCTTGTTTACATCAAGATACACTTCCACATGCAATATCACGCCAATCCACAACCAATTAGAGTGACTAACATCACAATCAATTTCAAGAGGTGACAGTTGACACGAGCGGCTTGTGGCCAGACCTGAATAGGAGTGCATCTGTCCGGTCGCCTTTCCTGTTCTACAGCCCAGCACCATGGGTCAAGGCTTCAGATGACCAGGTGGTCATATCAGTAACTTGGTCTAATACTATGCTTACCGACACATTCCAGCTCTCCATTGACGTAAGCGAACTTGTAGCCTTTGGGACACAGGCACATGTAGTTACCATAAGTGTTGAGGCATCTTCTTCCGGCCGGGCACTCTGCAGTTCCCAGTGCACACTCGTCAATATCTGCCAGACACACACAGGGAGTAAACAATCAATCATGAATACAATGCAGGATGTTCTGACAATAGAAATATCCTTGTTATTTCAAATTCTCATTAATCATATTGAAATCATTCAAGGTATCAAGGTATCTGTGTCTTCTTTTGAAGATGACAAATTTAAAGGAGTGTTCTTCATGCCAAGCATTTCTTATAGGAATTAGTTCAGTCGCATTTTTGTTTGCCTGTTTTTGTTTGTTTGTTTGTTTGTTTGTTTACTTGATTATTTTCCTTCACACAAACAAATTATGTGTTAAAATACTTCAATCTCTATGATTTTGACACAGTTACCGATTTCGTGTCAACATTATTACATTAAAGCTATGTTAGGTCAATGTTTGGTGTTCTTAAATTTTTTGTTTGTTTAAGTTTATTGTTTCATTTTATTTATTTTCTAAATTTCTGAATTTATTCAAATTATTGTTCAGAACTTCCAGGTTTGTTCCAGTGTCCTAGAAACTAGGCGCCAAGCGACTATTCAGTATAGGGTGCACCACACTAAGGGTGCATTTGTTTAGCTAACACGGGTCAGCCCTTACTGGGAATGGTCGTGTTTTACTGCACAAAACAAGCAAGAGAATGACGACATGTTGACTGGTGTCGACCCGTGGGAGCTAAACGAATACACCCTAAATAAAGTCCCATTGACCGTTGTGTAAAATCCCTCAACTTCACTCCTCATCCAGGAGTCTCTCATTATGTTGTACAAAACTGCAAATGGTTGAACCCTCTTCTATACCTTATTCTTTTCAATTTTTGGTTTGTTAGAAGATGAGATTTTTGGCTAACTATCCCAACTGAAAAAAAAACCCATAGCCAACTTGCTAAGGTTAAGAGTCCCTGTACATATACTGTATACACTCAACTCAGCGTTGCCCATTGCAAGTCTGTAGGCCTATGATCCAAACCGCCCAATGGTAATTGGAAATCCTCAATAACAATCTCCCAGTTCTGAAAACGGTTGACGAGGCCAAATTTTTATTGCGGCAGAGTTTAATTTTGTTTTAACCCAGGCCAGGCCTGACCAAACCTGTCTGTAAATGGTTCCAGCGCAAAAAGACGCCAGCGGTAGAAAAAAAGTGACAGATCACTTGCCACGAATCGGATCGTGACGCAATTTTCTTAGCACGTGTTTCTAACATCATGCCAATATGGGGGTTTTAAACGGTATATTGCTGGATAAGGACGACTGTATCGAGTGAATTTATATTGTTCCGTAAATACAACGACAAACAGGGCTGAGTCCTCTAAACGATAATAATTTTTACGGCCAATTTGAAAGCAAACCAACTTCGCAGCAAGCAAAGGTGAAAAACATCATTACTCCACCCAAGAAAGTAATTTAAAAACAAACCGTTGCCTGGGTGAATGCTATTTCTTTTTGAAAACAGCCTAGACCTTATTGCCTGTAAATTGCAACGTTTGACGGCATGGGCCTTGGATTCGTATAGCCTAATGTACAAATTGCCTTATTCCGAGTCTCTCCAACGTTTGTGGTCAGTGTAAACTTATTTGTGTCAAAGGTTGTAACAAAAATGGCCCAAAGAACTGCCAAGCTTGGGTCTATTTCACAAAGCCGTACGACCGATCGTAACTCGAGTTACGAAGGATAACCCATCGTACCCTACGTAGGTCTGCAATGCGTCTTAAGTCCTACGATTGATAGAAAGTTACGATGAGTTTGGTGAAATCGACCGCAGGTTGCAGGTGGGGCAATTGTTGTGGTGAGCAATATCGGACGACGATCACGTGTGCCAGTTACTTAGAAACTCGCTGGTGAATCAGGTTAAAATGTAGGAGAACAAAAGTACCGAAAGTGTCAAGATTCCAGCCGTGGTGTCCCGCAAACCTTCAAGGGTATTTCTAAGGGCAGACAGTTTGACAACGTCGGTGAGTGATATACAAAAGCCAGATCGAACCGTCGCGTTCCAATCCGCAAAGGACGTTTCGTGGAACCGGTTCAGACTAGTTCCTCCCGGGGCCGCAAGTGGATCTGTGCCACGGTATTCAACCCATGTGGGTTGGCCATGGCATTGCTATGGATCAGCAACCCTGCAGAGGATTGGTTTCAACGTAGCAGTTGGTACGCATCCCAGAATTGGCAAGCTAGATGACTGTCAAAAATGTGCGGGCGCGTCGATCAAAGTAGGATGACTGAGGGTGAACGGATGCAGACTGCATCCACGAGCAGAGAGAGAGAGAGGGGGGGGGGGTATCACATAGCTCGATCGGCTGATCCACAAATTGACAATATCATCATCGTTACATTCATGTAATACTGAGAAATTGAAGGTGGCAAAAAGCCCATGGGTCCACTGTCACAATTTTGGCGCTGTTTGTGTCCAGAAACATACCACCCGGAAGGTAAATACTGTTAATGCTTAATATTCTCTGAGATCAAGAGGCCAGTTTGCAGTTTCCTAAAACATGCTTAGCAGAGAAGTCAGCCCGGAGAAGGTAGTTATTTTTCACACGCAAGACCTTTGGTGTAAGCATGGAGGAAGGAAGTATTTATGCATGTATGACGTGTATTACTTTGGTATTCTACTTCTGTGCATAACTTTCATTATTATATATATAAGGTCAGACAACCTGATTTCCATTAGCAACTTACATTGTTAATTCCATCCCTCTGGCTCTAAAAATACTACTTTTTTGAAGGAAGATTCATCAGCCTTTAAAGCTCATGTTACAAAATGAATTGACTTGTTATGTTTGACATCTGTGCCCGATCTACACGTCCTAGAGATGGTGACATTTTGTGTCACCTCTCCTCTTTCTAAAAAGAAGGAACTTTCTGAACTGCAATGAAATTTCTGCAGGAAGAATCACCAGGATAATTGCTCAGGTTACACATTGAACTGTTTCCTGTAAGTTCCTCCACATCAACGTGGATCTATCTAAGTTATATCTAATCATGGAGGAAGGAATCCAATCTACAGGAAATGTAAGTGAAAACTGGTGTTGGTGACCAATAGGCCTATATACTTCATCCGTGACTTGATAGACGGTTCATCTGCCTACCTGGTCCGCTATTAACGAACCTATACACTCAACCTGAAGATATAAAAGCATGACTGTAAAGTACGGACCAGAGTGCACTTCTTGGCCGAATTGCTTCGAGTATGACCGACCAGGTGATCACGACAACATCATCGATCACTCATTAGGATTCCGACTATCACATCACACAATCATCAACTGGACTTGATACTCAACTACCTCTGTTTGCTAGCGCTGTGGTAGCGAATGCCTTGCAGAAAATAAACCAGCGCGCGCGGGCTCACTATGCCCCGAGGCGACCTAGCCCGCGCCTGTTGGGAACTTGGGATGCTGCCTGCCCCCGGGGGTCGAGGAAACTCTTCACCGTGCGGGGAAGAGGAAGTCATTTATCTCCGAGGGTCCAACCGGAAGTATTACTTTGCGGATGCTGGCTATTTTAGGTGAAAATTGGACTTCCAATCTAGGCATTCTGGCACGTCATAGGGAGGGGGCAGGCCTTGGGTCCTTTCACGGGTGCATGGTGCATGTTGACAAACTTTACGGTCAATTGGTAAAGGTATAAACGGTTTGCTAATGTCAATTTTTATCACAAGCTTGATCCTATAATACGATAGGCGAAAGGATATAAAAAGAATACCTTAGAAATAAATCTGAACTGGTAAAAACATATTAATATTAATAGGAAAAGACGACATAAGAATGATCGCAGATAAATTACTTGGTTAAATTATTTTATGCTGTATGATAAAATCTGAAGCAAATGGCTATGTTTTTTCCGTATCTGAAACACTTGAAGCTTATAACATTTTTCTCGGACGAAACGGTTTACATTAAAGCAGACCAAATATAAGCAGAATGAAAAGCGCGCCAGTGTTTTCAGAAGGTGGAAGAATGTTCCATTTCATAGTCTGTCTTTGTTGATATTAACAAATAAATCATATTCGATTGAAAATACGTAGCCAATAGGCCTATAGTCTAACCATTTTGTGGGGTGACGTACGGGAAGTAGGATTAGGGGTCTTGCTGTAAAGGTTTTGTAAGCTTTAAGAGCCATTGGAAACTGTTTTGGGAGCAATTATTGTACGTTCTCCGTGATCGGTTGAACGTTCGAGGAACTGACTTGCAAGTATCAGATTCTATTTAAACTGCCCAACATTCAAGCACAATAAGGCAAGAAGCAATAGCAACCACGGTCTACAGCCTGTGAATTGCTTAGGGTAAAACACTTGAAATGCAAGTCAATTCCCCAGGGTGTCTGATGCTCTTTCCACACTGGGGGAGGGCGGAGGGGGGGGGGGGGGGGGCTCCAACGGAGGGGGAAATGCAGGCATATCCGCCGTTCGTTGTTGACCCAGAAACTAAAATAAAATCTTGAGTAGGGGCTCAACACAAGAGGGCGTTTTCCGTTTCTCATTAAACTGGTACATGTATTTTGTTTTTCAGCGTTCGCACAGTGTTGAAGCAGTGTGCTACATTTTAACTGTCGAGCCAGTTCAAATCTCATTTTAACGTTCTTCCCAGGGGAAATACCATTAATGTGAGAGCTCCATACAAATATCGACTGTCAAAAATGTATTTTGAAATGTGCTTTTCCTGTGTATCAGACGAAGTTTCTCTTTGATCCGGTGCCAAGGTTAAATTGGTCCCCCTCTTAATGTGTCAAATGTAATACGTCCAAAAGCGTGTAAATCTGTCCGGTCGGATGGGGGGCAGATTTAACCTTTACACCGGCCAAAAAAATGAACGATATGCAAACTCATCGTAACTTACTCCCAATCGCAGGACTCATGATGCATTGCAGGGGAATACAGCCATACGTATATAGGATACGATGGGTTATCCATCGTAAATTGAGTTACGATCGATCGTATGGCTTCGTGAAATCGACCCCAGGGGTGCAAGCAAGCTTACCTGTGCAGCCGAGTCCATCCGGTAGAAGAGCCAGACCATCAGGGCAGAAGCAGGTGAATCCATCCTCGAACTGGATGCAGCCAAAGACGCATCGGGTCTCAGAGCAACGGTCGTCACCTGCAATGAAGTTTGATAAATCAACACAAGAAATTCAAAATCATGATACCTATGACATCATAATGGCGACAGTGACCCTCCGTCCAGTCGCTAGAGGGCGCCCTCCGACAATTTATAGTTCTATAGTGCCGTGAACCGAAAGTCACAATGAAACCTAACAATATTAAGAGCCCCAACCCCGCCCTAAGCAAACTTAAAATTTATCACCTTCATTCTGTTTTATACCGGCAGTCCATCCTTGTTTTCCCGTTTTGACCTGAATAAATCGCATACAATTTCGCTGTGCAACTGACGATTTATACAGTCCTTTCCGCCTAAAACTCCAGGCCTTTGGACCCATGCATGCTAAGCATCACACACTCACACTCTCCTGAGGACGGCCAGAGTACACTGGCCGGAACGTCGAGAACATTTCTCACCGGTTCTTTTCAGAACCACATCCAATAAAAGAGATTATACATGGTGCCTCCGCAAACCTTTCCTTATTACATGCTAAGCATGTTGGACAAAATGAAATAAGCTTATGAGCTTATGAACCTAACCCAGAATCTCATTCCAGACTAGGGCAGAGTTTCTTCTTTTTTCTCCAGCTATAGACCCACTTTTCTCAGCTGATTCTGTTTGGATCTTTTAGCCTTGTGTATTTATCCCATGGTTTAGTCTATACTGTCTAATTTCTGACCATAAGCGTTCTTGAGACGTCAGAGTAAGACGCTACATACGTTCTGTCGCATTTTGTGATTACCGAGTGCAATTTAAAGTGGGAAGGGGGGATGCTCAGTGTTGGGCAGTTTGCTTTTTAGAAGAAGCCCTGCTGTCTCACCCGAATTTGTTTATAATCGCTACAGTGAAACTAAATCTCGTCGTCATTATGGCCAAAGACCAAATACAGGAAATTGCGAGCACTGTGAGACAATTTGGGATTTTTTTTTTAGAAATTCCAACAAGGGGTCTATATAGTTATCCACACGTATATCTGAATACGTCTCAAGAAAGAGGGAGTAGCCTATAAAGTTGTAATTATGTGGTTCTTTATAAAGGCACTTCCTGTTTTCGACCGATTAGGGGAGAATACAGTCAGGCCAATACTGCGTGTGCACCGTGTGAGAGGTACATGTATAGCAGTTTATGAACTGCCCGCCCCAAGGCTCAGGACTTGTTCGCTGTGTCAACTCCAACGTTTCAAAGTCGGTCCGAGAACCTGACAGGCGTTGCCAGGCTCCTTCTCATATTAAAAGAAACAACCACCACTCCATCCAACAAGGTCTGCCGGTTGTTTCGCTGTCTCCCCATAGTTAATATACTCCCGGCTTGTTCGCACCGTGTCAACTCTTCACAATTTAAACCCGGGTCAAGCCTGCTCTGTGTTCACACGTCTTCCAAGCACACAGTTTGTTTAACGGGTATCAACCCACCTTATGACTTTATGAGTAGCGTGTTTCAATCCGGGTCGAGCGCTTAGCGCGGGTAGACGCAATGTTAAAATCTTGCAGTGTGAACAGGTCAGTCACTTTTGCACAGGTCAGACCTAAGTACAACCCGGTAACTGTATGTAGTGTAAAAGGGCCTTGTATTGACTAAAACTGGACGAGGTATCAAACTCATTTGATACTGATAGTGATAGCTATGATGCATTCTACTGAAAGAATGGATCAGCAATTCGCTCACAGACAGAAAGACGTTTACCTAAACAACAAATCTACAGGAGAATGCAGCTTAACAGGTTTAGGAGTATATAAAAAAGGTCATCCTGGGCGTAATATAATTATGATAAACGGTATTGGTCTCCTTCTTGAAACAGGTATTTCCCGTTCGAATAATCTAGATCTGCCTTCAATGCGTTCTCAAGCCTTCAATCAGACCAAGCAAACAGCAGTGAATGAAGGGTTGTCACCAAGCCCCGTCTGTTTGTGTTCTTTCTCACAACCAGTGAATTTACCCCAGGAGCTTTATGTGACTTATCAGTCATCTCACTTAGATGGACACGGGCCCATAGGCCTACCTCTGAACTTGCTGAAATGTGGCTGTTTTATTATTAATAGGCCAGGGACAGATTTGCTGTTTTCCACTTCATTTTGTTTTACTCACCGCGACGCGATTCAACATTCTAGTGCATTGACAACATTATGTGATATACACAGAAGCAACAGGGACATATTCTGGTCAGAGACATGGGGCCGATTTCATAAAGTTCTGCGACGTGTCGCAACTCGATTTGCGACCCGTCATAGCTGCCACGCGTCGCATAGATACGATGAGTCCATAGAGTAAGGATGCGTCTTAACTCTGCGACGCATCGTAAGTTTTATGAAATCGGCCCTCGGTCCCCATCCAAGCTCAAACAACGATGGCAATGAGTTTGAATGGGCAAAATGCTTTCATTTTAGAATATAGACATGAAATTGGACTCTCCCACTGTATAAATTATAAGGACATTTGCAACTCGCCTGGTGAAATTCCTCAACGATGTAAAGTTGCCTAACCATTTATCATGAATGACTATGTTTATATCTTTTGGCATTCCGCAGCACTGAGCATCTCCATTTGATACAAGGCCGAGGAGACAAAAACCTCGACTTCTGTCGAAGAAGACTTCATGGATGTTCTCATTCCTGCGGTGAGAAATATATCCTGTGTTTGTATATTTAGTGCTTTGGATAAATAGCAATAACTCGCTTGCCAGCCAGACTTCACGGTAGCACATAGGAGTTAAGTTGGGATCATGAAACATTCCTGTTTGGTTTGTGTCTGGAAAGCTTGCTTTTTATAACGTTAATACTAGAAACAATATATCTGCGCATACTTTTCCCTTCGGAATGCTGTCATATACGGAGAAAAGAAACACAGAGGCCTCCATTTGTAGACGCTAAAAAATGAATTTCGGATAATAACGACCACATTCGAACGCAGCAAGAACGTGTGGAAACCAATCAATTGAAACCTAGGTGAACAGAGTACCATACCAGGGCCGTTCTCTAAGCTCGGCTCCGGCTCAGGCTCCGGCTCAGGCTCCGGCTCAGGCTCCGGCTTCAGTCTGTAATCCATACGCTGAAAATATCTAGGTTGTGGTTTTCAATTGGAGTTGAAGCTCTGTTTCCTTTTTCAAACCAAAAATTCTACCAAAAGTCCCTATTTTGATACCAGTAATTTTAGAATGAATTCACGAAATGAAGCTTTAAGGAAGGCCGAGTAGTTTTCACGGCTGTTGTAGCTTAATGGGATGGATTTTAGACATCTGGATATTAATTGAAATGAATGCTCCCTTCCACAAAAAGAACACGACCAATCTTAATGCGCTGACTTTAATTACAATGATCTCCACTCCACATAGCAAAACAAATCTGGCACAACATTTTGTAAATGATGACATGCCTCGCCGTACACTATGGCCACACGTCTTAACCTTTTGAATGCATGAATCACGATTTCACACCAAGTGGATTGAATTTTAACAAAGACGTTTAAGACTTCGTTTCCTAAACGGCTTAAATTCTGAGTGGACTTAGATAATTAAATCTTAAGATCCCGAATTATTCAGCAATAATTGATTCTATATCCCGTTTGGCTTGGCTAGTTGGCTTGCCCACATTTTATTTTTGCCTAGGAAACATTCAATTTATACGGGGGTCCTATCGGGTCCCTCTCGGCCTGCGAGAGGGGAAATGATTCGTTAGGAGCGGGCATGCATCGCCAGTTCGGGTTGAAATCGAGGCCATGAGAAATTAAAAAACAATGTGAGCAGAGAGGAAACTGCCATGCATGCATGCATCATCAAACTGGATGCCTCGGAGGCCTGACGCCAAAGTTGCAAAGCAGGGCATCAAGACCATTATCCATTTCAAGAATGTATTATTTATGAGTTTGTTTAATGATTTCAAGATTACTATCAATAGAGACATCAATAAAGTTATCCCACTCCAACAACAGATATAATTCTTTCACTCATTCATACCAGTATATATCATTGATGTCTCATTTGGATATTTTGGGCACATGTTAATCCATGTGCTTTCTTGGTCCACCGTTAATCATGGGCCTTACACTACAAATCACAGGCTTCAAACAATCAAGTACTTTCCTGTGGCTTTGGAGGGGAAGCGTAGTCTTCGGACTGGCGACATTCAATTTGGTAATGGAATACATAATGTATAGAGACTGGGAACCAGTCTATGCCTAGTCATAACGTTTTGATAATGCTGGCAAACCAGAGTGAATTGCTAGGGATTGGTAGCTTGCACCACTTTCATATTGAGCTCTCGTCAGCGCCTCAGTTTGGCTAAGGTATACCTAATTTGTACACGTATGTGGAATTTGAAAATGAAAATCAGCACGACCCGTTTATATCAAGAAGCTTTTTTACAATTTTTACGTTTTGTAGCTAAAGCCAGGCATGGTCACGGTATAGACATATTAAATACGCTTAATGAAAAATGGGCGGGTCCGGCCGTGCATACCAAATCGTTCAGACGGTCGTTTTAAGCAGCGCGTCTGTCGCCCTCTGTTGGCCATGCGACAATTTTCCACAAAACCAAAGTCGCCTGGTATTATACGTCGTCTTGCACAGAGAATGCACCCTTGCACTGATAAGCCCGAATTGTGAAGTGGAAAAATTATGAGAAGTGCAACGTGGGACAGTCTGTGATAAACAAAAAACATTGTAACGAATATCCCATAATTATAGTCGGGTCGTCTGTCCCTGAAACTTTGCCTTGGAAAATTAGTGGTGAGTAAAAAAAAAAACCTGTAACTTACGGCTGCAAGATGTTCCATCCTCCAGTAGCAGGTAGCCGTGATCACAGTAGCATCTGTAACTCCCTGCCGTGTTCATACATCGGTGCGAGCAAGGCCGGGTACTACACTCGTTCAGGTCTGAAAGGAAAGAGAGATCAGGACAGAGTCAGGAGTGAGAACCAAACTGACACAGCAAATAAACCCCTCCCAAGTCTGTTGACTTGAAGACCGGATCTCCCAAGTTCCCCATTTAGAGTTACACAAGTTGAGCAAGTTAGAGATGTAGCAGACCTGTTTCAATAAGACAAACATCATAACATAAACCAACTTGGTAATGGTATTACAAGACAAACAAGGGGAAACTTCTGCCACAAACCACGTCTCCATTGACAAAGTGGACATGATATTGAAACTGTGTCATCGTTTCAAAAGGTCAATTTGCGAATACGTACAGTAATACAGTTCTTTTTCAGCACGGAACCCCCTCGAAACTGAAACATGGAGTAAATATTATGGAAAGAAGGCTTGTGGCATGGATACAGTCTCCGGGGAAGCCAGGATGAGGCCTATATTTAGAGCGTGTCGCGTGCCGTTAATACGTGGGACACCTTCCGGTGATTCTTCCGACCGATTAACCATCAATTACTTTGCCATTCGTGCATGTCTGTGTCCATGAAGCTACATGGTCTCTGTGGGACAGATACATGTACATGTATTAAGATCGCAAGGCATCCGAAGCAGATCGCAAGGCTTCCGAAGCAGATCACAAGGCTTCCGAAGCAGATCACAAGGCCTCCGAAGCCTATCGCTTGCAAAACTTCCAGAGCAGATCGCAAGGCATCCGAAGCAGATCGCAAGGCCTCCGAAGCCTATCGCTTGCAAAACTTCCAGAGCAGATCGCAAGGCTTCCGAAGCAGATCGCAAGGCAATACAGAAACAGCTCGCAAGGCTTTCAAAGCAGATCGCAAGGCTTCCGAAGCAGATCGCAAGGAATACCGAAGCATATCGCAAGGCAATCCCGCAGCAGATGGCAAGTTCATCTAATACGGGCGATAGTGCACCTCCAAGATTTTGAAAAGCGTCGGCCAATCATGCACAATCAAGAGTGGTAAAGAAAATGACACGCTTTTTTTTCAGGGAAATTTTCCAGCAAACAAAATAGCTCCCAGCTTGGCAGGTGTTCGCTGTGATCCCAATTCTACGACTTGAGATATGATTTTTTCTTTTTCACTCGGAATAAAGCTGACTTGACAATCGTCTCCCTAACAATACAAAAATGAAAGATGTCGATGCTTATACAAAATCTTTCACGTTACCTTGCTTTAAAGGTAGCTTCATACGTCGTTTTTTGTGATAGGAATGTAGACTCATGGACAGAAATACGAAGAAAGATACGGTTACAGTTATCTGTGAAATTGCCAGTCCTATGCGGTGTCTATTTTCTGAGAGAACATTGAAATACGCTCACGGTATTTTCAGCATGATCGTCACATCACCGTATGGGGGCAGCATTCAAATAGTCACTACCGTACACAACGTCGTCTGAAGGCGACGTTTATAAGTTCAATTTGTTTGTTTTTTTCCGGTCCGACTTCTATTGATTTTTTATAAACGAAAACAGTTATGACGAAACGCTTTTGCGTGATAATTAGGCCTACTGATATTGTTTTGTTTTATCTTTTTATCAATTAGGATTTTATAAAACATTCGTTTTCACATGCATCACCTAAGTATGAGGTTATACCTTTAACGCTCACTCGCTGAGGGGAGCAAATAAAGCTATGGCATCTGTTTTGGTAAGCCTGTGTATCAGAAGAATACCGATTATGCTATTGGTTATGCCGAGTCTAAATTAAGGGAGATTTAGACAGTTTTCGAGTGAAAGTCGAAATTTCTAAGCTCGCGAGCGGTGCCACATGCGTGAACCTTTGCGCATTAAATTGTAATATTTACCGAGAGATAAAGACATCGGGGTTTCAACAATTCAAATTTTGTGTCAGTCGGACGGCAGAGTGCGGGAAACCTTCCCACGAGATACCGACTGGCGTCCGGTGACAGTCTCCAATTATCGGCAGATTAGGGCCAGGGAAGCCGGGGGAGATGGGGTCGGTTGCTGGGGCTTAATACGGGCGCACCTGTAGCTCCCAACACGGAGCATGCTAGACATCGAATTTTTCCGCGGTGATGCACACTCTCTCTCTCTCTACCACTGGGGCATTCACTATATACTACGAAACCAGGCTTGAGGCTATAGGCTTACACTATAACCGCCATTTGAGGCCCACAAAACGAAGGCCACACGACGACGCCGAGGGGAGGCCCCAGCTTCGCCGTGTACGGGGAGCCCTTAATTTCATTTAGGACACAAAATGGCGGTACCAAAACAAATCCCAAACCTAGCCTGGAGCCTCATTTCATAAAGGCCACTTTGAATTGTCGCGGGAAAGACATAATGGGTGCGTTCGCTTAGTTTCAACGGGGCAGCCTTGACCTGGGAATGGCCGTGTATGCGCGAAACAAGCGAGAGGGTGATGGGAACGAGGTTGACTGGTGTGGACTAGTGGATGGTAAACGAACGCACCTTAAAGTCAAGAAGCTACGGAAACTATTCAGCATATGTCTTCACAGTTCATCTTCATTCTTGTTCTTCTACACTTTTATAGGACCCTACAGTGCATTCATAATGATGTTGATCGCAACCAGCACAGGCGAGTGACATTAAACACTGTTTGAGAGGGCTCAAATATTCAATTAATGTGCTAATTTTAACTATTTACCGGGATTAGGATGGCAAGCCGGCCGTAAGTATCCCATCCATATTTGGGGCCCTGACGCATAAACATCGGGCTCGGCTACTAGGCCTACCCTACTCCCACTCCCAGCGACCGTGGAAGAAAGACTCGCCGTAGTTCGTCCGGTACATTGACAGCATTCCTGGTCGTCCCCAGAGCAATTAATAACAGTCCCATGGTAGATAGATACCTTCTGATCCCCCTATCGCATATTTCTAACTCGGCACACGGTCACATATTGCGCAAAGTATGAAATATGTTTATGATGATTCTTCTGTCTTATATGTAAAACTGACAAGTCAGTTGGATTTGGGAACGGGAGGCCAGCGTTAGATGCCATGTCATGAGGCGAGCAGTTTTATCGGCATACAGTGGTACACTGTGTGGACTTTTTCAGGACAAAGGACGTCCACATAATGCAGGATCCGAAGATAATGTGAACTCACACACGCCCACATAATGTTTTCAGCAGGAAAGTGCCCAAAAGAGATACGTAATGTGTCTTTATCGGTCGCAAATTGAAGTTTATCATTCAAGGGATATTCGGTCAAACTTGATTAACATCATCAAAACATGGGTACAGTTCAAATACCAAATAGTTTGAAAGTGTAAATTTTGGTAAGTACATGAGAACAAAGGCAAGTTCACATAAGGTATGTTAAACAAAGTGGGGTGTAGTTTGTGTGTGTAGAATTAAGACAATGAGAGTTGGCCCAATTCGATATTATGCACACACACACACACGCCAATGAACGAACGTAAGAGACGATTCCAGCCGTCTCGTTAAAGCCCTTGTTTTGGCTTCATTCCCACCTGACGACTGATTGCATTACCATTTACCACACGGTCATATTACAAGCACCAGATGATACCACGCCACCCTAAGACCTTTCTGATTTGGGTTTTTCATGAAACAGCAAGTTAGATGAGGTGTGAGCCCCTATAGCGATCCCCCAAGACGTGAGCATTATCTAGAGTTCAGCCTGCAGGCCAGCATCCGTGGTTGACGGATCCCCATAGGGCCTGGCGGCGCCGGTGCCCGGTAGTCTACCTTCCATGAGCAGCCTTGAAGGTACATAAAAAACGCCAAAAGCCCCGTTACCTTGTAACTCGGTTTTAAAAAACACAAGCGGTTCACAATTACTTGAGCTATTGCTCGCAAATTGCGTTAAGTCGGCGGGGAGTTCACGAAAAGTTGAGTTTAAGGACATTTAATGACGACCAGTCGGTTGCAAGGTTTGGAATTGTTCGAAGAAAACGAACAAGGGGAAAACACACGGAATCAGTACCGAAGCTGGCACAACAGTTCCATTGCTCATCTCCCGAGACGTTAGACATCGATTCTTGTTTAAGCACGACCCCCAATGAAAACAGTTGGCAGCGAATGACTAATGTGACTTTTTTTTGCCAACTGTCACCCGGGAATGTGAATATCAGAATGACAGGACGGGACCATCACAAAACATGCTGATGGATGCAAAGAATCAAACAAATCAGTCATCAAATATCGTTATTCTCAAGTGACCTTAGCAGCTGCAGACTCTTGGTCATGAAGATGTCTCATCTCTAAAAGGGATCTAGCAAGAACCAAGGTTGTATCATAAATGCTAAACCCGGAGAAAAGCCCCAAATTCGTCCGTAAATCCACGCCAGAGAAGGACAAAAGAAGCCCAGGAGTCAATTTCACGAAGCCCTACGATCGATCGTAACTCGAGTTACGAAGGATAACCAATCGTATCCTACGTAGGGCTGCGATGCGTCTTATATCCTAACTTATTGATAGTAAGTCACGATGAGTTTGGTGAAATCGACCCCGACTCTCCAACAAGCGAAACTCAAGTGGACTTGCAACAAGTTATAGATCGCAAAGGACATTTTAAAATCGTAAGCCTATCAATGGAGTAGGCCTAAATGAAAACGTATTCCTGTTTTACAAAATGTCAAAATTCGCCAGAACAATGGAACGAATTTTTGGTACAGTAAATTATAGGGTGCAAGAAAAAAGGAAAACACAATTGGAAGTTGTAATGATTAATTCAGATTCGGGTCAAAAGCGTCCCGATTTATAGTCAAAAAGAAAAATCTCAACATTTCAGTCTGATGTTGATTATTCATCGTCTGAATTATGTAAGGGACGAACTCGCCTCGTGCTAGGCACAGACATGCACAGATCTAATACTCCGCTAGCTGTTTGTTCCTCGTCAACTCAAGAGTGGTGACGCGATCTTCCCAAACTACTTTGCGAGATCAAATCAAACGTGGGTCAGAAAATGTTGAACCGGAACCCCCACCCCCTCCCCTCAAAAATGGTCTATAATCCGAAACAAACGTAAACGAGACTTGCGAAACCGCTCGAGGTATATAACTGGGTGCTGTGGAGTGTTGAGGCTTCATATATCGTGTTTTCTGCATCATATCCACATAAATCTCTGGGGTATATAAACTGGCAACGGCAGAAAATAGCAGACCAGACGGACATCTAGGGAAATTCAAATTACCGTTACTGAAACTGGGAAAAAAAACGAGTAATAGGGCTGTGACAGATTAGGCATATCGAGTATGCACATTTCTGTGAATTGTTGTAGTAAAGGAAAGCGAGTTTGCCCAATACTATTATTAGTAGTAATTTTCTAATATTTCAGGATTTGACAGAATAATCTGAGTCATATTTTATTCACGACATGTTAGAATGCATTTTGTCGTACTTTTGAGTGTTTGTAGGTGTTTATTTCCTATAACAATTTCATGACTCCTATGCTGAGGAACACGGCACACAGACAAGAAAATATCCCACCCAGGTCAGCCATTTTGCGTCCAAACCTCCTGGTCAGAGTAGTGATTTCACGCAAAACAAGACGCTCCGAATTCACCTTCAAAACGAGATATGATTTCAGGTATAGCTTTTTTTAATATGGGGTGCGACTGATTGTTTTTTCCTGGTCAGCAAACCAATAAAATGAGAAGCAAGCCCGCAAATTATTTCTCCTGGAGGTGTCAGGGTGCAAAAATGGCTTCCGTACACGCGAAGTGGCATTACGAGAGGCGTGTCAAGCCTCACACGTCCCTGGGATGCAGATAAGGAGCCAGTGTCAGCGAGTGTCTCCGGCCGTATTATACGAGGTGCTACCGGTGGAGAAGCCGGCCGGACGCCGGCTCTCTGAGCACAAACACCGGCGTCTCGTGGCTGGATGACCCGCTCATCAGGTGATAAGGTGTGAACGACCTCGGTAAGGGTCAGGACATCGACATCAAGGCGCTTTGGGATAGTACAACATGCCAGTCTCCAACATCTTCAGCGTGAATAGAAACATCTCACAGGCAACAGTGATGGATTTCAATTGAATATAAAACCATATTCCCAAGAGCTTGGTGAAAACCATGCACCTGTCTCTATATTTGATTTTAAAATCCCCTTGAATCTGTTTTATCTTGTTATCAAATTACATTTTATTGATGAGAAATATATCGCCCACGATATCAATCTGTACATGTGACAGAGAATATTTCAATTCACACAAAAGCACATGTCGTGCAGAAAACTACAGATGACATGTCACGAAAAATTAAGTAAAAGACCAGGAATACAACAATTGGAGTTTGTTCACTGAAACTACACCATAACAGGTTCCTCACAGGGTATTTGCGTCTCTGCGAGACAATGAATACTTATTTTTCTTCCGAACAGCTTTGGAAATCGCAACACCGGACTACCTACAGCTTTCAACGCTCGCCGTGATAAAAGCAACACCATTCTCACGATCTCACACGACCAAAAATTAAGTTACAAAATTCCCAAAATGGCGAGTAAACATGCATCTCCTCAGCGCAAACACAACTTGGGTGTCGTTCCTTCTTATACCGTTCAAACAGGCAAACAGCCCCGAGGCCAAGGTTATTCTCTCCCAGATTTGTGTTTCGACAACAAGTACCCACCAGGGAAGCGATAAGACCCAATTTGTCCATGCACTTCTGATACCAGCGAAATCTTTTATACCAAAAGTGATTGGGAAGTGTCGATGATGTAGAACAGAATGGTATAGGCCGACCTCGATCAATGGTTAAGGGCATATGAATTAATATCGATGCTGTTTTGTTCACGATTTGACATAGGGGATTTATACACGCTCACTTTCTATACACAATACGTGTGCACTCAATCAACATCAGTCGATTTTCTTAGTCAATACGGAATTGCGATTTAACTGGAGCGGCACTGATACTTGATAGAGCTGTCTTATGGGGATAAAGAACATCCTCCCTACGAACGGGCTTGAGTAGACATTATTAATGCGTCATAAAAGTGGATTAAGATTCTGAATTAAGATCCCATGTATACGACTTCCGGATTCTGGGCAAGGAGCAAAGAGATAAAGTGGCCACGTAAGTCCTGCTTCTGACGTCATCATCGGTGAATCAAATTAAACACGACAGAGGAAGGGATGGGTCTTTGTATAATAATATCCTTGATGGTGGGAAATCAAATAAAGCCGTACACCCTATGCAGTGACGTCATTCAGCCGCCATCTTAGAGGCAAAACGCCGACGAGACCATTGCAAAACAATCTGTGTACAGGCCAGGACGAGCACAAGAGACGTCGACGCGCGAGGGCGCCCTTCTCACGTGACGTCATTGTGCTTTCCAGGTTATTGATTTCGTTGATAAACGATCTACACTGGTTGGCATGATGGGCAATTGGGCATGGAGGAAGGAAAGACTGGACGACCAATTTGTCTTCATGATATATGAAAGCCGTTGTGACCAAATTCAACAACTTACAACTTTCGGATTCGTGCAGTCAGTTTCCTTGAAGCCTGACAAAATTTTAGTTTTGAATGTAAATAAATAAAGTTTTACAAATTGTATGTGTTTCTGATAGCCTATTACTGCCCTGGCCTACGTAGTTTCTGCAGAGTTTGGTGGGCACAAATATGGACTACAACGTTACAAATAAAGCATACTAAGTTAACAAAACTGGTTTCAAAGAGGTATCCCACGCGCCCTCTCGCAATTTCCGTTGCTGTCATGATAACACATTGCAACAGGTCCTCAATGTGGGACCTTGGGTTTAAAAAATGAGCAAAAAAAATAGTGCACAGATGTCAGAGTCAGACGTGGCACCAATCACTGGCCCTACAAATCAGCCCCCTGAGCTCCCAACATGTTTTTGACAAGAAGGCTCCCGACTGCAGTGGCACAAGATCAGAAATCGGAAGCTGTCCTTATGGACAGAAGCAGAGAAAGAATCCTGCAGGAAGAGTCAGATTAGGGGTACGCTCAAGGATGGTTGTTCTAAACCCCTATCGCTATTTAGTCAAGCAGCCTTTTCGGTTTTTATTAACTGCCCTTAAAATAGTTCCCTGTTCGTGACGGGCTACGGGATGCAAATATTTTGTGTTGCTGATTGAAAACACAGTTTGAAGGTTTTAAAGCTGTTCCTTTATACTACATCCTCAGCTTATACGATGCGCTACCATTATGCCGGTAAAGAACCGTTTTCTTTTAAAGGTACGATCATACTTTGGTAGATTACCGAAACAAATCTTCACAGATATACCTTTAATGTAGGCCTGTATAAAGATGGAGATGGTATAAAAACATTATCATTACAATCTTTCTGCCAGAAACGTTGTATTTATCCAGAAAAGATAAGAACAAATTGACCCAAAACACTTTTCAATGACCAAAAACAATTTTGATCTTCGGAAGATCAAAAATCCCGTGAAAAGATTTTAAAACACCGCGGCCGTTTTTCAATGTTTTCTCAAATCATGGGCACCGTATGGGACTGGAAAGTTCACAGATGACTGTTACTGTGTCTTTCTTGATAACTTTGCCCATGAATGTGCATTTCATTGACTAAAACCAAAGTATAAAATTACCTTTAAGTAAAATTTCCACACTGTACTCTCAGCAATGTTTTTAACGAACTGCTGAAAGACACAAACCAGTTGACAAAAATATAACATAATGGCATCTCGATGCCAAAATATTGTCTAGGATGACGTCACTGGTTTTTTTCTTAGGGAATTTATTGGCATTTGCGATCCATCATTCTGAGACGAGATGACATTTGCAACCGACACAAATCTCTAGTGGCATAATTAATTCAGACCAGTTCTATTTTTACGAGGGAAGAGGAAGCCGTTAGCGATTGATGAATGAGTTTGTGTTTTTTTCCAAAGCTTCAAATTTCAAGCTTCGTATTTTTCTTTGCATGACTTAGTAGTTTCGTTGAATAAAAAACAGCAAAAGGTAAACATAAAGTGTAAAAATAACTTTTGTGTGTATTTAATCTTATTTGTTTATTTATTTATTTATTTGTCATTATTTGTCAAATTTTAATCTTGAACTCATGAAATAAGTGACATTTGATGTTGATTTCTGGCTTTAGGTCTAGACCTGACCTTGGAGATTGTTCGTGTGAACTTCCAAGGTCTGACGTGGCTATTCGACTTGGTTTTTATAGGAGAACGTAGGTTGGTGTTCTGAAGGACAGAAATGCATAAAATGGCAGCTGCCTTGGATTTCATTCAAGATGGTTTACTGTCAAGCATGATCCAGATGCCGAATTTTACATTCACTCATTGGGATTTTTATTGACTAATTTATGACTTTTTTTTTGTTTTAAAGGAAGAAACGCACCACAGGGTCACGTTGAATGAAAGCAATCCAATGCATCTATATGGATTCAAAATTGCATATCATAAAAGTGAACTCTTAATGGTTTTTATGAAAAAGTGTACGACAGTTACTCGTCAAACCATTTTGTTGGTTTGAGCGTGTCCAAGTCGTGACCAGGTGATATAAATGTCATTCAAATGTCAAAAAGAACTGCAATGTAACTTGGGCAGAAGTATGAATAAGCAAGGCAGGTTGTTAGTATTATTAACCTAGTTTCTCTCCCGACGGTAGACGGTTCTTCAATTTGGAACTCGACCGAAGCATCCTTGATGATTGTAATCGTGGATGAGGGTGACCCCACGTCAGCAGCTGCCGATTGTTTTTGTCAAGTGCTATTCTCGAGCTATAATAGGGATGGATAGGTACTTAAACGGTGGCAGGAGGTCACGTCTTTCATGACTGGGAGGAAGAGGCAGGACCCATTCTGTCTCAGGAGGTTCTCAGCCTACAGGTCTGCTGATCTCCTGTGAGGGGAAACATTTGGAGCTCTATAGGGGAAACAAGGTCAGTGATCACGGGGTCGGTTGAGGTTCAACCGCGGTGCAATCGGTGAGCAGTGGACCCTTACGACGGTTTCCACGGTCGAGGCGCACGGTGCATGTATTAACCGTGATTCAAAACGAAGGCACATCCTGCTATACACACCATCAGTCCACCAGTTCCAGAGCTACAAACACAGTTGTTCCCAACAACATTGTGCCAACATCATCCCAACATCATCATACACATTTGCCGAGAGTGGTGGATTTTCATCCCAGCGTCATTGACACTTGAGGCACTTATTCAACATCATCCTGTAGCGGGCCAGGAATTTGCCTCTTGAATTTGACGCGACGAGGCAAAGACCACTTTTTTCCTCGTTTGGTGGAAAATAAAAAAAACATACAGAGGGCGTTGAGGCCAAGACGGTTCAGACCGAGCGAGGCAGAAATGTTCGTGACCTGCCGTGGCCTCGGTGAGATACCAGACCTGCCGTCCGTGGTGTCGTCAGTGAATTGTTAGACTTACGACAAGCACTTAAAGACTTACAACACTCGGGGATTTGATAAGTACTTTCATTGCACTTGAACCATTTCCTGCACTCGAAGTATATAGTCTGCCTGTTTAGGCCCACAAAGACACGAACTGAAAACAGACTCCACAAGAGATACAAGGCAAGCATTTAGAAGCTGTCATGGCTAGGGCTCATTCAAAACATTGGCCTCGGCTCTGGCTTCGGCTCTTCATCGCAAGTCCATTTGAAAGAAACAGGGTATGAACAAAAAAGAGCCTTCCGAACACTGTTTAAACCACACTTAAAGTCCAAGTGCAAAACCTGCATGAGCATGAGGCATTCCGAAGCCGGAGTCAAGGTAAAAATTTACTACTTCCAGTTACACGAATGAGGCAACAAACAAACAAACACCCCCAATAGACGTAACTGAACAAACACGCCCATCAAGACTCACTTAACAGCACTTATGGTACGACTCTTTAACGCAGCTTCACCCCCATATCCTAAATTGCCACATCATGTGAACTTCTATTCACGACACTGACACGATCTGATTCCATGTGAGTTCAATCATATTGAGTTCTATGAACCAAATCTGTAACGTATCAATGACAACGAAGTTTCGCCCCAATCTGTCTGGGGTCAATGACCTTGTGCGTGTTGCATGTCGGCGAAATATTTTTTTTCCCATCGACACTAAACCTCAGCCCCGGTAAAAAAAAAAAAAAAAAATCATCACATTCGCGCCTTTTATATTAATCGAGATTCCAGAGTTGGAACCATGGAAACAGCACGTACACAGCAAGTATACAAGACGTCAGGCTGAATCTGCGCAAAAATATCTTCTTCTTTTTCTTCGTTCAAGCTTTTGGCAAAAAGGTTTCACGAACTGCCGCTGTCAGCAACAGATTCGTATCAACTGAATCAATTGATTAAATTCAACACTGACAAGCCATCTTGTGCGAGACCGAGCTATCAAATTGTTTCTCCCGGAATCCATTACATTTCATGGACAGGTTGATTTGGCGTTTGACACCTCAACTCATCTCCTAAAAGCAAGGCTACATCTCAGTAGGCCTATGCCCTCAAAATGCATGTGGCAAAGATTCTGAAACATCGGTATAGCGACGTGGGTGGCTTTTCATAAAGCATGACAGATTGGAATCAATCATATACTTATAAGTTTTCTCCAATGCCAGGAGTGTCTCGTCCAAACTTCCAAACTAAGTTTCTAATGTCCGTTCTTGGCGTTCTTGGCTTGGGGTATAGGTATGATAACTGTACTGTCTGTGATTAATGTGGACATAAAAGCAGATTCATCTTCAAGTCATTACCTTAACGATCGGTGCCGAACTCCATGCATCTTGATTCGTATTGCCTGTAGGAGCACCAATCGCAGGCCCGGGCGTTGATAAAACTTCCTTTCCCAAAATAAATGAAATTTAAACTTCCCCAATCATATAATAAATTATGATAAAGTGCCTTCGGTCATGACATTCTGTTCTGGCAGATATGATTTATAAATGACCGCGGACCAGTCTAGCACTGGATCAAGAGTTCAAAGATGGCTGGCCTGCACATATTCCATATTGTTGGAGGGTTCTGACTTCTGAACTTCCTTTTCGCCCATTGATCAGTCAAGTTCATTTATCGTTAATTTCCCAACGACACAAACCAAACGGAAAAGCCTTCAAAGGGTCTTAAGTCCAACGCAAGGTAACCAACCCCTTGCAAAACACGGTACTTGCTCCGGTAAAACCCACAGTGAAATCACACTGCAAGTTCACTATCAGAAAGGTCAGTCTATTTTGACCAAAAGGGATAGTTTGCTAAAAAATGCTCAGCACAGCTTAGGTAAAGCCTCCATGAAGAATGACCTCAACTCCAGGCGTCACCTCAATGGCATGACAGATTTGCTCACTAATATGGAAATTCCAATTCGCGTACCAACCAAGAAAAAAAATGAACACAAAACTATGATTGATGTTCAAATCACGGACACTACGGAACAGCTGTTATTTGACAAGCAAAACAAAATAACTAATATTGTCACTTCAATCCACATTCCATTTCATAGTGTCTATTTTTTCTCGAGTGTGTGGCAAAAATAAACCAATAAAGAAACTAGATGAACGTTTTTTGCTGGGTGTGATCTGTGTGCACACTTTCATTATGAAAACCAAACGAAAAGGTGACGCTGGCTGGATATACGGGGTTAAGACACTGTGGCAGTCTCGAATTCCAAGCTGAAGTGATTATGTTATATTGGAGTGCGTGGGCTAGAAGTGTGTATGTAAGCACTGCAAATCGTTTTATCTTGTTACGTCGGGGGTGTTACTTTTTTTGGACGTCTTCATATTTTGCGTGCAAATACGGGGGAGGCTGGAATCCTGTAGACATTACGATGGGATTCCATTTATAAATACAGCGCGAGTAAACGAACCTATAGATTGATGATAATTCGTGGAGGGGGCACGGGCGTGACATTTTGTTCTAGAGAAGCCTTTTGCCCCAGATGTGACCCGTGGACGGGATTGTTTTGTCGGTGGAGGTGTTGCTTGCTGCTACTTGCTGCTTGCTGCTGTTTTGCTGCTGCTTGCTGCTACTAACTGCTACTTTGCTGCTGCTTGCTGCTACTTGCTGCTACTTGCTGCTGCTTTGCTGCTGCTTGCTGCTACTTGCTGCTGCTTTGCTGCTGCTTGCTGCTACTTGCTGCTGCTTGCTGCTACTTGCTGCTGCTTTGCTGCTGCTTGCTGCTACTTGCTGCTGATTTGCTGCTGCTTGCTGCTACTTGTTGCTTGCTGCTGCTTTGCTGCTGCTTTGCTGCTGCTTGCTGCTACTTGCTGCTTACTGCTGCTTTGCTGTTGCTTGCTGCTGATTGCTGCTACTTGCTGCTGCTTTGCTGCTGCTTGCTGCTACTTGCTGCTGCTACTTGCTGCTGCTTGCTGCTACTTGCTGCTGCTACTTGCTGCTGCTTTGCTGCTGCTTGCTGCTACTTGCTGCTACGTGCTGCTGCTCGCTTTGGAACAGCATGTGTGGCGGACGACAACTAGCACAAAGATGGGAAGGGTAGGGTGAGCGGTGTGAGTCAGTGACCCGCGGTGAGGGATAATCCATTCAGACCGTCCAGCCATGCTCTTGTACATGCTATAGCCACGATGTCTAGCCGATCAACAGATGATAGGTTCCTTAATTAATCTCTTCACGCCAGCTGGCTAGATCTCATCATATAATGCAATAAGTAATCAAAAGAAGGTCATTCGTGTCTTCCTGATTTGTCAATAGGGTACGGGATCTCCCCGTGGACATTTCATAATTCATCTAGGATAAGGCAGGCTCCTTGATTTATGTATCGTGAGTTGGTAGAGCTAGATTCATTACCATGGAAGCAGGTGTTTGTTCTCTGCTAGAACTTAGAACTTAGTAGAACAATGGTAAACTTCTGTATAAATAACACGGGGGACTAATGCAAAGGTTATCTATGATAGAAATCGCGTGTCAACTCTACGATCGAAATTATGATTTTTCCCCACGTGATTTTCAAGTTGATTTCTCTTCGACCGGGCTCACCGTGGTAAATTAATCATGGCGAGACAAGGAACAGGTTCAGCATCCAGTGCAAATGTCACAGGTTCCGATCAAAGCCAATGACTTGCAACGCATTGAATGACAGACCTAGCTCATGAATGATGAACTAGCTACGTCTAACCCCACACAGCAGCTTATGTTAGCAGGTTGTTCACACAGTCAGGGGTCACACTGTAATAGCAACATGGGTTTCAATTTAGAAGATCACTTGGGTCGGTACATTCTGGCATGTTACCATAGTTTTTGAAAAATAATATCAATACTGACGCTGCAGATTGTCAGAGGGGGATGACCGTTCTGCTGACCTTAACTTAAAGGGGAGTCCTCGTGGAATGTTGCAGTGTAAGAACATGGCAAGGATAGGAGTACACTAACACTAGTACCGGTAACAGTACTAGGTTCGACAACTTGCAAGAATTACAGCTTTGGTTCTCAGACAGCGTCGGCCTGACCCCTAAAAGATTGAAAACCCCAAAACAGGCTGCCCGAGTCTGCAAAATTTCCTGAAAGTATAGAAACGGCAAAATAAGGCCAACTCAACTCTTCCGCGCCCTGCATGCATGCATGGACCCGTGGAAATATCGGTGAGATTAACCTATAACAGACACGCTCACTTATGTAGAGACTGTGGGTAGGCCTATCCGGACGTCAGGTGTGTGGGTGTGAACCAGCCTACGCAATCTGGACTTCATCAAAGCCAAATAAAAAGTTCCTGCACCCCCAGGAGACACCACGTGGTCATTCCAAAGAAACTCGAGGTTTCCTTAACGAGAGGAAGCAATTTTCTTTCAAGGGAGACTCGGTTCTCAGGATTACTAACTCGAGCATGGCAGTGGTTCAGAATGGCAGGGTTTTTGAAAACATACTCCAACAATAACAACGAAAGAAATACATCAGAAACGTCTAAAAGGACGACCTTCGACTCCAACATTGTCGTGTATGAATTGATGGCTAATGGTTCCCTACGGTATCTTATTTATGACCCACCTCTTTCGCATGAGCTCCCCGTGTAACCCTTGTCACACTTGCAGCGATCAGGTCCAACGCATGTACCGTGTACGCACTGGTTACTGCAGACAGCTGTAAGAGAGAGAAGGAGAGAATACAAGCAATATATCAATGTCAGCATATAGCACGGAACATTACTCAAATAATACAAACTTGAGGTACATGATAAGAACTTGAGGCACATAATAAGAACTTGTCGCACATAACAAGAACTTGAGCTACATGAGAACTTGAGTCACATAACAGGAACGTGTGGCACATAACAAGAACTTGAGGCACATAATAAGAACTTGAGGCACATAACAAGAACGTGGGACACATATTATGAACTTGAGGAACATAAAACAAACTTGAGGTACAATACAAGAACTTGAGGCAAAAGCAAGAACTTGAGGCACTCATAAGAACTTGAGGCACATAATAAGAACTTTATGCACATAATAAGAACATGAGGCACATAACAAGAACTTGAGGCACATAATAAGAACATGAGGCACATAATAAGAACTTGAGGCACATAATTAGAACATGAGGCACATAATAAGAGCTTGAGGCACATAATAAGAACTTGAGGCACATAATAAGAACTTAAGTCACTTAATAAGAACTTGAGGCACATAATAAGAACTATTATTGCCGAGGCAACGCCCACTTGGACTACAGTCCGTTCACGTCCACAAATAACAGAGAAAGCATTGTTTCAACATGCAGAAAGAAAGCCTGTTAATTATGACAATATACTGTCATGTAAGCGCAAATATCTAACTCAAACGTCAGTGCTAGAGGCTCAGACCTTAAATCCACTAGACATGTATTTAGTCTCCAAATGTTAGGTGGGTGATGTTGTTTTGTTTGTTTGTGAGCTAGTTGGTTTAATTCCTTTAAGTTTATAGACTGAAGACTGACGTGAGACGTGCTTTTTCGGTTACACGTCCAATGACGCGTGACTGAAACCTCATTCCCTCACGGACACGCAAGCAGTTTTCCACCGTTCAACCCCAAACGTTCTATACCGGTCTCTTCCATGGAAACCCTAAATTGATTTTGATCAAATCAACCCTCCCCCACTAGAGACAACATACAGTGAACTCGATATCAAAAGACACGAAGGTTATTTTGTTTTTCCCACGGAAAAAAAAATATCATAAAATATGATTCCCGTGTTTTTTTCTTCTTCTTCACTTTTATCTATATCACGTACAAGACTGCCTTGTCAGTCACGGCTGGAGCCCCTCGAAATACCACCGTGTCGTGCCGTGAGGTCTAACCTTGCCACGGCCTCTGACAATTCCATGTCATTGGGCTCCATATACTCATATCCTAATTGCATTCCATTCTGGTAATCAAGACCAACTTCCTCACTAGAAAAAAGATTGTATAAGTTCTCCGTCTCGTTGAAACTTCAATGTCATGTTTTTTACTGTCTACACAGCTTTAAGCAGTGGATCATTCAATTATATAGGTACTTTCTTGACATTTAGTCCGGCTAGAGTGATTTTGTTTTGTACAAACATCCATGGTACAAAGGAGGACGGACAGACAGACAAAACTAAACAGCTCATTGAAAAGTGAACAACGATCGAAAAATTGACTGGAGCGGGATTCGAACCGGCGACCTCTTGCATACCGTACAGGCGCTCTACCAACTGAACCATCCAGCCCTACGTTGGTGGTGACCTCAATAGTCAATTATCTTTTGATTGAGAAGCTCGTGACTTTTCCTACCAAATCTCTCCCGATAAAGATCGAATCTAGTATTCTGAATCACCTCCATCCAGATTTCGATCAATTTATGATAATTTAGGTGTAAATCTTAGCTCAGGCTGTTTGCCTCTTTATGTCAACCAAATGATGTCAATGGTGATCGCGTTATGTTGAAAACAACTTGCCTTCAGAACATTCCACCGTGTATAGGCTTATGTACTTCATTATGGGAGAAATGTCAAGTCATTTATCTTGACTGTACATGTACATCGCGGTCATATGAGCAAATCATTAATAACGAATGGAGCCGGACTGGAAAGAAAATACCACATACACAAGAACTGGAAGATAATTTTCAACTGCGATTTTCCACTAATAAATTTCCATATGATGATTTTACAAGCTGCACACATGTATTACATTTGGAGTGTTAATGATGCCATCGTGCCTTCCTAATTTTAATCAGAAGTCATAATTAACATTTTTGGTTGAAGCTAGCGCAAATTGACCTACTTAAAATTACTAATATCTTAAAAAGGGCAACAATGAATGGAAATTGACAAAAAGTGGACTTGATGGTCGAAACAACGCCAGAGAAAAATATGCTAATGGGAGACATATAACAGGCTAATATATTTAACAGACTCGCGCTGAACTTCTGGGAGTAAAACATTGAAACTGGGCTTATCAAAACACTGGGTTATCTCTAACCATCGGAAGTAAGTCTTACCACAAGGTTAAAGGACTCACACATTGTGGTCCAGTTAAGCAAGGCAGCGGAAAGAGTTAGGTATACGTGATTTTCAATAAGCAAGTTTAGACACAAAGCTGGACTTCCTGATGATAAAAAAAAATCTTGTGACTAATTGTGAGAAGATGATATGGGGGAAAGGTTGAACCACAACCAAAACGAGACTACATCCAATAGGCGGTTGTTCAAACATAAATAAGGTGATGTTTCTTTTTCAAATTCTGGTGATTTTTGTTTTCCATAATATAGTCTTATAGAGTAGTTTTCCCCGATTTGAACATAGAGCTAGAT
Organism: Astropecten irregularis; assembly: GCA_963971285.1. Lineage (NCBI taxonomy): Eukaryota > Metazoa > Echinodermata > Asteroidea > Paxillosida > Astropectinidae > Astropecten > Astropecten irregularis. Next base: position 2,107,029 of record OZ020256.1, read on the forward strand.
TTTTTCTGTCGATGGACTCCATCCAAGATAGGAATATAATCCTCCCATTTAAATTTACAAAGTATGAACCGAAGGTTTGTTCTTTCCAAAAACTAGCAAGAACATTATACTGCTCATCGAAGAAAAACTCTAGACTTAGGCCCTATACTAGCCTAGCCGTCTTGGATGAAAACCTTCTAAAACTCATTCTTAAGGTAGACTCGGCCAGAAAACGCGACAAGGTTATAAAAATAAATGACATTTTCTTCCCGTTTCCAAAATGAACGTACTCGTACTAATAAGAAATTCTTAAAAAGAAATACTGGAATAATACCACAGTGCGTAAAAAAGACTTGAGGGAACACATTTCCTAGCTTAGCTACCAGACTGCAGTGCATGTGCGACTGTGTCTGCAACTCTCCAACTCTGCATTTACGGAGGAATGATTGATCACAATTTGCGTCTTCTGCCACCTAATCATGTTTAGACTGGTCCATATCATGCCGGCTGTAAATCAATTTTCACCCCTTGGCCGACCCCCAAATTACAGGCTAATCTAATTTCGCACTGGATTCCGATCGCGTTGATTGTCGGGGCCATGACTTTCAAACTCACTGCCTGCAATGTGTCTCGGGTCCTAAAAAGGTAAAGCTGCAGGTATGAAATCGTACGTCACTCGATCCATATACCTCTTTAAACAATGCAATTTGTATATATGCAATCATCTCTGTCAGTACTCAATCTCTGCAAGCGGTTTTAAAGCTGTCATCCTGTCAAAATCACGACCACGCTATTAAAAACGGAAATGGTTGCTAATATGGGGTTATTGAGGAGTTTTTGTTTTGAAACGTACACACCACAACGTCCGCTGGACCAACATCCGTGTATTGCGGTATCCCTACTCAACAAGATACGGAAAAAATAGTCTGGGAAATTTGGCTTTTATCACTGGAAGTCTTTAAAGGGGACTCCAGAACAGAAGGAGATGACGTTTTCATGCATGCAGTTGCTTAATTCCGTTGGCAGCTTTTTATAAAGAGATTGAACTTTTCACACGTTTTGTGTGCATGTTTTATCATGCAGTGAAGGTCAGTTGCCGAGTATTTATAACACTTCCCTTCTGGACCAAAAGAAATGGGATAATTAACAAAACAAAGGAATACCGATGATTCCAAATAGGCCTAGTGCGCCACCAAGAGTTTGCTTTCCAGCACCTCGGCCAATCTCATTGCGCGGAATCTGTCGACCTTTTCCAGACGCGCATTTGGTCGACAATTGCGTAAATTGTTATTGGCCAATGCATTCATTGCAAACTCTAGGTGGCGCACTATTTGGAATTGACAGCAATACTAACCTCTCGAAATGATAATATCTTAACATAATAAAGAGATAAGACCTGAAGAATACATGACTGTCATTGACTAAATTGATGTCATCCTGCAAATGGCGACTCCTCCAAATTGTTGGTAATTTAAGATCGCACGAACCAACACGTTGAGGAAACTTATCAAGAATCATTTAATTCATTGCATTGTCCATTGGCTGTCAAATGTCACAATAAATGGGCCATTTGAAAAGCCAGTTCCCCACCAATATTTCATAAAAATCCATCAATCAATCGGCAACTACGAGTAGGCCTACTCCCTTTAAAATCGACCCTACAATCCATTCCCCTGATATCTTCAACATGTCGATGGCACCCACGCAAAATCTATTATCCTGAAATAGCCCACGTCAAGGCATATGCTCTAAGCAAATAGCCACTGCTACGGTACACCGTTACAGTGGGATGTGCACAATATATATAGGAACACCCAGAAGAATCAAGTAGGTCTAGCAAATGGAAAAAGGAAGGACCTTCCTCCATGGTCTAAGCTTTTCCAATTCCGTAAGGGATTACAGAGATTCATCATCATAATCAAAACCTCTTCACGAAAATAACGAAAAACGGTTACTGTTTTAATTTGCGCACTTGTATTACTTTTCTATAGTATTTTTTAACTTCGGCCGTTTCAAAGGAAATCCGACCTGGCGCAATTTTGTAGATTTTAAAGAACTGTTTTCTATAGAACTAGACGGCAGCATGCGACAGATAAACATGTCACAGAAATACTGGCTCTGACTTAAAAGATATTCAGCCTGCAGAACAAAATTCAGACTGTAAACTTAAGTATAAGCTGCTGAGTTTTGATCAACTCCAATCATGCTCCACTGTACCTAAAAGTACAGTAGTCCTTTCGAAGGACGGAACAAATTGACCTCGATGATGTCCCACTGAGCACGAGACCGACAGGTCATGCACTACCCGACTTTAACTGAATATTAACTACCCATCTCGTTTTGCCCAATTTGTCACAAACTCTCCAAAATATTTCGGAGTTCTACCTCCCACGGCAAGTTATTTTTCCCCACGGACATTGGGCCTATACACCCTTGAAGACTTTTGTGTGTAAAACAGGTAGGCCTATAGGTCTCCCACTTTCATGATGTTTTTTTTTGCTGACATCATCGGAATTGCGCTTAGTTGCAGGATGACGAGAAAGTGTTCGAGTTTATCGACCATGCATGTAGTTCATTCACTATTTAGAGCAAAGAAATTCAAACAGTTGGTCAACATTTTAGCTATAATTTATAAATAATAAATACGTACTAAAGGTCGTATATAGAGTTCGAGTAGTTTCGGCCGATCATGTGTGCAACGTTCTGTAACCTTTTCATGTATTGTAACACGTTTTCTTGTATGGCTTCAAGTTCAAATGTGTTCACACTGTGTTATGGCAATCAAGTGTGCAATTACCAATTTTCTTTCGAAAGGATTTATATTTAAACCCTTCCAAACATTTTGATATATACACAATGGCAATTTTATCACTGCAATATACCTTTAGGCTTTACACACAAAATATCGAGAAAAAAAAACGTGAAGGATACATCAATTTGGGCTGACAAAAAGAAAATGAAGACTGATTTTGATTGGTAATTAGGGTCGACCAAGCACAGTACAGGGCGGGGTATTAGGGCCGGCAAACTCCACAGCTGACGAGTAAGGAAAGAACCAATTTTCGTCACTCAACGCAGGAACAACTGGGCAGATAATATTTATGGAAACAACATGTTGGGGGGGGGAAATCAAACGAAGATAAACGTCAAGTATACACGATGTCTGCATATTATGGCCATACATCGTCTATCAATGATTGTTCAAAATAAGCTCTGACTTTTAGCCTATAAAACACTGAAGAACAACCGTTAATTGAATATGGAAATCTAATTCTGGTCTTTATTGGGTCATAAAGTAGTCTATGTATTATGACATAATTATCAGTATGTTTTCCCCTTTATCGACGTGCAAATCTGATTAAAAAAAATTTGTTTTCATATTTTCACATTAAAGGTGAATATTTGAAACTGATCTGTGTATCTGTGTAAGTATCGTCTAAATTATCAGAATCAAAGCCTGTACATAGCATCATACGTGATGGAGTAATGAGTCTATACAGAGACGATGTCCTTCTTGATGTCCGGAGTTTGTTGAGGGTACAGAATTATATACGACATATTAGGATGGAGTTTCTTGACGGCCGGGCTATTTAAATGGGTGAATCAAGAGAGGAGAAGCACGCAAGACTAACATGTGAAGTATTTTGAGTCGAATGTCAAAGTGGGTGTATAGATAACTAGGCCATTCATGTTCTCAGCTTCATTCGTACACAAAGAAAGACGCAACAACCAAGGAGACAGCAAGATGACATCAGACCATCAAAATTACATAAAATCCTTGCAAAGACTAGAAGTAGATCCTGGGTCGACCACATGACAAATAATAGGGGCGAACGTTTTTTACACGCGAGTATATTATGGTCATTAACATCAGACTTAATAAATTGGGAGAATAATAACAATATTACATGGCAATCGAGCGGTTTGACGTCTCACAATAAATAATAAACGAACTGCCTTCTGAGTGTGTCCTGGAAGTATACTAGCTGGTATATGATTATACATTTATGGGCTTCGGCACAGAAGCTTGTCACACCGCTAGCGTGAAAGTAACACCATTTTGTAACCCTTAATACACTGTACTATCCTTTCATAAGCTGTTATACAGAGACTCCTATTACATCTACAGGTATATATTGCATGCAGGTAGTTTAAAGGATTGGCCATCTTGTTTTCTCTCGTTTTCACCGAATGCGTATTGTAAAATAGACCTCTGAATTTCTTAATCGAAATTGTGGTAATTTGTGGTAAGCAAATCTTGTCTTGTGTGGTAATTTGGTAAGTGTAGAAGCCGAAGCTATAGGATTAATAAGCTCTGACAAACTTTACGTCTCACCAAATCGTATAGACACAACACAGTTTAAAAATATCAAACGCCACAATGTCAATGCCTCTCGCAAAGCTGTTAAAGGCGGAATTTCACTCCCATGACGTTTTGACGGAATTTAGGCGACTAAAGGGTGTCACGTCTAACGGAAACTTAAGTCTGGACGCATGCATCTGTACAAAGGTTTGTAATTCCAAGCCCCAGGATGAAAGTAACTGGAGTCTGAATTAGCCTGGGATTGTTACTTTAAAGGTTGCCGGTATAGGAACTTCTGGTTTTGTGGCGTTGCTATTTATAATGTGGACTGGAGCGCTGATATTTACTTCGCCGGAAGGTTTTAATTCGCTACAGTGTGCGTCAAAATGTCAACACTGGATGTTGCCAGATCACGACTAATCCCCTGACCCTATTGCGTCACTCACACCATAGAGTAAGGAAGAGGGAGATACACACACACCAGCATGAGAGCATTCAATCAGCATCGTCATGCACAAAATACTGTACAAGTCCATAGACCTTACTCTGGTCTACAGAGGGCGCTGTATCAGACGCCATCTTTAATGACACAAGGCAGATGTACAAATGACCGTTACGCCAAGCCAACAACAACATCCAACAGTTGCAGGAAGCAACTCACACCGATGGGATTGGGAATCACATGAAGATTCAGTAACTTAGTAAATAGTCCAACTAAACACTTTTATGCTTGGCAAAAACCATTCTTAAGCTGACTCAATGACATAAAGTGTATTATAGCCACTCAATTCATCGTGAATGGCCGCGCAAAGGAAGCCTTTAAAAGGGAGTCTACGTGACCCTATCAGTCCGCCAGGTATAACTTCTAAGAACGAAACGCCAGGAGTTCCAGCAGAACGATGGTTCAAGAGCCCGTCGTGAAAACAATCCATACTGCGGCGTTGTTACCGACAGCCAGCTACAATAACAAATCCCTGGCGATGCAAGAGCCAAAATATTATTCAGCTCAAGAGGTCGGCGTATCCATTTGGGGCAACGGTTACCATTTGAACCCGACACAATTCGATCGGAATCCAACATCAAGGAGCATCTATAGCGCCTTTCTGACGGGAGGGAAAATGAAATATTCAATTTCAATTTCAATTTTTGACACGCCAAAAAACGGGAAAAGAAATCATGAATTCAATACACCGATCCAGTAGGCCACGCCCCTTAACAATTTGGCCAATCACAACGCGTTTTTTAAGGTCCGACAAATTGCCGCCATTTTGTCCGACATAACGGCATGAATTTTGTATTGTTTAGTGCACACTTTTCGTTGAGTTTACTTTTGTTTTGTATGTACAAGGCGATTCTTTAACAAACCAGAGTTTTTTTCTTCACCATGGTCAGCGGTGTTAAATATTTCCATTATATTCCTGGCTCTCGATGCCCTGGCTGAAAGTAAAGGTACATTTTTGGCCTTTTGCAAAACCAAAGTCCAACTCAGAGAGAAGTGTTTATGTGGTTGAGTGTATTATTCGTCGCGTGTGGGCGATCGTGACACTTGATGTGCGTGCGCGTTGTGCGTTGTTGCTAGGACGTTGCTATGGTGGGCGTGGCCTACTGGATCGGTGTATTGATTTTTATGTCAGGTTTTGAATTAAAATCTGAGTATTCTTCGAACTCCTTCGTTCTGTTCTGGCTAGAACATAACGATTTCCTGTTTAATTCGGCCCACAAAATGAAATTACATCTTTGCAAAAAAATGACTTCCTTTATCTTCTGTCTATGGGTTACAGTGGCGCATCTTTGGGGTATGTTAAGAACTGCAAGGGAAACACAACGTGAGGAGATGGGGTTCAACAAGCTTGGGATCTGGCCTAGTGATGATACCTGATCGCTCCGGCATCTGTGAACGTGGCACGCGTTCAGGATAGGACCGTATGATACAGTCGACACAAGGGTCTATACTCCTTGAGTATAGGCTTACTTACTCACACCCTGTCTGAACAGGTGACACGTTGAGGTGGGCCACAGTGGAGCCGTGAATATTAACCACGTGCGAAGCTAAGTAGTCGTACGTTTGGCTACGGTATGGTATCCTCCTGCCGGATACCCCCTTTGGGAGCCTTCGGTCCATCAAAAAGACCAAAAAATATGATATATGTTCACTCTCTGTGTTTTCAATCTTCAATGAGCAATGTCAGGTGTCGCGAGGAAATAAACCCACAGTTGCGGCTTCACACCAGAATCATGGGTGTGCATTTCCGTCGATGACTCTTTTTTGGCATATTGGGTCAGCATGTTGAGAAACAACTGTTTTGTGTGTGGCTGGGGGACGGAAACAGATCGGCGTTCTGGTCTAAATTCGAGCCGGATAAACCGAAACCGAAAATACCATCAGCATAACCATAATGCGTTTCTTAAGTTATATTCCTGCTTATTCAGTAATTGTGTTTTGGTAAGCAACATTCTTCAGATTGACTCCCTAGCATGAAGGAAAATAGGGTCTGTGAATGTAGCAGTGAAATAAACAGCATAAACGCACCGAGATAATCTTAATCTGAAAGGCTTGGACAACATCACATCACCAACGATCTCATCATTTGAAACAGGTTTTAAAGAAAAAACTTCACAAGAAATGTGGACGTCGACCCAGGACATGCAAAAGAGCATCCCTCAGAAACGGTATGGATGCGTTACTTATACGCATCCGAATCATCTATACCTCACGTGTTACACTTACAGGCTACCTGACACGGAATACGACCATGCTGGGATACCTTTCGAACTAAATATATCGGTCATGGGGATGATGAAGATTTGCTTACAGTGTTTATATTTATCCAAAGGATGTTAAATCCATCGAAATGAACTTTCAGTCCGTTTCTGGGGTATGTCGACTGGAACAAGCGCCCCCCCCCCCCCCAGTATTTATAGGCGTGTCTGGCCTTAATCGAAGAACGGAGGAGGCAATTATGGCAGCAGAAGTCAAGAATCAAACCACGATCAAACCAACTCACAATTTCCTGTTCCCGACCGCTCAACTCCGTCTTCTTGGACTCATTACCCATCGGCTTGGGTTCAATCCTTAGTGTCAATTGTAGTATTAGCTCTAAGCAGCTGATGGAGTTGGCCGCTTTTTCTAGAACGCGACTACTTTTTCGTGTTCTCGGGGTCACTTAAAATGCAGTTATTCTTATTCCTTTAAGTTAAACTTCATTCCTGTCAAACCAGCTGCATCTAGCAGAGAAGCCTAAGAAGGCTTAGTTCCAAGTTCCATCATGAGAGGGAAGTTCCTCAACTTTGAGACTGTAGCGGAGGAAATACCTCTCCATATTTACCCCTGATTGAATTATCTTGCCAAGAATTAAAAGATGGCCAACTCCATCCATTTAGACTTGATAGTACCAACCTATTTGGCTCCAGAACTGGCATTTAATGCCGCCTCGTCTCAAAATTATGTTGTCTGGTCGGCCTTACAACCAAATATTACAAAGCTCGGGAAGAGTCCTGATTAATACTTCGGAATCCACCTTACTTCGAAAGCCCAGCTATTGGAAGGCCAAATTCAATTTTGAGAAGATTTGAAGGAGATACTTTTGTATTCCATACGGAGTACAAACTCCGACACACCCAATCAAATGAGTCCAAGGACTCCAAACCATCAAACAGCCGTAGAATCGAAACTCCCCCCGCGCGTATCAAGCACTAAAAACATCAGGCTTACCTCTTCAAGTTCCAAGTTTATTTTATAAAGTACCACACGCGGGGGGTTCTGGAGTGCTGGTGCATTAAATCTGGCCCGGGGGTGTGTGCCAGCCAGTGCCGAAGGATCGGCTTGAATTACACCGAACAGAAACTTTCTGTAGTTCCTGGATCAACCATATAGGAAGGATCAACCATGTAAGGGCCTCGGATCAACCTCATCTCATAACAACAAATACGACCGGAGGCAGAACTTAAAACCTGTTGCTTGCCCTGTGGAATTACGCATCACTTTAGCTCTGGACCAAATTCTGCGCACGCCTTGATCTTGCACATGCACTATGCGATACTGTTGAGAACTTTTTGAGAAGGTGCATCTGTATAATTGTGTACATCTCATGGAAAAGCGTCTGGTCCACACAACTTTGACATAATGAAGAAACTGGATCTGGAACGGCATTTGTAATCGACGCCATTAAAAAGGACACCACTCCAGATACTGAAATGGATTTCACAAAACACTCAGAATTAAGATACAACGTACTTCAATTCTTACACACATTATTGTTTGTATGGTGACATCACACTTTGATTAGCAATTATGGTTTAGGCATGGTAAAATGTTTGCGCTTATTGAAATCAATCAATAATTGGCCTCTCTTAAAAGAACAGGACGAATTATCCAATGTTTCCCTTCATTAGGTCGGGCTTACACAACTCAGCAGAAAAAAAACCTACAACAGTTTGACCTTCAGAAGAATGATGACATCATGTGCCGAGACCTTCCAACTTGCAGTTGTTTGACATTACATTACATGGTATAACGTGTGATTCTCGATGGCGTGATGACTGATAGTGCGATAACTGGTATTTCCTCTTTACATAGAGATTGCGTGGTATCTTATCACGCACGCTGAAGACGTACACTCCAGATCCTCCAAAAAAAAAAGAGGAGGTCCCGGTCCACTTCCTACCAAACAGGAGCCGTGAACTCTTCCCGACGATAACAAAATTTGATTGTCATTCCATGATATCCGGCTATGCTTGGCAGTCTGACCGGTTTTTACACACTACAACCCATGATGTTTTGTCTTTAAGTGATAATTGACATGGGAGGAGTTCATTTCCCTAGAAGTGGCCTATTACATCTTTCCATTGTTTACAAACAACCGCTCGTATGTTACTAGGACGGCCAAGTGCAAATCATTTAATCTTCTGGACAGACCATGGAGGTAAGTCTCCATGTAGCTCCAAGGTGGGGCACCAGCATAGTGACGCGCTGGACATGACAATTTTATAACGAAATCCAGAACTGAAGAGGAAATAAATAAGTGAGAGTGAAGTCAGTATACTCACGTTTGCAGCGGCCGAAATTGTCTCGTTCCCAGCCGAAACAGCAGCCGGTCTGGGTGGAGCCGTACCGGCATAGCCCTTCCCTAGCGGTCGCTGAGCCCCCTACCACGGGTCGGGAGAGGTTTGGTATCCCGGGTCGTCTACCACCGTATATGCGCTGTCCTCTGTATATAATGGACGATAAATAAACCAAAAACATTTCATTCTTGTTGGCTTTTTTTTTCTCAAAAGAGGGCACCAAGGTAAAAGAAATTTTGTCAAGAGCAACAGGAAGATCACCGTAGTAAAATTCACAGAACTTCACTGACAAAATAATTGTAATTTATTTACTACACGAAGAAGCTCAAGTGAAAAGGCTGATGAGCAGTTCATTTTAAACGCGATTAGCGGCATTAGCCTAATAAAAATGGTGTCGCACGGAGGGGCAAAACGGCACTCCAAAATAATGGCCTTGCAAATTCGAAAGTCAACTCGCCGTGACAAGTCACTGTGTGTGAGGTGTTAAGGGAGGGAGGGGGTGGTGGTGTCACAAAATTAGACGGTCCAATTCAGTATGCACGGTGATCTTTTGCAAACCCCCGTCTCATTTACAGTCGTTAATACCTCAATCTGAGGTATTAAAATGGTGTGGATAAGATTTTGCCCTGAGCATGTCTTTGCATTAAGCCTATATCCTTACTTATCTAAGTGTTCCTATACTTCCTACTGGGGTCAATTTCACCAAACTCTTCGTAAAGTTATGATCAATCGTAGGACTTTTGATGCATTGAAGCCCTACGTGGGATATGCCCCCCTACGATGGGTTATCCTTCGTAACTCGAGTTACGATCGATCGCAGGGCTTCGTGAAATCGACCCCTGCTGGTCACTTATAGGCCTGATATTATTTAGAAGTGCACATGGCATTTAAAGGTGCGCATGTCGTAGACATTAACTGCCCAACTTCTTTTCGTTCATGGACATTCAGGGGCCAACACCGAAAAACGTGCCCCTCCGCCACCGGGAAAGTGAGGAGGGCACACACGGGCTCATTCCCGGCTCCTCAAAGCGATTCATATCAACTGTTATTATTAGTCGTTTCCCCTCGAACCCTGTCTTATGATATAGAAGTTGCAATGTATTAAGTAATAAAACATGATTCATGGGATTCTTTTGATGACAAGAATAGTGATGGCCAACTGTGTCGGGGGTTCTGGTTTATTTATGCAAGTGACATCCTCACTCGATCTGATGACAGGAAATATGCTTCGAGGAAAACAAGAAAAATTGCTAGAATAACGAGGGTGAATGGTAGGAACTCTGGGCCGATGGAAAGAAAATAATGCTAGGGAATTTATCTTCTGTCATCGGGGCAGCACTTGTGGGGTGTAAATGCCTGGTATTGCTACACTCTGCACGCACTTCACGATCTAATAATGAAAAGTTATGTCGGTCATAACTTTCATAACAAGATATTCCTTAGCACACCATGGCCAGATATGAGAATGTGTATCTTATCATATACTGGCATTGTCGAGGCAACGCGTAAACGTTGCAACGTTTACAGCGGGCGTCGAATTTCACTCACTTCCTCGCTATTAACAATAACACCTGCTACAAAGGCGATTTGTACTTGCCATCTACTTTAAAATATGGCATATAAGGGTTGAAAAAAAAAATCTTTGAGCATTGTTTTTATCATACTGAGAAAATGACAAAATGAAGTTCAAAGCTTGCTAGAATAAAGACTCTTTTTGAGTTTAATTGTTTTCAGTTTTCTTTAAAATATTCGCGTTAACCCTAACCCTCCTGCATACCACAATTTACCACACATGACTTTTCCTGCAGGTAAGTGTGGTATCCTGAATACCACGACACACATCACCACAGTGTGGTTTTCGTGGTAATTGTTTATGGTTTATGTTCCCCTGTGGAGACTGTGGTAATATTCGGGTAAGCAGCTCTTGTCTTGTGTGGTAGGTGTAGAGGGTTAGGGTTAAATGAGCTAATTTTGTTCCGGTGTTTCTTTAGAACAGTTTTGTTTTGAAACTTACACAAATTTCGAAGTACAATCCCTCCACAATGTCCACTTATTTCTTGGCATTATTCATTAACATCGACTTTATCATCACAGTGACCTTTCAAACGGAAACTAGACAATCAGACAACCTTCACATTATTTTGGGGGAATTGGGGGTTCATTAATCAAATACCAAGTACGCTGTATGTTCATGTCGCTATTGGGTGTTAGTTTACTAGGCGAACAAAATACTGATCTGGAATTTCTACCAACGTGGACTGGTTCTTTGGGTGACTGGATATACACTGAACCTAAAATGAGAACGGACTGAAGCGAGCAACACGCAAGTTACCATTACGGAAGAGCACCAAAAGGTCGGCGAGTAGCGCATAGTGCCAGCGGGATTTCAAGGGTTATTTTCGCCTGCACTTCCGCCTGTCTACCCCTCGAGCTGGATGCTATCAACGGAAACGTACTGCATTTGTCACAATTCCCGTCTGGTGAACTAGTCGGGGGGCTTTTTTATTTTAAGTTCAACCATTCAATGCCCTTCACATAAGGCAGCCACGTGTGTGCGACTGTACTGTGTGTTCGTGAGTTAAGCTTCAAATTCTACTTTTTAGTGCACGATAAGAATTGTCCACTCTTGGGACCCATGAATCAATCATGCCCTAACTTATTTTTGCTACCAGACGACAGGCCGGTTCAACCTGTCTCGAAAAAGCTCTTGATTTGGAACAATCTTGGGTATCATTGTATTCAATGCCGCGTATATCAGTGGAATTTGAAAACGTAAACCAGGACGTGCACGCAGAAAAGTCAAAGCACTAACGAGTCAAATGCACGTAATTAATCTAGTATGCGGTCCGAATGAGATGATATCATTTATACCGAGATTTGGTTTGGTTTATCCTCCGTAGCTCTGTTAATCTTGAGTGAATTTCCGAATAATTATAAAGAAATTCGGTTTTTTTAAAATTTTTAAAAATGGGGAGATTTAAAACAAATTACAGATAAATTGAGGATAAAGACTAAAAGAGTAACTTATTATATAGTTTTAGAGGCTTAAGTCAGGCTTAAGTCACTCAAGGGCTCACTGCAACAAGAATGATCACTTTAACCCTAACCCTCTACACTTACCACACAAGACAAGTGCTGCTTACCACACAACACCACGCACTGCACACGTCCGCGCGGGGGAACTGGATCATTATATACTATAAGACCATAAATCATACATTACCACGAACGAACCGTGGTGTATTGTGGTATTCAGGATACCTCACTAGACTAAAGATATATCCGTGCGTTAAACTGTGGTCATTATGCAAGTGGGTTAGGGTTAAGTATGAAAAACATATGTTGTGTGTTTTCCCAATTTTCAATTTTTGTCTTAATGAGATAGTATTAACAGTCTAATTTTAGCTTAAAATCTAATTTCCATTTTAATTTATTTCTAATATCTGACATTATAGGCCTATGCATCATGCAATGCATAACAGCTGTTGATGTTAGTGAAAAATAGCCACGGTATTTCTTAAGTCTTTTCTCTTTTATTGTTGATCTTTTTTAAAAGATCAAAAAGCTTTTCGGTCGTTGTTTTACTAATTTATGGATAAATACACCATTTCAGGCGGAACCATTTCAACGGTATGTTTCTACCACCACCATCTTTATACCCTGTAAGTTATACGTAAATCTGTGAACATTTCTGTTTTGGTTTCTTACCAAAGTATGATACTATACCTTTAACCAAGCCGTAGCCAAAATAGTATCCAGTGTTCAACCTGTGTGGCTCAGGGTACGTGCTTTTGAATGCTATTATCCGTCTTTTCAAGTCCAACCAACAAAAACAAATAGTTTGAGGTCAGGTCAGAGAAATCAACTCCAAAGTTTTCAGGAATTTTTTTATTTTTCTCGCATGCATCTTTCTGGAGAGCAGGTGTTGAGGGGGAGGGGAGGGTGAGGGGGGGGGGGGTACATAAATCGGGCCAGCATGTTATTAATAAGATTATATTGATCGTTGGTTTTTTTATGACTTTGTGGTCTAGACGAGGTGAACAATGTCCACGTTTTTTCCTCCTATATCCTATAATCATTGTCCCTGGGTATAAACAAAGGAATGCGAACTCGCCGCATACTACAGTCTGCAGTCAATGGCCGGCGGGTAAATCTTGATTTGTGACGGTATCAAATAAACCCCTGAAAAATTAGACGGTTCCTTGGGATCGCGAATCAGCTTTTCTAGGGTCACACCAATTTGTGCATTAATTCTGTGGCTGTGCGCTCAATTGACAACGCAGTCGAATAGCCTCTGATATTTTTTCGACATATGTCTCAGGAATGCTGGCCACTTCTTGGAGGGGGAGGGAGATTATGTAATAAATTGAGTAGACTGCCGTGGGTTTATTCCTCCATGGTGTAATTCAGCCCAGATTAAGGATTTCGACTCCCGCGGCTCTGTATGGAGAATTTGACATTCCATGTAGGCCAGCCTATATCATGAGACAATTGACTACAATCATCTTGGACAATCACAGTCTATTACAATAGTTATTAGACTATTAGTATTACTACAAGCATAGAGTAGTCTCTTCCCTTTTCCTTCATCCATGCCCCATGCTACAAGTAACACATTACATGCGGTTAGGGAGAAATGCAACCCTTTTTCAGTTTCCCCTTCCACTTCAAGCAATGTATAACAGCTAAGCTAACAGTAGACCCATCTTGAGTCAATACGCACTGAAGTAGCACATAAATTTGGGTAGGATAACCCAAACAATAATATACAAATGAAGGAATTCGTTTAGTCTAGCCCAACCTCTCTAATCAAGTAAATGTCACGTAGAATGTGACATTAAAAGTATACCTGAGCTAAAATTCACAGTAACACTTGCAGTACAAAAAAAGAGTACATGGGAAAATAGTTCACATACCTACAGGATTGATGCCAATACAGTGTCTAACATTAACAACAAACTATTGGTTTTACACTACAGAAACACTAGATAATAGTATAAGCAGTGTATTAGTATTTAGTATAAGCACTTGTTACAATACTGCTTCTATGAGCACTGAAACTTACCCAAAACTGAACACACCGGACACAAGACACAGCAACGCGGTGGCTGAAATTATCAACATCTTGCAAGATGAAGGTAAAAACAATACAAAAGTGTTCCTTCCTTGTCGTGAGCTGAAAAGTTGGGCAGAAATTTCAGACCAGCAGCAGGTCAACTTCAAAGACTAGGTTCCTGAAGAGAAGGTTTACAAATCCGTGTAAGAGTAGGGACTTGGTTTTTCAGAGTGTTGGAGAGCTGTATTTGAGCGTGGTTCGCAGGCTCCAGTGAGCTACAGAATGGCAACTTGTTCCAACAACAGTCACTGGAACTAGAAGTGGCTGACGGCGCAAAGTTGACGCGAGTGACTCACTCCACTAAACAACAAGTGAAGTTCACTTGCCGTGATTTCACGTGGTGTTAAAGCTGCGTCAGTGATTGTTCTTCAAGCTTTTGCCCTTGTAATTAACACAGGAATGCAGACACAACAACAATGAGGCCAAGTTGCCAACAAACAATTCCACAGTCTGTTGCTTACGTCCTGGTTGCAGAGAGAAGAATAAACGTCTGCTCACAAGTTGTTGCCAAAAGAAATGAGAACAAACTGTAATAAATCCAGCACTAGGTGGCGGTATACTTACCAGCACGACGGGGGGTACTCATTAGCATAATATTATATACCCAATGTTTGTCTGGTGTGTGGTTAAAGTAGTGTTATACCAACTATAACAATTACATATCTGAAGCACAATACCACTTAATGCCATAATTTGATTTACACCCCACCGAAGCAATGTAGAGCCTCTTTCCACAAGCTATTGTCAACATATTTTGCTACGTTCTTGTATCATGAATGGTGTTTACATCATGACCAATTTTATGATAGTACAAAATGTTGCCCTATACTATACACTAACGTAACATGGAACGTGACGGTAGCCTTGTAATGTGAAAAGCATTATGGTTAGTTGCAGTTTTCGATACCACAGTTAAGTTGTCCAGGTGTCGATTTCACGAAGCCAACGATCGATCGTAACTCGATTTACGAAGGAAAACACATCGTATCCTATGTAGGGCTGTAATGCATCATAAGTCCTACGAATTACGATGAGTTTGGTGAAATCGACCACTGGTTTGTTTGTGCATTCTCCCATGGTTTGTGTGTGTTTTGGGGGCATTTGTATAAATTGTGCCTCGTGTTTAAATTTACACACACAGTAAGAAATGTCTCGAATACATATTTTTCTGTGTCTCTTCCTTCCTCCGAGGCTCCGTGATCCGCTCTACGTAAGGAATCGTTTCGTGACACAACCAGCAGCCCCCGTAGGGCAGACAATAATGACCCAATACAAGCCACAACGTGGCTCGGTCGATGTGTCAACAGCTGGTCCCGATTACCGCCGCCGCAGTGTCAAGTTTAGTGGTGTTTTAAGCCTTAAAACAAACTTCACTTAGGCGAAATACTTCAAACAAGATATTTCAAAGAGCCGACCGCCTTAAGGCATGCAACGAAAGGCACACACACTTAGCTGGGCGGGGGAAGGATATAGCTGGTGACTGCAGGTCACAGGTTACTGACTTTTAATATCCCCGGAAGGAGGGATAAAAGGTAAGTCAGTTTAATTTGGAAGGACAATAGGCTTAACAGATTATAATTAGAGTAATTCTGAACAATTGGGCAATGCAAAGTGACAATTAATTCTATGGAAAGGATACTCCGTGGGTTGAGGCATGTAGGGGCATGAAAGAATGTAGGTGCTGAATAAATTTTGACAGTAGTGACTAGACTAGAAACTGGGGAAAATTGGTGCTTACAGATCGAAGTTGAGACTCCACGCCACGCCCCTGGCGACTGCCTTCTTTTGCCACGCCCCTGACGGTTAGCCTTCCTTTGCCACACCCCTGACAATTGGGCTTATTTGCCACGCCCCTGATGATTGACCTTCCTTTGTCACACCCCTAACGTAACGATTGGATGATTTGCCACGCCCCTGATGACTGACCTTCCTTTGCCACGCCCCTGACGATTGGATGATTTGTCACGCTCCTGACGATTGGGTCTTATTTGACACTCCCCTGAGGATTGGGCCTTACTTGCCACGCCCCTGACGATTGGGCCTTACTTGCCACGCCCCTGGCGATTGGGCCTTATTTGACACTCCCCTGAGGATTGGGTCTTCCTTCGCCACACCCTTGACGATTGGCCTTCCTTTGCCACGCCCCTGACGGCTGACCTTCTGTTTTGTTAAGTAATTATCTTTAAATTACCCAGGGTCCCGTTCAGAATACAGAGGAAGATATCAAAAATGTCACAATTAAATGTTTGTATTGACCTGAGAAATACTCAGATAGAGTTTATGATGCAAATATATTATAGGCCCGTGGAAAATAGACGTTTCTGGACAAGCATTGCTAAGCGACAAAAGGCCCCAGACCAGGCATCATTGCTTATGTACTGCCGATTCTGCATGTCCCGTACACGTATCACCAAAGTCCCCACCAAAAGTGAGACTTCGTCCGTCTCTGGCTTCACGATAGGACATCCACCTGTTTCCCGAACGATTTAATTAAGTTGGAGTTTCGCTACAGCCATCTGTGAGCTTACATTGCCATCATCGTCTCAACGACAAATTACCCTCCGGGTAAAGTTATCAGAATTTTGTTCTTGGACATTATCTATTTTGGCCTATGACCGCGCGGGATCGTCTGGAAACGACGGTCGTTTGCAAACACAGGTGCAACGCTGAACAATTTAATTGTAGCATTTTGTCGAAAATCATATAAAAATGACGTCAATTCATTTCAAGGATTTTTCATTCGGGGAGCAGGAAAGCGCAAAGGATAAGAAAAACCAGTGTTTTTCAGACTTTTTTTTTTCATTTCTAGCATCAAAACTGTTGAATATGATTCCACACTTAATTGTTAGGTTCAGAGAGCAATTTGTGACGCACTTTCGTGTTTTGAATTACATGTTTTTTGATTGTATTCCATTTTACAAGCTGGGAAGTTGGCGACCAACTTTTGTCTAATAATTATACACTACATTTCAATTCATGTAAAATATTCAAATTACGGCTTCTGGAAAAGTTTTAGTCAGATTGCCATTCATTTTACCAGCAAAGAAAATGTATTGACCTTTCCAACCAGCAACTTAACAGTTGCTGGAGAGAAATTCTTTGAAGTGCGATTTTGTGAGTAAAACATTTCACCAGTAATCAGCCGTTCGTCTTACGAGATTTCCTATTGCGCCATCACGAACAGAAATTTATCTCAATAATATCGAGATAATTTCGTCGGGATTTGGACTCAAAATATTATTTTGAGTTCAAATCCCGACGAAATCATGAAATTATAGGGATGTTCTGCCGTGATTGGTGAAGTAACAAGCGGCGTGCACTTCCGTCCAGGTGGTGAGGGATTAGTCCATGGTATTCAGGGGATGAAGCGAGGAAAAATCCGGACATCCTGAATGTCTGATGTTAGTCAAGAACTATGGGCTTCATTAGGGTATAAGGGGTATCCCACGGCAGACAGAAAGTCTATAGCTGTGCCGTTCATATTATGATTGATGGGTTTACATTATATGAAATACACGGCTGAGATGAATGTATTGTATTGCATTGCTGAGTTGAATGTCTCAGTTTGAAAATTGACAATTGGCTGACGAACAACAAACCCTGTAAAAACAACATCAACAACAACAACAAATACCAAAAAACCAACACAACGTACAATAACAACAACAACAACAACAACAGCACAACAACAACAACAACAACAACAACAACAGCACAACAACAACAACAACAACAACAACAACAGCAGCATAACAACAAATACAACAACAAATACGACAAAAACACAACAATACAAGAACAATGTGAACAAAAAATACTACAAGAATCAACAACAAATACAACAACAACCAACAACAAATACAAAACAGCAACAACTGGTTTAAAGGTGTTTCTGGTTCCGTGGCTAGTTAAAAGTTTGTTTCCAAATAAATTCTCAAGAATTTGTGATCTGTGTGAACAAAATTTAATGGTCGCACGTATCATCATGATATACTATTCAGTAATACGAAGTTCAGAACCAAAGATGCAACATTTCACTATAAATCCAACTTAACGCAAAGTGCAGACTCGAAAAACAAATTCATCTTGGCAGTTTTTTTTTGAGTTCGTTTGTTCTTGTTATCTTCGGCTGTACCCACAGTTGATTGTCCCCGCTGCATCCGGAATTACCTTTCATCCAGACATAATAACCATTGTAAGGAACCATTACATAATCACTCATATCTAAGGAGTATTGTGAAATGTCAAGAAACGAAATTATATAGCTGTGTTTTTTCGTGTTGCAAACGTCGTGGCCGCAAACCCAATTCAAGCGGATTTCCTGAGCTAGATAAAACATAATGCATTGCGATAAAATGTCAACCGAATTCCCGGAAATAAACAGTAAACAGGACGGCTGTATGATTGGGTGTATAGAATGAACTCGCTGTTCATTTCCGTCGTGTTTGTTTCTTTGCAAGCTACTTCGTTACTTTTCGAAATTTGGTGTAAAAGGTTTCTATAAACATTGTTTTTACTAGATGTACAGCAATAGGACTACACATGTCATAACATTTATACCGGTGACCAAGGCATTGGACCAAACATGGCGGATGTAGCGCTACACATGACCAGTGGCCATTTTTGCAAGAAATAGTTAGCGGTCTATACGGCTCTCGATACGTACATTATAATTTTTGTAACTTTGAGGAAACACCCAATGTAATTCCACCATGCATGTCAAGTATTTTATGGGGGATTTAGAGTCCCAAATTCGTCTTTTAACAACAAAATATTGTTTACGTCAACTTAAATTCTACCGCACAAACAGGCAGAATAATGCCAATCTGGGGCGGATAACACTAAGGTTTGCGATCATCGTAAAACCCAAATCCATCGCTGAACGGAAAATTGCTACGCAAAATAACGATTGATTTTCCGTTTAGCGATGGATTTGGTCTTTAGCGATGATCGCAAACTTTAGTGAAATCGGCCCCAAGACCACAACATACAAACAGCGCCCTCAGTCGGCGAAACTCTGTAACTCTGCAACTGCAAAAATCAGACTCGCATTTTCTTCAGAGGTGTCATTATTTTTGTGAAGTATTTTTATTAGGCCTATATCTAAAAAGACCTGAAAAAGCCCTGCATAGAATAAATTAAAATTCGATGTGTACACATACAGCGTAAAAACCATTGTTAGGATTTACTTATACGACAACAACAACAACAACAACAACATTTTAAAAAAAATGGGCTTAAAGGCCTTTCCGTAAAATCGATCATGGGTTCTACATGTGTCAAAATGTTTTTTTACCACTGTTTTGACGTAGATACAATTGCTCTAATCCAGAAAAAGTTTCAAGAGTAACGAAAAGGCCCCTACCACGAACCGATTTCATAGAGCTTTAGCATAAAGTTTACTTAAGTATGAAACTCTTCCCTGATCAGACAGGATTGCCAACCAAATTTCCATGTGATGTTTACTGCTTTTGACTTGTATTCAGTCATTTGCTGAGCATAACATTGACACGGAGTTTGGGCGGGCATACTGATTTTATTTAACATGGTTGTTGGTGCTTAAGCAAATTTTGGAACTTAAGCAGCTCTATGAAATTGGCGATGATAAGTGGGCAACATTGCCGTAGCAATGCAAACAGGCCGATTTCCACATCACAGTCATTCATTATCAAAAAATCTTAGTTACATGGGTCTCAGAATTAAAAATCATAACTGTTGTATCAAATTTTACATAATGGATAAAAAAAAATGAAACATATAATACCATTATACCCATAATACAATTTCTGATTAGATCTATGAATTTCAGTTGGACTAAATAATAAATAGTTTGATTAAAGTACCGTAAAACCAATCCCAATGTATGATAATTAACGGTAGTTTACAATTAAAATGAAGGATCTAGTCATTTTAGGGCAATTTGTCATAATCTGTGGTTCATTCATGTTAGTTTTTCTCTTATTCAAGTTCAGGCCAAATATCCACCGAATAAATCTAAAGCTTCTGGTGTTTTTACAGTAAAATTATCTTTTTGAATTGTGTACCATTCTATAAAAAAAACAATGGTTTAAAAAGTGTATTCGAATTATAAGCATAACGATTATATTCTTGTTCCACACGTAAAGTGAATTACACAAACTTCATAAAAACCATTTGACGCGGGGTTGAATTCAAACAAAATTTAAAAAGTTTCAATGTATATCTTAGAAAAATAATAAAAATGGGAAAAATATAACCAAACCCAATTGCACTTTCATAAACCAATCACCTTGTATTCAACTATTCATTATAATGCGTATTCCAGTAATTTTAACGGTATATATTATTCAGTAATTACACGTAAATAGTACAAAAATCAAATCATACACAAGTGTTCGTCATCAAATATAGATTTAAAACTCGCCGAATTTAAACTACACTGTGGTACAACCAGCATTATTTCCAATTCATTTTGCGAAGATTAACGGAACGATTTTGATTTTTGTTTCCAGTTTCGGGGGGCAAAAAGTGACACAAATGCAAAAATTGAATCCAAATAAAACAGTGGTGGTATGAAAAGAAATGACATAAACTCCCTCTCTCATTTGACAAGTAAACGTCGCGATACCGTACTGTCGATAAAATATAATATGTATATATAGATGTCTATTTTTGTAACTTTGCAATAATTTAGTGTTGAATATAAACACCATTCGTGTGAAGTTTATGATACACATTTACATAATTATAAAGAAACTTGGAAGCTCTGAAAAACCACTCAATGTTTAGTAAACGTTGACCGTGAATGTTCGCTCATCTAAAGAGTCTGTGGTTTTTGGTATAACTATTTACAAACAGCTGTGTGTGGTATTAGCAAAAAAAGCGACGAAGGCAAAAGTGTAATATTTTATAGATTTTTGGGAAAATTTCAAATAAAAAGACCGAGGATTGATAAAAAGAAGTTTGCAGAAGACATTGTATTTACCGATTTACCTCGAGTCATTTTTTAAATTTGTCTCCGGTTCATCATCCCCAGTATCAAAAAGGTTTTTGTGTTCAGGTCGGGATTCGAACCTCCACTTACCCTGCAGTTCTTAGATCTTGCCAAGGTAGCATTTGACTGTTTTTGAGGTGTTTTTGTTTTCAAGAGGACGTCTGAAAAACATTGTCATCATTTTCTCCTTCATCCCAGGAGTGTCAATACTTTTTTAGATCACTGCATGTACTGTAACCTGGACCAGTAAATACACATTTTAGGAAAAATCAAACAGCAAAGGTTCTGAAAAGAAAACGGCTTGCATTATGCGATAAAGGCAAAACCGGAGTGAAAAGCATCACACATCAAACCGAACACTCGAAAGACCAAAAAAAAAAGCTTTGATGCATATGTGTGTTACTGAGTATACAATAAAAAAATATATGTATATATATGTATATCATGCAGCAATATACCATTCTACAGTGATTCCCCGATAGTATAATAAAATATCATATATATGTATATATATATGGCGTGCCTACTGTGTGATGAAGGAATACGTTGAATTGTGAGTGCACAATCCCTAAGAAATTTTACTCAAGTGTTTTGATCAGAAAAACAAATATCATCTGAGTTTCATAATCATGGTTTGGTTTGGGTGTTCGTCTAAAGACTACTGTGCGAAGATTGACTCTATTAGGATTGCACTGCAAAATCAGATAAGCACTGAGAGATAGTTTATGCGTATCCGGCGTCTACGACAGTCGATTCAAATCATTGTAGTTGACGGTCTCATTCAATACTCCTTTGAGCACAGTCATATCTGCTGGATTCCATTAAACTGAAATCTGGTCATTTCAACGTCTTCCTCCTTGTCTTGTGGGGCCGGTGGGCTGCCCCAGAGGAAAGACGTCCGCTTGGGCGGCCATTTTTTGTGCTTACCCTTGGGTCGGAGCGCAACGTTCATTTTAGTACTGACGCTGGTGTCGTCTTCCCCATCACTCTGGCTTTCAAAGTCATCCCCAGGTGGTGGAGCAGCAGCCGCTTCGCCTTCCACAGAGTCCTGAGACTGGAAGCTATTGTTCGGGGAGGCTATACCTGATGTACTCTGGGAATCACCACTGTGATCCTGTTGGACCGGTGGCCGCAGGACTCCTTCGACGTCCACCTCTTCTAGATGGAGAGCACCGTTGTCATGTCCAACCTTTCCAGCAAAGGATTTCACTCGCCTGGCTAAGTCCCTCGTTCCCTTGACCAAAGGCTCGTCCGATTCGTCTTCACTGGACGTGGATTTATTCCCGTTGGACTCCTGCTCCTGCACCTCCTCTTCCTCCCGGGTCTCAAGTCCGACGTCTTCGTCGTTCATGTCCACAGAGGCTTGGCTTACCAGTTTCCTTGGCGAGGCCTGGGGTCCCGGGGCGGCCTCCACGCTGCCATCCTCGTCCATCTGTTCCTGGATGGTGCTGCTGGTGGAGCTCAAGCTATCCAGTCCTCCCAGCAGGCTCTGCAAGCGCCGCTTGCGGGTGGACTTCTTCATCTCGTTCAAGGCGCCGACCACGTTCTTGACGTTCTTCATCTTGAGGAAGTCCGGCATGGTGTAGTCCTCCTCCTGGATAGGTGCGCACTTGAGCGGCACGTGCAAGCTCTCCCGGTGCTGCGGACTCCTCTTGTTCTTTTTGCCCTTCCTCAACAGGTACGAGGGAACCCTCTCTAACGAAGGCGATCCACTCGAGGCAGAGGAAACGGAGAAACTAGTACCTACAGAGGCTATGGAGACAGACTTCTTCTTCACACTGTCGTCACCTCCCGCACCACTGCTACCGGCTATCGTCTGGGCACCACCCTTCAGTATCTCCAAGATCTCGTATCGGAAGGCAGAGATGTCCTGCTTGATTTCATTCAGGTCGTCTTCGCTCACTCCCTCCGCCCTCTCGCCGCGTCGGCTGTTGTTCAAATACCGCTTGATGAGGTTCTTGACAACTTTCTGTTGAATCAGAAGAGACAAACACACTGTGAACCGATTGAACCAAAGCACAAACTTTGACCTTCCAAGGCATCTGGAAGGCAACATGACTTGAATATTGAATATTGCTTCTGTCAAGGTCAAAGTACAATTCCAAACTATAATTTGGAAGAAATTCGGAGGACCAGAACATCAAAGTGATCTTCAAGTGAATGGAATGAAACAACAATCTTCACAAATTGATGGCAGGCTGACCCAGGAGAGGACACGGAGAGGGACACTCAAAGAGGAGTGAATGAGAATTGGCCACAAAATTCCAAAAATTTAGTCAGTTGGAAGTCTGAAAAAGATGTCATGCTTTTGCCTTCAGTATTTAAAAGGATGGCCCTGAGCTGCCTGACTGCTGGAGAATCCTTGCCACCAACAGACAGATTGAAAGAATCAAACAAGAAGACACAAACAAACAAACAAACAGAAAACAATGGACACACAGAATGCTGTAGAAAACAAACACACACATATCTGGTTCCAATCATCCTTTCCCACATAAAACATGCATCATCGACACAGACTGGTACGTCCTCTTCTTACCTGATAGTCATCGTCATTCAGTCGTCGTCTCTGTGCCAAATTCAACTACAAAAAGAGAAACAGAAATGGAAATAAGTAAGGTAAGTTTGCAGTAGCACCATGTTATCTCTTCTGTAAGTGAGTGATTCTGAGAAGAACCGATGGTTTAACATTCAATGTTTCGGACAGTGTGCTTTGATCATCTTCAGAAGGGTGACTAAAATGGAAATGATGTAATCATTCATAAAAATGGGGAATAACAATTGGATCATCAAGAAGGACCTGATGGAAGTGTTCTCTTTTCAGCAAAGAAACGACGGGCATTGACTGACTAAAACAACATCCTTTCTTAAAGGTAACTTCATACTTCGTTTTTTTGTTGCCAAGGAAATGCAGATTCATGGGAAAAAAAATATCAAGAAAGATACAGTAACAGCCATCTGTGAAATTTTCAGTCTCAAACGGTGCCCACATTTTGAGACTTATTTTGGTCAATTGGTGTTACTCTTTTCTGGATAACTAACAGCATTTCAGGCAGGAAAATGTTACTGGTATGTTTCTACCACCACCATCTTTATACCTGGCAAGTTATAGGTAAATCTGTGAAGATTTCTGTTTTAATATGCTACCAAAGTATGATACTCTGTAAAAAACACACAATGAGATCTTGATGATGTTTCTCATGAAGTAAAAAAAGATGAATGATAGGGTCAAACGTGCAAACTGGTAATTTTTGGTGCAGACAGCTCGGAATGTAAAGGCCTGTTGTACCTTGGTAACGTTCCTATTCTCCTGATTGGGACGCAGTTTCTTCTTGCAGGTGAGTCTGTAGATCTTGCGGAGGATGTAGTAAAATGTTTTCGGGGAAGGGATGATGTTGAAAGGCACGGGCACGGTCTCCCCCTCGTCAAAGTAGCTCATCCACAACTTGGACCGGGCAAACTTCCACTCCAAGTCGGACTGCGTCTGTTGGTGATTTGGTATTCACAAGAAATTATTAAATAAACTGCCATCTTTGGTCCAAAATGAATCGCAGGTTCAGCTAATAAGTAGATATTGTCGATGATTTCCATTCTTTTACTCTCTAAAGGCCGACAGTCACATTCTCTACCAACAGGCCACATTTCTGACCCAAGAACACTACACTAACATCTTCAAATGGACATAATGGTGATGGACACAAAATAGGGATTGTTAATGAGCTGGGGACTTGGATGGGTGCCGTGCTGCTCCATGGGCAGAGAACAGGGAAAGGGGTGGAGGTGGGGATGGGAGAGGGTCTCTATACCTGGATCTTCTGGAAGGAGTCGTTCATCATGGCGATCAGCAGATTGAGCAGGACCACCACGGTGATGACGCAGTACACACCGAACATGGTCGCCCCGATGAACTCGGTCACGTTGTGGTTGTACTCATGGACGTTGTCTGGATTGATCCCGATCTGGGTGTTGGATAACTCGGTCAGGCCGAACATCGCCCAGATGAGGGCCTGTAACGTCTGAAAGACACTGGAGAAGGAAGAGGCAAGATAAAATGGCAGCGTGAGAGTGTGGCATCGGTGTCATGGATCAAGGGTCTTAGACCAAGTTGGACTGAATATTATGTCTTGGTCTGAGTCACTCTCCTGAGGACAAACTGAGCACACTGCTCGGAACGTCAAGATAATACAAATGGTTCTTCTCAGAACCACACACTCTCACAGAAGAGATTACATGGTGTCACCGCAAACCTACCTTCTTTTAGTACTTCCACCATGCATAGCTTCAAGTTTTATTTGTCTTGGTCTTTGATAGCAACACGACTTGTTTTGCTTTTGGGTTACTCTTCCGGCTACAGCCGGTGTAAAAAATCCACAAAATATGCTGGTGTACTAACTTCATAAGGAAAATGAAATGCAGTTACAATTCAAACTTACTCGGTAAACGCATTATTTGGAGTATCGCAGGCTACGCCGAAGCAACCGCTAGGCTCGTGCTTGTAGACCCAGTAGAGCTGGTTGAGGCCAGCGGCAAAGGAAAAGATGACCAGACCTATCAGGAAGAGGAACTTGACGATGTCCTCTACCATCCGACCCAGGGAGATCTGCAGAGGTCCTAGCTGGGAGTTGGCGGTGAAGAAGTACACAACTCGCAGCATGCTGTGACAATAAATAAAAAAAATAAATAATAAACAAAATAAACAAAAGTTTATAAGTAGAGTGACTTTTTACCTTGACTTGGGAGAAAAATTAAAGAAAATTAAGCATTCCTCTGGTTGGTCGGTGTACACTGAATGAGCTCACTAGGAAGACTGGTTACCCACCTGAAGATGTTTGCAACAGCAAAGGCAGCTTCTGCCATGAGCGTCGGATCCCACTGGTCCCAATATTTCCGCTCTAGGTCGATATCGCCGTAATTCTCATTCTTTATGACTCTCAACTGTGAAAGAATGAGCCATCATGTTTACTTCCCTTGAATTAAGTAGTATAATATACGCCTTTTAACAAAGTTATAGGCTTGTTAATTGGAACATTCTTAATAATAAATTTGGAGAAAAAAATCTGAAGCATCAACTAGCAAGTAATAACAAAAAAAAACTAGTTTAAGTATTTGTACATCTTGAAGTCTCATATTTAAATTGTCTCTTGGTAAGAACGTCACCTATCCATTCTGAGTACCACAATACACCACATATTGGTTTGTGTGGTAATGTGTGGTTTTGTGTGTTTTATGATCCAGTTTCCCAGCCGAGGTATTATTACCACATTACTATGGTAATGTGTGGTAAGCAGCTCTTGTCTTATGTGTTACAGAGGGTTAGGATTAAAATGGTCAAGATATGAAGCGATTCATGAGTCAGCAGTATTTGTAATTAATTACCCAAAATTTGACTTCATTGTTTTCAACAAGGATCTACTGAGCTTTCCAACAACTTCTCATTATTGCAGTGAAAGATTGTTTCATCTGTTTACTTACATTGACGTATGCCGTTATCCGAAGCCCGATGACCGTGATGTACAAGGTGTTGGTCACAAAGTCCAGTGAGTTCCACCAATCACGTTGATACTGTAGCAAACCTACATTCCATAACTGCTTTACTTCCGCCCATAGATAACCTAAACATTCATTTTAAGTAGGAAATAATTAATCAAAAAAACTGAATGATCAACATGACAAAATATAAAAGATGTTTACCTTCTGTTTAAGTTTTTTATGTGTCTCCTTTATGCACCATAATTATGGAAAAAAAGGGGCGGGGCTGGCCTGGCTCCTCCCACCCCTTCCCCACCCCCTTGGCTTGGGCTATGTATTTGGCTTGGGCTTATAATTCCTTACTTCTTGCATTCGTCTGTAAGTATTAAAAAGACATTGAAATGTGGGCAGTGGCAAAATGTAGGTACTCACAATAGTGAACAAGACAATAGAGTTTTGACATCAGTGAAAAATTACAAATTTCTTTTCCAGCTTAGTGAATAGTGGAGGCAGCACCTTTGCCACAACCAGAGCCAGAGTCAAAAGCCATGGTTCAGGAGTAGGGCGATTACTCACCTAGAACCCACAAGATGATTAAAATTTCAATGTCCGACGGAGGAGGCCCTCTCTCATTGATGCGCTTGTTGGGCAGACCGTCGTTCTTCCCGGCCAATTCCGGCAGGGAGGCCATGATGAGTAGGACCAGGAACACCATGTAGGAGGCACTATGACACATGAACTTGAGGAAGGGAAGACGGAGTATCTTGCCCACGCGGGTGCGGGGAGCCAGCAGGTATACGATGGATAGGAGTGGGAAGGACAGACCCACGAAGAAGCTGATGAGAAGCTTGACGGTGAAATGCTGGCGACGCCAGCCCGGAAGACCCTGATACCAAACTTCTGCTATCAGTTGTTGGCAGTTGGGATGAGCCACAAACTACGAGAGGAAAACACAAAGAATCCATGGTAACTAAAAGGTTACATCAAAATTCACATCAATGATAAATTTAGCCTATAAAGAAAGATGCTGCTAGACCCATTTTCATCACTTTTCGGATCATATTGAACTTGACTTTACGTTTTTAAGCTCTGTTTAAAAAAAATCAAAAATTAATGAAATGCCTGAAAAAGCCGAAACTGGTTTTCAAAGTGTCAAAGAATTCATACAAATTTGGTTTTCAGAATTTCAGGGAAAAATGTCCATTATCCTGAGACAAACCAAAAGGTAAAAACGATTCTTTTAACGTTCGAAGATCGAGATTCATTCTTTCTCGCGCAAAAAAAAAAAATATCTTGAAGAGAGAACCGTCTGCCTCCTCTCGTACTTGTAGTGATAAGCGAAGATCAATTTATGTAATACCGCCCTCTTGCGACAAGGTTAAGGTTGCTTAGCAACCTTGGTCACACACAGAAGAGCGAAAGATCTCGACGAATTCGATGAATTAATTTCTAGTTAAAAATTAAGTAGATTGCGTAATTGTTTAATTTGATCTATTTTAAACCATTGGTTTAGTGTCAATTCCATGTGTTGACCATTGTTATGTTAAATATGTGAACGATTGTATGTCAATGTGGCGAACGGGCTGCAATGTTTGAAACAAATCACAATATAGGGCCTTATACAAAATAACCTAATGATAATTAATAACATAATTCAAAAAATAAAATAATAATGATGGAAGTTAAAGCAAGACATTGATGAACTAGCTGCTTTTAAATCTTTGGATTTTTTTTCCAACACCGGTTATGTATAATTAACTAAACATTTTTTGAAAGATAGTCCCATTTATAATGAGCGTGTACAAAACAAATTGCGCACTTTTATGGAGGTATTTAATTCCAAATCCAATGTGGTTTAATTGGACTAAATATGAAATAATGCGATATACGATGACAGACGATCTAGGTCGTTTTATTGTTTTGTGAGGGTCATCAAAATAAAAGGCCAGTTCACCAGGGAATCCACAATTCAAAGCAGTTTATCCAATCGATCACAGACCAAAAAAATAATAAAATATGCGGGTAGATATCAGTCCTCGTTTAATTGTGCATACATTAAACTAGAACGCATATCGCATGGGGTTAATAACGATGGGCCAAAATGCTTCCGTGTTACGCGGCAAAGCCAGTATAAACATACATAATTAAGCACACAGTCTTGGCATTAGTGTGGTATAACAATATTTTGACATCAAGCAAAATTCATTGGTGGGCTATAGCGTTGAACAATGCATGTCTGATAACATCATAATATCACAGGGTTTTGAATAATAAATGACGGTGGCATTTTCTGCCCGAGAGCTGAATTTCCCTAGGGGTATTCGGTGCGCATCGTACGGAGAAATTGTGTGGAAGACGAAAATGAGGTTCAGTGTTTTGGGGGGAAAAAGTGATAGGCTGATTCATACAATTAATATGAGCTGACGTGCATGTTGTGAAGTAGGCCTACGGGAAATGCCTACATTGAAATGCACAGTATTGTACGGGTAATGACGACATTTTGACAGCGGCTAGTGGCGTTTCGAATTTTGAAACAAGTATAGCAAACTCAACCTTTCTGGTCGGGTCGGATCGGATCTGTTCGCGGGTCGGTTGGGGTCGGATCGGGTCGGATTGGTTCGGTTCGGTTCTTCTCGGTTCGGGTCGGGTCTGCTCGGGTCGGTCGGGTCAGGTTTGCTCGGTTCGGGTCAAGTCGAGTGGGATCGGGTTGGGTCGGACCGGGTCGGGTTGGTTCGGTTCTGCTCGGTTCGGATCGGTTCTTCTCGGTTCGGGTCGGGTCTGCTCGGGTCACTCGGGTCAGGTTTGCTCGGGTCGGGTCAAGTCGAGTGGGATCGTGTTGGGTCGGACCGGGTCGGGTTGGGTCGGGTTGGTTCGGTTCTGCTCGGTTCGTGTCTGCTCGGGTCGGGTTAAATAGGATGACACTGTATAGGTCCTTATAAATTTCTAGCAGCAACCGTACATCTTTCAATAATGTCTCAACATATCCCTAGCTGTATAGGTATGCAGAACTCATCTTGGTCTGCTAATGACATGCCAAAGCATTTATACCAAAATAGCACATGAATCAGGACAACACTTCCTAGAATTCATGGAGAATGTTCGACCTTTCTCACAATGCAGGAATCGAAATTATCGACTCAGGAACACGAAAACAGCTGTTAGATACAGCTCGCTTATCACGTGACAAGCATGGGTGCAAAATAACTCTCAGTATTTTGAAATTGAAAAAAAAAGGACAATACAATGAATGAACAGCAAAAACGCCATATAAAATCGTATTCACGAATGCTAACCTATAGAAGATGACATCATGACACATTGTTTTTCGGCGAAGAGTGCATGATTTTCCCCTTGCTTGGGCGTATCCTGCTATCTGTACACGCCGTAAATGTTTTCAACTGGAACATATATACATAGGCCATTATTGAATGCGTAGGCCTAAAAAACACCTGTCGAGCTTGCATTCATTATGTAGTAACGATTCATGCATGTGTTGATCCAAATACATGAGGGCTTGATGTGCCTCTATCATTACCCTCGTTGCCCGATTTTAGGCCAACTAGACGGTATAAGTACGTTTCAAATTGAAATTGCTACAAATGCAAACCAAACGACCAAAAATAAAAACTGGCTGAATTTAATTAGCCTAACATCATTTTTCACGAAAGATTTGAGGCTTTGCATGGTGACAATTGGTATGTGGATCGGTTTGCGGTAACACCATTAGTAATTATTCGTATACTTTCGCACTTCTATTTCGTTCGCACTTCTCGTGAGGTCTCAACGTTTCGACTAGCCTGCTCTAGTCCTCATCAGGGGACATGTCATTATTCACATTATTCATTTATGTACGGTATCGCTGACCGATTACTACTTCCATGTTGTACACATGCGATCCCCCTTGTGGTATATGATTATGTCGCTTCACTATAATGGCCAGGTATAGAATGCGAGGTAATTGCTGCAGCACGCGCGTTGTAATTACAAGATCTCCGGGATGCAGAATATTAATTTTTGGACACGAGTCCCAGAGCTGCCCTGAGCGAACAGGTGACGAGTCCCCGAAGGAGCTATAATCCAAGGATCGGAAATCGAAAGAAGCTGTCTCTCTCCAACCCCTAGAATCACAACGGTGGCAAATCAGACCTCATTTATCCATCTTTTATTGCAAACTTCGTATTAGGAGCTTGCCAATTATCTTTTATTCGTCTTCATCCGAATTCGGTACAAGCTGTGGGCCTTTTACTCTCACCCAGCCCGGGAAGGGTTCGGCCCATGCAGGAATCGTCAGCATCATATCCCGGCTGATAATACGAGTTTGGCTTGCCCCTAAGGGTGCACCCAAGTAAATAGTCCCAAAATCCGTCCGCCGAGCTCATTAATAAAAGTGACGCACTCAATATATTTTAAATAAGAGAGTTCTGAGAGCTATAAAAAATGAGGGATTGGAGAAATGCACTGGACCACCTGCCTGGACTCTGGGCTTCCATTTGTGACCATTTGTGATGCAATTGGGTGAGAAAGTGGGTCTATTTCAGTCGCTTTGCAGATGAGGGATGTATTTTTGAAAATGGCTTCTTTGACTGGAGTGATCCATACCTTGTTTTAGGGATGGTCAGCTGAGAATGAGTATATCTCAAAAATTCAATGGTCAACCCACCATAAAATGAAAAAAAAATGAAAGGTGACATGTTCATCATCATTTTTCTGTGCAACTTAAACAGCTGTGAGAGTTCTGTATATTTTTTAATGATTTTTAGAGTATAAGGATTTATCACTGTTGTCTATGGAAGTTTATTTGCTTGGGTGCAACCCTATAAAGGGTGGCTCACGTTTTCCTGCTCAAAACAGAACATCGACTTCGATAACAGGAGCCGAAAAGCCCCCTTTTTTCATACCAGCAGTTTAAAAAAATAATATTATAACGCGAGTAGGAATATAGCACTGTAAAAACACAAGAAACTAATCAGATTGAGTAGCCATCAAATTAAAGGCACACGTAATTTTCAAGATATTCTGTTCAATAATGGAGGTCGGTTCAATGCACGACGAGATGCGGTTTCAGACGTGTAACAGGTCGCGTACCCCGCACTCCATCAATATTTATGGCTACGCCAACACACCGCGTAGGCCAATATCATTATGCATAATGCATGAGAACAGCATTAATCTTGACGTTCAAATTCCTTCATCCGTGCACATTTAATACATGTAACCAATGCATCTTGATGAAGATGAGAACATTATTGCAGTTTCAAATTATGAATGGTGAATTATGAAAAACATAATCGCTTTATTACAGATTTCCCAGAATTACGTGGACTCTAGACGCTTTAGCCTTCGTGATTCATCATTAAGGCCTATAATGGATGGCCTCGAAGGTAATGAGTTGGTTTTACATGCGGTCCACCCACGATAGAAAGGGTTGTCATCATTTTATCACATGGGTTTTAAGTTACGCTGTTCATAAAATCGCCCTCAACCCCAAAATGGGCCCAAATTCATCATTTGCTATTCACTCCGCAAAGGTTTTTTTTTATACCAATAATACGGGAGTACACGAAACGGCCGCCTTTAACATTACAATTTGTCAACATGCCATATTCTAAAATCACGGCAAGGTAAAAAAGAAGCATTCATGCAACAGTCGTATAGCCAATTACATTTTACTGTATGGGTTGGGTGTGGTCCTGACTACTGTCTAATTTCAAGTGAGGCAGTTTATTATAGTTACTCATTAAGAATAGAAGGGACCACGCCCGTATTAAATATTAAGGCACTGGGTCGCCACGATTTTGTTTATATATATATCAAAATGTGCAATAAGCTTTACTTGATTTTGAATGTTGAATTTGGGGGGAAGACTCACCTGCTTTTGCTTGTACTTGAGGGCTAGGCGTAATCTACTCAGTGGTTCCTCACCCGTGGGTGATTCGTGATCTCTGTTGAGAATGGCCTCCAGCTCCTTAGATCCCCTGGTCTGGTCCAGGAGCTGCGTGGCGAACTCACGGCACTGCGCCACCAGCTTGTCATACTCGGCCTTAAACTCATTCTCCCGGTAGCTGAGCTTACGCAGCTCCCAACTCAGCTCGAAGGCCGTCAGGAGTGGGTCTTCGCTGGACAGGGAGATCAGGGATGGGCTGGCCAGGGCCCGGTAGATGTTCAGCCGGGACCGCGAGTGTCGCAGCCCGTCGTGACGGATGCTGGAGATGCAGTCGTCGCAGCCGCACTTGACGTTGTGGGGTTTGGGGATGGAGGCGCCTCGCTCCAACAGGATCTTGAGTATCTCGTAGTTGTTTCGGTGGGCGGCTAGGATGACAGGACTGATGTCTGGGGTGAAGTCCGTCTCATTTTGTTCCTGAAGAATTCGGGCCTGTAAACAAACAATTAAGACATCGGGTGCGTTTCAAACGGGTTCAGCACTGTGACGAAATGCAGTCTACAACTCAAACTAACCCTATACCTCCATACCACTGATGCCTTTCCGGAAGCATTCAGATAGAATCAATTATCTTGGATACGAAACCATTTCTGAGGAAATTTTCAAGATCGACATTGATATCAACTTTAGGAGAAAGGTATACCGTGGGTCGCGGGTTCAAATCCCGTCAATCTCCAGTCATTGTTTCTTTGTTCACTTTCCAATGACTTCAAATAAAGCCACGTAGAATCCCCCGTGGTTATTATATTGATGATCAGCTCTAGGATTAAGTACAATTGCACACGGAAACTGTACAATCTTCTTTAGGGTAATCACCAATTCTATATCGCAACTAAATTAATTCAATAATTGGTATGGTTCAACCCTTGCATCAAAACTAGACTCTAGAGCCAGACAATGAATTTTTAAGTCAAGGCCAATTACAGTTGTCAGTTCCTTCCAAAATTAATTAATGTCGTCTTATTTTCAGTATGACGATAATTTTTTGGTCTACTGGGACCTTTATAGTCCTCTACAGGGACATTTCGAAATGCTAGCAATGGTGATCATGCACATATGCACCGGCCGCCTTAGCTGCTATACACATGATGCAACTCGCATGGAACACAACAACAAGGCAGTGCATCAGTCACGCTTCCGTAGACTAGTTTGTTTCAAAACCTGGTGATCGAACTGTGATTTGGAAAATCTTTTTGGGAGACAGAATTCCGGCATCATTATGTTTGTTTTTTTAATTTGGTGTTTTCCTTCTGGCAAGTAGATCACCATTTGACATTTTGCCATACGATTTGTACTAAATTTAGAATTATTCAGGATAATGATACAAATGATAATCATACCAGCAACAGCAGACATCATGTTTATACTAATGAGTACTCGTGTCATCCCAAGGACACGACTCAAACCTCAAAAATCAAAAGACCCTTTGACATTCTCCAAAAACATCACGGCTGTGCAGGGATGACAAATATAACAACCACACCGGCATTAGAACAGCAAAGGTTGGCATTATGTGTCAGCCAACAGGCTGCAGAGTGTATGCCCTTCTTAATCCGGAGTGACAGACTAAGAAGAAGACAAAAATGATCCATATTTCATATTGAGATATTATACGGGTACGTGTACACGGTTTAGTCAATAAATATAGTAAATGCTAATTGAAGAGTCAATGACGTTAGAACAAAATAACCTTCCACCCTTCTTATCGAGTTAAGAAGGATAACCCATCGTATCCTACATAGGGCTGCAACGCACCACATACCAATTATAATAACACCTATATATCAAGTTGAAGAATCACCATTGTTTTATTTGTTTGTTTGTTTTCTAGGGCATTTTACATGGCTTCGTTTTCCTCTCGTCTCGAGACAACTTGAAATTCGAAACCACAGCCGTTGGTGTCGTCACAGTGACGTCCCCTGGCGTCACAATGACGTCATCCTGACGTCACAGCATTACATGTATCTGTTTGCTGCCCTCATCGTGCATTCTTGGGTAGGCCTGTCGATTATAGATGGACTTACCCTGATGTCTTTCTTGGGTGCTTTGTAGTTGAGCAGCAGCTCAACGGCTTCCACGACCTCTTCATCGATGGCGTGGAGAAGGGCGTCCCCAACGCTCACGTTGTGCTTGAGCAGCAATTCGATGATCTCGATGTTCTCGTTCTGTATGGCTATCAGGAGTCCCGTGCGACCCAGAGAGTCTACGCAGTTCTTGTTGAGGTTGAAGTAGATGTCGGCCTCCTCCAGGGCGTGCCGGGCGCTACCGTAGTCGCCCCGCTCGATGGCCAGGATGAAGGCCCTCTCCACCGGGGACAGGGGCGCCTCCTTGCGGACGATCTGCATGGGGATGCGGTCGCTGGCCGCGTCCACATGGTAGTAGGCGGGCATGATGATGGGGCTGTGGACGGGAGAGGCTAGTCCAACTACATGAGCAGTGACACTCCTGGGAAGAAAAGTATGGAAAAGAAGACAAAACATGAGATCTCGAGATCAACAGGCCTATGTGACATGACCAATCTTTACAGGAAACTTGAATGCAACTATACCACATTGCAAAGTTATTATATCTGGCATAAAAAGTCTTACCATCCCCATGAAAATGGTCAAATCTGAGTCTTCTTGAGGAATGTCTGGGACCGAGTGCTTCGAAACTGCCTTGTGTGGTCGCTGCGGTGTGGGCCTTTGACCCCACGCATCCAACTACATACACTGTGTGCATAAGGACAATTCAGCTACTCGTAAAAAGTATCTTCGTTTTCAGGAAGTTTATCTCTTCCCTCAAGAAAAGTATGTGGAAACTCAATTTGAACATTGTTTCCTCTTGGAGATTGCCTGGAACAGATCGTCTGTAAACTGCCTTCAAAATTTAGTTATTAATCTTTGTGGTCAAACTGTGTAAATAATTTCAGAGTGGCTTGCAACTTAATACAAGATACAAAATATAAACAACGTAACTATGATTTACATTAACTGCATGACATGAAAATTGTACGTCACATTTACGTCAAATCTGCTCAAGTGCTTGTCGTCACAAGTCACGTGCATTCCCCCCGCTGACGTATTGCGCAGACCTTACCTGCGCAGTCGTCATGTTTCCCTTATATGGAGTATTATACAACACCATACGCGCTGACTGCTAATTCCTATATAATTAAATATACTTGGACACAATTGAACTCATTCAACAAGGCATTGCAACATCTTCCTAAAACATAAAAGTTGACCAGCCCGTTCGAAAGCATAATAATTATGTATACATGTTAAATTGAAATAACTGCTCAAAATCTTAGAATTATTGAGCACGGACCTATAATAAAATCGTGTGGTTTGTGTTATGCTGTGACTTAAAGGCTAAGGTTAATGATAATAAAAACGCCATTCTGTTTCCTAAGGGCTCGCTATTCCTTAAGCTAATACTGGAACTGATATTTTTCTGAAATATTAAAATACCTAAAATGCTGTCATATTCGAAAAAATGCATTTGGAAACCTACCCCAAAAAGGAAAAACAAAAGAAGAAGAAGAAGGATATAATAACTATAATTATTTTGCGTGGTAGGGTGACATTTACCTATTTCTAAACTTCCTCCAAACCAATGAACTTGAAATTTACATAAGTTCATATTAAGAGCATTCTCTGTCTACTATAAACATTTGGACGATAAAAATATGTCTTTAAAAGGTAGCTAGGACATTAAGGCGACCTCCAAATGTCAACCTAAAGTACCATAGTCGACATAACCTTCGCTGACATGCGAAAACCGGTCTCCCTATGTGTTAATGAGCAACGATTTTCGATACCAACTACCTATAAAATCAGACAGCGCAAACAGACACATTCCCTTAAGAGGAAATCGTTGTACAATGTCAACATACGTGTTGCTTTTTCTTGAAACCTCAACATCCATTCCGATCTTTCACAGTTTGTATTTTCCTGGAGTCCATTTTATTTTGAACTGGATAATCATATAGAGTCAGTAATTCTAAAGCCAGTCCAATTAGCACGAGGTC
The DNA here is from genome assembly GCA_963971285.1 of Astropecten irregularis. Classification (NCBI taxonomy): domain Eukaryota; kingdom Metazoa; phylum Echinodermata; class Asteroidea; order Paxillosida; family Astropectinidae; genus Astropecten; species Astropecten irregularis. Next base: position 2,143,883 of record OZ020256.1, read on the forward strand.
AACAAGTCAGGGATTAAATTAACGTCAGTCTTTATACGTAGATAATTATTTCTACTGTATATGGATGTTGTATGCATATATGGGTTCATGGTGCGCTGCCGAGTCATACAATACAATAGCTCCATGAAGCCGCACAACTATTAAAGGGTTCATGCAATGCTTTTTTCAGTCAGGTTATTTTATTGCCTTCATACAGAGAATATACATGTACTGACAAATAATGAATGGCAAGTCTTATTTTGGTTTCAAACCAGCATTTGGTTTTCCTTTGAATGGCTTTGTAAAACGGGGGATTTTCACGCATACTCATGTAGGGAACCAACAGCAAAAATATGATGAACAAAAAAACATAAAAAATGAAGAGGCAAACTTGACCTACAGAAATGGTTTGGTAAAAAAATTACACCACCAGGTGAGTGAAAGGAACATATTTGGCAAAAATAAAACCCATTGCGGAGGAAAAGGTCTGTCAGAAAACCTATAAAACAACACAAATCAATTGGGTTACTGCTCAGTTCCCCAGATGACATCACAGTTTTGTTCATGAATATGGAAATGCTAATTAGCATACAAAAAAAAACAACTGTTTTTAACCCTGAATCAGTGTGAGGAAGTGGGTAAAATCACAGTCCCCATGTACATTTTTTTTATTAGCACACGTTCAAGCCATAATATTCCCATTGCAGAGACCCTTTAAAGTACGTACATGATTGATATTAAAGGTAACAGAACAGCACTCACACTACTAACCTAACAGGTACATGTAACGATAAACGTGTGAAAATTTGAAATTCTGAAAACCGGACTCAATTTTTCTTTTATAAAGAATGGTTTTGATCTTACCCCAAGATCAAAACTGTTTTCGGTATTTGGATAAATATACCATTTCAGGCGGAAATATGTTAGCGGTATGTTTCTACCAGCACCATCTTCATTTTTTTCATATCCTAAAAGTAATACGTAAATCTGTGAACATTTCTGTTTGGGTAAACGTTATACCAATCCCGAACTGTACCTAAATATGGTAATATATTACACAAACCCCAATATTATACAAACGTGTTCATCACTACGACATGAAAACCTGTTGACCTACTCACTGGACATGAAGGCTTAATTATTAATGCCCGCTTTGTTTTACCTTGAGCATTTCACACCCGCATAATTATTATTAACGCAAAGCTGCGCTGTGTCACTCGTCAGAGCGTGAAAGAACTGGGGGAAAATACACACATAGGCCTACTAATGGCTGGTGTCCATTATGACACACGTACAAATTGCCTTGGTACACTGACGGATAAGCAGTATAAGCCTATACAGCCAAAGCTACGAATGGTATGTAGCTACACACTGATTTTAGCAGGAATGACAATCACAAACAAGTGATGTATGTGAAAGCCGTTATAACATCATGAAAAATAATGATACAGATCCTGCTATAGGATCGAAAAGCGTCTGGCCCTCCTAACTCCAAGCATTTTTTAAAATTAAATTTCAGGTCATTTGTTTGGTTGATGAGCAGTTTGCAGCAGTTAATTATGAAAAATAATAATATTAATATAGTCCGGTCACTGTAGTGTTTTAATAAGCATTTTCAGCATACCACAAAATAATTCACACCACTTTGAAAGCCTTATTTGTGATATCTTCGGATAATATTCCAAAATAATTATGATGTATAGACGAATAAGTTATTACTCTTTATTTGGATACATATTTCAACGATGCATGCATTTTATAATGCTGCTATGCGAGAAACACGCCGAAAATAAAATGCTGCCGAGAAAATTATAAAAAAAAATATGTGATTATCATCTTTATGAAAACTGACAGTATAACAATATCAGTCCGCCGGTGTATAACAACAAAACGATCCAAAATGATGAATAATGAATACATGTGTCTTCAGTAATGACGCAGTGTCGTGCACGTCAATAACTATTATTCAACGACTTATAAATAGCACTGCGAAAAAAACGCAGTTATACCGAATCCTGCTCCGCGGAGGAGCGGGACTTTGAACGTAAACAGACGGGGCTTGGAGAATGATTAACCCCGCTCAGGGGAGTGAGGACATCACGCTCAAGAAATAATCCATCCTCACATACCGGTGAAAGAATTGGTCTGGGTTTATTCCAAGAAAAGGCTCTTTAACAAAACTTTTTATGAAACATGCTACAAGATTGTTTTTTTTATTTATTTGGGCTGGGCACGACCTATTAAAACTATTAGGTTGAACTGCAAGGCAGACCAGAGCTGGATTTCACCAAACCTTAAGATTAGTCTTAATATGAGTTGTTTAGTATCACCATAGTGAGTTGTATTGTGACATCACATGTTGCTTAGCAATTAAGATGAATTTACACTTAAGATCAATCTCAGTGCTTCGTGAAATCGGCCTCATGCAGTATCACTATATACATTTACGTCTTGTTCGCAACGTCAAACTGCTATCATGATTATTATAATATTAAAAAAATTGTTCACCGTGAAAAATTGCAAGAAGTTACGTGTTTGATGGCTTACGGTGTTGGCTCGAAGGTAGCGACATTTCGGCTGCGGGCTGCTTAATCTATTAGGATTGCCAACCAAATTGTCATGTGATGTTTACTGCTTTTGACTTGCAGTCGTGTAATTGTTTACTGAGCATAACATACAGTTTCTGCTGTCAAAATGATTTTTATTTGCTAATGTTTTTCGTGCTTAAGCAAAATGTTGGTGCTTAAGTAGCTCTGTAAAGTTGACCCCAGATTCAACCGTTGTTTCAGGAACGGGCGTGACCGGTAAAAACAAACAAAACCGCACGTTGTCCCCGTGGGGCCAATCAACAGTCTACAATATAATCAACGAAATGTCATCCTTTCAACAACGTACTAGAACTACATGCAATCACTCATCGTGGGCCTTTCAAAGACACCGTAATGCACGCAATCCCCTCGTGATGTACGGTGGAGCCACACTGCCATGCCAATTACTGCAGAATTGACTGACATTGCAACAGACTGAGCGCCGTATATACGCGTAATAAGATGCACATAGTGGGCAAATTGCCCTCAAATGTCACTCTCGGTAAAAGCTGAAAGTCTGATACAAATTAGACCAAGGCAATGTCATCACTTCCGCGTGTACACACATCGAGAGTGACTACTGCATGAGAAACGGGTCGTAGTTCTGTTCCCATGGCAACAGAAGCAAGGCATCAGTGCAATTTGGGAGATACGCAATGGCTAAGCTCAGCGGTTTCATTATACTTAAATCGCCTTGAAATCTGGATGACTAAATCCAGAGACCGGAGGCTCGATCGACGAATACAGACATCGATTGATGAGGATAAAGAGGGCCTATACTGCTATAGGTCTCTCCAGGCGACGCACAGCGTCTATTGCATCGAAACGTCGGTTCCTCTCCTCAGAACCACATACGACCTCACAGAAGAGTTATGAATGGTGCCACCGCAAATCATCCCAGTCATGCTATACCTTCACTATGATTAGCCTGAAATCTCATCAAACTTCACCACTGACCACACCTATTGACCACACCCATTGACCACACCCAATTCTGACAAACCGATTGTAACTCATGTCCTACGCTCACCAACGCATACAATTAACCCATTTATCCTCTTAACATATCTATCGCTGAATAATCGTTCATCAATTTCTTCTGTAGTCCCCTTCATGCAATTTGAAAGGAATTTCATAATAAACAATATGTCCCATACCTCCTTATACCCTGTAAATGTTTGCAGATAAGTTATCGCGCACTGAAACGACTTCACCAATGTGGAAATATATCCCCCTCATTTTTGTTTTGGTAAGAACGTAAATATTCAAAAGTTAATATTCATTTCCATAACACGGTCTCATTAAATGCGTCCATAGGAAGACGATGGTTATTTCAAATGAAGGTCTTTGGCGTCGTTTCGATGCTGATGTTGACAAGATAGACGGTGTTTCACGATAGCATCGACAAGCCAAGTGTTGCTATAGATGATAAACGGTTAAGTGGGCAATTTACGGTGACATTTCAAAGATTGTAAGATTGGGAGCATCTCTCCCGAACGCCCTTGGTTGTCAATCTACGTAGACCTATTCCCCTCCATCCCCTTCAGCGTTGTTTTCTCGGCCGTCGTACAGACCGATCCGACGGCACGACATACCGTCCGCCAGTACTGCGGTGTCCCCGTCCGCCTTTTGTGCCCACTGAGTCGCAACAAATGAATTTCCGCTCTGACGCACTCTATACTGCAAGGTGTATGCCCCTGATACACCGCAGGGCCAATTACATGAATCCCAAGTCGGATTCGTGTATTACACACAAAAGGCGGTCGGGAACATCGCAGTAATGGCGGATGGTATTTCGTGCCGTCGGATCGGTGTATAACAACCAACTCTTATTTTGACAACTATGCATTCGTAAACCTATATAGACGGTATCAAGATCGTAAATAAAAGCAGAGGAATAATTCTAACACGAGAGACCAACTCAGGAGGGAGAACTAAAAACAAACATTTCATTCTTCTCACGTTGGCATTTCACGGTAAAAGCCATGCAAGACAGAAGTCATGCAAAAGGCCAAATTAAAGTTTAACGATCCTGCTTCAGGCATCCGTATATAACATGCCCTTTCTACGTATTTCTGCGTGATGGAACATCAATAACAAAAAAAAAAGTGCTGAGTTCCAGCATGGAGGTATAGGGAGGACCTTCCTCCATGGTTAAAGTGATGCTACGTACTTGTGGATCTTCTTGAACGATTCGGCAAAGGGCATAACTAAAAAGAGAAAGACAGGGGAGAATGTATTTAAGTCGTCGGTATAGGGGCAATTGATGAACGCTCAATATCACCGGCCTTCGCGGTGATTTACCAGTGACTGACAGGCGCACAACCAGGGGTTTAACTGGGCAGAAACACCCTCACGCCAATCGGCCTTGTCGGAATTGAAGCTCGCGAAGCAGTCATGTAAAACAGCGGGCCTTTACCGTGCCAAAATACCTGGACCTCGGACGATACGACAGGCTGACCTCCCAGATAACCCGTACTTTCTCCCTGTCCATCTTGGGTGTTTTTTTTATTGCATGAGATGGTTGCAAAGGTCGAAGCTATACCTGTATCTATCATCTTTATGCGTGGATGACTAAGTCACGCAACAAATATAAAATCGCCATGTATTTTCATAGTGCTTTCGTGGATTTTATGCGTGTACACTCTCATCCTGCAGTATAAATATATACATAGGACCTATACACTCACAACAATATGCGTTATTGCAGTTGAATATATGCGGTGTATGTTTTCATTCATGTAAAATCCATCACAAATTACAACATGAACATACATTGATTTGGACGTCTACGGTATTACCGATGATCGACAGAGTTGGTTTGGTGATGGCGACGCTCGACTAGCTGCTGGTGATATGTCGATATGCTTTCGAAGATTTTTCTATGGACGCCGCCACAAGCAAACACTCATCGACAAAAATGTGATATCACGCTTAATACAAGCGTGCGCCAGTTTAAAAATCTCAAAGATACACGTAGGCCTACGTGCATGCGCTTCACAAATTGTGGCTATAACCGACTGATGCATACACAAAATGATTTATCTTTAAGCGTAAAAGAGTTGCTAAACCGACGTCATTATTTATAATCCGACAAAGAAGGATGGCATTTGACAGACAATTCTGGCAATAATAATAGCACTTTTCAAAGCTTTTCTTGACCAAGATAACTTCTCATTTACTTCACCAAAGACGTACCAATCAAGAGTCTATTGCACGAGGATAAAGTCTGCCTGAAAATCATGGGCCGTCCTCTTGCCAAGAGGAAACAAAAATCCGAACAACGCGTCTTTATCTTCAGACGTATTAAAAAGCAAGCCATGATTTACATCGCCGCTGTTAAAAATCTATAGGAGTCTGTACAGTCAATAACTCTACACTGTCTGCCAGATAAGAGGTTATGTCAAGAACCCTATTTGCAGCAGCTTTCCCGTGCCTCGATATAAACTGATTTTGGCAGGAAGCACTTGGCAGCAGAAGAAGGAACAGGCAAAATTATGTCTTGGTGTGTGTGCGAACCATTATAAACATCAAACTGTCTCCTGAAATCACCATCATAATCTAAGGATATATGAAGAAAATCTTCGATTCCGACGTCAGCATGTGTCATTGTGTTTCACATTGGATTTGTTTGCTGCCCCCACCGACGACTTTCAGCATTTTTGAAAGTCTTGAGCCCGGAAGAAAATGGCCTCTGAACGATTGTTTTGAAAGAATGCAAAGTCGGAATTTTTAATTTCGAATACAATGTTCATCCGTGTGTAATGGCTCTTTCAGTATTCTCCCAAACAACCCTGTCAATATTGCGTCCTGGTATATTATTTACACAACTGCACGCCCTATTGTTTTAAGTAGTCAACCAACGGTGCTTTTCTGAGAAAAAAAATTAAACGACGGCAGAAATTAATCGACAAGATTGAAAAATGCAGAAAGCATGAACATCCAATGAAAACCGGTGCCCATATTATAGGGACGCGATGACTTTATAACGTGGTCGATGCCTGCATATGCCACTTCACCACGCTATACGCGTATACGTACGCCCTTTATGCAAACACGCGGAGTTCACTTATCAGCGGCTGTTTGCATGCCGCCATGCCTGAAATTAAACAGGCAAATTAATTAAGCAGCGCGCCGTTCAGTTCAACCTGCCACTCACACAGTGAAGTCAAGGACCCTTCTTTTTGTATCAGTTGCCACTACGCACCCAATGTGCATTGGCTTGGGAAAACGAATTCAAGGGCCTGGAATAAAATACAATCAAAATGCCAACGGTCTCGATGCGTTGAAATTTGACACCGCGTGAAAACGACAATGGAGAATTTAACCGTACGGTTTTTTTTCAATGATGCTCAGTGAGTAGAAAGAGTAGTGTTGCTTCGGTCTCAGAAAAAGGATCCTTTGGACGCCATCATTAAAATGTATACGGTTACTCATGCTATGACATGCAGTGTGCAGGCGCGCGCATTATTTTGCATTACATTACCAGTAGCAAGACGTTTCACACTACAATGGGAGACTTTTGAGAACCGTTCTTCAAGTCAACAGCGCACGCGCACGCACAACAGCGCACGCGCAAAACAACGTGCGCATGCTAACAATTGCGTGCGCGTGCGCTGTTGACTGTTCTCAAAAGTCTCCCATTGATGATCCCCGGGTTGTACATGGTTCTGGACCGTCTAAAAGGTGATTGGCCTGTTCACACTGCGAGAATTTAACTCGGCATGGATCCATGTGAAGTGCACGACCCGGGTTTGAAAATAACCCTGCTCGTGGAAAAGCAAGCAGTTGAACCTGTGTTGAAGAATAATATTGACACGGAGTGGACCCATGGACACGTTTAAAAGGTACCGCATAATTTTGTAGTGTGAAAAGGCCTTCAATATGAAGGAGCAATCCGGAGACTTTTTTTATCGTGACAAGATCGTGTCCAGGGCTGGGAGCAAAGATTAGGCCCATAGTCCAACATGACACTCGACAGTGGGAACGAATTGAAATGAATGATGACTGTTTGAAGTCATCGAGTATTATTTGTTTTACAACCCGACCGAGCGCAATATAATCCAGTCACACATCATGTAGGGCCCACTTGAAAGCGCTCGGACCATTTCCATTATGTCTATGACTTATACTGCAGATATACCAAATGCAGCTATATACATCGGTTTATCAATTAAACTTTGAGAAGGCTATGTCAAGTCAAATGGACATCTTAATTACTCTGAAACCCTTTACCAGGCCCGGTAAAACCCACGACCTCCTCTCCAAAGCCAGCAATTTGAAGAGGACTCGTCTGGGGAGGGACTTGATGGCTTAAGACGGGTCCCAAGTCCACGCGCCAGTCGCGTCAAGGCAAGCTCAGGGATACGGCGCGCGCGTGATGTTGAATTTTGGGCAGACTCCCACCAATTATAAAGCTCCAACCCTCCGAGGCCCTTAAGGGGCTCGGTTGTGTTCATGCATTCAACTCGTTATGATTCTATGTTGTTTCAGCCACACGCTGCCCGGCCCTCGCGCGTGCTAAACGATGTTGCCTCATTCGCAGCCTGAAATACCACTTCGGTCTTTTTTTCCGAAACCCCTCACTGCGCTGCAAAGAGTAATTACACGATTGAGACGCCTTATGCTCAGCGATCAGGGATTGGAGACTATTCTCCTTCAGGAGTTTGAGGACATTGACGGTATTCACTGAAGGAATAAAAATTCTAGTAAATGCCAGCTTTCAAGAGAGAAGAATCCGCCTTGAGCGGTGATGGCATCCGTGAGAAGCCTCACACTTCAAGAACGGGGGCAGTAAAATAATAATGAGCATATGTTAAATTATCTAGTAGTGGGCATTGTTATTTGCTGAGATGTGTGAAGTTTCTTATTTCAAAATGCAAGCAAACAAACTTGAAGCGCGCGGGATTCGAACCTGCGACCAATACCGGCGCTCTTACAACTGAGCTATCCAGCCCCGTGTAAGCAGATTGTGTATTTTGTTTAGAGAACAGCCTTTTTGTTTTCAGGGCGATCACAAAAGTAAACTGTGAAGGTTCATGACATTTTGCGAACACGTTTGGATAAAACAGCAAATAACGATTTTTTTTTTATAGCGAACTTGTGCGCGTTCCCATAGTGTTATCTTGGTTGTTGTTGCTGTACAACTGAATAGTCAACAAGTAGCGTAAATGGCATGGATATTTTAATGTAGTCGTATTGTGTGTTCATTCTTTAAAGGTAATATCATACTTCGGTTGTTGTCAAAAAAATGCAGATTAATTTGACACAAATATCAAGGAATACAGTAACAGTCATCTGTGAAATTTTCAGTTCCATACGGTGCCCACTTTTTGAGAAAACAGTGAAAATCGTGCTTTTGGTCATTGGTTTTATTCTTTTCTTGATAAACACAGGATTTCAGACAGACAAATGTTATTGGTAGGCCTATGTTTCTACCATCACCATGCATACTCATACCCTGTATTAAGTTATAGATAAATTTGTGATGATTTCTGTTTCAGTATCCTACCAAAGTATGGTATAACCTTTAACGTTAAACGTATTTAGCAGATGGAACATAATTATGGCATTCGTGAACAAGCTATACAGAGCCTGTCGAGAGCCCGTCTCAGAAACCGGTCTGGAACCACGCCTCCCAAGACTGACACACGCAAAATATGCATCTAGAACGGCCACATAGGACAAAGCAAGGGAACAGACTACCAGTATGCTACCCTATACTTGTCAACAAGTTGACAAATTGGTATCCATAGTACTCAATTCCAAGGCAGGGGCCCGGGGGTTAATGGTTACATCTCAGACGGTCAAACAACATATTCATCGAGATAATAAACATTATGCATTATGCAAAAGATGCATAGTCTGCATTCCAGTCGTACTTTGGTAGGGCCAATACATAAATCATCCTGCCTTCCTATGGCTATATAAATACATTAGATCGTCAATCATATTATAAATGCGGCTTGATTTAAGTTGATTATGCACAAACGTGTGTATGGTTTTGCAAGCATGAACTGATGGCGTGTAGCGATGTTAACAAAAACGGAGGGTCATCAACCCCCAAAACAAGAGTTGTTCCGGGTGAAATTTCACCCTAACCAATTGAAACGAGAAGCCAGACATTGATAGCGAAATGCCATCAAAAGACTGTACTTAATTTCAACCGAATGGCTCTTTACAAACAGCTTGGTTGTTTGGTTTCATATCGAAGTCAAGAGACTTTGTATTTTCAATTGAAGCTTCATTTTGCGAAATTTTAGAGAGGCCCTGCATCCGCAACGCAATTCCTACGCGAGTACTCTATTTTGCCGTGCGTGCCTGCACCGATATCTAAGGTATAATACAAACAAAAATTATACAATTCTTCTTCAACGCCACGGTATAGACACGTACCCGGCACAGAGAGCTTATAAATTATGAGAGAAACGGTTCGACCAATGAATGCGTCTGGGGATGAGGACTAAAAAGCAAGCCCCCGCCTCCGGGCAATTTCAGACAGCGTTGATGCATTCATTGTAACATGCCATCATGGGATTGCAAAATTCATGATACATGGACGGCTGTCCCCTATAGTTGTCCAAGTTGTGCTTACTTATGCAAACACAACTAGAATATAATATAACAGGTAATTAAAACAATGCAAATGCCACTCTTTGTTTTTGAATTAACCACGACGTATAGGGTCTCCTGATGATGACTAGAGCAGGCAAGTCGAAACGTTGAGACCTTACGAAAAGTGCGAGCGAAATAGAGGTGCGAAAGTTCGAACGATTCTTACATGGTGTTTCCGCAAACCGATCCACATGCATTGCATACCAATTGTCACCATGCAAAGCATCAAAGCTTTCTTAACTGCGACGTTATTACGAACAATCATGACATTATTGGAGGCTTGGAGTTAGGAGGACCTGACGCGTTTCGATCCAAGCAGGATCTTTATCGAAGGCTAAACGACAAGTGGACATGCACGTAAAGATACACATAAATGGATGAGAGGATCAGAACGCAAGTGCACGCGGGATCACGGGTTTCTGAACAAATCCTTCGGCCTTATACAGAACGAGAAAATGAACACACTACACAGTAGGCATATCACATTTCAACCTGCTACACCGGCCGTTGACTTGATATAACTTTGTTGATACCAACTACAAACTTGTCATCCACACAACACTGAAAAAACAAACATAAATCTTCAGAAGAATAATCATTTTCTTATCTCCCAACGTCTAATTAGATTGTGGCATCCCTTGAACTATAATCAAAACTGTCACGGCATTTCCATCAGAGAACAAACACGAATTTAATTTGTAATTATTGTTTCCCCGCGAGCGTCGAAATTAATTTTGTAGATTTTTCCTCTCTCTCTATCTAACTCGTTCCTTGTGTTACACTGACAGCGCAAGATGCATAGCATGAAAAAAAAAATAATTGCATTCGAACGTCCAATCGAAAACACGCGTTCTTGTATAATGAAGTTCTGAAGATACGAAAACACGAAGATAAAGAGTTACATGGAAATGACAAATGAAAAACAAAAATACGTACAGATATGTTGACAACAATCACGATATATATCATCTGCCACGATGGTCACGTGACTTGGACGAAACAACATCTGCGGGAAACTTCGTTGACCAAACCCTAACTTTGTGTACGTGCCGCACAAACATACAGAAGTCAGCATTGTCTTAGAATCATCCTTTTACAAAACATCTTTGGGGTTTTGCATTCGTTAAATTAACTGTAATTTGCCACTAGTACCCGCACAGTGATTTATGCTTCCACAAACTCGTCAGCATTGTCTTTAAGTGCCGTCCTGTACCAATGTTATGCAAGGGACCTCGTGTGGTACACTGCATATCTTTATTTGGATAAGATATACTGGTACTTTAGGGCCTTTTTGCAGTTAAAGGTTGTATCATACTTTGGTAAAAGATCAAAACAGAAATGTTCACATATTTACATATAACTTTCAGGGTATGAAGATGATGCTGGTAGAAACCTACCGTCAAAATATTTTCGCCTGAAATTGTGTATTTATCCAGAAATTAATAAAACAACGACCGAATTTTTTTTTGATCTTTTAAAAGATCAAAAATAAAAGAGAAAAGACTTAAGAAATACTGTGGCCGTTTTTCACTGTTTTCTCAAAAGGTTGGCACCGTATGGGACTGAAATGTTCACAGATTACTTTTACTGTATCTTCCTTGATATTTTTGCCCATGAATCTGTATTTCTTTGACAAAAACCAAAGTATGATACTACCTTTAACTGCAGAAATCTGAACAACCAGTTATTCAACCGCTGCTGTTTACATAAATCTATGTAGCTGATCATGCAACAATGTGCAATGCATAACCATTCCAAGGCTTTGAACTTATCACCTATAGGCCCCTAACACTAACTTCTATAATTTTTTTACGAAGTCCAATTCAAACGTATACTGCGCAAAACAGGTTCGAGTTATGCACATGCACATGCTCCGGCTCCATTTCGTGAATCCATTCTAACACAATGGGCATCAAAATAGAGACTTTTGGCTGGGGTTCTGAAGTAGATTCTCTAGTGGGAAAAGGAAAACGGAGCTTCAGCTTCAATGAAAAACCACAACCTATATTTTCAGCATATGGATGTCAAAGCTGGAGCCTGAGCCTGAGCCCAAGCCTCCGTTTCGAAAAGGCCCTATAGACCCGGTTGAAATGGCCATGTAGAAATCTGAAGCCAACTCGCGAAAGCAAAGCGTATTCTCCTCCAAACCCTCAATAAAATAAAAACAGACGAAATAAAATTCCAGATTTCTGTATTATTTGCCCTGCATATAAATACTTGAATATTCTATAAAAAAAAATTTCGTAGAAGCAAACAAAGAACAATGCTAAAGAATACAGAATATTGTTGTGAGATTGGTGCACTTACCATTTGAAGTACACAGGTAGATGCTGGTAGGTTTGGGTGTTGACATGTGCATATTCCGCAGTCGTTTAATAATGGTTCGCTTCACAGAAATCTAGCTACACGATAAAGGCAACCTGCACAAAAAAATAACAAGAATAATAATTACTTTTACTGAAAAGGACTTTCACTCAAGGTCTGCGCGTTTAAAGGATTCCAAATTTAAAGGTATAATGCATGATTGGAAAAGATTACAGAACAGCACTCACACTTTGTTTGATCCAATAAGTGCATGAAATAATAAACCTGTGAGAATTTGAGCTCAATTGGACATCAGAGTCGCGAGAAAATAGCGAAAATAACCCGACTACATTTTCTTATAAAACAAAAAAGAACGGTTTTGATCTTACCCCGAGATCAAAACTGTTTTCGGTCTTTGTTTTGATAATTGCTGTATAAGTACACAATTTCAGGCGTTAAAATATTGAAACGGTATGTTTTTTACCAGCACCATCTTCATACCCTGAAAGTGATACGTAAATCTGTGAACATTTCTGTTTGGGTATGTTACAAATCCTGTACTGAACCTTTATCTCGGGGAACCAGAATAATTGACCCCATTATACACTGTGCAGTCTGAGCGTAATCACCACAATGGGAACAAGTTCATGGAGCTGTTTAGCACAAGAAAATCGCTTAGCACAAAATGTCTTGCTCAATAAAACAAACCACCTTTAAAAATTCCATTTGCTAATCATTGTAAGCGAACAACAGTAAATCCTGTTTTATAAAGACAGAAATTTCATGGTTAGCTAATTTTTGTTCTAAGGAGGGCTGTGAATAAGTGGCCCCAAGTCTCAAGTCCGAATCGTATATCAATTGCACTGTACTCACAGATCTTTATCAATGGCACAAACTCACCCGCACCACAGCAATTCAAAAAAATGCATGGAAAAGGGTGTGCATAAATATACAATGTAGCCAATAACACATGGGCAAAAATGGTATTTAAAATGCGTTAACTCACTTGTACATGTAATATAATACTGCTAATGCGAAATCCAGCAGTGATGTCCATAACTAGCTGTAAATTCGCGACAATTGCGTCTAGGCCATACATATTATTTCCAATTTTCGTAGAGCAGTTAGCCAAACAACGCACATCACACCGTCCGTGCACGAGCCACATTTACAGGATCGAGGGATCCGTTTTAGAATCAACCAGATGAAGATATACATATCAGGCCAGCACATTGCTTACCTTCACGAGTCTGTACGCGATTCCCGCTATAGACCGTAACGGGAGCATCAGATGGACAACACGGCCGACTGAAATCATCTTTAAATCGGAATACCCAGCGGACCGCAAGGACTGAACCAGGCGATCTTTAAGTCCTGGCACGCAGAGCAAAGAGGACAGTCTATACGGCGAGCTAGCTCTATACCCGTGAATTACAAAACATGCCAGTTAATACTCCACGTATATAACACCCAGCTAGATAGACAATGCATGCAATAAAACAAAGGTATGAGGTAATGATTGAAATATGGCGAGTTGGATAACAGCGACGACAGTGCGAAAGTTATTACACTTGAAAACGTATTAAGCAGTGTGCAATCTAGATGAAAAAACAACAACTACAAAACATATGCATACAAATCACCTTGACACATCATTGTGCAGGTACTTAATTTCAAAATTAAAGCTAAAGTAGATTGGCACTTTAATGCATCATATCGTAAACATATTAAATTTTGTAAACAAATTAATGATTTTCATATATTTAAACATAATTAAATATTGAACATCTTGAATATAATGCGGAATGCTCTTTTTTATTTGCTCTTCTAATATTGTTGAAGCAATAAAGATAAATAACCTCAGAGAAAAACCAACTTCGCCCAAATCGGTGTCTATATACGTTTTGGAGAAAACAGGAAATAACGGTTTTTCGTCTTATATTTTGTTTTACATAAGGCGAAATGAACAATGCATTGTACAAGTATAAATTATGTAGGCCTATATAGGCATACGTTCGATATAATTTTTCGTTACATGTATCTACAACCGAAATCGTGGTTGTGCAATGTTTTTCGAGATTTGCTGATACGGGCTGTTTTTCCCTCTCTCTCAAATGTGGCAACATCTCACTGGGAACTGTCGGAAGAAATAACGTCTCCTTACTTGAACCAACATGATTGGTTCAAACTTCAAACAAAGAAGTTTATGCCTCTCTTTAGTGTAGACCTCAGTATGAATGATACACCGTTATATACCGTGAGGTGATCTGTATACCTGTAGCTACCCGTAAAGTTCTTTTTTAAGACTGAAACTATACACAAGGAAGGGAACACATTTAATGTAATGTAAAACAGTCTTCAAATTTGGTGTCATGGGATAGGTTGTCCGGGCATGCTTCAAGGTCCGACTGAGTCTGGGGGACATTATATGCAAGTAAAGGTCAAAATACGTTTAATGCGGTATATCACGGCAAGCGCATGCACAGCAAACGAAATCGGCGCATTGTCGTTGGACACGCGCGCTGGGGTCATCCGGATAGCCAGTCACGACGCAACACAAAAGAATTTTGGTCTTATTAACCTCACGACATATGAACATATGAAATTACTTCTGGTTTATTATATAGACGATTCATAATACACTACACTGTGCGGTAAGGGCAACATGACTTCCATGCGGTAGGCCTACCAATAGAGCGGCAGGTTCCTGCTCGTATGTCTGGAACAAAACCGGTGAGGCCAGTTACCATGCCAACGGGGAAGAGGAAACCATTGGTCAACCTAGCAACGCGCATCTCTCTAAGCAAAATCCGGATACCACAAAGCTCATTGGTATAAAGAACAATATTCGCTCGATACTAAACCGATTTTGAGCTTGCGAATCTACAACCATCGTTCCAAGAAACTACAGAACAGCGAAACTGTCAAAGTTCACTGGCCTTTATACTGTCAAAAACGAACAAATTGAACTCGATGCAAATGAAATTCCTTTATTTCAATCATGTTATAGGGAATGTTCACACAGGCAAACAACAAATAAATCGATAAGTTATGCAAGGGAATCATAAATACAGTGCATATACGAAGAATCCCTTCCCTGTCCATGGACAAATCAATTTTAATACCGTTGAGTATAACGGAGTGGAAGTGGCCTGCAATGCTTCACAGCTCACCATACATATTGATCATCAAATCCATGACCTGCTTTTTTCTGTTTGATTAATTGTTTTAATTTCACAATGCACCTGTTCGAAATCATCATATGCAAGTTTTGGTATACATTACAAAGATCCCTGATGCGTTAAATTAATGCGAGCGATACTGTGTTGCAGCGTTGACGGAAATAGAGACTCGGTGGATCCGATTCCCTCAAAATAGTCCGACAGAGATTCGCATTTCAGAGTAGGGGCAGATAATCAGCACGGACAACTGCCCCGGGTGGCCAACGTAATGACCGGGCTGACCAAGCCCAAGGGACGGGGGAAGGGAATAGAACTGCTCGGGTCATTTTATTTGAATCCTCTGCCAAATACGCCATACGAAGCATCATAATATACAGATGCCATGCACCAGTAACGAGAAGAAATCACCAGCATCTTATGTATGGGTGGTATACGACAAGATGTCTCACACGAAAGACTGCAACTTGAAAATTGCAGAACCAAAATTAGGCTGATTTAACGGTTAAAAGCCGAGCACGTATGTTTACGAGTTGGTTTTTTTTTTTTCAGTAACGAAAGATACATCATCAAACACAAGGCAAGTCTTCTCAAGTTCGTTCGCTCGAGGATTCTTCAAGTTATTTCAATCAAACACTGACAATAGCTGGCCTTATCGAGTTGCAGACAATCTTGGCCGACATTGATATTTTTTTAAGAGAACGTTCACTCCAATCATGCTGGTTTCGACTGCGTATCACAACAGTTACCTACCGGGGAAATCATAATAAATCGGGCTTCGCGTTACCAAGTAAACCACGGTAAACGATTTGCGGTTCCCCATAAATCTGGGCACGTCCTTAATGTGCTGGATTCCGATGGTCGCACTGATGGGTTTCATAGGAGATGCAAATTCCTCGATCGTGGCGTCATTTCGGAAGGGAATGCCCTCGCAGATTGATATTCATTTATATAAACTATCTATAATATCAGTAATATGTAACAGAGACTGTACAGTCAATAACAAACCCAGTATATCCCTGCATGCATAATGATCTGGATAATGTATGTCATATAGCATTGCCCTGGTTCTGAATACGCTGCGCCACGTGGCAGTTATTTCTGTTTAAATACGGGTATGACCAATAGGAAATTGGAACACTCCATTCCTGGAAATTTAATAATTATATGACAATAATGCTGGTATGCGCGTATACACGCAAGCCGATTTGATGGAGGAAAGTTTCGTTGAATCCGCAAGCATGACCCAATGTGGACTTCAAATCTCAGTGGCAACACTCGCAGATACCTATTTGTCGCTATTACAAGAAAGCTTCATTTTACGCAACAGAATGTGATGAAAATGTACAATCAATATTCACATTTATACAAATTATAACGGCATTTCTATTTTCTAACTGACTTTATTCGCTTCCACGGCCATACCTTTAGCATATTATTCCCTAGTGATATGTATTAACGCATACCAGCGTCTTTCAATTAATTTTCACCACTTGCATTAGTGAAATAAAAATGTGACGCTCTTCGAGACTGGCACTTAGCTTTTAATTTGTGCAAACACGTTAGGATTTTTTAGGGATTTCCCCTCAGATACTTGGATTGCAATTTGTCCTTTAAGTGACAAATGAAGTGGTTTTTTTTCTACACAACATCTTTGAATAAACTTGCAGTTCCGAATTATATGTTGTTTGCGTCTGCACAGGTACTCGTGGCATTCATTATTAACATATCAGTATAAACCGTCCACATACGGCAAAGTCTAAAGGTATCACATTTCGGGATGGATTCGGAAAAAGGGTTCATCCTATAGGCTTAGGTATGTGATGTCACCATGTTGAAATAAATGTTCACAATCAAATACACATAAAACAAATTCATTGATTGCATGCACACTTTAATATTTTATATGAGTTGCGTGCCTGCACAATGTGCCATAAATGTATCATAGCAACATAACGGATGATTCTTGTTTCAGCACGCCTGAAAGCTTGACGGAGTCCACGGAGGCCATGGCCTTCGTTGCCCTGGTTCTTGGCCTTAGTGCCCCTACAAATATTTCCATAGACATTATGATTTCCCAATGGAAGTGCCCCTTGCAATGGAAAAGTGGCCTTGCCCTTTTCAGAGCCAAATTTCCAGGCCTGTTTCAAGAATATTACCTTGACAGTTTTCACACTCGATGTGTTGCAATGCAATGGGTTGCTCGTCTCGAGGGTGTCAAAGCAATGACATGGCCATGAATAACCCATGAGGTATACAGACCGCGTATGAAGCACAGCCGCCGGTAGTCTCAACTTCTGCAGGACCAAGTTTGATGTGATCACACGGATTAAGTCGCAAATGGCGTCAAAAGTGCAGCATTCTCAATAGCGTGAAAAGCGAGATTCTTCACGGGAGGAAAAGGCACCGCAGGCCGGCAGTAGCGTCCTCGCGCTCTCTAGTCTCTAGTCTACTTCGGAGATTAATCACTAAATTCTTTCACAACCGACGAATGTTTTTCAGCGGCGCTCGGCAATGGTTCAAGTGGCCAATGATATCAGGCCCGTGGCAATTAAGCGTCACTGCGTACATCATTCATGATACACCGCATGTCATGTGCCTTGGAGAATGTAGCAGCAGCCAAGATGTTTAGGCTGACGATGTGTAAAATGTCACCGTAAGATTGGCAAGATAATCAGGACCGACTTGGAATCTGCTCGCTTCAAGCCTCCGTTAGCACAGGCGGAATGCTCTTGCTACGAAGGAAGCCAATTTCCTCCGTTCCGTACCGTTCCGGGTGTGTAGACAAAGATCATGTTGCTCTTGCCACGATACATAACCCTGACGCGGATCTCATTGATCGTGAAAGGAAAGTAAAACAAAGAATTCCTAGCCTCAGTAAAACAAATAGGTAGATTATTATCCCAAGGGTCCGGGTCGTGAGGAATCTATCTTCCTCAACGGTGTAAGAGATCGTATACAACTTCGGATGACACTGAGACTCCTGTCGACGAGTTCATCGTGTAGTCTATCGATCCGGGTCCTCATCAACCGGTTCCGGTTCTTGCCGAGGGCTGGTGGCACATGAGCTCATTATTGATTACCGTAATCAAATCCGGATAGCCATATTGGCTATTATAAGAGCTGGGCAACGGCGAATCCTACGGTACGTGTTGAGTGCAACGGAGCTGGTCCAGGGTTAGCAAGGCCCATGCAATGATTTTTTTTTTCGGTCAAGATTATTTCTGACCTTGAAATTATGAAAATATCTTCATAATATGAGAACAAAGACAAGCCTTATCATATATTTCAAACAGACACAAGCCAATCTTCTTTATATGTCTGCAATTTTGTCATGCGTGTGCATATACAGGGACTCCAAAGTGAAAAACCATTGCAAAGCCACTACGGTTGAAAAGGCTGAAAATTCACTCAAAGCGATGATTTGGCGAATAAAGTACCCTAATTATAAACCATATAGCCCTCTGCACCTATACCACACATGGCGGGAGATGCTTACTGTGCCTTACCACAGGAGAAATGAATCATAAACCATGCAATACAACACAACACCATATTGTGGCGCATTGTGATATACAGAATATACCACAGGTAAAACCACGTGTCACGGTAAACTGTGGTAAAGGAGGTGGGTTAGGGTTGAAGGAATATATCACATCTTCCTTTGAAACTATAACGAGGAGAATGGCCTCCATAAACCCCACCAAATAAATTATCTCCATTGGTTCATACCACTGTAATCTTTACTGCAGCCGAACCCCACCCCAACCCCACCCGTCCCCCATTCAAATCAACAACCGCCAAGTCTTAGCGACGCCTCGACAGCGCTCATGCTATGCCTTGACCTTTGTCACTAGACTTAACAGTACCGCCTACACTACAAACAATGTACTCATCATCACGCGTGCAGTGCAACCAGTGACGGCAAGAAAACACTCCGTCGAGGGCGACGTTTCCTCGCAACTATGCCCAAGGATATGTCCACACCAAAATAAATCTGAATACACCAAGAAAAACGCTGAATCTACAAGTTCATATACTTTAGTACAGAGCAGGTGTACAAACAGGTTGAAATTTTAAGTTAAAATCGACAACCAGTAATGTCCTTTTTTAAGGATTTAGTCTTTGAGGTATAGATCCTGCTAGGATCGAAACGCGTCGGGCCCTCCTAACTCCAACCAAGTTAAAATCTGAACAAAAAATCTGAAATTAGATTAATATCTGAAGTCTCACATCCCTCATGTATGTGGGTCACTCAAAGACTCAATTATAACCCTTTTGCCTGCCGTTGCTAGCTCAAAGATCGCCGGCGATAATTCTCGTCCAAAACAGACGGCGAACTATACAGCATCACGCGGTCATGCATCGCTCAGCCATAATACATCCGGCCAGAGCGGCGATTCTCGCGTCAGGAGCAATCTTTGAACCCAACGACCAGCAAGCTCACACCACCCTGACAACCCATGCAGTTCGCCGTTGCCACGAATGTGAAAGACAGTGATATAATTATCATAAAATACTTTCAAGGAAACTTAACAAAACAACGTCCCACTTCCCCAAGCTTGAGAACGGTAACACACGGCGCGGCGAGTGTGTACCGTGAGCAAAGCGAGGCGTTTAGCGATGATGCAAGGGATAGGTTAGCTACAGACTCGGAGAGCACTCGCATTAAAGAGACAAAGATGGACTTTGGTCTATGATGAGTCTACATTGCAGAGACCTGTACACATGGTGGCTAATACCATGGAGGAAGGAAGTTCCTTCCTCCATGCTAATACAAACACCAGCAACATCTAACCACCTGTGTTCTACCAACACGGTATTAATGCGCGCGTCCCTGCGAGTTAAACCACATTAATGCAACAAGGCAATAAATACATGCACGCGCTAATTGAATATTCCGCGGAAACAAAATTATTCAAATTTTCCAAAAATAGCAACGCCTACATTTTATGACCAATTTTTGCATGCACATAAAATAATGCCCGGCCCATGGCCTTCATTCCTTCATTCCTTCCGCGCTATTACTCGGTCTGATTTCACGCAGATCACACCGGATTTCCATCGCGATATTTTGGGCATGCCACGACTGTCAATGCCGTATACACATCGAGTCTAGAATTGCATTTATTTTTTTCGAACTCAGCATGGAATATTTTACCAATTCAATGATTTAGTTCCATATGTTGCTTCTCTTTGTTATACCATTCATGCATTTTTCATCTTTTTATTTCCAGTATACAACCCGTAGGCGGGATAATTAACGCTATTCCGGCGCTTATGATAATGTTAATTTTTGATGATTCTTCATAATTATATGTATGTGCCGTGGGCACAGTGCTTATGCCGCAAAATTGACGACACGTGGGTAGTGCAATCAAAGTTCGCAGAATTATTGTGAAGATTTTATTTATTAATGTATTCATTCATTCATCCATTTTTACCCTGCAGTCAACACCATGAATACGTATGAATGCTTTGTTTACCAATTAGTATTTGTATTCCATTCCGTAAACTCAAGGTGGATAAAATGAAATCTGAATGACTCGGTGTTTGTGGGAGCAAACTTCCGTTTGAACATGCCAATGTATACCCTTATTTTCACTCTATGCAAATGTTTTCATGCCCTTTTAGTGATAGACAAAGCTATACTATATCACTGAATGGCACAAACATCGTGAAGAGAAATGAATGCACGTTCCTGTAATTATTTCTACTGCAAGAAGTATATGAATTAGTGGCCTTAAGATACAGTACAGGATTGGTAACATACCCAAACGGAAATGTTCACAGATTTACGTATTAACTTTCAGGGCATGAAGATGGTGCCGGCAGAAACAAATGTTTACAATATTTCCGCCTGAAATGGTGTATTTATCCAGAAATTAATAAAACAACGACCGAAAATCTTTTTGATCTTTTAAAAGATATACAATAACAGAGAAAAGACTTAAGAAATACTGTTGCCGTTTTTCACTGTTTTCTCAAAAGGTTGGCACCGTATGGTACTGAAATTTTCACAGATTACTTTCACTGTATCTTCCTTGATATTTTTGCCCATGAATCTGTATTTCTTTGACAAAAACAAAAGTATGATACTACATTTAATACGTACACAATGTATCTGAATTTAAGAATCACTGCACTATGATTTGAAGGCCAGGATAAAACCAATGCGACACCAATGGGACATCTCTCCCCTTATGCCCCTGCCTCATAATACGCTGAATTCATTTCCTAACATGCGTAACTAGTATCTCCATATAGCCCAGGCCTGCTGGATGAAACAATAACACGTATGAACACCATACAGGGTCGCCAGTTCTAATATCACCTGACACATCGCACGCCATGATCCGAGTACTAGATTTAGATTGATTATCAACCTCCCTGTTATACATCGTGCATAATGCCACAGTTCCTTTTTCTCGCTATTTTTTTCCACTCGAGATGGAAATTTGATACACTTCACGGCTCGATATCAGAGGAGTTAATGAGTTTATCAACTGACTGGACACGGGCGAAACCAGGACGGCATAACAGATAATCATATTTTGCAGATTATTTTGTCTGCACTTCTTTGACCTGCAAGTCTGGCGAGGGATCAAGAGACAGTATTAATTTTTAACCAATGACGTCAAGCAGTTCGTGTGCAACAAAATAAACCAACCCAGACAAAAATATACTTTTAACCCTAACCTACACCTGCATACCACAATTTACCACAGATTGTTGTTTTCTGTGGTAAGTGATGTATGCTGCATATCACAATACACCATAGTGTGGTTTGTGTGGTAATGCGTGGTTTATGATCCAGGGGTCGATTTCACGAAGCCCTACGACCGATCGTAAGTCGAGCTATACGAAGGATAACCCATCGTATCCTACGACTTCTACGTAGGGCTACAATGTATCGACGATTGATAGTATAAGTTACGATGAGTTTGGTGAAATCGACCCCAGGTCCCCTGTGGAGTCTAGACTGTGGTAGTGTGTGGTAAGCAGCAGTTGTCCTTTATGGTAGGTGCAGAGGGTTAGGGTTAATTAATTTAATACAGTGGAACACCATAATGAACACCGCTATACCGAACATCTGCCTGTACCCAACATCATCCTTCACTCCCAGTTTTTCTGTACAAAACATATACTGAACATTGTTGAATAAGATATTGTGATGTAAGGGAGTATGGCATTTTATACCAATTCGCTTGGCTACGGAGATCCAATGTCAGGCAGTGACCAAGCAACTCCACACAAACAGTATTAACTAAATTAATATCAAATCGCTAAAATATTTCAAATGAATGTTACATCATTTAAATGGCTTATACAATAACCCTAGCCCACCACAGTTTTAATACCACACTTTTCCTGTGATAAGTGTGGTATCCTGGATACTACAATACACCACATGCAGTGTGGTTTGTGTGTTGTACAATGCTTGGTTTTATGATGGAGTTCCCCCTATGTAGACAATGCTCACAACTGCGTACTACATTGATAAAATATTCAGTGAATAGGCCTATTCAAAAGAAAAACGGAATTCATCATATTAATACCATGGCATATGGCAAGTCAAGAAGCGGAAGCTTAGAGTATAGTCTAGTATCCGGGGAAAAGGTGGTTCATTTCCTGGCCAGCACCCGGCCGTACAGGAGCTTGAATACACCGTCAACCAACGGCTGCTGCACCGCTCGGCGGGTTTTCCTCCGTGCGTATACTTACTCATATCAAAATCGAATGTTATTATCATAATCGCGCTATTTACTCGGAGCGATCAGAGCTTCAATTACAAAGAAAGGTCAATCTAGAATTGCAGATGTCTTTGAAAAACAACTCTTTTCGAGAAAACATTTGTCTTTTTGGTTTGAAATTTCCCTTCTCGCCAACATGACATGTCATATAAACGATCTAGAGACCGAGGACAGTCTGTTTGTGCTTGCTGTATTAAATTAATCCATGTTCCGTATTATACAGCCACGGTTTCACCGCAAAAGGTATGATACATGATCGGTAAAGGTCACAGAACAGCACTCACACTTTGCCTAATCCAATAATGTGCATGAAATAATAAAACTGTGAACATTTGACCTGAGTCACGAGAAAATAGCGAAAACCCGACTCAATATTTCTTATAAAATATGAAGAATGGTTTTGATCTTACCCGAGATCAAAACTGTTTTCTTTGTTTTACTAACGTCTGGATAAATACACAATTTCAGGCGGAAATTAACGGTATGTTTCTACCAACACTATTTTCTTATTGATATAAGGTAACAAAGGTTTACAGCTGAATGTATAGTGGGGTTATAGTATTAGGCAAATTTCGAGTTATAGTATTCACCAATGAATGCTGTGCGATAGGGCAGCTCATTAGAAAGCCAACGATGATGCGTCCACCATCATATCGATTACTGCAATATCGATAACTGCAATCGATATTGGCGTTCATGACAATCGTCAAGGAGCCCATGAGCACTGTCCCTTTTTTATAATAAGTAATAAAAAGCGGCTCAGTCTTAGATGTTTAGTGAAAGAATTGAGTTCAGAGGTCCTCACAATTATTATAATAATTGTGTATTAGGCCCCAATACTATTTTGTTTCTGAAAGAGGCGAACTATTTATGTCTTCCTCGTTATAGGCCTGTTTTTTTTTTATTCGCTTTAAATGACTTTCATTTGTTGCACGTCATTAAAAAAATATATCTCAGGGAACTTGTTTTCCGACTCGACGACCGATTTATCTCGACTCGAGTTCTGTCTGAGGCGACCTGCCGTCGCGTGACGAGGGACGGGGATCGATATAACCGAGATCGATCAGATCTGTTCGATTTGCGGTATATGGGAATCGATTTTCTGTCAGTTCGAGGGTCGGCACATGTCAAATTATGAACCCCGCAACAGAAATATAGCAAATTTCATAATGTCATCAGTTGCACTGTCGCATTGTCTTTGATGTTGTTTACCCGAAGAAGGTTTATTAAGATTTCTACACCTACATATACGTCAGTATAGCTTTGTGCGGTTGTTTAATTGCGCAAACTTAATAAAAAGCCACATAATGAACGTTATTAACTTTACTCCTACTGCTGCTTTGAATGCAAATGCGGATAGGCATGAACGGCAAGACGGTAACAACTAACAAGTCCTGTATTTAGCACATGTTTAGAGTTAATGTTCTCTTTGCTATAACAGTACTACTAGCCGGTATACCAGCTCACAATGTCCGTTTGCTTGTTGATATCGTGGCATGTCCACCACTTCAAACCGGATAGCTTGACCGGGGAAGTCTGGCGGAATCACGGCTGGCGGAGTATATATCGATACGCCAGGCTGCTCGCATCTGGTCCAGTACTCAAAGCCGATATACTTAGTTACTTTCTCATCAAGCTGATGTTTGGTTTGTTCATTGGCAGGCTGGTACTAAAGTGCTACTTCAAATGTCCTTAACTGCTGATTTAAATGACAGACTGACAATACGGTATAACGTATATGCAAAGGGTCGATTGAGAGTTGGGACCATGAAGTAACACGACGCCCTAGTGATTCTCAATTCTTTATACCACGAGCAATTCCGTTCGCCAAAATTCGGCACTACGCTTTCAGCTTCAAACGCGGCCTTTGTTTCAATTTCCATGGGATGCATTAATTAATGAAATTTGAACTTTTTGTCACTTTGTCTTTAAACTCGTTTTAATGGATTTTTCTTGTCCTCTCTGATTACTAATGTGGTAATGTGATGAGGTGAAGTCAATCGTATTCTTCTCACTTTACAGGTTTACACCATGGCTAGCGTGTTGAGTTACATTCAACCCAGCCATTATACAAGAATACAAGAGCACACGTCACAGTCACACTACTCACACAGGAGTCAGGAGACCCGACACAATATTATGCTTATTATGCATGTCAAGAAAGCCCCCAAAAGGGACGCCATTTTGAGTGCTAATAGTAATACAGTGCTAAGCCGATGTCCACGTTTGGACCAGTCAACAGCGATGCCGTGACACGTGAGATTCTCGCTGGTAACCCATATAATTCTATTATTAAGCAAAAAACATGAAAGTTTACTTGATTGCTTTTTTAAGCTTAAAAGAAGCTGTGTGGAAATTAACCCTAGTGAGAGTATAATACCAAGGTCGAGATTAGCGACGAGATCACGGGCGCAGAACGGCGACCACACGCTTGAAACTCCTCGCCCGTTGATCAGAAAAATACACGACAAAACTCTACAAGTAGCACACCACAAACCTACCATCGACTTTAACACACTTAAAACAACGTCGCTGGTTCCTTATTTCTTTAATCAATGTGTACTGTGACGGCCAAACTAAGACGGAGACGAGCACCAACGATTACATACAGGTGAAACTGCGCCAGCTCCAGATTTCAACCTCGTTTCTCTCAACAATGATCAAAACTGGGTCCGGTAATAAGATCATGACTTGCCGCGGCTCCATACAAATCCTTTACTCCATTAACGGCAGTGTGGATGTTAATGGAGTGACATAGATGCCGTGCAAGTGGCTAACCGGTTAACGTTCATAATCTGGTTTGCTTTTTATATTTACTTCACGGACCGTCAAAGTCCCAAATGGGATGGGATGGGATGGGGTGGGGTGGGGTGGGGTGGGGTGGGATGGCATGGGATGGGGTGAGGTGAGATGGCATGGAAGGGACACTCATGACCCAAAGTTGCTTGAATATATCCGTTAGTTCCTCTGGAGCAATCTAGCACTCCCTGCAAGGTTTAATAGACGTTGTATAATTATTGGATTCTGGTTCAAAGTCCCCCTACCCGTTTCCTTCTTTAACTTCTATTTTAAGTGCCACACAAGGCGCTCTCAATGCCAGCCGGGTCGAAAGCAGGGATGAGGCTAATCTAATTTTGCATCCACCGAGTCGGGAGACCGAGGAAGACAAGCAACAAATCAATCAATTTTCTCTTTTTTACATCCTTCATTTGCTGACGGCACGAAATACATGGGGGTTCGCACTTCCTGCCGACCTCAGTATGAAAGACACAAACACAAAAAAAACACGCAGTCCTCGTGCGAGGGGCGCCGAATTTGTGAAGACATCAAGGAAGAGGTTTTCAAGGTCAATAGCTGGCGAGGGGAAATTCGCTTTAAGTCAGAAGGCCATCTCGGCTGACTTGACGGGGGAAGCTATTGACGGTGCACCGCTGAACTCATAACACGAGAAATTGCATTTGGAACGCCGCCGCCTCCGGCTTCGATTGCTAGGATGGAGGAGGGCTTGGCAATGTGGCTGAAGTCACGTGGCGGTCGCCACACGTTCACCCTGCCGTATCACTCTGATAGCAGAGGTCCAAGACTTCAAGTCACGTCGTTCACGCGATATTTGCAAGGTGGGCACTGCATGGCACGTGCCAGTAGCTCTTCTCTGACAAGGGAAGGTTTGCAGGATTAGAGCGACGAGAAGTGGTGACCCAGAGGCCAGGGGGGGGGGGGGGGGGGGAGCACCGGCTTTGGACCAAGAAGTGCTCCCCTGCCATGCAACTCGATCGACGGTTGGGCTTATGGTGTCGAAGAAGAAACTAATTGAAATGGTACACTGATGTGATCCGCCTCGTACGACAAGCCGTTCGCTCACTT
The DNA here is from genome assembly GCA_963971285.1 of Astropecten irregularis. Classification (NCBI taxonomy): domain Eukaryota; kingdom Metazoa; phylum Echinodermata; class Asteroidea; order Paxillosida; family Astropectinidae; genus Astropecten; species Astropecten irregularis. Next base: position 2,171,165 of record OZ020256.1, read on the forward strand.
CACTGTGTCGACTGTCACTCATTAGAGTCGACACTCTTATGACGTTAACGACGTTTATTACCATGGTAACTGACTAGTGTCATCGATTCACAACAACCTCGCTCCGACAATAATTACCTCATCCTTGGAACGCGCAATTTCAGGGTAACACCTCGAGTAAGACAATAAATAATATTACACATGTAAAGTATACAATGTACAATGTTTAGCATTAGGCTTACATCGTGCATAACATTATGTATAACACGCTACCTATTTTTAGAATCACTTATATGGAAGGAAGCAATGTTTAATAGCCTTGACCTCCAGGCGTTAGAAACCATACAGGAAAAAAGTACAATGGTCTCCTTTTCTGAGGTAATTGGGGTGGGGAGGGCACGACCACGATCCAAGTCTAGCTCCGTGAGCTGCGCTCGAAGCCTATCTTTAATCCGAGCGACGGTTTCGCGAGTCATCTTTCCCATTACTCTCGTCCGTCGCATCGCGCACTACACGGTCGGACCTTATAGGGTTTCCAGTTCCACTCTTAATTCTATGTTTGTTCAGCGTGCCGTGTAATTAAAATTCTCAACACCACAAGCTTGACACTGAGGGTTCGTGAAGCGTTTTATTTTTAGGGGTAGGAATTTGGAAATGCGCGGCCTTAAAAGTCAGAACATACAGTGAATCTGTACATTCCTGCATGCACGCTGGGCGTCTTATTTTTCAACAGATTCGTTACGGTAAAAACGTATACACCTTCAGCGCAATGTATAACCATAAGGCATGTACCATATCAATTATAATACTCATAGGTCTCTCGAGGCCTTTACTAACTCTCCGTGCCTTCCAGACTGACGGCAAATTTTAAAGTCTTGCTCGCCAGTGTCGCTAAAAAATGTGTCCCCTTTCAATGAAATTCTCACGCCTAGACAGCGTTCATGGTTGCGTAAAATCAGTATCCAGGTAACACAGTTGCTCAATGCAAGGATACCGTCGTGCTCTTAATTCCTATATGGACAGTGTGGCATAGGAATGCATGTGTTAAAGGTAGTATCATACTTTGGTAAGAAACCAAAAAAAAAATGTTCACAGATTTATGTATACCTTACAGGGTATGAAGATGGTGGTGGTAGAAACATACTGTTAAAATTGTTCCGCCTGAAATGGTGTATTTATGATCCAGAAATTAGTAAAACAACGATCGAAAATCTTGTTGATCTTTTAAAAATCCAAAATAAATGAGAGAAGACTTAAGAAATACTGTGGCTGTTTTTCACTGTTTTCTCAAAAACGTGGGCACCGTATATGAGACTGAAATTTTCACAGATGACTGTTACTGTATCTGTCTTGATATTTTTGCCCATGAATCTGTATTTCTTTGATAAAAACCAAAGTATGATTTTTCCTTTAATGGCAGTAATGTTATCTTATGCACTTGGAATTTATCGAAAGAGGGTTCAGTTGTTTCAGTTGTCGTAGCTAACGTTCTTTTCTTATTGTTGCTCGCGTGTTTGTTTGTTTGTCTGTTCGTTTATTGATTTTAGTCTCAATTTGAAGGAATTGAAGAGAGTTTTGTTTACCAAGACGCCTTGGCGAAGGGATACAGATTATGTGTAATGCACGAAGGTTACCTTTTACTCATACACCTACATGTAAATGCAGTGCGAGAACCAAGGATGTATACAGCCTTGGCTCAAGCCTTAACGTGATTTAATTTCATTATGCTAATTATATGTTTACATAATATACTGCACGATGAATTGTTACAGTAGTACTATAGCGTTCTCATAATTTTATTCTGGGCAACGCAAGTATTGCTGTCAAAACATCTTGCTCTTTTAACTGGCATATGCATTATGAATAAAAATGACATTGATTTTTACATTTCACGTCTGCTCCAGTGTAAAACCACGGTGTTTTTTGGTATGCAGTCGCAGATTCGAATCTCCATAATTATATATTTATCACAATAGAATGTCATCGGTAATCAGTAACGAAAAGTATAGTAAAACCAAGGAATGGTTAGAGGTTGAAATTACGAAAGGGTTTCTCTGGTTTTTGTTTTTAAGCTTAAATATTCAAGTCTTGCAACCAGAAGAGCGCCGAAATTTGGCTCAACTATCCCTATCGGGATTAGGTTAGGTTTTTGGTTTATTTTTCCCACTATCCTTTGGATTAATTGTCTGAACGGGCGTGCATGAAAATTGTCTTAGTTCGGCAGAGAGATTTTCACAAAATGTAGACTCAAGTTTATTTTGAAAATCAAAGATGGCGACTGCGAAATAGCGCCCTCAACGGGAAAATCGTCTTCTTTTTAATACACGGGTTTACACCATGGCAGCCATCTTAGATTTTCATCGCAACTTCAAAACGAGGCACTTCCACTCATGCGCACTTTCCGAAGTGTAAGCCCGTCCATTGTTGAAGACAATACACGGGTTTACACTTCGGCAGTTTTGATCGCGACTTCAAAACGAGGCACTATCACGCATGCGCGTTTTTTTGGAAGTGTAAACCCGTGTATTGATGAGTGACGCATGCATGCATGCTTTCCATAATTTTTTAACTCGTATTGAAAAACCACTGATCCGTATGGTGCTATTCAATAAAAATCAGAATGGATTTTCTGGAACGGTCAGCGAGCAATATTGGAACCGCTGGCCACAATACAAACATTTCCTGGCAAAATTAATGGGGCTTCGGCTGAATAAAGCACTCAGCTCGGGCAAGATCGTCTCTTGGGGCCGACGAGTGACATTGGATCGGGTTTGCAGGAAGGCAAATTCCTAGCGACACTGATATTGGGATAAATATACATAGCCTAGAACTGCAATATGAGTTTCAAGGTGGAGGTATAATTATCGGTGCACTTACGATAAAAGTCAGCCAATATGAAAACAATTCAAGTAATTAATTGCTGCAAACTGCTCATCAGCCAAAATGATGACATGAAATGTAGGAGAGCCTGGTGTTTTTCGATCCTGGCAGGATCTTTATCTTAAGCCTTCGATAAAGATCCTGCTAGGATCGAAATTCCCCAGACCCTCGTTACTCCATGCAAGCAATATGAAACAAAGACAGGTGTAAGCTGGCGTGTTCACACTGTCCCACAGAGCGGGTCATCTTAACTCTCAGATTCGGTCCACGTGAGTCTGAACACAGATAAAAGCGAGCTGTGATCTGAACTATACATCATCCAGCGTCAATGGCTGGTCCCTGATGTGGCATCCATTACAATCATGTTGCCATTATATACACACCCAACATCCATGTAGTACTGGTACTACTTCTGCCATCCATTTCCTTTTCTCAGGTGTAATTAAATCACGCTAGCGTGCTCCACCTAGAAAAATGAATGCGGTTCATGATAAAACATGACACGATTGTTGAGCGTCCTGAAATGGCCTATACTGCAAGGGGACATGGCATGCTTTAGCGTGCTGGTTTTTTTATTTTGATCCTAGTACGGGTCGCAGCCTACGGTCACGAATTTGGACGTCGCTTTATAAAATTCGAGCAAATTCGATTTTATATAGAAGGTTGCAACATTCTGTTTTTTTTACTCCTGGGGGCGCTGCACCAGACGCCATCTTTTGGGAACAAGTCCGAAAATGGACAATCAATCCTATGAATATACTTGTATAATATTAGTTAATCTACCCATTATTTAGTACATTAAAACCACTGTAATACATTAAACTGCAAGAATACAATATTGTCCCTGATATTTGGACATTCTGCTGTGTGTGCCCCAAAGATGGCGTCAAACAGGGCGCCCCCATTTGGTCACAGACTTATCAAAAACAACCGGAAGAATTGCGTGTCTACGGGTCCCACTACAAACAAACAAAACGCGGGGAAGTTTGGACTGAAGAAAAAATGCCCAAAGTCGATGCGAACGAAAAATAAAAACACTAATGAGCATTTTATTTCTACCCAGTTCTGTATGTCCCTCCTGACTAGAACTGGGGAAGCCCCACAGGCAAAACCACGGGTCAGACCCCTGGACAGCAAGGGTGGAGAGGGTATGAAGTCTCCCAACCCCGGTACGGGTGGAATTGACGGGTATAATGATCCAATCAACCCATTCTCTCCTTTCCAGCAGCCGTAGTTTTGACATTTAGCGCTGTAAACAAGAGCCCTAATTGAAACGGTTAAAACACAGAGTAGCGGTACACACGCTCATAACATTCGTGTTATACAATTCGCGGTTTAGATTCAAGCAATATTATAGTGATGGCACTTGCACTACATTCTATTTTGCATCCCCTTACCCTGTGCAGATGGTGACTTTAGATTTGAACAGATGTATTATAATTATTATATTCACACCAAAAAAATGATGACAAATGCGAATAATAAATTCCTGGAATTAATCAATAATGCATTGCAAATAGTATCCCGTTTACACAGTGCAGTAACCCGCTATGTTGTGGTTCAATGACATCAGAAACATGTAAATCGAAACTGAACGAAACAGGATTTATTAAAGATCTATTAAATTGAGCCGAGTTCCGTGTGAACTGCGAAACTCGAAGCATTCGGGAAAACCGAAATGACGAAAAAATCAATAAATAAACATTACAAAGCAAAATGACAGACTAACCTGCAGAAACGGTTTAAAGGGCATGTACAACATTGGTAAAGGTCAAAGAGCAGCTGCGTTCTGTTCATAACTTGATTTTTCATGGAATAAGAACAAACATCTGAAATTTTCAGATCAATTGATCATTGCAAACAATAGAAAAACGACGAAAACCCGTTGGAATTGTTACGCCAAATTTTGTGGGAATAGCCGTCTCCGTTTTTCATCTTGCCAAGATCAAAAATGTTTTAGTGTTTGGTTGTACTCTTTTCTGGATAAATACAGCATTTCAGGCAGAAACATTTCCCAAGTATATGTCTACCATTGCCGTCTTCGTACCCTTTAAGTTATATCTAAATCTGTGAACATTTCTATTTTGGTTTGTTACCAAAGTATGATACTACCTTATACCTTTTAAAATGACACCATACTGACCAGTGAAAACACTAAGCCTGTCAATTTGTTGGCATCTTTTTCAATAATTGTGTTAAAGGTAATATCATACTTCGGTTTTTGTCAATTCAAAGAAATATAGATTCATGGGCAAAAATATAAAGTGGCTAGGCTTGGACCCACGGCCACGACGCCACGTAATATTATAAAACGCTCATTTTAAAAATGCATGAAGTTCTTCATTAGTGGTGGGGACGCATAACAGCCCTGCACGCATGGATGATCATTTCTTAGTCCGTAATAATTTCATACTAACGACATGACGGTCCGATACAGTGTGTTACACAATCATTATAGAGTGATCAATCTTCGCTTTGCCAGTGATCTAAATAAGGTGCGATCGTTCACGACGTACTCCAAAATAATTACGACCGAGCATTATTTTTAAGAAGAAAAAAAACCTGTGCATAATAATTTTATAGTCAGCACACATTCTACAGGTATGCGTGCATAACCCTAACGATTCGAGTGATCGTGTGATCATCACATAATGGTATTAAATAAATAGTCGGCTATATACCCGCAAATAAATATGCATTTGAAAGCGTTGAAAAGCACCTTATACATATTGTACAATGCTGATAGGGGTTGGGGTATATACGGGTTAGTGGAGATTTTAAGTCGTGATCGGACGCTACGATCACATCGTAATTAAATCAAATTGAACGATTGGAAAATACCCTCTCCTCTATGTACCAGCAAAGTAACAATGCATATCGGTGCATGCATCATGCATACAATTATAAATCAACAGATCAAGCTCGAGAAAAGCAGAGTGTAGGCCTATGTCAACAATTTCGGTAACAAACTCGCTTGAATCATTTTATCCCACTGCCCAGTTAGGGCAACACACCTGGGCAACTCGACTTTGGGCCCTGCGTACACTAGCAACATTTTGACCAAACATGTTACCGAGATGTTGCTGCGACATGTTACCCAACTCGTTTTGCTCTGTGTACACTGACAACATTTTCTTCAACAAGGTACCTGGGCAACATGCTACCGAGATTATTACCGAAAATGTTACCAGTGTACACTCTGCTTTACAACTGAGACGGATTTAAAACCAATGAGGTTTCTATTATTTTGTTTTTGTTTGGGTGATTTTAGTTGGCGTTTCGCGTTTTAGTCGGTCGGACTGCTGAGATCTATTCTTAAAGAAACAAGAATAATGTGCAAAAATCAAGAAGCGGCCATTATGGAATTTCCCGTCAGTTGGGAAGTTTACATCCAATTCCTTCCGGGTTGTTTTGATTTGGGGTTTACGGTCATAATTTTAAAAATAGACATGACTTCCATCAATGTGGTTTTGTACAATGTTTTAAATACGGAAGAGAAAAACTGCAAAATTTCAGGGTTTGTTATCACCCAAACCGAGAGCGATCTTCTCTTTTTTGTTGATGCTTTGTAATTTCAACATGAATTCAGCATCTGACCCGAGTCACTTCGTCCAATATTGTTCATGTCATTGTTATTTCACTGGTCCTGCATGTTTCCGTATCCTGTTCCTGGCTTTTTGCTCCATCATAATTATCAGTACAATCCCGACTACATGTACGTATCAAATATGCATGGAAAATGCATGGCACATTAACGTGTTACATGCATCACATCCAACACGGAAGAAGTCTAGATAGCTGTTGTAGTAGTATAAGCCCCACATTGCAGAGACATGTGACAATAACACTTATGTCCAATCCATTTATACGTGCTATTTACAATTAAAATTTTACTTGAGAAGGGAAAACGCCCGTTGACTTTGTGACGTGAGTAACAGTCATGGTCATCACGAAGGAAGTGATATTTTTTCCGGCCCGAGTGATTTTCTGACACCATACTGACCAGTGAAAACACTAAGCCTGTCAATTTGTTGACTTCTTTTTCAATAATTGAGCCAATGTTAAAGGTAATATCATACTTTGGTTTTTATCAAAGAAATACAGATTCATGGGCAAAAATACCAAGACAGATACAGCAATAGTCATCTGTGAAAATTTCAGTCCCATACGGTGCCCGCTTTTTGAGAAAACAGTGAAAAACAGCCACAGTATTTCTCAAGTCTTTTCTCTTTTATTTTTCATCTTTTAAAAGATCAAAAAGATTTTCGGTCGTTGTTTTACTCATTTCTGGTTAGATACACCATTTCAGGCGGAACAATTTGAACGGTATGTTTCTACCAGCACCATCTTCATACCCTGTAAGTTATACGTAAATCTGTGAACATTTCTGTTTTGGTTTCTTACCAAAGTATGATACTGCCTTTAATACTGTTGGTATTACACTGTGTTCTACTTACACTTATATGTTGGGCTCCACAATTTCTTCACTCTTTTCCAATTCTTCTTTGTAATGATCGATGTTTCACTCACACATTCAACATGACGCAACAGACACGTTGTCCAGTAAATTCCAACGGATAACCCTGATGAAGTAGGTGTGTTCTCGACGAGTATTATTCCAGTCAATGTGGTCATGTAAACGATTGGTCCGAGTAAATGGTACTTTCACTAAGCTTAGCCTACCAGCAGAAAACAAAAACACTAAGTATATCTCCACCAAGGTCGGAGTCGAGTGTTGGCTATGTCATGTCATCAGTGTGTGAATCAAATCAGCAAGTTAGTATGAAGACCTTACCATAAACGTGTGGCACTCAGATACAAATAATGGCAATTATGACTAAACCTTGAGCAGGTTGGAATAACCTCAATGCCAATACACACACATGCAGACTCATACAGTAATTCCTGGTGGTGATCGAGTTTCAAAATGACAGGTAGTAGTCCAGTTAGTGCACACGAGCAACAGTTCCGGTTGATCCTTAGCACTGGTGGTACGTACGGTGGTAGTCTACCGTGAATTACTGACATTCATTGGCCGTGTGAAGTGAGCTTCCACACCGCCCGTGCGTTCCTAGATTCTCGGTGGTGGTGTCCAGTGAAGGCTTGATGTCTTAAGCCGTGTAATAAGCACTACACTTTCCTTTCGATCAATATCAGTATGTCCCTGTGTGTACGAACGTTCTAGGTGATTATTTTCCACCAGTGCAACCTGTATACCGTCTGCCAGCACTGCAGCATAATGATAAGTGAATGTCCTCACTGAAAAATTGTTGGCAGCCCACGTTCCTCTATTGTTATTGTGCAGTGTGCATTGATGAGCAGTGACAACCAATGCAGTACATACGTATGAGACCAGCGCATGTCACCAACTACTCGGCAAAGCGCCAAACCATTTTGACAAGTGGGCGTGCAGTTCGTGGCGGATAATGAACGGAGGTGTTTTCAATGTATACAATAGTTGACATCTAAAGTGAATTATTTGTATAATTAATTGACGCAGATTATACGTTTAAATTAATTTACTTATTTGGGGGCTTATGCGAGGTACCCGATATACATCCATACACAAATCCAAGTTCTGCTTGCTTGTAAAAATTACAACACTTGGCCGTTCACATTCAGACGGGAGTGGTCCGAGTATTAAACATTAAAAATGGATACACAAATCAGTTGCCATAACTTCATTCAACCCCACTCAAATTCTCGACTTGCACATAGTCAATTAGTGGGACTGAATATGATTATATAAACAAACAAGATCACAATTTATTATCTCACTAGAGGTCATAGGTTGTGACAAGTCAATAACTCACAATTCCCATTAATTATTATACCATGGTAACGTAGGCTCACCTCTTGTACACAGCCGATCACAACTTCACAAGTTCATAAATGCAATTAAATTTGAAGACATTATTTTTTTTAAAGAACGATCACCTTGCTTTGGAGGTTTTTTTTTTTACAGACGAGTGGGGGCGCTGTTTACATAAGGTCACAGTTTGCCAATATTTTGCGGGCAGCACTGAGACCAAAACAGAAATTTCCACAGTTTTACCTTTAACTTACACGGTATAAAGATGGTGACGGTAGAAACACGAACCAGTAAAAGGAATTCTGCCTGAAATGCGACCTCATCTACCCAGAAAAGAATAAAACCAAAGACCAATAACTGGTGTGATCTCAGGGAGATTAAAACTTCCGTGAATAGATTTGAAAATACAGTGAGCGTTTTTCACTGTTTTCTCCAAAATGGGCACCGTATGGGACTGGACATTTCACAGATGACTGTCACCGTATCTTTCTTCATCCATGAATCTGCATTTCTTTAACAGTAACTTAAGTATGGAGTTATACCTTTAATAGGCAAAGTAGGCCCTTTCGGAAAAGCACACAGCTGATGTGCAGATATGCGACAAAACGCCTGGTGCAAACATGACATAAACTGATGACCAGATTGACACCCCTGTCGGCTTGGTTTTGCCATGGAGGAAGGTTTTGCACACAGGTTTCTAGCTGTCGTAATTAAAGCGGGGAAAAACAAACAATAATGTACCCAAAAAAAACTCATTCAATTCAATTCAATTCAATTCAATGATTTATTGTCCACGTTAAAAAAAACATAGAAATTTGATATCCACTGGCCACAGTAAAATATACACACAATACAAGTGGAAAAAGACTCATTAATTAAAAACATACAACAAGACCATACAATAATACAATAATAATAATTCAGAGCTATACATGCCACTCCATCCTTCCTTTGGATCGAGCCGCGAGAAGAGACCCTAAGTATCACCCGTGTATTAATTATGCATGACTGGCTTGTACAGTCCATCACCAGTCGCCACTTAAACCTGACAATAATACTCTCTGTAACATTTTGTGTAGTTTCAAAAACCTCCAAAGGGGGAAAAAACACATAACAACAGAACTAAACACATCAAAACTCATCCAGTGCTTCAGCCGAAATTGATTAGGTTTGCAAACATGCAGGGCTGTATCGTTCGATTGGGATGCTACAGACTTGCCCCGTGTATAATATAATCTATACACCATCTGTTGAGATATGCATACAAGAGTGGCTTTTTGGCTAGTCTAGAGCCAGAGACGGACAACGGATCAAAGGTCGAATGCATGTGTTCGCGCTGCATGCAACAGCAGCAGCATTTATTGGCTTTTAGTCATCTCTGAATCAACACGTGTTTGAAACATTGATGAAATTATTAGTCACATTTTGTAGACGCCCTCATTTTTATATAAAAATCGATGAGGAATCGTTGATGTCATTTCTAATGCAAACTTGTCTTTGATTTCTTAGTTTTTATTATATAGCTTACATTTGATATGATGTTTTTGTTATCATCACAATATTAGGGAGACAGGTTAGCGTCTGAAAGTGAAAATTTGGGATATCTCTTTAAAAGGTATCAGCTGCCATTTATTTAAAAACACATTTTTACAGTCCATATTTTAATATAAAGCTCTCAATATGAATAAAATGTCAATTTCAATTTCATTGGTTTGGAGGAGGATGTTTAGAAATAGGTAAAGTAAAGTTTGTGCACGTCCCTATGGGAATGTTTTCCTAGGGTGCCAATTACAGTCAAATTCATTCACTTAATATTATTATTAAATTGAATTGAGGAATATGCTGTACTATTTCTTATAATGGCAGAGAGAGATATCTGATTTAAAATTAAAAAACTAAAAATAATGAACCAAACATCATGTCCACTTAATACACCATTAAACTAATCGTACCTTCAACATTTTCAATTGGTTGGTAAACTTAACATTAATGCAGGCGCCGCGTAAGATGTAAATATTGGCTCACTGGGTGCAGAAAATGTTCAATTATATGCCTTCTTATACTCTAGTTTTCTAAATTTGCAATGCAAAAAAATTCCACTGGTACATTTTGGAAGGAATGACGCAGACGCGTGACAATGTCACACCATGGCTAACCACTCGAGATCTTTTCTTACATTAAAACAAACACTGAAACTAAATCGAGTCTAAAAAAGCAAAGGGTAATGACGCTAGAAAAATGAATTTACCAGAACTCAAGTAGATTAATGATTCACTCATGCAGTCGAAAACCATAACAAAATGGTGATACAGTCATTTTATGTCAGTCGAATCTAGCATGATTATTCAAATCACTTCGGTGCAGCATGCAGCTAGCTATTCACCGTAGAAGGCCAGGTAAGCGGCCCGCAGCCATATGGCCACGGCATGGGCTCCGGGGTCCGGTCCCCGGACCAGCTCTCGGTTGACATAGCTTGCCCGACCTGCTCTGGCTTGCATGGATGCCGTGTCTTTCGCCATATCCTCGGCTGCCTGTTTATACAAAACGAGGTAGAGAGTTTATGAGAGGGGAAACGACACAGGAAGATAATAAACGGTTTGTTTGGGAGAGGAAAAATTAATCATCGTGGTAGGATAGGGAGTGTATGCATGATGATAAAGCGAGGATTGATAGAAATGGGAATGTATATGCTTTTGGCTAGGGATGATCGTTTGGCACGACGACCGTCTTACGAGCTAGCCCCTACTCAGAAATTAACCCAAAGCCTTCAAGATCAGGAATTGGATCCCCTATAGGTCTGCAGTCCCCAGATTTTCATGAATAGTTATGGGCATGTTGGTTTATTAGAAAGAATTTACATGCCGCGCCGCGTAAAACGAAAGGCTTAATTCGCTTGTGAGTTGTGACCGCCTGACGGGCTCAACTAACTATCTATACGTTTTTCTTCAAAAAAGATCCGAATTACCAAATAGTTCTACCAGTGTTTTAACAGTATATTTATATCTCAGTGACATTGACGATGACACTCGAAGTCCACGACAAACGACAGCGACCCTAACCACGACAGATAAACACAATGGGCCGCGCCAATCATTATACGCAGCTAGAAACAAACGTGGTTCGTTTAAAAAAAAACATCCAAATGAAAAAAAAAAGATAATAAAACATCTACCTTGTGGTTATTTGATGATTAAAAAAATCTACCCGTTTTCTGCTTCCCTCTGAAAATGATTTTGTTCAATGAATTCCTTGTTAACCGTCTCCTTCTGGTTACATAACACAATTTTAAAATCAAAAAAGAAACTAGACACCTGAACGCCATGCAGATAAAATTATTTTTCGCTGAATAAGTTGCGACTCTAGAGCAAAATTGCACACTGTTGTGCTACATGCTATATTTATTTACCCTTGCTATTTAATTTAATTCGGTCGACAAAAAGCAAGCGCTGCATTTTGAAAGCTTTTTTTTCAGATTCGCTGAATATTTTTGATTCTACAATGTCCCCACTTGTTTTCGAGTGGGAGGCGCAAGGTATGAGCGTTGTGCACACTTATAGACATGCACACAAAAATACTCGTTCTGTTTTCTTCAATGCATGGAAATTGTCGGTTGCTGTTGAGGTTCTTCGAAAGTGAATGTTCTTTGATAATTAATTATCTTTGAAGACATGACAGTTCCAAACTGTTTTGATGTCTTTGAAGTTGCTGCTGCAGCTGAAGCTTCTGTTGCTGCTGTTTCTATTGTTGTTGCTGCTACTGTTACTGCTGCTTTCGTGCTGTTGCTTCTACTTTTTCTGTTGCTTCTGCTGCTACTACTACTGCTGCTGCTGTTTAGTGTTGCTTTCGCTGCTGCTGTTGCTGTTGCTGCTGTTTCTATTGTTGTTGCTGCTACTGTTACTGCTGCTTTCGTGCTGTTGCTTCTACTTTTTCTGTTGCTTCTGCTGCTACTTCTACTGCTGCTACTGTTAATGTTGCTTTCGCTGCTGCTGCTGCTGTTGCTGTTGCTCGGCTGCTGTTGCTTCAACTTTAACCGTTGCTTCTGTTACTACACTGCTGCTGCTGTTAGTGCTGTTGCTTCTACTGTTAATGCTGCTTTCGCTGCTGCTGTTGCTGCTGCTGCTGTTGATGCTGTTGCTTTTTTCTGCTGCTGTTACTGTTGTTGTTGTTGTTGTGGTTGCTACTGATACTGCATCTGCTTTCGCTGCTGATGTTGCTGCTTCTTTTGCTACTGCTACTGTTGTTGCTGTTGCTGCTGTTTCCGTTGCTGTCGCTGCTACTATTACTGCTGCTTTCGCTGCTGCTGTTGTCAGTACAGTTGATGCTGCATTGGCTGCTGTCATTGCTTAAGCTGCTTTTGCTGCTGCTGGTTAGCCTCGCATGTCATTAACACGGGAGTAAATTCGAAATATACAGTAATATTGATGCGAATTTCTGGTCGTCTCTCGTTGTCACTAGTGTCAATTAAGCCCCGCCCCCGTGTTTATTCACCTGTCTCCTCCCACGTTCAGTACCCTCTCCACCTCCTGGGGGTATCACAAGTTCGAATCCCACCGGAGGCATCACAATAATGGACAGTGTTTGTGCTCGCACACTGTATTTAGAAAATGTGATAAACTCCTTAACTCGACGGGGGATCAGAAAGACCGTCTTTAAGTATTTTGGGAAAACATTAATTATATTAAGGAATAGCACTTGACATTTTGAAAGATACAAACGATAATTGTGTTAACAGCTGCATGAATGGTACATTAATGCACGTCCAATGTTGTTTTGGAGTATTAAAATACCAAATCATATTGAAACATACTTATGCTTGGATGTAAACATGGGCGCTGTGACATTTTGCATTTTATATTGGTTTAAAGGCCTGTAACAACACGTGAAAAACACATCAAATGAACTGAAATTATTCAAAAATATATCTCAAAATAAATACGTGGTTGTATGGATGTAAAATTATGTTCTGCATTAGGACCGTGGACATGGGCGGATAAAGGAAACCATTCGTGTCCTCGAACAGATTTCTTTCGTTCAAAGATGTCCTCGGATGTATAGTACACAATGGTGCTAGTCTATGGAAGTGATGTATTAAAATACAGGGACAATAGAAACGTCAATGCCGTGTCCTCGAACAGTATGTGAAACACGAAGTGGTGCGTTTGAGTTACACTGCGATATATATTCGTTTCTTTCTGATGTTTGAAGAAATTGACGACAATATTTCTGCATGTTTTATTGCATAATTATATAAATCCTTGGGGGTTTTTTTATTCGAATTTTCACTGTAGGCCTATCCGGTGCACGCGTACTATGTACGATGGCTCGTCACGCGAATGTTTTGATTGAGGTAATTTCGGAAGTGAGCGATACATTTCAAGGTTGAGGACGATTTGTGCAGCGCCTGTGATCGTTAACAGGAAGTTACATCAGTTTACATTGTCATTTCTTGACATTTGCATGTGCAGATTTGTTGATTTCACTCTTATATTTAAACATCTGAAAATGTGCATATATAGTAAGGCTTATTCATTGTACAAATGGTGTAAGTTTGCTAATGTAACGCGGGCACCATCGCACAATTTCATGTCCCAACCTGGGGTCAATTTCATAGAGCTGCTTATAAGCGCAACATCTGCTTAAACATGAAAAGTCTTCCTTGATCGAACAGAATTACCAAACAAATGTTCATTTGATATTTACTTTGCATTCGGCCATTGTTTGCTGAGCATAACATTCACAAGGAGTTTTGGCTTGCATACTGATTTTATTTACCAAGGTTTTGGGTGCTGGAGTAAATGTTGGTGTTTATCTTGAGCAGCTCTATGAAATTGGCCCTTTGTTAAAATTAATGTATGGCCATGCATACATTTGTGTATAATTATACATCTCCGGAATTACTGATTCTAAATCGATTGAATGTTCCCTTTAAAAGTTCTTCGATAATCAATTAAATGGACAAGTCAGTACAGGAAAAGAAAGAGAAAAACCAAGTCAAGTCCAAAGTCATGTTGAATGGTATTCAGCAGAAAAGCACAATCACGCGCCAATTTTCCATGCCACGAGAACCGGAATTGAATTAAAGTGCGTGCCCGGGCACTTTCTCCCAGCACGGCACCTCCTCAGCCACCCAGTGTTTTCACATCATTGTAGATTTCCCTTCCTATAGTTCCCTCCAAGAAAACCTTGTCCTGAAACTAATTGAACACCGGCATGGCTTCATTTTGTGGCCGGCCATCTTGTTTTTCCTTTTTTTCCCTTCTTCTTCAATTCTTCTTCTTTTATTAACTTCCTGTAAAAGCAATCTTTTCTCGTTTTCCTGTGGCTGGAGACCCAGCGAACGATTCGGTGGCGAAATTGGGAAGGGCGCTGGAAACTGAAGGTCGCTTGAAATGTTAAGAAAACAAGACGGAACCTCGTGCGGGATGGGAAGGAATGGGAGGGCTTCCAATCGAACGACACGGTGCGATTCTGTTGCCATGCAAGAAACAGGCTATAGGTATTATGAGGGTGACACGAACTTGCCACAATCATGAAAGAAACGACTCGGAAGACCCCCCCCCCCCGCCCTCTCCAACCCTCCCTGACTATAGATTAAAATATAATTTTTAATCGGGTCAGCGCAAACGAACTCTTTACCTTCTTGCAATTATCATTCCTTGACTGGTTATAGCTGGGAACTCATTTGAGTCAAGGCCGATGGGCGGTGATGACCTAAATGCCAGCAATTTTTTGTTTTTTTAAACCTGGCCATGAAAGGCGAATACTTGGAAAGGTTCTTCAATGAATTTCAAATAGGCAACGCCCTTCAAATGTGTTAAATCACATAAACACATGCCTATACCTGAAATGGGCAACGCCCTTCAAATGTGTTAAATCATATTAACTAATGCCTACATAAAAATAATAGGCAACGCCCTTCAAAATGTGTTAAATCACATAAACCAATGCCTATACCTAAAATAGGCTACGCCCTTCAAATGTGTTAAATCACATAAACCAATGCCTTTACCTAACAAAACATTGCAGCAATGTCACCATCTACACGTTTGGAAAGCCCAGTTTAGTTGATCGTATGTGCGGACCAAACATGGCCTCTTTAAACCAGGGTATGCTTAGGCCTATGTACTAATTAAAACAATCAATTCGGTTTTGTTGCAGTACATTATTTTGATATAATAGCCGACCCAAGTGATTGTTGTCGGCATTCGTAAGATGAAAGTACAAAGCAAACAGCAAACAATACTGTTTTGATCTTTTACTTTGTTTGACTCGTTCCGTTTTCGTATTTGTTTTGTTCTATTTTTTCGTTGTTTGTTTGTTTGTTTGTTTGTTTTGGGGGCAATCAATGGGCTTTTCGTGTTCCTTCATGTGCTATAAATTGAATTGTATAAATGATTATTCCACTAGGAATATGAAGGAAATTGTCTGAGGTAAAACGTTTTCCTAAACAACCGTCACGTTTGCCGCATGCAGTCAATTAATATGCGTGGCATGGCGGACCTCTCACGCTCGGTCGTGTTCACCCACACACCCATGCAAGCGTGTTCGGTGTGGGAGTTTGGGCGTCGGAGTTAAGTGGGTTGATCCGTCAGGGCCGCGCGTCCGGAGTCCAAATCGGGCGCAGTTTTTAAGGGCACGAAGTAGGCCTATGGTCGTGACTTGCGTGCAAACGTATATAATACATCGGCGCTTGATCCTGCAGTGGGTTTGGCTAGAATAATGATGCGTATACAGCACGAACTACACCAATAGGACCCGTCCACCTCGAGTGGTCTTCTGTGTGTGATTGGCCGTTTCGACAGTCTTCCGAAATTTGTCAAGCGAGGGCGCTATAACGAACGCCATCTTGTAGGACAAGTCAGGAATTTTGTGAGTGCATTTCTTATTAACCAAATTGGTAAAGTTTAGTCATAAGATCAATCCAAATGATTTGAGTGTATTTTAATGGCATTTGTTCCCAAAGAGGGCGTCCTTCCTTAGAGCGCCCTCATCGGTCCGAAAATACCGGTTGTCATGTTGTGTCGACCAGGGCAAAGGTAACTCAGTACACTATACAAGTCGACTATCTGTTTCAACGAGGAGATAAACTAGAAAGAGGGCCAAGACTTAAAAAATATCCCTGTGAGGAAAGATTTGCCCTACAGGCCAAGAACAGAATGGGATATATTTGCTAGCATAGCGTGATCAAAATGCTCGCCAAAATACGTGGCTCTAAAGTGAAACGGGAGTTAACTAAACGTTTCGACTATTTCAGTGTGGTCGTCTTGAGCAGAATGTTGCAAGAGACTGACTGTCCAGATGGAGAAACTAATATTACATGCGACCGTCTTCATTCCGCTTGATAAAGCACAAGAAGTGTTTTACTTTTTGCGTTCTTGGTGAAGAATGGAGATGAATCAGCAAGATATGCTTGCGGCAATGACGGCCAAAATATACCGGTCTTCTGCGCTTTGCAATCAACGTCCTGGCTAAATTTCCCATTTAGACGAAAATGAAAGAAATTGCTTATAGCGGCGATTTCGATTGGAAAAAGTCAGATTTTGACGACAATAGAGGAAACACTGATGCAACTGAAATGCGAAGATTGAATATATTGAGCGGATGCAATTCAATCAATTTAACTCGCATGATTTCAACTTTGATTCAATTTGCTGAAATTAAATTACAGGGGCTCAATATAAAATGGCGTCAAGTATTAAAGCATTCGTGTTTGTCTTCTTCTCGAATTAAGTGGATTGCTTCCCCCGGCTAAATATAAATTGAGAAGGAATTGCCACAGAAGAAGCTAAAAAAAAAAAAAAAAACATTCATGGATATTAGCTATCACTCTGATTGTTGAGAGTGGATTTGGCCCGACGTCAATGTACTTAAAGCTCAAAGCGCTACACAAAAATACCGAGACATAAAGGTATAATATTCTTCCTTCAAACACGGGTTACCGTCTTTCATTCATAGCAGGTAGGGAAATGAAATATACCGTCACCCTTTCATCTCACAAGAATTGGCAAATTCCAGTCAGAGGACAGAGCATGTACAAAAAATTATGAATATTAGGAGGTCATGGCAGCACGGGAGGTCGTGGGTTCGAATCCCACCTGAGCTAGCATGTGATTGATTTTTTAACGTGCACTCACAAGCACTGAGTATACAGTGCTTATCCACGTCGGTGAAGGGCAAACCCAATTTGCATGTAAAACAAATAAAACCAAAACACGAAATGGAAAAGGCAAATGAAAAAAACAAAAACTATTAAAACTATTAAAAAAAGCTTAGCTGATATTTTACACTTCCCAAGAACATGCGAAAACCTTAAGTTCAATATGCGTTTATAATGAGTTTATTTGAAAGTATAAATATCTTTTCATCAATACATTTCTGAAGGACGGTTTAGCACGAATGCTACACAAAATACGAGTTAGTGGCAGACGAGCCCTCTTTGGCGGTATAGCCGTACATTTTCAATTTTAAAAAGTGGCCACATGATTTTCAAACAAGCATAGACCTACATGATGCAAACTGGTATTTGAGGCGAAGCTAGAATTATAATGTTGAAAGCACGAACGTTTTTTGATGAATCGCGTGATAATTGAACGTGATGGCGTGATTTGGAACGGCGTGGGAGTATAAGTCAAACAAGACGTTGTGTATTATTTGTTTTCCTCTCATCCGTGCTTACTTCTTGGTCGTCAATCTGACAACGCAAGTGCTAATCATAAAGGGGGAGTTAATTATGTAGTATTCATGTCCTAACTGGGACACCTTACTGTTGATACAATGAATATTAAAGGTCATAGGTCACGCCATAGCGGACCACTCTTTCAGTCCAGTACAGCCAACACAACATCGTGTTCGGGTCCAACTCTTTTATTAAGCTATGACTTAATAGAATATTATAAATTACGTCCGAGGCAATGAGATAAAACAATAAGAAAAATAATGTTCAACACCTTGTAAATGTTGTAATTTCTTTTAGGGGAAATTGTGCAAGCCGGTATTATAATTTCGCCAGAGATCTTGAATGGCATTGCTCGTATGATGAGCCAACTCGGCCCTCTTCACTCAGTGTGCAAGATGGAAGGTTTCTCTTGTAGATTTGGTTGCCAGACTGTGGCTTATGACATTATCTTCGTTCATGTTATGGCCTTGAAGTTCAACCGTTTCAGAGTACAGTCACGCCCCCAAATCAAGCGGCAATTTGGAACACATGTCAGCCTGATATCGACCGACCGTCGTGTGCTCATGAGAAGAGATTCATGTTTTAAAACTCGCCCCGCGGAACGGGGTGAATCGATCGCGGGTTCCCCGCACCTGAAAAACAACAACAATCCCACAACGTGGTCGGAATACCAGCTGAATAAGTCTGGTTTAAATGTGGGCTGACAATGATAACACCAGCGCCATGCTGTTTGTTGTGTCATGATAGGCCCTACATGATGGAGTGTTTTATACGAACTTACCTTAACAGCAAGTTGGAAGTGTTCTTGGGCCAGTGGCCTGGGTGAATCTCGCAGAGTGGTCCACGCTACGTGTAGGGGATCAATCTTTAAATAAAACACAGAGGGAGTCCAATAAATATAGGCATTTATACACAACCTGCTTGCATCTACAGATTTACATATCCGTGTTTCTAGGGCATAATTATTCATAATTTGCTATAATTATTTTTTCTATAACTTAATCATTGTTTAATACAAGCACGACGAACACTTAATAGATATTAAGAGAGCAATTGTTTTGTGTCACCTCAACGATGACAAAAAAAACCCACAATGTTTCATTTGATTTCTGTAATCCTGCCACAAGAACTCCTTCTTGTGTCGTTTCAAATAATATGAAAAGGTCGTGACACGCGTACTACAGAGCACAAACAGATAACTCCTTTAATATCAATTTTAACATAACGATCGTAAAAGAAAGGTTTGGCATGTTATTAGGTGCTTGTTCTTTTTAATATACATGCCACATTAAAACCGGTGGCCTGGCGCCCAATAACTCCGTCTTCTGACATGAAAACTCGTAAATTCTCGATGAAGAAAAACGGTAACGAGAAAACATCTGCTATAGACTCCTATATACAAGCCATAATTGAAAATAACTTGTTAGAGTCCGCAGGTCATCCCCTTAAAAACAAGACCTGCAAAGCTAAAACGTGTCATTGCAATAAATATGCATTTTTATCGAAGAGGACGTAGCTTCTTGTGTTTCACGTCTCTCCAATGATGTATAAATTGTGATTTACACGAGGACGACGCGAGCGCGTCACATTTCCGACATGGGGAATGAATGATTTATGAAGATAATGCATGTAGATCACGGATATTAATCAATCCTGGCTTCCAGAATCTCACTCGGGCTGCCCGTTGTTTGGCTGACACAGCCGGCCCATCATTGCTGTATAGCTGGCCGTCTCCTTGTGATGGATTACCGAGAGTGTGTCTGTCGTCAGGTGCATGGGGGCAAAATATAAAATGTTGGATTTTCTGCGAAATATGATGGAGATGAACGAGGCAACTTGTATATTATAGCGATAGCAGGCCCAGAAGCCCCGCCCCGGGGAGGGGAGGGGGTGTAAGTAGGACTGCATTTTCTAACCGGTTTTCGGGCGATCTCCCGTTCAAACGGTTGTCCTGTCACACTTCCTGTTTCGGTTAACCGAAATCGGTTGTTTTGAGCGTCTTTTCTATTTCAAACACCAATTTTGTTTTGTATATCGAGTAAATTCACAATGTGCGAATGTCTTCTTCGTTACACGGGTAACCGTAACCGAATCATAGACGGGTAATCGGTTACAGCATTATTCGAAAACCTACAGCCTTGGTGTAAGCCTTCCCGTGGGTGGATACTCGGTGGGGGTCGGTATAGGGCGAGTTGATTGCAAGTTATCGGAAACGGAAAAAAAAACAGCGGACGAGACATGAGTGCGAACAGGTGGTTTCGAGTTTGTTTTGGCTTCCTACATATAACATTCATAGAACATGCAATGGATGTTGCCAGACAGCCAGTCGTAAATTATCATGCACTCAACTAACCGGCTAGACATGAGGATGCCGGTGATGACAAAGATAAGATGGTCATATAATGTAAGAGAGATGGGAGGCGATTAGCCTATAGACTGGCGAGCATTATACATGAGTGCTGCCTCTTCACACAACCGTCGCTTTTTATATTAAACTTCAGGGAACTTGAAACCTTATAGACTTAAAGGTACTAGGTAGTATCATACTTTGGTTGCATACCGAAACAGAAATCTTCACAGATTTACCTATAACTTACAGGGTATAAAGATGGTGATGATAGAAACATGAAGTGAACATTTTTGCTGCCTGAAATGATGTACTTATCCAGAAAAGAGTAAAACCAGCGACCAAAAATATTTTTTGAACTTTTAAAGATGAAAAATAAAACAGAAAAATTTTAAGGAATACTGTGGCCGGTTTTTTTTTTACCGTTTTCTCAAAAGGTGGGCATTGTATGGAACTGAACATTTCACAGATGACTCACGGTTATCGTATCTTCCTTGATATTTGTGCCCATGAAAACCAAAGTATGATACTACCTTTAAAGATATACAGCCTTTGGTGATGCATCTGGGGGTAAAAGAGGTATGATTCTGAAGAGCCATGTTTTTTTCCCTAGATTCTAGTATAGTTTGGATTCTCATGGTGTTTGAATGCAATGAGGTATTTGTTCCCAAGAAGTATTACTATAAGGTTCCTAATATGAACCCTATACTGGTAAGATTCCAGGGGTCGATGATTTCACGAAGCCCTATACGATCGATCGCAACTCGAGTTACGAAGGATAACCCATCGTATACATCGACTTCCACATAGGGCTGCAATGCATCACTGAGTCCTACGAATGACAGTAAGCTACGATTGGTGAAATCGATCCCTGGACGGTCTCCACAATCGAGGTAAAGCAAGTATAGTTCGGTTCCAAAGAGACACGAGAGGTTCGGTTCCCAGAGAATGTACATTTCTAAAAAGGTAAGATTTCCCATTAAACAGAAGTATATAATTCTCACTCTCTATGACTTTACTGTTTTCGCGATGTACAAATTAAGCACCGCGAGTATAACGATAAGTTCGCAAGAGGTATACATATTTTACATTCCTTTGGTACGGGTTTGTCTCGAGTCACAGTCCCTATCACGAGGTAACGGTGCAATTTCTGCGAGGCGCGGCGTATTTCCTTTCTTACTTTTTATTCTTACTTCTCTCATTAGGAGAAATCCCGGACAGGAAGTGGGGAGCAAGAATTTGATTGAATAAAAGGGCCTCGTGTATTGATTTATATGCAAATATACTCACCATGGTTCTATCCCCAGGTTCGGCTCCACCATATCTGTATAGTAACGAGCAGAATTCAGACAAGTATACTGTGTTAATGCAATGCTTAATTCATTCTTTGGTATTATCTGGGTTAAGCAGAGTGTACACTGTCAACAATTTCGGTAACAATCACGGTAACATGTTACCCGGGTACGTTGTTGCTGGAAATGTTGTCAGTATACACGGAGCAAAACGAGTTGGGTAACATGTCACAGCAACATCTCGGTAACATGTTAGCCAAATGTTGCTAGTGCATGTACGCAGGGCCCAAAGTCATGTTGCCCAGGGGCCAATTTCACGGCCCTGCTTAGCACAAATATTTGCTAACCATGAAATTTCTGTCTTAATAAAAACAGGATTAACAACCAAATTTCAGTGTGTTATGTATCACTTGTGACTGTTCTTTGGCTGTTGTTCGCTGACCATGAATAACAAATGGAATTTTTAAAGGTGGTTTGTTTTATTGGGCAAGACATCTTTGTGCTAAGCAAATTTGTTGTGCTTAACAGCTCCATGAAATTGACCCCAGGTGTGTTGCCCTAACTGGGCAACATGTTACTGAAAATGTTACCAAAAATGTTGAAAGTGTATCTGCTTGAGCCTATACGACTGACGCCACAGCATTTGTTGCTGTTGTAGTCGTTAGCCTATCCACTATGCATGCAGACAACGCCGCGTTCAATACGATATAAACAAAAACTGCATCCGGAATAACCTTTCAATTCCAATACATCACAAACCTGAAAATCGATTCAATTTACGACAGCTAAGCACACATTTGTCAATTTCGTCAAGCTTTGAATTGATGTGGAAAACGTAATGACAAATTAAAATAGAATACGTTCAATTTTCGACAAACAAAGTACGCTATTGACTATACTAATTATATTACACATTTCAAGAATTTAATTACGATCGTGATCCTATATAATTACTACATGATTTTTTTCTCACTTGATTTTATTCAACGGCAGTGACAATCCTTTTAAGATCCTCATGAGCTGATAAATTTGATACAGTACAAAAGCAGTACAAAACACGACAAACAGACAAACACAGAAGGACAAACGGATGAATATTTGCATACAGAATAGAAAACAAATAACAGAAATATAGATTTCAGCTGTGGTTGAGCACTAAGTGAAGTGATATATACATTGCAGATGATTCTTATTAATAATTAACCACATGATTATTGATTTGGTGAGAATAATCAAATACGTCATCATTTCAGTGTACCAGTGCGGTGAATATTATGCTTTGTTTGAATAGCGAGGTTATATTATGGTGAGATACGAACGCTTCCTGGCCTTGTGAGCTTTCTGAGCCTTGTGACCCACCCAAACAAACAAACAAACACCCCAACAGGTCTGGGCAGTTTCTACGTTTCTACTAGTCTTGAATATTCATGATCTATTGAAAACGATTTGAATAACATAATAGTAAAGAATACTATCATGGTATAAATAGTTTGAATAGCATAACTTAAAGAAACTGCTATTGCACGGCACCGGTTATAGAATAATATATGTGGTGTTGGTCCTCATTTCTTCAGCTTATCAAGACTGAGCAACTATTATACAGATTTCTAGCAAAGAAGATGATGATGGCTTTGAAACTGGCTTTAGAAATGGAAATATCAAGACGTGCAACTTTAGTGCTTAAATTGATGGGCGGTAGTGTGAACTCAAGCAAGCTGCGACCGAGTGCGGTTAAGTGGAACATCATTGTCTCTAAGCAGTTAGATATTACATGTACCTGCATACAGCCTGGATCCCGGCTCCTAGAGCATCCACCCATTGATCAGCACACGGGTTGGACCCTAAGGGTCTGGCTGCCGCCGTCAGGAACAGACTGTACAACTGCAGGGAGCAGGACGATATTATGTATTTCATTACAGTGAACAACTCTCGACTGGAAATACAGCGAATTCTACATTAAAATGTGACTTTAGGAAACGATTTCAGATGGTAAATTCATCTTTTAAAAACCAATTCATTTTTAAATGAGGTTCATTCCACGTTGAGCAACAGTCTTGTGCTTAAAGCCATGCGAAGGTTGTTATAAACACCACAACACATAACATTCTCGTAACAGGATACTGTACATCTGAATTCATTTGAATTTATTAAACTTTTGCATAAAACAAAGCCGAGTGTATATTTTCGTAGGAATTTTTCTCCACAAAAATGGCGTCGAAACACCGCCCTCACGAGGATGGTACGAGATATGAGATTCTCCAAACCTAACTTGAAAACTGAAAGCCAAACCCAGAGTATAAAATTCACTGAGAGTGCGCCAATACATACATCGGCTGTGATAATATACAAGATATACATGCAGCAGTATTGCATGTAGTATAGTAACGGCCCAGCCGTTTGATAAATCATTAACATTATCAAACAGGAGTAACAAGCATCTTGCCATTGTCTAAGTGCTCTGCACTTTCAATTAAAATGACAAATCCTGTTTGTCTACGTCCGTATGACGCATGTGATATTAGCCAAACGTACAAAATTAACATCCAATGTGATGTATTCATTTATTATTATTATTTTTTTGCAGAATAGAAAATCCCTCTTTTCCACAATACTATCAGTTTAAATTTTATTTTTAAGGGTCATTTTGTCCTTCAAAAATCTAATAATAATAATTTCATGTATGAATTGTTTGTGTATCCAAATAATATTGCCCTTTATATACGTTGTGTTGGCTATATAAGTACATGCATGTTGAATTCAATTTTATAGCTGTGTTGTACACTTTTGCTGGTATCACATTTGTATGTGCAATTTTTTAATGTCAATCGTTTTGCCTTGTGTATATGATCATATATTCAGTAATTCATATTGTATTCAGAGACATGATAGAAAAATTATTCAGGAAAGGTAAAATTGTAAAAGAAAGTCACAATCATTCGATCTGCCTTGTATGATTATACTGGAAACATACAAGAACATCCCCGAGGGATCGCCTTCGATTTCCAATTTTAGGGCAAAAAAAAGAGAATACAAACAAAACACAGGGTCTTTCAATCGTGTCTTCCCCGTAATATTCTCTATTTTTCCCCACT
Source organism: Astropecten irregularis (assembly GCA_963971285.1). Classification (NCBI taxonomy): domain Eukaryota; kingdom Metazoa; phylum Echinodermata; class Asteroidea; order Paxillosida; family Astropectinidae; genus Astropecten; species Astropecten irregularis. Next base: position 2,196,243 of record OZ020256.1, read on the forward strand.
CAAGCTGAAAATTGAGCCGAGAACAGAGAATTATGCAGACCCCGGCAATATTCGAGAGAATGAAAACAAATAGCGTATTTACATAGCACTGCTTCATCTAGGTCGAGGCATTCATTTCCCCAAACTAGAAAAAAAAAATATGGAGGGAAAGCCTGGATTGCAAACAAAGTGCTGGAATAATTTGAGGCCTAAATGGTTTTCCATGAACTTCATTTTAAAACGAATGGAAATTTTAGTATTCTCTATTTTTTAACGGTTGATCCATTTTGGTGTCACTCCTACTCACCCCGCCTGATGAGCCTCCCATACTTCGCTGTACCGTACCGGAGAGGGCGCCCATCATCGCCTCGGCTCCCATGGCAACAGGCAGACGCAGAGAGCTGCAGAGGAAAGCTGTAGCGGGGACACACAGGAGTGGTATGACTGATGTGGACCCGTGGGGATAATTAATATGCCTAATGGTCAGAGTCAACACACAGGGCCGTGTGTATAAAACACATATCTATTGAGAATTCACATCTAGTTTTTTTTTTCTTTTTTTTTCTCTTCTTCTTTCCTCACTCTGACTGAATGGGGAAATGTATAACCGGTGCATTCGTTTAGCCAACAAGGGTCAGCCCTTACTGGGAATAGTCGTGTTTTACTGCACAAAACAAGCGAGAGAATGGGGACGAGGTTGACTGGTGTCGACCCGGTGGAGCTAAACGATTGCACCCGATGTGAATGACCTGGGGCCAATTTCACGGCGCTGCTTAGCACAAAAATTTGCTAAGCATGACATTTCAGTCTTCATAAAAACAGGGTTAACAACCAAATATCCATGTGTTGTGTATCACTTGTGATTGTTCTTTGGCTGTTGTTAACTGACCATGAATATCAAATGGAATTTTTAACTGTGGCTTGTTTTATTGGGCAAGACATTTTTGTGCTAAGCAAATTTTTGTGCTTAGCAGCGCCGTGAAATTGGCCCCTGATTATGGGATATAAGTGTAGGCTATATGTAACATCTTACTTGTAGAGATTTTTATATCCGTTAATGGGCACTCTTGGGTGTAGGGACCTTCTTGCCCGTTTCTCTCAATCCCCATACTAATCTAAGTTAAGACTGGGACGTGGTAACTGTCATATCCCATTAAAGTCCAACGTGTATCTTGGCAGCGAGAATAATGTCAGTGTCTTGTTATTTGTGCTGGATAGTGGACGGAACGGTGTGTGTATCTAAGAACGAGTGTTGTGTTAAAAACTGATTTTTGAATTTTCAATATGGTCCATGCACCGGTCATAATCACACATGCTTTTACATAATTCCCAAGTCCATTACATTGAAAGACATGAAGTATTTGTCAAATAGTATTTATTTTGTCAAATATTCTTTGCATGAATGGATGAATTTAATACACTGGGATGAAAATACTTCTCTAATTATGACCTTAACGATCCACCATTCATCAGTCATGCTATCACTATCACCGTGAACACATTCACTATCACAAACTTCATCACTGTTAAGCCGACGTATGGTCGACATTACGACAGCGCCGATCGGGCTGCGTATGATCTCTTACGATCAGTCCTAAGCGTCGGAGTCACAAAATTAGGTACCAGTTTGTATGGCGATCTTAACCCGACTACGACGGCATTATGACAGTCGGAACCAGTCGGCGGTCAATTAAAAAAAAAACTGTTCGCACGAGTGTAGAACAATGTCAACTTCAACGACGTGTTCATACCGAAGATATCTTTCGCCTGCCTGCAGCTTATAATTCTCACGTTTATACGTTGCTGTGATATAGCTATTTCGTATATACAACGATGGGTCCACAGCATGCAGTCTGAGCAATAATGAGCAATCCGCGGCTCGCTCATGGTCAAGGTCATAAGACCAGCCATTATCACCGTTATAATCATTAACCGTGATCTGACCGTCGTTAGATCTAATATTACTCTTTAATGCAAATGCCATTATAGCACGGAACGGCATGCAGCAAATGGCTGTTTCGTTTACAGATATTACAATCACGTGGTTTTACCAACTCCCCACCCCCCTTCCCACCCCTGCTGTGAAAGTTCAACCGTGAAACTCGGTTTCCGCACAAGGACGGCTGTAATATTCTAGCTCTGCCTTTTCTCCTGCCTGACACAGAGCAGAAATGTGTTTTAATCAGCTTTTCTCCCTTTAAAGGTAATGTCATACTTTGGTTTTTGTCAAAGAAATACAGATTCATGGGCAAAAATATCAAGACAGATACAGTAACAGTCATCTGTAAATTTCAGCCCCATACGGTACCCACTTTTTGCGAAAACAGTGAAAAACGGCCACAGTATTTCTTAAGTCTTTTCTCTTTTATTTTTGATCTTTTAAAAGATAAACAAGATTTTCGGTCGTTGTTTGACTAATTTCTGGATAAATACACCATTTCAGGCGGAGACATTTTTACGGTATGTTTCTACCACCGCCATCCTCATACCCTGCAAGTTATACGTAAATCTGTGAACATTTCTGTATTGGTTTCTTACCAAAGTATGACACTACCTTTAAAATGCTATAGGTGCCTCTTCATATTTCCTTGTCGTATGCTTCATTCAATATACTATGACCTATTTTTTCCATTTAAGAAAAATACCGATTTTGTGCATCACCGGCTCCATTGCACCCTATTTTCCTGTTCCATTTTCTAGTCATTCTATACCTTGAGTGGCTTTTAGCACGTAATTGGGACGAGGAAAAATGCCTCCTGATTCATCATAATTATAATCTATTATTTTCGTCATCTGCTGATGTGAATAAAGTACTTTTTATTGTCCAAATTCAACCAAAAAAGCATTAAGTTTGTCGCTGATTCGTTTCAGGCAGGTAAAATTAGCCTAATTACCCGGGTAATCATTCCCAGAAAGTGTATTGGGGGTACCGCTCGGTTGAGAAATTGGTTATTTAAGAGGGACCCAAGAGAATAAGTTGTATGTGGAAATTAAGCTAAAACTTTGCGATGCGCACTAACATGAACATCCATATCGTCATCATTCACATAGTACACCGTCATTATCCACTTACGACTGTCAACAACATAATTTCAACCAAAATAACAAACCGCTCATTGCCATGGCAACTGCACTCGGAATTTATCAAGCACGTTCGTCGCTATATAATTATAATGAAACCATTCACACCGTACCGGCAATTAAGGCACAGTCTAAGTCGCAATGAACATGCACTGTGTTTTTTTATCAGATGAATAAAATCGCATCAATCTTTATACTTTTGCGTGGCATCGCGTCTACACGCTTAATCTCCATTTGCATCCTTTCGCCCATAGAAACTCTCGACCCTAACAAAAGTTATCTGTGTAATACCGACATTGCCTTACTCATCTTCATTTTCATCTGTCCATTGTGATCAGTTGTCAGTTCTGTTTCAATTCTCCTTCTTATTTTCTTGTCACTGTCTACATGTCAGTTTTTATCGAATAACATGGCCTCGTCTTTTCCCATTATGGTGTGTTTTTTTTTATCTCTTTTATATACCTTCTGCTCCACGCTTCATTGTAGTTCCGCAATCTCCATCCCCGCCAGCCCTATCCATTTCATTTAGCGTGTCCTCGGACGAGACGAGGGCCCGGCAAACGGCTTGCAACACGGCGACAAGCCGGCTCGACGAGGAAGTTTCTGTGGAGAAATTAAGATCGAGAGAGAATTAAGAGGTGTGTTTATGAGTTAAGTAAATGACTCCCCGATGGTAACTCCTCCATTGCTCTGATTTTATCCTGTAAAACTGAATACCACAGATTTTGCTCTAAAACAAATGACTGCAATAGATTGCAATGTAGTTACTATGTATATAGTGTATCCAAAGCAATTAACTTGTTTCTCAATCTGCCATTCCTGTAGATAATTAGTACACTCGGTCAAAAATTATCTTATTTGGCTGTGGCATGCATTTACTCGTTGGAAAATAACAGTTGATTTCATATAGTTTATAGCATATTATCCCGACCGAGTTCTATTATCTCGTTATGAGTTTAGTCTATCACCCTGCAATGTTTTTTTTTTTTTTTTTTCATCGTCAAATTCCATAATTCCTCTGCAACATATAGCCTACATTGAGCAGAATAAAACTTTGGAAGTATATTTGGCCATGATGGTTATCATGCGATGCCGTGCCTATATCTGATCAAAATGCCATTCCATTTTCCAATCATATTTTCCATAAAGCCTACGGCATTCTATGGCTTTTGAAACTCGGCAAGATTTTCTTCTTCTTCGCCTTTCTCTCAGGTATGTCTTCACTCTAAGCCTCGCCCGGGGGTGGAACTTCGAGACTAATCGGTACAATCATATAGTCTAGATCCTTGTCACAGAGGCCCTGCTAATAATCATGAAAAAAAGATTAAAGAATGGCCATGGGGTAAGTACTTCACACGCACAAAATAAGAAGATAGAGATCATAAAAAAGGGAACAAAATTGTATAATAGTGTTCGGCAATTTCTATTTCCGTACCGTTTTGTATTTGGTATGAAAGGCGTGTGCGATCATACGTAAGCAGAATAGATTTCTCTTTGGTAATTCTATAATGAGCAAATATCTTCCTGGAGCCATTGCCGATATACACAGTGTCGGGTTCTTGCCAAGTAAAAAATGTAGGCCGAGCGGAATTAGCCAATATTTCATCGAATATGGCTTAAAGTTAGTACGCTGCGTGGTTAGTGTGATTCAGTGCAAGTGAAGCCCGTAGCTAAATGACGAGAGTCCAGGTGCAACATATGACGAAGTTTGGATGGTGACCCTCTTTCACCAATATTAAGCCATCTTCCCCTTACTTCTCAGTTCAACTAACTAGTAAACCATATCAACGGAGCTAGAACTTAATTGAAGACTTATTCCTGCCTATCTCATGGGGGCGCTGTGTGTCAGACGCCATCTTTTGTGAAAAAAAAAACACATCGTGGAATAAATCAAATTTTGAATGATGTCAAGGCACCAATTTAGTGAATTGAAATCAGTTCAACGAAATCATCTTACAGGCTAGGCTGTAATTCTATTTTACACTGTGACGATTCGTGCGTAATTGGACGGTGGGTGCACCACGAAGATGGCGTCGAAACGGCGCCCTCTATCATGCAGGGGCAATGCAAAACTCAAAACGAGTAGCCTGATCAAAGTCTGATAGTCAATTATTTTTGTTCGTTTGGCAGTCAGAAGCCATGAAACCACTCACATACCGTTATATCCCAAGGATCGTTGAAGATACGCGCAGCATTAGCAATGCTGCAACCTAAAAAAAATGGTACAAGGGGGATCACTCAAAGAGGATGCGGCTTTTATTTACAACATGTATTTAAATAATACTGTCTTGTACCAAGTCGAGAATTAACAGCATCTTCTATGATGCGCTTGCGTAGCATTCCTTTATGCAAACATTTCTCCTGATTTATATGTTGATTTATCTATTTGTTTATCAATTCTTATTCAAATTTTTGTTTTATTTGTTTCTTCAGCATTGTACCATTTGACGGATTATGACGACACTCTACGAGGAAGTAAGCCTTCGGGCAAAATGGCACGATTGGAAGGACAGATTAGGTGAACAAGTCACATTCAATCATGATGCAAATACATTATAAAGCTCTCTGTGCATGTGTGCCAACGACAGGCCGGTATTATACCGTACGGTAAGGGTCTTCCAGTGGCGTGCGTCATGCCCGGTCACCTCCGGTCACCCCGTGCTGTCGTCAAGTCCGATTAGATCGCTACGCATTACCACCTCCGGCCTAATGAGCTAATGGCCTCGGTATTGTCATACCATCTCACCCCCCCCCCCCCCCACCCCACCCACGCCCCGAAAAAAAAAATCACGTGTGACAAAAACAAATAAAATCCATCCGTTACGAAATCATCTGGACAAATAGGGAAGAAACGCACCTTAAAGTAAAAGAAAAGAAAAAAAAACAATACCTCGATTTTTTCTTCAATTTTTTGGAGGAATTATATTGGCCTCGATTAAAAAAACATTTGAAATACTTCTCTGTAATATTATGCGACAAAAATAAATTCAGATTATGAAAAAAGTGTAAATGCATTCTTTTTTGAAGGTGAGGCGAGATTTATCTATCATTAACCTGGTTGATTTGGATTCAAATTAGGGATGTTTGGTTGTAGCGAGGGAGGGGTGGGAGGTTGGGGTGGATAAGTCTGGATTTTGTCTACGCGTCTAGAATCGGTATATCGGTCTCGGGTTAGTGAACGGCCATTAGGTATGCCTGCCTGCACGCTCAATATTCGGCCCCGTTTTCCATAGGCCTTATACACCCCACTTCAGAGACGCGTGAGCCGGGAGCTTCGGATGGCAAAAACAGTTTTACAGAAGGTATAGGGATAAGAGCCATACAGGCCCCGTACCGGCCGAGAGAGATAGTCAAACAGGCCGAGGCTCAAACAAGCCAGAAACCGGCCTGGCATGATAGAGACACCGGCCGGCAGTGGACGCCGCCCCTAACCGCGTTAGAGCCAGCAGAAGCCGGGCCAACTTCAAACCACTATTTCGAGCGAGAAGGGGATCGACCGTAGATGTTCCCAATCTGTATAGGCCTAAGCAAGAAGGGTCAATGCATACATAAATTGTTTCCAATAAATTTCTGTCGGTGCGATTGTATGAAGATCACAACGGCACAAACCTGCAACGTGCATGGTGGCAAACACTATATCTTCGTTAAAAACTCCCAAATTAGACCTTCTTTCTTTTACGCATGCTTTTGTAATTTAGGGCGAATTTCATGTTAAGTTTTAGAAAGGACACGTCAATCTAAGACTCAATAGAATTAAAATTGGGAAAGAGACGAACTCTGCGCTGACGCTACAAGTTTGACGACGTAATTTGCCATAGAAAATCTCTTCACTGATCAAGAGCGGGCACGCTATCTAAAACTGACACGGGGGACTTAGGGGGACAGAAAAATCCTTCAGAAAAAACAGTGCGTACACAAATCAAATTGAGCTCGTAATACTCCGCTGAATATTACGAGAAACAGGTTGCGTTGTAACCCTCTAGCGGTAGGCTGTGTCAACGCAGCAGACAAAATATTCCTACCAAATTGAGTGTTTAACCTGGAAGCGCCTGTTACCATGGCAACGGAGTACTACCGTCCTTCCTGCGCAGAGAGAGGTTGTGAAATATGCCATGCAGAGGCTTATGGGAAACGGGGATGTGATGTTTACAATGGTGAATGGTGCCACGGTCGTGAGTTTTTTATAATGAAAATTAGGACAAACTGCGTCTGGGGGAAATGTGGTCTATGGGGGACATTATAACTAATTCACAAACTGATATTCACAACATGCCTGGCTGGCACGTCGCTGGATTTTACTATGAATAAGTCATGACATGGGCTTTCAGCCACTACTGAATGAAAAAACTCAGTCATTCGGGCAACGCAACAACAACGAAGGATGATGATGAATAATATAACAATATGACATTCTCCATATCGCACGACAGGTATAGGACTATGGGTATAATGCAGTTCCAATTACACAGCCAGCATGCAATAACACACTGTATATAAAGGTATATGAGCTTATAGTCATCATTATACATCAAAGGCACGTGTGTAATTATAGTGAAACAAACGCTTTTCGCATGAAACATACAGCTAATAGTTTTGCTATCCCTGAGACATAGTAATTAGCTGCTGGAAATAAATCTTTCGTTATATCAAATTAAATGATGATTTGAAATGACGGTCGCGACCACAAGTGTCTTAACGTCATCGACGTCACGGTATGAATTATAACAATCTTTGGGCCTTTTTATACGTAACCAGGATTGAGGCTATAGGCTTGCTGCTTATCAGCACAAAATGAGTCGAAGAAAGGCTCCAGCATTGTCATGTATCCCAATTAGCCCTTCATTTCATTCAGAACACAAAATAGCGGTACAGCAAAACAATTTCCCAAGCCTAAACCCCAAGCCTCATTTCGCAAAGGGCCTCATATTCTATGCCAGGAAATGATTATCAACTGTCTGTAGTATTTCCCTCAATGCCACACAATTAGGCCTATCTATCGTCAAATTGCTTATGGTGTGAGGACGTGAAGAGTCAGTGACCTCGTGAGGCTAATTGCGCCGCATGACGGCCCGATGCTGCCGCGGGAAATGCCTACCTATCGCGTCAAAACGTCGACATTTACATTTTCGCTTTGTCAACAACTGATTCGTAATAGTACAGTAGATTGTTTTTAAATGACAACATTCAGAATTGAAGCAAATAAAATACAGAACACATGGGGATTTTGGAACACTGTTTCAATTGCAACTGCGTAATCAATATCTAAAAGCACTGATTTGAGTTATATCATATGCTATATAATTATACTATGATCTGAGCTTGGTCACCTGTGAGTGGTTCGGCAGAGTGGACTTGGTCCTCATTCGGTTCAGCTTGCGACTCTGTGCCTTGGTCGAAACTGACAAAGATGGACCCACTCTGCTGCGAGAGGGCGCTCGACTCCTTCGAGACGTTATTCGGCTGCCAGTTGAACGCGTTGGTCTCTCTATCTGAATTCACAGGAAGATTCAGGAAAATTTATCACTTGTAATGTATTAATGAGGACACTCCTGTACGTATAGGCTTACCCTATAACTATAGACACAAACTACAATTATAACTAAACATTTCAGCCGTTTTCAACTGAAATGTGTCAAAGTTTGCGAGCGAACTGCCCACGCTTCGGCACGAACCGTGCGAGAGGCTCTGCTGACCTATACTGGGCAATTATTATTATGCCAATAATATCATAAACATTTCTAGAGCTTATAAACTTCATTCCCGTATACAAGTGTGACTATGCACTAGACTGGTTGCCAATTAAGTGCCTCCTTACCAAGGTACATCTTCCTCTCGTCGTCAAGGTGCAAGACCGTGACGGAGACGCCTGCCATGTCCAGTGACGTAATAAAGTGGCCGGCCAATACACGTTCAACAATAGCCCCTTTGGATTCTGTAACAGGCAAATCAGTCAAAAATAAGATATTGCAGTCCTGTATTAGAAATTAACCGAAAATCGATGTAAAGGACGGGGGAGTTAAAGAAGTAGGAGGGCTGAAATTCCAGTGTTCTTTACCGAGGTATCTGGTGACTGATCGCGCCATTACGAAGAGCTCCAAAGATGATGTCGCACCGAGATTGTTGAGCAGAACCATGATGTGATCACCTAGAACAACAACAACAACAGCAACAACAACAACAACAACAACAATCGGTAATTCACTGTTCCACACGTGTTATTATGCGTCTGAATGATCACATAGTGTTACCATTAGATCTGGTTCTATAGGTCTTGGTCGTGGGTTCGAATCTCGCCTGGCAGGTTGGTTTTACTTGATGACGACGACCACGAAAGCATTCACCGATTCAATACAGCAGTTTTTGTTCAACATGCACAAAAATAATAAATCATACTAATTTCAACATAATATTTCCTCCTCTTCATCTTGTCGTACGTTGACAGTTTAAAGGGGTGAAATGAATTCCTAATTACTAATGAAACGGTTAATTCCCTAAAAGAAAATGATAAAAATGAAACAAAAAGTCCAACACAACGACTGTTGATTCTGATAATTTTGTAAGCCAGATTTTCGTCCTGTTTCGTTCACTCCCCCACCCCACCAAAAACAGCAGTTATATAACAGAATTATCACTCGAACTGGAATAATTATAGTAGTCCTGACTGTTTTTCCATCTCATTCCTAATGCGATAATTTTATTTCATTCATTGATTAATCTGAAGTATAAACACGAATAGGTTTTGGGAAAAAAAGGGGAAAGGGGAAACCCCCTTCCAGCCCCCAAACCCCATGTTTTCCAATATCCTGTTTCATCCTGACAATTTCTAATGACTCGTATTCACGATCAATTTCATGGCAGGCTGTTCGTATATTAATGTCAATTTCCCTGCTACAGGCAATACGCGCAATGCATTCTTTCACGTCACGCACAGTATTGGATCCTGACGGTAGGCAAATTAACTGCCTACAACGCGTGCAGTGTTCCTATAAAAATCACAATTATGGTTTTATGACAATGCCAGTGTACTGGTGTTATTTTGCTGGTCCTATGTATAGCGACCAAAGCATATTGCGCTCGTGTCTTTTTCGTTCATAGATAAACGCCCTGCAGCTTGTTCAAATGGCACGAGGGAAAATACCTTATTTCAAACCATCTTTTTTGGGAGGGGGCGGTTGCAAAAGGGCGCCCTCATCGTTGAGAGTTCATATGACAGCTGAGCTGACATATGCAAGCGTGTTCTATAATAGCTGATCAGGAATAATTAACTGGACATAATTTTCTTGCACGAAAGTCAAAAAGCAAGGAAATAACTGAGATTTTTTTCAAAAATACAATGATCCTTTCGCGGATAACCTATGGAAGTTTGTGTACATTTTGGGCATTTGAGCCCAAAATGTCATTTTTAATTGAACCTTCACTGCACATTTGTGGTCTATATGACTAAGTCCCACGCAAACCTTTTGTACACTGTATTATATAGAACTATTCTAAATGGGCATAGTCACCTGACTGTATCGGGATGTTGCTACTGGTCGCCGGGTTGGTCATGTGATCAATCATGGCCGCCGTGATTTCATCTGCCGAGCACATCTATACACGGACAATGAACGAGAAAGAACCTCATAGAGACAAAATTGTTTGGAGAGCCTGAGTGTGAAAACGTTAATTTTTATGGTATTTTGGTTAATTAAAAGCTGCCCTGATGGGCACCTTCGAGGGAATATAAATCATGATATCACATCTTCATTCCAAACTTCGCCAAAGTTCCCTTAAACTCCGGATATTGTAAGGCTTATAGAGAAATTGGACCTCTTATACCTTCATTCTTCTCACGCCTGGTTCCCCGTGTGCTCCCAGGCCTAACTCTATGTCATCATCAGCAATCTGGAAAGTGGCACCAGACCCTGGCACGTGGCAAGGCGACAGAGCTATCCCAATAGTTCCTGTAAAAAGGCAAAGGTCCATTTCGAATTTCAAAGGATAGGCCTTACACTGAGCAATGCATAAATGGCACCGAGCTCGAACAGTACTAAGGGTCATGATGCTATGAGATGTGTTGAAATAAATGTATAGTTAACATAATGGCAGATTAATGTATATCAATCCATAGGTTACTCATTTTACTGGCTGATCCACCTATCAACTAATCCATCGATTATAAGTGGATCAATATTCCATCCAATAATTGATGAATCAAGTAATTGATGTATTGATTAGTATATTTTTTCATATTGATCAATAATTGTTTGATTATTTATCCGTGTTTATCAATAATCGAACCACTGATCGGGTTGTCGATTGATGGTGTGATGTCAGTTGCCAAACATACCTATCAATTAATCTTCGATAAAACAATGTATCAACTAGTATCTGATTATTTATTGATTGATCAGATCAACTGATATCTAATCGATATATCGATTATAATTGAATGTGCAGGTATTGGACACTATAGCTGACCTACCCATGCACTGGGCAGCTCGTGAGGTGACCCTGACAATCTCTGAGAGCGGCTGACCTTCCTCGGCCATTGCACCAGCGATCTGTAATAAGATGTTAACAAGAAATCCAATCTCCTTACTGAACGGTCTGGGTACTACACGGTAGAATGAACAACAGGCAATGTCTGGTTGTTTTTTTTAGCAAAGTTTAATCGAATCGCGCTCCAGTCAATTTTCTTTGTTCACCTTTCAGTGACTTAAATCAATCCAGCCGGGTTTTTCCCTCGAGGTTGATTTGATAATTTCATGATTAAAACGGTAGCATCGTCTTCGAGGGACCCATGATTCGTGGATATCGTTCCTGTTTCTCAGGTTTTCGGCATCGCTATTTGCTAATGTGGCATGTATCCTTGTGATAATATTACAGCGGTGAGTAAAGGGCTCCGTGGCCTCTGACTGGCAAACGAGCAAAGAAAATTGGCAATTTGGGACACAATTAACATGGTCGATACGTCAGTTGGTATGGAGCGCAGATATACAAGAAATGTTTTAAAAATCAGGTTTTTGTCTTTCAGAGGTAACATAATAGGAGGAATTCATCGTGAAATTGATTCCAAATTTGAAATTTGGGTAGGTCTATCGCTTTGTTGCACCTTGTCCAAGGTGCATCCATCCTATATTTGAATCAGTGCCAATCAAACCGAATCTTGGATTCAAATAAGTCTGGTACCCGTTTTCTTTTTAGAATTGGTGTTATCTTTTACAATGGGTATACAAGGAAGGTGACAAGATAGAAAGACGCACCGTGAATAAGGCATTTAATAACATCATAATAAACTAGAGATTGTGTCTGTTTAAAACAGAACACATGGCTTTTCCGCATAATGATATAAAATATTTCTCCAATTAAAACACATCACTTATTTTGTTTGATTGAGACAGATTTTTTTAAAAGTGACCGTATCTAAATGTAGAAAACTTGAGTTAAACAAATCACTTTTGGAGTTTTGAAGTGTGCCCCTTTAATCTTACGTCAGGTGTCTTGGCCACATAAAGTGGTTTTATAAAACTATGTGTGACTGAGTGCCATATAGATGCAAACGGGTAAACACTGCTGTCTGACAACAAAGCACCCCTGGCATGGCCTAACGAATAACAGTCATCCGAGCAGACGGTTTTGAATGGCGCCCTCTTTTGATTAAAACAAGCAACTAGGTACTTTGATTAATCAAAAGAGGGCACCATTCAAAACCGTCTGCTGGGATTACCGATTCATGCATTACTGAAAACGGTCTAAGTAGATTGTTGCGCGTGCGTAGTTGTCTTGTCAAAAACAGCATTTACGCTGTAGGCAACTATGATAAGGAAAAGAAGGAGAACACGGCATATATAAAGCAGGCAAACAACCTTTCGCGCGCCTGGCATGAATGGTGTTTCAATCATATGTTTCATTTTATGACCAATATTTTCACGTACAGAGCTCTGTGCAAGTCATTGGGCTAGCGTGAGAAAGATTTAATAAATCATAAAAATTCAAGTGATGACGCCGTCGTGACGTAACTTCATAATAACGCAATAAAATGCAATTTTTATGACGTCATGATGACATCACCGATTTTTTGTCTATGCAGTGTTCATCTATGGTGTATGCTTAAGAATTATCAAAAAGAAATTCAAAGATATCTTGTTTTGTTTACTTGATATCGTTAAAAGAACTTTAATAACCCAAAATTTCAATAAATCATAAAATATCAGAGAATGACGTCATGATGACGTCATTGCAATTTTTGGATATAACACTTCCCGACTTAGATACATACCAAGTTTCAACTCAATCAAACTTAAGGTTCGTTCATAATTGATGTCTGAAGTTTGCCCCTTTAAGACACTGTCACGTGACACCTGATGACGCCATGATGACGTCATTGCAATTTTTGGATATAACACTTCCCGACTTAGAGACATACCAAGTTTCAACTCAATCAAACTTAAGGTTCGTTCATAATTGATGTCTGAAGTTTGCCCCTTTAAGACACTGTCACGTGACACCTGATGACGCCATGATGACGTCATTGAAATTGTTCGATATAACACTTCCCGACTTAGATACATACCAAGTTTCAACTCAATCAAACTTAAGATTCGTTCATAATTGATGTCTGAAGTTTGCCCCTTTAAGACACTGTCACGTGACACCTGATGACGCCATGATGACGTCATTGAAATTTTTCGATATAACACTTCCCGACTTAGATACATACCAAGTTTCAACTCAATCAAACTTAAGGTTCGTTCATAATTGATGTCTGAAGTTTGCCCCTTTAAGACACTGTCACGTGACACCTGATTACGTCATGATGACGTCATTGGAATTTTTCGATATAACACTTCCCGACTTAGATACATACCAAGTTTCAACTCAATCAAACTTAGGGTTCGTTCATAATTGATGTCTGAAGTTTGCCCCTTTAAGACACTGTCACGTGACAACTGATGACGTCATAATGACGAAAAGTTTCGGGAGACAACTACCCTATATGGACTTCCTACATACCAAGTTTGGTTAAGATCAGCCGTTTAAAAGTGACCAAAGTGGCGTGTAGAATGCCCCTGTACAAAGTCTATACGAAATCTTCAGGAAGAAGAGGAAGAAAAAACTAGAGGTTGTGTCTGTTGAAAACAGAACACATGGCTTTTCCGCATATAGAATATTTCTCAAATTAAATACACTTCGCTGATGTTGTTTGATTCAGCAAATAAATGATATCGTCTTCGGGAAATGATTTCTCGTTTTAATCAAAAGAGGGCGTTATTCAAAACCGTGCGCTCGGAAAATACGGGTGCAGCCAAGTAAATACATGTAGTGGCCAAATGGGTCCGCCGAGCTCATGAATAAAAGTTAAGCACTCAATATATTTGAAATAAGAGAGTTGTGAGAGCTATGAAAATGAAGGATTGAAGAAATATGGCACTGGACCTCCTGCCCGGTCTCTGGGCTTCCATTTGTGACCATTTTTGATGCAATTGGGTGAGAAAGTGGGTCTATTTCAGCCGCTTTGCAGAGGGATGTTTTTTTTTTAATGGCTCCTTTGACTGGAGTGATCCGTACCTTGTTTTAGGGGTGGTCAGCTGAGAATGAGTATAACTCAAAAATTCAACCGTCACCCTACCATAAAATGAAAAGAAAATGAAAGGTTACATGTTCATCATCATTTTTCTGTGCAACTTGAAAAGCTGTGAGAGTTCTGTATATTTTTTAACGATTTTTGAAGTTTGGGGATTTATCACTGTTGTCCACGGGAGTTTATTTACTTGGGTGCAACCTTACGTACTGAAAACGGTATAAGTAGATTGCTGCGCGTGCGTGGTTGTCTGGTCAAAACACGGGTCCAAATCAGCATTTACGCATCTTTGCTGGCAACTATGATAAGGAAGTAAATAAAAAAACGGCATATATAATCCAGGCAATCAAACATCTGGACGCGCCTTGTATTTATGTTGTTTAAATCGTATGTTTTATTTAATGACCAATATTTTCACGTACAGAGCAACCTACATCGACTATAATTTCGATTAAGATTTGGTGCTGGTATTTAATGATATATAAAAGGAATTACGTGCAAACTATGGCAAGTGTAAACGACGTTTTGTGTCACGGAATCGGACATGTGCATTGTATGTTATACACAGTGAATTGCGTACGTAGGCCTACATGTACACTGTACATAGTGCATGAGAAATTGATCGAGCTTTATGTTTTGTACAACGACCACGTTCACGTAATCTGTGTACAAAGTGAACGGGCTATAAAATATTTTTAAAAAATCATATAAAATCAAGTTTTGACGTCATGATGGTGAAAAGTTTCGGGGCACAACTACCCTATATGGACTTCATTCAGACCAAGTTTGGTTAAGATCGGCTGTTTTAAAGTAACCAAAGTGCCGCGCAGAAAAATCTGTGTACAAATTCTATGGGCCACAGAACAAACTCAAAAAAAATACTAGAGGTTGTGTCTGTTGAAAACAGAACACATGGCTTTTCCGCATATAGAATATTTCTCAAATTAAATACACTTCGCTGATGTTGTTTGATTCAGCAAATAAATGATATCGTCTTCGGGAAATGATTTCTCGTTTTAATCAAAAGAGGGCGTTATTCAAAACCGTGCGCTCGGAAAATACGGGTGCAGCCAAGTAAATACATGTAGTGGCCAAATGGGTCCGCCGAGCTCATGAATAAAAGTTAAGCACTCAATATATTTGAAATAAGAGAGTTGTGAGAGCTATGAAAATGAAGGATTGAAGAAATATGGCACTGGACCTCCTGCCCGGTCTCTGGGCTTCCATTTGTGACCATTTTTGATGCAATTGGGTGAGAAAGTGGGTCTATTTCAGCCGCTTTGCAGAGGGATGTTTTTTTTTTAATGGCTCCTTTGACTGGAGTGATCCGTACCTTGTTTTAGGGGTGGTCAGCTGAGAATGAGTATAACTCAAAAATTCAACCGTCACCCTACCATAAAATGAAAAGAAAATGAAAGGTTACATGTTCATCATCATTTTTCTGTGCAACTTGAAAAGCTGTGAGAGTTCTGTATATTTTTTAACGATTTTTGAAGTTTGGGGATTTATCACTGTTGTCCACGGGAGTTTATTTACTTGGGTGCAACCTTACGTACTGAAAACGGTATAAGTAGATTGCTGCGCGTGCGTGGTTGTCTGGTCAAAACACGGGTCCAAATCAGCATTTACGCATCTTTGCTGGCAACTATGATAAGGAAGTAAATAAAAAAACGGCATATATAATCCAGGCAATCAAACATCTGGACGCGCCTTGTATTTATGTTGTTTAAATCGTATGTTTTATTTAATGACCAATATTTTCACGTACAGAGCAACCTACATCGACTATAATTTCGATTAAGATTTGGTGCTGGTATTTAATGATATATAAAAGGAATTACGTGCAAACTATGGCAAGTGTAAACGACGTTTTGTGTCACGGAATCGGACATGTGCATTGTATGTTATACACAGTGAATTGCGTACGTAGGCCTACATGTACACTGTACATAGTGCATGAGAAATTGATCGAGCTTTATGTTTTGTACAACGACCACGTTCACGTAATCTGTGTACAAAGTGAACGGGCTATAAAATATTTTTAAAAAATCATATAAAATCAAGTTTTGACGTCATGATGGTGAAAAGTTTCGGGGCACAACTACCCTATATGGACTTCATTCAGACCAAGTTTGGTTAAGATCGGCTGTTTTAAAGTAACCAAAGTGCCGCGCAGAAAAATCTGTGTACAAATTCTATGGGCCACAGAACAAACTCAAAAAAAATACTAGAGGTTGTGTCTGTTGAAAACAGAACACATGGCTTTTCCGCATATAGAATATTTCTCAAATTAAATACACTTCGCTGATGTTGTTTGATTCAGCAAATAAATGATATCGTCTTCGGGAAATGATTTCTCGTTTTAATCAAAAGAGGGCGTTATTCAAAACCGTGCGCTCGGAAAATACGGGTGCAGCCAAGTAAATACATGTAGTGGCCAAATGGGTCCGCCGAGCTCATGAATAAAAGTTAAGCACTCAATATATTTGAAATAAGAGAGTTGTGAGAGCTATGAAAATGAAGGATTGAAGAAATATGGCACTGGACCTCCTGCCCGGTCTCTGGGCTTCCATTTGTGACCATTTTTGATGCAATTGGGTGAGAAAGTGGGTCTATTTCAGCCGCTTTGCAGAGGGATGTTTTTTTTTTAATGGCTCCTTTGACTGGAGTGATCCGTACCTTGTTTTAGGGGTGGTCAGCTGAGAATGAGTATAACTCAAAAATTCAACCGTCACCCTACCATAAAATGAAAAGAAAATGAAAGGTTACATGTTCATCATCATTTTTCTGTGCAACTTGAAAAGCTGTGAGAGTTCTGTATATTTTTTAACGATTTTTGAAGTTTGGGGATTTATCACTGTTGTCCACGGGAGTTTATTTACTTGGGTGCAACCTTACGTACTGAAAACGGTATAAGTAGATTGCTGCGCGTGCGTGGTTGTCTGGTCAAAACACGGGTCCAAATCAGCATTTACGCATCTTTGCTGGCAACTATGATAAGGAAGTAAATAAAAAAACGGCATATATAATCCAGGCAATCAAACATCTGGACGCGCCTTGTATTTATGTTGTTTAAATCGTATGTTTTATTTAATGACCAATATTTTCACGTACAGAGCAACCTACATCGACTATAATTTCGATTAAGATTTGGTGCTGGTATTTAATGATATATAAAAGGAATTACGTGCAAACTATGGCAAGTGTAAACGACGTTTTGTGTCACGGAATCGGACATGTGCATTGTATGTTATACACAGTGAATTGCGTACGTAGGCCTACATGTACACTGTACATAGTGCATGAGAAATTGATCGAGCTTTATGTTTTGTACAACGACCACGTTCACGTAATCTGTGTACAAAGTGAACGGGCTATAAAATATTTTTAAAAAATCATATAAAATCAAGTTTTGACGTCATGATGGTGAAAAGTTTCGGGGCACAACTACCCTATATGGACTTCATTCAGACCAAGTTTGGTTAAGATCGGCTGTTTTAAAGTAACCAAAGTGCCGCGCAGAAAAATCTGTGTACAAATTCTATGGGCCACAGAACAAACTCAAAAAAAATACTAGAGTTTATGGCTGTTGAAAACAGCACATATGGCTTTTCCGCATACGATAATTATTATAAATTAATATTATAAAATGTTATACAAATAACCAGAAATGGATCCCTCATATGGACAAATCATGATCCTAGCTCACATACAGGTCAATTAATGTGTCACAAAGAAAGACCGTGCCTAATATTCACTTTTGGTGAAAGAATCAACTTTCTATTTCAAACCCTTTTTGATTTTTGAAGAATTTGATTATTAAATTCAAATCGCTTGTTATTTGACACATGATGACGTCATGATGACCCTATAAGGACATACTTCAGACCAAGTTAAAATTGGCTGTTTAAATCTATGATTAAGTCTGTGGATCATTGCAATTGTTTGCATGCAATTTAAATCATGCTCTCAAAATCCTTTTTTCGAAAACATTACGTCAACTCACAAACATTGCGTCAACTCGCAAACATTGCTTCAACTTGCAAACAATACGTCGACAACTCGGAAACATTGCGTCAACTAGCAAACATTACGTCAACTCGCAAACATTGCGTTAACTTGCAAACATTACGTCAACTCGCAAACATTTCATCAACTCGCAAACATTACATCAACTCGCAAACATTGCATCAACTCGCACACATTATGTCAACTCGCAAACATTACGTCAACTCGCAAACATTACGTCAACTGGCAAACATTACGTCAACTGGCAAACATTACATCAACTCGCAAACATTACGTCAACTGGCAAACATTACGTCAACTGGCAAACATTACATCAACTCGCAAACATTACGTCAACTGGCAAACATTACGTCAACTCGCAAACATTACGTCAACTTGCAAACATTACGTCAACTCGCAAACATTTTGTGAATAATTCTGAAAAGTCAACACTCAACACTCCACAGACATATGGATTCCACAATGAACATGTAAGGTTTACATACTGTTAACAATGTTTTAAACTTGTTTTGGGAAATTGAGTCAATCGAGCATCACATCGTTTGTTTTACTATGATCATTATTTTCATGTCAATCGGGTAGCGTGGATAAGATTGAAAAATTTATAAAAGATTAAGTGATGAAGTTGTCATGACTTCATTATTAATCGCCAACCTCTATTTCCCAAACCTACTAATTTTCGAGGCGATCGGCCGTTCCTTCTATGTGTTATTACAATTGTTTGAAAATGATATAAAAAAGACGTACGTGCTTTGTCTATGAGGAAAAATATAGTTTTGAGTCAACGGTCAATCGGACATCACGTCCCGGCCCAAGGCCCAGTGCGTAAGCCACGCCATCGGGCCGCCGGCGGCTCAGCAACGGCGCCCATCCACCGACCGTGGTCTGCCGGTGCATGGTGGTTGCCACTATGAAACGGCCGTGTAAATACCACCGCGCGCACAAACAATTGTCGTCCAGCCGAGGTCGGGCCGATGGGGGACCGACACTGACTGTATTTTGCCTATAAAAAGGCCTACTGAATAGAATATTTATACAAAATTATATCAAGAACATGAAATCACTCTGATGACACTTTAGTCTAGGGGAAATGGCGTGATATAATTCAATTTGTTTATTTGTAAAACATATCATTTATTAATTGCCACGTACAAAAAAAAAAAAAAATTATGGATCATTGCACTTTTCCATACAACTCTTCCCAAGTATTAACTTGTACATGTATAGCTAATATTAACGCGACCCATAAAATGATGTACAATACGACAACCTACATCGATAGCATTTCGATATTTGGTGCTGGTATTTAACGATATATAAAAAGTCTTACATGAAAATGTCTATGGGAAGATTATAAACGAAGTTTTGATAAAGTCACGCAATCCGCGGACATTATTATGAATGCCATACACACAGTGCAGTGAAATACGTACTTACGATGCAGTGTACATGTATGGGGAGAGTTGAGTCATTTGAGCATCATATGTTTTGTACACGACCATATTGTCACGTAATCTGTGTACAAAGCTAACGGGCTGTGAGAAATATTAAAAAAATCATATAAAATCAAGATATGATGTCATGATGTCGAAAAGTTTCGGGAGACAACTACCCTATATGGACTTCCTTCAAACCAAG
Organism: Astropecten irregularis; assembly: GCA_963971285.1. Lineage (NCBI taxonomy): Eukaryota > Metazoa > Echinodermata > Asteroidea > Paxillosida > Astropectinidae > Astropecten > Astropecten irregularis. The sequence continues at coordinate 2,216,533 of OZ020256.1, forward strand.
TTTGGTTAAAGTCGGCTGTTAAAAAGTGACCAAAGTGGGGTCCAGAAAACCCCTGTGTAAAGTCTATGGGAATTTTGGAAGAATATGAGGAAGAAAAAAAAAAAAAAACAGAACAAAAGCAATACCTTTTCCGTTGAACACGGAAAAGCCAAAAAAAAAAAACAGAACAAAAATAAAGGGTTTTCGCTTCCGCGGAAAACCCAATAATAAAATAATAAGACATCAAGTCCCAGAAAACGAACTTCCATATTTAGTTAACCATAAAAGGGTCGCGTGCGTCCGTTGACATCACTTTACATGATCTTGCTCAGTGTATTAATAATTCACCTTATATATCAGAATAAGCCCAGAGAGGCCCCGTCTTCCTGCTGTCTTGTCCAGACTAGTGAGGGCGCAATCATCACCCACGGTCACCGTTTCCACGTGGAAGCCTTCCGACCGGGCCTTCTCGGCAGCGATGCCAAAGTTAATGCGGTCACCAGTGTAGTTGCCCACGACGAGAAGAACCCCGGCTATATCAAGATGCAAGGGAACAAAATGTGCAAGTGGGTTTCCAACTGGGCAAAGTTAGGCCGCGTCCCAATTCTCTGGCTACGGCTGCAAATTACGCATGTACCTATATGACAGCCACTAGCCAGCGACTGCAGCCATTTCAATAGACTTGGGTGTTATTTGCGGTCGCAGCCAGTGAATTTGGACCCGGCCTTAACCTGTTTAAATGTCAATGCTCAGTGGGTTTGTATAATTATACTTGAGCCAAAGTTTAACAAAGATGGTCGGCTTTCACTTACTGACGAATGGTGATTCAAATAATTAATGTACATTATTTTGTTTTAAAACAGAAGTAAAGGCTGTAAAAGCATGAATGCCGTCAAACAATAGACAGTGCACCAATATGAGGGTAAAGGGAAAACTGTGGACATAAAGGACATCACGAGATCCGACCAAAATATTTCACGAGAGGGCGGCATTTACCTGGATTGGCGACGGCTCGTATGGCTGCTAAGATGTCACCAGGTGGAGGGGAGGTGAAGATAGAGCCAGCAATACCACCGGTCAACATGCCACGCCCAACGTATCCTACAAATCACGATGAACATCAATTAACTGTGTATTAGTATAAAGAAATAATCTGGAAATAGGTACATGCGGTGCAGGCAGCACGTACAGATCACAAAACGTTCCACCGTGCCTAAGACCTATACCATTTCACCAAATTATAACACGCCTTTTCTCCTGTCACTACCCCCTTTTAATGACCTGCATGTTATATAGCCTCTTCGTCCAACATTTCTTTTCCACTTATTTCCTAAGTTGTAGGCCTATACATTTCCTTTGTACTTATTCCTTTGATTGAATTTGATGCCTTGACAGGCACGCTCACTGCCTTTGACCGCACGGTCAGTGAACTTTAGGGTGAAGTAGTGATCGGTGAAAGCCGTCTGAAGTGACACACAATACTACTCCTAGCGAATCGCACTCAATCGAAACCAAACTGACCACTTGAATACACCATAATAAGTCGGAGTGTGAATTGGGGATTCTGACGGCAAAGCTAGCGCGACTCCACTTTCATTCACTCAGGCAGACCATTCCTCCATGGGCATGGTTAGACAGAAATGCATAAGTCTCACCTGCTGAGAATGGTTCGTGGCCCGATCCTCCACCGCTAAGCACGGCCACCTTTCCAGCCGCCTTGTGCTCGCCAAAGTCAGCTCTCAGGGCAACCCTGTGACCTGTAATGTATCAAGATACTATATAGTTATGCCATTGTGTTTAACTACTAACATTAATAAGCTACAGATTCTACGTACAGGCCTATTGGCCTAATTACTGGTTGAAGAAACGGCGTTGACCTTGAACCAGAAGAGGGCATCCCACCTAGCTCCATGCTCCGACACACCTTCTGTACTAACTACTTAAGTATTCAATTCATATCAAATACGTGCATCGTCAGCATTGTGCATCTATGATTGTTTTTATCATGCTTGTTATTCTCGTAAAATAAGCTAATTAATCCATCCATAGTTCTGCAAACATCTTTCTTTGACAAGCTAAAACACCAATGTTCAGGGAACAAATAAGGTTTACACAGTTTATACTACGTTGTACTAAGGTATTGAATAGAAAAGTTTCAACCTTTGAGCAGTTTGACGGCTGGATTGACGACTACGAAACCTTCCAGCATCTCATCCACGCAGGACTGCACGGAGTTTAGAATCTGTTTATGTGGTGGTTTAGCCATTGTTAGTTATTTAGCTATGTGCATGCAATGTAGCCTGACTTCCAATACCGTTCCAATGCAGTCATGCAGGCGCTGACGGTACGGGCCAAGACCTTAGCACAAGCCTTGGCGAAAATTGCTCACTAGTGCCGCAGCAAGCGCTAGGTTTAGTACTAGGTTTTACTGCTGCTAGTGTAGTGCTGCTAGTTGCTGTTACATGTATATTATGAAGCAAAGACACGCTTACATTACGAAGGTGTGTGCACCTGTGGATTCATGTGACACGTATAAATACATTGTATATAGCCTACAGTCCAATGTATTTGGTGGGCGTGAAGTGTTCTAGACTTGATACCAGGCGTTGCATTGGAAAAACCGCGTACCGATACACAATGTTTAAAATACATCCAAAACATAAATAGAAAGTAAACAATTATTTTCTCTGACTGCCATGCTTAATATTAATCGTAGTGGGAATTTTGAAGTAACCGTTGAACTGTCCGACCTCACCATGAACAAAACTTGTTATAATATCGGACTTGATATGAAGACCACGGTTGACCGCTTATCAGCATTTTATCTGTATTTGTATGTACTATGTGCGATCGGAGTTAGATATCGGAGGCGTCAGATCGAAGGTCAATGGGGAGATACAGGGTTCATTCCACCGCGTGACATATACGCCCACCCTTAAATCAGTAGAGGGCGTATGTCTTCAAGCACGTGGTGGTATATGACTTGACCTTATAGGGCATGCGCCTTTTTGTAAATGCATTACTGTGATACACTCACGTTGTACGACCCCAGTTTTTTTTTCGAATTTTCAAATTCCCGATAACGCGGCTCAGTTGTCGTGCCGAACTCAATTTGCTGAGCCACATAAACGCTAAACTTGGGTTCGGCACGGCAGTAGCACGGGTTATAGCCAAGACCTATATGGTCGTGTCCAGTCTTCAATGATGACAGGGCAGTATAGGGCTAACATCGGCACAACAGCAGCAACAGCAACAACCGCTTTGCGAATTTCACGCCAAGGTTTTGGCTACAAAATGCATGCTGTAAATTTTGTTAATACCACGACCACACAGCGTTCCATACCGAGTTACTGACCATGGGTCAATACGAGCACATTCCGATCCACCACGCACCCGGTCCATACACTGTTGGTTTTGCATAAATTTATGTACTTAGAAGAGGGATCGTTGGTTAATATGCACATTCTCTCCGCAGAGAAAAAAAAGATATAAGTTGATAAAAATACAGTTTAAGCCCATGTGCACAAACACGTGGCTTAGCCTTCGATAGAGCATAGCCTATATAGAACCTATACGTTGACGGAAAAATAACAGGGGGCGTGTCGGTAAAATAATCTTTATATTACTCAACTTATCACACCCACACCGTGCACAGACACTTTTGAAACGTGATTTTGACTGCTATCCTTCAAATCAATGAGTACATGAAACAGTCGTCTGTACAATTATGTGAATCAAAAGTATTGTTTTTCCTTTTTTTTGGCCAAGTTTCAGAAACGGTTATTGGGTGAATTTCAAAATTACGAGGGCCTGACGTTTCGATCCCTGCATGTTAGAATCTTTCTACGGGCTTGGCGTGAAACACGGACACGAAAGAGAGCACAAAGTTGCGCCAAAAGGACTTGGAACAAGTATATATAATAACCGTCGATCGAATGGAACATCTACGTGGCTGAAACAAGCAGAATTTCAAGCGCATTTAAAGAGAGGTGACGGAAATAGGAGTCACTGACAATTGGATGGAGGGAAACAAAGAAAGTTGTGGATGGAGAAAAGAACCCCGAAGGTTAAGGGGAATCCAGAGAAAAAGTAACAAGGGAGAAAAAGCTCACTTAGAAATGGACGCTGAAAGAGTGGCGAATATTTCCAAGGGAATTACATAATTTATTACTTACAGTGTAATACATGTTTACATAACTTAACATTTTCCAGATTTATATTATTCGTAATATCACTTTCTACATTAATTACAGAACATGTCGAAAAAATTATCACGTGCTTGGCAATATATACTGATTTATGTAATTAAAAAAAAATTATTTTCAAGAATATTTTTTTTACAATTCACGACGCTCGGCAATATGCCAGTATCACTTGTCTTCAAATTGGAGATATCCACACAATGTAACACTGTACCAAAATTATGATTCTTGAACAAGCTTTGCTGCCGTGCAAGCTTATACATATACAATAACACATTGAAATTTAAAAAGTCAATATTTACAATTCATTACCTTACAAATCTCCTTAAATGCAAATTTAGACACGGAGACTCTTATACGCAATGACAATGGCAGAAATTTCCATCAATATAAGCGTCTGTGTCATAATAATAGGAAATTTTCTTGTAAAATATTTTCTTGTAAAATATTACTTGGAAAACCAAAACAAAATCTTTTGATGTGTCAGCATTCAGCATCCAGTGTATTCATTAATTTCATTCAGATTCAAATATTTTTCTTCAAGTTTCATTGAGTACCGATAGTGCTGTAATGTCATCCGAAGTTTATACAAAGAGTAGAAAACAACTAAAATGCGAATCGGTATAATAGCAAATGATTAATTTGTTCTTGGCAAAAAAAATGTTTCGGCAGTAAGCCAACATTTTTGAAGAGAACACATCACAGTGGCTTGTAAGAGGCATCTTGTTTAAGACTTCTCCTCTGTGGCAGCAGTAGCAGCAGCAGCAGCGCCAGCAACGGGCGGCAGCGCTGAATATGCCGGCGGTGGCGGCATCGGGGCTACGGTCAGCCCGATAGCACCGGGACCGGACTCGTTGCCGCTGGTCACCACGTAGCCCGGTGGCGGCTGGAACTGCTGTACGGGAATGGTGTAGCCGACGGGCACGCCGGTCGTGTTCACCACCGTGGCAGCCGGGTTGGAGGCGGCGTACGACACCGGTGTGTCGGCGGCGCTGGTCGTGGTGCGACGGCTGCTGCGTCTTCGCTTCTTCTTCTTACTGGCAGAGGAAACGCAGCCCCACACGCAGGACACGAGGATGGCAAAACCCAGGAGACTACCGATGACTGTGAAGGTTATGGCCATGGGTGACATCCACAGGACAGAGCCCTCTGTACAACACATGGCAAATATTCAAATTAAGGCTTCTTTACTCAACAATTGGCAACCTTATAGGAATGCCACTAGGAGACATATCGTTGGAGAGAAGTCTGTACCCACATGGCCGCTCTTAGGGCTGACCATTATTTTGACCCAAGTGACACCGTCCTAGATCAATTCCAACTTACCAGAGAGCTCGCACATAACTCCCACATCTTCATTGTGACCGCAGTTGTGGATGTGCCAGCCTGGGGTGAGGCAGCGGCCCAGGTTGCTCTCCGTCCCGTAGCACGTTACCGTCTCCAGTAGCACTGGCCCAGTACCCGGACCGTACAATCTGTCGCCATCGTCCACGGCCACCTTTGAAGAAAGGTCAACACAAAATCACAGTGTGACACGTAAACAATAATCATAATGTCTGCACAATAATGATTCCGCACATTGTGGTTGGCCAACGCGTTGCAAACTCTTCTCTTTTTTTCAGATGCTTACCAGGGCATTGCCATAGCCGAGTTGTCTACAGACCACCTGGGCATCGTATATGTCCCAGTAATCGTTACAAATCGTCCCCCACATCGGCTGGTAGTCATCATGAAGGTGGAAGATCTCTACCCGGCCCTCGAAACGAGTCTGACCGCCCACCAGACGAACAGAATACTCTGACGATAAAACAAAGAAAATGCACTAATTTAAAATGACAAAAAAAGACTCTGGAATTTGCCCAACCCTCAGTTTTTGTATGATTATAAAAAAAAATCATTAAAATCCAACATGAACGTTACATTTGGTATAAATACGCATGTGTACGCAGGTGAATTCGAACAGGTGGAACTCACCGGTAATACTGCTGCATATTACGGCTGCTGTATCTTCATCTGCACACGCCTTGGACTGCCAGGCTCCGTAATAACAGTCATCCAGTGAGTTCTCGTTTCCTGGCGAGAAAAAATGCAAAGCGAAGAGTCAATGAGGATTGATAAGAATTATTAAGGTGTAGGTGACCGAATGTGGTGACCGAAGCCGGTAGGTGAAGGTGCAGGTGAAGGTGAAGGCTTAGGTGCGGGTAAAGGTGCAGGTATAGGTGGAGGTGAAGGTGAATGTGAAGGCGTAGGTGAAGGCGAAGGTGGAGGTGAAGGCGAAGGTGAAGGTGAAGGTGAAGGCGTAGGTGAAGGTATAGGTGGAGGTGAACTTGAATGTGAAGGTGAAGGCGTAGGTGAAGGTGAAGACGTAGGTGCAGGTGAAGGTGAAGGTATAGGTGGAGGTGAAGGTGAATGTGAAGGTGTAGGTGAAGGCGTAGGTGAAGGTGAAGGCGTAGGTGCAGGTTAAGGTGAAGGTGAAGGCGAAGGTGGAGGTGAAGGTGAAGGTGAAGGTGAAGGCGAAGGTGAAGGTGAAGACGTAGGTGAAGGTATAGGTGGAGGTGAACTTGAATGTGAAGGTGAAGGCGTAGGTGAAGGTGAAGACGTAGGTGCAGGTGAAGGTGAAGGTATAGGTGGAGGTGAAGGTGAAGGTGAAGGTGAATGTGAAGGTGAAGGTGAAGGCGTAGGTGCAGGTTAAGGTGAAGGTGAAGGTGGAGGTGAAGGTGAAGGTGAAGGTACAGGTGAAGGTGAAGGCGTAGGTGAAAGTGCAGGTGAAGGTGAAGGTGAGGGTGAAGGTGAGGGTGAAGGTGAAGGCGTAGGTGAAGGTGAAGGCGTAGGTGAAAGTGCAGGTGAAGGTGAAGGTGAAGGTGAAGGCGTAGGTGAAGGTGAAGGCGTAGGTGAAAGTGCAGGTGAAGGTGAAGGTTAGGGTGAAGGCGTAGGTGAAGGCGTAGGTGAAAGTGCAGGTGAAGGTGAGGGTGACGGTAAAGGTACAGGTGAAGGTGAAGGCGTAGGTGAAAGTGCAGGTGAAGGTGAAGGTGAACGTGAGGGTGAAGGTGAAGGCGTAGGTGAAAGTGAAGGTGCAGGTGAAGGTGAAGGCGTAGGTGAAGGTGAAGGCGTAGGTGAAGATGACAATGAAGTGTAAGTGCTGAAATGTTCTCTTCCCAAACCTTCTCTGAACCTCAGTCTTCCTTTACCTTGGCATGATACCGAATCCAGGTAGGTTTCGTACATAGATGACTGGAACCGGTCTCCTCTAGAGGCTAATGTTGCCAGAGGATAGCCAAGCTGATTGCAAACCACGGTGGCATCCTTAATATCTAGACATAAACAATCAATTCAAGACGGACACATCAATAAATTGAACACTTGTTTCAAGTTGATTTGAGAGAAACCAGCATGAAGTTGTGCATTGTAAGCCCAAACAACCCTAATTTGGAAGATATAATCGGCATTTACATCTTTTGGCATTTCTCTAATCGTTGTGTCCACGACAAAAACATGTGAGGAACGTTACTTGTGAGGAACATAGTCCTGGTTCAAGGTTTAAATCAACAGCACATTTCCCCAGAACAATTTGAGATCTTGTTGAAGTCCCGATCTGATATCTACGGTCTGATATCTACGTTCAAAACATCATATTATGGTGAAATGATCAATATAAACACAAACACAACTGTAATAGCCATAACAACTTACCCCAATATGAATCACATATTGCTCCCCTTTTTCCATCGTGGAATATTTCTACGATGCCCTCGTTGGGACCAGACCCTGCTGTCAGGCCAATACCAAACTTCGCCTGAGCTGTGCGGAGGGAAACAACTTTATCATTAGATGAAGTTCATGGGTACTCTTATGAAAGTATACCATTGGATGATGGGTATATCAGAATCTGGTTTATGGGGCCTAATAGGCGGATAAAGAGTGCCCAGATTTAACTGTGTTAAATGAGCTCAATCGGACATTTGAGTCACGCAAAAATAGCAAAAACCCGACTCAATTTCTCTTGTAAAACATAAAGAACGGTTTTTATCTTACCCCGCGATCAAAACTGTTTTCGGTCTTCGTTTTACTAATTTCTGGATAAATATACCATTTCAGGCGGAAACATTTTAAGGATATTTTTCTACAGCACCATATTCATACCCTGAAAGTCACAGTACGTAAATTATGTTAACATTTCTGTCAGTTGGGTATGATTCAAATCCTGTACTGTGCATTTAAATAACTTCATACCCCGAGGTTTTGCCAACCAAGATGGCGAACACTATGGAGAGCCATCATTATTAAACACGATTAAAAAAAAAAAAAAATTATAAACATTCACAGATTGTGTTGAATGTGGTGTAAATAAAACAATGACAATGTCACCGAATCGACACACATCATAATCCCCGTTAACAGATCAGCAGATCCCACACTAGCGTCATCCAGACAGTAGAGAACGACACCCAAATGCCGCGCCGACAGCGACCACGACGAAACAGGAAGCCCCCGCAAATGCCCCAAAATCCACGGCGCCCAAAGTCGACCGCTCCCCGCTCGGTCAGTCGGTCTTATTTGTTGAGGCTGTTTCCTGTTCGCGAGCGGTGCCTTGCACGGACCAGTACTATCCATAATCTGTGTTTAATTAATACCAACGTCGTCAAACAAAGAGAGACAACCATCAACGATTATAGGGCGAAGGTCATGCGATCCGGCTGGTGGCTGTGCCCATCGCGAGTAGAAGGAATTGTACCACAAACACGGCATTTTTATTTCTGCGGTGAAGGTTATAAAACGTCATTTTCAATCAGTATAAAGCGAAGATTCGTATTTGGACAGAAAAGAATGCAGAAATATTATGGATACATATTAATTAACGAGACGACTTTTGATTATTGTGACACACGTCACCATGCACTGCTTCGGTTGAAACAGTGAACGGCAACAAGGGTTAGTACTGGTTCAACCGCGGGGAGTTGCGAAAGCATTCTATGGGTGCATTCGTTTAGCTAACACGGGTCGGCCCTTACTGGGAAAGGTCGTGCTATACTGCACAGAACAAGCGAGAGAATGGGGACGAGGTTGACTGGTGTCGACCCGGGGGGAGCTAAACGAATGCACTCTATGATTGGAGGCAGAAGGATGGTGCGCACTTCTCACCTGGTTCCGTTACAGTCAAATTCTTTCCCGCTGCAATCCGCCCGAAAACACAGACGCAAGCTACCATCGCAGCAAACTGCCACAGTGTCCACATCTTCCTTCACGTCTTCGTGTGCCCTAAAAAACTGAAATATTATCCCCAAAACAAGAGCTAAGTTTCCAACCCAAACCAACTGGCCGCTGGTTTGTCCGGAGTATACAGTGTAACAGTGTATACTCTATCGTCTCTGGTCAACAAAATGCTCCGGACTATTACCAAATGACCGTTATACTGTCGTGAATGTTGTACTTTGTTACATAACGGTTTGGACAATTATTAACAACTTAATCAACAGACTGGTATCATACACATTGGATGTTAGATAAGCCTTTCGCCCATGACAACATCCTACCAACAAGATGATATCTCTCCGTATTAATTAATTTACATGGATTAAAACAAAATTAAATTTTGAGGTCATTATAAAACATACGTCAAGTATGGTTATAAGTGAGGGAGATGGTTATTTGAATAAGAGGAATAAAATGGCACTCATGGAGCTCCGTAGATTAACAACCAACACCGTTATCTTCGTCCAATGTCCCGTGTACAAAGAGCAATATTTAGACTACGGGTTCTTAAAGGTAATATCATACTTTGGTTTTAATCAAAGAGATACAGAGTCATAAATATCAAGACAGATACAGTAACAGTCATCTGTGAAAATGTCAGTCCCATACGGTGCCCACTTCTTGAGAAAACAGTGAAAAATAGCCACAGTATTTTTTAAGTCTTTTCTCTTTTAATTTTGATCTTTTAAAAGATGGAAAAGATTTTCGGTCGTTGTTTTACTCATTTCTGGATAAATACAGCATTTCAGGCGGAAAAAATATCTTCATACCCTGTAAGTTATACGTAAATCTGTGAACATTTCTGTTTTAGTTTCTTACCAAAGTATGATACTACCTTTAACTGGACGCTGTTTGCACATTTTCAACATTTGGTAGATTGTTTAATAACATGCTTTACGAAACAAAAAAATAACATAAGGTATGACAATCCCATTGGTAAATATGCGCTGCTTTATAGGAATGACAGGTCAGGGTAGACATTATGCGTTTTATATAACTGGAAATCACGACTGATGAAGAATTTTTACGACAAACGTTAAACCAATGAAATGACTTTGGTAGCAAGATAACGCTGTATCAATTGCCGAATATAATACAGCCAAAAATACTTCAAGTAAAAAATGAGTAACCTACATTTTGTAAGTTGTTGTTCAGGTTACAAAAATGCTTGTCATTATTGCGAGTAAATAGTTGGTATGCAGAACGACTATTTTAAGAGTATTCGCAATCCATTCCATTTATGGTTGGTATAACAAGTGGGTAGAAATGTCATACAAAACATTCACCCTATAGCCCTCCATTCATTGCCTTTTCTGCTTGTAAAAGTTAAAGGGAGAAAAGCCCCTAATATGCAGTCTTATTTCACATTTTTAACTGATCCAGCGATGGACATCACGTACCGAATATAGTTTGTGGGCCTATACCAGCCCACAAACTTGCGTTCACTTTCCATTGAATGTATGCCCATAATAGGTACATAATTTGTCATGTTTGCTTTGTCTGTATTTGATTGATTGCATGTTGTTTGTTTGTTTGTTTATTTGTTTGCTTGCTCGTCACTTTGTTTGGACAAACTCAATAATTCTTTTTGGAGGTCTTGCAAATCCAATAATGCTCCCTTTAACGGTATTGATCGAGAGTGCAAGTTTAAGTTTCGATCACTATTGCACGTATATGTATACCAATCATGTAGTCTTTAACTCTTTATACCTTAAAACGGATACGTTTTGAGTCAATAGGTTTTAATTGTGTGTTGTATCTGGGAGTAGGGTTTTCCCCTTTAAAGCCCCCCGTTGCTTTGACTACAATAATTGTGCGCTCATGCATTTCATATTTCCATAGTGTCAAATCACCCGAAGGCTAACAAACAGGACTCGTAGTCACTAGTCAGTGCAGTGCAACACCACTGTCGGGGCTAGACACTTCCCTGCCGCAGAAAAGAACGGAAACCTCCCTCTCTTCCCTATGCCTCCCCGGCACGATCGCTGGGAAGCAATGCTCATCTAAGTGAGAGAGGTTTCGGTGGAGCAGACTAAGATTGAGCAACCTCCCGGACGGGAAAGTCTAAGTTGAAAAACCAATGATGGCTATGTCTGTCAGCGCGCTGGCTCGCCTTATCAGCGCCGTGTTGCTGCTGCTTGCTACCCCGTCCATAGCAGCTCGAAAACACTACCGTGGAACACAGGTAAAGTTCAAGGATTATTATGTTTTTTTTACTACGTGGTTTAACAATGGATGACGAGGTTTAAGTGCAGGCACTAGATTTTTAAGGCGACGAACAATAACAATTGCAATGCAATGTGAAATATGAATACCTATCCCACGCTTAACTAAAAAAAAATGGCGCGGGAGTATTTTGTGGAGCAGACGGGATACGTCTGACTGACTCTATTCAGTATAAAGGCTAAAAATATCCTTAAGTGCGTGGTAAATGCTTGTATAAGAAGGTGCTGTATCATCATGTGTAATATTATTGTATATGGAAAAATGCCTTCGCATTTTTTTTTAGGTCGTACACGCCTTATAAACCTAATTTAACGGTGACAAAGTGAGGGAAACGCAGGAGAAAAAAGTTAAAAAGAAATGGCGACATAACCATGATTTTGTTAAAAAATGCTGATTTGTCATAACAGTGATAAATGAAACATTGATTCACATAAGAATCATTCTTTCATTACAATATTATTGTTTGTCCTTTTTGTAATGTATAACATGATTGAGATTTAGCCTATGCTATACGAATGGCATTACATGTATAGATGAAACAACTTTATTGTTTAAACAAGAATAACGGTATTTGAACCACTACGTGCTCGTGAGAATGAATCACCTTTCTCGCTTGGGTAGACTGTTTGTTCAATTCCTGCTGACATTCTTTCGCTTTTTATAATAAAGCACTATACTTAGTTATCTTTGGATGCACTGCACAATTTCCGAACCATGCAGAGACAACACTCACAACATGCCCATTTACAGCGATGATGTATTTCTACAAATTTCGCATTGAAACTAAAATGATATCAAGACTTGGTTTAGATTATTGCCACGGTATAGGCACATATACGATACATGAGGAAGTTGCTACGTAGTAATTACTATAGAAACAGGAAACGATTAGTTTTTAGTTTCGATTATACGCTGTTCATTCGGTCTTCTTAATTGTGTACACCACAGTCATCGCCACAATAATACAAGAAATCTATAAGGCAACTATAGGCCTATATTAGCCTACCCAGGGCATTCTACCAGTACAAATCAGTTTCGTAACGAAATGTCATCGTAATGGAACGCAAGCATTTTAAAAGAAAAGATGTGTAGCCTATTTCCCAAAGATATGACCGATCGTAATTCGAGTTACGAGCTAGGATAACTCATCGTATTTTACGTATAGGGGCTGCGATGCATCACAAGTCCTACGATTTATAGTAAGTTAAGTTACGATGAAAATGATGAAATCGGCCAAATACCATTTTGCTTTCATAGACGGTAGGCCTTCGTGCTTGATGTCGAATAAAAAAAAAATGAACAGTGCATTCTGAAAGTTCACTTTCCCCAAGTTGTGATAGAACGTAATGATAAGGAGATACAGTGTGTCGTTTATTGATATCAGTTTTATATAAGAGTAATAATCTCCTTAAAGGTAGTATCATACTTTGGTTTTTGTCAATGAAGTAAAGATTCATGGGCATAAATATCAAGGAAGAAACAGTCACAGTCATCTGTGAAAATATCAGTCCCATACGGTGCCCACTTTTTGAGAAAACAGTGAAAAACGGCCACAGTATTTCTTAAGTCTTGTCTCTTTTATTTTTCATCTTTTAAAAAGATAAAAAAGATTTTCGGTCGTTGTTTTACTAATTTCTGGATTAATACACCATTTCAGGCGGAAACATTTAAACGGTTTGTTTCTATCACCACCATCTTCATACCCTGTAAGTTATACGTCAATCTGTGAACATTTTTGTTTTGGTGTCTTTATACCAAAGTATGATACTACCTTTAAGAAGAGGCATTCCTATCAATGTATACACAAGTGTTGATATATAAACCATTGTGCGCACTACAGTGTCAACTGAGTCGTAACTCATATCCGAAGTTTGCGCCCACATCCATCCTGGGGCGACCCATTAACTTATAAATAGCAAGTATATGTAACTATAATGAACTAGGAATTCTTCCATGTACTATAGGTACATGTATTACCAAAGGGGGATGTGGCTAAAATACCACACAATGGTGATTTCACGATCACACAATGCACGGGATTTTCCACGTGTATTGTCAGAAATTCAACAAACAATGTGGCTGGAATTAACCATGATGTAAAAAGCAGACCTACAAGGTAACATATTGGCAATATAACTAAGCACAAACTTCCAGAAAGTCTTTCACATTATTGAAAAGTGCGCAATGATACTGGACTTTGCATCTACTTGAAGGCCTTTACGCGATAAGTTTCCATTGTCTGTACAAAATAGTTTTGTTTGGAGTCAACACCACGTGCGGAAAAACAAATAATAAACTTGGACGGATCAAAATAATAACGCTAACATCCCTGGAGTTAAGTTGTTCACAACCGAAACATATACCACTTATTTTTCCATGATGCATGTATATGAAAACCCATACTGTCTCAAGTGATCCGGGTCAGAGTTTTGACCCAGCACGAGGACCGTCTGAACGGTTCAACTTAGTCCTACGTGGTCATAAATCGGGGCCATGATGTGATCTTTAGAGTTGTAGGTGCGTCATATTATTTTGATAAGACCGTTGGGTGTATTTTATGGTATGGTATATGATGTGGATCAAAATAATGTTATGACCATATAGGCCTACACCTTTTAATGATTATACATGTATGGTATTCCGGGGGTAACTGGTTCGAATCCCACTCCAGTCAATTTTCTTTGTTCACTTTTAAATGATTGCATTACATTTTTTAAATGATTGCATGCATCTTCCCTTGTGGATGTTTGATGATTACTTTTCTCAATCAATATTTTTTCTCATATTCATAATACAAAACAAAATCTGTGTTGAACATGGGTCCGACCCGTGTAACTTGGTGACTGCAAAATTTGAACACCAATATTTATTGAGTGGCAACTATCCAGTCCTGTGTTGGTGGTTTTCCGAAGTGTTTATATTATTCGCACGGTGTTCCAAAAGACGGACGGTTCGAATCCTGCTCCAGTCACTTTGTTTATTGCTAGACCCTAATGGCTTAAAAATTTTCCCTTGTGGTGCATATAATTCAATGATTATAATATTTATTGTTATGTTTTTAGGGGACGGCGCAAGGTCACTGCAGACAAGGCATGTTCGACGACCGACTGCACGGGGCTAAGAACGGAACGCTCAACTGTCGTCCCTGTAGCAACTGCCTGCCCGGTTACGGTGTCAGTCGGCTGTGTACCCGGTACAACGACACCGAGTGCCTCCCGTGTCCTGCCGGGCAGCACTCGGCTTCGACCAGCCGGTGGGACGACTGCATCGCCTGCCGTGAATGCCAGACGCACCGGCCCTTGTTGCAGGCCTGCACCGCGTCCGCTGACACCGTATGCAGCTCGGACTGTGTTCATGGTACGGAACGAGGGAGTGTAGTTTAATTTGGGCGATTCCCCAAATTGTGCGACACCAAGAACTTGCAACGCGTTGGCCAATCACAATTCACGGAAGTTGTTAATCAAAATAATGCGCGTATGGAAATGATCGACAGATTTCGCGCATTGTGATTGGCCAACGAGTTGCAAACTCTTGGAGGCGCACTATTGTGGATCGCCTGATTCGGGGTAGAGAAAACGTCTCGTAAAGAAAACAAACATTGCTTGGGATTACAAATATCCGTGTGACGCAAGCAAAAAGGGGTAAAGGAAAACATTTAAAATTGCCGCAAGTCAAAAACCAGCCGCGAAATCGATCACAAGGAAAAGGTCATAATTATTATATCATATGCCAATGAACAATCTAAAGTCAAAGAAAAACACATGATTTTTCTTTTTCATCCAGTGAAAAAATTCTAACAAAACGTATGTGGTTACTGTTGTGCACACTGTATATAGGGTATTTCTACAGTGTCTCGGAGAATGCCTGTCTAAAGTGTTCGAAGTGTTACGATGATCCAAAGTACGAGCTAACCAGCTTCCGAGATGAGAAATGCCAGCAGGTGGGGATTGACCCAAGTATGCAGTGTTGGCCTTTGCCTACCGCCATAAAAGGTAGGCCTACATGTGTAATAGGAACCTGGCTAAAAACGTGCGATCCCAAATAGGATGCCACCAACGCGTTGGCCAAACACATGAGAGCGGAATCTGTCGACCTTTTCCAGACGCGCATTGGGTCGACAACTTTCGCTCATTGTGATTGGCTAACGCGTCGCAAACTCATGGCAGCGCACTATTTGAAATCTCCAAAAGTCCCCAGACTGGAATTTGAACTCAAAATGCTCGGTATCCCTTTCCGTTCGTTTTACCTTGATGTAATGTCGGAAATACACAACTCTTCCCACAGTTTAATGGAAGTGTAACGTTAACCACGAATTCTGATACATTAGGCTACTTAAAAAGGTTGAATTCTGAATTCTGAATGAAAGGCAATCATTGAAAGTATCCTTCATTGGGTAAAATGTTACTGTACAGAAAAGAAATCTCGGTAAGGATAAAAACGCATGGAAATGGGCGACTTGGGATTCTGATAACAGCTCAACTTTAATTAGTACTTACGAAGACAATCATTGAGTAGACTGCGCGGACTCCTGCTCAATGGGTAAGTATTTCGTGGAACAGTCACTTGGCGATGGCAATGAAGGGTTTTGGGTCGCTGTGGAACAACAGACTGGTAGATGTGACATCCTGTATGAGAAAAATGTAAAACAGTAAGTTGCTTATACACCATAATGCACTGATAATCAATGTATGGTATTGCAATGGTAGTCAACATTATTAGTCAATCATTTGTTATATTTCTCACCGGATTGCAGACAATGATGGAGCATCCAGCCCCGTTGAGGAAGAGACAGATGTCCACCGAGCGCGGCCCACGGAGTCACCAGGGCCAGACCCACGAGGGACCGGTGACGACGTCCCAGCTCCACCGGCCCCGGATAACCTGAACGAGAGCACGGTCCAGGCATACAGGGTGATCGTGGTAGTCCTGATGAGCGTGACCGGGCTGTGTGCGATTCTCTCCACCGGGATCATGATCGCCTTCTGTTACGTCATGAAGAAACTCGACGGCCGGAGGACTGGTACCCTCTCTAGAAATGGATACCAACGCATATCCAAACAGACATCCAAACTCCTTGTCAAAGGATCAACTTACGTTTAAGATAAATGCAGTTATAAATTCATGTATACATCATGTATACATTTCCATGAAAACGTTTTTTTACTCACCAGTACTGAACTAAATGCTTTATTTAATCGGGAATATTTATATCCAGATTTATAAAACGTTACTCACTAAATATATAGCATGCAACGGGTGTTAATTTAGGCCAAATCGTTGGTGTATATATTTAAGTCATTCAAAAAGTCATGGAAAAATAGTGACACTTGAAAACTATTGTTTTGGTGAGGTACTGACATACGTTTCCAAACGCTCGTCGTAAAATTTGTTCAACTCTTCGATGTGGGATGAGTTATACCGACTACAAATGCACGTTTGGGCGAAAGGAATGAAAGCTAAGAAAAAACCTCTCGAGTGATGGCAAACGAATCGCATGTAATGGTTGTATGATAGTTTAACGACAACATAAGATGATATTTTTATATTGTATTTTATATGGGAACTTCAGATGTAAGCACTTATATTTTGTATCCTGACTACATGTATAAAGTCATTTTGAATTATCGTATAAGGTAAGCCTCATTAATAAGCAAAATTGTAATCAGTATAATAATCTAATAACTGGTAATGGTAGGAGCAAAGACCTTTACCGTATCTATCTGCTGTATAAGCCGCAGTATCCCAAACTCGCCCGAACACAACTCGGGGCTCAACGCATAAGCAATACGCACGCCATATCAGCCGCACCATCGTCTGCAAACATGGCCGCCACTGTGTGTACATCATTGCCGAATGCCGATACATTGCAAAAAATAAATATATTTTTCCCCCACATGTACAATGAAGAAATTGAGTAAATAATATGACAAAAATTGAAAGTGCCACGATGGTCCGTAAAGAACTTGGAGATACAACCTATTGTACCAAACTGTATAATACATGTAGGCCTACACCAATGAAACAAACACATCTTTAAATGTGTCAAAGACACACACTGATGACCTAATTATAACAGCTGAATGACTGTATAGACCATTTCAGAGATTTTACTAATCAGCAAAAGTAACATAGATCCTAGATCTGTAACAAAAAAAATATTTCTCAATAAAAACACCATGTGTAGCATAATGCAATATAAAAAGTAAATTAAATGGTGTGATTGATTTGTTTTTGCTTTGGCCGAGTTTTGGCTCATCGTGGAACGGACCCCAACCATTCACCGAGACTCAAAGCAGGGTCAAGCCAGTGACCCAGCCTGACTCGGATTTGAGCCAAGTAGAGCCAATGGCAGGTGAACATCTAACACTCCTCGACATTATCTTCCCCCAAGAGTGATCGCGTATCTTCTCCTTAACCCTAACCCACATGCATACCACATTGTTAACCCTGACACTCTTCACTTACCAAACAAGACAAGAGCTGCTTACCACACCTTACCATAGTCTCCACAGGAGAACTGGATCACAAACCATGTAATACCACACAAACCACACTGTATACCACAGGGAAAAACCATGTGTGGTAAACGGTCGTAAGCATATACACACTGTACAGTGTGCATGCATGGCACACACATTTTGAACAACACATCTACCAGTCTAATGATTAGGCATCTTTTACATGTATAACGACTTTCATGGATTAAAAAATCATCACGACTGATTTTATTTATTTATCACCATTGAAATAATGAATGGTTTATAGGTAACCTTTTAAAATCCCAAATATTACAACTGTCAATTTCAACACTTTGATTTTTGATAATTTGCTGATGGTAGCGAGTGATCAAAAGTAAATAAAAGCAACCCCTCCACCCACTAAAATAAAATCCAAAACAAAACAAAATGGCTAACTGAAATCAATTAAATCATAAAATAAACAAAGAAAAGGAAACTAGACTCATTCACAATAATTATGTGATCGGGGAGAAAAAAAGACAGTTGACCCAAGCGGGATTCTAACCTTCAAAGTTAACCAGAACTGGCAGGTTCGAGTCCTGATTTGCGCGAGATTGAACTGTCCTCACCCCTCCCCTCCTCAAATGATGTCAAATTCTACCAGTTTCTGAATACAGCTGATTCCAAGTCGTGCGCCACCAAGAGTTTGCAATGCGTTGGCCAATCACAAAGCGCGGAATCGGTTGACCGTTTCCATATGCAAATTGGGTTGACAAATTGATTTCCATGCATTGTGATTGGACCAATGCGTTGCAAACTCGTGGAGGCGCACCTTGGTATCGCCCGTATTGTTATCAGAATTCTCATTTGGGAGACGGAGCGAATAATTGTCCCAAGTCTCTGTGCTAATAATATCTACCCTTGTTACACGTCGTAATTAGCACGAAGAGTTATTAAGCCATCCAATAAACATGCACATATTACTAGTACAGTGTAGGATGGAATACATGATCTCCAAAAAAATTAAAAAAAATCCATTGTCTATTCTTCTTAGTACATTACAACTACGATGAAATCTAAGCAAAATCAATTTGAAAATCCACGAAATTTTGACACCTTAAAGATTATAAAGAGCAACCCCAGGCCTGTAAATAACAATTAACTAGGCCTAGAGTACATCTATATTGACGCATTAAAGCAGATGATGCTCCGAATTAATCTGAGGGCCTTTGAGAAATCAGGCTCGAGACTAGGCTAAAGGCTAGGCTTGGGACTAATTTTGCTACCGTTATTTGAAGCCCACATAACGAAATGAAGGGAATGGGCCAAATGGCGAAGCCGAAGAAAGTCTACAGCTTTGCCATGTAGTCACGTATGTACCTATAGTAAAGCTTCATTTCATTTAGGACACAAAATGGCGGTAGCAAATAAATCCCAAGCCTAAATAGCGGTATGCCTAGCCTCAAGCCTCATTTTGACTGAAAGGCCCACAGGTATCTATGACTTAAAGATACACTGTTTGTCAAACACATCTGTGGCCATTGTAACACACAGGAAACTTTCATGATACATTCTGAGCTCATTGTACTGCACTTGTAGGAATCATAATTTGGCTGGCAACGGTATATGAATTTCACAATATAACAAAATAGCTCAAGAAAAATACGTGTTGAGTTCTTTCGTTTTCATAATTATTAGCACACATTTCGATATTTCTATATTGAAAATAAGCACACCACCCCCCCCCCCCTCAAAAAAAGAAAAAAAAAAGAAGAAGAAGATTTTATCGTTGTTAGTATTAAACCTTGAACTTAATAGAAGCATTTTAATCAAATCAAGATAGTACAGTATCCCTTTTGTTTCAATATACTTCTTTCTGAAAGAACTTCTAATGTTCACAAACACATCTTCTTCACTAAGTAGCAATATAAATGATGATGAATTTGGCAATTTAGAAACAAATTTTTAAATTGGGTTTTAAAGTACTTAAAGTACTTAAAGTGCCTGAATCCTCATTGCTGGCATGGCTGGTCTAAGGAGGTGGTCGCCTGCCAGTACCCTCTAGCAATAGCATTCAATCCTTTTCCAATGTACTTAGTTAATGTACTTAGTTCTTATTGAATGCTATACAATTTCTTCCTCCATGATATAGCCTTTAAGCCCGCTTCTGGACTGTTATAACAGTACAGTGAAAATGCTTCAAACTTCTCTATTTGTGCCCGAAACGAGCCCTCAGTGGTTTTAATTTGGGTCACTTTTCCCCCGTTTTGGGTTAAATTCATACAAGCATGTGTATGCTGCATGCAGCATTTTCGTATTAAACTTACAAACTAGCATTTTAAACAACAGAAATCATTTCATTTTATAGGACAATTACGAAACAGAGACAGTGGGCTCCGTTTCAGGCTCCAGCTCAATTTCGTGAATCCATTTTAAAATAACAGGTATAATCAAAATAGAGGTTTTTGACTGCTGTTCGAAGTAGATTCTCTGGTTTGAAAACCACAACCTATATTTTCAGCAATATGGATGACAGAGCTGGAGCCTGAGCCTCCGTTTCGTAAACGCCCTATGCATAAATGGTAGTACTCTTTGAAACCAGAGAGGGTAAAACAAGGCAAAGGTTTGCATTATTCATTGCAGGACATCATAATTCTCATAAAAAAAATACAAAAATAATAATTATACATATGGTTTTCCAAACCATGCAATCTAATTGCAAAAAAATAACAACCCTTTCCGGCAAAGATAAAAATAAAAAATCCATCGCAGGTTTTATAGTACATATACAACAGAATCAAATTCCTCAAACTTTTTCAAAGTTTTTCCATAACTGTACATTATAATGCATCAATCACAAGATTACTGATGAAAATCTTTGTCTGTGCGACATTTATTGCTCTTTATCTGTATTTTTGTGTATTGTTGGTTTTGTGTAACATTCGCATGATGAAAGAAATAGAAAAACGAATTTTACTGAGAATATCTTTCATTTTGTTCATATATTCATTTATTTATTTGGAGTGGGGGGTTGTTAAGTACATTTTGGTACTCTGGTGAGCAGCTGTTGAGAGAATGTACCATCATCCTCAATTCATACACCTTTATCATTCATGTTTCATGGTCCAAATCTGGATTATTGTGCTTTCCCATTTTATACGATTTTGTGGTTCCAGAATGACCATCCAATTCACAGTGACATTATATTGCTGTGTATCAATACACAAACAGCATGTAATTATCATGTCAGATTACAAGTACTATGAAAATGTTGCACCAGCCTATCTACCAAGCCCCCATCCCACTCCAATGAAGCTTCCTTTTAGAATGTATCATAGGAGAATACACAAACTTGTACCACGTCCATGATGACAATGTACTGAGCAACACAATAATGATGAATGGCACACGTTTGTACTTATGATTTACACTGCATTGTGATTTGATCAAACTGATCTCAGCTGCCTTTACGTGTAAATCAAAGAGAGGAACGATATTCAAGCTCCTGGTTTACATTATTCAATGTAAATAACAGTCATCCGATGTAATCGGATGTTTGAAGTGCATTCAAGGAAAGAACATGTCATACTTCTGCAAACTGCTTATAAACCCAAATAATGACCTGAAGTTCGCTTTGTTAATGTCTAGTATAAACCACTACATTGTCAACAGAGGGCGACATACAGACGCACTGCTCAAAACGAATGTATGAAGTTTAACAAGTCATAACCAAAATACCCAACTTAAAGCAAAAGAAAAACAAAATAAAATTTAAAGACTTTAATACGGAAATCGCATGCATGACATACTCTCTTATTAAACAGATATTCAACTTTTAAAGACTACCTACAAACAACTGAAAGAAAATTGTCTCAATGTCAATATTACAAAATGCAATTATGTGGGACGGTAAAAACGTACACGTATGTATTTTGTACGGGTATTAATTTTTTTCCCCTTTCCGTGGGGTAAATTCCTTTTATGTACCGTCAGTCAGTGGCGTCACCAGACTTTTGAGTCTGGGGGGGGGCACAAGGGGGGCACTAGCAATTGTTGGGGGGGCAAACGTTTTATATACTATATATTTTTTTCACCAACCCAAATTTCAAATGGGGGGGCACGAGGGGGGGCACAAGGTTTTCCAGGGGGGGCACGTGCCCCCCCTGGCCCCCCCTTGGTGACGCCACTGCCGTCAGTTTATAGTTTTTTTCCTACTTCAAGCTAGATGACTTTGTTATTGGTTGAGTTGACAATTTATTGCAGTTGAAAAATCAAAAAAGACAATTATAACTGAAGTAAAATATCTACAGGCAAGTTTACTGTCCGGATTTTCAACTTATAAATCTTTAAATATCTCACGAAAATACTGACCTTTTTTTTTACTTGGCAAGAGACTGGAAACTGGAAAGTTGTGAATACCACTTTTTTCTTCTTTTCTCATTTTTTTTTTTTGGGGGGGGGGGATATTTACAAAAATTCTGAAATTTTATTATCATGAATTTAGAATGCTTATTCCAGATTGAAAAAATGAACAAAACACCTTTGGCAATAATCCTCTGATTGTGAAACCTTGACTAACAGCTAAACAAATCTTAAAATATTTCACCAAGACTGGTTTGAGTAGGGTGTTTTTTCCCGCTCGTTTTAGCACTTGTTTCTGATCATGAGACAACAGCTCAGTGTTTTGAGGTTATTTTGTATGCAGTGGGCATACATATGTTCCACATATGTGTATGACATCTTACACAATAGGAATTTAGCAATGTTACTGTTAAACCATCGATAATTTTATCAAAATATTGCATACAAATATTGGTAGAAAATTTCTGTATCCACTGGCCGGGTAGGGCCCTTGAATACATAGTACATTGTACACACAGTTCTCATTTGTGTCCAGAATTTTCATAATATTATAAAAGACACACTGTCTTGTGGTCGAAGGGTCATCTTTTCCCAAATATTTCACGGGAGCACAGGAATCTAAAAGCCACCAACATGCTAGGGCAGCGGATAGGAATTGAGACATTTTCCTTTCATAACCTAGACCTTGTACGGCTCCAAATATAAAGGAGATTACCACAGAACGTCCACTCGGTCTCCCTGATCGAGTCTTGGAGTCTGCTCATTAGCACGCACTCGTGCTGTTGGGAAAGGCATCAGATGCAACACTGTTGAACCTCTGGGACTTCCACACCGTCATCCCGTGGATGTGATGGAGAAATCGAGGGCAGACAGGGCAGTCTTTGTGAGCTTCGACCAGCATCCTGACAAAATCCTCGGCCCCCTCTTGCCTGTGCTGCTCCACGTGGCTCAGCAGGGCCTCAAAGGTGCAGTCGAGCTTGACCTCTGCTTCCAGAATCTCAAACAGGCACGAGGAATAATCCATGGAGCTGGCATTCTCAAAGACCTCCTTGCTGTGGCCCGCGAAGTGGAAAAAGCCTGAAATGGACTGGCGGAGCCGGTCACTGCCAGCCAGAATGTCACGCAGACGTCTACCGTGGGGAAAGTCATTTGAAAGGCTTTGCATTGTTCCAGTGCATTTCTCGTCTTCGTTTGCTGATCCTTGAGGGGTACAATGAACCAGGCACACTATCTTTTATTAGGCCAATAAAAAAATGGTCTGGCTACGGAAATATGACCTGCCTACGATTAACGAAGCCCAATGTTGCGACTAAATAAGTTTATCCTAGTACCTTTTGCAATTTTATGCAACAAACGTAACAATTTTTCTACATTCTAAAAGCTCTGGGTCGAAAGATTTAATATAAAAAATCAGACCTTTTCAAAACTTATGTTGTTCCCAAAATGGAACCCCCACAGAAAAAACAACCCAAAACAAAAACATGTATTGTAGTACATGTTTAGTGTACAATGTACATTGTACAATCAAATAATTTCTGACCTACTTTTATGTTCCTGAAAAAACTTTCAGGTCATCTTCCAAGTTTCAGGCCACATTTTCTCTTGGCTTGACCTAGGCTTTGGTATGAAACAAGGTACAGGCCTGTTTCTTTAGGGCACCTTATTGCTCAATGAACAGGGGAAGCAAGAGAAACCAACTAGGGACCCACTGCCTCTAGGGGCCCCCTGGTCATTGCTTTACAAGCTTCCACTAACCCTGGTTAGGTATGTCCTTGAACTGTAGCACGTTTCTCATCAAAATCTCTGTGCTTTATAATTATCGGTATAAAACCGAACATGCCAAAAGAAAATGCAAAACGTGCTGCCAAGGCAAGTGTTGCAATTGCCTTTGTGAAGGTCCAGCTCTCTGTCCATGTAGACATGGAGGCAGGCGGGCTGGTCTGTACATGACCAAACCGAGTACTGACCAAAGAGGCAATTTAAATAAAAAAAAAAGCAAAACAGAGAAGGCATGAAAAAGAAGAGAGATCTATGAATCAAGAGACCTACCTTCCGGTACGCTGACGTCGCAATCGGCGATACTGGTTCCGCTCTCTTCACTGCCGCTGGTCGAGCCAAGTCTGAAAACTTCAAAGCTGTACGTAAACCCCTTGCGTAGACCAGACACTGGATACTCCTTTGTACCAGCCGTGATCTGTGTGGGAAACCCAGGCAGGCAACTGCAGGTCTGGATACTACACGGTGCTAGCAGATGTAAGCCCTTGAGTATGACGGTAGTCTCTCCGTCAAACTCATACTCCAGTGGCTTACCTGTACACATAAAAATACAAAACAATTTTGAATATTCACCCAAAAATAACCCCCAAAATTACTTCAACTTCATTTGGGCCTCTGAGTATTAATAACAATTTTTTTAATTGTTTTTTTTTTGGGTGGGAGTATTATCAAAAAGTTGTGAATTACTATATAGGAGTCAGGTTGGCGTAACGGTTCTTTCCCCGCCTTTCACCCCTGTGGACCGGGTTCAAGTCCGGCTCGGTTCCCAAGTGGATTGGGTTTTCAGTCCCTACCTGATTCCATGGGTTTTACCCAGAATATTGCTCTGGGGTTTTCCTCCCACCTCTAAAACTGTATCTTCTTCTCATCATCTCTCCATAAAAGGTTTCATCAGGCTTGCAAGCTACAGCGCCTTGGCCGGGCACTTTTCAGGAATCCTTGGTGTCATTACCAGAAATTCATAATAATAATAATAATAATATGTAACTATTGGAAAAAGAAGTTGCATGTATTGTACATTAAAGTTATAGCAACACTAATAGTGTGCAGGCAGGCATTTACATGTAATACGTACATTTGGAAATCAGTGGCTACATGTATTTATGGACAAGTTAATTTGCACGTTAAAGTCACAGTGTGATGTTAGACTAATTGTGCTTGACAAAAGAATTGAATCCGATTCAACAACAAACGCATGGAAATTCACAAAAAAAAGGGGAAAAAGAAGAGAAAGATTTGAGATTTGGCGTTAAACCACACGGAATTGCGGATGGCATCGTCTAAGTATTTGATCCTCAGTGAACAGAGCTACATGTAGGATGACCTGGGATGGTTTCATGAATAATTGATGACCAAAACTAATGGATTATCAGTAAATTTTTCTTTGTTCACTTTTCAATGATTAAAATAACTCAGTCAGTTTCCCTTGTGGTTATTTCACGAATATATTAATTAAAAAGCCGTATCCTCTTTGAGTGATCCCCCATGTGCCGTTCCCAGGTTGCAGCATTGTTGCGTGTATCATTGAAACGATCCCTGGGGTGTGGCGGTGTGTGCGTGGTTTCATGGCTTCTGACTGCCAAACGAACAAAGATAGTTGACTATTGGGGTCACCACCAACATAGGGCTGGATGGCTCAGTTGGTAGAGCGCCTGTACGGTATTCAGGAGGTCGCCGGTTCGAATCCCGCTCCAGTCAATTTTTCTTTGTTCACTTTTTAATGGATTATCATTAATGGCGGAAAGCTCATGTGTATTTAGTAGGACGTATCACTGAGGTATTAACTACACGGGGAAAACACTGCTGATCTTTTGACTGCACATATGCTCGTTTTTGATGTGAAAAACATTGATTGTACATCGTCAATTAGCGATCACCTTGACAAGCCCAGGGGCCAATTTCATAGAACTGCTTAGCACAAAAACTTTTTTAGCACAACATTTAGCTTGCCCAATCAAACAAACCACCAATGAAAATTCCACTTGATATTCATGGTCAGTGAACAACAGCCAAAGTACCAATTGCGAGTGATACACAACACATGGAAATTTTGTTGTTAATCCTGCTTTTACTAAGACAGAAATGTCATGCTTGGCAAATATTTGTGCTGAGCAGCTCTATGAAATTGGCCCAAGACCTGACTGGCTTTTTCAAGGGTCGGCTTGCATCAATTTACCACGACTTGCTTTGATTGTTGCCATGGCTACCTAAATATGAGGACACAATGTTATTTCTTTGTATACCAGTTGTATACATGTAGATGGTTTACGAAACGGTGGCACAGGCTCATGCTTCGCCTCTGTCATCCATATTTTAAAAATATTGGTTGTGGTTTTTCGTTGAAGCTGAAGCTCAGTTTTTCTTTTCAAACCAAAGTATCAGTAGCTTATCCACTTCCCAGCCACAGCCAAAAGCCTCTATTTTGATATCCGTTTTTTTAGAATGGATTCACGAAAAGGAGGCGGAGCCTGAGTCTTAGCCTCCCATTCACTGCCATAGTGTCAATGAGTTAGGCGCAGAAGACAAATTTCTTTGGAAGTTCACAGCTAAATAGAAGGCAGCACTATGAGTTCACTATGGTGCCAGAGTATACATTAAAATACACTTTAACTTCATGCAAATTAATATAAACTACATTGTACATGTATGAGTGGTAGACAAACACAAAATGACAAAACTGTAACAGAATTGGGTTAAATACGTACGTGTACCAGAGATTTTACGAATACCTGCCAAAATGTTCATAACGATAAAAAAAATAAACTGAAAATGAATACATGCGGTATGGTGGGGGTAAAGGAATGTACTATGTATACACACAAAGGTGGGGCTAGCAAGGCAAATGAGGATTTACCAGGGGAGGGGAGGGGGTGACCACAAGGGGTTCATGGGAGGGTGTGTCCATGGGGGGTGTGTCCATGGGGGTGTGTCCATGAGGGTGTGTCCGTGGGGGTGTGTCCATGGGTTGCAGAGGTGCTCCTGTAATCCTGTGATGCATGCAGGCCGTACTGTGCCGCGGCGGCCGAAATTCAGCACAGAGAGCCACGGTTTCAATGCGGATATGCGCAGACACAAATAGTCACGTGTACACAGTATGCTGCTGTGCCTGACTGCACGCAATGATCATTATTTCTCCACTAGCAAATGTTTCCACTGAGAAAATTAAACGTCCCTTCTGACAGGACCCACAGATCCCAAGTGGCAGCCAGGAAACTTCAAAGCCTGATTTTACAGCTAAACAAATTTTTTTTAAAATTTTTTCTTTGTCATAAGCACATTTTAATAATACACTTAAAAAAAAGAGTAAATTAATAAAATTACAGTTCGACTACGAAAATGTCATTAATGCAGTTTGGGCCAAAGTACAGTGTATCCCAAAGACATAGCGCCCTCGCTTGGCCAGCCACAAATATCTTTTTTTTTATAATTACTCACTTAAGAGCTGTCCACCACTGCTGCTGCTGTTTGAACATGTGAGTTTCCCTAGGCGTAGTCTACGGCGGCATAAACACGTCGTCAGTATCACACATAACACAATGATTGCAGCGATAGGAATACAAATGATCAGCCAGGATGGGAAGGTACCTAGAGAAAAAAATGACAGAGCAAAAGTTAGCATTCAAAAATCATCAAATAACCACAAGGGAAACTGACTGAATTTAAAGTCCTTAAAAAGTGAATAAAGAAAAAATGACTGGAGCATATTGATAAAATGATGCTAGAGATATAAAGCAGTATTTGAGTGGTTTCATGGCTTCTGACTGCCAAACGAACAAAGATAATTGACTATTAGTATTAGGGACACCACCAACATAGAAATGGATAGCTTAGTTGGTAAGAGCACCGGTACGGTATTCCGGAGGTTGCTGGTTCGAATCCCACTCCACTCAGTTTTTCTTTGTTCACTTTTCAATATTGAGGTGTTTACCTTATAAGTTTGGTATTGAAATTTGGCACTTATCACTTTCAGATCTACTCGTATTCAATGGCGTGTCATTCAACCATGAATAAATTAATTATTTTCATTTGGGTGTCCGGGTCCTTGCACGGGAGAAGGGTTGTAACTTTACACATGATATGCAATAGGGTATGATGAGATTTTCAATTAAATGAAAAATACATATGTCTGAATTTTTTTTCCCAAAGTTATGTTTAGGAGTTGATATCCAGGCCAGTTAATTCATTAGAAGACTGACTGAAGCTAATCAAACACAATGCCATCTCTACCCTCACAGGTACCCATTTTACACCTGGGTGAAGACGAGCAAATATGTTACAAAGCATCTTGCCCAAGGACGCAAGCACCACTAGCCCATGGCTGGATTCGAACTCACAATCTGTAGATTGACCTACAATATCTTGAGTTCGACACTCCAGACCACTAGGCCACAGCACCTAATATTGACAGATATTTAAACAGACGTGACAGACGTACAAGTCGGGCTCCTTTTCCTTGCATGTGCCGTTGTTGCGACAGGTCTCTTCACAAGCATGTAGCCCTTTGACTGTTGGCAACCAAACACATGTCATTGTTAGGATCAGGGCTTGATTTCAGAGATCTGCTTACTGTAAGCATTAAATTGGTGCTTACAGAAACGGGCAAATTTTAATTATGAGATCCTATTTCAAGGATTAGGGAAGAATTTTCAAACTTACACTGAATCTAATCACATTTATTTCAATGTTGACCTGTGTAAATGCACATTGTTGAGCGTTAATCAAGTAATTTACAATTTTTGATCAAAATACTAATAGTTACAGTCAGAGAAATGACATTCAAGTATTCATACAGGACAACATCTAGCTGTACAGGGAGAAGTGAAGCTTTTATACCCTGACGGTCTGAACTATGGACAGACAAGGACAAAGAATAAAAGGGACACTACAAAATCAGGCATTGACCAAAAAAAATATATTTGGTATACAACAAAAAAACACGGTGGCCTCTGCAGTATGCGAGAACATTATAAAAATGTTTCATATTCACATTTTAAATTTCACATATGTATGCATAATTTAAGTTTTTAGTTGCACGCTTGCATAGTTCGGGTAGCTAAGGATTTCTTGCTTATTCGGGTACACATGTAGTGCAGAAATTCAGTGCTAATAACACAGTAAGCAAAGAACGAGGATCATAAGCATACTGAATTCTGCTATTAGCAGAGACAGCCATGGAAATTGGGCCCGATTTGTTCAATGCTATCATAAAATGGCTTGTGAGCTTGTGGTGTTTCACCTTTTAATCGGGCATTCATTTGCATGTTGTAAGCTAGTCTATTTCATTCAACATGCCGCGAGTAGAATGCAGGTATAACTACGAGCGTCCTATTTAATTCTTTATCTCCGTCCCATAGGGCAAGTGGTCATGAATTAACCGACACAAACAAGAAGTTTGGAAGGTTTGACGGATTCTAAATGAAGATTTCTGTGCATACATGCGAGCATTCACTCATGACTATGCAAATTAGGCTTGCCCTAATTCTGCATGAGTTTAACCAACATGTTTTTACTGACGATCACTCATTACAATCACATACATGTATGACTAGTCAAACAATTTGATTCTCAACGCTTCTTTATGTGGAATATGTCTGGTCAGGAGACAGGGTCCTTTATCTGCAAATTAGATGTTCATACTCAATTCTGCAGGTGTTTTTATACAAACATGTATGAAACACAATCACGCATCACGAATACAACTTTACTTTGTTCGCAGTCAGTGCCCATGAAATTCTGGGGGCACTCGCAGGTGTAGGCACCCCTATCGTCACCCAAGCACGTCCCCCCATTCAGGCAAGGCTGGTTTGTCCAACAGTAATCTGAGCAAATCAATTTTCAAAAAGTGGAAACGAAGTCTGTAACAACCCATACCCATAAACAGCTTGGACCAATCATGGCTGACTGACTGTGTATCCAGTGTGTACACAGCTGAACAATCCACTGTATACATGTATTGTGAGCAGCCATAACTTGGACCAATCATGGCTGATTGCACATTTGGTGCAAGCAGAGCATAGGGCCTGTTTGTTTCGCACACGAGATCCGTGATCTGCAGATCCACGTCCCATGCAGGATATGCTCAAATGGGATCCGGATCAGCAGGATCATTGATCTCATGCACGAAACAAACCAGCCCATAGACACATGATTCACAGTGCACATAAAGAACTGCCATCTTTGGTCCGAAAATTGGACCAGGGGCCGATTTCATAAAACTTACGACGTGTCGCAGAGTTAAGACGCATCCTTTCTCTATGGACTCACCGCATAGATGCGACGCATCGCAGCTAGGATGCGTCACAAATCAAATTGCGACGCGTTGCAGAGCTTTATGAAATCGGCCCCAGTTATGGCTGATTGCGCTTTGAGATTCAAAAGCAGCCATCTTTGGTCCAATACATTGTAGCTATGGCTATGGCTTGAACCTACCATATTCACAGTTCATTCCAGTGTAATGCTCAGGACACTTGCAGTTGTAGCTCCCTTGGTCATTATCATCTACTTCCATGCAGGTGCCCGCGTTCAGACAAGGCTGGTGGTTCCCACAATACGTCAGATCTGACCGATCAAAAAGGGTGAAGACCGAACATGTTAATCTAAACCTCCATTTTGGGAATTCCTTTCAAGAATCATAACCTATCTGAGAAATTGCAGGGTTTTTTTAGGGGAAGGAAAACCCAAGATTCTAGGGAAAATCCACGGGACTCCAAACCCAATCAACAGGTTGCCCTCAGGAGGATTCGAACTAAGGACCCCACAGATGGAAGGGGAGGAGAGGAAGAACCACCCCGAATCCCCTGTCATCCATCTCCCAAGCATAACTTGACTTCAACGTTAAAATTTACACCAGTTTTTATAGCGAGTTAGCAAGAAATCGAGGTCGTACATGTACATTTGCAAAGATAAAACACACTTTTGCTAGCAAGGAGCACCACAACATTAAGATATATCTTTTCCAATGCTTACAGTACAGCTAGCTGCCCCAGCCTAGGGCATGAACAAGAATTAAGAATACATTTTGCCAATGAGCATTATTGCTGTAAAGCTGGCCCCTTCATAAACACAGTAGGAAACATGAAAAATGAAGGAAAAACCATCAGATATACAGGAATATGAAGTGGGTCATTCTGTGTTACATCAACCAGTGGTCCCAGGTATGACGTTTCATTAGAATAATGGAATAATTATGTCCAGTATGAATACGTGCAAACAATTAATATCCTCCACCATGCAGCTTTTGACATATAAACCATCTGTCCTAAACATTTGGAGGCGACGACCATTTTTCAAATAATCATCACAAAAACATGTAAAACCACTCTAACACGCCCAAAAATGGCCGTTGCTTCCAAATTTGGATGAACGACGTGGAGCATAACATTAATTTTTCTAATTTCATCATTCTCATGAAATTTCATCAAAATCTGAGGAGGGTCTTTTCTAGGATTTTTAAAGTAATTTGGTTGACTTTTCACTTTGACCAAACTGCAAGATTGTAGAATTGCATTCATAAAAAACATGGTGTGATTTATTACACTGACTGATGATACTAGGGATGAAGAAATAGCGAGAAAGATGCAGACCATGGGCCAGAGACTACTATGATTGAAAACGTAAGCTGAGCTGGAGAAAATGTAGATGAGCAGCCGACTGACTGCTGGCATCAACATCATAAGTAAATGATTTACTAGCTTGATTAATGACTAAACTAGATCCATTCACCATATGTTCACATTACCAATGTTAGTCAAACATGCGTGTGTTGCTTCATAGGTACCATGACTCACCATGCGGCTAGATGCTACAATGTATTAGGCAAAGAATATCTAATATGGAGAGCACAGAATATGAAATGAGCGTTCAAGTATGTAAATGAAATTGAGGTATTGTGCTGGGCTGCATACATACACACACACATGGACTTGGCCCAATGCCAGCCATACATATTGTACCGGTACATGGTGTATGTTATAAATTAATCATATGTATGTACATATTTCCAGTAGACCCTATTCAAATAATGATCCCTGTCGCTAACTTAGTCTAAGGGAGCACCTGCCCTTTGCCCCTACCCTAGCCCCAAACCGGAAAACACCATAATTATCATACTCTAATGAATGTTGCACAACTGACCAGAATTGCATTGCTCAAGCAGACAATTTATGCTGCATTTAAAAAAAAAGAAACATTTCCTTAACATTAATTGTGTGTTACATAAATTTATTCTATTCTTCAAATGACGAGGACGTCATCAATAAATGAATTTTTTATTTTTTTTTAATTATCAATTGGTAATCTTTTTGTCTATAAATGTGCTACACCATTTATCTGGATGTATTTTGAAATTAACGGTAGGTAATAATATGAATCTAATTTGCATCTTCACCTTTTTGCGATAAAAATGAGAGGAAAAAGCGATAGCTAGCACTCATGTACTTGTAAAAAGTGGATTAAAAATTAAAAATGTAAGTAAGGAGTAAGGAGGGCCTGATGTTGCAATCCTGGCAGAATCTTTCTAAAAGCAGATTATTTCAAACTGTACACTAACTATGTTCACTGAAAGTTCCCTTCCTGTGACTGCGTAAACGCTTTGCACATGTTACACAATGCGTATTGCGATACTATTAAAGATAGGATGAAATGGTTTTTGAATTGCTTTGGGGGTGGGGGCGGTGAAACATGTCCACTCCCCAAGCGGTTGATTTTTGAAGAGTTACCTCCGTCATCAATGCAGGTCGGGTTGGAGAAGCTAAGAATCAGCTCGGCCAGCAGACAAGAGCATGCATTGTCTGTAGGACTGAACCGTACAAATCACATACATGCACATGTATGCAAAGGTCTATGGGTAATTGGGTATCATGCAACAATATAATATTAAAACTAGAGTGAATGAACCCTGTGGAGATAATGGAAGACTTTTGAGAACCAGTCTTCAAGTCAACAGTGCACGCGCACGCAATTGTGAGCATGCGCGCGTTGTTTTGCGCGTGCGCTGTTGTGCGTGCGGCACGCACGTGCGCTGTTGACTCAAAGACCGGTTCTCAAAAGTCTCCCATTAACAATGGAGCAGTCCAGACCAGTCATAACCCGGTGCACCGCGTGATTAACTCTTCTGAGGAGAGACCGTTCAGACAGGACTGAGAATTTCACCCGGGTATAATGATCCCGCCGTCTTAAGGAGATGAGGGCCACAGCATTCTGTCCAGATCGTCCACCTGAAAGCTTGGTTTCTTTCAGAGCCACGCTGGTTCCCTAAGGCATCAGTTTTACAGTGCACCATCAACTGAATACTGTAGTACTGTGCTTTTCAGTGAAATATGTACACAATCGTACGACTCTCTCTCTCTAAACAAAAAGCCCCATCTCAGTCCGAGTAAGCTTGCATGGCCAACAATGCAACTTCAAAGCGTTCATTCTTTTGTTTTTCAAACACTATTCCTTCGATGCTTTGTGTTTCGCTTCACAAATTGACAGATCTAAATTGATAATTACTAACGTGTGTTTTGTTGTTGCCATCATGCATCTTTTTAGAACTGAATCTATTGGGCTGTTGGGACCTGTTAGTTTTGCGCACAGGATCCCACATCTGCGAATCCCCGTCCTATGCAGGGTACGCTTAAATGAGATCTGGATCAGCAGGGTCACTGATCTTGTGCATGAAGCAAACATGCCCTTCGACCTTTGCAATTCACATTTGAAGAATGTCTGATACACTGACTTCACTTCATTGCATACTGCACAAATCAATTCCAATTCCCCTGACTGAATACACTGTAGCTATGTCACACTACCAGTCTTCTTGAAGGTACTTTGGAGTACTGCTTTACATGTGGATATTAACAGATATGAATCGGTGTAACGTACCTTGATCACACAGAGGTCCTCCCCAGCCCACAGCGCAGATACAGTCTCCCGACGTTGCGTTACAATGTCCGTTTACGCAGTCGTTGGAACACTGGTCACACAACTCCCCTTCCCAGCCTTGGTCACAACTGAAATTCATAAAATGTCATAAAATTCTGGTAATAAAAGCTGCACAAAATAAGCCAACTGAAAATACCAAACTCATCATAACTCATCGTTTTTCATTATCAATCGTAGGACTTGCATGTATGATGCATTGCAGCCCTACGTAGGGTACAATGGGTTATAAATCCTTCATAACTCAAGTTACGATCGGTCATAGGGCTTCATGAAATTGACCCCAGGAATAAACTATGAAGTGGTTTTTATACCATATGAATTAAAATTCAAGAAATTCAACTACAAAAAGTAAAATGCAACATTACTTGTGTTGTAATTTAAGTAATTAAAGGTTGGGTTAGACCTTGGGAATAGATACACTTTTAATTTTTCTACGACGAAGATACATGTCCATAACACTTACACGCATTCGCCTGAATTTTCACAGCCGCCATGTTGGCAACCCTCCTTGCAAGTAACAGGAACATCTACAGTGTAGCAGGATTTAACAAGACAAGAATTGAGTGATGAAGAATCCAAATAGAAACGTGTCGCAATATGAGTCTGAAACGTGTCACAGTTTGAGTCTGAAACATGTCACAGATTGAGTCTGAAATGTGTCGCAGTTTGAGTCTGAAACGTGTCACAGTTTGAGTCTTAAACGTGTCACAGTTTGAGTCTGAAGCGTGTCACAGTTTGAGTCTGAAACGTGTCACAGTTTGAGTCTGAAAAGTGTTACAGTTTGAGTCTGAAACGTGTCGCAGTTTGAGTCTGAAACGTGTCACAGTTTGAGTTTAAAACATGTCACGGTTTGAGTCTGATGCAAATTTGAATTTTGGACAACATGACCATCACAGCGTCAGTTTATGAGCTGACACAGTACATGATACACAACATACCAAGGGATTAGATTGAGGAATTTCAAGCAGCTCTTATCTTGTGTGGTAGATGCAGAGGGTTAGGGTTAGGGTTAAAAGGAACATAAATCCAAACTTAAATGAAATCATCAATCAAAGAGCAACTGAACCTTGGGGCGTTGGTGGTGTGACACCGCTGCAGGAGCACATGGACCTGTTGGCCTTGGGTGAGATGCCATTACTGGAACAGGAGTTGGGGCAATAGCCTTGATTGACGCAGCCAGCCATGATGCTCATCTTAGTCTCTCCCAACGAGGCCAGGGTGTAGGGGTCCGGGCAAGCTTCACAGGGTCGACATCGCTGTTCCAGACAGAAAAACCTGCAAACGTACAACGTACAGAGAGATGTCATTAAGGAAAGGTTTTATTTCATGCTTGAAATGTTCATGCTTGGAGTTAGAAGGATGCATTTCGATCATTAAGCCTTTGATAAAGATTCTGTTAGGAAACAAGTCAGGCCCTCCTATAAACTTCAAACATTTGATAAATTACAGGTCATTATTTTCGCTGATGAAGCAGTTTGCAGTGGTATTAACTCATCAAAGCTAATTACCGTTATGCCTTATATTTATCTTTTTTTGGGGCTAGCACACCGAGTCAGCTTATTGTAGTTTTTACTAGCCCCTACATGTATGTTGATCCACAACTTAACAGTTTTTATTATACATAAGTTTTAAAAATGAAAAACTGGGTCAAGATCATAACGTGTGCGCAGTATAGGACCACTCAGGCACTCACCCTGGATTGCATTCTCTTGGGCAATATTCCTCTGGAATTTCTTCGATGAGGATATGCGGACAGGCAACTGAAGCTGACACTGACTGCAATAGACCTGGGAGCAGCAATACAGCCACGCTGCACAGAAGGACAAGCCCCATGGCCTGTCAAGAACCAAACACAATGTTCAGCAAAACATCATTATTTTACGCTGCTGTTCATTTAATAAAAATCGAGTCGGGTTTTCGCTATTTTCCCGTGACTCAGATGTCAGATTGAGCTCAAATTTTCACAGGTTTATCATTTCATGTAAATGTTTGATCAGACAAAGTGTGAGTGCAGTCCTGTGACCTTTACCAATCATGTATTGTACCTTTAATCACTTTGTAAACAAATATTGTAAACTGTACGTTTGAACTCAGTTGCTGCAGCTGGTCATTGTTGGTGAAACTGAAATCAACTGAAAGCAAATAAACTCGATTTTTCTTATAAAACACGCAGAATAGTTTAGGGCCTACTTTAATCTTCATGTTTGTTCCAAAAATCGTTTGGATGAATGATCTTTGCCGGAATTAAAGACTCTAAATCTTGATTTGCTTGAAAAACCCAGCATATTCTGATGAACCAAGATTTCCATTGGTGACTGTTTGCACTATTTACGAACTGTTGAGTCCATTCTCTGTCTCAATTTCAATAGTTTTTTTGGGAGGCCTTGCAACGCTTCCTTTAGTACTAGGCCTTAGCCTACATCATGTACATCAGGCATATTGCCATTGGCATTGACTGACGTTGATTTCCTTGTCGAGTAACGAATTAGGCCCTACATTTCAATATTTGTTGATCATGTGGAAATGGTCAGCCTCAACTACACTATTATTTGTATCAATATTATCACCTATAATACTCACCTTTGCTAATGCCTACAAGTCATGCAAACAATGGCAACAACTCGTGAAAATTGAACCAGATCTCACTCACACCCATCCCACACTTCTTCCTCCATTTTTTTACCAAATTCCCCTTACACGTACACGTTGACGTTGTCTGCGTGCAGTGGATATGAGCAGTCGTGTTACCAGACCAATGAATCTGACTATTATTGATCCGCATTCTGCAGCATTATGTCTGCAGCGTACAATCTCCAATATTTGCCTAACTCTCAGCGTGCATGTAGTAACGGTCTCCCATTGATCTGCCTAACTCTGTACTCTGCCGTAATTAAAGGGCCTTAAAAAATAATAAGGTTAATAGGTCGTTGGTCCTGTGTCCCATGAATTGGTCCTCAGCGTGCTATAACCGGTATATCTTTTTGGGATAGCTTTTTTTCCATGGAAATAAAATGTTTTTCTTCATTTTTAAAGGTAATATCATACATTGGTTTTTGTCAAAGAAATACAGATTGGGCAAAAATATCAAGGACGAAAAATTTCAGTCCCATACGGTGCCCACATAAACAGTGAAAAACGGCCACAGTATTTCTTAAGTCTTTTCTCTTTTATTTTTGATCTTTTAAAAGATCAAACAGATTTTCGGTCGTTGTTTTACTATTAATTTCTGGATAAATACACCATGTCAGGCGGAAACATTTTAATTGTATGTTTCTACCACCACCATCGATAAGACGCTGTAAGTTATAGGTAAATCTGTGACCATTTCTGTTTTGGTGTCTTACCAAAGTATGATACTACCTTTAATGCAATGGAAACTTGCAAACTGCTCATCAGCCAAAATAATCGGACCTGGCATTTATAAAATGCTTGGTGTTAGGAGGGCCTGATGCATTTCGGTCCTAGCAGGATCTTTATCAAAGGCTGAATGACAAGAGGACACCATAATAAACAAGTTTGACATAATGGATGAAAGGATTATTTAGACAAGGGCGGGGCCAGGGGAGGCGGGAGGGAGGGTTCAGAGTAACCATGCAAGGAGGGTGGGGTTGGTAAAGTGTGCATGGTCAGGTTAAAGGGACATTTTAGCGACCAAGAATGGACAAAAAAGGTGGACAATTTAGCAATGACCGTCAAAGGGGTGAAGAGGCATGCGTGGGGATGATGAGGGAACAGGCATGAAAAATTGAGGTGATTTATTAATGGGGTATAGAAAATAGGATGGAAAACTTGAGAAGAAGGTGAAACTTGTACACACAGCTGTCTTTCATCTTTTATTTAAGAAGTTTAATTCATATAACTCAATTTGCAGCAGATCACTCTAAGTTGAGGCAGTTAACCCCCACCCCCCCCCCCCCCATCATTTAAAAAGGACCTATCTACCTTTTTGCACTATTACATATATCAATGGATTCAATGGAATCTAGGTAAAAAGAATTTTGCTGCTGGTTTGTACTGTAGTATAGTGCAGCATTTCTTTACTATAGCTACAATTATGCTAGAGGGATGCTCAGGATGAACTTGTTCCCCATGTGCTTACTACATAAACTGTATCTATCTCAACAGTGGTTCAGGCTCGGCATGTTTTATACAGTACAGCTATAGACTGGTGTATGCAGGATCCACTTACATAATTGTACCAAAGTATAATTGTAGTTTTGATTACAATTATTTGTATAAACATTTGCATACTTGAACTCAATGGTGCTCACAAAAACAGGTGTTTATAGGGAGCACTGCATATACAATGTAGAAGCATACTGCCCATTTAAAATGATTTAATTTGTCAAAGGTGTGGCCTTAGTCTGCGAGATGGCCCCCTGTTAATGGCCGCCTTTCAGCCGAGAGGCGGCCATGCTGAAATTGTTATTACCAGACTATTAATGAAGAATATGAAATAAATCGATTTTAACAATATTTTCAACAATGAAATAGGGGCCCTTGGAGAGAAGCATGATACATGTACCGACCATGAAACTAAATTTTGTCAAAAGGTTTGGCCTTGGTCTGCAAGATGGCCGCCTTTCAGCCGAAAGGCGGCCATGCTGAAGCCAGCAGTTTATATCAGCCTATTAATGAAGAACACGAAATAAATTGATTTAACAATATTTCAATATAACGATGAAATAATAAGTGTCCATTAACACAATCATGACAATCCCAGAAATTATTTTGTTTTAAACACAAATATATGAATTACTCCCTATGAAATATTAAG
Source organism: Astropecten irregularis (assembly GCA_963971285.1). Lineage (NCBI taxonomy): Eukaryota > Metazoa > Echinodermata > Asteroidea > Paxillosida > Astropectinidae > Astropecten > Astropecten irregularis. The sequence continues at coordinate 2,255,487 of OZ020256.1, forward strand.
TATAAACTTCCACCATTTTATAAAAAAAAAATGTGATACCTATGAAAATCCTATGATACAATATAATTACAGTATTGCTAAATATACAGCTGATATGATTTATACATCTATATCTCAGTTCTCGACAATATATGCACAAAATATACTTATTTTATCCAATTCTATTTAGGATTTTAAGCATGATCATAAATAAGGGACCATGCAATGAAATGATGTTCAAAATTGCATTACCAAGAAGATACATGTATGCTAGAATATAGGACTCGGCCTTTTACAATATAGGATAATTACTTCAGACTTTGGCACTTATGAGATTCTTAGCTTACAGGGTTAGAACCAAAATTTCAATGCCAGCTAATTATAAAGTGAGAGTAGTTGCATGAACTGCACATGCACACATGAAAAATGTCATCCTTAGTCTATGAAATCTTGTACTATAAGCACGGAATGTATGTTATATTTCCGTAAGCGCTAATTCTCTGCTTAGGGTGAGCAGCATTAATACCTGGGCCATGATAGAGCTAGGAGCCCAATTTATTTTAGTACAATGTAATGTTACAATGTACAGAAGGCACTTACATGTAGCTATCAAGGCACTATATATGGTGATATTTGTACACGACAGTCTTCTGGTGACAAGAAGACCATACAATGCCCGAATGGTTGTCTTAGCGGCTCTTCTCAGAGCCACACTACTTAGGCCGCGTCCGAAACAAGCTTCCAGAGCTACGGCTATGTCTATTGTCTTTGTGTCTCCGCGTATTTCCAATGAAGCAAATCTTAGACATAGCTCTAGACATCAGATTCGGATGCAGCCTTAGTCTCAAAAGAGTCTAATTATGTATGTACATTAAGCCAGCAGATGACACTTTCTGTGCTATGCCACACTGCAGGCAATCATAGGGTGTTTACGAAACGGAGGCTCAGGCTCAGGCTCCAGTTCTGTCATCTATATGCTGAAAATATAGGTTGTGGTATTACATTGAAGGTGAAGCTCTGTTTTCCTTTTCGAACCAGAGAATGTACTTCAGAACCGCAGCCAAAAGCCTCTATTTTGATACCTGTTAATTCAGAATGGATTCACGAAATGGAGCCTCCGTTTCGTAAACGCCCTACATCTTAAGTCAGGCTACTCTCCCGGATTTCAGAGATGGCCATCCAGTGTTGTCTGTCCATCGTGTTCATTCTTATTACCTCCACCTCCAAACCTCTTGTGACCAAAGCATGAGAAGATTATTTCCTCTAATAATGTCTAATGAAATGAATAAGGTGACCAATAATCTTGAATGGAGTCATGGAGTTTGAGGTATATTGTTAATGTTGAATGACACTCAAGCTATTGTATGAACAGCTCAGAATCCTCCACTATACAGTCACTTTGGCAGTGTCAGGACTGGACGTTGGTTCCAAGGGGCTCATTACAGAATGCGACATGTGAAGCAGTCGCATGCAAGCCGGACAACTACGACCAGAACATTTAATGTTGGCCAATTTCCACACAAATTTCTCAGCCTCTGGGTATTCCGTGAGTTTATCCATGACTTCGTGGATTGGGATTGCTTGGCCTCTCTCAGGATAGGTTTCCAGAATTTCACCGAGTACCTCCAGCTTTTTATGGTCTTCAGCATTTTTAACTCGGCGAAGATCGTCGCCTTCCAAACCGCATGAATGTGCAATCAGGGCCGCCAATCTCTGACGTTTCTTACCACTGATCTCAATCTCAAGGGACCTCGAGTGGGAAATATCCTCGATGACATCTCCAATAGTGGTTGTACAGTCATCCAGCTCATCCATCTGGCCAATGTCTCCTGAAACTGAATGAATGTTACCTAGTCAATTCCAGACAAGAGACAACTTTCTAATAATTTTTGCACACACTTTTTATCTCTTTTTTTTTTTTCCTTTAGTAAATAAAACTGGAGTGGAGTGCCGTGGTCGAGTGGTCTGGCATGTCGGACTCAAGATCTTGTGATCAATCTACATATTGTGGGTTCGAATCCAGCCATGGGTTAATGGTGCTTGCATCCTTGGGCAAGACGCTTTGTCACATATTGCTCCTCTTCACCCAGGTGTAAATGGGTACCTGCGAGGGTAGAGATGGTTTTGTGGTTTGATTGGCCTCTGTGCACCTTATGGTAGCACGAGGCTGTATACTCCCCAGGGAGCTGAGATTGTTTCAGGAATGTAAATGGGCCCGATGACCAGGGATAATAATAGTGTAAAGCGCTTTGATACCACTCTTGTGTGTGAGAGTGCTATATAAATGCCGATATTATTATTATTATTAAAACTATTCCACACTTAAAATATATATCTGCATTAAAAATTTTGTTTGGATTTTCTTAATTGTCTCCATGGGGTGGGGGAAACTCTGGCCATCACTTTTCTTTCATCAAACCAAAGTAATAATGTTCTCCACTCCATTCAATGCACCAGAGATTCTGCAATTCAAGTCTTACCCGGTACTCTAAATGTTCCCTCTGCGACAAAGCGCTGGAATGCTTCACCAACGTCCTGCGTAAGAGAGTAACTGGACGGGTGAGCGACCCCGGCCCGCACCGTGTAGACGAGTCCTGGCTGGATGCCGGAGAGGTGTACTTCATCTGCTTTTGGTGAGATGTCAATCCACTCCTTGTCCCTATTCTGCATCAGGCAGGAACAGACCTCCAAGGCATTGCACTGAAGGCGCTGTAGACCACGCACTGTGGCCCAGCGGCCGCTTCTATCCACGTCTACACGGAGACTTTCATCTGTTCAAAACAAACAACAGCGCGTGTGGAATTTGTACATGTATATTACCTGATGTTAGTCCAAGGGTCAATTTCACCAAACTCATCGTAACATACGATGCATTAAATCGTAGAACTTATGATGCATTAAAACCCTACGTAGGATACGATGGGTTATCCTTCGTGACTCGAGTTACGATCGATCGTAGGGCTTCGTGAAATCGATCCCTGGGCCCACTTTTCTTGACCCTGCTCAGTGTTAAAGTTGGGATTGGGGTCCTATGGAATCAGAAAACTGCTTACATCCAATATTGTGAATCAGCAAGGAATTTCCTGTATTTTGCACAATTCAGCTTTTCTCCTCGATTCTCAGCTAGCAATTAGCATAGAAATTTGGCACAAAATGATTAGTGTACGTGCAGAATTTACTGCGATAGAGTGGTGCAACGAAAACAAAAAATGGGCCCAGAGTGCATGTTATGAACAAAATGTTTGCTGGTGGCTTTACCATGATCACGCGCCACGCGAGGCTGACCGTAACCCATTACAATCCCATGTATTGAAGCAGCTCTTCCGTGGCGGATCTAGAGGCGGGGTTTTCAAGGGTTGCACTCCCCTCACGCCCCCCCTCTCTTTCTCTCTTGGTACTTACACTTAGTGGATTCTTCTAGACTCTTAGCCTCCCGCCACGACTTTAACTCCTTCACGTTGAGCTTGATGGTGTAAGCGGTGCCGGGCTCCAAGTTGCTGAAGGTATGACGGGCAATGTGGTTGGGACTCTTTCTCAAGCTGCCCAATAAGATCTCCTGGGCCAGCGGACCATCATCGCTCTTCTTGCAGCTCAACTTGATTTTCTTCCTCCAGTGCTTTTTATTTTGAGCCGCCACTTGGATTGTGAGGCTGGTCGGTGTTGCATCATTCACTTTCATTTCATCTGATATTAAAGAGACAACAAAAAACTTCATAAAAAATAATGCAAAGCAAACAATTGTGCACATGCAGTGCTATAGGAAGATGTGTTCTTTTTTGTAGTGACACATTTTGACAAATTGTGACACTTTTAGCCCAATTTGACGGCTAAAATCGATTGAAATGTTACACAGATATTACAACTCTTGCCCCAAACCCTGGCAGGTTTTGAACATCCGCCCAACTGTAATGCTACATAAAAAAAAAACCAAAACCAAGATGCTCCCAAACCAAGACCAGCAACAGTATTAAGGGTAGTATCATACTTTGGTAAGAAACCAAAACAGAAATGTTCACAGATTTACGTATAACTTACAGGGTATGAAGATGGTGGTGGTAGAAACCTACCGTTAAAATTATTCTGCCTGAAATTGTGTATTTATCCAGAAATCAGTAAAACAACGACCGAAAATCTTTTTGATCTTTTAAACGATCAAAAATAAAAGAGAAAAGACTTAAGAAATACTGTGGCCGTTTTTCATGATTTTCTCAAAAAGTGGGCAACGTATGGGACTGAAATTTTCACAGATGACTGTGACTGTATCTCCCTTGATATTTGTGCCCACGAATCTGTACATGTACTTCTTTGACAAAAACCAAAGTATGATACTACCTCAAGTTAAGGGAACGTTTCTTGAATGACAGTGAATGAAGATAAGATGATCAATGTTCCACAGCAACCCATACTTACATTCTAGGATCGGTGTTTCAACATCACTTTTTTGACGTTTGTCGTTGCATATTATTTTCTTGCGGAAAATGAAGACAATAAAGCATGCGCATACTGTGCAAAGTACAGCAATGCCCATCCACACATACCAATGAGTATCTGCTAAAAACAAAAAAGAGAGATTCAAAAATGAAACTGTTACGTGCCAAACGAGACAATCAACATCAATAATTTCATCATTTAGCATCTTTCAAGAAATCAGAGATGTGAACTAAATATTGTCTTCACTGAAGAAAGAAAATGGATTTGGCTGTATAAAAGGCCCCCTGAAGTCGTCTGAAGAACTTCCGTCCAGTTTTTTTTACTAGATGTGAAAAAAAAAATGATTCATAACCTTTGAACTAACAACTTCTTGATTCTTACTCAGCAATATGTGATAACATTCCATGGAACCTTTGTGGAATGAAACAGCCTTGTTTCACTTATCTTGTTGAAACAATACTGAACTTATGTTGCTACACCTATGTTATTTCTGATATGCACTGTACATAACAATTCTTGGACGCATGCTACGATATTGCACATCAATGAATGCATATATAAAGTAATGATAAAGCTTGCCATCCCTATGTAAAATAACTGTCAGACAGTGAATGTATCTATTACACCAGCACAACATGATGATTATTGAAACCTTTAATATTGCTGATGATGGGTAGAATTGCAACAATATCATTTCAGAAGATTTCATGTTCACCATTGTAGCCCACTTTGGCTAATAAATACTGAGCAGATGTAAGCACCGTTGAAGAAAAATACAGCAAAACCTGGTTGACACTGCTCACAAAATAACCGAGCAAATTAAGCCAAATATGACTTCACAACACTGGCAGAATTATGAAACAACAAAATTGCTAAAAAAGTTCAACTTCCTGTCGAGATCTGTGCTGAAATGCCTATTTTATTTTTCTTTACAGCAATTTCACTTGAAACACTTGAACTGATGAGCCAGACTACTTGAAACGGAATAAAGCAGAAACATGTTAAATACAACAACTAACAAATGAAAATTTGACAGCCATGTGTCATATTCCCAAAATAGCAAGTTCTATCTATACTGTTGGGGGTAAAAATTTACGTCGCTGGTATCAATGACAAAAATAAAGTACTTTGTACTTTGTATCAGTACTTTGTGAATTCAAACCAATCCCCAAGATGTGGCTATAGGTAAAATGAATGCAGTAGGGCTTGTTGTTTGTTTCGCGCACGTGATCAGTGATCCTGCTAATCTGGATCCTGCATGGAGCGTGGATCACTGATCACATGCCTGAAACAAACAGGCCCTACCGTCTTCCATGGGGTTGCTTACCTTCTTCGACAGGTGCTTTACTGCTAACGGGCACCGGTACCGGTATATCGTTACGTTTATCTGTGAGAAGGGAGGAAGCATCAATTGTGCAAGTCAGTATTCCGTTGGGTTAGTCAAGACGAGCACAAAAAGAAGTGTGTGAAGCCGGAATAGAACCTGTGACCTCTGAGTTGCTGTAACTGTGCTCTAGTTCGTTTGTTTGTTTGTTTGCTTGTTTTCTATACTTACCAGTGCATGTTAAACCCGTCCATTTGTCACTGCACAAGCACTGACACAAAGTCGTGTTTAGCGTGCCCAGGTTTTCACATGCCAGCTCACACTCTGGGAAAGAAACAAAAATGTGTTAAAAAATGAAACCATTCACGGTTTGATGAATTTACAAGTATTACAAGTAAGCAAAACGTACACAACTACAAATTTAATCGAAATTATGGCCTTTTATTATGGATTATGGTGTTATTACATGGCACAGACTATCGGCAAGGAACGGAACTGAAAGGAAGACTGATGAGGTCCATGTCGCAAGAGGCAACGTTTACCAGCAACATGGAGGCAACCAGCTACACAGCATGCAAGAAGAAAAATAATGCAAACACAAAAGTAATTTTCTCTCCAGTTAGGAACTTACCAGAACAGTCAGGCCCAGCCCAGACGTCACTGCAAGTGCATTGACATGCATCTGAATCCAGAGTTCCACCATTTAGACACGACAGGTTGCAGTCTAATTGAGCAAAGTACAGAGGGATGGCCCAACATTTAACAAGATCTACATTATAGTTCAATGTCAGGGTTACCCTATTTCATGGGCTTGGCTCAGTACACACCACAGCAAAGGTGGTCAATCTGACATGGATGCAATGTAAACTGGGACCGTGAACATTTGACTCAACAATAGCCAACACAATACAGAAAATGAGAAGCTGGGGAACGATGGCGTCACCGTGACTGTTTCTTGACTGCCATGAAAAGCCAGTTGGAAACACAAGGCTGAAAATTGACTACGAAAAGAACACAAAGGTGGGTATGGACAAAGATCCTATAGCTGCGCAAGATACCTACACAGCTACCAAATTTAATCGAAATTATGGCCTTAGAAGGATTATGGTGTTATTACATGGCACAGACTATCGGCAACGAATGAAACTGAAAGGAAGACTGAGGTCCATGTCGCATAAGGCAACGTTTACCAGCAACATGGAGGCAACCAGCTACACAGCATGCAAGAAGAAAAATAATGCAAACACAAAAGTAATTTTCTCTCCAGTTAGGAACTTACCAGAACAGTCAGGCCCAGCCCAGACGTCACTGCAAGTGCATTGACATGCATCTGAATCCAGAGTTCCACCATTTAGACACGACAGGTTGCAGTCTAATTGAGCAAAGTACATGAGGGATGGCCCGACATTTAACAAAATCTACATTATAGTTCAATGTCAGGGTTACCCTATTTCATGGGCTCGGCTCAGTACACACCACAGCAAAGGTGGTCAATCTGACATGGATGCAATGTAAACTGGGACCGTGAAAATTTGACTCAACAAAAGCCAAAGCAATACAGCAAATGAGAAGCTATAGGGAATGATGGCGTCACCGTGACTGTTTCTTGACTGCCATGAAAAGCCCTGGGGTAAAACACAAGGCTGAAAATTGACGAAAAGAACACAAAGTTGGGGTGTGTATGGGAGTGGGGATGCAACATACTAGTCTGGTTCCCGGACCCAAAAAGTTCCCGACTATTGTCTGTCAAGTATAGGGTCCAGTATCGGCTAAATTCACAAGAGGGTCACGTGACCAAAAAAGTCAATTTTTGACATTTTACGGAAAAATCTGAAACATTACGGACTCGTTTTCGTACAACTTCGGATAGTTACGTTGACTGTCGGCTTTTTCCACCAGGTCACGGGAGGTCATGCACGTCAGAGAAAGACACGTCATGTAAGTATGTTTATAATTCCATGCTACAGTTAGCCAAAATTGAGCATACATTGTCCACATATAAGGGAGCACATATACGGATCACTCTTCCTATTATGCACTTTTGAGGAGTTTGTTGTATGGTTTTTTCCCACTCTTTGAACTCTTATTCTGCCCAAATAAAATTGCATGTGCTTACAAAAGTGCAAAAGTGAATGCTAAAATGGAATCTCGCTAAACTCTAAAACTAGCTTCCGCGCCTGTGCAGACATGACAGCTGTGTCATGTTCTATTTTTAACCGTAGCCGATACCTGACCTAAGATTTGTAATAAGAGTCATCAGGGAATCTTTGGGCAGGGAACCAGACTAGCAACATACATGCATGACATGCAGGCTGAACAGGCCATGGTGAGACAGTTGGTGGGAAAATAACTCTTGTCGACTTGACTTGTTCATACATTAGTGATCAAAGTCTCACAATATTATCCAATAAAGGCCGTTGATTTTCAAAGTCGAATTCAAACCTACAAGCCCCCGGAACACTGTACCAGTGCTCTTCCAAATTAGCTACATGTATCCAGCCTTACATGTACATGTATGTTGGTGGTGAATGGTTTGAGGGTGGGGGATTCGTTTCATATATTCGTTTCGGTATTCATATTTTTTTTTCTTACCTGGCTTCTGTTGGAAATTCTCCCTTTCGCAGAAGGTCACATTGGCTGGTGGGCGGCCTCCTAAGTCCAAATTCCTGCAAAGCCTCGGGCAAAACCCATTGCGCTGGCATGCACGCACCACGTATATTTTCCTCTCAGTGCCGGAATAAGGATCCGGGCATGGGGAACATAGATGGCATTTTCGATCCAAGTCATCGCAATAGAACCTGAGTACAAAGATAAAGCAGTAAGGACATGCGTAAATTCATGAAATTGAATGAAAATGACGACTACATATGTGGCGGTACTGGAGGCAAAATTCTAAAAAATGCGGGTCTTTGGTGGGCATGAAAGGGTCATCGGCGGGTTTGTACAGTGCGATTTGTGAAATGCGGGTCACCTGGGAGGAGCTATGCATTCATGATACTAGGGAGGTTTCACATTGCGAACGGATACGCATATGCCTACGTTCAGCTATCCGTAAACATCAACAGCCAAACTGATGTTTCGTAAAGAAGTCTAGATCCGACAACGGAGAACATCCCTCACTTTGAGGCTAATTTTGTCTTATATTCTTAAGGCTTTGAAATACACTGTACATGGATATGACAAGTACGTGTTCAGCAATTCCTTCCATCTTAGAATCATAAAAATGCACATGACAAAAAAAAATGAACAGGGAATTACTAGAAAACTGAAATTCACCACGCGTTTAATACTTACACATAGCAAGCAAGATATCCGTGCCTCATAACGGATAGCGGTAAAACAGTGACGTCATAAGTACGCAAAAACAAGTGACGTATCCGGCGTGCTAACCGTAAACCTCTACTGTTCTCAGACACCATGATATTGACCTACCCTTCTTCGTTATTGCACCCTGCACCGTTCTCACACAATGCTTCGTCCATGTCGATGATTTCTGAGCCTATGTAAGCTGATACAAACAATCTTGAATGAAGAGATACAACCACACATACATGTAGAAAAACCTGTTTTGCACAAAGAAATTGAAATAAAATAGAAACATAAAAATTAGGTCGAAATACATGAAATAAGTTGGGGCTAATTTGAAAGATGAAATCCAATCAGAGAAGCTAAAGATTATAACCTGGGGCCAATTTCATAGATCTGCTTTAAAGCACAAAATGTGAAGAGTCTTCCTTGATCAAACAAGATTACAAAACCAAATTTTCATGTGATATGTTTTCTGCTTTTGACTTGTATTTAGCCATTGTTTGCTGAGCATAACATTCACAAGGAGTTTTGGCTGGCATACTGATTATATTTACCTTGGATGTTTTTGGTTTTTGGTGCTTACACAAATTTTGGTACTTATGAAATTGGCCCCTACAAGGTTTTAAGCGTTTTAATTAAGTTGCAATGAACTGTACCATTGAGATGACCTGGTTTTTATCAGGGTTGATAAAAATCATGATTTTTATAAAAAATAAAAAAAATCGGATTTATTTGATTTAAATCAGATTTTTTTGATTTAAATCGATTTTTTTGATTTAAATTAAAATCTTAATTGTTTTTACGTAATAACATTTTACTATCGTAACATTTTGCTTTAAAAAACCCAAAATGATGCCAAATTGCATCTTCTTGTCGCTTGGGCATTGTGGTAATTAAAATGTAGCAAAAAAATCCAAAGCAACAAAAAACAGAAAATGTTACTGACTGTCACTACAGGCATACTCTATTGCTTCCTTGCTGATGGGATGTTTAAGACCACATTCAAAGATGTTTCATGGTTTGAACATGTACCAGTGGTCCATTTGCATCTCAGTACATGTGTATTAGAGCTACTAATGGCAGTATTATTGTGCAAAGTCAAGATGTAGTGATGTACACAAACAAAAGTTAATTCTTTGCAGTTGCATACATGTGCATATTATTTTACTGTGTAATTCTATTCATTGTATAGATACTTGTAAATTACAAGTAATGCTGTACACATACATGTGTACATTGTACTTTGTTTCAGGATACTGCCTCATTTTTCATACATGTGTGTATACGTGCATGCATATTTTGTACAGTAAAATTTCATTGTAATAACACAACATAAACTGTTTGAAGACACCCTTATAGTGGAAAAATTAAGCCAAAAGAATAATGCAAGTGTTCTTTCAGTAAGATATTCTGATTTTCGTTAAAAAAAATCATGAAATAATTAAAAAAATCATGATTGATTTTTATGAGCGATTTTTTTGATTTTTTTCCATTGATTTTAATCATGATTTAAATCAGTGATTTAAAATCAAACAACCCTGGTTTTTATAGCCCTGGTTTAATGTCAAATTGTAGCTTTGTGGAATTCAGCTGGGCTAATCTTGTGGAACAAAACATATTATTAGCTTATCTTTCCTTTCACTTCTGGCGGTCCAGGTTCGAGTCTGGCTCAGTCCACAACTGAGTGGATTGGGTTTTCAGTCCCTACAAGATTCTGTGGGTTTTGTCCAGAATATTACTCTGGGCGTTTCCATCCCTGATCATCTAAAGAACTGTATCTTCTTCATTACCAAATCCATAAAAAGTTTCACCAGATTTTCGAGCTATACAGTGCCTAGGGCACCTTTGGGGATTTTATCTAGGGTGGTTTCATTACCCGCCAGATAAATACATGAAATAGTGATGACAATAATTTTACTAATAATATGATTTTAACTTTTAACTGATTTCAAACAAACCTTTTGCAGTGCGGACAGAGGCAATTTCATCTTGAGAGATTGTGTCGCTGGCTCTAGAGGAAAACGCTAGCCCAAACTGCGCCTGAAATGAAGATTTATATCACAACATGATGTTAGACGATGGACTTGAACACTCATGGCACAAGGATATAGTATACATACAAGCATGCAAACATTTAATACAGCCTAAATTTGCAGCCATGCTTGCATACAAATGCGTGATGAGGGCAAACGGTCATAATTCTGTTCTCGCTACACTGGCCCTAGCACAAATCAGCACAGAAACCACGACTGTACGTGTAAGCATGTCCATGCGACACAAGCCCAAAACTTTGCGAACAGTACCAGAAGATTTTTACATCATAAATTTCATATTTAAGTGAATTACGATAATGTCACAAATGAGAAAAGATTGAACATCTTCAACTGTTTCAAGCTTGAACCTGTTCTTACCTGTACAGTTTGTACTTAATAGTAATTTAATTACAACCAACAAAGTTCCTGTGTGTGCATGTGGCAGTGTGTGTACATGGACGTATGTACATCATGCACGGATGTACTTAGTACCAGTACATGATGTGCAACTTGTTTATACACCCAATAGTAATTCATCCTTCCCACTTCCACTTCCAGCATGTCCAGCAGGAAGTTTAGATCATACTGCAAATCATTTATTACAAAAAGACTTTTTGTGGTCGATCCTGTCCATATTAATGTACATGGGTGGATGAAGGTAAACCCACATGTACAGTAAACATTGCACATTATTTTATCCCAAACATGCCAAAAGGTGACGTACATTTATGTACATCATTACATGCACATGTATACAGTAGTAGTCTCCATCCTTATAATACTCCTTAATTTACAATTTTGACATGATATCGTCGTACATGTATATGACGATATCATGTCATAAAAATGATTGTCGTAATCTATAGGGCTATAGATCAGCGCGGAGTGACGTCATTCCAACTCGCCGACCTTGGAGCCGATGAAAACAATGCATTAAGTTGTACAGGTTTTAAGACAAAAAGCTGCCAGAATTCTTTAATCTTATTACAGGGTACTTCAAAGAAGGATATTGTCTGAGGAAAAACTATGACTCAACAATGAAAGTCATACAGAATACAATTTCTGCTTCTTGACAAAAATATTCGAAAAACAATTCTCTACAAAGGGCGGTTTGTGCGTGATTTGTCCGTAGCTTGCGCCGGTTTGCGCCATATACACGTTAGTTTTCATCGGTTGTCAAGTTATGAGAATGAAAGTACCCGGATGTCCGCGCTGATCTATAGTACAGTTACTACAGCTAGCATAGTACATGTACATGCTAATTTTCTGCCATTGTTCAGGTGTTGTTAAGCCTTTTTAATACCAACAATTGACAAACCATGTTGATAATGATGTTAATAATAAAAACTGTAGCCCTACATACATGTACAGTTCCCACTTCCTGGGTTTCAATTTATTGTACTTATACATGACAATGTACATGTACATAGAATCGAAAGTAAAATCAAATGTGAACTGAAAACAGTCATTTCCAGAAAGTCGCCCCGGGGATGTGAATTCAGCTGCTCTGTTTCTTCCGCATGTAATTTCCTGTCTTTGTCACAGGTGTCATCACCATGATCACAGCAAAAAAAAAAAAATAATAATAATAATATTATGCTGCAAAGGGCCTGTGACAAGGCCTACATGGTAGTAGTACATCATGTACTAGTGCTGAAATGCACACATACCAATGGAATTGAGATTGTGCGCAAACAAAGAACATGAATTAAAAAAAAAACCAGATTGTGGGTCAATAACAAATCCGAAAATATGCCTTCTTTGTTGTCATTTAGAGACATTTTCCGCGCGAGTACCGTGAAGTCCAATTCTCTGGGGCGCTAGACAAAATGTGGACACCCAACATAAAAAAAAAAAGGAGTTTGATCAGCACCCCAGTTACTGGGTCCCTACATAGTACATACAGACTACATGTAGACCTGTGCTGCAGCGTTTCACCCAAACAATCATCAATAAAAAATGTGGGCATTGTTTTAAAAATCTGTTACGGCACCCTGAAAGTGAAAATTGTGGCCTGGCTAGTAAAATTAATTCATGGACTGATGGAGAAGACTTCTCCTTTTGTTCTAACATTAGTTCTACTTCTACTTTCTAGAGGTAATTAGCAATGTGCGAACCCTGGCCCTGTCCCCTAGATCAAAACCACAATGCAAAAAACAGGGAACCAGTTGCAAAAAAGCCCACAAACACATGCTTTTTACTTTTAGATGGTGACCAGTTCAGTTCAAGGTCAACATTTCCGCAAAGGCAAAGTAAAGTGATACATCAGTACTTCCTCTTCATCAATAACAATTAACAAATAGCAAAATACGTAATAATTGCCAACATGAAAACGCAAAAAGCATAACACAGATGTATGAGAATCGGGTTGAAATTATCTTAGGCGAATTCATAATGATCTAGGTGTAGAGTAAATGCTTCAAATTCAATGTTTCACGAAAATTTCATCTTTTTATGAGTATGATTGAAGTTGAACGATCATCGTAAAACTGGTTTGCATTTTTCTACTTTCTACCTCTAGAACTGTCACCAAAATGTAAGTAAATAACGACAAATTTTATTTACCGAGGCAGAAGCGAATAATCTTCACATCAAGATCAAGTCCCACACATGACGACGTAAAATTCGGCTCTTTTTTGACGTTTAAATGTCAAAAAAATTTCACGAACTGATGAATTTCGCAATGTTACACACTCGTTTCCGGGGAAATTCCCTTCAAATGCCCTTCACGAAATACATCACGTGTTTGTAAACATTTATATACCGCCCTCTGTTGACAAAGCTAGACTTGAGTTCAAGTCTGCATTTGGAATTAGACTTCTTTATAATTAGTTCAATAATTGGGACAAAAACCGGGGTGAAATGTTAAATTGTTTTTTTTTTTACATGAAAGTCACAGGTTGTAAAGATAATGGATAATGTATGTAGTGTTGTAGTACGTGTTTGTATGGTGCATTTTTATGTTGCACCGTGAGAACTATAATTTTGTTTATTTAATTATAATTATTTATTTAATAAATTCATAATTTTTATTTATTTATTAATTAATTCATTTATGTATTTTTTCAATTACTTATTTATATTCATATACTTACATAATCTTTTTTCCACCAAACTTTTTTTTCGACCGACCGACTGACCCTCCCTCAAGGTGGAAAAGAAATCAGAACCACAGTTATAAAAAGGGACGCCCTAAAGCTGTGTTATAAAAGTGACTCATTCCACAGAAACAATTACTAAACTCTCTGGTAAATATTTATTTATTAATAATGACAACAGACCAGTACCACTGACAGCTCATGTTAGAATTTGTTCTTCTTTCCAATGATAATTTTTTTAATACAATCTTTTGTCACGGTGTATCTAACAACCTTTTCTAAAACAATAAGTCATTCAGTTTGTCATGGCTTGATTTCTTTCAAACTTTGAAATGGGTTTACCCTTGGTTTCAAGTTGGAACATAGATTAAGTGTATTTTTTAAAAGAGGTTCCTTTGTGGCAATAAACAATACAAAGTACAAATACATCAAAATGAGCACCATACTCCAAGAATTCTAACAGTATGTAGTCCGCCGCGGAAACAAAATGAATGACGGTGTCTCCATGTTTATAAACAGGCACTAGTTCAATAAGAAGAAGAGAACTCAGGTTTTCTCAGGAACTTAAAAACTTGTCCAGGAAAGTATGAGAGCCCGACTTCAGCAGATCACGGCAGAATTGACTATGGACGACTTTCAAAGACATTTTGGCATTTCCGAGGCAATATGACCACTCGCAATCACATGGTCAACGTATTACCAGATGCCAACAAATTGTGGACAGCGTATGACCAGATGCCAACAAATTGTGGACAGCGTATGACCAGATGCCAACAAATTTAGGACAAGGGCCACCTGTTCCGATCCTCTAACGGCCTTTCTTGACCAGCCGCTGTGCCTGTTGTTCTTGCTCCTTGCACTTCTTGATTCGAGTATCCTGTCTTTTGATCATGCTGGCCATATCTGTTGGAATAAAAAAACAACCGAATTATAAATAACAAACTGCTGCTAATTAAAGGCTCATCGACCACAATAATGACCTGAAATATATCAAATGCTTAGAGTTATAGAAGGGCCTGACGGTTTGATTTTAGCATGTTTAAGATTGTCCTCTTCTACCTCTGTTCTCCTTCTGAAGATGTCCTCCCATCTGGTGGAGTTCCTCCAGCTTCTCTTGTAGGAGTCGAAGCTGCTCATGCTGGTCCCTCATCATGCCTTCACCCCCAACCTCTGACAGAAAAAAAATGCAAAAATTCAAAGTTTGAGACATGATAAAATCATTGATTCCAATCTCACAGACCAGCAGCAGCACTTCAAGGCACTAGAGGCAAAGAAGAGCAACAAGAATATTCACCTTGAAATGACATAAGGCTACTTCCAGGCAAGCTGCCCTCGACACTCGAATCCAAGACGTCTGGTGTCCGTATCCTCCCTGTGCTTTCAAAGGGGGATAATTGGAGTGCGCCAGTCCGCAGGCTGCTGTTGTTGTGACTGATGTTTTCGCGGTCGGGCCTGTCAGCATCATAGGCACTGAACCCCAGTAGGCTAGTGACCGGGGAGCGGGGCCTTGATGACGCGTAGCCTGGTTCTGGAATGATCTGAAGGCCGTCATCACCCATTCCTGGGACGGAGGATAAGACACTCATGTCCACTGTTCGGGGTGATGGCTGTTTATCCAGCACTGGGGAGGAGGTTAACAGTGGTGACCTCATCACACCTGTAACATAACACATACAATATCAAAAATGTTCGCTGCCAATTTTATGGACATCCCAAATACCATCTCTACCCTTACTACGATTGTTTAATAGAATGCATGGAAACTTTGAAGCATGCTCCGACTATTGGGAAAGATGCTAGTCACCATGAGTCCCCTAAATGCATTCTTATAAGATCTAATTGTTTTCTTTTTTGATGAACGGCATAATTTGGTCTGTGAATGACAATCGGACCATATATTCAGATGCAAGTAGTCAACAGTCTGGTGAAATTTCAGCTTCTATCAAGAAGTAGCGGATGCGAAGCGACAAAGGTTGCTCCTATTTCCATGCGACAGAGACAGGGCCCAGGTTCTGAGCGCAGCGGTTAATCTGGGCCTTGTTAAGGGGGTAAGGGCCTGTTTGTTTCAGGCACGAGATCAGTGATCCTGCTGCACAGGGTCCCATTTACCGTATCCCGCATGGGACATGGATCTGCAAGATCACTGATGATCATGTGCCTGAAACAAACAGGCCCTATGATTGTGACTAGCATCTTTGGGTTCCTAGTGTGCTGTTGCCATACCTGTTCTGCCTTGTCTTTCTGTGGACCTTGTTCTGTAGTCTGTTTCTACTTTGTTGCTTTTAACGGCATCCTGGGATCTGTTTCATTGAGAGAAAGAATTAAGCAGACCGTCAGCATCCAAAATTGAAGACCTGATTAGCTAATTAATACACATGAACTGTCTGCTTATTACAAACAATTACTCTTTTGTTTAGATCACAATGGCTTGGAAAAATTCCATATTATGTGTCTATTTTTTAAGTTATTAGGCCTTGTGGGGTGATCAAGATCTTGCAATGTCTTGTGGTCAATCTACAGATTGTGGGTTCAAGTCCAGCAATCGGTTGGTGGTGCTTGCATCCTAGGGCAAGACACTTTCAGAAACTTTGATATTATTACCTTCTTGGAATGACTGTCGGAGAGGTCAGACTAGCAACAGTTGAAGACACACTCACGGGCTGAGTCTGAAAATGAGAGGAAGTTGAGGCTTTTGGAATGACGGGCTGGCTGGACACCACGCCATGCATCTCCAGGAGTAGGGATTGCAACTCCTCGTCGGTGAAGATCTTAGCCAGCGCCTCCCTCTGGGCTGAGATCGCTCCGGTCACCGTCCCACGAGAACGAGGCATCGTTCGGACATTAGACGTGATGGAAGACAGGCCTTCGACAGACTCGGGTGAATCGCTCGGCCGGTGTCTGGTGTTGGTGTCCAGGGCTCCCAGCGTATGAGCGACGGCACTCCGAGGTCCTCCTCCGATGGGTGTCGCTCCAGCCTCTGTGTCCCGAGTCTTATCTGATCGTCTTCCATTGCCCGAAGTGGGTAGATTGTATGCTTTGCTCAAAATCACCTCTGTCTGTTTAGTTGGAGTGTTTGTTCTGCTCGAGGGTTTACCCAGATTTGTGGCTGATGGATCTGACCGATTAAACGTTCTCTGAAGCTCCTGATGATGTGCGATGAGGAGAAAAGGAAAGAGCAGAGCACAAATCTTGTCAGCCATAATACAACTATAAATTTAATTCAATTTCTGTTCGCATTGAACATCTATTTCCAATTCCAATCAAATAGTGAACAACAGGGAAAACAATCATAACCCCCAAAAACATATCGTAACAGGCTTGAGAAATAGCAAAAAGGTGAAATTTCCAAATTCTACATGTATCTTCCCTAATCTGCACAGGTTTACTGCCTCCAAGAACGCCATCTTGATTTTGAGTCTGGTGCCTACCTTCATTTCCAGTTTGTGCTTGAGCTTCAGTCTCACTAAGTCTTGCTCCTGCCTCTCTATCACTGCCTTACACTCTGCATACTTCACAGCAGCCTAGACACAAAACAAAACAAACAATTAGGCACAGAATGTATCTGATGATTTTTTGAACATTCAGAAACATTCAATGGATATAAAAATGGTTGATGAATTTGCATAAAATTCTGGAACCTTTTTCAGTGCGTCTTCTAGTTTTGCCACCAGGGAGCTCTGCAATACTCTCTTGTCCTCTACGGCGCCTTGCTCTCGTCTCAGGTTCTGGTTGTTTTTGTCCATCTCGGATACTTGTGCCTTCAATAGGTCACACTCACTGCCTAGGGTAGATTTCTCCTGCAGGAGAAAACATTATCACATCAAAACATGAAGTCTACACACTTTTACTTAGTCGTGCTGTTTTTGCATAATGCTTAAATGAGTGGAATGGCATGGCCTCTGATCAATGCATGGAACTGCAATCTTTTCCAAAACCCCTTGTCCGTACCTTCCTGGTCGTATGTAGACACTCCTTCAGCCAGTGAACCTCACTCTGCAGGGCGTCTATCTCGCTCCGCTTGGCTGTTACCTGCTTCTGCATGCTCTCTGCAACTTGCACCGCTGAAAGAGAGTCGCAAAACAACTATAGACCCATTGACGCATTGGAGACAAAGATGTCAAAGGGCAGAAGAAGTCCAAGCTCAAATCCCGCTTTACTTTATTTGATACAAAGTAATAAACTGCTGCAAACTGCTCATCAGCTAAAAAATGACCTGAAATTTATAAAAATGCTTGGAGTTAGGAGGCCCTGACCCGTTTCGATTTAGCTTTTGAGAAAGATCCTGCTACTGAGCATCGAAACGAGTCAGGCCCTCCTAACTCCAAGCATCTACTAAATTGAATTCAAACCTGTGTCAAGAGTTTTCATCTTCTACTGTCCTGCCTCTTTTGCTCACCTTTGCCGTCGGTAGCCGCTGTTGCCTTGATGGTTTTGTGGGCCGTGTGGAGCTCCTTCTGTAGGGTCTGCAGCTTGCCCCTGTACTTGTCCATCTCTCTCCGGTGGTTCACATCCTTCTCCAGGATGTCAGCTTTCAGCTTCTCCTTCTCGATGGTCACTAGATCCATCTGATGACGAGACAAGATTCAGATGCGGCCATCGGTTATTATGTGACGACAAAATGTATAGCCATATCCAAGCCGATATTTACAATTTCAAACAAATTCACCCAAAAGCTACTTTACAAGACACTTGTTCATTTCATTCATAGTCGAATTAGGCACAACACAAACAACACACAAAACATATCCCGACATCATCATAATTCTTTGGGGAGTATACAGCGCCAGTTGCCATTTAGATTTAAGTGTTTATCAGGCTTATCAAACCAAAATATAAGCCATCTTCACATTTCTGGGGACTTTTTAATTCTTGGGAATGAATAATATAAAACAGCTTTCTTTGCATCCTTCATGAAGAGAGAAACCCTTTTACAGAGGTGGTTTATGAATTACGTGGCTTCTGACTGGCTTCTGAGTGCAGGCAGCCACCCTTAGTACCTGGGTCTTGGTCTGCTGGAGCTCGGTGCTGAGCTCTTCCCTCCTCCTGACAGCCGTCTGGGACTCTGTTGCCGTACCCTGGGCTGCCTCCTGGAGTCTCTTGTTGTCCTCCTCCACGCTCCGCAGTCTCCTCTCCCGTGCCCTCAGCTTCTTGCCCAGGTTGTCCTGGAGTAGCTTCAGGTCCTGCAGCTCCTAGGGAGTGGAGAAATGAAGATGAGAGGAAAAGGTTGTCGGAAAAAGTCGGAAAACTTCCTGCTGCGTGGTCGAGTACTATTAGGTCGCTAATGTCTGTGAACATGGTGTATAAACTCAGCATCAATCTGATGACCGGACATAAACGCAAACCTTTTCTCGTGCCTCCGCCTGCTGCTGCATCTGTGAGCGCTCCAACTTCCAGTCCTCGCTGGTCTTCCTGGTCACTTCGGCCAGCTGTGCCATGCTGGACGTCTGCTCCTGCAATCTCTGGCACTGCAGGTCTCTCTCGTTTACCTGTTCGCAGGACCACAGAGGAATCTCATTATGAACATCCCCAAGAAAGTCAAAACTGTGCATCCACAAATAAAGGAACACAATCATTTTAGCAGTCACTGGATAAATATCTAGTTTAGAAACTGGATTATGCAGTTTACCGTGTAAGTTCTTTTCTAACCTGTGAACATTTCTGCCTTTCTATCTGAACAATCATTTGCTATCACTTTCACAGAGGAACGACACCTGGCTTAGGCGTATTGCCCACATTCTCTCAATACAGACCCCCCGACAAGTTGGTGCATGGGGATGTAATTAAGACAGCAAAGATGGGATGACAAATCCAACCTGCACTTGCAGTTGATCATTGATGCTCTGCACGGTGCCCAATTCGGTGTTTCTCTCCTCCAGCGATGCCGCCTTCCTCTCCGTCTCTCCTCGACTGACCTCCAGTTCCCGTTTCGTTTCATCTAGGCTGCGCCCCATGAGGGCCTTCTCCTCTGCCACCCGTCCCAGCTCCTGTTGGACCTCGGCGAGTCTCCCGGCCAGTGCCTCCCTGGATTTCAGGGCTTCCTCCAATGCAGCATCCCTCCCAGACAGGTCTGCTTCCAGAGCCTCACATCTCTGTGAGATGTTGGTGATCTGTGAGGTCATGTCACTGGTCAGGGAGTCAATTTCATGCTTGCTGTTTTCTTGGACCATTAAAACCTAAAAGGGTAAAAATAAATAATTATATCTACTTGAATTCAACGAAAAACCTTTATAACAATACAATCTGTAAAATGAAAGGAATATTGCATTTTCAAGACGGGCACAATATGCCAATCATAAGAATCAAATTACGTTTTTTGTGGGATAATACAAAGTTAGACTTGCACTACTTAACGAGTCATAGTTACTTGTTGAAGCATCCTTTGTTTTGAATGTGCTGTCAAGTCGATATTTGAGAAGTTAGTTAGTGCAAGCATTAAAGCAAAAACAAGAACGAAAACATTAGCTATGGCAGCGAGAGCAGCAACAACAGCAACATGTGCAGCAGTGGCAGCGACAACAGCAGCAGCAGCACAGCAACAAACATGATAACAATGACGCAAAGTTAATGATGAGACTGTGATCTGGTAAACACAGCCAATGTCTTAGCATTACATTATTAAAATCGACTCCTTGTGCATTTTGTTCTGAGATGAAAGTCATCAAAGGGTTAGCTTCATAAGTGCAATCCAACATCAAAGATGAAGTTGATCATCTCTGTGTGACTCCTGTCTTACCCTCTGCTCAGCTTGCCTGGCTGATTCCTCCCTAGCCTCCGCTACCAGCCTGTTCAACTCCTCGCACCGGTTAGTCTTTCCCTCCAGCTGTGTCTGAAGGTCGTCCAGCCTGGCGATGGACTCTTGCTCCCGGCTGGAGAGTTGGCGGTTCTGCTGGTTCAAAGTCTCCGCAGATTCCTCTGCCTTGGATAACGATTCCTGTAGGGCAAACCATTACTGCCTTGAGCAACTTAATTCAACTGAACAATTCAGTTCATTGGGAAGAGTAAAGGAGGTAACAAGGTAGGGTCAAAGTGGCAAATAAGATGTAAATCTTGTCCCATACAGTTACGTGTCCTACAACCAAGAAGACATCATATACATATAGAAACAATGTCATTCTACCTTCGCATCGTGTAGTTGCTGTTGCAGATGTTGTATTTGATCATGTAGATGGCTCTTTTCCTTCACCATTACCGATTGCTGCTGCTGTAAGGTCTCTAGCTCAGACGACAGCGTGTCACACTAAAAAGCAATCAAATAGTAAAAATAAAGTGTAACAAAAAAAAGTGTATCCAGTATCAATGCGGATCCAAAAGGACAAGCAATTCTATACCTACAATGCAGACCTATACTGAGGCAAACTCACCTTGGTCTGCAGGGCGTTCCTGGTTCTGTTGGCTTCATCTTCTTGTTCCTCTAGTCGGCGTTGCAGCTCTGCTACTTGGCTTGTCTTTCCATCCAGCTGCCTTTGCATCTGTTCCCTGTCAAACATCAACGATAAAAAAAAAAATGGACTCAGACCCAGACCCAGACTCATACATACATTGAATGAGAATATACCATCAATGAGCATAAAACGTGGCATCTACACTCTGTATGGTATTGTACCATCCTCAATACTACGCAAAATCTTCTAGCAGATAGCTAGCGTTATGCTGTATGGGTTTAAAAAGTTGGGCTCTTTTTTCTTTGTGCAAACTCACTGTGTTAGTGTCAGCTGAGACTGCAAACTCAGGGTTTGTTTCCGAGCATTCAACGCCCTCTCCGTAGCGGCAGACAGCTGGTGGTCTTGCTCTTCCTTGAGCTTCTGCAACCTGGAATGTCAAAAAGTAAAAATATGAGAAAGATCCAATGGAATGAAAATGTGGGTAGACAAGAGCTTGCTTGTTGACGGTTCCAAGATATGGAGGCCTTCGGAGGCCTGCGGTCAATCTCACAAAGCGCTATTAGCTATAGATCTTAATTACCAAGCAAGGTTGGAATCAGCAAGCAAATCACTATGGTGACACTTACAACTCAACGTAAGATTAATCTTTGTGCAGTGTGAAATCCAGGGCTGGTAGCATGATCTCTATGAATTTTAAAAAGGATCTTGATTTTTGGATCATGCTCACATCTCCTTCTGCTCCTCTCCATTTTGTTTCCACCGAGCAGCAAACAGCTCCTTCGCATCCGCCAGTTCCTTGGCTGCCTTCTCAACCTTATGCTCCATCCTATCCGACTCCTTCTCCGCATAGTCTAGCACGTCCGTCAATGTATTGACCACTTGCTCTGCGTCCGCAGGGCCGGAGTAGTTTACCTTGCGCACCAGTGTGCGCCCTCTCTTGGCAGCATGGTGGATGACAAGGGTGTTGATCTGGGTCAGTGCGGCGTTGCAAGATTGTAGTTGTCCCTGGAGGCTGGAGACCTTGCAACCGGCATCCTGAAGTACCTATTCCAGACAACATGAGTCTGACTGATTCAATCACATTCCACAAATGATACACTTGCTGTGATGGGACTAAATGTAGGTAGCAGTCAACAACAAAACCAGAAGAGCTTTCATTTAATACAAAAATTGAAAGAAATCGGCTAGGGTGTAATTCTACTACACTTTTTGGCTATTTGTCATAAGAATGGGAATTAAAAGGCCAGACTTGAAGTTTTATTGCTAATTATCAACTTTCATAGATTCTTAACATTTTTATTTTGTCAATGATCACATGAAGTAATGGACAAATTGTACAGTGAGCCAATTGCCCCTCAAATTGATTATAGGAGCTGCCAAATTATTCTGATGGTCAAGCAATGGCAATGATCAGCTTATTTGGTCGTTTGCAAATCTCTTGTATTTCTGCCTCTTGGTCATATGGAGTTCATCTGTAAATAGGTTGAACGTACCCGAGCCTGTTGCTCATTTGAAGCCTCTACATCGGCAAACGTCTTCTGCAGCTGATTGATCAGCCTTTCTTGGCTCTCACCCTCTCTGCGTCTGAGGGGAAGAGGGGAGGATTAATTGAGAAGAAAAGACAGATTCAGACAGATTCTGTGTGTGCCATAAATACCAGCTGACAACATCAAAACATTACCATGATCTTGACTCGAATGAACTTCTTCGGATATAATATTTCTTGTTTTGAAGGCGCAAATTGGGGCCCGGAGCTTTATCTTAGACCCACCTGAGCTCCAGCACAGAGTTCCTGCCGACGATGGTGTCATTAAGCTTTGTCTGCAGGTCAATGATGGCCGTCCGGAACAACACCTTCTGCTGCTCACAAAGGTCATTGCACTATTAACAAGGAAAGAAAACCAAAAGGGTGGACTAGTCAAGTTGGCGTTTAAGTTCACTCAGCCAGGTCATGTAGTGACAGTGTTATTGGATGCAATTTTTCTATCTGAGGGACAGAGAATTCGTTCACCAACCTCTTTCAGTTTTGAATCTAGATGAAACACTCGGGCTTTTGTATCTTCCAGCTGTTGCGCCAACTGGTTTCTGCACAGGGGAAGATACACACACAAGTCAAGAACAGGCCTAGCTTTAAACAGCAGTAAATTGCAACTTGTTGCTGGATAAAGATATAGACAGTACAGAAAATAACGGGGTCTAGATCTGTTCTATTGCACGGTGAAGACTTACTTGGACGTTGGGTATGTAGCTGGGTTGGTATACGGAATGTCAGGCTGTGTTGATGTCCCTGTCCGATCACTGCTTGCCGATGAGGGGTCTACGACCACAGGATGTACAAGTACCTTCTGATGACTGCCTTCCCTGAAAGCACGGGCTCCTGAGAGGTCCTCATCATCAGCAGGGAACCTCCTTGGTGGGTACTCGCTGGGACTCGACTTGCTCAGAGTCAGAGGATGTGGGTCGCTCAAGATACCGCCGAGTTCCGGCAAGCTCTCCAACAGGCGGATGTCGGTCGTGATTAGTGACTCTGGCGAGCTTGCATTGTTACCAGCTACAGTATGTGAGTTTGCTTTTAGGTGCTGATGGCCTGATGACGTTGTTGATGTTGATGATGCGTAGTCTTCGCCGAATGGCCTGGATATTGTGGCTTCAGCAGCTGAGAGGGCCTTTGCAATCGAGTCTCTGTTTTGCTGTGCTAACTGTCTCAGCTGCGATCTGAGGGAACAAGAACAATTTGATGAAATATTGCTTGACACGGACAGGACTTGTGCCCCATTTCATGGCTTTCCTACCCAAACAAATTCCCAGTTACTACTGTTATCATTCTATACTTACTCTAGTTACAGAAAAATGTGTGCACTGGTTAGTATGGCAAACATATTATGACTCATGAGTATCATAATGACAAATTGACAATTACATATTGACATACTTGAAGGTACTCAGTGCAAGTAACTAGTCTAGTTTTAATGATCGTAAGTTCAGTAATTAATAGTCCGTCAAGATTAAATGTCACCTTCAAGGACCAAGGGTTCCATTGTATTTTTTGTACTACTTACTGCAAATCCAGAATGACTTGTTGTTCAAATGGAGCTGTTGTCGCTGCTGATTCTTTGGGCGAAGTTTCACCTGAGGCTGAGGTACTCATTTTGTCCTATCAATCAGAATGCATCAAAACATCTAATATTTATGGCAAAAATTATAATAGCAATAAAACTATTAAAACTAAAAGGCATACATCTGACATTAGTACATGAACGTATGTGTACATGACGTCCCCGTAAGGGTGTGCTTTTCTTTAAATTATTGAACCAGCATAACCCCCAAGGTCCATTTTATTTTGACATGTTTGAACGTGTGTGCCTACAAATCATGTCAAAACAAAATTTGAAAATACAAATTGATCTAGTCTAGCTAGTACTACTAGTACTAGCTGTAGTAACTGTAGCTCTATATTACTCCTGACGTTGTTGTCCTGTATATGACAACAACGATCAGGAGTAATATTGGGCTACAGTTACTGCAGCTACATGTTCAGTTACATTTACACTAACACAACAGCAGCTAGGGCCTACATCACTGTCTAACGAGTAACCGTACTTACACTGACAAAAAAGTGACATTATTATCAGTCGATTACCACACAATTCCTTATTTTATTTTCATCCATTTATGCGAAACACGAGCCACGGCCATACCTTGTATCATCCCCCGCAATATCGGGACGGGAATTATTCGTCAGCATCTACTGAAAAGTGAAAACATAAAAAATTTCCTGGAAACCATTATCCATCATGTTTGAATAAAACCGCTTCCATCGCGGAAGAACGTTTGTTTGTTGACAAAACCGCCAGCGCGTAAAATAGAGCGCCCTCCATTGACACAGGTTGGATAATGTGGCGCGCATGTGGGCGTGGTAGATGTGGGCGTGGCGGCTAGTACAAAATAATAAGTGAAACTTGGGGTGGGGTGGAGATGAAGGTGGATGGGCATTTGTGTGGTTGGTGTGTTAGGTGGGGTGGTCTTTGGGCCAGGAAGATGTATGAGGATGGAATTAAAGTGATAAAATGGTTCGGCCGCAGATAGGCTTCTAGGTGAGGTCAGGGGGACTAGGAAAGTTCCGATTCGATCCTAGCTTCCACATTTTGGGGGATAGTCCTGCAGAAAATTGGATAATTTGCCAGATAATTATACCAGATAATAGTGTAATAGTTGTAAGAACTGTGGTCCTAATCGGTAGCCGATATATTATTGGACGTTTATCACAGATTAATGCACTTTGGCTCGAGGGATATATGATTTTACGCAAGATTTTTTTTCTCAGGAGTTTTTTTTTTCTTAAAGGAGAGCCTCCATCGAAGGCGATAAGAATCACGGTAGTAACCCCCTTTACTGAAAACTCTCGGCTACTGGCGCCTAAGTATAGGGCCTACGTGTCCATGTAGTGCTGCCTGCAGGGGTTGAAGAGAAATCTTGCTAATCTTCAGTTTGATATGAGGGCGGTCTTTATATCGGCCTGCCTGCCTGGCAAGATTATTATCATTAACTAGACTACTTTTCCCCCTAGGACACTAGACCGGTCATCAGTCCAAGATGTTTACTCTTACATTTTAGACAAAGAAATTAGCTATAATAAAACGCCCGATGGAATTGGCTAAAACCCAATATCGGGTTCACTTCATTTTTGCACAGAAGTAATTAACCTGACAGGAGACTTAAATTTGCCTAAAAAAGTCAACAACTGGGCAAAAGGTGATTTTTACTGTGATTCCATGATAACCTGTGGATTTTCAGGCGCAATGATGAGACCAAGAATTTGGGATATAATTAGCAGAGAAATAAATGACAGATAATTTAAACAAATGAATCAAGCTGAACAGAAATGTAAAAGTTTCAAGTCATGATTTAATGAGCAATTCATTTTCATTTAAAAAAAAGTACAGTATTTTAATTAATTGCTTCACAATGGGAACAATTTTGGCCAAGAACCAAGACTAACGGTGTAAACATTCATCTTGTTGCAAACTTTGTTGTTAAAATTTTAAACAATTTGAGAATAAATCTTTCAAAGATAAGAAAAAGAAGACAAATTTACTGGCAAAAAATAAACAGAATTCCCATTCCATGGTTGTTTTAGAATAAATCATACTTCGTACAGAGCAATAATTATATATTTCTGAAATGAGATGAAATAATTATTTGAAAGGCAGTAGGCCTACTGCTGAAATTGTCAAACAATGTGTGCCACACTGATGAAAATTATACATTTATATGAAAATAATAAAACAAGGAGTAGAACCAATTATATTTAATTATGAAAACAAAACCTTTTTGGAACAATTCATTAAGCTTAAACATGGATTTTTCTTTATAAAGCTGATCTTTGTTGTATAAATTGACATTTTCACACAAACTGCAGTATCCCCTTATCAGTTATACCTGGGGCATTTTAAAGTTCTCTGTTCTGTCTCTGGCTTTGGCTCAATTTCGTACATCCATATTAAAGCTTATTAGTAACAAGTACCAAAACAGAGGCTTTTGGCTACGGCTTGGAAGAAGATATTCTGGTTGTGACCATGATAACTGAGCTTTAGCTTCAATAAAAAAATCTGCAGCCTATTATTTTCAGTATTTGGATGACAGAGACAAGCCAAAGCCGGACCCGGAGCCAAAGCCAAAGTTTTGAACAAAGCCCCCCGCTCCTGGATTTTCTGAGCACACTGACTAGGAATTTTCTACACAAGTTTCAACTGGATTTGTCTGGTCTTCTGCCTCCTCTGCCTAGCGTCACCACATTGAGTTTCAGCCAGCAGTAGGTGATGCCCATGGCACAATAAACCGACGTAAGCATGAGCGGCAGGAATTCGTACCTGCGCAGCGAGGGCGCCATACTGTGCAGTAGGTTCTTGTAGACAAAGAGTGGCACCAGACCGAGGACATACAAGGTTTCCACAGAGGAGAGCAAAGGGAGACTGGGGAATAGACCAGCTGGCTTATTGGTGTATCTAGTAGAGAGATGAATGGACACATTTATTAATACAAACCTATCACACAAATTCAGTTATGCTTTAGTTGTCCGGATATTTTCAATAATTCCAGTAAGAGATTTTGTTCCATAATTTCATGAATCTTCTTTCTGGACCTCAAGGAGATGACAATTTTCCATTGCCTTAGACAAAGAATTGTTTTTTTTCCATTGAAAAGTAAACACAGACAAATTGACTGGAGTGGGATTCAAACCGGTGACCTCCTGAATACCGTACAGGCGCTCTACCAACTGAGCTATCTAGCCCTACGTTGGTTGTGTCCCTAATGGTCAATTATCTTGGTTCGTTTGGCAGTCAGATGCCATGAAACCACTCCCATTCTACTATAATGATCAAATGAAAAATAATTTTGGAAATGCCCATCATCACTATTAATCTGAAAACAAGATTTTGCGAATGATCTTTAGATGAAAAAAAAAGGTTTTACAGTAATGGAATATAATTTAAATTTCACAAGAAATTGAATTCACTCATTCTAGCTAAGAATTAGACATACAACATGTTATTAAAAGGGGCCCACAATTTATCATAATGATCTGGAAATGATATCTGAGATTCAATCACCTATGAATGTTACTGAGACCGATGACAGCAATGACTGTGTAGGCTAACATGAGGCAGACTTTGATTGGCGTTTCTGTCAAATAAACAACAACAAAATATATAAACAGGTCAACTTGATTGATTTCTACAACTACGATTTTATCTTCAAAGAGGGAGAAAAGTTTTGTTCATTTGTGGAATGAGCTGGTATTGCAGCTTTCTGGCATTGAGTGACATTTGGAGGGATATCTCTCCAATAATCAGGAGAAAAACCGAAGACCGTTCTGCAGATAAGCATCAAACTAGTGCATGCAGCCGCAGCCTGTCAAAATGTGTCCTTACTATTGACGCCTGGCAAAATTCCACTCATTGAACCGCTGATGCAAACTTCCAACCAGTTTTTATTATTGGTATCTGACATTTAAAATCTACCTCTGTTACTCAGTTGAAATCTCTTCTGGGACAATTCTTAAAGATCTTAACAGTTCAAGTCAACAAACTAATGTCACAGCTGAAACGTAAAATGTCAAGGCTGATGATCTTGTCTGACGAGTCTTCACTCGACCACTGGACCGTTGAAATTACCTTGGACAAGATCTTTCAAACGGTACGTGGAATTTGTGACAAATGATATTATCTTCCCGAGCAGTGTTGTTGAAGCTTGAGAACTTCTGGAGACCTGAACAGCACAAGTCAGCACAAATCCTGTGTCTTAATATTACACTGGCCACGCTTATACGACATGGGGTCGATTTCACCAAACTCATCTTCGTCACTTACTTTCAATCATAAGACTTATGATGCATTGCAGTCCTACGAAGGATACAATGGGTTTTCCTTCATAACTCAAGTTACGATCACACTTATATTATCCTGAAATTTGAGTTAATTGTCTTTGTGATTTATAACGTCATCACACTTAGCTCAAATGGCAATTAGAAATGGATACACTTCGTGATATCAACTCCTGACATCTATAGGCAATGAATGCCAAACGGCATGAGATCCTTTCCGCCTGACCTTACCTGCTTGAGTGAAAAGCAGTGGGAACAGTGAGTAATGGCCAACCGTTGATGCCATGAGAAAGACCTGTGCATCTTTCATGCTGTCGACAGCTAGGAGGCTAAGGAAATATAAAAAACAACAACAAATAACTGAATGAATACATAGCGAAGGAAGATTCCAACTCCAAACATCCAAAGTTTATGTAGAGGAATTTTGCTGTTCTGTGTCCCACTAATTCAAATTTACTAGACTGGTCAATTTATCACATTGAAATGACACTCACTCTAGTTTCTTCTAATTTGTACCACTAATATAATCATCCGAAACAGAGCCATCACTTGACCAATAAGGTTTCCCATCCAAGTTCGAGACAATATTTATACAGCATTCAAGTCAGTAAATATGTTTCGTAGATTCCCCACTGACAAACCTTCCTACAAATGCAGTTGTTTTGATAGCCCAGGGTCGATTTCACGAAGCCCTACGAACGATCGTAACTTGATTTACAAAGGTTAACCCATCGTTTCCTACGTAGGGCTGCAATGCATCATAAGTCCTACGACTGATATTAAGTTACGATGAGTTTGGTGAAATCAACCCCTGCACATCCTAAATGACACCCATGACATGAGTGACAGTATTTCAATTTCCTGGTCTAAATCATTAATCTGATCCTCCTAGCTACAGGTCTACATACCTGAGAGGTATGATGACCAGCATGATGGCCTTCTCATGGACATGGTATCCAAACATGAAGGAGCTGAAGGCACAGAGTGTAAGGCATCGTATGAACCCCTTAGGCCCGCTGGGGTATCTCCAGAGGTGAAGAAGAGCCGGCTGCAAGAGGAAGAGAATACCCCCAATCATTGAAATCAGTATATAGATAAAATGCAAATTTGAAATGGAAAGAATATTCTGATTTTGTATTTGTGTCATTGTGTCCCTGGCAATTGCCTTGGTGCCCTTGATTATTGCCTTGCTGCCCCAACTCCAGAATTGAATTGGTGCCCCTTGGAAATTGCCAAAGTGCCCATGAATATGAACTTGTTGCACATTATAACTCCCTAGCCTACTATCATTGCCTTAATGGCCAAAATCCTCGCTTCAGTGCCATTGATCATTGCATTGAAGTCATTATTGCCTTGGTGCTGCAGACCTGTCCCAAGCTTCATGCCCCTTAATGCCCATATCATTGACTTTAGTGCCTATGAGTACTACCTAGGTGCCCCTCCTTTATGCCCCTTAAACTAGTGCCCTTGTAACTGCCCAAGTGCCCCCACCTTCATCACTGCCTTGGTTCCACCATGATGATCCATATAACATACCATTTTCCCTAATAGCCTCCGAGTGCCCATAACAAAGAGAAAATTACCGTAAAATCCAGTTGCCACTCCAATATCAAATTTGAAAACAAAAACCCAACAAATTCTCCTAATGGCTTAGATAGTAACACCTACCAGAGCTGTGAGTACTGTGAGGACCAAGGTAGCAATAGCAGGCACAGATGGCAGAACAGTGTGGTTGAACTCCTGTACCAGACCACCTGTCATAGAGGCTGGGTTAGCATGCAGGCTCTCCGCAGATACAACGCCTAGTCTTGACCCTTTACAGCAGTAAAACACAAAATGTTCACACAAGAGAAATTTATAACAAGATTGTACTGCTTGTGTACTGCATGCTGAAAATTTTTACCTATGGTATATGGTACACAGGTGCGGATCCAAGGAGAACATTTAGGGGTCAAACACGAATCGAGTGAATCTCCAGCCTCCTCAATATCAAAACTTTGAGGGGGAGATCCCTCCAGACCCTCTCAGGCACAGACACCTTCAGGGGAGGTCAGTGGACTCCCCCTTCCCCCCACCAAACAAACCTGGATCGGCCCACCTTGCCAAAGGTGATCTTCCTAAGTCTGTTGACCGTTGATGACACCCACAAAAATTGGTTATTTAATGAAAGAAGGCTGTGCCACCAGCCTGGGGCACCAAAACAAACACCTGAGTGCCAAGGTAGAAATATCAGGTTCTCCTAACCCTGAGCATTTTGTGTACATTTCAGGTCATTATTTCAACTGATGAGCAATTGGCAGGAGTTTATAACTTGTATTGAACAAATTGACAAACAATTAAACCCTACCTATCAGAGTGGCTGCCTTGTCTGCAAAGTTGTAGAGTGCCCAGAAGTTAGGAGCCCAGTATGAGTGGCAAAGACCTCGCTTGAACGGGAAGAGCCTAGCCAGAACTTGAGGCAGTTGACCCTAAGAAAATGACAAGAAGTTTCATCATTGCTTTGCCGTCAAGATGGCAGAGGGAGATAAAGTTGACACAGGGTTAAATAGGACACTGGTATGTCAATTAAAAGGTCTTGGGTTCAAACCCAGGCTGGACTGAATTTTCCATGAAAAATGGCGTCACTGTCAATGGCCTCGGACAATCCCCTTTAATTTGCAGAAATCATTCTAATTGGAAGAACATCTGCGCCGTGAGTGTGCAGATTAGGATCATTAACCGATGGTTGATGATAGATGTGCAGATTCATGAAAGAAATCTGGGTCACTCCACCAAAATGAGGCATGAGTTAGTATTTCTTGTATATCTTATACCCTGCCATAGTGCCAGCTGTTTTTCACATTAAAGAATGAAAACTATGTGTGCCCTAACATGTCAAGAAAAGACATGAATTCTCATCTGAAGGAGATATGCATGGTTGGTGGGTCTACTCCCCCAAAGCAAGATTTTGTCAGCTCCG
Source organism: Astropecten irregularis (assembly GCA_963971285.1). Classification (NCBI taxonomy): domain Eukaryota; kingdom Metazoa; phylum Echinodermata; class Asteroidea; order Paxillosida; family Astropectinidae; genus Astropecten; species Astropecten irregularis. The sequence goes on from OZ020256.1 coordinate 2,287,386, forward strand.
ATACAAGTTCATACAACTGCAAAACAATAACAATGCATGTTCGCTTCAAAGTGTAGTCCGGCTAATCACAAGACCAGCTGGGCAATGTGCGCACATTAATCAAAGGATATAGTGATGTAGGCTTACAGATGTATTACATAGAACATTCCTGATGGGTCATTCCACCATGTTGGGATATAAGATATATATGAACAAGGTCCAATTTCACAGCCCTGCTTTTTAGCACAAAAATGTGTGTACCATGAAAGTTCTGTCTTCATAAAAACAGGATTAACAACCTAAATTTCCATGTGTTATGTACCACTTGTACACACGTTTTTTGGCTGTTGTTCGTTGACCATAAATATCAAATGGAATGTTTTTAATGGTGGTTTGCTTTATTGAGCAAGACATTTCATGCTAAGCATTTTTGTTGTGCTTAACAGCTCCAGGAAATTGGCCCCTGGAGTCCACGTGAAATGTGCATGTGCATACCAGCCTTGCCAGCTGTTTTTCAAATCAGGGCCAACTGCTCCCTAATAATACGGAACTATGCATTAGTGCTGATCAAGAGTCACAGTCCAGGACTGCCAGATGTATCAAATGTTTATGTTTCTGGCTAAAACAACACAGTCAAAAATCCCATCACAATATGGAATCCAGAACCGTATTGAATGACATGGATTCTGCAAAAGAGATTTCATTTTAACTACCATACGCTGTTATCTTTTAAGAACCTGTACATTACAGACTGCATAGAGCATTATCTTGGTTTGGGTGGAATGACCCATTCTTTGGGAATTCAATTACCATGGCAACGAATGGACCAAAGGAGACGGCAAAGACACTGATGACGATAGCACCGAGGCTGAAGAGTCTTGAGATTGACAGGCTGGTCCACTGTACTCCTCCATCTGCAACGAGAAAGATGACGTGAGCAAGATAAAAGAAGGTTGCCTTAACAATGCCAGACTTCAAGGAGGTTACATGTAAATACATGACATAATTCATGTAATCTCATATTTGTGGGATTATAATCATCAAAACGGAAAACATGCAATAGGTATACAATAATAATAAGGCAATATATTTTCAGTGAGCAGGGTTCCATTTCACAAAACATGGAGATTAATCTTAAGTCAGCAATCGAAATCACCATAGTGATTTGTAACAATGTTAACAACATCACACTCTTGATAAAGGCCAACAAATTCAATTATTATTCTATTTCATCACACATTTGCTCAGCAATTTGATTGCTTCGCATTTAAGATCAATCTTATTGCTTTCTGAAACCCAATTAACCCACGAGTCTGGATAAAGGAATTAATCAAAGGAAATCTTGACCAATATTATTCACCATCAAATTCAACAGCAGATCAGTCTTGCTAGGCGGACTGTGTGTAGACTTTGTTTAATAAAGAAGGTGATAAAAAAGAATGCTGCCTACCTCGATTGCTGCTGGTGAAACAGTAACTGCGGAGCAGATATATGAAGTAGGCTGGGGCAACATAGAGGTAGATGTGTTTGAAGTTGAGCAGTATGGCAAACCACAGGGCGCCCTCAAGATTACGACCCTGAAATGACGGGATAGACATATGAGAGTGAGGGTTACGGCAACGGATGCCTTACATGCAACGATGTACACAAGCAAACATAAGATAAGACTATTGTGCTATTCCTTGAAACATCTTTTATGTTTTGATCCAATTTCCTCAAAAGCCTTTTATAAAAATTTGTATTAAAGTTCCATTCAGCGTTCCATTAAAGTTCCATCTACGAAAAATGGCGTCTGGGGCAAGTGCTAAAATTGCTCGCTAATTCCAACTTCTGATGGCAATGAAAAAAAACCCCAGATAATTTGAAATTGGAATCCTTCTTTGTTTGTGCATTGGATTAGAATTCCAGTAACTGCAAAAGTACAACAGGTACTTTTTTCTACTTTCCTTTGCTTTTTTTTGTGCCATCTAAAAAAAGCACAGCGGGCACGTGCCCTCCTTAATAACAACCCCGTGCCAACCTTTAGAAGCCACTATACATGTAGTTCCATCAAGTCCATTGCATAGTCAGGCTGAAACAGTGTACTCATAAACATGTGCAAAACGAGTCTAACTTAATATCAGTCTAAATTCTTGTCTTCATTAAATGTTGACATGGAGTGGACATAAAGAGCTGACAGTTGAGTATTGTTTAATCGTAAGCTCCTTCGTGTCATGGATATCTTCAAGAATGTTAGCGACGTGCAGCCGCATCCAGAAACTTGTTTTTACACATGTCCGCTCACCAGACACTCCTAGCTAGTTTACCTCACTGATCCGTGCAATCGATAACAGCATGAGTCCGTACATGAAGCCATTGTACTGGAAGTGGATATCTGATCCACAGTTATTAAGGAAAGATGATAGGATACATACCAAGACGGCCCTGAAATCTTAATCTTGGACATCAAAAATTGCACCCCTTGAAAATTTCCCCCACCATTAACAAAATATGAGATTGTTTCTCCAGTATTCCAAACATAACAATTTCTATCACTGATCACATCAACACTGAATCCCTTTAGGGCTAAAGAAAATAAATACAAATCTTGAAGATTGGAGTTTTTACTACAAGGTAAGTGGTCTGTTTAGTGGAAAGCCATCAGTACTGTCTGGCTGTGGTGTATTAAAGGTAGTATTATACTTTGGTAAGAAACCAAAACAGAAATGTTCAAAGATTTACGTATAACTTTCAGAGTATGAAGATGGTGGTCGTAGAAACATACCATTACAATTTTTCCGCCTGAAATGGTGTTTTTATCCAGAAATTAGTAAAAAAAACTACCGAAAATCTTTTTGATTTTTTTCTTAAGATCAAAAATAAAAGAGAAAAGACTCAAGAAATACTGTGGCCGTTTTTCACTGTTTTCTCAAAAAGTGGGCACCGTATGGGACTGAAATTTTCACAGATGACTGTTACTGTATCTGTCTTGATATTTTTGCCCATGAATCTGCATTTCTTTGATAAAAACCAAAGTACAATATTACCTTTAAACTGTGCACATGATCAACTGTACAGTAATCATGGTGTAAATTTACACCTCACACGTCTCATACAGCATATCGGTATACAATCATGTACACACATGATCTGTTGATTAACAAAAAGTGCACTTGATACTGTACTACCCCCTATGCAGTATGCATGCAAAATTCACAACTGACAATAATATTACGACGGGTAGCAAGTACCATGCAAATGAACATTTAGCAGATGGTTTGGTTGCTGGGTAGGTTTTCCCTGGGTAGTGATCACTCCACTGACATACTGGCGACACAGAAATGTCATTACTCACACGGTAGCAATTAGAAAAACCAAACTTCCTTCACCAAAAAAATAATAATGACTCTATGACAGTGACACAATCTTGTCCCTGCAAAGTATGCCATGTCCACTCTGTCGCAAATTAATCACCAAAGATTGAGTGCGTACACTGAACATCCTTAAGTTCCAGAGCTGAAGCCACTTGTCTTCTCTCCGTGCAATTTCCGATAAACGCCCTAAATTCCTCGCCGCGCTTTATCAGTAACCCTAATCTGCCATGTGAGGTTTGTCATTATGCTCCATATAATTATTGATTCCCGGTCAAAGTGAATGACGTGTCCGCGAGAATGACGAGTGCTACTGTAAAAAACCCTGGATTTGATTAATGGCATTGTGTGGTGGAGAATGCTTAATACCGTACATCAACTCCATGCCTATCAACTGTGGTGCCAGTTGATAAATTTTGCTCGAACCATGTTGAAAGTATGTGCTATAGTAACTTCCATCACAACCTTTGGGAGACAGAAAGTGGTATCAAAATGAATCTTTAGGAAGAGGTATTGGACACTAGGGATATGTTTTAAAATCTTGCTAATTGCCCAACAGCTAAAGGATTGTGCTGAATGGGTAAAGTATTATTAACCATAGCTGGTCCTGTCAAACATCTGGCTGTCTCATCTTGAAAAGTCAGCTAAAAAGAAATGACTGGATTCGAACCAGCAACCTCCGGAATACCGTACCGGACCTCTTACGAACAAAGATAAGTGACAACTAGGGACACCAGCAACACAGGGCTGGTTGGTAAGAGCACAGGTGCTGCATTCCGTAGGTCGCTGGTTCAAATCCCGCTCTTTGAATTTTTAGATGTTAACTTTTCAATGACATAAAATTAACCAGTCAGTTTCCCCTGTGGTAATTTGATGATCAAAAAAGTTTGCCAGTAAGTCTTTCCTCTCTGCGTACAACTTTTCAACAGTAATCTCGTTAACTGTAATTTTAAACGGAAAAAAAATATCTCCACTTGCACCTAGTAGCTACATCAAAGCATGAATGTGATGCTGAATTAAGATACTGATCGGCAAGCAGCTTGCTCTGATGAGAAAAGTAGTCCATTATAATGTGCAATTTGGTGGAAAACCGATTCCCGGAACATAGAGAGTGCAAAGTATTATGAGACATCTGATACTGAAAGGGACAATTATGTTGCCATCATCAGATTATGCTGTATACTTTTTTCTTCACTTGAAGTTCATGATGGATTATAATTAAAACCAGAAGAGTTACAAAATCGATGCAGTAGCTAGGTTAATTGCTGAAAAGGGATCCTAAGTCTAAAAAGTCATATTTCGTATCAGACGAGGTAATCTCAATCATCAGAAATTCCGGCGTCGTGCCAAACAGACTAAACTGACAAGATATATTTGAGATATGTGAAATGTTTGGCGTCTGAAGCAATGAGGAGCGTCTAGACGTACAGGATGGTACAGGGGTCAGAGTCACTTAGAACGAGGGAGCAAAGTCCTTGATTTCAGGGGAGATTTTGGGCTATTCATGGTAAAAGTAGCAGGGATGGTTTGCGGTGACACCTTGCTAGAACTCTTTTATGAGGTTTCTGAGGAGAACCGATTAGACTTGAAACATTTTGGAGCAACTAGACTCTGTCGCTTCTAAGGAGAGACTAGTGGATGCCTCAGTCTCTTGCAAAGAAAATTCTTGTTCTTTTTAGAGCAATTTCACTTATAAATGCTAGTATTACAAGCACAATTTGGGTATTAGGGAGACAGGTTAGTGTCCGAAAGTGAACATTTGGGCGACATCAGGTTATCAGCTTATTTTTAAAGACATATTTTTATGTCCATATTTGAACATGTTGAATAGAAGACACATAATGCTATAAATATGAACCTTCCTCAACCTTTTCAAATTCATTGGTTTTGAGGATGATTAGAAATAGGTGAGTAAAGTTTGTGAAAAGCCTTATGGAAATGTCGCCCTAATGTAGTAATTAGACACGTTAGAGGCACACATGTAATTAATATTATCATTATTATTGTAACCTGAAAGAGATGTGCAGTGTGTATAGGACTCCAGCCATGCCAGCACAACAATATCATTTGTGCAATTTAATGTTAATAAGATGTGCTACTTCAAGCTGTTCCATTAGGCCTAACAGTGAGAAAAAAAACCTGCAAAAATGTCCAGTATGATAAGAAGTTGAAAAGTAGAGAGGAGGCACTCTATGAAAAATAACATGGATGCATTCATTGCCACTGGACATACAGGAGTATCGGGTAATCAAGTGCACATGGGAGTAACATGTACATGTGTATGTTCTCTATCAGCAGTGATCAGAGAACAGAGAATCTCTGGTGCAGGGTTGATCATTTCATCGTCTAGTATCTGCGGCTGTTATTTCTTCCTCTTTCATGTCATTTATCAGTCGGCAAAATGGATTCTTGTCTGGCGCCACATGCCGACCCATTTACAGCGTTTAGAAATCGGAGCCAGTCCTGAGCCATTGGCGGAGCATTATAGGGCACATTTACAATTGCAGTTTAAACATGCCGACTACTATTTTCCACTCTTCTCCTCTACATTAATACTTGGCTTGGCAAGTGTTTGTGGCAGTAACTAGTGTTTGAAGAGTAGCAGGTATATCTGGGTCAAGAACTCTAACCCACAATGCCAGGAGCATTATGAAGTTGATAAGTGAATTTGATATCCACTGGGAAAGAGGGGGAATTGTTACCGCTTCGAAACCAGGATTTATTAATTATGAGTCTTGATGATCTATCCACTAAAGAACTACAGTAACAAGTTGAACACAAATGGAAGAAACTAATAGGCCTATCTGCATTTAAATTTAAATTTAAATCATTTTCATAGTACAAATTTGTATAAAATTTATAATAGTCAATTATTTCTGACTATAAATTTTTGTGTGAGTGTGTTTTTTGTTGTTAAATTTTTTGTTTTTTGGGGGGTAGTTAATATTATGATTTTCATATTAATTTTAATCATTAATTAATTTGGTATTACATGTATTTTAGATAAAAACTGAGTAAGATGTGACCTTAATTTCATGTACATTACTACTTATATTAGTTATTACTCAGATAGGTATTAGATATTGAGACATATTGTAGTTCTAGGGCACTAATGGGACTAAGCAATATATAGATCTTTCTTTAAAAGTACTGACTGAGAAAAGGATACGGTCCACAAGAATAAGTCCAAAATTACCAACTAGCAGAACAGCCAAAATGAACTGGGGCTTTTCTAGTAGTTGAGCATACTCCCTCCGACCACTCCATTTGGCCAGGGAACTGCAGTACCTGTAGAGAGCAAATAGCAGGGACGGTTGTACAAGAGGGTGGGGGGGTGTGGGGTGGTTGTGGGGGGGGGGGGTGGGGATTGCATTAGAAGGGTCAATTGCATGCAATTTTTTCATGCTCAATCAGTATCGCAAATATACATTGTAAGGGTTGATTTCACTATGCCAACCATCCCGCAGTTTTCTAAGTACAGAGTAGAGCAGGTGGGGAAATAAAAAGGGACTCTTGATATTTTGAACAACCGTAAATTTTGAGTCTTGCAGAGCTCTATACAAGTAATCAAGTCCAATGTAAGAATTCTTCATATTCAAGTCCACAAATTTTAATTTTTTTTTTGAAAATCAAAATCGAGGTAGGATTATCACTCTCACTTTCAATTTGGGATTTACCCAAATTAATCTCTGTTGCCTAGGGCAACCCGGAAATCACCTGGGCAACTGACATCAAGATGAAAAGCTTTCATTTCGTTCTCAATTACTAAAAAAAAATTTATTTGGTAGGCCTAGTTAAGAAGTTAACATCAAGGCAATCATTCTGTTATGTCTGTTGTTTTCTCAGGGATTCTTTTTATTTTCATGATTTATTGTGAAGCTGTAATGTGTGAGATTGGACAAATTGTTGAAATCCAGCACCGAGTCTGTTAAAGATTACAGATTCATGGGCAAAAATAGCAAGGAAGATACAGTCATAGTCATCTGTGACAATTTCAGTCATATACAGTGCCGCACTTTTTGAGAAAATCGTAAAAAACGGCCACAGAATTTCTTAAGTCTTTTCTCTTTTATTTTTGATCTTTTAAAAGATTAAAAAGATTTTCAGTAGTTGTTTTACTAATTTCTGGATAAAAACACCATTTCTGGCTGAAATATTATAACGGTATGTTTCTACCACCACCATCTTCACACCCTGTAAGTTATACGTAAATCTGTGAACATTTCTGTTTTGGTTTCTTACCAAAGTATGATACTACCTTTAAAGAGGTATGTATGGCATTGGTGACGTGGTCTGGTGCACATTATTACAGATTCCAGTCAAGCTATTGTATGCATACATGTAGTGCATATGTGTCCATGAACAACACACTTTTCATTTCTTCTCACACAAATAAGAATATATTAAACAATAAATGCCCAGGGCTCCACTTTGTGGGCTACATATACCTGACTACTTTGTGGAAATGTACACGTGTTCCTGGCAGGGGAGTTCAGATTGTTTATGGATGGAGTAATGAATTTGGCCTCTAGATGTCATACTGCGTCTTTTGTTTTTACCAAGGCACGCAATCAATGCTGACCATGTTTAAACATCTCAAGTCAATGGCACACAGGGGCCAAATTTCATGGAAACCGTTATGGCCTTTTTTAATGCTAACGGGCACTGCTATGCATGATACCTATTTCATGGAATCCATAAGCAAGACTAAAGGTTAGTGAAGAAATTCTAGGGTAACCGAGATCATTTTCTGCTAACGCCTTGTCGTATGCATTCTGCAGGAATTCCTTGCTTTATACTGTTACCAAAAAGAAAACAATCCCATGAAATACGCTAACCGTAACCAAAAAAGTATGCTACCGTAAGCGAAGAAGTTTTGGTAACTGTAACGGATTCCATAAAATTGGGTCCTCGTCAGTAACCTGGTACATACAGTAGGCCTACATAATAGAATCACTCACTCTTTAATGGCATATATGAAGACAAAGTCAGTGACAACGACGGACAACCTCTGAAAGATGACAGTAGCCGGGGATGCATAGTTCAGGTTGGTCAGTACCAGCATTGACGGGTCAACGTACTGAGCTAACTGGGACAGGCCAAACTCAAACCAGGCAAAGAACGGTGGATAATCCAACGTCCACTCCGAGGTGTCCTGTTTGATGAGCAGAGGAAGAAAAAAGGTCCTTAGATATGAAGGTACTATGAGGGACAAATATTGGTTCAATTAAAAGCCACTCCATCCCTACCTAAGCCCATGCAAAAAGAAATATCCATGATTGTGTACAACAAAAAGCTGCCAAGTACCACTAAAGGCCAATGCCACTCGAGGCAATTTACAGGCAATCAGTTCCACACAATTTCCAAGAAGATATACCGTATTCATCTTGAAATTGTCATGAATGAATGTTATTTCCTTGGGGACAGTGACAAATTACCAGAAAAAAATTATGTTTGTAGTAGCAAGATTTGTCCAATTGTCTGATTGTGGTTTGGTTGCCTCCAAAGTTGCCCATAAAAGTGGCCCTCCCAAGCAACATGCAACTCGCATGAAAATTTGAAATTGGATAAAATTACAAATTTTCACTGAGGAGCAACCATCAAACGGACTGGCTCCTCCTGGTGTCCATAGCTAATTAATCTATAGGCATTGTGTTCATCATTCATTGCTACATTTCGTTCTTCTAGGCCTATATACTGCAATATGTCTGGTTGCAGACTCACCGAGGCTCTACATACATCAAAGGATGTCAGGGCATCATTGAGCCATGTTGTTTCAGGGTTTAAAATTATCTCTTCCCTACCAGCCTACTCGAAGGCTAGAAACAGCCAATAATACATACAGAAAATTTGCTGCACACAAATTATAAAAAAATGTTATAACTTAAGTCACATTTCAAAGGCACAACTCACCTCATAGTACCACTGAGAAACAGGCCGAGAGTATGTGACTGCCAACCAATTTCTGTGAACTTCGAAGTCAGTAGATCGACTGCAGCAAATGATGCAAATTTATAACAAAGTGACCCGGACTCAATTTCAGTCTTTATGAAGTTTTTTGGGAGAGCAAAACTGCACGGTACTTTGACACATTATTCGTGGAATAACTGTTTGTCTCTACGGGAATTTACATTATGAATATGATACCATCAAATCAAACCCTGTGCATAAACATTATGATTATGATCATGATGATGAGCGATCAAGAACGACATTTCGGGTTCAATGAGGGAGAGGTGAGTAGCGATGTTAACCAGTTGATGCTAATGTTAACCAGGCATGCAAGGGCCCAGGGCCAAAGCCCAGGCCCCAGCGAAGGTTTCAGGCCAAACGACTTGCCCACGGGCAATGTCCACTGCCAGACTGCACAGTGCACGCAGTACACACACTCTGTCAATGACACTGACTTCAACGAAAACGTTTAGGCCTATGTTTTTAAATCATCACACCACCCAACAACGATCGCAAAACAGAGAATGATAGCAAATCATTACAGAATAATAATATTGGCATTAGTGTAGTTTACGCCACCCATATTATTTTCAGTATTTATTTGGGTAAGAAACTGTTTTGTTTTCACTGAAATATTGCCGAAATAAGTTCATTTTAGGGTTTCAGGACCCATGAATAAATTTGCTTTAAGTAACGAATCTCATTTTGGAACAGAAGAAGGTAAATGAATACTGAAAATAATATGGGTGGCGTAAACTACACTAACCCCATAATATTCAAGGAAAATAACTTACTATGCAGGGAAAAGAAGGGTTTTCAGCAGTGTAACGAACGCAACGATGGGCCAAAACGAGTACATGGAGGCCGCCATTTTGTATAGTCTGCAGAGTGGAGCGTTCAAGAAGTCAAGGTACACGACGGGTCAAAGGTCATAATCATGACCAATGGAGATCAATGGTCATAATTGATTCGTCTGCCCAATTTTGGAATAAACTGGAAATTATAAATGCAATCAATGATACAAAGTCACAAACTACCATGTTTTTCTCTTCATAATATCTATTTAAATATCATTTGTAAGAAAAAGATGCACGTCTTGATTTAATATTGTTTTTTCTTCTTTTTTTTTACTCTTGGAAGTAAATAATTAACAGAGAAAACAGGAGTTTCTTGTTCAATGGGACACATCACAAAAAGTAGTGCAGTATCCTTACGCAGATTAATGATAGACTTTTTTTCCATGAGGCTAGGAATTTTAACCTAGTTTCAGTTTTAGCAAAATGTGAAAAAAACACAAATTAAAAAAAGTAACACTGACATTTGAGCTGTCAATACTGAACAGTATGACGGGGAAAATAATGATTAGGCCTACTAATTCATTACGGCGAATGGATTTCGAAGTTCATTTTGTGAATGGGTACTCAGTCCTCGAACCGTCTGCAAAATCTGCACAAGTGAAACTTTCTGTAAGACGGATACTGATGAACGTTTACGAGTAATAAAGATATCACCTCGTTTAGAATTTCATACACGAAGAATGAAATTACACACGAACAGGACTGATAAGTTTCAGACGAGAAGGTATGTAATTAGTGTCATCACACTGGCAATTTGTTTGTTTTTTAAACATCAGTACTAGGCCTAGTAGTACTAAACCTAATCTGTTTTCGTTTCTGAATTTATCCTATTAATATTAGTTTAATGGAGCCCTACATAATTGTTATAGTGTTCCAGTTATTGAGTTAAAGGCCAACGTACTAAAAAAAAGGAATGTATTTTTATAATAATTGTCTAGCCTATACCCCCACCACGAGGCATCGTAGTCGTAGTTTATAATGTTACACACTCTTCGTGCAAAATGTGTTGGTTTTCAATTGATGTTGCACTTGCAGCGTTGCACCTGTTTGCTGGCGACGTGATTAATATGATTTTCAGATACATATACCGTGCATGGCTTGAATAGTAGTACGGTCTTAGGTATTTGGCCTGTTGACTAGAACTAGTTTGTTTGTAGTCTGCTATTGTGTTATTCGATATTTCAGTTAGGGTCTTTATAATTTGAATATAGCTTACAGTCAGTTACAATATATTTATCATTGTCCACTAGTAGTTGCAGTTAGTTTACACAGTCAGGTATTTGCTGCACTGTATTTGATGGATTACAAGTCAACTCGCCCCCTAGCCGACTCGCCCCTTACCGACTCGCCCCTTACCAACTCGCCCCCTGACCGACTCGCCCCCTGACCGACTCGCCCCTTACCAACTCGCCTCCTAGCCGACTCGCCCCCTGACCGACTCGCCCCCTGGCCAACTCGCCCCCTAACTTATTAAGAAATGAGATGCAAAATGGGAAGTTAATTAGGCATCATAATTAATAACCAAATGCTTCTCTCCCTTTTGTAGGGCCTACTAATAATGTGTTTATGTCAAACATTTTATGATTAAGAATGAAAAATGCACAAAGTCCACACACAAACTCCTGCATGGTTCGATTGCAGTTCAAGCAATTTAATTAATATTTCCTTTGCAGAACCAAAAAAATCAAAAATTCAAAAACGCAACTTAAAAACAAGAAAAACAAGTGAACAACACCACTTAAAACAAACCATATAACAAAACATATCGTCGTAATAAAAAAAAGGTCTACAAAAATCGTTAAAAATGTCAACAATAACACTTAAAGTTAAAGCAAGACATTTTAAAACAAAGTGATAACAAAATATGTTAAGAAAGAACATCGAATAATAAAACAAAAAAATTGTCATTTATCTCAAAGAGTCACAAAAACTCAAAAACATCGTCATAAGGACAAAAACACAAAATTCGGCCAGGGGGCGAGTCGGTCAGGGGGCGAGTCGGCTAGGGGGCGAGTCGGCCAGGGGGCGAGTCGGCCAGGAGGCGAGTTGGTAAGGGGCGAGTCGGTCAGGGGGCGAGTCGGTCAGGGGGCGAGTCGGTAAGGGGCGAGTCGGTAAGGGGCGAGTCGGCTAGGGGGCGAGTTGACCTGTTACCGTGACAGAAGCGTGTATAAGTGAATGGCGCCCTCATCGGCCGTCGTGTGCATTCGATCGGTTCTACCTTTTCTGAATAATGAAAGATCGCCCCTTATTCCTTCACTTCTTTTGTTTAAAGCAATTTTAATAATAGAACGAATGGGTCTGACCTTTTTTGGCACATTTTCACAACTTTAAATTGTGCAAAAGACAATAAAATAATGCAAATACATATAAATTACCACATGTTCACAATAATTATTATTTGTCACATCAATCTTTTCCCGCACCTTTTCAAATACACCATGCCCATGTACTGTTAAAGAGTATGAACTACACAACAATTGTATGGAACTAACTTTACCAAAGGTCAGTTTTGTAAATCTTGAGTTTATTTCCTTTAGCCCTTGCACTTGAACAACTCCCAGAGAAAAACAATCCACTCTTTTCATCATCGTGTAAAACAACAATTAAAAGCACAAGATATAAGTCCATCAGCCAGCACTTCAGATATAATCACGTCTTATTTTTTACTTCATACATATCGACCTTTAAGTTTCTACGGTTGAAATGATTCACTTAACTAATAGTGCAGTGATATTTTGTTAAATACCACTCATTGGGACCGAGGTTGTATACCTCATGGTTTAAATTATATTGTTTATGAAAACCTCTTGTAACTGATTTGATGCATTATGTTCACTTGGGGGGTACTTTCCTGTTATTTCCTTTCCATGGTCATGCATAAATAATGGACTATACACGCTGTCATCAAAATTATCAGCAAAATACATGCAATGCCTCGACAAAAGCGAGCAAAAGAAAAATCACTGTATAGGAAACCGTTTGATATAAATATTCTCGTTAACTCGTGCGTATAGTACATAAATCAGCCCATGTGTGTTTGTCCCCAAGTGAATTTCTAGGGAATGTATGTTTTGAAATATGAAACAGCTATGCAAAAAGCAAACATTCGGATTTAGCACAAAGTCAAATATTTTTCCCCCATAAAAATATCTATAATGTAAACAAGATCAGTCCTTTTTTTTTTCCTTTTTCCAGATCCGGGTCGAGGGTTGACTTACATAAAATCAACAGAAGTTCCAGTGGGACGGCAGGCATCGCGTAGCCGGCCTGATTCTTCTAGACCTATGGGCAACGTCCCATCGGAATGATGAATGGACTTTCTTAATCAGGTGAGTTTGTAAAGACGTTTATTCTCACAAGAATAAGACTTTTCTATATTTCAGGGTTGTTTTTTTTTTTTGGGGGGGGGGGGTGGTGATGAACAGTTTGCAGCAGTATGTGGTTGTATTCTGAAAAAAATAATTAAGAATAGGCCTAAAGAAAAATCATTTTAAATTGAAATTCCTGTTATTCTCAATAATACCATTCAATCACATACAAGAAGATACCCGCTTTGACTACACGTCCCGATAGCATAAAACTACAGGGATTGATTATGAATTTTCTTACAACCGATATGAAGGAAAATAATCCACATTTTGAAATTTGAAACTTGAAACCAAAAGATGAAAAGTCTGATTTGCCATTATCATAATTATCTGATTCTGCTGTTCTCAAAAATTACAAAAATTGTGTTTAACAACGCCATGGAGTTGAACTCTAATTTGAGTGGTCAGCGAAAGTCTCCCGTAATAATTTAATATACATTTATTATTTTGCGAGTATACGTTTAATTCGTTTGAAATCATTTGAAAATGCCAATAAAATTGATCTCATCCATGCTATATACAGTAATGTATACCTGCCCCAGCCCCCAGTGTGAGGCAATTTGAAGATGATATGGTCATCGATCTTCATAAGGCCTTGGGCGAATTGACGCCATCCAGCCCGCCCTCCTTTTCTCCGGACAAAAACGAGCGAAAAATTCATTTCACATTATGATTACTGGGGTCGATTTCACGAAGCCTTGCGATCGATCGTAACTCGAGTTACGAAGCAAAACCCATCGTAGGGGACCTATCCCACGCAGGGCTTCAATGCATCAAAAGTCCTACGATTGATAGTAAGTTACGAATAGTTTGGTTAAATCGTTTGGGGAATAGGAAACAGCTACAGGGTTCAGGTTATTGGAGTGAGTCGTTATCATCCCGTTAGCCTGATGATTTTCCAGATGAATTAAATGTTTGTCAATCAGTCCTTGATTAAATTAGTTTCAAATGTCAAATAGCATTGCTCGTTATATCGAGTTAACCTATTTGATCGAACGATTTTTCATGTGAATTATATAAATGTCTTGCCGTGGTCACGTTCCACCATGCGGTATATGGAGACGGCTGTGATGGCAGCCTCATCATGCATATGCATGCACATCGAAATTTAATCATATTTTTGTGTAGGATTGCACGACAAACCCGCACCCACATATCCATAGACGTTATAATTATGAGGAAGGTATACTAGTCTTAAAGGTAATATCATACTTTGGTTTTTATCAAAGAAATACAGATTCATGGGCTAAAATATCAAGACAAATACAGTAACAGTCATCTGTGACAATTTCAGTCCCATACGCGTACGGTGCTCACTTTTTGAGAAAACAGTGAAAAACAGCCACAGTATTTCTTGAGTCTTTTCTCTTTTATTTTTGATCTATTGAAAGATCACAAGCCGTTTTCGGTCGTTGTTTTACTAATTTCTTGATAAATACACCATTTCAGGCGGAAACATGTTAACGGTATGTTTCTACCACCACCATCTTCATACCCTGTACGTAATATGTAAATCTGTTAACATTTCTGTTTTGGTTTCTTACCAAAGTATGATACTATACCTTTAAAGAATATTGGTCTCTTGCAATGATTGTAGACTTGTTTTGTCCATTCGCTTTATACGTGCATGCATAAACCCATTTTTTTTCCCGTTTCTAATTCGTATACTTATTCCCCTCGTGAAATGGCATGACGTTATCCCGTATCACACGCGGGAATACATCCAGATTAATCCGTTTTGTTATCTACTACCATGCATGGCAACCATTCTCGACAGAGAAAGAAAATCCGGTTCTTAAATAAATAATCTTGTCTCCTGTTTCGTAATACCAAAGAGTGATTTGAAGTGATCTAATATAGTTGCGTTATCGTGTTATAAGATCAATGTACTTTCTTGCTTCTCATCTGATTTTGTTGTGGTACTTTTGGTATGTTTCTGGCGGAAATGTGGGTAAAAGTACTCGGAATATCGCCAAATTATTCATATTAATCGGGCAATGATATGCCCAAGTGGGACAGGTCAGTGCGTTTGCTTCTGATGAAAAGATAGAAAAGAAAGTTCAATGCAGACGTTCACGACGATAGACGTGATCATGGGAATTTGAGCTTTCTAGTATGTACAGTATGTGGATTACGAACAATTCCCTTGTATACCATTCATAATGTATATGTAGGGCAATTATGTGTGTGCTTTCCCATAAATTCAACTTGTCATATAGGTTTTTCAATTGAAACTGTTTACACAATTATCAAGATGATTATGGTACTTGGTTTGGTTTTGGTCTATATGAATTTCAATTCAATGTTTCTTTTACTTTCAATGTGTTTCCAGTTCGACCGCAACTAGTGGCCTACATGTACTAGTAGTAATTCTTCACGTGACGTAATTTTGCTGCAATGTTGCAACAATATGCCCACTAATGCGAGACGCAGTCATTATTAGCTGCAAAACTCACTAGACGATGCAATGTGTCGATGTAACTAATATTCACAAAATGTCGCCATCTGCAATATTTCTCACAATTCACCTCGTTATTATTGTGTATAATTAGACGACAAGAATTATTGCATGCATGCACGTTACAACTGAAAAGTCCGGGTAATTTTGTGGGTGAGGGCCCGGCAAGCTGTTTCAGTTTTTCACCACAGTCCAGTCTTATACCACAAAAAAAGGAATACATAGGAAGTTTGACGAATTATTGGGTATTCAGCAACATTTCCAAAAAATCACAGCAAGCAGTTATAATTTGTCTGAATTTCGGTGAAACTTTGATTCTTAAGTCTTCACTTTAAGTTTAAGTCTTAACCGAAATGATGTTTACGGCCATTCAGTACATGAGTCAGGATATGGAAACATTCAAATAATACACAGATCCACCATTTGAATGAAATTTCACGATGTATGCAATTGGGACATAGGTTGTCGCGGCGTTGAAAGACTACACACCAGATTGGCGTAATGGTCTAACACGGCCGACTCCACGACTCGCCGTGCTGACTGTCTCCATATAGATGTAGCATTGGTTGCATGCATGCCCCAAGCTATATGCGATCTCACGGATTTCAGTCCAAGCAATTAAGGGTAATCTTCGATCCGCATCCTCTGCTATCACTGTAAACCAGTTGATCTTCCCCTGATGGAGGAAATGTATAGTAGCGAGCGCATTATAACCTGTTTGCTAAGCAATGACAATTGAAGTGGATTTATGTTGTATAAACACAGATATAATCCATTGTTTGCCACACGATAAACAGGTCATGAAGATTTATTTCATAATGTCCAGGCTGTGTGTATATCAGAAGATGTATTTTAAAATTGGCAAAGCACTAGCAGTTGGATACATGTACAATTCGTAATCAAATTGCAATAAGAACTGAAACATGTTGATAAATACGTTGAAAGGCAGCTCAACCAATTAAAAGCTTAAAACATAGTGGCAAATATTTTGAATTCTTCTTAAAAGTCTGCATTATAATTTAATATCTTTTTTTAATTCCATACAAAGTCAATGATGTTTGTATTATGATTCTTCTGACAAGAGTTAAACAAAAAAGCAATGCAATTGATTGTTTACCTTATTCACTACTAATGTTTAAAATGTTACAAAAACTGTTCCTATAATGCAATTGTATGCCCATTTTTCAAAGCAAGATTAATCAACATTGCATTTGCTTAAAATATCCCACAATTCATCCTCTCACGTTTCCAAATAAAAATGAGTAATTTACACCACAACAAATGAATACGATGGCAAAGTTCTGTTCAATGCTGGGCTGTAACCAAGGTTTGGTTTCCTGCTGCTGTGGGTCCATGAGTAGGGTTATCCGCCAGGGGAAAGACTTCGTCCACGCATCCTACGATCTCGTTCGGGTACTGGGACAGAGATTTATTCTGTGGGTGAAAATCAGATATAGCTTTTTGAACCCAGGGGAGTTTTTTTGTATGGACTGTCAAACGAGAACCATAAATATTGTGAGGAATTGTTTATAATTGCTCAATCGACTTAAAATGGGTTGCACATTCAGTCTTGCTCTTAGGAAATGAAATGCCTAGTATTTTAGTTGATCGTATGGCATGTTAATGAGAATGAATGTAATGTAGCCCGACAAGACCGTTGGATATGAATTCCTTTGTTTTACAGGGAGTTGGTACAATATTTGCACTTTACAAAGAGACTGTACTATGAGCCTACCAATGTGTTCCCTGCGTATATAATTATGACCTTATCGTTTTGTGCAGGGTGATTTGCTCAATGAACAAAAGAAGAAAATAGATGAAAAATAATAATTATGTCATAATTATTTGATGACAGGTTAAGGAAATGGTTAATTTGTATTCGTGATTAGGAGTAAGGATTGGACAAAATATCGCAGAGCCCATCAAGTACACGCAGCCGGCCCCTCCGAAAACACTAACGCATTAGGGGATGGGCAATGAACAAGGGCGTTATCCTCTTCAAATTGTTCCGGCCAGTCGCGCGTCTCCACGCGCGCGTACACTTGTTGGTGAACGCGTGTCAGACGTTATCCACGGCTGTGATTGGTCAGAAACAAATTGGGCGGGGCTTAGTGGATCGGTTTATTGATTGAGCTATAGCACTGATTATTAGAATGTCAAACATGCATGCATGCGACACAACTTCGTATAATGTACGTACAATGCATTGTACTCTTGCTTGAAGACTTTCACACAGTGTATGCAACTGTTATAAAAGGTTAGTTCATTTTGTTTGTCTACTGTTTATTTAATGGAAATCATATTATTCATGGACGGAATCAAGGGGGTTTGCTTAATTATCGGTAAAATATATGCCAAAAAAATGTAGGAAAGTACACCTACAACAAAATTACAACCAAAATTGGGACAAATTTGTGAGTTGACCGAGCAAGCTTCGATCCTCTCCTGTTTACATACGAGCTTTCTAGGTTTATTCACCCCTTATTCTATTTGCACAGCTAGCTTCCAATTGTTGGTAATACTCAAGGGGCATGCCAAAATGCCAACTGTCAAAAATAGATTGACACAGGTGGACTGTATTTTGCGAGCACAAATTACATATTTATTCGTACTAGTTAAAGTGAAGACAGTGATAAACGCATTCTTAGATGGATTTATGGTTGGATGTCATATTTTAAGCAGAAATCAAAATGGCGACATTGATCGAGGAGCAGATCATGGCAAGCTGTTTGTTGTTGTTTTTTGCGGGTTTTTTTCTAAAGAATTGTTTAGAAAATTATATGATGAATTTTCTTACCAGCATCTGGGCTAAATGTGACATTCGCAGTTGTAAGCTGTTGCGCCATACCTACGGAGGGAATCACAAGATATTTGTGAATAAAAATACTATACACAATGACATTCAGCGAGTAACATGTTTTCTGCAATAAAACAAAGTATTCCTTCTATTCATTGAAACCCGCAATACGTTGTGAAGCAAATAATCTCAACGAAACATAACTTAAGGATTATGCAATGTCTGTATAAAATCATATGATTGGCGGTTTGTGTGGCAGTATCTTCTCCATTTTTTACCATGAATGGCATTATATTGCACATGCAGTACATTTGTTATTGCTGTTGTAAACACGTTAATATCCACGTTCGAGCTTGTAGTTTTTCACAAGGCTTTATTCTATGACTTCGTCATTTTTATTTCCTTAAGGGGTTGATCTTGAATGCCTTTGCCTCGTTCGCAAACGCACATTTTGTGAATACAATAATACCTTTGCTGGAATTGTACTACAGGCCTATACCTAATAAGAAACTACGTATTTGCTTCATATTCTGTATTATAATGGTGGTGCAAGGAATGAAATAACTGCACAAGGCCGTCGTAAAGGTGTATATATCAGGATATAATCATACTGTCTATTGCTTGAAGGCATTTCACTGAATAGTACACCTTCTGTTATGATGTGTTCAAAATAGGAGATTGATGTATTTGCAAATGTTGATTGTTGGGCGTGGATTGAATCGTATCCTATGAAATGGCAATTTCCCCCCCGCGTCCACCACCCACGGACTCTTAATTTCTGTCGCTTTGACGCAGAAGCGAGGTACTCCCGAAATATTGTTCAGAGGAAATTAACTGTGAAATTGAAAAAAGGGAGGTAAAAAAGGAGAAAGACCGCGGAATGTTGACGTTCTCAACAATCCAAAATATTTGCGGTGTAAACTTGTATTCCTTAGATTTCGTTTTAATGTTTGTTTTTATTATTATTAGCCTTTTCATATTCTTCAGGTTGTTATATAAAGAGTGGGTCAATAAATGTTTAATGTTGGGGGGGGGGGGATATTGTATCTTACTCAAACCTCCACCTGATGAAGTGTGATTACGTATAAGGTATCTAATAAAGAAATCGTTAATACAATCATGGCGAAATCGAAAATGTAAGGCTCCGTATACGGGTTCATGCACTTTGGTTACGGCGCGTGGTACGATACGGGTAGTCCGGAAACGCCGTTGGAAAACACTTTTAAGGAATCATTCACGTGGCGACTGATGTGTCAACGAATGTTGCACGCTTGATAGAAAGGGCAGGTGAGACCAACGCAACTGCGAGGTTTTCCTTCCCAAAAGTTCAGAGTTAACATTATCTTGGGTGGAGAATGCAAACTTCCTGAGAGTTTTGATGTTATTACTTCGAATGATAATTTGAAATCACAAGAGATCATAATGCAAATCAACTCGAAATAACTCTTAAAGTAGTATCATACTTTGGTAAGACACCAAAACAGAAATGCTCACAGATTTACGTATAACTTACATGGTATGAAGATGGTGGTGGTAGAAACATTAAACTATTACAATTTTTCCGCCTGAAAGGGTGTATTTATCCAGAAATTAGTAAAACAACGACCGAAAATCTTTTTGATCTTTTAAAAGATCAAAAATAAAAGAGAAAAGACTTAAGAAATACTGTGGCCGTTTTTCACGATTTTCTCAAAAAGTGGGCATCGTATGGGACTGAAATTTTCACAGATGACTGTTACTATATCTTCCTTGATATTTGTGCCCATGAATCTGTACTTCTTTGACAAAAACCAAAGTATGATATTACCTTTAAGAAGGGAATCCAACCACTTTTTACTTCACCGCATTTGAAAGAGGTATAGTTTTGAGTTCATAAAACGTTTCTTGTGTCGACCGTCATTAAGTTTGATATTGCCATGACTCAGTGAAATTGCTATATTTTCGCGTTAAACCGTGATCCTTCATAAAGACATATACACATCACAAAATTGCCATACAAGTAATAAATAAACTGCTGCAAACTGCTCATCAGCCACAAATGACCTGAAATATATCAAATACTTGGAGTAAGGAGGGCCTGACGCGTTTAGTGATATAATGATACATTGTAAGCTGTCTCAAGAACTCCAGGAGAAAAGTACAAGCGGATAAAGCTCAATTACATTTGTATAGAACTTATACATAAAACTGGAAACAAACGCAGTCAGCGCAGTTTGCTTAAGGCCCTCCTCATACACTGATGAAAATGAATATCAATTTATATAAAAAAGTATTGAATAAAAAAACACGTCATAGGGCAGTAGAGTTTATTATCGGTCGGTCTTTGCACCTGAGTTCATTGGCCGTACTATTTAATTCTACAGAGCTAAACGTATGCCCCACCCTAGCCCTCGAAGTGATTTCCATGCAATTAATCTCACTATATTGAAATGTATATATGAAGTATCAGGAGATTTGGCCTTCTTGAAGGAACGCTTAAGCTTTGCATGTTGTTTTCACTTGAATAATTTTTAACAATTACTCACTGATAGGCATTTTGATTGAAGTTGATGCAAAGTATCTTTAAATGAAGTTGACGGCACTTGATACGCACGTTAAAGGTTGTGTATATGCGTGAAAACGCTTACGATGGGTATAACATTTAGGGCCTGTTTGTTTCAAGCACGCGATCAGTGATCTTGCAAATCCACGTCCCACGCAGGATCGCGGAAGTTATATAAACAAATCTGGACTTGCAATGCTTTTGTACTGCTGAAGCCACCGGCGGCCATCTTACCAAGCCAAATACAATGCGGTAACTATTGTTGTCAGACTGATTTAACTAACAATATAATAAGCATCTATACCTTCAGGTCGCGTTCATCATTGTTTTTTTTTTTTCAAAAGCACGAGCACCGGGAAAGATATCGAGTCTCATGATTAATTCCAAGAACATTAATGGATAGTATTAAATGAACAATAATCCAATTTTAAATTGAACGGTTCCCACAATTCGCTTGGAGAAAAAGTGACAGCCACACGCATGCTGTAAAAAAAAAAGGTTACTAAATTCTGATGAATGTTGTGTATGGCGTCTTTGGTTCATAGTTCCATTTGAGCGGCGTCCACACTTCTACACTCGTTATACATTCCCGTGCAGGCATCTGTTTCACACAAATTGCACGTCATTCATAATCTTCCTTGAGATACATTTTTTGCTGCAAAATGATCGATCCGTAGATTCCCTTGTGGGCATGCAGGAAATTGGCAAATTTACTCATTCACTTACGTACATTGTTGAGTAGATTGTATTGGATTGTGTTGTGACATATCACATTGCGAACTGTATATTGCGTTTCATATAATTTCAAAGAATTAATAACTTAATCTGTCTTTATTGGACCGGGCCGGATGGGTTTGAAGCGTTGTATCAAGTGTCAAGGATTATGTTATTGTGCTGGATTTGCACACACAAAAAAATAATCCGAAGGCAACTTTATAAACTTTCAAACCATAATCATAACAAGTGAAATTTCTTAATCAGTCAATATTGTATGGGTCACTCTGTAAACACTGTGGCGATTGCCCGGGGTAATATTAATCAAGTAAATGCATAGTGCATCGGAATTATTGTTTGATGTTTTCATCACATGTTTATCCAACCATTAAACTAGAGGTATAATAAAAAGAGATGAACATCTACGATGCATTATGTCTTTGGCAACATTATGATAAAGTTCCAACGTATACATCAATGTTTTTCTTCATTTTTAAAAAAGAGCGATTTTTTTCGAGTCATTTAGATTAAAGAATGCATAAAATGAAACTTTACATTTTCATAAAAATTGGAGTTTACATTTTTTTTAGAAAACAAATAATTTGTTATACCCTTTTTTTACACGCGACTTGCGTCCGTATATATATGAATTTTTATTGCAATGTTAATCAAAATAAGTTGCTGTGGTTTTGTTGTTATCGTCTTATGGATCATCTTCAAAAATGCGACTAAATCGTTCACAAAAATGCGACGGAGCAGAGCGCATCGGCTGCATATTGCGACTGCCCCACCGACCAACTTCATAGATTCGTCAGACTGAGTAGGTATACACCTTTCCCACATAGGGCGTTTACGAAACGAAGGCTTAGGCTCAGGCTCCAGCTCTGACATCTATATGCTGAAAATATAGATTGTGGTTTTTCATTGAAGCCGAATCTCTGTTTTCCTTTTAAAACCAGAGAATTTACTTCAGAACCTCAGCCAAAAGCCTATATTTTGATACCAGTTATTTAAAATGGATTCACGAAATGGAGCCGGAGCCTGAGACGGAGCCTGAGCCTCCGTTTCGTAAACTCCCCCAGAAAGGCGACTAGACCTCCCGCCTTTATCAATGCGCATGCATGAGGCGGGCACAATACAGTTGCTACGCACGGTTCCTCTGATAAGGTATACGATGAAGGAAATGGCATATTGGGTAATAGAAAAAAATTGCAAGGTATCCCCCTTAGGGTTAACTCGAAGCCGGTGCTTTAATGCGATTACTGTTCCTGCCAATAAAAAAATTGAAAGAAAGTAAGATAATAAAAAAAAATCATCATTCGCAATCTCCTTATACCCATGTGCTATATAAATTCGAGTATATCGAGCAACATCTAGATGAACGCAGCATGCCTCAAGTTATTATGTTTTCGTGCTGTTTCATATATGTATTTAGTGGTTAATTGATTGATTTCAGTTTCATCTTTAGATTTAAAAACAAACAATCTCTTTCCCTTCGGGAAATTAATCCGAACGCCACCCAAAAGTCTTCGGAAAGCAATTTATTTCAAATACACATTTAAGGAACTCTTCGATTTTTTTTGTCGCGAGGCGGTTGCTATACCAAATGTGGCTCAAAAGCCAATAGTTGAAATATTCTTTTTTTGATGACTTTGTACCTTATCTCATTGGAGGTTTCAACAAGTTTACCGAAACGTTTTGGAACGTTTCCCTGTCGTTAACACTTCTCGTTTTGTGTGATTTACGCATCGTATATGCATGGTGGCACATCTCCCTCAAGGACAGAACCCTTACAGTCCCATTAAGAAACTCTAAATCACAGGCAACAAGCCACTTCACGGGTTTATAAGCACTTTAGTATAGGCGACTGTTAAAATTAATGTCATTGGTCGTTCACATTGGTCCCATTGTGAACGCTCTCTCACTCAACTTCGTCTTTCTTCTCCAAAGGGCCAACGATTTCTTGTGCACCTAGAAGGACAAAATAATATTCAATGACCACATTGTAGAACGTTTTTACTGAAGAAGTCCAAATCATATGCAATTCCAATAAGCCGACAAGAACACTATGTGTCCAAATTTGATCAGATTATAACGTACTTTTTTTCCATAATATTTCGGGAACTATATTGCTTTAGCATATTCATCTTTCTCCAATCTCAAGCCTGGAAGTAAACAGATGCCACGCCTTCGTTGCCCTGGTTCTTGGCCTTGATGCGCCTTCAATTGTTTCCATAGACATTATGATTTTCCAAATTGGCCTTGCCCTCACCAAACCTTATTTCCAGCCCTGCAATCTCCCTTCTCTTTTGAGTCAATTCATAATTCGGTTGCTCTAATCCTTCAATTGAATTATTCATTTAGTATCGGTACTCTGTCAAGTTGATGGAATCAAATTAAGAAATGAGCTCTCCTAGCATTCGCAGAAATGAGAAAAACAGTTTCAATATAAGTTGATATTTGGGCGGCATATCCTAAATGATTACCCTTGAAATGATATTCCATGCACAAGACGTCACAATATTTAATAATATGAATGTTTGCTACCCAAAAATCATTCAATTGCTCTATTTATAGGTAATTTTTCATTCGTTAGCTCTGAGGGAATTAAAACGTAATTTTTCTATTTATTTATTTATTACTATATTTTTTTATATTCTTCTAATTGTCATGCCTTTTACAAACTAATATTGGGTCAAGTAGACCCACGATTTCCAACACGATATACCCGCCCCTCACCAGTAAACTATGTTTCACTGGGCTGAGAGTGAAGATCGCACGGACCGACAATCTCCTGCTTTACAAGACACAAGCAAGAGCTAGAGACGAACCATTTGGCTCAAAATTATACAAATCCAAAATTGAAATCGAAGCTCCACACAACACGGCCTCTATAGCTCCCCAACATGGCCGTGCGCTGACGGACAAACTATATGGGTTTGAACTATGATCAACATGACATGTATGTCAAGTATGTAAAGGCAAGATGGGAATTTCCTCAGTCACATTCATGAATGTTAAAGATTGTTCACAAGGGCCGTCCGAAATAAATAAACCCACGGAAGAGTACGCCAGAGTATTTGAATTCAGGAGTGCCAAAAAATCTCCTTTTTAGTGCAATTCCAGACACGTCAGAGTGAAATACATTACGTCGAGTATAGATTGAATTGTCGATCAGAATTTCCACTGAATTTTTTTTTTTTACAGAATTTCATCTCCTAATATCATTTTTATCTCTATACTTTCACGTTCCAAAGTCATTTACCAAACGAATAAAGATGAACTTCAAGCTGTAAACTCTATCGTCTGGTAGCCTTGTTTACTCTTATAAAAATTCATATTACCTTTAAACTCAATTAAACCACACGATATTTGCCTGACCTGAAAGAAAACTTTCCACCTGATTTCCTTTTACCTTGAGTCCTCATGGTTACATACATTTCTCTATACTGCCATAATTTGCGTTATTAGTTTGCATGAAATTCAAGGACAAAAATGTTTAATGCCATGTCCAATAACACTTCAAAGTCAATCGACTGAAATATTCGTATGATTACTTTCCTTCGAAATGAAATAGACGACATTTTGGCATTCGGGAAAAAAAGGGGCCGGAAAACTCAACAAACGTCAGTCCGACGTGATGTGATAACGATGCTTTCTGAATTTGTAAAAGCATCTATGAAAACACCGTGCAGTGCGCGGAAGTTGAAACCAAAACATCTTGAGCAACTGCACGCGCTCTTTAAGAGGGAGTCATATTTTGGCCAAGAGATTGTGTGAAAACATTCGATCGTGCCTTAATGGTTGCAAGGTCTGTCAAGATTTCCGTGCTCCTTATTCCTGCATAGATTATGTATACGGGTCGCGATGATAGACTGGGACAAACCAGTTGTCCCATTTCACGCAAATGAAGTATTCTTTTTACATTTGGATATAGTTATGAATATTTCCCTTTCGAATTGAAAAGCTACAGTTTCCTTTCGATGAAAAATCATAAAATATTATAGAGAATGTTCTTGAGTTACCTGGAGCGGTTCTCGTCGCTCCATGTACCACTCATGCACAAGCGTCCAGTGCTCGCCAAGGGGAGTTTTCGCTGCAGACGCGGTCGCCAAAGGGCCGACTGTCTGCCGTGCTTGGCGCTGTGTCAACATTCGTAGTCTGAAATAATTGTCAGCCTTTCATCAAAGACTATCTGGGTATTTTGCGAAGGGAGAGCATCTTTTGACACTGTTTGCGTGTAATTTTCAGACGCTCCTGTCCTGCCGATGTCTAGTTTATAGAAGTAACGAAGACGAAAATCTGTGTTTACTTTCCAAAGACAAACATTATGCGTTTACACTGCTTGTGTCGTCATAATACCGGCCTTTTGACGCGCGCGTCCGCGTGTGAAGCCGACGCGCATTGGCTGAAAGTTATTGCAGCATGCAGTAATGTTATAATACACGGGCAGCACTATCATAAATGATTATTTGTGTGTTGTGTGTGTGTGTGGATTCGATTTCATTTTGTAATGGAAACTCGCAAAGTATTCAATCTTTTTTGGCCAATGTGTACTGTCCGGTATTGGATGACAGACGAGACGCGCCGTTTCAACGATCGATTTCCAGACTTTTGAACAAAAAAAGTGGAAGTGTGAAAAGCCACCGGAACAAAGCCGACTGTGCAGTCAAAAGCCCGTGAAAAATATCAGTTTTCCAGTAGGCCCGCTGGCCGTTTTTGGACTGATT
Source organism: Astropecten irregularis (assembly GCA_963971285.1). Classification (NCBI taxonomy): domain Eukaryota; kingdom Metazoa; phylum Echinodermata; class Asteroidea; order Paxillosida; family Astropectinidae; genus Astropecten; species Astropecten irregularis. The sequence goes on from OZ020256.1 coordinate 2,314,133, forward strand.
TCTGCTGTGGCTTTCTAGAGAGTCTTCTTTCATTTTGAGAATGGTATAAAACTGCAATGATGCAATAATGAGAAAACCTCGCGTGCAAAGGGAAATTGTGTTTGACGGGTCATTCAAAGCACAGAATGCCTTCTTTGGATGTCAGCTCATGCAATTCGTTTCTTTGTGGCGAAGTTTTTCAATATTTACAGCCTGCAGGCCCCACTTCTTCTCTTTTTAAAAATAAAAATCCAAGAACAAAACGCCCCCGTATAAAGTGCAAGCTAATATATCCAAACGATATGACTGTGTTAAAAGAGAGTTGACTTAATAACCGTTGTCAAAAAACGCTATGGAAATTAGCTTGTGGAAAAGCTGAACAAAAGGTGCCCCTTTCTCCCCAATTCATTTTAAGTGCAGAGTCATTTTCCACGCGCAAATTTTTTAATTACAAACTACCGACGATCATGACGAGAGCAAAATGCACGCTAGTTCGAAGGTACCGGTACAGGGACATGTTGCTTGTCAAGTGTTATTCATGTACAACTGTACACTAGATTTTAAATCAAGTAGGCCTATATACATGTTGTCCATTTGGAAGGTGTGGGATGGGAAAGAAATTAAAATACCACAATGAACAATCCCTTTCATGCTTCACGTCACCGTGACGTCATTGTGTGACGAAGTTAAAAACAAATCTTTCTACAAATAGAACAACAATATTAAAACATCCGTCCTCAGAATCTATTCGAGTTGTAACAACATCCATTTAGAAATCAATGCAGCACAGCCAACGCAGCTTGTCGATATGTATCATTCTTTTTACATTAAGAAGAACGAAAGACATAATTCAAAAGGGAACTATTTCACGCTCCCAAGTTGCGTGAATCCGTGTGACACCACGGTAAGATGCGCCCTCTGTTATTCGATTATTGTATGTAATTAGTATATTAACGGCGGTATGTGGTGGGTTGATTCAACTGCTTACAAGGTCCAATTTTTTGGCGGATTTGGTGAAAAAAAATTGGGTTGTAATTTCAAGAGAATCGGGAAACTTACAAATGTTCATTTAATGTATACCATGAAAATGTGGCGATAATGAATGGTACTATAGGAATCCATTATTCTACGTACTTTTAATGTCATCTGTGGGATTTCAATTGATTTGAGTTCGGCGAATGTCAATTCGAATGTCAGTGTCAGATTCAGTTCTAAAATTGGTGGCCGATCCGGAGCGAAAACAGAACGTGATTTCTTGAGAGCATTTTCTTTCCGCCCCTCAAAAAAAAAGGAAAGTAAAAGTGGAAACTAAAAATGAGACGTAAGAAGTAACAAGATAATTCAATTCACTGATTGCACCCAATGCGGGTTAACGTGGGCATTCTTTTAGCCTATACGACAACATCAAGCATTTGCTCGCATGGTAAAGGTCTAACAGCCATCATGCCGGCATAGTGGCGTTCTGTAGGCTTCTTAAGCTGGCCGGCGTCCCGCCGACTCCAGCATCCTTACTACTGGGGCATTGTCGTGCTGGACACAGTACATGCACTTCCTGGAGTGTTTCCCTTTTTTAAAGGTGAGTCGCCTTCACTTCACGTTTGAACAAACCTTCAATTTGATGAAACTTGATGTAATTTATAAAGAAGAAAAAACACTTGCGTAACTATTGCTTATCAAATTTCTGCCTCAATTGGGCCGATGCACACAAAGTGCAATCTGAAGTTCCTTTCTATTTCAAATTACATTTTAACTTCTCTAGAGGACAAGCAACAACCTCACTCTAACCAATTGGCCAGACCTTTCTGGCCGGCCAAACTCGATACAGAGGTTCGTTCTTGTGCTTGTCCCTGTAGTGTAGCGGATAATTTTCAAGCCATCTGACAGGAAGATGCTATAATCCTGTTATTCACGGTGATGGGGTGAATCGAAGGATGGCCATTTTTTTTGGACGCGAAAGGACATATTGAAGTACAAGAAAGCAATATTTAGTTTTTTATCTCGTCAACACTGAATAGCCTTCGAAGCAACAGGGAGAGGATGTAATTTGACATCTTAAAAACCTGGGTTTTTTGTTTGGCTTACGTGAGCAAATTGCAAACGCAATAGAGGAAGATGGTATACAAAGACGATTGTGCCTTCAGCTAGGTAGTCTTATGGCTTCATCCTTGTCATGTCACGCTTCAGTTCCACGTGAATTGAAACACGTTTCTGTCTGTGTTTTGGAAAGCATATACAGTTACAGTATACAGTTAATTTCAAATATTCAGTCGGTTGAATATTTTAAGTGGTATCTTTTCGCCCTCTGTTGACACGAGGTGTTTTTGTCGTTCTGTCATAAAGTTAATTTTGCCATCATGCCTGTTGAAATATGTATCACGCAATATTGTTGATGTTTTGTCAAAATGTACGTAATTGAGCAGCCGGTTTTGCTATAGATCAGATCTTTGCGACAATATAGAACTTTTAAATGGAAAAATGGCACACCCCATTGTGGTTTTACATCTGTGTACGTTTTAACTTTGTTAGTCCTATATAGGTTTAACATTCCAATCATCAAATAAACTGTTCTCTTTTATGCACAACGAAACAGTGGTTTCCATGCGGGTAAGCGTACATTTACTTTGGTCGTGCTTGGTACACTTGCTCTGATCAAGGAAAGTAGAATTCCGCTATAGCTTGGGGTAAACGGGACAGTACAGATCCATACGACGGAGTTTGGACAGTATAAAACGTGGATGCTACATATCCCTTCAGACTCACAGAGGTCATGTAAGATGGATGAATTCAGCTTAAGATTTGATTGATTATTTCCCGCTCTACAGGGCGGGTTGCTGAAAAACATGGCGGCCTCTAGTGGGAGATGCAAGCAGACAACGAGGGTCTCAAAAACGTCATGCATTACTCTCACAAGAAGAACAATAATAGTGTCAGGATACATGCTCTGAACACAGTAACTTAGCTAACAGTCCAAGGTTTGTCTTCTCCTTTAATGATTGCATCTGATTTTGTAGCATTTCTGAGGGAGAATATCATATCACGAGAAATTGCCTCTGTAGAGTAAACACTGCAACTGACAAGCTTTGAGACCTTAGCTAAACAATAATGTTCCCACAGTAAGATTAACGTTAGTCAGTATCAATGGCAACCATTCATAACTAAACAATGCTGTTTTCCCCTGACCAATCCTACATACTTGGCCTAACAGCAATCAAAGTAGACATTGTTGATAGGCTTATACTCTGTTTTGAATAAATTAAGACCTTCAACTGAAATTGTGAGAAATCACAACCTTTAAATTTGTTTTTTTTTGACGGGGACAAGGAACGAGCGGAGCTTGAACCCAGGTTTTGATAAAAGGTCCATGACCACCACGTTGACGTGTATACATTGACAGGGAAACTACACGGATCGCGTTTTGTAAAAGATCTCATCGTCGCACGGCGCCTAAAACTGGCCACGAAAATGACAAGCCGCGTCCATTGACCACGGACTGGACGATTCTCACCGCGTGATTAACCATGTGTATAGCAGTCAATGTATTTTGCATTGAGTTGTATCTCTGGCATGGTAGCCAAAAAAGAATACCTGGTCTGGCCCTTTGTGGAGACTCAATTCAATTCATTTCAAACCGAGAGCAAAAGGTTGAATATGTCTCCACTGGGAAATTCTAGAGATTTTCACAAAGCTTATTTGGAATGAACTCCAAAAGGAGGAATTTCCAAGGTATATATACTCATCAGTCGCAAAGAAAAGTATTTAATTTAAGGAACGTTCGCTAAAAATGTAAACCCATGAAAGTGATTCTTGTTCAAATTTGGAGCGATGTCAATTCTGCTCTTTCGAGAGTGTTCATTAGTACACAAGAACAAAGCCATGTCTCCACAGGGATACAAATTCCGATTTGGGCGTGTGTGTGTTAAAATGAATAATCGAAGCAGTGACTTCACGTCAAAAATGTTATCGATTTGAGTGACTGCACGTTTCGTTTCACTCTCGTGAAACTGTCATTGGACATTTTTACTCACCAAATTCTCAGTTATTAAAGTAGACGAGGTCGAAATTGACAGATGGTCAAATAATTGGATTATAACGAGACATCTAGACGTACGCCAAGGATGATGAGTAATTATCAGAAACGTCCATGAATATAGCTTCAGTTCCTTAAAGATACCTTTGGAGGTCGTGTTTTTTTTGTCAATTGGATGCCTTGAGCAATATTTTACCCATTGCTTAATCTATATTCCAAATTTTGAGATTTTTAGGACAGAATCGGTCAATAAAGTGAAAAAATTGGCCCACGCCTAAGTTATACGCGTAGGTATAACTATACGCCAATTAATATGCTGTTGGTACGCGGTGCCTATGCGCAGGGTACGCAACCATGTCTATGAAGAGTTGAGTATTGCGATGGCGTATGATTGCGTACCCCGCGCAAGGGCACAGTGTTTAACGGCATATTATGCATTTGGAGTACCTACGCGTAGGATTGCCTATATAACAGGTGTACAGTAGCGTAGTGTTGCGTAAAACTGCGAAAAACTGCGTACTTTCTGCTTCCAACGCTTTATGCCGAAATTACGCAAAATAATTACGCATGTTCCGTTCTTTGGATTCGTCTCTCGAACCCTATACTTCCCTTGGCGTATTACCACGAAAGTCAGCATATGGGCGCAGCCTGCGTAGGGCAGCCGCAGCTGCGTACGTTTGGCGTATAGTCGGTGCGCCGCACTATGCAACGTTATACCTGGCGGCCCAGTGTAAAACAATCTTAACGCGAAATGGCTTCGAAAATAGACTAATAGCCTGAATGGCTTTAGCACACATTTACCCATTCCCTTAACCCTACCAAACTTTACACAAAATGGTGCTTGCCTTTTCCCCCTTTTAACTGTATAAATGAATGTGTTATTTCAGGGTACATACACTTTGCATCCTAAAGGTACTTGAAGCTCAGAATGTTTGCCTTTACAATCAACATGAAAAGGTTTCTCCGTCTGTTATAGTCTTGTATTTGCCGACGCACTTCAGGCAATTTTGGCGCATTGGCATTCACATCCAAGTGGGTAATTTCACCATTATGTGTTAGATTACCATGACGAAATGGCATGGAAGGTTGAGTTTAAAATTATCTCTCCTCCCATCTTTCTCTCTTCAAATTTCTGTGCGTTTTTATTGACTTTCATTAAAACCTATCACGTGAAAAGAGGAAGAAGATGACTCAGAAGCAAAAACTCTTTCCTCTTTATTATTCTCTTTAAAGGAATTTCTTGGGTGTGGCGGCCATAAAGAAATTAATTAGATTAGATAAAGTGAATTTAATTTCAGATCACTTCCTGACAATGAGAGAACAGATTGGTGGCGTTAGACTTGCTTGATCTTGTTCTCTTATGCATAATGTATCAGATATAAGCAGGTCTTGATGTTGTTAAGCTTTATAATACAATTATGAGATGAGTCGTTACTAACACCAATATAACTCGGGACATCATGCACACTTGGTTTGGCTTGTAGTTACTAATAATTTGCACATTTTGAAGATCATTCTTATGTTGTTGGTTTTTTTAAAGTGAACAAAGAAAACATTTACCGGCGACCTCCTGAACACCGTACAGGCGCTCTACCAACTGAGCTATCCAGCCCTACGTTGGTGGTGACCTCAATAGTCAATTATCTCCGTTCGTTTGGCAGTCAGAAGCCATGAAACCACGCACACACCGCCATACCCCAAGGATTGTTTTAATGATACACGTAGCAATGCTACAACCTGGGAACAGTACATGGGGGATAACTCAAAGAGGATACGGCTTTTTAATTAATATAATCATCAAATAACCACAAGGGAAACTGAAGGGAAACTATGTGTTATTTTGTTAGATCAAGCTCAGGTAGACTGTCGTTCTTGTTTCTTTTGAGTACATGTATTTCACATGGACATCTCTTCATCTATAGTCGAATGTGTTTCACTCGCAGTGCGGTTAGCATTTTACCCCGGTACTCGTTAAGTATATGAAGCAGCTAGTGTTATGCCAAGCGAACATAAGTTATTGCGCATTGCAGAGATCTTTAATGACGAGTTAGCATCTGGAATACTGCTTTTAGGAAATGAGGTAATGCCTTTGTGTAATTTTGTTTACTAAAACACAAGATCGAAACGCAAGACATGCGTCTTCATGGCGTACAAGTGCGTTTCCTATTAAAAAGGGTGTACATGTGAATGTACAAGGTATAGCATGGCATTACAACTTCGGCCACTTGATGAGAAAATACAACAGGAAATATATATCAGAAAACGAAAGTCTTAGACTTTCTTTCAAAGAAATGGTCGTCCCTATGGACATAAACGAGGTCAACGGATTGAATGGGTTATTGAAATAGGCTCTATATATTATGATTGCTCTGGTTCTCTATAAGTACAAGCGTGAGTGAGACTGCAGAATCACTCATGTTTTGTGAGGAATCGGTCATAATTATCATTTCGAGATGAAATGATGGGAATGGAAACCAATTTTGAAGCTTGGTGAAGATGACACGACGCGGAGGAGCAAAATGTGTGTTGATGCTTCTCATAGATAATTAACTTGTGCACATTATGAAGACTTTATGATCCTTAGCTCATGGGAAGTCTATGACCTTGTCTCCTGTACACTTGCTTAATAATTCAATTCGCTTAAATTATGGACCGACGCCACTTAAAGGGGGTGTATCGTCGTTCCTGCCTTATCTTGTTTTGGATAGCGCCACCTAGCAATCCTGTACCAAAACCTACTGGGGTGAAGTCCCAGGAGAGCCACAAATACATTTGTAAATCAGTACTTGTTCTAATGGGTCTGCCAAGGCTGACTCTCTACCTCATGTTACATAATGAGGGGAGGGGATTATATGGGCATAGACCTATGCACTGGTTTGTGTACATGTATAGGTAGCATAGAGCATAGGTTTTCTCATCTTCTTTCTACTTCAGCATTCTGCTCTACAGACTATAGTACATGTACAAAAGTGTTACTGGATCTCAGTTTTTTGTGTTCTTTTGCTTTACAATTTTTAGACAGATACAAAATACATTCAATAATTCCAAAATGTTCCCATCTTTTTGAATTAAATTTAATATTGAAATTACAATAAAACATGTGAGAAGAACAGGGCCGAGGTGTTCCTCTGCCTCTATTTCTACCTCCATGCTTGTCAGTCAGAAAATATCAATCAACCAGATTCATACAAAATCATGCCAATTGCATACAGCATGACATAAATTTAGAGTGGATACACTACACAATACAAGTAGATGAATTGTTCAATATCAAGTAAACAGCTCGTCTTATAAGTCTTAAATGGTCGGTGCCCTCAACTAACACTTCTTGGGAAAAAGGTGAAAAATGTATGACTATAAAACACATTCACTTATTTCAAGGAATAAGATCATGTGGAAATGTGTGAGTGGACAAAACTGGTAACCATAGTGTACTGCTTGCTGCATGCATTTACCTAACTAGCCCTCTAAAGTAAATGGCTTGAGCTAGTACTAGTAGTGAGACCTTGTGGTCAATTAACTGTTGACAGATTTACTGTGTGGAGTCTAGAGTCTGAACTCACAAGGCTAAGGCCCACAATTGCATTAGAAACCCAGCTAACACGACGATACACCCCCTTTAAGACCCCACACAATTCTGAGTCTATCCTCTGGCATACGTGTCTAAGACGCATCGTAATTACATTTTAAGAACAGTAATTAAAATATGACATGCATATTTAAAGTATAGTGGGATGCCAAATTATTGAGTCGTTTGAAACGATAAGGTAAATGTGCTCTCTTTAAAGGTTGTATCATACTTTGGTAAGAAACCAAAACAGAAATGTTCACAGATTTACGTTTAACTTACAGGATATGAAGATGGTGGTGGTAGAAACATACCCTTACAAATTTTCCGCCTGAAATGGTGTATTTATCCAGAAATTGGTAAAACAACGACCGAAAATCTTTTTGATCTTTTAAAAGATCAAAAATAAAAGAGAAAAGATTTAAGAAATAATGTGGCTGTTTTTCACTGTTTTCCCCAAAAGTGGGCACCGTATGGAACTGAAATTTTCACAGATGACTGTTACTGAATCTTCCTTGATATTTTTGCCCATGAATCTGTATTTCAAAAACCAAAGTATGATATTACCTTTAACCGTGGTAGGAATTGGAGATTCATTGTAGGCCTATTCATATTTCATTATCAAATCAGCGAAGAACGGCGTGCATTATAACTATACATCGTACAGGCCTATGCATTTTGTGGATATTGGCTTTCTTCCTTTTGTCTGTCTTTAATGCTTACATCGTCGCATGTTCAGATCATTTTATTACTTTGGAGTGGGAACCGCACGTCTTCCCTTTTAAATGTAAGTTATAATGCACTTTGCTTTTATTCTGCCGGGAGAAATGGAATTGGCAGGTGAGAGGTCTCACCGGGTTGTAAAGGTGAGACAGAATAATTATCGTAGAGCAGGTAGGAGTGAGGGCTCGTACCAAAGGGGAGCTGCCGGAGGGGCCAATCGCCACAGATCCACGGCTGTGCATACCTTTTAAGATGCACCAGACGTTTAGACTCTCTAGCGAGGTCATTTAAACGTGCCACGGGATAGCGTTTGAAGCGTAAACAGCCAATACTTGCCCTGCCTGCACGATGGATTTAAATGCACACCAACTGGCATTTCAATTACTTTGAAACGTTACTGCAGCACGTCTGACTGAAAAGTGTCAGACTAAAAGAGCTACAAACAGTATGGTCAGATTGTGAAGGAGTTGAGAGTGGGAACATCAAGGTTATTGCTCGTTTCTAAAAGGGGGATTTTTCACCCAAAAGGTGATATCGAAGATATCATTGCAGGTAAATTTGCAATTTAAATGACATTCAATGACAAGCCTTCCATTCCATATTTGAATTTCAATGATAAATCGGTGGAATTTGATAATGAATTGTGGCATATAGCTTCTATATCCAAACTTTTAGGGCCTATACGTTCGTCCAGATTGATTCAAAGTATGCGACCTGTGTGCAATGTTAATGTTTCGCATATCATTTTCGCACGAAATTATTAAATTTGTTTATTAAAATCATAGAATAAAAGCCCTCATTTTAGCAAAATATCTGTTACGACATGGCAACGCAGCATCCAGCTCACAAAATAATGCATTTTTTATCAGTAGGCCTATAAATTACAAAACGGGACCAACTTGAACCAACTTGAACACCAAGTCTCCGGGATACAAGATTCGTTTCTACCGTCATTAGCATTTCTGTATTCATGTTCGCTTCCACACGAAGCTAAAAGCCACTTTAGATACAAGAGGCTACAGGAGAGGAAAAAAGACAAATAAACTCAGTGGAACTGCGGAAAGTATAGGAATTGACATTCCTCTTAAAGCAGTGCTAAAATCACACTCCTTACAAATTATTTTTAGCCTTGCCTATACGCACCTTTATTTTAACCACATACAAAATGTATACTTATTGCACAAGTCCACGTAGGCATATCGAGTTTCCTCCTTGAAATGTTTATTTTGATTTGAGAGAATATTCCTGGCGAAGTATACGTGCATAACATGCGTGCAAAGCGTTGTACGGGGTAAATTATAGGAGTTTGGCAAAAGAAATGATGTGAAATTGTTGAATAACCAAAGTTACTCTCCTTGTTAAGATAATTAAGTACTAAGCATACAGATAAAGATATATCACGTCCTTCCCCTGGTTTCATCGTCGCTTTCTCTTATACGACCGCTATGGAACATCCGGTTTGGCAAGATTGGCATTATAGCATTGCATTCAGACAAAATTTCATAGCCTAGCAAATTAAATTAGGTCCTTGATCGCGCGTTAATATGTACACTGCCGAACCGCCCGAACATCGACTAAGATTTGAGTGGAATAAAATGTATAGAGAATTCGTAAATTTCTGGATGGAGATGTATTTTTGTCCACAGTCTTTGGACGGATATATAATAAAGACGTGTCCCGTGTGCCGCGTAATGCGCCGCGTGAATTTCTCTCTATCCTCGAGCGGCACTCGCGGAGCACTCCAGTGATCTCGCTTGTCAGAAGTCGTCAATTTAGCCACTCCACCGTAACAACAGGGAAGCAGACGAGGAGGAGGAAAAACCGGCTACGGCACTAAAGCCACAGAGAATGTAGGAAGGAAAGTACGGAGTACTACATATAGCAGACATCGGTAGAATTACTCGATACCATAGCCTGCATGCACTGCTTCGAAAATAAGTTCTTCTCAATGGACCACATGGTCTCATTCTTAACCGCCTTTCCTGTTTTTGGTTCCGGGGCTAATTCAGACAACACGTTCATAAGTCACGCGCACTTACGATCAATGCTAACGTAGTTCGTCTTGGTTACTTTATTCCGTGGTACGAAATTCGATCAACACACCTCAGATTACATTTGAATAACCATAACCCCATCCAAAAAGGGCCGCGGCGCTGTTCGAGTCGGCCGGCCTTCCACATTTCGGCGACGGAAAAAGCGTCGTCACGATGCAGGGATGTCTGTACTGTACTGTCGGTCTTGCTTCCTCAATTATAAAGCTGCTGGACCGTCACCGCCGATAAATCAACTTAGCGAGGGCTATAATGAAACGGCTTATTGGTACTTCTTATTCGCCCTTCCAAAGAGCTTGAATGAAGAGGACTGTACACTATCACCCAATGTTGCTGCAATGTAATGCGACAATAACAACATTTTCATTACTGCGTGCGATACACCCCTTATACCCACAATAAACGTTTTTAACTCAAAAAATTACCTGTGCATTAGTTTGTTTGTGTACTAGACTGATCAGTAATAGACTGAAATTTCATGAACCCGCCCCCTCCCCCTAAAAAACATCACAGCAACATCAAGCAAACAAATACAGTGATGATGGTATTTTTATAGCCGTATAAATATTCATATAAACATATTTCAATGCTTGTTTTCTTTAAAAGACATCCATGCGTGGGCAAGTTTGATTAAAGTGGTGAGTTTTACAACAAGTTTCAATTTCGTAACCCTGTTTAAAAACTATAAGCACGCATTAGAGTGGGCCTAGCTCTCCAACTCCGATTACTATAGACTCTTGAAGTGTGTAATCAGTGCAACCACGAACATGTGAACAAACTTGGGAAACTGACTTATGCATTGTTAATCTAGCCCTACCATATGAATCGACCATTATCAAACTGACCACCTCGTCGGTTTCTCATTTTTTTTAAACCCAGGATGAAAAGGGCTGTCGCTCCGCTCTCTGTTGTTTAAACAAACAAGCACGGTAGCTTTAAATAAATAGGCTGCACATTCGAGTCCACTTCAAAGGTGTTATTTGTTCGTTAAGTTGGTTAAGAATAGTGAAAATCAATCATGAGAACCTTTGAACTGCGCTAGAGGTAGGCCCTAGCAGCGCGTGCCGTCGATTTTTGAATCAGCAACAGCATAAGTTATATATGATGATTGACGCAGGACTCTGAGATTCGGCGCGTGTATACATGTATGGCTATTCATGTATAGTTCTTTATACGGGGCGGAGATACTTCGTATACCTTACCGAGGCAGACACGGCTGTCACGGAAGTAGCACGGTCGTTAGACCTGAGCTCTTAGCCTAGCCGTGCGGGGCAGGTATTGACTCTGACTTACATGCGGTCTCGTGCAACACTTACAGTTAGTTATCTGGAGGCTGAACATGCAGCGGAGTGCGGATTAGGTTCGAGCAAATCCTTATCGTTTATCAGGATGTAACGGCTTTAACTATCACACCAGGTACGTATACCTATCTCTTTAACTGCTGTTGTCTTGCTTGGACTGACACTGATCAGTTTAAACGCACTTGCAGCGAAACAGCGTAGCTCATCAGGCTAAAACGTGTTTTCGTTTTTCACCCGTCGTCATCTCACAGAAAAAGACGTAACACTTCGAAAGAGCAAACATTAAAGCCACCATCGCTATGTCAGCACTACAACAGCATCGCTGATGCCGTCTTTACCAACCCGTCGAAGCGAGGAACAAGCAAGTGAAAGGTAAGATGGAATTTCGAAAACATGATCACCAAGTTACAATATGAATAATGATATATTAAAGGGCAAGTGCAACATTGGTTAAGGTAACAGAACAACTGCAATTGTTATGCCAAATTGTGCGGGAATAGCTGTCTCATTTATCTTGCGAAAATCAAAAATGTGTTCTTGTTTGGATTGACTTTTCTGTATAAATACAGCATTTCAGTCAGAAAAACGTTCACAATATGTTTCTTTCATTTCCTTTATATTCTGCAAGTTATACGTAAATCTGTAAACATTTCTGAGTGTTTAGTTACCAATGCTGTACATGCACCTTAAACGAGTGCATGAATATTTCTAAGTATTGTATGGCAGAGAGCATCGGAAATTTCCAAGGGAAAAAAAGTTGTAAAGGGCATTTGTTGTGTCGAGAACTCTCCACAAATTACAATGGCTTTTATTGTGTTGTACATCCCCAAGGGCCTTTCAAATGCAGATCGATATTGGCGTACTATAGAAATGGACATCCATTGCAGTCTGTGAACATTCCGCAAGTTCCAATCCAGTGTAATTCACTTGGAATTTTGTTTGCGCTTTATCAGTGCTTGTCAGTATTCACCAGCCTCAGGGGATTATTGCTTTATACATGGCCCTCGTGCAGAGCATCTTTTTGTAAAATTCTTCCTGTATTTATAAAACTGATTTATACTCGGTGCCTATCAATGAAACTGAAATTCATTGTAAATACCTTTGGGAGATGAAGCAGAATTCTCCAATGTGAATATTGGTCCGTCTCTGCGGAGGAGAACACCGAGTCATATTCCCCGGTTGTTATTAATGTAAATATATCAATCAAGACTGTTCCGAAGGTCGGAGATACCGGTAAATAAGGTACAAACGGTACCTTAATGGCTATAACGTCCGCAAAAACTCCACTCCGGCGATTACAGTATCAAACAAATTCTACGTAATTTTACACTCTCACCGGCCTATCCGTCCTCTGGTTAAATTAAAAAGCAGTGCTAGCAATTTTGTCCCGACTGCAGGACATCTGGTTAAAGTTTTTGTTTCGTGACAGTTGATTCGTAATTTGATGCTACCAAAGGAAATGCTTCACAATGATTAGGTCCGGCCAACATGCGATCAACCGGACCAGTGTCGATTTCACGAAGACCTTCGATCGATGGTAACTTGACTTACGAAGGATAACCCATCGTATCATACGTTTGGCTGTAATGCATCATAAGTCCTACGATATGTTACGATTGGTTTTGTGAAATCGACCCCTGCTGGTGTATTAATGGAAGTTCGGTTTGTAGTTTGTCCTGCTGCTTGGATGATTGTCAAAAAAGTAATTCCTCAAGCAACATGGGCGTGGCGTATACCGGGTGCATTCGTTTAGCTCACACGGGTCAGCCCTTACTGGGAATGGTCGTGTTTTACTGCACAAAACAAGCGAGAGAATGGGGACGAGGTTGAGTGGTGTCGACCCGGGGGAGCTAAACGAATGCACCCACAAAGTTCAACTAGCTACAGTCAACTAGCACTATAGCAATAATTGAGCTATAATATCCCAGAGCTTCCAAACATACATCGAAGGCCAAGAAGAAAGCTAAGTCAGTCGTGGATGCACCCAAATAACTATCCTAAATTTCCAATACGAAGTAAACTAAGACCAGAGACAGACTATACCGAACGATTCAAGAGAAAAGAAGTTTCTTGCTTAAACGAAGGCAAACAAATCTTGACCATCATCTGGGGATATAATTGTCTTGATAGGCCTACTCAGACTTTAATTAAATCCTATATAGGAGAAGCAGCTGCGTTCTTGAATGTTTGATGTATCCTGCTCGTAATGCAACGATACGGCTTCATCAATCAACGTCCTTCCGTTCGCTCTCGTGAATTCATTAACGAAGGGAGGTCGTTTCTTTTCTTTTCGTTTTTCCTTTAAAGGCCCTTTTTTTCATTGATCGCTATACGGTAGAAACTTCCTTAAGCTTTGCTGCGTTCGTATTGCAGATTAACACTTCACGGAAGGAATCATTATCATCTTAAAAGTAGTATTATACTTTGGTAGCATACCGAAACTGAAATTTTCACATATTTACCTATAACTTACAGAGTATTAAGATGTTGATGGTAGAAACATACCGTTACAATTTTTCTGCCTGAAATACTGTATTTATCCAGAAAAGAGTCAAACCAGTGACCAAAATTATTCTTGATCTTTTAAAGATCAAAAATAAAAGAGAAAAGACTTAAGAAATACTGTGACCGTTTTTCACTGTTTTCTCAAAAAAGTATGGGACTGGGATTTTCACAGATGACTCTTACTGTATCTTCCTTGATATTTTTGCCCATGAATCATGAATTTCTTTGACAAAAACCAAAGTATGATAGTACCTTTAAAGAGTAAAAATGCTCTATCACGTAAAGAGAGATTTGAATGCAGAGCACACGACTCAATTAAACATTTATTGTTTACAATGATTGAATAATGCTTTCATGTCTTCACCCAAATAGCCTACTGTACGCGTATAGTATAGTACTGTGCACAAGTGTGCAGTGCTTGTGCAATGCGTATGCATAAGATCCCAGCGAGGCAAGCGATCAGCAATTTGGCAATCAGTGTCAAGTGAACAGATTTTCGAGGCAAAAGTATGTACATGAATGGCTTTACAGGATATTTGATAATCGAATTCTGTACGCAACAAAGTATCACTCTGAGCAATCCGCTATAGGTCTTATTGACTCTCCCTGTAGCTTATCCAGTCGTCATAATGGTCGCCATGGCGTCCTTTCTCCGACGGCTTTGAAAGATGGAGAAATCAGGTCGAAGTAATTACGGAAAGACCGACATCCCCGTTGCATTTTGTGATATTTCTAATATCCGTGAGTTCCTTGTTGTGCACGGGATAATTTCCGATCAGCGACAGGAAAAATAAGCCCAGCTGCATGGTAGTCGTTTCATGGTTGCCTTGGCTTCGTAATGAGTCTTTTTCCCTCATAATTTTTTTTCTAAAAATGATCTCCAGTTACCCTCTACATCCTCCTTTGCCTTTATTATACTCGACTCGACGCTGATCGACCGAGGGCGGTTTTGTATGAGTGCGCTTGAAGCGGCCGGTCGAGTCCTATGGATTCAAATCTCTCATCATCTTTCTAGTCGCAAGATGTAATTTTGTATAAAACTGCCTATAGTTGAACGAAATTGCTGCCACAAAATTGCCAGCCATAGGCTGAAATCATGACCTTGTGAAAGATAACAAATTCCCCGGCCAGCTTCTCTTATAAAACGTATTCTGCGAGGATCTAAATCTAAAACGAAGAATTTCTGTCGCCATTTCTTGTTTAGGTTTACGCTTTAAAGCATTTCGCGCATGCATTTTGGTTGTAGCAAAATTCATACTTAATTAATTGAGTTTCTAATGAAGCTACTGGGTTCAGCCGGGCCTATAAATTGTTACAATGGGGCTTCTTGAAAGATGAATTTGTTCTACTTGAAATAGAAATAGGTCATTGTTGTGTTTCAAGTGATAGTTAATGCAGTTTTAACGATGTATACCAATAACTTATAGCTAGAAATAAAATTAAAGATATGGCCGTACTCTTTCGGAAAAGGGAAAAATAATCCAGTTGAAAAAATATACAACAATTTAGGCGTTGCAGAACGGCTTTTCAATCATGTACATGATGTGGTATCTGAATCTCCTACATTTGAACACCTCTGTGCTTCGGCGGTGGTGTTACGTTATTCAGTGCCGATCTCGCAGCCTCCCCCCCCCCCCCCCGCCCCCCGGCTGAATAGTCCAAGGGTTGGAACACTCTTTTCACACCATTTGCAATGTGACATCTCCGACCTTTCAGTGACATCAGTAGCTGATATGGGTTATGGCTTTCCCCAATTTCCTCTAAAAGCCCTTCCAAGTTTATTAGATAATGGTAATTCACCGGTGTATATTTTCGGTCGTTAACTCGGTTAGGTCAGACCTTAATTATAATCAGGAACGTCATCTGTGAAATAATGATGGATGTTGATCACTGCTCGGGGATTCCTTCAAGTAGTTTGTTTATGTCAAGATTCTCCCATAGCACAGCACAGTCAGTCACATTGACGCCTGGGTGCATTCCTATGTACCACACCGTTATTCAACCGAGTCCGTCCTTTCTGACATGAAATAGCCTTGGCAATAACCTATCATTTTATCGCAGTAACGCCATTTCACCGTATAATCTACAGACAAGATCTAATTCGTAGGTTTTTGTCTTATAATTCAACATCCCTGCTTGTTTTATGTATCAGCATCACACAACTTAAAATGATTAAAACGCTTGGGAATTGAGACGTGTTTCTGTCACCAAGAGAAAACCAATCCACAGTCAAATGATTATTTTCACCTTATCTGCAAACGTGATCCGAATTGGTAACGAACATCCATCAAATTCGGTACTGCAATTTTACTTTAGTTTCGGATGTTAACGGCTTTGTTTGTATAAAATGTATAGGCCCATGCTGGATTAATTGTGTTTTTCTGCATTAGCGTAATGAAACATCGCCAGGTGACTTAATAATGTAACGAAATCAAGTAGGAATTACTCACATGAATGGTTGAAGCTAACTAAACAACTCAATTACCATTCCACTCTTTGTCTATACGCTATGGACTCAATTGTTGAAACAGCGTATAATGCCTACATTATTGAGAGATACTTTGCACGTACGGCAAATAATCTCCGAAACAGCGTTATTTTTATTAATCGTATTTTGGTGTGTGGAGTTATTTGGGCAAAACAAATTGTCATCATAGCTTGTGCGCATGCTATGTAGCTTCAGTTTGTTTGCGTATTTCGTGAGACACTTTTTATTGTAATCATATACCCTTTCAAAAGTAATATGCCTAGAATAATGGTCCTAATTTGGAAGGACGACCTGGATCCGAATCACCCGAGAAGTTCCGGATTATGGCGATCCGGAACAGGTGAAGGTGGTATTGGGAAATACATGTAGTAAGCCCGGACCAGGATTACTCTCGCTGAAAGACATACCAATCTGGACCCTATAGGCACTTTGTGCTCGAGAGCACCTGCCATGTTGCAGTGCCACATCCAAGCATATGATAATACGAGCGATTCAAAATAGTGCGCCACCAAGATTTTGCAACGCGTTGGCCAATCACAACGCACTAAATTTGTCAACCCAATGTGCACGTGGATAGGGTTGACCAATTCCGCGCATTGTGATTGGCCAACGCGTTGCAAAATTCTGAGGTGCATTTTTGTGAATCGTCCGTGTTAAAATTTGAAATTTCCTTCGATTTGAACGGGTTGACAAATTAATCGGGAATACCTGTATTTGATTTGCAGGTATTTTGCTACTAAGCTTGAATTAAAAATGTACATTTAAATTTTGGTCCACGCAGTTTTCTAAAATTAGAAATGGTAAATTGCGAATTACAAATTTTAAATAGCAAATAACAAGATTACTTCCGAATGCTAAGAATAGATAGGGATACGAGTTCATACAGAAATTGCAAATTAAAAAAAAAAGAACCTTATTTTCGAATGCATTGCAAATTATACACTACAAATGACACATGATGATTCAATAAATGCAGTGACCCAGGTTGCAAACTATATTATAAGGATATCGGCGAGAGTAAACTCTGATTGATTTGTAGGCCTACTGCTTGCCAAACTGCTTCTCAACATAACCCGCCTCGGCCTTTTTCATGGTGGCTATAATAATGAACACTCTTAAAACAACTGTACACACAACCACCTGAATGCTTATATTGGGATTCAAAGCCATCAATCCACAATATTATTGCCCAGCTGCCCCATCTTCAAAATGACTTATACGAGCCATCATCCTGCTTAGGAAGACAAACCATCTTAGCCCCAGTATACTCAAGCTTCTTACTCTTCATTTAGAACAACATTTGCAATTCCTCTAGTTTTATACTGCACTAACCTTACTTCGATAGCGTTTCAAGACCTCGATCGTCGTGCTGAATTTAACTCGAGACTGAACTTGCGAGGTGCCCGCTATATGCACATTTTCCCTCACGCGCGTGAGAAGACCCTTGATGTGTGTACTTTTTCCACTGGCATGTAGAACCTGAAAAAGAACAAGTATTGATCATGCTGTTATGTTAGCAAGCCCCTAAGGGACAACTGAAATGTTACACCATCATGTGGCACCATCTTGCTGTCTGTAGTGGCTCTTTGTAAAACCTTAATTGGGTTGTAAGTTACGGTGGTATTCCTTGTTCGTCACTGGCACATTCAGTGACTGTTTATTAACAATTATTACAAAATAAAGGATGCGCCTAATTTGGGAAATTCTGCAATCCAATTCAAATGTAGCTACAACTGTAGCCTGAAACCTGGTATAGTTCGAGAGTCTTCCCTACGTTTTCGTTGTTTGCAGAAACTTCACCAGCGATGTCAGGCTGGTCTTTGAAGCAACAAAAAATCCAAAAGAATTCAATTTTTCGGCGAAAAGGGAGGATGCTTTTCGATCGTTCCCAATCAGGGCGGGGTAGTTTTCAGACGTTAGTTTTAGGGGAAACTGTACGTCCTTTTCCCCTTGCTTCTCATGTGCTATCGGTGCAAACCCAAGGAGACACAAATGGAAGCTCAAATTGAATCCACTATCCCTATACCTTGAAGAGCAGAACCCATTAAGGTTAAGTGCAAGTCCACCGGAGCCCATGTCTGTATGTTGCCATGCATTATCGGCAAGATACATCCTGTAACCACATTTAAAATGGGTCAAACTCAGCCGCACAGTATGGAACTGTTTCATTTTCATTGTGTGCTACAATTGGCGGTAACAATAGAGTGGTTTTCTGAGAAAACCTGAACCAGCTTAATTTGTCAGTGGAGTCCCCTAGTTTGTATCAAAGAGCATGGAGGTAGAGAATAGGAATATAATGTAGCGGTTTCTCCTTGGGTTCATTCTGGTACGAAGAGGCTGCATTACACGCCATATATTCTCGCTGGTTAAAGGAATGGTCCACAGCCCAAGTTGATGAGATTCTTTACGTTAAGAAATCCAATGTTAAAACGCACTGCGACTGATGTAAGACGCGATGTGCACTCGTTTACACTATACCATGGTAATGTAGAGTGTAATGAAACATCATTTCAAGTGTGATGAAGCCCTAGGCAGGACTTTTGCTTAGTGTCTAACGGTTTCTACCATCACCATCTTTATACCGTTTCATGCTAAGCAAAATTGTTTAAACGGCTTTATGAAATTTGGCCCAGATCATGCATACAGTGCCCCTTCCAAGCCATCCAGACAAATTAATGCGCCAATCTTAAAAACAAAAAGGGACAATTCAAACCTGATGTTTGACGTGAGGAAATTTACTCCTATTTTGTGAAATCGTTCCTTGATCGACTTGACCCATTTCTGGTGCTTTATAGTTTCTTGTATCCCGTTTCTTGTAATCGTGCATGGCAATAACTGCATGACTGTTTATATTTGCCGACCCAATTCTGAAGGCATTTGATATCGGTTTTGAAAAAGACATTCTAGCCTTCTCCAAAAAACATCTTCGATTTCGTGACATGCCGACAGTATATAATCAAGTATCACGCGTCTAGACGACGCCAGTATTACGGGCAGATGAACACTACTCGCGACAACTATACAACTTCTACTGAATGTTCTTAATTATGTGCTCGATCCCGAAGGCTTCCCCCTTACATATTGCTCATGATTATTGGATAGTTCTTAACCTTGGAACATGGAGGCGTATAGGACACGCCTCCGTGCTTAGAATAAGCCGGCGATCGTGCGTTTGGCGCTCGCTGTGAATTAGCCAATTTTTTCTGTACAAAATTTTTTCTTTTTGCATTAAGTGTTTCAGGAAAAGTCTTACAGGTGCTCCTTTATATGGCATATTGACTATAGTGTGTTATATCAGGATGCTATGAGCGAATATGAGACAGTGGTGTCGAGAACACAGACAAATGAATCAAAGAATTATATTGTGTTCGACGCTTTGTAATTCACACTGTGGCAGATGTTTCAGATGTTAAAATTAGCATTAACATGCGCCATTGAATTTTATTTGCGGTATTTTGCATTTCTCCTATACCTGAATCTTCCGTATTGTACAATGACATTTTTGATCTAGTGTAAGTCGATTAAATTGACTGGATAAAACCATCTACTACTGTACAATGCCATGCATATAACTTTGAAAACAAAACGCACCGTGGCAATTATGTGATACTGCTTTGGTTAGACTTTTTTGTACATTTAACTGAATTGAGGTACTTTTTACTTTACTTTATTTTTACTTTTTTGTGGTTTCGTGAGTTACGCGATTTTTAGTCACACCATGGTTTTCAAACTTTGACTTTTACAAGCTCTCTAGCTTTTCAAAGTTCCAGCTTTTCCAAGTTCCAGCTTTTCCAAGTTCTAGCATTTTCAAGTTCTGGCTTTTCCAAGTTCTAGCTTTTGCACTAGGGGGCATTGCACTAAATGACTTCAGGAGTTCGTGACGTTTTTTTTTCTTCCTCTGACATTTCATTCTGTGAAGGGGTGTAATTAAACTGAAAAACTTGATGCATGCTTGTGCTTTTAAGATGGACACATCAAACCCTCGACGACTTTGGCCTTAATACGAGAACTCAAGGGTCGGGTGTTGTTTCCGGTATATCCATCAAGACGAAGAGGGCACACGTGCCCCCTGTTATCACCTAGCAATCTCCGAATTCCACGTGTTTGTTTTTCTCGCCTCGCTATCTGATGTAACCTGGCAAGGAGGGGATGGGGCTTCGGGGGGCGCGAGATTATGAAGCCCGGTGATTTGGCCGATGACACACGGATAAATTCACGTGTGGAATTTGAGATGTTATCCTCACTTTCCCTTCCTCCCGTCGGCTGATGCTGTCCCCTGATGGTCACCTCCTCTCAAAAGAAGCTCAGTTTTAATCACCTGAGGAATTTGACAGCAGCTTATAGGTGTGCGTGTACGTCTTGGATGTGCCCCCTGTACTTTTCCTGTCGTTGCATGCATGCATGCACCGGACGCCCCCTACAATGCCATATCCAAGAAACAGCATTGTTTCTGAATTCTGAGTTTTGACAGACATCCATAACTTGTTTTTGTTATCATTGGGTTCCATTCAGCGTCGCAGTGGCTTCAGGGTGTTGTTGCATTCATTTTGTCGCTCCTTGGCGAAAATTAGACTTCTTCTCTTTGCCTGTCATCGCAATCTCTTAGTGTGTATCGTATTTCACGTCTATGATTATGGTAAAGTCTGAGAGTTGCATGTTGACTGTTGGACATAAACAAGTATCATTGTATTTATATCGTCAGTTGGGATGAGTAATGGTTCATTTCGGTACGGGAGACACTTAACTGGTGTCATCTCTCCGTATACCGAAGGAATATGAACTCATCTAGGTGGTGCATCGTAGACAACTATCTTTGACCCGTAGCGTTTGCTGTAGACATTTTACACTCTCTCGTATCCTTGCGTTAACTCTGTTTGATACTTTACTATGAGACATATTGGGTCACTTAAAAGTAAAGTTCAAAGTGTGTGATTTTCAAGTTCTTGATACCGATTTTGAAAAACAAGAACGAGGAAGCATAAAGCCTATCAAAACCTTTGTCACCATCATCGGTAGTTGGCAATATGTAAGTGAAACTGACAGAATTATGTTCATATTGAGAGCACTCTTCGTCTTCTATTTTAAATAAATGTCTTTGAAAGGTATACCTTTCAAGCTGATACCTTAGGGAGACATTGAAATATCTCCTTAATTCTAGATGTCTCCCCAAATCGTTCACTTTCAGATGCTAAAATGTCTTCCTATTACCGTACTGTAGGCTAATTTGACTTACTCTTTCCTACAAGAGAACAAGACTAATTTTCACATATTTTTCAATACCTTATCAATGACGAAGCGATCAGGATTTGGATGCCATTATAAACAGAGAGCGCCACCAAGAGTTCAGAAAGTGATAATGGTGTCGCCAAAGTATTACTAAAGGACACTGTATACAATTTGACGGTCATTGCTCTTTGCACTAAGATTCCAACTACCTAATAACTCCGTATAAAAATAATCTGCAACTGCAAGGAAGTATGTATTGGAAAGATGTATAAAAACAAACAAACAAGGTGATTCAGCTGAATTTCCTAGTAAAGACTTGCTATTTTTGGCTAGCACATCTATCATATCTGTCTAAGTCTCTTGTACGAGTGTGCATAATTGTTGGACTCAACCAGTTGCGTCAGAGAGGCTCCATTGGGGTCTATCCTCGTGCTCAGTCTTGTGCTTGATGGATGTTGATACCACATGATGAGAGATCGTTGACCGTAACGTCAAGCTATCAATACGGGGGAGCACGCCCTATAGTCGCTGATATAAGACTGTTTATTAAAAAAAAACGACACTGCAAACAACCAATCATATATCAAAACATGGCGTCTTTTATATAGCAGAGGGCGGGATTGCAACCGAAGTTCTCAAAACGGATGACGTCATTATGTTGCAGATTAAAATAAAACCTGTTAATCGGCATCATTTTGAAAATGTCGATGAATGATCGGTAACAAAACAAAATGTAAACAAAGTTGAAATATTGTTTGAAATGAATATAATGGTGGGTAGCCGTGTCAGTCAGATGACAATATAAAATGCAATATAGATGCAAATATCAGATGTATCTGATGAAGAAGTTGTTGCTATGAATTTACGAAAGCTCATGCACATTTTATACTCTAGTTAAATGCTACTTGTATTTGTTTATTTTTAACATTGAAATGAATACTAACTGTTTGGTAATTTTGATCACATTTCATGTTTGCCATGAGGAAACAATACCATCAAATACACAGAAAAACCATTCATCTCATTTCATAAATGCAAACGTTTCAACCACAAACAAAACGGGAAAATAAATAGTGAAGCCACGTTTTCCCTTTTTGCCGGCCGCGAAGTGAACGTGGTTGGAATGTAATGACATATTTTGCATATGTTCATACTTTTATAAATTCCTTGTCGTTTTTAGTAACTGCCGACTTTGCATGCTTTGAAACGCCACCCAATGAAACATGTTTGAAAACGTTTCATCGCCGTGCCGAGCCCGCCATCTGATGAATTCAGAAAGAGGCACAATGCGCATGCATGCAAACATCTAAATCAAATTTTCATGTGTCTCTCTGTGTGTGTTGAGCTGCTGAGCTGGAGGCGGGGAGTCGAGAGCTAAAATCTCTAAGCCAGGATTACTCAAGTCCCCCTGAAGCTGTACTCTCTCGATTGTCACTCTGAGTGAAGGGGTTTTGAAGTAGTCCTGCCCACGGTGTACTAGCTGTCAGTATCGTGTCCATTCAAGGACGGGGGAGCGTTAGGTGTGGTTTATTAGGTCCTACCGTTCTGCGTGTTGAGTGTGCCTATGTACATAGATGTAAAAGACGTGTTTAGACACTGTTTCAACAGGAATCCGAACTAGATTTTAAGCGTGTGTTATCGGATTAATTTGGCAAGACGCCCGCTGACTCGCGTTGTAAAGCTTTTCCGTGGGCCGTTGTCGAGTGACAGCGATCTTAAAAGCTTTCTCGAAAATGGATATGGAAAGATGGATGGGTGCTTGCAGTAGATATGATATAATACTCAGCTCGTGTCCTTTAATGAGCCAATGGACGAGCATTATATGATGGTTTGTTTTTGTTGTTTTCGTGTGGAGTATTTTAAGCACAGACGCTGCGTGCGGATTCGTTCAACTATTTTCCCCTCGCTTTCATGTCAAAGTGGCGCCATTGGGCTTTATTACATTAAGATTGAAAAATACTCTCATCATTGAGCACGAACTTCCTGAAATCGACTATCACCGGAGGCAGCTTAATTGCGGTTTTTTCTGCACTTTTCAGCTAAAAAATGCCATTGCCTTTCTTCATATTTTTTGTGAAGGCAGGTAATTATTATTATTTATTATAGGAAGTATTATTGCATATAATACTTGTTCATTTCTTGCCTGTTGAGATGTTTGACGCATTCGCTTCGGGATAGATATTGTCACGGTGATCGTTTTTCAGGCAGCTCGTGTGCCAAGATGTCGATTTCTTTCTAAATATAAATCTGAAAACAAAAATTACTCGCACGGGCTAGTGTTCATGGAAAAAAAATTGATGAGGAGATTAAATTGTTTCAATTTCATCACTTTTAATATTCTTTTCTCCAAAATCATATAGACATTGGGCATTTGTTTCCATGGCAATAGTTATGGTCACATGCATGTGAACATTGGATGTACACCAATTTGTTGGGTGTATTGTTAGATATGTTTGCGTGAAAGTTTTTTTGAAAGACAATTGTGTCTAGTTGGGCCATTTTAACCAAAGAATACTACGTTTAGATAGTAAGTGTATTGACCGTGAGTGAGTGGCGCTCATGATTAAAACTGTGGCTGTTATACTGCACAAGGGCTCAAATCCACCAGATGCATATTGGATTCGGTGGTCTGTCTGGAGTAGGCTTTGATTACCTACCGTGCAGCCCTGTGAATGATAACCTTGCGGTATGGTCACCATGTAACAACCGTAAAGCACTAATTCACTGGCCCGTTGAGAAGGGCTCACCAACCAACTCAATTCATGTAACTGTTCAGTCGTATATTTAGGGAAGCATATTTACTGAGTTATTTTTAGGTCTATGTGCTTGAGCTGTCATCATATAACTTAATGACGTTTTTACTCTGAATGCATTTCTTCTCTGTTTCTCTATTTTTCTTTATCCTTCTGTCGTAATTTCTTTCACATGTGCGAGGTGGCCACCTTCTTCCTCGGTTTTGCCTACAACAACATGTTTGCCATTAACGTCTTTATAAATACACGTGATGAAGCCTTCAATGATGTTAGGCTGGTGCCCTTTCATACCTGTTTGGGTTGACTAATGGATCGAGAGCGCGGATAGGCCAACAGTGTGACAGAAATATTTTGTGAGCAGCGCGATGTGGGCCAATTTGAACCGGCCCCGGCCACCCTGACACCCACACACCCACACTGTCTTGTAGAAAGGGTGATGTCGTGGTTCACACCCCGTGAGTTCCTGTATTTGACTCATTATTTAATCTGCATTATAAATAGATAGAGTTGTACGGATGATTTCGTAATGTAGTTCTAGATCTGTGCCTTCAACACCAACCTTCATGTCCGTCTTAGCACCTTCTCTTCATACCCACCGAGGCCCCTACGTTCTAGTCAAGATAAGACGACAACACTGCCGAATCGCATGTGGTTATGAACCTAGGGTCGATTTCACGAAGCCCTGCGATCTATCGTAACTCAAGTTACGAAGGATAACCCATCGTAGCGGACCTATCCCACGTAGGGCTTCAATGCATCAAACGTCCTACGATTGATAGTAAGTTACGAAGAGGTTGGTGAAATCGACCCCAGGTCCAGGTTCTGCATCCATTGCTTGCAAACTTTACTTTAGGTCTGTAATGAACAAGATCATTTTGTGCAGTCGTGCGGATTTTTATCTCTGAACACGAAATTCTAGGGTTTCTTCATGGATCTTGGAGGAGTCACTATACCTACAGACTGAGTTGAAGGCTCTTTAAGTGTTTGACGATAGTTAATTTAGTACCCACTTAATGTTGGTAGCATATTCCCGTCCTGGCTGTAGAAACAATTATCTGGCAGGCAGAGCTTTTTAGTTGCACCCCGGGGAACAATGTCTTCAAATGGAAAAGTGAAATAAAAGGATTTTTATCTCCACAGGAGATGAAAGGATTGTCATTTTACGAAGGCCTGTTTCCATTTTAAGTAGTTCGTCTTACAAGGAAGGCATGTGTTTCGGTTGTCCTTCGAAAGCACCAGGTCAATAATTTTGCATTAATATCAATATAGAAGCTGCCCTTGTGAATGTCGTGGTGGCAGTTAGCAGCATTAAAACAAATTTACAGTGTCTGCATACTTGAAAGTGTGTGAATCAATTCATTGTTGATGTACCTTTTCCTCTGAGTTGCTGGGGCAGCGAAGATGTAAATTATGTATTAAAGCGTTCGTTTAGCCATTCTCGGGTGATACTTTCTGCAACTACTTAGAATACCTCGAATCTCGTGGTCTATAATCAATATCACCATCCGACATAAATAAGTAGAAAGAATTCATAAGAAGTTTGCAGAAAATTAAGTGTTCTCAGAAGTCATAATTGTAGAATTATTGTGCATTTTTTAAATGCACTGACCACCGTAGGCTAATATCAAGTTGATCATGAACTGTTTGTGGGGAAAATCAGGTCTATTGTATCGAACGACTACGATGCATGACAGGGTCATTAGGTTAGGTTTACCAGTAAGGTTTGGGTATGTTGGAAGGGAAGCTGTTTGATGAAGCACCAATGTCTTTCAAACGTTCCATCAGCACTCATATTAGACCCCTTCCCTTGTACATGAAGATGTAAGGTTTGCAGTGCACTTTCAATTGCGTGAAAGTACTTTTGTTCGAAAGGGCATATCTCATGTTACTTGCAAATAGGTCCATCACATGTTCTGTTCCTGGAATTGTGAATTGCTAAGTCTTGAACCGATATCAAGTGTCTTAATGATGTATCGAATGAACATTGATGAGTCAAATTTCAAATTTTAAATGTCAATGTCATCATTCAACTATCAGCATGAATATTAAAAATACTAAAATTTCTATCTGTTATAGAAGAACATACCCTGTACATCATTTTCAATCAAGCAGTAATTGCATTGTTTCAGTCATGTTTGCGCATGGTTTAACCGGATCATGTACGTTGGGTAAAACGCGGGCCAAAGTCGGTATGTGATAAACCACAGTTGGACTTTACCTGGCAATGGGTAAAAAGCATGCATCATGCATTTATACGGCCCTTCACACACGTGTACACTCCCAGCATTACCAAGTGTTTGTCGCATCCTTTGTGTTAGTTCCAGGCCGTGGTGTGAGGGGTATAGGCCTTCATGTGTGTTGAATTTCCAATAATTAACCCACATGTTCAATATATTAACTTATAACAACATACAAACCTATAATTATGTTACATACACACCTTTAACAGTATAAGTTGGGTTCCTATATACTGTTCCATTTCATAAGGACGTTCGAGAAAATACCCAAATGCTCAAATGATGCTCAAAGGCATTTGTTTCCTTTACAAGAAGGCAATTTTAACGGAATCAGGACCACGGTCAGATTGGGTAATTGGTACTTGGTCAGCTCCCCCCCTAAAACATTCCACGAGGGAAATTAACTATAGGCCTAAAGGTGAGGCATCTGGGAGCGATGGAGTAACTTATTACCCATGACGGATGTCGACAGACATTTTAATCTGTGATTTTGTTGGGATGGTGGACTGGTGTGCCGTATTTGTTTTCTTGTTTTGAGATCATGATTTGGTACGCTGATGGGGTTTCTACTGTTGACCGTAACTTGACATGCATCTTGCTTGCCGCGGTGACCGCACAATATGTGCACCGCTGTTCTGCAACCTCTATTGTGGTACTACATGTATATGGTTTGTATATAGGTCTAAAATGCGTTAACATTACATAATAATTATAGCGCGTCTTTGACTGAATTTGTGGAGCTTTTACAAAGCAGATGAAAACCACTAACATACATTTTCTTTGGTGCAATTTGAATTTGATTCGGTAGTCTGAACAGTTGCATTCTGTACATGAACAGTGCTCGTTTCTATTTCGGTGAGTTATAAATACATGTATTGTTATTGTTAGTTCCCATTGAAAGCAGTTAAGTTTGTTAAGAGTTTGTTGTAATACGGACACCAATTAAAATCAGAGATATTGTACGATCAGTGATATGGTATTTGTTTTCGCGAAAACCTCAATTCTTTGTTGAGGATTAATTACAAATAAACCTTAAACAATGGCGTCAAGAACACCAATTATGTCAAAGAATGTTGGCCCCATTCCAAGTGGTATGTTAAACATTGGTTTTGGTGCCGTCTTTTTTATCATCTGAATATTGCAATGGCAAGTATGATGAGATGTAATGAACTTTGCGAGTATAGTGAATAATATTCAAAGCTCATAATGGCCACTCTATGCATTTTCCTTCATTTGTGATGAATACAGCTCTATACAGTGTGGGCTCCTATGGGAAGTTTCACTTGTTTGTATGAATTATTGATAACCCTACTTATGCAATTCAGTTACAACTTCAGCCACTTTTCGGTATAGCATCACTTTAATAAGCCAATGTAAACAGAAAAATGAGCAGCAAGACTTATGGAAATCTGGCTTTGGTAATACGTAAGATTATCCGTGTACTACAGGTATACAGTAATCCTTACCATGACTTGATAACCACTATACCTGGCATTTGAGCACGCATTGCTGATGAGTACCACTTCTTGTGAATTATGCAGTTCTCGATATAGATCCACCAGGCTGATTGTTGAACGGTGTGAATTGAAGATTCTATACAGTGTATATACAGAATTTCCTCTTTTTGTATTCCATGACAGAAATATCAATCTTCTTTGCACGACTAGCTATACCCGGACCAGGGTCCTTCATGTTTTATGCAGTCGTAATCCCAGGCGCCAGATCAACTGGCCTACATTGGCTACAATGCACGCTATTACACTCTATATGATGGATGCTGATTATCTTCCACGCTTCAATTGGCACTTTCTGTACACTTTTGTCATTTGGAGCGCAATGGATACGAGTTAGATAAGATTTCACCGGGAAAAACTAGCTTGATTGATAAAGATCCTGCACCAGGGAATCCCGAATACCTTTTTTTTTAAGTCTGACCTGGTTTGATATTCTACGGGCGACAAAAAAGGCCAAAATTTATGACTTTTAAAACCAAAACAAAACATTTATAAAAAAAAAACACACAAAATACCTTTATCAAAAACAACATACACAAAAACAAAAAATATACAAAATTTAAGAAAGTTAAATTTAAAAGTTACGAAACTTCTGCACATCTAAGCACGAAAATGAAAAAAAGCTGCAATTACCATTTTTCTAATAATTATTTCATTTTTAAAATTGATTGATTGTGGCACTTTTGGCCATCCATAATATACATGGACTACCATATCTATGAAGGTTTAAGCCATCAACCTTTAACATAGAAAATCGTTCTGATCTCGCTGAAACCTTAACTGTTAGGCTTCGTTTGCAAAAATTTTAATTTTACCATGCACTGTACATTTTGCCATTTTATGTGTTTTTTCAAATTAAGCACCATGTGTTATCTCGTAAACGAGATGGATGTTCTTAAGTATGATTAAGCTAAAGCCACAGCAATTGTGTTTAGAAACATTCTCAAACAGTCTTAATTATAAAAAGTATGTATTTGTATACATAAAGAAGTCGATACGGGCAATTAGGCACAATACGACACACATGTGCATAGATCTCGTTTGGGTCAAAAGCACTGTTTTATGGGCATTTTGGGCCCGTCGTTCAGTGCGTACAGTACATTCAGAAGCTAAGTATACATACTCATTCATCCAAATGGGATGGGTTTACCAAAGTGATCCGAACGCGGAACCGACCGATAATATTTCGCAGCTCGATTTAACGGCACTTTTAAAAAAAGTAATGTATTGTGAACTGACTACATAGGGAGATATAAGGCACTTCAGACAATGTATTTATATATCTCTTGTAGTTGTACGCAGTTTGTTGACTGGTATCACAAAAAATCCTATACAACATTTGTTATAATCCACTTATCTTACTGGTCACGTAAGATTCGTGTTGGTGTTATCTGCAAATCGACTTTTCGACGCCGTGCAACAACTTAGAGTGCTCGTATATCACGGCGCGTCATTTGGGGAATTCATTCGATTTCATTCGTCCAAAATAAAGGATCTTTCCGAGGTATATTTGTCCCTGTGCTGCCGGAGAGAGAGGGAGAGGGGGGGGGGCTGGAACATCCTCACGGAAACATTTTCATCGAGATGGTGGTCAAGATTCCACATCTACTTCCGATTTGGAGCGTCAGCTAAGAGCTAACTATATTTGGAACACCCACAGAGGGAAAATACAGATGGAAAACAACAGTCAACATGAGATATATAGCCAGCTATGTAACAATATCGAGTATACATCACTGTCAGGGCAAGCTACATATATCAGCGTCCTACTGCGCCAGAAAGTTACCTCATTTGGGACGTCCAATATACCGACCACGGTCGTAAATTGTACGCAATACCTGTCTAATGGAATAACGTGTAACGCGCGTTGTAGCCGACCTGCTTAATCCGTTCAGGGGAGGATTTGTATGAAAGCTCTACGTGTCGCATTTAATTTGAAGCCAAGTGCGGGCGTCAGTGGGACATTGCCAGGCCCTTGTCATGCGCCCACGTATAGTCTAAGGGCCTGTTTGTTTAACGCACGGGATCCTAGATCTGCGGAAATGGGATCCGGATCCGCAAAATTCGTGATCTTGTGCATTAAACAAACAGGCCCTTAGACACCTGGATCAATCTTTTCGGAATCTGATGGCAGATCTCGGCTTCATAGTTTTACTTTCCATGCGCTTGAAACAGCTGAATTTTGAACACTGAATGTTTTTTTTATGTACTTCTGTGTAAGGTTAGACGATAATACCAACTTAATTAAATTTGAGTGGCAGTATTTTAAGCATCTTAAAAGTAAGGCTAAGTGCACACACGGTGTTGTGTGAAAGACCGAACCATTTATGTCTAGGCTTAGCCAACACTCCAGTTTTAAGAGTGATCGTATACGATTTTTACAACTGTGCTGTCCTCCAACGTTTTAAGAATTCGCTCCATGAATTCTGAGTCCCTGAAACCGCCAGGGGAAACACCACAGGGACGTGTTACTTTGGTGCGAAGAAACAATTGCCGTGTCGATCGAGACTTATAAATATTCATATTTTACACGCCAGCGCTCATGCATATTCAAAAACATACAGTAACTTGGAAGAAGTTTATTTATTATTCATGTCCTGTTCGTGTCACCATACACATCGGGAATTGCAATTTGACACTAAACTTTCGTCGTCTTGATTAAATTACCATAGTTCATCAGTGAACTAGTCGTGGGCCATTTTTCGTTTCCCTCGATGTTTACATACAGACGATGTCTCAATCTTTGAAATTCATGAAACGATGTAATAAGAATCGTTATCATGTAAAGCCAGCATTACACTCGACTCCCTACGTATAATAGTAATACTGCTTTAAATCAAGTTGAGAACTACCACTGTAAGCAATCGGCGCACCACGCTGTTGTATTACGCCAGTAATTGAATTGAAATGCTGGGAACAGTGAGTGATATCCCATAATGCTGCGGGAAAGCCCGATTTTTCAAAACGCTGCGAGGTGTTTCCCCAGATGAATACGTGGAAATCCCTCGTGACGCCCGTTCGGCGTTTCGAATGCGTGTTATATATTAAGACCCATCTTGACTTAATATGGTGCGAAATCAGAATGGCATATGAACGTTACTTGATTGTCACTGATCCAAGGCTCTGCCGATCGCCCTTCTCACCCTGGGAAAAACCGTATTTTCTACCCCCTCATCTCGCCCTCTCTCTCTCCCTTGAGAACTGGGTCATGCATAATGGGATAAAAATCGACCGAGGGACATCCGTGTTGGTTTACCATCAACGGTTCAGTTTGAGGCTATTTGCGGTGTCGGTCGCCGGCCAGAATTAGCTTCTCCCGCTTCGCCGAAGTTTAGACGGCGCTCTGTCGTCGAATTTGCTGTTAGTCGCACCTTCCTATGGAGGTATATCACATGGGTATGCAATCGTTGTGCATCCTTCATCTTATAGGAAGACAATCCATTGTCTGCTTGCCACATTCGCTCTAGGAATTTTTTGATAATCATCAAATAACCACAAGAGAAACTGACTGAATGTTCGAATGTTTGAGTCATTGAAAAATGAAAGAAATTGACTGGAGCTGGATTCGAACCGGCGACCTCCTGAATACCGTACAGGCGCTCTACCAACTGAGCCATCAACGTTGTTGGTGTCCCCAATAGCCAATAAAATTGTCTTTGTTCGTTTGGTATTCAGAAGCCATGGGGGGGGGGGGCTCAAGCCCCATAGCCCCTAGCAACCTGAGAAACAGTACATGGGGGATCACTCAAAGAGGATGCGGGTATTAACAAATTCTTTCAAAACTGAACGTTTTTAAAAACCACATCTTTAAAATCTTGGTGTCTTCAAAACTTTTGATCAAGAAATTTTGACTTGAACTACAATATCTCTCATCGCTACTCTGCAAAGTATGGACGTCACACGTCACACACGCCTATTAATCCAGTTGTCTATTGGTACAAATCTCAACAGCGGTTTATATGTCTGAAATGTTGACAATATTTGTGATGTATCAGCGATAACGAACCCCCTTGTTTGACTATTTAGCCATGCCTTTCATTTATTGGTGCATATTTACTTGCTTGACAGAGTAATCATGTTGATATCTTTCAATTTACGCTCTAAAAAATTGCTTTACGCCATTGTGGTTAGTTTTTCTTTTTGCTTGTTGTTGGATTACAGCTATTACTTGTATAAGATGTATGGGTTTTGGATCGTGTGCTGACAAGCGTAAACAATTAGACAGATCAAGTCTGTAGTCGATGCAGGTTGTTTGTGTCTTTGTAAAGTGTCATCTGAGAAGATGTCAGCCCGATTTTTGCGTAAACCATTCTAACGGGCAAGGTCGAAAACAGAAGATATAGCCTAATATACGCAGGGCCTTATCGAGTTTGACTTTGAATGTATACTGCACGATTGGTGAAGGTCACAGAACAGCACTCACACTTTGTCTAATCCAGTATGTACATGGCATAATAAACCTGTGAAAATTTGAGCTCAATCTGACATCTGAGTCACGAGAATATATCGGAAATCCGACTGATTTTTTTCTTATAAAACATAAAGAATGGTTTTGATCTTACCCCGACATCAAAACTGTTTTCGGTCTTTGTTTTACACATTTCTGAATAAATACACCGTTTCAGGCGGAAATATTTTAACGCTATGTTTGTACCAGCACCATCGTCATACCCTGAAAGTTGTACATCAATTTGTGGGTGAAGTCTCTCGTATCCTCCCCATGACCCGTGATGCTACATCACGGTACGTGACGGGAGCTGAATGAAGCCGATGGTGATTCTATTAAAGACGGAAGGCCATTTTGGACAGAGGATGAAGAATAATTTGTCATGGTCCTCTTCAATTGAAGTGGTTTTAACAAGTCTGCGTCTCAGCCCTGACATTCGATGCGTTTAATGTGTCTCTTCTATAGGTAAATTAATATACATCACTCATTTTTGTCAACTTGCACTCACTGTTATGATATTTCACTCGATCATTGGGTGCATTCGTTTAGCTCCCCCTGGTCGACACCAGTCAACCTCGTCGCCATTCTCTCGCTTGTGTTGTGCAGTATAGCACGACTATTCCCAGTAAGGGCTGACCCGTGCTAGCTAAACGAATTATTGATTTCCAGTGTCGAGCAACGAATCAATTCCCTTGGCTTTGAATTTCTTTCAATTACTCCTAGAAATGTTTATTTATTTATTTATTTATTTATTTGTTTGTTTATTTCTCTAAGGACGACATCAAAATCGTTTGTGACCTTTTTATAGCCTCAGCTGTCGTCCTATAGGAGTCGGTCCCAGTCATTGAAAAAATACATTTTCTACCGTTGACTTTTCGACATGCATACATTGGCCTTATTCATACACGTGATCGGATTCCCGTTTGGTTCCGTCAAATACCCGTGATGGGGTTTTTGGGCTCACCGCCTCCCCGGCCGTGTGCGTAATTTCCATTTGGATCGCATGACCTGATTCACCGTGTATATATATGAAAAGAGGAGAAGAATGATGATGGTATACGGACGTGAAATTCCACCGACCTGCATACTGGCATATTAACTCAATAGCATTTTGCTTTGGGAAAAACAGCCACATTTTCATAATGTATTCGGTTTAAATGACGGTGTACGTGCCTAATGATTTACGAGCATGATGTCGTTGAGAAGAATTCCTCGTATGAATAATGTTTGCCGCGAGGTCATCAACGCCAGAATAGCCGTTTGGGAAGATACGTTTAGTGAGTGGGGATTACATCAGGCATATTCAGTCATACAACCACCAATATGTCATACGTCTCATGTATACACCTGCTGGGTTCGCATCAACTTCCGTTTGTTTTGTTTTAGTTTACACCCCTTGATTTCTTTGTTTTAAACTAATTAGGCCTGCATTAATCATTCCAATGTGGTCGTCAAATTATAAGAAAATGGTACCTGGCCATGCGATAGGGCACCACAACCTGCTAAGTAAAAGTAGTAGGACGTGGTAATGCATTGCACACGGTAATGTGAGCACATGGTTGCCCTACAAGAGTTTAGTTACGCTGAATGTGTTTAGGGTGCATCAGATAGTTCTTCTCATTTCCTTTGCCTGCATGTCGAAATGCTGCACGTTTATAATGTGGAAAATCTTAAACCAGACGTGGAAGATTATTTCAACGTTTTAAGCACCAAATATATTGGAAGAGTTCAAATTGAAATCCCACCCCGAGTTCACCTCCTGTTTTTCAAGTTTTGGGGCGATAGACTGTAGAAGAAAAAAGCCAAATTTTTCGTCACTCAATCTTCTGTACACATCACGAGGCTGTATATTTCCCGTTCGGTGACTATTCTTGGTGTAAGCTCTGATCAGGTTCTGTTTGTTCCCATGGTGTCGGTTTTGCCCTTGTATCGAGCAATCATGGAGGTATGACACACTTCCATTGGCGTCATGCATCGGCTACCTTGGCCGTCGCGGCCTGTTGCCGGCACCGGTGGATAGTGATGGGTACACGCATCACATGAACACGGTTCCCATGTGCGTATAACCATACCTTACTCCATGATATGACTGTATCTTTATTAATAGTATATCCTCTTTTAGTGTATGACCTTAGCCATGTATAGCTAATATGTCTATATTATAATCGATTATAATGTCTATCTTAATCGATTGAGGCAACATATACGTCAATCTCTATCTGAGATCTACACTTGTTTCAATCTCTGTTTGAGCATACTGCACACACATTTTAATATGCTTTTAAATTATCTACCCCAGACAATATACCCACTGGAGAACAGTGGTAAAGACCTTCTATTTTGTAGATAAATAAACCATGTCTGCAAGGTTGGCACCGCGACGGCTAAATGTTAGTGCAACATTTAATCTTCTTGATAGACGAGGATGTAAACAAAATTGAACATTTCTCAAACAAACGATCTGAAAACACATCCCGTAATTGGATGGCTTGTTCGACAACGAATGCAAGACCGTTTTATTGAATATTTGTTTTAGATGTTTATACGAACTGTCTGCGTACATCTATCCTCTGCTTTTCAATTCATGTCGTCCAAGTAATTTATCTAAAATGGGGCATAACTTGATTGGCAAAACCACGGGTTGTCGTTTAAAAAACTATCTACATTAAAATAATTTTTTTACATTAAGTCCTAATTTACTCCATGACAATGCATTCAAATAACCTTAAAATTGCACCATTTTAAAGTTGTGGTAATCGTAATGAAGCCCAATTTGCAAAAGGTGCCGCATAAAACCACAAACCTTTTTTCTTTGTTATACGTGAATACCGATATCAGTTAGTTTATAGTTTTATGATGTTCAGCATTTTCAAAAACTGTTCTCCCCAACAACACACATCACTCAGGACTGCAAACGCCTGGACCCCTGGACCCCCTATTGTTCCTCTTTTATTTTATAGACAAACTTTTTGGAAGCAGCTTCGTTGGTTTTGTACATGTTTTCTAATCGTGGACCTTTTTCCAAACGTGGAACCTTTTGTTCCTTTTCTTAAAAGTCCACAGTTTGACTCCCACTGATACTGAATCCCACCTGAGCCAGCATGTGATTTTTTCAGGCGCTCTCACAAGCACTGAGTATACAGTGCTCATCCACGTCGGTGAAGGGCAAGTCTAATTTGCATATTAAACAAAATAACAACAACAAGATCAAATGTCAGTGACTTATATGATATGATGACAACAGCCGTGGCCGACAGCCCTGACATTGGAACACCCTATGAAGGCTCAGAAGCAGAATGGCATTGCCTACCCCAATAGCCCACTTCAAAGTAATGGTCTTCATTACCGGATACCCTATACCCGCGTCCCACACTCATTTTAAACAAATTAAGCACCCATTAACCTACATTTGTGTCTGAAATATCGAAAAATGGAACGTCCACGTTTTTACACATGTCGATAAACAATTTAATTTAATTTTTTTAATATTTGGAGAAATTTTATTTCATTTTCAATAGTGAAATGCTTGTTTTGTTAGACCTGGGGTCGATTTGACGAAGCCGTACGATCGATCGTAACACGAGTTACGATGGATATCTCATCGTCTCCCACGTAGGGCTGCAATGCAACATAAGTCATACGATTGATTTGTAAGTTGAGAAGGGTTTGGTGAAATGGAACCCTGCATTGAATACTCGCAAAGGCAGATGTTGTTTATCTTTTTGGTCTCAAGACTTTGAACTGCTCATGGCATGAAAAACCATAAATTGTGTTGACTTCTCGTTTTTGATTTAGTAATTTATCCCTACACATTTCAAATGAAACACCACAGAAAACACGAAAAAAAACTTAAATGCGAAGTGCAAGACAAGTAGAGGTGAAAATGAAAATTTGCATTTTGAAAAAGGGCACTGCTTGCTGAGTGTAGCCTAATTCTCTTCTGTTAAATCTTGTCTGTAAGGAAGCCCAATTTCCCCCGCGACACACAGTTGCAAATTTCCTCGCCGTTTTAAGGGGGCTATAATTCCATAAGTACATTAACCCGTTTCCCTTCATGGAATTCATGGCGTGTGCGATACAGAATCTGGGGACTAGGGGGAATCTTGTTTATTGCAAGAAAGCGAAGCCCTCGTTTTTCTTCTTTGTTGGCACCCATGCACCTGTGTCCCCTTGGCGATTCATGTTGCCACATGAGGCCGTGAATGATGACCAATGCACCCTCGTCCTTGCAGCTTACTCCACGGTGATGGTGAGTTCGTTGGCCACTGATATGAGCCTCGATCAGCCAATATGACAAATTAAGCCAGATGTTTTGACCGGACATCTTGGCTAGTCCAATCCAAAGCAGCATGGCATTATTGATGTATTATGAATTTTTATTGCACTGAGAAAGTTCCTTGCTCTTTGCCCTGACATGAATTTCTGTTCGCCATCGGTAAAATTTCAATTTACCTTTATCATGAATTCAAAGTTGTTTTGCAGATTAAATTCTTGTTGCTCTGCGAAAGTTCATTGCTCTATACTCTGACAAGTCTTTCTGTTCGTCGTCGGTTAAAATTTGAATTTACTTTACAAGAAATACATGCCCAAGACGGTACAAATTTACCAGATAACCTCAATTAGCCGTGATGTCTGTTGATTATATCATTGAGGAACGAAATAGGTCAGTTGATCAGTTATAGTGCTTATTTTTTTATACTTTGCCAAAAAATCACACAACCGAGTTTTTGGAGCCGTGAACGAATTAGCCGCTTTGATCTGGATAATGCCATGAAGGGTTGTTACAGTTTGGCACGGGCAGTTAAAGCCAGTTGAGCGGCATTCATCACAAACGACCGAGTGTGCGCCCACAAATTAAATCAACTGAAGAAGACTCTATTAAACTATATTGGGACACGCTGCAGATTATAGCTCAGGTCAGCCGTGCAGCAATCGAAGGTTTGAATTTCAATCCAGCGAAGAATAATGTATGGATAACACGAGTGAGCGGCGAAAATAACCAAATTCATTCTGTCAGTGAAACAAGATTTCTTCACACAGAAGTCAATATTATCTCATATCTCATGATACATTAAACTCATAAACTGATTAATTCTTATCAAACTGCTACATCTTCTTCTTTCTGGGGAAAGGACTTGTAACATCTCTGATTATTTCTGTTAAAATTATCTGCATTTAAGACAAAGGAAGACTATATCTACTTTTCATAGTTAAACGAATCGCTTTGTAATTGTCTTGAAATCATAAGTCTCGTAATATGCAGGAACTGATGTGCAAAATGACCATAATGGTCTACCGTACGGTCATTAAGCAGCAACCTGCTCTTGCCCCTGGGTATAAGCCGCAGTAATGTACCAGTAAAAACCTGTCACTTACCTATTCTCTGAACGTATTATAACAAGCGTGAACTGTGCATAGATCTACGGAGAGTATGTGGTCCCATCAGACCCATCATTACACTTGCACTAGGTCCCACCCCTGCTGAATGATCAAAACAAAATTAGAAAAACAAGACCATTTTCATGCCATAAATTCTGTTGCTTGCTTATTAACCACGCGCTCGCCATAAATCATCTAAAATCCCCGCTGGCTTAAAATAACTTGAAAAAGTAATAATTTAGATCATTGAGAGAGCTTTTTTTATTCCATTCCGAACTTCAATATCACATCAGTCTGCCATGTTTATATTACGTTGTGATATTAAAATACCGACCGAGTGGTCAACCCTTAATCGCCCAGGAAATGGGCTATCAGGACCGAACGGGCTACTGTTAATCTTCGGCGGCCCTGTGAATTACCAGTCAATGCCCTGGGCGATTGGAAAAGTGACCTGAGCTATAATTATGAATAAGCCCATTTGATTAAAATCTCATTTCGTTAAGGCATAGGCCCCCTAATTTCAAAAATTCATTATGAAATCTGTTTGATTATAAAGAGCATAATTTACCATATACCCCTCGGGATCATTTCGATTTGATTTAATCATGAAATAATTGTTGTTGTGTATATTTTGCTCCGTGTCACTCAGTAGTTCGAATTGTCTTCACCATATTGTTGAGTTACGACCCACCGTATAGTACATGTACTTCTTATGTCAATGCCGATGATGCTGTTTGTTATAATATATGTATGCCTTTACCTATTACGCGACATTGTTGAGCTTGTTGAACGATTGAATATAGAAGGTCAGTGCGTAATGTGCAGTGTAATAATTCATGGATCGGTAATGCTTTCAGGCAATACACAAGTTCATCACAGTGATTTGATCATCCTTATTAAATGAATATGTCATTAAAATGACGGCTAGCAATGACAGTAACATATCATTTCGAAGGATAATTCGAATGAGACACTATAAATTAGATCCTAAACCCATGCCTGATTTTGTTTTGCAATTCTACTTTAGCCTCCATGCATCTTATATAGGGCAACTCAACAATATGCTACAATGGGCCGCAAATCGATATCTTGGGTTTAACCCAATAATAGTACCTTTGCCAGCGAGCCAACTTGCTGGTTGGGATAGGCAAAGTTCCGTCTCGCAGCCGTCTCATAGCCGAATAATTTAATTTAAAAAGAGTGACCGCGGTTTTAAGCCCATATTGATTCAGACAAATCAGATGGGTCCGTTTCGGAGAGGGCCATCATGCCCAGTGACATTTTCTAGACAGTCTTGAAAAAGAGCCGCTCTAAAGGCCTTTTCAGAGAACATCCTGTGCTCAATCTTTGCTCTGATTGCCGTGGAGTTTCATAAAAGCTTCACTGAAGACGCCATTGAGTTCATGTACCAAAGATTGAATGCTTGTACCGCATGCAATATGTGTGAGTGAATGGAGAACAAAAAATTCCTTCTTCTAGGCGAAACTTGGGTCTTTATCGGTCTCATGCATCGAATCATGCTGCATGTGACTGATGATGAAGCCATGATAACGATGTACAGTGGAAGTTAAAAGTGAAAGCTAAAATTCGTCTATAAAACATTGATGTTATGCAAACGGACACGCCGTACCACCCCCCGCAGGGTATGTACTGTGTTTAGGTATGTTACCAGCGTGCATGCATGTGGCTCTTTTGGCGTTGCTGGCGTGTATGCACGTGCACTTAATAGCAGTTTCGGCAGCGTCTTGTGCACGTCCCCTCCCGTATATACCAAGATGTCAACGATTTTAAGGTACAATTTATGATTGGTAAAGGTCACAGAACAACACTCACACTTTGTCTGATCCAGCATGTCCAAGAAATAATAAACCTGTGAAAATTTGAGCTCAATCGGACATCTAAGTCACCAGACAAAAGCAAAAACCCGACACAATGTTTCCAATGGTTTTGATCTTACCAGGAGATCAAAACTGTTTTCGATCTTTGTTTTACAAATTTTTGGATAAATGCAGCATTTCAGCAGGAAATATTTAACTGTATGTTTCAACCAGCACCATCTTCATACCCTGAAAGTTATACGTAAATCTGTAAACATTTCTGTTTGGTTATGCTACCAATCATGTACTGTACCTTCAATACACGATGAAGCATATCGGATAATTATGTTGTATCACCAGAAGTAAGGCAGCTGTATATAGTTAAAGATTAAATCATGCGCGTATAGCATTGATGTAATTACTGTGTGAAAACAAATCTCAAGCTAGTTTACCAACAAGCCCATGATAATCGAATCTAAGAAATATTAACCAAAAGCTAGAATCGCCTTCTATAATGCTCCCTGTTAAACCGTTGCCGTCTGCTGTTGATTCAGGCGCTGAACAACACGGTTTCGTTCGTGTACCATATGTTCATATAGGCTTGGTTCATGCTTAGTTTTTCCGATAATCGTTCCGTTTAGTTGCAGTAACGTGGAGGAATATGCAATATAAGTCTAACCCAGACGCCTTTGCAACGTTAATACATCTTTTCAAATTCTGATATTTATGGTTTTTGGCACTTTTGTGAGAAATGTAACGTCTATTTGATCATGCCGGGGAGGGAAATTACTTTTGATGCACTTTGTAGAACTCTTACCGACATTCTTCGATGTATTTTTCAGAGCTCGTCCCGAAAAGGAAGGTCTCTCCCTTGAGCAGCACCACACGACGGAACGTACGTGCCGTTACAAAGGTAGCACTGGGCTGTGCACATAATGAAGTAGGGTCGTGTGGCAGGTGTAACGGGTTGTTCAAAAAGGTAGCGCCTTGGCTCCTGGCATCGGAATGATTGTTTTATAGGGTTGTGGGAAAAGGTTAGGAGCTACGTGTTAATGGAAAATAGACACTTGAATGAGTGGCCGACGCGTGTCTGTACAAAGACTGAGTCCCGTGCAGCGCAAGGCAGCTGTTTATCAGAAACGTCCAATTTTAGCAGCTTCTATGTTACTTCTTGGCCTCTTTTTCCCTTCACATTTGTTTCAAAGATGGAAAAATTGGTGCATGTAATATGATCGCGATGGAGATCGAATGATATATAACATCTAATCAAACTATGGGAGGTCGGGTATATAGACTGGATCTAGGTATGTCTATAAACAGCATCTGTAATCAGCAAAGTCCATCTCGTGGACATCAGATGCACACCAAGATGAACAAGGTTTGATGCAGGAGTTAACTTACAATCACATGTTTATATACCCCCTACGGCATAATATGTGTTTTTCTCCTATCACAGGTTTTCATGTCACTCACTATGCATATCGTATGGACGTGCAATGTGCGCAATCACAAACATGGATGCCATCCTTCGGTAATTGGAGTGCATAGTGTAATACCCAGTAAATCCTCATATTGGTACTTATCATCAGTACGGTATACGTTGTAATTACTCGTGGAAAAGGATTTCTTGACCAGTCCATATTTTCTGGTTTGTAACTTGGTATGCCCTGCACGCATATGAGGCACGAGAGTCTTGTAAGATAAACACGGACCACTCTTGGTTTGGCAAAACAAACCTAGATTCCGAAATATATTCATTGAAAGATGATCTTTTGTGAAATTTTCTGAAAGCTTCGGTACATATTTGGTCAGGTTTCCTTGTCTGTTTGGTTAATTTTTAGTGTGGTTTTGCTTGGAGTCTTTGGTACTGTTTTGTCTTTACGATGGGGAATGAATTCCCAATCATAACACATGTTTTTTAAATGCATATCATCATAACAAACTGACAAATAGATGTCATCGACATCGGTGGTCACGTTTTCATTGAAAACAAACAATTTGAAAATAAAGATTTCTGAGTGAGTTCGTTCGCGTTGCCTTCGTGTTTGATTGCATTATACTGCTTGTATAAATCACCCGTCGAGCGTTGAGATGTGTTGAGATGCAGTAGTCGCCATGGCTACGGCATTTCAGAGTGATGCATTTCACAGGAAGATTGGTATTTAAAATCAATTTTGCAAACAGTCAGCTTTCGCACATGCTGAACTGCATTAGTACACGTTGCGAATTCTCTATCAGATTTTTGTTGTTGTACATGAGCATATCCTAGGAATACTGGAAATAATACTTAGAAGAGCACAAACATCATAACATAATAATACTGTTGACACTTTATACAGCTGCGTAAATTATTATGCAGTTCCCATGTGACGTTGGTTAGATATGTTTTTGTATTAATGCCTTGTCTTCAGCCTCCTTTAAATTACCATTCTAACCATATCAAATGTTTGTAATGTAGACATTTAGGATCAATTTGAACAGGGAAGATTTACAGTATGGTTCATAATGAGCTGGTTTTCAGCAGGTTGGACGGACTTGTTTTAAGCCATATGAACCAGTTTGAACCTGATTTTACTGGCTTCATACGGTCGTATGGTTTGAACCCTTTGTATATAAACGAGTTAATTACACGGTGGCAATGAAATAAAAGGAAGGCTTCTTTACTTGTTTTAAGTCATAGTGGCTTGTGTTGTGACCATGGTATTCCTATAGGGCAGCCAATGCGGCTGTATGAAGATTATTTTGGTGTTTCGAACGTCTAGACTCGATCTTCTTCCTTCTGGGACTCGAGCGTCCAGCTTGTCCATTATGGTATGCAGCCTGTCAAATAGGCTATACGACTTACAGTGCGTCTTGACTTCTATGATCGAACTGCCATCATTGGTCGGAGTGGATTCATGACAGTTTTGAAGCTCTTCGAGGCAATTTGGAAGAGTTATGCTGCGCACTCGAGTGCCGCATGGCATATTGACTAGTTATCAAACATGAACCAATACGATCCCTGAAGAAGAGATGGTGTTTTGAAAAGTTCTATCAAGATGAATAATTGTTTTACCTCAATGTAAATCAAATGTCTTTCGAGCAAAATTAAGGCTCGATCTTATTTAGTTACCATTATTATAGTATTTACGTCACCATGCGTTTAATTATATAAAATTATCCATCACCGCACATCAATACACCAATTACACCAGCTATTTTAGAATCCTTTAGATTGAATTATGTACGGTACTTTATCGCTCTCCGTATCATGTGAATCAATGGCATATAGCTTCAGCTAGCTGGGGAATTGAAGCGAAGTCCCGTCTGGTATAGAGCATTGATACCCCAGATGGTGTGACCTGGGACTTGGTATATTCGCATCATTCGCTATGATCCGCTGCTTCCTAATCTTTAACCAGATCCCCAGTGTCAGTCATGCGAAATGCTCAGACACCCAGAGAGAAGGGGGCAAAAAATCGAATCCCGCAATTCCAATTTTTTAAATGAGTTTGCTGCACTATCACTCGCACCAAAGGTGTTAAAAACCTCTCGTCAAAGCCATACATTATACTGTCAGCCTAACCAACCCCCTTGCTCGCATGGAGTGTCTAAAAAGGGAAAGGGGGACCCTTTTCCCCTTCTCCGAATCTCGGAGGAACGAAGTTGTCGTGTGCAGGTGTAAAAACAACCCCCTCGCTCGCTCGGTCAATCGATGGCTGGGTACTCTGCTGTAGAGTGAAGTCTAGAAGCAGCTCCGTGTTCAGTGAAGTGAAGCTACTATAGCTGGATAGTAGGAAGCCCGTCTCTGCTGCTGCTTTGACCCGGGGAACGAAAACGGGTCGACAGCGGCGGGAGGGGGTAGTTGCGGGTAACGGTTTTGGACTAACATTATTACGTGCCCCAGAATGCTATCTTCCTCGTTTGAATTGATGCAAGTAACATCATGGATGCGTTACCAAGCCCCCTTGTCATGACAAAAGGGCGGTTTTCGCTGTTAATTGAAATCGTATTTTATCTCAGGGGCATGAAAGTAGGCTACTCTAGGTAGACGGTGTTTGATGTCGAGTTGCAGAGGGAATTAAAGTCAAAGTGGTTGTTATTTGGAAGTAATCATTTTTAAAGTAAACGTTTACCAAAAATATACCACAGTTTCCATACCATAGTTTATAAAATATATAAAAGTTTCCATAGCTGTACAAAATACATAGCATCTTTGCTTGTGTTGTTTCCATTACAGTTAGCAATATAATTATTTCAATGTTCATGAAACGTATAGTGTACGAATTGGGTACAAATTGTGGTTAATTTTTATGCCCGGCTTTGGCGTCTCTTCATAGTTTGGGCTGTGACGTTTCAAAAGAAAGGTCTAAAGTGGGCTGAAACACAGGCAACGGCAATGGCCACGATGTCACGTACACATCCCTTTATAGCAATGGAAGTGAGTGGGCGAGAAAGCAAATCGATAATTGTACATTCATTTTTTCCAAGGAAATGATTCATTTAGACTTAACTTTGTCGGCGTCATTCTCTACCTTAAGAACCCTGCCGCCGGTAAAACAAGATTGATCAGTCGAGTCGGTAAAGCCGACCAAAACAAAAAGAAATGCAACCTACCTTCATCTTAGTATTTAGGCGCCGGCTGTCCCTTCAGGGCAATCGGTGAAAATTGTAGCAGCATAAACGGTCTTGATGGCCGTGCACCCGCCTCGCCTTAGCTTCAAAGACTGAGTCCAGAACCCGGACATGGTATAAACTTAAAGGGGTTCTTTGTGGCTG
Source organism: Astropecten irregularis (assembly GCA_963971285.1). NCBI lineage: Eukaryota > Metazoa > Echinodermata > Asteroidea > Paxillosida > Astropectinidae > Astropecten > Astropecten irregularis. Next base: position 2,358,906 of record OZ020256.1, read on the forward strand.
ATTAGAAAGGAAATTTGATAGGAGTCCTCATATGGAATTCAGTTTGCTAATCACGCATCTGATGGAGAATGTTGCTGCCGTGATGTTTTTTTTTCAAAAGGGGCGGTCTCTACCCCACATATTTCAGTCCACATTTGTTTTTCTGCTTTTCTATCATACATTATGCGTTGTGATATTAACTCGTGGTTTGGGGCAATTTGTACGAATGTATTTACTTCCATAAAGGTCTTTACGCTGTTTGACATTTGCTCGCGTCCGCTCCGGGAAGCTGGTGATTCACACTCTCGGACAAAACATAAATAATATTTGCTCAAATTGTGGGAGCACTTGTGCAGGCAAACAGGATTTAAGAGCCATTAGCGTCATGTTTATGCCTGACTATCAGGAACAGTGCACACAGCGGCTGACTCTCCGTGTTCCTTGTGATTCCTCGCCCCGATGGCTAGGGAATTCGCCTGGAACATAGCGCTCAGCGAAAGTGATCTAGGGCCGTAAGTCAATTAGCGTGTACTAACATCAAACGGGTTGATAAGTGGGGGAAAGGTCTACGGTCAACAACAGTAAAATAATACGTTTACCCATGATAATAGACGTTTACCAAGCACAAGTGGCCGGGTTCAGGTCTTTTAAGGTTATACGGCACCTCAGAAAAAAAATATCTTCTTTAGTTTTAGAGAGTTAAGCATTAGGCAATATATTATTCTGCTTTTTTGGTGTTCTGATTTTTTTCATCATAGGGATGAAGCTTTCCCATGCTTGTGATGAACAAAATCCTATCGTTTTTAGTGATAATGCAAAACACGAGGTGCCCAGGTGTCATTATACACGCACAGTACAAGACCTGTCAAGATGACATGTTTAGTGTGTTTGTCTGAAAACTAGAGTCGATGTTTCATATGGCCTTTACGAAATGAAGCTTGAGGCTCGGATTGGGATTTATTTTGCTGCTGCCATTTTGTGTCCTAAATGAAATGAAGGGCTTGAGATACATGGCGAAGCTGGAGCCTTTATTCGGCTTCGTCGTGTGGCCCAATCCCTTCATTTCGTTTTGTGGGCATCGAATGGCGGTTGCGAAATAAGCACCAAGCCTAGCCTCAAGCCAGGTTTCGTAAAGGCCCTAAGAAATACTTTCTACTGAAATGCTGAGAAATCCTGCTTGGAAAAAGACCAAAAGTTGACTTCGATTGCAGCGATCGAAAATCAAACGCCAACGGAACGTGCACAAAATTCAGTATCATGTAACCCAAACAGCTAGTCGTTGATTTCCCAACCAACTGTATAACATATTTCTTTTATAGAATACCTATTTAAAAACTAGGTGATTGGAGTATATTTTCTCTTTAAAAGGGAACTTTGAGCACTCTTTAAGACTATGTATTCTCTGAATCGGACAAACATTATCTTTCGACGACATCGGTTAGGAATCCGTTGATAATACATGCACAGACTAAGCTCAGTCACAAAGCCACAACCTTCTTCCGTTCTTAGCCAACATTTATGACTGCATAGGCCCTACATGAGCCAGCCAAATTAGCCGGCCATCATAAACTGACATCGAATCAGAAAAGACACCCGAGAGAATAAGAACACAATTACCGAGCCGTTAAAATTCACATTGAAGAGCCCTCGTGGGTGTGAGAGGCAATTCAGCGAACACTCCTCCACCACTACTTGACTGGAGTTAAGCACTCTCGGAGCGTCTACACACAGCAAGGGTTTGCTTGTTATTCCAGGTCTTCCTCACTCTCCATGATAGTTCCTAGTCCCTTGGAAATTCGTCTGGGAATTTAGACGCTGACTCCTTGGTCAGTGTCCGTGTCACGTTGAAGTTGTTATCACCATTATTATGGCGAGTATAATGTCAACGCACACAATCCAATAATACACGGACGATGATTATTGTGGTTTGCAGTGCACAACTTTAGCCATTAGAATGTCATTGCCGTGACGTATGCCTGGGACGTTCGATCATACCACACCTTGCATGGGCTATAAAACCGTGTGAAAGGCTGTAAAGGCCGAGCAAAATAAGGCAACGCCTGATTTTTTGTTAAGGATCAGTTTAAATGAATATACAATGCAATACCGCCCTTGCGCTCAAATGAACCCATTGTGGTCTTTACAAAATGAGGCTTGAGGCTAGACTGGGCCACTGGGGATTCATTTGGCCACCGTCATTTTGGGTCCTAAATGAAATGAAGGGCTTGAGATACATTGCGAAGCTGGAGCCTGTAATTAATGAACTCTCGGCTTCGTCACAATGTAGCCCAATCACGTTGGGGCCTCAAATGGCGGTAGCGAAATAAGTCCCAAGCTAGCCTCAGGCCTGGGCCGATTTCACGAAAATCGTAGGTTGCGATCATTGCTATCACACTTGATATGAAAAAAAAGCTAGTTTGCGATCGATTATCTGTTTAGCGATCATCAAATTCGAGCTCTAGCGACGATCACAAAGCATTAGTGACGGACTCTCCTGGTTTCATAAAAGGCCCACAGTGTAGTCAAGTTGAAGACCTTTATGCCTTCCATCACAACGACCTTCTCTGTACCGTAACGTTGCTCCTCCACTTAAATTAACTCATCTCACCTCAGTCTAAGGCAGCATGTTCAAACTTGTAACCACGAGTTTTTTTGTAATCCTTTTCGGACGCTGCGGGCGTAAAGAGTTCCTGATTTTGTTTCTCGTCTTTTTTTGTCCAGCATAGACCTGCATAGATACAATGAAGCCTTTCTGAGAACCAAATCTTATTTTAGGTATCTGGAGCAATCCTCTTCCGTGCTTTCCTGTGTAGTTGTATAATGGGGAACATTCGCCATCCCTTCTGTTGTTTGACTTTCCATGCTTCAATCGTGAATGTGACATCGGGTATATAGGACTTCAGTAATAATGCACAATGGCGCACCCGAGGCCCTAAATCCCCGAAGAAAAATTAAAGGATCTGAGAATTGCCAATCCCGTTTCAACATAACTTGGATGTTGTTGTTTTTTTCAGAGGATGTTCACCCTGTGTGTAACCTTATAGCATAAGCCAAGTCCTGAGTAAAGAGTAAAATGTCAACATTATGCAGTACCTTACATGCACACAGACATTTTATTCAAAGCATATAGATATAGGCCTAGTCGTGTAGAAACGTGTGGAAACTAACTCATTCTGCCTTTCTGTGTCCAATATACATTTGGACATTATTGTTGTTTTGATGCCAAGTTTATTCGTTGCCTATGCGGAAAGGTAAAGACATATAAGGCTAGGCCTATATAAAGTTTTTTTTTTCATTTTAAAACATGATTTATAATAATTATACGTCTACATGAAGAGTATAAATTGTTTTTTTAAAACACGAGTTGAACAGAAATCTGAATCAACGCAAAATAATAATATTCATTCACATTCATGGGCCATTTCAAAGACATAGGGCGTTGACGAAACGGAGGCTCAGGCTCTGCTTCAGGCTCTGTCTCAGGCTCCATCTCCATTTCGTGAATTGAAATAACTGGTCTAAAAATAGACGCTTTTGGCAGCGGTTCTGATGTAGATTCTTTGCTTTGAAAAGGAAAACAGAGTTTTAGCTGCAGTGAAAAACCACAACCTATATTTTCAGCATATGGTGTCAGATCTGGAGCCTGAGCCTGAGCCTGAGCCTAAGCCTCCGTTTCGTAAACGCCCAATGTCTTGTTGAACACATTATTCCGAATCAACGAAATCATTTTGGGCACGCAGAATTTAAAGTCGATTTGCTTTAAGACAAACTGCGTCGACCAACTGCCATTGAAGATCTTCTACATAAAAAACTACTCAAATATTAGATGTTAATCAGTGTGTTCAATCGCTGTAGGCCTGTGCCGTTTATCTTCCCCATATCCTCTGCGTTAAACTGTATGCATCCCATACAGCTATGTCCTGTCATGGCATCCGTTGAATTGTGCGCATAATTATTATTACACACAAATAATGCATCATTTCTCCTGAATAATTGACCCATTCCTCGCCGTGAACGATGAGGCAAAAAGACAGTACATCATCATATATTAAAGGCTGCGTACGGGATTTGCAAGGGCTCAAAACAATTATTGAGTTTGAGACCGTTTGTGAATATTTTCACCGTTTAATATGTTTTTAATCTTTCAAAAATCAAAATTGCTTTCGGTCATTGCTTTTACTATTTTCTGGATAAATAAAACATTTCAGGCAATAACAAATGTAACAGTATGTTTCTAAAATCACCATCTTTTACCCTGTAAGTTATAGGTAAATCTTTGAAACTTTATGTTTCGGTATGCTACCAAAGTATGATACTACCTTTAATGACATTAAAGACCCAATCCGTATAGCCACTTAGGCTCTATACAGTTGACCTTCGGTACGACAAAAGGGGCCCTTTTCTCCGTAATATGCATTAGCAGGTCTTTGTTTCTGTCGGTCAAGGCAGCGGTGTTCCCTTATTAGACAAATGTTCCGTTGCTTTAGGCACGTGCCTCCGATGAGGCAGCGGGCGAGGAAGGCTTACATCACTCCGTGGAAAGCGCTCTTCTATTCTACCTACGATTCTATAGCTGGCAAGACATGGTGGGTTTCTTTGCTCTGTTGGTAAATTTCCCTGCGGCAGAAATTAAGTCATGACAATTTGCCGCTCGTGCAGTTTCTTCTAATGTACATCAGGTATTGTAAGGACATACCTAGAGTATGTCTGCTTTTCTCGGGAACCAGAACTGGTTAAAGGGAGGTTTCTGGGTCGCGGAGCCCCGTGGTGTTTTTGTCGCACTAAATGTGATGGTAAAAATATGGAATCAAACGGCTAGTTGATTTTCGTCTTTGATGGTTGTGAGAAACTGCCGGGAGCCTCAGTGTCGTCGCGACACTTCGTGCCCTAATTGGCACCATGGGCGCCGCCATTTTAAACTGTGGGCATGCGCAGTCTCTCCAGGCAGTAGTATACAGAGGTAACTTGTGGCATTGGAGTCTCTTCCTGTGAAAACAAAAAAATGGCCAAATAAACTCAATCCTCATTTGTTTTACTCCAACTTGATAAAATGCTTATGGCGTACGGTGACTATACCGGCATGTGTAAAGTGGGTATTTCGCTAGAAGACTTGCGACATACTGACTGATCCTGCATTAAAAGTAGGCATACTATGTGCCAATTCAAGTCTCATCTAACATGGAACTGCATGATAGTCGTTATATCCGAAAACAAAATATACAAAGCTACGTGATAACCCTATTCATGAACATAGTCTGCCGTACACATTGAGTTTTGCTTTTATCATCTCCTAAATTGGCGCGAAAAAACAGGCAAAATCTCGTCTGCTCGCTGTGGTTCTTCGTTGCCATTTCTGGCCCGTTTTGCAGTTCCCTTTATGTAGCCACAGGATTAATAATTGCGCAATCAGCCAAACGTCAATATGCCATAGAGTCATTTGTGATAACCTGTATTGGAGTTTACTATACATGGTAATTCATATGTCAAAAATACCTTTGTTCAATCTCACAGTACTATATTGGTCATCTGCGAGACCCTTGTGGAAGTGTAGAACCTTATCCGAAATGACATAGTGTGACGTCTCAAGCCACAGATGATTAGCCGCGTTTCCTTAGTATGAGTTAGCTCTCACCCCACGCACGGAAAAAAGCGTCACAGAAGCGCCTAAGACTGCCATGTTTGATTTACCTCAGAACCTCCAAGTACCGTGAAGAACTAACTCAGTTTGACCATAATTATACAATATCGTGGAAATTCACGTTTACCAGTTCATTGAAACACGAATAGGATTAATGATGTTAATTGAAACTGATGTGTGTGGGGTAAGAATTGGTCTTTTAACAAGAATCGGTTACAGGGATGTTCGTGTCAGGCCTACGTGCTTGTAAACATGACGGTACTTGTGTAATAGGATTCTTTGTTTCAGAGAAACGATAACTTAGAATTATTCCACGATATCATCCTTGAATTAAGCGGTTTCCAAGATGACTACTTATTTCAACGACTGTCTGTCGTCGAATGACGTAATTCCGGGACAGAATCCCTTTTTTTGCTCGGTTTTGGGACGGTTAAGTTCTTCATCCCGGTTTCGGTTTTCGGTTTCGTAACCGTGAAAATGGGCAATGTAGCTTTCCGAAGGGAAAAACCCTCCAAATGCCACACAGAACAAACCGAATATGGTTTTGGTTTTCGATCGCTAGGTGAACTGAGGGTGCTCAATCTCTGCTCATCGTCCTCACGAATCGGGGGTTTCTTGTTTTGCTTCAGTTTCGAGGCGCGGACACTTCCGTTCTGTTTTATGCCTACGGTGTTTGCTGGGACGTCCGGCCTGTGTAATGTTCCCGCCTCATGCATGCACAGCCGCGTCTTAAATTTTTCTCGTCAACCACTTACATTCAAGGAAAGACACTTGTCTTGAATTTTGTGCAGGAAGTTTTTACAGGTCTGTCCCCGTCAGCCCAGGAGTTCGATTCCACCAGGGGCCAATTTCACGGAGCCGAACAATCAGAAAGAACAACCACAAGCAATTCACAACACATGGACATTTGGTTGATATAACTCTGTTTTTATTAAGACAGAAATGTCATGCTTAGAAACATTTTGTGCTAAGCAGCACCGTGAAATTGGCCCCAGACTTTATACAGTTCGTGACGTGTTGATCTGTAATAGCCAATAACCCAATTGTTATACTCAATCGGGGTTGGTGTGTGCATTCCAACATCTAAGTTTGATGAGCTGAACCTTCAAACTTCGGTTTACAATCTCATACAATCTTTTTCGAGCATTTTCCTACACACGATTGTTTTGTGGAAGCAACTTTATATAATTCGGTGCAGACCAAGCTCTGCAGGCAGTTATGATAATACTGATTTCGTGACAGTCTCGCTCCACCGAAAGCCCGATTGCTTCCGTCCGGACGACTCGGCTGCTTGTCTTCAATGATTCGGCACGCGTTACCGTGAGCGGACCCCCGGTGTCTTGAAGTGGCGCGCCTTGTTAGGATTATTCTCAAACCAAAAGGGAAAAGGGTAATTTTTATGGTCTTACAGTCGAAAACGAAGCTCCTCAGAGCTGCCAACATTCAAGAGAGGATAAATGGAATAACTCTTTTTAGGAGCTCAGCCGTCAGACATGATTATTTTGGGTTTTTTTTATCCGAGATGATCTTTTCTGAAGTGAAGATGAGTTATAATCTCTAATGCCGAACGGGAGAGAAGCTACTTCAACACAATTTATTTCTGTAGTAGAGTTAACATGATTCCGTTCGGTATACATGCACAGGCATGGCCGTTCCTTGTCTAGCTTAATTTGCCTGTCCACTCTCCGTGGTTGTTGTCGTTTGGTCGGTGGCACATCGTTGGTATTGCCAGCACTCATGGGATTTCCAAACCTCTTTAGTGGTCGCATTATTGACCTCATTAACTCCGTTGAAAGTTGAAAGTCTCAAGTTCATTTACGTTTTAGAATAGTCAGGAAATAGGTTAGTTGTTTGTGTTCTTGTTTTACTTGTTTAGACTTACATAAACATGATGGTACTGGTGTTGTCGTATTCAATGGCGAAAACCATTTTGTTGAAAAAACGTCAACAAATGTGAACGTTATACTATTTGACGTTCGAATTCACGGTTGACCTGCTGCCAATTTCATGGCGTATTTGGCATAGGCACGCGTTGGTACGCACGCCAAACCATCCTCGTTGACCTTGTGGCTTGATGGCCGGATAACAAACGCTGCTTACTAGGGCAAGTATAATATGCTGCAATCGGCCACAAGAGTGGTTTATGATTATTTTGGAACAAATACGTCACTAATACGTCATCAAATCACCAGAGGGGAAACTAAGTTTGCTTATTTTAATTCATTGAAAAGTGAACAAAGAAGAAAATTGGCTGGAGCAGGATTCGAACCAGCGACCTCTGGAATACCGTCCCGGCGCTCTTGCCGACTGAGCTTTCAGGTCCTTAAGTTTTAACGTTCCTTTTTTCCGTGAAGTCGAATTCCTTAGGAATCCAGACAAGCCTCATAATCGCCATGCAAAGCATGATTATGAAAACAGTTTCGGTGTAGAATTCCATTCCTCCGATCTGTTACGCATAGTAAGATCACAAATTAGAAATCTAAGTCTTGTCAAAAAATGTGTTATTTTCTGAGATGGCCGGGGTGTTCAGACATTGTATTGTGTTTGAGACACTTGTCTTTTTCGCTGGAGTGGCAATGCTTTCTTTTCACAAATGTATCGGCGAAAAGCGCCGTATATTAAACGGGCCCTTGGGAACGCTTGGTGAAACTTGTGAGAACATGAATCCCTCGTCACAATGGCGCCGTGGTGAAACCAAACACCCCAATGGGCAATGGTAAAAATTCATGCGTGTGCAATTATTTTGATCTTTTTTGTCCAGGTTTGTTTTGCGTGTGTTCCTTTGAGTTCTGTTACATCTTAATTATTCCCGCGTGATCAGAAAGAAGAAAAAGCGACTCTCTTGTGTTTTGACAACCGGAGTGTGATTCTGTGGAGAACGTCATCGGGGCTTAAGCATCTTTTGCCCCAAGGTAGTGAAAACAAAATACTGAGGACTCACGTCCGATCAGCATCAAGTTGTTTTCAAATTTGCCGTTAACGAGCTCGTTTACAGTGTTTGCACAAGTGTACTGCAGCGTGTATTTTAATACACAATAGTTGTGTGGTGCAATCGAGCTGCAAATAAAATTGATTGGGTGTATTTTTCGCTGCTGCGGGTGCTCTTGGCTACTAGATCCTCTCATCAGAACGAATCAAATAAAAACAATTCGTTCTCTTGCAGTTGCCTAAGATTTAAGAGCAAATTCTTTTCCCTCCCGCTTTCTTAATTGGTTGTAATGGCCTTGGTAAAGGTTTACATGCAGGGTGAAAGTGCTTATGTGCGTTATGTCATGCGTATCGCGTAGGCGTTTTAACAGATACGTGTTTGCAACAGGTCTCTCTACACTTCAAAGTACCCTCGCTTTATCAGACAATTATTCCGAAGCTGAACTTTAAAAGCGCTTGGTGAACTCAAATGGATGCCATTTAATGGTTGTAGTACTTTACAGCCTGTTGACACTCTTGCTACCAATTAAGATCGTTTTTCTGGAGTCTAAGTCATAAACCACGCCTAGCCTTCAAGTGGAGCTGTAGCAAAGTACGTACTTTATATAGATTGCCACGTTGATTGCCGTATAAGACATCGTGTTGTTTACCAAAGCATTTCGATTTTGGACATAGGTTCATCTTATCTTGAAGCTGAAGGACACGGCGTTCCCATCGACATCCCAAAATTGATCGACATAATCAGAACATCTACAAACAGCTACGTCTATGTGACAAATGAAATATGCCAAAACGTAATCTGACATTTTCGAGGACAAATAAATATACTGCGGTGACTCTTGACATTATAAACACGAAGAAAATAGAAAGAAATCTTGACTCCCTCCAATTTGGCCTGAAAGGTTCGCAAGCAAGCCTTCAAAAGGACATCTGATTAACGCTGAACAAACAAAAAACACCGGATAGTACTGTCTCATCTTTAATTTGCTGAACGACCTCCATCCTGCAGAAATGATTTGTTGTGAAAAAATCAATAAGGCGGAAGAGTGAAACACTTGACAACCTGAGAAAGCAAAGTTTGAGTGGATAGGAAGGTATTTTGTTAATTTTTTTCTTTTATCGTTGAGATGGAATTTCTTTCGCATCACAAACATCGTGATGACTTGTTTTCAAACGTCTTGTTTAACTTTTCAAACGCCATGGTCAAACGTTTCAAATGTCGTGGCAAAATTTTCAGACGTCGTGGTCCAACGTCGTCGTGGTCTACAAGCGTTGTGGTTGAACCTTTCAAACGTCTTGTTCAAACTGTTTAAACGTTTCCCTCAACTTTCCAAACGTTGTGTTCAAACTTTTCAAACGTTGTCCTCAACTTTTCAACTTTTCAAACGTTGCGTTCAAACTGTTCAAATGTTGTCCTCAACTTTTCAAACGTCGTGTGCAAACTTTTCAAACAATGTAGTCAGCTTTTCAAACGTCGTGTTCAAACTTTTTAAACGTTGTCCTCATTTTACAAAATTGTGTTCAAACTTTTCAAACGTTATGCTCAACTTTTCAAACGTTTTGCGTTCAAACTTTTTAAACGTTGTGGTCAACTTTACAAATGTTGTGTTCAAACTTTCAAACGTCTTCGTCCAAGTTTACAAACGTTGTTTTCAACTTAACAAGCGTCGTGGTCCAATTTGTCAGACCTCGTGCTTCAAATTGACAATAGTGCTTAAATTGTTCACCAAATCAATGAAGCACGTCATCATGCAATCAATAACGCCTTTGAAAACGTTCCAACCCCATCACGTGGTGTTGGTGTTGTACTGTTAGGATCCGTTGAAAGCGTTTGGTACCAACTGTTTGTACCAGAACCTTTTAAAACTTTTTTAACAAGTCACAATCGTCTTTTAGCGAAGAGAAACACTGAATACGGGTATAAACACTAAGCGTCAAGTGAAATTTACCATCATGGATCGTTGCTGCCAACTCAGCCTTACTGGCTGTAGAATGTTTTAACCATTGTGATAAACAAGATGTGATAGCTTGCTTTTACCATTAGTAAATTCCATTTTCCTTCCTCCTTTTAATGTCAAGACAGATTTCACATAAATGTCACGGCCAGAAAGAAAAACAAATTGTATGCATGGTCAAATTGTTGACATATAAATGGAGGACATTTGATGTATCATTTTAAATCCAATCAGAAAAAAACCTCGAGCAAATTGAAGCCTATTGAATACATGACTCGAGGTAGGATTGCAACCATCTAATTGGTTCGCATGAGATACATTGGGAAGTTTCGGCCTCGTAGTAATGTGATGTGATGTGAGGCTTTGCATGGTTGTGGCATGAAGATAAATATATTAGATAGGTTTGCCGATACACAGTCCATGTGTATTTTGCCACTGATACAGAGTTAACGTTTAATTCCGGTATAGAGTTATTCGGTTCGAAATCTGTCGCACTTGTCGCAAAGACTTCTACATAATTCCTATACTACCCCGTCTACCCCATTCGTCATTAGACTCCTAAAGATGACAGGGGTAGGCTATTCGAAACGTTGAGTCAGTGTCTGACATTCTGTTATACAAGGAGCGCGAATTATATAATACGGTAATTGTTCAATTAAGTTAAAGCTGATAATGTTTTGAATTACAAAATCCTTTTGTGTGTGTGATCAACTATTTCAAATTGAATCTTAAGGGTTAATTTTTTATGCGTCGTTCCAAGTTTAAGACTGTGAAATATCTAAACGTCGCTCTTAGATACAACGAATAATATCAGCCAAGGTTGTGACGTAAAAGCCGGGAACGGAAGCGAAACTCGCACCCGTCTTTGCCCAATGTTACTTCTGTTGGTATTATCGCTTCGGCAGGAAAATAAAGTTGTGTAGCATTCACAACTGCCAAGATGTTGCGTCACAAAAGCTTAAAGCGAAGACATTGCGAATTTGGCCTCTCTCTATGTCCCACAGATAAATTATTATTATTATTTTATTTAAATACATCAGTTTAAGAAAACAAACGTGATGCAGATGAGCAAAGCTACAAAGCAATCTATAAATGAGACTCTAGAATTAATAAAGAGTGACTGAAACACCTGCGTTTTAATGTCGAAAGGACATAATACTTTAAGGGTATATTTAGGTGCAATCGATACTCGAAGGAGATGCTTCTTATCTGAAGCAGTTCTCCTCAAACAGTTACAGTAATGACCGGTCAAAATGTCTGTAGACGTTTCTCCTTGTATATCCCAATGTCGAGTCAAACCAAGTTCATGCCACGAGGAAGACATGTCATCCTTGAAACACAAGACGTTCGTTAACATGACTAATTATACATTTGTTTCCGTCTGAGGTATGTATTAAGAGTTCTGTAGTAAAAAACTGTTTTTTTAATTTTCACTCGACCTGAAATTAATAAGGTATAGAAGAATTCACTAAGCAGGTACCGGTAATATACTGTCCCATACACCGGTTTCATGTCTCTCACGATGTACAACAAATCACGTTGTGACTTGTCTCTATTTTATGGCTCGGCTAATAGATGTTGTCCATAGCAGATTTATGACGGGCTTTTTGGCGTTCTGATGAGGTGTTGCTTCAGTCTACGCAGGTCATTTTCCTATGACTGCTCTGGGCATTTGGTTACTTTTAATGTAGTCATTTGAATTGATCTAAATTGCATATTGAGACACTTTAGCGTCTACAAGTAAACATTTGGGAGACATCTGCAAGTAGGGAGACTTTTCGGTGTCTCCCTATTATACCAGCTACCTTTTAAGACATTTTTGACTGACCATATTTTAAAATAGAAGACAGAGAATGCGCTCAATATGAACATATGTCATTTTCAAGTTCATTGGTTTTAAGGATGTTTAGAAATAGGTGAGTAAAGTTTGTGCACGACCTAATGGGAAAGTCTCCCTAATGACCCATTCCAGTTAAATAGAAGTTCACTTTTATGAAACCCTAATCCCCATAAGGAAGACCCACAAGGCCCACTCCAGGCATGTTTGATCCGTTCTCTCCGCTAATGGGACACAGCGAGGTTTAGGATTCCCCCCTCAATGTTCAACGAAAGTGACATCCTCGTAATGGTAATTTTCTAGCTTCACGTTCTCAAAATTAAGATTAATAATAAAACATAATTACAAATAATGTTAATTCCAAGACTGTAAAGGTGACTTAGTCCATCCCAACAGAATACTGGATTGGTAAACATTTTAGATAACAGAGCATCGCATCTCTAGAGCAAATCATGCACACCTTGCACTTGTTCTTCGGATTACTTGAAGCAATGATAAGGCACCTAGGCTATCTTCCCTTCTTTACGAAGGCAGTTTTCAGAAAAACAAACCTATCCAACTAATACAAAGCCGGTTATTCACACCGATGGGTGTTCAACGCCTCCCCGCTCCACCGTCCTGGCGGTTAACTTACACTAACATCACCATGTTAATAATGACTTTGTAAACGAACCGCAGACAATCCTAGAAGCTATAGGGGTGAGAGGATCATGATCACTTCAAGTTGAATGCTGCTGCACTTATTCCTTATACGACTGGGTCACGGTGTGCCGCTTGGCACGGCGTGAAGTTCCGGGGACTCCGGCCTATCCACTCCGGAACGACTGCAAATAATTGCCCATGTACATGCATCGATCATAGTTGAATGGAAGACTTCGTTCCAAGGAGGGAACGTGTTGGAAAGTGCAGACATACAATTCCATTTGGTCCAGATCAAAATAGAAGTCTCTTGACTTAATGGTCGTATTAATATCCGTCCCTGTGTTTGGAAAGCCAAGATACCATACAATTCCAGTCACAATGTCCAATTATGTTGTTTTGCTGTTAGACTCTACGAATCCTTCGTTGTATAATTCGAACATCTGTCGACCAACATGTTTTATGGAGACAATAAACAAAATATATGCCTTCGAGTACTCCACGTGAAGCAGGTACCACAACAACAACAACTGCAGCAACAACAAAAACAACAACAACAACAACAAACAACAGTAACAGAAGCAACAACAAGAGCAACAATCGTAACAGCAGCAACAACAGCAACATTAGCAACTGCAATAACAACAATTATCAATTGATTTAATGAAGTATTATAATATTCGCAAATGTAAAATACATCTGTAGTGCTAGGGTGGTATCCTTGAATTTTATGTTATATAGAATCTACTTCCCCTAATACTGTAAAAGTACTTCAACAAAATTATTGTTTAAGACCTTATTAAGCCATGATGTTTATGCTGTATTCCTATAACCTCCAAATACAAGCGTCTTTCTAGTGATATACATACACCGTACAAGAGGGTAAACACGAATGACCGTACTGATTCAAGCGAAAGCGACGAAGATTGTATTTTCAGGGATCGGTTGCTTTGCAAATAAATAGCAACAACATTTATTCATTGCTTGGTAATGCAAATCGACTTTCCAAGCAAACACCCCGCAAACACCGTTTAACCTGAACCCCTCTCCCTACGGGACAGCCAGGAAATTGAATTAGTAATTATGAATAATTTATCTGCACTCATCCGCTGCGTTTAACTGACCAAAAAAAAAATCTAGTTCTTTAGAGGGTTTTTTTTTGGTTCGAACTTGACAAGGAAATTAGACGGTCGGAAATTGAGATTGGATTTACCCGTTTTTAGACACAAACAGGTTAAATTATGTACATACTGGCAAACACAATAAACTAATTTTGCCTTGTAAAACTGTACGTTCATTAGACGTTTTGCATATCGTACATGTGGCAAATTTCACTCGAAAATTAATTGATGGCATTATACACAAACAACGGTTGTAGGCCTACACCTCCATATACAAATGAAGGGCATTTTGAGACTGTCGAAATGTTTCTCTTTGAAAATCTGTCATAGGTAAATAATCTGTGAAGATTTATATGTTGGTATACTACCAAATTTGATAGTAACTTTAAACACGGTGCCATGTCTTTGGCCATGCGTGTCTACGCTTAGTGCTTACAGTAACCGTTCGTATAATTAGACAGAAAAGATGTATGATAATTCGCACGGGCAATGACCGGTCACTCTCTTTAATCAAGCTGGGCAACAGTTAACCCTCGAAATTTATCGGCAGTCATTCCCCTGGGAATTATAGTGCAATCATATTCCGCACTATATTTGACAAGATGAATAGGCATGCATCCAGCTTATTACAGGTATACTGCAAGCAGCACTATATCTTCGGCTGGAACGCGGGGAAATTGACTGTTAATTTGCGATCGGAAATAATTTAGACCAACTTTGTCATCAGGAGGGGGTGCATGCCTGTCAGTCGCTTCTGAAAACCACTGCTTTCGCGGTTGGAAAAAGTATAAGAACCATGGAGGAAGAAGGAAAAGTTTGGGGTTGCACTTGTGCTCAAATCCCAAAGATGGAACACTATTAATACAAATCAAGTACACTTGAAACTTAGCCCAGTCGCTGTGACCATTTTATCAAAGAAATTCATCTATGAATTTTCCCGTCCCATACGGTTCCCACTTTTTTGAGAAAACAGTGAAAAACACACAAACGGTATTGATCAAATGGTTGTACTCTTTTCTAGTTAAATACAGGTATTTCAAGCGGAAAAATGTTAACGGTATGTTTCTACCATCACCATCTTTATACCCTGTAAGTCATATGTGAATCTTTGAAGATTTCTGTTTCGGTGTGCTACCAAAGTATGATACTACCTTTAAAATTGGGACGCTGTCTTGATAACAATATCTCCGTTTAACCCTCAGACATTTTTCGTGAGATTTTCTGTACGATATGGCTTGACGAGTCCCTCGCCAGTCCGCGTAATTTAACGCCGTATACCCGAGTCTTGCTCACTTATAATTTTTTTTCCGTCTTTCTCCATCTGCCAAACATGAAATTTCAGATCGCATATGAGAAATTAATCCATGAATGCACGTCATGTCCGACACTAGATACGGTTAATCGCCGTGTCGTCATATCGGATCGTATCCTGAATTATAATATTTGGCCAAGTAAAAGGCTCGAGGGAACGGGCCCTGAAGTAGTTATCAACGGCATGGGAAAACTTTGCCTCACTGTCCCAAGATCAACTTCAGTCCAGTAAAAATACACTTGGAAATCTTCCTATAACATTATTGTTTTTAAAGTTATACACTATCTTGTGGACTTAGGAACTATCATTGTTCATAAAGGTAGTATCATACTTTGGTTTTTATCAAAGAAATACAGATTCATGGGCAAAAATATCAAGACAGGTACAGAAAAAGTCATCTGTGAAAATTTCAGTCCCATACGGTGCTCACTTTTTGAGAAAACAGTGAAAAACAGCCACAGTAGTTCTGAAGTCTTTTCTCTTTTATTTTTGATCTAAAAAAACCCCCCAATAATTATGGTTGACTGTAGCAATTTATCGTAACGTATACCTCCCGATCGTTTATTCTGGCAGTGTTATTATTGTTTGTTCAATTCATAATTTTTGGATTTCTTATTCCTGGGTGATTTTGAGCATTCTCGACGGACGAGGCATTTAACTTACAAGCAATCAGTTCCAGACAATCTTCAAGACAAAAAAAAGTACAAATTTGAATTTCCTAGGGATATAAGAACAGCACGCAGGGTAGAAAGTGCTACTGCAATGTTCCATATGTGTGCAGTTTATAGTTTATTGCCTTGGCGTTGCTTGGAAGAACATTGCTTGGAGTGATTGTCCCTTATTCGGGTCATGTTATTCTTCAGGAGCACTTGGGCCTAATAAGACATTCTTCACTGTAATACATGTTTTGGCACCATTCTCTCGGAGAAATTGTGTGGGAAATTGAACAGCAAATGTTATTTTTTGGTTGGAGATTGCCTGCAACTGATTGCCTGTAGATGGCTGCCTTGTGTGATTGGCCCTTAAGATGTTCTATAGGTGAGGTCGATGCGTGCTGGGCGCGCAGCCGTGCTGAGTTTGTCCATTGCCTGCAGTCAGCATGTTATGGAACCGTGGGGCGTATACAGCACGGGTAGCAAACTCGTCACGCTGCGCTTGGATGTTACTGGGGGCAAAAGCAAAGCACGGGGATATCCCATAGAAAATCCTACAAAATAGGAGAACAATGATCGACATCTGCATAATAATTGAGTTTCACGGTGAAAATCGCTCGCCATTATTATAACCACCAGCAAAAAATATGTAATTGTATCGATAATAATGAAAGTATTTTATTTAGGACCGAACTTGCGAAAAGCAATTTGCCATTTGTGTTGAAGTAGTTCAACATGTATTTCTCAGTAGTGTTTTATCTAGGCTATCCATGTGCTTTTGGTGATCATTATTTTTTTTCTTCTTATAAACCGGCATTATATAAGTGTTGCCTTCGCCGATGCTGCTTCGTTATAATGTGGGTGGTAATGCATAATACCACACGCGATATAAGAACCCATTTCAATCCCACTTGATCTAGGAGGATTTATAAGAGCACAAACAAAATGTTTGATCACATTATGCTAAAAAATGTACTATCAGGTTAAAAAACCTCTGTCTGTCTTTTATTATCTCTCGACATGTCTAAGCCGCGCGAGGCTGTAGCACACGGACGTCTTAAATTCCTCCCACCGTTCATCGCGGGTACACGGGAGAGATACAACGGGAGGGCTTCTACGTCAGCTCTGACGTAGCAGTATAGCATTGTGCAGGCAGCCAATCAGCGCAGTGGGCGGGACTTCAAGCTGGTTGGCGTTGTATTATTATTACTGATGCCAGTGATCTTTCTCTCTTTCCAATGCAGGTGCAGTAACCACCACACAAGCAGCCTAGGTTGTACCGGTGCATGCAGTCAGTACAACCAGTGACGTTACTCGGAGAAACAACGCATTGTATGAGCCACGGTGCCTATAGTGTGCATTCTGTTCAATTGAACGGGAAAAGTACATGTTTCCTATAGTAGGATATCTCAACTGGTTTTATATTTTTGTCATGCTGGCCTCGAAGCAAAATACTATACTGGAAGATAGGAATTAAACATCTCAGCTCTGTTGCTGTTAGACGAGTGGAGAAAAGAAGCAGTGTTGGAGTTTACACGCTTGTCTAATACCAGCAGATCACACTGTAAGAAACGATAGCTGTTGAAGACAGAGCTTGTCATCAGCAATCGCCGCGGTTCTCGCTGTCTTGTGTGTGTTCTTCCCTGAAACAAAGATGGGAGTCAACCTGCGAAACTTCAGCCTCGCGAGACTTCTGTTGGCCGTGGCACTGGTCCACGGAACGTCAATCGCTACCGCTCTAGCCAAAGAGGACCTTTACCTGCTGGGGTTGTTTCCGACCTACGAGCGGCAGCCGATGGCTGGCATCGGTAAGGAGTGTCTCATCTCAGCCAACCTCGCCATCCAACACGTCAACGAAGACCCGGACATCTTGAGCGACTTCAACCTGAAAATGATCGAGTTGGACACTTCGGTAAGTCGCCATAACCGTCCATTGAGTTGGTTTTTTCCCGTTTGTGCAATTTCTCGCTCTTATGCGAAAGGACTTGGCAGAAACAAAAGAAAAATCCCTAGCGAAGGAATTTATAAATGATTCATGTGTGTGTAAATAAAACCAAAATGTAAAAACTATGTTTAGCTATATCAGAAGTTTTGAGTTCGCTTTTTTATAAAACCTGATCCTCAATCGTTTAGCTTTTAGCCCGGATCAGTCTTTTATTATCTTTTGCTTGAAATGATCAGTGCCATTGATTTCTCATGGGTTTATTCGTATAAGACTATGAACAATTCAAATCTTAAATCCTTGTATTTTTTTTACGAGGCGGTCGACCTGAAATCGGGCATTTTGTGAAGAGATGGTGAAGACCTTTCAGACATTTCACTAAGCCCTACGATTGATCGTAACTCGAGTTACGAAGGATACACCTATAGTGTCCTACGTAGGGCTGCAATGCACATTATGTCCTACGAGTGATATAGTAAGTTACGATGAGCTCCAGTTTTCATGGACAGCTCATCAAGAAGTAATTGACTTATGGGTGTTGTACAACATCTCATGCTTCTCTACTCGCCAGATAGGCTTAGTGAAATATGACATTACACCCATCACACTTTGAGCCGGCGCATACTATTTGCTAAGCTTTTTCCCCAATTTCGGACTCGTGAATTTTATTATTATTTGTTATTTATTGTTTTTATTGTTTTTTACTTTCTTTTGCTGTTTTGATTTTGTTTTTTCGCTGAGCAATTACGCTATAGTATATGCGCAAACTCCTGACTCGTAAATTTCACAAATAAGCTTCGCTCCGATAGTTAATTGCTTATGCCATAGGGCCTCCTAGTTCATGTACAGTCGAAAAGATAAAAACCCCTAAAAACAAGTGGCATAATCAACATATGTTATGTTTTTCAACCATGCCGTGCATATCCTATTTTGGGCAGCTGGTTTTTTTTTGTCCCATGTGTATCACTCGAATTAGTTTTGTTGTTATAATAATTGGTTCATCAAATCCAGCCTTATTTAACCGTTGGCGGTTAAATAGTGTGCTATAATTTGCCACTCGGTGATGAGAATTGCTACGTCACGAAGTCCAATCAATCGATCACTAGCGCACCGGGCGATATTTTGTGCCGAGATTGTGCCGTGATCATGGAGTAAAGACGTAGGTGTAGAAGGGCGTAGTGTACCGATCCCCCGGGCGAATCCTTCCACAAGAAGACCGCTCTCCACCGTGCTCACACACTCTCCATCCGGCGTATACCGCCATCATGATGCCGTTATCCGTAGGGCAAAGGTGGTGTCGGTTGAACGACGTGATCAAAAAGCTGGAGAGTACCCAGAAGAGTTGCCGACAATTGGCGGTGCTCGAAAAGGCGCCGCTGGGACAATGATCGGCTTTTGGTTCGATTGGCTTTCGCAAGACAGTGTATTTTGTTTGACACGATTTAACCTTATGATATTTAGCCCTTATGTAACATGAAATATGAATGTAACAATCAATTTGGAGGACCTGGGTCATTCCCAAGCAGTGACTCGAGTATAGTCGTGGTATTTACTGGTAATGACTCCGTTCAAGTCAGGTCATTTTGGTGCTTCTGTAAAAGGTCTAGCGCTCGATCCAATCTAAGTCAATTTACGGCAGTAAATCGAGTCAAGGTTATCTCGTGGCATTCTAGATACTATGCAAGTCATTCTACAGCTCGGAATCGACTGAAGTCAAGCTAATCGGTGGTAATACTAGATACTATGGAAGTCAATCTACGGTTATAAATCGAGTCAAACCAAGTGATTTGCTAGATACTATTGGTCGGCATTAAATGGGCGCTAGTCAAGTCATTCGCTTGGAATGAATCGATTCCCCCAAAAGGTCATTCCCCGAGGGGAAGGGGAGTCAAGTCGAGTCATTTTAAAGGTACAGTACAGGATTGGTAGCATACCCAAACAGAAATGTTCACAGATTAACGTTTCAGGGTTTGAAAATGGTGCTGGTAGAAACATAACGTTAACATTGATTTCCGCATGAAATGCTGTATTTATCCAGAAATTAGTAAAACAAGACCGAAGGCAGTTTTGATGTCGGGGTAAGATCAAAACCATTCTTTTTGTTTTAAAAGAAAAATTGATTCGGTTTTTCGCTATTTTCTCGTGACTCAGATGTCCGATTGAGCTCAAATTTTCACTTTCTGTGAACTTTACCAATCATGTATTATACCTGTATTGTCCTGGTGCTGCTCACGTCATTGTATAAGGCGCTGAATCGAGTCAAGCTTCCAGGCAATCAGGGTCATACAATACACGCAGATTGTACAATAAAAAAAAAAAAAGGGATTCTACTAGGTTGTATTGGGGATACAAATATTGTATTATTACATAAAATGTACAATTAATTTGTACGAAGTGCGCAATATATTTATTTTTCAATTAAAACATCAAGGACTTTGTTTCATTTCATAGATGACAGTCCAGCTTTAATGCGTATATTTTGCATTTGATGAAGGATTACAGTTGATCATAGTGCGCTTAAGTGTTGCACGGCTGGATGGTAATGCACTTTCCAGTCTCAAAGTGAGAAAATTGGCGGTGTGTGAAATATCTATCGAGCTGGACTGAATAAGCTTTGTGCCATATACGATTAAGTAACCAAAAAAGAAGATACATGTATTTCTTTGAGGACGTTAAAGTAATTCAATGAACCAACTCTACCAGCATCTGACCTTCCGATCAACTAACTCACGTCCTTCTGGGAAAAACAGTTATGCGCGCCTCGTATATTCGTGAAGTCTATTTATTATACGCATTTATAGGGAGTCGATAATTTAATTGCTAAGGGAGACCGATCTCCTGTATGTTTAATGGCAGCAAAGCAAGCCGAGATGACGATTTACGCAGCAGGTGAGCTATACGGAGCTAGGGACGTTATTTTGTATCGAAGGCATGGATCTATATAGCTGTATCGTTCTTACTGCATTTATGGTCAATATCTGATCGTCATCACTGATGTTGTATTAATGTTTGCTTCAGTGCGACGTTGCCGCTTAGAATAACCATTCACAACTTTTGGCGCCACATCGTGCGTGAAGCTTCTTAGCCTCAGCCTGGCTTGATGCTGCGTCGTTGGATCAAAAGTAATGCCCGGACTTCGCTGCTTCAACTCAACCATAAATTCAGCACTTTTATTATTTATTTGTTCCGTTCAATTTGAATGGCTTTGTCGTGCCTCCGTACATGCATGAAATCGTCGTACATGTATAATACGTTTTGACAGACTGTGTGCGTACTTGACACAGATGTTTGTTTTGTTGACTCACATCAAGTGTGCATCAACTGTTTTCAAGTTTATATCAACTGTTTCCAAGTATGCACCAACTGTTTCCAAGTGTGCATCAACTATTTTCAAGTGTGCATCAACTGATTCCATGTGTGCATCAACTGTTTCCAAGTGTACAACAACTGTTTCCAAGTGTGTATCAACTGTTTCCAAATGTGCATTAACTGTTTCCAAGTGTGTATCAACTGTTTCCAAGTGTGCATCACCTGTTTCCAAGTGTGCATCAACTGTTTCCAAGTGTGCATCAACTGCTTTTAAGTGTGCATCAACTGTTTCCAAATATTCATCAACCGTTTCCAAGTGTGCGTCAACTGTTTCCAGAGTGTACATCAACTGTTTTTAAGTGTGCATCAACTGTTTCCAAGTGTACACCAACTGTTTCCAAGTGTGCATCAACTGTTTTCTTAGTGTGCATCAACTGTTTCCAAGTGTGCATCAACTGTTTCCAAGTGTGCATCAACTGTTTCCAAGTATGCATCAACTGTTTCCAAGTATGCATCAACTGTTTTCAAGTATGCATCCACTGTTTAACATATTTTTCTTGTGTCGTGTGTCTTTCCAAATTGACATCGAAATATTAGAAATCGATTATTAAAACATGAGATTTTGAATCAACGGTTTATGTTATGAGTAAATAATCTTTTATAACGGATGATGGGGGACATCTTTGAAAGATGTCTGGATTGTGAATCTGAAAAGAGTTGTTTTGTCCCCTTTTGGCATAAGATATCAAATCACACACACGCTCAAGATCTGCTTGTTAATGTCACAATGTGATAGCTAAACTACTGGTCTGTTATAGTGTATGCGAGCCTGCACTGTGAAGACGAGCTGAGCCTCTAGCTAAAATAAATTACCTGCTTCTTTCCTCTCCTATGCCCTCTAGTCCAGCATAAGCCTCCCATTTCCTCCCGACGCGTGATCTTCTTATCTCTTTAGCGCATCAATTATACAGGAAGGACGAAGTAGTGAAAAGTGCTCCTCATTCCACGTTAAGCCATCCAATGGTGAAGGCGTATAATTTTGCACAGCGTCTTGTTGGGTTAACCGATAGCATGCACGAGGAGTCCCGAGCCAGATATTTGATGGGGTCCTTTTCTATCTTTGATAGCGGAGTTTAACACTGGCAATTCACACTTTGTCTCGGTCGATAATACCCGGGAAGACAGGAAACTGACAGGTGGTCAGGGAACCTTTGACCGGGGCACTATCGATCTCTGTCTAGTGGCAAATCTGACCTTTTAGCCTTATATGCTTAATTCTCCCTTGGAACTATTATTCATGCGCACCGAGGCTCGAGCACCGGATCTCTCACCCCTGGGGTCGATTTCACGAAGCCCTACGATCGATCGTAGCTAGAGTCACTAAGGATAACACATCGTATCCTATACATAGGGCTGCAATGCATCATAAGTCCTACGACTGAAGTTACGATGAGTTTGGTGAAATCGACCCTGAGGTCGATTTCACGAAGCCCTACGATCGATCGTAACTAGAATCATTAAGAATAACCAATCGTATCCTATACGTAGGGCTGCAATGCATTTAATGCATTTAAGTCTTACGATTGAAGTTACGATGAGTTTGGTGAAAACTAACGAGGGGTCAATTTCACCAAACTCATCGTAACTTACTATCAATCGTAGGACATATCGATGCATTGAAGCCACACGTAGGTCCCTTACGATGAGTTACCCTTCGTAACTACACTTACGATCGATCGCAGGGCTTCGTGGAATCCACCCCGGGTCATATCAATATGTGAATGCACACAAACGATATAATTTATAGGCTCTGCATATCTGGCTGTGTTTGTATAGTGTTCGTGTGGAACATGAAATATTTATTTCATTCATTTATTTTGGATAGTATCTTCCATTTCCATCAACATACATCATGATCTTATTAACTTTATAAGCTTGTTGCGATTACACTGTGGAGATATCCCTTTAAGTCTTTGATCACATTGTGATGACACCATGATCTTATAACATTCACACTGTCATCATAGGATGATGACACTTTGATTACACCTTGGTGACACCACGGTGTTAATTACGTCGTGCACACTGAACATATCCTGCTGATGCGGAACTAAACGTTCCCACATGATGTGCACACTGTCTAGTCTTCACTACGGTGCATTGCATTATATTATCGCATCATTTATTAACAATCTTTTTTTAAGGTTTCCTTATCCCTTATACATAGTGTCATGAAAATGTTACCATAATTAGTTATTTGGATTGTGAAATCACACCTTACTTAGCATTTTAAATTGGACGCAGGATTTAGATAAATAATTGATCTTGGTGTGAAGTATAGTGATCCCCCTTACACGCATCCTAGGGCGTTCACGTCAGGCTCCGTCTCGGGCTCTGGCTTCATTTCGCGAATCCATTCTGAAATAACTGGTATCAAAATAGAGGCTTATGGCTACGGTTCGGAAGTAGATTCTTTGGTTTGAACAAGAAAACAGAGCTTCAGCTTGAATGAAAAACCACAACCAATATTTTTAGCATATGGATGTCAGAGCTGGAGGAACTTGAGCTTGAGCCTGGACCTCGATCCGTTTCGTAAATGCCCCCTAGACTCAAGTTTCATCTATAAGTTCACAAAGTGAAGAAAAGCAGACTCAACTGTGGGGTAGGATTGTACCCCACAATACTCCTTTATACGACTCTTACAGTAGAACAAATAGAAGGACATTTGGAACAGAAGTTGCTTTGCTGGCCATAAACAGGTCAATGTGTTATATTGAACATGGTATCGAAACTTGGATATCGATTTAACTGAACTCAAAATGTACACAGCTGACTAACTGTTAATAATTATACCAGTATATGTAATGAGTTGATCTTGAAGGACATCCACAATGACACACAAAAGTGCATATGACCTTTAGTTGCAGGGCTATTATATTAATATGCATTATTACTGTCGGTGTTTTGACTGGAGCTCAGAGAATTTTTTTTTTTTTGCGTCGTCGCTGATAACTATTATTTTTATTATGAGAACATGAGTTTTTAAATTTCCAGTCGACTGAAAAACATGTGTGGCTTGGTATCGGCTGTCGTGGTGGATTCATCGATTTTGTTGTCAACAGTAGTTCCGTTAGAACGTAATACCCCACAGTATATGTATATGCCTGTGGGAATGCCAATCACGCCAGTTCGATCCAAATGCATTTTGTTCCATGGAAATGTAGAATTTATATAACCTGGCCTATACTATAGTACTACAATATCATTTTGAACGCCTGCCAGGAAAACCAAGCAAGCATATATGCTATATAACTTAGGCCGTTTACGAAACGGAGGCTCAGGCTCATGCTCAGGCTCAGGCTCAGGCTCAGGCTCAGGCTCAGGCTCAGGCTCAGGCTCAGGCTCAGGCTCAGGCTCAGGCTCAGGCTCAGGCTCAGGCTCAGGCTCAGGCTCAGGCTCAGGCTCAGGCTTAGGCTCAGGCTCAGGCTGAAACTCTCTTTTCCTTTTCAAACCAGAAAAAACGCCTTTATTTTGATACCCGTTATTTTAGAATGGATTCACGAAATGGAGCCGGAGCCTGAAACGGAGCCAGAGCCTCCGTTTCGTAAACGTCCTCAGAGTGACTTACTCCCCGACAAACGAACGAACACACGGACACAACAAACAAACATAACTCGCAGGCTTGCTCGGGCAACGTTCGATCCCACCACTCCCACCAGATGCTTGCTTGTTTGTCCGTCAAGCCATCCTTGTTTTTGTTTGTGTTGTTGTCGTTGTTTTTGACGTTGTTGTCTTGTATATCGTTAGTGTGTCTGTGTACTACCGAGTGATATAAAGAGCCTTTCGTAACTGCGAGCCTAAGTCAATTATCGAGAGGGGAAAATTGAGTCAGTCGGTAATTTTATGAAAACATCATCATCGGTTTTTTCCTCCGCGGTCCAAGAGCATCCGATGATGTCTGGTGCCCGCCGCCATGATTGACTCCTTCTGCCTGGTCATGATAGGTTTATTTGAGTTCATTCGTGGATGATTCACAGACTAGATGATTGATCGATGTGAAGATAGCTCGATGAAGGCTGCTTTCAACCATACGATCATTGAACACGCAACTGGAAAGTGGTGAGCGGCTTTTTTGTTTGCACACAGCAAAATCACGACGCCATTTGGTAATCATGCATCTCAAATGGTCCGGTCAACGGACTGGGTTCACGACTCGGTTTGGCCGGTCGTATCTTGGGAAGCTATCCCATCTTAAACATCTTGCATTTGTGTGGTTTTTGCTTGTTCTTTTCATATCATGATTTGTTGTCATTATTGTTGTTGGTATTATTATTTAGTAAAACAGTATGAGCGACAGGAATACTAAAAGCCTACAATATTTCCAGTGATTTAACTGTTGCTTCCATTGCAAGTTTTAGTGTCAATTGAGCGAAATTGTAATATTGTAATTGCATGAGGTACTTTATTATAAGACTGTGCTTTATGTGGTAGCTTCATAGGTTTTCTTAATCACCTTTCACTAGAGATGTCAAACTAACAGCTGAAACGCAGATCACAGCTGCCTATAGAATGTTAAACATTCGGATTACATGTACATTGCAGATAGACTTAACTGAACTTTAGTTGGGCTCGTTTCCCACGATAATATGATATAAATCAAACAGTAGAGTATAAAACTTGTACATTTCTTTAAAACCATCAAGCTGTCACCCATAGGACATAAAGCAATCAGTATTTAGATCTGTCAACCTTGGATTATTGAAATAAGCAAGAGTAAAATGTTATCAACAGGCAGAATTTAGTCCAGAGCGCAGCGCAGCTTACCTCCCACTATATACCGGTGTTATCTTTCCTCGGTGATCTTGCACACATCGCAACCAAGCACCTGTGAAAGCTTCGCCCAAGAGGACAAGAGGATTTCAAGGTCCTGGCTACGAGCTTCGTGCTGAGGATATTTTACCATTTATTTCATATTCACTTCGAAAGGACAAGGAAAAAAGGCTTAGTGCGAAGGACAAGCCGTTTTGTGGATGAAAAGATCATAATCCGTTGAGGACGTGCCGGGGATGAGAATATAATCCTCTAAGTAAATGTTTTCCATTTTATAGCACAATGCAGAATCCGTGGAAGTAAAACAAAATTCCATAGAACTATCAAGTGATGTGTGTGTGTGTTTTACCGTACCTGATTGTTATGTACATTGTATGATATGAATTATAGCAATAAGACAAAGCCACTTGGGGCTTTGGTACTGTACGGTGCGTCGAGGGTGAAATAAAGCTCGCAGAATTAAAAGAAGCTTTAGCGAGCAGACTATCTGACTGCAATGCTAATACCTGACGGACGGTTATAATACGTCATCATGCTTAATCGAATCGAATAACGCGCCATGAAATTCATACCCATTTTCTCTTGTCTGTAAACCGCGCTGTCACTTCAACGTGCATAGCAGCATGAACTAACATTTCCCGCCAAAATCATTTTGGCTGCACTAAACTCATCTTGTCAGTACCAGCATTTTCCTGTCCTGCAATTTCGCTTTATCAACGCTTCTTTAGCCTTTAAAGAGAGACGGTAGTGTGCTGCCAATGTTCCTGTAAAATTATCCGGTGTGGCAAGGGCCAATTTGTGTAGAGCTAAACGAGGCTACTATAGTCTACACACAAATCAATAGCACAATTGGACTATTGTAATTTGACAGTGACGTTTGAAGGGATGGTACAGAACTGGTTTTGGCGTCAAAACCGTTGCTGACAGTGAAAGCGCATTACGTAATCCATCATATACCTTAGCTGACAAACCTTTAGAAGTTTGAGGTCAATCAGCCATCTGGGTCACGAGAAAAAAAAGTGAAAAACCGTTTACACATTTCAACGATATTATGCGTTCATAATAAAAGCGATTTATTCCAATCGGAACAAAGTTTCATTTATTTCTCAACGAATATGGCATTTCAGACAAAAAACATTTCATGGGATGTTTTCTTCTATATCATCACCATTATACTGTGTCAGTTTTATGTGAATCTGTGATCTTGAAGTGTAGTTTGTCTTACCAATTATGTACCATCCCTTTAAGCATCTACATCTATTTTTGTTTCCTCTTTCATATCGAATATTGTAAACGTCAGTTTTTATCTATCATTAGTCTGATTTATACAGTAACGTCTTTTGATGGCTTAAAAGCATCTCATCTTGTAACACAGTACATCGCGACATACAGTGAGACATTAAAACTAAGCGAAGATAGCAGAAACATCTTCCCGCGCTTTTCGTCTGTCAGTTTCAAGACCTCTCGTCTTGATTGATATCCCATTTTTGTCCATTTTCGAGTGTCTTTACTCTGGCGAGGACGCTGTTGAAACGGGGATTATTGTAAGGCCATTTATCAGGATTCAGAAAAGATCTAGTCGCGCGCTGAGCTAGCTCATCAGTGTCGTCGTGCATTATTATAAATGGTTTTTATCATACAATATCACCCACGTACACATGCAAGCAGAAAAAAATTGGAAGTCGTTAAAAACCGGCATCAAATACACCCATTACTGTTCAGTCGTGACATATAATGGTTTCGCCAACATCAACCGTGTCAAAAATGACACTAAAGTGGCATTTCATAAATTGAGCTGATCTACAACCATATCTTAATTGAAATGCATTACACTCCCTGTGAAGGCTGCATGCAGTATATGCAGGCGCATGGATCAGCTTCGCCTGTAGCTAGGAACTGAAAACCAATCCTTATTTTGTCCCAGTTTTGTTTTTGCTTTTGGAGAGCGAGTGAAAGAAAGACGGTTCGGTTTTCGGGCCTGAAGACAAGGCGAAATCATGACCCCTTGTGGTTGAGCTCAAAAAAGCCCCGCCATACATGCACTGCAGCGGATAGAATTGTTTTGAAGTCCAATCTTATATGGAAATCTTAGCCCTATATTATGCACAACAGCCTAGGGCCTTATAAAATATGCGAATCAACACGATTTCTTTCATTTATCCTCCTTTAATGTCATACTTAGCGCGCACAGCGTGCGTGACGAAAGCCCAGGAAGATGACAACTGCAATTTTGAGATGGCATAAGAACAAAACAAAAACGGCATTGAGTGAAACGCCGAGTGCATGCCACGCACATTTGTAATAGAAAAACGGGATGCTCTCACCATTTCACCGCACGTATAATGTGCATTTAGCCGCAGTACATATTCACTGCTGGGACTGAGATTAACCAGAATCCCGATTGCAATCAACCTATAATCAACCTTCTTTTTAAACTCAAGCTCTGAGATTGCACCCGACAACGCCCAAATGTCCCCTTACCTCTTAAAGCCCCAAGTAAATATAGGAGCCTCGTGTCCTCGAGAATAATTGCGTCATATTGTTAGATATTGCTCAGTATATGTTGGACGCGTGTTTCCCACATGGGTATAATTATTTTTCTGCCATTTTAGTCTCTTCACGGGTGTCTTACTCTGTTATTATCTACGAGCTCTTCAAGAAATCTAGGCCCGCGTGCGCCAGACAGAGACGGCCCGTGGTAGTTGATTCCTCATGCTGATTACTTTCACTTTTTGCTTTGATCTCTGCGATAATTAAAATCTTCCTTTGTGAAGCTCAATAACGCTTTCATCCCAGACAATTCTACAGTTCTACATAAAAACATCAACAATGGTTTCAAATACCAAAGTGGAGAATACTTCCTAGGTTTTATTGGTTTTTCATCCATAATTGTTGCGTTGAACAACATTTGAGGTTGTTGTTCAAAATAATCAAAAAATGTATGTCTCTTGAAACTCAAAAAATTGACTCAACAGTTTGTCAACAGTGCAAACGGTCACCATGGGAAATCTTGATTCATCAGATGCTGTGTTTTTCAAGGAAATCAATAATTATTTAGAATCTTTTAAAAAGATCGTTCGTCAGCCAAACGCACATCTTTGCAAATCCTTTATGCCCCCTTTACGGCTGTCTTAGGCCACCTGTGTCCGAACCGAATATTGTATTGCAATATGCAGTCCTCATCATCATAGGGGTAGATATAGCTGGCAAAATTAATTATGAACAGTTTCTAAAAATGTGTCCAGAAGATGAAAGTTCTGTAATTACAGCTCTTGTTCTAATGTTCCTTTGATTTTAGTTTTCCTAAACCAAATAAAACTGAAGCAACATATTTTTTTTTATTTTTTTTATTCAGAACATGGTAGGTTGGACGATGAACGAGCTGCTTCGTGAGCTTTTAACCAACAACTCGGGCAGAACCAACGAACCCGTCATGGTCATTGGTCCCCTGCGCAATGAAATCACGGAGATCGTGTCTCTCACTACCTATTACTGGAATCTTGTACAGGTAAGTGTGCCGGGTACCAAGGACCCGAGTGACATGACATGCGTCATTAATGATAGGACAATGAAGAATAATTATGGCAATGTTTAAAGACAGTTCCGTCGTGATTATTGCATTGCTGTGTTAATGTCGCTGGTTTTGATGTACAGGTTTGCTCAAAACACATGCTAATTAAGAATGAAATGCATATATTGGAGCTGCTTATTAAAGTCCGGTCATGATTATATCATACACTTGATAATTATGTGACTCAACAAATAAAAGTCTTTTTTAGGGGAGGGGCTGTTATTTTTGGTGGTACGGTTTATTGAAAGCAATATTTTTTTCTTTTTCTTTTTTGCAAACTGTGGTTATACACTTTGCAGTTAATTCTCAAGGCTTTCCAAGTATGTTAGGCATCAAATCGCGCTGACAACGGCCCTGTCATTTGAGGTGGTTTCAGATGTCGACCGGCGGGGGAAATGTCCCCTTGAATTATCTCTAAATGTCATCCCGTTGATCATTAATCAATTCACTCATTTTTATCCAGAACTCGGGCTTTATTTCGCTGTGCCATTCTGCCACGCTTTCATGTTCCATTTGGCCTAATGTCTGCCAAGTCACATAATGGCAGAAACCCACTTCTATAGAAATCGGCACATTTACCGATGTGCACCATCAATATTGCTTAAAAAAAAGGCCTACTGCTCTTATTTAATTTGGTGCGCTATATCAAATATTTTTAAGAAAATGACACACGGTTTATCTTTTTGCATTCCTTTCATGTACTTTCCTTGCTCAATCTTCCTAATACCTGGTTCGTATTCCGTTGGACCTGTTTATGCCCCCAATAATCGTTTATCATTACGTCGCACGGGTAAATACATGAATATAAAGAAGCCACATTTGAAACCTTTGCGTACATCTAATACACCGGCTTCGGGGTAAAGACAACGCCTGTGGAATCTAGCTCAAAGTCCAGGCTTGGGATTTATATTAATACCAAACTCGACGACCATTTCCTGTGACTTGAAGCTGTATCATTAAAGTCTTCACTATGTGACGAACTGCTGAAATGATTCGATACAGTGATGCATTGTCTTGGTTTCAATTTTGATTTCTGTTTATAAACTGTTTGTCCATTTGCAGCAATATAGATAAGAACGGACGTATATACTTGACAGGATGAGGTAATTAATTATTATGCGAATTACTTTCACTCTTCAAGCAGAGCAAGGACCACCAGTCTCTTCCTGAGAGTCAAGTAGCAGTAGCTGTCCCTTTTAACGATTAATTGTCTCCTCATTAAGTAGAAGCGTATAAAACAAGAGCCTCCAAAATGAAAACATCTTGGAAATGAAATACGTCTGGAGCAGTAGGCTTTTAGCACAGGAAGGACATAAATGGCATTTCAAGGAGAGGGAAAGGAAGACCATGCAGTTCAATTTGCTCCTTAAAAAGTCAATTAAATCGGGTAAATAATTCGGATTTTCTGTCAAGGGGGGATATCAATTACGTATTTCATCGTTAGTATAAAGCCTTGTCTGGTTGCATGTCGTGTACAGGGTCAGACACACTTAATGCGTAAAAATTATTCACTCCAACGAACTTATGAACAAGTGATGACGCTTAGCTATTTCTCAGAAAGCAAATG
Source organism: Astropecten irregularis (assembly GCA_963971285.1). Classification (NCBI taxonomy): domain Eukaryota; kingdom Metazoa; phylum Echinodermata; class Asteroidea; order Paxillosida; family Astropectinidae; genus Astropecten; species Astropecten irregularis. The sequence goes on from OZ020256.1 coordinate 2,390,187, forward strand.
ACGCCACGAAAAAATAAGTTATGCAGCAACTTCTGTATCTGACGAAAATGATTCTGACGCGGGCTGATTATCTGTGAATGAGGCGAAAACGTTAACCAGTAGTTTGCTTTCGAATTGTAGCCAAGACGACTTGTAATAGCAAATATTGTTTGTCTTTTTATTGGGGGATGTTCATTGTGTTTTAACATAACCTCAATTTCGTATTAAATATCACCGTTGCACACTCAGAGCGCCAAACAATTTGGTCAAAAAATTTACGAACTCTTTTTTGCTGTGTTTCTTTCCTCACGAACGTATCGAAGAATATTGAGTTATTATGTTGACCTCATAATATAAGGTTTCAGAGAAAAACAATTGAGCTTGCTTCGTATGTGACACCTGATGCATTTGAGATGAGCATGTATTGGTTGCATCCGAAACCTGCTGCCTAAAGCTACAGCTAGGTCTGGGTCTGGACCCATTGTAATGCATTGAAACACGCTGGCTATTGATACGTACAAGCATGTAGAGCCTTTACGAAACCAGGCTTGAGGCTATGCGCTAGGCTTGAGACTTGTTTTTCTTTTTTCGCTACCGACATTTGAGGCCTACAGAACGCAATAAACAGATTGGGCCACATGTCGAAGCTCAAGAAAGGCTCCAGCTTTGCCATTTATCTCAAGCCCTTCATTTCATTCAGCACACATAAATGGCGGCAGCAAGACAAATCCCAAGCCAAGCCTCAAGCCTGGTTTCGTAAAGGCCCCATACCATAGATCACGGTACATTGTGACAGTTGCAACTCTTATGTCCAATTTGATTTTCCACATGCACAGATATCTTACGGTTCCCACGAACCCAAGTTAGGAGACCGGGAATCCTACCCGCTGCTGTATCGAACAATCATGTCTACGACAGGATACAACGACCCTAGGCTTCTCATGATCAAACAATGGAAATGGAAAAGGGTCGCTACACTTGGAAGCACTGATTCTACCATGGTAGGTACTATGTAGGCTATACAAGAAATCTTGCTTAACTCGGGTAGGGAATATCATTTACCCTTCTAATGGGCTCTAGAATACATCCACACCAAACATTATTTAACCCTTCTGCTACAATGGGCTATAGAATACATCCACACCAAGTATTCTTTAACCCTTCTGTTGCTATGGAATATAGAATACATCCACACCAAGCATTTTTGAACCCTTCTGCTACTTTGAGCTATAGAACACATCCACACCAAGCATTCTTTAACCGTTATAACTTTTGTCTTGTGTCGACTATAGGCTATAGAAGACATGCACACCAAGCTTCTCAACAATAGCATTGAAATCATCGCAAAGGAGAACTTTGATGACGATTTGGTGCAACCCTTCAAGTTCTTCAAAGTAAGTTCCTGGTTCTTGTTTTGCTCAGTGAGTTGGGGGAGGGGATGCTTTACTATCCGTTCCACCCGGCTGAAGGAAAAAAAAACAACAGTTCGTAAAAAAAGAAATAAACACTTGGAAATAGTGCTACGATGTGTCTGATTCCGAGTGTCTCTTTTTCACCACAGGAAAAGGACGTCCGCATCATCGTTGGGAATTTTTACGAATATCGAGCCAAGCAGGTGTTCTGTGAGGTAAGTGCAGATATTCGGATTATTAGCAAACAGGCTCCTGGGCACTTTGCTGGCGTCAAGTTTGGAGGGTCTGACGTTCTGATCCAATATTGATCTTAACTCGAAGGCAAACGCCTTTTCGCTTTAGCATTTGAGCATGCTGGTAATCCGTGCATAAAATAATATTGGTGCATTTTGGACCTGTTTGTTTAATGCACAGGATCCCAGATTTGGGGGATCCACGTTCTATGCAGGGTACGCTAAAATGGGATCCGGATCAGTAGAACCCGTGATTCTGTGCATTAAGCAAACAGGCTCTTTGCTTATGTTTGCTTAAAGTGATGTCGTACTTGACTTTTGCATTATTCCAACTATGGTTTAGATCAGCTCAGGTTTTGTTGCTCTTATAAGCACACATCTTTTGACTGTTCATGTTGTTTTCTAGGCGTACCGATCGGGAATGTACGGACCCAAGTACGTATGGATGATCTTTGGTCATTATTACCCTAAATGGTGGCTAGATGGTAACCTCTACGGCTGTACCAAAGAGGAGATGAGTGCGGCCGTTGAGGGCGCAATTTCAGTGGGATTTCAAACGCTCAGTACTGAGGATGTGGAGACCATTGGCAAAATAGTAAGTATAATGTCTTACCCACTATCAGCGTTTTAACCGAGTCCAGCCTGGACGCAGCACCGCAGACGCGTTTACTATACATTATAGTGCAAGTTAATTAACACTGGTTTTACTAACACCAGGACTCAATTTCATAGAGCTGCTTAAGCACCAAAATTTACTTAAGCATCAAAAACCTCGGTCAATAAAATCAGTATTCCAGCCAAAACACCTAGTGAATATTATGCTCAGCAAACAATGGCTGAATACAAGTCAAAAGCAGTTACATTCGATGAAAATTTGGTTGGCAATCCTGTTTGATCAAGGAAGACTTTTCATGCTTAAGTAAATTGTGTGCTTAAGCAGCTCTATGAAATTGCCTCCAGGAGTCGATTTCATGAAGCCCTACGATCGATCGTAACTTGAGTTACGAAGGATAACCCGTCGTACCTTACTTAGCCTACGCGGGGTTTCAATGCATCACACGGTCCTACGATTGTTAATAAGGTACGATGAGTTTGGTGAAATCGACCCCAGTAGTTCTAGCTAATCCTCCTGTGTGCATTTCCTATAACAGACTCCCCTGCAGTATCGGGACATCATACTGAATCAGACGGGTACAGACTACAGCGTTGAAATCACGCCGCCGCCGTACGCCTATGACGCTGTCTGGGCGGCCGCGCTGGCGCTCAACGCCTCCATCGCCACAATCCGGCCCAAGACGCTGGACCAGTTCTACTTCAACGATTCTGACATGACCGAGGCCTTCTGCCAGAGTATGGACCGTCTTAGCTTCATGGGTGTCTCGGTAAGCTTTGCTTCTTCGTGTTTCTTATCCGATCGGAGATAGTGACTCTCCTGTCCTCTCCGAATATGTGTGTCATCACTTCTTTTAAAAAGCTTTTACGGCATACAACTTCTTCTTTTTAGATTCCCAGACTCATCCATTTATAGCGGCGTCTTGTCCTTTATTATTGAGATAACCTTAATATCTGACGCCATCTATTTAGTCTATGTAGTTTAGGACCCGTGAATCACTTAGGGCAGTTAATGTACCGAAACATATTTTTCTTCAACTTGCCCTTTCACATTTTTGTAGTGTTGTTAGACCTATACCCCTGCTACTGGTATGAAACATGCATAAAGTCCGAGGCTATTCTCCTGATCCCTCCATTTCTGCAGCCATGTTGTTTTCGTTTGTTACGGTGACCGCATTTTCCCATCATGGCCGCGGGGAAGAATTGTAGGTTAATTTCTGGGTAATATCACTCAGAACTGCCAATAAATGCCAATAACGTTCGGGCGACACGTTGCTAACTAGATAATGGGTCAGCCCGCCCTTTTTAGGTCCTTCCCCCTCCCCCTGAGACATATCACACAGTTTTGATTGAAAGTGATGCCATCTTCCGGATACAGGGTCTAGTTTCCTTTGACTCGGATGGAAACAGGAGAGGGGAGTTTCGTATCAAGCGCATCATCAGTGAGTATTGTTTTCCACTGTAGTCATAATGCTATTTGATATTCTTCCATGGTATCACTGTTAATATTATAACTCCTTGCGATTCATGAGAAAAATGCTCTAATTAAGTCTGGAGGCCTTGGATATCCAATGTCATCTCGTCTATGTTTTTTCATATTTCCTTGCCCTTCACGCGCGGGAGATTTCATCTTCTATTTTTTTATTGTGATTTGAGACTTTTGTGCATGTGGTGGAGAAAAACAGCGAGGTTTTAGGAGCATCGTGTGAATGGACCTTCCAGGCCTGTCAATCAATTCGAATTAACCAACTGGAATCGTTGTCGTCCATTACCTCAGTCAAACTTGGTCACATGGGGTATGTAAAATATGTGACGTTACTAAAGGTGGGTGGGGCTTAAGAGCAAAGTTGAAAAGGTCTATTTTTGGAAATCGTTTGCAAAAGGCCCTTAGTTAATGATTGCATTGCATGTTGAATTTTTATTGTATTTCCATTTCACAATATTTCAGCGCATGGTTTTCAGAAGACAATTTTTTTGCTCTATCTTTTTTACTTCACCTTTTTATTTTTTTCTTTCCCTTTTTATATTTTAAGTCTGTCTTTATTTTATCATACCGTGCGTGTTGTATGGTAATTATACGAGAGAAGTGGGCTTTTACAAGCCTCATAATGTAGGCCACAAGAAGAAAAGTCATTAATAATATTTATTTGGAATTATTTTGTTTGAAACGTCTGTGATGGATCACTTTTTGCAATTCTGAGTGTCATTACATATTTTGAATATTTTGTTATCCCCGTATTGATTTCAGCGTTTTTATTGATTTTCAGAGTTTTATTAGACCTAATTTATAATAGTGGAAACAGTGCCCACTGCAAAGTACTCCTTCATGATTATTTCGCTTTTTTTATGTAGGGTTCTCACTTTAAACTGATAATAATTGTAAGAGCATTTACGATCCATACCTTTTTGTGCATTCATGTTGAGTGTTCTGAATGTTTAAAAATGCACCAAACAACATTATTGGAACCCAACCGCAGGGAATAGCCGTCGAGGTTTTCGCCCCATCAGCCCGTTCGTGACTGTTGCTTGTATTTTCCGTCAGTGCTCGGTCTTTAATTGAAGGGAAGATTCGGCGAAACGCGTGGTTAATTGCTGGTTAAACATTCAGTAACTCTTTCTTCTTCCTCTTCTTCTTTTTCTCCAGTGGGGTATAGGCAGTGCATTCGGCAGAATTAATGCATTTGTCTACGTAGGCCTACATAATGTAGGGCATTCGCGCTAGCGTACCTTTTCAAATGTATACGTGCATGAAACAACATAGGCCCAATTCCATGGTGCTGCTTTTTGGCTTGTTGCCATTGCTTACCCTGAAGGCACAAAACCTTTGTCTGTTATACATATAGAATGAACAATATATAGTTATAAACAATGCCTGTTAAACGGTAAGGTTGACAATGCTGCAGAATATTATAAAGGTATACAATGTAGGCCTACCCGCGTATTTCAATACATTTTTTTCACACACGATTGCTAATAATTACCTTTTGAAGGACTAGTGTAGAGCAACCTTCAGTAGTGTTTAATTTGGTAGTCGACATCGCAGTGTGTATTTTAGATATTTCATTTTTTGTGTCAAGAAGGATGAAGGTTTTTTGCTCAGTGTGGAGGTATATCAGGACACAGATCATACGTTATTAATTTAGGTTCAATTTAATTATACACGCTGTCTGTTGTGAATGCACTTGACCTTATGGTTTCTTCGTTCCATGCGGTCATTCTATATCCTGACGTGTTATATACTCGCATGTTTATTGGTATAACTCACGTACATCACTATAGGGTTTTTTTTATCGCAACGTAATTCCTAGGCCACCTCAGCCTGATGATGGCCGCCGTGTCGCAGTCAAAGTGCTCGGCACTTTATACTCCTCGTGGACCGCTAGCAAGTCGATCTTGCCACGGGACAAAATTGCAATATAAATAATGGAAGAATTATTGCCCATTTCGCGCGGAATGAGCAACAATATATATATATCTGATTTGCCACTCCGTGTAAGACTGTAAAATGCATGCCATGGGAATTTAGACAATCTTCTTGGAAACGAAAAAAGAAAAACAGTTATTTGTCCATCTTCTCCGTCGAACCGACCGATGTGCACGGCCACCGCGGGATTTGATTTCAGATTGATTGTAAATTATCGCAAAATGACAGAGTGATTCTTTTTCCGACAGCTGCTAAAGGCTATCTCACTCGGAATGTCGGGGTTTTTATTAGTTTTTATTTCATTCATTCGTTTCTGTGTATTTCACTTTTTTGTTCAATATATTTTGGTTATTACTTTTTCATTTTGACATCCCCTGCGCGGCAACTACAGGAAAAAATATTGGTATTATTAATATTTTTGTCAACTTGTCATCTCTATTTTTGTATTACACATAAATAATCTACCTCCGTGGGCAAATGGTCCAGACTTTTAATGTATGTGACTAGTGACCAGACGTGACATTAAGGCTTGTAACTCCATATATTCGTATTGGGGAAAACTATAAGTTCTGCGAAGAACCTTTTTAAGGAACCAGAGTGAAAATCCTCGGCCATTACGCTCTATTAATGGGGTTCCTTTGCAAACCGCTTTAAGTTCCAATGAGTGAATTTGCATTTGGCCAACTCGGCCAAAATTCTCCCCTCTCCCACCATGCGAAAGTCTCGAATCAGATTCATTTGGACCCATGGCGTGAAATACATGTCCTCTCCAGGAACATGCATATAATTATAGCCAACATTCTGATCACGTTGGTAGCCTGAATGGTCTAATAGTTTGTGAATGGGCAAACAAAATCGCCGCATTATAAAGCTCAACTGGGGAGCCTATTCCTTTAAAGGTATAACTTCATACTCTGGGTTTTGTCAAAGAAATGCAGCTTCATGCGCAAAAATATCAAGAGCGATAAAGTGGCAGTCACCTGTGAAATTTCAAGTCCCATACGGTGCCCACTTTTGGAACACAAATAATAATGAAAAACTCTCACGGTATTTTTACATCTATTGGCAGGAGTTGTTATCTCATCACCGAGATCAAAACAGTTTTTGGTCTTTGGTTGTACTCTTTTCATGGGAAAATACAGCATTTCAGGCATACACAAATTGAAACGATATGTTTCTAACATCACCATCATCTTTATACCTTGTAAGTAATAGGTGAATCTGTGCAGATTATGTTCACTGTATATGCTTCCAAAGCTTGATGTTATACCTTTAACTCAGTTATGTGTATAGAGAATGTGTACGATTCTTTTAGGCAAGTTTGTAATTTGGTGGTTACCAGGACACGAAGAAAATTCTCTGAACTGTGTTTTTGTGTTTGGCTTTTCTCCTCTTCCTCCGTGCGCTTCCACAAGATGGCACCGACTACGATATTGGTCATTACAACAGAGGCACCGATACCATACAGTGGTACTACACAGTGGAGGAGATCTTCGGTAAGTATAGAGTATTGTTTAGGCCAATAGGTATAGATAATTGTAGATTGAAGGCAGGTATGGAGTCGGATAGGCTAAGCAGTATTACTCAATGGACAGGCTGCAAGAAGGAGTCGTGTTTTCAAACACATCTCGACCGGCCGGGCTTGACTGGTCAACATCCATCTGCTTGAGATGAATTTACGTGACTACACCGCGCCCCTGGTCATTTCACATTGGTGATATCACGCCACTAACGTTTCAAGCGACCGATCGGATTCCCTGTGCCGATGATGAGCCTGTTTCTTCCCCTACACTGGTCAAAACCTACAGGGAATAGGGGGCTGTCTGATGCTTTTAGCGAATAATAAATGGGATATACATATACTTTTTTCATCCTCGTTTTTGTGTTAAATCTGACCACCGCGGGGCATTTTATGAGTTAGCATATCGAGCAAGTAAGATCCCCCGTATCCCTGAACGATTCATCGGGTAGACAGCTTGCGCGCTGTCCCGCTAATTTACCTTCTTTCCTACGGATGCACTCTCTGTCGCTCTGCATGGCTTCCCGTTGGGTGTTCGTTATGATGCTTCGTGAAAAAAAAAACAGAAAAAGGTAAGGCATGTTTCTTCACTCTACAGAACAGAAAGTGGAGTTTTTTCATGCTCTTACATGAAAAAAATCGCAAAGTTCTTACCTTTTTGAGAAACATGATTGTCGGCTGGGACAACAATTTTACCCAACTTAAGATGCCTACAAATCTACTCAGGATTGTGTAATTTCCTGCACAACATTATGTAAAACAAATATTCTCTATAAGAAACAATCATTTTCCCTCAATGACACAAAGTAACGTCGGTCAACCCTTATACCCAGCCATACGTTACCTAGGCTTTGTGTAAAATTCTTACCCAGATGTTGTGTAAATTGTTCTTAACCAATACCGCTGTGAGCTATTTGTTGCTTCCTTTATATACCTCCTGGAGCCAATTTCATAAAACTGTTAAGCGCAAAAAAGTATGCTAAGCATGACATTTCTGTCTTAATAAAAACAGGGTTAACAACCAAATTCCCACCTGTTGTGTATCACTTGTGATTGCTCTTTAGCTGTTGTTCGCTGACCATGGATATCAAATGGAATTTTCAATGGTGGTTTGTTTTATTGAGCGAGACATGTTTGTGCTAAGCAAATTTTTGTGCTGAACAGCTTTATGAAATTGGCCCCTGATTAATCTATGATCGTAGGCCTATATGAAATTGTAAGCATTATTTCAGGTATTAATATTGAAAAAATATTTCAGTTTGACATAAGCTAACATTTGAACATTTATAACAAAAAATTTGATGCATCGAGACTCTTGAATTACAGTTGCTTCACTGCAGTAAAACATGGCTAATCAATCATAATTATCTACTGAAAGGTTTATGTCAGGGGAATAAATTACATGGAATCAAAATGCTTTTACAGTACGTCGTTAGCCTAATTTCAATTCTGTATGCAGAATTAATAAAAAAAACAATACATAAAGCTTCTGAATTTGCTGTTCCAGCAGATAAATACACAATAATAATAAATATCATTAGTATAAATTATCCTTTGCCCATAATTACTGTCGGTGTAGAATTGTTGACGCCTTACCTGCAGGTCAACACGTCACAATTATGGTCCCATCTGTATGCTATTTAATTTCCTCTACTTCATCATCAGTTTTGCGGGGACTTTTGCCACATTAATGATCTTGTTATAATCACGTTTTAGCCCGGGCCCAAGCACAGCGCAACCTTGAAGAGTAGTATTATACGTCTTCGTAATTCTACTGTAGACACACCAGGGTCACGTACCATAGCTGCCTGTGTCTGTGTCTATTGAAGTTACGTAATCGCTTTGATACTGTGAATCTATAAGTGTCATTCACAGGCGCAGTTTACACAAATAATAATATTATAAGCACATAGAATAACGTTTGCACATTATATCAGCTACCTTTATAAGACGTTTTTTTATCGTCCATAATTTTAATAGAATAATGCTTTCAATATGAACATGTCAATTTCATGTATACATCCAACAGCACCCATAAAAACTACGAGTCGTTATAATGATTGGTAAAGGTCACAGAGCAGCACTCACACTGTGTCTTATCCAACATGTAGGCCTACATAAAATAACACACCTTTAAATTTAATTTTTAGCTCAATCGGACATCTGAGTCACGAGAAAATAGCGAAAAACCGAATCAATTTTTCTTATAAAACTTAAAGAATGGATTTATCTCACCCAGTGATCAAAACTGTTTTCAGTCTTTGTTTTACAAGTTTTTAATAAATAAACAACTTTTAACATTGTGTTTTTACATTCACCATCTTCTAACCCTGAAAGTTATACGTAAATCTGTGGACATTTCTATGTGGGTGTATGTTTACCAATCCTGTACTGTACCATTACGTCTGTGGAAGAGCTTTTTACCCCCCACAAATAAACATCTTTTGCAATTTGCAGGGATATTAAAAATATCCAGTATGAATTTCAAAGCAATGTTTTTAAAATGAAAGATCGTCTTGTCTTTCCGTTGATACAAGCCGCGGTTTGATTGACCGATGGTATCTAAAGCCATACCCTCCCCCACCTTCCTGCTCGATCGGCAATTTCTGAAGCTTCATGTCCATGTCCTCTAAACAAACATATAGCCTAACGTAATTCGAAACTTTAATGCTGCTGCAAACAAACTATATATATACCGACTCGGGGATCGTGAAAAATATCCCACGGGTAATTCTCCAATCTGAAATATTCATTTAAAAAGCAGCAGCATAGCTGGAATCCATTCAATTTGCAGTGTATGTGTATCTTGCTGGCATTCTTAGAAGCGGATTCAAGAGCTTGGTTGCAATCGTGGACGGCTTTTGAGATAAAATGGCAAGGAAAGCAAACACGGCCCGTTGAAGAGATTTGATGATTTGTGTTCGAATCGACTCGTCGTGACTGTTTGAGCTCACCTGTATTAAGTTGAATCTGTTGCTCGCTACATCTGTGGCGACCTTTCTGGATCTGCCATTACTTTTGGCCAGCGCAGTCTGGCAAACCAGCGGCTGGTCGGATTGGTTTTTTTGTGTTGAACATTGAGCCATTGACCTTGCAAACAGTAAGCCCAGACCATCAAACAACTTGACATGCCCTATAGCTACCCATTTTTAATTGAATGGGTGCAACACAAGAAGGCCTCCCACAGCATTCATCCTATAACGGCGTTATTAAATGGGGTTTGGTTACAAAAACGGATTGGATTTGGTTGACTCAGTACACCCAAAATACCCAGCACAGTTATTATTACAGTAACCGGACCAGAGATGGATTTCACTAAACTCATCGTAACTGACTATATCAATCGTAGGACTTATGATATATGCATTGCATCCCTACGTAGGATACGATGGGTTATCCTTCGTAACACGAGTTACGATCGACCGTAGGGCTTCGTGAAATCGACCCTTGTACTCGAATTTCTCTATGCTTCACATGTTAACGGTGGTAAGATTACTATGACAAAATCGCCGCTCCTCTATCTTTTGGAACAAGTGAATTTGTTAACGCATGATTATAGCAAGCTTGTGTATGCATTTTCATATTTCCCTAACCTATTATCATTAATTGCTTTGATATACAAGCATTGCCCACGATTTATGGAACATCGCTACTATGCCTAGAATGTGACCTAACCTCATATATCTAACCACATATCGTCTAAGGATTTGTATATGCCCCTTGTATAAATTCAGGTCCCCCCATCAATAACTTGCCAAATAGGAGCCACAAATAGATAGTAATATATGAACATAAATCAACCAATGGAATGGTAAATCAATAATTTAATTTCTGAATCAACAACAAAATACAAATGTGTCAACAGCTAGGCAGTACATTTACATTATTTATACATTCAATACAAGTAAAAAATGTAAATTTTATGGCAAAAATGACATCTTTCATATAAATTTGTTATAATATTGGTATCGTGTTCATTGATATTCTCCTCGAGCACCTTTTTGGTATAGGGATTACTGCGTAGAAAATGCAGGGATATAGCTTAATCGTGCAGTGAATGAGGTGTTTGAGCTATTTGCAAGCTTGTTAAGAGGGAAGCGTGACACTGGAGGGAGATTGTTTCAACCGAGATCAAAGTTTTATCCCACCTCGCGAAGGTACAACCCCCCTGGCGTAAACACAGCTTAATTATTGCTCAGTCCAAAGTCTTGCAATGCTTCATCATGTCAATTCTTCTTTTCCTTCTCGCTCACCAGCTTCCAGTGGCGGTAAGCCGCCCGATGACAACGACATCACGAAGACCGTGTACAAGAAGGACGCCGTCTCATACGAGCTCTTCGTCAGCATGACGGCCTTTGCGGCTGTCGGCATCGCCATGGCAGGCGGCTTCCTGGCTTTCAACGTCTTCTACAGAAACGAGAGGTGAGTTTGATCTGTCCTTTCTATCCACTCCACACGACCGTTTACCGTCTGGTGTTGACAGAACGTGCCCGGGCGCGCCAGATGGGCCGGAAGGTCCTCTATACAAGACTTGCAATGTACCACCGAAATGAGCTGATGAGTTCCGTCCAACGGTACATGATATTTGATGCTTTGCCTATAATGAAACCTGACTCAATCCTTGAAGATGTTAATGGCAATAGATCAACAAATTGCTACCTCGGAATGGCTGCACGGTCTGGAGCTATTGACACCCGAGCAAATTTCCTACCATTTCCCTGCTGACAGGTCACACATTTTGACCGATGGCAGTGTACTAGTACTTGTGAAGTAACTTGTCATTATACTCCCATGAAGAGCCTGGAACATTTCAGTCTCACTATGCATCCCTGGCAATGATGATAGACCTCGTCTAGAACTTGTGTCGTATTGCATTATCTAACCTTCTATTTCGAGCTGGGACCAATTTCATGGAGCTGTTGAGGCAAAACAAATACTTGGAACAAAATGTTTCGCTCAATAAAAACAAATTAGAAATTCCATTTGATATTAATACTCAGCAAACAACAGCCAAAAACAATCACAAGTGATACACAACATATTGAAATATAGTTGTTAAAATCCTGTTTTCATTAAGACAGAAATGTCATGGTTAGCAACTTTGTTTTGCTAAGCAGGGCGTGGAATAGGTCCCTGATCTCAAGCCCCTATAAGCCATAGCCCTTTTAACACCAAGATCATGAACAATATCTGTTTCCTATTATCATGATGATATAAGAATTCAACCATTAAATCTCCCCACAAACTTCTTTTCAAGGAAAACTCGAGAACATAGATCATTAATGCTTCTCCCAGGAGGTACTGCATGTATTCCTTTCGCCAGTTCTACCGCCTGTATTCTTTCTAGTCAGCTCATATAATTCCCTTAGGGATGATCGTGACTGCGTTACCTTTATGGGTTGTCTTTCTTAAAAAGCACGCCTCCTTAACAAGAAAACAAAAACAAGGTTTTCTAGCGCTTTAAAATAAGCAGCACTAATACCAATTCATAATCCCCAGACGAGCCTCATGGTTTGACTGTATTCATGACTCGTCCTTGGGGAAAGTATGCTTTACCAATGAGGCTAGAAACAAACGGCAAAAGGTCTCAATTTGAATAATCTTGCTTTGCATCATGTAAGTTTTTTCATGAAGGCATTATTGGTTCTGGCCAGGGATTCACCAACGACATCAGCGTATAAATTCCCAGGTTTAATGTGGAGGAGATGAATCGCATTTGACTGCATTTTTACCTCTTGCAATAAAGTGCTTTGATTTCCCCGCGCTCCACGAACAAAGATCTATCCATATTCATCCACTGAAAATAAATACGCCACATAAAAACAACACAACCCAACACAACACAACACAAAACAACACAGCACAACACAAATACGAAATTATTGTATACATTTGAGGTCATTATTTTGGCTGATGAGCAGTTTGCAGCAGTTAATTTTTTTTTGTGAGAACAAGATTTCCGTGAAATATTTCTTAATGAAAGCTGCCCTCCTCGGTGGAAAAAGTACAATCCAAATCAAATTCAATATCGTGACATGTCGTGACATACACAATGTCGCGCACAAAACATGACACAATGACAAAGCCTTCATTATGGTTTTCCTCAAAACGTCTACTATAAGCAAGACGAATTGTTCGTTTGGTTTATTACTACACGCAGCTAATGCATCAAAGCTGTCTATTTTATAATAAAGACTTTGCTATTAATGCGCTTGAATTCGATAAAAGAATCACACTTTTCTGCACCAAGTTGATCCCATTCGGTTCTGTGCAGCAAAGAAAAATCATTCTCTCAAACAGTGAAAACAAATACATAAAAAAAAACAGTTTGATTGATGTACAAATAAAATCCAACGGTTATAAGATTCTCTAAACAAATAGAAAGAACATGATTTACTGCTCCCAGACCCGATCAAGATATAGATTTATGCGTGAACACCATCATTTGCACCTTACCGCCTCACTACATGTATGGTTTCTTATTCAGCATCGTAACATGAGTACCCGGTATTGATGACAAATTGGAACCGCCAGTCCGGTACAAATCAACGTTGCTCTCAAGTGCAGTGTGGAATTTTAAAGGGACTCGGAGTTGAAAAATTTGTCGCTAGCATGCATCTTAATGGAAGACTTTGGGGAACAAGTCAACAGCGCAGGCGCACGCATGCGCAAAACACCGTGCGCATGCTCACAATTGCGCAATCATGGTTTGCGCGTGCGCTGTTGACTCAAGACCGACTCTCCAAAAGTCTCCCATTGTTCAAGCACGTCCTACATATTTTTCTTTCAGTCCAATTTTGAATAGTTTTTGCATAATGATTGATCAATATTTGTGTACGATTGGGGGCGATTTCACAAAGCACTAAGACTGCATCTTAAGTGTACCCCAAATGCTGGACGAGGTGTGATGTGACAAAACAAATCACTAGAAGGTGATACTCACATCTCATCTGAAGATTGATCTAAAAGATTTGTGAAATTCAGCCAAGTATTTTTCTCAGGATATGCTGGGGTGTTTCGGGGCTTCGTTCTGCATGCAGTTTTTGCTGTTCTGCCTTACATCTCTCTCCGCCAGATACAGAAACAGTGTGCCGATCATTTAGACAAGTTGGGTTTAGTTTTACTTCCTTGATATAAGATGTGTTTGTATAGTATGGCTTTATAGCATGTCTTAAAATCAGTGACGTCACTATGGAGGATTGAGGCTCCTCTACCCCCACCCCCCACCCCCGCCCCACCCCTTTGCCAGAATGTCTGTCAGCCCATGTGACCCCAGATTTGAAATCTCGATTGTGACAGAAAGGGGGATAAATAATAGTACAACCCCGTAGTCTCCTTGAAAAACAAATATCACACCCCATCTGAAGCTCCCCCCGCAGAAACCTGACACCAGTCCCGACACAAGTGCCTAACATTTATTATAGAACATTACAATGTAATATTTACTGTAGGCCCATGATGTGCTGGAATTTGTTTGGTTTTTTTACACGATATGAATAGATTATGAAGCGAACTATTCGCGTCAGGAATACCAGAGCATAGACCGTCGACTCCGAACAACCTGGGAAAGCTCACCCGTGAAATTGGAGTCAGCGGCGCGGGTGTGTCAAGTTATTCATTGTCCCCTCCAGGCAGGGAAAGATGTATGTTGGAGTTGATGGTGCTGAAAACCTGATGGCGGAAAGGCTATACAATGTCCAATGCCGCCTTCATCATATTTTTATTATTCTTTGTATTAATCATAGCATTTTGGGGAATGTGAGACGGAAAATGCCATACAGGTGTTGACATGAAACGGCAGTTGACATGAAACGGCAGTTGACATGAAACGGCAGTTGACATGAAACGGCAGATGACATGAAACGGCTGTTGACATGAAACGGCCGTTGACGTGAAACGGCCGTTGACGTGAAACGGATGTTGACATGAAACGGATTTTGACATGAAACGGCAGTTGACATGAAACGGCTGTTGACATGAAACGGGTGTTGACTTGAAAAGGCTTTTGGCATGAAACGGCTGTTGACATGAAACGGCCGTTGACGTGAAACGACTGACGACATTAAACGGCAGTTGACGGTGTACCAGAGTTTCCTGTATTTTTCGAAATGTCTCGCTCTTTGGTAAATACACAATTGGTTGCCATTGTTGGTTATTTTTGCAGCTTTAGGTATTGTTGTCTTGCTGCTGCTCTAGTTTCCAGTCCTGCCTGCTGCTTTTTCTTAGTGATGTTGCTGTTTGCTGCTGCTGCTGCTTCCCTGCTGCTTGTTCTGCTTTTTGACTATAATGTTATTCTGTTTCTGCAATTGTCGGTGTTTTGACTATACCAAGCGGCACGGAAATACACATTGTTTAGACCTATACTGCTTCTTACTATTGACGACGTCTGTGCTAGCTTGGTTACCATTAAGTCACACCTTGGCGGTTTCAGGTTTTGCCCAACCGTGTCTGCAGTGGCCATGGGATATTGCACAGTGTTTTGTACGATATAACCTAATTTCATGTTTCAAGCTGCATGTTTTGTCAGATACAAACTGGGCTTGTCAAGAAATCAATATTCATAGGTCCTGCAGTACTCCTCACGTCTACCTTAGGAGAGCAAAATCTCATACGTACCCCGAAAGGATGTCAGCGTCAAGACGAAGGACGAGGAGGAGGTTTTGTCCCTCGCAGTCATCAAGTACCTTGATGTCTTTTCAGGCGTCATATTCGGATGTTTCTCCCTCGAAAAAATAACAATCTTTTCTTTAAGTTTCTCACTATCGGGTTGTCCGCTGGCCGTCCTTGCAGATGAAGTGTTGACGCACAGCTGAGCGCCGTTGGCTAGGCAGCTGATACTCGCTCGGCCGTTTACTCCTCGCTGAGCTCCTCCCCGTTGTCTTCGCGCGCTCGCGTCAGTGGTAAAATACCATCGCTACTAGTTGGCGTGCTTCGAACGGCAACATTAAATTAACCCTGAGCCCGCTACAGCGATTTAACTTTCCAGGATTATTAAGACGATGATAGACGAGCTTCATATAAACATCTGTTTATCCCCTAGTACCCCTCGCCTGGATTCTTAAAACTTACTAAATATTCCCAGTGGGGTCTTTAACATTTACCGAAGATTTGAATCACATCTTCAACTTGATGGCACACACCGTTTCAAGGTTTTTTATTCGTCATAGGTCATGTTTTTTCTTCTAAGAAGAGAACATTCGTGTCATCATTCAAGGTTATCGAAATGCATGCCACAAAATTAACCAAATGGAAAATTTAATTAAAGTCAGTTGCCCACATTCTCGACAGTACATTGAATAACATAACGGTGTGTTTTTGCACGCGACGTCTGTGCACTTCGCCTTAAGTGTATGTTTCTTCACGAGAGCAGGTTTCAATCGAAATCTGCGGCCGGTGCCTTTTTTTATTCCCGATCGCATTCAGATAGTTGGGCCACGGCCTGGGCCAACTTCATAGAGCTGCTTAGCACAAAAAAATGCTTAGCACAAAAATAGCTTGCCCAATAAAACAAACCACCATTGACAATGCCATTTGATATTCATGGTCAGCCAAAGAACAATCACAAGCGATACAAAACACATGGAAATTTGATTGTTAATCCTGTTTTTACTGAGACAGAAATGCCATGCTTAGCAAATTTGTGTGCAAGCAGTTCTATGAAATTGGCCCCTGTTTGTTTTGGGACCATGTCTATGCAGCGTGTTTGGAAGTAAAAAACAATGACTCCTTAAGTTTGTAATAAATTTCACCTGTTCAACTTTCGCTGGCATCTTGATAAAGTTTTCCTATTTGGAAAGTGGGAAGGTTTGACCTATTTGTTTAATCTCTAACTTGCAACTGTGCGTTCAGCTTACCTCGTATTGCGTCTAGTGACGGATCTTTTAGTGGATATCCCGGAAGTGTGCACTGAAGATACATGAGAAATGCATTCTGGGAGAGTTTATGCTAAGCCTTTGTGAACAGACAATCCTATTGGCCGGATATCCGTTGAAAGGTCTTTGGTACACGATTGACGCACGGAATGCAGTATGCTTAGAGTCTAGATTAGTTAATAAATGAAAAATTATTTGCCCCATTCTTTTATCCAATTTTGTTTGCAGGATTACCAATTCGCCATTAATGGAGATAATATACATGGAATAATTACGTGCAATAGAATATTAAGCCATAAATTTCAGAGAAAGGGAATGATTAATATTTATGAAAGCTTAAACTTTGTTTTTAAAAGGGCATTTCAGATTGTGT
Organism: Astropecten irregularis; assembly: GCA_963971285.1. Lineage (NCBI taxonomy): Eukaryota > Metazoa > Echinodermata > Asteroidea > Paxillosida > Astropectinidae > Astropecten > Astropecten irregularis. Next base: position 2,407,611 of record OZ020256.1, read on the forward strand.
TTTGATCAGGTATGGCTCACACTGGCTGCGAAAGTCTGAAATGTCCACCGGGGGCAGTAAAGGGAGGGGTATATAAAGAGGTAATGACCGAGAGCACCGAAGGGCAAACGTGCCTCGTCACTGTGGCCTCTGTGGAGTCGGAGCCGCCAATGGCCCGCTATTGGACATGTTCCCAGTATTGGGCGGACGTTTTATAAGCCTATACCTTTATTCTATCTATTTCCATTGCATAAATTATTCAACATTGTTTGATTACATAGCAAACAATAGAGGAAGAAAGCCATGCATAATGATGAGAGGTCTATTAATGCATTGCCCTCAAGAGGGAAGTGAAAAGTGCGTTGAGACGGTGTTTGAATATTGATGCCGTATAAAGATGTTTCTTCTTCTACTTCTCTTTCGTCCTCTACGTCGTTCTGCAGACTGATCAAAATGTCTAGTCCCAACCTCAACGATCTCATCATAGTTGGGTGCATTATGACGTATGTGACAGCCATCTTGCTGGGGGTGGACGCCAGACTACTCAATGATTGGCAGCTTCGGATAATGTGCCAGGTAAGACACAATATCAGGTGCTTTCGTTTAGGTTTCTTGAGTCAACACCAGCCAACCTCGTCCGCGCCCTCTCGCCTACTCTGCGGGGGGTATACGCGACCATTGCCAGGTCAGGGCTGCCCAGTGGAAGCTAAACGAACACATCCGTAGTCTCTTATGACATTCTCTTTTCAATAAGCGGACTGTTCAATCTACTGACCTGGGTACTTCACTAAACTTAACTCTTTCTTCTCCTTAATATTTACTACATGGATGTACCCATCAAGTTAATCAAATTAAAGGTTTCATACCACGATTATAAACAAAATAGGTTTTATCACGCATAAATCATTCCTATAGGTAAAGAGAACATTTTGCAATTGTACTCTTACATGTTGTCCGAACCTATTATTCATTTATAATTTGTATTGCTTGGTTATTGTTTTTTATGAAAATATTGTCAAAACTGAACGTACTTGAGCCAACTATATAGGCATAAAAAAATTATAATTAGTTTGAGGAATGGTGTATGTTAAGAGATTGTGCTCTCCAAGGGTCATTTTGTTCATGTGTTGTTCGCATGGTTGTCACACTATCGCATGAGCTATATACATAAGCTAATACACGCCCAAGTAGGGAAAAACTTTGAAACATCAACAACGAAACGCCACGGAGGCACCAAATAGATAGAAATGGCTGAAGTCGCAATTTATGCACCGAAGAACACATTTGCCTCAGCTCCGACCGACATGCGCCGGATCTCATCTCTACCAATACATCAGAAACGAAAAACGATGTTTGCTGACAAGTTCATTTAGAATTACTTAAGCTTCGTGGAATCGCAGGGGAAAAGAAAGAGAAAGATATGAAAAGCCCCCAAAAAGCGAAAAGAAAATCTGAGCCGATTAGAATCAAAAGTATTGTGACAGTATCCGTATATGATTATTCTTTCTAGGCCGTGGTTAGTGTACTCGTGGCCCCGGGGGGCAAGCGCTCTGTGTTCCTGGTGAACTCGTCCACCGGACAGTGATCTAGTTCTTCGGGTACAGTCTGCTGCTAGGTCTGACGAGTCAAATCGCATCTGCGCTGCTTGCATTTAGCAGATTGTGCGCGCTGGTTTTTACCGCGTAACTTGAGTGCAATATTGCTGGAGTCAAATGGTATAGCCTCGTGCGAGTCTACGGAACTCCATAAGTGCCATTCCACTTTATCCAGATAGCCACATTATTTATCTCCTCGCTAAGTTGACTTAGTAAGCCCTAAACGTATACTAAGCGATCCGTGCAAGATGACTTAATGAAAATTATCTCGCAAAGACGACTTACTGAAAGAAGGAAGTCGACTTGTCCTGATAGTTAAGCCTCTGAAGTGACGACTTAGTTACTAAAACTGAGATAACTTATCAGGACATGTCGACTTCTCGTTTTCACTAAAGGTCATCTTGTTGAGATAATTATTGAGACAAGACGACTTTTACCACTCCAAAAGTCAACTTGGCGAAATAAATGATGTGGTTATTTGGATAAGTGGAATGGCACTCATGGGGCTCCGTATGAATCACATTGAAACATATTACAGAGTATGTAGCACGAGCGGTCATTGTATGCCCTACTTCAACACGACTCCGCGCGTTGAAAAGAAACACTTTCGTGAATTTATTCAAGGAATGCTTCGATCTAATGGATGTTTGTACACGTTTCCTCAAGAAAAACATTTGATCGTTTGAAGAGAGCGAGGTATGTCCTAAAAGCAGTCGCGAAAATAAAAATCATGTAAACCCGATATCGAGTCACCGCTCCAGAGTTCAGAGTCACCAAAAAAACCGAAGCTGGATTCAAGTCATAACTCGAATATTCGAATATTCAGAATTGAAAAAAAAATTGCGCGGGAGTAAAACTCGAAAGTTCCTCCGTCAACTTAATGTCTTCACAATTTGCAGAAATTACGCCCAATGCGTGCTGTATTCAAAGTACCACACTGTGGGGGCGTACTCGGCTGGCCATACCCTAGCTTCGATTTGATATCATCTTGAGTGTCGTTTTGGTGCTCACATGAAAATTGCAATGGAAAGGTTTTTAGATTGTGTATACAGAACAGTTACCCCTATTGGCTTGTATGGACTATGTATCAAACCTGCACTACCCTATCATAGTATCAGTAGCCCTAAACATTCTTTGAGATCATCCTTGTCAATTATGACAAGGTGAATAGATATAAAACCATGGCTGGATTTCACCAAACACTAAGATTAATCTTACTGCTTTGTGAAATCGGCCCATGCCTCGTAAATTTTATTTGCAACAATGCATCGAGCTGTATTTTTTGTCTTCACATAAAAGTTGCTTGACCGAGGCAGAATGTAGAAAGCATATTTCCATTCAAAACTGCTAAACATTAGTAATACCATAATTATATTGTTACATTGAAGATCCATAAAGAGCGCACGGAGGCGGTGTTGTTAAGCCCCGCCCCTACAGAATACCCTCCTGATTCCTTCAGACAAATTCAAACATGTTGTCTCGCATTTTGTGACCCGCCATAATTTGATTGGTGCTTTCTGTGACTTGGATAACATCACTTTTTTTTTTAATTCTTGAAAAGATAGTGTATAACAGCACACGCACACTGCTTTGCAGTTCGGTAAAATTAGCGTCCCACCAATGTACTTTGCATGGGTTTTATAGCATTCATATTGCCTGCAGACCTTTGTATAAGAGCCTGTTTGCTTCAGGCATACGATCACTAATCCTGCTGCTCCGGATCCCATTTTAGTGTATCTTGCATAGGATGTGTATCTGCAAGATCACTGATCGCGTCCCTGAAACAAACAGGCCCAAAACGCATCTCCGATCTCCTCTCGAGATATATAGAACGGGACGTTTCCCTTCGACCATGACCCGATATACATCTTGCAAACAAGAATACAGCCCCGGGGAGCATCATATTACTTTCATCCGATTCGATCGCGGTGTTTCAGGGGGAGAAAAAGATGTATTGATCGGTGAAGACTGGGCAGTTCAGCCTGCTGCTATACGGAGTGGTCTCTTTACCCGACCCATATATCGCTTCTTGGACAGTTCAAGATAATATTAAACTCAATTTGCCCCCAGAAAATCCCTTGGGAGAGCACGCATTAATATTGTCATTCCCACTGGGCATAATATTGATTAACAGCAACCCAGATACAACATAATACAGGTGTCAGCAATCCATAATCCCAAACTTGCCCCGTGAAACAAAGCTGGGCGAAGCTCTTTAATAATTTATGTCTGAAACTAATTTATACTGTGTTGCGTTCTTGAATGAAAAGAACTTGGCCCACAGTAAGAGACACTATAACACGTATATCCGACATCTCGATAATTATTGAAATTTGAAGATCTATTTGATACTGGGGCCGATTTCACCAAACGCATCGTAACTTACTATCAATCGTAGGACTTGCGATGCATTGCAGCCCCACGTAGAATTCATAGGATAAGATGGGTTATCCTTCGTATCTCGAGTTACGATCGATCGTAGGGCTTCGTGAAATCGACCCCTGCATTAAGCAACACGATTGAGCGGTGTAATTCCTTCCCTTTTTGTTCCATATCTCCCCGCAGGTTCGAGCGTGGCTATTTGGTATCAGTTTTACTCTATCCTTTGGGGCAATGTTTTCAAAGACATGGCGTGTGTACAGCATATTCACCAATAAGAAGCTACAGAAACGGGTAAGTACTGAAGTACTAGTACTAAATTTTAGTACATCGCTTAAATCATTATCGTCTGTTTGTAGTGAGTGGAAGATTTTTGTTTCTTTTTTATTTTTTACTAATTATTTCAGTAGGAGTTTGCTACTTTGTTTTCATATAATTTGTTTTTCCCTTTGTTTTAGATGATTAGATTGGCGAGGTTGCTTTTTTATTGTGCATTCTGTCTTCCATTTCTGGTTGCTTTTGTCATATTAAGCTATTGTTTTCGATAACTCAATGCTCTCCATACTCCAAAAAACCTCTTTCCACAAATTAACCTTGCTAATATTCAAAAGGACATCACAACCAACTTATTTAGGAGAGTTGCTTTAATAAGGAAAGGTTTGCAGAGACACCATGTATAATAGAGTTACAAGCGGTTTTCAATTCCTTATTATGAATATTGTGAGCTTATCTACACTATTCCCTTTATCACTAATCCGATCTTGTAATCTGGTCTGATCGTTAATCCCCCATCTTCTTTTTCCACTCGGCCAGGTTATCAAAGACTACCGCCTTTTTGCCATGGTTGGCATCCTCCTATTAATAGACATCGCCATTTTGGCACTGTGGCAGATCTTAGATACCGTAAGCGTCACCATCAAAACTCTCAGCAAAAAGGTAAAGAAGAATACTTCAGCCTGTCACGATGTAATGTCAGATCATTTTCCCAACCGATTGGAAACAGACGCGGCTATTGCTCCTTAAAGGTAGTATCATACTTTGGTATTAAGAAATCTAAACAGAAATGTTCACAGATTTACATATAACTTACAGGGTATGGAGATGGTGGTGGTAGAAACATACCGTAAACATTTATCCGCCTGAAGTGGTGTATTAATCCAGAAATAGTCAAACAACGACCGAAAATCTTTTTGATCTTTTAGAAGACCAAAAATAAAAGAGAAAAGACTAAAGAAATAATGTGGCAATTTTTCACGATTTTCTCAAAAAGTGGGCACCGTATGGAACTGAAATTATCACAGATGACTGTGACTGTATCTGTCTTGGTATTTTTGCCCATGAAACTGTGCTTCTTTGACAAAAACCAAAGTATGATACTACCTTTAAGTACCCATTGGCCCATAATGAAGAGCGAGATTTGACACCACAAAATGACCGGAATGTATGTCTTATACGGGATCATAACTAAGATGTATATCGTTTCCTTCTAAACATTGAGGAGTCGAAATGCTTCCCAACTGTTGTTTGTAAGTGACGCTAAGCGCTACCTCTCCTCTCATATTTGATATCTAAGATGATATTGAAGCTCCCTATGGGCGTGTGTATTAAATGACGCCTGCACAATATCCACTAGACTGCTTGAGACACGACTCGCGTCGGATGTTGGGAAAATTAGACTGGACAGATTTCACTCTGTGCACGGGCTTCTGCTTATTGAGATGACAAATTGTTATTTCATGCAAACTCTCCCTGCAACATATACCCCATGCATGAATAAACAAAGTCACCTTCCGTTATTGGTGCCCGGTCACTATATGATATGACAGAACAGATTACGTTTAAAAATCCATGACAATTTAAGACTAGAAAACTGATGCTGTGAACGCACTGAAGTAAAAAGTATAAAACCAAATAGCATAATAGTCAATACTGGTAGAGTGAGGGCGCACTATATATTTGGGGAGGGGGGTTCTTTCGTCAAAATTTAAATCGTCCAAAATTTAAAGAAAAATTTAAATCTAAATTGCAGATCACTATATCCTATCATCTTTATAATTGCTTTGTTTTCAGTTTGCTTTATGAGTTTTCTTGGTAACTTTACGAGTTTCACTTGTACGCCAAAACATTCCCGCCCCGATACAATCCAGTATGCCCAAGAAGATCTGGGCTCGATTTCACGAAGCCCTGCGATCGATCGCAACTCGACCTACGAGGGATAACCTATCGTATCCTACAATTGATGGTACATGTATAAGTTACGCTGAGTATGGTGAAATCGACCCCTGTACGTATCTCACATCACATGAAGATGAGGTCGTTAATCTTGCTCTGTCCTTTGAACTCGAAAGATTTCAAATTTGCAAATTCAGATTGAGAAAGGTCAGGCGGCTTTCCTTGCTTATCAAATTGGCTGAATTTGTTTGACCAACCGGAATGCCATACACCAATAACGTGATGGATTCAACGGATTCTAAATCTAAGCAATAGAGAAAGAGCAGTCGTGATACTCAATTTCGCTTCATGTCTGTACGTGCGTCTTCACGCGAAGCGAAAACGACGCCACAAATTGACAATTTCGCAATGAATGTTTGCGAGCAGTTGATGAGAAAACTTTCTTTTGCTGCGAAGTCATGACGTCATGTTCTGCCTCGCTATGCGATTCGCATAAAGTTTGAACCGTAATTGGTTGCAGGTCGCGTCTTGTAGTCAGCATATGCATCGGTCCTTAAACTCCTTATACATTACGTACGGAAACTGTACTCATCGTGACTTTGTTGAGGTCGTGTTGATGGAAACGTAGGTTTGATTGGTAAACCGATGGCATGACATAGGATATATCACCGAACATATTTCAGGTGTGTCAAGCACTCCATCCACCTTTACTGTCTGATGAATTCTACGACACGCCGTGTTGTGAAAGCACAGCAGTCGGCAAGCCAGGAATGCAGCGGCAAATTGTCACTTAATCACCCCAAATACAATGTTTACCCCGAGCTGGTAGGCATGTATTATGTACATTCTTTAACTGATGTGGCATCTCTGTAATTGTCACCCAATACGTCTACCTCCAATTACCGCCGTGCTTGCGGCTTGGAATGCCATCGTCTTTCAATGTTTATAACTTACAGCATGCCTAGCCTCCCCGTCCGACCATGCAATTAAGAGTCTAGGCCGTGTGCATCCGAAATAAAAATATTTAAGCTGTTTGAACGTGCAGACTGCTCGGGTTTCTTAAAGAGCAACTGCCTTGATCGTTTCTCTTCGACCATTGAGTAAGACTAGAATCATATTTGATGATTTTTTCATTTTTGATGATAGGCACAGGGTTGTTGGAAATGGTTAATTCAATCATGCCCATGAAACCATCTCTCTAATTCCTTGAGAATATATTAATATAATTTTTATTGATCTTTCTCTTCCACACACCTTGCTCTTTATCAGGAGGACACGGAGATACCAAACACGATAGTGGTTCTCCAGCAGCACAACTGCTCGGGAGAACTGTCCACGTACTTCACATGGGCCATCTACATCTACAAAGGCCTTCTGCTGGTCTTCGGTACATTCATCGTCTGGCAGACGAGGTAAGAAGGCTGTGATTACATTTCCTCATCAGCTGAACTAATATTAGTGTAGGCCTGATTGCTGTGCGAGCGTGTGTGTGTGTGTTTGTCACATGATGTAGATTGAGGATAATTTTGAGAGCCAACAGGTGGCCAAGAAAGAAATATGTCTTGCTAATTGTCGACAGTGGAATTGGGCTTGAAATGCTCACATTCTATAAGGCCGATTGCTTTCCTTGCTCGCTACATCGTGTTTACTCTTTGCAAGAAAGCAGACGCAAGGTACAATTATTTGCCGTGGGGGCGAGTGCTGTTTATGGCCACTGTGATACTTATCCACACTCAAACATGAGCACATCCCCCGTGCTCGGTCGAAGGAGGACACCGCAAATAGACATTGACAAATTGTATCCCGGCCAGACGTGAAAAGAGCAAGGGAAAGGGGCGGAAGAAAAAACACAAAGTCGGCCAGGAGCCCTGTATAGCTGCCATGCATCATCATGTCTCGCGGTTATATTGCCGCTTTCTCGCGACTTCCTTAATGCTGCGGTGATTGCAAGGGACGTAAGACCGATCACACCATCCCCCATCCCCCTATCTCCCCCTTCCCCGCAGTTCCTCTGAACATTGCGCCAAGCTGCAATAATGCTCGTGGCCCGTTTTCCTGGACGAATTACGGTCCTAACCGGTTAAAATGAGACCCGAGCGGGCACAAGCGCGATCGGTGGAAATGTCAGGGCTGGCCTCTTGGCGTTATAAGTGTGAATTGACTGCAGCGCCTGATTGTACATGCCATTTTGCCAGGATGCTGCCTGTGATGATTAGGGTTCGGTTTCATCCTGTCATCTGTAAATTTCTCTCTGGCGAGATTCGGTTGTATTTTCACCGTCAAAGATACGTCTTCACGGGGACATGTGATATCTGAGAGAGGTACAATTCCCATGTATAAATTACAGTTTAGTTTCAGAACAGATTGTCTTGATATGTATGAGTGAAAGCTTAATACTTATGTTGATATGTCACCCAACGTACGTCCTTGGTGAGTTATGGTTTCTTTTCCACCGACGTCTGTTTTAATATAGGACTTTCAAACTTTCAAACATGAGACGTGCTCCCATGACGAAACTCCAACCGGCGAACTTGCTAATCTTGAATTCTAACACAAAGGGTTGACATGCTAGCGATGACATACACCAAATTCCGGTTTGGTCGACTCAGACTTCTTGAATTTTCTCATTATTACCCGTCCCGAACCCTCTATCTTGCTAGAAATGTGAACATACCGGCGCTCAACGACAGCAAGTACATTGGCCTGTCCATATATAACGTGGTTATATTCAGCGGGCTAGGGGTGCCACTCTCCTACCTGCTGGCCGACAACAGTGGCTACACGTACGCCATCGTGGGCGGCCTCATCGTCTTTTGTACGACACTCACGTTATGTCTACTTTTTCTACCTAAGGTGAGACGAAGTTGCACGGGGACTTGCATGGATGTTTGGCATGACTTCCCATCTTGCATGCGTGGGTCTTTCTTTCTTTTTATAGGAGTTGTGCAACTTGTGGTTCAAAGATTGAGCGTACTCTGTCATTGTTCTGCCAACCGTTCTGAAATATCAAAAGTACGACACCTGTTATGTTTGCCACTTATGACAATAAAAGGGTCTGTAGTTATTAAACTGTAATCACTTTTGAATAAGCAAATTTAATAAAAGTCGCATTATTTGTCAGGTGCTTTTACTATAAAATGCGAGAAGAAAATTGCAATAGTTTTTCCAAACCCTTTTTCTTATATAAATCAAATTTTTACATTGAAAGCTGCAACAACAACAGGGCACTTTCTGAAGATTATATGATGCACTCGCCTGTGTGATTCATTATCGGTTTTGCATTCATTTTGATTAGCTTGCAAGGTGAGATCTTTTTGTGGACGATTAAACTTTTACAAACGTTAGGATTCAATGGAAATTACATCCAAGAAAAATCCAGGCACTGGGTTTTTTTTCTCTGCATCATAATCGCTCTTTATATAAGAGAAGTCCCGGGGGGATGTTCAGCCCTTCTTTGTCGCTTGCTGCTAAAGGCCGGAGGCCGGGGGTTCGTTATCTCCACTCTCCAGCTTGTTATCTGTCAGTAGTTCGGATTATCGACATCATCATGGGAAGCTCCCTATACTTATCATCAGGACGTTCACAATCCACAATCTTGTGTAAATCTCGTTCGCCTATTTACTCTGACTTCCTCCAGAGGAAGAACAACCTCACTTAAGCCTTCACGTCAGACGGAAGTCACATTCCCAACTTCCGACAACATTCTATAATGATATTATAGACTGTGGTATGTGTTCCACACAACTAACATGGGGAGATGCTATCAATACAGCTATACACTGCTGTTATACTCGGGTACAGAAAATGGCATTTCTGCATGAGCCGTATAGCGAAGGATTTTTAAGAAGGACCGGAGGAATCCAGGGTCACGTTTCAATAATATTTCATCAACGAATGGAAAATTATTAAACCCCTTCAGTGAAACACCGGATTATTAGATATTAACATGAATCGTATGTGATTTATTGTATTTCTATGGCGCTAATTATATTTATAGTTATATTAAAAAACGCTTCACAAACCTTTAACAATATTTAAATAACCACAAGGTAGCGTCGGTGATGTATCTCAAAGGTCTTTGGTTTGAATCCCGCTCCTGTCAATTTTTTTTTCACTTTTCAATAAAGAATTTGATGAATAAAAACATAAATTAAGGACATTTATACAATTTATAACAAAACTTAGCATTAACTAGGAATTTTGAAATAAGATTAGAACTTAATTAATTGTAATACATGTTGAATAGAACTCATTTTCACATGTGATTATTTTCAACTGGCGTGGCAAAGTTTTCAACAAGCTTGATCCAGCAGCGGCAAATGCCCTGTCGTTGATTTGTGTTGATTGTATTACCAGCTGGGTCGATTTTACCAATCTCATCGTATCTATACTTCCAAGCGTAGGACTTCATCGCAGCCCCACGTAGAAGTCGTAAGATACGATAGGTTTATCATTCGTTACTTTAGTTACGATCGATCGTAGGGCTTCGTGAGATCGATCACTAGGGACATAAAGTATTACAGTGTCTCGACTACGTAGACTGTAAACAGAATATGTGCTGGTGCTCTGTTCTGCAATAAAGATCAACAATAAAATCCTGAACTGGACTCGCTTTATCACACACAATCGTGGATATACTCTAGGGAATGAGTATTGAGATTCTTTACATGTATACGGGACATTCTAGGAAATTCTTTAAGCTGTACTTTTGGTGCGTAGGGGGAAATGCCAGTCGTGAATCGGAACAACAAAAACTGAACAACGCTCCCAGTATAGGACGATGGAATACTCTGGACAATTCCCCATATCCCGCATCTTCTCAGGACTGGTGGTCAAAACAAAATGGCCAGTGTACCTTTGGGGACGGGAGGGGGCGTTGTTTGTCCTCGTTTCTTGGGAATCCTGAATAATTTGATTCGCACCTGCAGTTGAAGTAGGGCATAGGTCGTCAGTTGGTATATCTGCACGTGAAACTGTGGCATGAGTGTCTTTCCCTGGTACCCCTGCCACTCACACACTTCTTATCATCACGTTTTCCATGTCTTAAACCAGCTGTTATACAATCCGTGCATATTTACCCCTCTCTGTGTAATTTCCAAAATTATAATTTATGAATCTGAATCTAGCCCTTTGGAATGTTGAATTGACCCATTTATTTGGTCTTCTTCTCTTTTTCCCGTCTTTTTGAGTCTCTCTATCTCTCTCTCTCTCTTTATATGTTGGTTGTTATTATTTTTTTGCCGAAAGAAAAGGGGCGTACGCTCTCATGCCCCTCCTCTATTCTTGTATTCTTGTTAGTACAATATTGAAAACGGTAAGATTGAAACGGTTCGGTTCAGAAAATTTTATGTGACAGAAAACGTTGAAAGGTGAAAGGCCACTTTGCAAAATGCATTTCCCTTTCTCCCCTCGCTGTAGTGTTTCAGAACGGTTGTTGAAACTACCGTGTGTACCTGATGTATTCTGATGTATTGAAGTGATGGTTTGCCTGCCTTGGTTGTGGGTCTTTTTTGTTTGTTTGGTCATATCATGCTTGTCTAGTATCAATCTTGTCGTTCATGTATAGAATCTGTGTTCTATTATGCTGATGTATGGATCCCAGATCGCACTACATGTCTCGCATGTTGTTGAGTCACGTATATACAAGTGTATACCATGGGTAGAGTTATAGTATCGACCAGCGATCGGTAAATATATCCACATCCCCTGACGTGATTTTTAATGGTTTGCCAACCCCACCCCTTCGAATACAACCCAAGGTGCTGAGAATCATCTACGGTTACGCTCCGGAAGAGGTAGGCACCCGCGTCATGTCCAACATCAACGGGAGGCAAGGAACGAGAAACGGGCCGTCCGAGGAGCGCACAAGGAGCATGGTGATCGGCGGAGAGTACAGCAGCGTGGTTCAGGACGATCGGGATCGTACGTGTGAGGCTAAAATATGAGCCTTCTCCGAGACGAAGCTACTATGTAAATACAAGATTTTGACAACCTGTATGATATTCGCACCCACTGATTTGAAGATGTAACCTTATAAGCACGTCGTGTGACTACTTCATAATCTGGTGAACTTCATTTAACCCAGGCCTTGGTATTTTGTTTTTAATTGGGAATGTTTCAGAAGCTAGTGCTAACATTTTCGCGGTGCTTCTGTAGTACGATCTTGGACCACTTTCGGTCGTTATAAGCTTCGTCGAAGCTACAGTGTATGTATGGGCTGTGCTGTCCTATGTCAAGGCAATACATGGGGTTGGTGAGGGGATGTAGAATCAAACATGCATGCATACTGCACGAGCCATAGTCAGCGGACGTCCTTGCCCTTACCATTGGCTAATGGCTTTCATAAATGCAACGTGTAGTAATAAGCAGCCGCAGCCAGACATGAACTACGTGGTTTGAGATTGTCCTCGAGTTGTCATTACGATAACCGGTCAAATCAAAGAGTTAAAAAAAAAAAGCCAAAAGGAAAGAACGTGTCAGAAACATGATTCTCAGGGCAAAACTGTGGCCGAGCTTTCTTACCAATTAAGCCCGTAGATTAAGTGTCTGTGGGGAAAAAAAACAAATCGGGAAGTTGATGGGTCTGTGTCTGGCAGCACAAGAAATGGATTTGTATAAACGCATATTGCAATCCCCTTTCAAAGCTAGGAGGATCTCCATTTGCAATGGAGTACCGAGAGGATTATGTTCCTTTCGTCCCCCTTTTTTTATTTCTCCCTCACCAGATTTCAACATACGGAGGAATCAGTCTCGACGAGAGAGGTCAATATCCGGCGTAATGGCGTTTGTAAATCTATATCTAAAATTCAGGGGTAGACCTGTCTCCGATAACATTACGTGGCGAATCTTTCATTTGTGTCCGGTGGTACGTTATGCCACCTCGCCGTCCCGTCATAGCACGGCCGTTTCCTTCCGATACAGCATCGATCGCCAGGCGATAATGCACCTGAGATATGACGCTTCGCGCTTTCGAAGGGCGCCCGAGACAAACCCGTTTCCCTCACGACCCTTTAAGCAAACAGCCACGCACGATTCCTCTGCAAAACAGACAGAAAAGTCCAGCAACGTTCTGCACGCTAACCACTGGACGGGCTACTGACGCGAGTGGGTTTATTCTTGGAGAATAAAAAATAGTGTGGTTATCTTTTTAATACGAAAAAAAAACAGCAGCGGGCGTTATTGCATGCGAGGCGAATTTGCAACGTGTGCCGATTACACCTGCGAAATCTACAGATTGCTATCTGCAATATCCCCTGGGGTTATTTGACAGTCATCATCCTTACATCGCCCTATTCCCAACAGCAACAACAAACTTCCTTGGAGTTGTTGTTTTTTGTAAGGCGATCGATAAGCATCTGCCTTATGATAATGATTGATGGATATAGACACAGAGCTTTACCAAGCTGAGAGCGAGCAACATGATACATTTGACTGCGATTCCTCTCAACCATACCTGGACGACGAACGCTGGGCTGTAAAATAAATTGGTCAGAAAATATTGCAAAATAGCAATGGGGATTGTGTTTTATAAACGACAATGTCATTGGTGCACGCGGTGATAATAGGAGAGAGTAAATGTAGGCATTTTTGTATCCCTTTAAGGATCGAGTGGCTATAAAATATAGGTGTAACAGCTTTTGGGGGAAGGTAGGGGATTACTGTCTTGGCATTCGGTTGTTGACCTATTGCCATTATAAGCATGGGCTATATTATTGAGTCCCGAAGTGGTATATATAATTATCATTAAAGAAAAGATTATGATGCCTGGCTGGGTGTCATCTCATAATGAGTGTCACCATTAGAACATTTCCGAATGTCATTATGATGCTACCCCGGCAATGACCGCGACTACGCAGTCACGGCAATCAAACGCACCGGCCCCTAAATATTGCTTAGGGTCGGCATTTCACTGCGGTGCTCCGCAGTACACTCATGCTGTATGAAGGTTTGAGAATAACCCCATTGCGTGAATGTCAACCGGTCAGTGGACCAATCACACACCAGCTCGCGCCTTGGTATAACATCTTTGAAATAAAGCCAGACCCGAGACATGGGGCCAATTTCATAGAGCTGCTTAAGCACCAAATTTTGTTTAAGCACCAACAACCTCAGTAAATCGGTATACCAGTCAAAACTTCTTTTGAATGTTATGCACAGTAAACAATGGCCGAATAGAAGTCAAAAGCAGTAAATATCACATGGAAATTTGGTTTGCAATTTTATTTGATCAAGGAAGACTTTTAATGCTTATAACCTGATACAATGTGGTCCCAACCCGTGTGAAATATCTGGCCATGTCATGTCAAAACCATCGTAGCCTCGGTGATCGTTGACGTAGGAAATGTGATGACCTTCATTGCCATCTATCTAATTCATCTCCAGTACGCTGTAATCACGGCCGCCATCCACAATCGCCTGAGGCTTATTGAGCCAACATGAAGTCGAATAATTGTACCCTGGGGACGCAAGGTGGCATTGGGTTGTGCACATAAAATTGTCCCACGTGTAGCCTGTAGTGAATAGATCATGCGCTGGGCGACCTCGCCTGGGCATAATGCAGGAACCAAGCTATTTTCGAGTCCGGTTTCGGCTTAAGCTACATTTTGCACCTTTTTAAAGGGACAGGTTTCAAAACTTAGTCCGTTCTGGCAATGTAGACGTATTTTCTACGAGAAAACGGGAGTCCAAATGCATGAAAACACCAACCAACAAAAAAAAAGTTTGTTTTCTTTTCCATCTAAAAGACAGACCTTTGCTCTTTGTAACTGAGAATGAATCTAAATCATGTATTTGTAATACGATATATTATATGAAGTGCTTAATTGTAATTATATGATAATTTATTGTATAGGTATGTAAGTTGTACATAACAAATGCACACCAGTTTACCCAATGATACAGTTTGTAAATTAGGCCTATACAATAAGTCAATTACTACTAAGGTTTTGCACTGCAAACACTGTAGTTCCAATAATCTCGATCCCGGCGATCGATTTTCTCTAATCGAAAAATGTATGTGGATAATTTAGAATCGAGTACTGAACTAGTATCGATTCTTGATGTAACTCCCATTGATCACAAGGTACAGTTCGACTTAAATCTGACATGACCAGTTGACAGTATCCGGAGATAAACTGGTACTCGCTCCAAACATTTTAACACAGGCCTGCTTTACTCTTTACTCTGTTTTGAACGACACTATAAATAATAACAATGTTTTCGAATACCAGCCTTTCCTGAATCTTTTCCAGAACAAATTTGTTTGGTAAATTGCCTCAAATTTCATTTTAAGTCCCTTTGAAGAAGTTAACAGTGAAAATGGACAAACTACTTTGGGTTTTCTAATTTCCCTTTCAAATTAAATACAACACCCCCACAAAAGTACACTCTTGGCTTTAAAGTGATAGTTGTGAAATGATACTATAATTATGCCATAATGTAAAGCCAAATGGGCAGAAGTGAACTGTTTTAGAAGTTAAGAGTTGCAACAAGAAATTGTCCTGATTTTTGACAGACGTATAGGCCTAACGACATAGCCTTGGTCCTGACGCTCTGAAAGTGACAGCTAATGGCAACCTCTTGTGGTTTTTCTTGCCTGAAAGGAAAAATCAGGTGAAAAAGAAACACAAATCTGACCTACCCTTTCCACGACTCCACACCTGACCGCTTGATCGACCCGACATGACGCGACGTCAAACAGCCCCTATAGGTCTAACTGTGTCGCAAATTGACACCTTTAGCATATCCTACTATCCAAACGTGATATCCCCTTAACCTATACAGCCTAACTATATGCTCTGAATAACGGTCTTGATTTTTGTCCCTTTACAGGAACGTTCTGGGTTTTGTATTTTTGGTCATTGTGGTGGTAATGGTGTCTCAGGTTTTGTATTTACTTGCCACTTTCCCAGTTTCTGAATTTACAACGTCAGGCCACTTTGCTCACGATAACGCAAACATGAAGCCATGAATAGACGATCAGAGAGTACGTGTATCAAAGTAAAGCATTGCACTGTTTGACTAGCAAACTGAGATAGCGTGTACAAAATAACAGTTTTATACTGTGGACACGGTACGCTAAATCAGCACGTGAGATGTTCAATCTATTCCACGCAGTCCCTTTCCCCGTGACTTTTTTTATGCTATCACACTCCCACGATGTTTGCAGTTGTTTTTAGGTGTTTTTCATCAATATACACTGGACAATAACAGCAAACTGTCCCACGACAATGACTGGTTATCTAAACCTGACTGACACTGCAACCTACGCACTTCAAGACCACGCTCTTGCTTTCTTGGACTTTTTTTTCGGTTATTCTTCAGTTGTCTTCTTCTTTATCAACGTTCGATGTATTCGTTTAAAGTTACCCGAGATGACGGATATGTCTATTGTATCGCAAACACGTGACGTCACTATACCCTCCAGTTAAAATAAGGGGCAGGTGGGGTCTCTTTGGCGATGTCAATACTTCTATCATCACGCTGTTTCATATTCCGTCATCATCCGGTATATAAATCCATACAATGTCAGACCCAACTTAAAACTTGAATCGCAGATTTTATGCTAAAAAACAGACCCACGATTCTTCTTCTTCTTTTTAAAGCTAGGTATAATACATGATTGGTAAATGTCACAGAACAGCACGCACACTTTGTCTGATTCAACATGTACATGAAATAATAAACCTGTGAAAATTTGAGCTCAATCGGACATCCGAGTCAAGAGAAAAACGAATATCCGACTAAATTTTTCAATAAAACATAAAGAATGGTTTTGATTTTACCATGAGATCAAAACTGTTTTCTGTCTTTGTTTGACTAATTTCTGGATGAATACACCATTTCGGGCGGAAATATTTTAATGGTATGTTTCTACCTGCACCATCTTTACATCCTGAAAGTAATACGTACATCTGTGAACATTTATGTTTGGGCATGCTACCAATATCCTGTAATGTACCTTTAAGTTATTTTACATAATAAGAAAGTACAAAGTATACCTAATAGGCCTAACCAAATAAATAATATTTACCTTTTCTCACACATATCCGGTCAATAGTGAAAGACAAAATCCCCCTAACAAAACATAGCAAAATGCTAATGAATTCTGCCGAGTTGATGGAGTTTCTACGAGCCTCATTGACATTCAACATCCAAGTATTCCACTCAGCACAAAAAAAAAATGATGACATGGATTTTATAAATTTTGCCCACGGTCAACCTCGCTCTCAAAAACCCGAGAGACGACCAGTATTATATAGGTGCCACAACCGTGCCTCTTTTCTAGGGGGACACTGTAATGTATTCTGGCAGGCTACTACGGTTTAACGACTTGTGATT
This sequence comes from Astropecten irregularis, assembly GCA_963971285.1. NCBI lineage: Eukaryota > Metazoa > Echinodermata > Asteroidea > Paxillosida > Astropectinidae > Astropecten > Astropecten irregularis. The sequence continues at coordinate 2,425,076 of OZ020256.1, forward strand.
ATAACGCGAGATATATAAGCTATGGAGATTCTCTGGTGGGATTCGGGATTGCCTGCTGCCAAATTAGATGCTGTTATTGCATGGGATGTGTAACCAGATGCATTTGACAAGCACAACTATTAACGTCCAGCACAAACTCATGGGATCGAATCTCCCCTCCAATATGCTACGTGTCTTCCTGATCAAACTTAAATTGTAAAGTCACATCAGCAAAGGAGGAATGTTAACTTGTTTAATTTTCATATTTGTGACACAGGTTTGCATTCGATCATTTGGGAAACATCGGTCAATGGGGAGACATTTTGGTGCCTCCTCCCTCCCCCCCCCCCCCAAAAAAAAAAAACACGAAAACTAGAAAGAATTTTTTTTTGAACTCTCGCTGTCTAAAACCTTTGTTTTTAAAGTTCAGTTTAATAAGTCACGTTCCATAACAAGGGGAAAATATAAGGGTTTATTTGAATGCACATGCAAGTACCGGTTCTCAGTAATCAATTATGCTAATGTTACGCCGCGAAACCTTTTGTATATCCGTATTACGGGACCATCAAATTAAAAGCATAATTTAAGCATAACGCTCAACCGAAGCTCTCACAACAATTATTCCGAGTTTGGAGGATAAAGAAAGAAGGACGGCTTGTGGGACTAACGGACGGACACACGTTCGACACTGAATCGACACTTTCCACCGACACATTCCCCCTTTATAGTTGCAACCTTCGACGAAAGTTTGACAGAACCACGGACGGACCGACTCCCACCAACCCACCCAAACCCAGCCCTAACCCCGCCCAAATGACAGTTTTTATCCATATCCCTTTCCATTTCTGCAGAAAAGGTTCACAAATTCACCATCCAAAAACATCCAGATATCACTTATGTACGGTAATCTTTTATGCGTATCTTTTGATATACCCTCCAATGAAAACCTCCCTGTATGATAAGAACAATATGGTAAAACTTTACAATGCAATGTATTAAAATGTATGCATCCGTGATATAATTATAATACTAGTATATTGACTGTTGTATGAGCTTATGGCGATGTCAATTCGGAGTTCTGTAACAAAAATTATATCCAATTTAATTGGTATATGGCGTACCTTTTGGGAAGATTGATTTTTCCACTTTATTTAAGATTCGTCCAATCTTTTACTGCGCCTTATTTGAATCTGAATTATTTATTCATATTTCATCGAGTACTTAAATGCAAATTCAACTTTGGTAACTCTGACAATTCACTGAATCTATTTCAGCTTCTTGAGTAAAAAAGAACACCAACTGTGTTACGTGACCTGTAATATGTTGCCTTTAAATGACGTAAAGTGTGGTGTTTGATAAATTGATAAAAATTAATGCAAGTCTTATAATAATGTCCACTGTTTTAACTGTCATTTTGATTGGATAAAATATAATTATTTGTACGAGTAAGAAATGTAACTAAAATAATCAACCATTTTAATTAATTATGAAAGAAACTGATCAATTTCTTAGGACCATGCCACACGGGGCAACTGTTAACGTTATTCACGGTGCATCCATCCTGCATTCGAAGCAGTGTCATCAAACCGAGGCTTGGATTCAAAATAGTCTGGTACCCGTTTTTGTTTTTAGAATTGGCGTTATACTTTCCGAAGGGTATACAAGGAAGGTGACAAGATGGATGCGCCATGACTAAGGCCTATTCAAAAGTAACACTTTGCTAGCACAGCAGCTACTTTTTCTGGCAGTATTTTTCTTATTCAGTCATTAAATACAGGTGAACATTGAACTGTTAATAATGTTGGTGATATTGTCTGGAAACGATCGCCTACACGTTGTGACGTCATGGGCCTTGTCGAGACATTTTTTGGTCGAGCCTCTTCAATTTTCAATGAATGCCGAAGGCAATGTTGCAAAAATTGTTGAAGATGGCATTGCTGTTCCAAGCCTTTTACTTCGAGGCTAGAATTGGCGCAGCCAGGTACGCGGCATTCTGTCTCCATACCTGCATACATCACATCTTTAGTGCATGATTTTGATGACGATGTCCCTTTGAACGGCAAGTCAATCCATGACTGGATTTCTCCTGCATCGTCGCCGCAATTCTGGAAAAAAAGGTGATCCGAACTAACCGGATGAGAAAAGGTCATGATAATGTCAAATGATTTCTCTAGCCTCCAGTACTAGGTTTAGCATTCAAGAGTTCAAATATCCCTGCCAAGAAAAAAATTAAAGTGAAATTGACTCCGTTCAGTGAAAATATACACTTACTTGAGATGCGTACCTTTTTAGGCTATTTGGCATCACTGTGGGTTGGTTTTCTTTGCTCTGTGTGGGGCACTATTTTACCTCTTCAAGTCTCGATCTTCACGTATTAATTTCTCTGGTCCTTGGATCAATTCCATGTTACCAAGGCAACTCATCAAATATAGCTTTTCATATCTTGCCTGTAAGGTTAGTGACCTTGCAGACATGGCCTCAGGCTGGTTATATTAGGTATCTCTGTGTGCAGAAGTCACACACACTCAGTCCCCTCATGCAGAATGCAATAATCTTGGCATACAGGTATATCATGCGAAATACTGATATAATGAATTCGACATGGCCGTTCGATGAAAGTAAAATTCATCCTGACTTCAAAATAATGAATAAACACATTAATAAAAACTTCAAATTAAAACCCAAATCTAATCTTTTAAAACTGACGTTGAAAGTTTATATTAATGTGAATATTAAATACAAAAAACTATATACAATTTTAATTTTAAGTTTAATTAAACTTTCATAATTAAGGGCATTTTGTTTTCAAGTTGAGTTGTTTGTGTGTTGAATCGTTTGTTTGTCCACATGTTTGTTTGTATTAAGGAATGTATATCGACATATATTTTCTTGCAATGTAAATAATGTAATTCACATAAGTAAATAAATTCATATATTTAAGGTGACAAACAAATGTTTTTACAATTGTGGTTTTGCACGGTCCAATTGTTTACAGTTGTGTTGATATTATTATATAATGTTAATTTTACTGGGCACGTGAACATATTCTACCAGAACGGTTATAAGATTGCGCCTAGAACAGGAGAACCCCGTAATTTTACGGCATTGTTTGAAGTGCAGCGGCATAACTGAAAAATGTGTTGAATTCTACATTTTGTTGGGTGAAATCTACATCGACAAAGTCGTTATAATCAGGAGTACAGCCTAAAGGTAGTATCATACTTTGGTTTTTATCAAAGAAATACAGATTCATGGGCAAAGGTATAAAGACAGATCATCTGTGAAAATTTCAGTCCCATACGGTGCCCACTTTTTGAGAAAACAGTGAAAACGTCTTTTCTCTTTTATTTTTATTTATTTTTATTTTGCTTCTTGCGTTCACCCTCAATATAATATTGTCCATTATGATAAAAGTTTGGTATTTTCCTTATTTTGACCCACGTTCGGGTGCTGGCTCACCATTTTCTTCACACTTTTGCAATTCCCCCCCCCCCCCAAAAAAAAATTCCAACTTTTCTCTGCAACACCGAGCGCGGTATATGCGTGCAAATTATAATTGAGAAAATATTGCTCACATAATTAGGTATTTGTACGAGGACAATTCAATTGTTTGTCTTTTTCAATTTTTGGCTCCATTTAAAAAAATATTCACAGGAGTGCTCCATCATGTAAGAATTTAAGAATAAATTATATATTATACATATCGTGTATTTTAACTAACAAAACATGTCCGTGATTTACCATTTCAATATGTTTTATTTATTATTTGAGTATTTATGATATTAAGATTTCGGTGATTAAAAAAAACATGGTTTAATCATGTGTCTTGTCTCCAAATGTGTCTTAATGAGAACGTCTTTCTATGGTGTATCAAATGCCAAATAGATTGAGATTAAACTTGCATGATCTCCTTCATCAAAGACATCTTTTTTAAGGTAGTATCATACTTTGGTTTATATCAAACAAATACAGATTCATGGGCAAAAATATAAAGACGGATACAGTAATAGTCATCCGTGAAAATTCTAGTCCCATTACGGTGCTCACCTTTTGAGAAAACTGTGAAAAACGGCCACGGTATGAGTCTTTTCTCTCTTTTTTTTTTTTTATCTTTTAAAAGATCAGAAAGATTTCCGGTCATTGCTTTACTAGTTTCTGGATAAATACACCATTTCAGGCGGAAAATTGTAACGGTATGTTTCTACCACCACCACCACCATCTCCATACCATGTCAGTTATACGTAAATCTGTGAACATTTCTGTTTTGGTTTCTTACCAAAGTATATAATACTATACCTTTAATGGTGGCCAACAAATCGCCCGATCTATCATAATATGTATAACCATCCATGCACGTACTGATCCTGTAATTAAAAATAATACATGGAGATGGATACTTTTCCAACAACGTGCACTCTGAACGATTGGCCGTTATGATGTTTTGCAGAAGCTGGACACTATGGCGTCCGAAGAGGAAAGCTATGTGGAGATAAAGCTCTTTGATGTGATGAGCTGGTTTGGAGATCAAGCCTCACAAAGCTTATACACATTTATATATGTGATGTATACATTTCAATACTCGTGGGCTCTGCTTAGAAAAGTCAATTCATTAAACAATTTTTTCTATATACCCAATGACAAATCAAGTGGTATATCTATTAGGCTTATATATCATCCGCCTGAGGCTGTTTACCGTTCCATACAACTAAACTCTTTGTGTTCTTCATCTTAAGTAAACCCCATTCCGATGTGATGTGGATCTGTCCATGATCTGCACAATAAATATGTACTTTACCCTTTGTTATAAACATCCAAATTCCACAGATGCTCAAGTTGTACGAGTACGTTTGCACTGAAAACATTGAATGGTACAAAATGGTAAAATCTTCCTTGTAAATTGCCCTGTGCATGTTCGTCCGGTTTTTGATAAAAGCAAATTGTTCAATTATGATTAGCCCTACTCGCCGTCAACTCAGTTGTTTCCCTTGAGTGGACCGTTAAAATGAAAGCAATCTGTTCCCATTGTGATGTGATGTGATAGGTAATTTCACGAAAGCAATACGAAAGCAATAATTCTACCGGCGGTTAATGCACCATTATGTTTAACGTTTACCTCCGCTGTGCAGCTGTGCAGTACTTACAAGACTTTCTATACCCTTTCATTTCTAAATTCCAATTTTAAAGGTACAATCATACTTTGGTAAAGTTGATGGGACATTAGCTAAATAACGGTCCGTTCGTGACATTGTCATGGAATAAAAAACAAACCTGTGACATGTTTCAGCTCAATCACTGGGAAACAGTATAGAAAACAGCGAAATTGTTATGTTTTGTGGAGATCAAAACTGTTTTTGGTATTTAGTTTTACTCATTTCTGGAAATGCAACAATTGAGGCATAACAATGTTAATGGTATGTTTGTAATAAGTTTATCTTTATACCTTGTACGTTATACCTTGTTTTGTCGTATAATTATATACTTATATAATTTAACAAGATTTTATTGCAAGTTTCATTTTAGCCAAGTGAAAAAGACAAGTCTGAAAATACGTGGGGGAAAATGACGAATCGTTTTTGCGTTGTTTTCGAGACGTCGGCCACTATACCTACTTGCGACCGGATGTTTCTTGTTCCATTGGGAAATGTATCAAACACCTGATTATGCATGCCCCTTGTTCAAATATTGATGTGATATGGAGGTGAGTTGCATAGAAAAAACGGCAAAAGTTTGCCACCTTTCGTCCAGTCAGAAATGTATGTTTGGTAGCTTCGCAAGCCGCGCACATTGAGAGCACACGTGAGCTATGAGCTGACTTATTGCTCTGCTATCTCTTAGGGGCCGTCCATAAAGTACGTACGCACGAAATGCCGACTTATTTGACCCCCCCCCCCCTCCCCCTCTGTACGCATGGCTTACGCATTGGTCCCCCCCCCCTCCCCCTGTACGCATACGCATTCAACATTAGGTTTTTCACTTCTCGTGGTGCCTTGCTTTAGCATCATTAAAATGTCACCGTAATCCGGGCCGGTACCGTAATTGGGACGTCACTTTCAAATTCTGAAATGAATGACTAAAGTTTAACAGGTTTTTATACATTTACAGATGGATTTTACTATTTTTTATCATGTTGAATAAGAAAAAAAGGGAAAAAAACAAAACAATCCCGGTGCTTTTTCACCCCCTTCGTGCGTACGTACTTTATGGACGGCCCCTTAATGTAATGCGCTTTCATAGGCCAGTTGTCCTTTTTGGTAGCTCAGCACGTAGCGCAAGTCTTCGCACACGGTGAGAGTTTTGTTTCCATGTGATGCGAAAGAAAATTCAAACAGGACCGTGTTCTCGGGGCCTCGGGAGGCAGAAATCTCGCCCAAAGAAAAATCATCATCACCATAATTATAATGCAGTTATAACCAGTACTCTGGATTAATAAAACCCACAATTTTCATTTCTTTTGCCTGTAGAATATTTGCGATTTAACAGGTGTGTTTGTGCACTATCAATCATTGTGAGGCTATATACAGCCTTCTGTTACGCCCATACCAAATTGGAAAAACGAATTAAGGTTATTACAGTGGCATTGTGGCACTCAATAACAAACCCTATGTATCGTCTTATAGTTGTATGTGGGCAGGTGCGTCTTCGAAGCAAGTAATCAAATACTAATTTTCTCTTTTCCCCTTCGCCCTGATTTTATCTGCATAATTCTTCCTGATGGTAGTTAGCTATCAGCCACGTATACCATGTCATTGCACCAGCTATCCAGGGCGAGCCAAACACTTCCACGCGACACGAAACAAAACTCAGTGCATTATAATGATATAATTGGCTATTGGCTATTGGCTATTGGCTATTGGCTATTGGCTATTGGCTATTGGCTATTGGCTATTGGCCATTGGCTATTGGCTATTGGCTATTGGCTATTGGCTATTGGCTATTGGCTATTGGCTATTGGCTATTGGCTATTGGCTATTGGCTATAGGCATTGGCTTGACTCTGGTATCCTCGGCTCGGCTCGGGCTGGCTCGGATCTCATCGGAGCTGCCAGCCGGTTCTTTTTCTTTCTCGGTGGAGCTTAAAAACACATAATGGTCCTTTGATATTGAAAATATAATCTGCTGGGAAAACTTTGATTTTTATTACTATGACGACCCGTGTCCTTTGGTGTTTTCCATTACCCCACACGTCATGTTTAGCCTTGTGTACATTTTCCCAAGATGAAAATAAATTTACCCGCCTTGAAGAAGGTTTGCTATTTTTGGACGAGGCAACTGATTCAACACATCTTCGCAATTGAACGAATTTGACCCTGTGCTTGTCAATCAAAATGCATTCATTATAAAAGTAACTCCCCCTCAGATCCTTGATACTAACTTTCGATACAATTAATCACCTGAATTTCAACAGATTTCATTTTGAGCAAAAGAATGGAGTTGTTTGTTCGTTTTGTTCTTGTTTTTTACGAACTTGAATAATTCTAGGCTTTAAAGCTGCTTGTTGGGGACAACTTCGTGCTTTTTTTTTTCTTTTTCTTTTCTTTCTTTTCTCAAAAATGCCCAATTTCTTACTCAAATCATGTTTGTAATGCTGGCAACTTTGATTGTGGATACTGAACTCGTCAAAGGAGAAATAAATCACATTATTGCAGGAAAATCCGATTTGTAACATCTTGTTATTCTCGTTAGTTTTTACGAGTCGGCCGCTAAGGGATAATGACCTGGATGGTACAGTATCTTTGTGGGGATGTCAGGGAGGACGGGTAAGTGCGATCTGGATGTGGCGATATGTCGTTGAATCTCTGAGGTCCATTGTGGGCATATATAGGGTCCTTCCAATAACTGTTTCTTGATTCCGTTTGACGTCCGGCCAGCCATAACAGGAAGCCAGCGAGACACCGAAAACGGAAGACTCTCTCCCTTTTATTGATTATTGTCTTGTATAATCATGAAAACAAAAAGATGTTGGAGATGACACATTCATATCCCTAGGAAGCATCCCTTATATAGTGCACCGGCCATGTATCCTGAAAAAAATTCCTTACAGTGTAAACACAGAGGATCTTATGGTGAATAACTTGACTGTGCCACAAAAATTACTCTTTTAAGTTTTTCGATGTCACCGAACTCATCGTATTTTCAAACTGTCAATCGCAGGACGTGTGATGCATTGTAGCCCTGCGTGGGATACGATGAAATATCCTTCGTAACTCGAGTTACGATCGACCGTAAGGCTTCGACCGCAATGTCTGACAAGCGATTTGATTTAAAATCAAATTGTCATTGAAAGGTGAACAAAGAAACATTTTATACTGGACAGGGATTCGAACCAGCGACCTCCTGAATTAGTCACCTTTTCTTTGTACAGTTTTCAATGACTTAAAATTCAGTCAGTTTCCCTTGTGGTTATTTTGATGATCTAAATTAATTGTATTTGCCGAGTGGCAACCAGTTGATAATGGCGAATCCCAAAAGACGGTAGCAGCCAGAGTCCGTTTAAAAATAAGTGTGCCAATGCACTAAAAATAGCGATACCTGTCTTTCGGGGTTCGGGGCAAGTGGTTATTATGTGCTAACTTTTAGAATAGTTTGGCGCCTTGTATAGTATACTTTACATTATTTTTATAATGCAATTGCCGAACATATTAATGACAGTTAATAAATATAAGATGCAAGCGACTTATCGGAAAAGTGCATGGCTTCAATATGACCAGCATCAAATAATGCCTATAGTGAGCACTTTATGTGCTGATATCTTCAAAATGTACATCTCGCAATGAGTCACGCGCTACAGCGTCACCGTACCGTTTGGTGATGAATTCAAATGCTGATAATGTGCAATTTAACACAATGTGTAATTCTCTATTGGTACGTATGGCATACATCAAGCTTATTGCTCGTTGAAAATGCATGTTGTACTCGTTGATCTACTTTTTCGTTCCGGATGGACTAGTTGGTCTGATCGCCGACAGGAGTGTCATCTTCCGGGTGGAGATGAAGCTTTTATATAGAGCAGTGTTGGACTAAGTACTCGTACTCGTACTCGAGTACAGACAAATACTCGGCCCATACTTATACTCGATCAAAAGTACTCGAAAATAAAATGTACATGGCCCGTACTCGACTCCATGTACTTGAATTTTGGGAGTACTTGGCCAATTAGTGCCTTAATTTCATTTTCGTTCCAATTTCACGGTTGATAATGATGCCGATTTCCGATAAAATACACAATGGCAGTATGAAGATCATCGGGAGTTTAGTACCAAATGGAGTAAGCAGCACAGTGTCATTTGCAAGGCTTGAAAAACATTAATGTCTGAGAAGAGTGGCACAACATGATCAACATCCAATTATAAACATCTTTGTGAAACAAAACGCAATTTTTTGCAGTGTGCATTGATACTGTATTCGAACTTGGACTCGGACTTGGACTCGTCAGCAATGTACTCGGACTCAGACCTTGAAATTCGGAGTACTCTGTACTCGGATCTGAGGACTCTATATACTCCAACACTGATATTATATACAGGAAAGAATACAACCCCCAAATGGTAAATATAAATGGTAATATTGGGGGCTTGTTTTGCAGAGCTAAACCAAATTTCATGATTACCTAAATCATAGTTCAGAATATGTTGCGAAACACGCTATAGGAAATGCTATAGGCATACGGTCTTTAAAGGACGTGTATGAAAATTATGTACAACGTTGGTAAAGGTGACTGTATAGCACTCATACTTTATCTAATGTACATCAAATGAAAATTTAGCTCAATCGGACATCAGCATTCCCGGGAAAATAGCAAAAACCCTACGTAATTTTTTTTACAAAACATAAAGAAGGATTTTTGTTCTTTCCAAGATCAACAATAAATCGTTTGGGTGTTTGGTTTTACTCTTTCTGGATAAATGCACCATTTCAGGCGGAAGTTTCTACCAGCACAATCTTTATACCCTGAAAGTTATACGTAAATCCGTGAACATTTCTGTTTAGGTTTACCAATGTGCACCAAGGGAACATCATGTGCATTGATTCTCTTCCCATACGTCAATGCCATGTTAATTTAATTGGGGCTTGTGGTCGGCATGTTAATGGTCGACGACGTGTGTGGACCAAACAAAATTAATGAGCGAAAAGGACACCAGGTTTCCTCGTACGATTTAATCATGTTTGTTATGAGTCCCGGAAGAACACAAGGTTAGACTCTATCATTAGCGCTGTCTGTAGGAAACAGCGTGGGATACAAGCCTTATAAATAAGAGCAACTACCTCCGGCACAACAGACCCAGCACTGCTGATTTGATGTGTAATTAGTGCATGTTCAAAGGATGGAACTGAAGTTTGTTGTGTGGTATAACAGAGGGGAAAAGGGCGTGTTGAACGGGAAAAGCAACATCATTACATACGTGTAACCAAGATGGTACACAAATCATGATGAGAAAAAGACCCAATACTTTGACTATACAGTACATGTTTACGTCCGCGGACGAGTTTGAACCAAACAAGTCCATACGAGGACAAGAATGGTTTCATTGTGATTCATTTAATTATTCCCTTGTCCTCGGTCCGAATGTAGTGCATGTACGCAGGTACTAGTAATAGCTTCAGAATGGTTTCCCATGCCTCCGTTTCGAAAACGTCCATAGTGCGCCTCCAAGAGTTTGCAGCTCATTGACCAATCACAATGCGCGGAATTTGTCGACCCAATGCGCGTCTGGAAATGGTCGACCGATTCCGTGCATTGTGGTTGGCCAACGCGTTGCAAACTCTTGGAGGCGCACTATTTGGAATCATCCGTACTCAATCGGCTTTTGGAATCACTAAAAAAAAGAATTACGTACTCTCTTTGGTCTTGGGTTCCCATCCACAAATTGTCCTTGATATTCATTATATGTATACTGATTCCCATCACCGTAAAAAAAAAAAAAAACACGTTTATTTGTTTGCCACACCTAAAATAATTGTGATGTAACTGTACGTCGGCACAGCATACAATGTACAGGATTTCTTCGAGCTATATACAGGGTGTCCCCCAAAAAACCGCAACACTTGTGTCGAGAACTATTAATGAACATTTTAACTGTTTATCACTTCAAGATTCAGATATGTGATACAGCCATGTCTTGTCTATAAGCAAAATTGGACTGAAATTGAGTGAAAAAACAAAGACTGAATTACCGAACCTCAAAACCCGATTTTCATCATTCTTTCATACACATTATGTGTGTATTGACCACTATGCGTGTTATCCTTGCAAATTTGTTTTTAAGGAGTACTCTTTCAATTGGTCATATTTTTGCCAATTTCAACCCCAATATGCTTAAGTTCTACATGGTGATGGCTGTATCACACGAATCTTGAAGTGATAAACAGTTCAATTTTAACATTATGGTTCCCGACACAGTGTTGCTTTTTTTTTCTGGGACATTCTGTATAGCTATATGGACCCCAAAAATTTAATTTTTTAAAATTGGATGTAATGGACAACTTTCCCTTTTTCATGGCGTATCACTTAAATTAAACGCAAGGACTAAACGGATTAACCTTTCTCAGGGGATCAGGGATAATCCCTAAATTGCCAGTGGGTTTTTACCTTCTTTCCTTGCTTTTCCTTTCTTTTTGTTAGAAAGTATGGGATATAAAAGCCCGAGGCGTGGCAACAACAGATATAGCCTCAGTTGCATGAAAGCTATTATAATGCACGGGATCTTGCATGTTGATGGTTAAATTGTAATGCACAGTTCTATTGACTATAAGAGATTATAAAGTGAAGTATTATGATAAAAATGCTTTGTGTAGGACAGTGCGGCAAAACATAACGCAATACACAAACTCCCATAGGCAAGCTATTCGTGAAAGTGTCACAGTGGCTTTATAGTTCAGGCCTGTTTTGTAAAGGACAGTACGTGCTAGCCATTCAATTATACACCCCCACACTGACCATGACTGCCCATCCACCCACGTCCCGCGACCTAGGTTGTCAATTAATTGTCTGGCTTTGCCTTGTCCATGATTCTGAATGTAATAGCTGTCCGGCCATCGGGCCCACGCGATTAATTTCCAGTGCAACAAACTCCGCAGCGAAAAGCTCGACCCATGAGTCGTTCAGGTTTTGCGAAAAAAAAACTAACACTGGAAATTGTAGTTCGAACTTCAATGTCTTTTCAATTCAGTTCTAGAATGTAGTTTTGTCGATTATTTGTACTAAATAGCAGCAGAAAAACACCTTTGAAAATAAGTTTTTACCCCCATCCATCTTGCCGTCACTTTTCATGAAGCATCCCTCCGCTTCAAAGGCCAAATCGGGTCAACTTTTGAGCTACATTAACTTAATTAGGCCTATATCGAGTCTTTTGAAGCACAGAACCCGGCGGAGCCCTCAGAACATAGTCAGTAATTAAAATAATAATTGCATGCAAACGCTCTATAGACGAGTGTGTATAAAGATAATGATAATTAATTAGTTTCGGACTATTTAAAAAGGTGCACCCAATTACAGGGTCTTAAACCGTTTGGTAAGTCGCTATTCCTTCCTCCATGCTATAGCTAGCTATTCATCGATCGCAAAAATCTCAAATAATGATTGGCTGAGACCTGAGCCTTTGTCAATAACAGAGGGCGCTGTACACACTTAATGAAGAAGTTTTTCAAGGAGTTGGATTTTCTCCTGATACCATTTATACCACATGCCGCTATAATTATTGCCAGACGGTTAAAAGGAAGCTACCCCACATCACAAACCCTTCACATATCCTGTAGAATTTGGGTCGATCGATCCAATAAATCGGTCACATAATTTTGGGGCAATAAAAGTGGAGAAAAGTCACCCCATGCTTCTTCAAAATTTCCCCCCTTCAAAGTTCAAGTGCAATTCTTTGACTGAGCTCTGGGTTACCCAGCAGAAAGATTGGTTAATGCTAAATAATAGCTTGGTAGCATTGCCAACCAAGATATCATGCAGTGTGTGGTCTTACACATTGTGGCTGGTTTGGCTTGTTTTTTATTAGTAGTAGTTGGAAAATGCAAACTTTATCTGAACTTTGAGACGGATTATTATTTTTTAGATGACTTTTATAAACAGCGCCCCCAAGAGTTTGTTTATAATGTCTCCGCCTCTAATGACCGGATGCAGGTGAACTGCGGTGTTGTCAAATTCATTGTCAAACTTGTCAATTTATCAGAACATGTACTTACTTGAGACTAACTATTAATTATTATAAATCAAGGTGAGTTATAACATGCTCTGGCCAAGCTCTGTACATTCTGCACAAGTTACAATTTAGAGCTACAGAAGCCGAGGTGACAAGGAGTTGGCACAGAGTAACGTTAAGCGTACTATTACTGTATTACTACTACTAGTACTCAGTCGGTATGATCGAAGTGAAGGCCATGCTTTTTTTATATCATGGTAAAACTTTTAGCCTACGTCTACCGGGTACTGGGTAAACAATGTAACATGTGGTAGGCCTACTGTAGCTGCAGTAACTGTAGCTCAATATTACTCCTGACGTTGTTGTCGTATATAGGGCTACAGGACAATCAACTTGAAAATCTCGAGTCCAAAATTCCCCACCCCTAAAACGTAAATGACTGGTGTTATTGTTAATCGGCGATCTGTGGCATAATGACTCACCCTGGTGTTCCTGATGTCGTGAAGAAGCATTCAGAAGATTATAAAATTAAATTATCATTTCGTTTTGTTGACATCCGAAATGATAATTCAATTTTATATCTTCTGAATGCTCTCTACTATAGAATTCTAGTTGTAGTGTACAACCGTCAAGTCCCCCCCCCCCCAAAAAAAAAAAAGGATTACAGTGCCCCAGATACTGGGTCTACATTGCACCATTTTCATAATCTTGTGTCTTCGGTCTCTGGTTTTCTTGTGTAGGCCTACAAGTCCGTTTCATTAATTTCAGATAATAATTTCGGATATTAATTTCAAAGTCTTGACTTTCAGTCATCAGGCGAGAAGGATCTGCAGCAGTAACCGTGCTCAGCAGTTATGCAGCCCTTGGGCAAGGCTGACCTCGGGGCGTCCACATTTTATGCCGCGGCTCATGCCCACGATCAGTGCGGGGCGGACGGCCTGCCGCTCACTCCAAACTCCATCCGGATCCTTGGCCGTCTGCAGATCCTGAAGGTCCTGAGCCATCCCAGGCTGTGTCAGTACGTGGCCATCGTCAGAGGGAAACACGGTGAGTATCCAGCTAGGTGGAAGGACTTAGATCTGTAGGACCTAGATGCTGAATACGTAAATTCAGTAATGGGTTTTTCCACCAAGTTGGGCAGCAATTTGTGACGGTGTCCATGTTACATCAGTGAACAAGCATCATCTAATATCCTTACCATGACTTCTGTATAGCATGTGTGAATTTTCGTGTTCAAAGTGCAGACTCACTTCATTCTCATTTGAAGAAAAGTCAATGAGCACCATCAAGTATAACGGTGCGAGTTCACTGATGTAATGTAATGTGGATGCCGTCAGAAAATTGTGACCCAACTTTGTGGAATAACCCATAGGTCATAGGTCATTATGTCAAAGTTGCCTATTTGGAGCAACTTCAAGGCAACTGCTATTGCTTTGTCTGCAAAAGGAACTTTTCAGTAGCCCGGTCAAAATTTCTGTTACAATTTCTTACTAACCCCAAGAAAGTTTAATTCTAAAATGGAAATTTGTTTTTCTTCTTTTAGAATTGAATGCTTATAAATCGCCTCATGTGTCAATCTGGCTTTCCATACTTGGTCCAAGTCTAATAAAAACCCACATTTTTGCACTTGGGTTGCAACTTGCAAGGCATTTCCAAGGTTGCTGAAAACGCCGGAAGATTTGTACAAGGCTAGAACTTTTGTGAGCAGTGCCATTAATTGATTTATTTGATTTTTATTTTCAGAGAGAGTCATAGTCGTCTGTGAGCACTACAAAGACAATGTGAAATTAGCAGCAAAGAGTGGAGCTTTAGGAAAGTAAGTACAACCGCACTTTAAAACCACTTCAGAAGCCTTTAAAAAAGCTCAGCTCTGGCTCCGGCTCCGGCTCCGGCTCCGGCTCCGGCTCCGGCTGTGTTTCGTTGATCCATTCTAAAATTATGGGTATCAAAATAGAGAGTTTTGGCTGCGGTCCGAAAGTAGATTCTCTGGTTTGAATAAGAAAACAGAGCTTCAGCTTCAATGAAAAACCACAAATCTGTGGAGATTTCGGTTTCGGTATGCTACCAAACTATGATAGTAGTATCATAGTACTTGAAAGAGCGAGCCAAATCTTTCATTGACTAGACTTTACAATGAGCGGCAGTTAATGTTATACCCTTGTGCTTGTTACAGTTTATCCAGGATTCTACAGCTGGTGTATGAGGTACTTGAAGGACTGGTGTTTATGAATAAACATGGACTGGTCCACAGAGCGCTGTCACCAGCCAATATACTTCTAGATACAGAGGTAATGATAATTGATAAAAATGTCTTTCGATGCTGATGATGTGTATTACTAAATCCCAGCAGCCGATTTCACAAAATGTTGGGTAACTTACGCATACGTTTCGTGAAACGGGCATAACTTGTGCAACCAAAGGCAGGAAATGTTGCATAAGTTACACAACAGTTTCGTGAAATGGGCTGCTGGTCATTGGACTACATCGATATACATTCCTGAAACAATCTCAACTCCAGACGTTCTGTTTGTTGGTGAGAAGATTTCCCAACAGATTTTCAGTCATTTAAACTTGTGAGAAACCCAGCTGTAGGTAGTAAAATGATCGTTATGGGGAAATTACTACACAGGACAGAAGTCCACCGCTCTTGGGTATTTCTCCTTGTCTTGCAGGGTCACGCTAAGCTAGCTAATCATGGTCTCTACCACATTACGGAGTATGGTTCAGCTGTTACATTTCCCATCGGGTGAGTCTTCGTCAGTCTTATCACCGGTCAATTGATCGATTTGTCCTATAAAAATAAGACTTCAACTTAATCCAGTCAGTTTCCCTTGTCGTTATTTGATGAGAGTATTGATAAAAATAAAAAAGTTGCATCCTCTTTGAGTGATCCAACTTGTATCATTCCTCAGGTTGCAGCATTGCTAATGTTGTGCGTGCCTTAAATGATCCTTGGGATATAGCGGTATGTGAGTGGTTTTATGACTTCTGACTGCCAAACGAACAAAGATGATTGACTATTAGGGACACCACCAACATAGGGCTAGATAGCTGAGTTGGTAGAGCGCCGGTACGATATTCCAGGGGTTGCATGTTTGAATCCCCCTCCAGTCATTTTTTTTAAGAACAGAATTATGTAGAAACAATCGCTTTTACTCGGAAGGGAATAGCGCCAAATTTCTGCACTTGTCTAGTCATCATGATATCGTTAGTATTATGCAATGCATTGAATCTTTACCTGAAAATTTCTTGTTTATGTATTAAATTGGAACTCATAAGCACAGGAATTTCTGCTCTGATGAGGGCTAATTCGTCTTCACCTTTGGAAAGTAGAGCCATGAAATCATTCCCAGGTTTCACTTTCCTTTAAACACTCCTTGCTTTCCTACCTGACCAGTCACCCTCGCTACATGGCCCCAGAAGTCCTTGCCAAAGGCCCCATCCAGCCAGAGGCTGGCACGGTACCCATCCCATCCGGCCCCAAGGTAGACATCTGGTCGCTAGGGATCATCGTCATGGAGATCTGCCTCGGTATGGAGCTGTGGTCGTCGTGCACCTTGCCTCAGCTTATCTCCAAGGTGCTGCTGCTCGGCAAGCACAGCAACGGCACCCACCCGCTGGAGACTGTTCTGAAAGAGCACGGCATGCAGAACAAATTCCAGGTATGTAGCTCGAGATACGACGTATGTAATATAACAATACTTAAACCAGTGCTTTTACAGTGGAGCAGCAATTTAACAAACATGTTGAGTTGCACAACACAAAATTGGGAGCCAAGGATGATGTTCGGTATAGCCAAATATTTGGTGTAGTGGTGTTCGTTATAGTGGCTTTCCACTGTACTCTTCTTCATAAGCACATAAACAGATCTTCAGACAATCTCGACTTCCTCTAGGGCATACAACCATAGATGCTGCAGTTAAGCTCAGAGGGTTTACAATGAAGACTAAACAACCATCTCTACCCTCACTGGTACCCATAACTCCAGGTTGGAGAAATGCATCTAACGATAAAAGAGTCTTTCACATGTACTCTATAAGGCAGTAGCGTTATTTTTAAAGTTTATAAAGTCTGGTATCAAAATATTCAGGGAGAAACTCAGCCAACAATCTGGAGGTGATCTTGGACAAATTTGCCCATTTGTTAGCTTGCTCTTTGTTATTGGCAGCACCTTCATTTTTTGGTTGCAGGAATTGTCTCCGTCCATGCAGAGTTTCCTCAGGCAGTGTCTAACGGTGTCCCCTGCTAAACGGTGAGTGAACGACCCTTGAGTATAAAGGAGGCTGGGACGATCTTGGATCTTAGCGAGAGGGATGTCTGGGTATTGATTAAACAACCCAGTTTACTCTTACTCTTATCCATAAGATGTGTGCATCTTCATTCTTAGTTTAGTCTGAACCAGTTAGCTGAAACAAAAATCTCATTACATTTTGTTGTTTCGTCTCTGTTTTGTGGGACAAGGCCTAGCCCCACTGAGCTCCTCGCTAGCGATCTGTTCAAGGAGCACGATGCCTGCCAACTGCACCCCAAGAGCAGCATGACCATGTTCCAGCACCCCGGCCTCCGGTGCGAGGATCTCCAACTGGACAAGTACATCGAGAGTGTCCGACTAGGTAGGTTGTCCCTCTCATACGAGAACGCTCCTGGTGGTAGAATGGAATCCAGTAGATATTGAAGCCCTTTTTCAAATCTCTGCTCCGGCTTCGGCTTCGGCTTTGTCTCCATCAGCCAAAAGCTGAAGATATAGGTCTTGGCTGCCCCATGATGAAGTACAATCTTAGAATCTACTCTGAAACCATCAAAGGTCTCTATTCTGAAATCCGCAACTTTTCAGTTGCGGATTTGATAGCCCCTGAACGGCGACATTTCGTTAAAGGAAATTCTCTTAAAACGTGCATTCTGCAGAATCAACCGAGGACCACCTTGAGCTGAGGTCCATCGTAGAGGTGTACTACCTATGGGGTCTAGCCGGAGGGGACCTAGAGGCTGAACTCGGGAAGAAGGGTCTTCTACGAAGCAGCCCGCCCGTCTGCAATCTAGCCGAGTAAGAGGGAACCCGTTGTTTTGATCTTCCAACCTGAATCTTGATGTCAGGCTGGGTAGTGGTTCTTTCAACCCCTGAGGTCCCTGGTTCGAATCTCACCAAGAGCATCATGTGGACTGGGTTTTCAGTCCCTACCTGATCTCATATGACCCCCCCCCCCACAGAATCACTCTAAAATTAAGCTACTTTGCCTCGTTAAAAATGGAAAAGGAACAATACTCTTACTTATGAAATGTTAGTCTTCCATTTCCTGTGTGTTTAAGGTCTTGAAACACTTTGAGAGTTATTAAACTTTATTGAATTTTGATTTTGTCAATGTAGCTTAGTAACAGCGTACGGGGATGTCGTAGGTCTAGGTCGAGACAGTAGCTCGCTGTATGATGACACCGTGGTCACTCTCTCCATGACGCAGCTCAGGGCGCGGATGGAGAACATCGAAGACACGGCCTTCTACCCTCTGCTAGAGGACGAGTAAGTACGAGGGTTTGTCACATTATCAGTAATGCCTTATTCACGGCGCATCCATCTTGTCACCTTCCTTGTATGCCCGTTGGAAAAGAAAACTTGTACCAAGACTACTTTGAATCCAAGCCTTGGTTTGATTGCACTGCTTCGAATGTAGGATGGATGCAGCGTGAATATAAAGGTATATGGGGTAGGGGTCAATTCCCCTTGGACAAGGCAGTGTCTGGCAGCTTGATGACTCAGACGTGACCCTCACCCTGATGTCTCTTAGTGCATTGATGGAAAATATTAACGGCGTGGCCCATGGCCCGAGATTGCTTCTTAACATGAAGCACCCGAAGCATGCTGAACTCACCTGCACTGAATATTTGTTGGTTATTTGCAGGAAGACTCCAGTCAACATTCCCACATCCCCAAGCTCCAATGGGCTCTCGGAGACAGCCAACCTCCCGCTGATCATCAGAGAGAAGGACATCGAGTACCAGGTAGGAGACCTGGCACTGGCATATTCCAAAGTCCCATGGAAAGTCTAGCTTCTTCAGCATGCTCAAAGATGCCTTCTTGTCGACCTTCATGTCCCTGTGTTGATTCTTTGTTTGCAGTTCCATCGAGTTGTCCTGTATGACAGGCTGCTGCGTGGCTATCCATACACGATAGGACGCATATTCCGTGAGTCCAGAGTGGACACTCCACCACTGTACAGGCCTGAGGTGTGGGCGTCTTTGCTGGCCGTAGAGGTACGTCCACCCTTCTTCTCTCAATCAGACGATTTTTCGCTCAACATCTCAGCCATGAGAAGTCTCAAACTTCCACTGAAGATGATGTGGCAACTCACTTTGATAATTAAATGGCATAATCTGGGGCATACTGACTTGAAACGTCCTATTTTTACCGTCAAAATTCTGACATAACCAATTTTAATTCAGTACAAGTTTGTTTTTTTTCAATTTTTTCTTCACTATTCAGAAAGGAGTCGGACAAAAATGTATTCAAATTGGTTTGGTGGAGGTAATTCAGTGACTGTTTCATGACTGAACACAAACCATACACAAACAACAGAGACATTGAAGTGCTTCCGTAAGATACAAGTTTGTGGAATAATGCTAAAAACTCTAATAAGAAATTTGGGATGTATTTTTGCAATCCTAAGCTCAGAATTATTTTGGAAAAGAACTACAACAATTTTTTTTTTTTTAGAAAACAAGCCACATATTGAGTAGAAGCTGTGTATATAATTCAGATTTTGTTATAATTCTGACTCAGGGTGACTTCAAAGCTAAGTACGACAGCATTGACAAGGAGACCCCCACGGCAACAGACAGACAAATAGAAGTGGACATCCCACGCTGTCACCAGTACAGCGAGCTGCTCTCCTCTCCGATGGCCCATTACAAGTTCAAGAGGATCCTGAAGGCCTGGGTGGTGTCCCACCCTCACCTGACCTATTGGCAAGGTGGGTGACTTCACAGGTTCACTCAGAAGTAGGATAAGCTTCTATCACCCTTCCAGGCTTGTTTCTCTGGATGAGGCTTGAGCCTGAAGGGCTGGCGGTAACACATCTCCCGTCTGGACTGGTCAGACCTCAGCTAGCAGTACCATAAGTTTCCCTCAACTTACAAAGCTTGTTGTACTTGATGAGGTTTGACCATGGAGGCCAACCGGCAAGGAGAATGAATTTAGAGGCTGGTCAGACATGGATGAATTTTGAGGGCAGGTTTGTCAGACCTTGTCATACACCTTTCACAATCATCAACGGCATATTTGTTTCTCCCTGACGCAATACGTAAACTGGGTGGCAGTTGCAAAATACTCCAGTCCCTCACAAATTGAGCATGACATTGAATTTATTCATCCGTTGTGCTCAACCAACAGGTCTGGACTCACTGTGCGCTCCGTTCCTCTTCCTAAATTTCAACAACGAAGGTAAGACAATCACTCATCATCAGCCCGTAATACCGTCCGTTGACATACCAATACTCAGAGGTACCCATCTAGTGTCTGTCCACGTGACTGTTGCACGTTGTACCTCCTGTGTCCCACTTCCTTATAATTTGTCTTGTTTTATTAAGGAGAACAGCATCCGTTGCTAGGCAACTCATCCTTGATGGTTCTTGTGTTTACTCCTCTGCAGCCTTGGCTTACTCTTGCCTGTCGGCGTTCATCCCCAAGTACTTGTACAAGTTCTTCATGAAGGACAACTCGGCTGTAATACAGGGTAGGCACGCATCCAGCGCCCAAGCTCACTTCAAGAACTTGTGGTGGCAGAATTGTTACAAAGTCAACATGAATCTGCAGTTTATTTCAACAAACTTGAGCTGTGAAAGCTGTCTGGTTTTTATTTAGACTAACAGACAAAGCCAGGGGTTACGAGAACAAAAATATTTTACAACGTTTCCTGAGAATAGCGATAGAAGGAGCATTGCTAGTGTTGATGTGTACAATGTACAGAGTTCCATATCTGCATCTGGGATGGAAAATGATTTGTTTCTGAAAGAAGTTGACCAATAGGGAGGTTTTGTTTTATTAAAACCTGCTAAAACTCAGTTGGTGGTCTCTTGATTAATACTGAGAGCACTAGAAAATGTGTCTAGTAAAGAAACTGATGTGTCCAGTTACTGTCCACCCCTATTCTTACACCTCAGCATACAGTTACACCATCTGAATCATAAGATGGTAACCCAACATTTTACTGCCGCGACCATTGTACGTCATTTGATTATAAATTTAGCGCTAACCAGTGAATCTTGACGTCTTTGCAGAATACTTGGCGGTGTTTTCCCACCTGATAGCATTCCACGATCCGGAGCTCAGCAATCACATGAATAGCATCGGCTTCATCCCAGAGCTTTACGCCATTCCCTGGTTCCTGACGATGTTCTCACGTAAGCCACTCCAATATTATCTGGAGCTTCAGACGTCAAGAGATGATTGGCCTTTCAATTCTGACAGAATCCTTCTCACTCTTTCAGAATCCTTCTGAAAGGGAGATATTCTGCAGCCAGGGATCAATTTCACCAAACTCATCGTAACTTACTATCAATCATAGGACTTACGATGCATTGCAGCCCAACGTAGAAGTCGTAGGATACGGTGGGTTGTTCTTCGTAACTCAAGAACTTTACGATCGTTAGATCTTTGTGAAATCGACCCCTGGATTGATACGTCAATCCCCTCTCATGTCAGGAGTGATCTTCAAATATTTAACACTTCAAAAAGTTGAATATGTATCGGACATCTTATTCCTTCAAATCAAACATGTTTTCTATTTCCTAATAGTAGTTTCTGAGCTAAGCTTATACTTATAATTGCTTGTTTGAAACAATGTTGATTTTTATGCTTAGCATGAAATTTATGCTTAAGCAGTATTTGTCCACCTAGCAGGTTTTTGTAATTGGGCCCTACATGTAGGACTACTCAGCCAGCCCAGTCGTGTCCGTCAATGTAACAGCCATTTTGTGCCTCCTTTCCGTTATTTTCAGACGTGTTCCCACTGCACAAGATCTTCCATCTGTGGGACACGCTGTTGCTAGGCAACTCGTCTTTCCCGCTGTGCATTGGACTGGCCATTTTACAACAGCTGAGGGCGGGCTTGCTCAGCTTTGGCTTCAACGAGTGCATCTTGCTGTTCTCAGACATGCCTGGTGAGTGAATTGTACAATTTCTCATTTTGGGGGGCGGGGGAAGTGGGTGGGTGTGGCTTACAAGCACGTGTTATAATTTCTGAAAGATGCGGAATAGTTAAGCCTTTCATTAAAATGTTCATTACCGTGGAGAAGTATCTATTGTTTTAGTTAATAGCGTTAAATATCTTGTCAACAGAAATCGACATTGAGAAGTGCGTACGCGAGTCGATACGCATCTTCTGCAACACACCGAAGAGCGCCACCTACAGGCAGCACGCCAGGCCGCCCCGCCGGCCAGAACAAGAGAGTGCCACGACCGCCCAGATGAAACCCGTCTCCTACTACAGCACCGACTATCACGACATCCCCCTGTCAGAATTGGTGAGTCCAGTTACAGACTCGGGGGGATCACAAGTATAAAATTGCATTGTGCACAGTGGTTGGGTATAACAATGCATGTCGTTGAGTACAAGGCCTGGGATTTGGCACTTGAAGTAGAGGGGCCACATAAAGAGGGGAACTTCCACTGGGAATTCAAAATGGTCTGTTGGCAGCACTGGATGGGTTCACCATGATGCCATGATTAGGGGCCAATTTTATAGAGCTGCTTATGCAAACAATTTGCTTATTTACTAAGGTTTTCGGTGCTTAAGCAAATTTTGGTGCTTATAAAGCAGCTCTATGAAATTGGCCCCTGAACAATGAAGGCTTTTTGTCTTTGTTCCCTTGACTGACCAAGTTATATCTGTGTGCCTCATGTCATTGTTCTTTCAGTCCCGTGAGCCGTTGAGTCTGGTGGAGCTGAAGACGGAGGTGAGTCCTCGTATATCGGCCGAGGATCTACTGGAGCTGTGCGACCTCAAGCCAGGGATAGCTCCGGGTTCCCGATCCCCGACCAAGAAGACCAAGAACAGTCGGCCCATCATACTGTCTGTTGATGTTCGCAGTACTGAAGAGTATCCTTAATAACACGGTGATTCTTGTTTGATAGGCCCTTTGCCATCTCCCATTGCTGGGGATACAGTCGCTGGGGATACAGTTGCTGGGATACAGTTGCTGGGGATACAGTTGCTGGGGATACAGTTGCTGGGGATATAGTTGCTGGGGATACAGTTGCTGGGGATACAGTTGCTGGGATACAGTTGCTGGGGATACAGTTGCTGGGGATACAGTTGCTGGGGATACAGTTGCTGGGATACAGTTGCTGGGGATACAGTTGCTGGGGATACAGTCACTGGGGATACAGTTGCTGGGGATACAGGCGATTACCAGTGTTATGGGTACCACTGCTTGTGTACCAGTGTTGGGGTACCACTGAATGGGTACAGCTATTTGTCAATGCTTGGGTACCAGTGTTGAGGCAAGCAGGGATTTCATTGTGAATGTCCATGAGTCGTTCCTTGACCTTTGATCTTCAGTTTTGTGCGTGGTAACATACCGGGAAGTCTCAACATCCCCTTTAACCAGGCATTCTCACCCGAGGGAGACTTGGTACCATGTAAGGCTGTCACGTTGCTTAACAACCACAAAGGAAGAGTGGTGGTTGTTGTAGGCAACAGAGGAAAGAATGCTGCCAATGTAAGTATGAAAAACCAATTTTAAAAAAGTTCTGAAGGGCTTTGTTATATTCTTGAATATTTGGAGTAAGGAGGGCCTGACGCGTTTCGATGCTAGCAGGATGTTAAACGAAGGCTTCAATAAAGATCCTACTAGTATCAAAACCTGCTAGACCCTCCCATCTCCAAGTATCAAAATGTCAGGCCCTCCTAACTCTTGTCATACATTTAAGGCCATTAGTTTGCAGCAGCATATTATAATGTGTATTACTCGTTATTTCTTTCATTCTTTTTCTCAGTTTGCGACACAGCTTGTCAGGCTGGGATTTCCCAAGGTATGTGTGATGCATGGTGGAATTGAATGCCTTCGACCCACCGGCATCCTAGCAGTGTCATCGCCCGACCTTGTATGAAATTACTCCTGAAAACGTTTAACGGCATTCGCATTTTATATGTAGTATAAAGTATCTGTACATGTTGAGATTTAACAAATCAACTAAAAAAAACAAATTTACATTGAATAAATTATAATAATTAAATGCTTTTATTAAAGTGCTTAATTAAACGGATAACAAAGCGCTGTACACAACAATTAGAAACTAACACATGATGCAGTTAAAAAAAAAAACAATGACGTCATTAAGATTTATTTTAATTTTGAAAGTCCCTAGAGAAGAGATGGTTATTTTCAATTCAGTCAGTCTGTTGAAATTTGTAATCTATATTTTTTTTCATCGTTATCTTTTGTATTATTTCCGTGGAAATGTTCAGATGTATGTTCTCTTAAAGGGTGCATCAAGCACGTTGTTTGGTTTAATACCGTCATTGCGCAATTCTTGTCGAGGTGATTTTGCTTGAAGAATTTGTTGATTTCCAGCATTTTGTTGGTTTTTTTTTTTATTACCCAGTCATCAAGTTGAAAAATTGCCATTACAGACTGCTCTCCACTTACTCTGTCCAATGTCTGTCTGGGTTTTTAGTGGGAAATCATTGGTTCTTAACCCTCTCCCTGCTCCATCTTCCAAAACTCATCAGGATGGCCCCCAGCAATGACCGTCAGTGAGTTTGGGGTCACAACGTATAAAAGATTGATCTTAAAAAGAAAATAGATTCCAAAAGAGGGATTTCACATTATTGTCATCTGCACATATTCGCTTCAAATCTAAGGCTCTCTGTGCTGAACAGCCTGCATGTGTTACACGAACATGAAACTCAGTCATCAGCTCAGGTATGAGTTCGTGTGTACAAGCTGACCAGGGGCTGATTTCACTAAAGCTTTGTGATCATCGCTAAAGCCCAATTCCATCGCTAATTGCTATGCAAACTGTAGCGATCGATTTTCCGTTAAACGATGGATTTGGGCTTTAGCGATGATTGCAAAGCGTAAGTAAATTTTGGCCCCTGATTCACTTAGCAGACAGTGAAAGTAGCCAGACACAGACAGCCTCGTTTTCGAACTCAGAAGTGCACAGATCACTATGGTGATATTGACAATTCAAAGTTATAGATTAATCATTGCCTTTGGTGAAATCCACCCCTGGTTACATCAGTTCCTCTCGGTGAGGGATTTGATGATAAGTGGGGATTATAAATGTACTAAACATGTCATATTAGTAACATTTTAAAACTGTGAAACCAAATAAAACAAACAGCTGCTTTGAAAAATTGAAAGGAATAATAGAAACCTAATTGTTTGTATTGTGTGAATTCTTTCAAGCTTAATATTCGAAATGGAAGGACTACTAGCTAATTAACTTATTGTAAGGTAGCAAATTCCTTCTTTTTTTACCTCATTAATTTTTGATTATACAAAATGGATAATTAATGTTAAGTTGCTAAATGCTAATGAACGAGATGAAAAAAAGTACCATCAAATTTTTATTTGACACTGACTGAAAAGAAATTGGGAAAAAAATGTTAATTGATCAGTGATGACAATCCAAGTGAAAAACCTAACACATTGAAAAATCACAGATATTTATATTTTGCATTGCACAATATCGCATGCAAACTTTTTTCTTTATTAGTCCTTCAATTGAGAATCTGGTTATTATTTTTATTATTTTTATCCAGATTTTAGTCGCCACTCAAATCAACTATAAATTGAGTTGAAATTCATCAAACCTTGGCCTAGTTATTAAACTTATCCAACCCGTTTCAGTTAACTTTCCAATAAAATGTCTCGCGACGGAGGAAGAAAAGCCTTATAATATGAAAACCTAGTTTCCAAGATTATCATGAAGTCCAAAAATTAAAAGTCTATGCATAGTTTGAATGGTACACAATACACCCATTCCCTCCCGGTATCCCCGCCCCTTTTTTCACGGCTCTGGAAGTTGTAAAATAATAGCGCCCTCTATGTTTTAGTCACGGACAGTCTGATGTAGACTTTATTATCAGTCTCATTAGAAACTTGCAGGCGGCCGCTACGCACATAAAGGAATACAATGTTTTGTGATGTGGCCATTACCAGACTCGATTGCAAGTCTAGTTATTAAAACCCAAGTGAAAGTAAAAATAATGCGAGTCTGACGATTTCTGCTTTCCAGGTAAGAGTGAAAACTGCTTGAAAAACAAGGTATTTTACGAGTAAAGAATGAATTGATGTGATAATTCAACTAGTCTGCTAACCAAGATGATATAAAAGCTTTAGCAAGTTAAGAATTTTGGGGGATAATTGACTTGAACTGACTTTGTCTTGAATGTTGTCTTTCTGAATTAACCCATCCAGCTCCCGCGCTTGGTATGTTTTAATTTGTTTAGAATCGTCTGGTCGTCTGATCTGGGGCATGAATGATGGCTTCTGTATTTGATGAGCAGAGGGGACGTCTGTGCACCGTTTGTTACCATCAGTATTCATGCCATGGGGATGCTGTACCACGTATCTTAACTTGTGGCCATAGTTTCTGTACAGGTACGTAATAACGTTTATCGTAAAAACGGTGAAGAAATAGTGTTGACAAATACAGGGCACCCTCTTGCAAAGTATCATGGGATGCAAAAGGGAGCTTCGCCATTCAAAATTCCTTTTGTTAAGGAGCTTTTCCACGTTCCTGTGATGACGCTATTGCTCTGAATTTAATCCCATGATCCTTTGCGGTTGGCATTTGTGATGTGGTCTTTACTGCATACACTGTACGTCTAGCTTCTTTTATCACAACTTACGACAAGTCTTTGTCTTTAAAATAATGAATCAATGAAAGTAATACAATAAAATTTGACTGTTGAGAAAAAGGACGAGTAGAAGCCGCAGCAATGAGTTGACAGCATCAATAACAGCAACAGCAGAATGAGCAGTTAAGCAGTACGACGTGCAACAGCAACATTAACAAGAACAGCAGCAGCAGCAACAACACCAATTAGGCAAAGACAACAACTTGCCAGCAGAAGCAGTACTTAGCATTACCAACTCTCCGCATTATTAATGCAACAGCAACAATAACAACAGCAGCAGCAACACCAATAAGCAATGACAACAACAACAATAACGATCATCTATACACACATGATATGACTGAACAAGAACAGTATAACAACGTTGTCATCATTATCAGCATGATCAATTCCAAAACTTGTTCACGAAAGTATGACCAAAAGCACCTTTTATAATTGAATGACTAGCTGCATACTATTTGCTTGTGTCAGGTTGTCTGGGCAGGCTGTTGGGACAGCTAGCCCACGGCCACATCCGATGTCCAACATGCAAGGGGGACACCCTGGTGCCGGGCCTGTCCAATGATATCAACAAGCTGTCCAAGAACTTTGGAGTCTTGGACATCCTTGAGAGCATTGACGAGGGCATGCGGCCGGGGAGTGGTTCTTCCAATCCAGTGAGTTCAGAACAAAGATAGTGCCAAATGTGTTTCACTTTACAAATTTCATAATGTCAAAGTTCTTGCTCTCTTGTCATTAAGCCTTTGAGGACGATCCTTGGTTTAGTTGGTGATCCACTGATAATAGTCAGATAGCTCAATACTATACACACTCCACATTCCACCTCTTCAGGAAAGAAGATGTTTTTTGAAGATGTTCTTAATACAGAACAAAATATAGAATGAAAAATGGCTTCCATTAGTCTTTATGGAGTGTATTATAGTATTGAGTTATCTGAAGGGGACTACGGTTCCATACCGTTTCAACTCAACTTGTCAAGGATTCTGATTTCCGAGGTCTGTCATCTGCTACAGGTGCCGACGTGCGGGGAACATGAAGACGAGCCCATGAAAGTCTTCTGCATACAAGACGACCAGTTGATATGCATCTACTGTCAAGTGTATGGGGCCCATCAGGGTCACCAGTGTCAGCTGGTAGCCACCCTGGCTGAGGAAAGTCGCAAGGTACATTCACCAAAACACGGCTTATGATCTGGCCCTCGGGTCCATTTTTTACCGGTACATCCATTTTACAAACGAAGAGTTAGAGGCATTTATTTTCAATATGGATTTCGATTCAAAGTATATACTCTACTGGAATAACAAAAAAACCTAAAGTTTCAACTTTATAAAAAAAAAAGAAGCCAAAACCCATATTTCTCAGCTTTTGGACGATACAGTCATCTCCACTGAGATTGAATGAAATCTCCAGACCTCATCAGGCTAAAGATCTAAGTGCTGATTTGAAACAAACCTTCACTTGATTCCTCCCTGGACAGACGATCAGGTCATTTTTGGACAATCTGAGCAGCCAGAAGGACTCCATGGTTGCCGTATGTCAAGCAGTCAACGACACTGCTGGTGCAGTGCAGGTCAAGGTAAGTGTTCAATAGGTCTGTTCTCAAGTGTCATTCATCAACAATTCTATGAAGCTTCTGATCTCCACAGAACTTCACTCACATATAAAAGCTTTCCATTTTTGTCCTTGGACGTTGGGCGTTTTCAGGAGGACAGACTGATGTATGAGGTGACCAGACACTTTGAGATGCTGAGACGGAAGCTGTATCAGCGCGAGAACCAGGTCAAGATATTGCTCAGGAACAGAATCTCGGCTAAGGTCATGCTACTGGATAAGCAGAAACGGTAGGAGGGCAACTCTCCCTTCCCCTTCCCCTACCCCCATACCGATCTAGGAGCTTGAGCTTCGTCACAGATAAGCAAACTCAGCAAAGGCAGTTTATTCATAATTTCATTTGTAAAGGCAATCCCTTTTGAAAAAATGTACTGCTAAGTTCAGCATTTCAAACAAGAGGCGCCGAATTATTCTACAGGGGCACTTGTCGGCAATTCTTCTTTGCTGTCGAAGGGTTCTTCAGTGAGAGTTCTGAAATACCAAAAGTTTTGAATACTGTAACTCTTACATATTCATTCTATATTCTGTCGGGATTTCTCAACAGCTTGTCAACAAAACTTGCACATGGCATGGGTTGGATTGGAACCAGTGACTCGCACCTTTCTATCAAATAGCAGCTTATCACTCACTGAGCTGGTGGAAGTATTAATACCGCAACACTCTGAAATATTTTGAATGCAGGAAACTGCATGATCTGATGGGGAAGGTGGACCAGCTAAATGCGTCCTGCCAAGCCGCTCTGACTGGACCGGAGTATGAGTTGGTGCAGCAGAAGGCCAAGCTTGAGGTAAGGGTAATTAATAGATGAACAGTCACAACCCACCAGATCGCTGACTAGGGCTGTGCGTTCTACCCGGGTACTCGAAACCCGACCGAAACCATCGAGTACCCGGCTCCAATTTTTCGATTCTATTACCCGTAAAAAAATAACAACCATGCCCTTTTTCATATAATACATCACTGACCTGCAAAATTGGTAGTTTTTTGCAATGTCAAAAGCAGATTATTTCCCGCAAATCTGTACCGAAGCCGGCAGCGAGCCACAATTGTCGACGCAGTCCGGCCGCGATCTACGGTACCCGACAACGCGACACACCCCGGCCGCGATGTAGGCCTACATGTACCGACCAAAAATCCTACCGCGCACGGCAGATCATCGGAACAGACCGAGCCTACACCGTGCACACACAGTACGTACGGTGTATACAGTATGTAGTCTTCCTGCCCACACGTGGTCGAGACTGGTGCACGTTGTTTTGACATCGTGGCTATTACGCGTTGCCGTGTGTGGGGCGGATACCAGTCATGGCACATTCGGGATTACCATGCTGACCATGTGCACAATGCATCGTGATTACGTCTTAATAATGCGTTTGTCGCCCTAGTAATTTTTCTCACGTTATTTCTTAAGATCTAGCACATGTACGTGAAAAGTGTGTTTCTTCTAATTGGCCAACTGGACAAAATTACCGACTGAAATTCAAGTAAGATTTAGCTGATCAGGAAAATGCGATTTACGGGGTGGTCAGAATATTTTACGGGGAACACGCAACGAAATAACAACCCTGACAATGCATACATCGTGTTTGATATCGGTGTTCGATGTCGGAAAAAAGATCACGCTAACTTTTGCTTGGCCTGTCATGTCGGTAGAAATAGCGTAAACTAAAATTCGGCACCCCTAAAAAAAGCCGAAATCCGCTAAAGGTCGGGGTGTTTTGGGGAAGGTCTGGTAATTTTTTAGCACGCCTGGCTCGGAGCCCCGATACGGTACTCACCAACGGCCATTACGCAACAGACTTCCGGGTTCTTAATTTCTTATGTTTTATATTATATCGCGGGTACCCGGGTACCCGCCCGTTTGGGCAAAGGGTACTCGGGTCCAAAATTACCCGTGAATGCACAGCCCTATCGCTGACAAAGCAACTACAACTGAAAATATCTTAAGGAAACGTAGGCTAAAGTGGTTTGGACATGTGCTACGCATGGGCATTGAGAGAACACCAAAAATGCTGTACCTATTGAAACCAACTCATGGGAAGCGCAGATGTGGTCGGCCTTAAACTGCATGGAGAGATGTAATTCAGAGAGATCTCTCACTCCTAGACACTAGGTGGTCAGTTGAAGATGCAGAAGTGGCAGCTCAAGACAGAGCCATTTGGAAGTTTTTCTCAAGTCAGGCAGCAAGTGCAGATAACGCATGAAGCTTTCCAGTTAGTTATTTAGTCACAATCTATGGAGTCATTTTAATGGTATAATCCACGGCACAGTATTGTCCAACTTCGCAGTGGCAAGGTCTGTGCTAACTGGGTCATTTCTAGAAGATTTGAATAAACTGAATGTCTGTAAGAAAATAATCTCTTTTGTTTGGGCATGACGCATCTTGATTTCATACCGTGACATTTTGCGCACTTCCTTCCATCTCCCCCAGGCCGATTTCCACAGTCTTTCGTCGTCCATCGACGACCGTGATCTACGTCCTTGCACCAAGGATGACCTTCACTGCCACCTTGACCCCTCCATGCTGGTTCAGGTGGGCAGCCACGGAATCCTGGTCAAGGAGCCCGTTTACAAAATGCCACTGAGCATCAGCAATGCCGACCCTGCTGCCGGATCAGCGAGCACATCGAGTACAAGCAGGGTAAGTCACTGAACGGCCTTATTGTTTAGTTTCCTGTGAATGTCACATCAGTCTCCCTTGTAAACAGCATTTGCTGTCACAAGGCACGCACCTACCTGTTCGTACTGAGAAAAATCCTGTTCCCAGAAGGTCAGCAAGCTTGATGTTGTTTTGTGAAGACTTAGCTTTGTCATACGTCTCCCAAAAGCTTGACCAGGGCTGCATTCTACCTGGTCAAGCAGCGTATAACGTTGCTCAACTGACGTGACAATTCTGGAACGCATTTGTTTGGTCTTGTTGTCCTCAAATGCTTTGTCTGGTCTTGTTCTCTAAAATGCTTGATTTGGTCGTCTCTTTCGCAGATCAACGATGCCCAAGTCTCTGAGACGGTTGGTTCAGGGGGCGATGCAGACAGACAGGAGGGGGACTTTGAGCACATCGAGTGGCCCACCGAGATGCCAGTCAGCGGTCGAAACAGCAGGTCTACCATCAGACTTTTCTTCCCCTCTTTTGAATCAATCTCATTCAGTCATTTCATAATTGAGGTCTCAAATGCTGTCTTTGTGGATACTTTACAGATCAGAGTCGCATTCTGTGGATAAACATTTAGTTGCACCATTCCACATGGCTGGGTTTACAATTTTCGTACGAGTATCATGCGTCACATCAGATCCTAGCCATATGGCAACATTGGCTTCTGGCCTTTGAATCTGAGCAAGCATGTTTGATGTTAAGGAATGCCCTCACCATGTAGGGATAGATGCTGTACATGTAGCTCATGGTACAGCCGGTATGGCATTCCAGCGGTCTCGGGTTTGAGTCCCACTTATCACATATAATATTTGTTTCCCACCCCTGTTCAGGCAACAGAGCAATCCATCCGACGTGATCATCATCTACGACGACATGGACCTGGAACCCCCAGCAAGCAGCGGCAACTCTCCAGGACCCACCCGCTACCAGGGACAGCAATCGACAACAGGCTGCTGTCAGACAGACACTCGGCACTCCTACAGTCCGTCTCCCAGGGCCACATCCTCACCCAGACTGAGTAGGTTTAACTCTCCCCTCCCTCCCTCACCCAACTTGTCTGCTTCTCTGACCAATTCTACCATACACAAAAAGGCATAGGCTTAATTGATGGAGGCTTTGAGGCCTGCATTCTGACGTGGATCTTCTGCCATGTCTGATTTAAATCAACATCCAAAATTTGAATTACATTCAGCAGAAATTTGGTGTTAGATACAACTGCCATATTTGTGTTGCAAGTAAGACAGAGTTTTCCCAGTTTCTCGTGTGTTTCCCAGTTGAAATTACACCATGAGCTCATGATCAGGCTGGTGTATTCCAAGACTGATTGTTCCTCTTGAGCAAATTAATTATACGTATACCTAGTCAGACCTGTTTTATTTGGACATTATTTTTCCAAGAACTAATTTACGAGCCCGGGACGGAGACCCCACCACTAGACCATACCATCTCCTCGGCGGACGATGACAGCCCCGACCTGAGTGAACTCAGCGACATGGAATTGGAGCGCCCCCTACGTTCTGCTTGGACCAATCGGGGAGGATGGTCCAACACCGTTGCCCCGGCAAGTGCCCCAGCGTCATCGGAAGACATCACGCCTAGCTCTCTGGTAGTCGGTGCATCATCATCGCCGGTGGGCATGTCACAGAGCGCACCGTCTGTGACAGGGATGGGTGCGACGGAGGTTGAGGTTGGAGTCCAGGAGGAGCAGGATGGAGCAGCATCAGTTGCTCCCGGTGACGGTGCAGTTGACATGTCTCACACAGGTATTTTCATGCCGAACTTTCCTTCACCAATGGATGAATCAAATACACTGATAACAATTGCCAAGAGTTATTGTATAAAATTGAGATTTTGAATGTCCTAAAATTATTAGTCCCTTTATTGCATGTTCATTGGCTTGGTATGAATGTTTTTTTTTCAATCCTCTCAGGAGCGGCTGAAGCACAGAGAGATGAGCACGACCCATGGGAGGTCAACGCATCCTCATCGCCACGGCGAATGTGCAGGCATGGAAACGCATCATCATCATCGCAACATCAAAGGTAGGCCTGCGAAATGTCATGGTGTGCCCCTTGATAGGATTACACAGATTAGAATGCAGGAGTCTGACTGTGTGATAGTATACTCCTCAGATTCTATCGCTTATGAGGTTCAAATTTACTTGCTGAAAGCTCTCCAAAGTTGGCCCTTAATTGCTCTCTTGCATTTTGACGTAGATATATGAGATTTGTCGGATGTATTTTCTTCTTCAGAATCAAAACTGGCCTGGTGTGTTCTGTATACAACTGTACCAGCGCCAACTGCAATTTCTACGTCCACTGCAAGAACTGCTCCCGTCTCTTCTGCCAGAAGTGCGTCAGCTCCTCCATCAGCGCCCGCCGCTGCTACAAGCGGCCTCGCGGCCACAGCTTCATGTACATCCCCCTTGGCAATGCTGGCAATGCTTCCTCAAACAACAACCAGGCATCCTACCATCGTCTGCTCCACCGGATTCAGCACGGTCACCAGCGGTCCAGACAGCAAGGTCAGCAGCAGGCAGGATCATCAGCGAGAGGCAGCGCCGAGCATGCACACAGCAGCGAGTCCAGCCAGCAGATGGCCGGCTCCTGGAGCTGCCTTCAGTGTCTCACAGTGAATACCTCCCGGAGCATGGCCGGCATCGAACGGTGCGTGAGCTGTGGACAGGTCAACCAAAACCCCTTGGAAATCGAAGTCGAGACAGAGTTGATGACCTTCCCTCCGTCTCCTCAAGAGGTTGGCTTGTCTCATTCAAGTACGGGAAACGCAACCCAAGCTACCAACCTGCACTGTGAGAATCCATCCGAAGGGGGGCAGGCTGCCGAGATCAGTGTTTTCACTGTTGAAAATGGCTCTTAAAGTATCAGATTGCATTCCGACTATCTCCTGATGATAGGAACTAACCCACCAACATTCAGTTCTATAGCTTGCCTGCCATTGCTAGTATAGGCTCAAGTGTTATTCACCAGCATAGTATTGTCACTAACTAGGGCCATGGCTGCTTGATCACTGCTAACATTCCCACAGTCAGTATTCCGTTTTATATGCTATCATCATTGTCATCAATTGGTAAACATATAAACTGGATTCGGCCTATCTGTACATAGCACCCACTACCCACTTTAAATAATGAAGTGCATTGCATGTTCAGCCATGTAGCTTAATATGCATAATAATGGTTTCAGTTGAGTTGTGATTGAAAGAGGTACATTGGAACTCGGATAAGATTTGTATTTAAATAATGCATATTCAATTCTCACAAGTCATAGGGCGTTTACGGAAACGGAGACTCAGGCTCCGGCTCCATTTCGTTAATCCATTCTGAAATAACTGACCAGTATGAAAATAGAGGTTTTTGGTTGCGGTTCTGAAGTCGATTCCCTGGTTTGAAAAAGAAAACACAGCTTCAGCTTCAAAAAAAAAACCACAACCTATATTTTCAGCATATGGATGTCAGAGTTGGAGCCTTAGCCTGAGCCTAAGCCTCCATTTCGTAAACGCCCCTAGTAAATGCACTCTCACAAGAGGGCACTAGATACTCCCAAAGTGCTGACAAATTATATAACCATCGAGTTATTTATACATGTACTTGTTCAAGTAATGATCACTGTTTTGATGTGCATCACAGCTTTTCACACTTAAATTTCGGACAAATAAAGCAGAGTTTGGGCCTTCGGATTTCGGACGAATCTTTGCAAATTCATTAATCACACACATTTAAGGTAATTTAACGTTTAAATTTTGCATATTTTCAACATTTTGTTACAAAGCACAACCATGCTTGGCAGAAGCGTTTATAATTTGAGTTTGGCTAGAGGTCTATCCAAAAGTTTCAAAAATTAATTTCCTTCTTTTTCTCTCTTTTGTGTTTGTTAGAATTCATTTCAGCTTTTGAGACAGGTCTCCCTGATCTAAAATTTAATTTATTATTCTTTTAAATTTATATATTTATTTAAAAAATAGAGTTTGGTACAATGTATGTAAGATTTGTGTTGACATATTTTTGTTTGTTGGGTTTGAGGAACAGTTGAAGACACAAAGTTGAAATTGTATTAATTTTCTATAACAGACTCTCTTTTTTCATTTAATATTCGTTGACTAATTGTAAAAGTAATAATACCACAAATTATAAATAATGATGTACATATATAGAAAGAGCATCTGCACGGTTATATTTATGAACAAAAAAATTGAATGTATTTATGATTTAGGAAGGCATTTAGTCTTACCATGGGCGTAAATCCCGGGGGGGCTATGGGGGTTGCAACCCCCCCAGGTTTTCACTTTTTATATATATAAAAAATTATTTTGTGCACAAACGTATATGAAAGTATGACCCAGCTACACGACCGATCAACCCCCCAGGTCTGACGACGTGTCTACACTACTGAGTCTTACTCAAGTATTTTTTTTTTCTTTAAAGTATCTGCGCCATCAGTCATTGCCATTTCATGCATTAAATATCTCACTCAACTTATTTCGTTTTCAAAAGATCCTTATTTTTTTTCATTAGGCACTTACCGTAATAACAGGAATGATAACTCTTTTTGAGGCTTGGATTTTGGAAATGGCTGAAGACAATTGGCTGGTATGGGTTTTCTTTTTCAAAAAATTTTAAAAGCACAACAATTTGTAAAAGCACCACAAAAAACTTGATCAATGAAATTGGTTCAGTACCCGTTTTCTGTTTTAATCAGCCGTGCAATCAATGCAATGATAAAAAAATGAAATGCCTGATTTTGTTCTGTTAATTTCAAAGGATTTTCTTGCTATAAAGCAAATTTTGTTTGTGTTTTTGAGGCAACACTTATAAATTTGACTCAAGATCACAAACCTGTTGTTAGTGTCATTCACATTTTCTTTTTTCAAATATTGTGGAATTGTTGAGGTTTTCTTGAAAAACTGCAAAAATGTCAGACGGAATGATTGGTACTATAGTGCAATGCTCAAAGCAATTGAAGCTTTGAAATAGTTTAACTAACTTACTAGTTCAACTAACTTGAACAAATCATCAAATAGATCCTCAAAAACTGTCTTTTCCTTTGCAGAAGTCACTTATTTTTAAATAAAATTCATATATTAAGCACTATTATTGAAAAAAGGTTTCTGTGTAGTAGAAGTGATCCACACAGTGTTTCAACATTTAATCTAAAAAAATTTATAGCATTTGTGAGCAATTTGTAACTTAACAAAATAATACCTTTCATGGATCACCTAGCTGGAGCTATATACTCTTTATAATGTGACTGAGCGGAAAAATCAAACAAGGAATTTCGTGGCTTTTAAGTTTTGTCATGTTTGTGTCAACTTCCCTTTGGGAAAACTGATGTCAAAAGCTCTGTCCTTATTGTCACAGCTTGTATTGAATAATTCTTCTAGGTTTTTGTTTTGTGTAAAACTAGTTAATTCTGTTTCTGGCACTTTGCAATATATGAGTTTACTGTTCATAATAAACAAACAGGATTTACTACTGGTCAGTAATCAACCTCTGCATTGTGTTCATTTTCTTGAAACTAGTGTTGGATTTGCTGTTGGTTGGTCATAGTGTGAGCTTGTTGGGGGTGTTTGTTTGTTTGTTTGCTTACATATTTACTGGCATGTTTGTTTGTGTATATTGTCTTCCTTTTGCTGCCGACAGCCTAGTCTGAATTAAGTGAATTCTTTAAATTTTGTTTTATTTCTTTGCAGGCCTTTCTGCTTTCTTTTTCTTTTTTACAAAAAGCTGCATGCTTGACAATAACAAACCATTTCGGTTGATAAAAAAAGGTTACAAGTTAAATCACAAATAAAAGTTGATATAGATAAAGGAAAACGGAGAAAAATTTAGGAATATTGAAGAAAAAAGGAAAAGTGTGGAGATGCGGGGTTTCGAACCCCGGACCTTGTACATGCAAAGCACACGCTCTACCACTGAGCTACATCCCCTAGTTGAAAGTTCAGGTGATTTTATAAAATTTAAACATTGCAAAAACTTGTCTAGGAGTGATTTTCGTATAAATTCTTTTGTTTAAATAATTTTGTTTTGCTATTTCCGCTAAAAATATTTAAAGAATAATACCCTATTATTGTTTAATAAAAAAATATACATTTTAATTTGTACGTATTACCTTAACAAGATATTTCACCACCTGTATTTTGTTTTATTTTTAAACTGAATTGAACGAGGTTGTCATTTGTGTGACGTCACTGAGACATTAAACAAAATGGCGACCAAAATGTACTGCTGGCAGAACACATCATTTTAAAAAGGTACTTTTTAGCTTCTCAAACACAACATTTAAGGCTTACATTGCTTTATTATGAATGTACATAAGCTAAAATTACTGTTGGTGTAAAGATTTGTTTCACGTGTGGCTATAAGACTGATAATACAGGCTTTCAAAATGTGATGTGGAATCGGTCAGTCTGCCACTCTGCGTACATTGCATTGCCATTGCTTTGCATGATAAAGCCTACACATCAAAACTCAAGATCCAATTTGGCGTGCTGTGAGCTGTGTACGTTCGTACGAGCCCAGTTGGACCTCAAATGGGCCTTTGAAGTTGAAGTTTATATCATTTTAAGAGCACATTTATACTTGTATTAACTTCTGTGTTCCATCTTTATCAAGGTCCATTTGTAAACTGGATTTTCATGATTTTTGTGGGATTTGAATCAATCTAAAAATTTGGTCTCTTTGGACATACGATTAGGGCCTACGACTTTATACGAGGCTACGAACAGTACAGTCACACTCAAAAGCTAAATCACAGTCATTGTGGTATAAACAAAACAAAAACTGGAAATTTCTTTCTTTCACTAGGCCTATTCAATGACCAGGGCAGGCTCTCAGAATTTCTGCGGAAAGATTGCTTTTTAATTGTCATACATAATTAGGCCTAGACCTACATACGGTAGGATTTTTTAAACTTAAAAAAAATCAATTATATTTTTTTTTAAGATGATGATGTCCAAGATGCTAGGCCTACTTCAGCTTCAACTTCAAGTCCCCACACACTGCACACAGTGCCCCTGCCGGTCCCTGGATGTTGCATGCTGATTGACCCCAGTGCATACATTTAGGAGCCCGCTCTCGAAAGAGAAACGCATAAGGAGAGAGATGTCTGGTCGGAGAATAGATATTAATTCGGCCAAGGTTGAGGAGTTGGCTACCTTGTTGGGAGTCGGGAAGTTACGTGCTGAAGCCATCGTAGAAATGAGACAGGTACACAGGCTCAGTTTTATTTAGATTGAGAGTTTGATGAAATGCTTATCCAAGAAGTGTGCTACGTTGCCCACCATCAGCTTGATTGGAGCCAGGCCTCAAAATAGTACTAGCCTGCTGTACAATGTCTAGTAAAAACCACTCTGGGCTAGCTAGATTCACTTCCTTGTAAGTAAGCTGCACCCGTGGGCTAGCCAGGAAATAAAGTTAGCGCAAGGCCTGGCAGCAGGCTTTAGAATTTCAGGGAAGGCTCAACTTCTTTTTCCCTGGTCTTGGGTTTGGTGGTCGTGTAAAAGCATTTCTTTTGGGCATCTTTCATTTCCAGTAGTGCTTTTGTTCCCCTAATGATTTGATAAAGGGACTTCCGTTCTTCAAGAATACAATTTCAGGCCTGTGGGCGATCAAAATAAGTCCATAAAATGAAATCTTTAAAATGATTTTTATAATTTTATCGTTTATTGATTACCGGTATAGTTATGGTTTATGGTTTTTGTTTTCATTTTCCCCCACAGAACATTAATGGATTCAGGTGTGTTCAGGATCTGACAACTGTCTTAGGCATAGGCAAGAGTGTGGTGGACCAAAACTGCAATGTGCTGACTTGTGGTATGTATACTGGCCCGGCATCATCAACCTCATCGTCGAGTCTTCACCGGCACACATCCACGTCCACGGCGAGCTCAGTTAGCACGTCCAAGACCAGTCCAAGCTGGCTGAGGGCCAGCACAAGCAGTCTCAAACAGACCGCCAGTGAACCCAGCGGGAGCAGTCTCAAAGCCAGCAGACTCAGGCCGGCATGTGGTACGGCCATGTTTAGATCGGGCACCAGGGGCTCGGCGCCCAAAGGGAGGACGACCTCCCTCAAGTCCATACTGACCACAACCAAGACTGTCTCCCCGCGGTCGCACAGCCGGCACGCCAAACTCAGCCAAAGGCACAGGCCCTCGGCCACTCTCCGCAGGTTCACCAGCCCACCTTCAAGCTGTAGGGCCACGAGGAGGAATAAAGTGTTGTCGGATGTTCAGGAGGTCTGTGGCACGGCGACAAGGGTGTCGTCGTTGCGAGACTTGAGCAGCAGGCCAGCATCAAGCTCGTCATCAGTGACTGTGTCTTCTCCAACAAGCCCAGGGTCCAAAGCTGTAAGTAAAAGAAAGGAGCTAGGATTAATATGATAACCACTTGTCCTCTTGTGGGGTGGTTTTTAACCAACTTTTGACGAGCTCACACCACCGTCTTGGAAATTGATGTTTGCGACCTTAGGCAAGACGCTTTGTCACTTACTGCTTCTCTTCACCCAGGAGTAACCCCGGTTCTCCAAAATCCCATTGAATTGGAGACATCTCAAAGACTGCAGATTGCTTAAAGATGTTGGCATGAAGTTCATGAACATTTGGCACTCACATCACACTTAAATTACTACAAATTACTGTGAGCATACATTGCACAATCATCTATCAATCACACAAATGCTATAATGGCTGCCCTTATGGATTGAAGACATTTGCCATTTTCTGTTTATCTTCTGCAGAGTATAAAACGCAAATCACCGGTAGCACCCGCCGACGAAAAGGGTTCCAAAGTAAAGCTGTCTCCCACCAAGAAGTTCTGCCGAAATGAAGACAGTATAAGCCACAGGTATGAAGTTGTATTTGTTTTCATTTAGTAGGTTAATGGTGGTATTTTAGTGTGTGATTTCCATTTCATTGTACTGTCAACTGAATAAGCACTGGAAAAGGCATATAACGACCTTCAAGCTGCATACATTGCTTGCCAATGAGTGCCATTACAATTGAGATTCACTCGAGCACAGCCGAAATGTCGCTGCAGCTGCCACATTATCAGTTTGCACTGTAATAGTGTCACACATGATGCTGTTAACTTAGATTTGATGCTATGCATGGTGGAAATAAGTAATAGGTTTGCGATGACTTTACTTTATTTAACATGTAGCTGTTGTTCTCCTTATCTGCCGTGTTTGTCCTTCCAAACACAATAGCACCATTCCTCCTCCTTCTATACTTTACATTTCCTGTGAATCTTCATCTCTTGGCCTATGTCGGGCATTTCTCACTGTTTCCTCAACCTGATGCTATGTTCACTCAATATATCATCATGACCTCTCACTTGCAGGCATCTATCCACCTCGTCGTCCATTCTACCGTGTAGCTCTAGCCCACACAAGTTCAACTCCTCTAGGGTGGCCCAGTACCAACAAGACAATGTGGAAACACCCAGGCGACGTCTGTCCTCCAGGCTACAATTGCCCTCCAACCTCAATGAATGGCTGAAAACTTTCCAGGTTAGGACGAGGTCTAATTTGAGGGCTCATTTCTTTTTTGACCGGAACGGGATTAGGCGCAGGTTCGAATCCCGCTCCAGTAAATTTTTCATCAAATAACCAGGGAAACTGATAACATTTTTAGTCATTGAAAGGTGAACAAAGAAAGTTGACTGGATTGGGATTCGAACCAGTGACCTCCTGAATACCGTACCAGCGCTCTACCATCTGAGCTATCCTGCCCTACGCTGGTGGTGTCCCTAAGTAAATTTTTCTTTGTTCGCCTTTCAATGACTCAAATTTGATCAGGAGTTTCCCTTGTGGTTATTTGATGATTATGTTGATCTTTTTGTCGATTTCTTCATTGTTTCAAAAGATAAATGTATTAACAGAGCAATATAAAATTCTTTTTTTCAACTGTTTGATAGCCATTTTAAGCTTAAGATTTGATGGTGATGGCTGGTAGCCTTCAAGGAATGTTCAGAATGGACATTCGTCTGCTAAATTGCCATGTGAATTTTTCTTTAAATGCAGAACTGGAACGTGCCCGAACAGAGACTGGCCCTGGACGAGCTCATTAACCACTGTGAGCCCACGCTAGTCAGGCATGTCATGTCCATCATCGAACCTCAGTTCCAGAGGGATTTCATCTCACTGTTACCTCGTGAGGTAAGGTCAGGTCGGGTTGGGTCGGGTCATGTTACTTCCGTGGCTGCTTGGCCGTTGGGCACTTTGATTTTGCTTTCCAACTTTGCCATCCCTAACTGTCGTGAGGGAAGACAAACAGAAAATTACTCCATACCCCAGATTGTAAATCTCTTAAGGTTGGAACTCCACTTCTATGGGAGAAACTGAATGTCCATTGGATCTTATGAGGGACATTGTGGCAAGATTGCGTCCATTGCCTTTATGAAGTTCCTACCATGCTCATCTGTTCGGCATGCTTATCTGTTCTCCATAGTTAGTTTGCTTGTAATTGAACCCCTCACATTCTTATTCCCCTCTTCACCTTTATATGTGTTGTGTTATAGCGCACTCTATTGTTTAGAGTTCACAGTGATTCATGATCACAGCTAATCTAGGAATTCCTTCCTTCTTCCAGCCTATGAACAGTTGACATTATGCATGTTTACGTTGCTGGCGTGATCTAGTTGTATCACATAAAAAGCTGCCTTCGAGTGTAAAGTGTGAAATGTAATAACATCATTGCAATTGTCTTCTGGTCCTAGCTCGCCCTATACGTGCTGTCATTCCTGGAACCTCGTGATCTCCTACGGGCCGCCCAGACTTGCCATTACTGGAGGATCCTGTGCGAGGACAACCTCCTCTGGAAAGAGAAGTGCCGGGAGGCGGGCATCGATGAGGTCAATGGGAAGCAGACCAGGCGCCGTTCCAATTCCGGTGTGCCCCGCAGCCCCTGGAAGAGCATGTACCTGAGGCAGCATCAGATTGAGTACAACTGGAGGTTTGCTGACATCAAACAGCCCAAGGTGAGGGTTTCAAGTCAAGCAAGACAGCAGTTTCAATTTGTGATATTTCTCCAGATTTTCTTGAATTCAGATCTTAAGTTACGGTATTCCCAGGGTCACAAGTTTAAATCCCATTATTTTTTTTGTTTTTTTTCTATGTTCACTTTTCAATGACTTTTTCAAGTAAAGTTTCTTTTTTTAACTACTGGTTCGTGAGCAGTTCATGGCATATTATTTACTTGAATGCTTTGTCTGTTTCCTACTATAAACTCAACAGGTGCTGAAAGGTCATGACGATCATGTGATCACCTGTTTACAGTTCAACGGCCAAAGAATCGTCAGTGGATCAGATGACAACACGCTGAAAGTATGGTCCGCCACTACGGGCAAGGTAGGCACAGGCAGCTTGAATCAGGGGGCGACTTAAGCAAGGTCTCTATGGCTGTGTCCAAAACAGGTTTCCAGAGCTACGGCTAGGTCTATTCGTCTAGGTGTATTTCCAATGGAGCAAAGACCTAGACCTAGCTCTAGACAACAGATTCTGATACAGCCTATGATTCTTTGGCTTTATCTGCCCCTCCATTTCTGCAATGCTAAAAGAAGTTTTCATATAAACCGTATATACTGACACACACCTATTTTGTTTCCTTGGGCAGTGCCTGAGAACCCTGGTGGGTCACACGGGCGGCGTGTGGTCATCCCAGATGTCCAACAACATCATCATCAGCGGCTCGACTGACCGGACGCTCAAAGTCTGGAATGCGGACACTGGACAATGTATACACACGCTGTATGGACACACGTCCACCGTGAGGTGCATGCATTTACATGGCAGCAAGTAAGTGTTTGTTCACCAATATTCTGAAAGCATTCAAAATATAAAATGCTCGGAGTTGAATGGGCCTGATGCGTTTCGATCCTAGCAGGATCTTTATCGAAGGCTTGTACTTGTACATTCAAAATAAGAATTTTCATTATAGGTTTAATGATTGAATTGTGTACTAAGCTGTGTATGAACTTAACACTTTTTACTTAATTTTGCTTTATCCTCAACCAGGGTTGTAAGCGGGTCCAGAGATGCCACGCTACGAGTCTGGGACATCGAGACCGGTCAGTGCTTGCATGTCCTAATGGGTCATGTGGCCGCCGTGCGCTGTGTCCAGTACGATGGCCGGAGGGTCGTCAGCGGGGCCTACGACTACACGGTCAAGGTCTGGAACCCGGACAACGAGGAGTGCCTACACACTTTGCAGGGACACACCAACAGGGTTTATTCACTTCAGGTAAGGAACCAGCCTAGGCTGCCCATACTTTATGTCCGTATGGCTCTCTCTGTGACTTCTCTGATGTTGAACAGAGAATGATGTTTGAAACGTCAAGCCCACCAGCAGCCAATTTCATGGTCCTGCTTAGCACAAAAATTTACTAACCATAAAATTACTGTCTTAATAAAAACAGGGCTAACAACCAAATTGCCATGTGTTGTGTATCACTTGTGATTGTTCTTTGGCTGTTGTTCGCTGACCATGAATATCTCATTTTTAATGCTGGTTTGTTTTATTTGGCAAGACAGTTTTGTGCTAAGTAATTTTGTGTGCTTAGCAGCTCCATGAAATTGGCCCCTGCTCCCAAAAAAATTAAATTTGTGGGAAACTTTAAAAAAGCTTCGTTATTAAAATCGGCAACCACTTTATACCTGAAATTCTCCCGATTCAGTTTGACGGCGTCCACATCGTGAGCGGTTCCCTGGACACGTCCATTCGCGTCTGGGATGCTGAGACCGGGGAATGCAAGCACACCTTGATGGGTCACCAATCGCTGACCAGCGGCATGGAGCTCAAGGATAACATCCTGGTGTCCGGTAATGCCGACTCCACGGTCAAGATATGGGACATCACCAGTGGACAGTGTCTGCAAACGCTACAAGGTAAATAGAGGCTAGAGCCATAATTTGGTTACACAAGACAGTAAATCAGTGTCATTGACAATCATGTCCTTGCAGCTCTTATTGTCCTGTACTGTCACTTTGTATAGAAGCCAGTTGAATATACCTTTTCCAGAAGACCAGACC
Source organism: Astropecten irregularis (assembly GCA_963971285.1). Lineage (NCBI taxonomy): Eukaryota > Metazoa > Echinodermata > Asteroidea > Paxillosida > Astropectinidae > Astropecten > Astropecten irregularis. The sequence goes on from OZ020256.1 coordinate 2,469,366, forward strand.
TGGGGCTGATTTCACTAACGCTTTGCGATAATCGCTAAAGCCCAAATCCATCGCTAAACGGCAAATCGATCGCTACGTTGTGTAGGAAATTTCTGTGGAGCGATGGATTTGGGCTTTACTGATGATCGCAAAGCTTTTAGTGAAATCAGCCCCAGAAGATATAACCTTTGAGAAAGATCTGTTAGGATTGAAACGTCAGGCCCTCCTAACTCTCAGATATAATCACCCTTTCGTTTTTTTTTTCTTTTTTTAATCCATGAATTTAGGACCAAACAAACACCAGAGTGCAGTCACGTGCCTGCAGTTCAGTAAGAAGTTTGTCATCACCAGCTCAGACGACGGGACGGTCAAACTCTGGGACCTTCACACGGGGGAGTTCATCCGCAACTTGGTGACCCTGGAGAGTGGGGGTAGTGGGGGCGTGGTGTGGCGTGTCAGGGCCAACCAGACCAAGCTGGTCTGTGCCGTGGGCAGCCGCAACGGCACCGAGGACACTAAACTGCTGGTGCTGGATTTCGACGTGGACACGTTGAAGCTATGACGAAGGAGGGACGGTGGTAGGTAAATGGGGGCAGTCGCTTCTGATTCTAGCCACGTTCGCATCCCTCATCCTGCTGCTTGTTACCTCTGTGCCACCCCGAGAAAAAAACAAAAAGTCTGCCATGTTTTCAGCCACGCCTGCACTCCAAGATCCAGTATGACCTTACTGCCTGTCATTGCATAAGGATCTTCAGTCCCATTCCTCTCTCTACACCGTCGTATTCTGCAGTGCAGCTCACCAAGTGCATTCTTGCTTTTACACAGACCAACCACAGGGGACAGACCACAGGGTGGTCACGTCAGGTCATTCCTGTCCTGCAGCTCAATTGTCAAGTAAGCGACAAATCCCAAGCCGACTCATGAATGATGTTTCCAGACTTTCTGTCTCGCAAGCTTTTTTTAACATCGGAAGTTCCGGCTTGCATTGCATCAATTCCATAACAGTCCAGTGCTGTGCAATGCACCAACTAGGCCAGAATCTCCGGAGAACAAGGGTTGTATAGAGCATGGAGCCCTGTCATCTATGGAAGTGCTGCCCTTACCTCAACATCAACAAGCTATGCAGTTACAGTCACATCCCTAAGGAGGAGGAGAATAGAAAGACAAGCAAGGCTGATGATGGATCAATCACTCACAAGAGAGTCCAAACTTTGGACACGGTCATCATCGTCATTGATTACCTGTATTCCATTTGGAAGACATTGCCACTGATGACCGCCTGCCTTGTTGCTGACCAGTCATCATGATCACTCCATGTCCAGCAGTTACAGAATCATTGATTTTGTTCCGTTCATGAAGCTGTACTAAAGTCTAGTACCTGTACCCCAAATGTGGACTCCCAGTGTAGTACAGTATGCAAGTAAATGGCAATCATCAATCAAGGTATCAAGCTCACCTAGCTCTTCTTATTAATAACAGCAAGTGAAATGTCGCCGCCCCTACATCATCAGACAAAAGTACATCAATTCAATAATATGAAATCTTCTTTGGCCATTCCGGCTTTGTTCTTCAGCCCCGCCCACCTTAGCAATGCCACCCTGTTTTACATACAACATTTGACCGAGTTTGAACGAGGTAAAGGGCAACACGTCCACCAATTGGTCAATGCACACGCTGTGATTGGCAGGCTGGAAAGGTCCATTGCTGGCACCGATATCTGGGTAATTATTGTGGTTTGTGCCAGCCAAAAAAAACCAATATTTCTTATCCAACCAGTGGTAAAACTTGAAATATGGTTACGGGACCATGTTGCATCTCTGTGTGGTGTACTGAAGACAGAGATATTCAGCTCTCTTTTTTTTCTAACAATTTCCGGCTGAAAGTAATTGAAATATTAATCTGGGTTTCTGACGGTGGTTTCCGTTTTGCCCCTTTTTCCATTCAGTGTAAGTAGAATGGTCTGGGTCCAGTGGCTGTGTATCTTGAATCTATGGTAGGGTGGTCAAGACGGTAAATAAAATTTAAAATGTTAAACGTCATTCAGAGCCACTAACGCTCACTTATGTGGCATGGCATTGCCAACAATGCGTGAATGAAAAGAAAAGACATATTGGCATTCAGGCATTATAAATGTATACCAATAATGGACATTACTTTGTTCTTGTGTGCTATAAATAAAACCAAATAAAAAAACAAGATTTTTTCAAAGCATTGCCAATGTAAACTTGTAGACCCCCTGCATAAAATTAAGATTAATGGCATTATTCTGGGATTTTTATTTGGCATTTATCGGTCAAAAGTTGAAATCTTGACTGAGATTTTTTTTTTTTTTTTTTTGTTCTCCCTCATGCAGCAAAACGAAAGATTCCTGATCATTTAAAAAACTCTGATGTTCCATTTTTTTGTTGTCATTACAATACATGTATGATAGAAATCTACATGTACATGTACATTGAAGTCCATGCAGTGTATGTTTACATTCAGTAACCCACAGATTTTCTGACATGGAATATGGCTGATCTGAGTTAAAACGCACAAAGAGTCAAATGCATCTTGCTTCTAATGGTTGGGATGTTACTTTATTCCTCAGAACTCATCCCGGTCCGTCCATGCGCTGCCTATGCTATATATTATGCAAAAAAAACAACAACAACAAATGTTGTCTGTACATCTGTACTTTGTGTTGCTTAAAAATTGAAGTCTTTTGTTTGTTTTTCGTCTTCTGTATGATTTGAATGTTTCCTTTTTTCTATGTTATTCACTCATTATCCAGTGTACACGTATCTATGCTCTGTTCTTTTGCAAGCAGTTGTTGTTTTTTATCGAGTTTTATATATTCTTGAAGGCTATTTAACCTTCTGAAGAAAATTTCAGAGAATTCAATTCTAAATCGGTCATTTTACTCATTTTTGACGGATACTATGTTTAGTTAATCACTGGTATTTACCAAACATCTTGGAGTATTAACACTTCAATCTGCTGTCAATATTTATCCTCGGTGATCGCCGATTTTAACCAGGGAGATATTTTTCCTGTTGTATCCCTAGCATCTAAAAGATCCGTTGAAAATGAACTTTATATGGTAACGTAATCTTACACTCATTCAAATTCAGTGCCATCTTGCAAGTCAATAATTATGTCTGCAGTTCTGGGTCCAATTTCATAGAGCTGCTTAAGCACAACAATTTTGCTTAAAGGTAGTATCATACATTGGTTTTTATCAAAGAAATACAGATTCATGGGCAAAAGTATCAAGGACGATACAGTAATAGTCATCTGTGACCAATTTCATAGAGTTGCTTAAGCACAACATTTTGCTCAAGCATGAAAAGTCTTCTTTGATCAAATAGGATTACCAACCAAATTGTCATGTGATGTTTACTGCTTTTGACTTGTATTCGGGCATTGTTTGCTGGGCATAACATTCACAAGGAGTTTTGGCTGGCATACTGATTTTATTTACCAAGGTTTTTGGTGCTTAAGCAAATTTTGGTGCTTAAGAAGTTCTATGAAATTGGCCCCTGCACTAGTTTAGTGCTAGTCTTCCATACAAGTCACAATTTTTTTCCTCCTGCCCACCTCCCCCTTCAGACAAACAAACAAACAAAAATGTTTTGTATTAAGAAACTGGACAACCTTGTCTCACATGTTGTGATGTGAACTCATTTGATTCCGAATGCTAAACATTACATGCCGACAAAGATAATTGACTGTTTTGGACACCACCAACATAGGGCTGGACAGCTCAGTTGGTAGAGCACCGGTATAGTATTCCTGGGGTCAGAGGTTTAAATCCCGCTCCAGTCAATATTTCTTTATTCACTTTTCAATGAAATTACACACTGTCCTGTTTATATCCTTATAGTTTCACTGTGTTTTGACTAATGTCATTAGTCTGTGATTTATGGTGATACCTCATAAATATTCATTAGGCATGTGATGGGTTTCCTCTCTCCACTCCAGGGGCTTGTTAAACTGTGTGGTACTTCTAGAAAAATGTTTAAATAGACTCCCAGTCTAGGTATGATCCTATATGATGGGATGGGACCAAAGAAATTCCACATCTGCCTCTTAAATACTTGACAAGATATTGCCCCTTGACGCGGTTCGATGTCCCCCATTTTGTTTTAGTCTGTGGTCGCATAATATGCACACTTTTCACTTTGTTGTTGGACTTGGCAATTTCATGTACAATACACTGCCATTTATTTGATTTGTGACACAGTCAGTCCTGCACTTTTCGTGGGTTACTTTTTCCTTGTCTGTTTAATATCACTTAACCAATCAAAGCATTTCTGTGCATTGAAGCACGTGGCAAGGTATTATAAAGTGCTCACTTGAACACAATGCTTAATATCTCTTTGAATGCTGGAAATTTGTTTTTCTTTGTATTATTAAGACTAGTACAATGAGTATATTAATTGCAAAAGAAAAAAAAAACAAGTCTGTAACCAAAATGTATATTTTTGTATGGTGCTGTATTATTTCAACAAACTTCCATGTTTCGTAAATTGTATAATGCGTAGGAATGTCAAAAAATTAATAAAACAAATTCCCTATACACATGCTATTTGCTTGCATAAGCATCTATAGGGGAAGGCTTAAAGTTGGAATCGAATGAAGTTCATTTCCTAAAATTGGCAACATTTCTCACAAGGGAATTATATCTTGAGGGTAGAAGGTACTCAAGGTAGTAGTACTATCATACTTTGGAAGCAAACCAAAACAGAAATCTTCACAGATTAACCTTTTATTTTCTGCCTGAAATGATGTATTTATCCAGAAAAGAGTAAAACTAAAGACCAAAAACAATACATTTTATCCTGGAAAGATAAAAAAAATAACGGGAGAAAGATTGTTTAAATACTGTGTTTTTGTTTTTGTTTTGTTTTTTACTGTTTTCTAAAAAAGTTGGCACCATATGGAACTGACAATTTCACAGATGACTGTATCTTCCTTGATATTTTTGCCTATGAATCTGCAGTTCTTTGATAAAAACCTATTAAGTATGATCTAATACAATTACCTCTGAAAGTCTCATATTGAAAATGCTATAAGTTCAGCACAATTATAGACTTACATATTATCTTGACCCCCTTGTAATTCAGTCCATCGAATAACTATTTTTATAGTTGGGGCATAGAGAGTATCTTGACCATTTAATAGGCACCTATCCCACTGATGGCACCCTACCAACAGATCTCTATGCGCCCATAGATGATTTCGATTACAGCAATCGAAATTATTTTATGGTTTACTATGAATAATAACTAGTTTATATAACACAACATCACCCAAATAATTGGCGCTTTACAATAACAACTTTAAAAACGTGAAAAAATAATTACAATTGGCGTACGGTGAACAAACGTGTCCATGATCCAACGCAAACACGTTTTCTGCCGTTTTGTGGAGTGAAGGTTTATTGATTTTAGTCAGAAGTAAAGTGTGTTTAGTGAATCACTTTTATAAGTCTTCATGATCTATACAGTCAGTTATACCATCAGAAGGTCCATGAACTTTGTGACATTTGGCTTTATGACTTCAGGCCTACGTGTAGCATTAATGTCCTTTAATTGAGCCTGTGACGTGGTGGCCATGATAAATAGCTTGATAACAGTATCAGCGGATTTGGGATAGGGCCTATACGTTTGTTTAAAGGCCGGAGTCAATGTATTGTGGGGTGGATCGAGGCTACGGAATTCTACCTGCTAGAATTGAAACTGCCTATAATTAGTTGTTGAATATAATTTCCCTCAATCTTTTATTTAATTTTAGTCGTTCTATTTCATTGTTCTTATTTCCAGGGGCTAGTTATAGGCGCTCATAAAAATCACCTCTAATTAATTGCTGGCATCTAATAATAAATAGCAAGAAAACATTGCATGCCTGCGCGCATTTTGGCAATGGGCGTGGTGAAGTTTTATGCGAGGCACGTGCTGCCCGCGTTTACTGGACTAAAGAGGGCGCTATTTCACATCTTTGTCTTTTGTTAGGCCGTGTCCCAATTCACTGGCTGCGGCCGTGGCTGCGGCTATTGGCAGCGCGTCCATCTTGTTGCCGCGTCCCAATTCACTGGCTGTGGCCGTGGCTGTGGCCGCGACGTCACGAATATCAAGCCACAAGGGAAGGTGACTTCGTTGTGGCCGGGCCAACTTTATATGGCAAGCCAAATGCCAAATAATTCGATAAACCCTATTTATTGGAGATAAACACGTTTTTCGCCAAGAAACACTATATTCCGACATGATAAACACTGCTTTTTGAGAAAAACTCTGTAATAAACAAATTTTATCTAGATAGGGCCTAAAGATTGTTTTTCACCGATAAACAGTGTTTATCGAATTAGGATTTGGCATTTGGCTTGCCATGACCTCAGTTGCGCGTATGGATTCAAATCGTCCCGACAGGCGCGTCTACGCGGCCGAAGGCGCGTCCCAATTCTACTGGCTGAATCCAGTTGTAAGACGCGGCCACAGCCACGGCCGTAGCCAGCGGCCACAGCCAGTGAATTGGGACACGGCCTCAGTTTGTGTGCTGCAATCACAAGATCATGAGACTTCCGCAATTCCGCTGGAGTTTGTTTACTGTCACTGTATCAAAAGTAAAACAGCAAGTAACATTTCACAATTGTCATAATTTCTAGAATAACAGTCGATATAGTGTGGTGAGGACTTGGTCACATGATGTAGTAAAGTTTAAGGACTGTTATTGCATTCTTTTTTTGCAGTCTTGGGTTGAAAGCGACGATTTCGTGTTGGACATATCGCAGACTCGAATTTTCGAAACTGAAACTGAAAAGTGAAAGAGTTCACGTACACTGCTGTGTCAGTGTCACTGGGCTATTGTTATTTATTACAGGCCTAGGCTTATCTGAAATCTGAATACAGCTACAATACATCAGTCCTCCAGCAATTCCAGGTAAGATTATCGTAATCATGGTAACGTTTCCATTGCATTCTTTTGATGTTTTTACATAGGCCTACATAGTACATGTAGGCCTAGTCCATTGATTTTCATTCTTGCACAGAAATGGCCACAGCATGCACGGTAACGCTGAGCATAGGTCTCGTGATCGGTATCGTCATAGCGGTCCTGGGTGCGGTCTCGTTTCCAATCTTTGATTATATCGTCCACAATGAAATCGTGGAGGTGAGTATAGCAGTGTAATAACATCTGTTCGTAATTATAAACTGCTCTTAAATAAGTTCATAGGCATACTACCTATACCCGGGCCCAATTATATTGGCTCTACTTATACCGAAGAATTTGGGGCTTAATTATTAACATTCTATGCTTATTGGGTTAGCGTCTAACTGCCACATTTACAGAGCAAGCAAGGAAATCCTTAGTTACACGAACTACGCACACGCACAAATGAAAATTCCTTGCTAATCCATCAAATAGGAAATTAGGATCCTGTTGGAAGTCCAGAATTTCCAAGCTTCATAAGCTCTGATTCTATGCTTAAAGTCACAAATCTCATTTTGGAACAGTAGAAGAGCCCTCTATTTAAAAACTGAAAATAATCATTATGGACTAATCTACTTAATCCCAATCTTGCTTTCAGTGTTGTGAAATACCTGTACATATACTTGTGGATATTTTGTTGTAATGTATGTCTTTCATGACTGAAATGGAACATTCACCCCCCCCCCCCCCCCCCCACCCCCACCCCTACTGCAGCAAACCAAGCTGGTCAACGGCACCATGGGATACGACATTTGGTCCAATCCGACCGCCGACATTTACATGCAGTTCTGGGTGTGGAACCTGACGAATCCAGCGGAGGTGCAGGAAGGCAAAAAGCCATTCCTAGTCCAGAGGGGGCCTTACACTTACAGGTAGGTCATGATGTTTGGCAAGTAGCAACCACTTCTCCTGTCATGCAGTATAGCTATACATAGCGGCGATTTACTTTAGACCCCTGTTAGGCCTATTTCCCAGTTGTTGTTTTTTCTACTCAAATTAGTGCTTGGGTTGAAAATGGGTTAAAGATAGTATCATACATTGGTTTTTATCAAAGAAATACAGATTTATGATTTATGGGCAAAAATACCAAGACAGATACAGTAACAGTCATCTGTGAAAATTTCTGGCCCTTACGGTGCCAACTTTTTGAGAAAACAGTTAAAAACGGCCACAGTATTTCTTATAGGACGTTATACTCCCCAGGAAGGTTGTTTCAGGAATGTAAATGTAGCCCGATGAACAAGACTTGTTTAATAAGTTTCTTTCTTCTAGGGAATCTCCTTTTATTTTCTCCTTACCTGCATAACGAATCACAATCATTATGTCTGTGTGCCTTTAGAGAGGTGATGCTAAAGGAGAATATAACCCAACACAGCAACGGCACCATTTCCTACAGACAGATGAAATCCTACGTGTTCGATCGCAACATGTCCTATGGGGACCCAAGCAAAGACAAATTTACTACGGTCAACATTCCTTTATTGGTAGGTGTAATTGTACATTGACAAGTCGGCTTAATTTGGTCTATGCAACTGTTATTTTGTAGATAGTGGAGAGTGCACCATATGGAATATGCAGAGTGTGCCCCCAGTCATAGTTAACCCGATCTAGTGGTGGTCACTTTCGTCTCTTTTGTCACACTTTGACTTTCTTGCTTATCACTTTGATATTTCAGGACTGTTAAGCAGTGTTTGTAAGTCCACCTATCCTGATAATAAGCCTTTTGCGAGTTAGAATTGAACAATATTCTTGAACAAATTCTTTCACTGTACGTAAACAACAAAACCCGAATTCTTCCAGACTGAGGACTCTGTTGCTATATCACATGATTCGGGGCAAGGTACATAACAGACATCTTGCACCAATGCACTGTTCATAATGGATAAGAATGGAACAAATGAACCAGTCCATTCCAGAGATGGGTATTGCTTTGCAAAAGCTTGCCCCGAATCACATGCCATAGCATGCCAGTCTTTAGTCTGGGAAATTCAAACTGGTGTGTCAAATGTAAAATAAAAAATCTACAATAGAAGTCTGTGTACCAGATGCTATTCAGATGTAACTCAAAGACGTGACATCCACAAAGTGACATCATTATAGTCTGGAGTGATATTTGTGGCTGTTGCTGATTGTCTTCTCTCTTCTTTCACGTATTTCCATCTCAGACCGTTGCGGGGATGTTTGATTCCTTGAGCATATTGGATCAGATTGTCATTAGAGGCCTGATGGCCACTGAGTCAGCCTTTCCGAGTCACACCGTCCATGACATGATCTGGGGCTACCCTGACGCGCTGATGGCCGCCGCTCATCTGCAGGGCCTTGCTCCTTACTCAGAGTTCGGATTTTTTGTTCAGGTAATTTGGCAAGAAAACCATCAAAAATAAATTGCTTTGTTTTAATTGCAATTAAACAACATATGTCCCAATCCGTCTCATTGCGTGGATGTGTGCTGTATTTGTTTTTTTTGTTTGTTTTTTTCACTTTTCCTTTCAACTTTTGAAAAACTCAAACTAGCCATTGCATCAATTTTGGTTATTATTAACTTTTAAATAGAATTTCATAAAACAAAACTTCAAGGACTTTTAAGAAGCAGTTTGTCACAGCAAAATGTACCCTATCCTCTAGACAGATGAATTTAATGCATGTACGTAGGGAACGTTTTTTTTTTTAAGGAGAAGCTGCAAGGTTTTATTTTGATTTTTTTGGTGAACCATAAAACCTGAAATATGTTTTACAGCTATGTTTACAGTGGCATTTTATTATCCTGATAACAGGTCAACTGACAAACAATGCCTTTTCTCTCAAGTTTTTTTTTTTTTCTTTTCCCTAGCGCAATAATTCCAATGACGGTACGTACAATGTGTATTCTGGAGTAAACAAAGAGGACACCGATAAAATCAACCATATCTCGTTGTGGAAAGGCCATCCAACCCTGAGCTTCTGGAGCAATCCTGAAGCTAACATGATCAATGGATCAGGTAAGAACTACACTTTGTTAAATAGGAATCCATTCACTACAAATATACCTGTGAAATGGGACTCTAATTTCCACCTTAATACTGAAATATTTTCAGCATTGGATGGTTTTAGGTTTGTTGTTGATTTTGTTCTTTGATTTCTCATCTTTACTGCTCTTAGATGGATCGTACAATGCGCCATTCTTTGACAAAAACAAGAAGCTGTATGTGTTCTCGTCGGATATTTGCAGGTGAGTTGCCCCCATGTTTGTTCGTGCCCCACCGAGGGCCTCCAAGACTCCAACTCCTCCTCTGTGAACTTTAACTGACTCTTGGACATCGCACTGAGGGTTCATTCTCAGACAGAGTCTGTGTCATTTGGAACATTTTGGGGAGGGACACTGATGAGGCAATTAATGAAGGACCAGGGGCCAGTTTCATTGAGCTTGTTATAAGACGGATGATTTTCAGCTCAACAAGCGATTGTTGCGTCGTAGCAGCACTGCTTATTAACAGCAAGCCCAGAAAGAGCGTGCTTTGCTCACCGCCACCGATTGCTGACAAATCTATGCAAGGATGTGTGAAATATCACATTTACGCTAATAAGCATATTTTTCTGCTGTAGTAAGCGGAGAATTGTCGCTTATGGTGAAGCATCGATTTAAAATTGGTCGCAGGAACACCAATGCCATTACCCTTCTCTGACAATTTCTCTTTAAATTCAGTACTGGATAAGTCACTATGGTTCTTTTCATAATGTTGCCTATATTAAGTTCATGCCAAGGAATTGTTTGTCAGATTCTTACCATACTGTCACAAAATGTCTCCAATTTCATAAGAATTATATAGAGTTGCATCACACTTCCAAACCATCCGATTGCATTTTTGTTGGTTTTCACCACGTAGATCCATTGATGCGGTATACGAGAAAGACACTCAGGTACGGAACATTTCCACTTGGAGATACGTGGGTCCACCGTCGGCCTTTGCCAACGCCTCAGTGAACCCAGCCAATAGTGGTTTCTGTACCCCAGACACCAAGCACTGCTTGCCCAGCGGCCTGCTCAATATCAGCAACTGCCAATTCAGTAAGTTTTTTTTAAAAAGACATGGTCTGCAAAGTTGCCTCAGATACCAAATTTGAACACTGAAAGGTGAACACAGAAAAATTTACTGGAGCGGTATTCGAACCGGCGACCTGAATACCGTACAGACGCTCTACCAGCTTGAGCTATCCAGCCCTATGCTCGTGGTATTCCAAATGGTCAATTATTTTAGGATGGACGTGGTTTTATGGCTTCTGAGTGCCAAAAGAACAAAGATTGACTATTGGGGACACCACCAACGTAGGGCTGGAAAGCTCAGTTGGTAGAGTGCCTGTACGGTGTTATGTCGCCGCTCTTTAAATTTTTCTATGCTCACCAAATATCAATTGTATGCACTAGAAATTGCATGTTAAGCTGTCCATTTTGGCATGCCACTCATCAAGTCTATATCCTGAAAATAAGGAATATATTTGTGGTAAAAAAGAAAATCTGAAATGTCTATTGATTGGCTCTATGAAATGGTGTTTCAAAAGCCACTGTACATGTAACTCATCACGAAATGCACGAGATTTAGACGTCTTTCGAGTCATTTGGCCAGGTCGGTCGGTTCCCGGTTGATCACAAAATGGTTCAAATTCTGCTGTTGCTTCAGATGCTCCTATCGTGATGTCTCTACCACACTTCTTGTACTGTGACGAGGAGAGGGTCATTGACCTCGTGGATGGCGTCGTACCCGATAAGGAGTCCCATCAGACGTTCTTTGACATCGAACCGGTGAGTACAGGAGGAGGGGGAGGGGGGTAGGGGAGGGGTAGGGGAAGCTGGGGAGGGGGAAAGTTAAAGAAGGATTGTCGTGTCAGAAGCAAAGGGGGACCTAGCTATTACTCCGTGGAACACCTATGGGCTCAAGCCTCAAATATTAAGACTTATGGTTCAACAAACTGGAGGATAGCAGCCTAGTAGTCTGTTCCCATTTTCATGGCCCTGCCTAGCACAAAAATTTGCTTACCATGAAAATTCTAACAACAGGATGAACAATCAAATGTCCATGTGTTGTGTATCCCTTGTTCTTCGGCTGTTGTTCGCTGAACATGATTATCAAATGGAATTTTTGCTGGTTTGTTTGATTGAGCAAGACATTTTGTGCTAAGCAATTTTTTTTTGTGCTTAACAGCTCCATGAAATTGACCAATGTTTGTTGAAATTTTTGTTTGGCTCAGATGACTGGAGGGCCATTAAAAGTTGCCAAGAGGCTGCAGATCAACGTGCACATGCAGCCGTTTCCCAAATTTAGGTAAGCGTTTTTGTTCTGCGAACATGAAAATTTAAGAGTCTTTTTGTAACTCACCAAGGTATTGCTGACTAAAGGCCGATTCATACTCGCTGCATATTCACTGCGTACGCAGCGCGGTGTTCCATTTCGAAGTGTCTGCTCTGCGTGTAAGAACGCGCAGTGCGTACTAAAAGTGCACCTCTTTGTGCGAAGTATTTGGAAATGAAAAAAAGTTTGTGCGCACCAATTTGATTCGTATTCGGACAAGTTGAAATATTTCAACATTCGCCGGATGCGTACACGCAGTAGAATCTTTAAAGATGACCGACGGGGCAAATTCGGAAAGCAATTTCTTTTTCATCTTGATTAATTTTGACGGTGTGTGTTCCACAATAATGACAAAAGAATATTCTCGTCTACTATCTCCATTGTGAATCACTGAATTCATGGAATCGGGGTAGGATTGCACTTCGGCACATCACACATTTTAACTTGTATGAACTGTACCATTGGCGCGTTTCCGCATTCGAATGCAGACTATCGCTGCGTATCGATTTTCATACCTTGAAGGAGTATGAACATCGAATGCGACATCTACATTGTGCGCTGCGCGTGCGTTAACGCAGCGAGTATAAACCAGCCTTAACTCGCATTTGCCTTTTGCAATCTCACAAATGGGCGACTTAAAATCATAGAACATCACCCTTCACATGTACAGTATGTCTTTTTTTTGCAATACCTTATGTGGACTTTCCTTTGTTCTGATGTACTGACCCAATGGACAACTTCAAACCATTGGTATTTAAACTGTACCCATTTTCTCCTGATGGAATTTGGATCAAATAACCCTTGAATTATAAACTTGAATTTAAAAAGATTAGAAATCTTTTGGCACTTTTCTTTCCAATGAAAACATTATGTGGACGTGTGTGCGTCCACATAACGTCTTCGGATCCTGCATTATGTGGACGTCCTTTGTCCTGAGGTCCACAGTGTGTATCATAGTGCGCCTGTGTAGCATTGAAACATTTTTAAATTAGTACTGTTGTCCTGGTTTTGCAACCCCATGGGTGAAAACTGCTGGAAAAACCTAACCACTATTTTAATCACCCCACAATTTCAATACTAAACCCTTTTCAGACTGTTTAGGAAGGGTAAATACAAAACATATTTCAGATATAAGAACAAAATTACTTTGCCTTTCCCTTTGAGAATGATCCTGTTAGGATCGAAACGCGTCAGGCCCTCCTAACTTTAAGCATTTAAAAAAATTACTTACAAATTTTTTCACAAGCCAGCAAAGTGGAGAAAAAAATCCAAAAATTCTCCAGATTTCTGCCTGACAAAATTAAGATCGCCTATAATTTGGAACCTGCTTTTTGTTGCTGTTATTTTTTTTTCATCAATTTGTTTCTTTTTGTTGTAATTTGTTTTTATCATTTTTTTTTTTGCAGAAACAGTAATAGATGTCACTACATTTGTTTTATTAATTTTGTTTTAAATGTTATTATTTTTTCGTAGTAAAATCAAAAACCTGAGGAACCTTTTCCTGCCTGTTATCTGGTTAAACGAGGTAAGAACTGGCTTATATAATCAGTGTCAGTAAGTTGAGACGTTACTGTTACGATTAGTTTGGGGAAATTGACGTCCAGGGCTGGATTTCACAAAGCACTAAGATTAATCTTAAGATAGGATGTCAGTTATCACCCGTAGTGATTTGTATTTTGACATCGTTTTTTGCCTAGCAATTAAGAATTAGTGCTTTGTGAAATCGACCCGTCGTCATTTTCGAGGTTAACAAGTATTTTGAAGCAGTTCAATTCTTGTACTGATATTCAGATCTGGGGACGATTTCACTAATGTTTTGCGATCATCGCTAAAGCCCGAATCCATCGCTAAACGGAAAATCGATTATTACTTCGCATAGCAAATTTCCATTTAGCGATTGATTTGGGCTTTAGTGATGATCGTTAGTGAAATCGGCCCCTGTTTTTTGTTTTGTGAATGTCTAATCCAGTTTTAAATCTTGAATGACTTTTTGTTTACCTCCACGACAGAGCGCTCTCCTGACTCCAAGCGGAGCCACCGATCTCATCAACAAAGTCGAGTCCCCCATCGAGCTGACCACCGTGATCAAGTTCAGCACCCTGGGCCTGGGACTGCTCATCGTCCTTCTGACTGTGACGTGGCTGACTGTGCGATGGATCATGAAGCCCCAGGTTTTAGTCACCGTTCTTGTACGCACCATTCTCATGTGCATTTTGTGTTGCTTGCTGTTTCCCTTAGTTTTTTGTTTGTTTGCTGGTTTGTTTTGTTTTGTTGTTGTTTCATTGTTTTTTTTTCATTGTTCTTGTTGTTGTTGTTGTTTTTTTTTTGGGGGGGATGTCTGTGGTTTGTTCTACTTTGTTTGTTTTTTGTTAAAGGTACCTCCAGCATGAGCTAGAACATTGGAACTTCGTGCGGGTGATCTTGCCTGAGATTTACGTCTACTATTAGATCAACTTCTATCCCTACTATTTGGTTCTAGAACAGCTACTTCGCTGGACCTGTTTACTTAGCGATTGAACTTGAATGCTTTGTTTAGGTATCATGTAACGGAGCTCATCCGTCTCTGGAGGAGACGGAGAAGCTGCTGCAACAAAAGAAGTAATTGCTGAGGAAGAAGTAGGTGTAACTTACAAAATCTTATCAGCTATAGTAGCTAATTGATCAAAATCAACGCTCTCGCTGGTGGATGCCAAAATTAATTATGCGTTTGTTGGTAAGCGCTTCAGAAAAAGTTGTTTCAAGATATTTTTTCCAACACATTTTCACCGAGCAACTGCCTCATCCTTCTAAGCAACTGGGAAGGTTTTCTGTCTCCTAACTCGTCAGATATTAGTAACTGATGTAAGCGTTTGTGCTCCGAAGCAGATGTGCGCTTAATAAGCTCAGCTTTAATTTTGTCATATGGGTTTTCCCATAGAGGATGTAAGAAAAGGTCTCGCACTTCTTGTGCCACTTCGGCTTTCAAAGATGAAATTATATAAGCAAAACGAGTGCTCTGACTAACAATCCCTCTTGTAACAAACTGAGCCTCAACTTGTGCAAACCAAATGGTTGGGTCATTAGTCCAAAAAAGGAGGCAACTTCAAACTAACAGCCGCTAAAGAAGGATCAAAAGATATGAATCAGCGTATAATATATACAATTAACGCCACAAAAAAAAATATAAAAAAAATCACAAGGTTTATAATTGCAAAATTGCTTGTTTGTCTGCTTCAAAAGCTCTGAGAAGTTCAAAATGCCAACGCCTCTTTACAGTTGAAATGGTGTGAAGACCGTCATACAAAACGG
Source organism: Astropecten irregularis (assembly GCA_963971285.1). Taxonomy (NCBI): domain Eukaryota; kingdom Metazoa; phylum Echinodermata; class Asteroidea; order Paxillosida; family Astropectinidae; genus Astropecten; species Astropecten irregularis. The sequence goes on from OZ020256.1 coordinate 2,484,929, forward strand.
AAAAGTCATTAATGTCATTAAGTCAAAAACGGCCACAGTATTTCTGAAGTCGTTTCTCTGTAATTTGTTATCTTTTAAAAGATCAAAAAGATTTCCGTCGTTGTTTTACTAATTTCTGGATAAATACACCATTTCAGGAAAAAAAATAAAAGGTTAAAGGTATGTTTCTACCAGCACCATCTTTATACCCTGTAAGTTATAGGTAAATCTGTGAAGATTTCTGTTTCGGTATGCTACCCAAATATGATACTATCTTTAATGGTCATGTTCAGGTATAAGAGTGTTTGTGTGGTCCTGTTTTTTTTTGTTTTTTTTCCATTCTTAGTTAGTTTTGTGCTTAGATAGATTCCTGATTAATTTTTATACCTGTTTAGGTTTTTAACGTTACTTTGTGTCCCTGTGATCATTGTATGTCTCCCTTATTCTCTCCCTTAAATGTTGCTAATTTTGCTGTCTGACATTGCACATACATGCATAATCATTTAGTTTGTAGCATGCAATAACAAAGTAATATAAATTTCAATACAAGCAATAAACTGCTGCAAACTGCACGTCAGCCAAAATCATGACCTGAAATTTGTAAAATGCTTGGAGTTGGGAGGGCGTGACGCGTTTCGATCCTGGCAGGATCTTTTATTTCTCTGGATCCAACATAGGGCGACACTTTTTATGCAAAAAAAAAATTGTCGCTACATTAGGGCGACAATTTTGTGTCGCCGTGAAGCATCTCCAGTGGTATTTTGTGTTGCGCTCTTCACATTTTTCTCTGTTTTTTCCTTATCTTCCATTGCAGGAGGATGATCCCAACGTACAAGTCAATGCAGATCTGGACGGTCCAAACCCCTACAGAGAAGTGGCCCCCTTGATACGTTGATCGGTATGAGGAGAGGTCATCCCCCTCTCCGTTTCTGTGAACCTCAACATCATCAGTGCCTATATTCTGTCAGCATGGTAGAATTTCAAACGTGTACTTCATCTGGACTTCTTGTTTTTCAAATTTGTGGAGAAAAAACTTTAAATGATGAGATTATATCCACCGAAAATCAAACAGTTGAGTTGTAAAGGGGCTGGGGAGTGGTGGGTTGAAGGTGAGTTGGGGGCTTCCATTTCGTTTGTTGAGGCTACTATGGGAGCCTTTACGAAATGAGGCTTAAGGCTGGGCTTGGGATTTATTTTGCAGCCGCCATTTTGTGTCCAGAATGAAATGAATGACTTAAGATACATGGCGAAGCTGGGGCTTTTCTTTGGCTTTGTCATGTGGCCCAATCCATTTGTTTCATTTTTGGGCCTCAATTGGCGTTAGCGAAATAAGCTGTTCTGTTCAAATCCAGTGAACAAATAAAGATTTCAATTTCAATTTTTTTTTCATTGGTATCAAAAGTTGAAATTAGGGTCGCAATTTGCTCAAGGTACCGTTTTCCCTAGATACGGCGCTGTTGGTAACCCACTCAAGACTTCTTTCCCGACTATAGGGGGTCCTAAATAAAAATTGAAGTGTCATACACTGTTATTTGTATATGATTAAAAACTTTGTTCTATTATTGATAATTTTGAGTATCTCTGCCTTAGGAAAATAAACTATGCACGACATCTGTACTTTTAAACTGTAGGTTATAGGTTTGAATCCTGCCTTTGAAATTTCTTAGTGTCTCATGTTTGCAGACATCCAAAGAGCTTCAGTGATATTGTCATATAAAGTTATATGCTGATCTAATGAATGGTCATTATGAAATAATGTATACGCGCCACCGTACCAATTCATATAAATGAGATAAATATTGTGATCAAGTAATTTTTATGTTGTCGTGTGATATAGGAAGTGTTGTTGTCACCATACAAATGCTTCAGGTTGCACCCAAGTAAATAAACTCCCATAGACAACAGTGGTAAATCCTCCAACTTCAAAAATCATTTAAAAATATACAGAACTCTCACAGCTGTTCAAGTTGCACAGAAAAATGATGATGAACATGTCACCTTTCATTTTCTTTTCATTTTATGGTAGGGTGACCATTGAATTTTTGAGATATACTCATTCTCAGCTGACCACCCCTAAAACAAGGTATGGATCACTCCAGTCAAAGAAGCCATTTTCAAAAAAACATCCCTATGCAAAGCGGCTGAAATAGACCCACTTTCTCACCCAATTGCATCCAAAATGGTAGTCTTGGTCCACGACTATGTTATTACCGTACTCGAACGTACGAACCGATTATCCGCACTGACACGCACGTACGTACACCCATTCGTAAAGGCCTTCGATAACATAGGGCGTTTTCGAAACGGAGGCTCAGGCTCCATTTCAGGCTCCGGCTCCATTTCGTGAATCCATTCTAAAATAAAGGATATCAAAATAGAGGCTTTTGGCTGCGGTGCTGAAGTAGATTCTCTAGTTTGAAAAGGAAAACAGAGCTTCAGCTTCAATGAAAAACTACAACCTATATTTTCAGCATATGGATGACAGAGATGGAGCCTGAGCCTAAGCCCAAGCCTCCGTTTCGAAAACGCCCATAGTCTTGGGAGTCGTGTAAGGGCTGTGAGTTGCGCGCGCACCTCGTTAGTATAATGTATGTAGCGCGCTACTTCGTCACCATGGCACACTGTTGAATATGTATGATATATAAGAATGACGCTGGTCATATATGGTCATTCCCCTTAGGCAAAACCCGAACTTCGAGGCCTGCGGTCAGCTCCCATGGCAACGCCCGGGTCAAACAATGCAGAGATCGCTGCATTCCCACGGCCGACCTGTGGGTATTGATATGCATGCGGTGTACAGGTGTATGTACCATGCACGTTGTATCATATGGTTGTATACAGTGTGAATTATCAGAGAGCTACAAATTATGAACAGTGTAAATGTTTTTGTTTATAGGCCTACATGCCTACATGTAACTTAAAATGGAGTGTTTCACTGTAGGCCTCGGGCTAAATAATACTTAAATAGCACGTTTAAAACTCCTTGCTTCGTGTTTGTTTTTACCAAATGCAATGGAATTATAGTATTACAAGGTACAATAATTCGGCAACCGTGGATTTCTACATTATGTTGTAAATTAGCCACTGAAATACACAGTCATATATCTCCCCAGCTTTCGCCCGGTCACATCGTCGAAATGTTAACCAAAAGGCACGTATACAGTACCATACTATTGTAACTGTACCATATTGTGTAACTTCACGGGGTGCCTTGTTTACGTGTATGCACGTGCGTGACCAGAAAATTAAATGGGCAGCGCCCGACCTTTAGATGCAACGCATGCGCAGTGTGTTTCCCCCCGATTTCGGGGGGAGATTTTACACGATTCCCAAGACTGTATTAGTGACAGGTCCGTGCGTACGTGTGTGCGGATTACCTGTACGTACACACGCATGGTCAGTGCGGTTCGAGTATCCACACCAATACAGTCTTGAACCAAGACTACCAAAATGGTCACAAATGGAAGCCCAGAGTCCAGGCAGGAGGTCCAGTGCCATAATTTCTTCAATCCTTCATTTTCATAGCTCTCACAACTCTCTTATTTAAAATATATTGAGTGCGTAACTGTTATTAATGAGCTCGGCGGACGGATTTTGGCACTATTTACTTGGGTGCACCCTTCAGAGAGTAGCTGTATAAAATGGCTCTCATTTGTATTTACGGTTGCGGGAATTGTTGCATGTAGCTTATGATTATTTGTCTGATGGTTTATCAGCATTTGAAGCTGTGTTCACAATTCAGGATTTATTTTAAATGCCCCTTTTCAACGAAATGGGACTTTATATTATTCAGCAATTAAGTATGTGTTCATATCTTTACTTATAAATGTATAATTATGTACATATTTGCTCAGTAGCCTTTGATTCTCAAAACATTCTCATAGCATTCCCATAGCATTCACATGCTATGGGAATGCTATCCCAAAGCATTCTGCATGCTATGGGAATGCTATCCCAAAGCATTCTGCATGCTACGGGAATGCTATCCCAAAGCATTCTGCATGCTATGGGAATGCTATCCCAAAGCATTCTGCATGCTACGGGAATGCTATCCCAAAGCATTCTGCATGCTACGGGAATGCTATCCGAAAGCATTCCGCATGCTATGAATTTGAAATCTGTAAATTTGGATTTGAAAACTGAATTAATTAGTTTTCTCTAATTCCTGATAAACAAACTAAAAACCATGAGAGATGGAAGACACCTATATAAGCACTTCACACACACACGGGCATATTGGGTAACTTAAAATCCTTTTATTAATCATATTTCCAGGTGCTTGATTTGATGTTTGTCCAAAAGCAGGTCTGTACTGCATCTGCAATTAAAAAAACCAAAAGATGAAATTATAGTTAAACTATTATACTCATTGGAAAATTGATTTCTCCTTTGAAAGTAGGAAAAATACAATCAACATCGGACATTTCAACTTTGGCTTAAAGGTATGAGAAATGGTGACCACTAGCATTAATTCTTCAGTATTTTCTGTCATGTGAAATACTTGTGATTATATAATGTTCAACCATTTTATATAGCCAGGCTGCAAAAGGTAATTTAGGCTAGATCTAAATAGTAGTCAAAGTATAGCATTCACGGCTGCATGCTATTTGAAGCTCGTGAATGCTATACTTTAACAAAAAACACTGTTGAGTCCCTCTCCTTAGTTTTAAAGTATAGCATTCACAGCTGCATGCTATTCCCAGCTCGTGAATGCTATCAGGAATGCTATTTGGACTGCTGATCATAGCAGTCCACAAGTCTTCAAACCCTTCGCATGCTATGTTAATGTGCATGCTATTGAACTGCTATTGAACTGCTCTGCAACTGCTATTATAGCAGTCCAGTTTGGTAAGGGGGGCGCCCTTTTCAAAACGTGATCATGACATGCGCACAAACCACGTGTATACAGTATAACCTGCAAAGACAGTTTGGCTGCGAAGTCATTTGCGAAACTGAAAAGAAGTCGCGGTCGTGGAATACACAAGATGGCGCCAAATAGTTCCTGAATTTTACTGCTGGGCTGTTAGCATGGACCAGTGGCAACCATACCTCGTGAATTTGGAGGCTAGGGCTGCCGTAATATTGCCATATTCAAGGACGTAAAGTGAACCCTGAATGAGGTTATTCATTTTCGACCTCCATTGTGAACTCAGCTTAGTAGCCGCACACAGGGGTTGTACTGCACTTGTGCCAGCCGTCTGCGCCGCGCTGGGCAGTCCCGGTCGTTTCATGAGTACGTCTCATGAGGTACGTAGGCCTACGGAGGAGGGAATAGACGAGCAAAGCACGGACGGTAAGTCGAATAATTCTTGTAAACAAAAGTATACAAAGGGACAATTTCCACTGACGGACAATAAAATATTAATTATTAGCCTTTGTGCAGTTTGGGGCACCTAAAGACACGAAAATTATCCAAGTCCTCATGAAATTAAATGATTAGTTTAAGCTAGTTTTACTGTTCCAAAATGAGATTTGTGACTTTGAGCAATTGTTCCTGTTTCCTTAAAGAACAAGCTAGAAGATTGAAGAAATTTCGACATTATTGGTGTAAAAATACAATTTTCGATTTTAGTTGCCATCAGGGGCCAATTTCATAAAACTGTTAAGCACAAGAATTTGCTTAGCACAAAAATGTCTCGCCCAATAAAACAACCACCGTTGAAAATTCCATTTGATATTCATGATCAGCGAACAACAGCCAAATAAGAACAATCACAAGAGATACACAACAAATGGACATGTGGTTGTTAACCCTGTTTTTATTAAGACAGAAATGTCATGCTTAGCAAATTGTTGTGCTTAACAGTTTTATGAAATTGGCCCCAGCTTGTTGCGAAACAACCTGTCGTGTCGTGCCTTTTCGGTTCACGCGCGCGCCTAAATATTAGCCTCGCTGATTGGATTATTGGACAGGGTTCCTTCATCACGTGATCTTGTTAATATTGCAATTATCATAGATGCCAATATTGAAGTCGATAACAGTTCTTTGTACATTTTCTTCAAAATTGAATAAATAATTAGCCAAAGAAAATTGCCTCTGACGCGTGCGGCGCATTTAACATTGTCTGTACGTTCGTTGGTCCGATCGCCTGTGCTGAATCCATTGTATATTCATCATTGTATTCAAAGACAGCTGAGTTTATCTAAATTACAAACAAGAGAATCCCTTTAAATACCTCAATTTATTCTTACTTTACATTCATTTTGTGGTCTTGACATACATTATCGTAGTATTGGAAATTGTAAAGTCAACGTGAATAAAATATAGTCCTCGTCATAATTATTTTTAGATATTATAATGAGGGAAAAGGAAAGAAAATTAATAGATGATGACACTGATAATGATAATGAAAATGATAATTATGACACTTGTGAGATTCCTTCTCATGATATATCACTTCAACCCGTGCCGCCTCAATTATCTCATTCTATATACCAGGCAACTCTAGTGATGACATCCCAATCCCACTGCCCCAGACTACATATACCATCACCTTAATTATGCAAAGTCCACTGCCACCTCAATCCCACCTCATACCACATTCACCTTATGTCCCGCAATCCGGCCTCATACCACCTCAGTCAAAGTGCCACCTCATGTCTCATCCATGTTATGCCGCCACGTATAATAACACCTCAGTTTGCTACTTCAAGCCACACCCTTTTCATGCAACCTAGCTCAGTCCCACCTTATGTCGCCTCATAAAACTCCCCCTCATGCCACATTTATCTAACCCCTGCCACGTCCACCTCAATCCTGCCTCATGTTGCCAACAGATGCCACCTATAACTTCAATCCCACCCCAATCACACCTCATATGCCGCCTCAATTTGCCACCTCATAATGTTACTCCCCTCATGCCACATTTATCTAACCCCTGCCACGTCCACCTCAATCCTGCCTCGTGCTGCCTCATTTTGCCACCTATAGGCCTACCTCAACCCCCGCCCCAATCACACCTCATGCCGCCTCAATCTGCCACGTCATGCTATACTCCCGTCATGGCACATGAGTTGACAAGACCGATTTCAAGATTGTATAGAACAAGAGCCATGTCTTAATTATTATAGGAAAACTATACTTTGGAATAATGATATCCCCTATCAAACAGTGACCAAACAAAAAACTCCATGGTCGAATACATCCCAGATAATAAGGCCTAGTATTAATATACCCAACTTGTTGAACAGTTTAAACCATATACAAGCTTTTAGATATCATAATTTGATATGGTAACCGGTGTTAATGTATGGTGTATACATTCTTTTACATACTACAATGTACTGGTTAAAAAGCCAATCTGGGCATTATTGTTCAAAACCATATAAAAGTCTATAAAAAGCAACCCCAGTGTGTCCACATCCGGTGAATCATTCACAAAACACAAAGATCAATCTTAACTTGAACTCGTCAGGATCACCTTAATTTTCTATTGTGACAACACAAAAAAAAAAACTTTGCATAGCAATTAGGATAGATTTGCATTTTAAAAACAGAACAACCAGTTTAGTGCTTTGTGAAATCGGACTGCATGGCCTCAGATATCGTGATTGATTAATATTATTTCATAATTTCATCGCCGGCTGGCGTAATGTTGCAGTTAAAGTCTTCATTGTTATTGTGAGCCATCAGTTTTGAAGTCGGAGCTCCCTGCTTTCTGGCGTCGGCTGCTTTCCTAGCCGCAAACAGCGCCCAATGTGGATGCCTCGTCTGTCTTGATATCATGACTGGAATCTGTTACAAAATGGAATGAATAGAACAGAACAATAATATAGGGCCACCACCAACAAAGGGCTGGATAGATTTGGGTAATAGCGCCGGTACGGTATTCCGGGAGTCGTTAGTTTGAATCCCGTTCCAATCAATTTTTCTCCGTTCACATTTCAATGCCTTAAAATTGAGTCAGTTTCCCTTGTAGTTATTTGATGTTTAGAAAAGAACAATTATCAAAATCTCGGCTTAAATTATTACTTAGTTCCATAAAAATGCCATATGGGATGCGCAGGGCTGCTCCTATGGTTGTGGTACAATATTGAAAATTTTCTTTGGCCGACATGCAATGATAACAGGAAACGTTATTATCATTAAAGACCGTTGGGAGCATAAGGTGTGACCATACAAACCCCCTATTCCATCACGTTTCTCCTATTTGTACACAGAAACCCAATTCTGCGTTTTGTCAGTTTTTCAATGATGTAGTGGACGACACTAAACACCCCATCAAAAACCTCATGCCAAGATACAAGACTGCATGCTTTCACTTTTTATTATAATTTTAAAACACTGTGTAATAGACCTATAATGCAGCGCACCTCTGAGGCTTCGCAAAGCAGGCAACCTGCTTGGAGCAGTTTCTGGTTCATCTCATCGATCTTTCTTAGGCAGGCACCTCGCGAGGCGTTACCAATCAGCACGGTCCTGAACCCCAATGCCTGCGCGTCTATAGCCGTCATACCCACGCAGACATCGTAGGCCAGTCCGCAGACGTACACGTCCGTGATGCCCCTCTGTCTTAAGTCCGATACCAGCGACGTGTTGACTCGTTTGACATTGTCGATGAAGGCCGAGTAGCTCTCAACTTCTGGATCAGTGCCCTTCAGGCTGACAAGGTGGTTTGGTACGATCTGACAAAAAAAAAACAACAAAACCAGGACCAATTTCGGTTAATTAAATGTGTAATTACGCTTTGTAACAATTTTCAATATATTATATTGTTGCTATACGTGGGCATGCATCATAGTAATTAAAATATGGCCCAACTTTTTTTGAAAATGACCAATTGTATTGACCACAAACCCATTCGAAATATCGGCATTATTTTGCATGCATACCTGCAGATCAGGATGGAACTCCTCACCCCATGTACTCTGCACGCAGTGTCGTGGCCACATTGTCTGCTCGACAAGCGGCACACTGTCGAAAACCACAGTGTCGAACAACTTGGCTTCGTCGGCTGTAACCTGTGTATTGAAATATTGCACACCATCACTCATGCGCGTTATTGTGTAGAGTTGTCATTTAGAGAGTGTACCATGATTTGAACTGGATGGGCTCTTGGGAGCATTGACAGTGGTCCGACAGTGCCATAGGCACCAAACCCCAATAGGGAAAGATCTGAAGAAATACGCTGAAGAAAAACCGTTTATAGGAAAAGCCTCTTCGTCTTCTTTTAAATCATTGAAAAGTCAGCAAAGAAAAATTGACTGGAGCGGGATTCGAACTGGCGACCTCCTCTTTTCTTAGTATAGTACCATAATGAATGTATACCAAGGGCGCCTTATTCAAATGCTATCATTTTGCACGAGTTCTTTAATTTTATGTCAGTGCATCGATACACGTTACGATTTACCTTGCTTGACGGGTGTAGTTTTCTCAGGCTCAAGTTGTCATGGAACGACATGTGATTGGAAGGGTGATGGTCCTTTGTGTACACCACTACATCAAAATCCAGGGCCGCGAGTCTAAAATAATGCAGATCAACATTTTATTTTATTTCGCACACAAAATGCTATAAACCAATCTGGTAATGTACCTGCACACGTTGACTTAATTTAGTGTGAAACATGCACACAACATGACAACGAATACGATGAGGGTGAAATTCATAATCTAATTCTTTAAAGTGATTAAAACTAATCAAAAAATTAGAATTTGTAGTAGAATGAGAAATAGGTGACGGTGCGCATGTCTGAAAAATATGCATTAGGGTAATTACTGTAGTGTTGTAGTGTCGTTTTGTCGTTGTTGATGATGTAATAGTTGTTGGTGTTGTTGTTGTTGTTGTTGTTGTTGTTGTTGTTGTTGTTGTTGTTGTTGTCGTCGTTGTTCTCGTTCTCGTTCTTGTGGTTGTTGTTGTTGTTTTCTTGTTTTAAAATATGAACGCTTACTCGTTTATAACGGGTACAACTTCGGCGCCATCGTGGCCAGATGGACAGGTTCGCAATGCCAATGACCCATCGATGAAATCATTCTGTACATCCACTATAATCAGCGCACTTCTGGGCACCAATATCTATAAATAAACGTGACGTGTGAACAAATACAGAAGTGAACTTAACCAGCTGCCTATACTCGGCTCACCTATTATAAATGTTTATGATAATACCCTTAAAACGGCTAAGAGAATGTTGTAAATTGAATCAAATATTCAACTGACGCCTGAAAAGCGGGTCTTTGAGCAACAAATCTAAATCAACAAGATTTTTAACTTTGTGTCTGCCGCCCTCTATCGGAGAGTCAGCAATATTTTTATACTCAAATCGGCAAAACGAATGTCGCCATGCAGTCAAGACTCGTGGTACGGGTACATTGATCGCTTTTAGTAGCATTGGTGTCAATGTCCGTAACTTTTATACCAAATTGTGAATAATTACGGCAATTGTTGGCGTAGTATTATCCATTAGTTCAAGGTGCAAAATTGTGACGTCACTTGTTGGTTACCGTCAATAGTCATGACTTGTTTATCAGCGAGTGGCGACTATTGACGCCCAAAAGTGACTTACGATTTGGCGCACGCAAGTCAACAGCACTGACGCCTATATAAAAAGCCCCCGCCAATAATACTCCCACAAGATCCAATCAACAGGATCGATATGCATTGCCGCCATCTTACCTGTCTGAGCCAATTCTTCCAGCAATCTTCAAATTCTGCCTTGCCAATCAGTCCATCCTGCAAAATGCAAGCATATACGACAAACATTTTGGTCAATTCCGCGCAAGGATTGCGCCCATGCTGCCCATGTTAAGCCTTCACAATCATGCTTGGTGCCTTTCAGTGCTAGTGGCACGTTAACATACATCATCATCATTGTGGTGTCGTCCTCGCATTAACAAACTCTAAGTCAAGTTATTTAATTCGACGTTTTATTGTCATTGCATGCATATTGAACATTACAAGTTCTCAGTTTTGTGTACCTTATTAACCCGACCCAGTTGCTTCATAATGAACAAAGAGTCAGTTTTGGAAATGGCGCTGGACGTTACATCGGTAGTAAACAGGTCACAACAAAGAGCGTGAAATTCATCTTCGTTCAGAACACCGTCCCTAATGGGAAAAAAACAAAACGAAACGCGGTAATAATTGCCAATTAACTTACGCATGAAAGTTCATGAAAAAAGAAGGTGTAGCGCGAGGTTAAGCCCACTTGTCAATGTATCGGTTAATTCGAAGACTCGCACTGTACTGTAAAACTATGTTGAAATGCAAAGTTCCCAGCCGGGCCAGGACCCAATTTCTTTTTACCGTATAGATCCCTCGGACGTAATGATAATAATTACATGTAGGCCCTAAATTGTTCTGGATTCAAATCATCTTAGTTATGATGATCACATAATAATACGTTATTATACAAACTATTGCATGTTAATGAGTGCAATGGTAAGAATATTTTCATGAGTTGAAAGATGAAATGATAAAATATTCACCTTGCCTGTCGCTCGTTGAATGGGTGGTGTTTGTGTGCGAATGAATGGTGTTTGTTTGCGAGTTTGACATTGTGGTAGATTTCAGCGATTGTTTTGTTTTCTTTCTTTTTATCTTTATTGGCTGATGACTCATTATTCTAATCTAATCCTATTCAATGTAATGAACCCGAGGCAATGCGGGCCATTGTGTTGAAGCATGGAGCAAGGATCGTTCTATGGATGAAGTTACGGAGCTCCATGTGTGCCATTCCACTTATCCAGAGAACGGCACCACACAATTTGTCTCGCCGAGTCGACTTATCAAACGCTAAAGTGGAATTATCGCGATAATGTATCCCAGCAACACGGCAGCAAGACAACTTAGTGAAATGGGAAGTCGACTTGTAAAGATAACTTTACTAAAACTGAGATTAATATAGTTCCGAAAGTCATCTTCGAGTTAAAGTTAAATCATACTTTGGCTTTTGTCAAAGAAATACAGATTCATGGGCAAGAATATCAAGGAAGATACAGTAACAGTCATCTGTGAAAATATCAGTCCCATACGGTGCCCACTTTTTGAGAAAACAGTGAAAAACGGCCACAATATTTCCTAAGTCTTTTCTCTTTTATTTTAAATTTTTAAAAGATCAAAAATTATTTTGGTCACTGGTTTTACTCTTTTCTGGATAAATACAGCATTTCAGGCAGACACATTTTAACGGTATGTTTCTACCATAAACCATAAATATAAATCTTTATACCCTGTAAGTATAGGTAAATCTGTGACAATGTCTGTTTCGGTATGCTACCGAAGTATGATACTATATACCTTTAAATTATCAAAACAAGTCAGCATCTTAGATTCAGAACGTCGTTTTGGCAAGATAAACTATCAGGACAAGTGCCGTATGTTGACTTGGTTGAATGAGAAAAAGTAGAATTCTCATTTTCGAAATGAGACGAGTTTTACCACTAAATGGTCGACTTGGCTAGCCTGTTATGGATATCAAGACGATTATATGGCACTCAGGAAACTCCGTCCATGGGGAAGTTGTACACAATGTTGAACTTTGATTCCGAGGTCGATGAAACTTGTTTACTCTATCTTGTGCAAATGGCAACGAGATCAATCGAGTCATGTTATGCACAATGTAGCCGCAATGTGCCAAATATCATAATAGTATAGGCTACCATTGTACTTGTAGGCCTACATCCTGTATATAAGCATAATGCACAAAACATATACATGATACATCATAATAGTTATGCGTTTTAATATTTTTTTTTTAATTTCATAGTTTAATAGTTAGCGCGTGTATTAGGCCTATTACATCCCATGTAGGCCTATATACACTTCAAAGTCCATGTTTTTCCCGTCAATGGAATTTGATTCCTCCAATGCTTATAACTGCTTAAAGGCTTAATACTAATTTTGTAGACGCACATTGCCTAAATTAATATAATTTGTATTTGGCCGACAGAAATTTCAGCTATAATAGTCCAATAATAGGCCTACCTGTCATGGTCAAAATGTGCAAAACAGGCGTTGATCAGGTCTGCATCCCAGTACTTTTGCTGGTAGTAAGAGGCCGCTGCTGCTCCAAATCCTTGCCACTCAGCCATGTCCTATGGATCTCAGACTTTGAACCCACCAAAAAGAACAACAACCAAAACAGACCCCTATTAATAATAGTGCTAAGTAAGATCAAAGAAAAGACGACCGTAATCACTGGCAACACGTCTATCACACGGAGCACTTTGCTGAACTTAATATTTCTGTGGTATTGGTCTTAAAACAAAGTCTGGTGTCACGAAACATACACATCACTTATACTCGTGGTAATATTAATTTATAATGACTAACTTCGCGTCCAGGCTACATAAAACTCTATCGCTCTGTGTAAATTGAGGTGCAGTGTTCGAAGATGAAATTGGATTGGACAATATCACTATAGCCACCAGTGGGCAAACAATGGATTGGGTTGGGACAAGGCTGCATAATGTGCCGTGACGGTATACAGAAGTCCCGACTGTGTGTAATGTATTGTATTCCGGAACTATGTCAAATGTCATAATTGTACCACACGTGATTAAAAGGCTTAATGTGATATGTGATGGAGTCGGGAACATTACGTGTAATTATGCAGGGGTGTGAACTCTAACTTGAAGGCCTCTCAAGTCACAATCATCCATGGGGGTGACTCCATGGTCCCAAGTCAGCAGGGGCCAGGGGAACTCATAACGCGATCAAATGTCGGATCATGAACTAGTTCCCCGGAGAGGATAAAAATCATCTTTGAAAAGTTTGAATGTTGGTTTGAAAACGAAAGCTTGCTATTCGCAACATTCCTGTATATTAAGCAATATCATTTTCTGAAATATTTCCTTCTAAATGCTGCCATGTTCGAAAAAACATCGCATTTGGAAAAAAAAGTGTTTAATATTTTAAGGCCGTATCTCACGAAAGGCGACGTCTCCAACTTATCAGTTGCTGCAGTCGCGGAGACGTCTCCAACATAAAAATGGCTTCAGTTGCGCTTCCACCAAGGGTCGAAGATGTCTCTGTGACGCCTCGGAGACGTCTCAGCAACCTTTCGAAGACCCCTTAGGGCAAACTACCAGCCAATTAAGTCACCGCGACTGCATGAAACGTCTCGCGGAGACTCTCTGCAACTAAGAAACGTCTCGGAGACAATCGCAGCGACTACTTGGAGACTTGGCAGGCAACATCCCCGCGACTGCAGGGAAAAGTGTTTGTCACCTTGTCTGGAAACGTCGAAGAGCCGTCTCCTTCTTGATGAGATCAGATCATCACTCCCCAAAGACCAGTCTCATGGCTTACCCCTCTTCACTTATCAGTCAAAAGTGCACTTATCATATCATTCCTCTCATCTAAAGGCCTTGGCTAAAGCTTCTCTTGTAGTATGTTCATCTGTGACATTGCGTCGCCAGGATACCGCCGCGCGCGGCTCAACGTGAAAACACGCACGTTCAAAAATAGTCAGGGCCACTGTGACGAAGTTGAGTCCAAAGTTCACTGGGGTCAATTTCATAGAGCTGCTTAAATGTAGTATATCATAATTTGGTTTTTATCAAAGAAATACAGATTCATGGGGAAAAATATTATGCTTCAACCATTATATACTGCAGCTTATAATAAAACCTCTGATACAGCAATGAAACTCACCGTATATCGGCTTATACTGATCGAGGACCGGACCGGATTTGACAGTTTCGGTCGGTGAAGTGTAAATGACGAGCTCGGAAGCCGCTACTTCTGTGAAACTCACTGAAATGTTGTTAATTTGCGAGAAAACTGCATCTCATTAATGAAATCTGAAAAATTAAAGAGAATCGCACCAAACAACTGAATTCGATTGTCGGGCATGATGAATGTGAACGAAGAATGCCGCCCCCACGGCGCGGCCACCAGTATGCGAATCGGAAACTGTACATTGTACCAAGGCCGTTTGCATAAAAATGATCTTCAATATCCATTTATATTTTGGGTTGGCTTCATTTATAACTTTATATTTTGACAGAAACCGAGATTGCAGGGGCGTACATCTGTCATGTTTTGAAAGCCGTCACGTTCACCGGTGAAATGACACAACTGCATGACTAGACCACGGGCCCGTATAATATAGCCTACAATCTTGTGAAGTCAGAGGTGATGCTTTCGATTGGAAAATAATGCACGTATTCGGCCTTTAAACAATATATATATATAGATATGGCTATACTATACATACTGTTTTGCACAAAGTGAAAAATTAAAGTCTTTTCATGGGCAGAAAAAGAAATACCCGATTTATCTAGGCTGAACCGTCCAGGCCCAGCACAGTCCAGGCAGCCGCTGGCCAATTATGATCATGCCTGCTTTATTTTCATACCCAGGAAATGCACTCACTAGTCACTACTAAATCTGTATGTGTAATAATACAATGAGAGATGAGTGATATCTGACATGATGTCGGAAGTTCTCGAACAACACAATGAAGTTTCACAACTTCAGTCAAGTTAGTTTCGATCAGACGTAATCAGACGTTGAGGGCGCCCCATGATTCCATTATGAAGTTTTCTGGCTTTTATTAATTTAATTGTAGCATTCAGTGGTCAAGTGGCGTGATCTCTATAATTAGTCCCCGTCGTAGCTCTGAAATCTAGAGAGATCATTGGAATGTCCAGTCCGTCTGGACACCAATTTTTCCTTCTTCCATGATAATTATTAAAAACAAACTACAATTAATTTCAGCCTCATGGATATCCTTCGCCGAAACAATTTAGGACAATTTATCTTTTAAATCTAGTTTGAAGTGCATGCATAATCGAAATCTATGAAGAATCAATCTCTATTTTCCATCAGTGAATCAATTCGCTTGAATTAATTAATTCCGGTTCCCACGATTTTGTAAACACTGTTTACATGTGCCTAGCACGAATAACTATGAATAAATAGGGGCGGGGCTATGCTTCCACTGGTTCCTTAACCATCACTGCGTTGTTTCTCCACCTATCGTACTGCCGAGTACCAGCTACCAGCCGATCAAAATATTGGTCACATGCTCAGCATGTGACGTAAAGCTTGTCAACAGAAATAATAAAAACACAGGGATCGAACGGAAAGTGCAGATTTTTCTGCTGCAATCGAGCGAACGCAAATGCTGATTTATGGTGTAAATATCCGTCGATCGAAGTTTAAAAGTGACCCGGAAAAAGGGTAAGTATTTACTGATTTTGGTTGTTTTGGTGAGGACCTCGACGATGGTGTTTGTTGTGAAATTCAGGCAGTGCAAATTTTGCCTAAATTCGGGCTGAGATTGCAGGTCAAGTGATTGTACATCATCATGTACATGTACATGTATGTAATGCGTACACATAGCATAGGGCGTATTTTCAAGATTGATTCTCCAGTACAGTGCAGTCACCACTTTCGCGCAGTGAATCTTATTATCTTACTTCAGTTGAAACAAATAAGAACTAAGAAGATTGTTGTTTTCTTTGCTTTAGATCATTTTCTGTGTTTGCACTGACGGCCTTTAATTCTGGAAACAGGCTTATTTCCTCCAAAATGGGGGCAAAGTCCAAGAGATAACTTATTGGATGTCCTAAATCATGATGAACTTCAATCTCAGGTGTATAACACTGGGGTATCATATCTAAAAAGTGAGATTTTGAATTTTCAGTGTTTTTTTTCCTACAAATACAATGATAAACTTCAAATGCAACGGTAGCCATAGGTTTTGTGCACTCTGGCCGTCAGTGGAATTCTTTCCTAGTTGTGAACCATCGGGAAGAATTCCACTGACAGCCATCACTTGTACTTGTGCACAAACCTGGACCGACAGAGGGCGTTATGAGAAAAATGGCTACCGCACATTCAAAATGTACCATTGTAGGTAAAAAAAAAGACCTGGAAATCTCACTTTTCAAATATGCTACCTCAGCGTTATACACCTGAGATTGAAGTTCATTAAAATGACTTACAACCAATAAGTTAACTCCCTTGTCCAGAGGCATAGGAAATAACCCTTTTTCCGTAATGGCCTTCACTGGAATTCTTTCCAGACCGTCTTTAATGAAATGAATTTAAACATTAATTATTTTTAAGGTTTGAAGTTTTGCATGTGGAGACAATAGAGAAAGTAAGGCTTGCGGTAACACCATGTATAAAAAAATCTCTTTTAGACAGATGTGTGGTCCTGAAAAGGACCAATCTCTATAATTATTTTTATTAATTAATAACGAATTACAAAATCAATAATGCCAAACGAGTAACATTGGCAGTGTTGAGCACAATCTTTCAACCTGCGCGATCGCTGTTTGGCCGAAGTGACTGGTTTTTAAAGAAAACCTTTGAGGCTGTGTCCATGGTTTTAACCTAGGCTTAACTGAAGTAAAGGTAGCTACGTGCCGCGGTTAGCATGGTTAAACAAATCCCCAAAGAATCTTAAATTCAAAATTGTGCACGGCCCAGTGTGAAACTTGCGCAGGCGTCAAAATTGCGCTCAACAGTATTAGGCCTAATAGTAGTAGTAACATTACCACTACTGCCTGGTTCTTGATTAATACCACCGTACCAGCTGTCACTCCCCGTAAAATCAATTTCCATACAATATATAAAATTGCCAAATTTCTAACAATAACTCCCCAATAAGGCAATATGACAGGTGCTTATAAAGTTTGGGAAAGCATTCCATTGCACATGATGTGCATGATATGATGAAAACACAGGGGGGGGGGGGTCCTGAACTTAAAAATCACCTCCCCCCCCTTGATTAACGCTGCTGGTCTGTACCTCGTAGTTCAGAATGTCAAAGGGCATCATGTGACTTTCATGTGAATAGTCTTGGCACTTTCCCAAAATTACATGTTGTACAATGTACATGACGTGTACCCTTTGACAACAGAGCCTCATCTTTAGCCTTGCCTTAATTCTTTACAAATGGCACAACAGTCAGACACAATACACCCATTGCATCACTAGTGTTTCAGCTAGAGAAGAACTTGCAATTTAAATGTGAATGAACTTAAATTGGAGTCTTGCCAAATGTCCGAGTGAGCTACTCTTAGATTCTTGGTCATGTGAAATTCTTGGCATTGATCCAGGTTTTTGCATCCTCTTTGGTCTTGGAAGGATGCGTGAGGGAAAAGTTTTCTCATCATATTATGTACATATGTATATACTGTACATAGGACATGCAGTGCAATGCTAAGGACCAACCTTTCTTTGTACAGTATTAACAGTAATGGAAATGATGTATTGATCATCATTTAGAATGCGTTGATAATTTTGCCATGAAGTCTTTTAATTAATATTATTGCAACATATGTTTTAAGTTGTTGTAATTGCATGTTTTAAGACCATGTCCCTCTGTGGAGACTGTGGCAATGCATGGTAACTGGTAAGCAGGTCTTGTCTTGTCTGAAATTCGTGTACACCCAACCCATCTAAAGCCTGCTAAACACGATACTCGTGAATTAATTTCAAAATTCATTTGATGCACTTTTTCTGTGAAAGCTCTTGGCACGGATCATGTGTCGTGAAAAAAGGCAAGTGCTTCGGTGCAACTGCAAAAGGTAGCGCGCCAAATACAGTACGTTTGCCCTTTTCATCCAGAGGACTGGAGGCAGGAAAGGTTCACCAAACTGGGCTATTCACGCAAATTGGGCCACTTGGAATTTATCCGTCATACTGTACGTCATGTACCAACTGGTGACATTAGGCTGTCATATGCATACACGTCTGTTTAACTTATGAATGGAACAAGGGCACATATGGCACTACATTGCATACCAGAGGAGTCAACTTTCATATTAACCGACTCTGATGGAACTTGGAAGTCTTCCAAGATTATCTGAAGATTATCTTGGAAAACCTTGACAGGATATTGATGTCTGTATTTGATTGGCTTTATGTTCATTGATTAGTGATCATGTTCATCGGGACTTTGAATGGTCGTCTATATTTTTTTGTTAAAAGCAGTTTATTATCGTTATTGTTACTGTTATTCAACCTATTCAGATGGACTGTACTGTGAGAGAGGAAAGCTGCTGTGCTGGGCCATGCAGGGTACCAACTGCCAAAAATGATAAGCCGCAGGAAGCAAAGGTACGTATACCGGTACTCAATTCTGTCTTCGATGTTTCAACGTTCACCCTTGGAAATCTTTATTTTTTAACTCAAAACAGGGCCACTGATTGTCAGGACTGTTTAAAAAACAAAACCTATGTTTTTCCAATTTTATCAATATATGCATGGGTAATTCCCTTCACGAAAAACTAATTTGCTTTAGTAATTAGGATGGATTCATGATTTTTTACACAAACTCTTTTCCTACATACTGTAGTATATGTGCAACATACATGTACATGTGCCTACATGTGTGTACATGTACATGCTAGATTGTCTATTATCTTATTTGGATGCTAAAATTAACTTTGATGACCTTTGGCATAATCAGTGGCCTTGGTTTCAGTGTGTTGATTATGTGCTGATAATGACTGGTCTGCATCAGCAAAGGAATATTACATGCCTAAAATTAGAAGACGATGATAAAGATCCTGGTACCATAAGCCTATAGGCAGATAGGACTGGTTCATATAAACCACAGCCAGATAGCTGATTGTGGTTATCACTGCAGAGAGCCTTTCGTCTATCTACACACATACACATAAATACTGTACACAAACACTTGTGTTAATCGTGGACACCCAATTGTTCCTCTTTTGTTTGGACTTCAACATTTTTCATTTTGGCAGCAGCTCCATTGGTTTTGTACTTGCTTTCCAATATCGTCGACCTTTTTCCCAATCGCGAACCGATCGCCCCTTTTGTTTTATTAGTCCACGGTTTGGATGCCATATTACAAAATTACAAACCCACGGCTACGTGCATGATGCATCCTGGTGACCAGGTTAGTAAAATTGTCAAGCACTACTGTATCGACACACTTGATGCAGGTTTTACCATCTAGGTGGATATGAAAAGTCAACAGAGAGTATCATTCTTAAGAGATTCAGCTATAAAATTATTAATTTCTGCCTTTCTTTCCCACCCACCCTCACTTCCCCAGACCCCACAGGCCGAGCTGATGAGTCAGTGGGCGGACACCGTCAAGAAAGTGGTCTTCATCATCGGCGGAGCCATCATTGTCTTTGCCGCGGCCTGCAACTCGCTCACCTGGCATCTGCAGTCTTTCTGGGGGGCGTCCGGCGACTTCTGGAACCGGCAATGGATGAAGATGTACAACATGTGCGGGGGGAATATGTTTTTACTTGGCGTTGTGGGTAAGTAACAAGTCTGCAGATCCACTCCTTTTTGTTATGATTTCAAAACTCATTGTTTATTCATTCGTAACTGCTGTGATTGATTTTTAGGTATTGAACTGAATTAGAATTTGCCCTCTGGCACTAGCTTGCTAAAGTGGTTCCATTCAGAGAGACACTATGCAGTGATAATTAAGCAAGAGGTTGTGGGTTCGAATCTCACCCGAGTTGATACAGGTCGCAAGCCCCAGTTTTGAATTGGTCCATTCCTTTCATTGAAAGGTGAACTAAGAAAAATTGACCGGCACAGGATTTGAACCGGCAACCTTCCGATGAATGCTTTACAGGTGCTATATCAACTGAGCTATCCAGCCCAATGTTGTTGGTGTCCCTTTCCCTTGCGGTGTCCTTAACCTTGTGGTTATTCCTTTTGATTGATTGAGATGCCCGCCACAGAGGTGAAATGGCTTTGTCTTTGCAGAACTGGCTTCGGCTATCACCTCTGCCAATATTAGTCTTGTGCACAATTTCAAGTCATAGCCGTGTAGAGGTGGACGAGACTTTCACATACCACACTTTGCTCCATATTCCCCGTAGGTACAGAGCTGATAACGTTTGGGTTTTACTGGCTCTTCTGCGCATTCTTCCTGTTTGTGGACGTGACTGGTAGACCGGCCTTCGTTGTCAAGTACAAGATCCAAGAGGACCAGAATGTACCTGTAAGTAGTAAGCCGCTCACCATCCCATCTCTCCCGTCTCCATTTCAGTGACCTTCTTGTTTGATCCTGTAAAGTCTGATCTTCGCATTCAGTGTAAATTACCCATTACAACTAAATGTGCTGATAATCATACATTAGGGCGCCCCTTTTTATAATTGTGGTTCTCATTTCTTTTTCACCTTGAGGGAGGGTCGGTCGGTCGAAAAAAAAAGAAGGTTTGGTGGGGAAAAAATCTGGCTGATTACACAAAAACTTTTAAAAAATTGATGAGAAATGTTAATTGTTAATCTCGTTTGAATATTTTTGTATTATTTCTGTGATAGAAAGTATAAAATGTAGGCCTATTGGCAAAATTTGTCTCCAGAAATTCTGGGAATTCTTCTTTTTTTATATCATTCTGGACAGGGTCGGCGGCAAAAAAAAAGTTTTGTTTTTCTTCGGTCGGAGCCCAAAATATGGGTCGGTCGGAAATGAGAACCACAGTAATAAAAAGGGGTGCCCTTAGCAAAAGAAAACAAAATGAGTTGCTACAGTTTTTCTATAAGAAACTTTGTTGTCACCACGTTTAGCAGGGTTTCATTGTGACAATGATATAAAGATGTGGGTGTTGTGGAACAATAATACTGTAGGGATGGTAGGGAAGTTTTCATCGGACCCCACTGTAGACTGAGTAGTGAAGTCATTCGGCAAGTGGCAGCTTGTTTTCAAGGCCTGTACCTCTTGACTCTTGTTGCACAGGTGCCCTGGCCTAAGCTGAAGAAGGCCCTGCAGACAGTCCTGTTCAACCAGGTCTTTGTCAACATCCCATTTGCCCTGGTGTTGTACGTCATGATGCAGTGGCGTGGCTGTGACATCAGCGCTGACCTGCCTACCTTCAAGTGGGTCCTCGTGGAGATGGGCGTCTTCCTCATCTTTGAGGAGATTGGATTCTACTACTCACACAGGTGAGACTGGCGTACCTCTTATTAAGATGACTCTGGTATAATCAAACTCTTGGCTGTCATCAGGATTGTCCTGTGACTATCAAAGTCAAGTGCCCTTGACCCTATCCAGCCTTCTGGTTTTGTAAAAATTACATGCATACTAAATGTCCAAGTCAATGTCTGAGGTATCAACTCAAAGATGAATGATGGTTGATGAATGCTTTTCTTCTAGACTCCTCCATCACCCGCGCCTGTACAAACACTTTCACAAGAAGCACCACGAGTGGATCGCCCCTATCGGAGTGACGGCCATCTACGCTCATCCCATCGAGCATATCTTGGCCAACATGCTGCCACCTATCATGGGCCCGCTGATCATGGGCTCTCACGTGTCCGTCCTCTGGGTGTGGCTCATTATCGTTGAGGGCTCAGCGATCATCTCGCACTGCGGCTACCATCTACCGTTGCTGCCGTCACCCGAGGCTCACGATTT
The DNA here is from genome assembly GCA_963971285.1 of Astropecten irregularis. Taxonomy (NCBI): domain Eukaryota; kingdom Metazoa; phylum Echinodermata; class Asteroidea; order Paxillosida; family Astropectinidae; genus Astropecten; species Astropecten irregularis. The sequence goes on from OZ020256.1 coordinate 2,507,219, forward strand.
CCACCACTTGAAGTAAGTTTACAGATACCTAATTTGGCAGAAATAGTTGTTGAACGCTGGTATGTCAAACCATCATTCCATCATGTTCTGCGACCTGATTGAGATTAAATTTGCTCAGCCCAGATGTGATTTGACAATAATTCAGAGCAATGCTTATTACTTATTTCTATCGGCCATTGGCCGATTTCTGCTTTTAGGGTGGAGACTTGTGTTGAGAGAAATTTGTTTTTGCTGAGAAAATCTTGACTTTTTGACTAGGGGACCTGTTGGGATGGCTCAGCTCGAGTCAAAATATGAAATAGATTCTCAGGGTTTGACTAAAGCACTGAATAAGTTCATGCTTTGCTTGTTTATGTTTCGTTTCGTGTTTTTCATCTCGGCTTTTTTTTTTCTGACCATGACAGGTTCACCAACTGCTTTGGCACCCTGGGTATTCTGGACCGGCTGCACGGCACGGACAACCTCTTCAGGGAGAGCAAGAAGTACTCCCGTCACGTCCTGCTTCTTGGCGTGGTCCCACTGTCGCAGACGTTTCCCGATGACCCCAAGTGCAAACAGCAACCAAAGGCAGTAAAGGACAAGAAATCGGACTAGGTGGACGTCCAGTCGAGGCCCTTCTCCAAATCCTGGCTCCGGCGCCGGCTTTCCGACAAGTGTGAGAAAAATCTACTCCTTTTGTTTTGCTTCGATTTGGAAGTACATTTAGATTTGCCATCTTGAACAAGAAAAAGAAAGCATCTTCAGCATCAACCAATAAAAACCCACAAACCTGTATTCTCAGCGTCTGGATGACAACTTGGAAGCCAGCGCTGGAGTCTGGTGAGAGGTTTTGAGGAAGGGCCTTAGAGTAGCACGTCTTCCCTTCGTGAGGGTGCCAGGCATTGTCAGTTTTGTAAGATTGTTAGATGCCAGGGTTTATAAGGAAGACGCCCTACGTTTTTCAGACACTCTAGACAATGCCTCGTGCCTTTATGAATATCATATGTGACCCTCGTCTCCAAAAGAATGAAAAAAAAATACAAAAAAAAAAAATGTCGCTATATGTCATTAGTTTTGCTCAGTAATACTGTGTGAACTGTATAACAAAGTTTTGGCTTTAAAACGACCACAGACAAAATTTGCATTCCAACGCATCACACGTTATACATCGGAAACGATTAAACCGACTCATTTCTGCAGGAATTATACCTCAAATTGTGGACTTGCGGGACTTTTCAAACTAATTTTTTTTTTCAGAAGGCGGCGGTCACATATGAAACAGATAGAGTCGTCATGTATTGAGCAGCTCATATTTGAGTTTGTTTTGAACTGTTTATGTACATTAAAACTTTCTCTTTCTTTATTCAAAACATATCGTACAAAATGGCAGACCAATGCAAGTATTACATTATTTTTAGAATTTTTCAAGAGTGTGCCAGGTTTTCCTGGATCATAATTTACCAGTCAGAACGAAATGATAAAAATTTTGTTTTTGTATTTGTAAACATATTTTAAGGGAGCATTAGCGCAATGACCAATTAATTAGCTAGGAGTTGCATGGATGAATAAGGACCCTATACTGTACCACACTCTGCATGCACATTGGCTCACTCTGCATGCACATTGGCTGAAGCTAGGTAATTGCAGCCAAGAATTAAAATTTAAAAAGCAGCAGTTTTCATTTTGTGAATTCTGTGGGTTTTTAAAAGACATCTGACTACAATACAGGGGACAAAGATCTTGAAACTGGAGGAAATAACTGTACATACAAACCTCCTATTAGTGAGAGCATTTCATCCACCGTATCAAATTGAATTACTAAACTTCTGTTCAGTTTAAAAAAAATATATATTTTAGACAGATGTATGATCATTTAATGTACATAAAATTGAATGTTTTATTTATAAAGCTTCCAAACGTCAATATGACATGTGGAAGGTATATAGCCTATATAGATTTAACAGCGCTGATTGAGTTTATTTTAATTTTTTGACTGCAGTGATAAGTTATCCTTGGTGTACTATATACATGTACTGAATTACTGATCTTACAGTGGCACAACAAAACTGTTGTGCTAAGGATAAAACATTTGTTCGTTTATTTTGTACTGGAAATGTTTATTAGAGGGTTTTTGCATTTGGCTTTAAAAGTGACGGATATCCTCCCTAGACCTGTTAAGAATAATTATGCATTCGTAACTAATATATTTTAGGATTGCATTTATCATTCAGTGTTTTGAATTTCTTAAGAGGTTGAATAATTCCCCTTCTTAAGATGTAGCATGTCCGGAAACACCATAATTTGTTATCTCAAACTGGGCCAATAATACAATATTTTAGATGATATTTCTTAATTATAAGAGTTAAATAGGGAAATATTTAAGGTTATTTCCAAAATCTAAACTTTACTGCACAACAATGCAATGTGTGACGTCCTGTATTTTAAAGATTGTGTGAACATTAATTACACATGCTGCATGGAAACTGTTGGTAGTTGCATGAGAGAAATAAAGCTTATAGCATGAATATTATGGAATGAATTGTAATCAGAACATTGTATATTATTTATAATTATTATAGATATATGCAAATGTTGAACAAATGAAACGCACAATAAGAACTCTGAATCAAGGGAACATCTTATTAGGTAAATATTATTAATGCTTCGTATTATTTTTAGGGAGACCAGTTATCGTCTGAAAGTGAATATTTGGGAGACACAGGGAATTAGGGAGACATTTGGTTAATTTCTTGAAGTTAAACATGCAAATATTTACGTTAAGCTTTTTCCTCAGAGTCACTGGGATTTTTGTATGGGCATTTTCATAAATGTAACATCATGGTCGACTTTGGGTATAAAATATCTTCTCTGGTTGTCAAAAGTGTGTGAATTGTTGACATTATTATTTCCAATACAGTATCTTTTATTTTTCAAAGATTTAGGCCCAGTATTTTCTCTCCGAGCAAGTATTGAAGTACATGTACATTGCATATTGTGATTTACATTGAGTGCATGCGTGCTATGTGTGTACAATAAAAATGACATTGGAATGAAGGTAATTTGTTCAGCTCTGATCAATTTCGTGAAGTATTGTAAAAGGCAAAGTTTGCAGGAAGCTTTCTTCAGATTAGTACACAGTAATTTTGTTTTTAGGCCTCACGGCATCGATTCTTTTTCTAAATTTCCTTTTTTTTTTCTTCTTAGGAGTGAAATATTAGTCAAAAAAAGTATCAAAAATTGATACCCTTGAAAACTGATACCTCATTTCCAAAGCTTTTTTCTTTCCAAAATACATGTATTGAAAAAAAAACAGTTCTATGAGAGTAACACGTTTTTTATGATTCTTGGCATGGGAATATGTTATTAACTCAAATAGAGTGAATCTAAGCAATTCCACTGAAAAGGAGGCCATGTTCATCGTATACCGGTACACGGATAGGAGGTTGGTATTACAGCCCAACATAGGCCTACCCATTTTTCTAAGTCACGGTCCTCAATTGTACATGGTAATTTTCCTAAATTGATCGAAAACATTTAGACTGTAGCGAAAGCTTATGTGCTCAGGCAGTATAATCATTTGCCCATATCTGTGTTGCCCATATCATATCATTTTGCAGATGGATAGTTGCCGGTACGGTGAAGTCAGACTTGATTGACTTTATTGTTTTTGTATCAAATTTAGTGTGGCGCCCCCATTCGCCCAATTGGCGTTTCTGCGGTTGACCAATCACATTGACTGTTTTATGTGCACGACAATAGAAACATAAATACCACCACGTGTCCCGAATTTTAGTACTGACCACACGTGCAACTGTTATCGAACTTGCCTGGACATTTTGACTCGCAAATGGATACATTTTGCCTAGCATGCAGCGGAAGAATTCAACTCGACTGTCTACTTGTTTTATCTCCTTTAAATGTCAGCTTACTCCAGCAACGTTCAGGTGGGTGAATTTGTCAATTTGAGAGAGTTTGTAGTACTAGTAAAAACCAGTTTAGGTAGACACTGCACTGAAACTTCGTACGTAAGCTAGGCTGGGAGGAATTACAGGCAGACGAACATTACGAACTAAGCGATATATCTGCCAAGAGCAAATTACTTGCTAGATGATGAACTTCAATCTCTGCTAGTTGTGTAACACTGGGGTATACCTGAAAAGGGAGTTTGTTGTTTTTTACCTACTTTTTACCTACATTACAATGATGTTCAAATGCAGAGGCAGCCATTTATTTTTTCAAAACGCCCTCTGTCAGTCCCGACGTGCACAAGTGATGAACATTTCAGTGCACATTTCAGTGGAAATCTTCCCAGGTAGTGTACAGCTGTGAAATGGCCTAAGAAGTGACTGGTTGAACTTGGTCCTGTTATCTGATCCTACATGCCCCTGAAAGAAGCCCGAGCGTTTAGTTTGAACTTTGAATCCAGAACATGACTGACCTTTGTTAAAATTTGAGTTGACAGATGCCACAGGGGTGTAAATTGTGACATGTGGAAAAGGTACTGTAGTGTTAAAATCCCTTACCGGTACTTCAAAACTGTAGCCGAAATTGTACAAAGTTGGAGCAGCAGTAGGCTCACTAAGCTGAAGCAAAAGCTTTGAAAGGGGGCCTTAGAATATGCCTGGCACATTCTGTACACAAGATTATCTCGGTATTGTATGATTTTTTTGCCCTTTACATGTGGGTGTGCTAGTGTTGTAAAAGTACTTAGTACGTTTTCTTACATCATGTAATTTGTCAAAGCCTGTGGCCCTGTGTATTGGAAGTATTCAATATACCTCACTAACTAAATAAAATAGCAGGGACTCAATTCTAAGGACAAAATACAATTATATGAATTGCAAGTGCTTGCCAAAGGCAACAATTTATTCCGATTCTTTGTAGGGTGCTCGGATTGTAATATACAGTGGGCATCCAGGCATCACAATGTCCAAGTATCCTATCATTATTTACTTAAATGTTAGCATTATTAACAGTGAACTATATTGATAGGCCTATGTGTTAATTTGTGTACCACTGCACTAGACGTACACAATATTTGCAAATTAGGCTTGCCCTTCACTGATGTAAATTATCAGCATTGCTAGTGCTTTTTTTTTTAAATCATGCGCTGCCTCAGGAGGGATTCAAACCCACAAGTTGATTTTTCCATGTGCAAAGTGCAATCAAAAGTGCTGGGTATGTGTCGGTAAAAAGGCAAAACCCAATTTGCACAATTCTATCTCCCCAAGGAAATATCATTAATGATCAGATGAAAGCAATAATAATAGCCTATTATTTTGGCTTAGACAATAAGTAACTATTGAAGTCCACCACTTGGACAAAAGAAAGTACATGTGTGCATTTAACCAATGGGGCATAAATATAATGCATAATATTGCTGTATGTAATTTGTACGGCTGTTTGTGAAAGACATCCATACATTACTGGGGTTGATTTCGACAAACTCATCATTGCTTACTATCAATCATAGGACTTATATTGCATTACAGCCCTACGTAGGATACAATGGGTTATCCTTCGTAGCTCAGGTTACATTCTATCGTAGGGCTTGGTGAAATCGAGGGCTTGGTGAAATCGAACCTGGTTCCGGAATCTAGTGTTACTGAAGTAAGAATTTGGATTTGCCACTGAGACAAAACAGTACTGTAAAACAACAGAGATGGTAGAACAATTTTGCATCACTATCATGATTGTTCATGACAATTTCAAATGTTGATAGTGGATAAGTGGGGGCATAAATTTATCAGTTTTCATCGTAACACAAACTCATTAAAAAAATATTAAACAGGATCCAGAAATAATGTGAATGACATAACGTTCTCATATCATATTTGTGTCACTCTCACAAGAAAATAAATTAAATTTAGTTCTATTTAAACTCCTCATTAAATGCCGTAGCTTGATTTAAAGATATATTTTGGACTAAGTACATTACAAGTAATCAATTTTCAGCCAATGATGTAGTGAAACACACAGCTCATGAAGTGTTAGTGTACATAATTTCTAGATTTTCAATGTGAGGTTTGTCACTTCGTTTACATCAAGAATCTGTGTTGAGCTTGATCCCATCTGGTTGATCAGTCTGTCCGGAAGAAGCCTCAACAACACTGTCACCTCCGTCACCTTGGGAGGTTGAACTCTCAGCTCCTCTCTCCTCCTCTTTGTTTGTCGCCGATGGAAGCGACAACTCAGACAAGGAATCTACAACCTGGTCAGAGGATGTACCGATTGTCTGCGCACTGTCTTGTTCATCGCTTGTTTCTGACTGTTGTAATGGTTCACTTGACGAAATCTCTTCATCATTTTTGGGCAGACCATCCACTTCTCCTGCTGGAGAATCAGGTATGAGGGAAGAACCAAGAATCACACCTCCTTGTTCCTGTTGTCTGTCTCCAGCAGTATCTTCAGGCTGATCCCCATCATCATTGAGGGTCTCTTGGTTGTTGCTAGTTGCCTGTTCAGTGCCGTCTTCATCCTTGGTGTCCGACGGGAGGGAAGGAGGAGGATGTGGGAGTACTGCCCGGGCCTCTATTATGAGACGTTTGATGCCCACCATCCACTGGCTGACCTAGCAGAAGGTTTGAAAACATTTTTTTCAAAAGTTAATCACGCACTTCTTTTTTTTTGGGTGAAAAATCAAACCTCCCCCCCATCCCTGTGAGCACTGCTCCTCCTGAGTCCTGAGCCATTTACCAACCTCGTCAGAATCTGGTCATGATGCTTGTAATTCCTTATCAACCCAAATTTATTAAGTCAAACCCAGCAGTGTGCCATGGCAGATTCTTTATCCCTCTAGCTAATCTATGGACCTGATTCACCAGAAGCAGGTTAGGCCAGCAAGTTCCTTTGGAGCTCTAGACCTGGCAACTGGGGGTTCATTTATTGTGTGCTTAAATTGCGGTGGCTTAATTAATTTGTGGGATGATTTAGATGAACCTGAAGACATTTGGATGCCAAATTGGCTGATGAATTACCTCTGACACATAGTCCACCATCAGTGACAAATGTACATCGTGGGCCTTGTCGTATTCTCTCTGTGCTAGAGCTGCGAATTGAAAGAAAAAACACTTGTTAGCTCCAGAGCCAAAATGTTTCATTTTCAGGTGCATGGCCCAAGCATACAACTTCTGCATTTTGCAAAATCCTTTCATAATCCTCACAAGTTATTTTAGATTTTGCAGTGCTAGTCAGAATGTATCTTTTGCCAGCTAAATGCACACTAATTCAAGGGGCAAAATAGTGCAACTGAAACTTTTCCACTTCACCCCTTTGCATTATTCTAATAAAATTATACTGTGTAAGAGCACATGAAAGTAGGTTTGTTCATCTCTGTTGCTACCAACCTTTGGATAACTTGGCCATTCGCTGTTGGACCACCGTTGACAGTTTACCTGCCTTCCAAGCTGCCTCCAGAACACCCATTCTTTTCTTGATATCATCTGCTACACGAACCTGTACAAATCATGAAGTAAGCATAAGACTGGAGTGCAAGATCAAGATAAGAAAAAGACTGTCTTGAGGTTTAGGTCACATCATTCGTACAAGTTCATACCGTTAACTTCTCCTCGCACCGCTCAAGCACCCCTCTCAATTCCGCAATAGAGGTCGCGCAAATGTCATCAGGCAGCTTCCCTGCCTGGTCATCTCGTTCAACCTGATCCCCTCTTGACTGATCTGGAGAGGTCACATTGCCCGCAGGTGGTGCATGGGGTGAAGCTTGCAAACGAGGGGCTGTATTGACAAGAGGTGGGGCAGATTTTGTCCCTAGCAGGCCGCTAGGCTTCGGGCCTCCTATGAAAAAATCATAACATGAAAACAATTTTAACAGACACTGCATATCACTGGATTTTTTTCATATCTATCCTCGGTCAGTTTTTTGTTTTCCTTAAAATGACAGGAAAAAAGATTTCGAAACCAAAACAGAATGTGAATATTGCGGGAGGAATGAACAATTCAATACCTGTTGTTTGGGAGGTGTAGCTCTGGGGCATTCCTACCCGTTGGGTCAATGGATTCTTCCTGGTTGTTGACTGCACCTTCTGGCCGTCTGCGCTGTACATGAACATGGGTGGATCGTTCCATCCTCGTTCAGGGTTACCTTGGGGGAATTGGAAGGATGGAAACATTCTATATTTTATTTGATCTGCATACTGTGTACACAACCATCTGAAATTTGCATCACATGGAATGATTGTTAGTTCAATTAAATGCTCTTGTCTTGGGGGGGGGGGGGGGTGGGTAACATTAAAAGTACACGTAACTGGCTGACTCACCAGTGACGTGACTGTTTGTTTGTGAGTGTTTATTTTGCAGCGTAAGTGACTCTCCTTTTCTCCGATCTCAAATGTTTCATAGCTAAATAACGGCAAGATAATTTGTGTCCTCAAAACAGTCGATGTCAAAGCCAAATTTAGCACGAGTGACGGAGTTCACATCACTTAATTTATTATTTGTTTTCCACCAAATGTCAACGTACTCACCTGGCCTGGTCGCCGCCATCTTTAAATGAACTACATCCTCTGTCATCTATTTCAAAACCATTGATAAATTAGTATCCTTAATATTTATTAAAGGAAACCATATTCCGCTGAGAAATTTATTTCACGTTAGAAGATAAATTATAAATATTTATAAAAAATAAAAATATTTTGCCCAATAAAATGGTTTTGTAATTAATATCATTATCGCTAGTATTTATTGCAGCCAATCGCCGTTTGACAAAACAGAAAGTTGTCGATATGGGTTTAAAATAGTATACTTACTCCCTCTGTACTTTTTTAATATCATAATTTTGAAGCCGATTTGAAAAAAATTTGCAGCTTTTTAAACTCGCTTGGTAAACAATTTCATTTGTATTTTATAAATTTGATAATAAATTGAGATTTTGTGTGTATTGTAACATAATTATTTAGTTGTTTTCTGTAATTAGAAGGAGTGCGTTTAAAAGATCAATCTGTTCATAAAATACGGCGCTAAAGTCTTCGAATCCGGCTACTTTATGCGTCAAATGGCTACGGGAAGTGAGATTGATTGTGTTCAGTGATTGGGCGCGTTGGGCGGTATGCATTTAGTACACGTATCAAAACGAACATGTCCGACGTTCGCGAAGCATGTAGGCCTACAATCGATCATCACCGTACGTCAAAACTCTACGGATATGTACGTTTGTAAAAGAACAGTTTTCTTGCTGAGTGTTGAGAATTATTTACACGTTAGGAGTACGATGGCATCATTTGCCCAAGCGAGCCTTGTGTGGTTTCTGCTCTGTGCTGTTTCCAGTCACCAACTGTCGGCTTCTGATTCCGATTCGACCACTGCTGGGCTGCGACCGCGAGCGAAGTTTCCAGGTACGTATGATCATTGCACCAGTATCGTGAAAAAAAAGTTGACTGCTGTTCAGAATGCTCCCATAATATTTTTTGTTTATATTAGAAATTAAACTACAAATTAAAAAAAAATCCAAAAGACTGGAGGAACGGGAATTCGCACTAACGTTAACGTTATTTTTAATTATAAAAATTAGAGGTAAGGCCTAACGTTAGTGTTCTTTTTAGTACGCCGATCATATTTCGGCAATAGTTCAGTGAAAAAAACCCAGTTTCCTTACCCCAAATAAATACTGAAAATAATATGGGTGGCGTAAAAGATAAATGAGGCTTAACGTTATGCCAGTTGGCCTATTTGATTTTCTTTTTGCAAATGTGTAAAATGTGTATTGTCCATCGGTTATTTCAACAGGCCAGGGGTCGCCCTTTTAAAGGGCGCATCCACTACTTGACTCGCATGCGATGAGCCCTTACCACCCCATGATGCATTGCTTTGCGCTGTGTGGGATTGCGATCAGCAACAGACCTTATTGACAAGTGACATGACTGAGTCATGGTGTAACTGCTCCGTTGGTGTTTAGTGCTTGTTAGAAATTTGAACAGTTGTAATTCAGGGGATTCCCAATACTGTGCATATCCAAGCATTGTACGAAATTTGGCAAACTTCCAGTCACAGCACATTGAGTAAAATGCAAATTGTACGATATTGATACACTTTCCATACATGGATCACCAGATGTCAGGTCAAATTCAGATTTTGTTTACACTTTTCTAGGTAGTGACACACCCTTCTTTTCTAAACTAATCTTGTGACAATGTTTTTCATAGACCCTACATTGCTGATCGCGATATCCCACAACAATGCAAAGCATTATGGGGTGGTAAAGGGGACATCGCGTGCACGTCAAGTATAGTGGATGCACCCTTTTAAAGGGCGCCCCCTGTTGAACTAACCGATCGACAATAGGGTGTATTGGCTCATGAATCCATTTAGGAATTTCCAGTCCTATTCAAATAATTGAAGCAAAGGTAAAATACGTCTTCCATCTCTCAATGATATAATTTACACTGGTTAACTTTTTAATGACTTACATGTACATGTACATAGAAACACAAGGACATAATTGGTTTTGAAAAGGACTTGCCCTTTACAAGCAACATTTCTGAAACCAGATACACATGTTATTATTTGCTTTAGTGTTGAACAGTTTTATTTGTTGAACGAGCATAATTTCCTCAATTTTTGAAGTACTGTACTGTGCTGTCTGTTTATATGTCGGCTCATCAATGCAAACATGGCAAAAGGGCAAGAATGGCCATCTGGAACGTTGAGAATGGCCATCTGGAATAATTCCAGACGGCCATTCTTGCCCTTTTGCAGTGATGACCCTACACATTAACGAAGAAGTACACTGGTATACACAGAATTTACATACGTGTACATATGTAACTACTGTACAGCCACATGGACCAGTGTTGTGCACATTGTACACATTGGACAGTACAATTCCTTCATCTCAAACTATGTACATGTACATGTATGTTCCCCGGCAAACCCATAGTTAAAGTCCTGAGTATCACTACTTCCCCCATAATCCAGACCTACATGTACAGTATGTACATGTACATACATCAATTCATGTACTCTTAGCTGATTAGCCTATTCATCCAGACTATTATACATATACAATGTACAAGCTCCGTGATTACAGTACTTACTAGAATGACCACTTGCCTCAGTATAACTGTTGATAAACATGATAGACCAATACTAGCATTTACCTTCAGCTTTGCAGTTTGTGAACATAACTGTTAACAGCTACACAATCTGCTAAGCCAGTGCCAACAACTTTAAATAATCAGGTGATACCATTCAGGTCAGTGACATTCTATAAAAGGATTAAGCTGAGTCAGTGACTATAAGAATCTTTTGTACATGTTGGTACATGTACATGAATGTAAAATGTCACCACATTGAAGGTTATGATGGCATACATGAATGCTAGGAAGATTTGTAGAATGACTTCATCATCATGAAACATTTGTTTTGTTCTAACTTTCCTGAGTACGCACACTCAATACCTGCAGCTACTGTACATTCTCATATGCATTGATTATTGACATGTTGAGTTGTTGACAAATGTAGAGACAAGGGTGCAATGGTGCATTAATTTAATTTTAAGTTAACAACAATTGGCAACACAACAAACATGTTTTAAAACCAAACATACCCTTCTTGTTGAAATACCGATTGCTTAATTGAAATATAGGCCTACTTTTCAACAAGTTGAGATATGAATGTTTGCATGTGTCCTAATCCTTATCTTTGTTGTTAAATTTATATGTACAATCATGTGTTTACAAGCCTATCATGAATGAAGCCTTTTCTTTGGCGTACATTTAAATAAATGCACAATAATTTGCGTACTTCACTAGTTTACATCCAGGTGTGGGAATGGATTTTGTCGCATTTACTTTGCAAAGTCAATATCGGGACACCCTATTTGCTGTTTTTCTGTTTTTATCTCCAGCCAAAAACTGGAGTGGAAATCGAACCAGCGACATCCGGAGTACTGTACCGGCGCTCTTACATGTACAGTCTCCCTTGTGGTTATTTGATGATTAAATGAAATGATGACTGATGTTTCTCTTTGGCTTCACAGTATGTGCCGATGGAGATGCAGTGTGTCAGAGGGATATTGAAAAGGACATACAAGGCCTGGAGGCCATCAGGACCATACACAGACAGATAGACGATGACCACAATGGCAACGTAGACCTCTCCGAAAGTGACGAGGTAAGCACAGCATTCAGTATTCAGTATTCGACCGTTGTTTGCTGAGCATAGCATTCACAAGGAGTTTTAGCTGGCATACTGATTTTATTTACACCACTTGAGGTTTTTGCTGCTTAAGCAAATTTGGTGCTTAACCACAGCTCTATGAAATTGTTCTCCTAAGGTGACTTTGTACTCCAAAGATCTTTGTACATGTACTTGGTAATCTGTACCAGTGTTAAATGTTTGCCAGTACTCACTGAGCTAGTGTACATGTACAGTATATAATTTACAAATTGCAGCAAATTGTCAGCTCTCAACACTACCATCAATTTAAACCATAGAGCTACTTGTACAAAGTGCATGGTAAATGTTGAGTGCATGAAGATGTTGTCTTATTTTCAAAATTGTGAGGCCGCTTCCTACATGTACTTCATCAGCTAATGAGCTGACATAGTCAAAGTCACAGTGATCATATGGCCTAATTGCCTTTGCATATGTCCTCTCTCAGCAGCATTTTGTGCCTGCGTGCAAAATGCAATCTTTGTGAGGCCAACCAATTGATGTTGTGTTTGTTACTGCATAAAAGTACCAAAAAACTGAATAGCCATTTATCATCTTTTTGTCGAGCAGGTAAGCAGGTGGCCTGGTGAGGCGCTGCTCAATTGAACGGTTGAATAAAAACTGTTCTTTTGACGCGCATTTACATTGTATGGTAACCGAAAGCATGTTTTTCACCCTGTCCTGGGGCCAATTTCACGGCCCTGCTTAACACAAAAATTTACTAACCATAAAATTTTGGTTTTAATAATAAAAACATTAAAAATCAACCACTTTTCCATGTGTTGTGTACATATACTGTTTGTGATTGTACTTTGGGAGCTTGTTTTAATGGGTCTAAAAATAAAATCATAATTTGTAAAAGGTTATTAACATTTATAACTGGAAGCCGTTATGGGGGGAAAATTACATTATCAGACTGAAAATTCCATTTATTAATAATGATGAAAAGTGGAGTGTGGGAACAGCTCTCCAAAGTAGTATACCGAAGTAATTGTTTCCCGTAATTGGCATACCATGTACATGTACATGTAGTTTATAGGCATCTAGGGCAAGTTCTGCATCAACTGGTTCTGTTTGAAGAATAGGAAGCCATTTAATCAAGACTGTTTTAAAACATGCAATATTAGTTACTTCTGATATTATACCGGTAAATAAATTATCTAGCCTGATCCTCAAGTCAGACGAAAGGCTGATCGAATCACTCAGTACTGTAAATGTACATACACTAACTAGGGCCTACAGGTACAACGTACATATGTACATCTACATGTCCTTGCAATATGATGTTCAGTGAACAAGCATCAATTATGATATTACTGGCTTAACAGAATGCAAAGAAATATTATAAATTTGGCCTTGAAAAATGGCTACAGTAGGTGTGTACATGGGGTCTACATGGAGCTTATTAGGTGGCCCTCATGCATGTCATGACCAATTATGGTTCCTGTTTCCTGTTTTGGCGGAGGAACTTTACTTGCCTCATTGCTAAGCTTGACAATTATAATGTACTGTACTTTCAGGAATACAAACTGGAATTTTTTAATGGGGGGAAGAAAATTACAGCTTGTACTTGTGCAAATATCATGCTCAAATTGGAATTCCCATGTAAGGTGAGTCAACATGTGCTGACTGTGTAAAATGCGTAAGAAGTGGATTTGCGCCATTCAGATACAGTACCTGTATACACGGACTACTTTACATACCATACACATATTTACATTCTAACGTGTGATTTTGGGAAGAACGTTTCTGTCTCCAATAGCCTATGTTTTAATAATGTCAGGTTGGGTAAATAGAAAGCCTTGATTGTTACATGTAGTTTAAACAAAACATTAAAATGAGCAGCTCTGGAAAATGTCATCATTGAAGGGCCAAGCCCGATGATGTCACAGTCATGACAGTATCTAGAATTTCACAGCTCGTCCATAAATGATGCATGCACATGCATGTATTCTGACCCTGCACCCGCCCACCCACCCACATGATGAAACCAATTTAACATGACTGAGGGGGAAAGATAATTTACTGCAAACTCTCTTGGCAGAGTGCCATCGACAGGTTAAAACTTCGTCATAGAGAAATATTTTTGTGACGATATTAAATATTTGGAATTTTGTTTAAATTGCATTGTAAATTGCAAGCCACTGATGACTGTTTAAATGTTGAATACGAGATACATTTGTGTAAATTGTAGGCCTTATAAAGTGGCTTTTGTTACCAAATCACAGGACGTGAATAGCCAATCCTGCCCTTTTCCTATGTATCCCATCCCTTTGATAAAAAGAAATACGGATATATTCAGGTGCAAATCTAAACAATAAGCTGACCTTTTGAACTGAGAATAAAAAAAGAAGGCGGTCTAGTCAGTCTCTCATGTACAGGTATATATGTACAGGTGAGCACATTGGATAGCCTAGGGCCCGTACATGTACATGTATGTACAGTACTAGTATGTGTACACGATGTGCGTGCATGCAACCTGATGCTAGTGAGGAAAATAAAACAAAAATGTCACGGTCACCAGATGTTTAATATTGTCTTTTCCTGTCTACGTACTGTACTGTAGTGTCATTTAATGTGATTCACATTAAGTTATAGTACCATAAGGAAACAGAGCCTTCTGCTTTTTTGGCTCTATTTTGGGCAGGCTTAAGTTAATAATGTTCAGTAGGCCTACAGTGTATGAATTAAAATGAAAAAGTGTTCAAGAGACCTACAATGTATGTTCTTGAACACCAGGCATGCCAGGTACCAGTGTGTACGTACACCTGTAAATGTACCGTACATACTGTAATACAGAACATAGGGGCCTACTGTTCAAAATGTACACTGTACATTGTAATGTATTGTGTTGAAATGTGAATAACTTCTCACAATCTAACATGTCTAATTTGGAAGTTTTTCATTTGCCAGTTTCCTGTGTATTAGGCATATTAGTGAATTGTTAATTTCAAAATGATGATCTACAATATGATCTGTAACTACTGTGCACATTGTTCATGCATTCATTTTGGGAGGCAGTTGTACACATGTACAAGTCACAACACATCTACATATAGACCCACATGTACACGTACATGTATGCATACAATGTACAGTACACCCCTTTTTACCAGTGTTCTGTACTGTATGTATGCACGCATGTATTTTATTGTCAGGGCGAGGTTCTAATTTTATGATTTCATGACCTACATTCTACTCATGTATTAAACTTCCATTGTGTAATGCGTACACAGATGCATCAGACAAGATGGTGGACCAGGAATGGTCCAGATTGCTAAATGTTTACTTTGACTAGTACAGGGCCTAAAAGACCTGTTTTTTTTTTAGATAGCGGTACACAAAATTACACCACGGAGCTAGGAAGTCTAGCTAGGAAGCCTCATGTAGCTCCATGATTACGCACAGACTGTGTTATATTTATCAAGCATCTAGGACTACTTTAGTGGACTTACAGGGAGCATGTCCACTTCAATGTTTTCTGTCGTTTTATTGCAAAGTAATAAGAAGCCTGGTTTTGGTTTTGGTGAAAATTACACATGGAAACATTTGACGTACGTCAGCTGTACGTGTAGATTGTATGTGTGTGCTATGAAGTTAGTGTAATGCACATGTGGTGGGCTACATAGGCAGAACTCAGAAACCACATTTAATTATTGGCACATTTATCTTCATCATCAATAATGCTGAGAGAGACTACACTGCTGTCATCAGCTAGCTCCATCAGTGCTGATCGACATGGCTGATAGTGATGACTATCTTCACGACCACCGGTACTCAAAGAGAGTGACTGTGTGGAGTCCATTTAAAAGAGATGGCGTCGTTAGATAGATACCACAAATGCAGCGGGCACGGCCGTGTTGCCATGGAAACAAAACGGCTGAACTTGTGCCTGTCTGTCGGCTACAGGGGGAAGCATTATAGCCTACAGTGTTTGTATAGTGTACACTGTGTACATGGCTGTACAAGTTTACATGTGTGTACTGTGCATAATGAACAACCTGTTGTACATGTACATATGTACATTTGTACAGTATTTAAGATAATGCTATAATAAAATGCATGTAATTTGCATGTATCATAAAATAAATAAAACTTGTAAAAAATGTGTGCAGTTGTACAGTATTTGGCATAAATACATTATTAACAAATCAAAATATGCAGAGTACACTGTATGTTAACAATGTAAGCATTGTTGGGAGACAGGGTATGTATACATGTACATAATATACATGTACATGTACATGTACATGTATGCACATGTAGATGTTGGCCTCATTTTATGTAATTATTTGATTAATTTCTTTTGCATGAAAAGAAAAAAACAGCTTGGGCTAATTTTTCTACATGCATAATCTACAATGTAGAACCAAAAGAGGGTGCTTTTGTACAATACAACGTACTGTATCATACATGTGTACATTACAGTGCTGGACAGTGGACATACATTTTGTACCCATGCTCTGCACAAAATGTAGAGAAAACATCTTTGTTGCAGTGTACTGCAGCTACAATTTAGTCATTTTCTTTTTAGTGACCGTTACGAAAACCTGCTCGCTTGTCATGCTTGTACTCATACTGTATGTATACAGTCATGTTGGGTTTATTGAAAAGATCGTACATTCCATCATGTTTTCAAAATACTATGTACATACTCTCATCATTAAACGTACTAAAATGATCTGTGCTAACAAATCTTTTCTTGTTCATCTTCCTCCCCTCCCTCTCCCTCCCTCTCCCCCATCAGTTCCTGCGAGACGAGCTGCAGTACAAGACAGATTTTGAGAGGCAGCACACCTTACACGGAGAAGATAAATTCATTAGCGTCGACGATCTGTGGATTGCATGGAAGTACTCTGAAGGTTTGTCAAATAATTCAGAACAAAGATAGATAATAATTCAGGGTCGTTTAATGGTTGGAATATTAGGTTAGTGTGAATTTGTTCGTTCCCCTTCGCTGGAGAATTTATAATTTTTTTGTTTAATAATGTGGGAGCGGTCTTTTGTGTCCTGCACTAAAGATGTGCTCTTACTGTTGCGCTGCTTTCAGCGCAGCAGCTTTCTAGTAACCATGGTAACCCAGTGCGTGCTGTCTGGATATACATGAAAAAGATATTCGGTGTACAATGTACATATGTAAATTTACATACATGTACATATGGATGTCAGAGCTGGAGCCTGAGCCTTAGCCTCCGTTTCGTAAACGCCCTATGTCGTGCAAGCCTGGAAATAAACGTAGGTCATGGCCTTTTGTTGCCCTGGTTTTTGGCCTTGCTGCCCCTTCAAATATTTCCATAGACATTATGATTTTCCAATGGAAGTTCAAGCGTCTTCTCAAAATATTCTTATTTATTCCCAGACCTTTTCTTGAACTGTACGGTTTCTGTTATTACTGATGTGGAAGTCACTGAAGCAGAATAATAAATGAGTGATTACAAATACAATGCAATTACCGGTTGTAAATCATGTCATAATTTCTACTGGTACATGTACCTATGTACATGTATATATATCCCTAAACGATTTAAAGAGCCAGTTATCCCAGTCATGTTAAACTTAATGGAATTTGCCAATGTCAGTAAGCTGGTAAGCTCATAAAGTCTACAAAGCTGTACCATACTGATTCTGCTTATCACAGCCCTGTGCGATTCACTACACACGTTAGACTTAAATTGTAATTTCCATTTTGTTGTAAAAATAAATTGGCATGGCGTTAGGATGGCCCGACGTTTCGATCCTGGCAGTGTTTAACATTTGAATACATTATAAATGCAATTTTAACAGTGCAAGTCTCGTGCAGAAAACAAATTGACCTTCGTGATAACAAATCATCTTCTTTGGCTGCCGTCAATACTGACGATTGGCTACCATCTGGACGCATCTCCTTATCTCCTTCTTCCAAATAAATAACAAATAGGCACCTCATGACCCTCGGAACATCCAGAAATCGAATGCATTGACTTTGGGTTTTTGTTTGTTTGTTTGTTTCATTAATGAGAATTGCACATTACAAAGCCTTGGGGTCAGGATGTGAAATGTCCGAAGGAGAGCAGGAAATTCAATGAAGCTACCCAAAAAAAGTGCAAATTAAAGAAATGTCACTGGCATTGTACATGTACATGTAGAAGCAAGGCATATATGTATAATGGGTTCTCCACAAAATTACCAATTACCAACAATGTAATGAATACAATATCATATTACCGTGCCATATTGTACACGTGTTGTTGGTGCATTAGGCCTACATGTATATGTACGTGAACCGTACTAAAATATTTAAAAGGAAAATAACTACTGATTGAAATGAAATTAATTAAATACCTTGACCATGTTGACACAGGTCAAGCTAGCATTACTGATTATGACAGTGAGGATGCTACTTATAAGAGGATGTATACAATACGTGGTCTATATTCTGTAAAGCTAAAAGGAAAGAAAACAAAACAAATTAAAAAATTGATCGTTCAATATTGATCAAGTTGTGAACATATCAGTTGGCAAGCTGGATTCTTCTTCCACCTGTTGGCAATGCACACAATATAAAATTCTTACATTTGATTACTGTACTGTACTTACAGCAATGCATGTATAGATCATGCATGTACCAGTCATATGCCAGTGGTGGAAATTGAATACTTTTTTGGTATTCTAACTTGGTCATGGCAAGGTACTCGTCTATTCTCATGGCAAAGTACTTGTACTCATGGCAAAGTACTTGTACTCATGGCAAAGTACTTGGCAAAGTACTTGTACTCATGGCAAAGTACTTGTACTCATGGCAAAGTACTTGTACTCATGGCAAAGTACTTGGCAAAGTACTTGTACTCATGGCAAAGTACTTGGCAAAGTACTTGTACTCATGGCAAAGTACTTGGCAAAGTACTTGTACTCATGGCAAAGTACTTGTACTCATGGCAAAGTACTTGTACTCATGGCAAAGTACTTGTACTCTTGGCAAAGTACTTGTACTCATGGCAAAGTACTTGTACTCATGGCAAAGTACTTGTACTCATGGCAAAGTACTTGTACTCATGGCAAAGTACTTGTACTCATGGCAAAGTACTTGTACTCATGGCAAAGTACTTGGCAAAGTACTTGTACTCATGGCAAAGTACTCGTACTTCCACTTGTGGCAAAGTATACTCGCACTCGTGGCAAACTCGTGGCAAGTACTCATACTCATTGCAAAGTACAAGTTGTACTCAACAAAAAGTACTTAACTTCAACACTGGATCCCACTGTAAAGTGTGTGTTAGTGCTATTCTTGCCAGACAGTGTATCCAGACACTTTAATGTAATACAATACGTAGTATTTTCCACCAGTGTACTGTGAGTCTGTATACAGTATGTGTACTGTACATTCAGACATTTGTAAAACTCTTGTTTTCCTCACATTATTCAGACTCTGTAACTTGGCACAAATATGGAGCCATCATAGTTTGATCCATGGCTCAAGTTACCATGGTTACAGTGAATAAAGCAGGTGTACAATCCCAGCTTAAAAACGAAACGAAACCAAACAAATTGAAATTGTACCAAAAAAGTCAACAAAAACTAAACAGTACAAAGTTCATGTAGGCCTACATTAATAGGCCCTAATTACTGCTGCTCAACGGCCATTTTAGCGTAGTTTCAGAAAGATCTTGATAGGATTGCAAACATCAAGCCTTCCTACATGTGTACATGCACACAGTACAGCCTACATGTACATGTACATGTACATGTAACTATTACATGTACAGTAACCCTGTACATGTAAACGTATGTCAAGTCATTATTTTGGCTGATGAGCAGTAATTTGTAGCAGTTTATTACTTGTAAAAAACAAATCAAAACACATTGCCACATCAAGTCGAGACCAATTTGGTCTGACCAGAGGCTGGTTCCTGAATTTTCCTCACTAAACAAATATTATGAATATATTAAAATCAAATGTTCCCTGTAATTTTAAAGATTGTTCTGGCCATGCACTGTGCAATATGTTCACTGAACTATGTTGAGTTAGGAAGCCGAATCGAATCTGTGAATTAACGGTTAAAGTAAATTTATGTTATTACATGTGTATCAACTGTGCGTGAAACACCTGTTCTATTCTCAGTGTACGGTTCATGTACACCTGCATGTTCCATATGAATTTGATTAAAACGGAAATTGTACTTACATGTATACCACACAATGCACATAATGTACATTGTTCGTATTCATGATAGTACAGTAACCTCCAAACCCAGCAATTTGGCCCTGAGTCTGGAGTAATTAGGGACAAAATTCACCTTGAATGCCTGGAACAGTGAACACAGTGTATTACATTTATGTATCTGCTTAATAAGAACCAGTTTCACTGGTGATGTACATGTACAATGAAAAACACATACCGGCACACATGACATAGGAATACATTATTATTGTACACGTGTACATTGTGTACTTGTACTGTACAAAGTTGGGGCCTTTTTTTAAGCAAGCATGCAATTCCATGAACTTGAAGTCACTGCACAGTATGGTGTCTATGGGGTCGATTTCACCATAGCTGGGAAGAGTTCCTATCTCTATGATTTCACGAAGCCTTACGATCGATGTATGTACATAACTCAAGTTAAATTTGTATGAAGGATAACCCATTGTGTCCTACAACTTCTATGTGAGTCTGTGATGCATCAATAGTCCTACGATAGTAACTAGTAAGTTACGTGTACGATGAGTTTGGTGAATTGACCCCTGGTCCCACAGTCCTACGTATATTTCCCTGAATAAAAGTTGATCCAACAAGGACAAAGAGGGAAGGATCCGATACGGTTGCATGGTTACTTACTTTTATAGGGACTGCAGCTGTCAGGTCAGCCATGAGAATCTCTAGTTTCAATGAGTCATTCTATAGAGCTTGGAAAAGCTCAATAGGTCACTCCCAAGTTTGTCTAATGGTCATCGACAGTGGCTACACAAAAATATGCATGTCACTGTATTGTCAATGACCGTGAATTAACATGTACTGTACTGTTCCAACTGTATTGCTGGTTTTTTGTTTTCTTTTTTTCTTCCTTCTATTTTTGTTGCCATAATTTATTTGATCTATTGACTCATAAAAAAAGACCTCTCTGTGCACTTGAAAGGGAACAAATTTTATATGTTACAGTATATACAAGTGATGATGACTATGCTTTACAAAATGAAATTGATACAGTACTTCAGCACTTCAATATTTGAAGCTTCTTTTATTTGTTATTAATTTGATTTTAGTACTTCAGCACTTCAATATTTGAAGCTTCTTTTATTTGTTAATAATTTGAGTTTGTTTGACTTTATTATTTCCTTACAGTGTAGTACATTTAAGGAAGAAAGTAGCCCTGTGTCATGTGTCTCAAGTTTGTATATCCGGACAATATCGTCATATTTGGTGTGAAAGTACAGTAGGGGTAATTTTCTTGAATGAGTTTTGTTTTTGTTTTCCTTTTCTCCAGTCTACAACTGGACGGTGGAGCAGACGGTGGCCTGGCTGTCCAACTTTGTGGAGTTGCCTCAGTATGCCGAAGCCTTCAAGAAAAATGCCATCGAGGGCTCGGCCATCCCAAGGTGAGACAAGATGGTACTGTACTTGAACTGTTACATTTGACAATTGGCATCCAGCTTCAACTCTTAACTACTCTTGGTTTCTGTGAGCATTGCACAGCCTGCTTTTATTGACCTATAATGAATGTAAGCTTGTACCCATACAGGGGGCGGGGGTAGAGGGTTGGAGGGGGGATATAAACCTGGCGTCCCTTGCCGCAATCTGCCGAGAGCTTAGCTTCAACATGTCTGTCCAAAGCAGACTGAATCTTATCACCAGAAAGTACCAGAGATCACTCAAACCTTTTAGCTTTCCGTCTTCTTTAACGATACTGTTGATGACACCTCATCAGAATTTTTGTCGGAGCATAGATTGCAGGCATCCGGTGGCGGCAACTCGCAAAGCTCTTAATTTGTAAGCTGACACCTGCCGGAGAACGGCAGTGTCATTGGGATTCGCAGGGATACATGTACACATGTATAACTGAAGTGTTAATAAAGCAATACAATCCGGATGTCCCTGTCCCAAATTGGATCGAGTCACTGATTTATATTGCTCCGTGTTCATTTACAAAGAGTACATGTCAAATCCAGGAGGCTCGTTTGAATAATTCTTTACAAGCATCTATTGGCAACGGGGATCATGTAATGTGATAATGTTAGCCTTGGTATGGAAAGCCTTGGTCCGTTGTCGTTTGGCTCGAGATTTATCCACGCTAGCGGATAGTGATCTTAATATCAAAGTTCAGATGCATGTGTCTGATACTTGTATTCAGTGGTATTAGCAGTAAATTAATCTGATAGGGCCTCCACAAGGTCATTAACAGCTGTAGACTGTAGGGTCATCCTGGGGCACTGAACCAAGACAACCTTTCTTAATCATAGACAACCTCAAAATGCACTAGTTAGGCAATTGAAGGTTGGTAGGCATGGAAGCACTGCACAGTACAGTGGAGCCCACCTGGCCACGGTAGCACCTGTTAAAATCTGGTGCCTTTTGTTCTAGATTTGTAGGACGGCATTTTCTTTAATTTTGGCCAGATTTTACTCTAAGAGTATGCTTTTAAACTGGGATACTGTTAAATAAAAGTCATGCCCTACTGTAACACTTTGGAATGACCCATATTATGTATATTCCTCAGAAATAGACACAGAAGTAATCGTTTCCTTTTTGCTTTGTTGTTGTTTCCACAGACTTGCCATAAATAGTGCCCAGTTCTTGACGTCAATTCTTGGCATCACTGATCCGATACACAGGCAGAAAATCTCCCTGAAAGCTATGGATGTGGTTTTATTTGGACCTCCTAAACGTAAGCCCCAATCTGTGATTAGATTGTCTCACCATAAGATTTCTTGTGTTGTGTAGGCCTATATCGTTGTATATTTCGTTATCGTAAAATAATGCTTGGAGTTACGAGGCCTGACGCAATTTCGATCCTAGCAGGATCTTTCTCAAAGGTTAAATGATAAAATGATGTTATGAATATCAGCCAACAAGAAAAGTGAAGTGTTTCAATTATTTTGAAAGGAGAACAAAGAAGGACTCATTAAGGGATTCGAACCCAGTGCCTTCCAATTTTCCGTAGCAGTGCTCATCAAATGAGGTTGTTTAGCCTTATTACAAGGCTGGATAGCTCAGTTGGAAGATTGAGCTGGGGCTGATAAAGTTTCCTTTGACGTTCGTCCAAGCATGCTAAAATATTTCACAAAACTTCTTGAAGCAAGCTATTCCTCAAATCCAAAACTCAAATTTGATCTCCCTTACATTGTATAGCTGACTCTAACTGAATTGATAATTCACTCCCCACACTATTCCAGCTACGCACAGCTACATGAAGGACACCACTCTACTGGTCTCCTTAGTGGTAGCCATTGGAGGCTGTTGGTTTGCTTACGTCCAGCACCGATATTCCCAGTCGCACATCCGGCAGATGCTAAGGGACATGGAGGGACTGCAGAAGGCCGAGGATGCCCTCGGTGAAGTACAGGAAAAGTAAGAAGCTTTGTTTCCCAACTTGATTATTACAGGGTAATGTAGAGCTGGAATGCCATCAGGCCTTACAGTAGTCTAGACTGGCGATATTTGCCGAAATAAACTGTCATGTGGCCCAATCCTACATTTCGTTTTTTGAGCCTGAAATGGCGGAAGCGAAATAAGTCCCAAGCCTAGCCTCGAGCTAAGGTTCCTAAAGGCCCTAGGGTTATGGAGAAATAGGGGCAGCCTGGTCCATGCTCGTCTTCCAGTACTGCACAGTAAAATCAGTTCTTGGTATTAGACATTCTTCCAATATTATTCCTGCAGTATTCAAGATATATGCTCTTGGCATTAGATATTATCATTGATGCTATCGTTGATTTCAGTTCCATTTGGTTTACGATTCCTTTTCTTTCTTTTTTCAAATGAATTTTTTTTTGGGGGGGCGGGGGGGAACTGGACCACCTGACCACCTGGGGACTAAAATTGATTGAAAATCAGAAGCATCGTTGAAGCTGACTGGCAATCGTGCCATCTTGTTGTCGATCATGCAATCTTTGGTGTAGTCATTTCGCTATGTACTGTACATTACAAGCACGTGTCCCAGGCATGCATCTTTTCTTCGGATCAGCCAATTTCCTCGTTTGTCTCGTCACTCTCATGTCACTGTAAATAGAAAAATACAGCACAAACAAAGTCTTGTAAAGATAGGAATTCCTTGTTTACTGTTAAAGTCTGAGTTGCATGGCTGTTTTTTTTTATAGACTACACATTACTACATAAAGTAAACATGTAGAGCCTAAACACCTTGGGCCGTATTCACGAAAGGTGTTTTTCTTCTACACGCGTCTAACTTTCCTAAACGGGTGATCATCTTATGCGTTTAGTTAGTCATCAATTCTAGAAGGGTGTCTATGCAGACGCCGTTTATCTTTTAGTCACTAGTGTCTAGTGAACAAAAGAACATTTTAGACGTGCCAGGGGGGTTGTTTAAGCCCTGTTTTACCTATATGTACTTGATGATCTCGCAGTGCCATTAATTTGAAGCTTGCACTGAAGACATCTGCGCCTCTGATTCTCCTCCGCATCAGTGTTTTCTTTAGCTCTTCCTAATCTTCCTTTAGCCGGCCCTGTATTCGGCTACGGCCTTCATTTTCATTCCTCGCCACAATTCCTTCAGTTCTTTTTATTTTTGTTACTTTCTCTTCGATCGGTGAAAGTGTCTTTAATGTCACTTAATTTCTTTTCGTTCCAGGATATGTTTGTTTCTTTCTGTTAGTGTCTGTATCACATTTCTTGTCCTCAACCCCGGCCTTTTGTCTTCTGATGAGCTGAATGAGGCCCATTCACTGATCACATGTGAAATGTTCTACTCCTATTTTCGCTTTTTATCCGACTTGTTTAATGTGCAAAATTGACATGCATGCGCTTTCACCCCCTGCCCCCCCCCCCCAAAAAAATCTTGTCCAGGGAAAGGTTACGCAACAGCGCGGACAACAGGAACGTAACAAAGGAAACTGGGTCATTACGATTGCTGCTATTGTATTATCACCACTTAAACGCAGCTTACGAGGCAAACTGCACGCGTGTAGCTAAACGGTTGCAAATCACCCGTCGTGAAATTGGAAAAACAAATGCGTTTAGCTGTCCGCGTGCAAAGTGTGTTTAGACACTATTTAGGATGTAAACAGTGATTAGTAAAACGGAAGAAAAACACCTTTCATGAATTCGGCCCCTAGTGTATGTTAAGACGAAACAGAGTCTAGCCATCAGGTTTTTTTTTTCAGTTTAGCAAGTACATGTACAATTTGCAGTACCCCATAATTGCTTTTGGGACAATATGAAGCACATGTACGTATACAATCATGCAACATGAAGAAAATCATACAGGTTCGTGTATAATGAGTCTAGATTACAAATGGTAATGGAAAAGAAATGGTGTAAATTAATCAATTTTACTAATATTACAAAACTAACATGAACAGGTGAAAGGCTTTGAAAACATTACCTTTATTGTTAGCGCGGGACTAACATTTAAGTTATTGAAACAGCATGTAATATACTGGTATTATCTACATGTACATCTGGCACAATGTGTCATTTTTCTCCCGTTTGAATTGACAATGATTGCTTTAGTCGTACATTCTGCGCTGTATGGCTTTCTTTTGACAAATCAATAATAACAAAATTTCAATAAAAAACAACCACATGGACATATTTTCATAACAATTTTATTTGAAAGGTGCAGCGAGTACAGTCTTCATGCGTGAAATATCAAATTTTGTTGGTTCAAAATTACTGGGGATAATTGAATTTATTTTTCCATGAATTGTGCATGCTCACGGCTGACTCGTTCAATTTCCTTGGTGCTACGTCACCATGGGAGACGGTTTTCATGTAGAAGGAAAAATATGAAGCAAAAAGTTCATTTGGGCGTGGCTTTCGTTTGAAAACACGTCACTTGCTACGTGTATGCTCAATGTGCATGCACCAATGGGTTACATGTACAGTGTATATGACTTATGTACATTAATATCTTTTTTTTTCAGCACGTTCAGAGCAATATCCCGTGAGATAGCTATAAAATGTGCAGAAACAAACCACCAATTTCTCCTTTAAAAACCAATTTCTATAGATCTGTAAGATTTGTCACAAGCATGGATGTGTTTTCTAACAGAATCATACAAATCTTTCCAATTCATAAAATGATGTTGAATTCATTGCAGCGCTGAGTATAGGTCATGTAGGCGAAATTGCTTGTGGATCTTTGAATTCTCACATTGTTTTTATCTACATGTAGCATACTGTATATCAGGGTGTCCCATGAAAAAACACAACCCTGTGTCGGGACCCATTTTGTTTAAACTGTTTATCACTTCAAGATTCAGATATATGTGATACAACCATGTCTGGCTATCACAATTAACATGTATTAGAATTTAAGCATATATTGGTACTGAAATTGGCGAATTATGACCAATTGAAAGAGTACTCCTTAAAAACAAATTTGCAAGGATTACACGCATAGTGGTCAATACGCACATAATGTGTATGAAAGAAAGATGAAAATCAGGTTTTGAGGTTAGGTGAATCATTCTTTCTGTAGTTTTTTTAACTCAATTTTAGTCCAATTTTGCTCAAATTCTACATGGTGATAGCCAAGACAAAGCTGTATCACTTATCTGAATCTTAAAGTTTAATTTTCATATAATACATGTACAGTAGTTCTCGACACAAGTGTTGCGTTTTTTGGGGGGACACCCTGTATATGCATAATAATAAAAGTTTGTTTTGTTAATCTACAGTTGCACTTTTGAAGAAAGTTTAATGTGTTTTTCATGAGTATACTTCATGCGTGGTAAACATGTTTCCATCTCTCCTAACAGTTGTCTTCTCAGACAGCTTGGATTGTTCTTGCCCAAAATGTTAAAAATAGACCTGCCAAGGTGTACATGATTTACATTGCAAAACTGCTTTGTGAAACTGACAGTACCGGTACTCATTACACATGGTTCTGCACAGACAGATCATTTACGCCATTACCCATCATCATGTACATGTTTAGGCACTTGGATCTGTCACTCACTGTACAGTACAATGCCTCTCCGAACTCTAACATTACATGATAGTACACAGTGTACAGTAACTTGACCGTTTGTACTTTTTCTCCAAAACAAACAGAGAAGATGATCGTTAGGCAGGATCATGCACCTTCAATGATAGGTATCTGGGGGAGGGGCCTGTACTCCTATGAGACAGTTGGCCTTTTCCAAACCTCAGCTCTGGCTCTGGCTTCAGCCCCAGCTCCAGCTCCAGCTCCAGATCCAGCTCCAGCTCCAGCTCCAGCTCCAACTCCAACTCCAACTCCATTTCGTGAATCCATTCTCAAATAATGGGTATCGAAATGGAGGCTTTTGGCTGTGGTTTGGAACGTAGATTTTCTGGTTTGGAAATGAAAAATGACTGACATGACTGAGGTTCACCTTCAATGAAAAACCATATTTTCAACATATGAACCATGACAGAAAGAAAGCCGGAGCTGAGGTTTGGCAAAGCCCCCAAGTTTATGGAGATGAAAACCGATGGTCATCAGGGATAGCTATTAATACCTACTGACCATTCCTCTTCAATATGAGATTAACTCTAATTGACCATGGTCCATACGCTAGTCTCTTCCTCCCAAGTGACTCTTAAGAATATCAACGAGATTGACTTGCCTTCTCAAGGCCTCCGTGTGAATGAACGCATACATATTGATAATGTACTTAGACTGTAATCACTATACAGTGTATTAGTGTATACAGACCGGAATACATATTTATAGATCCTGACTTCCTGTAAAGCCAAAGATCAAACGTCAAGACTCAAGAATCCCGGATCTGCATGACATTTGAATACAAATGTACCTGGCCAGATTCCAGGAATGGAAAAGGATCAGTTGACATTCAAGTATTGGGGTCTGAAAGCTGAATTCTTTTTGGAAGTTAATCATTACAGTGGGATGGCACTTAATAACAAACACGGGCATTCGTTGTAGCGATTTTAAAGCTGTCAGTGCTTTGGAATTTTGATACAAAAAAAAGTGTATGTTTTGTACACATAAAAAGTGGGAGCCAAGGATGATGTTCGATATAAAGCATTTGAAACCTTTAACAAAAAAACAACAACTCATAATGCATTAGCTCATTGAAACACAAACTGACTAATAATCGTTGTTCATTCTTCATTTGCACACTGATATTTTGATAATTCATTTTGAACAATAGATCTGTAATTTGAGCGAATGCTTTCTTTCTTCCCGCCCCCTAGAAACAGCATGATATTGACCTATACACGCCATGTACCCTGAAACAGTTTGTAGTAATTTTTTAATCTGAGCATAATTTGCAGTTTTTTTGCTCGTATAGTAAAATTAAAGATATATTCTGTATCAGCATTCAGCAATTAAACAGACATTTGATTTTTGTTTAGCGGTGGAGGTTGGAGCCTTTAATCGGTTCAGCGCTAGTGAATACCGTTCAAGCCTCGATGGATGATTCATTGAAATTCCCCGACAGAATTGATCCGATCCCCCCCCACACCTTTGGCCTTAATGCTTTGTGGTTCCATGGTCTGTTTTGGAACCCAAACAGCCAAATGTAAACTTTGTGCTCAGACATTAGGGTTTCAGTTTCACTATTCTAAATGGGTGTTTTGTTACAGGAACTTTATTTACCTTGAGGGATAGAGTGCTGCAGGTTCTTATGTCCGATAGTTGTAGTTTCCACTTTCCAGTATAACTACAAATAGTAACCTTTTCATACTACACAATATCTGGGTTACCTCTGGGTTAAAGGCAAATCTTAATCCCGAGATACCCTGGGTTAAAGTGCTTGCTCACAACCAGGGTTAAGGATGGCAATCTCGGGGTTAACGGCCGAAGCCCGGGGTTAGTATTGTAGTTTGAAACTGAGCAGGGTTGCCATTGTTCCCGTCCTCAACTTTATCGATATGATCCCCATAACTGTTGAAACTCAGAAATTGAATTTATGCCAATTTGACCTCAAAACAAAAACAAACAAACAGAAAAACAAACCTTCCCCTTAATCTGTCATTGCAGATTGGGCAAAGCTCAAGAGGAGCACCGCACTGCCATCATAGAGAAGCAGACCATCGAGGCTAAACTGACTGACCAGATCTCCAGAGCCATGCAAGAAGCCGAGCGACTCCGAGAGGCCCGGAGTGCAGAGACGACCAACGGCTTCGGGGGCAACACCCAGGTTGAACTGGAGGAGAAGCTCAGGCTAGCCGAGGAGGAATTACTGCAGGTAAACATGGTAGAGGTAGGGAGTAGTGCCGCAACTGTCTGTTTGCTTGCGGGAAGAATCTGCAATCATTGTCTTCTCTTTGCCCGCGCCATTCTGTGTTGGTATCCTTGGAAGTCCACCAAGCACAGGGTTAAAAGCCTCTCAATGGGACAGCCAAAGCGGGAACTAGGTGTGGAGAAGCCAGTCTTTGACCTCCCCTTGTTTCAACCCCTCACACTGGAGCATGACTGATGACCTTCTGGAAAGGGGATCGGGTTAAAGGTAGACTGAGTTTGGGGCCATGTTTGAGTTGATGAGTCCGGAATATTTAGCGTTGGGATTTAGGAAGCCAGTGAGACTTTCTCATCATGTTTGTTTGTTTGTTCCACTAGCTGCGGAATGCACTCCATGAGGCGGAGAGAAGGCTAGAAGGCGGAAGCGGATGGCATCCTCCGGTGGTCCTACAGCAGTGGCTGCAGCTCAGTTACGAAATTGAAAAGAAATATTATTCCTTTAAGAAAGAATCGGCCGACAAGCAGCTCAGGGAAGCCAAAGAAGTGGTGAGTGCCCCTCCCTGGAGGTGTTTTTTTTTTCACCGAGTTCCGCTCAACCATGGGTAAGGCCTACATCTGCCTTCCTAGTCACTTCCGCCCTATCGCTGTACAGATAAACTTAGCTATGCCAAGCAGACAGTCCTGTTCACAATCTACATGTACTATAAAGAAACCTGTAGGTGAGGTCACTTTAATTTCAAACAAACAATTCATGTCAACATGAACATAATCCGGATGACAGGCTGTGCCTTTGCATGTACCTTGTCCGGTCAATGTGTGTGTACCCTGAAAATGTCCCAGAGTATCATTCAGTGCTGTCAACTGGTTAACAAATTCTGGTAAATGAAAACTGGTAAAACGAATTCTATTGATTGAAGAAAAGGACCTTGTTTGCTTTTTTTAAAGCACGGTGAGCGTTTTATAGAGAAGATTGATGAATACATGTTTGCGTTGATGCTTGCTGCTTCGTTCCCTGGCTGTGCCATTAGTATGCATGTCCATGCAGATTCCTCATCCTTCTACAGAGTGTCGTGTTCCTTCAGGACAATTTTATTTTAGACTCCTCTTTCCTTACTTTGATGCTCTGGGCTGAAAAAAACAAACAACCCAAACTGTTTCTGTTGATTATAAAGGCCAAGACCAAACAAAAACTACTTACATTTTTTCTTTGCGGGTGTTTTAGGAAACTGAGACTTTGTCCTGCGTTGGTCCCAAGCCTGTGGCTATAAAGTTTTCTGAAATTGTACTATTTACAGGGTCATCACACCAGTCTGAACCATGTTTGTTATCAGCGGTGTAAACTTAACACTTTGTTATATCTTAACTTCCATGAAGACCCACTTTGTTGATAAAGGATCTCTTTCTTGGGAAAACACCTTTGTTTCTGTTTGGAGAAATCCTGACACATTTATCTTGGCATTCACAAAAATATTTTGACATTTTGTTGCCTATTTCTTATCACCTGTTGTTCTTGTCTCTCTTTCTCTTTGTCAAACAGGTGGAAAAGATTAGGAGGAAAAGGGGTTCGTTCATGGGTTCATTTCGCATCGCTCACGGCAGCATGTTGGACGATGTAGATGCAAGAATAGTCAATGCAAGGTGACTAAATGTACTTTGTCAAAAAACATTCTCTAAGTAATCTTGTGGAGTGTTTGAGGAAACAGATACTGTGCTGAACTGTGCGACCTTTACACTGATACGGGAGATTCTGAGAATTATCAGGACAACCCTGTTCAATAACCTGAAAACATGCAGTCTCATAGAAAGCTTGAAATCCACCAAACTGCTTCATCTTAATAATAATGATAATAATGATTACCTCTAATTGGTACCTTAGGGTGACATTCCATAGAGTCGTGCACAAACTTTACTTAGCTATTTATCCTCCAAACCAATGAATTTGAAATTGAGGAAGGTTCATATTGATAGCATTCTCTGTCT
Organism: Astropecten irregularis; assembly: GCA_963971285.1. Taxonomy (NCBI): domain Eukaryota; kingdom Metazoa; phylum Echinodermata; class Asteroidea; order Paxillosida; family Astropectinidae; genus Astropecten; species Astropecten irregularis. Next base: position 2,538,667 of record OZ020256.1, read on the forward strand.
TCTATTAAAATGTGCATGGACATTAAAATGTTTTCATCATTTGAGCATCTTCATGAGTTGAGAAATATGGCCTGTTGGTGTGACCCATCACACTGGGTTAATACTGAACCCACCTATCAACCCCCAATAGACTTGATTCATTGAAAAGTGAACAAAGAATTCACTGGAGTAGGATTCGAACCAGCCACCTCCGGAATACCATACCGGCTCTCTACCAACTGAGCTATCCAGCCGTATGTTGTTTTGGGTGCACTTTTCAATAAGTTTACATTCACTAAGTTTCCCTTGTGGTTATTTGATGATTATAATTGACTTCAGTACTAGACTGCACAATGTGATTCCAGGCATTTTCCTTTCATATTAATGACCCTCTTGCAATGTCGGCATTTCCAGGTCAGCGCTGTCGGAAGTCACGACGGAGCTGAAAGAGAGGCTACATCGGTGGGCCATGGTGGAGGGACTATGCGACTTCAACATCGTCAATAACCCTGGCATCCACCATTTAGTCACGACGCTGGGTGTCTCCTTCTCTGACTCATCCAATAGTGAGTACCTATCGCCCTTCTTATGCTTCTTCCAATACTGCGTTGGGTGGAGGGGGAGAGTAGCTAGGGAAGAGGGTTGAATTCTGTGTAGCTGCTAACCTCCTTTCCACCTCCCATTTGAACATTCCTCACAAATATTGCAAAGCCATTCATTGCAGTAACAGATTAAGGCTGGTTGGACATTTCCGGCGAGTTGCAATGCAAAAGAGAAATAGGACATCGTGTCGCAGCAAACGTTGGCAGATGACTTTACAGCAGATTTAAACTACAGCGAACAGTTCGCTGCAAATTTGTTACAACGTTTTTCATTTCGCATTGCAATTCGCAGACAGTTTATCGGGCATTTCTTCTTCTGCCGTATTTTTTGCTCTGTAAATAATCTTGTGTCAAGCCATTGAAATAATGAGCACTGGTTATTTTTGTGGTGATGGGGTCTGGTGGGTTCCTGCTTGTCAATGGCTCCTTGTTCTATCAACCATATTCATTTAGGTCTTAAACTCAGTTCTTGCTTTTAGGTGTCATAATGATCACTCCTTCATGCGCGGGGATAAAAGTCTTGTACCAATGCAAGTTGTACAGCCGATGTTGTTTGACGTACCACTTAAATTTTCGGATGTTCTCCAGACCATTGCTTGACGGATAGTTATCTTTTTGCTGCTCACTGGCTCATGAGTCAATCTCTTTGAGATGCAGTATCATATTATAGATCCTTTTGCAAAGAGCCGACACACAGGATTATGCACAAAACTGTCCAGCAATGCATTTCTCATATACACCTTCACTGCACACGTCTGGCCTGTGTATCAAATCAGGTCTGTGCACTAATACAAGGGTCAATGGAAGGAGTGCTGGCATGAGCAGCAGACAAACTCTCACCTCTGCTCACTCGGACATTAACTTAAGCATCACTATGCAAACGAATAGTATTGACTAGTTTAGCTTAATATATACTGCACACAATGTATACACTTTTGCCATTTCATGCGCATGTGCACTACAGGTAGTCTTGGTATACATATACTGGGTTTGCATTGTATCTATTAGGCACTGCACCTTTATCCTGGTCCATATTAGTGCTCTTTACTACTTCACATATCACATTGTGGAACCATTTTTACAGACTGAAATATAGCCTTAATAGACCGATCCAGTAGGCCACGCCCACCATAGCAACGGCCAAGCAACGACGCACACGCGCGCGCGTAACGTGTCACGATCGCCAACACGCGTTGCACGCCCATTACCGAAAGCACTTATCTCTATGGGACTCTGGTTTTGGAAAAAGTCACAAATGTACATTTCGTCTCTTACCAGGCCATCGAGAGTTAGAATCACAATGGAAATATAAACACCATCAATTTGTAGCAGAAAGATACTGTACGTGTGAAGTTGTGCTGCACTTACAGAGGACGGTATTTATTGTTTTTCCATTTCGTAAACATAAACACCGCAGTAATCAATACCACGATCTCCAGCATGAGATCACCAAAATGGCTGCTGCAATTGGTGATCAGATTTTCGCGGCTGTGATTGGTCAATGCGAAATAGGGCGGGGCTTACTGGATCGGTCTATTATCTGTTTACTCTGAACTTATGTTATGTTGTTCTCCTGCAGATGTCTGAGTGTGTTCTATCTGTTATTCAATTCTTTACTGTTCTTTATTCCATTCCCCATCCATTTATACCTGTAGGACAGTAACCTTAATTTATCGAACAAATGATACGTGCACAGTTAAAGGTATAATACATGATTGGTGAAGGTCTCAGAACAGCACCTACACTTTTTGTCTGATCCAGCATGTAAATAATAAACCTGTGAAAATGTAAGCTCAATCGGACATCCGAGTCAAGAGAAAATAGCTAAAACCCGACTCGCAAATTTTCTTTTAAAACATAAAGAATGGTTTTGATCTTACCTCGAGATCAAAACTGTTTTCGGTCTTTGTTTGACTAATTTCTGGATAAATACAGATTTATCATGTTCATAGGCAGAAATATTTTAATGGTTCTACCAGCACCTTCTTCATACCCTGAAAGTTATACGTAAATCTGTAAACATTTCTGTTTGGGTACATGTATGTTACCAATCCTGTACTGTGCCTTTAATAAGCCTGAAACGTAGTCATAGTGAGTAGTGGCAACAGTAATTGCTTGTCAACATGGTCAAAGACAGGCCAGCAATCTAGTTCAATTTTTTTTTATTTTGGAGCCTAACACGACATCACCACCTGCTTTTTTTTTTGTACACACTTGACTGCCACAGAATCAGTGAGGAGTGCACTGGCCGTAGGAGGTATGGGTTTTCATCATGATTTTGTTGCATTTCTTTTTGGTTGGTCTTCCAACTTTTCCCTCCCCTTCCCACACCCTTTTCCTCCATTTTTGCCCCTTTGCAAAGAAGTATTTATCATTTTTAGGTGGTGCATTGTTTCCAGCTACACCCGATCACCCTACTTACTCCTGTTTTATCAACCAATTTTGGCATGGGTCATCCTTTATTAATAACCCTAACCCTAAGGGCTGCTTTAATCCACACATTACCACAGTCTCCACATGGGAATTTTGATCATAAACCACGCATTAAACAATCAAACCATAAAGTTCGGGTTTTGCATCTTGCCATGTGCATGTAACAGGTTCTTGCTAGTGAGCATGATTACAAATAGCACTTTATGGCATGATAAACTCTTGGATCTCATATAATTAATGTGTTGGTGAGAGGGTACAGGAACTAACAAGCATGTCACACATTTCTCCACTCTCAAACATTTCTTTTGTCTTTCAGGAACCGAGTTCTCCACATACATACATGTAGTTTAACGATGGATCAATTCAGACATTACTTTTGTAATACATCGACTGCCAACCCATAGGACTTCCCTCAGTGTCCAATTTCCTTAATCCTTGACCCCCAATTCCACTGCTCTGCCTGCTGTTAAACTGAGGAGCTTGAGTCCAAAGCTTTTTTTTTCAGACAAAATGTTGTCTCCACCTCCAGTTCGGGCTTTGTCTTCATCATCTAAAAGCCAAAATAAGGTTGTCGTTTTTTTTCGTTGAAGTTTGAAGTCTGTTTTCTTGTTCGAAATTGAGAGGCTACATGTATTTCAAAACCATAGCCAAACTTTAATAAGCCTCAATTTTGGTACTTATTAATGAAAATTTGATGTATGAAAGTGGAACTGGAGGTGGAGGTTTGAAGCTGAGGTTTTCATCAGAAAGGTGAAAGGTCCCTCCCTTGTGAACCCTTCTGATTATTGTGACTCCCTGCATTTGTTTGCGTCTAAGCAAAATGAGTTTGAGCCCCTTCGCAGTTGCTGGTCTTGCTCCTGTGTTTATTTCCTTGAATTTCCTTTCCAAGGTTTCCAATTGAGCCCTAGTCAAGTGGTCCAATTAGTATGGCTGCTGCTTTGATTTCTGTTCAACGAGAGTGAGTTTGAAATCCCTAGATGCAGTTTGGTCTTCCCAATGTCTTCTTTACTCGATGCATTAATGTGCCCTTTCTCTCTCCCTCCCTGCCTTGTACCCATTGATGAGCATCTGTACTTGTAGCTGGGTGTGGGTGACTGTCTGCATCCACTTTTGAGATGTTACTCTCTGTACCTTAACCCTTGACCCTTTGAGCCCTTGACCCTTTGACCCTTGGACCTTTGAGTCCTTGACCATTTGACCATTGAGCCCTTGACCCTTTGGCCCTTTGGCCCTTTGAGCCCTTGACCCTTTGAGCCCTTGAGCCTTTGACCCTTTGACCCTTGGCCCATTTCCAGTGTGCTTAATTACCTTATGGCTTTGATTCTGACTGTACATGTTCATCCCATCCCAAGCAAAGGTATCCTAGCCTAAAGTCCATCAAAATGTGTACGGAACCCATGTGCCACCCCACAGTATTATGTACCGGTATACAGCAAGTGTTTGGTTGTACAGTACCCTGGTATCGCAACAGGCATGGACAATACAGAAACAAGCCTACAGTTTCATTATGTCTTTGTATGTCTCTAGCTGCCCCTGGCCCTATGATGTGATTTGTGTTAAATCTGAATTTATGTCAGGGAATCATTTGTGTGCAGGTATAGGAACCATATACATGTAGACAACAGTGTGCCATTGTGAAAGGTCATATATTCAGTTCTTACAGAACTGTAACTGTTACATGTAACAATGGAGGACCATGGCTGGTTGGTTGAGTCCCCTGGGCGCACGTCATTCTCTGACTTTATCCATCATTGTTCTTATGCAGCATTTCATTTGACGAACATTGGTAATAAACACAGGCATATTAATAAAGCATTGTTTTTTGAAGGAAATTCTTTAATGCATTTTGTGCAAGAAAGTTGAATGAAAACGGCTGTTCCCATTTTTGTGATGTTCTTTAGCATGAGCGGCATTTTAACCCCATTCTGTTTTGGATGATTGAGTTCAAACTCTTTTCACTTACAAATAAAGACGTTTCCTTGAGGATATGTCTGTGGTAGCAGACATTCCCTTCTCCAAATCACGATCAAGTTCATCAAGATCATGCTAAATCCTGACCATTCTAAATCAGTCACAATCCATTCCCGGCATTTCTAGATGTGTGTGTATGTGAAGGGGGGGGGGGGGGGATAGTGCCACAACTGAAACCCTTAGTAATTTCATTTATTGGGCTTGATGGACCGATGGACTTGATGGACCACCAGAACAAATAGTATTAATAAGAAATGGTTGTATGTTGTTTGCTTGGTAAGGTTCCATCGGGGCAGCCATGGTGGTCGGGAGTCTAGCCCATGTAGAATCTAATGCAGCGATGGGACTTGATGAATGTGATGAGGATATGCCGCCACCGCCGACCTACACAACAGCCATCTCTAGCAGTGAGTATGAAAGAAGCTAGAGGCTTGTGGCTGTTAAGGCTTGATGTGAACTCTATATAAAGGATGTGGCTTAGACTAGCTTGGGCAGTGTGCTAGTGTGGAGTGAAAACCTAGGCTGCACAAAGAAAGCTGTCTTTGTCTGTAGTTGTGCAGCCTAGCCTAGCCACGGCTGTGGCTTAGGGCTTGGCCAGTGTGCTAGTTTGAAGCGAAAACCGTGGAACTGTCTGAGCTGTAGCCTAGCCTAGCCACTGCTAAAAAAAAACTATGACTTAGGGCTTGGCCAGTGTGCTAGTGTGGAGCTGCAGCCCAGCCATTAATTTGAATCTGGCCTAATTTATGGGTCAAGTTTCACAGAGCTGCTTTAAAACAAAAATTAATCAAACTGATCAAAATGGAATAATAAATAAATAAAACCAATAATAATGACAACAACAACAACAACAGGTTTTGGCATCTTTTTTGTATTTGGACAAGTTTATTGGTTTGAAATCTAAAAATATTGTTTGTTTGTTTGTTTACTTTGTCACAACATCACGTTTTCTTTCCTTTTTCTTTTCTTGTCTCTCAGTAGTGAATCAAACCTCGCTGCATTCCTCCGGCTTACTGTCGGTCTCGGAGGAACAGCTCAGCATCAAAAAGTCCAAGAGCGCCACCAACATTGCCAGCTTCGGCTCTACGCAGAGTCTGATTCCTGCTGCTACTACAACGGGCAAGTCCCGGATGCCATCGACAATGAGCTCCGCTAATCTTACTGATCCGTGAGTATGGGGGACGGTGGCAGAGGTATCTCGTAGAGCCACCTGGGGCCAATTTCATCAGCTGCTAAGCACAAAAAATTGCTTAGCACAAAAATGTCTCGCCCAATAAAACAAACCACCATTTAGAATTCCATTTGATATTCATGGTCAGTGAACAACAGCCAAAGAACAATCACAAGCGATACTCAACACCTGGAAAATTGGTTGTGAACCCTGTTTTTATTAAGACAGAAATGTCATGCTTAGCTAATTTTTGTGTTAAGCAGCACCGCGAAATTGGCCCCTTATTGCATGAACTTGCTAAGCAAAGCCAATAATTTGCTTAATACCAAATGCGGGTTACTGGCTGTTATGACCTGGTGATGTGTATTACATTTCACTGGTCGTCAGCTGACCTTAGCTTTATGCTAAGCGTGAAAATTTGATTTGCAGTAATTTCTTGCTGTCAGTTGACCTGTTGGGAAAAACTGGTGGAAAGTAACTTTTGATAATTGTTTTGTTTCACAGACCAAAGAATCCCGTTCCGGAGCGGACACCCCCTAAGCAGCCCGAGAGACCGGTTAGCAACAGTGCCGACAGGCCCAAGACACTGCACATATCACAGTCAGAGACTGCCCTGGCCAGCTTGGTGCCCAGCCCGGAGAATGGCAAGAAGACTGCAGAATCGTCCAAGGGCCACGACAGCAAGAAGTCCAAGAAAGGTAATTGATTATGCTTTATGGGGGTAATATCGTTGCCGTTGACTGGGGGCAGTTATAGGGCAATATCGTTGTAATTGACTGGGGCACATGAGTACACATGAGGCCTGTTTGTTTCAGGCACACGATCAGTGCGTGCAAAACCTGTTCCGGATCCCATTCTCGCGTATCTTGCATTGGACGTGGATTAGTAAGATCACTGAATGGATTGTCTGATCGTGTGCCTGAAACAAACAGGCCCATGGTGTTCAGTTATCACCGCAAATCTGAACCTTTTCTAGAATATTCTTATGGAGTTGTTCAAGATGCTCTTGCCAGGTGCTGCCAGTATACATACATCAAAACTACATGAATCTATGGGCCTGTTGAGGCACACGAACAGTAATCTTGCAGATCCACGTCCTATGCCTGTATGCAGGATACCCTAAAATGCCTGAAACAAACAGGCCCCATATAACTCGTCATCTCTCTCTCTTTCTTGTCTAGATTCCAAGAAGAACAGCACCTTGCAGCAGGACGGAGACACGGACGGCCTTGAGATGGACGAGGAGAAGAAGAAGAAGAAAAGGCTGCGGATACCGGGACTATCATCCAGCAGCAAAATAGAGAGACTCAAGACATGTTAATCCTTGAACCGCTACAAACCGCCAAATACCGCCACCTCATCAAGAGGTTTCAGAGAAGGAACGATGAAGCTTATTGGGGAACACAACGAAACAAAAACCATTTAAAACTCCCCAAGCAAGCAGAACTATAGAAGATGAACAAAATGGTGCCTTTATTTCTGGAATATCAACTGGATGTGAAGTGTAGAAAGTTACAAAAAAAACTACAAATTTTGAGATTGAGAGATGGACGTGCGATGTGAGTGTTTCTGCCGCTGCTCTTCGACAGGACTGAAGACGGCAATCTAAATTGTAATACGTGGTGTAATTTCTTTTGTTGGGAGTTTTTGTTCTCCAGTAAAGGCATTGAGGTTCCGCCACCGAGAAAGATCTGGCCCAAATTCTTGTCTGCGCTCAGAACCTGTCAACACTGCGAGGAAGACACGAATGTCATTTTTCATTTCTTTTTTTTTCCGGGAGCGAAAGAGGAAAAGACATACCAAGAGGAGATGAGAATTCCCCCACAGGAATCTGACATCATATCAGATCAGCTGCTAGTCAGTTGTGCTTCTGGGCCAGGCTCCTCTGCAGTGTGGTGTCCACATCATCTAGGAATGACCGAACGGGGAAAAAAAGTGTTACGGCCAATTATTGATTACAAGATGCACTGTTCACTCTCGTATTGCATCTATGACAGAGCTCCACGAGTGCGGTTCAACTTGTACATCCAGATGACAATATAATTTATCTTGCCAAGTCGACTTATCAAGCGCTAAAAGTCGACTTATCGAGATAATGTATCCGGATAGGATTTTGTTGAGTGGAAAGATATTTTCCATTGTGTTATTAAGAAAAGATATTAATAATATTTGCTTTATTTACCTCGTAGTATGTCTGTCGCATCTGATGCCAGGGTGTGCTAGAGTGTATGCCCTATATGAATTAAAGGAATGGATTCCTTTTTTAGTTTGTGGAATACAAATGTTACATATCTGTGCACTGTAACTGCCAGAAGGCTTACTTTGACTAATGACTGCTCCTTGAGCAACTGATGCTTGTAGACATAATTTTGTTAATATGGTTGGGGTGCGTCTTATATACTGTATGTGGGTACAGCCCCACTTGATGGTCTTGCTAGTATGGGTTGTGATCACTGTGCCGCACTTCTTAGGCACTATTGTCCATTAGAACCTATCACACTTCATCCTCAGCAACTGTCAGTATTGAAAAGCATTCTTTGTGTACTCAACTAGACCATCGGTAATGATAACGACTTCAAAGATTTGAACCACAAGCTTGAAGATGTTGGGTTTTTATAATTATAATTACACTCGTAGGAGCTGAAAGTGGGTTCCCCACAATTTTAAGTATAAATAGACGAGTAATTTGAATTATTTGATTTTGGTGGTTTTTTTTGTGTGTCCTTTTAAATGAACACCATCTAAATCTGAATTTATCGTCCTGAATATCTGTATTTTTTTTTCCAAAGTCTGTCAGTTGAATCTTGTGTATACCTGGTATTAGTTTATGGTTTACAAACATTTATGGTTATCGTTTCCTTTCTTGCTAGGCTTAGCAAGGACTTTGAATATCTGCAGAATCCATGATAGCGTGCTAGCAGAAAATAATCACGGTTAGCCTAGTAGAATTTCTTTTCTAATCAAAAGTCTTGCTTATGAATTCCACGAAATAGATTTTACACGTAGCGGTCACCGTAAGCACAAAAATAGGCAGTAACAGATTGAGCCCAGGTGTAATGTCACGTGTCATCTTTTCATTTGTATCAACCTTAAGGGATTTCAGCACCTGGCGCTTAGTGTGTCACAGATGACCCAAACTGAAAACTCACGTAGTATGTATCCTTTTAAATGCTTTGTAGTCAGACTTCTGTGGTGTGTTAGCTGTTGACCGTATAAGAAACAAATTCCAATGTGTAATGCACTGTATATAAAAAACTGGTTGAAAAGAAAACTATGCACCGTTTCAAATAATCCGAGTGCCTCAGTCATACAATGTTGGTTTGTCGTTGTGTTTTTTTTTCCCAAAAGCTTGAAAATACCAAGATATGTAAATTGTACATTATTGATGCATATATATGATATATATATAATATACATTTTCTGTTTCTCTTTGCGATGTTGGTTGTGGTCCATTTCGTTGTTGCATCTTTTCGTTTCTTTTCGTAATACGTACACGGTGATGTTGGTCGTGGTATTCTCATATATGCAAGCTGTTTAAACTGACTTGGAGAATGATGTCGTGTATTAGGATTGTCGGGATTTGAATTGGAGTTTGGTTCCATTTTTGATGTATTTTTTTTTCTGAACTTGCTCGCCCTTATTAAGCTAGGTATGAAGTTTATAGCATTCCAGCATGCACAATACTTTGGCCCCAGGGGTCAATTTCACGAAACCCTACATTCAATCATATAACTCGAGTTACAAAGGATTACCTATCATATCCTACGTAAGGCTGCAATGCATCATAAGTCCTACGATTGATATAATAAAATACGATGAGTTTGGTGAAATCGGCCCCATATATGTACCATTGTTAAAATGCACATAGTTAATTCCTTTGCCATTCATCACCCGTAATGGAAATTTGTATGTTTTATGTTGTACTATTAATACATTTGGCTGTAAATTTAATTTTCAAGCATAAATGTCTGAAAAGGATGAATTATTTAAGTTGTACTTTGCGTTGTACTTATTGGTACTGTAATTAGAGGTTGTGCATTTTATTTTCCTCGAGCAACCATTTTGTTTGTTTTTGCAAAATTGCCTCACCATAAATTTTATATGTAGCATGCAGTACGTTTTGTACATGTATAACGAGTACGTACACAGTACATGTATATGAGAAACGTCACGGTATATCTTGGTGTGTTTTTATTTCATTTGTTATTTTCTATTCTTTATTATTCAAGTTTCCCTGAGACAAATGCACAGACTTTGTGAGAAGTTTCAATTCATTTTAAGATTGTTATTTAATACAACAGTGTAAAATTAATTTGTCCCTCAATAGCCTAAAAATCATACCCTCTGTGGTCGTTCAATATTTACAATCAGGCCGTTTGAAGAAGGTTTTAGAATTTAAAAAAAAATATTTTTATGATATCATTGCCTGTGATACATTTATTGTGTGCGAAACCAAGTTCATACATATTCATATCGTGCTTGTAGCTCAGGGGGCATGTACTGTACTGTGTAAATGCTAGTTTGATGTTTTATTAATTTTGATCTGAGGCTTTGCATGTTATGGGGCATGCAATCATAGATTTAGGTTCCATGTGAATAACTTCTTTTTTTGGGTAAAGACATGGTTTGGAAAAACCCAGAGATGTGTAAAGTTCTAGTCATATTGTAGCTCTGGCTTGTGCACTGTTTATGTGGCAAATTCATTAACGTTATGTGGTCTGTTGTCTGTTCCACCAAAACCCCAAGTAAAATTTATTCAAACGTCCACTTTTTCTTGTGTCTGTTTTCAACTGATAGTTCAAACAAGAGGCTTTTCAGCTCACGTTTGTAGTAGATGCTCAATTTAAAATTGAAATTGAAAATTTTCAACCAATCAAAACCCTGTACATGTATTTTCAACTTGGCATTAGTTCAAGTCTAGCAGGTTTCTACAGTAGGCCTATGAATACTTGCCACAGAGGGGTGTCGTAATGATTTTGTTTGTTTTTCCAAATAATTGTGCACATATAATTGATATTTATTTTGATTTCTTTGTTCTTGTGGTGTTTTTTTTTTATTAGTACCGTTCAGCGGGCCTGAATGTTTTGTAAAGTTGAAATCTTGATCACAGCTGCCTTGCTGTAGTCGTTGTGATATTATGGTTTGATAGCTTTTCCTGTCTGACGACCGATGCTCATTCCAAAATTGGCTGGATCCGGAATGAGGACAAGTTTCAATTAATGTGTAGACTTTTATTCTGGTTTCACGTGGATTTCATGATAAAAGTGGTAAATTTAAGTGTCAAGTTTAATGAAAAACTACAAGTAAAGTAACGCAACACAATGTGGGTGTCGTACACATTAGTTTAATGTTTTGTGCACTTCCTTCACAAAGTTAAGTTTTTTTTATTAGTCTCTTTGAAACATTAAGTAGTGGGTATAATTCATGATAGTTGGACACTGTAGGACACGACATCAATGAATGAGTGGAGTTATTATCAGGGGTCCTATTTCATGTAGCTATACTAAGCACGAAAATCTGCTTAGAACCAAATTCTTGCTTAAATAGAAAGCAATTGCTCGTCAAAATGTCATGCCATGTGTAAGTAATGCCAGTGCCTGATTGGTACTGTAAAGATTGGGTGTTTTTTTATGTTTGTCTCGTGCATGCATTTTTTGTTGGATCAGTCTGATTTCATCTTCTTTTTCACTTCACTTTTATGCCATTGAAAAGTGAAACACACTGTATAAAGTATGGTCAAGATTGAAATTTCCTTCCTATTTTTTTTTTGGTGGATGCCTGTTGTCTCTCTTTTTTTTTTTTTCCATTTGTTTTGGCTTTCTGGTCTGATGCATTCCTAAACTAGTGATGTTTCCGATTGTAACACTTTTCATTGTTTGTACAGAATTTGTTGAGGAAACATCCACTAACAAGTAAAATTCTGGAACAAAATATTTGAATATTTGGCCATGTCTGTTTATGACTTTGTATGTAGTTGTTGCCAGTCAAATCAACAGATATTGTTGTAAAATGTCTGCAAATAATAGTAAGGGTTGGAGTAAATGTTTCAATATTGACTAAGAGGGTGGCACCTATGTATAGGAGAATTATGTTTCTAACATTGATAGTATGTTTAGTCCACACTTATTAGTAAGCAGCATATTTATACATCACCGCGGCTAATGTTTGCAATGAGATTAAGTATTCTGTGAAGAAGTTGTTGCCTTTATTAGCCTTTATTGATAACAGTACTCCTCATTTTCAGTTAATGTTATTGAAATAAATGATTATTTTTTATTGTTATCATTTGGAGAGGTATGGAGAATAATGCTTAACATGAGGAGTTCCCCTTTTTTAACACTGTATATTTCCGAACAAAGATAATTCACTATTGGGGTCACCACCAATGTAGGGCTGGATGGCTCAGTTGGTAGAGCGCCTTTATGGTATTCAGGAGGTCGCTGGTTCGAATCCCGCTTCAGTAAATTTTTCTTTGTTCACTTTTCAATGACTGTACATTTTCATTGGAACTTTTACAGAATCCGCCAAATCATTGAGTTGATGTTTGAGGGAATTTTGAGAACGAGAAATCATTAATTGCTGAAGATTGTAGAAGCGCACAAAGATAAATGATCAGTAAAACTGGATTTATTCTGCCATTTTAGAAAGATTAGGAATATTGCTGTACAGTCTGCATTGGCTTGGATGTGTACTAATACATTCAAGCCTTTCTATTAATACATATGTGTAAACAAAGTGAGAAGAAGAAAACATTTCGTAACTGCCTCAATAAAATAGAAATGCAAGTGGGGTTTGACTCAATTCGGCGGCATAACACAATGTTGGTACATGAAGTTTACATGCTTTCTCCCAAAACACAAAGTACCAGGGGTCAATTTCATAGAGCTGCTTAAGCACACAATTTGCTAAAGTATTCCTTGATCAAACACTCCAAACAGGATTCAACCAAATGTTCATTTGATGTTTTCTGCTTTTGACTTGAATTCAGCCATTGTTTGCTGAGCTTATCATTCACAAGGAGTTTTGGCTGGCATACTAATTTCACTTACCAAGGTTTTTGGTGCTTAAGCAAATCTTGGTGCTTAAGCAGCTCTATGAAATTGCCCTATGGCCTATGGTGCACAGTGCTGAGGAATAAAGCTGGTAATGTGTGTTAAGAAGATTTGTTCTGCTTATCTGTAAAGGTTTATGCCAGAAGTTATGTGGAAAGGGCTGGCCCTGTCTGTCTGGATGCTTTATAGAGTATAGCAAAGCCTTGTTCTTTATTTTCAGTTAAGATGTCAAATCATAACCATTTTTTTTGCATATTTATGGCGTAGGCATGAAGGAAATGTGCCAAAAAAGTAGTCATTAATATTCCTTTCTTTTCTTTTTTAATGATAAATTTATTATTGACAAATTTTCAAACTTTGTGAAGTTTCAAATAAAAAAAATTCTCACATAAATTCCTCTTAAAATCCGAGTAATGTATCGTCACCTAGCATCAATATAAGAAATTTTATACCTGTGAAATTGTTTTAGATAATGAATTGATTTGGCAAACAAACAATTTTGGATATTACAGTAGCACCAATGTACAATGGCTTGATTGCTAAATTGTGTGGTGAGAGCGTATATGGTACAGTTGCAAAATGTTTTGTTGTTTTTTTTGTCTGTTTTTTTTTTGTTAATTGCATTTTGTTGGGTTTTACTTCTTTGAGCAAAATAAAAGTAACTTATGTGGAAAAATAAATTACCTTACAATAAAAAAATATGAAACACAACTTACGGAAAATAATTTCGAATAATTATAATATATCGTCTATAATACTCACTACTTGAATGTAGTATCGTTACATAATTGTAAAATGAGCCAGTTTTTTTAAGTCAACAATTTGGAATTGTTTAATATGTAAGGATGCTTATTTTATTTTGAAATCAGTTGGATAACAAGTGGATGTAAAGTATGCATTTATTCTAATGTACTTTCATCTTTTTCTTCATGACACATGAAATGTTGTGAGGGCTATGTGAAATAAAGATGTTTATTGTTTTAAAATGGATAGTGTATAATAGTATGTTATTGCTAATGCTTTGTGTATAATGTTATTCTTAGCGTTATTATTATAAACTCATCTAGCTCAGGCAAAATATGAAAATTGACGTATACATGTACATAAATGTAAATAGTCAAGTTCTATAATTTATCCCCCTCCCAAGAAAAAAAAATTAGCATTTGCAGCGAAATTAAATCTGATTGGGTAAGCTACATCATTATCTTAATAAATATTGATAATTGAAGAAGAAGAAAAAAGGTTTAGCAGAGCGAGGTTTCGATCCTCGGACCTCTGGGTTATGGGCCCAGCACGCTTCCACTGCGCCACTCTGCTTCGTTATTTCAAAAGGAATTTATAACCTCATATAGAAAATACGGAGTTATTATGCCTGGTGCGCGTAATATACTTGTACATGTGAACATAGCAGGGCACCAGCATTTTTATAAAGGGGGCGCTGTTTACGTGTCTTCAGACTTTTTTTTTGTTGCATCCGAAGTGTCATTATTTTGTAGATTGATTTCAGGTATTTTCTGCTGTGAACTGTCATCAATCTCGCCAATATCAAGCAGAGGTAGGTAACCAAAATGTGTTCCATTTATAAAGAAGTGTATGGCAGATGTGCACCGTGCTCACGGCCACACAGTAAAGTTTCTTGGTCTTGCAGACGACGTGCACAGCCACTGCACTGGACACTGTCAATATGGCAGGGCATTGCACTGGCACTGTACTGCAGTGTTATACTGGCACTGCTACTGCTACTGCTAGTGCTCCACATCGATTCAATGGGGATTGTGATAAGACGGGTCCCAAAACTATAAAGGAAAGGAAAACTACTTTTATGATATACCTTGGTGGTGTCCTCGGAAAGAATTCCACTGACGGCCATGACGGAAACAGGGTTATTTCCTCCAAGAGTTAACTTATTTGATGCAAGTCATGATGAACTTCAATCTCAGGAGTGAAAACTGGTGTAGCTTATCTACAAAGTGAGATTTTCAGGGTTTTTTGACCTACAATTATACACTTCCAATGCAGCAGTAGCCATTTTTATCAAAACGCCCTCTGTTGGTCCCATAGGTTTGTGCACAAGAGATGGCCGTCAGTGGAATTCTTTCCGTGTCCTCTTCTACATTATTAGCAAGGTTAGTTTTATAGAATGTGGGCAGGGCTTTGATTTTATGGGGTAAAACTAAAAACGGTAATGAAGATGTAGAATTTCATGGCCGCACGAATGGCCGCAGTTGAAAATAGTCTGGTTTCCACTCTGATATTTTGAGGACTCTTGATCTGTTGAGTCTGGGCACTAGACTAACCAGACCAGGCAAAATGGCCTTGCGCAATCAGACAGGCTGTTTTCAAGTTTGCAAGAAGCGCGTAAGAAAATTGCGTCTTTTTACACTGAAACGTTGCACACATTTTTTCAATCTAGAATTTCATGGACCCAGGTCCAGGAACATTTGCTGAAAGTCAAAAGTGAAACACCCTGTATAAAGTATGGTAAAGATTGAAATTTCCTTCTCATTTCTTTTGTTGGATGCCTTTTGTCTGTTTTGTTTGTTTTTCCCTTTATTTGTGTTGAAATATTTATTTTATATTTGCACAGGTTCGTTAATGTGCTTTTCAACATGTATGTACAACTACAACAGACAGCAATGCACAACGTGTTTGAGATAGAGCTGCTTTAACTTGGCTAGCAGACCAGGCAGGAGTGTGGAATCTGGGATGAATCCTTGTCATGGCTACAGACGATGGATTGGATGGTAACCGTTGGGCTTCGATCCCAAGTGACATGACTTGGCAGGATGTGGATCCCGGTCCTCCACCGGCTATTAATGGGGCTGCAAGCAGAGGTCCGGCATCGTCGACTGATGATATCAACTTGACCTGCAACGGGACATGCAGCACCCTTCGATCACAGGCCACTTGTCTAAGGAGAAGCACGCCAGTTGGTTTGGAGAGCCAAGGTGGTGATGTCACTCTCACCTGCAAAGGTCTGAATCAGGATGTACCCCAGCCTGATCCTAAAGGAGATTTCCTGCAGGAAGACCATGCAGCTCTCTGCCAGAAAGCTGAACCGGGGATCACGGAACAGTCAGTTTTGCCTGCTGGCGACACAAGTGAGGAATGTAAACCTAAAATGGAAAGGAGTGTAATAGAGGCAGTTGGGACGTGTACATGTAAAATAGAACGTTCTGAATTCAGTGACAGGGAGTCTTTGTGCCTTAATGATGAGGATGAAGATTTCGAGGAAGTCATTCTTGCTGAGGAATCTTCCCAAGAAAGGACTAAAGGGCCCAGTCCTGCCTGTTGTCAGTCCTCGGATACTAGCCTTAAACGACCTGAAATTACTTCTCTTTCAGAAGACAACGTTCATGTTCGCTTAAAAGACAGAGCCTGGGAAACTCTGCCCGAACAAAGTGACCGAAAACATGCTTCATCCTTCGAAAACGGGGAGTATAATTCTGAAAGTTTAGTTGCAACTGCAAACTTGGATGTTAAACATACCGGTACAGATACATGTAGTGGCTGCAGTGAAATGGCAGCACAAAAGAACCAGTTAAGTCTGAACGTTTGTAGCAACTCTGATAATAATGAAGACTGCAAAACAGTGGACCGTGAGGGCGAGAGTCTCACGGATGAATCTCCACCTTTCAGGTTCTTCGAGGAGCTTCCCCGCGAGCTGTTCTTTAAGATTCTCACTTACTTCTCCATATGGGAACTGTGCTTGACCATCTCCCCTGTCTGCAAGGACTGGTACGACTTCTCCAAGAGCCCCGTCCTCTGGCAGCGCCTGGATCTATCGGAGTGTCGGGACATCGGTCACATCCATCTCTGCGCCGTGCTGGGGAGGGTGCCCCTGCTGAAGTTGCTGAGTCTGAGAGGGAGGGAACGGCTATGCATCGGTGAGTTGCAGCTGCTGAAGGGCTGCCCTCTTCTGACGAGCCTGAACCTCGGCTTCTGCGACAACGTAAATGGAAGGGTCCTCGACGAGATTGTCAGATGCTGTCTACACCTAGAGGTGAGGTATAAACCTCTCCGTTCTTTATGACCAACTTCCAAGAGAAGAAAAGAATCGAGTCAATCTACCATCCATGTTTTCAATTTTAATTTTATGATTTGGTCAGGTGCTGAATTTAGAAGGATGTGAAGGAATAGACGATGATGTAGCAGCTCGTTTTCCATCATTGCCCTGCCTGAAGGTACTGAACCTGTCCCACTGTACCAAGATGACAGATGACGGCGTCATGCTCATAAGCCGGGAGTGTTTGGGCCTGCAAGAGCTGAATGTCGATGGTATACCGTGGATAACAGACAGGTAAGCTGCTCTAGTTAGATGCAATTATGTGCCACCAACCACTGAATGTGATTTACACGCATGTTTGAACATCGGTAACTGTATTAGTGTCGTATCTGGTAGTTCAACTCATCATGGCGTGATGATATTCATGATTGCTTTGTTAATATTTTCATTGATATGCATTGATTGGTGGTGCTGTCTTGAGATTGAAGAGATTCAATGAACCTTTCTTGTCCCCAAATTTGCATTTGAATAGATCAGACCGCCATCTGTGAGCTCCAAAGACACCTTTTGTGAATGTTTAACTACTGTCAGGATGCGTGGTTGTGTAAGACTATAAGGCCATGTCCGAAACAGGCTTCCAGAGCTACGGCTAGGTCTATTGTCTTCATGTCTTCGCTACCTAGCTCTAGACAACAGCCTAAGATTGCATGGCATTACAATCCATTAGTGATTACCAAATGACCCTTGACCCTGAACTACCCTTTCGAGGTAGAGACTGGCTGATAACATGAATCTCTACTTCACCTCTAGGGCTGTCAAGACATTGGCATCCGAACGATTGCAAACTCTGAGGGCGGTGTTCCTGGACGGTGCTGAACTGACGGACCGTTCGGTGGGCTACCTGATAGACTGCCCTCTGTTGAGCACCCTCAGTTTGTCGTTCTGCGAGCAGATGACGGACAAGGCCCTAAGTATGCTGCAGGTTTGTATTAACCCATGCGTGAAGAATGCAAATTGGTTTTATCGTAAGAGATCTGATACTATTACACAGCACAATCTGTTCTTAATACAAAGATACTAGAGCACTTTCAGGTTGTTGATTATAATTTCATCGTATTGACTTGGGTATTGTACTGTACATGGATGTCCTAGACATGGTATATTGGCATGGTAATTGCAGCCCCATCTTGGACAGAGTCCAGGCAATATTCCACTGGGTTTACTGTACAGTGTTGGGCTTTGGTAGCTTGTGAGAGGCTCTTTTATCAAAGTGCTCAGGGAACTAGCTTTGAGAAGGGAAAGAATGAACACACTGGAAGGATTTTGGGTTGGGGCAAAGAAAGTACGGCCATTTAGTACACTGATTTTCACTCTCTTAAAAAGCGGCATTTCTGTTCTTGATTGACAAAATATTTTTATACATCATACGACTGTCAATAGGGCTCTGCGCTCGTGACGTCACATTCAGAAGTTGGGACAAAAAATTCTCACGTGGCCCCATTAACTTACAAGTAAACGTTGTGATGATTGTCCGAACATCCAGGTAACTATAGCTGTCGATAACACAGGGCGTATTCTATAGCTCAAGTGCAGAGCCCTTTTGATTATCTAACTTTACGTACATGTAAGTAGAGATTTCCTTCTTTACTTTATCCGTGTTCAGACAGTGGATCATCTGAAGCACCTGAGACTCAAGAGGGGTCTGGAATTTACCGAGGAATCCCTGTGCAATTTCTTTGAGTGCGGCCGTGTCGGTCATCTGACTTTCCTCGATCTGTCTGAATGCTCGGAGCTCATGGACCGGGGTGTTACCAGCATTGCTCGCAGGTTTGTTTAAGATGTGTCTGATGTGTCTGAAGATGTTGTCAGATGATGAATAGAATGATATGACTTAGGGAGAGAAATTTTAAGACTGGTCGGTTCCAGCCATTGAAAAGTCTGGCCAGGCCCTGGGCCTTCCGGCCAGAAATCCTCCTCTTGTCAACCCATGAACTTCATTACAATAGAATTGCTCAAAATCAATAAAAAAAATCTGGCATCTGGATACTGTCTAAAAAGTGTCTATGATCATTGTAGTCTGTCTATCAGGTTAGTGCCAACCATGATCCAGGACACAGCAGGGGCTTGACATCGATAGTTCAACTGTTCAAGGCTAGAGAGAAGGCGTATAGAAGCCCAAGAGCCCTGGCAAAGCCCAGGCCTGGCGAATTGTCTTTCAGTGGCGAAGTCCAACCAGTATAAATGTTTCTCTCCTTCAGAATTGTTACCTTTCTTCCTCTTGTGTTGTTTTTTCAAAATCAATCTTTTTTTTTTTTACTAATCTTGACTAAAATAAAGATCATACCCTAAATGTAGCCCATCAGATTAATTATTTTTTTAGGCAAATGCATCCAAACGGCATCTAAGTTATACATAAATCTTAATCTGTGAACATTTTTGTTTTGGTTTCTTACCAAAGTATGATACTACCTTTAATACCTTCCAATTTTTCCTGGTAGGGCATAGTGACAGGGTTACCAACACCATGACCACTGAATGAATCATGTTCTTTTTATGCTGTTTCTTTTGCTCCACTTTTTAGATTTTTTATTGCAACTTACATCAAGCATTATGCTTTGGGCCACTTTTCATCTTTAGTGTCGTTTTCATCAGGTCCCAGAATCCAAGTTAAAAAAGAGAAGAAAAAAAAGAAGCTATTCAAGTATTGCTCTCAAACTGGCAAACCAACGCTGATTTTAACCCTGTGAATGTGTTGACCCCTGATGTAGCATAATGGAGGGATGACGTTGTCATTTGCTGAGCCTTAGTGAGGAATGACAGTACCTGGTACTTAACGAGTTCTGCATCTTCTTCACTGCAGGTGTCCAGAGCTGAGGAAGCTTGCTCTATGCTGGTGCTGGAACATCTCAGATGTAGGTGTCGAAGAGATCATCCAACACTGCAGGTTAGTCCTACTACAATAGTCTTCAGAAAATGATTCAGTTTTTTCCTTTTTACGAATTGGATGGTTTTATTATTTCATTTGGAATATTAAGCTGCTACGATTTTGGGATTTGTCAGAAATTTCTAATTTTTTTTTAGATTCAATGATTTTGCTGTGTGATTGACATGATTAACATTACAGTCTTCGGACTAATGTGAGGCTTGTATAGTTAACTGACAAAAGCCAGAAAAGCACTCGTCAGAATGTCCAGTTAATACCGTACCGTTCTTTTCAGTTTTTGGCCATGGTAGACATTAAGATATTGTATTATAACTTGCAAGTTATAAACTCAATGCAAGTACAGTAACTAACTGTTGCAAACTACTCATCAACCAAAATATTGACCTGAAATTTATAAAATACTTCGAGGTAGGAGGGCCCACTAATACTTCTACCAAACTTGTAAGTTTTGTTTTTTTGTTTTTTTGTCTCTCAGCCAGTTGAGATACTTGGACATTGTCGGACTTGATAAAGTCCGAGGCCATTGCTTAGCCAAGATACCCGAAGCCCTACCAAGTCTGGTGCTCTTAGATTTACGACAGTGCAATTTAGTAAGTACATGATCCATTCTTTTAGTTTCTGTGTATACCCTAATACCTAATACCCCTAATAGCATTTATCGTGCAAAAGTTATCATTGCATTCATACACAGCATGGGAATGTTATTAGGAAGACTGCTGGCCAATATCATTCTCTTTTAACTGTGGTTACCGTACTCAAGTTTTATAAGTGGACAGTGGAATGCTACTATAACAAACACCGTTATACCGAAAATATGGCTATACTGAACATCATCCTTGGCTCCCAATATTTGTGTACAACACATATCGAATACGATTCTTTAAATCACTATACCGAACGACCGCTATAATGGACAATATCTGTGTATCCTGCCATGTTCGTTATAGCAGTGTTCCACTGTATCTCCTTACATATTATGTATAGTACGTGGAAAGGAATACATGTGTGCTGTTTCTTTTAGAATGTCTGCATTTACTTGACTGTTCAAGCAATTAGTTTTTCAGTATTTGTTATTGTCAGAGAAATATAATAATGAGATTTGAGTTGTAATAATTATATTCCTAAGTTTCTTTCTTTCTTTTGTTGGCAATCATCAGATTAACGACAAGATGCTTGTAGACTTAGTCAAGATCAAACCTGATTTGTATATCTTCAACTACTACGGAGAAGAGGTTACAACTGACATGATCTTGTGATTCTGTGATGCTAGCTGGAGGCTGGACACCAGACCAGGATGATCCTGATATTCTATGTAATATTGCAGTCAGGACCCCGGAAAGGATCCTGTAATCCATTCTCTGTACTGTCTGAAGCTTTAATTTAGGACACCAGAGTCTGCAGTTCTATGTTACTTGAGCTAGACTCCCTATAGATCCCGTGACACAGATCCCATGATTCATTCTATGTTACTGCAATCCAGAACCTGCCATTCTATGTTCAGACTCCATACAGATCCCTGGATTCATTCTATGTCATGTATGTTGCTGCAATCTGGAACCTGTGATTCTATGTTGCTGCAGTTCAGACTCCTACAGATCCTTGGATTCATTCTTTGTTGCTGCAATACAGAACCTGTGATTCTATGTTGCTGTAGTTCAGACTCCATACAGATCCAGTGATTCATTCTATGTTGCTGCAATCCGGAACCCTTGATTCTATGTTGCTGCAGTTCAGACTCCCTACAGATCCTTGAATTCATTCTATGTTGATGCAATACGGAACCTGTGATTCTATGTTGCTGCAGTTCAGACTCCCTACAGAACCTTGGATTAATTCTATGTTGCTGCAATCCAGAACCTGTGATTCTATGTTGCTGCAGTTCAGACTCCCTACAGATCCTTGGATTCATTCTATGTTGCTGCAGTCCAGAACCTGTGATTCTATGTTGCTGCAGTTCAGACTCCATACAGATCCCGTGATTCATTCTATGTTGCTGCAATCCGGAACCCTTGATTCTATGTTGCTGCAGTTCAGACTCCCTACAGATCCCTGGATTCATTCTATGTTTCTGTAATCCGGAACCTGCAATTCTATGTTGCTGCAGTTCAGACTTCCCACAGATCTTTGCCCAACAATGGTCTTCATGCTTTAACTTTGTGCTCCTTAGTACTAACCCATCATGGGAAGGATCTTTAAAGTAACAGTATTTATAATGTCACACTTACATTTTAAGCATGCGCTACACACCTAATGCCGTTTTGTAATGAGGTTGAATAGTTCTTATGACCCTAACCCTCTGCACCTACCACACAAGACAAGAGCTGTTTACCACAATCTACCACAGTCTTCACAGGGGGACTGGATCATAAACCATGTATAACCATATTGTTAGTATTAAGAATACCACAATTACCACAGGAAAAAACATGTATGGTGAACTGGAGTGTTTTTTTCTTGTCGAATTGTTTAATCTCTTGATAAAGTCACCAAAAAGACTTCCTTTTTCAAATTTTAACATTTTCCCCCCAAAATCTTGCCGATCAGATGCAAACTGGTCTGAAATTCCGAACAGATTTTTGTCTGGTTAGTAAGAAGATTTCATAAATAATAATGAATAGAAGGTCAGCGAAGAACACAATATTCTTCACCAAATTTTTGTATGTATTTGTAAAGTGGTATTAAGACGGTCATCACTTTGTGGGGTGCCCAAAACATCCGCGATACGATTTTGACAGATTTTTGCAAGCCAAACAAAGCAAGGTCTAAAAGGAAAATGCAGTCGGGTTTAAGTCACAGGGGCTTATGAATGGGCATTTTAAGGTGTTATTATTCTTTCGAATAGATAAAAACAAAATTGGCATCACAAATCATAATGGATAATCACAATGAATATTTACATAAGGTTTATCGTGGTGACTTGTCTATGTGATTTGTATGGTGCAAATTCATATCTTATTGAACTCTTGTTTTGCAAATTGAGAGAAGTAATAACATTTAAGAAATGAAAGGTGCCTAATGAATCGGCATATGAATATAGACAGTTAAGTGGCATGACATTATTTAAAGCCTCTTTCACGCTTTTTCCTTTCCACGTTTTTTTGTTAAACCAATTTAAAACCCATGCCATGCCTAGCAATATTGTATGATTTATTGTGTTAGTTAAAGGTAATTTCATACTTTGGTCTTTGTTAAAGAATAATTTTAATGCAATGTTCCTACCATCACCAATTTATCATCTTTATACCCTGTAAGTTATAGGTAAATCTGTGAAGATTTCTGTTTCGGTAACCTTATGCTAGCTACCAAAGTATGATAGTACCTTTAAAAAGGAAAATATTAATTTTCAAGTTTACGTACCCTATAAGGGTAACATTATTTGATCAGGGAATGTTCTATTTAGCTGTATTTCTTGTCATTTAGAGGGAGAGAATACAATTTGAAAAATGCAATAAAAAATATAAAACAAGAAAAAATATTATTGTTTGAAAAACTTGTCGGACCACGCCCTCTTTCGTTGTGTATTGTGCTCCGTCTGTAGAGGTCGCTGTTTATGTGAGGCGCGTAAAATTGTAAATAATGTGGTTCGTGTTTCACTGGGAACGCACGTGGCAGTTTCGCAAATGGAAAACGGCTTCAAATAACTGCAAATCTTTCGACAAAATCGGTGAGTTTTTACCTCCCCTTTTAGTCAGTTTTACTCTAGAGTCACGGCTGCAAGTGTCAGTTGATATTGAGTGTCAATTGTATGCGTTTTGGGGACAAACCTGGACATAGTTTTCAGGCCTGCTTGATAGCGTTGCCATTGGAATAAATTGAATTGAATTGAATTTGTACACGTGGAAACCACATTACGTGTAATGCGGCAATGTCCGCTAAATATAATAAACCCAGACAGTGCTTGAACTGGTTTAAATTTTTTGTGTACGGTCGCAAGTATAACCATCAGAAAACTAGGTCTGTATTAATTGTATTATTTATTCTGTCAAATTAAAGAGTCGATCAATGGGCTAGTTTAGAAAAAATAATATACAAAAGCAAGGGGTGGGGTGGGGCGAGTGGGATCAGTGTGGGAGGGGTGGAGTCTGCTACTCTGCTGGTACTTAGTAGTACTACTCAGCAGTGGCGTCACCAGACTTTTGAGTCTGGGGGGCACAATGGAGGCACTAGCAATTGTTCGGGGGGGGGGCACTATAATTATTATTTTTTTTTCACCAACCCAAATCTCAAAATGGGGGGCACGCGGGGGGGGTTTCACGAGGTTTTCCAGGGTGGGCACGTGCCCCCCCTGGCCCCCCCTTGGTGACGCCACTGCTACTCAGTAGTAGTACTAGTACAGAATGTTTGCTAATTATGTAAATTGGCCCACTGGGATTGGTATATATATACTTGTTAGCCATGTGACTTTCATTTTCTTGGAAAATTTGTCAAATTTGAAGTTTTATTATAGATATTATGATATAAGAATCTTTGTTATTGTGGTAGTCTTGTACACACACGCGTATACATTCTGCATTTTTATGTCCTGTTTCCTCATCTAGTGTGGCTTTCCTACATATACATTCATTCATCTGTCTGTAAACAATTATTTTAGGCTTACTCATTTCAGAACAATTCTTTAAAATAATTAAACTTGCAACTTAAGCAAAATAAAGTTTCCGGAATCAGCTGCTTTAACTTCTAAGCCAGATTAAGCCTGACATATTGATGAAATGCTTATAAACATGTACTTTGGCGTGCATTATCAAACTGCCTCGGAGGCCTAATTCCTTTACACACATCATATTCAAGTCTTAATCGCAGATTCAAGGGGGATCTTGGTGTGAATCTATGTGTAGATCACTAGGATCAACTTGACATCCGCCGGATCTCTGAAAGTCAAACGGGCCTAGGCCGGGTATATCCTCCCTCAGTAATGCCCCATCCTAGCAAATTGGAAAAGTCAATCAATGCAGAGTCTATAAATTGACTCCAAATATCTAACATTTTTGATAGTACTTGCACTTAAAAGACATAAATAATGCATTGAATTATCTACTAGGCCTATTACATTGTATCTAAACTTTATAATGCCCTGCATGTTTATTAATGATTGCTAAACTTAAAAGTCCATGCAATAATTGAATTGCATAACAGGAAACAGGAAAAGTGTCTTGTAATGCTTCATGGAAAGATCATTTTAAGTTTGTTGACCATGTGTTCTGATAATTTGCAAGTTTATATAAATTTACAGGTGTGGGAAGGCAAATGCCATGCTATTTTAGTGAACTGTAAAATCTTGACCTATGTAGGCAGGAACGGACAGGTACATGTATGGACTTGTCAGACAGTCTACAACTATATTAGTCATGTCCAGTGACCAGTTCCTGCAGTCTAAGTCCAGAAGAACTTCTTGAAAACTTGCTCACATGAAAACGAGCTGATGTCCAGAATGTTTTCATAAACCAACATGACCAATTGCTGGACATCATGGTACTGAAGCAGTTGTGTTTATTTATACTTAATCTTTAAAGGGGGTATATTATCGTCGTGCTGGCTCAGTTCCTAATGCACCCATTGGCATTAGTTTTGTAAGCACGTTTTCCATTTAAACTGTACTGGGACCACAAGGTGGCGCTGTCCAAAAAAAGATGCTGAGGAACAATGGCAAAATGCTCATTGGTTTATAAAATCAACCACAGTGTTTTTTTTTCTCTTAGAGTTTTATTTGTATATATTGTATTTCTACATAATAGTGTTTCACAGTCTGCAGTGATCATATTTGTTTTTGAAGTAGCCTAAAGCCTACATTGGAGTTTGCAAAATTCAATTTTGTTTTCTTGTCCACAAAATGGTGATCATATTCCTGGTGACCATAATATATTATTACTATGTGATGAAATAAGATTATGAAAGAGCTAAGGATATACTTCATGAAATCGTGTTACAAGTATTAGCTATCCTGTGTATTATTATTTTTTTTTTTATTATTATTTTTTTTTTTTACCAAAGATCCAAACCAAGAACTCAAACTTCCCATGTAAAAAAAACATGTCATTGTTGTGGAAGGGGGCGGGTTGATTAAAGACATTGAAAGGTTTCTTTCATTATTTCAAGATGAAACAAATGGAAATTGAACTTTAATTAGCTTATAGTCGGGACCGTGGAAATGATCATGTAATCAAAAGCCTATGATTCTATGTTGTTGAAGTCTGGGCACCAGACTGATGTTGTTGCCAATGCAACATTGTCCAGGAAAGGGGCGGGGATGGGGGCGATTATGATTTTCTTCTTTAAGTGGATTGTGAAAAATTAAAATTATGAAACTTGATATCAGGATATTTCTGTAATTCGTAGTGAATCTTTACCTGGCTTGTTATTAAACAGTGTGCTAAAATTACATACATGTACATGTATGTATAATTATTGACAAAAAGTTGTTTGCCACACTCGGTGTTTAATATCGTGCATATGCTACTATTTTTAACAAATGGTCGTTGTCCACTTGAGACATATGGATTTGACACGGTGTAAGTTTGCTCCTTGTTGTGCATGTAAAGAACACGCTTGGTGACGCTGATGACGTGTCCTGAATTCTATTTGCACCACCACCACCAAAAACAAATAAATAAAAAATGCTGTATTGTGTGCCGCATTTGTAACTTTAAACCGTTGATCGTGAATGTGTATTGATCATTCTGCTTTACATGCTATATGTATGTACCCCGTCCTGTCTGCTCCGCGTGCAGATAGGGTCATGTTGCATTTCGATGAAACAACAACAACAACAACAACAACAACAACAACAACAACAACAACAACAACAACAACAACAACAACAACAACAACAACAACAACAACAACAACAACAACAACAACAACAACAACAACAACAACAGCAACAGCAACAGCAACAGCAACAGCAACAGCAACAGCAACAGCAACAGCAACAGCAACAGCAACAGCAACAGCAACAGCAACAGCAACAGCAACAGCAACAGCAACAGCAACAGCAACAGCAACAGCAACAGCAACAGCAACAGCAACAGCAACAGCAACAGCAACAGCAACAGCAACAGCAACAGCAACAGCAACAGCAACAGCAACAGCAACAGCAACAGCAACAGCAACAGCAACAGCAACAGCAACAGCAACAGCAACAGCAGCAGCAGCAGCAGCAGCAGCAGCAGCAGCAACAGCAGCAGCAGCAGCAGCAACAGCAACAGCAACAGCTGTTCATTAGTAACTTAACTAATCGTATAATATTTACGTTCAATCATGCATGACATGCATATTTATGATTATCATTGGAAATAAGTTATTATACCAATGATGATAATTTGGTAATAACTTATTACAAATAACCTAGCATGCTCAGTCGTCCATCGGTATGCCAGGGTTGCGTCTGCTGGGATGACAGAGCTCTGCATAGTGGAATGCACGCAATAACCATAAAATTACCTGGACTCCATTAATTATAAAAGTCCAATTCCTCTTAATTTAAAATTAATTTATAGAGAAAAGGACAATTGATCTACATGCTTTATAATTATGGACTAATGAATGGGGGCTCCCCTCGGTCCATCAGCAGTGTATAGGATTTATTGCAAACATATGCATGTTAAGTTAAGGTACTTTTGATATTCTTAAGTGGAATTGGTTCAAAGGAAGTTCATGGCTGGATCTAAGAATATCTGATGAGATCTAGGCGATTTCACCATCAGCCTGAGTTGTGCTTTCCTTCAAACTAAACTTGTTCAGCGTCATCTGGTGATTATTGTGCGTAATATACGCTCATTTCATTTCAACATAAACACGGGGGCTGAGTAGCTTAAGTGGTAAGAACTGTTGGGAACACGGTGTTCCGCAGGTCGCTGGTTCGAATCCTGCTCCAGTAAATTTGTCTTTGTTCACTGTCTTTTCAATGACATAAAAATTAAATATTAAACATTAAAACAAATTATCAAAACATTAAACATTTTAAATCTTGCAAACAATGTTTTTAAAGCCATCTTAGTAGTCTAGTTGACCGTAGTCCCATGCACCATTGAGGAGTTTAGCAACCTGCCCTCTCCACCACTTCCGTCTGTTATCTGCTTTTCTCAAGGTGGTACTCAGTTTAAGGCCTGTCCATTCAGTGATGTTGTCATCAAAGTGATACTCAGTTTAAGGCCTGTCCATTCAGTGATGTTGTCATGAAGGTGGTACTCACTTTAAGGCCTGTCCATTCAGTGATGTTGTCATCCTATCTCTTTCCCCTACTGTTACTGTGCCTTCCACATTATTGCTGATAGCGATAATGTCACATCCTTTACGTGTATTATATTACCCATTCACCTGTCTCAACATATTCCAGTCAGTCCCCCTTGTGCTATTTGCTGGATGTGGGACACACTTGAATTTCTGGAGTGTATTATTAACCTAACAGTCATTCGAACACTCTTTACGAAGGTGATCATTTGCGTTTCAGGGCATTCGTGTATGTAGGAACGTGTCAACAGAACAAAATGATTGAAGATACAGTGGCAGCGAGTGTGACTAAACCACACAGTGGGGAAAAATGCTGTGGGCATACAATGCTCCTCTCATATTTTTGGAAATGCTCTGCGTTCTTGTTATTGCCGAATTATTTTGATATTCATTCCATCATCATATGAGAAAACGTTAAGCCAATAACGATGATGTTCTGAGATGTTTTTGTTTGGTTTGAATAAAATCCTTTACAGATATTCTTGTTGGCCAGGGTATATACCCAACATTTTGTTTGTGATCTGTTGCCAAATACAATTTTCAAATCTACTTTTAACCGCCAGATTGATTGCCCTAAATAAAACAAAAACTCGGACAGTGTATTTTTAAAGCCTCGGGTTTCATCCTAAAAAACTGCACACAATTGCTGTTAATGCACTATTTTTGTTGTTCCTCGTGGCTGTCCTGGATATTATCCCCAACCCACGCAATCGGTAGGCCAACTGTTTGTCTCCTTTCTCCAAATGTCTGGGAAGACCTCAATATGCACTGAGCAGCGCGCAAGGGATATAACCCAAGGCTGACGCCCCCACCACACTCTTGGCTCTCAACTCCAAAACTCATCACAACGGAGCTCAGTCAAGAAAGCCACCACGTGGGTTCTCATAATCCGTATAACGCGGAAGAGTCTTTTGTTTTTGAGGTTCCAAAATGATACCGTTAATGAGTTTGGTGGAGCCCGACCAATAAATGATTTACTTTGAGACGTTCGGACGTGATTTATACACCCTGTAGATGTACCAAGCAGCCCCTTTTTATACTCAATAAAAAAATCATTAACTGGTTCTCTGAAAAAGTCCAGACCACACTGTGAAGGCTCGAATTTCTGATTAAAAATAAAATGGTAAGCCACCTGGGCTTAAGAGGTGCACACTGTATAAGATACAAGGACATCCCAGCTCTGCGCTAGTGTAAGGAAGTCCCCCAAATAATATTTCATTACCTCAAAATTATCTATTTTGTTACATCGAATTTACATTTTGAGGGAATGAAATGATATTTCGAGGGGGAAGGAAATGGAACGAAGTACGTTTACTTTTCTCTATTAAAAAAACAAAAAATTAATTTTTTGTTTACATGTCCCATTAGGGGCTCCGTAGGATTAGATGTGTCATTTTCTCCCATTTTGACAGTATGACTTTAACACGCTTGCATCGTCTTCGGGGAATGCCTAAACTGGAATATTCGCTTATCAAAGATTGTGAATTCGTACACATAATGTAACCAAACCTGGCACTGTCATTTTTCGTTCGCCAGTACGTTTTGTAAACCTTGTTTTAACTGTCATTGAAGCAGTCTAGACGGAATAATCTTTCTGTATTGCTTTGGGCTATATTTTTTTTTACTGTGGTTTTGCCAATACAATAATTGTGGGCTTTTCAAAAGAGATCATCGAATGATCAAGTTTCAAGAGGCCTGGATTTTTTTCCCGAACAGGCAAAGGGCACCTCTGGGAACAGTTTGTATAAATTTGCATCCTACATAACGTAGGTTTGTAGTCTTAGGCGGGACGGCTCTTCATAATGTGTTTGATCTGTTTATAAGTCAGTAGGCCCAAAATAATGTGTCAGTTGGACGAATTTGAGGTCCAATTGTGAAATGGCATTCTTAGGATGACGGTTTTCAGGTATGTAGCATATGATGACTATCATTAGTGATTCTACATGCAAACGGGGTTATGCAGAGAGGACTCAGCAGAGGAGTTGAAAGTGGTGACTAGTGCAACCTTGTTATGCGTACCTGTATCATAGAGGCGTTCTCTCTGATAATTCGGAAGATCTGGGAAGAGGGTGAGGTCTCTTGGTGGCCACTGTAGCTGGACCTGCAGCGAGAGCTGTGGCCCCAGATGCATGTGCATGTTTAGAACAACCTGTGTCGTGAGAACAAATTCATCTGAGTCTGAGGGCTAGACTGTAGGCTATGCCAGTCTAGTTCCAGTGCTTTGAATGGCAACTGTTCATTGGTCATGCCCAGTTGTTGGACACACCATGGATCTCCAACCTTTCACGAACTATTTATAACCAAAAGCAATTGCCACTCCATATTAGTTTTTTTTCTTCTTGTGGTAAGTGTGGTATCTCGAGTACAACAGTGCACCACAGTGTACTTTGTGTGGTATTGGTTTATAAACAGTCCCCATGTGGAGACTGTGGTAGTGTGTGGTAAGCAGCTATCGTCTTGTGTTGTAGGCGTAGAGGGTTAGGGTTGAGGGAAGCAGTATCTCACAGCTGTACCCTTTCCATAATCTATAAATATTACGTTTGCAAGATAGAACGGGTCATATTTTAATCCGAGAAATAGGTACACCGGTGAAAAGGGTTTGTCGGCAATATCACTATACCCTATAATTACGTATTCATTTATTCCACACCTCATGAATATTTCATAGGCAGTTGTCTCTTTCTTTAATTAATAGAAAAAGGTCAAAGTTTACCAAAATTAGTCTTCCTTCCCGTACCCATGGAATAAAACCGAGGTCTCTGACGTTTGTTTCCCATCGTTTGAAAATCAAATTCACCGAATGAAAGACATTTGAGAACCGGTCTTCAAGTCAACAGCGCACTCGCACGCAAATGTGAGCATGCGCGCGTTGATTTGCGCCTGCGCTGTTGTGCGTGCGCGTGCGCTGTTGACTTGAGGACTCTCCCATTGCATTGCTTGATCCCTTTAAGTTTTAAGCCACTGCAAAAAAAGAATCAATGTGAACACCTTCCCTGTATTGCCAAGCCACTCAAGCTGGTCCAGACGTCACCCCGTGCTATGGATTATCAATAAGCATCCACGCATAGGAATTAAGGGTCTCAAACTGTAGCACAAATTTCACTTCAACGAAAAATTGAAACAGAGGCCGGTATGCTAAAATATTGGTAATGGTTTTCTGGAGCCCGTAAGTCTATTGGATTGTGAGTGGGTGTTTATGGATGCTCCCTTCAAGTAGTTCCTTGATTCGGACGTACACATGTCAAAAATGATAGGGAAAGTTCTTAAAAATGGAATTTCTACGGGGAGTGGTTTATTGGAAGATGACAAAAAAAAGTTAATCGCTGAGATCATGTCATTAATTGCCTTGTACACTTAGAACCAGCTCACGGGGATCTGATTCTGCAGATCCATGTCGCCTTCACACTTGGTCATGATCACTCAGGTTCAAATACCTACTTAATACGTATTTATCGAATTTTGTGGGACAAAAACCTGAGAATTATCGCAGGTTTTGAGCGATTTTTGACGCCGAATCGGCACGACGTTACACGTAGATATTGACAAGCCGCGCGAAAGTTTAATTTGTGGGTGTAATTGTGGGTGTCAAGCCCTATAACTTTGAAAGTTCGTTACCAAATTCGTCTCAGTGCAACTGCAAGTTTCAGTTTGATATTTCTTTAAATATTTTGACCGGGATGAGCGGCCCTATTTTCACAAAGTTCGCCGGAAGTTCCGTGATATGCAGCTGCTTAGCAGCCGCACGCTCAGCAAATTGCACACTGTGTGTACACACCGGGTTCCAGTTTGAACAAACTATTACGCGAGGACAACGACTTGCAATAGCGATAGGGGTTCGTCAGGTGTCGCTATGGAACTAATGTCACCAAAATGAGGCATTGGTGTTAAAAATGCCAATTATGTTAAAACATCTTTTTCGACTGGGTATAATACAAAGATGAATGTTGTGGATGTGGCGTCTGTAACGGGCCCGGGCAGACTTTCCCGGTTCTATGTACTTTTTTTTAAAAGCAAAATTGTTCATAAAAACCGTAGACCTAGGCATCTTGATTTATTTTTAGACCAAATTTTCCGGTCTAGCTGGTACAATCTGTGGGGGGGGGGGGGGGGGGGGGTGGGGGTGGTTACGGGAGAATTTTTTTTGATAATTAATGATGACTTCCTGGGCTCATCGTAGATTCCTGTCATTGTAAGGCCTATGCACACATCGTGCAGCTCAACGCTCGAAAAACGTATTGGCTTTGAGTGTGACCCGTTTGATATCTTGCGATCCAATCGCCGTTGTCATCATTCAATTTCCCCCTTCATTAAATTTGCAGGCCGCGGTCCAAAAATCAAACTCACCTCAGAGTTCGTTAGGAGGTAGTCGGCACTTGTCCGGATGGATCCCCTTAATTCATGTCTTCCATTGGCCCTGGCAGGTGTGGTAAGGACTCACATTGAAAGCATGTGACATTCCAACATGAAGGCATCGTATGCACCCCACGGACATTGTATTATTGTATTAGGGTGTCAAATCAATGTTTATATCTGGTTTTTGACCCCATTATACGTCATACATGTACCTGACATTTCCCTGTCTCGGCATCAGTGTGTTTCAGATGATGGGAAATCACCCTGCTGTTGTGCCATTTCATACAGAGCCTTTACGAAATGAAGTTGTCGATTTAGTGTTTATTTTGCTACCGCCATTTTGTGTCCGAAATGAAATGAAGGGTTTGCACATGGCGAAGCTGGAGCCTTTCTTCGGCTTCGTTTATGTGGCCCAATCCCTTCGTTTCATTTCGTGGGCCTTAAATGGCGGTAGCAAAATAGGCAGGAGGGTTAATGGTAATGATGTAACGTCCGTAAACCTTCCTTTACCAATTCACCAACTAAATGAAAATGTCATCTTATTCTTTTTACCCTAGGCTATACCTGTACACGTCCCTGTATTTTATCAAAATAGATAAATAAAATGGGCGCTTAACGTTGACGAGTATTAGAAGCATTTTGTGAAATCAAGATTTTCTCATAGCAAACAAGACAGAAATTTGACAGGCGTCTTCGGCAAACGAGTTTCTTCGATACTGTTTGTCCATTCTTTCATCAGACCCATATACATGAAATGGATATTGAGTCGCTTCCTGGCTTGTTTTTAATTCCACGATATCGCCTGCCCCACATGCTGGTCTAGACGCTAAAGAATCCTCCTTGTTGGGGGTTTTCTGTCACAACACATTGTAGCGATAGACAGGGAGCTGTGGCGTTTGGTAAGGAATGAGGTGTTTCACTTTAATATTGGGATTGACCAAACACGCTGACTGTGGATCGATTGTGAAACTGTAGCTTCGTGGATTGTACTCCTTCCCGCCCACTGGATTCAAAAGTAAACAGCGTCCAAATGATATCCCCATATTGTTCAGCTGAGGCGACGGCTGAGGGCCCCGGCCAGTGCCCCGAGGGGGGTCACGAATTCAGAGTCAATGATCTGCTCAGAAAATAAGACGGGATGTGGATTTATTCAACATAAAATGTTGTCCAGGAAAATTAGATCTTACATCAGTATCCTCAACAGTCAACCTCGAGGGAGCTTCAAGGCATATTTAACTGTCACGGGCATCTAGGGTAAAAGCACACTTCACCGTCGTGAATGTCTTCAACAGTTTTTCTAGGCCTTTCTTTATCTTCTTTTTGTCAGACCATGCACTGGTATGTGTCTTTTTTGAAGGCGTCAATTCATTCATTCACATTGAGAAATATAACTCAGGACACAGATGGCTTGTTTTGGGCGGTTAACGCGGTTTGAATTAGCCACACAATACAAATAACATGATTCAACACTGCTTGTCGCATGGCATAGCCCCAAACATAATGATAATGATAACTAAGAATTGAGAGTTGTAATGCGCACATTCTCCACCCTGCTTGATGTTCAGACTCAGCAAACTTGAAGACAAGAAGCATGAACAAGAACAAGAAGCAAAACTCGTGTCATTATAGATAATGTTTTCAGTAGCGATTTAAAATGTCGACCACAAGAACAAGATCTAAGGGTGGAGAGGTAGTGAGTTCCAGATTTTAGGAGCTGCCACAGAAAAGGACGTTGTCACCTCAGAAGTGCCGAGCCCATCAGAAGTATGTTTCTGGATCGTAGATTTCTTAAGGGAGTATAAGCTGGGGGCAAAATGGAAATGTAGGACGGAGCTCTGCCGTTGAGTGCTTTGTGGACAATAAGTGCCAACTTAAAAGACAATCCGTTGAGAAATTGGGAGCCAGTGAAGTTGTTTCAATGTAGGAGTATATTATTATCGTACAACGGGCCGTCTGGAGTGTGATGACTGCTGTATTCTGTAGGCGTTGGAGTCGGGAAATTTGATTCTCTGGAAGGCCAACAGATGAAGGCATTGCCGTTGTCAAGACGACAAGGGGATAAAAAAAACACATTAAAGCATTTTAACTCATTTTATAGTAGTGCCAAAAAACTATATAAGACACATGTATTACGGTTTCCAAACAAAAATATATCGTGTGTGATGATGTCTTCATAGAGTCTCCGTCGGAGTGCGTTGCGTCCAAATATAAAACAGAAGTCTTGTTTGTACATGCATAGGCTAATAAATAACTAACTGTTCGTAGTCAAAACTTGTTTTCAATATGAACTTGCGAAAAAAATTCTGTGATTATTTTTCTTCTTCAGAAATGCACATCGGGAAGAAACAGTATCGGTTCGATTGCACAAATCCATTCGTTTGGATCTGTGGGTAGCTCTTGACTCGTGTTTCATTGCTATAGGGTCGATTTCACCAAACTCATCGTAACTTGCTATCAATCGTAGGACTTATGATGCATTGCTGTCCTATACGTATGATAGGCCCCCTACGAGTTACGATCGATCGTAGGGCTTCGTGAAATCCACCCAAGGGGTCGATTTCACCAAACTCATCGTAACTTGCTATCAATCATAGGACGTATGGTGCATTACGTAGAAGTCGTAGGATAGTGCTATTTTGCTATCCCTCGATGTCATAGGGTCTTCAGCTTTCATTGGACAACACCCACACGGTGTTGTTTGATGAATGCATGACTATGTTCGCAAGGAAATATGATTCTATGCATCGAATTGCTTTTAACTGATACCCTCCTTTTGTTTTAGACAGAAGGGTGTCTGCTAGAGAGCAGGCAATGAAATGTGCGAGTATTCACCAGGCTATATCTTGAAAAGCTTTCGTACCTGATGATGTAAAACGCCTGGAATATTGACACTGTGGAGAAAGCCTGCAATCCATCAAGTTTGCACGGCCGGGGCCATCTGCTAAAAGGGTTTTGTTTGAAGGGCTCCCGTGAGACACCAAGATAGGTGTCATTACATGTTACCGTTCCATCTTGTTGGAAATGAAGGCCTATGGCCTTTGCACTTGACTGCGGTCTGTATAAAGGAAATACTGCCATTTCATTTCAAATGCTGCGCACTGGCCTGCAGTATAATAACTGAAGCCAGACTGATCCGATGTAACCACTTTTCTGAAGACAATATTATTAAGGACGACTTTGTACTTTGAGCTCTATGTACATTGTACACCCCTCTTTCCGTATAGAAACCGTATCGGTTGATAATATGGGCAGCCATAATTGTATCTTCTTGACACGTGTTGTGATCAGATTAATTGGTTCGTTTGTTGATTGTAAAAATTCTACATATCAAATTGATTACATTACAGTCTGTGCGGTTCCCCGTACACAAAATACACTTTTTAAAACATTCTCAGTGCGAGTTGCTTTCGCACTGGTGATGGCTCGCCGAAGTTTGTACAACCTAATTAGTATAGGCAAAAATCCTGGTCGTGTCGTTGCAAAAGAAACATTGTTTGTATGTCGACAGACCTGGGCCTAATACTCAAAGGGGGTATACACCCATATAATTTTATTTGGTATATGTAGGTATATATCTGTGCACAGACGTAATGAACGTGCGACCCAGCTACAGGGTCACCCCAGGTCTGAGGACGAGTCTACGATGTACATTGCTCTTTTGGTAAACTAGTCATGTGAAATTGTATTAAGAGTTTTTTTCTTCCGAATTTGACTCCGTCGTCCGAAATAGGTGCCTTATAAACAAGAAATATAATCATAGGGTGCCCATTTCACATTTTCCGGACTCGGATTCTTTTACCAGAGTTCCCAATGGTACATGTCTCTGAGATGAGATTGAGATCGTGACGTGCCGATTGGTGGGCTGTCTTCTCTTGATGGCCACTTGGTCAGCGCCCAAAGATCAAAGATGCCCTCCCGATCGTGCCCCCGAGGGTTACTCGGTCAGTGTGCCCCTGCAATATGAACCCACGCAATATGAACCCACGAGAGATTATAGGACATTTACTGAGCAGCCAGAAGTCAGTTTGTTCTGTTGTTCTCCTTGCATTAGCCCATGCCCAGTGTCGCTCTTGGGGGACACAGAATAGTTATCATAGAGTCTGGAACAACTTTAAAGGTAATGAATCTTGATGCTGATGGTAAAATGAAATCGGATGTGAAACTGTTCTCATGTGGATTGGTCGTCTAGTCGTCTACGAATGACCGTGCGAGCATTAAGAGCCTTTATTGCTTCAGTGGTAGTATTGATGTTCGCATTAATGCAGTTTTTAAATACCTATTTCGAAGGCACTGTAAAGAACTTTGAGTAGCTGTTATTGAGCTGGTGAGGTAACGAAGGACTGTGACATAATGAAAGAGAGTTTATGTGTAGATGTAAACATTGTTGTAATATTATAATACAAAGGCACATGTTGAACGTGGTGTGATAAAACTTAACATGTCATGGCCTGTAACGATTAACGATTAATCGATTAATCATTATTCGATAGCTAATACTCGATTGAATAATTATATTCAGTTAGCCAGAACAATTGTCATTTATCACATATCGCTCTGCAATGATCGAATAAATATAGAAGTATTTTACCCTCGTTGATAAACGTGGCTAAAACCTTAACTTCAGTAGTTATACTCATTATCGTTTATAATACACGCTTGTATATACAACCAGGCATACCAATCTTCCAGCTAGTGGATGATCAAATAAAATGCGTCCAAGATTATGTTCAGGTCCACACTTGTTAAAAAATGACTAATAAACTTATTTCACTAATAGGACATGACCAAACATTCGTACATTCAAGAGAGCGAATTTAAAGTTTGTGTGAACATACTCTGCTGTGACAGTAAGTTGCTTCACTCACTAATGCTGAGAATATTCGTATAATCTGACGAGACCTCTATAGTCTAGAGGTGATTATTAGTCGTACCGAAAGCTTGTTTGTTGCGATGATGACTATAGAGAAACATTGGGACAAGTAGCGCCTTGCCGGCCGAAATGGACGGGAACAAACTCGCCCAACCCACTAATGTAACGGCTCGAGGCAAAATGGCGACTGAAAAACAGGATCAAAAACTCGAGCAATACATCAAGCCAAAGAACTGCCCAACTGAATTTGAGCTAGACAGAAGTTATAATCCTTGCATTTGGGGGCATTTGTAAAAGCTTTCAATCCGTGCGCGGGACGCTGTGTGGCAAAGGGATCATGGTTACTGCACGCGGTATACCATGCCAGCACTGTACATAAACCTCTTAACGCGCGAAATTTTAAAGTCAAGTCCAACCCATATGACAATCTTGAATTCTTTCCATTCGTGTGTATAGGCCATGCTCGGCTCAAGAAAATAACGTAGGCCTAGTACACCTATATTACCACAGACGAGAAATTCGCCCGGACGGACGTATACAGGAGCCACAGATATAAACCCTTTGCTCTCCACAAAAGGGCTCGCGGTAATGGATTAGTCGAATCCCCATGGAACTCCATTGTGACCAGTGACATTTTCCTGGCTTGTCACACACAATTATATTGTAGGAAAACGTGATATAAGTTCGTGAAACGCATGTCAAGGATCGAGATCCAGTTGTCACCATTGTGGGACCATCGTGCCCTGTATTGACGGAGTGGGGTACTTGATGCCATATCGCAGATCACCGAGAGGCAGTACATGCACCAAGGTTGTACCAAGGGAGAACGGCCAATTTAGCAGCCGTGATCAGTCACAACTTCCTTTCCGTTTCCAGGAACGTAGCGTACGTATTTTCGTACATTAATGTGGTGTGGCTTAAGGGGGCGCGGCCGTTGAGAAAGAGAAACGGCCCCCTTTTCAGGAAAAACAGGTCGCCCAAAACGCATACCCTTTTAATACACGTGTCATTGATCCGAAAAGGCGGATGTTTTGACGAGAACGTACGCTAACGTAGACGTTCCCCCCGCCCCTACCCCCTCCATCTCTCTGGGACTATATAACGAGAGTGCGTATTATGAGAGCTCCGTACGTGTCTACGTGACCCGAATACATCATTTGGTAGAACAAACAAGACCCATCGGTGTTTGCGTGTAAGCGTGTATTTACATTCACTCCCCATCAAGGGCTACGATCCAGCATCGGCGCCTTTAGCGACACACAAGACAACTGACGTAAATGTTAATGTACATTTTGTATATATGTACACCTCACTTTTGGTTGCGATTATTCAACACATTGCAAGGCGCTTTACCTATACCTGCAGTTCCCCGCAAAACGTGAAATAAGAAAACTATGGTTTGGTTCATGCCAACCACATGATCTTGCTACATTTAAAAATATGGCAACATGAAATGACTTCGAATATGAGATTTTGTGTGATATTGAATCTTGGTTGTACGTTCTCAATTCTTTCAACGTAAAAAAAAAAATTATGGCCGTAAAGAACTGTAATACTGCACTCCATGTCGCTGGCCAGATCTTCTACAGGTACTGTAACTTGTCAATAAAACAAATCCAGTTTAGGCCCTTACTTGGCGAAATTCTTCATGCGAAGTTTCATCGGACTTGAACATTCATAAATTGTTCATACCATGAATGAAGAAAATGGGACAAAAGTGGCGATTCACAATAGTGCGCCTCCAAGAGTTTGCAACGCGTTGGCCAATCACAATACGCGGAATTTGTCAACCCCATGCACCTCTTGATTCCGCGCATTGTGATTGGTCAACGCGTTGCAAACTCTTGGAGGCGCAATAATGATCGCCTGTATACCATTTCTGAAATATATTCATGAACTGTGATGTCCTCAAGGTGACACTGTAGTATACGTAGAAGTCAAATGTACAAAGAGGGTTGAAGCTTTTCAGCATGATTTCTTCAAGACCTTTTCGTCCCCAAAATGTATTTACCTGCATCCTGTTTCCCTGCTGTATATAATTTGTCTAAGTTCAAGTGCAATGTGAATAGGCTTCTGTTATCCTAATTCTGTGCACTTTCTTTTCCTTTCTCTTTCTTTTTTAGCCCTCACCTCGAGTGGCCTTTGTGCCTTGTGTTGGGCGACTTCCATAAAAAAAAAATACAAAAAAATCCGTGAGAAAACGTTGAATAAACGGGACTCAATTGGACGAAAAGGCAAAGTTTACGGGCTTGAACCCATTGTCCAACATGGTATAAAATGATACACAATGAGCTTTCGACTCCTAGATTCAGTGCATTGGTCTTTCACTTCTTCGTCTGTTCGGTTTCCGTTCAGATATGAACGTTTAGTCTGGTAACCGACCGCAAAACTAACGGTTTTTCGGATAATTTGATTATTTTGGTTCCAGCCCTCGTTCAGAGCATGTCAAATCAATTATAAAAGCTGGTAAATGTCGCCAGTGACTGTAATTTTGTCTCGGGACGGGTTTTTCTTCAGCTCTGAATGTATTGGGGCGTCATACATGCAGGCCTACCGTACGCTCGACTCGGTTCACTGTCTGTGTACAATCTCAATCACTCTATCCTCGTGAGTTATTTGCCCCTAAATGCAATTAGTCACTTGCTGACTGGCATTGTCCATTTACTGTTGAGCGCCTGCAGCCATATATCTCTGCCTTACAAATTGTGTAATTTACTTGGAAGGTGTGTAGTTCAGGACAGGTATAAAGCAACCGTTTCCATATAAATTATGTCATTTGTCAATTGTACACTCACTTGCTGTAATTTATTTTCTTGTAACTACTGAAAATTGACGGGCACCAGAGTTACTAGAATTCAAACGGAACTGAAATTTATTTGCCCGGAAGACCGATATTCGTCCGTAGCGTTATTGTTTGTTCATCTTAACGTCCCCTCCTGGAAGAAGTGAATTTTGTCCATGTTGGTAGAAATTTATTATATTGCCACGTGCTTCCTAAATTCACGTGTAATAGTGAAACAACGACACGATTGTAGGCTTATGTCTCTGCATCAGAACATAATACATCACTGTACTCCTTTTGACACGTGGCGTTTTTCAATGAGGTTTGCTCTGCGCGTAGAGGATCAGGCTAAGCCATTCATCGCTTTCAAGATTATATTTAATAAAGTAAGATTTATTTATTCAAAATCAGTGTTTCTTTGCGGTACGGTGTACGTGCAGTTGTTCAAGGACTTGCAGATGTGATAAGTCCAAAGATAATCCGATTTTGTGAGGGCAAATCCCATACTATTGAAGTCATGATGTATTCAATTCCACGCAGTAAACAACCACAATCAAATCTTTGCCTGATCTCTAGTTAAATGTCATATCTGTTGTGAGTACATGGGCGAAATCTCTCGATACAGACGCTCAACAGTTGACTTTTATCCATTGAATAATCTGTATGATTCGGGGGTGGATAGACCACTGTACCAAAATTCACGACGTAGGCAACCCCGGAGGTTTACAGGCAGGCCGCGGCCAATTCTTATTCATTGAACAATTTACTTCATATCTTGCATGTAGGCATGTGGTTTATTTTGACAAACACAGATACAAGGAGGTTAGGCTTGAATATAGATAACTACAAATCCACGCAGTCATCCAGCGCTCATCCCACTAAAGCCAAGGCCAAAGCCAATCACAACAAAATATTCATCTAGAATTGCATATAAAACGGCATCGGCTAAGGAGGTTTTTTGGGGTTCTTCGAAAAAAATGATAAATGAACATTCGTTTCATATTTGGCCTGATTCTTCGAGCCGTGACACACATTGCTAGCATGCCTGGCAGTTCAACGCTAACGATATTACAGTACTCTCAATAATTCAATTGATTTAGGCCAATAATTTGCCACATTATCCAGGCCAATTTCGGCTAATCCGTGGCTGGATTGGCCACATGTTGTGTACGTGTAGACGGGATGCTTGATATCTGGAAGTATGTTCTACGGGTAAATAGTAGTCATTGCCACGGTAATGTTCTGTATGTGTTTCGTGCTTGGTTTTCCTCTCTTGTTGAGTGCTAGAATCTCCGTGCGTGGGAGGCTTTTTGAGGCTCTTGGGCACCCTTAACGTGCCCGAGTTGCAGGTATACTACCGTCAGGGCGAACTGTTTTGAGTGGGCGGCTCTCCTTGTTACCTCGTTTGATTCGCAAGCTCATGGTTGGGATCTTGAGTCTAGGAGGCTCAATTGCTTTGTTGTCAACTATCGCCCATCTAACAGGACCGTACTCCTGGTGGAGTGTTTACGGAAGCCTTGATTTGATACCTAGTATTGCCCACTCACCAAGCCGGGTATAAGGAGTTAGATTGTGGATTTAGCTTTTTGCACAACATCCTTATTGTTGTACCCAAATTGATTCTCTAGCCGAAAGGGTGTTTTGACTAAGAAGTTGAATCTCAATTCAACGGGACTGACTGTTGTAGGCAGTGACTGTACTCTACTTGATTCTCTAGCTGGAAGGTTACTTTGAGTAGGCCTATATTAAAGATTGAGTGTCATGTTCAGTAGAGTGACTGATCCAGACAGTGGCTGTACCCACGTTTGGTTCCCTCCTTTTTGAACAAACACTTTGTGGCCGTGCCCAGATTTTCTTTTGGTTGAATTACTATAGAGCCTGTTGCATTTATATACAGTGGTTTTGTTTTTAATATGCTGGAATGTAGATGTAATGCATGAAACTGACATTTGCGATTCCTACCCTAAACCAGACGGATTTGGCGCGAGAATATAGAAATGGGGGATTTTGACTTGTAGGCATTTTGTCAGACTTCGATGAATTTCTAAAATAAGCCCCCGATCTCTCACTCTCTCTATCTTTATAGGAGGCTATAGGACAAATAATCCATGTTGCTGCTGAATGAAATAAATCAAGATCTTGGATTCAAATGAAACTATCCATGGGAAATTGTTGTACATTGTGTAACATTTGATGACACCTTACCTGCAAGCAAATTGATCCCCGCCGAGTCCATAGAGGGTAAACAATTACAGAAACTTCAACTAACTTGAAACAATCGCTGAGTGCAAGTGCACTCATTAGTACAACATGAACGAGGTTTAAGTATCCTTGCGGAAACTGAAACCGACCCCGTACATTTCATGTATGTGTTTTATGTTTGTGTGTGTTGTTATACGATGAAATATCTGGTTGGGTATTTAAAGGTATAGAGCAACATAACCGATGGCCCCCAAAAATGGAAATGGATAAATAAATAATACCCGACTTGGTTATTTAATTTGATTAAATTCCGTTTTTATAAGCCGCATAGCCTACATTGTACCCAACATCAAAAACCCAAGTTTGTTTATGTAAGTTGCTCGTCTGCTGTTTTTCCTTTTAATGTACAGCGGGACTGTAGCTTTTCTAAATTCTTTAGCTCGAGAATTGTTTTTACTTCTTTAGTATTTTGCTTGTCAATTATTATCGTAGCCTATTATCTTGTTGGTGAATTATTTTGTACGCAAAATACGATACCGTGCGCCTTTAATGGAGGATTATGTATTTTGATTGGGGGAGGATTTGTCAATATCTACAGGCTAAGATGTATCTTAATCCCACGGTTTATCCAAACGTCTCGGATTCACTTGTATTTTCTTTTCATCCCTCTCACCCAAAAAAAATATATTTACAAAATAAGCGCCGACAATGTTCAATTAATTTCACTTCGTGCCAGATTATGTCTCAAGTCACGTAAGCCCGGCAACTGGACGGTAGATACATTATGCCCTATAAGGGTGTTTTAGCTTTGATTAAAGAAATAACAAGACTCTGTGTGAAGATTGAAAAACGGAAGATGTTTACCAGATATACAGAAGATGCACTATGTGAACTATATATAATTACATTGCATGTGAACTGTGATAAACACCGTCTTGTCTGAAAGTTTACTACACTGTCGAATAGATAATAAACATTCATTGATAATTCCTCAAAAAAGGAGCTGTAAAAGCAAGACTGAAACTTGTCCATGTTACCCGATAGTCGCATCATTTTCCCTTTTTTTTTTTGCCAAACCATCTTAGTGGGACGACATGTTGTGTACGTTGTGATTACCGCGGCAGACCGACCATTACATACTGTCTGTCATTCGAAAATAAACATTGCACTGGGGACGTAGAGAGAAGCTAGCTAGATTCAGATTAACATTTTGGAAGCGAGCTTTTGAATTCACAGTTTAAAAGCAAAATCTGGCTCACGGGGAAGATTAGGTGAAGAGACATGGTTTGGAGGCCGTATGTTATGTTTTCCCTCGCTTGTTCTTATTTACTGCTGCCGGGCTGGTACCAAAGCTTTATTTATGGAATACAGAAATTCGGATTTGCTGAAAACAATTTAAACCTTGT
Source organism: Astropecten irregularis (assembly GCA_963971285.1). NCBI lineage: Eukaryota > Metazoa > Echinodermata > Asteroidea > Paxillosida > Astropectinidae > Astropecten > Astropecten irregularis. The sequence continues at coordinate 2,582,661 of OZ020256.1, forward strand.
CAATTCCCATTGGAAATGGTCGCGATGTTGAAAAACTTCGCATAAATGTCGCGTTTTGACACTGATTTAAATAGTTTATTTCAGGCTTAAGACCTAAAAATCGCATTTCATGTTTTAAACATCAGCCGTGCAGGATACTATTTTTGGTCTTATTTTTAGTTTCTTTACCTGTACATAAAAACCGAAAACAAAAATACTGATTCGTCGTGTAGTCCACACGGAGGAATGTAGTGTTAAGTCAAATTTCCCCAACTCCATCAAAGAAAAGAATGTCATTAGCATACAGTGTATGTATCTACTTTTCCTTCACAAGACCCGTTTTTCATCCAGGGGTCGATTTCACGAAGCCTTACGATCGATCGTAACTCGAATTACGAAAGATGACACATCGTATCCTACGTGGTTGATATGCATCATAAGTCCTATGATTGATAGTAAGTTACGATGAGTTTGGTGAAATCGACCCCTGTGCCGTAACTGGGGAGGTGGGGGGGACAACGGGATATGTGTCCCTGGCGCCATTTTTTTTTAGGGGGCGAAGAAAAAACGCAAAGGCAAATCGAAGAGTTACGTTACGTACCTGTACCGTCAGTAAAGATATTGGAAATCTAATCCAATGAACACACAAAGAAAGATTCCAATTTCGAATTGTCTAAGTTTGTTTCATTGGCATCAGACGTTGGAATTAGTGGCGCAGTTTTAGCGCTTCCTGACTGGCGCCGTTTTCACTAGATACGCCATTGGATACCTCGTGCAAGTGGTTTTGCCGAGGTCATGGTTGTAAAATCAGATTGAAATGCTTCATTATTCATTAACATGAATTAATTTGATGTTGATGCACAAGTAGCGATATCACAATCATGAAATATTCATTGAAGTGTCAGCTATATTCATATCAATTTTCCATCATTCTGTCTTCGTATAACGCGTAGCAAACAATAAATTGTTTTAAACATCAAAATGACGAATCCTGTATAGCATACCATGCAGTTATTCATCAGGATTAAACCCGTTGTCACCCTAAAAAAACACATTGAATGTCATTTTTCATCGTGTGTTTCATGTTGATCAGATATGACACAACGGCCATGATCCGTATTCACATGTGAATGGTTCTCAAACTGACAGAGTTGACACAAAATGTTCGAATTTAGCAAGCCAGATAGCTTTTCAATGCGTAAATGCACTACCTGCTTGGCCACTCATGAGAGAAACCTGTAGAAATTATTAATCAAATTTAATATTTTTCCCTTGATTTTATATAAGTAATTAATATCAATGAATCGAGTTAGTGCTTCCTAATTATCAAAAAGACAACAAATAAACTCGAAAGAAATATGATAAAGAATAGCAGACTTTAAGCCTCACACTCAAATGTTCAATGACCGTTAAGTTTATTGTTTTAATATGCCCCTCAACGCTGAACTCAAATAACAGGTGTACGGTATAGGGCTGTTAAAGGCCTCCTTATCTGTATATGCCAAAATGGACGTTACATCTTACAGTATAATGGTTGTCTGTCAATAAATGTCCATAGGGGGGCCTATGTTAAAGACGGACGGCCTTGCGTTAAAAAGGTCTGACCCTTTTTTCTCTGAGATGATGAGGACCAGGCGTTCCCCATTTTGCTCTTAAAGGTGTCGTGTTGCCGTGAATCAGATTGTACATTGTTTTAGCTTGACACCGGTTCCTCCTCCCTCCTCCCTCCTCGAGCTCGCCGTGTTCTGACTTTAAAACCCATCGGCGTCAAGGATGTCCCCGGTGCACCATTACCGCATTAAATCTTTTCTTCATTGGATTATATCTTATTTTCAGACACATGTTTGACGCGTCAGTGGGTGTTCAGCAAGTGATTTGCAGCATGTACACGCTGGACAGCAGGGACGTGGGGAAAAACCTGATACCCCTCAGCGTGCAGGTGTTCAAGAACGATGTGATTCTGCAAATAGCGTCCAGAACCTGTAAGATTAAAACTTTATATAAAGGATGCAGTGGGCAATTGGACCGCTAGCTGTGGGACCTCAGTGCCTGCGATCAGGCCAATTGGATCAAGTACCCCCGGGAACACACGGGCAACAGACTTGGAGACCGAGGAGGACTGCGTCCCTCGCCCTCGGATTGGCATAAGTTAAGGTAAGGTTGCTCCTAATTGACATGCCTTGGGTTGAATAGATATATCCGTTTAAGAGAGATAACCCGATTCCTATAATTGCATTTAGAATCATTTAAACATTTTACCGTGTAGGTTACCCGTATCTTTCTATACCCCTGCCCGTTGCTCTTTTCTCCCTAAATGATTTACTATGTATTGTAGGGATGTTATGTTTTCAATATCTGCGAAATAATAGCTGTTCTGACGTTACAAGTTTAAGCATAAAGACAATACTAGGTGCATTCGTTTAGCTCACACGGGTCAGCCCTTACTGGGAACGGTCGTGTTATCCTGCACAAAACTAACGAGAGATTGGAGACGAGGTTGACTGGTGTCGACCCGGGGGAGCTAAACGAGTGCACCCACTGTTTGAAGCTCTGTGGTTTAAGCCACTTTCACAGCTGTTTCAGCTAGGTTAAATGCTACACAATGTTGAGGGTTTTATGCTCATATGTAATATTATTGATTTATGCACATACCTTGGTTGTATGAGTTCTCCGAAAAGCATGCACTTTTTTATTCCCATTTTGTTTTCTGTGCCAGTTATGACCCTTTCCATCTTTTTTATGTGGATTTTTTTCTTCTGCCAAACCATCTGTTTGTCAGGCATGTGTTTTGAATATTTATGTTCTTTTTTTTCCATTTTGTTTCAATGAAGATGCTTGTATGAGCATGCGTGAAAATTTGGCGTCATGGTTTTTTTTTTCAAAGTCATAATTAAAAGGACTACATTAATTTTAGAACAAATGTAGGTTTGCCATTTGTTATTGTGCGGTTGAAATCTTGACAGTAATGTGTGATCCTGGTGGAAAAAATTCCAAATTTAATAGCAACACTTCACAGCAGGTCCGTAATGTAACTTTTACTACAATGTCCTACATGCCCATCCGCCCTATACTCCCTTTTACGTGTATCATCAAGACACGATACCTCGCTATACGCCTCAAGTCACGGCGCATCCATCTTGTCACCTTCCTTGTATACCCGTTGGAAAAGATTACACCAATTCTAAGAAGACAACGGGTACCAGACTAATTTGAACCCAAGCCTCGGTTTGATTGCACTGCTTCGAATGTTGGATGGATGCACCGTGAATAAGGTGCTGTTTGGCATTCAGGATTTCAGGATACCACACTTGCCTTAGGCAAGACTCTATTTGGAGTGGAGCGGAGTTGGGTTTAATGTGGCTGCAGCCGAGATATATTATGTTTTGCTCTGAAGGTAGACATACATACTATATTTAAATTAGTACACAGCTAATACTGGTACATGTATAAGAATTAAAAAGGTAATTTTTTTCTGAAGGTTGTAGGTATAATGTCGTTTTTATAGGTATCAAGACGTTCATTTACATGTAGGCTGCAACGAATATTTCTGTGAAACACATCCCTCAAGAATACCGCCATATTCGAAAAATCTGCTTACAGAAAAAAACCCAAGCGAAATCTGCCCCGCTGAACGATATTCCTTACTTTCTCGAAAACGGTATACATGACTGTAATCATAACACTGATTGTTTTCCCCCACGGTTTGGTTTTTAGGATTTGTATTTTGATAACCTATCACTCAGTTGGTATAATGTTCTCTTTCAAAACATCTGATATGATCAATGTTACCTTTAACTTGTTCAGACGTGCGGGAAATAGGTTGAGCCAGATGGTCAACAGATTGTTTTTACGCTGTCAAACAGAAATAGATAACCGAGTCTGATATTGACACCCCTTTGGAATCTTCGTGCCATCCGCCGCCTCGCCGTGTTAGCATACACGGTGTGTACCGTGGAGAAAATGTACCAGGGGAGTAAAGGTAGTCAAGTCTGATGTGGCAAACGAGATATCTCACGGGTTGACATTTCCACAGTTTGGAACTGTTTTGCTTGGGCAAAGAAATCAGGTTAAAACTCCAACAAAGAAGTAAATCTTCGGAAATGTCGCCTGGATTTGCAGACGCCGCTCTCGCTGCAGTTCATACACCCCCTTCCCCGCGGCGCTATAAGTTGTAGGGGAAAAAGTTGGACTTTATCCTAAAAACTAACAAGGTGGATTTTGAGACTCACACATCATTTCATTGGAAAATATCCCGAGGGGAGAAAATATATAACGAGTGTTGAACGTGATGGCCGTGACTGCCGACGCAATATTGTGGTTGAGATTTATATAGAGCTTGAAGCCCTAAAGGAATTACAATGTACAAGCCTCAGGCGAGATTGTCGTGCTATGCAACTAGCTGACACTTTCCCATCGCAGAGGGATTTAAGAGAGTAAATTGTGCGCCTGTCCTTGATCCTACCATCAGAAAGTTACACTGCATGGAACAGGACCTTAGGCTAGTTGACGTCATTAGTTCCCACCAGTTAAACCATGCAATTTCCTGACTTTGTCTGAAACATAGTTTTCGTCCAAATGGCATTGATTGTGAATAACTTTTTTCCCAGTAACAACGTGACATTTCACACTCTTGAAAACAGCGTGATGGGGTTAATATACATGTAACCATGTAGGCCTATGTGCAAGGCCAATTTCACGTGTATATCTCATTGTGGGGTTGAGATCATGGGTTGAGATCGTGGAGCTACTGATGAGAAGGCCAAAATGTTGGTGGAAACCAGATTTGACTTCCAGGAAATATTCCTTGTTTTGCGAAAAAATCATTACGATACGCAATGAAGGACATCAATGACGCTCCTCTTCACCGAAATTACGTCGAGTGTACATGAGAAACAAGTTCTCTAAGTAAGTCATTGCTTCATTGGTAACTGAACTTGAACTGTATATATTTTTACGTACATGCCGTTATGCCGTGTACAGGAAAATTCCAATGAAGTTGAGGTCCATACTATCAGTAGCTGTAGCCTGCCCGAGGTCTTGGTCCTGATTTCCGTCGCCCAAAATGCAGGAGTGCTGCCTTTAGGTTCCAGATGAGCACGCTGGTATGACCTCGCATCCTCGAAGGACAAGGCAACCTTCTCCTCTCACACTCACAGACGTGACAACGGCAACCTCTTTTCGTACGTGATGACGACACCGCGACATCCCTGCTCACCCCCCCCCCCCCCCCCCCCCGGACCCCCGCGCCGTGCCGTACCGTCGATGACAAGCTACACATACCTGAAGAGGAACGAGGCCACGGTGTGTCGCCCATGAGGAACTCCTGTCAACGAACTCTAACTGCTGGAACCGCATCTGGAGAAGTGACACCGACCAGATGGCCCCAATCTCCCAGGTCACAATCATACTGCCTTCTGATCCCATTCTCAGTGACTGAGGATGGTGTTCATCACCCTAAAGGTCTATAGTGAATTGTATCACTAAGCATTTTCTGAGTATTAAAGCTAATTCCTTCCTTCCTCGGCTGGATCACAGGGTTTAAGAAAGACCTTCCTCATTGATTCTCCCGTCCTCTCGGTTGGAAATGGAGAAGCTGTGACCTCTGATTCAGGACACTGTATGGATCACGTCCATCTTCCCACTGGCTCTGACAACACGATGGTCAGATGTAAATCTCTACACTGACGAGACTCCCTAATGCCCGGACCTCACGGGGACACTGCGGTGTCCGTGTACACTGAACTGCAAGGCGTATCACACTAAGTTGTTTTCAAACTCGTTGTATTTCTTTTCCCTCTCTTGGCAGCGTTTGAGAAGCTCATGCCAATAATGTGCTGTTGCAGTTGCAATTTATTGCCTTCATGCATTTTAAGACATTAATCATTAATTTGTGTAGGGAGATTGTTCCTGTACTTATTCACTTTGGAAGCACTCCAGGTCTTGAACACCAGACGCTAAGTCTTCTAAATCGCGATCGAAGCAGTTGCTGTTTTAAATTTCATATTTTATCTCGCGAACATTACGTAACACAATACTTTTGCACACAAATAATATGTGTGGGGCTCCCTAATAGTGATTCATATTCGGTAAACAGGTAGAAATTGGAAATGTATTACCAAACAGGCTTTATAATGGAGCGGCTAAAGGAAGTGTGTGAAATATGAATGCTCGGTGGAAAATTTTTAATGGTTTGGGAAAGACTTCATGCACTACCGAACTTGTTTTTGCACGTGCAGTCGATCAGATCACGCTTCCTGCAATTTAAAGTCACTCTTTTCTTTTCGTTCGAAGTCCGGTTTCCTCGGGTTTATATTTTATTTGTCAAGCCTTGGTACACATCACTTCGCGAGCTCAAAGGGTACCTGAAATAAAAAATTCATATGAAGTTAAATACATCTGTATTGTCATAAAACTCAATATGTATATCATTGTTTGTGCTAAAAAAAATATTGTACGTGAAAAAGAGGTTTTTTACACCCATAATTTAGCACCCGACTTTTCGCGACGAAAAACCTTGCTACGTCACCGGCAGAATGCCACACAGTATACCAGTCGCAAAACTACCGACCCCGCGTTTTTGTTCAAATCGAAGAGCAAAATCGTACATACAATGTAAGCGAGCCAGCAAGAGCTACTGCAGTGCGAGCCTACTTGTTCTGCCGGTGACGTCACAAGCATTGTTGCGTGGATCAGTTCCGAGGGTAGTTTTTTTTTGGGGGGGGGGGGGGGGCGGGGCATACATGTACTGAATTTTTAACTTTGGGACCAAAATGAAGCACTTACATAAAAATTAGAATTTATATAGTCATTAATTATGCATTGAGCACTTTCATCCATCCCTATTTCAGGTAACCTTTAACGTCCCATTGCATTAGCAAACAAGCTGTCCGGGCACTTGGGATACAACGACCTTAATCAGAAATGACCATTAGTCCGTTACCCGTGACCGTTCAATTAGGCCATATACTATCCTTGCCATATCGGCATTAATTCACAATTTTCCTGATGACGCTTAGAATTATCAAAGTCTTCAATCTCTGGGTTTGTCCTAAGTCTCATAATTTATGTCCTTTCGGAGCAATGTTAAATTCATCCACAATCAGATTCACTGTTTTTATAAACGGATTGTATATTTATTATTCCCCAACGAAACACTGTGAAATGGTTATTAATGGTGTTCCGAGAGCCACTCTGAATCCGTCTCGCTCTAGCGAGGCCTTCCCTGGCCATTGGGCCTGATAGCCCAGGCGAGCCCAGGCGACAGTTCGCCGCCGGTGCGGTGCTGAATCCAGGGGCCTCACGTTCCAGCTGAAGTAAGAAATAAAATGAAATATCATCTGCTGGCTCTAAATCACAGTAATTACCCCTGTGGCTCCAATTAATCAACAACCCATGGCCAATTACGCTATAAATATATCAGCTAACTCGTGCACTATCGTCCAATTATATAGGAGGATTTGACCCTGGCTGTTAAAAGTAAAAGAAAACTTCATTGCAAAACCTCGTGGCGCAATTTGGGAGGAGATTAACAATAATCGTTATTGATTAAATCATTACAGAAAATATGTTTCCAAGCTTGGTTTTTTTTTAGGATCAAAGTTGCTCTAGTGCTTGAAATGATATTCGTTGGATGTGGGTCGAACCCAAATCGGGTACAAATGGCATAGTTATTGACAAATTGCTTGTGTCTTGTAGTAATCCCAATTCATTTGTATAAGGGAAAATCGTAGGGTGCTGTTTCAAAATATTAACACATTGCAGTTATGAAAAGCTTCCAAAAGCACATTATGCAATATGGAATGCAGGAAAACATTTCTAGTAAAGCTCAAATAAATACAACAATTTTACGCAAGCAGTTGCGTAAAATTAATTATCCTTCATTTAGCTTTCCTTGTTAAATTTATTCAATGCAACCATCATCTCTCACGAGGCTAAACGCACATTTTTTTAAACCACCGTTTCATGACTTCGGAAAATTTTCCTGTACCACCTTGATAAATCTTACATCATGCACTAGCTGCACTCAGGCCAACGGTCACGGCTATGTAGCTCTTAAGTATAGTCCATGTACCGGTATCTCAATGCATATGCTTGAAGCATAATAAACCCAACACCCAATTGGCACTTATTATACCAATACGCATTGCGTTAATTTTTGAATACGTAAGGCGTGCATGCCTCAGACACATTTTGAGTGATAGTAAGATGTGAAGATATCATAGTCCACGTGTTGTTATACGTGTTTGTCATCAGCTGCTCAGGCGACCTTTCGTCCAGACGTTCTACCCCACTGGGAAAATACTTACACATCACTATTATAAATTAATACATGCATTGAATACTCCAAACGTCTGTACTCAATGTATGACAACTAAACATTTCATTTTTGTCAACACCCTTAGACTGCGAAGATCTAAACGTGTTTGATATTTTTTTTATCGGACGAAAATGATGAAGACACGTAATTACGATATTTGAATTGGCACAGAACAGCCTTGACTAAGACAATGGGTTACATGAGGTACAGAGCGTGGTATAGGCCCTGAAAGAATGTTGAATCTATAGTATAGACGCTTAGGGCTAGAGAGCTAGGCATGGCGTTTTCAGAGAGAAATATCCCTTTAAAGGATCGAAACGTCAGGCACTCTTAACTTTATAAAGCATTATGTATTTTAGGTAATTGTTTGGTTGATGGGTACCCGGTAGTTTGCAGCAGTCTGTTACTTGAACTGTTGAATAGGTTGAAGATTGTGTATGAAACAGTGTATGGAAACAGCTTTCATACACTGTCTGTATTTGAGTGTATATCCGTAACGACGTGGAGGCCGTCACCATCGTTTATACGTTTGGCGTATCATACTTATACATTGAGGAACTTAAAGGTATACGCCAGCACAGGCCATCATCATCAATGCAATATACTCGGTTAGTGTGGACGACATTTACAGATCCACACACGGAGTCGTATACATTTCGTACTATATAGCGATTGCCGTAGTATTGACCTTTACAGTCTCATTGACATAAAATCTAATTAAACTTACCTGTCTTTGTCATTTTCGAAGGTAAATACCACTTATAGATGTTTCTATCATCGTGTGCTTGAATTGAACTCTTTTCCCGCAAACAAATTGATTTGATGATTCAAAGACCTATGTTACGTGCCAAACTGCCAAATGTTAAATTTTTGGACAAACCCTTTTTATATATGGAAATTTTGTTTTAAAAGCAGTAAGTATTAATATATAGACCTAACGTCTTGTTAACGAATTAAACCACGTGCCCACAATGTTCCTATAGGCCAAGATGGAATTAATGTCCGTTTCTAATCTTGTCTTGTTAATACTTTGTCATTTTTTTTTACCACAACATGACTGTGAATCCTTCATGGTTTTGAAATCAGAAGTGGATGTCATGTACGTAGTTTTCACATTTTCAGTAAATCCAAAATTTATCCTACCGCCTGTGCGCTGTGCGCTATATAAGCGACAAAAAACGTCTTAAATACTTTCCATATTTGGGTCACGTGTGGGAAGAAAATATACCACATAGCTAGATTGCTTGGGCTTGCATTGTGTTGTAAAACAACATATTACATAAACAAGTATTAAACAAGTTAATAAAAACAAATAAACAACATAAATACAAATCACCGCTGATTTCTGGCAACTCGTATTAGTGGTTATCTTGATGTTTCATGCTGACAAGTATAAGTGCGTGCAGAGACGCCTTTTCCACGCGTCTCGATCGTTGCTCGTGTCGTAGCCTGAATCTAGCGTTAGTATCCTTTAGGGAGTGGAGTCTACATGATGTAAAAACATTACGGACAGCAGAACGCTGTTAATTTCCCCAACCCTTCATGGAATGTAGATGAGGCGCTATTCCCCGGTCTTTAGGTCTCTAATGCCCTACAGTACTTAGGCATATCGGACCCCAGAGAAGTCCCGTGCGTGAAACGAACATTACACGTGATATATAAAAACTCCGTTTTCCTTCCGTCCCCTCTTATGAATACATTTCCATAGAGCGATTTGACAAGCATTAGGCCTTTTACATTTATACGAAGTTAAACGACAAACAGGTTTACAACCGGTCGACGTTAAGCCAGATTTCCACTTTTCTATCTAAAATAACGCCGGAAATAATTTCTGGCTCCGTAAGACGGAAATCGGGAAATTCCACAAGGAGGCACTGTATAATTGGCGTATAAAAAGCTCTCCATAATTCCCCACTGGATCAGTGGATGTGCGAAGTTTTGTTGATTAAATATCAGATTTTTTTTTAGCTTGTTGCCAAACGCCTATTTATAGGCGATGATCAGCTGATGTTTTCAACTTTACCTTCTCGCACGGTTCACATGGGGTTCGCGTTCAGTTATTTTTGGTTCATGTTTTGGTGTTTGTTTTTGTCCTTTGTTTATATGATTTGACCTTTTTTCTAGAATTTCAAAGAAAATACTTTCTCCCAAAAGACAGACGCCAACACGTACAGGTTTTACTGAAAACTTAAGTCTGATTGGCTTGTTTTGTTTTTTAGTACAATTTTCTTTTAATAGAACTTAAATATAATTAGATTAAAAAAAATAAATAATAATAATTTAAATAAATTTGAAATTAAATTTAATCGTCGTAATCTTTATTAATATTTGTTTCACTTAATTGGTTTGGCCTAAAGGCATTTTCGTCTGTGCTTTGAACTTGTATATACTAAACTTATACGAGCAAGTTCATATTGGTATAGCGTTATCTTAAGTATTACACATAACGGTCTGATTCTCAACATATTATTCTGCCCTTTCTAAAAAATCAGCAGTTATGTCAGGCTGAAAAGAGTTTTGCAGGACGAACATTGATAAAGCTTTTCAAAATAATGACAGGTTTGGGGAATCAAAACATGTCAGAAAGTTTGTATAATGTTTCTTAAGTTTCAACCAAATCCATACAATGTGGCTGGTTTATCTCGAATCATCAAAATACACAAACCTCAATCTGGGTGTTTTCAACTGAACCAGATAAAAAATATTTGGAGCTTGCTCGAGTTATTGTCAAAGCGTTACTGTGCATATATATACTGCATTGCATGGATGATATATTTGTTTTCTTACCAGAATAGATTTCCGATTGTTATCGAACTGTTTAATGTTTTCCCAACAGAGCATGGCCCGTCCTCTTCAAAATGGGCGAGCAGCCGGAACATCTCCGGGTAATAGCAAGGTCAACCGCACAGGTGCCGAGCTTGACGCTATATCTGATCATATTTTCCTCTCTCGGTTGCACGTAGGCTTACTCACAAAACCAGCCAGCCTAGACGTCGCATCGCTATAACCAAAGAAAAAATTGAAAACTACCCATTCTAGGCACCCATGTGACGTTAATATGCCCCCACTGCTATGAAAACACACAACGCCTACAGGTATACCGATTGCATGGAAAATCGAATGATATTCCAGTTGTGTGCGCTCAATTGAGGTCACTCGATAGCTAATATGACAGGTGTATAAACCTTCGTCAGAACTGATCGCTAATAAGAGTACAACAAGGTCCCAACATGGCCTTTGGAAACTGCACGATGTAAATAAATAACATAATTGAAACAGTTGAATAATATACCTAACATGTACTTCCTAGAATCCAGTGCAAATGTTATTACCATGTGAGCAGAAATTGGTCGCCTAAGGTTTGCTCACTACTTTACTGTGTTGGTCCAAGGGAATGTTCTAATATGCCCGTGGTAATTAGACCTAGGCCTACTGCTCATTCACGTTAGTTCGACTCGATGAATCTCAATTGCGTTTCTGTCGTGTAACAGACAGTTGCACTTCGACATCAAAAAAACACACAAGAAATAGCAATTTTAATTCCTCGGAGCAAATTAATATCATTAGATGCGTGATGCACTTGTTCACCGGTCACATTAAGCTGAGTGTCTCCAATCTCCGGCACCTGTTTTGCCCGTTGATTGAGCTTGGTCTGGAATTAGATCAACCGCTGATATAACCAATGGAAAAAACACAGACAATTCTGGTTAAATTTCTACTGATACATTGCATTTCAAAATACGGATTGTTAGTATAGCTTGTCCAGTTACTGGGGCAAAGAGCCACCTGCACAGGGCAAAAGCAAGTGGTAAAAGACTCTTCATTTCCATAGCCAGCCACGTTTGTAGTATTTACATTAGCGTTTAGAGTCAATATTTCTTGACACATTCCGCACGTCGCACGTTAATAAAAGATGTAAATCCTCTGCCATGCTGTCAAATTGAATTTTAACGGATTTGAATACATCTAGGTCTACAGGGACAAATGTGGTTTTTTTTTTTAGATGTGGAACGTGCACAACGTGCACTCTTATCGACGTGCACGTGCTCTGCGTGTGTAGTGCGCTAGCCAGCTTGCTACGCCAATTTACTGAAGAAAAGTGACGAAAAGACGTCAGCGGTTACGGGTGAATGCGATTATGGATAAGTCTTGTTATCATGGAGCTCTCCTCCTATAGCTCTATGGTTATATCATATGGTTTGCACCACAATTTCTGTGTAACATTTGGGATAGCCTACGTGGTGCGTGGATAGATAATGAAATAGTCACGACCTCGTGTAGAAGTGTAACGTGACGATTATAGTATGTCCGTGTGGGATTAGATCGCACATTAAAGTAATCAGTTGATGGCTTGATAGAGACATGTGCACGTGGCGGCAGGATCACATTTTATTTAGAATCTTTGGTGAAAAAGAAGCGAGTTCGATAGAAATACATGCATATTAGACCTGTTAATGGATGGGCGAATGTATAAATTATACTTCAAAGTTTGATGAAGATACATCTGTAGGTAAAATATTGTGACTTAAACGAGTACCTGAATACAGAAAAACCGATAGGTAGGAAGGACGAGATCCCGAAACTTAAAGGTAGTATCATACTTTGGTAAGAAACCAAATAGAAATGTTCACATGTTCACGTATAACTTACAGGGTATGAAGATGGTGGTGGTAGAAACATACCGTTAACATATTTCCGCCTGAAATGGTGCATTTATCCAGAAATTAGTAAAACAACGACCGAAAATCGTTTTGATCTTTTAAAAGATCAAAAATTAAAAATTAAAGACTTAAGAAATACTCTAGCTGTTTTTCACTGTTTTCTCAAAAAGTGGGCACCGTATGGGACTGACATTTTCACAGATGACTGATACTGTATCTGTCTTGATATGGTTGCCCATGAATCTGTATTTCTTTGAAAAACCAAAACAAAGTATGATATTGCCTTTAAGAGTAGCACTGAGTGTTTTGTACACCGGTCTCAAACAGTCTATAGCCGGTTGATATAGTTTCATTTGCATTAAAAAAAACACGCAGGGGAAATGGTGACGGACATCAAAGTTTACCGGGCCCCATCGTCGACGCTTGGGCCAGCGAGACCGAGCGAACCTCAGAATTATCCCCACTGGGGTGCTTGATCGATATCTGGCATGCATCACGGCGAAGATTGCTGTATGCATGGTGTGTGATGTTTCTCTGTGATACCAGTACCTATCTATACCTATCTCATGCAGTATTCATGAGACGTATACTGTGCGTGGTGCTCTACCTATGCTGACGAATTCTGACGCGGCAATGCTGTACATGTTTGTTTTATAATACAGATTCACGTACAAACCTTGCCCTTGCCGCCAGTGCACATTTTGCACGGAATACCACGGCGTTAAGACAAGTAAACCAAAACGTAAATCAAAACAAGTAATAAACTGCTGCAAACTGCTCATCAGCCAAAATGACCTGAAATTCATAGCAAGCTTAGAGTTGGGAGGGCCTGACGCGTTTTGGTCCTAGCAGGATCTTAATAAAGGATATTACAGCCTTTGATATATAATGATCCTGCTAGGATTGAGACGCGTCAGGCCCTCCAAACTCTAAGCAAAAAGTATATATCGATATTCAACTACTGAAGCAAAATTATCCACCGCGATAAACGACTACATTAATGATGGCGTACGAAAGGGCGGAAATGAGCTATAATCATAGTTAAGGATTGCTTAGACAGCTTGATTAGTTCGGTATATACCGAGGAGTCATTAAATAACGTTTACCATTTCTGGCGCCATGCATGTTCACACTGTAAACAATCATTTCTCGTTTTCTTCCATCATACCAATGTTAACCAATACAGCAGGTTGTTCAGGAAAACCGACCTTAGACCACAAGCTGCAGCGGAAATTCGGTACATCGCCGATTTTTCAATTCTTCCGTTGTTGCCCGTCCGCATAGAGAAAAACAAGTCTTGATCTGTGCCAGATTATTATGCATTACTCCATGTTTTAAGTAAACATTACTCGACGTAAACGTTTTCAAACCTCTTTCGAAATGTCGACTACCTAAAACCGAAATCCTTGATGATTTTGTTTGGATAGAATGTAGGACTCATTTAAATATAATCTGCATTCTCCATAAAAGAAAGTGCTGATATTGCGATGTTTTATCGATAAACAGAATTGCCGCGGGACCTTGTTTTGTAGTCGTCGTTTGTTACGGTACCTCCCCGGTCAAAACGAGCGCGTGCCTCGCGGTGAGCTGATGAGCGCCTCATCTCGCTGATGGAGAAAGCAAAAAACAAACTGCGGGGAGCCCTCAACGACGAGAGCTCCATTTTTGTTAATACTGTTGACGTTCGTGTGTGGTTATATGCTTATCCAATCAGTGTTGCAGATAGAGTGTGATCGTGTCGTGTGATATTGCGTTTCTCTGGCTGTTTGGATTGGCAGGCGGCGTATGCCTGGGAAATTCGCCCGCGCATATAAAAAAGGACGCGGTATCCATCTGCGGGCAGTTTCATGTTGAAAGCGATCCAGTGACGAAATCCGGCACGACGCCCATAGCGAAAAAAACACTGGCATCGGTCTTTCACTGGCTTGTTGAAAAAGAGTCTATAGTTCTATAATACGCACGGTATTTCACAACACTGACATCATTCTGCAATATTTATTTGCCGAAACGGATTTATTTCAAAATGGTAAGTTCCTTTTATATTAAATGAATTTAGAAGCCTTGTTTTTCTTTTGGCAAACTTGCGACAATTTCAGGAGCATTTTTTGTAGGCTGTGAATGACATTGATGAATACGAATGTAAAATGTTGATCTCGTGAAATCTCTAACCAACTTATTGAAAGTATCGCGCGGTACGCGTTCTTATCGGTCGGGAAATCCTGCTTAAAAAAAAAAGCGTTGTTTTTTTCTTTAAAGTTTCATATCGATTCTAGTAGTTTTGAACTTTAAGCGGACCACGAATCTATGACGAAAACCATTCCGTATAAATTGCACGTTATATCGAGCAATACTTTGCGCTGTTAAATTTCTCCAAGGACGATACCAAGACTCTTCTTTCTTGTTATTTCGTAGTTGAAATTCCTATGACTTTAATCATTTTATGTATAGAACCGAGCTTCTACGAAAAGAACAAGTTTCTTAAAGGAATGTTATTTGATGAAAGTATGCCAAGCATGACGGCACGTAGCTGCTGCGTCTTCTTGGTAGGAACTCGTATGTGAAGAAGTTGTAATGGAAAAGGATTGGCTTATTCCACATGTTATTCTTGGCAGACACACTGGGATCACTTTGAACTTTTCCTGATGCTATCCTTCGACATTTCCAGATGCGATTGAAAATAGACTTTATCCATTCCTTAGGTATGGAAAACATATTAACTTACTTTGGTATGTATTTTAGGATTATGGCGTGCTAATGGTACAGACATTTGGAAAAACCTTTGGTATTCGGTATTAATCGCAGGGAAATGTACAGTTTAAAGATTTTCGTTTGACTGTTTTTGATTTTGATTTTCTTTATCTGATGGTGAAGATTTCGTATGACGTTTCCATCATGTACAAACCATGCTTTTTTATTTTCTTGAAAAAGTATGCATCTTTGGTCATTGGTAAGGTTCCCCTCAACAAGTATAATTCGTTCACCCAACGTGTTGCATGAAATTCTGGCAATTTCTCACACTGCTGTGGTTGTCAAACAAACACAATTCTCGTGGGATGATTTTGATGATCAGAAGTCTTGCCCATCCTCGGCTGTCCTATAGAACACAACAATCCTCCCATGTCAGTCACCCACCGATGTTTGAATCGAAAGCTTTGTCTTAATATCAAAATTCTGTATTTATCCGTGCCGCTGCGTTCATAACAATCTCAGTATCTCGGCAGTGTTTGTGTCATTTGAGCTGGGACTTACCTCCAGGGAATGCAACTTTTGTTTTGTTCCAACCGAACCCTCTGAAGCAAACCCGCGCTCCTGACTATCTTTGCACGTCAAAAAAACGGAAGAAGCCAAAAAATAGCCCTTAGGCTGGCTAGACTTGCACACTGTAGTACGTAGTGGCACTCTTGAAAGCTCTCGAGTATCCGAGTTGGCCATCGTTGAATGCCTGATAAGAATTCGACTCTCAGTCTCCGCGGACCAGAGGAGTTTCAAGTATGTATGTCAATAGCAGGGGAAATCTGTATTACCAAGTATAATCACCAGCCAGTCTGGGGAAAAGACGCACACTAAAATGTGTTCAATGTGTAAAGTCGAACATGATGTGAGTGGAATTTTGGTGCAGGAAAAAAATTCTTCCAATTCGAAAGATAAATTGTCAGGTCTGGAGTTGGGAGGGATTTTTCAAAGTTTTGTTGTTGTTTTATTTGTGTAGCTAGAGAAATAGAAAAAGAACTCAATTGAATTTAAACGCTTTTACGAAGACGCATACTTTATTCTGGTGTGCTGATTCTAAGGCTTGGCCAGTCTTTTTGGAATTGAACGTGATTCATTCCTGAAGGATATCATTGTTTGGGTCAAAAAAGCAACTGAATGCTTCTAGATAATGTTTTTCGTCCCGTGAGAGGAACATTTCAAACAATGTATTGCTAGGGTTTGTTTTGGCTTTGGTTTACCTGTTGCTTTGAGTGGAATCATGAAGTGCATCTTTAAGACCTACAGAACCGTTTGTTTTGGTCAATGGTCGTGGGAATCAAACTCACTAAAAGGTTGCTGTATTGAAAGCATTTGGGAAATCAGGAGTAGATAGCAAAAAAGACATTAAATGGTGCAAGCAATGTTTAAATTACTGTGTAGCCGCTTTTCGTCACGAAAGCACTTAATGTCTTCGTCAATTGAAGCTCCATTTGCCTGGTTGGTCGTGGGTCACACAGTTGGTATCGCAATTCCTTTCTGCTGACCCTCCTAGCCTCTCGAGACCGCGGTGGTGCGAATCCCACCCGGGGCGCATTATGTAGATAGCGTTTGTCGGTAACCAAATCTGATCGAGGGTGTGCTGTATGTGTGTTTCGGTTGATCCTTTGGGGATGTGATAGGGGACCTACTCTCACATGTATTAACTCTCCATGGGTACTCTTGGCTCGCTATGGTGATTGTACCCGTGTCCATAAAATCCATGGCTCACTAGACTCCAAAAATAAGAACTGACAGTATACCAAAGTTCCAGATTCAGTTCAGAATAGCGCTTTAACCAGAGTGTTGTTTATGTTGATTGCTATGATTTCTTTTCATTTCCCCTGATGTCTTATGAGCTACATCGACCTGAAAGTCCAAATGCCTAAAAAAAATCTACCTTTATTGTTAGTATGTATCCGTGTCAAAGGATGCTCGTCCCTTAGGCTGTTCGCTTACATGTGCATTTGTCCGTGTAAATAAGGAGACCTCCTTAACTCAATGTTCTAACTGTAGAGCATTCGTCTGTGGTTTAAAGAGTACACAGCATCGGTGAGGATAAAGCTGGTATCTTTGTCTAGTTTGGAACGAAAACTCACTGTTAATCAGGGTTGCATACACAGGAGCTAAATTATGATTGAGAAAAAAGTTTCCTCAGAAATGCCGTTATTATTTTTTTTTAGATAGCCTAAATTGAAAACCTCCCCCAAAACGCACCAGCAAGATTTCAATCGCAGTATTCGATAAAATCGAACACAAAAGTATCGTGTACAGAGTCACATGCAAAAGCACTAACCAGACCGTTTCTTTTCGTTGTTTTCTCGAAAACTTAAGAATCATTTTTTAGACGAAAACTTCACCTGGTCGGTGTAATTGTGGCGTGTATTGTGGAAAACATGAAGTTTCTCTTTAAGCAAAAATCCAACTTGATGTACTATGATGTACTGTACCTTTAATATCGCGCAGGATTGGTGAATTGTTTGTCTGTAATGTTCCAAAACTATATTACAGATTGGTTTTGTGAGTGATTAAGAAACGATATCAAATTTGTCCGGATAATCAGAAGTCACTCATCCGCAAAGATGATGAATTGCATAAGGGACTGCGTAACGAATGGCCACTAGATAACAATAGACTCATGTTACATATTGGCGTCATTTACAGGGAAATGCCAATTAAACATCTGCCTTTCACTTAGACACGCGCTACTCGCCTCCAAGCAACTCATTTATTAAACATTACCGTCATAGTATATGATTTTCACAGATTTCAATTTTCTATCGCTAAACGATTTTTTTTGTGTAGTACAGTACGTTCCTTCAGTGTCAACTTAGCTGTACTTAGGCTGACATTTTGTCTCAGCGACACGCGTGTCATAGGGCTCGTTGACACTCGAAAAACAATCCCCGCTTCTAAAGAAATTGATTTTCGTCTTGTTTGCGCACCTTTCGTGTACCTTTCTTGTCATTTACTTAATAGAAGAGCTAGTGTAGTCTCCTATACAAAATATTAACTGTTTGGGAAAAAGAAACGTCATACGGCTATAAAAAGGAATATTAACGATGTGAAGACACGAGTCTGGATACAAACATGCTAAGAATAGATGAGTATTTCTATTGCCACCCCAACCCCTCACAACACCCCTCAACAAACTCAATTAAATTGACGAGATGCTGGAAGCGACAAATTATTGTTCAGCCGACCATACTTTTCTTGCGATGGGTGTTAACGTTCTTTGGAGAAAATACTTTGGAGAAAATTTATTTTGGGACTTTCGTATCAAGTCTGTTGACCATATACGGTCGTTTTAGACAAACAGGGGCCGATGTCACTAACGATTTACGATCATCGCTAAAGCCCAAATCCATCGCTACACGATCGTAAAGTAGCCATCTCATATCAAGTATAATATAGCGATGGTCGCAAAATACGACTTTAGTGAAATCGGCCCCTGCAATTTGAACAGAAATGATTCTGTAGCCATGATTTAAAGATTATTTTGCGTTTTCTCTCTTACAAGATTGAAACGTATTATTTCATTTTCTCTGAGTTGCTCACAATGTGAACATTTCGTGATGGTGAACTCTTAAGGTGGTTTTGCAGTGTCGTCAGCGTGTTTTTATTGATGTTGTTGTAATTACGTGAAGCTGTATAATTGGATCATTGCAGTGATGAAAATTTTCGTGCATGTTCTGCGAGTGATATGCACGCCACACGTCCTATGGGACATCATGTAGGCATACAATCTACCAATTGAATACATATTTAATGCACTGAACCAGCATCATAGATTCTCCTTGCAAATTCATTCGGCAAACGACATGTTAATGCTTAATTCATGTCATGATGATTCAATCGGCAAAAGCAATAATACTAACTAATAAGATATGCAACATCAGGGATGGTCACGGTGCTTATAGCACATGCATGTCTCTTAAAACGTCTATTGGAACTAACGCCTAATGTCTTTTCCTCATTTTGCTGTCTAATTTCATCATTCCATGCATCCAACATTCTCACATGATGCGGTTATGATTCGTGATTGCGCGTGATTAGAATGTAAATGATCTTACCATGCAAGAACGGCGTCCATCTGGCATGACGTAGAATTGAATTGCAGTAGTTGAAGTGGGACACTTTCAAGTCGGTCTTCAAGTCAACGGCGCATGCGCATGCACGCGTACGCATGCGTAAACCAACGCGCGCGTGCGCGTGCGCTGTTGACTTGAAGACCGGTTCTCCAAAGTCTCCCATTGCTCGAGACCGTGCTTGATGACAAAAGGAAACTTAATATAAAGTTTTCTTGCGCGGGAAAATCTCACTTTTCACTCTCAATTACAATAGTGTGTTGCCTATTACCGTGTTATGCGAGTGCATTATCCGTAAGACACGATGCCTGTAGCAGGGGTGTTGTGGACTACACAAATAAAAAGTTATGAACAGTACAGTAAACAAAATAAAGTATTATTTTGTTGACGTATAGAGCCCAGGAGAACAATAGGTATAGAGCAGGCTTTTTATGATGTATCGATCATTTGCTAATATTCAATAAATATTTTTTCGGGAGGGGGGAGTATAGATTTTTGCAAAAAAACTAATCAAAATGTTGAGCAAAATCTCAGCAAATTAACTGCCCATGCGATTGGACGAGTCTTTGTCCAAGTTCGGTGACGTCATTTTGCCGACAACTTTGCACTGCCGTCGCGTGTATATAATAATTATCATCATTCTCCTATCTGTCCTCGTTTATATTGCAGATTATAATCTATACCCTTGTTATTGGTGCGTTTTCGTTTAGTCGGAGAGTCCCAAATTGTGCAGGTCTATAACCCGGGACCAGCGTCAGATGTGCATGTTTAATGATAAGGTGGCTTAACTGAATAAGATCCACGCTCCACCTGCAAGCGATATAGCTTCATTTTCCACTAAATCTCACCGTGATCCTCACTGTCTTACCCCGGCGTGTTGCGGAGCTTCACCCCGGAGGCCATTCTCATTAAGTTGGACCGCTAGTTCCGTTGAGTTTGTATTTATTCGCTCAAAGCCACCGTCGTATTATCGGTATGACAGTGGCGAAATGATACTGGGTGTGAAGACTCTCCAAGTCGCTGTGAAGTGTGGGATAGACCCGTGGATAAACCCGGCTGATCAATTGCGATTCATGCCCATGGTCTCCTGCCCGTCCGATGCAAGTTGTGCCTTGAATTTATAAAACGTTTCTATCGGAGCTCAGCGGGCAAATATTATCTTAAACTTTCACAGCGTCTTCTCTGCTCTACTTTTAAGAAGTCATTCTCTTTACACTGGATTACTTTCCGTCCTAGTTCCCTTATTTTTCAGTGTAACCGTCTCCCCTGTTTCCTTTTTCATATTTATTGGCTTAGTAGCAGCATTACTGCACAGTGCACGCCCACATATGTTTATAGTCATTCCCCTTTCATCCAATGTTGTGCCCGTCTCATTCATGTTTATACTTCATGTTCAATCCTTTTGGGAAATCATGTTGCTTGAAGTTGAAATATGAAACCTCCGTACTAATAGGATGACTGGTGAACAAATCGGCGAGAAGTGGACTTTGTCAATACGTTTTGCTGTTTCTTCCTCAAAAGTGTACTTTGTAAAGTTGTGTTCGTGCCATTGCTTGATTTGATGTCTAGGGTAAGAGTGGTATACATTGCCCATTGTGAGCAGGATCAGAGAAACTTCTAGTAACGGGCATGCTTCGTGAGAACTGCGGAAATCTCCACCCCTGTAAACACGATCGAGGATCGGCAGAAACGTTTGTTTGCACACACGTCCCATGCCCTATCTCACATTCCCTTGAAGATAATAATATCATACTTTGGTTTTTGTCAAAGAAATGCTGATTCGTGGGCACAAATATCAAGAACGATACAGTAAAAGTCATCTGTGAAATGTTCAGTCCCATATGGTCCCCACCTTTTGGAAAAACAGTGGAAAACTGCCACAGTATTTTTTTAAAATCCGTTCTCTTTTATTTTTGATCTTTAAAAATAATTTTGATCATTGGTTTTACTCTTTCTGGATCATTTCAGACAGAACAATTTTAACAATATGTTTTTACCATCAATATCTTTATACTCTGTAAGTTATAGGTAAATCTGTAAAGACTTTTGTTTTGGTATGCCACCAACGTATGGTGATAGTACCTTTAAACCGCCGAAAACAAATATCTCAGGCTTGCTCTTGGTTTCGGCCACCCACCAGTTTATCCAGTTCAAACTTCACACTTAAGTGCGCGGTGCTTCCGTGGTAGTTTCATCAGCGAAGCCGCGGCGTAAAGATATTCAACCTCCTTATCTTGATTAATCACACGCTCACCTGGGGAGAAGTGACTGAACTTAATAATGAAGCATTCTTGAATTGAAACGTCCTCAAGTCCACGTATATACATCATATCAAAGCAACCGGATTGTATACAGATCGTGACAGTCACCGAGGTAATTTCATTAGGACCTAAAGGCGGTTGAAGGAGAAGGGATGTCTCCTTCTGTCTTTGCTGTTAGTTTTTCCTCAACATGATGACATTGTGTATTGTTTTGAAGTGCTGGATGTCGGTACATCCCTCCTCAAGTCCTGTCCCCAGCCTTATTGACGTTCCATTGCTTTTGACATCTCATATCTCGAGTGGGGTCTGTGGTATTTTGTTTGGGTTGCTATTTTTCCCCTTCACACGAGGCTCATTTTTATCCCCCTGCGGATCCTGTCAAACAGAAGCCAAGACACTGCCTCTTCAACCACGCTTTAACTACACCACGACGGCTCGTGCGTCTTTACTGACACACGCCGAGTGTAGAAGGGCGACGTTAAGCGCAGATGAACCCATGTCTTTGCGACCGACCCCCCTCCCCCTTAAGAGCAATTCGATTAATATAAATTGAATAAGGCTCTGTATCCTAATAGGCCTTCGCTAGCTCACATCTTCCACTGATTTTATTTGTCAAGCGTGTCACACGTAGTGACCTGCTCAGTGCGAGGCGGATGAATACAGTTCAGGAGCAGCACCGCCACAAAGTCCTCGTCAAACGGCCAATCTCCGTCTTCTATTAAATTTGTATCGAGGCACTTTGGCACGCTTAGCCCCTGTTGTTGGGTTAGCCTGTTTTCTGGCGTGAATTGAGATGGATCTGAGTGGTAATACATTCTGACGATTTGCAGGTTGAGCAAAGAACATTTGACTGATAACTGGCCATTAGCGGTATACCTGGAATCTCTCGGAGCATTACCAAACTGCCGAATTCACTCAAACTTTTCTTTTGTAATCTTCATATTTCTCCCATAGTGAACAGATTTAGTGAGACATTCATTATTCAGTGCTCCGAAGCGTCCCTTCTCCATCAAACGCCTTTGGGTCCTTACGATTTAAACCCTGGTTGCTTTTATGATTATACACCTGGACTTGAGGACACTTCAGTGAAAGAAATCTGCATTATGTATATAGTGCAATATGCTTAATATTCTTCCATACATAATTGTTTTGATTTACTTCGAGTTTAATACGAGGCCCGGCTAGCTAGGATTTGAGAAAGATCCTGCTGGGATCGAAACGTCAGGCCCCGTAACTCCAAGCATTCTATATTATTTCATGTCAATATTTTGCTTAATGCGCAGTTTGCAGCAGTTTATTACTCACATTGTTGTAATTTTCGTACGGAGGCCAACTGTACATAGCCTAAATTTGATAGTAAAACCAATTTTCCTGTGAAAAATATATGTTTCCTTCCGAAATGACAATTGTTTGCGGATAATACCTCGCAAAACTCGACAAATGCATGCTCTATTCGCTGTTTTCTAGAAAACCTACATAATTATTGCGGGTTTGTTGTTATGAACATCCCGCGCTACCCGGTCAAGTTAATTTTGTTTCAAGTTTGCTTCAGCAATTAGGAGGGAAGGAAAGATAAAATGGCACGTCACTACCTTGAGGAAAGACGCCTTTACTGAGCATTTCAGTGGGAATAATAACATAATTCCCGCTACTTGATTTTGTGGTAGGCATGATTTATGAGCTTTAATGGTTCATCCCATGCCTTGTTTTATTCAGGCTATGGGACTGCCATTGTGGTCTCGGGCACGATTATGGGAGGCTTGGGAGCACTCTACATTGCATATCATTCAGATAGAATGGACAAACTTGTAATTGTATACCGTAGGGTTATTATAGACCAATCAACTGAACCTGTCTCATAGTACATACATGTAGGTAGAATTAGGGTAGATTTCAAATTCAGGTCGTATTGGCTCCAACTGATATTAAAAATGCAACTTACACTGGCAATTTAATATCATGCAGCACATTATGTTTGCGTTCTGTAATTGTATACGTCTTTTGAATCTTGAGGAACCACCGTATGAATGTGCACGAGTTCGCTGTTTAAAGGCTGAATTGGTCGAGCTAAATGTTTCATGTTCTCAACGTGTTATCTTTATGTATGCGTTGGATCATACCTTTAAAAGCACACAGTCGACCGAATAAGCATAAGTGGGTTTTAAAACCTCTTAAAAGACCCTTAAAACCATACACTTCTTAATACACACACTCGGTGAGCGCAGATCTGCCAATTTGTCTAAGCAAACTTTGATTATCGTTTGTAACTCCTGGCATTTCCCCAAAGGTTACAACGACGAATATATTCTAGAAGAAATCTTGAAACCTAGCTATAAACTGCTCAATGCCTTACTCTTATCTTACTGTTTCAAACCTGTAGACCGTGTAGGGCTATCTGTATTTTATTTTCTAGTCAATGGGTCACGTCAAGATGTCTCAAATTGTGTATTACTCAGCGTTATATTTGTCACAGACTTCATACACCGCGGTCATATTATACTGCTGAGTCCAAGGTGCATGAACCCATAAGACTTGTATCATATTGCTATTCAACCTCTCTTTGATACTGATATGTGATAGTATTTACGTCAGCATCACCACTATGTCATGTTTTGTGCGTGCCTCTGGTACACACTCTAACTAATGCCGCGTACCTGGTGCTAGTGGCCCGATGTTATAAAGGCCTGTTGGGCGCGTTATGTTGTATCTATAGCCTATGTATGCTATAGAACACTGCAAACAAATTATGCAGACGTGATTATACTGTTGCAGGCATTTATAGCTAGTGGAGTAGATCTAAATTGAAGTGGGCCTCCGAATGAAGAAATGCAAGTCCTCATTATTTAGTTTGGACTTGAAATTGTCGACTGAGATTGAATGACGTATTTCTAGAGACAGTTGGTTCCACTCGATCATGGTTCTTGGTAGAAAAATAGTACTTGTAGCAGCCTTTTTACAGTTGGATGGGCAGAGGAGGTATCACATGACCCGGTGAGGATTGTGTACTAAATTTGGGAATTTTATGAAAATCTGTGTTTATAGCTACCGTGTGGTGTATGGACTTATATAAAATGGAGATTCTGGCTACAGCTCGACGATTTTCAAGAGGCTTCCAGCCTAAATTTGTTAACATTGTAGAAACACTGCTTGACCTTCTAGCGTCTTTGCGTACGAACTTGGCTGCTGTAAGCTGTACTGCTTCCAACCTGTTTTTATGGTCTTGTTTGTACCGTCCCACACGGAGGCGCAGTATTCCAATCTAGGTCGTACTAGGGCTTTATTATGTAGCTTCCTTGACCTTTTGGGGCAGCTGTACAGGTGTCTACATTTAGGAGCCGAAGACCTTGTATGCTTTTTTGGTTTCAGTTTTATTTACATGATCTGCCAAGTTAATTTTATTGTTGAATTCGGCGCCAAGGTAGGAGTGGTTTGTAACAGAGTTTAACTTATTCCCATTCATATTGTATTTGGTATGGAGGGGCTTCCGTTTGTGAGTGATTTGCATCACTTAGTATTTTGTCGATGTTAAACTTCACCTGCCATTATTTTAGATTACCAGAGTGCATAGTGTATTAATATCATTTTGCAGTGTTGTTCCGTCATCTTGGTGTTTAATGTCACGGTAGATAATGCAATCGTCTGCGAAAAGACGTATACTAAGGACTTAATTCCCTGAGTGCCCTGTTGGACACCGGATTGTACCTGTACTGATGATGAAGAAACTCCTTCCAATACTACAGATTGAGTTCTCATGGTGAGGAAGTTTTTTTAACCAGCTGTGCAGGGTGCCAGTGATGCCGACGATGATGATGTCCCGGGCCAGTTCCTTTACAGTTAAGGAATCTGGGATCGATTTCACAAAGCACATCGTAACTTACGATCACTCGCAAGAGTTATAATGTATTGCAGCATTATACGTTTGATCCGATGGGTTATCCTTCGTATCTCGAGTTACGATCGATCGTAGGGCTTCGTGAAATCGATCTTTGGACGTTGGACGGGTCATACTGGAGCACCACTTAGTTCAGGTCAAAGGTCAAAGAAGTGGCTATACCAAACATGCCTTCTAAATGCTACCTAAGTGTGGCCGAGTTTGTGATTGGTTGATGCTGCACGATGGTGCATTTCAGATCACTGTTTGGTGAAAGAATGTTCGATTGGAAGCTGGTATAGTAATGGAATTGTTGATGACATGGAGTTATGTTATAACATTGATTTTGGTGTGATGTTCAAGGTGGAAGGTCACACTATTTAATTGCGATGATTCTGTACAGCTTAGCTAATTTGCTGATGCGTCGTCTTTGGTGAATAGTGGAGCGTTGATAATTCCTTCAGCATATGGTTGTGACTGAACTCTCTCCCAGTTATCACTGGAGATGAACCGAGCTGCTCATCTCTGGATAGCTCCGACTTTTTGTATCCTCTACTAGTTTGGGGTCATACCGTCGTACATGACTTTTGACTTTACGAGTGGGGGCGTTTCCCAGAAAAAATGAATTCATTTTATTGGCCTTGGAGACTACTACTAAATCGATATGAGTATTACATTTCAGTTCAGATGAAAATGTGGCGCCCTAGTACTCATGGTAATTCAGGACCATTAAGGAGATGGCTAGACCATTTTTTTAAATGAATGTCCGATGTTGATGGATTTCCTCCTCGTGGGAGTGCAGGTCACCACCTGTATTTGTCAGCTTAGAAGTGCATCAGGCAGCAGTCCCTGACCTATATCTTAAGTATTCTGTCTGCAAGGCTTTCTGGATAATGGAACAGTCATGTCGTTGATGTCATAGAGACTTAGAAACAGACAGACCTGTGAGGTAAGACCAACATGGGGGGTCATTGATATACGATGACCTTTAACCTCTGACCTCTGGGGTATATACACGGGTTTACACTTCGAAAAGTGCGCATGCGTGATAGTGCCTCGTGTCGAAGTCGCGATCAAAACCGCCCAAGTGTAAACCTGTGTATTGTCTTCGACAATGGACGGGTTTACACTTCGAAAAGTGCGCATGCGTGGAAGTGCCTCGTTTTGAAGTTGCGATCAAAATCTAAGATGGCCGCCAAGGTGTAAACCCGTGTATTGTGCTTTGGGGGCTGAATGTGTTCTCGGTAACTGCTCTTCTCCATATCAAATGTGTATTTATCTGAGTGGTCGGGCATTATGTCTAGTCTTGGAATAGCAGCTGGGTCATTGTCATCAGGCAGTTATAAAATTGTCTCGGAAAAGATAATATATTGTGTGAATTGCACATTTTGGTCTTAAGGTGCGATAGAAGTCACACTCATACGCCTTGCCCTCCCTCTATAAGCTTCCATACTTCTCCAGGTTGCTGTCCAAATTTTCTCTCACGATTTAGCTGTGAATTCTGCGTCTTTTATTCTTTGTAAATCATATTTCTAGATGCTAAACGATAAGCAAATTTCATTTGTATGAGATAATATTTTTGTGCATTTCTTGGTATTATTAGGAGGAGGTATATGTTATACTCCCTGTGGCGACCTTACACATAACCCCTGAACATTGTCTTTGTACTTTTTTGGTGGAAAGGTGATGTAGTTGAGAAGACGGCTTAGTAAACATTGTTGGGACAAAAAGGGAAAGTATAATGGCCGGTGGCGCAGGGGTAAAGCTATGGGGAGGGAGCGCCCTATCTCTCCCGTGGCCCTCTGTACTTGTTTGTTTTCTCTCGCGTCGGGGCGAGTTGTCGCACCTGCCGTCAGGGCGCTATATTACCAGGGAACATCTGCGGGCTTGATCAAAGCAACCGGAACTCCCAGCGGAGTGGTTCGGCTTGCATCTTTCATGGTTTTCTTCTTTTCTGCGTGGGCTGCCTCCGGGGTACGGTGCGTGTGCCGAGCAAGTGCATATAAACTCCGTCGGCGGTGTCCGACTTACTTAGTTAGCCTGTCGTGGTCGGCTAATATGCCGATGCGCAGATGGCCGAGGTGCGAGCGATAAAACTCCTCGCGGGCAAACTGTGAGGCGGTGTCGCTGATTTATTCCCCATTTGTTTCAAATCATGGTTAGTTCCACGATCAGAACAGACATTGATTTATGCCATTTCTTTCTGTCCCCCTCAGGCTTTTTTTGCACTTTGTTTCAGAGAAAAAATATCTCTATGATCACACGCAAGGGAGATCATTTATTAGGAAGCCGAAACTAGACCCGTCGGAGTCGATTTTAAGTTGCTCGGATTGGTATAAATTCTACCGGTGTCGACACCTCGGTACCGCGGCCGTTAAGAGGGAGCAATTACCTGATGACTCGGCGAAATGGGACAGGGCAGAGCGGATCATACCATGGAGCTATAAACAGATACTCAATAACGGGGAAAGCAGAACAATTGATAGAGATTGGAGAAGAGAGAATATAAATAATTCAAATAGTATAAATCTTAAGTGGTGTTAGTCGAGAAAAAGAAAGGAAAAGAACGGTTTAATATATCGAGCATGTAGCGATCATGCATACCCATACAGTGGATATACTAATCGGCAATGCAATATTCTACTCCGAGCGAGCTCAAATTTCCAAATGGTGTTATTTATTGTATGCCCCGTTGGATCTCGGAATGGAACAGAGTGTAAGATTTGTACTCTGACCTTTATCGACCATGGGATTCGTAATTGAATAAAAAATTCATGAAAAGAAATATTTTATGCAAATTGTCTAGCTTACAAAATAATGAAGGCAATTCGCTGAAAACTACGCGATTATGGCGGATGGACATGTATATTTAAAGAAAGGTACCAACAAAAGTAATAAAAACGAAAACCCTCTGGAACCAGACCGCGTGCAAAGTCTATGAGTAATAAATTTGTCTATTATAATGCCACCACTAGTTCATGTAGGGACATGATTTAGGTATAGTTATGTCGTTGTAGCAGCGAGGGCATAAAACCCATTTTGATGACGGATAACCTGACACCATTCAAACAACGCGAGCGTTAAATGCCAATTTGAACATCATATCAAGTTGTTTCATTTCGTGCTCTAAACCAAATATTTTCCTTTCAATGACGTCGGTTGCTGTGTCGGCACAGATTCTGTTGTGTGTAACTCCATTGCGGTTCGCCTCTCCGTTGTTTTTTGTTGGTCGTGAGTTTTATTTCAAGTTCTTATCTACGGAGCTCTGAAAGTGCCATCTGACTTGCATAGATCCGGAGATAATTATCTCCGAATGACGACATTTCTTGATTTTAGGAAGTCGTCATCTTGTGATGAATTTTATAGGCCTTTACGAAATGATTTGCTAGAGGCTAGGCTTGGAATTTTTTTTGTTACCGCCATTTTGTGTACAAAACGAAAAGAAATTTTGGGCTTTAGATACATGACCAAGCCATTCTTTGGCTTCGTCATGTGGCCCAATCCCTTCATTTCGTTTTTGTTGGCTTCAAAATGGCGGTATGGCGAAATAAGTCCCAAGCCTATATTGTCTCAAATTTAGGCCGTTTCCCAATTCTCTGGCTGCGACCGTAAATAACACACAAGTGTATGGAAATGGCTGCAGTCACTAGTGGCTGCCATAGTTACACACGTAATTTGCAGCCGTAGCCAGAACATTGGGACACGGCCCCAGTTTCGTAAATGTCGTATGCCTGTTCGTGTTGAACTGCGAACGTGTGGAACTGGGTGTCACTCAGTGCAAATTATTCATTGCCAATGTGAAATCAGGAAGAAAGAAAAATAGTCATATGATGTTCTTTTCTAATAACGGGGGAACCTCAAACCCCGAAACTGTAGCTTAGTGCCATCAGCTTTCCCTTGCAACGGTAATCAAAGAATGCTTCATTAAGCTGAAACAAGGGACGCATTGTATGTACGGGATCAGGACGCCCCCTCATTTTTCACCATTTTGATATGGCCCAGTGACAAGCATAGAATGAGAAAACCTTCAAATTTAAATTCCTTTTTAGTGACAGCTTTCCACACTCATCTATGTGCACGTTTTGTCAGTATCGTAGGCGTTCATCCAGCACTGAAGTATACAGTATTTCGACTCGCGCTCTGCAATCTGTGTAATGCATTTTAACAATAAAGATTGCTTCTTCTTCTTCTTCTTTTAGCTTTTCCCATTTTGTGAATCAGTTGAATACACAATCCTGAGCGAAAGTGATTTGTTTTGCCCCTCAATCAATAGAAAGTACATTTGTTGGCACCTGGTGCTATTTTTGTTCAGCAACGGCAACTATGTTAGATTTTGATATGTTGAGGGTCATAGCTATGGTTGTATGCGTATCAAAGTAATTGCGTTTTAAATGTTACGCCAATTTGTTACGCTAAACGGTATACGCTATTAGACTGATTGCGCGACCAGTGTTTACATGCCATCACGTGACTTATAGTGGGTATTTTGTCATCTCATTTGGCGGTGGAAGCGCGCAAAGAAGAACGTGGATGATATAATAGTCTTCCTTGCTCGTTTCAACTGCTGTTTTGCACCAAACGAGGTGACAAAATTATACCCCTGGACGTCACGTGATGGTATGTAAACATTGGTCACACACTCGGTCTATTCCATGCATAGTCGATCCAAATGACATCATTACAAGAAGACAGACAAAGAACATACTAAGAAATCGTTTTAGTTTTAAATGATGGCCGATGAGATCACCCTTACCTTGGTGTGGTTTTTGTCTCTCTTGTTCTTCCATTGTATTATAATAGAGCTACATTAATTTTGTAGCTCTATGGTATTATGTACATCAGCTGCCCTCTATGATTATGCTACGCAATGAATGAACCAAAACAAAAAATATAGCGATCTCATGGATGTTGTTATGAACATGACAACTGTGGAAGTATTAGATTGAATTTCAATATTAACGCAAGTATACCTGTGTAGGCATTTGTGATCATTGTTTGATCATAGAGTAAGGATCTTCGTTACTCTAAGTCTTTTACATCTCCACGCCGTGAATTTGGTATTTTATTTTTCTTTCGCAGTTTTCTCCAAGCCCCTTTCCTTTTCCCTGTCCTAGTCAATTTGCTCCTCAGTAGATTTAATGAGTGCAGTTGATTGCAGTTACGCAAAGAGCATTTCCTTGCTATCTACACAGCAGCCTCCAAGCAGACAATCTTGTCACCCGTGTAGCTAGTGTCAGGTTATCCATCGAGACCATAATACTCTGCCAGATGCTCCCTTCGTTTTTGGACGGTATACTCGGGCCGGTATAGTCTCGCCTTGTATTCCGAGCGTATGATACAGGTGTTGAACCCGTCACTTTTGCCATTCGGGACAGAACTTCTTTCGTTTGCAGGCTGAAAGGGTTTATACCTGTCAAGAGTTTGACTATGGAAGACATCGTGTGTATTTTTTTTCAGGGCCTTTGCGAGTAGAATCTCGATGTCATATTTGTATTATACGTTCCCATCTGATTTATCGGGAAAGGGGGTGTCAATTGAACTGTTCAGTTTGGAATTTTTTCACTCTGGTTTTTTGCTTGCCCAATCAAGCAAAGTATTGTTGAAACATGGACACTTTCTGCACTTGGACGACTTGTGTTATTTCACCCTGATCCGCTGTGAATTTTATTATGACGGAGCGCTGAGGCCAGTGCTGTTGTCCAAGCGGCCGCTGGGGGCGTTGACATCTAATGGGAAATCGGAAAGTGTCAAGAACTCCTTTTTATCAACATCCCGTGGATAACGGACCTATAATTCCTTGTTTTGTTAATGAAAAGGCTGATTCATGGGTTGACAGAATAAAAAGGATGCTATTCACTTGCGCATCAAGCCAAGTTCTTAAATTTGCGAAAGGTAGGGCTTCTTTTGACCTACTCTTACAGTAAGAGACTCTGCTAGCATTGTGAGCTGGAGTCTTGGCATCGAGTAGCACTACCTGTGAGACTTGTAAGTGAGTGTGAGGAGAATATTATGGTCTCATACGGGTCATGGTTTGATGGGCATGGGATACCATGATAGAGATGACAATCACGGTAACCACAAACAAGAACCCATCCCTTTGGGATGGTACACAAAATTATCTGGCTTTATTAAATTCAAGATGACAGGATTTATGATGATTCATGTTGTTACCCATCGTATTCTTGGTTTTTTTTTTTTAATCACGTCTGATTTCTTCTAGAAAATGCACAGTTGGTATGTTGTGAGCATATTGTGCCTGTGAAATAGCCAGGTTTAAGCGAGTTAAAGGGTCCAACATGGGAATAAGAGTCAACATGTGTACAAAACAGAGACTGACCAGGGGTCGATTTCACCAAATTCGTCGTAACTTACTATCAATCGTAGGACTTAAGACGCATTGCAGCCCTACGTAGGATACGGTGGGTTATCCTTCGTAACCCGAGTTTACGATCGATCGTAGGGCTTTGTAAAATCGATCCCTGTTTACACTGTAAGATTGTTTAACTATTATAGGCGTCGACATTTGTCAAGCACTTGACCCGTGCACCGGTTAATACTAAGCCTGCTCGTGTGGTGGGCTGCGAGCGGCTCTACCAAGTTGAAGATTTGTTGAGTGGTGGTTTGGACGTCTTCAATCGCATTTTATGTTCGTGTATTGTACATTGTACAAAATTAGGAAGCGTTGACACAATGGTGAACCTACGTTATATTTCGAGAGGTACGGTTACCAAAGTTTAGAAATCCCTGGACCTGCGATGGTTTCGGAGATGGAACCCAAATGAAGGCTGATTTAATACGTATCGGAGGACTACATAGTGTTATTGGCCACTTCAAGTGGACTGAGTCCACGTGCTTAATGATGCATTATGATGAATGTAATTTCTGTCTATAACCAATGGGTCATTTCATCATTGCAAAACTTTGTAAGTTAGGTTTGCGCTTTTAATTTCAATGTTTTGTAATTGTTGCTTTGGGGGCACCGTATGGGACTGAACATTTCACAAAATGATTGTTAGTGTTACTGTACTGCACCCTTCGTGATCTTCGTGCCCATGAATCTGCATTTTTTTGACAAAAACCAAAGTGTAATGTTACCTTTAATTGTGAGCTGAGAATTGGGGTCAATATTTCACGGGCTTGCCTCCCTCGCGAAACCCAAGCAGTACGCTTATGAATTAAACAACTGAGTCAGTGAATAGTCATTTCGTTTTGAATGATAAAGATATCGGCTTACACTGTATGGCGACTTCATTGATGTATGGTGCTGCGCTTTTCGAGTGCCATTCCACTTATTCAGATAATGACCACATAATTCTATCTAGCCAAGTCGACTTGTTTAATGGTAAAACTCGTCCTGTCTCAATAGATATCTCAACAACATGACTTTCAGCAGTAAAAAACTGAAGTCGACATATCCTGATAATTCATCTGGCCTAGTCAACGAAGTGAATGTACAAAGTCGCCTTATCCTTATATTTAATCTCAGTTTTTATAAGCCGTCTATGCAAGATGAACTATCAGGACAAGTCGACTTCCTTCTTTCAGTAAGTCGTCTTGGCGAGATAAATTATTGGGATAATCTCAACTTTTTGTTTTTACTATAAAAGACATCTTATAAGTCGACTTTGGGGGCTTAATAAGTCGACTTGGCGAGATACATTATGAGTGTTTATCTGGATTGGTACTATTTATAGTGGAGCGTCAGTTCTCTATGTTCCGTTTGAAATGAAAAACATGTAGTATATATGTAATGTAAATCTTATAACATTCGACAGGGGATGTCTGCTTGGTATGTCTCTTCCCTTGGGAAATGGGTCAGACGACGACAAATGCCTCATTATATTTCGGCAGTCTACAACACTCTGCATGTATGTTTTATGTATGAATTGGTTTATGGGATAATCTATATTCTAACTCCTTTCAGAAAATCAGAAAGATGATCGATGACCATCAACCTTTTTACACAGATAGTGTTTCAACCGTCTTGGTATTGGTCCCCGAACATAAGTGAAATTGTATATTTTGGACACGATGCAATCTGACAAAATAGTTGTCATCTTTATAGACAAAGGTTTAAGACTATGATACGAAGATGAAAAAAGAACCCGACATCAAATTCTGCCTTGTTTTCGAGAAACATTTTAGGGTGATATAGAAATGTCTCCCAAATGGTCACTTTCAGGCGCTAACGCTTAGCCTATAGGGTAAAGGTTTTAAGCGTGTGCCGGGCGTTTTTCCCCGTGGATATTTTCCCCCGATAGGTATCTCCTTTCGAGAACTATTGGACTTTTCCGTTAATTTGGCTTTTTACGTTTTGTAATTACAGCGAAGTCTTCTGTCGGACTCAGACGACACTGCCATGGCGCTGACTTACTTGGCAAATGCGTCCTTGGACGATACCTACGAAGAGACACAGGAAGACTTGAATCAGAACGCCATCATTGCCATGGGCGTGATCATGATGATCCTGACGGTAATCGGTGTCTTGGGCAACCTGTGTATCATTGCTATCGTTCTGCTGAACCGATCGATGCGCAACCGACCTAACGCCTTGGTGGCCAGCCTCGCCATTGGTGATCTGTTGCTGTTGCTTCTCTGCACCCCGCTCAGGATGTACCAACTGGTGTACTTCCGATGGCCCTTCGGCTGGCTCATGTGTAAACTCTCTCACGGGTCAGTCATCGTGTCGCAGGCCGTGTCCATCTTCTCCATGGTGGCGCTCAGCCACGACCGGTACCGTGCTATCGTCACGCCCATGAACTACCCCCGCTCCAGGGGCTCCAGTCACACCTTCATCGTCATCTCCGTCATCTGGTTCTTCGCCATCGTACTCTCCTTCCCGTCTGTGATATTCTCGCACGTGCGCGGCAACGAGTTGTTCGTTTGGTGCAACTACATCAACCACACCTCGGTAGAAGGCAGAATCCACGCCGTGGTGAGAGGCATGATCCTCTTCGTCATCCCGCTCCTGATCATCAACTCGTACTACTGCCTGGTCTCCAGGAAGCTCATCTTGAGCACCCGTGCCATGCCCGGTGAGGTCCATGACAAGAGGTCTCAGATCAGCTCCAGGAAGCGCCTGGCGTACCTGGTTCTTGCCATCGTCATACTCTTCACGATCTGCTGGCTCCCGTTCTTCGTCTTCGAGCTGTTGTTCCAGATCGACGCCAACATGGTGAATAGTTCCAACCCCCTGACCTACATGAGGTTGATCAGTGAGATCCTGACCTACTGCAACTCCTGCATCAATCCGATCCTTATCACCGTCGTCAGCTCCACCTACCGGAATTACTTCAAGGCCTATTTTTTTTGTCGGTGCCGCGGCAAGGTTAGGTTCGACCGGCCGCGGGCGTCTACCGTATCCTCTAAGGCTTCTTCGGCCCGGACAAGGATGACAGAGTTTGCCTGACTCTTGCTGCAGTCCTTGATCGCAAGAGTTCGTCTCTCCATCTTACAAACTTTCCGTTTCTGACGCTCTCTTCTTTTTCTCCCAGTACAGAAACAATCCGTTGCTGATCTTAATGAGCTCAAATTCTACTCTTTCGCTCACTGATCATTAGCAACTTTGAAAAATACTGATTGAAAATCAGTGTTAGAGTGAACAAAGAAGCACACTCGAATTGGACAAAACTCAATCTATGAATCTATGACACACCGATCTGGTTCCGTGCTGTTGACCAGAAGTAATCGTTCCAGCACAATCAAAGACGACGGATATCTCATCTCTCGGTCTAGCAATCTAAATTTAGGTTGTTGAGAATGAAGACCTCTTCAGTCACTTCAGAGCCGTCAGGCGTCAGAAGAGCGGAGAGACTACCCTGAAGCAAACTATCTAATTCTTCACGGCACAAACTCTACGATCGTCAGGGAATGCGAGACATAAAATCCTCGAATTTAAAATGTGAATGGCGTAATAAAAACAACAACAGCGAAATCAAGGACAAGTGTGGGAGAACGAATACAAGGCAGTTGAAAAAAAAAACAGTTTCTGGAGAATGATGATAATAATTATGTCAGTATCTCTGAGATGTGTATGTTGGAAATGAGCTCTTAAGCGGGCATGCGGTGCTCTGCCGTCGGCCGTCTTACGTTGCTCATTGGAACCTGAGAGGGAACTGTTGATTTGAACGGGGCAAAGTAAATGTCAAAGAAGGACGGCCTTTAAAGGCCTTTAACTAACGGCAAAGGTTTTTGACACCTTGTGAGATGGTTTTTGTTTGTTTTTGTTTTGTTCTATTTTTTTTTTCATTTTGTGATGTTACTTTTTACAGGTGAACTCGAAACACCTGTCGAAAATATCCTAGGGCTCATTGTGGTTTGTTTTCCCGTTTGCCTTTAGCGATATTCCAGACTAAATAATATGATATTACAGAGATTTTAACTCTCTTTGAACAAAGTTTATTTTGATTCTGAACTGGCGGTAAAAAATATGACCACATGAATCGTTTCTGGTTTAAATATGAAAGAAGAAATGGTGACATAAATTATATGTAATATTTTCTGGGAAATGTAAACATTTGATCAAATCTTATTTTTTGGACAATTTTGCTACCCTTTTTCCCGCTTCGATCAATATACAATATGTTAATGATATGTTACCTTTATCATGTAAATTAGAATAGCTGGTGCAGCTGCTGGAGCAATTTCCACGTAATGTGTAAATGGTTTAAGAACGACATTCTACATTTTAATGTAGAAATCTGTCAGTTGTTGGGCTTCATTAATAGCCTAGCATTTTGTAGACCATTGGTTAGCTTAACGACTTGGGCTGCTTCTTTATGCATGAAGCCATATGGTGCCCATTCATGTTAATAGAGTATGGAAAAAAACTGTCAGCGTTTGGTTCCAATAAGCCTCACCATCAATACACATTAAAAACCCCGATAACTCGAATCTCAAGGGAATAAATATAACCTTCGAGTTACCCGAACTTGGACTCACGCATGGTGTGAATTGTTAAGTCAAATTGTGCACATAGAGTAGGGGGGGGGAATCGATTGGATTTTTGTGGACAAAGCACGAGAAAACAATAACAAACAATTAAAAAAAAATGTTTCTAACTGCTCATCAAACAAAACAATTACCTCAATTTTATAAAATGCTTGGAATTAGGAGGGTCTGACGCAATTCGATCATAGCAGGATCTTTATCAAAGGCTTTAGCCTTCAATGAAGATCATGCTTGGATCGAAACGCGCCAGGCCCTGTTTGGGCAAAGTCAAGTGTTTTTGTTATATTGTGTGATGACCGATGTGTGTGGCCTTTGCACCCGTTTTCCCCCCTTTAAACAAAAAATTCATTTCATGTTGGGATTATTTATTCAAAAATTGCTGGTAGAAGTTGGTAGAATTTAATTTCGTGCATAAAATTGAAATTGCAATAGAAAATTCAATTTTAAAGGTTCAAGTCTAAACCCAGCTATTATGCTGGTATAATTTCACCCTTTTGACCTTCGACATACTGCAAACGTTCTCTGGCTTGGTTAATTTTTTACCCCGGACCTGTTCTTTGTATAATTTTCGATTGTGTTGATAAACGTTAGGGGCAAACAGAGGGCAGTTCATGGTTGTGACACACAATATAGCATTTGAAGGAAGAGTGATAATGCAATAACGAATAATTCAACCATTTCTGCTGCACTTCGTCGTACAATAAAATCCCTACATCCAAATAATACACCTGGGGTGCGTTCCGCTTGCGCGAACGTTGCCACCGTTTGCCAACGTTTGCAAACAATTTCGGGTGGAACGACTTGTGCGCCGCTAACGTTGGCGGGTGTTAGCAACAGTCGGCGAACATATTTCTGAGATGTTCGCGAATGTTCGCGTGTCATTTAAAAATGGTCGATATTTCCAAGATGGCAGAACGGTAAGCAGACGACGTAATTTTTTTTGTGACGAAAGTAAAAACTGCAGTTTTTAAGATTGAAAATTTATCAAGTACTTCACAAATTGCACCATAGATAATTGGTACTTAATGATATGCTGCAGTACAAGTACTATCAGAAATGTCATCAATTATTTTGGACGCTGCAGGCATTCGACGCCATCTTGGTTACGACTGGACACCGCCATTTTACGGTTGTGTTCCACGCGCGCTCACAATCGGTTCCGGTTGTACGCAAACGTTGCCGCAAACGTTGAGACATGTTCGCGCAAGCGGAACGCACCCCAGAACTAAACTTGAAAGCAAAAGTCCAATCAATGTAATCATTGTGTACAGAAAAGTAAAGTAAGGGCAAAGGGTGACACGTTAGTGCCAGTGTTATGCCTATTAGCCTGCTAATTACAAATGACATGTGTTCTCGGAATGGCACCATGCACAGACGTGAGAACGTGCTGGTCGTGTGTTATTCAGTGTGAGCGTGGTATGGTGTGTCCGAGTGGTCTTGTGAGTCGCTTGACCTCGAGTCGTGGTGCCATCGAGTGCAGCTTGCAACCCACACATGCACGTATCAGTGATTGTGTTCTTGGGCAAGACACTTTGCTCTAATTACTTCGCTGCCACATGTGTGAGTGCAGTTATTGAAGGCCGAATGGATTCGTGATTAGCTATGGCGTATAGGTATACAAACAAACTGTGGTTTTGGTATAATGACCTATTAGTTCTCGTGGAGGCATGGGGTGTTTCAATAATGATCAATTCAATCCAACGGCCAATGATAAGTCTCTCTCTAGAAACTGGTTCCGATTTTACCAAACAGTCATCGTAACTTGCAATCAATCGTAGGACTTGTGATGCATTGTAGCCCTACGTAAAATTCTATAGTCGTAAGTCGTAAGTCGAATTACGATCGATCGTAAGGCTTGATATTGGCCTATACCCTGTTGCATGGCATCTCTGTGTTTGGTTTGGTGTTTTGTTTTGTTTTCGCCGTATTTTGTTTTAAATTTATTCATTTGGGGGAGATGTTATGTTCTCTTTATTTCAGAGAATTCTGCAAACATAGTGTCAGTTTCAAATTCTCCCTTGTGCTCAGGGCTTAGTAAAGATGTGTGTACATGTGTGTTTGTAAATACCTATTTAAAAAAACAAGATTTTTTGCTGGTATGAAGCTGTGCCATCGTGGTGTTTGTAAATGACGCATTTGTACGATGTCCTTGATCAGACAATGACCGGCCTGAATCCAGAAACTATCAAACTTTAATTGTAAATAAAAACCTTATACTTTATACTTATATTGCAATGTCGTCGTTTAAATCCCACATTATAGCTTATAATGCACGTGGCTTAATTTATGTCTTTATTTTGATCATTTTTTATAAAGTAACCTGTAGGCCTATTATAAAGTATAGAATGTGCGTACTTGCATTATGTGTGATAGGGGATAATAGAGGAATTCAGAACGCCACACGTAAATAATGAGCTGACACGGTTTTGGTGTGAACATTTCGCAGTATGGCAATTCAGAGAAGGCCGTACCACTCTCTAGCAATGCTGGGGGAAAAAACACTCCGCGCCAAGTTGGAATACGCTCAAGTGTTTGCGGAAATCCTTTACGAAAAAGTGAAGGGATGACGTCATATTTCGCCTCACGCGGACTTTCGCAGAAACGTTTCGAGTCGGTTGTAGACGCATGCATATACAGGGGCCAATTTCATAGAGCTGCTTATGCAGCAGAACTTGTTTAAGCCCCCCAAACCGTGGTAAAAAATAAATGCCAGCCACAACTCCTTGTGGATTTTATGCTCAGTAAACAATAGCCGAACACAAGTCTCTAGCAGTAAACATCACATGAAAATTTGGTTGGTAATCATGTTTGTTCAAGGAAGACTTTTCATGCTTTAGCAAATTCTGTGCTGAAGCAAGTCAATGAAAATGGTCGTAGGACCGTTGCGAAATACAACAGCTATCAAAATAGAGGTTTTTGGCTATGGTATTATATGTGGAGACTATGTTTTAAATTGGAAAACACTGTCAATATTTGATCAAACACCCGCGAGCCGTGTTTCCATCTCTTAGATGACCGAGAGGAATTCTCACCCCAAGCCTTTGCTGAAAGCTCGGGAAAGCCCCTTAAATCTAGCGCCAAGGGCCGTATTGGACGGGGTTATAGGAAGGGCATCAACAACAGGATTCCCGCTGATTGTGCTTTCACATCATAATTATGTATCTGATCCACATAATATGTCATCATAATTACGTTGGTTATATGCGGTGCACGGCCTTAAGCGTGGTCTTGAAACCTGATGATAAGTGCAAGTGCCCCGATTTTACCGGTCATGTTCTCGTACGAAAGAGTTAAGTCATCGACAGATTGGAACACTTGACGTCTTAACCCCGAGTGAATCTTCCATAGTCCTCTGCCATCTGCCAACTTGATACAAAAAATGCCATCTGTTGCATAGAAAATCCTCTCTGCTCTGACTTGCCCCAAAAGGGTCAGTTTGACGGATATACAGGGTGTCCCAGAAAAAACCGCAACACTGTGTCGGGACCCATATGATAAAATTAAACTGTTTGTCACTTCAAGATTCAGATATGTGATACAACCATGTCTTGGCTATCACCATGTACAATTTCAGCACAATTGGACTAACATTGAGTAAAAAAACTAAGACTGAATAACCCAACCTCAAAACCCGATATTCATCTTTCTTTCATACACGTTATGTGTGTATTGACCACTATGCACGTTATCCTTGCAAATTTGTTTTTAAGGAGTACTCTTTCAATTGGTCATATTTTCAGCTAATTTCAGCCCAAATATGCTTAGATTCTACATGGTTGTAGCCAGGACATGGTTTTATCACATATTTGAATCTTCAAGTGATAAACAGTTCAATTTTCATATAATAGTTCTCGACACAGTGTTTTTTCTGGGACACCCTGTACAGAAAATACACAATAGTTGGAAGTCGTTGGGAAGTAATACGCCATACTGTGAAGAGTCAAACATGTACACACGTTGGTTGACATGTCTTGATATTTCTCCCCTCCCTCTCTCTCTATGGATGCATTCGTTTAGCTCCCCCGGGTCGACACCAGTCAACCTCGTCCCCATTCTCTCGCTTGTTTTGTGCAGTAAAACACGACCATTCCCAGTAAGGGTTGACCCGTGTTAGCTAAACGAATGCACCCAATCTTGGTGATGTTGACGAATGCGTGGAAGAGCGAATGAGTGTTGACAAAGGCTATGCAATGAAATGGCACGTATATGTGAATGTAAATAGCACAGGTCAAGATTTGGAATAATATTTAAGATACTTCTGTAAATCATAGTTCTGTAAATCGTATATATTTTTAAAAATATAAGTATGGGTAAACGTGTGTATAGACGTGGAGGGTGCAATGTTAAAAAACTAAGAGTATACAATGTACATGTATTTAAATCAGGAATTGATGAGCACAATAATTAGTGTAATTTAAGATCATAATTACACATCATTGGTTGTGGTCAAAGACAAAACATTTTAAATTTGATTCAAGGAACACGGCTGTATATTTCTGCTCGCTTAAGTCACGAAAAATTGACGAATATAAAAAATGAAAAATTTTACCATAAAAATGGATAAAACTATTTTGTACACAGTCATTTTACATTTACATTAAGGGACGTGGGGACGACACTTTGGACCGAAATAATAATTTAGCCTCGATGTTTCTGGCAAAAATATCTAATATTATCTAACCTTAATGTTAAGATACGTGTCCTAACCTCCCTTTTCGCTTATCAGTGTTGTATTAAGGAATTAATTGTCCTTTTAAATAAATTAATATCAAGTTGATACTTTAACGTGCATTATTACATTATGGGGATTATTACATGGGGGATAATGGTTTATAGTATACCTGTTGTCTACCTAAGTGAATTCTCGAGGCAGAATTTTAATTTGTTTGGGTTAGAAGTAGTGGACACTACTTCGTATTCTTTGAGCAGGCTTACGTCAAAGTTGGTATCTGGGCGTTCAAATAATAAATCAAGTATTTAATGACATCATTGTGCAATGGAGGTATGATCGTATGATGGTGTATAATTGCTTGTTCGCAAATCAATAATGGTTTTGCCTCGAAAGATTGTTTCTTCGTCGTGATTCTGAATATATCTTGTGCATGACCATACATGTTTGTATAGCTCTGTACATAATTACATTGTAAACACCGAACCTTGCATGCACCTAGTATACATATATGTGTACATACGATTTGTAACATTGTAGTTTTTAGCCCGCACATTGAGTGAAAACGTTTCTTAAGCTATCACGGGAATTGTGTTTGTTCGAACGATATAGGTATACTGTAATTTTTGGTAATAATTTGAATATATTGTACTTGCCAAGTATTGGTATACCTGCAGAAAGAACAACATAATAAATAACTAATTGAATTTGTTTAGATAAATAGGAGAGATAATGACGAAGTTAATGTTTGTTTTTTTTTAAGATTTTGCAATGAGTTAATGATTGCCTCGATTAAAATGACGGCGATAATGAGGTGACTTTTCACAGAAATATTGTTTTTTGTTAATATGAACGTCATAAGTAGTGTTTAGCTTTCAAACTGATTCCCTCGCCTGTCACGTATGTCTCTAAAGGTATACTGTACAGGATTGATAACATACCCAAACAGAAATGTTCACAGATTTACCTATAATTTTCAGGGTATGAAGACGGTGCTGGTAGAAACATACTGTTACAATATTTCCGCCTGTGAAATGGTGTATTTATCCAGAAACTAGTAAATAAAAAATACCGAAAACAGTTTTGATCTCGGGGTAAGATCAAAATCACTCTTGATGTTTTATGAGAAAAATTGAGTCGGGTTTTCGCTATTTTCTCGTGACTTAGTGATGTCCGATTGAGCTCAAAATGTCACAGGTTTATTATTTCATGTAGGGTCCTACATGTTTGATTAGACAAAATAAAACTGTGAGTGCTGTTCCGTGACCTTTACCAATAATGTATTACACCTTAAAATCTCTTTCGTATTAAAATAAAATAATTAAATAAGCAAAACTTATGAAGCAGAATAGGTGAGATAAATTAATATTTACTTCTAATATACAAATGCCACCCCCATGCGGGCTTGGGCATGTTTGACAAGTCAATCGGCTGGTACTGTTAAATTGAGTTCAAATACGTCAGAAATAAGAGAACGTTTGGAAATGTTCAAATAATCACCTACATTTTGAAACCGTTGTGTGTGTTTTTGTTAAGTATCCAATGAATCGTGTGTTAAAAACTAAAATATAGCAATATTTCTTGTATATTTTTATACTGTGACTGAGATAGGTTGGTTGTGCATAGGTCGAGTGACATGATCGTGATATGCACGTATAGTATTATTGAGATGTGATTGTAACAAGTGTGGTGTCAGTATTACAAAAATCAACTGAAACTTTCAATGATACACAACGGATCACAATAACCAAAATGTAGGTGATTATTTAGAAGCAAATGTTCAAACATGTATGATTTATTGATTTTACATCAGCCCCTATATAGGTCTTTATCTATATCGTGTAACGTCATATGATAATACTGGTTATAGAGAATGGTTAAACATTAATCGTATATACCTGCATGTATGTCATGCGATATTTGGATAAGAAAATAAATTCCAATATATGTTTCTATATTCGCTGTACAATTATACTATTGTGATATTAATACCCTTATTTTGCCCAATAAAACAAAACATGAAATCAACAAAATATCCGTGTTATTGAATTGGAACCAAACATTCAGATGTATTTATTGGTAGTACAGCATGCACGAAATAACTAGAAGACTGGATGTTGGTCGCAGTTATAGTTTAAAGGTAGTATCATACTTTGGCAGCATACCGAAACAGAAATCGTCACAGATTTACCTTTAACTTACAGGGAATAATGATGGTGATGGTAGAAACATGCGGTTAACATTGTTCTTCCTGAAATGATGTATTTATCCAGAAATTAGTTAAACAACGACCGAACATCTTTTTGATCGTTTAAAAGATAAAAAATAAGTGGGCACCGTGTGGTACTGAAATTTTCACAGATGACTGTTACTGTGTCTTACTTGATATTTTTTGCCCATGAATCTGCATTTCTTTGACAAAAACCAAAGTATGATATTACCTTTAAGAAATCGTTTAACCCTTTTTGGTATAGTGAATACTATAGGACTCTTTGAAGAATTCGACTTGCCCG
This sequence comes from Astropecten irregularis, assembly GCA_963971285.1. Classification (NCBI taxonomy): domain Eukaryota; kingdom Metazoa; phylum Echinodermata; class Asteroidea; order Paxillosida; family Astropectinidae; genus Astropecten; species Astropecten irregularis. The sequence goes on from OZ020256.1 coordinate 2,626,697, forward strand.
TTATAGGGGTTGGGGAACCTTCATAATTATGCCCTGGCCTCAAGCTTTTGCAATAACAAAATATGATACACGCGTATAGCTGTTTCAATTAGACGAACCTTTGGCCAAGGATAATGCTTTATACCAACCCCAGACTTTGCTGAGCAGCCTAGCGAGGTCACTGTATACAGACATGGGTCGCCCGCTGCCGAGTCTCCGTGCTTACCGTGATATTGGCTTAGCAATAATTTTTCCGGCGCCGTGTGCATGATTATGGAGCCACAGCGGACCTCGCCAATAATGAAGCCCAATTATATCGGTCGAGTAGGCCTATATCTGTCAATATAAGGTCCATTATGGAGCTCAATAGACTATGAGATATCCCACGTAATGAACGATGATCTATTTCCAGCGATGAAATATTACATAATCTCCCCCACCCCTCCGGCTAGATAAACATTATTGACGGAACTTGGGCAGACGCGAGCGAAGATCGTCCGGATTGATCCGAGTTCATGGATGGCGCATAATTATTATTAAAATCCTATACCAATTTGGCCAGCTGCTGTCTTTTGCATTGCTCGTGATAAATTCGGTTGAACAAATTACCATACAAAATTCCTGGAGAATTAAGTCGGTATAAGGGTCATTAGTAATTGAATCTTTAGATACGTGGATGGTAGAATGTGTTGATATAATGCCTAATATTCCAATCGATTGTGTAGTGAACAAGAACTAATTATTCGTAATATTTCCGAATAATTTTTCAGTTCAGCAACGTCCGCAGTAGCCTACATAATTATCGTTCTCGGTGATATTTTGGTATAATATCCAAAGCATCTATAATCTTAGCAATTGTGAAAGTTCATCAAATTTATGGCGGAAAAAAATCTACCCAACAAACAAATTAATCAAAGGTTGATGAAAATTATAACTTGTGTATATAGAATTAATTTTTGAGAGGACGAACTTTTATCAAGTGAAACGAAATTATTAAATAGTAATAATTAATTCAGTTATGAAGTTTAAAGTTTGAATCTCATTCTTATTGTCATTCTGATTAAATTCGTGGCCAGGTCATCTGTTTCATTTATTAATCTATTTACTTATCTATTGTCTTATCTATTGTCTTATTGTACACCATTTCAGGCGGAAACATTTTAACCGTATGTTTCTACCACCACCATCTTCATACACTGTAAGTTATACGTAAATCTGTGAACATTTCTGTTTTGGTTTCTTATCAAATTATGATACTACCTTTAATGGGTACAACAACATGAGTGCGCCCTGTCCTTGGTGCTATAAGCCGACATACATAAATAATAATGTGTGCATTAATGCTACCACTCACTTATAGTACATAGTGCAGAACATGATCCTACTCTATAGTCCACATGGTACAGCTGTCAGACCACATCTGTCAGCATACCCCCTTAAAATGTATCAAATTTTTTTAAGGATATACATATAGAGAAAAATAAATAAGGTATTCATGTACTTCATTCCATTTTGGTATTACGCTACATTATCGCAAGAGGGCGCCCATCCAGAAAAGAATCCTGTTCTTTTTATGGTGCAGACCTGTAAATTATTTCCCATAGGCTCCCGTGCAAAACGGCAAAAAAAAAGAACATTTAATACCCCTTTCACACTACCAAGATTTTCACCGGGTGTACCCGGGTGCACCCGGTGAATCACTCAGTGTGAAAGGGAATTCGGATAGACCACCGTTGGATCACCGGTAGATTTTTCGGAAAATTTTACCCACCAACCTTCCTATGGGTAAAATTCTGTGGTTCACCGTTGGAAGCGCAGTGTGAAAGGTCGTCGCGGTGAAACACCCAGTAAAATAGCATTGATACACCGTTGTGTGTAATGGGAAGAGCAAAACCATACATATTGCCGTCGAAAACAAGTAAAGAGAAATACCCAATAGTAATTATGGAAAGTCATCTTGGTTATACGCGTATTTATTGTTTTACTTGTCTCATCAATGTAAAATGTATGTCTATCCAAACATTTTTAATGATAGACGATGTACATTATTCTTTAAAGTGGAGGTGTGTGAATTCCCCATGACCCTGATGGCAAAACCCCAAATATTCACCGGGAAACATGCTCGCTAGTATGAAAGGACGATGTTTGAATCTTCCCCGGTTGGATCCAATGGTGAATCATCCGGTGGTTCACCTTTGGAAGCAGTGTGAAAGGGGTATTACAAGTATTTGAGGCAATAAAGCCATACTCCAAATTTAAGCAAAAATCTTAAGTTTTCATTTTCATTTCAATTTTCTATAGCCTAGGTTACAGGTACAGTACATGATTAGTAACATAACCAAACAGAGATGTTCATAGATTTGCGTATAATTTTCAGGGTATGAAGATGGTGTTGGTAGAAACATACCGTTAAAATATTTCCGACTGAAATTGTGTCTTTGTCCAGAAATTAGTCAAAGAAAGAAGGAAAACAGTTTTGGTCTCGGGGTAAGATCAAAACCATTCTTTATGTTTTAAAAGAAAAATTGAGTCGGGCTTTCGTTCTTTTTTATTTTCTTGTGAGCTTAGGTTTTCACAGGCTTTATTATTTCATGTTTATGCTGGATTAGACAAAGTTTGGGTGTTGTTCTGTGACCTTTATACCAATCATGTCATACCTTTAACCGATGACTTTTTGAGAAAAAAAAACCTCTAAAACTTCCTTATTGACTGGTGGTGCCAGACTCAAAACCCCTCCACTACATGGCAGAAGTAGAACGACTTTTGAGCCTGATTTCATCCAAACAACTCAAAGGTGAAAGTCCAATCTCTGGGGACCTGGTTCCATACATTTTCTGCTTTCTGGACTTCACATGTAAGGCCCAGCAAGTGCTCTTGTTAAAAAAAAGAGAAGATCTTTATGGCTTCGCCGACTTAAACAGCGAATTGGTCTGGTTTTGTTTTCCGTTTCGGCCACGATAACTGCTTGCCGAGGACTGATCATAACTTTCAAACCTCCCACATAATACTTGTTAGCCAACCACTTCAACTCCAGTATAGACTTCCTATTGGTCTCAACTTTATTCATTCCAAATAACAGACTACGGGCCTTTAACAAACGAGGCTTGAGGCTAGGATTGGGACTAATTTCGGTACCGCCATTTGGACCACAAACGGAATGAAGGAATTTGGCCACATGACGAAGCCGAAGAAAGGCTTCAGCTTCGACGTGTAACCCAGGCCCTACGTTTCATTTAGGACACAGAATGGTATTAGCAAAATAAATCCCAAGCTATAGACCTAATCCTTATTTTGTAACGAAATAGTCTTGAGTTCTGGTGGACTAAGTGATCAAAGGGCCTTTTCGAAACTGAGGCTTAGGCTCAGGCTCCAGCTCTGACATCCATACGCTGAAAATATAGGTTGTGGTTTTTAATTGAAGCTGAAGCTCTGTTTTCCTTTTCAAATCAGAGAATCTACTTCAGAACCGCAGCCAAAAGCCTCTATTTTGATGCCCGTTGTTTTAGAATGGATTCAAGAAATGGAGCCGGAGCCTGAAACGGAGCCCGAGCCTCCGTTTCGAAAACGCCCTATGTCGGTTGATGTTACATCATCTTGGGTGAAAGTATACCCCCTCTATCGACACATGATTGTGCACTTTAAAAGACAGACGGGTCATAATTGGATGCATGGTACCATGTTATGATCATTTTCCAATTGTATATCAGCATCATTACAGGGAAAGTGCGACAAGTGTTATGTGCTGAAAAGAAACGTCTTGTTTCTAAACTAGTTTGTCAAGGGAACATCTCCCGTTGTACTTTATCGGGTCTAAACTGTGTCTGGAATTACCCACGAGTTATTAGCATTCCTGTGCCAATTTTACACCAATCAGACACGGACATCTCTTGTTTCAATGTCTTGATGTTTTTCTTCTTTTTCTGATTGTAGCCATATACCCCACGTCTTCTTTACCGTCTCCATCTTTTCTTTCTGCACTTTCTCACTTGCCTGAAATCCCATAATCAGCTCAATTACTTGGGAGGCTACAAGTGGTTGTCAACTTGCCTCGTCGTCATCACACCCACTCTCTGATTACACCGTTTGACTACACGTGCCCTATCTCTCATCAGCCCGCCGCTCACGGTCCATTTTGTGGATCGTAATCCCCTGTCCGACTCAGTTTCCTCTTTGAATGTGGTTCGGTTACATCCTTGAATGTCCGATGTTGACTTAGTGTAAAGCCAGACGGCCTACCGCTTTTCACAGAGCAGGAAGTCAGCGGGAATCGCCCGTAGCTCCTTCCCTCCCACTAACTGGTCTCAGGATGATGCATTTCAAGAGAGGCCTTTGAGTTGTCCAAGTCTGGCCTATTATTCGATACCTCTCTATTTTTTATAGCTCTATTCGGATCGGGGTATCGATTTCCTAATGTGGGGGCATTTCCCGCGCCGCTATTTGCAGGAAGTTACAGATAGTCCTTGAGAAAAAGAAAAACACAGCATTCATCCCCAGGTTTTTGTTTCCATGGCCAAACTTTCACACGAAAAAAAAACCCACACAGTTTTAGTTAGTGCGCTATTGGTGATTGAACTATTTGTAGTTGTCTGCCTGCAAATTGCCTTAAATGGGAACTTAAATGAAATTAATGTTTTACTCGACTTGTTGTCAGTTTGGTAACGTTTAAAAATGCTTATGAGCCTCCCTTTTCAGACAAAAGGACGACCATACTTAAATCGCGTTATTCCTACCCTAGTTATGTTATAATGTATATACCCGCAAGCGAGAAACATTCATTATTCATATGAGCTTCGGTAGAATCCACGGCCCACGGGCAGGCGGATTCTGGACCGAGTCATCCGTGGCGGTTTCGGACCTGCGTTTCTCAGTACGAGCGGCGGTGTCTGGAGGCGGACTAATCCTCGGCCCTTCATCCCTAGCTGAAGCTCGCTGATAATTACCTAGGCATTTCCGATCCAATTTAGACAGTAATCCCACCCTCCTATTTCGGTCTAAGTAATTTCCTTTCGATGAAGCGCTTGTCGCTGTGAGCAGTAAGTTGCCTTAACTGACAGTGATTGATAATTCTTAGTTTAGGGTTATTTTCTAGATCTTACCAGCGATGTTTTTTTTTTTCGTGTTGTTTACAGAGAAATTTTATTCTGACAATTAACATAGGGTTTTTCTGTTAATATTGACTTTGATAAAAGAGCGAAAGTGTGGTGCTTATCTTTCTCTGTAACTTTTCTTCCTCAGAGTATACATCAATGATCAACCGTCTAAATTACCATATATCCAAGTTCTTGTGAACTTGTGACTATTCATCATTATTGAGAAAGATAATGTAACTTTCATCTGTGAAATTTCCAGTCTCATTCTACGGAACCCAATTTTTGAAATAAATTTATTTTCATATCTAATCCCTAACTCTTGTTCATATTATATATGTTTTTAACTCTTGTTCATCTTTCGATAAAGATCCTACTAGGATCGAAACGCGTCAGGCCCTCCCTTTTTCGTATGTGTATGGTTTTTCTCTTTTCTAAATATAAATACAGCTTTTCAGGCAGAAACATTTTAACGGTATGTTTCTTCTATCACCATCACTTACCCTGTATGTTAGGTAGGTAGGCCTAAATATGTGAAGATTTCTCTTTTGGAATGCTACCAATGTATGAAGTTTTACTTTTAAAGACATTGAACAAACATTGGTACTCTGTTGCATGTTGATACTGTTGAGTGTCGCGTCTGTAATGGTCACCTTTTATTTTCTCAAAACTCTTTCTCTCAGCCCGGTTGGACACTGACAGCTGTGTGTGTCCGGCCACAATTCCACTTCATCTTTCCCATCTTGTTGACCAGTCCGAACTTTGCAAAGCTGCCAACCTCGTTCATTACTCCTCTCCATTTAGTACCTGATAGCCCTGTCATTTGTTTGCTCACGAACTGCCAAACTGTGATACCAGCACCATGCGATACCGATTGCTATTCAGTCATGTCTAAATATTGTTCCATAAGAGTCTAGGATTGTTTTCTCTTTTTCATGTAACAGGCAGATAATGCTTGCTGATTCCGTTTTTTCGTTCGTTTGCTGTCTTTGTCCATATCCTGAGATGAATAAATGGAAACCAATTTAGGCTTCGTTACATGGATGATTATTATAACCGAAACCCAGCCGTTAAAACTGATGTAAGAAGCTCGTGTAGACCTCTTCAATATAAAGTCTTCACACTGTCAATGGGCTGAGCGAATTGAATATGTACAAACACGCCCCAATGGACCAGTGTGTGAACAGCGGTTTCTGTGACAAAAAAAAAATCCTGTACCTTCGTGGACTAGGCAGAGTGTTTGTTGCCGTTGGCATTTTGCCACGTTATTAATTAACCGGGCAATTAAACGTATGCCATCAACCAGTTTTTATAAAAACACTTTGGAGAGTTTACCTCCCCCACACAATGGAATCACATAAGCTCACTTGCGCCTTGTGACGAAGACATTTTTGGAAACGTCTTGTGAAACCGGCATAGGCCTCAAATTGCCAGACCTGAGGGCTTGAATCACTGAGGCAGTCGAGAGGCGATTAACCTCCAGGTCAGTTCATCTTCAGTGTTGACACGGCTATACGATGCAGTTTTATAATTGGGGCAAGTTTTTAAAGGTTGCACCGAGTTCTGTGTGTCCAGAACGCCGACAATTCTTGCTGCCAGGCCCCCGTAAACCGCGAGTGAAGCTTTTAAATTATATCTCTCTATCGCATCCGATTGATTTACGATGCAGAGCAAGAAATTCTGCCCCAAGTTCACAAAGAGCAAAACCAGGCTTAAAGGTAATATAATACATTGGTGTTTGTCAAAGAAATGCAGATTCATGGGCAAAAATACCAAGACAGATACAGTAACAGTCATCTGTGAAATTCCCAGTCTCATACGGTGCCAACCTTTTGAGAAAACTATGAAAAAAGCCCACGGTATTTTAAAAATCTTTGCACAATTATTTTTGATCTTCCAAAAGATCAAAATTGTTTTTGGTTATTGGGTTTTACTCTTTTCTGGAGAAATACAACAGTTCAGGCAGAAACATTTTAAAGGTATAAACGATGACCATGTAAGTTGTAGGTATACCTGTGAAGATTTCTGTTTCGGTATGCTACCACAGTATGACATTACCTTTAATCCCAAGTGATAGGGAATCCATATCGATATGCACTTGATAAAATCAAGATGGGATTGTGCTTGTCTCCGTAGGGTTGGTATTAATTTGCAGACAATTTGTACAGTCCTCCTAATAGGCCTAAAGGTACAGTTGTGAATTCTGTTAAAAAAGAAAGAAATATATCACACCGCATATTAAATCAAGATTTATTGCCAACACGGACGGAGCTGCAGTTGGCCCCGTTACCCCTAATGGCTCATTGGATGTTTCAGATAGTAAAAGCAATTGAAAGGTAAATACTGCTTGCATGAGATTGTGCACGGATTCCTTCGCGTGTCATAAATCAACGGGCCTTGTCGCACGAAGCGATTTCTTTCCCAAAGGCGTCAAACTTTTAGAGCCAGAATAAATTTTTCTTGGCCTGTCTTAACTATCCCCCAGGCGGGAAGTTTTTCTTCTTGTCGATTTCCTGGAATAGACTACTTGTAAAGTCCTTGTGTGGCGTGGGCTGCGAACAAGTATATACGGAGTTGAATTGGTGAAGTGAGTTAAACAAACACACACACCCAACACCCTACAAACAAACAACCAATGATGTATTTTGGACTGGGGGAAGAAAAAGGTCCGACCTTTTCTTAGTTGGTCCGTCGGCTTTCGCTTAACTCCTGACCGTGCCGCGAAAATATTCGTGTACTTGAAGATACATACTCCATTCTACCAACGACTCGTCTCGATACCAGTGAGGCTCTCCTATACATCAATTGGAAGTCATGGTCCTTTACTTCGATGAAGGCTTTCCATTTTATCTACTTGCATACGGGACATGCGGGTCTGAGTGATGCGGTCACCGACCAGCAAGGCGGTACTCCGTTGTCATGTTTTCAAGTTAGAGTTTTGACCTTTTCACACGACGCCAAAAGAAAATCACCTCTCAACCATTGAGAAATTCTCTCATGGGTCTGGACCTCGGTCAAAATCTCTCAATTAAGGATTCACCAGGGGCGTCGGTCGGTCACTCTCAAGCATTGGTGTCCTTTCACACGATGACAATTTTGTAAGACTTCGCAACCGTGTGAGAGAATTTCTCAGTGGTTGAAAGCTTTTTTGGCGTCATGTCCAGTTGTCTACCACGCCGTTATGCCGCTCCCTGTTCATCTCTCAAAGGATGTAGATCAGCTGTCTCCTGGCTAGAGTAGCACCCCGTGTCCGGAGTTCGAGCATGCAAACCACGTCCTATGATGTGTCTCTCTTTTGAAGACGGCGTGTCAAGACCGAGACGCAAGTCTCAAAGGGCTTAAGATATTAAATTGATCGCTTATTAATAATTAATCAGAGGCATCTGCGCCAATGTGCATAAGTCCATTGCCTTGAATGAATATACTTATATACTACATAAATGGACAGCAACATCCAGGATGGAATCACAGCCCGTGCTTCAATGCCCTATAACTTATCAAGGTTCTACACCGCAATCTCAATGAGGTGCGGGTTTTTCAAAGTATATGAAATGATGCACGTTTCGTTCTTAGTATATAAGGACCATATTGTAGTTCGCAAATTTCCAAGACACTATAGTGAACAGTGCTGAAGTCAAGTCCTTCATCCCGCCGAGTTCGGGTTCAAGTTCTTACCTCCCGAGTCTAAAGCCCACCGCACACTATACGATCCGACTACGACCCGACTGGTTTTTGAAAGGATCGCAAAGCATTCTGGGAGTCTTAACCGTGATTCGACAGTCGAATCTTGCCGACTGGCCATCAGAGTGGGTCTACTACTGGGAACAATCACGGTTAAGACTCCCAGAATGCTTTGCGATCCTTCCAAAAACCAGTCGGATCCTAATCGGAATGTCGGATCGTATAGTGTGCGGTGGGCTTAAGGCTGAGTCCGAACGCCCAAATCCGAGTGGGAAAGCCTCCGGAGTGCTATAGTTCTTTCAGTCCCGATTTTGAATCCGAGTCTGAGTCCTTCCAACCGGGAATCCGAGTTTGAGCAAGAGTCCTTGCCATCCGACTCCGAGTCATTTTATGAATTTCAAGCAGTGTTCCTGGTGCATGGCACCAATACAATAATTATCCCATCAGGAATGGCACATTAAGTGAAAAGAAGATGTTTTAATGATATTAATTAACAATGGTTTTGATTAGACTTTCATTAACCTTGACTGCTTCTACCCACTTGTTCACTTTAGGGGACAGAAGAAAATGCAACTTATTTTTCACATTTGTCGTCCATTTTGTGACATAAGTATTTTATGTCATATAGTTTAATGCAGTTCTTCATTCTGGAGGACACCGCCATGCATTGTCATTTGGAATATTCCGCCGTTGCTGAGGTTATATATAAGTAAATAAATGATTACTATAAATAAACTGATAAGAATCATTTTTGGTTAAGGGATAAACACCTTGCGAATAACTACTATAAATATATCCCTTTCTTATTTTTTTAAAACTAGCTCTAGGAACACCGTGAATTTATCAATACAATTGCCATTAAAGACGAGTTCAACCTTCGTTATTTTATTTACGAATTCCTACTTCTCGCCAGTTGTAAAGCAAAATGAAATCCTGACAAGTCCGGTAATCTCACTCTGACTTGGCCATGCAGTGTCATGCATAAAACATTATAGGCTTTGATTCGCCATTAAGATGATGTAGGCTGCAGGCATTTATGCATGGGTGAGGTCGGAATGAATAAATGTGATTTTCAGAGGTAAATAACACGTATCCTGGCGGAGATTTTTGTTGCAAGACTTTGCTGGCATAGTGAGAAAAACAGATCAGGGGTTCTGATTCGATGACGCTGCCAAAAGAGAAAGGTATAATGGCGTTTGATCAGAATGCCACCTGCGTATAAAGCAATTCATTAATGCCTGGTTTTCAATAACATTTCGCGGAATTATTGCATGTTGTGTCGGCGTTATAGGTTGTGAATTTGGTTGGGATTTTTGAAGCCTATAGATCGTAACCATACTTGTTAATGTTGTTATCCTCAAGGTTTTACCGGTGCTCCTCAAACCAGCCAAGCCACTTGGTCTTGGTCTTGGACTTGGTCCTCATCTAGGTCTTGAATTATGATTTATAAATGCTTTTCCCTTCATTGGCCTTTTTATAAACCATACACCAAAGGCAATTAAGGCTACATCACCCATATACTGTATGCCAGACTGAAGGCCAGAGAAATAGCCTGTTAAATAAAGGTTATGAGAATTTGTGTGTGTGTGAAATATGTATCTGTGAAATATTGTAGACATTTGGGATGTAGTGTTCAAAGAGGTATACTGTGATGTACACTTAATGGTAGTATCATACTTTGGTAAGAAACCAAAACAGAAATCTTCACGGATACCTATAACTTACGGGGTATGGAGATGGTGCTGGTAGAAACATACCGTTAAATTGTTTCTGCCTGAAATGGTGTATTTATCAAGAAATTATTAAAACAACGACCGGAAAATATGTGTGATCTTTCACAGAGAAAAGAATATCGGTGAAAAGAACAAATTCTGTGGCCGTTTTTCACTGTTTTCTCAAAATGTTAGCCCCGTATGGGTCTGGGCCGGAAATTCACAGATGACTTTTACTGTATCTTTCTTGAAATTTTGCCCCATGAATCTGCATTTCTTTGACAAAATTAGAGTATGATGTTACCTTTAAGTATAGCCGGCAATGTTAGAAGGAAGCTCATTGGTACATAGCAGGGTGCTGCATGTTGCAGAGAATTTGTTAGTTTGGGGATTTTTCAGCATTTTATTACAAGGGCCGGTCGGGATTTATCCCTGTGGGTGCTTTGTGTGTGTGTATAAAGTGCATTTGCACGTTAAGTGGAGATGCAGACCTTTTCCTGGGAAATAATTATTTTTTTTTAAAGAAAATTCGCTTAGCGACTCGAGGCGATACGGCAATTGGGCTTTTATGTCGGTGTTGGAATTATAAAAACATGAATCCTTCAAAACATGACCCCTGACCTCGTCTTGGTTGTAGTCACGTCTCGCGCTCAGTCGATATGGGAAGAAAAGAAACGGAGTCTTAAGAAATTCTACACTTCGATATTCAGATCAGCACGCTGAAACGAAAATTTTGGATACAATGCTTTACCTCCAGATGTCAATGAACTAGCCAGTTAGCCATAGCAGATCAATTTAGCCACTGGGAGAACCATACATCGCGTTGTTTTCGTTGTGAGGCAAAACTCTTACTCTGAGCCTTAAGCTGTGTCCCAGATTTACTCAAACTAGGACACAAAGATGGCTGCCTTTTGTTGATTATCAACCAAAATAAGACCAACCATCTGTTTTCTTCTAGATGTACAAAATGGACTTTTAAAAGCACATTATGAGAAAGCCTTCAATTGCGAGGGTGTGTATTTTACACAGAGAGCGTATTATTGCGCACATGTATATTGATGGGGTAGCTTTAATTGTCCTTTTCTATAATGCAGGATGCTCTTAAAGGAATTTGCGAAGGGGCACCGATCTCCTCTAAGATAAGGGAACGCCTGGAGGACACCCAGAAAGAATGACCCCGTCAAGTCAGCTTCCAGCCCCCGTCTTTGGCCTCGCTCTCTCTCCTGAAATCAAGTAAGTCCCATCAATCTGCCAGTTCCTAGGAACGGCTTTGCCAGTGATATTACCCGGCTCAATGCAGCGGGTCTGCGCTAATTTCCCGTGGGCTTTATTGTTCCAGTTTCGCCATTTTAAATTATGCATTAAATACTGTTAGGTTGCCTTTTGGTTTGATCAACTCATTTAAAGGATTGATGGGGATTGGTAACACAATTTCTTAGCATCGATCTGAATGCTGACTTGTATACAGTACTACATGTACATGTACATGTATATGGTGAATGACCGAATTCAAAAACATGTATAGGCCTACATGCATGATAAAAACGTGTCCCGCCAGTCCATGTCCATAGTCCAGTTCAATCCAGTCCTGTCCTGTCCAGTCCAGTCCAATCCAGTCCAGTCCAGTCCAGTCCAGTCCAGACCAGTCCAATCCCGTCCAAACCAGTTCAGTCCAGTCCAGTACAGTCCAGACCAGTCCAGTCCAGTCCAGTCCAGTCCAGACCAGTCCAATCCAATCCAGACCAGTTCAGTCTAGTCCCGTGCAGTACAGTCCAATCCAGTCCATTCCTGTCCAGTCCAGTCCAGTCCAGTCCAGACCAGTCCAGTCCAGCCCAGTCCAGTCCAGCCCAGCCCAGCCCAGCCCAGCCCAACCCAGCCCAGCCCAGTCCAGTCCAGTCCAGCCCAGTTCAGTCGAGCCCAGCCAAGCCCAGCCCAGCCCAGTCCAGTCCAGTCCAGTCCAGTCCAGTCCAGTCCAGACCAGCCCACGGCCATAGTCGTAGCTATATACGCGTTCCATCTGCTATACCATTCAAAGATGGGAACCATTGCTGCTCAATGGCATAATAGTCACATACAACATAATACAAGAAAGAAGGTGGATCTTTCCTTTACGGGATCTCAGACTAGATATCCTTTTGCCCCAATGTCCCTCCGTCAGTCTGAACTGTGATCTATTGCCGTGCTAGGTTCCTCCTGTATTTTTTATTGATAACTACCTGCGCATGTGTAAATAATGGCATATCGCATTCTCATTGGATGCAGTGGAATCATGTTTCTGTCGGCAATCTCGCGGAGACGTCGATGGCAGAATGTATCGAAATGATTTCACCAAACTCATCGTAACTTACTATCCATCTTAAAGGAGTTTGATGTATTGCAGTCCTACAGAGCATACGATGGGTGATCCTTCGTAACTCGAGATACGATCGATTGTGGGGCTTCGTGAAATCGACCCCTCAGGCTAGTTTTCACAAATGGTGCGGTTACTTTATGGGTTTTTCTCGTCCTGCCAATTAGCTTGGGGAAAAAAATGCTTTCAATTACATCCCTCTACAGAGCCCCTCGGCTTATTTTATCGATGTGATATATCATCTCTTGACATCTACAAAATAGGAAATCTGTAATTGAGATTTCTCTTTTACTTGAAGTGGAAATGGAAAGGGGGAAGTCACAGATAAGTAAATGGATTTGCCAGGTTGCGGCGGAAGGTAGGTCATGGGAAGCCCCTTAGAGATAGCGGCCGACTTCGGGGCCAAGGTGAGAGCTATACTGGACGAGTAACTTGACCTGGGGACGATTTCACGAAGCCCTGCGACCGATCTTAACTCGATTTACGAGGAAAACCAATCGTATAGGGGCCCATCCCACGTAGGGCTTCAATGCATCAAAAACCCTACGATTGATAGTAGGTTACGAAGAGTTTGGTGAAATCGACCCCCGAGTGGTTGGGGGACGGTGATGATATACACATTGTACTTGTACTCCCTTTCAGCCTGCGTACGAGTCCCTTTCAGCCTGCGTACGAGTCCCTTTCTGCCTGCGTACGAGTCCATTTCAGCCTGCGCACGAGTCCCTTTCTGCCTGCGTACGAGTCCATTTCAGCCTGCGTACGAGTCCATTTCAGCCTGCGTACGAGTCCCTTTCTGCCTGCGTACGAGTCCATTTCAGCCTGCGTACGAGTCCCTTTCAGCCTGCGTACAAGTCCATTTAACCTGCGTACGAGTCCCTTTCAGCCTGCGTACGAGTCCATTTCAGCCTGCGTACGAGTCCCTTTCTGCCTGCGTACGAGTCCATTTCAGCCTGCGTACAAGTCCATTTCAGCCTGCGTACGAGTCCATTTCAGCCTGCGTACGAGTCCCTTTCTGCCTGCGTACGAGTCCCTTTCTGCCTGCGTACGAGTCTGTTCTTACCCTGCCCCTGGCGCACGAGTCACTTGTGCCGCCATTTTGAAGATATTTGGGCCTGGTCTAAGGATCGCTTGGGCTTGTGTGTATTCCGCCTATAGTTTCCCTTTATATGGCCGGCCGCTTTATTACAAGGCCGATGTTGGATTTATCTCGTTAAAGTTCCCTGAGTTGTCGTTAGTGCTACGTTAATAGCAAGTAGGCTATAGGAGTTATACTTTTGCTGACGCTCGAGATGCTTGTGTCCCTTTGCAAGATACTCGACCAGCCCATGAGTTTTCTATACCAATTGCCTAGGAATAGGAAACAACTTAGGCCTATACGTGTTGCTTATACCTACGAGTTGCTTAGGCTGGCGTTACGTTTGACAACTGTCGAGTTGACCTTACAAAGGAGGCTCAGAATTCAAACCGCCACAATTGCTGGTATCGGAGAATGGGGTCACAGAAGCAGATGAAATCCTGGGGTCGATTTCACGAAACCCTCCTACGATCGATCTTATAATTAGTTACGAAGGATAACCCATCGTATCCCAAAGGGGCTGCAAATGCATCATAAGTCATACGATTGATAGTAAGTTACGATGATTTTGGTGAAATCGACCCCTGGTCGTATTGTGTTCATTGGAAAAAAGGCTGAGTTCCAAGCAATTTAACCGTATACTTCAACCTGACGATGCATGGTAACATCAGAAATGCAGTTATCGGCCCTTAGTCACGTAGGCCTTTGTAGCATCCAATGAGATGTCGGTCAACAACCGTTCGTGGCCACTAACACCAGCAAGGCCACAGGTTGTATCCGATACCAGTCTAATACAACTACAAGACTTTGTAATGTAATGACCGTATACGTTATCAACACCCCCGAAGATGTACTGACCGGGTGAGATTTTGTTACGGATCGGAGGCGACGAAAGGCGTGTCCGATGGCGAAAGTATACCTCCGTGGATGGTACCATGCCTTTTTGAACTGGGCAAAGTACAGGTCGAACAAGAATTAAGGACAGAACCAGCACAGAATAATTTAGCTTTTATTCTGATGACAATATCTACACATTTCGCTGTAAACATTTTGTGTGATATGAAACGGTTACGGAGGAAAGTCACACTGGAACTAATGCAGGCACTAGGCATTGAGCTGCTAGTCGTGACTTTGTAAGAAAGAACAGCCTAAAAAACAGTAACAGATGTTTGACCTTTAGGCTAGCTTCATTCATTTCACCCCTCAAACTCAAAAATTGTTTTTGTTTTCACGACGAGATGAGCATTCTACGAAATTGTGGTGCGTCCATCTGCATCTACATGTACCACGTCTTCGCGATAATTAATCTGGTAGAAAAATAAGATGCTGAGATATGATGGACGTCTTTTACAAGATGCAAGGTGGTTAGAGGACGTTCCCTTGAGGAGTTTTATCCCGAAAATACCATTTTTCCTTCGTCAAACTTCCCGGTGAAATGCGTCAATGTGCCCGTGGTTACACCGTGTGCAGGTCACCGTAACACGCCGTAAATAACCCCATGAAGATATATTCCCACATTTAGTAAAAGAAATTACATCGCCATCAATTGCCATCACTGACGTAGACTGTCCGCGGTAGCCAGCTCCCACGACCTCCTTAAAACATCCTTGGGAATTATAAAAACAAGGACAGACCGATATCTCATTCCTATGAAATGTATCATTCGTCAGGCTTCATCGCTCATGAACTGATGCGTTCCCCCCGCTAGGAAATTATACGTGACGTGTATTGGGACGCAGCACCTTGGAGAGTGATACGCGTGTGCCGTCGCGTCATCCCATGGGAAACATACACTGTAGATAGATAAAATGATACCTGTCGTTAAGAACTCTGTCAGAATGCTCCATCTGGTCTTAAATGATGCCTGTGCCTCAAATCAGAAAGACGTCTTTTATTTCTACGTATTTCATCCCCAAAAGATATGGCCTTTCATTGTATATCGTCGTTTTGTACGATCCAAGATGATCTATACGATTTGACCGTGAACATACAGATAGACAAACACCCCGACAAACAAACACTTTTAACTTTTCCAGTTGAGTCGTTAATTCAGGGAACTAAATATATAGAGAATGGTGTGTGAACAACTTCAACTGAAAGAAACTATTAAAAGAAACAGTTAGCTCGAAAAGAAACGCTTCAACTGATTTTGTATCATAAGGTTAAGTACAAAATTCTGGACAAACACCCCGATAAACAAACGAACAAACAAAACGCGAAAACAAATAAATATGTAATACATAGAAAACATCAATTGTTGAGTCTTCAGTTAGTTGGTACTGTTTCAAAAGCAATCAGTGAGGATTCATTTTGTCTGTTCAAAATAAGACTGCCCAAGCAGAAATCGCAGGGATTTTATGAGACATTTTTGTTTTCTTTAACCCATCCTTTGAGCCAAACAGAGTCAATGCTTCTATAATATTGCTTACTTTTGAATAATTCTTCATGTCTAAACCCCATTTTCTAAAATTGTCTTTTATTTTTGACGTGAAATGCTCCAGGATTTTTTAAGATGCAAGGCCCCGTGTTCCATGAAGCGGGGATTTATTTAAAAGCTCACTTAAAACAAAGACGATTCTGGCAGCTGTCAGCTGAGCAATTAGACTAAAAGGTGTTTTTATATGTCATATCTAGTTAATACAATGCGATTACATGTGTCTTTTGGTATAAAACGCCCTCATTACAGTCAACTGTGTTTAATACCACGGACTGGGAAGAGTCCAAAAGTAATGGCATCTAGAAAGAAACAGTCTGCAAATTATATCAAAACTGATAGATCGCCATTATATGCGGTTGGCATGTTACTTATTCTTTGCCAGGCACCTTCGTTTCATTGTAAAGAGCGTGAACGCAATATTAAAGTTGGGGTCGTTGAATCACTCAGATGTCAGTAACATCCTTCGTAAACCTGATGCTGGTTCTTGCCGTGCGAGGGCGCTATTCATGTTAGCTTGAATCCCAGCAATCGAGTATTTTTCCCCCACGCATATCCCGACAAATATAGTCAGTCTCTGCTTCCAGCAATATTGAATGATTATCTGCTTATTATTAATAAATATATATCAGCGAATTGGTGTTAGGTAAAAACCAATCATGAAAATAATTTCGTTTTTATAGAGCGTTTTACATTGAAGTCTCTAAGCGCTATACGAATTATAACAATTGATTGCTACAACTACTATGCTATACTACTATTTTTTTAAGGAATCGTTTTCAATCATTTTATTGAAAACGAAATCCAAACTGTAGGCCTATGCTTTTCAGAACAGTCTTTCAATGATTCCTACTAAAAATATCTAAATTAAAAAGGTTAATTTGAGTACAAACACTCTTTTGAGCATCATCATCTCCTTTTTATATCATTAGCAACCCCTTAATGCCTCAATTATGCGCCATATTCTAAAACAATAGTCGTAGCGTTGATATAAATGTAGCCCTATAATCGGAGGCAACATGTTGAGACCTAGATTCATGTAGAGCGCCCTCCCTCGGATGGTGTTGCAGACGGTAATATTGTACTTATTTTCAGGAAAGTGGTGATGGGCCAAACGAAGGCTAGTCTACATTGTACTTTTGATATATTTTTGATCTGTACAATTGCAGTTGCAATCATTAAATCTTATCTAAAACCATCTTCCTCCGATCAGTCTTCTTCTTCCATATATCCAAAAGCTGGAAATGTCTAGAATTTTGGAAATTAGCTTCATGTTCACCTGAAGTCAACAGATCAGAGAATCCTTTTTCCACTTTTTCCAGAAGTCTCTATACTCGAAATTGATGCTTAGCACATTGCGCTGGAGTCGATCTCGGTGAGAACGTCACAAGAACTATCAGCCGTCTTGTTCTCAATTTAGAGGGCGTTATTTATAAGACCGTAATCTGGCATAACCAAGGCCTAAGAACTATCTCGTATGCTATTGTGGTGATTTTCGGGACTACATAAATAATTCTCAGCACGAAAGTCAATCCTACATGTTGTTCTGGAAGTAAAGGGGCTGCCCTGTTAGGGAAAAAAATGAGGCTGGTCCTTGCTCTATGCTTTGGTTTCTAAACCAATATGATGTTGCTAAACACATTTAAATTAAGAAGGAATTTCTTGCTTTTTCACATGGTACCCGGACTGTAGTGTCCGGGAATTGGACCTACTCCGCCTTTGGAGTTTGAATTACCTCCCTAGTTTAAATCCAATTATTAAAGTTTTTGCCAAAAGTTGTCTGTTTTTGAATTTTAGTGAATTGAACATGAAAGTAAGGTGTGGCAATGGCGTATACGGTACGCGTACGTAAGCTTATGCGAACCTATACTGTTATAATAATTCAAATGTATTCATTGTGTGCATTATAGTGGCGGGACTTGTAATATAATCACATCAATTTTTTAACAAGGAACCGCGGTGAGAACGTTTCCACGACACAGATTGTCCATGGAAAGCAATTTGTGCCTTTGATGAAGTAAACCTGCCGACAATTCACATAGTGGTAATATCAGGAAACAGCGTATTGTATACTGTATACTCCAAAGAAAAGATCACTCATTCATGTAGGCCTATAGATGTTTGTATGTGTATACACGGGAACTGTTAATACAACCAGCATTAATTATTTTTGTATCCGAATCCGTGAAATTCATCATAATATTCAGGCACGGTCTTTCAAAGACGTCTTGTATATAATAGCCTGCTTCATGCAGTCACAAGCACGAGAACACACTGCATGCACTTACGAATTCGTAATTGCATTAGCCGAATGTAAAATACAGACTTTGTGATGTCTGTGTACGCCGAAGCTAAACCCTCAAACAGATGTAGAAAGTACACTCACTCTTAAAGGTATAATACATGGTCACAGAACAGCGATCACACTTTGTCTGATCAAACATGTACATTAAATAATAAACCTGTGAAAATTTGAGCTCAATCGGACATCCGAGTAACGAGAAAATATAGCGAAAACCTGACTGAAGTTTTCTTATAAAACATAAAGAATCGTTTTGATCTTACCCCGATATTAACGGTCTTTGTTTGACTAATTTCTGGATAAATACACCATTTCATGTGGAAATAATGTGGCCAGTATGTTTCTACCAGCACCATCTTCATACCTTGAAAGTTATAGGTGAATCTGTGAACATTTCTGTTTGGGTATGTTACCAATCATGTACTGTACCTTTAATTTGATTCAAGAATATGAAACTTCGACCATAGAAGTTGTATATTACATTCGCTATAAATAGGATTTTTGAATAATAACGAAATTTCCACCTTGAATTTCGAATAATACAACTGACTTAATCTACAACATGTTTGTACAAAGATTCATGAGTGGAAATTCGATTGAGCGCACCTGTACGCCCTCAACATTGTGTGATGCGGGTTTGCAACGGAGAGGGTCGTGGTACAGGCCTCATTCACGCATCAAGTATGATTCATTTTCTCTCGTCTCATACAAACTGTGGTCAATTTCATAGAACTGCGTATAAGCACAAAATTTGCTTAAAAGTAATATCATAGTTTTTTATCAAAGAAATACAGATTCATGGGCAAACA
The DNA here is from genome assembly GCA_963971285.1 of Astropecten irregularis. Taxonomy (NCBI): domain Eukaryota; kingdom Metazoa; phylum Echinodermata; class Asteroidea; order Paxillosida; family Astropectinidae; genus Astropecten; species Astropecten irregularis. Next base: position 2,646,126 of record OZ020256.1, read on the forward strand.
TAATCAAGACAGATACAGTAACAGTCATCTGTGAACATTGCAGTCCCTACGGTGCCCACTTTTTGAGAAAACAGTGAAAAACGGCCACAGTATTTCTGAAGTCTTTTCTCTTTCATTTTTGATCTTTTAAAAGATTCTAACGGGGCCTATGTTTCTACCACCACCATCTTCATACCCTGTAACGTATACGTAAATCTGTGAACAATTCTGTTTTGCTTTCTTACCAAATTATGATACTACCTTATAAGCATGGAAATTCGTCCTTGATCAAACAGGATTACCAACCAAAAATTCCATGTTATGTTTACTGCTTTTGACCATTGTTTGCTGACCATAACATTCACAAGGAGTTTTGGCTGGCATACTGATTTTATTTACCACGATTTTCTATGAATGATTGGCCCCAGGTATCAGTTCAACATCCATCGTCCATCATGTCCCATTTAACAAATCATAACACACTGCCCACGATATACCTGAGTTTGGTCTCTGTGTGATCTGTGAGTTTATTTCTTTCCACTGCTCCACATGACTGCCCATATCTGTCTGTACCTCACTCAGTTTTTTTTTTCATAATTGGTATGTAATTATGTAAAACCATCTTCAGTACTCCTCCACTAGCTGGGCCAGATGTTTTAACAATAGGCGTTTCGATCAACAATATACCTTGGTTAATTATTTACGATCGACAAAACAAAAGAAGCCGGTGACGTCTGCAACAGAAGGTTATGAGATTTATCACATCCTCGCGCTCGCTGAATTTTTAATTGATTGCTAAGAATTCGGGAAATTATATTTTTTCTTGGAAACGAAAGCATGAATTTTTCAGGATTGACGACATTCGTTTGACTTTGAATTGGAAAGTGATATTTACGCCATTCAAACTAATTCATTATTATTTGTAGGCATATCAATTATTTATAATTATTTGGAACAAGAACCAAAATAAAACAAGACGGGCAGCAGCAGCTGAAGCAAAGCAAAAGTAACAACATGCAGCAACAACTACTGCTGCAAAGAGAGATAGAACAATAGAATATAGTAATTAACAACAGTTAACATTTACAGTAACAGGAGAAACATAAACATCAGCAACAGCAGGAGCAACAAAATAGAAACATTATAGCAACAAAATAGCAGAGCAGGAGCAGAAGCCACAACAGCAGCAGCAGCAGCAGCAGAAACAACAACAACAAAAGCAGCATCAACAACAACAACAACAACAACAACAACAACAACAACAACAACAACAACAACAACACCACCAGCAGCAGCAGCAGCAGCAGCAGCAGCAGCATTTTTGCTTTACTTGCTTTATTGCAGATAGGGCAACGTCATGCATGCAGTTTGCATGCATAACACGAATTACTCCCCTGGTCCATGCCTGATCATTCTGCCCATGCCATTATACTGTACAAATATAATCACGCTGCACCCAGAAGGCCCTAACACTTGCCCTTTAGAAGTGTAATGCGAAGTATCTCATTTCTAATCAGAAAGAACTTGTTTCATTGACAATAACTGTGCCTGACATTCAGTGCGTAAACATCACGAGATCAGTTCATTTTCTCGCAACATTTTCTGTATGAAGAACTTTAGGAGAAAGGGCGCCGGGGATTCTGAACACATGGACACATGGACACATCAGGCTATACAGCTAATAATTACGCATACACATTGGCGTATGGTGTGTATCTTTAAAAGTCTATAAACCTAGACATTGGTGAATGCTGATTGATAAAACCATGCAGACACGCAGACACGCAGTCAGCTTGTATAGTTCCAAATGATTTAATTTCTTCTTTTTTTAGGCTTAATACATCTATACCAATGTTATTTTGGGCCAATATATTGTGTTTTATATGAAACTTGCGTCGCTATTCTCTGTCTTTTTGGGTGTATCACTTTGAAACTCGTTTCCCCAAGCAAGTCAAGATTTATTCAAGCCAGCTGATATGTTCTGAGCCAGTGGAATTGGCACTGATTGCAGCCATTGCTTAATCATTCATACTGAAACACATAATAATGCAATTGAAGCTGTTAATTTACGTTATATTAAAATTAATGGAATCATCAATAACTACAATTGAAACTGACTGAATTTAAAGTCATTGAAAAGTGAACAAAGAAAAATTGACTGGAACGGGATTCGAACCGGCACCTCCTGAACAGCACACAGGCGCTCTACCAGGGCTGGATAGCTCAGTTGGTAGACGTACGGTATTCAGGAGGTCGGTCGCCGGTTCGAATCCCGCTCCAGACAATTTTTCTTTGTTCACGTTTCAATGACTGTATATTAAATGGGATATGTACGAAATCAACATGGTTGCCCCGGTGTCTTCAAACTCAGACCTTGTCTGATTGTACTGGCTGTCGGTTGGTGGGGTTGCCTTGGGGTGGGGGAGTTCTCACAGGGTGTGGCCGAGCCACCTTTCCTCTGAATATATCACTCAGTGGGCTCTTGGTTTGTTCTTTCCCTCAGGTTGTTGTTTTTGGTGACCTCTGTCTATCCATTTGGAGGAAGAATTCACCACTGGTGGCCCTTCTGAAAAGGTAAGCAATCCTGTATTTTGTTGCATTTTATTGAATTTATGTCATTCGCAACATTGTGAATGATCTACTTCTTGCATTTTAGCCTTCTCTTCAGAAATTGCACATACCTCCTGAAATAAAATAAAATCATAAACATTATTTGAGTCAGTGGATCGGTTTGCGGAAACACCATGTAAGAATCGTTCGTACTTTCACACTTCTATATCGTGCGCACTTCTATAATCGTTCGCACTTCTCACAATTAAGGTCTCAACGTTTCGACTAGCCTGCTCTAGTCATCATCAGGAGACGAGTGTTTTAGTCTAACAACATTTAAATACTAGTTATGTATTTTGAGATGTTAATTAAATTAAGTGCAAGTATAAACTGCTGTAAACTGCTCATCAGCCAAAGAAAGGACCTGAAATGCTTGGAGTCAGGAGGGCCTGACGTTTCGATCCTAGCAGGATCTTTATCGAAGGCTTAAATGCAGTCGGGGAATCGGGGCATCGGACATTGGTATAATTTTGGTCATCACGCAGAATGATATAGCATTAAGTTGAATGAAAACATGAAATTGGTGTTTCAAGGTTTTATGTCTTGCACGGGGTTTCAATCCAATACAGAGATTGAAGAAGTCCACGAAATGAAACGAAAATGTCCTCTCCACACGAGCTATACTTCCGCCAATGCAATCGACGACACTAACTTAATTGTAATAATCCCGCCGTTGCTCTGCCGGGCACTGTAATCCATGCCGAGAAGACAATTACAGTGAGAATTGGCGATTTCATTCTCTTTCCCAATCATGACGTTGAACAAAAACAACGGAGAATTGGTCGTCATTTCATCAAATCAGCCTGACCCCGCCGGTCTCACCTCGACCACGTGTTTTGTTATACGTCGTCCCGCGCCTGATGAAAACAAGAAGCTGTAAAAACAAAAGACGCGGGCCGCGTCTTTCAATCAAGTCTCTGGGACTACCGCGAAGTGCGAAAACATCCAAATCAAAGGAGCGTAATATGCTCTTCTAGGTAACTGATTGAAACTCCGGAGCAACGGCCCCTGACCGACGATACTTGATTGAAAAAGTCCCGGAGATGCAAAGTCTAGGATGCAATATTGTACTTCCTTCATGATCATTACAATTGGTCGCATCTAAATATGTTTACCGAAACTATAATTGGTCTCACAAAATACGTTCAATGGAGAGGTACGCAGAATAAATACAAAGTTTGGGGCTGGTGAAGTTATGTTTCAAACCTTCCAAACTTGACATTTTAACTCGTAATTAATTTCCTATGATGCTTGCTGAACTGCTGAAAAATTGGGCTGGTGAAATTGTGTTTCAGACCAAAATTACTGACCAAACTTGAAATTTTAACTCGTAATTAATCCCTATGATGCTTTGATGCTTGTACTTCCATCTCGATCCTTATAATAATGGTTACTTACCAAACTTGAAATTTTAACTCGTAATCAATCCCCTTTGATGCTTGCCGACTGGATATTACAGTGTCCGTGCGCCAGCAATTGGCAGTAAATTTAGGATATTATCTAGTACAAAATTGCATACAAAGCTTTCCCTGTTGTGCTAATGAGTTTTACCAATATGCACTGTAATTGTATACCAATATCCGCAGTAATCAAATGATCGTACTGCTTTGATTTCAAACTTTGATTTCCCTATAGGGAAAAACCTATTGTTACCCAAACCAATCAGTTTGTGCGCGGAAAGTTGTAATTGTATTGATAATTTATTCTCACGAGTTTCTTTTATTTTTTTCATGCTAGGTATACTACTTTTAGACAATCTATTGAGTGCTTTGTTCGCAAAACAACCTTCTTGTATGAAAACTTCACTATTATTGTTTTTTTTTAAAGATATACTCACAGAAAGTTCCTCAGTGTGGATCGAGCGAAAGCACCGTATCTAGATTGTAAAAAGACTGTGCTAGGATTATGCCTTTATAGGTAGGTCATTCAACTAACATAATGCTCGCCATTTTGTTTTAGACCTTTATAGGAATACAGGGCCGAACATTGATTGAAAAAATGATTATGGTACAGGAACCTTTTAAGTACTTCAGACTGCTTCTGCATTGTAACAAGACTGCGTCAACTGTCTAGACAGAGGTAAATATTGATGGGTGTCCCGTCTGCTTTACCTGAAGAGGCGAAGTATGACCTGCGACTTACATACATACATCACATCTGTGTCGTTGATATTACGAAACGGAGGCTCAGGCTCCGTCTCAGGCTCCAGCTCCATTTCGTGAATCCATTCTAAAATAACTGGTATCAAAAGAGAGGCATTTGGCTGCGGTTCTGAAGTAGATTCTCTGGTTCGAAAAGGAAAACAGAGTTTCAGCTTCAATGAAAAGCCACAACCTATATTTTCAGCATTATGCATGTCAGAGCTGAAGCCTGAGCCTGAGCCAATGAAAGACACACACGAAGCCCATAGCTCCTCCATATTAATACACACTCCGTATCATGACAGGGCAAAATTAACGCATCAATTCCCAAATAACTTCTAATTGATAAACGAGCTGCATTAATTTGCCTTACGCACACTTAGCCTCTATACATGTCATAATGCCACCAAACTTCAAAAACAACATGCCGTAAGCAGACGTGTAAATCGTGCCCCTGGGATAAACCTAGTAGTAGTACGCGGTGCTGTGTGGAATGATATGGCATACAGGTGTGTGGGTGGACTTTTAATGCGTTCGGTCCAATTTGTCGGACGTGGCTCATGAAATTGGAACGGAAACACGTCTTTTCCTTTCACCCAGCGGCTATTTCATGTTTTGATCCTTTCACCCTCCGGCCGTTTCATGTTTTTTGATCTCATATCTAATTAGGTAATGTGCTGGGGGGGGGATGGGGGCGTTTATAGTGCAAACAGAATCTAAGCTCTGATCGTACATAGATACATATAACAGTCATGTCATGGTTTAAGACTTGTCTTCAAGTCGACTTCCATCTTAAACTTCGGGGGCACTATTATAAATACGACGTCCTGGGCAGGCCACAGACAAAATCGATAATATGAATACGGTGGTCGCTCGTATCCCGTCATTTGAGTCTCATGTTTGGCAGGCGGGGCCTGGGGCACAATATGCAATGGGATTTTGAGATTTCAAGGGAGTTGATGCCGTGACGAACCTGACAGCAACAATCAATCATGATACACACAATAATGATCGGCGTGCACACTCTGACGATTGGGCAAAGTTATATCAATTTCAGACTTTGCCGATCGTCTGCGATCGAGTTGCGATTGTCGGAGTTTGTCTGCGATGAAACTGAGTCCGTTCTACACTTTACTATACTTGATCTTGTCCTGGTCTGGTCACACTCACTCTTGCACCTCAGCACCAAACTCCTTACTCCATACACTTACCTGAAGGAATTACTTCGGCCAAATTGTCAAGTTATACCAAGTTATACTGAGGAATCTCATTGGTCAAAACCTGATCTGGTGCTGTCGTGTAAAACCTGACGTACAACTAAGTTTCTTTTCTGAAGACATGTGATGTGTGGCTTGCTTTCCCGTGCATAGTACCTAGTATGGCGATAACTTAGTGAAATAGACGGAGTCGACATATTCTGATATAATTTCTCACTAAGAAGACTTACTGACACAAAAGATGTCGACATGTTCTGATAATCACGCCAAGACGAGTTAGGGAAAGAGGGAAGTCGACTTGTCCGGATAGTTTATCATGCGAAGACGACATAATAAAACTGAGATTAGTTAACAGGATGAGTCGAATCTTTAGATACTCTTCGTTGACCTTGCCAAGATAAATTATCAACATAAGTCTCGATTTTACTAAGAAGTCTTCCTGGTGAGATAATTATTGAGACAAGACGACTTTAACCAACACTGACGTCGTGAGGAAATTTGTGGTTATCTGGATAAGTGGTCTGGCACTCGTGGAGCGTCGTGTAAACGTGTAGCTACCTCCTATAAAGGGTCTCTGTTTGAGGCGTTACAAGTCACGAAATTGAAAAGCTTCTCGAATAATTATGTCTCTCGACACTTAAATAAGGTGATATGACTCTTTTACCAATACGTATTATAACAGAACAGTTGTTGGATGGCTTGAAGTAGTGGATTTCCTGTCTAGACTCCCAGGCCTGTCTACCTGTCGAGTCCCACTGAGCCTAAAACAAACTTGATGCTCTTTCACTAATTTCAGTAGGAATTATCTGCGGGATCGTGCCAATGGTTGTCGTCTTAACGTTCCCCTGAAGAGACATATGGTCTTGATCAGATTCCGTTTTAAAATCCCCTCTTCTAACCATTTCCTCTCTCCACTTACCAACCATAAAGTGGTCCTTTCCTTACGGTTCTTATTTCTCGCCCTCGTCAGCCCTCGGTGGAAACCATTTCCCTTGGTTTTATTTTCCGTCGGTGATATCATGACCTGCGGATTCCGCCTCTCGTCCTCACGACATTTCTCGGCACGGGCAACCGCATGTGATCACCCTTTTCGATCTACACACCCCCTCCCCCGTTTCATTAGAACTTCAAACACTTCTTCACTCACATTATATAATGCACTCTTTGACTTGACTTCAACTGAACATTTTCCACTCACAACTCGAGGAGCTCAATTTATTGGTAAGCCAATACCCTCTAAATGTTTACCTGTTTGGGGAGTACATCATTCTTCTCTGAGCAAACTCAGAGGACCCGTGTAGTGTAGGCTGCCGCCTATAACACCGACAAATCAATCTCAGTCCCCTGCATGGCTTCTCGGGCAATTCCGTGTCTTGCATGAAGCCCGTGTACGCGAACTACTATTTCTGTTCTTGCTATTTTCATTCGGCCTTTTACAAAATTGGTGGCAGCGGTGGGATTCGAACCCAAGCCATCGAAACCACTATTTTCACAGAGGTGTAGTCTGTTCAATCTTTCTGCAGAGTTAACATCTTTTCTTTTTAATATTGTAAGTTTTTTCCATACCTCAGCCATGCCATGTCTTTTATGAATAATGATTTGTACTTTATTAAAAACTATAAATTTCACTTCTCTGCAGTTTCCAATACACATCATGGAGGAACACACTCGAATTAATGTCCGCTCAGACTCCCTTCCGCGTAATAATTTCTGGTGCTTAAAATGTCCTGACGTTGACTACAGATCTTGAAATCCCGGTTGAGGCGATATTTGGTTAGAACCAACACTCTCCGAAAAAATAAACTGAACAAACGCCCCCAACACCCCGACAAACAAACGGGGCATGTTTATTCACGCGTACTTAAACGGCTGCTTCTCACGAATTTACCGGTAGAGTCCTGGTACAAGGGGAGAATTATAACCCACCCTTAAAGGTGTAATACATGATTTATAAAGGTCACAGAACATCACTCACACTTTGTCTGATCCAATATGTAGAATGAAATGATAAATCTTGATTCCCTTGAAAACCCCAGCATCTGATGAACCAAGATTTCCCATTGTGACTGTTTTCACTGTTTACGAACTGTTGAGTCCATTTTCTGTCTCAAACTCAATATTTTTTGGAGGCCTTGCAAATCCTGTACGCTGCCTTTAATGGAGCTCTCTCGTTTTGTTTTCTTCCGGCGGCTGCGTATTGCTCTAGGTGCAGGGACGCAACCCCCCCCCCCCCCCCCCCCCCCCGGCAAACGCCACCACTGTCTGTGTAAACAAAACAAATCAATAATAATAAGTCCTTAATAGATCTGCGTAAACAAAGCGGTGACGGCATACAAATAACGCGAACCGTGCCGGTCACGGTGGTCGTGATGATGGATGGTGGCGGGGAAATATTGGCAGTTGGTCCCCGGTACATGGTCTCGCCTTGCCGGTATGGCCATCCTCGGTGGATCACAGAACATCTTCCTTGCTCTAAGGGTGAGTGAAGTCCCCCGAGACAGTGTTCCACTCTTGCACAGGTTTCATTACCTGAGTCTACCATGCACCTGCATAATAGGTGTTCTTTGTCATCAAGGGGGCTTCAAATGACACCATTAACAACCGGTTATAAAAGTACATAATTTTGGTTTTTTGTTTTTTCCCATGGACTGAGTTGACGAAATTAATGAAACCTAAATTTTAGTTTCAAATTAGCATATAGATTGGCCTTTTGATGAACGTACTATCTCATCAGTTTATCATTTTCGTGTTGCAAAGCCGGATGTCATGTCAATTATCATTTTGTACCATCCACCCCCCCCCCCCCACCAGCACCGACCAGACTCAATTAATTTACGGGAAATCGTTCTGGCAAAATATGTAATAGATAGTACAATGAATTGCTATTGTGTGATTGCACTTTTTAAATGGGAACTCCAAACGCGATTATCTTCGTTGGACATGCAACATTGAATGGCGTCTGAGCTACTGCACATTGTCTGATCATATTCGTGAAACCCTATAGCATAATTATTGTACAAGCCTTTTGATGTTTCCAATTTATGAATCCCATTTCAATTAACCCATTGCAACTCTCCTATACGAATTTCGTCAATGAATAGACCACATTTTGGCTTATCTTATCTGATTTATCACCGCCTTTCACCTATATATCTCTAAATTAAATACGGAAGCTTAAAGTGACCATTCGAGTTATCTAGTTTCTGATATAATTACTGTATCTCAGAAAGGTGTCACCTTCTCGGAAAGCTAAATGTTTACTCGGAAAGATATCGGGATCCGGAGGCTTCCGTAGTGTACAGCAACGCACGTGTTATATTAAACTGAAGATGTGATATCACGGAAAGACGTCTATCTGTTACAGGATATCGGCGAAAGACGTCTTTCCGAGACATCACGGCAACTCGGAACCTCGGATGGTCACTTTAAGCTTCCGTACTTGAGAGAAACCTTTGGGAACCTCAACAACAGTAGGAATGTGGCGAATTGTATACGTTCTGTGAGACAGTGGTATTATGCTCCCTGATTTGCAAAAAAACTGTTGCCCTAACGTCGAATTTAGCGGGGAAAAACTGGTATACTTAGGCTTATAAAGCGCCTTTAAGAATAAAAACGCTAACAGAAATGTTAAAACGAGTAAAAAGAGACAAATACAGGGGTTATGCATAAAAACAAAAGATGTTTCCTGAAAATAGTGACACTGAGGAACATTCCTACTGTTGATGGGGACAGAGTTCCAAAGTTTGGGGACAACTATAGAGAAAACAATCTATCTCCGAAAGATGTTGACCCAGTAGGAAGAAGTTAATCATCAGAAGATCTAGAGTCCCACTGTGCCTGATAGTAAATATATAGGAAGTAGAAGTCAGACAAGTAAAGAATGAGAAATACATTGTAAGCACTTGTAAATCACGTGGAGAACGTTTTGTTTATTTTACACGGTTACTTAATCTTTCTCTAAAGAGATTTTCACCCTTGGCCCTTCCAAAATGACTGGAAATCCCAAATAATTAGGATTTTATCACTGGTGAGTTTTTTTTTTGGCAGTTTGATACTTGGGGTGGAGATTCCCTCGAAAGCCTGAGGCAATTGTCGAAGTCCAAGCTTGTAAAGTGATTCAGTTATCTTGAATAGCAGGCAAAATAATTATTAAAGGTAAAATACAACATTGGTAAAGGTCACAGAGCAGCACTCACACATGATCCAACATATGCCTGAAATGATAAACCTGTGAACATTTGAGCTCAATCGGACATCTAAGTCACGATGAAATAGCGAAAACCCGACTCAATGTTTCTTATAAAATAAAAATAATGGTTTTGATCTTACCCCGAGATCAAAACTGTTTTCGGTCTTCGTTTTACTAATTTCAGTATTTCAGGCGGAAATATTTTAACAGTATGTTACGTTTCTACCAGCACCATCTTCATATCCTGAAAGTTACATGTAAATTTGTGAACATTTCTGCTTGGATATGTTACCAATCATGTACTGTACCTTTAATATTAATATCTTACAGTATTACATAAATATTAATGTACATTTATTTAAGTGCCACACCCCTCGTTCTGAAAAGGAGTGTCTCTTTTTAATATGGAGACGTTCAAATTGATGTCATTTACATATAATTCCTTCCCTGATATTTGGGAATCCCTCATTTCCCCCCCAAAGTTCCATGGAATTTTTGGGGGTGCCATCCATGCATAAATTCTATAAAAATATTCCTATAGCTTTATGCTTCTAGTTACATGTAGTTCTAATCTACCTTTAATAAAGACAATAGGCGTAGATATATACATGTTCGGCGTTTTCTCATATATATACACGTGAGCCATGAATGACACAAAACAAACGAAGCACAGCGTGAAGGAATAAGGAAATTAAAATTAAACATGATCAGTCTATTTAAGAGGAAAATCTACGGTGGGTAAATGATTCCATCGGAGGACGATATTAATTTGCGCGAATTAGAATTTGTGCTATAGTAACATCAACTGTATGGTATACTGGGTAACTATACCTAAACACATTATTACAAACCACTTAATGTTTAAGAAAAATGAAGACTTGTTTTTGAAAAAAATATTTATGCGATAAATAACAAATTATTAAACTACATTTAGATGGCGCCGCAATTCATATGCGTTTCATATACAGTACATGTATATACAACGTGAAGCGTATTGTACATGTATATAGGCCTATACACACTATAGAAACTACATGTGGGTATGGCCCAATATGTAACTTTCATAGGCTGCTATGTAAAATAGCAAAAAATAGCCATTTCAAAATTATAATATTAAACAAATACTCAAAAACTCTTCAAGGCGATCAAGTGATATACAGAAATAATGCTGACATCTTTAAATTTTGATTTTTCTTTTTAAATGTGTCAACTGTTAAGGGTAAGCGATGACTGTGAGTTGCTGATTCAGTTTAAAATAAAATGACCCCTAAATCTGATAAATGAGCATGGTACCCTTGAATCAATCGGCGATGCACAATAGTGCGCCACCAAGAGTTTACAACGCGTTGGCCAATCACACTGCGCGGAATACACGGGTTTACACTTCCAAAAGTGCGCATGCGTGATAGTGCCTCGTTTCGAAGTCGCGATAAAAACCGCAGAAGTGTAAACACGTGTATTGTCTTCGACAATGGACGGGCTTACACTTCGAAAAGTGCGCATGCGTAGAAGTGCCTCATTTTGAAGTTGCGATAAAATCCAAGATGGCCTCCGAAGTGTAAACCCGTGTATTTTGTTGACAAACTGCGCATGTGGAAAGATGCGCAGTTTGTAGACAAAATGGCCATCGTTTTGCAAACTCATTGTGGCGCTGTATTTTTTAAAAGACCGCATTGATCAACTAGGGTGATTCTCATCAGGGCGGCTTATATAATTTGATACATTGTATGCCGAAATATGTAAATAGATATGTACAAATGACGTCCGAGGACATCTTTGAACACAATAAGTCCGTTCGAGGACACGAATAGTTTCCTTGTGATTCTGTGTTCGCCTGCAATCGTGGACCCAATTGGTTCTCTATTGTTTGAACTGAAACGTTTTGGTCGCAGCTCCATTGGTTTTGTACTTTCCAATTGTCGACCTTTTCCTAACCGTGGACCCTGTTGTTACTTTTGTTATTGAGCAAAATTTACTGGAGTGGGATTGGAACCGGCGACCTATTAATAAACAAGCTGTATTGGTTGGTATGGACAGCCATATGTTGCAAAACGTCTATTTTTTCCTGTTCAAAAACTTTACGGAGGTTCACTTTTCAATTTCTAACGGTTGATAATCTTTCTTGTTTAAACCTGATGATCAGTAATTATCGCCGCGCGAGAGTGATCCATTTGTGACTTGCGAAAGCGAGATTCGTCTGTTACAGTGTGCATGGTTAGGGAAGCGTTCTTGGTGACGCAACGGCCTGCTATACGATCGTCGTTCGTTTGAACGTTTAGGCAACAGCAACATGCCTTCTTCAAGTACTGCCTGTGAGCGGTGCTTAGAATGAACAGAATAACCGGATTAATCGTGGAGTTGATGCGGATCAAGATTCTGCTGACACGCTTTGCATATATCAAGGCGCTGTTAGTGAAAAAAACCAATTCGTAGATACGCAGGAATTCTAAGCAGTAGTGTGTACACCACGCGATGTTAAACACGACCACTATAATGATAATGGCAACGGCCAGGCGAAGACGTTGGCGGCGCTGTCGCGGTGACACCGCCGCGTTTTGGCCTTGCAAGACGGCATTGGTGGCAACGAGGTTAGTGGCTGTGGAGCAGTAGCTAAGCGTTATGATGACCGTGGGGATGATAAGGAAAAACACGACGTGTATCCAATTCATTAGCTTACTCTGCTCTAATGTAAACACGCATCTTCCGCTGAAGTATAGAGCAGTCGATAGGTACGCGGGAATCGCGACGACGAAACTGGACAACCAAATCAAACTTATACCAAACAGGATGGAATGGAGACGCAGTCGCCCGCTCCGAAATCGCCGAAATGCCAGGGGCCTGGACACGGCCAAATAACGGTCAATACTTAATGCCGTCAGCGTAAATATGGAGGCACCCAATAGAACGATTCTGAAATAAAGAAAAAAGCTGCAGCTTTCCTCTGTCTTGAAAATGTGATATTTACTAGGTATGTACGCTAGCGTCTCCACCATGCCAATGGGTATGAACATCATAATGAGTCCTAGATCAGCCACAGCTAGGTTGGTAATGAGATAGTTGGGTACGGTGCGCATACCTTTGTATCTTAGTGAAATATAAATGAGGGAGACATTACCCACCACTCCGATGAGGAGACACAGGACATCCACGACAACATTAAGATGTGTCCAATTCGGAGGAAATGGAGGATAATCATAGTCATATCCAGTCTCGTTCTCGCTCAAATTCATAATGTCAACGTTTTGCAATCACCTTCGCGCCGGCGACTTTTAACTTAGAAGGGTTAATTAGTGTCTCAAAGTAAGGGCGTGTCAGGTGGTAAGACCCAAGAGATACTTTTCAACAGCTACACGCCCCTTTTGTCTCTACTAACTTCAGTCTGTTGAATGGCCGATTCATTGAAAACCTTTACCACACATCATAGATTATGTTCACCTATTATTGAGATGCGATGTCTGCACAAGATATAGTCCTAACCGTTTGCATCTATACAGTACAACAGTGCACAATCAACAATTTTAATTGGCCTCCTTTTCGTTATAAAAGTTGGCTAAATAGATTTGTCATATAACCCAGGGTTATAGATGAACTAGAATGCCCTCCTGAGAGCTAATTTTGTATAAATCTCGATAGTTATACATCCAGGTATAGTTTACGTGATGTAAATGTAGTCTCGTTTCAAGTTATCAGCATTCGTCATCAGCATTCCAGTTTTCAGCAACGGTAGATCTTGCCATGAGTTCATGCACAGAGCCACGGGTAATACGCCCACCAAACTGTACAAATTAAAGTGAAAGAGAAGGTTGGTGTCAAAATACAGCATTACATTTTAAAGTGTCATTGGGTCGATTTCACGAAGCCCTGCGATCGATCGTAACTCGATTTACGAACGATAACCCACCGTATCCTACGTGGGGCTTCAATGCATCATAGGTCCTACGACTGATAGTACGTTACGATGAGTTGGGTGAAATCGACCACTGAACAGTTTAATTATACGTTGGGGCGTAGCATGATACCAGCTCGCCGTCTTGAGGCTTGTGTACACTGTCATTCTCGGTAACGTACGGTTCTCGGTAACATGTTGACCACGTACCATTTATAACACTACGACAGGTGAATTGGTGCACGTTCATGTTGTGTTTAACTTTGATTGTTGTATTCAAAATTAGACTATGTATTTTTTTATATATATATTCAGATGCAGCATTTGTTTTAACTTCGTGGAAAAGTATTTTATTAAAAGGAAGTTTGGTATAAATTTGACCAGCGTAGTCGATTTAACCAAACGCATCGTAACTTACTATCAATCGTAGGACTTATTATGCATTGCAGCCCTACGTAGGCCTATACGTAGCCCTATCCTTCGTAACTCGAGTTACGATCGATCCTAGGGCTTCGTGAAATCGATCCCAGTATTTAAATCTTCCACAACACATACTTGACGATTGTCGTCAACTTTAAGTATGTCTCATACATTAATTTTAAGCCTTGGTCGGAAATGTACAAAAGTTACACGATGCTCCGTGTAGCCCACCATGGTCTGAAATAATAATCTCCTCATGCATCCCCAAATCTCTCGAGATCTCACACTTTCTCTCATCCATTCGCCTTCAAAATTACCTGCAGGCGTGCAGTAGTATACCTGGCAGTCTGCCCACGTTGTGATTGGCTAATTCTCCTCGGTGTTTGGATGCCGCTAGTTATTGCCGACTGCCCCGCCACACTTGGATCTGAATACACATGGGAAAGGTGGAAAGAGGTGTCGGTATATAATAATGTGTCTTTATATTCACGCTCTTTCGTGTTCAAATATTTGTTTGGCAATCCTAACTCCTTAAGTGGAACATTATTGATTAAACTGTAGCTTTTGTTACATTCATGAATAATGATTACGCGCTTTAAAGGTTCCTTAAAGCTCACAGCATAAGGTCACAAGATTATAGTCTTCCTTTACATTCAAATGTGGGGTGATATGGCCTAGTGGCCCTGCGTGTTGAACTCAAACTCTTGTGGTCAGTCTACGGATTGTGGGTTCGAATCCAGCCATGGGTTAATGGTGCTTGCGTCCTTAGGCAAGACACTTTGTCACATATTGCTCCTCTTCACCCAGGTGTAAATGGGTACCTGCGAGGGTAGAGATGGCTTTGTGGTTTGATTAGCCTCTGTGCGCTGAATACGGTAGCCGAGGCTGCATACTCCCAAGGGAGTTGAGATGGTTTCTGGAATGTAAATTATGGCCCGATGACCAGGGATAATAATTAATATGCACCTTGAGCGCCATGCTCGTCTGTTATACCGCCGCATTATAAGAGTCCATTATTATTATCATTATCGAATATTCCTGCTGGGATCGGAACGCGTCAGGCCCTCCTAACTTCAAGCATTTTTATAAATTTCCGATATTATTATGGCCGATGAGCATGAGTTTTCAGCAGGTTTTAATTGTTACCTCAAGTAGTTATTTCCTTTTTTTTAATGCGGCTTTCCAAACATTTTCATATGATTCCTCGATGAAAATAATATTCAATTTGTGTCTTACTTTTTTGTAAACAATTCATCAAAGTTTATATTTAAAATATGTTAATGAAATGCATTTTGACACGTATGAAAAAAAAATCTCGATGGCTTTTTTGTAAAAACCGTTAGTTTCAAGCGTAACAAAAAAATCAAATTTTTTTCTGTGTTTTTTTTTTCACTCGTACATGGCATATGTGTTTTATTATACACAATTTAAGGAAAGTGCTCTGAACCGGTCGTACCACGCATTATCGTTCTCGGAATTATCAAGCAGTGGTGACGTTTCCTTTTTATAAACCAGCCATTATATACAAGCACCATTAATAGTTAATGGGAGAATTCCACAGAAATAGCAATATGCATAATGGTTGGCCCATTACCCGTACTGGGTTTCTAGTCATTAATATTGCACTACAGGAAAAGAATAATCTCGGGTTTTGTGCAAATTGTGGATGATCTATAGCCCTGAGAATAATAATTCCCAATCGTTCTCAGAATTATGGATTGTTCGGCCCTGAGAATAACAATTACTGGTAGCACCATATAAAAAAAATAGATATTTAAAATGCTCAAGTTTTGTACATTGTGCCATACAAACCAAAG
Source organism: Astropecten irregularis (assembly GCA_963971285.1). Classification (NCBI taxonomy): domain Eukaryota; kingdom Metazoa; phylum Echinodermata; class Asteroidea; order Paxillosida; family Astropectinidae; genus Astropecten; species Astropecten irregularis. Next base: position 2,662,385 of record OZ020256.1, read on the forward strand.
AGACTAAGTACACAGAGATGATGCTGGCATAAACGGTAAAAATGATGGAGGAAGGAAAAGGCCTATAGGTGCAATCCCAAGGATTTCTCGTAAGAGCGTGCAAATCTGTAAAAACACCTACATATAGCATGCTCTGGTTCTATGCCCTTAGGGCCCAGGGGTCGATTTCAGGAAGCCTTACGATCGATCGTAACTCGAGTTACGAAGGATCCCATCATGTCTTTACATATGACTGCAATGCATCATTATAGTCTTACGATTGATAGTAAGCCTTACGATGAGTTAAGTGAAATCGACCCAGAACCGAGTTGGTGAACGAGCTATCATTCCTGAAGTTGTTCTTTTATTAAGAGCATATACCATCACGTCAGTAACTTTTTTAGTTATTTCAATCTGACCAATAAGACTTGAAGATATCATTATGCATGGTGGAAGTACTGAAAAAAGGTAGGTATGCGGTGACACCATGTAATCTCTTCTGTGAGAGTGTGTGGTTCTGAGAAGAACCGTTGGTATTATCTCGACGTTCCGAACAGTGTGCTCTGTTCGTCCTCAGGAAAGTGACTGGTTGCCTGACTTCGATGATGCTGAATATAAGTTCCAAGTCAGGCAACCAGTCACTATCATGAGGACAAACAGAGCACACTGTTCGGAACGTCGAGCTAATACCAACGGTTCTTCTCAGAACCACACACTCTCACGGAAGAGATTACATGGTGTCAACGCAAACCAACTTTCTTTTAATCAGACCAGTTGATTGAAAGATGAGTCAGTCATTTTATTAACTTTTGTTCGGGGGGGGGGGAGGGTCAAATCAACACCGATTAACCTTGTAGATATAATTAGAGAGTTTTGATAATGATAGCTAATAAATATTCCAGAGAGATTGTAATACTCGTTCATCACCATAAATTGGTCGTTTATAGAGTCTTATACGGCGGGAAATTGCACTGGGAATTATCTTTTCGTTTTGATAGGCATGCCGTTGAAGACGTTGATGTGCCGCCGGGAATGTAAATGAAGGTCTCAATGGGTCTCCCTTTGATTTACGCTTTACCATCAGAACTTAAAAGCATTCCACAGACAATATTCCCACAAGTACCATGATTGCTCTCACTTTTATTATTTCTTGTACCATAAGCTCTTGCATTTTTTTGGTGTCAGAACCAACGACTGTTGCCTTAAAAACAAGCGTTTCGGTATTAGACGCTGTTTATAGTTTTGGTTTGAGAGATTAAATTGTTTCCCATACTGATCTCGTGAAAATGGGGAAAATGAAATTCCAGAACCATTTCATTATCACCATCAGCTAAAGACTTCAAATCTCGAGCAAATAAATCAGTCAAAGGGTAATTTTGTTTACCAAGAAAAGAACATATCAGTATAAGACTTTACCGAGGTTCGTAGCGTATTTTAGTGAATTGTTCCAAAGACCATGGGCATTTCCACGATTTGGGGACATTTTGTAACGTAAGTTACCTCTTTTTCTGCATATTTGCATGCATTTCAAGGAACCATATGTCTAAGTGGTATACTATAGCTGATTCCAATAAGACATTTTTATATTGGAGTCTTTCAAGAATGATTGATCAAGGAATAGGTCAAAGACACTTAACAGGTATACTTATACGTTACTTTGGAATTGCCCATGAAATACATCAAAAAGAAACGTTCGTCTTGTACCGAGTCCACGGTCGGCAAGGTGTAAAGACAGAGAGGGCGGTTTGAGGCCGTGCCTTGCAGGGCGTTAATGTCACGAATAGCACGGGCTGGCGGGCCTGCACTGTTCCCCAGATACCTAAGCCCATGCCGTGAGTGAAATACATGTATACACGGCACCATGAACACGTATACACCGATGCAGCTCTGCAATATCTCTCACTTTGAGAATAATTTTTTAACATAAAAAAAATTCTGAATTTTTTTTCTTACCAGTATAGCAGCGTAACTAAAGCCCCGCCGGCCATTTTAATTAAAACAGGAATTTCCGTTCAAGTGTATGACGATTGTAGCTGCTTGTGTAATGCCGTTATAGAAATTCCGTTTCGGGTAATTGATGAAAAGCGTTCGTTTTCCATTCAATAATTCCGAACTGTTGCTGCTTTGTTCGATAACAGAGATCCCGTGCTCTCTAGACAACGCTACGTGCTTGAGAGCAGATCGCCCGAACTCACTTGAAATTAATTGAACTCCCCTTTCTAACACACCTGACCGTAAGTTTGTTGTCTTGCTAACTCGATCCATTATTATTGCTCAGGTGCGATATTGGCTATGATGATGTCCGTATGCACGCACATTTCACACAGCAAATTAATTAATTACAGTATCCTTCTGCAAGGGTGCACTGTGCGAGGCCGCTCCAAACGAACCGTTTTATACACCCATTACAACGTGTTTCACTTCAAAGGAAATCATACAGTGTATAGGAGTGTTAGGTGATTTCGTATTGCCATTCAAACCGTGGACTAATAACGAAAGGAACAATAGGGTCCACAATTGGAAAGAAAAGGTTTACAATTGGAAAACATGTACAAAACCACAATGGAGCTGCTGCCTAACAAATTAAAGAGGAACAATAGGGGGTCCACGATTGATGGTGATTACATTGCTGTACGTCAGGATGGGATGGGGTGGTTATAGTCTGGTTTGGTGAATTGCCAGTTTTCCAGTTTTGTTTGTCGGTTAGTTTGTCCAATTTTGCTCTTTATTATCATCTTAGCATGCATCCAAAGCACTTTTATACATTTTTCTTCTTAAAAATTCCAACTCAAAGCTTGTTGAAAACTGATGTCAAAGAATAATAGTCTTTATCGTCCCGTTTCCTCATAGCACTCCAAGGTTGACACAAATAGGCCTAATACTTATTTTAACTGAGATTTGTGACCTTAAATTGGGTGAAATAGTCTGCATTCTTCAAGGGACTTTAAGTTGAATGTGAACTTGACACAATGGTGTAAATAGAGTTAGGACCTAGCGTCTTGGTGCTTTCAGCTGGTTGTTTCATGCCCGTTTCCTCTTGTCCCAGCCTCGGATCGAAGTCTACCTCTCCGTGTCCACCTGCGTCGGGTTTTATCGATTATTACATAATATACCTCCTTTCCTAAACACAAACGGCCGTTTTTTTAATATTGCATGACTTGCTCTGGACGAGAGAAGGTGCATAATCACTATACCATTGCAAATCCTATGCAGCAAATCGTCCGATAGACTTTTCAGAATAATTCATGTGAATTGAAATTACCAGGAGAATTCCTTTGTAAGATACTAATAATAGATTTTGATCATCCTGCATACAAAGTCGGCCAACAAAATGGAAACCCAAAAATCCAGAGGGCTAATAAATTGAATGGAGTCATAATTAACGGTAATGTATAACTACATTCCCTGGGGAAATTAGTGTAACGTGAAGAAGCGAAATGGATTGCTTTATAGTCATGATGGAGTGCGGTATGTGCAGGAAGAATACATGGGCCAATGTGTACATAACTAAAGGTATAGGCCTATATTCATAATTTTATTTTACTTATCATACTTTGGTTTTTGTCAAAGAAGTGCAGATTCATGGGCAAAACTATCAAGGAAGAGGCAGTAACAGTCATCTGTGAAACTCCCAGTCCCATACGTACGGTGCCCACTTTTTGAGCAAATAGTGAAAAACGCCCACGGTATTTAAAATCTTTTTACAGGAGTTCGGATTTCTCTGAGATCAAAACTGTTTTGGTCATTGATTTTACTCTTTTCTGGATAAATCAATCGTTTCAGGCCTACAAATGTTAACGGTATGTTTCTACCATCACCATCTTCATACCCTGTAAGTCATATGTGAATGTGAAGATTTATGTTTTTGTAATACTACCAAAGCATAGGCTAAATGTCAAATCGCACTGTACTCTTCTTGGAAAATAAGTTGCAAGTAAATATTGGTATGTGTGCTCGAAGGAATGGTAATTAAATTTGGAGAAAGGGCAGACTGTGTCAATGCATTGAAAGGATGCCAATTCCGTTTTCTGAAGTGTAAACGCTGGGCAATGTACGTTATAGGCGACGGGTGATAGTATTTGTTAAATAGCGAATTGATATTTGAACGTGGATTCCCTACAAAGATGGCCTATACAACATAGTGGCATTAACAGGCACAGTTTGGGTTGTCAAATTACATGTGTCCTAAGCCTTTTTTTAACTCAGAGCGTGCTTGCCGAAACTTGGATCCAATAAGCGATGTTGGGCCTATAGGTGCACGTCTTGGTGACACCACACTAACTTAATTATACCATAATAGGTAAAGTGCACTAAGGAATGCCTCGGTTACCTTTGTGGACATTTATACCCATTGCCCCTTTGTCGTCAAATTTAAAACGGTGTACACAACCAAACATGTATTCTGTGTGTAAGATGATCTTATACGACGTGTATATTTAATGATATAGTAGTAATCTGAACACTTTTAATGGAGACAACGTTTTGAGGTGATATGCCCTATCGGTGCTGGTTCTAGGTGCGAGGGTCTAGCGGTAGGCCGCCAAGCCTATAAAGTGATATTCGGTTGTGACACCACGTTTGACTTCGCTACAAAAGGCGGTAAATCCCGCGGGGCAAATCTCTGTTTCATATCCCAGTTCTCTATCATTCTGAACGGTTACTTCACTCAAAGTACCCGAGAGCAAAAAAGCAATCCTTCGTTATTTATCTGCGAGTGTGTGTGTGTGTGTGTGTTTTCCTCTTAAAACTGAATTGGGGCTGAACCCCCAAACCATTCCTGCCAATTTTGGCAACGAGGCTTGCAGAGCACGTAGAGTATCGCATGTATATACACAGTTTCAGTGGATACTCGATACGATTACCAATTTTGCAGACACTTCTAAAGTTTCAATCAAAACAACTGAAATGAGCGCGTGCCGGGTTGTCGCTACGGAAGCTACGAGAGACCATGCACAATTATGCATCATCTAGGAGATAAGGGACTATATGGATACGCGTGTGTGTCTCATACCACATTTCCAAGAGTGCACTGTATTTGTAGGAGCTCCCGTCTGAGTTTAAAATATCATTAACTTCTAGGAAAGGCGTCAAGAATATTCCAGCGCCTCTTGGGACTAGTCTGGCCTGGTAACTTGAGCTGTCATTTCAAGCGTGAGGTTTAGATAATGATGTCATTTGTTTCAGATTGTAGTTGTTTTTTCACAACTTCAAAATGAACGTGGGCCGAATTAGTATGCAGATTTTTTGGTAATGTTTTCAGGTCTATCGATCGACTGTGAAGTCAATTTACCATTGAGGGTTCGTGAATTATTGAGTCTCTTGGTGTATTCTTACACAGAAAGACGATTAACAAACTTTAATCATCACCTATACAGCACACTAGTATAGTCAAGCAAGACTGTTAGTCGTTGTATTTATGTATTTTCATGATGACAAAGACCTGTATAAGCCTATTGAGAATTGTATAGTATGCCAACATGTAGTATAGGCTAATAATACACAGTCCACCATCTTCGATCAACCGATCATATACCCGTCTGGTATAGCGCTAAAACCACAGTCTATAAAATAATGGTGAACTTTCCAAACTTTCTGTTTCACATTACACCATTTCTACTAATCCACGACTAATTTAAAATCTGCCCCAAGATCTCTTAAGCCGAGTGTGCACTGTCGACAATTTCGGAAACGTTTTCAGTAACATGTTGCCCAGTTAGGCCAACACACCTGGGCAACACGACTTTGGGCCCTGTGTACATGGCAACTTTTGACCAACATGTTACCGAGATGTTGCTGCGACAACTCGTTTTGCTCTGTGTACACTGACAACATTTTCAGCAACAAGGAAACCTAGGCAACATGTTACCGAGACTGTTACCGAAAATTTTGACAGTGAACACGCTGCTTTAGCCTTCATGGTCGTCGAATATATTCAAAGAAACAGACTGCAGTGTGTGTACAATGTAAACATGCAGGATAATCCCGAGCTGGGCGTGGCCGTTCGTAATGACTCCCAAATAGGAACATTTCACGCGCCAATTAAATGTCATCCAGACTTAAATAGGTCTTGAAAAAAAATATCCTCAAGTTAGCAGATTTCATTCATGAAGCAACCGATATAGCAAGTTCTGGTTGCACCGGGTGATCTTAATTTCCCCTGGGTGCGAGCCAAACGCCGTTGGCGGCGCCTTAATTGAAGAGCAGACGATTTAGTAAGGTTAATATGAAAGCCAGTGATCCAGCAATGATTGTTGCAGCATCATTTGAGCAAGAATGACAAATGAGTGTTGAAGTTAATGTATCTAGGCCTATGCCAAGGTTTTGCCTATATTGTGTTCGTCGCATAATTACAGCTCTTCCATGTCCTCATAATGAACGCATTGAACTGCACACGGACGGTACACGGGTCTCTGATATCCTCCCATCAAACTATCGTGAAGCTCTGTGAAAGGCGTGATGGCTATGATCAATCTTTCCTCTCCAGAAAACCAGAATTGAACTTGTCACCCTTTTTTCAGACTAGTGGATCATGGGACTTGCCAGTCACGATGTAACCTATTATGTCATTGACAGCCAAAAGTTTATGAATAGGCCTAGTATCCCCTATGTGTGTCATGTGCTTTGTGATCCGCGCTTTTAAGAACACGATACACTATTGGTAATTTCCCCTGGAAGTACTTTATATAAAACATTACTGGAAAAAAGGAAAGACGATATTTAAAGTTACCACTTAATTTTGTGATATTGTGTTGCGTTACTTCTCTGTAACTGTATAGTATTTTGTTCTAATCTTCAAGTAACTTTGTTGACAATGGTCACAAAATGAACCTTATCGAAGAGAGCCCAAAACGAGGTATGCGCAATGCACTCTGGGAAAAATGTTGCTAGGGCTCACTCTGAATAAGTACTCAACTTCACAAGTGACTCGACAGTGACATGGGCCATTGTGCAGCAAAGTCATGTAAAAGTAAGGATTTCTTCTAGCCTGAAGCCTCGTTTCCAAAAGGCCCATAATAGTTGTAGACTGGTTCCCATAACCCACCGTAACGGTTGTCTCCTGACGTCTACGTCATTCGAATTGTACATTTAGTTTAGCTCCCCCGGGTCAGCCCTTACTGGGAATGGTCGCGTTATACTGCACAAGAGAATGGGGACGAGGTTGACTGGTGTCGACCCGGGGGAGCTAAACGAATGCAACCAATGTGGTGTTGCTGATGAGTGGTTGCAGAAAAGAGAGGGCGTTTTACCCCCCCCCCCCCCCCTCCCCCGAGCTACGAGCCTGATTGGACGATAGTGTTTTGTAAGGTGGGATAAACGTGCCATATACATGGCGGCTGGCTGGAGTGCAAATTGAATGACATGGTACGTCCCACTTGAACGCTGGAGAGGCGGTTTGGTCAGCCATGTGTGAAAGCGAGTAAACCGAAGCGGTGTTACATTACGCTCCATCCTCTCGTCTTCACATGAATAATATAATTAATTTCTTGCAACTTAACATCACATCAATTTCGATTGGAAACTTGTTTTTTAACATTCTAATTTGATTGTTGGTTAATTGGGAATAAAAACAATTCAAGCTTTCAAAACGAATCATATAAACTGAATATGCATAATGATATTCTATAGTCACCATACATCATATAGGGATGTTATGTTATATTGCAGACATCTATATTCACCCTTTATTCATATTTCTGCCTGCGAGATTTTTTCCGTTTTCTTATCCGTATGCGATCAAAAATGATCCCCATTCGTGTCAGGTTTCGATAGACCAAAGTAAGATCGCCATCTGGTGCATATGCCACTGGCCACCTCTCCAATGTTCCCAGCTTATTGTCATGGTAATGCCATATGTTTCAATAGTGCTAGATCTCCCCATCAAAATAAAAGGCCTTATGAACTGGGTCCATTATTATTATTTTTATTAACATCATTATGTTTTATAATACCGAGTACATTTTTTGTGCCGGTATGTGAGATTGGAACAGTATAAGCCAAAAAAATGACATCCTTAATTCCATTTTGGTTTTGTTTTGGCGTTTTTAAATTAAAAAAATAGAAAGCAATTATTGCAGGCTGGGTTTGACAAGAAATTCACCGACGAAAAATATTCTACTTGTTGCGTGCGAGGCACATTACTTCACAAAAAGCAGCTAAAAGGCTGCAGTCTCAAGTGGAAAATCCAATTTAAATTACAACTTAAAGGTAAAGGTAAAGGATTTAAAGGTAGTATCATACTTTGGTTGTATGCCGAAACAGAAATCTTCACTGATTTACCTATAACTTGCAGGGTATAAAGGTGGTGGTGGTAGAGACATATTCCCTTTAAAATATTTTTCCCTGAAAGGCTATATTTTTTCCATAAAAATGTAATACCAATTGACCGAAACAAATTTTCGGAACATAAAAAAATCCCTTGAAAAGATTTAGAAATAATACCGTGGGAGTTTTTCACTTTTTTTCTTTGTCAAAAGGTGGGCACCGTATGGGACTGGGAATTTCACAGATGACTGTTACTGTATCTTTTCTTGATATTTTGTCCATGAATCTGCATTTCTTTGACAAAAACCAAAGTATGAAATTTCCTTATAACTACACGCAACTAAAATAATGGCAAGCCTTTTTAATACTGTATTTAGGTTGAAACCAACACACCAATCCACTATATCCACAACGGTGAAAAGTCATTGGGGAAAAGAAATCTGAACTCCAAATATTGAGAATTGTCTGATCCACAGATGAAAGGTGAAAGGAACATATTCAAGGAACAGTTATGGGCTTGATACAGCATTTCACCTTTATGGCACCGTAAAATCGTGAATATTGAAATTCGAATCTGCGTGCAAACCGAAAAACTCTAAACGTACCTTGAAACTGCCGCAAAAGTGCATGGCCAATGTAACCTACACCCTACAAGAGCACTATAGTCTTGTTATTTGCACATATGCCCATTAAATCAAAATGAGTAACGGTCAATAGTAGGGGTGCGGCCTAACTAACAGGATGACGTCACAAATTGCACCTAACTTGCTAAAAAAAAGGGGGGGTCCAGTACATGTAGTTACATTTACGCACATTGTGTGTATTAAAGGCAGCGTACAGGATTTGCAAGGTCTCCAAAGAAAATTATTGAGTTTGAGACATAAAATGGACTAAACAGTTCGTAAACAGTGCAAACAGTTACCATGGGAAATCTTGGTTCATCAGATGCTGCTTCTTCTTTTTTAAGGAAATCAAGATTAAGTGTCTTTTAAAAAGATCCTTCATCCGAACCAGATCTTTTTAGCATTTCGAAAGCGTTTTGTAACCGTGAAAAATTCGAAGAGGGGCAAGATTATTTCGGCCGTATTTCTGCTATCCAGATGGACAAAGCGTAAAAAGGTACATGAAACAACGTCTCGGTATAAGGAAGTTTAAGACCTTCACTTCTGTTTAAGTACCAAATTCAGCTAAAACGCACATCTTTGCAAATCCTGCGTGTTTAATACTTGCGTATCTTATCATATTGATCTGTTGACATGTATGCTTTGGAGGACCTCAGCCCGATAGCCTATACTGCACGCATAGCCTACAATCAATAATACTGATGGTGCCATTGTGTGCATTATAAATATGCCCTATACTTGGACCTCATCTTTGCACGGTGACAAAAATCAAAAAAGAGGAATCGTCAATCAATACACTGGTCCACTCTGCCGCGTATGTAAGGCAGTTCCAACCGTATTATGTATCTATTTGAGAGCGTTCTCTCGTGTCTTCATCAGAATCAAGTTAAAAGCTATAAATCTCCTGAATTTTGTTATATCACGCGAGCTCGCAGAGTCTATTATATTGTGTGCGAGATGATGACCAGTTCAACAAGGAATCAGCGAAATGAAGAGGTTTTATTCTCTCTCTGTCTCTCTGTCAGATCATGGCCACGATCACTGCATTGGGAATTGCTTTGGCCTTTTTGGCTTTTATAACGTCACGCATCGCAGTCCGCGATGATTTTATATAAAAGGGCATTGTATGAGAAAATTGATTGCTGTAACAAAGAAATTCTCAAATTTCGTCCCATTTTGTCGAAATTTTAGTATTGCGATATGAAAGGTATACTTATGCTCCTTTATGTGTCACGTGTATCTGCGGAACGGTACGCTGGAAATATACTTAAAGGTACTATCATACTTTTGTAGCAAACCGAAACAGAAATCTTCACAGATTTACGTATAACTTACAGGGTATATGAAGATAATGATACATGTAATAAATAGAACATTTATATTGCGCAGCTACTACATGTATGATAAATATACTCTACGCATTACAAAATAATGTAATTGGTGATAGAAACATTCCGTTAACATTAATGCCTGAAATGCTGTATTTATCCAGGAAAGAGTAAAACCAATTTACCCCAATTAAACAATTTTGGCCTCAGGAAGATAAAAATTCCTATGAAAAGATTTTGGAAATACAGTGGGCGTTTTTCAGGCTCAAAAGGTGGACACCAAAATGGGACTGGAAATTTCACAGATGACTGTTAATGTATCTTTTGTGGTATTTTTGCCCATGAATCTGCATTTCTTTGACAAAAATCAATGTATGAAATTGCCTTTTATTCACGTACGATTAAAACAAGTCAACTCTTGTAACAAAACACCACTTGCACCTCCTAGTGAGTAAATGCCGATATGTGCTGGTGGGTTGTTGTTTTCTTTTGGTGGATCAGCATCCGTGTAGATAATAATAATTGCGACTAAAACAAATTGTTTTTTTTTAATGGATTCACACAATCAAGGCCATTTTTTTGTTTTAAGGTCGGAGCTTTCACAACCATCATTATCACATCCTGGTAATCAATATTATTCGGTATAGGCTTTCGTCGCAAATGGAATGCATTATTTTCCTATTTCGGCTGCAATTCAAGCACGTATTTTCGTTATTCTAGCTGCTTGGCCGTCATATATTACACGTACATGAGCGGGTTCGTTCCTCGGGAAATGAATCGGGGCTGTAAATGACCATCGATCCAAGCCAGGCTTGTTGAAGATACGGTGATTTAAGAAGTATTGAATTTTATAGGCATCACGAACGTTGCTTAGCATAGCCTTTGGCATAGGGACCGGCCTTTTGTTATCGTCGGAATTGAGGCGATTTTTTTGGCGCGAGAAATTTGTCACAGTTGACTTTTCTACTATAATTATGGCGTCTTTGAAATAGCTCCAGACTCGCAACCCCACTCAGCAGTCAGCACACACGGCTATACTGTCATAAAAAAGTCAGCTTGCTTCTGTGCCGGAGCTCCCTCTTAAAGGTATCATCATACTTTGGTAAGAAACCAAAACAGAAATGTTCACAGATTTACGTATAACTTACAGGGTATGAAGATGGTGGTGGTAGAAACATACCGTTAAAATATTTCCGCCTGAAATGGTGTATTTATATCCAGAAATTAGTAAAACAACGACCGAAAATCTTTTTGATCTTTTAAAAGATCAAAAATAAAAGAGAAAAGACTTAAGAAATACTGTGGTCGCTTTTCACTGAGTGTTTTCTCAAAAAGTGGGCACCGTATGGGACTGAAATTTTCACAGATTACTGTTACTGTATCTTCCTTGATATTTTTGCCCACGAATCTGTATTTCTTTGACAAAAACCAAAGTATGATATTACCTTTAATTGTTTGCTTATTTCCATCTCTTCAAGATATATTGTTTGAAAACATACGGGAAATCAGCTTCTCTCATTAATCAAATAAGCAAGGGAAATGATAAAAAACCAACTGGTACGTTATTTATTATTTCAAGACTGCATTTTCTCAAAGGTTGTGCCCTCGCAGAAGTTCCAGGGCTGGATTTCACAAAATGTTATAAGATTGATCTTAAAGGTAATATCATACTTTCGTTTTGATCAAAGAAATACAGATTCATAGGCAAAAAATTCAAGACACATACAGTAAGAGTCATCTGTGAAAATTTCAGTCCCATACGGTGCAAACTTTTTGAGAAAACAGTGAAAAACGGCCACAGTATTTCTTAAGTCTTTTCTCTTTTATTTTTGATCTTTTAAAAGATAAAAAAGATTTCCGGTCGTTGTTTTACTAATTTCTGGATCATACAACATTTCAGGTGGAAACATTTTAACGGTATGTTTCTACCACCGCCATCTTCATACCATGTAAGTTATACGTAAATCTGTGAACATTTCTGTTTTGGTTTCTTACCAATGTATGATACTACCTTTAAGGTGAGTTGTATACGTATCACCATAGTGATTTCTATCGTGACATCACACTTTGTTTTAGCAATGTAAGATTGATTCATGCTTCAGATCAATCTTAGTGCTTCATGAAATCAGACCCAGAACGCACAAACATTTATAAACCATAAACCGTATCGACACACACAATAATTCGCACCGAGGCCTACCTGTCGATTTCCGTGAGGCAACAGGTGACCGAGTATGGAGAAGACTTCTCGCGGTAGATTGTCCAGCGGAGCCAAGATGACAAAAAATCCCCCAAAATGTTCCCAAAATAGCACAGGGCATGGACGAAATCTTGCCGGTGATTTCACCTATCTCTGTACCGAGCCAGGGTGTGCAAATAAACAAAATGCTTGCTCTTTATATACATGTGGCTCTCGGTCGTGACTTTTGATGCCCATTTCTGCGCATGCACGCGAAGCGTTAATGAACGAGAGAAAAAAAATCCACTTTCAAGTTCCTCCGTTGCAATTCATTTTGGTGTCGTCGTTGTATGTAGTACCGCAAATTTCAAACGGTAAAATAATGTACCGTAGACCCCGCCATGCAGTATTCATCATAAACAGATCGGATTGGGTCGAAAGTAATAAGGATTTATTATTTGTTTTACCCGAGATGTGGACGTTGGTGTACGTAGTTATTAATCTCAATTGAACAAAAGAAAAAAAGAATGGAGGAACATAGCGGTAAAAAATAAATGAAAGACGTCAACACGCCGAAGCGAGGCTTGTTGACGATTCACAGGGGACCAGTTTTCAACCAAAGGGGGCGTTTCTCAGAATGACAGTGAGGTCATAAATAATTATCTTTATGCGTATAAATTATATATTGTAATGGTAAATATTGAGAGACAGTTGTAAGAACACACATCTAGATTTATTTGTGGCAAAATAATTATTACTTGCTGTAACAAATCCCCCCTCCCCTAAAAAACAACAACTAGGAAATGAAAATGAAACGAAAATGAGAGAAAAAGCAAAGGATTCCTCCCGGGACACAGAAAGAGATTTCATACAAACATAATTTTTCTTCGATCAAGGAAGAACATTATAGTAATTTGTCACTTTTTACCACTAAACAAAAAAAAAGAAGAGAAAGTTCTTCGAGCGCCACCAAGCGGTGGGCTGATACGGGCTATTTGCTAATGTCTGGTAACCAGACGTACCAATATGTTTTACCACGATATATCGTTTCTGCAGCCTATAATAGCCACGGCATGGAATATGTACGTACACGTTACTCATGTGGTAGACGGAAAAGGTGAACAATTAGAGTGACACTCAATATTCATAATATACGTCATCGTATATTTTAATATATTAACTTCCGGGACTTGACTGCTGTAAAAATGTAGCGCGCTTTCAACGGCGCGCTTGTAACCGTGCTGTGTATTACTCCGACCTCTTTATTTTATTAATTTATTCATGGATCCTGTAAATGGCTAAATGAACATATTTCGGCAATATTTCAGTGAAAGAAACACAGTTTCTTATCCAAATAAATACTGAAAATAATATGGGTGGCGTAAAAGACACTAATGCGCCTAGTTTGCTTTGATTTGTATTATTATGGACGATAGTACAATTAAATTACGAGGGAGACTTAGACTTCAATTTGAATTTAAGGAAACACTGAGACCAATGTTTGGTGTATCAGCTGACGACTCATTTAATTTTTTGCAAGACAATTGTGTTCATAATACATAACAATAAATCAAAATAATACTAGCTCTTATATAAATAAAACAAAATACAAAATAAAATATGAAATACTATGTTAATAAACAAACCATGCCAGACTTTATGGAACCATGATTACATCAAACCCACATATGGCACTGTAAATAAAAGACCTTATAAAAAAATACAATTTTGATCAAAAACACAGTACGGCCATTAGACCTAGTACACGTTGTAAGTCTTTAAATCAATTTACCCAATATCTTAATACAACAATAAAAGCACCATATATTTTCCCCACTGATGAGTTCCCATTGCAGCCTCATGAATTAAGTATACATGTATATACATGTACCACCAACTGAAAAAAATGAGAACAGAAGGAAATGCATCCCGCTTTAACTTTCAAGGCAGTATCACACCCCTCCCCCTCCCATTGTCTGTGTACAGTTGGGATTTAGTTCACATACCTACATTGATAATTTTAATTCCTACCCACTTAATAACAACACACACAAGGGAGATTCACATTTGAATTTGTTCAAACTACTGTACACTGTATATGTAATTACTTGTAAAATTAGCATTTTTATACTGTTGGAAGTAGTTAACAAAATAAATCAGGAATTAACCCTGTATATTACAGAGAAGTGGCTCTGGATGGGAAGGACCCCATTAAAACACTCAATTCCAGGTGAAATAAAAGGGATGAACAAACAAAACTAGATGTGTTTGTTGACAAACACTGAGCTGTTTCGCGTATGTTTTTATAAATAATATGAAAAACAAATATGAACGCAATTGTCCCAGTACAGAGAAATTGCGGTGTTTTAATTGTCGTAAACAACTATAAGGAGCGTCGTCACTCGTCCATTAATAGGTACATGTACATACACACGACCATGAGAAACACAGAAATGGCAGAGTCTACTAAAGGCCAGCGCGCAAAGTATGTATGGTTGTGCATGGGCGGTGGAAACAGCAAAATGACTGATTTTCTAGCTCGTCGTACTACGTTTACATGTACACAATTGGCCCACTACTATGGATAGCCATATCAGCGGTCCAAGAATTTCCAAGGCCCGTGTTTTGTGTTATGTTTGACTCTAAATGGCAAAATTAATGATTAAAGAAAAATCAATAAAAATTCAATCGATGACGTCATCGTGACGTCACTTCACATAAGGGATACTAGTACCATTTCCTACCTACCCACCAAGTTTCATTTCGATCGGATATTCGCTTCAATGTGTTTCCGTGAAAAAATTGCAAAATTAATTATTCAAAAATCAATAAAAAATCAGCCGATGACGTCATCGTGACGTCACTTCAAATTTAGGATACTAATATCATTCCCTACCTATCCACCAAGTTTCATCACCATCGGATATTCCCTTATATGTGAATCAGAAAATCGGCTTTTTGATGACGTCATCATGACGTCACCACTTTTTGGTATTTTGTGGCATATGCCTGTAACATAACAAACATTTTACCGAAAGAATTTCGAAATTGCGATTTGTCGTTCAGGAGATATAAAGAAAAGGTCCAAAAATTGAATAATTCGTATAAAATCACACGATGACGTCATCGACACGTGACTGCAATTTTTGTCTATAACACGTCCCCATATACCTGCATACCAAGTTTGAGTTGCATCGGACTTGCCGTTCCGGAGATAAAGAGCCCTAAAATTTGCACTTTTATGATGACGTAATTGTGCACGTGATGACGTCACGATGACGTACTTACGCGGGACACTATTCGGGGTGATGGTCTAACTATGTGCCAAGTATAAAGTTGATCGGAATTGGCATAATGGTAGAAGTGGCTCTTAGAAAACCCCTGTGTTATGTCTATGGGAAAAAAGTGGAAAAAGAAAAAAAAAAAAAAACTAGAGTTTATGGCTGTTTGAAACAGCACATAAGGCTTTTCCGCATATGATATAAATTGCTTGTCAATCAGATCGAATTGTGTCATAAGAAAGACCTTCTCTTACATTGACATTTGGCGAAAGAATCATGATCAAAGCTCTCACAACTTTTAAATGACAAGCTACTTCCTGTTTGACCGGAAGTAGAGGCCACAGAGGCCAAGCAATGTGTCACAAAGAATGATCTTGCCTAACATTGATATTTAGTGAAAGAATCATGATTGTAGCTCTTAACACTTATACATGAGGAGCAACTTCCGGTTTGACCGGAAGTAAAGGTCACCGAGGTCAAGTTATGTGTCACAAAGAAAGAACTTCCCTTACATTGATATTTGGCGAAAGAATCATGATCAAAGCTCTTACCACTTTAAAATGACAAGCTACTTCCTGTTTGACCGGAAGTAGAGGTCACAGAGGTCAAGCTATGTGTCACAAAAGAAAGATCTTGCCTAACATTGATATTTAGTGAAAGAATCATGATTTTAGCTCTTACCACTTTTAAATGAGGAGCAACTTCCGGTTTGACCGGAAGTAAAGGTCACCGAGGTCAAGTTATGTCTCACAAAGAAAGAGCTTGCATAACATTGATACTTAGTGAAAGAATCATGATCCTAGCTCTAAACACTTTTAAATGAGGAGCAACTTCCGGTATAACCGGAAGTAGAGGTCACAGGGGTCAACCAATGTGTCACAAAGAAAGACCTTACCTTACATTCACTTTTGGTGAAAGAATCATGATCCAAGCTCTTAACACTTTTAAATGAGGAGCTACTTCCTGTTTGACCGGAAGTAGAGGTCACAGGGGTCAACCAATGTGTCACAAAGAAAGACCTTACCTAACATTCACTTTTGGTGAAAGAATCATGATCCAAGCTCTTAACACTTTTAAATGAGGAGCTACTTCCTGTTTGACCGGAAGTAGAGGTCACAGAGGTCAACCAATGTGTCACATAGAAAGACCTTACCTATCATTGACATTTAGCGAAGGAATGAATCTAATATCTCAAACGGTTGATTTTTTGTTGATTTTTGAATATTTTGATTATTAAATTCAAATCGCTTGTCACGTGACACCTGACGACGTCATTATGATGAAAAGTTTCGGGAGACAACTACCCTATATGGACTTCTTTCAGACCAAGTTTGGTTAAGATTGACTGTTTAAAAATTACAAAAGTGCCTCCGAGAATACCCCCGTGCTTTGTCTATGGGTTTTTGGCGACAAGAAGAAGAAAAAAAAAAAAAAAACAGAACAAAAACAAAGGCTTTTCGCTTCCGCGAAAAAGCCAAAAAGGAAAAAATAACAAAAAAAATAACAAAAACAAAAGCTGTTCCGCCGCATGCGAAACAGCTAATAAGCAACACTAGACATCTCCAGTACAGGGACAAACCGACAATATCCATCCCCAGTAGAGTGACAAACTGACAAAATTCATCCCCAGTACAGGGACAAACCGACAATATCCATCCCCAGTAGAGTGACAAACTGACAAAATTCATCCCCAGTAGAGCGACAAACCCACAATATTCATCCCCAGTAGAGCGACAAACCCACAATATCCATCCCCAGTAGAGTGACAAACTGACAAAATTCATCCCCAGTAGAGCGACAAACCCACAATGTTCATCCCCAGTAGAGCGACAAACCGACAAAATTCATCCCCAGTAGAGTGACAAACCCACAAAATTCATCCCCAGTAGAGCGACAAACCCACAATGTTCATCCCCAGTAGAGCGACAAACCGACAAAATTCATCCCCAGTAGAGTGACAAACCCACAAAATTCATCCCCAGTAGAGCGACAAACCCACAATATTCATCCCCAGTAGAGCGACAAACTGACAAAATTCATCCCCAGTAGAGCGACAAACCCACAATATTCATCCCCAGTAGAGCGACAAACCCACAATATCCATCCCCAGTAGAGTGACAAACTGACAAAATTCATCCCCAGTAGAGCGACAAACCCACAATGTTCATCCCCAGTAGAGCGACAAACCGACAAAATTCATCCCCAGTAGAGTGACAAACCCACAAAATTCATCCCCAGTAGAGCGACAAACCCACAATATTCATCCCCAGTAGAGCGACAAACTGACAAAATTCATCCCCAGTAGAGCGACAAACCCACAATATTCATCCCCAGTAGAGCGACAAACCAACAAAATTCATCCCCAGTAGAGCGACAAACTGACAAAATTCATCCCCAGTAGAGTGACAAACCCACAAAATTCATCCCCAGTAGAGCGACAAACCCACAATATCCATCCCCAGTAGAGTGACAAACTGACAAAATTCATCCCCAGTAGAGCGACAAACCCACAATGTTCATCCCCAGTAGAGCGACAAACCGACAAAATTCATCCCCAGTAGAGTGACAAACCCACAAAATTCATCCCCAGTAGAGCGACAAACCCACAATATTCATCCCCAGTAGAGCGACAAACTGACAAAATTCATCCCCAGTAGAGCGACAAACCCACAATGTTCATCCCCAGTAGAGCGACAAACCCACAATATTCATCCCCAGTAGAGCGACAAACCCACAATATCCATCCCCAGTAGAGCGACAAACTGACAAAATTCATCCCCAGTAGAGCGACAAACCCACAATATTCATCCCCAGTAGAGCGACAAACCCACAATATCCATCCCAGTAGAGTGACAAACTGACAAAATTCATCCCCAGTAGAGCGACAAACCACAATATTCATCCCCAGTAGAGCGACAAACCCACAAAATTCATCCCCAGTAGAGCGACAAACCCACAAAATTCATCCCCAGTAGAGCGACAAACCCACAAAATTCATCCCCAGTAGAGCGACAAACCCACAAAATTCATCCCCAGTAGAGCGACAAACCCACAAAATTCATCCCTATAGTAGAGCGACAAACCCACAAAATTCATCCCTATAGTAGAGTCAATCATATTGAGCTGTGCAAACTGGGCAGATGTTCTCCCTCTTTGGGGTTTGTTTGAGATTGATGTAGATGAAATGCAACCACCTTCCACAAACATAGCAGCACATCTGGCAAGGATTTGCACTCGAGCATGTGGCAAGTCTTTTGCTGAGATGGTGGTTGCACTGCAGCACTGAAGAGTTGTTGTTTTGCATGATCCCCCATGGTGTAGCTCTTCTATTCCTCGTGTTAAAGCCAAGGCATTCTGAAAAGTGAATAAAAGAATTTCAGGAAATTACAAATTGGAAATTATCCAATGGGAGACTTTGGAACCGGTATTCCAGTCAACAGCACATGCGCACGCAATAGTGAGCATGCACGCACATGCTCACAATTGCGTGCGCGTGCACTGTTGACTTGAAGACCGATTCTCCATTATGGAAGAATGAACCCTATTGGCCCGTCAATCAAACTACTGGGGATGAATATTATGGGTTTGTCGCTCTACTGGGGATGAATATTGTGGGTTTGTCGCTCTACTGGGGATGAATTTTGTGGGTTTGTCGCTCTACTGGGGATGAATATTGTGGGTTTGTTGCTCTACTGGGGATGAATATTGTGGGTTTTTCGCTCTACTGGGGATGAATTTTGTGGGTTTGTCGCTCTACTGGGGATGAATATTGTGGGTTTGTCACTCTACTGGGGATGAATTTTGTGGGTTTGTCGCTCTACTGGGGATGAATATTGTGGGTTTGTCGCTCTACTGGGGATGAATATTGTC